>OY735140.1:26589761-29522810 GCA_963457615.1 Nicrophorus investigator
TTTATTATTTTTTGACGAATTTAAAAAAATATTTGTATACTTAAAGAAATATGTTCAAAAGAATGTAACCTATTTTTAGCAATAACTTTTTCTATTATTAACGAAATAACAATGGAATAGCTTAGTTTTTATTGTTATTATAATTAGTATTTTAGCAATCCAGTCATGCTTTCATTGGCACGACGCTTCCTCATTGCTAGTTACGATATTAAGTGTTCTTTGCGAAATTTTCAGTTATTCCGGATAATCGCTGCTTTTTGGAAAACGGTGGATCGTCCGAGAGTTTCTTCGTGTCTGAAGATTTGGAAATCGGATCGGTTATCGGTCATGTTCGTGTTCACGGCGATCCAAGACCTGGAGGAACAATAGCTTTGCATCTGAAGGAATCGGATAGTCCGATCGATATATCGCCGGGGTCAAAAAACTTGACTTTAATACGGCAATTGGATAAGGAAGGAATCGATGGACCTTCTTCGGTTTTCATAAACTTGATCTGCGAGAGGCTTCGCACTTTGGATACTGGATTCGTAATTCCGGTTAATATTAGAGTGACGGATGCTAACGATAATGCACCCAAGTTTATCAATGCTCCGTACGTTCTTAATATATCGGAGGTGACTGTAGTGGGGACAAGAGTTCTTCAAGGTGTTCACGCTATTGATGCAGATCAGCAAGGCCCGTTTTCAAGTGTAAAATACTCGGTTTTACCAGGTCCCAACTCGGATTACTTTGAATTCGAGAACGAGTTAGAGGGTACTCTTGTACTGAAGAAGCCTTTGGACTATGAGAAGTTACGCAGTTTCGATGTAAATATTCGAGCTCAAGATCACGGCGAACCTCCGAAATCCACGGATACCGTACTCACAGTTCACGTGGTGGATGCTGATGATCAGAATCCAAAATTCTTAGATGACAATTATACATCCACAATACCGGATTTGCCAATCCGCGGCGCTAATTTAGTCTTAAAGCCTAGGGAAATCAAAGCTTATGACCAAGATTTGGGAATCAATGCTCCAGTTTATTACTCATTCAATGGAAATAATTCGTTTTTCAAAATTAACCGAATCACTGGGAGAGTATCTATTGGAAAAGATTTAACGGAAAACGATTTGATGCATCCGGCGACGTTAGTTATTAAAGCGACGCAGCAAGATAATCCGGATAGATATGCACTGTCGACCCTCACTGTGTATAAGAAGTTCCAAAACAGCTTAAAATTTTTAAAACATGTTTTCTACGTGCGGGCATCCGAAGCTTTACCACCTGGAGCTGTTTTGACCATGCTTTCTAATAACAGACCGGGAGAGCATTTGAGGTATTTTGTTTCGGAGCAAGGATTGTTGAAAGTTTTCAGTATCAATACCAGAGGGGAACTTGGCCTTAGGAAGAAGTTGGACTTCGAGGAAAGGAGCGAATATATCTTCAAAGTTTTTGCGACCGACGGAATCACGGTAATTAATATAGTTCTTAAGATTTACGTTCATATTGTAAAAACTTGCAAAGTATTTTTTTTAAGAAAATATGATTTCAAGAAATACAAGATTACCTAAAATAAAAAATCCCACTTGCTACTGCTCTGAGTTTTTAGATTCCCACAAAATAAACTAAAATTATTTTATTGGTTTCCTCAAATATTGAAAACTCACTGGAAATTTATATTCATGTCCAAATATGAACAGTTTCAAGAAAAAAATAACTTATTTATGTAAATAATTAATAAATTTTTAGTATATATTTAAAATAATATATAGTATTTTTTTGTTACATAAAATAGTGATATGTGTTTTTTTTATTTTACAGAATGATTCAGCTGTTGTTAATGTAAGCGTGGAAGATGTTAATGAATGGGAGCCGAGGTTTCGTTATCCCCATTACGAATTCTTCGTTTCCGGACAAGAAAATGAAATTGTTGGAAGAATAGAAGCTGCAGACGGCGACAAGAGCGATCAAATTGTATTGTCGTTGGCCGGATTGAACGCTTCGTTGTTTGCTATCAGTCCAAACGGGGAATTGAAGTTGATCAAAGGTGGAAAATTTGAAGGAATAGCAACTTTGGCTGTGGTAGCAACGGATAACGGAGAACCTCAGAGGACTTCAAGCGTCCCAGTGACTGTTCATTTTCCGGTTGCTGGAAAAACTGGAGCTGTCGTGAACAGCGCGAAATCAAACGGCGGTCCGTTAATCTTGGCCGGTTTAGGTGGAATCTTGCTCGTCCTCGCTTTCGTTATTGCATTGCTCATCGCATACATCTGCAAGGCGTAAGTATTTTCTCTGACCTTCTTTCGAAATTAATAAGAAACCTAAAGCGAGATTTAATAAATATTCGCAATTCCCAAAGGCGTTGCATTTTACCAGAGGAAGGAGATCAGGTTTAAAATACGTATTTACAATGCGAGCGTTCCACTTCTTTGATTTCCTTCGACTCATAAATAAACATTAATAACTGTTCTTTTGTAGGAAAAGAAATAGAAACAGAGAGGAGTTACCATCGCTCGAGCCAGAAAAATCCGTTTCCACATCACCTCCGATGGTGGAGAAGATAAGCAATCCAATGTTTGCAGGCGTCAGAAGCCAATTGAATGTCAGCAGATCTCCAACTGCTACAGCGATGGGCGGAATCCCTACCGTCGAGGGATTAGCTGCAATCAAATCACGGATTCCCAGCCCAAAGGTACATCCGGCTCCGCAACCTCCTAACTGGCCGCAATCTGCTTCCTCGCAAAGAGTTAAGAAATTAAGTTGGGGCGATGATAAGGTTTTAACCTAATTCATTTACCTTCAATTCCTTATAAATTTGACCTCTTTTATTTTATTCTCTTTTCAGACTGACTCCGATAGCACGGACAATCTGAACAACATCGACAGCTCACCAAAAGTTACCGAGAATTCAAATTTGACTGTGTACTTTTAGAAACCTATTCTAGTGCAAAACTAAAATGAAGAAATTCCAAAGAACTGAACATTATTTTCGCAAATTTATTTTCTTACATTTTTTTATATTTATATTTATATCAAACGTGCTGTAAATTTTATTGTTTCACTCTATCGATATATCTTAATTTTTATTTATTAGAATAATATTATCGCTCTATAGATAATTACATAGTTAAGCTTTTATTGTTATATAATTGTAGCATTTTTAAATAAACAATATTTAATAATTATATTTATTACAATATTAATTAATATATAATAAACATATTAAAATTGAATAAAGACATAATAAAATTTATATATTATAAATTACATTCTAATTAAAAATAAACGCAAGAAATATGATTTTATTTATATTTAAATAGTAATGAAAATACTTTCTTCAATTGATAGGTTTTACTAAAACAACGAATCTAACTTTTAGTACTCAATTCTGTAATAGTAAATGGACAATTTTTTAGGAAAATTCTATGTTTGAATAATTAAATAAAAAATAATTATATAAATATGATAATATTAACTGTTTTATATTTATACTTTTTAAAATCAACAAATACATACAATTTTTGATGACTCTAATAAATTTTCTTATGTTGGGTTATTATTGCTGGATTTAGTGATCAAGTCAAATATATTCTGAAAGTTGTTCTACATATTTTCATTTAAATTTGGCGCCATTTTTTTTGTATAAGGTTGGCATATCTAAAAATGTCCTGTATTATTTTGTATTATTCTTTCGATTAGTAAATAATGAATTCTGCATGAAATTACAGTACGTTATTATCATAAACACTCAAGTTTAACTTGTAAATTTTGTAGAATTTTTAGTTAAAATTTATAAATAGGTTCGATTATGGATATTAAGTTACCCATTAGTTCTGGTAGAAAACATTGCACACAAAAAATTAGACGTTTCATGAAATACCTTATAACACATTTTAATGGAAAAATGCATCTGCGTGCCTACAAACTCAATAGTAAAATTTAGACTTTACAATAAACTTTTCAATATAATAACGTGTTGAATTAAAAAATTAAGTCTGACGATATTTTTGGGACATTCTATATCGTTAAATAAAACGAAAACTTAAAATACAATTAAAGCTAAAATAGTTGTCTTATAAAATCTACAAAAAATCTTAGAACTATTAATTAGTCAATACATGCATTTTTAATGTATTTAGTAAAATAATTTAAATATATAATTCGCCTCCAAATATGAGAAAAGCTTCATATTCAAATGCTTTCCAGTATCTTCCATTTCTTTTGTAAGACATTTTGTATACACTAGTTTCAACCGTTGTGACTTATATTATTATTTAAATTATTTAATTTAGAAGTCTAAGCATGTTTTCTTTAAGAAAAATTACTTCTAAATAGAAAGTTTTCATATATTTTTTTCCAAAAATTATCTTAGAAATGTTTGTTTATTTTTTTATGTTTATGTATTTAAATTAAACTAAAAAAAATATAAAAGAATTACATTTACCGCATTTTTTAGAAATGATTAAAATGAAAAAAATAATAAATATTATTATTATAATTAGAGTAACCAACAATACCAAAATTTGCCTGAAACCGGTAAATATTTTAAGTAAAACCGGTTAAAAACGATAAACATACTATATTTCTTAATAAACAATGCAAAATTTATTTAAAAGGTTAGTAATTAACAATAACAATTAGTTGTAATAAATTATTCCAAACAGATAGTTAATAATAAAAAATAAGAAATAATTTTAAATCATTAAGAAAATAATCAAACCAGCAAAACTTTTTTAACCAAATATTTAAAGTTTGTTTTGAGAATTTAATAAAATTTCTAAGTATTTCTTACAAATTTATATATTATCATAATTGTAATTCACTGTGAGAAAGTAGTTATAACCTAATGTTAAATACGTTTTTCATTTTCATCATTTGGCACAGCAATAGGTTTTGTTAAAATTGCGATAATTAAAAAAACCGACGATTATAGTAAAAATTTTCTTGTAATTTTATATAACCGGTTAAATGTATACCGGTAATGAAATTCTTAATTGTAATTAAGTAGTTTTAATTAAGATTTTTTTTAAATATTATAGCAAAAATGAAACTAATGTTTATAGTCTGGTGTAAAGATGTATGTAGTTTTTTCACTGCATATGTTTTATTGTTAACAATAATTATTAAACATAGTGAAAAGACTGCGGTCAATAGCCTTTTGTATGAACTACAATAAATTTTGTCTACTATTATTTAAAAATATAAATAAATAAAACATGTTTATAAAATTTTAATTATTACAAAGTTATTGTTATTATTATTACATTTTAGAACTAAGTTTTACTAATAAATCCCAAAATTGTCTCGGTGTAAAAATTAATTTATTTATATTTTTTTGTGTTAAATTTGTAAAAGCGGATTGATTACTAATTGGACATGCGAAAAAGAGCAAATGAGAAGTGCTTAAATTCCTTGCAAAATCAGAATTTCATCTCGGATTTTACACGCGGATGCCGGTTTATTGACACCGTGACCCACTTAACCGGTGAAATGCTCCAGCTGGGAATTTCTTTTTAGTCATCGAATGATCTTGAATTAATGACGTATGCATTAAACGAAGAATGAAATAACAAATCTTTGATCTTTGCTGCTTCATATAAAGTAAAATAATGTATTGAATTGTTAAAAGAATCATAATATGAATTCAAAACAAAAATATATGGAATTTACTGTGTTATATTTGTTAATTGAGTAACCAAATAGATTTTTCTCAATATCTCCTGGGACTAATGCGTTTTCATAGTTCATTGGTCTTTCTTCCTATATAGATTTGTTTTGAAAAAGAATGTTGTTTACAAGTTTTACAGATTACTTGACTGACAGATAATTGTTTAAATTAGAAATAATTACTGTAATCATGTGATTCGAAATTAAAACGTTTCATTTTTTTATCAGTTTTGGGATGGGTTTTTTGGTAGGGATTAAATGATGACTGTAGTGCGTCCGTTTTTTTTTATGTCGAAGAGAGAGTGAAACCCATTTGCATCTTCTCTCCAAATACAATGCCACCAAAAGTAAAAGCAGTCGCGTTCAATACGTGCCAACGATAACATGAAGACACTGTTAGCCTCTATACTGGCACTGGCCATCATCGACCATGCATTTTCTATATACGTTACGAATACAAATATCACTCAATCGAAAAACAAAAATCGCGATGATCCAGCAGTTTGGACTGAAGACGAGGTTTGGGGTCCCATCTTAGAAGACTACGCTCTTACCAGTCATCGGTAAGTTATCATTATTTTTATTGTAGACATAGATTAATTGAAATTAATGTGCAGTGAGAAACGAGTCTTGAGATACTCGACACCTTATCAGCCCCAATATATAACGATCGAACGAGCTGATAAATATGTGGATGAAGGAAAGGAAGGAAAAGTATCACCAGGAAAGATCGTGACAAGACCGAGTAATGCTCCGCAAAAGAAACAGCCCGGAAAGCAAGTTTCCGAAACCGATTTATATCTGCTCGGGGCGATCGAGAAATTGGTATACAGAGTGGACTTCATGGAGAAAAGATTGAGGAGGGTCGAGGAGATGATGTATTATGTTATGGCTGGAAACAGGATTGATCAAGGTATTGATATTTTTTTATATTATCACATAAATGTCTATAGAATATGACTATATCTTCAATTATTAAGAATGTCTTAATTTGTATATAAATATTTTGATCAGAATTTAACATTTACCAAAAACAACATTCAGAAATTATTATTGACATATTGGATATTGGTTATAATAGTTAATTTTATATAAATAACCATTATAACATTTTTTGCAACAACCTTAGAATTACCGTATATATCGGAATATAAGACGCACCTCAAATTTATATTGAAATGAATCGTACAAAAGCGCACACGATTACAGGCTAAGCCTAATACTAGCTATCGACGATCATAGACAAAAAGTGTCGGTAAATCGGTGATTCCCCCGATAGTCTTGTCGAAACATATTTTACATAAATTAGAAACAGGTAAATATTTTTGTCACTTGCGTCAAATTTAGAGACGATTTTTTGAAAAAAATATTTTAATGTTTCCTTCAGACCATAAGACGCATCTAAAATTTGAGTCCATTTTTCTATGTAAAAAAGGTACGTCTTATAGTCCGAAAAATACAGTACATACATTAGAAACAGGCAAATATTTTTGTCAGAAATATTTTTTTTATAACTTGAGATTAAAATGTCTCTAAAAAATTTAGACAAACATAGAAATATGAAGTTTTACAATAATATTTGGTTGAATTGCTTTTTGATCAAATACATGATATCGTTTATGTAAATACTAGTTTTAATCAAAATTTGATCGTTTACAGAAAAGTAATATTGAATAGTCCAGAAAAATAATGTAGGTAATCTATGAAACAATAACAAAAATTTTAAAATATTTAAAGAAAGGAATACAAAATGAATTTAAGTATAATTTAAGTATTTTGTTAAAATTAAAATTGGAAAACAAACTAAATTTTAACTGAAAATAAATACTAAAATAACGAGACACAAAATTATGATATTTTTTTAATTGATTTTTAAGATAATAAAATATCGGTATTTTTAAGCTGTTTATTTTTAAGTGGTTTTAAAATCCTCAAATTTAAACAAAGAATAAAATAATTAAATAATTTTTATATATTACAACAAAATTAAATGTTTTAATTACGTCAATGATGAGGGAAAATGTACCTAAATATTATGTAATAATAAAATAGATTGATGAACAAAAAACTATTTTATCTAAAAAACATTGTTTTAAGAAAATATTTCCAATTACAATTTTTTTTTGCATGGTTTGAAATTTATGATAATTTTAATTATTTGTATAATATTAACTGATATTATTATCGAAATTTAACAAAATGAAAGCAAAAGTGAAATTGTTTACACAGAAACCCGGTTATGAAATAATTAATGCATTTCTCATATATTTGTCATACGCAGAATATTTAACTAATCACTTTCTATTTATGTGTGTTTTTGTTACCAGAGCCTTGCGCCGCGAATTTCACCAGAGCCGGATCGAATTGCTACCATTTCGCTAGCTACGCTGGTAGAGAAATGGATTGGAAGGCGGCAAATAAACATTGCCATAAATTGGGTGCAGTTCTTGTCGAGATGGAGACCATGCAGGAAAAACAAGACATTGTAGCTTACATTCAAAGCAACTCGTATTTACAAGGTTACCTATTACATTTATAAATTGATGATTTACAGTTATATATTTATGTTTTTTTTTAGGTAAAGACTTTTGGACTGGTGGTTTGAATCCTGGACTTTTGTGGATTTGGAGCGGAAGCGCAAAGCCCGTTATTACGAACAAAAAGGACGAGAATTTGAAACCCAATGAACTTCCATCGGTGAATATACATGGGGAAGGAAGATGTCTCAGATTGGCCTATGATCCTGCACTTCGATCATACGTGTATAAAGGAACGGATTGCTCTGTGCGTTTCAACTACATTTGCGAGCTGCCAGAGAGCACTTCTACTAACGAAATCAAAAGGATTGGAAGAGAAAGGAAGTTATTTATAGAGGATGAGCTCTGAACGAGATGGAATGGATTTGCAGAGAGCCAAAGATTGAAAGAAAAGAGAAAGATACTCTCTATTGTATTAATTTAATCGATTATTTATGGAAAATTATTTAATAAATATTGTATTCGAAATTTTGATATAGATATAACTATTTAATTAAAAATGAACAAAATTAAACAGCTATTTTCTGCAGAGTCCTAATAAATGTACTGTAGTAATTTTTATATTAAATAATAATCGATAGGATTAGAAAAGAGAAAAATAATTATAATATACATTTTATAAACAATTGTTCATAGTGATAGTTCTGAAAAGTAATATTTTCATTAAACAAAAATAATATCTGAAGATAATGTATTCATTTATTTCAATTAAAAAAAAGATAAATAATTCATATAGTCACAAGTCCAATTCAAAGCATTTTAAATTTATAGCAGCGTTTCTCAACGTTTTTGTCTTGTGAATCAGCATATTTGATTGTAATTGTAGAAAGACCACAGTGGTTAAATAAAAAATTGGGACATAACTCAGATTCTTGACAAAATTCACAACAGGATATTTAACCAACACGTGACAATTCTCAAAAAAATGAGTTATCTGGATGCCCAATTTAACCCAGTTCTTTATGTTGACATTAGATGACAGATGTCATTTCGCGACCTAATTATGGGATGCGTCCTATGTCCTAGGTTAAGAAACGCTGTTATATTATATTTAATTAGTTATACAGTAATAATCTCAGATATATATTAGTTTCTATTTATTATAATAATATCGTATCCTCACCAAAATCCGACATCCAAACAACCCACTCCACAACCCTCCAAATGATCTTGTTTACATAAAAACCCAAATTGTTCCTCTCCTCGACAGGTATCAATCCTTATCCCTTAGATTTATTTCCAAAGAATCAAATCTGTCTTCCCTCTCAAAATTCTGCATCCCTAGACACTCGACTATCCTCCCCAAATTTAAATATCTTGTACAAACCCTTTTCGAATTCCTTCTATCCTTATAAGATACTTTCTTTTATATCCAACTGACTGCTGTTCTATTTTTTTTTTGTTCTAAAAATATCATATTTTATAAAAGTAGACATTTTATATAGATTCATATGAACAATAGGTTTTGAAATAATAAAACAATTTCAATTTTGAAGTAATTAGATAGAAAACCTTTAGGAATAATTATGAACCTCTTGCTACATTCCAAATAAATGTATGTACTTCAAACATATAAATACAATTATCAGTAAAAAAATGGATATATACTGATTTCTAAATTAATAGATATTATCATAAAATAATTTGCTAAAATTAGTCATAAATAAATGACAATTAAAACTATTTGAAAAAACTACACTTTTACAAATTCAATTGTTAAAAAGTAACTAAGAAATACTTAAATGGAATTTATTTGTTCAAAAAATAAAAATATAGCTATAAGAGATTGCACCAAGACTTGAAATCCAGACTTTGGGAGAGGTTGTTGAAGACTTCTATAAGTAATATATAGACAGGCTTAATTCGCATGTGAATCTGTTAGCGTTTTAAGAATCTTCAATTTATATTTGACTACAAGATGAAATGTATATACAAACCCCAAAAAATACTGCTACAGGGTAAGTTCCTAATGTTAACAGCAAACTGATTTGTTAATTGTTCTGAGTAATAGATTTCAATAAGTTTTGAAAATGTTCATTAAAAAGATATTGAAATTTATTATATGCAAAAAATTATATTTTTTTTCAGTGATATCGGGAAATTTTTATGAGCAACT
Source organism: Nicrophorus investigator (assembly GCA_963457615.1). NCBI lineage: Eukaryota > Metazoa > Arthropoda > Insecta > Coleoptera > Silphidae > Nicrophorus > Nicrophorus investigator. The sequence continues at coordinate 26,600,064 of OY735140.1, forward strand.
ACTTCTTAACGAAATTCCCATGCCACCTATTAACAACTCTATATTTTTACATGAAAAAGGAAAAGAGTTCTCATATTTTAAAATGTGATTTCACTTTGCGTGTAGATTGATTATTTAATTAAGAAAACTTTTCATTGATCGAAAATAAAAGCTGTTAATTTCTGAGGTAACTCTTGTATTTTTATATTTAATCCGAACAAATTTGAACAAATATAAATCCTCTTCTTTCAACATTTCATAACATAATTAGTTATATTTTCAGAAAGAGAAGACAAAGTCGTTGAAGGTAGACTTACGACTCTACACAAAGTTAGTAAGTACAAATTTTATATAATCAAACCAGTTTTTACCATCAGCAAATATAGATTCCTGTTCTTAAATTCTACAGAGAACTTTGTATCAATAGTAAACATAATTTACGCATTAGTCAAAAGATGGCGCTCCGTGCATTATTTGTAAACTTTTCAAGTGAATTGAAATTGATAGAAAATTATTTTTTTATTATTGAAAATTATTTTTTATTATTAAAGCAGATGGATAAAAGTGATTGGGAAAATACGTGCCAATATTTTTCACTTGCTGAATATGTGTCGTTAGAAAGTTTGCCATGCTGATATTCAAATTTTATAAAATTCGCACCAATCTCAGTGATTCCGTGGCAATAAATCGTCGTATATGTACTAAATCTTGGCTCATATGTTCGAATATTACCTATAATTTTGTAATTATGTGTTAGCAAGCACATTTCACCAAGCAGAAAAACGCACGACTCCAAATACATAAATATCTCAATAGGTATCATCAATTTACTACATTGCAAAATGTTTCACAGCTACAAAAAAATAATATCGAAACCACGCGCACCGCATAATTATTTGATGTAAGTGCCGATTAGTTCCTTTCCATACATAATTGATTATTCATCAAAGAAAATATTTACTCGATCTACTTCATAATTTCGCCCACTTTAAGCAATTAAAATTCTGTTTTATATATTATTAAAAGGTCATTTAACTTAGCCTTAAGTTAACAAAATTAATTGATTTATTGCCTAAAAATACATATACTTATACAACTAGAAAAAAAAATCATTAAACTTATTCGTAACTAATAATTATACAAAAAAAAGCAGTACAAAAAGTGAATATAAGATTTTTTAAATTTTTTTATCTCTAAATGAACTTATTCCAAAAAAAGTTGTCATCTGATTACAGTAAGCATTTATCAAAGTCTTTATTTGTAAATTGTGTTTTTATTTTGTAGATTTCGCCACATTTAGGGAGCTTTTTAAATTTAATTAAACGACTTTTACCAACACAGTAGATGCTAATTCAGGCCTACATTTGGAGTCGTATCACTTTCAACATTTTCCTTTATGTATCGTCTAAGATTAACGTACAACCGGCATCTTAATTAAGGTTAGCAATTACTCGAGTAATTAACTCCAAGTAAAATTAATGGTAATCACGTGCTTTGGGTGAATAATATAGAAAATAAAAGAAACTACATTATAAAGAAAAATATTTAACAAAATATTTTTTTAAAGTTGAAAATATTGTTGCTTATCCAATTTACTAATTTGATTTCTATTTCATCATTATTAATGATTATAACAGAATTTTATTTATATATATTGAGATGATTTTTATCTATGAAAAATATAAATTAAAACCTTGTAAAAAATGAATACTTTGATTGATTTAAATTAGAATATGAGATACAGAACATCAGGTGGGCATAAATTATAGTATGCTATAATATCTGTCATCTGTATAAATAATAGCTCATTTATGACTGATTGATGTGTTCAGAATTTATCGATGTGATAAATGAGTGTCACAAAAAAATAATTACATTTTTCCTGTACTTTCACAACGTATTATGCATATTATTTTAATTACCATATATTATTGTTATTGTTGTTTTCAAATGAATGAAGTTAAAATTTCCATGATCTAAAATTGATCATCTTTTTGACCTCCTGTTATCCTTTAAACGCCGGATGCTAGTTGAATGAACAATCCCAAGGTTTCAATCTTTATAAAAAAATAGTAACAAAAAAAATGTAATTTATTTTCAATTCAAAATATTGGAACAACAAGTCATTACTTATAAAGCGGAGAAATAAAATCAAATTTGAATTGATATAATTTATTTCAATTCTTTTATAGTTTTATAATTTACTTGGATACAAATTTAGTTATTACTTGAAAACTAGTAACTAAACAAAATGATTCTTAGATTTAAAAAAAAATAAGTTTGAAAAATTAAAAAAAATAATAAGTATTAAAGATTTTGATTTATGCAAGTTATTAGTTGCAGTGTTTTATAATTTATTTGGATACAAATGTAGTTATTAGTACAAAATGATTCTTAGATTTCAACAAAAAACAATAGTTGAAAAATTAAAAAAAAAATAAGTATTAAAGATTTTGATGTTTTGATTTATGCAATTTATTGGTTGCAGTTCTTAGATTTTTTCGCCAATTGCTTTTACTGGTTATATAAATTTAATGTATTTATAACTCAAATTATATGTAACGATTATATAATTCAGTCGGAAAAAATAATTATAAAATTTTGTCGTTTACTTTTCTCAATGTTAATTTTAAAACTTTATTTTGCAATATATTTGTTTAATTGCTTTATTTAATATTTATTTGAAGATTCTATAAAAAAAGATTTTGAAAAAATGTTCCTATTATAAATTTAAAATGTAATTTGTTCCAGATTTTTTTGTAGTTGACATTTAGATCATTTCAAAATCCATATTGATTTAATTACCTGTTTATATATTTTTTTGCTGCTGCCGCTGTTTACTAAATGTCGCCAATAAATTGCAATATGAGAAGTGAACCGTATAATATGCAAATGCAGCATGGAAATGATATAATAAGTTGATTATAAGAACCGAATGGTAATATAGGTGCATTGTATTACGAAAAACAGGTTTATTGTTATTAATATTGCCCGCCAAAAATTTAATTGTTTTGACATTTAATTTAATGTGGACCGATCGCCACGAATGGCTGACCTTTACTCGTATATCATATTGACAAACCCTTGAAAACGTACATAAATTATACTTGATATCTGCGGGCGGGTGAATTAATTCCGCAAAGGGGGAAAATAAATCTGCTCGAGAATATTAAACCATCAATCAAAAAACATTTTATTGGTTCTTACGAAGCGCCCCAAGCTTCCTTCGTCGCCAATTACAGGGAATTATAGAATATCGTTCTTCACGTGCGTCGAAATTGAATTTGCATACCATTTTTTTTTTGTACTTTTTAAGCAATTTAGAATAAATGTTAGTGGTTAAGGTAGATTCGGGTAAGTTTTCTTTGCCACCAAAAGGTCGGGTGTTATGAGGCCCACGGGCTCCGCCAGGCGAATCGGTGTTCGGTATTGGTTTGGAAACTTCAGATGTCCAACGAACTGACCTAAACAATAATCGGTTGCATCATTTAACGTTGTTCAATCAGAGGACATCTAAACGATAAATAAACAAGAGGTGTCTCAAGTAGAACCTCTTTTTATTGCTTCAATTAATTTATCGACTCAAGTTGGTTTATGTGTACCAAGGTTAGGTTAGGTCGTATTCATCGGTACGCCCAAATTGTTATGTTGGCGGGACCGGACCAGAGAGCAGACACCCAAATGTGAACTAGTGACCTTTTCAACGAATTGCGTGTCGCATTCAAAATCGCGCTAATTTCGTTACGCGACACACTCTTGCGCTTACGTGAAACCAATGTCAATCATTTTACGAGAAGTTTTCTTAGAAATTAGATACGTTGTTATTGTTAAATTCAAGTTCTTAGGAAAAATGATTCTTCGTTTCCCAACTTTATCTGCGGTTTTGCCGTAATGAATCGTTGGGAAACGTCCAATCCAAATCGGGGACAGTCGCTTAATGTGTGTTTGTATGTTTCAGGAAGGATTATCGTACCTGGAGGTCTTCTAAATGTCACGAATGCTTTGAATCCTTTGTTTCCGTCTACTTGGTATTCAACCACCCGGACTTTTCCATTTGGCTCTAAGAGGCTGTAGCCTCCACGTACTTTTCCACCATTTCGTTCCTCCCAATGATGGGTCACTATGCCTAGTTTCGGTTCGTCCACAGCATATTTGAATGAATACGACACCTAAAAATAAACGGAAACTAATTACGAAATTCATTATGAAACATATCCATTATACTCAACCTCATTTACTGCCACGACCCAAACTGTGCAAAAAAGACCTGATATTATCGTGAGTAGTAAAATCTGCAAACAACACAAGAATAACATTTATTATATACTCATTACTGTATATTTTGCAATTTTACAATATTATTATTATTTATTTTACTTACTATCATATTTACTTATAGACTGCTTATCAATACCAGTATTTTTAATTGCTATAAGCAATAAATTTTAAATTCCTACAAAATACTACTTTGACCAACAGAATTTTTTCTATTAAATTTGAAAAAAAATATTTACAAATATTATCAAAAATACCAATTTTTATAAATTTTATAACAAATATTTTTTTATTCATATTTGCACCTAAAATTAATGTGTTAAATAAAACTTGTTTTCAATATTTATTTTGTTTAAAGTTCTTTGAGTATAATGCAAAAAAACTGCAATTATGTATATATATATGAACAAAAATAGAATTTGTTTAATTATGTAATAAATATATTAATATCAACAAAACGCCAAGTATATTTATTGAAATGCTTCATATTATATCTAAGATTATACATCTTTATTAATTATCAAATTTCATGAAAATATGCATAATTTTATAACAATAAATTCAAACATTAAATTTGATAATTTAAAAATCTCGTAATTAATGTTTGTTAAATTTTTGAGTTGAAATATTTTTTTTAAGAAATAACATCATTTATTGTCCATATTGGTATAATAATACAAAAGACAAGGAAAACGAAATATTACTATAAATGAATTTGAAAATAATTAAAATAAAAAAAAATCCTATATCTAACCAAAAATACATTCTAAATTAAAAATAAATATACCTGGCCAAAGGGCTATCAACCTAGGTTTTTTTTGCCCATAAAAGTTTTTATTATATAATAAATTTAATTATCTTCTGCCAACATAAAATAAACGAATTCAAATGTAATTTAAATTATTATAAAAATATTTATTTATTAAATTTTAATCATCAATAATTGTCTTGAGAAAATTTTTAATTGAAATATAAGTCAATAATCTAAGTAATTATTTTACATCATTTTATAAATAATAGCCATAAATATAACTGGAAAGTATTAAAAAGATGATCTGTTATATAATAATAAAAATATAAAATGAAATATTTTCTTCACAAAAATTCTACACAAAATAAATTGTGAAGATTGTAACTAATAGGTAATTATTAAAGGCTATTAATTTGATGTATAAAATTAGATCTAGTATTTTTTATTAAATTACTTATTAAAAATATATTTATTAAATTTTAATCATCAATAATATAATTAAAAAATTAATTTTCTTTTCAATAATATTTACACTTATTAACTTTCTTGAGAAGTTTTTTAAATGAAATTTAAGTCAATAATCTAAGTAATTATTTTACATTATTTTATAAATTATAGCCATAAATATAACTGGAAAGTATTAAAAAGATGATCTGTTATATAATAATAAAAATATAAAATCAAATATTTTTTTCACAAAAATTTTACACAAAATAAATTGTGAAGATTGTAACTAATAGGTAATTATTAAAGGCTAATTTAATGTATTAAATTTGATCCAGTATTTTTTTTATTAAATTAATTTTATATATTTAAAGTAAATAATTTTTTTTTATTGGAATCATTTATGGTTTTTGTAGCAATTTTTTTTACATATTCAAATGGTAGAATTATTATTTTCTTATAAATATTGGTCATGACTTGTTTTTTGTATTATATATTTTACATCAGTGTAAAATTATTGTTTATGTAATTAAATATTTTACTGCTAAATTATGTTTATAAACACTGTTTATTGAATTTTTTTGTATAATTATCTCAACAGATTATTGCGTGTCGCATGGACAAAATCAGACATTTTGTTTAAAAACAACAATAAAACAACACAATTAAATTATAAATAAAGAAATTTTGATATTAATTTGTCTCATAAAGTTATGTAATAAATTTAAAATTAAAATGAATAAGATTACGACTAATTTCTTCATGATAGATTCAGTAATATTAATTATTTAAAGTTGTTTGAGAGAAGTTAAGAAACGTAAATAAACAACAATCTTCACCTTACATTCCTTTAAACATAACAAATTCTTGGATATAATGTCAATTATATGCACGGATGAAACGAACAAAGGATTAATGTTAAATAATAAAAAGTATTGTTGTTAAGAAACATTCGGTCGAATCCGTGATACAGTTAGAGTTATAATCTGTGAGTTATGGTTAAAGGTAGCAACAGATTATAATTTTGTAATTGATTGAGCAAAAGGACAACGGCAAATTCTCGGAAACCTCTCTGTATATGTATGTACAAAAACATTCGCTTATTACAGATTTTGCATTTGTAAGCGAGGGCATTTTGAAATACTGGTCACGAATTTGGAGCACAGCAAAATGTAATCGAGTTGAGGAGAGAGAATGCGCGATGCGCAACGTTCACTGAAAGTAAACGTTCCAGCAAATACGGAAACCTGCATGAAATTATAAAAAAAAATAATTTTATTTCTAGCTCCGGGAAAGATAAATACTGTTGTCGTTGATGATGATTACTTGTTTGACGTGTTCACAAACTTGAGTTAATCGAATGAAGACATTGACACGGATGGGCACGAATGGAACGAAATCACTGTTTGACCGACCCATTTCCACCAATGAAATTATCGTTAAAAAGAAACAAAAGCGAAAAAATAGCAAAAGCAAGAAATAAACGGCATAAACTGTAATCTTAATGCAGAAGTGAAAGTAATTTTTGTGATCGTGTTAAGAAGTGTGAAGCGTTTTAAATACCTTTATGAGATTATGGGTGAGAGTGATAATGCGGTGGTGTATGTCTTTGTTGCAAGTGATTAGAACGGAATGGTTGTTTGCTCACCGAATTATTTGGAATAATTGAGACACTCATTTGAATGCGATTTCAAACTGGACACGAAGTGCACATGCTTAAGAGATCACCGTTGCATCTGCCTATGCATTCTGCAACAGGTTGCCCACATTGGAAGGGGATCGCCCGTTCTTCTTATGCTTAAGCAATCTTCTTTATCTAGAGACAATGATCTAGATTACAGCTGTGTAGGAGGAATTTGCTTTTACTCGCATTCACAATGACGTCATTTCTATAAAGGTCCTTAATGTAACATTCAAATCAAATAAATGCAAATATCAATAAATATAAATATTTTATGTTAATTAAAAAATAAATATTTTTTAAGATTGTATATAATCTTTTGTTATATTTTAAAGTATTGTTTAAATATTTTAAATAACAATACTGCATCTATCGATTGGAGATGGTTTTCCTGACTATTATTACAAACTGTCGGTATCCTCGCATTCCATTCTCGGCAGAAGCTGTAATAATTCACGGCAAAACAGTAATTAAATAATCCGCTACCTGCCATCTCCAGGCAATTGTTTGCGCACTCTGGGCAAACAAGAATAATGTCAAGATGCTATTCATTATCGAATTAGTGGATGGCGTGAAGAATTCAAGGGAATTGATCGTCAGCATTGCTTAGGGCCTTGAAGGTCTTGTTATTGCAGTTATTGAGTATTAGAAAAGATGAAAAGTGATTGGTTTTTGATATCAAAGAAGATTCGCGAATCTATGCCAACTAAATCGGGCCGACGGTTCGGAGCGACACAAGGTAAACGAAAGTAAAAAGCGATCCGCTCTTACCTACGTACGAAACTAGCCTGTTCTTGCATCGCATTGATTATATATATGTTCCATCCATTAAAATGCCTCGTAATAACAATAATAATAATCTTTGAAGTAACGACTTCATTGTGAGTATTTCTATCTTTCAATAATACCGTTTCCTTCATTTCAATATTAGCTTTATACTTAGATGAAAATAAACGTACCTCGAAAACAAGGTATGAAGAAATTTCAATTCAATCAAAATAATCAAAATAAAAGTAAAAATAGGGCAGAAACCTATGGTCAATAGTCTTTTGCAGCAGTAGAATTTAATTTAATTTTTCTTATATTGAATATGTTTTTTTTTGTTAATATTTATAATTATTATTAAGATAAAATATGTATAATTAAATATTTAGAATTTTCATTTTTTATATTGCAATTATTGTTAAATTTATTTATATCTAATTACTTTTGTTTTTCAGAGTTATATTTCTTTTCCTTGTTATTTTTTTTTGTCTTTTTCTGTATTATACTGGCCAATAAATGATGATGATGATGATGTTGTAATTAAATAGCAAATGGAATATACACTTTATCCAAATACCTAAGAAATATAGAGTTTCGTGGTTCATTACAAATAGACAAATACATGAAGTTGAAGATCTTCGATCTCGTTGAAGATGCAATAATAATATTTAGTAGCAGATACTAAGATAGACTAGAATCATATTGTAATGTTCTGGCTATTAACCTGTTTGACAACAGCAAAACACCAAATAGGTTTAAGCATTATAAACCATTAGATTTAGTGTATAGATTTAAGTAAATTACTAATGTTTATAAATATAATAATGGTAAACATCCACCGATAAAGTTTATCCATTTAATGTTATCTTCGATCAAATCTATCTATTGTTTATATAGATAAAAAAAATATGACAGAAAAAGAATATATGAAAACATATAAAAAATAGTAAGGAGCAGTCAGATAGCAAGATTTGGCAAACCTCCTTGAAATGAAGAGCGCAATAAAAAAAGAATATTCCTCGTAAAAATAAATGCAATTTTTAATGGAATCGGCGTAGATTTAGCTTCAAAATGTTGCTTTTTTTAAGAATAAATTACAAATAATTGAAGGAAATATATTTATGTAAATATCATTTAAAAATACAATGCTTAATAAAAAATCTCATAATTACATGAGCTTGATGAACAATTGCACAATTCATATTTAGAATTCAACATATTTTCAATAAAAACTTTATATTAAATAACGTTCTTCTTATAATAAAGTAATAAATATAATAATCATCGTTTATTATCCAGAATACAAAATTAATACAAATAATGATAATAATAAAAATAAATAAAAAAAAAGTCAAAAATAAATATGAATGAACGGTGACCTAGTCTTTCTGTAATTATAGTAAAGTATTAGTATTTTATAGTAAAATGATGCTAAAGGATTTAAGTAAATTTATATATTCAAATAACTGCAACTGCAACTTTATGTAAGTATTAATAAAATTCTAGGATCTGCGCATTTACATATATTAAAATAGATTCTAACTTGAAGTATCATTATTGATGAAACTTGAAGTGGTTATTTCCTAGAGCAAAATTAACATAATGACCGAAGCAGAATTAAATCTCGCTTAGTTCAAAAATAATAATTAAAAATATTTTATTTTTTAATTAAAAAAAATATATTCACAGGGGATGATTTTATTATAAAATCTGTGTGTCAAATCACTTATTAGGAATTCCTAATTAATATGAATACTTAATTTTTTAAATCGTTTCAGTGGAACAGAAGTTACGGTACTGAAATCTTTGTGTAACTTGCGTTTATTTCGATACAAAACACTTATTTTGAGACGAATCCAATTTATCGTTCGCATTGATGAAAAATGAATTCTATCTTTTGAATGCGTAAAGCGATTTAGATGAAACTTTAAATGGAAAATTGCTAGAGCAAAACTAACATAATGGCAGAAGCAGAATTTTAAAATATTGATTGGTTCAAAAAATAATTAATTTTTTTAATTAAAAAAATTCTGTACAAGCGATGAATTTATAAAAAAATCTGAGTGCTTTAAATCACTTCTTAGGAGTTCCTAATTATTATGAATGCTTAATTTTTAAAATCGGTTTAGTGAAACAGAAACGTACATTTTGATAAATCAATTTATCCATCAATTTATAGAAGAAAAAAATGGAATTGTTTCAGTGTTTAATCATCCCTGTTTCAAAATGTTGCTTTAAAATATTGATATTTTTTGAGGGAAATATATTTTTTTAATAATCATTTAAAAAAATATATTGAAATTGATTGATTGAAATTTACATGCTTCGCAAAGATATTCTAAATTAGAATATTAAATAACGATTTTTCTATGATAAAGTTATTTTATGGTAAAATGATACTAAGGAATTTCAGTATAATTATACAAGTAAATTTATTATGTGTTCAGATATATGCAACTTCACGCAACCTATAATGAAATTCTCAGATCTGCGCATTTTATTAGGTATTACTGGTCTTAAAATAAACTCTAACTTGAAGTATCACTTTTAACATGCAATCTCCGACTTCAAATTTTACAAATATTTAATCAAATTAGAATTATATTTTCTTTACTAGAATTGTTTTTTTATTTTGATTGTTAGATTTTGTTTCTCATTAACTGTTTATTTTTATTTTTTGTTCCATTTTCTTATTGTCCAGATGATGCCAATAAACTTTATTTATTTTTATTATGAGAATTATAAATCTATACAATTACTGTCATACCTAATTAAATAACAAAATAATTGTTCAATTAAAAAAAACAAATATTATATGTAAGTTTATGTAAGATTATGGATACAAAACAAAATCACCGTGAAAATTAAATCAAACTAAATATTAAAAAAAAAACATTTTGATTCAAAAATGAGATTGAAAGTTTATTTTTTTCATGTTAAAACAACAGAAAATAAGATGAATGCAAGTGAAGAGTTGGAAAAGATAAAACTACTAAAAGTAGTTTTTATTTTGTTGGTAATAATAAAAGGCCACAAAATTCATAAAGTAAAGAAGAAATAAATAAATTTAAACATAATTATATCTCCAGGTTTCTGTTAGTTAATGAACAAGTGTTATAATCTTTTTTATGATGTAACAGAATAATATTATTTAAATCTGACACATCTTATTACAGTAGCATTTCCTAATATGAAATTAACGTAAACATTATACATGTCAGCAAGTTTTCGTGATCGATAGCCAATTGCTACTGATGTCTACCAAAACAGTAACAATAATAAAATACAACGCAATTCCCACGCATTCCCATTTTGGTGACCCAATAAAACTTAGAATATACAAATATTGCTAATTAAAATATATTCAAGTTATTTCATATAGTCTCCGTATTAATTAAAAATATATATAAATCAAATCGCGAAACAAGTAAGAACTAAAAAAGAAGAAGCAATATATATTATTTTTTTCGTAACAAATACGGTAACATCAAAGTTATAATAAGACTATAAATCTTCGGTAAGTCGTAAATTTAAGATAAATTACATTGAGAAACTTCTTTTCCCTTTTCTTCTTCCACTGATTCGCGCTTATATAACTCAATTGCATTATATGTTTCGTAGAGGATGGAACTTTTTAATTCATATAAGTGCTATTATAAGTCCATCATTTAATTACTTTTAATGGAAATGTCAGGCATTATTATTATTAATAATAATAGTAAACAGCGTGGATTTCATTGGATGAATAAGTGAAAAGAGAGACGTTTGACGGCTTAACGAACTGTGATTCCCTAGGCAAATTCGGACATAATCTATTATAGATTTTCAAGGTTGGCAATTAGGAAACCACAACATTAATCTTTCTTAGAAACTGATACAAATCTTAATGTATTTTTTCACGCACATACACGTCGATGCGGTAATTTCCAATCAAAAGTATTTTTATTATATATTTATAAATTTGCATCTTTGTTTTTGTCGCGTTTAGGTGCTAATTAATTGCAAACGACTAACGAAAGGTTGCGTGTTGCATGGCATTACATAGACTTAATCTAATTGCATTACTAGGTAGTCAACAAAGAAGAGAGAGTGTAATTGTTATAATGGAATGTCAAGCTTATAAAATACTAAATGACTATTTTATTGCACCGATAAAGAGAGGAATAGATAAAAAAAAGCAGAAGGGCAATAAGTTTAATCCTCGAGATACAATAAAATTGCACACCGTTTTACTCGTTCTCAAGGATAATCCCTGATCTATTACGAAGTGGCTAATTATTTGGTTCGTAATTCGTTTAATTCCTTGGCGAGATTGATGGATGTTTTTTTTTCGAGGCAGTTCCATCCGTTCGATTGTCTCTTTTGACTTTGTTGATGAACTGGCACATCCGTTTCTCATTGACCATGAAATCTGGAGCCGGAAAGTTGGAGGATGCTCGCAACGCAAAGGCAGAGGAGTGAAGGTGAAATATCAATCGGTTTAATGTCAAGCGATGTATTTATTTATTGCGTGTCGTTTATTCTCTGGAAGCGAATCAACAGTATTATTATTTTTATCGCTGTAAGTTGATTGATTGGCATTTTGATTAACGAGATAAATGGCTTAATCCAATCAATATTAAATAAAAAATCTAAATATATTCACACGTCCCATATTATATTAATAATAACTTAATTCAATGACGTTTCATTTGACATTAAACTTAAAAAAAAACTATTGATATGAATTAAAAAAAATAGAAAATTTTGTAATCCAAACATGTCTTGAATAAAACATTGGATTATCATTTAAGAAATGTTGACTTGATAAACGGTCGATGCTTATTAACTATATACTTTTTGTCTGCCAAGCGATAGATGATTAAATCGCTCGAAATTATGGGTATTCTGATTTATGATTTGAGTGTTACAGATTACAAGAATGTATCCGAATGTAATTATTAATTATTCCTTTCATTTCAATATTGAAATTGATAAATGTTTTATGTTTACATTGTTTTAATAGAAAATAAATAATCTTATTAACTATCAAATATTTAAATCTTTCCAATTTTTTCAAAGTTAAAATGATTTTTAACATTTATTTTGAAATAAGGCATTGGTTACCTCAACACCAATTTAGCTTTTGAGAGTAGCATTGTCATTGCTGACCATTTTATTCTCATCCATTGAATGATTACTATGTATATTTGTATGTCTTATGAATTATTTCTTTATTATTGTCACGTATCCACTTTATCAACATTGATTATTTTAATTACTATGAATGTTGTTTGTATTTTTAACAGTGTATTTAGTCTAGCCACACACAAAGTATGTAACTATTTTTTATCACCCAAAGTGTAGTCACTGCACTACAGAGATCCCATTAATTATTAAATTTACGACCCTTTAAACTGAGAGTTCTAAAACGGGTGATTTTCTACGTGGATGTTAAAATACATTTCCTATCCCCACTCATCTCCTTTTTGAAATGCATAGATTTTTGTATAATATAAATTGGTCGTAGTTAGTGGGTCAAGGGAAGAACATATTTCCCAATTATTAACTCTTAGTTGATAAACCATGAAATCAATACTTGTCCAGTTGACTTCTCAATAAATACACTAGTTTAATCAAATCCTTGTAAGACTCCTCAACTACGTAAAAAGGAGATAATCCACAGTGTTCAAAGATTTATTATTCACGACAGCATGGGAATGTTGAGTAAGTTAATTGTGTGGTCGACCAGATCGGTAAGAGCTTGAAGGAGCTCCGCTGCTTTCCTAGATATATCGCAAGATTTTAACAAAGTGTAGCATGGGGTTCTGGCTTACAAAGTTAAGACATGTTTTCTACATTTATGCTACGGTATCTTTAAATCGTTTTAAACTAAGACTAATTATTTTTGGTGATCATCAAGAAAGCGTTCAGGACGTCAGATCTATCAATATTGCACGCTGATCCATCTACCGCTTCAAAACTAGTGAAATAAACTTTTAAACATATTGAGTGTTGGTTCAGGAAGTGGAGATTTAGAGTAAATGGGGATAAATATGTGACTCTGAATTACTTTAAATTTAAACAGGCTGATGAAGTTAGGTATCTGGATATGTATTTGGATTGACGCCTGACCTGGGGCAAGTATGTAAAAGCCAAGAGAAAGTAACTAGGGATCATATTTGGAAGATTATATTGGTTACTCAATGAAAACTCACACATTAGTTGAAAATAATCTTTTCATATAAAAACCGTAATAAAACTAATCTGGATCCAACTCTGGGAAACAGTCTGTAATACGACGTCATTCAGAGATTCCAATCACTATCAAAACTAGCTTGCAATAGATCTTCTTAACATGTATGATCATCGTTGCAGATAGTTTCGTCTACCAATGAAGAAACATGATAAGCCAGACCTTTTAATAAACGAAATTATTATATTATAATATTTATTTATATATATCAGAATTCATACATTTGATTTATCAATTTTTTTTTTTTTTTTGGAGACCGATGTGGGCTTTAGCCTCTTGCGGTCTTGGGTCCTTTATGTTTCTTACACATTAAAAAAAAAAAAAAAAAAAATTTACATCAGTCGGCGTTGTGCGCCAGCACAGCTGGGGGATAAGGGATTTTTTCTTTTGGAACTTTGGAGAGTGCTGCCCCTGAAGGGGGTACAAAGAGTGAAAGGGTGGGATGATCATGAAGGGCTATGCGTGATGCGAGGCGGCCTTGGAGTTTTCTAATATGTTCGAGGATGTTTGGGAAGGAGACCAGGTTGTAGAGGGTGGAAGAGGGGTGTCGGTAGTGGAGGCGAAGGATTTTGCGGATACATTTGCGTTCGAACTGAAGGATTCTTTTTAGTTGTCTGTGGGGAGCAATGGTGTAGTATGTTATGGGGTAAGTGAGGACTGGACGGATGAATACTTTGTAGGTATGGAGGAGGGTTTCAGCGGAGCAACCACCCCGTTTGGAACGGAGGCAGGAAATTAGGTTCAATCGCTGATTCGCTTTTTTGAGGAGGGGACCGAGTGCATGCTGGGCACTTAGGGTATGCGATAGCTGGATTCCGAGGTATGTAGCCGCTTTGGATTCGAGGATTCTGGAGTCCCACATGGAGATGGAGAGTGGTTGGGAAGAGCGGATTCTTGGGTGATGGAATGTTATGAGTTGGGATTTAGAGGGGTTGGGTTTGATCCGCCATCTTCTCATCCAGGTCTCCAGGGAGCGGCTGCAAATTTGGAGGTATCTGATAGCGATGGGGGTGAATCGGTTGGAGGACCAGATGACAGTGTCGTCGGCGTACTGTTGGATGTGGGTGTCCGGGTGGGCCGGAATAGGGATGTCGAAACAGAAGATGTTGAAGAGAATGGGGGAGAGGATGGCTCCTTGCGGGACACCTGAATTGATTAAGAAAGGGGTTGAGGAGGCTTTGTCGACTTTAATTGATATTGATCTATTGAGAAGGTAGCTTTGCAGAAAGTTAGTGAGATAATCGGGGAAATTGAGGTGGATTAGTTTGTGGATCAGGCCGCAGTGCCATACTGTGTCGAACGCCCTGTGGATGTCTAGAAAAAGAGTTGGTATGTGGCGGCGGGAATTAGCAGCGTTTGTGACGTGGGTGATTAGATTGAGAATGGCGTGTTGTGTGGAGGTGTGCTTTGTGAAGCCGTATTGGTGTGTTGGGATGATGTTGTGGGAGGTACAGTGTGTAAGGATTCTTTTGTGAACTATTTTTTCTAGGAGTTTACCTAGGACTGGAAGGAGAGAGATGGGACGGTAGGATTCGGGGAGAGTGGGATCTTTGCCTGGTTTTGGGATCATGATGACGGAGGCGTGTTTCCACGGGGTGGGGAAGTGACCTATCCTTAGCGCGGAGTTGAAGATTTCCCTGAGCCAATTCTGGGCCGTCTCGGGGAGAGCCCGCACGATGACCCATGTCACGCCGTCCGATCCCGGCGCTGACCTCTTCCTTCGGGCTTTGATGGAGGTTTCGATTTCGTCCGTGGTGATCTCCTCGTTGGTGGTGAGGAGAGAGGCCAGTCGAGGCCGTGATGAGATTTCTTCTTCCACAGCCCGGTGGAAGGGTTCGTCGAACAGCGGGTCCTCGAGGTGGCAGGCGGATCTAAAGCATTCTGCGAAGACCTCGGATTTTTCCTCGTCTGTGAGTGGCATTGGGCAGGCTTTGATTGGGTATGTGGAAGCGGGCTTTCTGCAAGTTAATGTTTTAAACAGAGCCCAAAATTTGCCTCCGTTTCGGTAGTCCAGCGTAGATGTTATTTTTCGCCAACGTTCTTCTTTGTACAGCGAGATACGTCGGCGAACCAGAGCCGACATCCGGTTCCACTCGGTGCGGAGAGTGAGGTCGTTGGTCCGCTTCATCGTCCGGTATAGTTTCCTCTTTTCTTTAATTAGGTAAACGATTTCAGGGGGGAGCGGAAGGAATCTTTGGGAGATTATTTTGGTAGGGACGTTGTCATTTATGGCAGACTCTATAACTTCCTGAAGCGAGGTGACAGCGTTTTCGATGTCCTGCGAAGAGGAAAGCTGTAGAGGAGGAAGCAGAGTGCCAAGATGGATTTGTTCTTTCAGCTCCTTCCAGTTTGCGTTTTTCCAATCCCGTATGAAGCGAACGCTGGTGAGCGGGTCCGCGCGAGAAGTAGCAGTCGCGACCAGCGGAAGGTGATCGCTAGCCACTGGGGTGCCTATCCGGGCGAAGGGGTCGAAACATCCAGTGAGGTCCTCCGTGACCAGGATGTGGTCTATGATCGAAGAGCCCTGATGTGCGATGAAAGTGGGACCAGGGGAACGTAGGCGAATTAAAGGAAGGTTGTTCAGGACTCGAAGAAGAAGACCACCATTGGAATTCGAGTATTTGTCGTCTAGATCAGTGTGGCGGGCATTGAAATCACCTAGAATGATGGCAGGGGCGAAAGAGGCAGCGAACTCGAAGAAGGAAGTAGGAAGGGGGACATGGGGCGATTATATATTGTGAAGATCGATAGCATTTTACCTTGCCAAAGGGTTGTGACTGCTACAGCGTTGGGAATGTCGTACTCTGGTGGAATTGGCAGAGGGCGGCTGGGTATACTCCTGTTGACTGCTATGGCGACCCCTCCGCTGTGAGTCTCTCCTTGGCAGACATACATGGCATGGTAGGGCAATTTTACAATATTCCGGCTGGACGCGTAGGTCTCCTGGATAGCCAGAATTCCGATGTGTTCCGAGGACAACAGGTTTTGGAGCAATTCCTTCTTATTCCTCCAGCCACGGACGTTGATTGTGGCGACGTTAGGTAGTAGTTCGGTATTAGTTATAAAAGAGATGAGTTTTTTTTTTTTTTAAATGTTTGTTTTTGTTTTTTTTTATATATATTTTTTTTTTTTATTATTATTAATTTTTTTTTTTATTTTTTTTATTTTTTTATTATTTTTTTTTTTTTTTGTCCATAATTATGAGCTTGGTGAAGAAAGTGTGAGAAGAGGTGTGGGTGTGCTCGGGTCCTGGATACCGATGCTGAGTTGGTTACCACTTATTAGAAGGTGGACTTTCTTCCCGGTGGCATGGAAAAGTGAGGAGGGGAGCGTCTGGTAGATCATCTCTCTGTTGTTGGGGAAGGCGTTGAGAAGAGCGATTACGAGTCCTCTGAGCCAATCGTCCTTGGTGTCGTGCGGTTGTTCAGTCATCTTCAAAGGGGCGACGAGCTCTGGCGAGATGGGAGCCTTTGGGCGGCTGGGGCAGCTATGGCTGAATGCGGCGTGGTTACCTCCACAGTTTGCACACTTGGGTGTAGTCTCGGCGGTCTGCGTGCAGAAATTGGTTGCGTGCGGGCCGGAACATAGGCCGCAGGTTTGGCTCTTGGAACAGCCAGTTGTGACAGCGTGGAATGCAAGACACCGTTTGCATTGCAGTGGCTGGTTTGGAGAAGGATGGGAAGCTTCGGCGCGTAAGCGCTCACCGAGGAGTTTCAGCCCGTCTCGGATAAGGTTCAAAACGTCCTCCTCGTGCCTTGATAAAATCCTTACCAAGGTAGTGGGTTCTCCGGTCTTCCTCGAAGTGATACGCCACAGCTTTGAAGGTCGAAGATGATGATCCTGCAGGGCGTCCTCCACTTCCTCCATGGTGATGGATTTGTGTACTCCTTTTAATACACAAGAGTATGAGGACTGGCGGGGAGGAGGAGCACTGTTCATGCCATTGTTGCGACGAAATGAAAGGAAAGAAATCGAAACGGATGGGTGGCCTAGGCGGTTCGGCAGTGTCGCTAGCTTCTCTCCCAGCTTGGCGTCAGCAGAAGTGATGAAAGCTGTAGTGCCTCTAAGTTTAAGATCTTCCGTGTTCTTATTGAAATTCATGCCGAATTCAAATGTTCGCAGCAGCTTTGTCATAAAGGTCGGCGTGGAATTAGCGACGGGGATGTTATCGACGCGCCACTTGTAAATCCTAGGTGAGGAGGTCGGCGATGAAGCCAAACGCGGTGATCTAGGAGCTGGAGAAGCGCGAGACGGAGTCGGTGTAATTGAATTTATTAAGAGAGCGGAGGAGTCTTTTGAGGTTATGTTTGGGCGAGGCGAGTTAGGCGAGGCGGTTACTGCTGGAAGCGTACACTTTGATACAGAGCAGTTGGTCGACGTGGATGGTTCAGCTTTTTTAGGCGCACTTGCACTGCGGGATCTCTTCAGACGATCGGATCTCTTCACCACTGATTGTAAATTTCTGTTGACGGGCATCTTGACTATGTTCACTGTTTTTTACGAAAAAGAAAAATGTTTTAATAAACAGTAATTAAGAGATAAAAGCCACATAATAAGTCAGGCCTTTAAATAAACAGCAATTAATAAAAATACAATATTGATGTATACTCACGTAGTTTGTTCATTGGACCAATATTTGTATTGTAATCAAAGATTTTACTGAATAAGATGTAAGATAACAGATAATTTAAAACTAAAGATTTTTAATAGATGCTTATTTTTCTTGAATATTTGTCTTGTTAATTTTTGTGGAAATCCAAACGCAATTGGCTGATTTATGGTCAAAGAATTCTATTAACTGATTAGATTCCATAATCTTTTATACTGTAATCTAACAACCTCAAGACATCGTTTAATCTGAAAGATATGCAGGGTCGTAGTATAATAACAAGATACGTTTATTAAGATGGACCTGAACATCACTGAAATTGATAAACACCTGAAATCATTGGAAATCCAGCATTGATTCTGCAAGAGAATCATATTAATAGCCTACCTTCAAAATTCGGATGATAACTGGATGTACGGTCTCCTACCAGAAATTCCGCCAAGAATAAATTCTTCTTAGCAGTAGAAATTACCTCATCGGCTCCTAAGCTTTACGCGTGGTAACTGGAATACGCAGACGCCACGGACGCTTGTCAGAACATTAGGAAATACTTCAAGGGCCAGGACACACCAATGTATCAGGTATGTAAATATGAAACCGGAATTTGCCCGTAGATGTTTCCCTAGCTGTCAATATATCAAACACGTCACCATTTCTTTGTTGACATTATATAAAGATTTTTAATTCACAGCAATACAAATTTCATACAACAGCAGGTAGTTTGAGTCTTGCTTTGAGTGGTTTAAAAAATTCATAAGTGAAGATTTTGACGTGAGAATGAAGAACTTGGAAGACCACCGAAAAAGGTTTTGATCTATTATGAGCTGTTAAAAGCTGGCGAAACCGTTAATACTGAATGCTACCGACAATAGATGATAGATTTGAATCAAGCTTTTCAAAATATCAACAAAGGCAACAGAAAGTAATTTTGCTTCATGATTATGCATCAGCACACACAGCAAAACTGGTCAAGAAAACGATTGAGGTGTTTAGTTATGAAATAATTTATCGCATAAAGAATTTATCGCACTCACCAGACTTGGTTACTACTTTTTTGCATCGATGGAACACGCACTTGCTAAGCAGCACTTCATTTTTTACGAAAATTACTCGATAACTGGTTTGTCTCAAAAGAGCAACAGTTCAAAAAATGTCAGACAGGTAGGACAAATGTATAATAGCTAGCGACGGGCAATACTTCAAAACTTCCTGTTTCATATTTATACACCTGGTACATTAACTGTATAGTAACTTGGAGGACTATGCAGTAAGATCGACTAAGTGTCTGAAGTGGGCCTCAAAACCAATACCAGACATAACGAATGCCAAAATCAAACCATTAAAAAAAAGTGCATGTTATCTAAAACTATTGCTGATTTTGCATATACATCATCATAATTGAAATTTAAAAAGTTTCAGTAGTATCAAACTCCATTGCATTCATAATAGTTGATATGCCGGACAGTTATTTATATCTCATAATACAGCAACACAATAAAATGCTAATTACATTATATAAAAACTAATTTAAATTATTTTACAACGTCGTTACTTTTATTATTATTATTTTATTACCACTTCAGAGGTATACTGAATCTACAATTACCTTTAATTACAATCATGTTTTTTGTTTATAAAGATGTAATATTCTGCGAAGATTTTGCTATATTCTCACACGTAATCGGAGCTATGTCTACAGCAAGACGAGAATGTAATTGGCCACATTCACATGGTGTTATTCAGTTTTGTAGAGAATCTTGTAAAACACAATTAACATCTGTTTTGTAACTTTTACATACAATTTGTATATGTTGGTTTGGTTCATTTCGCGAAGATTAATCACATGTATAATTGGTATAAAAAAAAACTGATTAAAAGTGCAATTAATATCCGAAAATGAACGTGTCGAATAAAAAGAAATATTTTTTAATTATAATTTGTGCTGTATCAATTTCATATACGCGTTTTTTAATTATATAGAACTATTGTGTATACTGTAATTGTTAACTGCAAGACGTGCCTTTCTCTGGGCCAATTAATAATTAAATGCAGTAATTAACTGGCCGATAAATTAAAATCACATTAAAGACAATAAAACACGGATTGATCTCTTTAAGTTTAGCTTCCATAGACAGTGAATATCGTTTACATCATTAAACTCAGTAATGACGTGAATCTATGGAAATCATCTAGCACAAAGGCGGCCCAGAAGTGAAATGAAATTACTAAATGCACTTAGTGTTTTCCGGTGATGGATACAAAAAAAAATCGACACAATTTTTATCTTCTTTTCTGATTTCACTCGGCTCGATTTATATAAACACACGTAAGTTATGAAAGTTTGCACATAATCTCCAATGACCAGGAAGTAAAGGTTAACGTGATGTCTGCAGGATACATCATCATTTCTTGTAGACAATCGACGTTAAAAGCCAATTTTCATCTTTCCCAATGAAATAATGTCCAGAGTAATTTTAATCATTATTTAAAATGAATAAAGAAAAATACAAGAATCTTTCTATTTATAAATATTTAATTTTGTAGTGTCAATTTTTAAATAAATTATTCATTGAACTAATAATTACGACAATGAAATATCGATTACATAAGATTCATGAAATACATTTTTATTCCAAGAATAATTAATTGAAATATTATTAAATACGATGAGTGTGAGAAAGTTATGTGTTTACTGTTTGAAAAAGCATAACTTAATGTTAACAGTTATATTATTTTGCATTGGAAATTAAATTCACTGTCGCATAATACTAGAACCTTACAAAATAACAAATTCTTTCTTTGCATATACAACATTATTTTTAATTCATTTAAACTAATATTATACAACGTTATTAAATGACGCAATTAAATACTGTAAATTTAAAGTATTTTGACTTGAAACTATGATTCTTCATATTTAGTTATTTTTTTATTGATTATAGTTGTGTATTTCATAGAGTTTCAGTTTTAGAACCAACAAAAAATCAAATATTGTAGGTATCGATAAGTACTGAAAGGTTTGCAATAATACATATTCATTTATATATTATATTTAGAATAATAACAATTATGCAATTAGTATGATTCATAATTTTATCTCTAGTTACATATAAAAGAAAAAATATTTAGAAGATTAATTGATTGATTAATTATGAAAACTAATACTACCGTATTTTTCGGACTATAAGACACACCTTTTTACATTGAAAAATGGACTCAAACTTTGGGTGCGTCTAATGGTTCGAAGATAACATTAAAATATTTTTTTCGTCTTATCGTCCGGTACGTCTTTTAGTCCGAAAAATACGGTAATTCTTTACTTAAATTAAGTCCTTTTTACATTAATAATATTGAATTTGTCAATACCATATTTTTGTCTACCAAAGATTGAAAAATTATTATACCGATAAAAAAAATCAGGTAAAAAGCTTTCTCAAAATAATCGATTAACAATATTCAATTTGGATCCCAAAAAACTATAATCTTATGTCGATTTCAAACCTTGTGTAACTGCCCTCATAAATCTGCCAATCAATGCCATCAATTTTTCTTAATCTAAACTTTAGATTTTAAATTCTCTTCTCAAAACAGTTCTTAAACTAATTAAGTTGTATTATATAGAAATTACGTTTTATAGGATTGTTTACAAAATAGCTTTATTATCCGATAAAAACGCCCTTTGCTAGATTTATTTAAATTTTATAATTAGGGCCCTTTCATTGTAATATTTTTTTTATATTTTGTTGAGATTAGAACCCGTCACCTTCGTATCGGATATTATGATACTTATTACGCAATGAGACTCTTTCTATTAGGGTGGTGAATGAAGGATATAAAAGGTTGTTATCGGCCTGTCATTAAACGTAACAAGTTGACATTTATTAATTAGCTTTGCAAATTGAAATTATAAATGTATGTAACTAATTTAAGTGATCTTCTTGAAGCATATATGGATGGATTCACTAATTATGACGGATTAGAGACGGAAGAGAAAGCTGAAAAGGAAGAAGATATTGCAAACTGAAACTCCTGTTAGGTTCTTTCACTCTTAAAAACCTTGACCAAACATTTCAACACGTCGTAAAGCAAGTGCTATTAGTGTCGTAAGCAATTTCTAATGATAATATAATAAAATCTCTTGAAACTTAATCAATATTAAATTTGGGATATATTTCAAAATTATACTTTTAAAATATTGTAGTTATTAGTGTCGCAAGTAATTTAAAAAAATAATATAATTAAATCTCTTGAAAATTGATCAATATTAAATTTAGGATATATTTCAAAATTGTAATTTGAAAACATTGTAGACTTGTACATAATAATGATTAAACTAGTTTTATATGTGAAGAACTATTTTTATTTTAAATTTTGTTCATATAATAATAATGAGAGAATTTATTTATCACTTTATATATTTTCCTTCTACCTTTATGAATTAACACTTTTGAAAAGAGATTTACAAAAAAAATAATCTACTGTAAGATGAGGAAACATTTACAATAAACTTTAAATAATATTAGTATTATATATAAGTGTGGATATGATATTAAATGCATGCTCGCTTTTATATAAGAGTTCTTTGGATTAATTCAAGCACTTTTCCACAACTAATAATGCTTGTAAACCAAGCTACCACTATATATTTTGTATGCGAAGTTCATATACACGAATATTGTAAATAACATCTCTTTGTGAGATAAAACTTGTTTCATTTCGTGTATTACTCCTGTTATTTAAAAGGTTAAGTGCTCAAAAAAGGATTAATTCGTGTAGCAGAAATTTTAACAATTGTAATAAATTCGAAGAAAAAGTCTGAAAGTTCTCAATTATATTCGTGAAATTATATATTTTTTTATAATTTAAACTTGTAGATATTTAAATTACTAAATAACTAATATTTATATTTTTAATTTTTTCACTTTTGCAAACTTATGATTGTTATATAAAATAATGTATTTATATCATAATAAGAAGTTATAAACAAATTAAGTTTACTAATAACATTATTTTATTTGTTAAAAAAAATGGAAGGTGTGTTAATAATATATATTTACAATTTTAGTAAGATATTATTAAATAAAGCTACAGAAAATCTATTGGAAAATAATAAAAAAATAGCCCTTTTTGGTTATAATCTTGTCCGTTGCAATAAATATAATTATTATTAATAATATATGATAATTAATTTAATAATCAATTAGCTACTGTAATTAATATGCAATAACCAATTATTTAATGTATTTTTAATTGTAGGCACTTAAAGAATGATATCTTAATTATCGAATTATTGCGTTATGAATTGATACAGAAAAAATAATGTTGAGTAAAAAATATACATTTACATCAAAAATAAGCATTCATTACAGTAACTACATTAATTAATAATTATTTCTTTTATTTTTCGGAAGCTTAAAAATTATTTAATTATGTAATATTATTTTATAAATCTTGAGATAGAAAGTCCTAATATTTAAGTGAATTTTAAATTATTTTATAAAATACTTTTCAATTAATAAAAAAATCTTCTAAATTATAATTTATACTAAGATTCTAACAAAAAATTTACAGCACATTAAGAGTACACAAAATCATAAAATATAACAGCATGAGTGTAAACTATAGCAGTGTATTAATGATTATTAATATAAATATATAAAATATACAATTTTGAAAATATCTAACACTGTATTAAAAATGTAGTTAATTTTTATTTTTCAACAAATTCATAATACAACAATAAAAAATTATCTATAATATCTAATAATTTAAAGTTAATAATAATTTATTCATCACCATGATGTAAGAGAGTAGCAACTTAATTAAGATTTGATTTCTTATTTTTTTTATGTACGTTCCAATATTTATTATTATTCAGTAAGAAAACATTATTTAATCATCATATATTAGTCTTAACATAAATACATTGTTTGATATTGATATATTCTTTAATTTACACCAGCTATACATTTATTTTCTTAATATTGTATTATATTCTTTTAAACAACTACATTAAATAATAATATTTTATTAAATGAGATAAAATTGAAAAGTGCGTAAAAATAATATGAAAGTTTGAATGAGACAGTGACTGGCGCCAGCACCGAAAAAATATAAACAAGAATGACCTTCTATTGAATTTAATAATAATACAAAAAATGCGACAGACAAACAACCTTGAGTATTAGTATTTAATAAAATTAATTGATATAAATAAAAGTAAATCAAATTTCAGTTTTCATTTCTTTATTAATAATTTCATTTTATTTAACATACAGATAATTATTGCAACATGTCAATATTGGAATATAATTACAATTAATATTACTACAAAGAAGGTTTTATTTACAAAGCCATTACAAATCACAATACTTTACACAATCTAAAAACTTAAAAGATATTATTTCAAGAATAAAACAAAATACTGTTCAAAAGTAGTGCGCTGATGCCCAAGAAAATATTAAAATATACGAGTGCTCTAAAAATTAAACATAATTTATTCACATTAATATTTAGTCATCAATTTAGTTTTAATATAAATCATATCGTTAACCTTGTGTGAAATAATAATAAAAAAAATATATGTATAGCACTAGCACACATCTAATGAGGTCTTTGGCTCTTAATGCCAAGGATAAAGAAATTGTTAATTATCTCTAATCGAGGGATTGGAATAGTATTTACAGATTTATTATATTATTTTTTTTTGCATCAATATTTTCTGTATGACACGGCGTTGCAGATTCGTCGTAAAAAAAAGCAATAATAAACGTTGTAACTAGTAAATATTTGCATTGGCACTGGAAAAAGGTTTCTCTTTCATTTGATTAAGAATGTAATACATGTACTGAGTTTAAATCTAACGCTAATTGAATAATTTACTGAGGCCTATGGTGGTAGTATTTTGGTTCGCTCTTGTCGTAGACGGAGTTCTCGTTCTCTTCTTGGTTGTAGTAAACGATCTGCGGCACGTAATACCTCAAGCCAGATGAGTAAATGACTCCGATTTCCGGGACGTATTGATTGTTGTTCTTGTTGAAGTTGTATTGATAACTGGAGACGCTGTTCTGCGGTTCGTGTACTTGGTAAACAACTTGCTTGACCTGCTGAACGCTCTGCGCCTTTGGTACCTCGTTGTCGTATCTCTTCTGGGCGGTGTATTGTTGGACAAAGTTTTGGGAACTGCTCTGGCTCTTGTTCTCCACCTGCTTACCAACCTTGTCGACTTCGTATTGCTGAACTTCGAAATATTGCGGGCCGGTGTAGTCCAAGCCAATGGCCTTTCCAAACTTCGATTTCCTGTTGTAGATATCGTACTTTTGCAGCGCCGGGGTGTATTTGATGTCCAAAGGAGTACCTAAGATCAGGTTCGGGTTAGGTTTGTGCGAGAAGATTTGCTTCCTATATTGGTGAGGAGTTGGTGCCTTGTATTGGAAGGTGTTGGGAACGTCGTCTTCGATTCTCTCGTAAACTGCTGGAGCGCTTTTCGGTGCCAATGGGTTGGTCGTCGATGAAGATACCGTCGGAACGATGATGGGACCATGGTTTGTGCCAAATGATACCATGATCGGTTTCGCCACTGATACTGAAACCATTGTTGTGATCTGAAATTAAAACAAAATTTGTTACTAGTTTTGGCAAAAATAACTTTAAAGATTATTATCTCTAGTTTATATAAGTTTTATTTGTAGAATTTATACCGGCGCCTAGATTGGACCACTATCATAGGTCGATATGAACATAGAATTTTTATCATATGAAAATCTGCATGGCTTGACAAAATGTTATATAAATCAATATTTACTATAACAGAATGTTTTGTAAATTTACGCAGTTATGTATTATTTTACGAATAGTCTAACCAAGAGGTAAAATGTATAATAGTATTCCCATAAAATGTATTTCTTAGTTTCTTTTATAGCAAATAGTTTAAAAATATATAGACCTTTGTAACTGTTAATCATAATAATTATAATAAATTTAATTTGAAATTATATTTAAAAGTTCCAATAAATCAATCTTTTTATTATTTTTTTACGGAATTCTAATAAATAATTATTCTTTATAAACTAGACAAGTATTATGTAATAAAAAATGTTGTTCATTAAAAAATATATATAATTAAAAAAAAAAGGTTGTTATAAATTTATATAATAGAATCCTTTCAAATTTAAAGATTAAGAGTAAATGTTATGAATATATTAATTGATTTCTCTTCAAACTGCATTAGAGAAATTTAATCAGAAATAGATTAAACTATCGCCGATATTAATAACAAGTTGTCAGGTTTCTTGAACCCAAATTGCTTTCGGCAAAATAAACAAACCAAAACCTTAATTACTTCATTCGATCCGCGTAACGTAATGAGCCTAATTCGAAGCCCCCAGATGAATCTTTCGCACGGTAAAAGTGAACGAAACAATGAGTGACCCTATCACTTTCATCTTTTAGAAGTGCTGCATGTCTCGGTTTTACTTCCGATGCAGCGCTTAGAAAGGATTTTTTTTCGCTTATAATTAAGATTAATGATTCATCGCGAATTCAAAGGATGATGACTTCGAATCGCGTCTCGTTCAATTAGCGCGATATCCAGTTATGCAACTTTCAGGTGGTATATAGATAGATTCGCATGGTACATTTAAGGAACGGATCTAGATGAAAGTCTTTCTCTCTGTTGCGCAACTTGCGGATCCACTTTTTAATAACGTAATATTATCTTGTAATAATATATTTGCTCTGTTTACAAAGATAATATCAGTGGTAGTTTGGACAGGTTTTTTAAACTCTACTTCACCTTGTTGTTATTTCTTCATTACGTTCACTATACTTACTTTTATAGCAATTACTTGAAAGTAATAGATTATCCCTTAAGCGAAAAAAGTAACCATTTTCAATTTAAAATCAGAGCGACTTTCAAAATATCGATTGAACTGATATGAAAACAACTATAAAATATAATCGTATAAAACAAATATGAGAACATTTTCTTTTCAAATACATTATTATGATAATCCAATTCAACAAAATTATATAATAAAAGTATGTGTTCTGTCTCAGTGACTTTTTTGCATAAATATATTATGAATATTCAATGTTATTTCTCTCATAAAAAATACTGAACATTAATTTATTGTTATTATATTTCATAAATAATTGATTTAATTTGTAAAAGAGTAAAAAAAATACTTTAAACTTAAAATCGTTGTTAGAATAATACAATTGTTGTATCAAAAAGCGGTATTTTTGTTATATATCATTAATCATTAAATGATCTGTGAGCGAGTTCAGCACTTCCGAGAATTGTTGGTTCAAGAATTAACACAACTGGATGATTTCTAAGTAGTTCAGGAAATATGAGTGTCAAACAGACCGCATCAATTCGAAGCATTATAAAACTTTTCAGACAAGGAAGAACATTTGCGCATTAACATCTCAACTTAAATTATTGCAATATCTTTTTAAAATTATTGATTACGTCAATATTTTAAAATTAATTATAATGTATTATATACTTAGAAACATTTATAAGTAATCTAATTTTAAAGCTTGAATTAACTTAATACTTTAAGTACATTAGTTATTATTAGATGTTTGGACAAAAATCTACTTAAAAAAAACTAAAGATGAATTGCATTTAATTTCTGCTTAAGATCTAAAAAGTATTAATAAAATATTTCAATATTGATAAAAATATTTCACTAATAATATTAATAAATTTAAGTTATTTTCTAATTACAATTAACTTAATTATACTATTATATAAAGTGCAAAACATTAAAAGTGATTTAAATATTTTATGAAGATTTAAAAGTTAAGTTAATTATAAGTATTAACTAAATAATTTCAAACAGTAATTGCAATAACATTTGCACATTCTATTAATTATGTAATAATTTGTTATGCATTATGTATTCTATATAATAATATGCAAATTATAAATCTACAATTTCCGGCGTTTACTGTATGCATAATCTGCTTTAATTATCTTTAAATTGAATTCAATGTCAACATGGAGATAATCTGTTATTAGTGCTGATTAAAGTATTAAAGTCATTAAAATAGATCAATCAATTGAAAATGTATTAAATAAATTATTGCATTTCATCAATCATTATATTTTACCTTATAATGTGATTATATGAACGTTACTGTAAAGGTTAGTGTTCCAAAAGTTTCTAATTCGCCTAAATTGCAAATGAAAGGCAGTTAATTAAAGAGAAAATGAAGAGAATCACCGAATCAAATCACATTCAACAAATCTATTGATCCGAGAATCTTCCGGATTCCTCTACTATATTTTCCATCTTTACACAGTCGAATAGAAATAATCATAAACTAAATTAACAAATATTTTATACTACTATGAGATTAATTTACACATATACCCAGGATTTCAAAGTTTCTTGTAAAAACACTGAAATATTATTAGTATTTTCGTTTAAAAGTTACATTTTATTAAAAATAATATTATAAAATATATCTCATAATGTTATTAATTAATACATCTAATTTACACATATATTTGTGAAATATAAATTAAAAGCTACAATTAAAAATCTTAATTTTTTTCATTTATTCATTAATTATATTTCATGTTCCTATCTTCTACTTAATTTATTTATAAAGAACAAATTTTAAGGAAATAGGAATATATGTCATAAACAGGCAAAAATCTAATTAGAAAATGATGTAACAGTTAAACCGGTATTCAAATTTTGTTTACCCGGTTTTGTGCTAATTTCAAATAATTTTTTTTCGATGAAAAAATTCAATTTTATAAATAAATATAAAATAAATAGGTAATTAATTGAATTACACCGATTCCAAAAAATTATCTAGAAAAAACTTCGATTTTGAACATTTTCAATTTTATTTTTGGAAATCACGTAGTATTGTAGGCACAGAAACAAAAAGTTTGGAAAACACTGATTTAGAAAGATCTTCAGTACATTATTATAAAACAACTTGTTAATTTATACAATTTCGTCAATTTTTATTCAATTTTGATCTTTTCTGTTTCAGTTCGAGTTTTTTTATTTATTAAATTTAAAAACCTAATTTTGCTGAGATTTATGTTTTAAATTTAAATATATTTGAATAAAAGTTGCTAAAGTGAGATATAAAAATATGTAAATGGGTGAACCAGGACGTGCATGAGAATAGTTAGGATATGCAATTATAATCAGTAAGATATTTTAATCACACGATGAAGAAATATATGAATTAATTGAACACACCTTACGCATTAAAAATAGCAATTGAACAAATAATTTAATTAATGGATTTCTTAGATTAGACGAACTCAATGGAATAAGGTGCACGTAGGTAATATTCTGTCCGTTACAAATTTAATCATATGTATTTTCTTCTCGACTGCACACGAGTTCACTTATGGATTACAATTTATTCGGAGTAAAAATAATGCCTTGAGATTCTATATTAGGTCCGAGCTTTAATGTTGGTGCTGCAACCTCTTCGCGCTATGCGGATCCAAGGCAAAATATCAATAAATAACACACATTACATTTATTATCATTAAACATCAACGCCAATTTTTGTTGATTCATTGACTCTACCATCCAAGTCAACGATTTCCTTGAGACGTTACATAAATGGATAGGTCGATGTGAAAGGTGAATGTTTGTATTTCGTTGGTCTTGTTTCGATGCTCTTCATTACAACAATGCTCATTTGAGGCATCTGATAATATCTGAGCTCACAGCGGTGTAACAGCAATTGTGCAAAAACTAAAAAATGTAGATCATTGCGAGATAATTAAGTCTAAGCTCTAATTAACCGAGTAGGAAATGCGGACGGTTTCGAAGCAGAATGTAGCAGTTCAAATTTCTGCAGGTAATTGAGAATGTCATATGGGATATAAGCGACAGTGAAAAATAAATCTCTGCACGAACCGATGTAATTTCTAATGTATTGATGGAAACTGCAGTTCGGCGAAACACGCTTCTCACGGAATTTGTGATGTTCGTTTACAAAACGAGTTCAAAGCTGAGCAATCTTTTCTAGGAAAAGACTGCTTGCAGCAGCACCGGTACTTCGTCTTTCTCTCTTCCAATTTCACTTTTCCTTAACCGAACAATTATCTTCGCACAATAGGCATTTATTATATAATGCCATTATGTTTCTTTCTATGCGTGTTAACACATAAATAGGTACGTTTGCTTTTTTTAAACAACCAACTCTCGGACTCCCGACCTCTTTCAACAATCACTTACAACAGTTTTTTTTAAACAACCATCCCGTTAATTACATTCTGTTTTGCCAGAGAGTAAATTTTATAATAACTTAAAGACATATTTAAAAATCTACTAACACCTCCGGGGCTATTTGCAACCAGCACTAACACTGTTGTTTGTACGAGGAGAAGATAACTTTTCATAGGGACCACGGTGGATTCGTGATTATTACCCACTAAAAACAGCATCCAAATATTGGTAATATTGATTGTTATATTTGATTATCCTATCAATATTGGCTTCCACTAGCATTTTCTTCTTTCGCTGTCTCCATCCACAGCTGATCTTCTGAGACTAATACTGTTTGAAGGCCTTAAACTAACATTATTTGGGGTCCTTTTTGGGGTCCCCATTTTACCCAAATTAATTAAAAATGATTTATAATTAAAATTTATTTTTATTATTTTGATTTTCTGCAACCCAATGAACCACGTCTAAATCCACCTGTTTTTATCTCTGATTTATCATTAAAAAAATTAACAAATTTATAAACTTTATTTAATATTAAATAATTTTAACTATTAAATTATGGCGGAAGTACTACGGTTAATAACCCTTAATAATAATATTTATTGCACAAATAAATAAAAAAATAATACAATATTATTATTATAAAATAAACTATCCACTATTGTATTTCTGCACAGTATTAATTTATACTATTATTTAAAAAATAATTACATTTTTAATAATTCAATCACAATTTTATAATTTAATACAAAAAGATCTTTGTGTCAACTAAATAAATAATCTTTTAGTATTCGCAGTTAAAAAAATAGGGATAATTAATTATATTTCCATATATATTAAAATTAATTAAAATAATTAATTAATAATCAAAATAAATACAAATTGTAAAATATAAAATGCATTAAAAAACATAAGTTTTAAAACTTAGGAATCCTGTTCTTTATATCCTAATTATTTTATTTTAATTTACTTTATGTTTAACCGAAAAATTATATTTATTTAACAGTTTGAAAATGTTATTAAAATTAGTTTTCAACCGCAAACAGCATTATGTTCAAATATTACGCAAACTGCGCTTATTATTTACTTATTTGTAACTAATTAGTATAAAAATTGTAGTTATGACTGCTTTTTTCTCTTCTGTTATCATAAAGGTGATCGCATTAATTTATTAATAATCTCAATGATAATAATTTATTAGCCTGATCAAAATGAACGTAAATTCAAAATAAAAACAAATTGTAAAATAAAAAATGCATTAAAAACATATAAGTTATAAAACTTAGAAATATTGTTCTTTATACCCTAATTTTCTCATTTTAATTCACTTAATATTTCACCGAAGAATAAATCTCAATTATATATTTTTTTGAGCAGTTTGAAAATGTTATTAAAATTAGTAATGGTTTTTAACCGCAAACAGCATTATGTTCAAATATTACGCAAATTGCGCCTTACTTATTTGTAACTAATTAGTATAAAAATTGTAGGTATGACTGTTATTTTTTTTCTCTTGCTTATTTTCCTTCTGGTATCATAAAGGTGATCGCATGATGTTGATTTATGCACGATGCATCTCCTTGGCGTAATAACGTGTTGCATAAACAATGGCGCACTAGTGTACAATATACATAAACACATTTGCACCCATTGTTATGCAAAAATCAATAGAAAATTGGAATGGGTTCAGAGCGATGGAGATTTTTCAACATACATTTCGTGGCGCAGCCGATGATAATTAACTAAATTGTTAGCATTTTACAAAAGCACAAATACACGTACACACATCGATAGGAATGACACGAATAACGTATGCGCAAATCAATAGAAGCCAAAAGGTAAAAAAAATGGTAGACGTTGGATTGCATGTATCAATCATTTCATGATTTAGTAATTGCCGATGGCGCAATGATAATAAAATTGCGGAAAGTTCAATGTGCACAACGTCGGCGACAACAATAACATTGTACTCAATCCGTATTTCAGCAGTCAGTGAAGGATTACGCTGTTATTAGTTTTCAATTGCATGTTTCTATACACATTTAATTTACCTACGAAATAATCCAACAATCAAAATTAAATTATTTCATATTAAAATTTTGTATCAACATTTAGATAAACAGACTTCAAATCATAAATTAATTTATATAATAGTTTTAATTACTAATAATTTTATTTTGTTGAATTTTTTCGGACAATGCGAGGTATTACCAGACAGTAATTCAGTTTATTATAAGAAATTATGCAATGAGCATAATTGTTTATTTTAAAATTTGATCATTTATATAAATTATTTATAATTAATATGAGTATAATTAATTACATTATTTTAATTTTTAATTTATTACGTATGAATAAAATTAATTATCCATCTATGTACTATAGTTCAATTAAATGTATATTATTAATTAATTTCTCAGTTGAAATCGTATAGTTAAATAGTATTTATTAATATTTTAACGACTTAATTAAGGATTAACGACATAAGTAATATTCTTAATATGAGAAATTCCATAATAAGGAAATATATTATTTCTTTTATGTAAAAATTTAATGATTTTTGACTAAAGTAATTAAAATTGAAAATAGGAATTTATACATTTTTAGTTAATATTAATTTTTAGATGTAATACTTTTTTATTACATAATTATATTTTTTCTTTTTACGTATTTGTGTATTTTTATTTATTTCTTTATATTTTCTTGCAATATTTTTTTGAATAAGTCAATATGTATATGCATAAAAAATAATTTATCATTAAATTAAATAAGTTTTGCGTGAATTTCGTTAAAATCAAAAGAAGAATGTGAAACTCTTACTTTTTATTTTAGTTTCTTTGAAGCAATATTATATAAATATTTTAACGATTTAATTTAAAATTAAATATTGTAATTGAAACTGAAATTTCTACAGTTTTAGTGATTATTTATTTACATTGATTAACAAAGTATTACTTAATTATATTTTTTCTTGTTTACGTATTGGTGTATTTTTATTTATTTCTTTATATTTTCTTGCAATACTTTTTTGAATAAGTCGATATTTATTGTAATTATATGCATAAAAAGTGATCTATCATTAAATTAATTAAGTATTACATGAATTTATTTATAATCAAAAAGAATGTGATACTCTTTACTTATTATTTTAGTTTCTTTGAAGCAATATTTTATAAATATTTTAACGATTCAATTGAAAATTAAATATTGTAATTACAACTTAAAATAGGAATTTCTATATTCAGAGTTAATATTTATAATTTTTCCTTTTTAAGAATTTGTATATTTTTATTTATTTCTTTATATTTTCTTGCAATATTTTTTTTTAATATGTTGATATTTATAGTAATAATATGCATAAAAAGTTAGTTTCTGTAAAACAATATTATATTAATATTTATTGAAAATTAAATATTGTAATTAAAACTGAAAATATGAATTTCTTCATTTTTAACTAATATTTATTTTTAATTATTAACAAAGTATTATATAATTATTATTTTTCCTTTTTAGGTATTTTTATTTATTTCTTTACATATTCTTGCAATATTTTTTTGAATAAGTCGATATTTATTGTAATTATAAGCATAAAAAGTAATATACCATTAAATTAAATAAATATTGCATGAATTTCGTTAAAATCAAAAGAAAAATGTGAAACTCTTACTTTTTATTTAAGTTTCTTTGAAGCAATATTTTATTAATATTTTAACGATTCAATTGAAAGTTAAATATTACATAAAACTTACTAAATATTGATTAATGTAAAATAATTTCAAGTCTAGACAAACTCATCTTTAAGGTCAAAGAATAATTACTTTATTAACATATGTAATTTTGTAATTATTACTAAATTAAAATGAACTAATTAAAAATGATTAGCAAAATAATGGAGTTAATCTTTGAATTATTTTTTTTAAATTATTATTATATAATGTATATTTTCAACAAGTTTTAAACGTTTTCATGATGTGATCCGGTTTATTCTGATGGGTCATGTTTTCACCATATAAAGTACATAATAGGTCTTAATTCCTCAATTAATTCGATTATATACTTAATATACTTAATTATATACGTAATATTTTAATAATTTTTTAATAATTTTACAAAATCCTACACGAAGATGATGCAACTTCGAAACTCAGATTAAATAAAAAAAGATTGCATTGTAGAGGTCGATAAAGGGTGAAAGAAATCACTTCAAAAATAGATAAGTTAAATCATTAATTATTCTATTATGAAAATTTTGCATTTATGTCTAAATATGTTACCGAATATAATATTTTATTAATTGATTATAACTTTGCCTGTATCACAAAATCTGATGCGAAAATTATAAAATAGAATCTCAGTTAAAATCGACAAAAATCTTTGAAAAACAGCTCTTTTTTATCCAATTTCCTGTTGGACTTGTGTAATATTCTCAGTTAATTCTTTTACAAAATTCTCAATACATCTAAAACCGCAACCTTCATCTCTTTCAATACTTTATAATAAAATTTATATAATAAAATTTATATAATAAAATTATATTTTCCCTAATTTCAAAGAATTAATTAAAATGGTTTAATTGTTTATTGTTGCAGTTAAATCTATAAAATTATTATACAATATATAATAATTATTCTAGTTTTGTTGAATACACGATATTCATTGCAGTTAATAAATTTCATAATCGAATTGTTTTTAATTGCAAAGGATTATTCGAATACTAGGTGTTTCCTTTCACATTTTCCTCCCCCTCTGCTGCTCTCCTTCTGTTATTGTTACACCGCTATCTCCGGTAATACCATAAAAAAATAATCGAATTCTCTATTGTTCGCTCGGAATGTCCGGAGGAATTGTTGGCGTGCTTGCTGCTGGGTTTATAGCCTTTAAATTGCTTCTGGTTGCTGCACAAATATGCACTAATTTCAAACGATTTTTATCAATAACGGCAGTTACAACAAAAAAAACAAAACTAATATAACATAAGGAAAACGAGAAATTAATAACAAAAATATATCGAATCTGTAGCATACTTTCCCTCAATACAAATACGCTATTCGAGATATAATCGATGTTTTCTCAAGAGAATTGCGTTCGTTAGCACATCGCATGTAATAAATTCAATATTTCAATTTATTGCGTGATGCTATGATATCATGCTGTTCACTTTTATATATATATATTTATTTCTTAGCGACATCGAAATGGTAAATCGTGTTGTTTGAATTCAATATATTTTCACAAGTAGCATTAATTATTACATGAAATCTCTCAGGGAAATCAAGATTATGTATATTTATTGAAGTTAAAAAATGTGTTGGTTTAGAATTAATTTCTAAATTCATAAAAATAGTTAATATCTAAAACACAATGAAAAATATTAAACTAACAAATTATTTATATTCACAATTTGTCTATTTAGAAATAAATTTTATACATTTTCAAATTAAAATGTCTTTTAACCCAAATTTTTACTTTGAATATTATTTACTTGTAATATAACTAAAATTATAATTATTATTTTTATTATAAATTACTTATGTAATCATACCAAAAGTATTTATATAGCTTTAACATATTTTACTTGATTTATGTTATTAGATAACTAAATTATATAATTATTATATAACTCCAGATCAAAAGATCGTCTTGTTTGAATTTAATATATTTTCACAAGTAGAATCAATTATATTATAAAGACTCTCTGGGAAATCATTTATTGAAGCTTAAAAAATGTAATCAATCAATAAACACATTATTTAGAAATAATTTCAATATGATTAAATTCATAACAGCAGTTCATATCTTGTTTTAAATTTTGATTTACTTTGATAACAACAAAGTAGTAAATTAATATTTAGAAAATACAAAAGATCACAATCTACAGGTTGCATATAATATTTAATAGGATTTACCTACAAATTATCAAATTTTTGCTAATATCTAGATTAACAAAATAGGCATACATAAATATATAATCTATTGGTATAAATTAAAGCTTATCAAAATGTATAAATAAAAAGTAAATTAATTGCGGTTAGTAGTCTTTTATCTGCTACTTCTAATCAATTTATTGAAAATATTTAATATTTTACGCTAATTTTACACCTGTAATATAAAATAATTATATCAACTACTACGACGTTGATGATTTTGTAAATTATACTTTTTATTATATCGTGGGAAATGATATTTGATGTTACAAGAAAATGGTAATACACAAATACAAGAATAATTTTACAAAGTGGCAGAAAAACCTTATATGGTAATCAGAAAATAAAAATATTGACTATATTTAAAAGGTTGTTTCATTAATAATCATTTAATTTATTAAATAATTTGAAAAATTCAATTAATATATAACATGTAATATTTTATAAACATTTTTATATTAATAATATAACGAACTGATATTAATTATACAAAAGGTATTGCGTTTTTATACATCTTCAACTAGGACTAAATTCATATAATTATAATAATAATAATAAATAAAAAAATTATCAACGGTTACAAAAGCAGTGTTTCTCAACCTATTTTATGTTATGTCTCACCTAAGCCTTTCTAAAATTCTTATGCCCCCCCTAATATATACATAATTTTTAATATTCAAAAAATGTTCCCTAAAGAAACTTGAATAATAGGTTTTAGGAAGAAATCACTTTTCAAAAAATTTAATGGAAAATTGTAATACAAAATAATTTCAATTAAAGATTTTTATATATTATTTTAATAATTAGTAATTATTTAAATATATTAAGATCCTTGCGCTTGATGCTTGCTGCAAAGATATTTTATGTTAAATTCCAATTTAGTTAACTTCAGTCTCAAGTCTCTCCGTTTTGTTATATCCAGCTGATTTCTTTTTTTCATGGCAATAAATCCGATTCAGCTAAATTTCCCCCCATAATAATCTAATTGCCCCCTGTGGAGTGTGGGCCACAGTTTGAGAAATACAGCACTAGAATCTTCCTAATAAAATATGTACGTGCAATCATAAATCACTTCCATCAAATATTATATCAATTAATATCAGAGATTAGTTAAAAACAGTTATTTTAATAACTTAATATTTAATATGTGGTTTTCTTCATGGTCATTGACCACAAAGACCTTCAACCTTTAATGTTGTACCAATATTTATATTTTTGTAAATATTATTCTAGTACCGTTATAACTGTAATGCATTAGTTGAAGTTGAGTGATCAGTAAACTCATAAATAATTAAATTCCACACGTCAGACGTTGGTTATTTCTTATACATTTATTATTTTCGATTAAATATAAATAAATCTAATCAGTAAATCTAAATATTGATTAAAGTAAAAATTTTATTATATAATTATTTGTATTGAAGAAAATATGAGGCAATTAATATAACATTATATGATATCCCTGGATCAGAATTCTGTACACTGTAGAAATTAATTCAATTCAATTGGTTTTACATAACTTTCTTTCGTTACTTAACAATTGTTCATCTCTTAACGTTTTATTGTATACAACGTAGCTATTATAACATTCTTGCTAAGACTATGTTCATTATATGAGACAATTATTAAGATTAATTTTGAAAGACAAATTCAACTTCCAATGTAAATTAAGATTATTATGCTTTATTTATAATTGAAGATTAAACGTTTCTTACAATTCCTCGTAGAATTTCTTGATATATTTATAAAAGTAATTCAATGTAAAGTATTCAGCAAAAATCTACATATTTATATTAAAGTGTATCGATCCCAGGTCTTCATGGATATCTCTTATATATAATTACATAATTATTATTTATATATAATCTTTTTATGTTTGTTAAATTATTGATACTTGGATATGAAAAATACATTAAAATAAACTAAAATGTGGCAGAAAGACCTAGGTCGATAGCGCTTTGTCTAAGTATATTTATTTATAATTTAGAATATAATTTTTTTCAGAGTTATATTTCTTTTCCTTGTTTTTTTTTGTATTATTATACTGACCAATAAATAATGTTATATTTGTTGCACCAAATAACAGATAAAACCTTATTCATTCAAGAATAATATTTCAGAAACCAAAAAGTATAACTATATTATTTTATCATACTTGTATAAATTTTATTTTTTTTGCTTTTATTTAAACGTATCTAAAGTTGATTTATTTTTATATATAACTTGAACGTATTGAAACTAATTGAAAATGCATACACAATCTATATTATTAATAGCAGTTATTGATTGAATTCTAATAATAATTACTATTATATAATAACAGATTCATTGTATCTTAGTTTTAATTATTTATTTTGAATATGGAATTTTTGTTACGTAAAATAAATAATGTTTATACAAATTTATTTCCGAATTAATTTAGTTCAGCTTTAAGCGTGTCTGTGTTCGATTTGTTTTTATTTGTAACATGAACGTCTCGTAACTAATTGCAAATGCACACAGGCTATAGAACTAATAATGGTTATTGATTGATATCCAAGCGGAATGGGTGTATTATATAACGGCGGATGGAGGCACAGCGTCGCGAACGAAATTCGCTTTCGTTCTTTCACTATCGTTTGGAACTCGAACGAGTTCACTTTTACTGACCTACGTTTCGCAGACCTTGAAATCAATGTTACATCTCGCTGTTTCATTATAAAACAGACGAACATAATTTTAAACGAAATCCATCTTCGACGAAGAAAAAAACTTACTGTATTTATTTATTAATGCATGTAAAACAGTTTACTTGCATTTTATTTAATTATGTTATTACATTAATAAAAAAAATCCTCTTATAACACGAGAGTTACGTACATATTAAATATATATTTTATACGATTATGATGATGATATTTATGTCTTATTTTTTATAAATTTAGATGATTTTAGCTATCGTTTCTCATTGAAAGAATATTGCATTCGTTTTTCATTGAAAGAATATTGCATAATAGATATTTTCACCCAAAATAAGCCCTATTGACAAAGAATAAAAAACTTGTAAAAGTACCGTCTTATAAAATTGATATCCGTATATTAATTAGTAATTATCCATTTTTCTTTCTATACAATCTGAAAATACAAAAAATTGTTGAAATATGTATTTGGTTTTCATTAATGAAGTTGTATTTAATATTTTTCAGTGCAATAATTATAACTTTTATTAAATTTCTATATAAAATATCGTAACTGCGATTCACTCAATATTGCAGGAAGTAGTTTAAATTAAGGTCAAAATGCACTTGCTTCGAGTAAAATGTCAATATCGCAATTATTATTAAAACAAGTAAAATTTCTTCGAAAACGTTACGTAATGCGGAATGCAATTATGAATTAATTTGCATCGGTTTATCAGAAATATGGATGGATTAATTATTAAATTCACCTGATCTAAATCAAGCTAATTAATTCGCCGTTAATTATTATTATTTAAGTCTCAATATATTTTAGAATTAATTTTAACAACAATTTTTATTATAATTAATTAAATAATTTATTTTATATTAAATATATTTTTTGTAAATACAAATTAATTTAATTAATTTTTGTAATTATAGTTAATAGGTATTTGTTATAATTAATTTTGGTTTCTTTAAAGTAAAAACATTTTTATAAAAAGCAAAATAAACAATAATTTTATTAGTAAACATTAATACATATTTAAATTTAAAATTATGGAAAAATGCATTAAGATATAAACATTTTTTTAATCTTTATTTTCAAATTATGTATTTCCTGAAAAAAATAAGATCTACTACTGCCTTGCGTATCATTGGTTTGAGTAGTATTAGAATTCCTTTTATTTTTCTTAGTTATATTTACATTATTTTCGCAATTTTCCGAAACCTCTTCTAATCGTATATTATTTCCATTAGTATTTACATCAACCATAGGGCGTAATATACTTGTTTTTGTTTTAGCTTCATTTTGACTTAGATTTTTCTTATTTTTCTTCTTATATTTACGTGGTTTCTGCTTCACACTCTCATTCAAACGTTTCGCTTTATTATTAGATTGTTCAGAATTCTTATTATTTTTAACGTATTTCCTCTTTACTTTTAAGTGGTCTTTAAATGAATTATTGCGAATTATTTTATGTTTTGAAGTATTTTGAGTTTCTGGAACATGTTCGATTCTCTTCTCTAATGTCGATCTTCGCAATTTGCGACCGTGTATTTTACTTTTCATTATATTATTATAGTTTTCATTGGTTGTTAAATTTAAAAATGCGAGGAATTCAATTTTTCTTTCTTCGTTCAAAGATTCATCATTTTCCTGATCATTTTCCTCGTTTATTCCTATATTTTCTTTAATTTTTACTTTATCAGTTTCTTCTACTTCTACTAAGTTTCTTGATACTTCTTCTGCAAATGCTTTATCAAATTCCAATGTTTCTGCATCTTGCACAATTTCTAATTCTACTATTTCTACATCTTTACAAAATTCTTCTTCTGTTATTTCTTCATCTTTCACTATTTCTTCTTCTACTACTTCCGCTTCTTCTACTAATTCTACTTTATCCAACATTTTTACTTGTCGTATTTTTACATCTTCTAAATCCACTTCTTCATTTATAACATTTTCATCTGATC
Organism: Nicrophorus investigator; assembly: GCA_963457615.1. Lineage (NCBI taxonomy): Eukaryota > Metazoa > Arthropoda > Insecta > Coleoptera > Silphidae > Nicrophorus > Nicrophorus investigator. The sequence continues at coordinate 26,641,585 of OY735140.1, forward strand.
CAATACCGCAGCTGCTGCTTTGTAATTTATTTAATTTATGAAAATCTTTTGATTTATTTAATTTATACTTTTTAGTTTTCCTATTTGTATTAGATTCATCCAAATTCCTCGATGAATTCGAACTTCTCAGTAATCGCATAGATTTTTTCATGCGATTTTCTTTGGGCATTTGTATTTGATTCATGTTATTTAACTTTTCCATATAAACTTTTTGTTCTCTTTTGAGTTCGGTAATATTTTTTTTTGTTTTAGATAAACGTTTCATCAGATTTACCTTCGGTTTGGGAAGAATGCAGAATTTCACTTTCAATTTAATTTCTTTTAAAATTATTCTTTCGTTGTGCAGCATAACTTCAGTGTTTTTAATTAAGTCAAGTAAATTTTCGTACATTTTAAAAAAACGTATTCTAAAAATTGACGACAATAATATTTATAAAATTTCCAAATACAATATATTATATCGTAACTAATACAATATGTAACAATATTTATTGTGTTTAATTCTTAAACATACACGTCAACTGACTACAACGATATAAAACTAAATAACTGAAATACAAATTTCAAGTCTTTTGAATAAAAATGTTAATAAAAAACTGAAAGAAAAAACTTGGCGATAACCAAAAATCAAATTATTCTCTTTTCAAATATGAAACATAGAATTCGAATAATAATATAGACTTATTGCTATTATATTAATTATTTTTAATGTAACTTTACTTGTCATTCAATGTCATGTCAATTCACGTTTAAATTTATGTTACTTTTTGGACATGAAATCTATTTTTTGATAATATTTTTTTTGCACTAAAAGTATTATTTTTGATGATAAACATTCTTTATTGTGAGTCATTTCAAAATATTTTCATTTGACTAGATAATAGAAGTTGTTCTAAATAGAAAAACATATTAATCCTAAAAATATTTATGTTAGTTACAAATAAATACGGATTTATAAATCAATTTATAATAAAAATATAATAAACTGTTCCAAAGAACAACATTTTATACCAGTGGTTCTCTTCTAATGATCCTCATGGGTTGCGAAATGATAACTTTTACCTTAACCTGTCAAAATGTCAGAAAAAATATTATGAGCAATAATATTTTTATCTGTCATAATGACAGGCCAAAATGACATAAGCATTCTAATGAATTTTTATTACAGTGTTTACTTAGAATTTGTTAATTCAGATTCTTCAATATTTTACAGGGCCGCATTAAGGTTGTTGTGGGTCCATTCGTGAATTAATATTTGTAGGCCCCAACTAACCTCGTACGCCCTGGGCACTGCGCTTAATTGATATAGTTGCTCCAAAAATATAATTTAGAGCCAAGATGTATTGATGCGATTTAATCGATTTTATATAATTAGTACAAATAAAAATTTTATTTATTTTTTTATTTATTTTATACAATAATTTTACATAGAAAGATTAATTTACTTAGGACGTAAGTGATAATAAATAATCTCTTCATCCGAATTAACACTATAATATCTGATGTGTTAGGTCCTAGGGAGTCACTTCTTTTTTGCGAGAACAAGAAGACTTTTTTTTTGTAGATTTTTGAATACTTCAGAGCCACTACCTTTTACTTCTGGTGTGGCTACTTTTTTGGTTAATTGCTTCCTGAGTCTTCCTAGACCTCAGAAAAGCAAGATAAATCATCCGAGCAATCATCACACCCGAATGCCAAAGACAAAAAAGAAGAAAATTATCTTATCACAAGTCTTATTCTTTGGCTTTCCACTTTTCTCCCAAGTGAGCACCACTTGGAATGCCAAATATAATACTTCCTGGTAACTTAAGAGAGTACAACTGTTTTCTTTGATGACCTACTGACAACTCTTGTGATCTAAATTAACTAAATTAACTTTTGGATTTACGTTTACTTTGTGCCTTCTTCTTGTCTATAATTTTTTTAGCTTGAACCTTTGTTTTCTTGTTTCCCTTGTTCCTTCTACCGATTGAGAGTGTATCTTCACTTTCCTCTAAATATCTCTTAGGTTTTTTAATGGTTCTGGTCTTCCTCTTCAACTTATTTTCAACTGATTCCTTATGACTACTATGACTGCATAATCCCAAACTTGCTAGGAAGCTTATTTTATTATTAATTGCTGTCAGTTTGCAAGGTTCCTCTTTGTTCTTCTTGGCCAAAGGATTTATGTGTTTCTGCTTATCGACTTTTATTTCTGCGATCTCTTTCCTTGTTTCTGCTATCCGTTTCATAATTAGTTTCTTTTCTTTCGACGACTGACAAAGTTTTTGTTGTAGCAAAAGTTCAGTTAACAGTTTTACTTCATTGCGAAGATGATCTTCATGCGAGCTGACAATTGCCGAAGAGCTTGCAGTTGCTGATTTTAATGCTAACATCTTGTACTTGTGAATGCGATAGAATGAATACTTGGTTGCAAATCTTGGTGTATATATACAAGCCTTTTATTACCCTTTTATTACCGTTAATACTACCTGCACTACCTGTTAGTACCACTTTTGCACTTTACCCACCAATTGTAACGAAAAGATGTTATTATCACAAATTTCAACAAAATGCAAAAAATTGTCTCATTACTATTAACAAAAATCTTCATTAATTAACATCCATTGGATGTTTACTACCGATATCTATTATGTCTAATTATTAAATAATACTAACAAAATAACAAAAATAAGAACTTTAACTGTTCAATTCGGAACACGGTGTATGATTGCATTGAATACTTGTGACCATGGAGACGGAGATAGAGAGTTCAGATGCTTCATCTTGCTTTTTGGAGGTTTAAGAATACCCAAGAAGCAATAAAAAAGTGGATACATCAATAGTAAAAGATGAAGTATTCAAAACGCCACAAAAATTCTGCAACCACTAAAACCGATAATCCCACTCAAAAATGAGTTTAGAACAACAAAAAATAACAATTTTAAACTGAATGTACGCGATTGCAAACATATACAAAATACGCATCATTAGCACCCCTTCCAGAGAAATGAGGGTTTGTTGTATATGAAGAATCAATTCCCGGAGGTTTAAGAATTATCCTGTGCTTTGTGCTAGATACAAAGATTACACACATTCTACAAACGCCTTCCAAATAAAACTAAGTGCTCCCAATGCCAGGGTCTCCCTTCTAAGAATATAACTTAAAATTAAGAATATAACTTAAAATAACCAGTAATAAATTGAAATAAAATAATAATTCGCTATAATTAATAATTATTTAAAATAATTATAAATGCTATGATTCATGTTTTATAATTTCACACATTTTGCAACCAATTTTATACGCAATTATTCTTGCAATAAATATTCTTATAACATTATTTAAAACAAATATTCAATAACGTGAGATTGATATATTTTATCTTAAGGTGGTATCAAATCGTGATGTTATTAATTTCAAATAATTATTACACAACAAATTATAAGAACAGCTGCTTTAAGATTGTGTAAACAATTTCATAAAAACAATGCATATTTTATCAACATCATTTAAAACTATTTACAATATAAATAGATTATATTTTTATTTATTCCACTTTGAAAGTTAAATTGCTTAACTTTAAAAATAAACATCATTTAATTTGTTAATGATTTTTGTGGTTGATAAAAAATATTAATTATATTTTAATTAATTGAAATAAGGCAGAAATACTTTGTATGAACGAGTGTATGCAATATATTATGTTTATTATTATTAATTGAAATAATTAAAAACTGTTCCTAATTATAGATACATATAATATTTAATTGTAAAGTAAATTTTAATTAAATGAAAATAAAATATTTGAGTTATATAAAAAAATAATAAAAATAAAATGAAATCTGATATATACTTGAAATTATTAATTTAAAAATATGAGAAAATAACGTCGATAAATATTTTAATTCGATTTAAAACATTCGGAATTGGGTGCTGTGAGTTTAGGGGACTTAAAATATTTGCAATCCAAAGACTCTCTTGCCGTCCATCTTTTACCAGGATTGCACTCCAAGACGTGAGTAAAGAAGTCTTTCTGCTCATCTTCATCGAAATTGATGAACTTTGACATGTCTTGGGGCAACCATTGAGGAAAACATTTCCTAAAGTCCGGCAGATTATTACAACCCGGCCAAGTGGTTTCATTCGGAGTTCCGCAAAGCTTGAAAATCCTGTAAATCTGATCGATTTCAGAATTTCCAGGAAATAAAGCCCTTTTATTAATCATCTCTGCCATAATGCAAGCAATACTCCAAACATCTATACCTGGTCCATAGATATTGGAACCCAGCAACAGTTCCGGTGCCCTGTACCATAGTGTAACAACTTCGTGCGTGTAAGCTCTTGTTGGTACAGTGAAGCAGCGGCTAAGGCCGAAATCTGCAAGCTTTATGTGTCCTTCCCGATCGATTAGAATATTCTGCGGCTTCAAATCTCGATGTAAAATTCGATGTGTATGCAAATAGGACAAACCTTCCATTAATTGCTTACAATAACTCTAAAAAAAATAATGTTCTAAACTATATCAACGTGGATTATCAATTATGTACTCACTTTTATCAAATTTTTGTCTAACTTTCCATTGACAATATCTAGGTAATGCTTTAGCTCCATGTCTAAATACTCGAAAACTAAATAAATCGTTTTTGGTTCTGGGAATATAACGTCCAGCATTTCAACTATGTTTGAATGGTGCAAATTCTTCAGTAAGCAAATCTCTCTGATTGTGGTTGATGGTACCCCTTCAGTATCATCAACTTGTTTATCGAATTTCATCTTCTTTAACGCAACAAATTTTCCTGTTATTTTATCTTTCGCTTTGTAAACGACACCGTAAGTGCCTTCGCCCGCTTTCTTCAACTTAATGAATTTATCAAGTTTATTCGCATTTTGGGTCAAACATTCCTTAGTTTGGTTCAACATGTTCGCAACTGCATTTGCAGACATCTACTGAAAACTAACCCTCGGTGTATTTATATATATAGCCAAAATTTAATCCTCCTTCCAAGAAAATATGAACATTAAGTTTACGGCTACAATAAACGACTTAATATAGATATTTACCTATGTACAGGACCGGTGTAAGAAAAATATTATTTGCGCCTCATGAAAAAGGATTTCAAGTTAAAAAAAAACTGCTGCGCTGTTTATGGATTAGGACACACAGCGCGCTGCATAGTAATTAAAGACTTTACAGCATTATTATTTTTCGTTCTTCTATTAAACAGTAAAAAATTAAAGTTTCGCAAAAGCATTGTGTTATATTATACGTGTTTTGCGATTGCATTTTGTAACCTTTGGGTTCAAAATTGCAAAAGTGGAATCGTGATTAGAAAGAGTGAGTAAATAATAAAATGTTTTAATAATAATGTAACGCAAAGAATAAAAATCATATTTAGATGAAGGAATCGGGCAATTTCAATAACAAAACAGCGATTCGCAATTCCTCGCACCATTTGCTGCGGTTCAGAGAAAAACGCGTGTGTGCTGCAAGAGATTCGTGTTGGAGAACGCTTCCTCCTGCATGTCTTCTATGTATCTCGCGTGGAAAGTGGATTATGGAATGGTCTACATTTTAGCGCGAAGATTGACGACATTATGAAATGTCAGGACGCGCCGCGATTTATGAAATAATTTCAGCGCACCGTCGACATCGTAAATATGACAGTTGCATAATGAGTGCACTTTCAGTTGATGCTGTCTGCATGAAAATAAGTTTATTTACTTTAATATTCAAGGCTGGTTTATCCTTGATTTCTTTACATATAATTCACAGTAATAATTATAAAGTAAAGACAAATTTATTGTATATAAAAAATATTTATCATATTTCAACATGATATAATCAAAGAATTTATCACTTCCACCATTCATAATTTTGAGAATAATTTAACCCTTGTTCATTGTTTTTTTTTAAGAATTAATCAACACCCAATTCCGAACATTTTAAACCGTACTAAAATGTAAAAAATATGTTTTTTCTTAACAAAAATTACTTAATGAAGTTTCGGTCATAGAATATTTCATCATTAATATATTAAAATCATATATGTTTTTTAAAGATTGTAAAGATTATATTTATTTTGAATCACAAAAGGCACTTTTTCAAGGAAATAGGAACTTAGTATGAGGGCATTTTTTAAGTATTGGATTCGCACGTTCAGGTACGTCTCTCAATAAATGTGGGAAAAAAATTTACTATTAAAAAAATATGGTAATTCTATTAAAAATACAAATAAATTGTTACATACGTGGAAATTGTTAAAATATTGATTGTTGTTTTCTCAAAATAATATAATTTCTAGAAACCAAATTTCCATATAAAAATGAAAAGAAATACCTGAAAAATATTCCTGGAAAGCTACGGTCTATTGTAAAAAAGATCATTAAATGTAATTGGCACTGTTATAAAATGACCGAAATGCCTTCGGGTTTCCAAAATTATTTTTATATTGTATAGACGTGCAATGCAGAAAGAAAGTGTTTGCCCGTCGGTGACAAAAAAGGAAATTACGAAGTGCATAACTGCTCCAACGAGGCTGGAATTTCTTTAAAAAGTAAATTATTTTGAATTGTAAATTTAAGATTTATTACTCGCTGCTACAATAAATAACCTTACTCAATAATTGTCGTAATGACTTCAAGCAACGGTAGCATACAAAAAAAAGATTTTCTTAAAATTTTAAATTAATGAATTCCGATTGACCTACATTGTAATTTATATATCACATCTTAAAATTAAACTTATTTATTTATTACAGTATATTATATAAATGTAACAAAAAATATATTGATTGATATTTTATATCAACTAGTAAAACTAGAATGTTTAATAAATTTTCAGAATAAATGAATTTTCAATATTATAAGTTTACTTATATAATGTTCCTTTTCCTAATTTGGTGTGATATTTTCATTATAATAATTACATCATAATTATTATGAAAAACTTCAATAAAATCTCATGATATGACCAAATACCAAAATATTTAAATGTCAAGAATCTGTATATTTCATAAAAACTTAAAAATTACTGTATTAATATAGAAAATTATAAGAAACTCTGGATTTATTAATTTAAAAAAAATAAAGAATACGCCAATTTTATTTGGAAAAAATATTTTGTGTACTAATTTTTAAAACTTATTTTCATCTAACTAAATTGAAAAATATTTTTTTTTATATTATTTACTATATTTTAAATAATATTACAAACGTTTGTAAGTGTTTTACTTTTATTTTTAACTATAAATTACAATTAATAACAAATTTAACTAATAAGTTGAAATTATTGAAAAAAAATAAAAAAACATAATATTTAGAATAAATTACAAAAAAAATAAATAAAATTCAACAACCCTTATTGATAATAGATTTATCTGCCCTAAAAATGCTTATTAAGTCAATAGTATTGAGAAAATATTTTCTTAAAATTTATTTAATTATAACATAATTTAATTAATTTAAAAAAGTATATGAACTAATATTATTGAGGAAATTCTTCAAAATATCCAAATAAAATGAAATTATGTATATGTAGTTATTAATAAAATGCATATAATTAATTATAAATATATTCATTGGAATTACTCAAAAATTACAGACAAATCAATAAATATTGCACAAATATCTAAATATTTCAGTTAATTAAAATATTTAAAAATGAGGTCATTATTATCGTAATTTTCCTATACGATTCTAAATACTATAATATAATAAACAAACAATATAAATATAGTATAATATTAATAAAAAATAATATTGGATGATGTAATTTGCGATTTAAATTCAATTGCATATACAAATGTATTCATAACGTATATTATTATAGCAATATATATTTTTTTATTGTAGCAGTGTAGCAATTTTGGTAGTTATCTACAAATGTTTCCATTACTGACATTTACATAAACTTACAAAATTATATTCATTAACAGCGCGGATAGTTCGTGAAATGCAAAACGTATTACGCAACCGGCTCACTTTCAGATGCATTTCATTGAGCATAATAAAATAAAAAGAGGAGTTGCAAGAAGAAATTATGGAAAATCAAGCAATTCCTTATTATTCATTGCGCGAGAAGAGCTGCATTAAAAAAAATAACAATAAAAAAACCAAGCGCATTGTGCAACCGATGCGCTTTCAGTTTCAGAAAAATAATAACAACTTCTCGGATTATTCAATATGCGAAGAGAACTCGTGGAATGTCAGTGTGCTTCTTAATTGCGGTTTCGGTTTTGAAATATCCGAGGAAGGGCATTCATGTTTTTATTTTAATTTATTTATTTGCTTATTTTTCTCTTTCTTTAATTTTCCATTTTTTATTTGCGCTTAGCGTTGGCGATTGTCGGCTTTTCGCAATTAAATCTCGGTTAGATAAGTAAGTGGTCTACGGGAATATTTTTTTGTATATAAATGGGTTATTAGTAGTAGTAGTAGTTCTGTTGTAATTGCCTCTATGGAAGCGAGATCGCAATTAGACGTTGATTGTATAACGAGAGTCCGCCCGGAGATTTTCATTTTCAATGCGAGAATGACATTGATGGAATGCGAAGCCCGTAAATATCAAACGCAGTGCAATCCCTCTTCGCTTATCCCAATCATCCTTAGGCAGCGAATATGCATTTCTTCGAAAGGGCATCATATGGAAATGCCGCAACAGTACTTAGTTATGATGATGATGATGAGAATGAGTGAGTTAACACTATTTTAATAATAACATCCTATTATTTAAATATCATTTACAAATATCAAAAGAGATTACAGATATTTGAATATTTAAATTATAATATTGATTGAATGTGGCATCACCAATTACATTCAATCTTGACAAGCTACACTTTTCTTTTCATTCCAGATAAAATATGAAATGTTATTATTTATTATAATCATGGGAAACTAAAACATTTACTTCTAAATCAACTTTCATCTTTCCACAATTAATTTATATGGATCATCTTGCACGTTTTTGTATAGGTAGGAAGCAAACTTTCGACGTTAATGATGTGTTTATTAACACCATTAAATAAGAATGCTTCAATTCTTCTATTTTTATTCAACAATAATGAATATGATTTAAGTGTTGGATATAAATTATTAGATTATTTTAGTTTATTTGCAATATTAAATAAGTAAATGATCATAATTTATTTGAAAGTGCATATTTCTATAAATTAATATTACGATGCGTACAAATGCGTTAAAAATATCAAAATTATTTGAATTGACAAATTATGTAAATATTTTTGATAGGTATACTATAATTATTATATAATAAACGTTAATAACGTAGAGTTTATAATATTAATAAAGTAAACTGACATTTATATCCAAATACAACATTATTTCATTAAAATTCCCTTCATTCGTAGGGGAAAGAAGCTTTTCCAAATTAAAATAAAGAAAACAATAAATATTTCCTGTTGAATTTAAATTGTACGCCATTCTAGACTTCACGAATTTGCTAAAGTTAAAGTTAATTCAATAAAATTGTAATTTATTGTTGTAACTGATAGTTGATATAATTATTTAAAAAACTCGTAATTTATATTTTCAAAATAAAAATAGTTTTCGTAAATTTTATACATTATATTTTTTAAACACACTCGAAAGTAACACAATTAATTTATATGGATCATCTTATATGTTTTGTATAGGTAGGAAGCGAACTTTCGACGTTAATGAAGTATTTATTAACACCATTAAATAAGAATTCTTCGGTTCTTCAATGTTTATTCATTTTATTCAAGTCGAAGAAAGAATTAATATTATTTTGCGTACAAATACGTTAGAAATATCAAAATTATTTTAATCGACAAAATATGCAAATATTTTTAATAGGTATACCAACTGTTGACACATCACACTATAAATATTATATAATAAACGTTAATTTACTTAAAGTTGGTAATAATAATACAGTAAACTGACAATTACAATAAAATTTAAGTATATGCTAAAAAAATACTTTTCTGTAATGGTTTATGTTATTCCAATATTAATTCATATGATTTATTGTTTAAGTGCTTTCGGTTACTGTTGCAGCATAAATGTAGAAAGTGAAGTTAAAGTAAAAGAGTTAGCAAAACATATTAATAAATTATTAATTAAACTATTATCAAATGTTCAGACTGTGTGAGGAAACCATACATAAAGTGAAAACTTATAAAAAATCTGAATTTGATCAGATTGATTCTAATAAGCATGCAGAAAATATTAATTATATTGCTGAAACTGAAGAAATATTCAACCAACTCTTAACTGAAAAGAATAAATTTAAAATAAACTTTTTCAATTATATTCTTTTAATGAACGATTCACGCTTCTGGAAACCTTTTCAGTTTTAATATGAAATTTTAATTTAACAAAATGCTAGAAAATTATTGGGGAAAAAGTTTTTCCAAAATAAAACAATACTTAAGAAGTTCAATAAGCCAAACAAAACTTATAAATATTTGCTGTTAAATTTATATATACTATTCTAGACTTTTCCCTAATTAACGAATTTGCTAAAGTAAAAAACTGTAGTAGATTGTTGTATCTGATGTTGATATTATTATTTTAAAGAACTCGTAGTTTCTATTTTCAAAGTAAAAATACTATTTGTAAATATTGTGCAGTGTTTTTTAAATTATAGTTATTTTAAATAATAAATATTTAAAAACTTGCATCATACTAAGAAAATCTACCACACGACCTTAAATTGTTAATCTCAGTACACAAAAACAATATTTATAAAAATATAGTTTATGCAACAATTTGTATAATATTATAAATAATCACCGTTTTCTAATTACGTTTGTCCCAAAATTAAAAGTCTGGTTACCAAATGCTTATATTTTACAAAATTTTAATAATAAAATTAGAAACCCCCGAAATTCGGTATTGAAAGTTTGTAAAATCTAGAAAATTTAAAATTATAAATGATTTTATAGTCAATAGCTATATAGTATTTAGTACTTGTAACGTTTCAGATATATTAGTTTCAACTAATATTAATTTTCAGGTTATATTCCTTTCATAGATAAATGGGGCGCAATTATTGCATTCACTTGTAAATGGAAATGTTTCTTCATTCACTTTTAAAAAAATACTTTTACAAATTTAAATCTGAAAAATATGGTTGATTTTGAAAAATATTTATAAGGTTAGGTTTTCTGTTTAAAATGTTCATTTTTTTTTATCATTCTAAATGTTAATATATAATAAGTTATAATAAGTTAGAATATTAAAATGAATCATGAATTTTATTAAATTTACATACACTTTCGTCTTCAATTATGACCAAAATTTTATCAACCGAGGTCTATGCGCCATATCTTCAATTATATCTGTAAATTTATTATATTTTTCTACAATTTTGAATATTATATAAGTTATATAGTGCAGTACTCGCATATTGTGGCTTCAATTAGTCCGGATTCATTATATTCGAGTTTGAACATTTTAAAACAAACAAAAATTTAATTGAGTAAAATTTAATTCCTTTATTTTTTATACATAAATAATCAATTTTTTCCTTAATATCAGAGGTCGGCAACCTTTTTCGATTTCTCAAGAAAAGAACCATATGCGGCTCCGGAGCCGTGGATTTCCGATGTCTACTTTATTTAGTTAAATCTCTTTTTTATGCTATTTATGCCGCTGAAACTATTAACCGTTCTATTAAATATGTTACTATAATTACGTTCATTTCATAATGTAAATTTATGATAGGATGTATTTTGTTAAAATGTTTCCTTTGAAAAGATATCTTCTTTAAGTTGAAGCATAATTTTCTGTAAAGTGCGAAAGAAATATCCTGCGATGACGATCAGCATAAATTATTCAAATTTGATATTACACATTCATATCTGCATAATCCGGACGGACGATTTAAAGAACTTCCTCGAAAATGAGATGCAAATTAAATTCGATTACCAAATCGGGATTCGCTACTAAACTCTGCATCAATTATTATTATTGCCATTATATATTTTTTTTAAATATTCATTCCGCTATTTGTGTATGGGAAATTATGAAATTAGCATCCATGGGAACTGATCATTATCAATATTGGAACTATAAATTGCTAAATAAATAAGTGAAACGGTACGAAATAATTCTGGGTGCGTCAGTAATAAATTATGAATTTGAGAGACTGATTTCCTTGAAATTCCTATTTCGGATGATACAATTACATTTTTTTTATCTCGTTTAATGGGAAACGCCAAAATCATTCCACGCAAAATCGTTCTTGGATTTACTGATATCGATGTAAATTAGTGAATTAATTAATTATATTCAAATATACAACATAAGTCTAGAATATTGACAATGATGTAGGCAATATTTTGAAATATTAGACCAACAAAATTAATAACGAGAAAAAAATATTATTCTAGAATTTGTTTATTTTTAACAGAAGTTTCATCAAATACTGTGTAAGGATTGAATACGTGTATTTGATCCAATTCTACAGATTACAAGGATTAATGCAAGAATTATTGAGAATTTCACAAATTAAAACTTTGAACAACATATCTTAATGATAAAAAATACAAATTTAAATTAACTGATGACATCGTCAATTTCTGTAGTACAAAATATTCAATCATATACAATAATGCCTCAATGAATAGTTAGGATGCTTTTATACAAAGTCTTCTAAAATTTCCACTGAATTCAATAAAGTTCTAACATCCTTTTCTTCAACAATTTCTAAACCTATTTATTGAGCCATCTGTATAACTTAAATCCTATTTTCTTAAATGTTAATGTCTACTTCTAGTACACTTTCTGGTCATATTTTGCGCTAAATTTAATGTACTTTTTCTAAAAACTATCAATATTTTTGGACAATATTGGACAATATTCAGATCTAAATTAATTTGTTATACTTTATAATTTCCAACAGTTTAAAGCAAATATTAGTGAAAATTAGTACAGCACTACCTCACATAGTGCGGCTTCTAACAAATTGATAGTCTAGTTTCAAACAGTCTAGGATATAGGCGAAATCGATTACTGTTACGACATTTAGTATTACTAGAATAAAAAATATGAACTTTAGGCATTGGACATTCTACTAGTTTATAAATTAACTTAATTCGTAATTCTAAGGAAAAAATAAAATTCTACTAAATGAATCAAGGTTTTTACAAGTTCCAGTTATTTTATTATATTTATTTCAAATGTAATCTTTTTTAAACAAAAATAAACAAAAAATACTTTTACATATTTAAATCTGAAGGAAATGATTGATTTTGAAAAATATTTATAAGATTAGGTAAGATTAATATAATAAGAAAACCCACTGTTTATTAAAAATCTACTGTTACTATAACATTAGAATGAATCATACAATTTAATAAAATTTACTGACTTTATTGGTAACAATTATTAACAAAAATTTATCGACCGAGGTCTATTTACCATTTCTGTCAGTAAATTTATGATACTTGCAATCATATTTTGTAATATCTAAAATATTATGTAAGTTGTATTGAGCAGTACCTAGCATATTAATAAATAAAATTGTTTGACTTTATTCAGTTAATTTTTTTTTGGAAAATTTTAAAGTCCTCGATTAGTCTGGTTTCAAACAGTTTAGGATATTGGAGGAATAGATTACTGGAATAAAAAATATAAACTTTAAGCTTTGGACATTTTACTAGTTTATAGACTAACCTAATTTATAATTCTAAGGAAAAAATAAAATTCTACTAAATGAATCAAGGTTTTTACAAGTTCCAGTTATTTTATTATATATATATTTCTAATGTAAACTTTTTTCGAAGTTCGAATTTGTATGTAAAGCGAACTACAACATGCACTTTAAGTAATAAAGAAAACAATTATTTTCTTGTCGCAAAATCTTTGATTACGACAAAGTATGTTTTATTTAATTATATCCTTGAAATTTATGGATAAACTTATAATTTTTTTTATACAAAACTAAAGCAATAAATATGTAGGAAACTTTTCGTTGTTAATATTATTATGCTTATCTAGATTAAAAAATATTATTATTTCTACAAAAAATATTTAATCCTTGGAAGTTATTAGATAATATCTAAATAATGTACAACGCTTAATATTTTAAACAAGAACTTGCTTTAGATCGCAAATTCGCATGGAATAGTTAAACACCTAATAAATAGTTATCACGTAGATTTTTTTTTGTATACATAAGTAGTTATTATAATCAATGTTATATAAGAACGTTACATAAGATTATTTATAGAATAATGAAGGAGTTAAATGTGTGTCGAGTACGTTCATGAATGTTCGAGTTCATTATAATTCTTATTATTTAAATGTAATTAAAATGACATTAAGAACAAGTATATCTCTATCATGTATGAACATCCTTTACGTAATAGGTTTATTACCATAAAAATAAAATAATACTATAATGTCTAAAAAATCATATTTTATTAATATGTACAAAAAAATACAATATAATGAGAATCAGTAGAAAGTTTGTTAAAGTATTATTACGACTTTTAAGTAAATTGGATTATTATATATAAAAATATAACAATGCAAGAAATAAATGAAATAATTTATTTCACGTATTTATTAATTTTTTGTTTGTTTTATATTCTTTGTGCGAACGACATAACAAGCATAAAATATATAAATAAAAAGTAGGAATAAAATGTGAAATATTTAAAAAATAAGATATTTTTAACTTAATTTATAACCGAATTCTTCTCACGAATTTTTAATACGAATTCATATCATTTTATTAAATAATTTTGTAAAAATTGCGAAATTGTAGAAACTTTAATAAAAGTCAACTATCAGATTTACTTGTTCATACGAATAGATTGTAAATAAAATTATATAAGAAACAACAATTATTACAATGTTTTTTTTTTTAGTTTTTGGTATAAAATATACTTTTATTTATTATTTTGAGCTTATATTAATTTAAACAATAAAGGTAAATATGGATTAACATTATTTACAACTTATGTTTTATATATATATTGATTTTAGTTTGAATAATCATTGAAATGTATATTAAATTGCAATATTTGTTGCAAATATTATATAATATAATAATACACGTTCAAGTAATTTTTAATATAAATAGAAAAATATCTTCCAAAGTGAAAGTGACAAGAGGGCACAAAATGAGGCAGTAAATAACAAAAAGAAAATTTTCTTTTCTTTCTTTATAAAAATAATACAATAGAAACATTTAAAAGTAATAACAATATTTTGTATTAATTTTATTATGAAGAAGGATTATTGTCTTCTAAGATATAAAATAGGGTTTTCATGAACTTTTATCGTGTTCAGCCAATTATTATTAAAAAAGATAGCAAATAATCTTTCCCGAATTATCAATTTCCTAAATTGTTTTAGATTTTAAACATTATTACTGTTTTTCAAACATGACAAGAATTGACGGTAATATATAAACATCAAATCTTAAATAAATTCAAAGATTTATATAAATAAAATTTTATGAAACTTTATAGTTGCGTTACTAAATATTTTGGAATACATTTTTTTTATTATTAGAAAAATAGTAAATATTTTTTTTTGAATTAACATTTTCCTATTTTTTCTAGATTTTAAACATTATTACCGTTTTTCAAACATGACGAGAATTGGCCGTAATATTAAATCAGTTTAAAGATTCCAGTTAATAATTTTTTTTACTTGTATTAAGGAATATTTCAAAATACATTTTTTTGTACCATAAGAGAAATATTATAAATTGTGAAGAGCTTATGCATTCGTTGTACGAGATTTTTTATTAAGAAATATTTCTGAATAAATCTTTATTCTTTCGAATGATAAAAGAAATACTATAAATTAAATTCATCTAATAGATAAAAAATAGTTTTTCAATCGGCAATAATATTTTATAACTTTATCTTCTATATATGAATTTTTACTTTAATATTTAATATTTACTTATATAATTAATGAGAAGAAAATTAAAATTATTTATAAATTAATTTGTTTAACAATTATTTGTGTACATTTTACTTTCTAATATTTGGATGCGATGTGCGAAAAAATACTTTTAATGAAGACAGACATAAAAAATTTAAAAGAGAATGTGATAAATAATGAATGTGTCATTATAAATTAATAATTTCATTAATTTAAAGAAATAATAATATTCTGATCCTTGGAATAATTGAATATTATTTAATTTCCACATGCGGTTATTCCACCGTAGAAAGTCGGATTGCGCCAATAAAAAGAAATATTAGAATAATCATTATTAAATAGAGATTCACATTTCCGTTATAAGCATTGACCATTCTTGCATTGTGCTTTTCATGCGGTTATTTTTTTTCTTTCTCCACGATCGTTTTTACGTGTTTAAAATGTAATTTACGGACTTCCTATGACCTGGCGGTACACAACAGCATTACACAATTCACAAACGGACGCGCAATTTTACATACGTTCTTAATTATTGCGTTTTCCCATCTTAATGAAACGATCACGAATGGATTAAAGTGTTTTCAATGTTATGCAGAAGTCTATTCTTAGAGCATTGCTAAGATGTGTGAACTTGAATATGTCATTGGAATTCGATTTCTTTATACGCTTCTGGGAATGCGCTTAAAGATTTACAAACAATGCAAACAATCTTCTGGTTACAAGAATAATAGAAACTCGTGTCAGATCCGATTTATATCCCTAGTTATTTGCATAACATCATATAAGCATTTTGCGCGATGCGTGCGTTGACTAATGCTCCTTTAATATAATTGAATCCGAGATGAAAGTCGTTTTGTATGTAATTACAAGTAAAAAAAAAGTTGTTGAAGCAAAGTGAAATTTATTAGTTAACGTGCGCTCGTATGCAAGCTATGATACATTGTTGCTAATTAGTGAAGCAATCAAACAATGAAAAAACTTATTCATTACTCGGTATTCCGCAATGCACGGGACTTATTCATTCAGGTATGCTGTGCTGTGCTGTGTCAGGTAGACTAAAATTAATTACGCCCGGGTTCTGAAGAAGAAAGTCGTTGCGTAATGCATGCGAATTACGAGAGATCTAGGAATTAATCCATCAAAAATTTGGTTCAACTGCTTTATTTTAGATTATTTTACTTCCTTTAAAGCATTAAACCGTAGAATAATCAGCAACACTACAATTTATATTTAATATCTTTTTGGTAATAATTCAACCTGTCCGTTCTATTCAATAAATTTTAACTATTTTATGTGTTAAAAGTTTTGTGCTATCATGGTATTTCTATTTATAATTTATTACATATCCTTATATCCAAAGATAGTAAAATGTTTACATGTAGACTAACAACTTTTTTTGCTCCAAACGTTATATAATGTATACTGAATCAAGTACAATATTCAAATAGACAGTTTTATGCTTACTATCTAATAAGAAAGATTAATAGTTCATGCTATACAAACTTTAATAAATCATTTAGATTTTACTGAAAAAAAAAGTAATTTGCTTTGTCTCATTAATATAGAAATATATTGTAGAAAATTTGATTTCGATTTAATGTTGCTCCTCTTAGAGTATGATTTTTTTTAAATTAATTTTATGAAGAAAATTTTCAAATCTTTTAAATATATTTTTATATATTTTTTTTTTAGTTTTAAATATTTTTATTAAAAGAAAATTGTACAATTTTTAATATTATGTTATGTCTCAGTTGAAAATCCAAATAGAATTTTTATTGTCTTGAATCTACTCAGAATAACTTTGACTTTTTAGTATAAAATAAAACACAAGAACTTAAAGAATACATTTTTAGGAATTATATATTTTCCATTTCCATTTTACCATCTTTTCATTCCACATATATTTATCAGCAAAAAACGATCAAAATATTGATAATATTTAAATGAAATATCTATAAATGTTTTTAACCAATTCTGAGACTTGTGTTTTGTATAGCAAAATAGCTTTAAGCAAAATATTTTGTTTTTGTAGTCGAAAAGTGACTTTAAAGACTTCAAAAGTGAGCTCAAAGTTACATCTACCAAAAAAAAAAACATAATATTGACAGAAGTTCTTCAAAATAATCATTTGTGATTTTTTTGCCAATCTAATAATATATTTAATAAATATAATAATATTACTTTTTAGAAATTAATAAAGTAACATTATAAATATATCTGCATTGATTCCAGTATTAATTTTAGTTCATTAATATTAATGAATATTTTCACTAGCATTTGTTTTCACATGAAAATAGAAAGTAATTTATTCTGTTCTCTATTTCCAAATAAGAAATTATGAAAATACATTTTTATATGGTAATAATAATAATAAAATAAAAATTGCATAATTTCTGTACATTTTTCGTAATAGACTTTTTTATTGAAAAAAAATGGAATACGTGTTGTGCATATTTATAATTTATAATTGAATAAATTAGATTTGAAAGGTGTTTGGATTAATAATGAGTATCATCTAAATTAGACATGAGATTGAAGGATTATATTCGCAATAAGCGGAAGATGATGCCGGAAACATTAGATAACTACTTGAGATAGCAATCATAATTAAGTACTTGACGCGGAAGAAGAGATAAAAATGCACTCAATCTGTAAATGGTCATTTCCGATGTCGAGAAGAATAGAAACTAACAATTGAAATTTATATATATAACAATCGAACTAAATACAATTTACTTGTTTTATTTTTTCCTTTTTATAATACAAAGTGATTCGAAAATGGCGAGAGGAAATAAAAAGTTATAAAGCAATTACATTAAGGAATGAAATGATTTAGTCTTATAATAAAGTCTTACTTTTGCAACATTTGCATAATTAACTTATACCATTTCTATTTACTCATCAATCAGTATTTAAGAGCATAAAATAGAATTAATTACTTTAATCAACATCTTTTAACTAGTTTCATCTTTGTAAGATTCCAGTTATTACCTATAATATAAAATGTCTCCTGCTATGTTAAATACAACTCTAATATAGTCGGTTAATGTTATATCTGACAACATCGAGGCTATGTAATTATTTATAAGATATTTGCGTCGACCATTAAGTAATTTAATTCATAAAACGGTTAAAACAACAACTTATTATTATTGACTAAAGTTGTACTGAAAAAAGAAAGTAAATAAGAAATTAGAAATTTAGTCAAAGACGATATTAAAATTTTATTTTATTGAATGCAGAAAATTATATTTTTTCATTGGAAGATTTAGAAAACTTCGTTAGCAACGAAGATGAAAAATGTTAACTACATAATATATCAGTCAATAAATCTCCGGACTAACTAAGAAAAACATTTTTTTTAGAAATTCGACTTTATTCATCAATTCAAGAATAATACATTCACTCCAACACTCTTGTAGAACGATTTGTCTTTACTCTAAAAATAGGCCTCAGTTTCGGCAATCACTTCTTCATTTAATCCATTTTTTTTTTCTCTGGAGCATTTTTTGATTCAGATAATGGATAAATATTTCACCGCAAGAAATCCTTTTTATCTCGCTTGAACAGCTCTAAATCGTCGACACTTCGAAAGCAATTTACTCATGCTCAAATTTTCGTGTAAAATTGTACAAACACTATTTTCTGATATCTTTAAGTTGTCAGCGATCTCACGCAACTTTACTTTACAGTCTTTCAAAATTATTTTGTAGACTTTTTTATGTTTTCTGGAACATCATCAGCATCATTGGTGTTTATAGGACCGCGTTTAGCATACCAGCCGATAATAGTCAAAACCATCAAAAACCAATATTTAATCAACACAGGAAATTATTTGTTTTGAAAATTACAAAACCTCAGTCACTGTAACCTCTAAACTAATTGTCAGATTTTCAACAAATTTTGACACGTATCGTTTGAAGGTTGGTACTATGCAAAAATCATCTGGGTCTATCAACATTGTTGCCATATATGTGTCAGAATGGAGACTTACTAATTTAAGAAGAATTATTATCGTTAATAAATCAGTATTAGATGATATAACTCTATAGAAGCAATTATTAAATGAAAGAGGAAAACGTTTAAATAATCAATATTGACAATCTATTTAATCAAATGATTATTTTACCTTTGAAAACGAAGTTTCGCTTAACGAAGTAAATTTCGTTAATTCAGTTATAACTGAAAATGGTGTGACTAATATCTACCACAGAAAGTAATAGTGTAAAAACTAATAAAGTATAAATAATACGAGCAAAATAACTACTGTAAATAGACCATTGCATATATATTTATTATGTATGCAATAAATTATAGTTATTATTATAAACATTAACTTCCTACAAATGGAAATACTGGAAGCAAATGTATAGTTTATGGATAATTTGAAATCAATGTAAATCATATATTTCATTTTCATTTCTTACTTATTACACAATAGATCACTATAGACTTGTAAACATAAATATTTATATAAATCATGCTCTTAACTGTTACGTAAACTTTTATTACCCACTTGCGATCATTATTATACAGAATATTCTCAAAGGTATATAGACCAGACTAGAAACTAATAAATTGAAAATTACAAAATTTATTGAAAATGTTTGTAAATAGTATTAAATGTATTGAGGTAAAATTAATCAAATATTGAAAATATTTTGGGTATTTAAACCATTTCCTAGTTTTATTATGTAATGAATATATTGATGTGATTCAGTTTAAGTTAATATATGACTAACATAGAAATAATGTTGCGTAGGTTAGAAGGACTCTGAATTATTGTCAGTAAACAATGAACTTTATTCTCTTTGTGTGACAATAATTTTTTTATTTGTTATTGAAATTCTCAAATTTATATGCGTGCATTAACATAAAGTAATATTTATTCCATTAATTGAAATGCAAATTGCGTAATAGCGCACTACCGACTTCCACATTCTCAGCATTACCACAAGAATAACACCCTTATGTAAAGCGTCCAGATTTCGTGTCTTTTTTTTTCAACGAACAATGATCGCGTTTGGAAACCATCTCGGATTCGGCATTAGATCAAGCAGCATGGGTCCTTCTAGGTGGAACAACAATGGATGCATTGTGTTATTACCCAACGAACTCTCTTCCTTTGTCGCAATTTGTTTGCGGCTTAATTATTTGAAATGGAAATTGAAAGAGACTGAAAGTGATTTAAATTGATACTAAGCGTATTATTAGAGGACTATAAATAATAGCGGTGAGTAGATTTATTGGAGGAGAAACAAAAAGGAGTTAAAAAAACAACACCTATTTGCATTCCGGCGTCGATGAATGTATTCAGGAGGAGAAATTATTATTGAAACCGAAAATCATGTTTATTTATGTATTGGAACGAGCACGGGATTCTGTATGAATATTAATGCAGTTTCAGTATACACACTTATTGTACGGGTTTTAGTCCAAGGCTTGGATTACATAAACCACTCAACAATATAAATATTGATATCTTCTAGATACGACCGAAAAGAAACACCCGAGCCTTCGTTCGACGTGCGGTATAATTTTTGTTTAACGTAATTGTCGAAAGTTGTCGTCACCTCGGTCAAAGTGAAAGAAACACGCAAACATCATCATCATTCATTCCTGCCGACCTCTCAGATCATTCAATTGAACGTCTTTCGGAACGGAATATAAATCGATTCAAATGCTGAACTTTGAACTCTAAATGTGATGCAAACGGTCAACGTTGTGGCAAAATCCTCTTTATATAATTTATATGATTTTATACTTAATTATACGGATGTCTGGTTTATAATATTATGATTCATTTGAGTGTGTCTACATGATACGCCGGATTGTGTAATCCACTTATATTTCCTGTGCTCACACTTTTCGAATGCAGTTCATCTATTTTTTTTATCAAAGGTCTTTCACCTCTAGAAATTTTATCAAAAAAAGTATTAACTGCACTAATTTAATTATATAATACATACAATATAGTTTCTAACACTTTAACCGTACATATGAACGTAAATTTGCAGTATTTTTCGAAGAATTCGTCCGGTTGTCTTGAGATAACTTGCGTCATACCATTTTTTTCGGACTATAAGACGTATCTCAAATTTAGAGACGATTTATTGAAAAAAATATTTTAATGTTACCATCGGACCATAAGACGCATCCAAAATTTGAGTCCATTTTTCTATGTAAAAAGGTGCGTCTTATAGTCCGAAAAACAATTATGATAATAATTTAATAATTAAAATTGATGTACAATCAACCCTCCTTTAACGGGGTGAGTGCGTACCGCGTTTTATGGAAACTTGGATTTAACCGTACAAACCAGGCTAATTCGTAGCGTGTTCTATGGAAACCGTCTACCGCGTTGTATGGAAACCGCGCTATAAGAAACTCGGAATTAGTACAAATCACATCTTTCGTACCGCGTTATATGACCAATAAATACAAAAGACAAGATAAATTATAAATTATTTTTATTGAATTGAATTGAAGAGTTCATATAAGGATTGATAAAAAAAATAAAACAAGAACTAAACTAAAAGACTGTTTTTCAACAAAAACAATGAAGACTTTTGTAAAATTATGTAATCTTTTAACACTTATCCTCGCTGTCAGATATGAGTCGCCTAACTCGTCTTCTTTTAATGGGCAAAATGTCTTCATCACTTAGTTCATCTTCACATTGGTTTTCGATTGTAGCTTTTTTTCTAACTCCACTAAAACCTCTCTATAGGGATCTAAGCAATTTCTTAATTCTGTTTTAAACTTTGCACTGCGCACCGTTGAACGATCAGTTTGAATGAAATGAAGTTCTAACTCTTTAGCCAAATTTAGCCCTTTTTTCACATCTTGTAAATCGAGATTTGGCACCCATTTTCCTTATTTTCGTTTACCAATGCATTTGAGGTGGATGCATCAATTAATTCCATCAGTTCTTTCTCATCTAAAGTTTCTTCCCCGAGTACTAGTTCTCTTACATCCTTACTGCAAATTCTTCATCGCTCTAGTTACTAGAGTAGGCTGCGCGGAAGGAACTTATGAGATGCTGTTGAACGGAAACCGCGCTGTAAGAGTACCACGTTATAGGAGGACTGTCGCAAATTATATGGAAACCGCGTTCTGAGAGTACCGCGTTATAGGAGGGTTGATTGTATATATTATATTAAGTGATTCGGAAAGTAATTTTGTATTCTTTTTGTATGAGCATTTTGTATCATTGTCATGAAAGATTAAATACGATCTTTCATGACAATGATTCAATCTTGTATTAATCAATCTTGTATCATTTTTGTTTGTTTGTATTTTTTCATTAACTTTAACTGATCTTTCAGAACAAGGTGAATTTTTATTATTGAAATTTACTTATGTATTTCCTTGCGGAACGAGAGCATCGGTTATTATAAAATGTATATTTTTATAATTAATAAATAAAATATGAAGAGAATATCGAAATTGTCAGAACGAAATTACGAAAATTTGTTTAACTAATCTTTTCTACACACATCTTCTAATTTTTATCTTATAAATCAAAAATTCTAAAAAAATATATTTTCTAATTTTGTACTTACAGACTCATTTTATAAATAAACCTTGAAATATCATCTGTAAAATTTATAATGATAATATGGTATAAAAGCTGGATCGTTAAATTTACAACGAACGATACTATTGGGATTAAAACGAAATTACTTTTCGAACAACCCAATATATGATTCGAAGAAACACATAAGCTTGTATCTACATTTTGAAAGGCTTGGATTTTTTTTTATAAAAACAATTTGCATAAGCACTAACAGATGTATGTATTAACTAAAATTGATATTAGGTTATTCGGAAAGTAATTTCGTTTATTATTTTGTCAGAAACGCGACTTTCTTTTAATAATTTAGTTAAAATAATGGGTAGATATTCCAGGATTTCCTCTCCTCTATAAAAATAAACAAGTTAAATAAACAATTTTATCAAAATATTTCCGTTTTTTTGTTATTTCAAAACAAGAATATTTAAGAATAGTTTATGTTTTCTTCCTCTTCCAATAAATTAGACCTGAAAATTGCTAAATTTTAAACAAATTTCTGTAGTGAATAATAATAGATAATCTTAATGGGAATTGTAAAAAATGTAATATTAATTTTATTTTTATTGATAAAATAAAAATATGTGAAATTTCCAATAACAGAGATTAATTTATAAATATTTTTTCCATTATATTTTAGTAATAAGTTTGACGGATATTCAATTATATTCATTAAATTCTTAATTTCTATTACTTCAAAAAAATTTGTTTAAACAATTATATTTTACTATTGCTAGAAATATGTATTTCTTTATTTTAATTTTTATTACTTTGTTTCAATTTTTACTAAAATTATAACTTTGAGATTGCAGTTAATTAACTAATAATTTAAATGCACTTGTAATAATAATATAAAATATGAACTATTTATATTAAAAATTAATGATGATTACTTATGATTCTGAATATAAATTGATGAACCAATTATGCAGTACATATAATTTTATGCAATACCACATTGGTCGATGTAGAGTAGGCCACGAAGAGTAAATAGAAAAAAAATCCATTTTGCGTTAATTATTGAGGGTCAAACGTTATTCAATTAACTTATAAACATAATTCATGTTTATAGGTAAAATGAACGTATTATTAAATCTCAAGGATGAAAAGGAATGCACACCATAATATACATATGTTACCCATCAATTATATTCGCTTCATTATCAAACAGATCCGTCCATATTTTTTTTGCAAACACGATGATATTTGTTACAGTTTGTACACTAAACTCAATTAGTCACGAAAATTCAATGCCGAACCAAAACGCAAGTAAATTTGCGTGGCAGATGATTTCTGGCATTGACCCGTTTTTTTTTTGTGTTCAATCTTTCATTCTTCATCTCTTGCTCCATTCTTCTGTTACTGTACTTACCACTTAATGATATAACAGATTTTCCATTTCAATTATGCCGTACGTTTAATCGCATACCAACATCTGTATTTAACGTTCGTATCCTTGACGAAGGATGATACGAAAATGAGTAGAACGCGAATATGCATTTTAAATTATTCAAATGGCCGCAACGGTAATACAAGTCGACGTTTTACATAATTGTTATAATTAATTTATGGCGCGATCAGAATTTCAAGCGTTCGCAATTTCTTGTTTATGTGTGATAATTCAAAAAGCACACGCAAATTCTCTTCAGGGTTAATGTTTTATTGAAAATAAAAAAAATCCACACATTTATATTTATTTATTTAGTAATTAGTTTTCGAAAAACCAGTTAAATTCAAGAACGCATTTGTAATTAAACGGCGATGATTAATCAATCAACGGAGTCGCATGAATATTTATAAGAAACAGTGCATTTCCAGCATAACTTTTAGCCATTGTAACGCAATTAATTAATAAAACAGTAGCAGATAACCATTTTCAGTACAAACATTCCTCGAATGTTCGTTTCTCGTGAAAGTACAAAAATGTAATAACAAAACGCGTTTACTTTTCATTACAGTTTTCGTTTCAGATTTACCGTTTAATTTTAAAAATCAGTTTTTTGATATGCTTTACATTCACGTAAATGCTTTATTTGGAATCTGGTGTTTTGAGAAAAGGAAAAATAAAAGACGTGCAAACTGAACGTAATTATCTAGTTTCAAACACCACACACTCGCTTTCTCTTTCGCTTTTTCGCCTTCTCTGCTTATTCATTTAAAATATATCAATTACAATTAATTAATTGCTTGCATTTTTATAATGATTTAAAGATGTTTATTATCATATACGTATTTAAGTGGGTATTTACATATTATATCCCATTTATTTTATATAATCTTATTAATACTTACAATATTAATTATAAAAGAAAATAGTGATAATAATAAATAATGTTCATTCCTAACTAATGAAAATGTGTTAGTTATGACATTATATTTATAAAATTGATATTAAATGCATCCAACACCCAATAAAAACGGTAGTTTTATGCGACATTTCCGCAAAGTCTAATTTCTAATTTCTTGAATGTTATTTTCTTTTTCTAGTAAAATTTTTGGTTATATTTTGTACCAAACTACAATTAAGTATTTTTAAACACATTTTTCATATTTCTTCCACATTTACATTTATACTTCATTTCTACAAGGTTTTTAGCCAACTTAATTTATAATTTATTGTATGTTATTTTCTTTTTCTAGTAAAACTTTTAGCCATATTTTGCACCAAACTACAATTAAGTAATTTAAACACTTTTTTCAAGAACTACAATTTTTTTCAATAACGTTTTTATGGCTGTTTAAAAAAATGCTTCATTTTCGATGCTGAAAATAAACTTTATCATATTTATAACTAAACTAATTGCTAAATAAGCACCACATTTATCAATTAAAGAAATACTACTTTGAAAGTAGTTTTAAACGTATTATAATTATATGTTTTACTTTAGGATAAAATTAGTTAACAAACCAATGATTAAATTCGTTCCAAATTGTAGCTAAAAATATTTTTATATTTAATGAGGACTTCTTTATTAGAAGTAACGTTAACCGATGAAAAATTGTATTGAAAGAAAAAAGAAAATCAATTATTGTAAAAAATAACAAATATAATAATTATTAATTAATTAAATGATTTTCAACATCTTAATAAAAAAAACTCAATGAATGAAACGTTTCAAATAAATGAATCTACTTTTAATATTTAATTACATTTTAATTACACGTTGTTGTTACGCAACGAAGAGAAATTGCCATGCGACATTTTCCTACAATTGTCAACCGTGTGATAATTTACTGAATGTGCACTAAGAATAGAAGATCTTTTTTAATAATGAAAAATATAATATATTGATGCAACAACTCTGCTAATATTTTTTTTAGTAAACTATCATTTTTAATAATAATAAAGTATGACAGGTGTTACAGTATTAAAGAGTTTTTTTACTGCATTATATTTTAAAATATTGTAAAAATACGTATATTATTGTGTACTCCATTAATATTAAAATAAAATGAAAAAACTTTTTGCGTGCTTCTAAAATAATTATTTTTTAATAAATCGTCAGTAGATATAATCTACTTCGTTTGTTATAAGAGTTCTATTATTAAAGCGATATTTGATCGTAGATACTTTAAAAAAATAAATTAAGAATTTTGAAGGAATCCAGTCGTGATTAAGTATACGTTTCTATAAAATCTTAAACATTTTTATAAAATTAATATATTGAGGTCGATAACAAAATATTTTCAGTGTAAATAGAATGTAAAGATTTCTACAATTGTATTTATTATGAAAAAAAAAATTTTTTGGTAACTTCTATTTTATTTATGATGTATCATTAAAGACATTAAGTAAAATTTAATAATAATAATACAGTTTATATTATAATAACGTATTTCTCTAGAGTTTTTACTTCAATTGTAGACTTTTTAGAAACTTGTAAAAATACATTAATATTAAAATAAAATTTAAAAATGTCAATTGCGTTTTTTTTTAAATCATTATTTTTTAATAAATCGTCAATAGATATAATCTACTTTGTTTCTTATATAATATATTTGATGGTAGATTCGTACGTCTACTTAAAAAAAAACAAATTAATTATTTTGAAGGAATCCAATCCTGGGACATTTCTATAAAAATTTAGACATTTTTGTAAAATCATTATTTTTAAGCCGACAACAAAATATTTTCAGTATAAAATAGAATGGAAAAATATTTCTTCTACAATTGTATTTATTATGAAACAATAAGAAATTCTCAATTCCTTTTA
Organism: Nicrophorus investigator; assembly: GCA_963457615.1. NCBI lineage: Eukaryota > Metazoa > Arthropoda > Insecta > Coleoptera > Silphidae > Nicrophorus > Nicrophorus investigator. The sequence continues at coordinate 26,669,249 of OY735140.1, forward strand.
CACAAAAAATAATTAACTTTCTATTTTTTCAATCGTCAATGAAAAATAAATTGTGAATGGTTTTTATAATGGATTAAATAATATTATTCTAATATTTATCTAATAGTAGTAAATTTAAAAATTATTTTTTTATAGAACATTTATTTTTTATAATTTAAATGGAGACTAAAAAGGTATTTGGTGCACATGCATATAAGTTCCAGTTCGAGCCAAACTAAGAATTCCTTGATTCATTTTTAGTCACAGTATAGTGACTTACTTTATCTTTATTAGGTCTTTAAAAAAAAACTGTATAAATCTGTTTACCGTTATACATACCTTTATTTAAAATTTAATTACTGTTTCAATAAATAAAAAAACGACTTACAATAATCGATGCATTAAGTTTCTACATTGTTGCTTTGAATTAATTTTCAATGTCATTACTGTTTACAATTATTTCTATTAAATGAATGAAAAATACTTAATTGTTTAATTTAATAATGCATGCAATTAATTTGTTCAACGATTCAGAAAAATGTGCGTGTTTTTTTCTTAAGTATAAAAATAATTTAAGTGCAATTAAAAACAATTAATTTTGTTAAACAATTAATAATTATTATGTTTATTCAAACATATACCTCGCATAGTCCGGTTATTTAATATCCCGGATTGTTTGAAACCGGAATAATTGATAAATTTAAAACAACAATTGAACAAATTTGCGTAAAAGGAAAAAACGATAATTTATATATAAAAAAATGAATCTTATCAAAACCGGACTATTCGAGGTATATATGTAAATATTTATAAAAATGTGAAATAAATTTAAGAAAAAAAATTATAATATTACATTTTTTTTTTGTTTCAAGAAGTCGTGTTGTGTAAGTAAATAAATATTATAAGATTCTTCAAGTTCAAGACCAAAGTTGAAGAAAATTTTTTAATACAAATTGTTGTTTTCTAAATATGTATATTTTTTAAAATTTAACTTATTCTTATAATTATATAAATAAATAAATAATTATTAGTTTGAAATACGAATAAAACTGAAAACTTTCGTAAATATTTATGTCAAAAAAGACTGTATAAACTTGCTATTAATATTGAAATAACGCAATATTTCATTAACTGTAAAATCTTTTTATCCAGATTTTCTCAATCAGTCAATTAAATCTATTAATTGGAGTGTGATTAGTTGAAAATCGGTTGCACAAGGGATCGGCCGATAAAATTTGAAATTGCATGGATCCTCTGGGAACGTTATTGATGTTTTTTTTTTTCATCTTACCTTCATCTTTCACTGTTGGTCGACCAATGTAATTTAATCGTTTCGCAATGCGCAGTACATTAATGTTCCTGTGTGCATGTAAAGCCACTTTATTTAATCGTGCTCATTCATGTGGAGCTTTGGTATTTAAAATCGAAATTTTTAATTAACAAAATTACCGTAATTAGTGACTCGGGGGAGCCATGACAGGCAGGTGGTCTAATTATGCTAACGAATCTTTTTTTTGCAAAAAAAAAATCCGTTTGCAAATGAAAAATTCTCATAATTGTTTAGACGTTTTTCATAAAACAACGAAATTAAATCATCAATTCATGTTGTGTTTGATTTATCTGTTCTTATAGATTATTCAATCGATTAATTGGTTTATTAATTGCATGTGTTTATGCCGATTGTAGTTAACTTGTTTTTCTGTCTAAAGGTTTCATTAATCAACGAAATGATTTCATCGAATCGTGATTCATGAAATATTATGTGGCTGTTGAAAAAAACAAACAAGATATGGTAATTAATTCCACCCATTCTTCATACTGATTATCCATAAATTCTATAGATTATGAGGTAAATCTAAATACTGTATTACAATATGAATAAATTGATTAACAAGTAATTACTGTATCTTATACAAAAAATAAACTGAAACCTGAAAGAAATAACGATTCGATCAAATATCAGGAGAAAAAAATATATAGAAAACATAATATTCTATTAATAATTATGACAATACAGATTTTAAGATTCAGTAATGTAATAAATATTCAAAAAGTCAAAGTAATGTCAAAAATTAATTAATAAATTTATTTTTTATTATATAAATATTTATAAAAATTATACAATAAACATGATTTATAATTTAATTATTACACATCGTTTTATTATGGATGAATATATTCATTAATACATAAGTATTTACCAAATATTGTAAGTGGACCGAGAAAAAAAAGATGTAATTACTTTTATATGAATTTTATTAAATGAAGGTCATTCAATCAAAATATGCTTACAAGTTTTCTCATGATCTTTAATTAAATAGGTTATGAGTTTGCCTTTCTTCATCGTATGTTATCCAACTACAATGAAACAGAAATATATTTACACTTGAATTTACGTAACATATTTCAGTTGCTTAAAAAAGCAAGAAGTGCGGATTTGATACACGAAATATATGTGAATCTCCTTATCCGGTCTTATACAATCTACATAAGATATTACTTTACGTAAATCTGAAAACTAATTTGTAGCTGTTTTAGGAAATTGTATCACCGTTTATTATTTCACAAAAGTTGTTATGAAATATACTTGTATTGCCAATTTTGGTGAAGTTATATGCAAAATCTAATTCAGCTAGTAAATTTGGAATAATTTTCGCAAATATATTATGAAGGAAAAAAATAATGCATTTATTAATTTATGAAAATTATTTATTTATTTGAGTTATTTCAGAAGTAATTTTAGATGTTTTTTGTGTACAAAAAAAGTTATTATTTCTTTGATGATCATTATATAACTGTGATAGTGTGGCTCGCGAGCCGCATGCGGCTCTTGTAGGCTTTTCACTGAAATAAAAATTATTCCGAACTGTACGTTAGCCACTATATATTATTTTATGTAATATGTAGATCAGCACTTTTCAACCTATGAGTCGAAATATTGGTTAACGTTAAATTCTTAGTAGACAGCTGTCACATTATGTCAAAATGTCAAAAATTGTATTGCACTGCAAAAGGTTAGATTAACGCATTACTAAGTACATATTATTTATTTGTATAATCATCATTATTCTCCTAACCACTATATATTACTTTACATAATATGTAGATCAGCGTTTTTCAACCTATGGGTCGCAATATTGGTTAACGTTAAATTCTTAGTAGACAGCTGTCATTTTATGTCAAAATGTCAAAAATTGTATCGCACTGCAAAAGGGTAGATTAACGCATTACTAAGTACATATTTTTTATTTCTATAATGATAATTATATAACTGGGGAGGTAATAGTGCGGCTCTTGTAGGCAATTACTTTTCCATGAAATAAAAATTATTCCTTCTCCGTTTTTCAACCTATGAGTCACAATATTGGTTAACCTTAAATTCTTAGTTGACAGCTGTCACTTTATGTGCAAAATGTCAAAAAATGGGTTGCAATTATATTATCAAAATAAAATTATGTGGAAGACTTAAAAAAAAAGAAGTAAAACAAAATTAATTTTTATATCGGTTTTTGTATGTTTAAAATAAAAAAAATATAAACAACATAAAAAAAAATCGACTTAAGTCGTATTACGCAATAGACTTATTTTAAATTTAAAAAAATTAAACGAGTTATTAATAAATATTAATAAAAATGAATTATAATTGTAAATTCCTATGTAAAGTAATTTAAACTATAACGAGCAAGTGAATCTATAATACAAAAAAATACAAATAAAGTAATTCCCATCGAAGTAAATTATGTCGGTAGTTCAATTAATTCATGACAAGAAACAATTTGCATATCTCGGCTGCTACAGCTGAGCTGCGCTTGACCTTAGGATAAATAAAAATAATAATAAACTATTTATACAATTGCCATTAGCAATGTCTCCCGAGATCGACGTATCATAAAAATGGATATGATTTTGAAATGGACTTGAAATCAATCAATTATCACGTAACGCATGTGCTTTCAACAAGTTATAAATTATACAAAGAGTAAAGAGAAGTTTCATAATTTTATTCATTTTTCATTCGAAATTAAATCAGTGATTTCGATTAATTGGTAATTTTGAGGATGAGGCGACTCTTGATGAACTCTTGTTGTGTAACGTACTTTTCTATTTAGAATTGTGAAATGTATCATCGTCATACATTTTCTAATTCAGAATAATATATTAAAGTTGTTAAAATCAGCATATCATTAATTACTTTCATTAATTCTTAACCAATTCGATCATTTATTACGATTTCACGTTCAAGCAAAATTTGATTATTTTTTCATCATCTTTAATTAAAACATAATTAACAAATAATTTTATTTTAGAAATGAAAATTAATAAAATTATTATTATAATAAAAAAATTATTTCAAAATCAAAATTGTTATTATAACAAGTTTTATTTTTGTTTCATTAATTGTATTTTTAAAATTTGTATTAATAATTATTTAAGTTATCTTACATAAAATTTAGAACTAGATTCTGAAATTGTTTAATAAATAAAAATTAGGTTGTGATCAAAATTTCAATTTTTATATTAAATCATAATTAAATAATTATTAATAAAATTTTAATTAATTAATTTTACTTTAAATTTATTTTCTGTAATTAAAAATCAGAAAAGTAAAAAATATTAAATATATACATAAATATAAATAAATTTATTTTTGTTTGTTTTATTTCTATAGAATTTTGGATAAAAAGAAAATAAATAAAGATCTCATAAATAATTCAAATATTAATTAATTTCTTTGCATTCAACAAAAAAGTTAAATATTCAATGTTATTTTTTTACATCAATCATAAAAAATAGTAGATTTAATGCATTTTCTGCAATAAAATAGATTTAGATAGTATAAGAATAAATATTTATGAAATCAATTAATATTACTAATTTTTTAAACTCCGGTTATATCGAAACATAATAATATTGCAATTAAATAAATTTTTTTAATAGCATTTCTGCACGTAATTAATAAATTAACACACAATATAATAGAAATGTCAATCAATCAATTAATAAGTTTTCAACAGAGAATTAAATTATAATTAAAGAAAATAAATTAAATATAAAAACTTACCATAACAATCAGAAATTTAAAAGCCATCTCGGTGTCAATTGTAGCACTGGTTTTCGGAAAAAAATTCACTGAATTATTTTTAAATTCGTAATCGGTCGTTAAAATTTGAATTAATAGAAAATAATTCAAGTCGCGTTATTTATTTTCGAAATAAATCGATGTTGCTCGTTTAGAATGTGTGTATAAAATGTTTTATTATAATATATTATGACTTTATATATTTAGACTTTGTATTTGGAAATGGTAATTGCGCATCGGCGGAGAGCAATTTTAAAAATGCGTGTGCATCGCAAAGAGTTGTCAAATAAACTGAGCCGCGGTTTCGCTCAGCGTTGCTGCTTCATTATTTCGCAACGCGCGATCCTCGTTGTTTTTACAAGCTGGCAGACCGACAACAACACTCGGTAGTAAGGACGAAGCAGGAGCTCTTCGGCTGCTGCACACGGCCGTCCCTCGAGAGTTCGGACCTCTCCATTCCGCGACAAAGATGATGTGCTGTACATAACACACGTGCGCCCACGTACATTATTGCATAACATAATGAATGCTCTACTTCAAATGACTCTACATTAATCATTGCACCTCACATTAACTACTACGACAATTTATTTCTTCGTGTATTTGAATAATAATCAATACACTAACTCAATTAATACAGTTGTAAATATTAGAACAAACAAGAACAAATTAATCTAAATTAATCGTAATGTATTACTACAATATTTACCTATTTTTTGAAGCATAAAAATGTAACATTTTCATATTAAAATTAGATTTTTAGATATTAAGATTTTATAAATACTATTTTATTTATAATATTTTTATGTAACAGACGTAATAAATATAAAATAAAAAAATATTAACAATATTAATTATTAACGAATATTTAATCCCTGTATTTAGTTATAAAATTGTTTCAGTAATTTATAGTATTATTAGAGAACAGCAGCCAGTTGGATATAAAAGGAAGGATCTTATATGGATAGAAGGAATTCGAAAAGGGTTTGTACAGGGTATATATTATTTGGAGAGGATAGTCGAGTGTCTAGGGATGCAGAATTTTGAGAGGGAAGATTCTTTTGAAACAAATTGAAGGGATATGGATTGATATATGTCGATGAGGGGAACAATTTTTATGTAAAAATATCATTTGGAGGGTTGTGGTTGTTTGGATGTCGGATTTTGGCGAGGATACGAAGAGCAGAACGCTCGGATTCATTTTTAATATTTTTATATAACAGATAATATAAATATAATATAAAAAATATTAACAATATGAAATATTAACGAATATAAAATTATAAATAACTGGTGTAAACTTAACCCCTACATTTAGTTATATAATTGTTTATTAGTAATTTATTATATTATTAAAAATACTTATTGTTTTATTAATAAATTTACTAAAAATATTTTATGTAAAAATCAACTAATTTATATAACATTTACCATGTATTTTAATAATAATAATCAATACACTAACTCAATTAATACAGTTTTATATATAAGAACAGACAAGAACAAATTAATCTTAATATATTTACCCATTTTTTGAAGCATAAAACTGTAAATTATTCATATTAGAAATCATATTGGAATAGGGCGCTTTATTGTATAAATACGGAATATGGTGCTAATAAAAACCATTGCATTAAAAATAATTATAAGAAAAATGTGATTTAATTATTGTTAATATAAATAGGCAACAGTTGTTTCTATTTTATTATGATTTTATAAATACTATTTAATTTTTAATATTTTTATATAACAGATGCAATAAATATAAAATAAAAAAATATTAACAATATGAAATATTAACGAATATATATATATATATATATATATATATATAACATAAAAAACAATAAAAAAATATAAATAACTTTTGTAAATTTAACCCCTGTATTTAATTATATAATTGTTTCTTAGTAAATTAAGAATAGTTCTATTAATAAATTCAGTTTTAAATATAAGAACCAACAAAAACAAATTAATTAAATTAAATAATATTGCTTCAATATTTACCTATTTTTCGAAGCATAAAACTAAACCTTTTTCATATTAGAAATCATATAAGAATTAGGCGCTTTATTGCATAAATACGGTTTAATAGAATGCCTTTTGGGGCCAACAAAAATTCATAAATTAAAAGTACTTATAAGAAAAATGTGATTTAACTATTTTTAATATTAATAGGTTTTTCTATATTATTATTATTTTATAAATTCCATTTATTTTTTAATATTTTTATATAACAGATACGGTAAATATAAAATATTAACAATATGAAATGTTAACGAATATAAAATTGCATTTTATAAAAAGCAATATAAAATTATAAATACCTCGTGTAAATTTAACCCCTGTTTTAGTTATATAATTGTTTATTAATAATTAATAATTTATGATATTATTAAAAACATATATAGTTCTATTAATAAATTATACTAAAGACATTTTTAGTAAAACTCAAATAGTTTATATAAGATTTACCAACATGAAATATATTTTTGTTTATACTTAGAAGCGTGTGTATCGTGTATTTTGTTATTTTTATTATTAAATAATTTATATTAACAACATACAATATTCAAAATTTAGTATTCAAGAAAAACATGTCAATATTTATTGTAACAGATCTATTGCAAATACAACAAATTAAATCATATTTATTATAATGTAACATAAAGATCAACAGTTAGAAAGGGCTGTAGAACATACATTTTTTTTAGCCATACGTAATTTGTTATTACAAAAAGTTTGTCCAAAATATTTAGCCTCTAAAATAAGTTTTTATAAGTTTTAAATGTCGTAATGTTCAATTAGAAATAAAAATATTTTTTTTAATATAGAAAGTTCTACTGGCTGCTATTTTAAACATGAAAATTTTAAATTCTAAATTTTGTTATATTTTTCTGTAAAATATTCCGAAATAACTATTTTGTGTATTATATGGATTATGTTTAATTAATGAAAAAATTTAATCGTTATCAATCTCGATAGATGTTTATCATCGGTAAGTCTAAAATCTCAAGGACGAAACTTTTCCAAACATTTAATTAATATTTAAGAAATATTTTTTTCCTATTTGCAGTATAGTTCTTCCTTCTAGTTTTTCATAATGAAATCGAAACATTTTTAAAGATTACAAAGAGTCTTTGATTAAAAAATAGCAGAAACAATCAGAAAATTTAAAAAAAACGAGAACGAGAAAAAAGAGAACAGTTGCTTTTTTAAAAATCAACTTGGATATGGAATATCTTATGTAAAAATCATAATTGTTATTGAATATTTTATTATAATAATAAATTTATAATAACAATGAATAAAGTATACATGAAGTGATAATAATAATATTTACAATTAAATACGTATTTATAATCGATTTTATACTAATTTTCAAATACTTTAGAACATAAAAGATTATTAATGTCAATTATGAAAGTATTATAATTTATTTATTATATTTAAATGTTACACAAAAACAGATTTTTTTTTAATTAAAATAAATAAATATAAATGTCACATTCGCTGATTTCAAATAACTTTGATCCATATAAGAATAAAACTAATTAACCTTATTAATGTATCGTCTTCTAACGTAAATTATCATTTATAAACTACGATAAGTATTTAAATTTATATTTAATAGTAATAATATTGCAATTAATTAAATTATATTATTTTTCATAGTAGCAATAAAAAGTAAAAACATGCATTTCTGCATATTTAAGCCGTAATTTATAAATTATATATACAAGTTAACACACAATAAAAATATTATACAAATGTCAATCAGTCAATAAAAAAGTTTTCATTGATGATTATTTTTATTTGTATTTAAATTGTATAATTAAGATAAATCTTTATATTTTTTACCATTTATAATTTATTGAATATTTTAAATAGTGTCCAAATATGTTCTTATTCTTAATACACGGACAAAATAAACCAATTACAATAGTTATAATAATATTTATTGCCTGATATTTAAGTGAAACTTTTTTATTTCTAAAATAAGTAGATAATATATAGTGGAAGCTTGGTTTACAAGCAAAATCCAAGAAAATGAAGATAAACTCATCTTCATTTTCTTGTAAACCTTGATTTTTCCAAGTTAAAAATTATTTAAAAATTTCTCGTCTTGTAAAACACTTGCATATCAAGTTAGTCGCAATACAAGTTACCATATTTTATTGATTATTAAGTAACAAATTTATTCAAAGTATTGTAAGACGTAATAATAAATTAATAAATAGTGTAATCAAATTATTTTTATTTATAAATCTTAAATAATATTTATTGCATAAATAATATTTAATGCACAAAATCGATAAGAAAATATAAACTATAAAAATTTAACAAGAAATTTATTAAATAAAAGCATTTTCTGGGTATTTTTAAAGTGTCTATTCAGTAATATTTGAAATATCATCTGATATTTATGCAAAATTGTTGAGAAATGCTGTACGAGATTTGTGTAGCATGAATAGAATAATAAAGCAGACAATCCTACACATATATTACATAACATTGACGTAAAGAACAAAACTATTACATATCGAACAAGAAGTAGTACAACTAAATCTAAATAAAATAAAGATATTAAATAATATCATATTTATGAATGAAATTATATAATATATTCAATAAACTACAAAAATACAGCAATTTAATTTAATTATAAATATATTGAATTCTAAGCAATACTCGCATAATGCGGATAATCGTTTTCAACAATATATCGGACTGTTTGAAACCGGATAAAACGAGGACTTTAAAACGACATCAAAATAAAATACATAAAAAAGTTCTTGATTATTTTTAGTTTTCTTAATTCAAATTTAGTTTATTTTGAAATTTTAATACCGGACTTATGAATTTAGGTTGATCAAACCGCACTATGCGAGGTATTATTAATATTGATTATAGAAAATATATATTATATATTTAATTTTAGAATTAGCTTATTATTAATATTTGTACGCCGCAAATAGAAATGATATATTTTGTCACTATTCTAAAATGTGTTATCGTATTTAACTAAAGCAAACGCCTTCAGAAAATTAGATCATATTAATGGAATTCCAAGAAAGACAAACCGAAAGGCGAATGTGGAGGAGTAGATCTACCAGAAAACCAGTTTAAACTATTTGGAAAATTTAGATATTAAGTTAGGACAATATTTATTTAGAATTACTCAAAAAACGATAACTATACTGAGGATTGTGTTTCAAATCTACATTATTTTTTTCACAACTTGTATTTTTATATAATTAGCTCTTCTTCACTAACAACTCTATCATCAATTTGTTTTGTTGGATTCAATTATAGAAATTTGAAATAATGGAAACAATAAATAACTTATTTATTAATTAAAAATATATTTTAAATAAACTGTAAAAAGATAAAACTAACAGTTTTAAATCTAGAGCAATACCTCATATAGTGCGGTACTTATTACCACTTAAATACCGTAAAGTTTGAAACCGGACTAATCGAGCACATTAGAATCGCTTTAAACAAAACGATACAAATATGTTAAGTAATTTTTTTTCTATTTTTTCCTTAATTAAAATTGAGTTTATTTTAAAATGTTTAAACCATACTAAATGAATGTGATGGAAACCGAGGTAACACCTCACTCAATAAGTTCATAGGATGACATATAGATCCATATGATTTTTAGGAAGTACCAACCTTCAGACGACGCCTGTCAAAATTTCATGGCAGTCTGAATTTGATAAATTTATTCATAAAAGATTGTTTTTTGATGGAAAAAAAAATACCCTCAAAGCAATGATAAGTGTTATGGCGACTCTTCTCCGTCTAGACAAATGGTAGAAAAGCGGTTTACTGAAATTCAGTTTTTCGATTGTACAAAAGTAACGTAACTTGTGAACCACTGTAACCTGTAAACTACCATGAAATTTTGACAGACGTAGTCTGAGGGTTGGTATTTCCTAAAAATTTTATAAATTTGTCAATACAAGCGCCAGCTATATAGCATCCTACGAACTTATTGAGGGAGGTGTTATTGCTGTTTTTCTTACATAAGTTCTATTTATTTATTTATTTAAATATGATTAGGTTATGACTTTTTCACTAAACATCTAAGAACTTTATCATCCAATTGATGTTAAAAGTATACATCAATGTAGAAGCTACTATTTAGTAAATAATGGTTCATAAATCTTAAGTAAATAAGGATAATTATTTAAGAAATATCATAAAGTGTGAAATGTAAACACCAAAAATGATTATATTGTGATTCAGGAAATTAATCAATGGAAAATAGAATGTTTGCTTACAAATTGGTGAGTAATTATGGTGAAAATACAGCAGATAAAATTTCCTAAATGTGAAGGCCCTGAACGTGCAAGGAAGTTTGAATGGAATGGATAGGTTGGCAGAGTTTAAATACTTTGTACAATAATTAACCGTTTATGCATAAACAGCAATTGTATAATCGTGCATTTATAAAGTGCATATGCACTAATATTAAATATGTAATTACATAGAAGTGTTAATGTATATTTAGAAAACTACCTTAAATTATACACTAAATGATAGATAATCAAAAATACATACCTTTTTTTAATTTTGATTAATTATATGCTTACACCAAAAATTTTATTTTTCCATTCAATTAATTAAGAACACCTGTGTACTGCATTTAAAAACTTAAAGTAGTTATTGTGCAACAACATCTAAGTTTAGTTACATTTTACGTAACCATTCAATAGACGTTCGATTACCTATTCATCTTATTTTGTATTCGAATCGCACAATCCAAACCATGATAATGGTGTTAAGATTCTCAGTAATTTTATTTCTCCAAGATAATCCACAATATTAACAAATAGAACAACACTCCATGAGATAGTACATTAATCAATACACGTTGGATTATCTTTTAAATTAATCTCTTGTACGATGTTTATTTTATACACCTGCTGTTCAATTAATCTTATAAATAAGATCATTAATTAGTATAATGGTATTACCTATTTCGCACTTAAATGCTTCTAAATATGTTGCATTGCATAATGCTCAATTGTGCAACTACAAGAAAACATAACATTGCGTGTTATAAAAGAAGTGTACAAATTTTATCAAATTTAATCTATCCAATTATGTGTGTAATATAAACACGACTATTTAATGAAAAGCGAGATTTTTTCAAATTTAATTAATAACTCCTATTTTATGACAAATTTTAAAATATCACAAAATGCTTAGTATGGATTTCGTCAATATCCAAAACCGAAATATATACAAGAATTAAACCGCACAAACTGTATAAAGTGATAAAAATATGATTTTTTATTGGGTTGTTCGGAAAGTAATTTTGTTTTTTTTTAGGAAATTGAAAGACGATTTTCTTATTGAATAAATATTTGATTGAATTATATATTTTGCCATCTTTCTGGCAGTAGCATGATTCCACGCTCAAATTTTTTTTGTTCTTTGCTGGCAAAAAACTGAGCTAGGTGATTTTTGGCATCCTCATTTGAAGTAAAGATATTACCGTCTAAAATATTTTGTAGAGACCGGAATAAATAATACTTAGAAGCGTGGCAGTATATTCCATCCAAGCTGTAAAAGCTATTGACGAGTTAACAAACTATGAGGTCTCGCATTATATTGGTGGAACAATACACTTTTCATTTAATCAATTTCGGCCTTTTCATTCAATTTTTCCAGCTGATAACCGTACACTTCAGAATTGACCGTTGTATTGACCCGGTAGAAGCTTAAAAAACAAATCCCTTAAAATCCCAGCAAACAGATAGAATCACCTTTTTTGATAAATATCTTTTTTACTCTATGATCTCTAGCATTTAACACTATTGTAGACAACCCATTTATCGTCCCCAGTGATAATGCGCTTCAAATATGGATATCTTTCTTGACGTTAGAGAATCAAATCATAGACGTCAACGCGACGGCACATTTTTTTTCCGTAAGAAGATGAGAAACCGATATGTCGGGATCTCACAAATTGTTATTTAACGTTTTGCATCAATTAATGCCTTTATTGTGTCTTCATCAGCTTCAACTGGCCTTCCAGAACGTGATGCATCTTCAACATCAAAATTGCGGGATCAACATTTTTCAAACCAGTTTTGGCAGTGTCGTTCTGTCAATACATCTTGTCTATACACATCGGATATTTTTTGTCATGATTGAACAGCATTTTTACCTTATTGATAGTAAAAAAATAAAATATGCCGAAAATGAGGCTTTTCAGTTTCCATATTTGAAAGGATACACAAACTTCTGCATAGAATCAATAGAAATTTTTCACAAACAGCCTTGCTATCTGTCAAAATGTATCATGATTATACGGCTTCAGTGTGAAGTTGGCTGTAAAAAAATACAATTAAGTCATCTATTGGGAAAAAAACGAAATTACTATCCAAACAACCCAATATCAAAAATAATTTTTTTTAGAATTTATTGTTATGTTGTTCAACTAAAATTTAATTTAAAATTTCAAAACGGATCGTAGTGAGTCTAGACTGTTGCGATGTAATTAGGTTTTAGAAATTTATTTTTAATTTATTTATTAAATACTGAATTCGTAAGCAAAAAAAGTTGATTATTGTTTAAACCATAATTTTATACTTTTTTATGATAGATATTATGTATACACCTAGAAATACATTTATTTGTTTCAATTGTATGGAGATAGATACATAGATAGTATATATTTGCATTATTTATAAATTAATTATAACTAAAAGTAATCGCCATGAACTTTTAAAACTGGTTCGTTTTCAAAGACTATAGAGATTTATCTTTCCTATTAAAAAAAAGTTGTCAAATGCAAATATTACCAATGTATAATTATTTAACTACAAGCTTTAATACATTTGTCATTACATAATTAAATGATTCTCCTTTATATAATTTTCTCCAATAGCGATAATTAAGGTGTTAGTTATACCACATTATTAAACAATAATGAAAGAAAGAAATTATATTCACACTGTATTATGTAGTCTAGGTTTCTGTATTTTTTTTTTCAATCTAGTTAATTTGCTTCATACGTAATTTATTTTCTTTGGTCGAAATCAGAATTTCATCGTTCCCAGCTTATTTCGCAAACTGGTTATGGAGTGATTTTTAAATTTAATGAATTTTACATAAAAAAAAAGTTTCATCAATGAATATATTTTCGGAATGAGTATTTTAAATTATCTAATTAAAGTAAGATTATTTCTATCATTACGTATTACATTAATTACTAAATAATATGTTTCTTATAAGAATTTTTAAAAAAATATTGTTAATAATAACAGTATTTATTGAAAAAAATACAATTATAGATTTCATGGAAATATACTTATTTCCACCTAGAAAAATATAACGAATATGTAATATAACTAAATTTGCAATTGAAGCACTATTTAACATGATAATTATGTTTCTTTTGTATAAACTACACCATAAAAGCCAAAATGGAAAATATTGATATTTTTAATAATAAGTTACTAATAAATTCTACTAAAAATGGCTATAAAACAACGCAAAATGCAAAATAGGATCATAAATCACGCTAGAAGACGAAGAAAATAACATAACAGCTCACAGTGGTTTTGTTAACGATACTTTTGTAATTTTCAAAACAGTGGAAAAATCTGAATTTGATAAATTTGTTGATAAAACAATACTTTTTGATGGGAAAAAAATCAAAGCAAATTAAAGTCTTGACAAGTGTTATGAGGACTCCGTCGAGACAAATGGTGGAGAAGTGGTTTTTTGATTTTAAACTTGCTCAAAATCGGCAATTATTACAGAAAACATAATAAAAGTCTACAAAATAGTTTTGACCGATCTTAGATTGAAGTTGCTTGAGATAGTGTGTATTCACCATTTGGAATTAAAATTTGATCATGAGAAAGGGTACCGGCGTTTGTTCACAGTGGACCAAAAACAACAAGTTGATGATTTTGATTTGGAGCTTTTCAAACCCAATAAAAAGGTTTTTATTCATACGGTATGTAACAATAGATGAAACCTGAATACGGCACAACACTCCAGAGTCAAATGGATCATCAGCTGAGTGGAAAACAAATGGTAAAAGCCGTTCTAAGCAGCAAAAACGCAAATTAGCTGGTATGTTTTTGGCTTGCACCGAATTTTATTCATTGATTACCCTAAGAAAGGAAAAACCATCAATAGCAAAAATGATATGGCTTTATTGGTGCGTTTGAAGGAAATTGCGAAAAAACGACCACAAATGAAGAAGAATAAAGTACTCTTTCACCAAGATAATGCACCGTGTTACAAGTTGATACTTTGAATTGCTTCCTCATCCACTGTATTCTCCAGATCTGGCTACCAGCGGCTACTACTTGTTTGCAGATCTAAAAGGAAATAGATTTGGCTCAAATGAAGAAGTGATTGCCAAAACTGAAGAGTATTTTGAGGCCAAAGGTAAATCGTTCTAGAAGAAAGGTATCGAAATGTTAGAAAAGCGTAGGAATGAATGCATCACTTTTGAAGGAGACTATGTTGATGAATAAAGTCGAATATTGCCCAAAAGTTATTGTTTTATTAGTCATTCTATGAAGTTATTGATATTAGAAATAAAGTTATCCACAGATGGGTCAAACAATACGTTTTGAAAATGTTGATGAAAAAGATTTTTTCTTTCCATATAGCCCAGCCAAGCTAAACGGTTGGACACCCCTGCTTTGGAAATATAATTTCCAATTGCAATAATTTGTTATAAACATAAAGATATAAATATATAAGATATAAATTGTTATATAATTTTACTTCGTGTTACAACAATTATGAATTATATATAAAACTAATAATAAATGATCTTATATAAACATAACGTTATGAAGTGTGAAACAGCGTTTGATCAATCAATAATAACCTTCTTGCAGAGGAAACAATTAAGATCGTCGTAACCTTTCTCCTCCAATGCATGAACGAAATACAAAAAAACTTGACAAGTAAATCAAATCTAATATTATATCAGTCCATCACTTTCAAAATATAAATATTAACGATATTAGACAAGAAATATTTACTATTTGAATACATTAAGCAATCATTCTTCAAACAAGCCTAATCCTATTAAGCAATAATCCAATTATGTAAATCTCTTTTCCTTCATCTTGATAAGCAGCTGATCTTTATTGTGAAAAGTTTTTTTTTTGCTCTAACTGAATGTGCGTAATTAATGTAACTTTTTTTTGTATGAAACAGTTTTCATTATGTCGCTTTCCTATTGATTTAGAAACCGTTATCGCAATTGCCCGTAATATTTCACAAGCGCACGCGAAACAAGTACTCCACTATAAAGTGAACAGCATCTTTGCAGCTTGCACAATAATCTAAAGTTTTTTTTTTATTTATATATACTTGCACCTTTTAAAGCCAATATCGAAGAACCATCAATAACAAAAAATACATGTAAAAAATTGCAGACGCAAAACAAAAATACCGGGATGCTGAATAGGATATACGCTATTATTATTATGAAAATAATATGTGAAGGTCTTTTTATTAATAGAAATTATATAAATAAAATGTGTTTATGGTAAGAAGTTGTATTTATTTATTTATTAATGATCATTTTAGCTTTCGTAATTAAATAACCAATTATAGGTTATTTATTATGTTCGTGATTTTTTTTTTTTTAGAAATATTTACAAGCATACTGTTTATAAAATGTGGATTTAATGTATTACATGCATATGGGAAAATCCTGATTAATCAAATTGTTGATTACGGATTTACTATTGCTAATGCCTCGTTATAAACGACCTCAATTAATTTTATATCATCTATAAAAAGGAAATTTCTTATATTTTATAGTGACATATTATTAACAAATTTATTCTCAATGAATCATAATTTCATAGATCAAAAGAAAGAAGGTAATTATTAATGTTGCAAAAATTAAAATAATTAGATTAGAATTAGATAATAAAAACTTTAAATTCTGTCAAGAATACTTAATAAAAAGGATCTATTATTCTCGGAAACTATTATTACTTAAACAAATTTATTGACCACAAATTTGTGGTTACCACTTAACTATTTTAATACTGAAATGAATGGACCTCAATTCTAGTGGATCAATCACCAATCCATCAGTTAACTAGTCATACATTTGTTATTTATTAATGGTGTAATATAATTTATGCTTCAATATTGATCATATAAATGTTATTATTATTATTATTAATCAAAAGTTATTTAAAAATTATTTAGAATTTTTAAAATATTAAATGTATCGATAATTAAGGTAGAAATCATGGGAACATAAACCGATTTATGGTCAAAAAATCCAATAAACCGTTAGGTCTCCGTAATCGAGACGAAATCCGGTTTTATATTTAAATCAAACAAACCCAAGATCATTGTGATTGCATGTCTGAAGGATATGTGGTTTCATATTCCTTCTCCAAAAACTTCTGAAAATAATAGCCTCAATAGATTTGTCTTCTGCATGCTGACTAGGATGGATCTGGATATCACCGACACGGAGATTGGACAAAACCTAAAATCGTTAGATATTCAACATTGCAAGATAATTATTTCAAGAGAGACTGACCAATCAACTTTTAACATGAGGATCATTATTGGATGCGCGGTCTTCTAGCAGAGCTTTTTCCATGAGGGTCTGTTCTATAAGAACAAATACTTTCAGGAAATTAAAATCATCGTATAGACTCCGATTTCTACATCTAATGCCAGAAATACACATATGCTACAGACGCTTGTTTGAATAACATGAAATGCTCCAATGCACATCACATGAAATCCGAATTTCAAAATCAAAATACTGAATAAAAGATCGAGCGAGCTACCTAAAACTGCTGTCCACTGTAAAATCTACAAGCCACTGTCTGTTCATGACCACATCGTGAACACCTACATTTAGAAGTTTAATTCATCAAAGAATACAGATCATAAGGTCTTTTTGCAACGTTAGAAGAAATTCTTTCTTAAAAACTTCAACATAGATACGTATTTACATAAACTAGATAACCCCGAACTGGAATCATCTACTAAAACTCAAAAACATTTGTAGTTAATGGGTAGTTGGTAACCAATTTATTGTATTTTTTATTTTTACATATTTGGAATTTAGATCAATTTATTGGCATTTGTAGATTTTTCCTATAATATAATAATATTTTTACTCTATAGACAAAATTTTTGCTCTCAAAATAGAAAGACCTAAATTATTTATTACGCTTATTTATTATCTTAGAGCGACTTATTGCCGAATGATTAGAGTCACCCTTCTCACGATTTGTGCAAGTCGAATATTGCAATAGCAGAGTTGTCTAGCAATAGACACACAGAGGAAGGAATAAATTGATATAATTTGTAAACATTAAAAAAAGGTAAAAAGTCATTGGGAAAGTTTATCAATTTAAATAAAAAATCAGATTGACTTAATATATTAACATTGACGAAATATTATTTACTTACACTTAATTAAATTCTTATGTAATTTTTATAATTTTGAATCTTTATTATATTAAAAAGATAAATAGATAAATAATAAGAATAAAATTAATACGAAGAACATAGAAACATATTTTAGTCTAATTTAAAAAAATAGTTACAAAAAAAAACTTAAATTGGAATAAAAATCCAAATTACTAATATATTTAAATATATCTACAAAAAATCTTTACACTTTACTTAAGTCAGAGTTTTCCAATCTTTACGTTAATATGTATCCCTTTTAAAAAAAGATTATCATGTCATAACATTTGTTCAAAAAATTATCAAATGTGATAAGCAGTGGGGTGTTTTCAAAAAAATGTACATATTTGCAGAACAGGATATGATTTTTTTTCAAAATACTTAAATATTTAATTTGTCCTAAATTTCTCGCACCACACAGTATCAAAATGATTATATTTTTCTTCAAGTAAGTCACATATTATATAAATACAGTTCTTCATAATTTAGAATAGAAATGATCATTGGTCATTTAGAAAACAAACCATCTAAAAATAATATTAATAATACATTTATTTCTTATAAATATATTGATTTAAAACCGACAAATGTTCTACCAATTAAAATCATGTGTAATAATTTACTTTCTAATAGACAGTTAATTTGACAGAAAGTTTTGTTTTAAATTAACATAAGATCTTGTCAAAAGATTTGCTTCAACAATACTTCAAATATACAAAGAACAACATAAACAGGAAATCAGACAATCTCTCACAGAGTTATCTTATGTTAGCTTATCTGAATTGTGTATTGTATTGTTCTTTTTTTACAGTTTATTCCACTTTATTCTGAAGTAATTATAAAGCAATAAATTATTTAACTTTTATAATTACCGTGTTTTTATTATTATTCTCCAAATTATTGGTAATTTTTCTATAAAACTATTAATAATTTAGTATTAGTAATTGTAATTATTTTTAAAACAGTATGCAGCAAATTCCATGTGGAAATTTTAGGGTCGATAGAATTAATAATGTAAATATAATATTAATAGTGCTTTTTGCTAAAAAAATGTGCGACAAAAATGATGAAATCTATAAAAATTCTTCATACCAAAATTTGTTGTTTATTTAAAGCTTTAAGATAAATATTTTTTTTTTTGAAATTGTTAAATCTACAACAATAGAATTTATTAAATCTAATAAACTTCCATATAATTTTCTATATTTTGAAAATTGAATCCATCTGTCTATCCTAAAATAATTAAAAGATGATATCAATGTTTGTTATAAAGATTTGTAAAATTTAGATGTCTTGAATTATAAATCCATTTGAAAGTAACTTAGCCAATATTAATTTGCCAAATTTTGGAATCGCAAAAATATTCATAAAAATCCGTTGGAATAATAAATAACCATTATTTTTAGTTTTTCTTAGATCTTAGTGTGAAATAGGATTTAGTCATGTTATTATTACAAAAAAAAAGCAAGAAATCTGTTACATTTTTAACTAATTTTACAAGTAATATAAAAAGTACATGTAACATTAATAAGTCACACAAAGTAGAAAAAATTGTTTAATAAAATAATTATAATATGTTAAATAACTGGTTTGCCCATATTAATCAAAACTTGATTCAAGGCCATATTGGTGCATTATAATATAATTATTTAGTGGTCGTTTGGAAACTTTTTCCGTAACTGGTTCCGGACTGTTTGAAACCGGAATAACCGAAGAACTAAATACATACAAAACAAACCACACAAAAATTTTTGCAATTTCAATATTTTATAATTTTATATTCATGTATAAGTTAGATTCGAACATCAATTATCTACGCATTCTAATTTAATGGAAAATTACTTATATGGAAAACTATTAAACAAAAATATGTAAATAAACAAAAGTTGAGAATTTTCTTGATGCGATTTTAATGTTTTATAATATTTAAAGAAATGTAATTTTCTTCTATAAGTTAGATTCAAATATCAATTATCTAAGCATTCTATTATTATAGAAAATTATATTATAGAATAAATAAAAGTTCAGCATTTTCTTATAGCGATTTTAATGTTTATTTCAAAAAAAATATATTTTCATATATAAGATAGATTCGAACATAAATTATCTAAGCATTGTAGTATTTGGAAAATAGAGCAAATAATAGAAAACACAGTTATTTATTTATAAAATAATATTATGTACATTTTTTTGTATTTTATTATATTTTGCTAAATTAAACTAAATAATTTCTAAAACTCCACTCTAGTAAATCTGGTCTGAATGCAAGTAGTAAGTCGTAATTAATTGCTGTATTTATTAAATTTACTGGATGAATTAACGCAGTTGAAAAGTGATTGTAAACATTTATTTATTTTTTTAAGTATCACCTGAACAATAACAGATAGTAATTAAACAATTAAATAAAAAGATGTTTGAGACAGGAAATTGTTAATTTAAACACGTCATAAAAACTTTATTATAATTAGAATGCAATTAATTAAAATATGGTGCCAATATGAACAATTATAAACAAGGATAACTTGTAAACTAGTATGAGTAAAAAAAATGGAACGAATAAATATTTTCTCTAATGGAAGAATTATTTATTTTGTTTCTATAAATAGAAATATTTATATAATGCAACAATGTAATGAATTGCTAATAAATTAAATAATTTTATTTACTGATAATAATATATACCAATAACAAATATAAATATAGTCTTTATAATTACATAAAGTTTGAAGTATTTATTACCTATATGAAATTTAAACAATATTAATATTAGTATTAAATTAAATCGATTAGAAACTGCTTGGTGTATACTTATCTTCTTTTGCAAGAGGAAATTTGAACTTCCGTTCACATCTAGAATAAAAAAATGTTGTACCTTGTGAAACTATGTTGGATTTCATCAAACTGCATTTAGTCTATTTTCTAGTTTTCGGATATCTGTGTGCGAGCACAATTAAGAGCAGTCTGTACTAATTACTCAATAATGAGGAATCTATTTTTGGCATGCATTTGCACAATTCCGGCGACTTTCGCAAAACACGTTTACATGCACACAACCTTAGTTAATCCGTTGCAACGTCTGAATACGTTAACACCTTTTTTTTAAGATTTATCACATCCAAGATGATTTGTGATTATCCCGATATAGTAGTACATATTAAATATTACTTTAATAAATTAATGTGGTAATTTATTTTTAATGATTACGTTGAAAATATTTCCTGATAAAATGCGTATGCATGCAATTATGACAAGTTACGCAACGTCGTTTCGAATAATTTTCCGAACATGTACATGCGTTTTTTTTTAAAGAAATTTCACAACTTTCGGTTTTGATTTATTCCTTCAACTTTTTTTATGTAAGTCTGGCCCAGAGGACCAGAGAAGAAGATTAAGAAAACGTCTGCTGATCTGGGTCATCCCAACACAATGCTTGGAATTCTGTACTTGGTACTTGCAGCATTTAGTACTTTAAAAATATTGTAATACCAGATTTTGATTTAAATAAAACATGACCTCGTCGTTTGTAATTCATTCTATTATTTAAATTTTATATAAAAAAAATCGAACTTTGGTAAAGTGTTTTGGGGCCAAGACAACCATTAATGAATGAAATTTTACTTATTTATTTATATTTAATCAAAAAAAATCAAGAAATAAATTAAATAACATCAGGTGTTTTAATAACTATCTTGTTTGTGCTAGATGAAGATAGAAACTAATTTATGTTGTATGCAAATGCAATGCTATTTATTTTTTTGGATCTTCAAATTGCATTGAAACTTACTTTCACTTTGCGATACATATTCTATTTTGTGAATATTTTGATTATCAAGGAAAAAGAAAATGAAAGGAATATGCACCTGAATATATTTTGAAATCTTATATTAAATTCACTGCATGCAAATAGTGTATTTTTGATAGAATTTGAATTGCATTATTTTGTAATACAAAATATTTACCTATAGATGAAAAAAATTTAAATTAAGTTAAATAAAAAAATATGT
Source organism: Nicrophorus investigator (assembly GCA_963457615.1). Lineage (NCBI taxonomy): Eukaryota > Metazoa > Arthropoda > Insecta > Coleoptera > Silphidae > Nicrophorus > Nicrophorus investigator. The sequence goes on from OY735140.1 coordinate 26,691,767, forward strand.
CCATTACTAACTCACAAATTAATTTGAAAAATCTGATTAATATTGAATATCAACATATTATTTATAGTTTACTAAAAGTAGTTAAAATAATTTGAAAATATTTGAATCATTTATATTTTAATAATCTTTATGTTATAAAATAATGTAGTAATAAGTAAAATTATTTCAAAACTATTTTCAAACTGTAATATTAAACAGATGTAACTATCTAATACAAATGATGAAACCATGAAAGAAGTTGTATAAATTAATAGTAAAATTTATTTGAATTTATTCCATTCACTACATCATGACTTATGATAGAAGAGGTTATCACACCTTTCTACAGGAAATATGAAGATTCGCTATAATTGGAATAAATATGTAAATTTAAATGCAATACAATGAACAGATATTCAAATTTCAATAAAAAAAAACTACGTAATTTCCATTAAAGTAATTAAATTTAAGTGAAAATATAATTAAAAAATGAAACATCCAAAACAAGTTACAAATTAAATATTAAAGTGTAAAGTTAAAAAATAACAGATTTAAGCAGATCAAAATAAAAATATATTCATGTAACAATTTTTTTTTCTTAGGTATTAGATCTTTCCGTCCGTCCATATAAATTATTTTTATTGTTAAACAGACAACATGTCTTGTATGTTTACATATAAAGGGGTATTGCCAAGAGTCTTTTCACCTATTACCTAATGTTATTATTTCTAATAAGATAAATATTAAGTTTATTATTGTATAACAAATGTATATAAACCAACTAAGACTAACTTTAAATACATTCATAAAACTTTATTTTTGATCATACTTTTATTATTATTTTCCTTTAAATTTGTCATCTACGAATAATAGAAACTTTTGGATACTGCAATGACACACTTACGTGTGATGTATATCTATTATGTGCATCACTAGAAAAAAATCCTTGATTTTGCCAAGGAATATATAAAAGCCAACAAATGGAAATGAAGTTGATGAAATTATACTGCATATAAAAATATGTACATGCATACCTCTATTAACCAATATGATGCGTTCCATAAAATTACGTCATTAACTGAAACTTAGTTATTATAAGTATTGATAGTATGACTCAGTATTTACGTTGTAAAGAAAATGGAAAATTTAAACAGAGAAAAGTTTTATTTAAATAAACTGTAACATATCACCCAAGTCTCTGATCTAAGAATTTTTTTTTTAGAAATTTATCTTTATTTATCAACATAGTCTCCTTCAAGAGGGATACATTAATTCTAACAACCTTTTAACTTTTTTGTAGAACGATTTGTCTTTGCTCATAAAATAGGCCTCAGTTTCGGAAATCACTTTATTTGAGCCAAATTTAATTCCTGGAGCATCTTCTTGATTTAGGTGTTTAGTAATGGATCCATTGTCACCTACTGAAGTAAGAAATACTTTTTATCTCGCTTGAACAGCTCCAAACAACATTTAATTGTTGACGCATTGTTGCTATTGGTCCTGTGTGAGAAAACTTTGAAGCAACTTACTCGTGCTCAAATTTTCATGTAATATTGTAATCATACCACCTTCTGATATCTTTAAGGTGTTAACGAAACATTACTTTACGGTCTTTCAAACATTCAGACATTTTATATTTTTTTTTTGAACAATTACCGATTTTGGGCGTCCAGAGCATTTAGCATTATCGGTGTTTGTACAACCACATTTAAATTTAGCATACCAGGCAATAATAGTTGATTTCCCTGGTACAGAATCTCCATAAGGCTTATCAAGCCTTTAGCTGCAACACTAAACTAAAACTACTGTAAACTAATTGTCATAATGTCATTAAATTTTGACACGTGTCGTTTGAAGGTTGGTACTATTCAGAAATCATATAGGTCTGTAAACGTACTACCTTCTGATATCTTTAAGGTGTTAGCTATCTCACGAAACATTACTTTACGGTCTTTCAAAACTATTTTGGACATTTTTTATGTTTTTTTTGAACAAGTACCGATTTTGGGCATCCAGAGCGTTCAGTATCATCGGTGTTTGTACGACCGCATTTGAATTTAGCATTCCAGGTAATAATAGTAGATTTCCCTGGTACATAATCTTCATAACACTTATCAAGCCTTTAGCTTCAACACTAAACTAAAACCACTGTCAACTAATTGTCATAATGTCATTAAATTTTGACACGTGTCGTTTGAAGGTTGGTACTATTCAGAAATCATATAGGTCTGTAAACGCACTACCTTCTGATATCTTTAAGGTGTTAGCTATCTCACGAAACATTACTTTACGGTCTTTCAAAACTATTTTGGACATTTTTTATGTTTTTTTGAACAACTAGCGATTGTGGGCGTCCAGAGCATTCAGTATCATCGGTGTTTATACGACCGCATTTAAATTTAGCATACCAATCAATAATAGTTGATTTCCCTGGTACAGAATCTCCATAAGGATTATCAAGCCTTTAGCTGCAACACTAAACTGAAACTACTGTAAACTAATTGTCAAAACGTCATTAAATTTTGACACGTATCGTGTGAAGGTTGGTACTATTCAAAAATTATATGGGTCTGTCAACAGTGTTGCCATATATATGTCAGTCCGGAGACTAATTGAGTGATGTGTTAGAAATTGAAAATAATTGATTTTTTGTGCTTTTTTTAATTAACACACATTTTTTTTCTGAATCTAATTTATAGTGAAAATATTTTTGCATTTATTTTTTATTCCAAACTTCTTTATATCAAAGTTTTGTTATTGTTTATTTATTTTATACATACATAATATTTATTTATATATATATCAGAATTCATACATTTGATTTACAATTTTTTTGGAGACCGATGTGGGCTTTAGCCTCTTGCGGTCTTGGGTCCTTTATATTTATTACACATTAAAAAAAAAAAAAAAAAATTACATCAGTCGGCGTTGTGCGCCAGCACAGCTGGGGGATAAGGGATTTTTTCTTTTGGAACTTTGGAGAGTGCTGCCCCTGAAGGGGGTACAAAGAGTGAAAGGGTGGGATGATCATGAAGGGCTATGCGTGATGCGAGGCGGCCTTGGAGTTTTTTAATATGTTCGAGGATGTTTGGGAAGGAGACCAGGTTGTAGAGGGTGGAAGAGGGGTGTCGGTAGTGGAGGCGAAGGATTTTGCGGATACATTTGCGTTCGAACTGAAGGATTCTTTTTAGTTGTCTGTGGGGAGCAATGGTGTAGTATGTTATGGGGTAAGTGAGGACTGGACGGATGAATTTATTTTATAATCTATATTTATTCAACAATAAATAAATAATTTTCAACATCTGTACAAACCTAATGGACAAACCGTTTCAAATAAATGAATTTCTTTAAATATTTGATTACACTTTAATTAAAGAGTTGTTACGTAACAAAGAGAAATTAGCATGAGACTTTTTCCTACAATTGTCAACCGTGTGATAATTACAGTCAATGTACACTAACAATAATAGATGATATTTTTAAAAATAAAAATACAATATATTCATGATATAACTACAAGTATTACAAAATTTTAAATTTTGCTAAAAAGCAATTGACATGTCTTTCTACCTTCAAATTTATTTATATATTAAAAAAATCTATCATTTTTTTAAAATAAATAATAAAATTTATTGGGCAAAATTATATTTCACATAAATTCTATTAAAAAATCAAAATCAAAATTAACATGAATTAAAAAATGTAAACCATGAAAAATGAAACAACTTTATTTAAATATGTAAATAAACAAATATAAATTATAATAAATAAAAAAATTACAATTCGATACAATTTGTTAAAATTGAACCATTATTTTTATAATAAATAATTACTATTTTCATCATCGTTCTTAATAGTTTCTTTTGAATTTTTAATTTAAATGATGAAATGATTACCGTAATTTATTATTTCAATGAGAATACTACATTGTAATCACTACTAAAATAATATAATCATGCACAATAATTAGAATTAATATTCAAAGAAATAAAGGATTTTTTTTTAATAATTACAGTAATTGCTTAATGTATTTACCGAAAAAAGTAAACAATTCAAAATTTCGTGAAGTCGTTACAATCTAAAACTGTTAATAATTATTTACGAGCGAGTGTGTGAATGAAATGCGTCGGGAAACAATTCAACCACTGAATTACGCAAATTGAATTACTTCCATTTAGAACAGGCGGTCGGCAATTAATTAAAGGCGAAATAGTTGTATCATAATAAACCGTAATTATTATAATTACGATGAATTATCTACTTGCGCTATGTCAGAAGTGGATGTAATTAAATTAATTTATAAATGTTTTTCATGTAACCGTCGATAGGATGTGATTGTTATATTGAAGGCGGTATAATCATTGACGGTTTACATACACAGATTAATTGTTTTTGCAGTGAAAGATTAATAAAAAAAATAGTTATTAACTTTAACTTATTATTGTATTTTTTATCCTACTTATACAATTAACACTTTATTTTAATGCGACATGAAGATCGTATCAATAAAAGTTAATTAATTACAAAATTATTGTGTTTTTGAAGAAATTCTAAGGTAGATGTAAATATATCAGTAAACACAAGGGCTGGGCTAAAACTGTTTGGGACTCGGGCTATAAATATTTGAAGAAACTTGACTAATATTGTTTTAAGGTACCTTGAGGGGTCTTGTCTAATACTATTTCTCTTGACTAACACCCTCAACCGTTGAATTATACAATTTTAAGGTCCTTGTTAAACAAGGTATGGGACCCTTGATTAAAACTCTTTGAGGGGCCTAGACTGTATAAAAAAAATAGTTACAAAATAGTTATTAAAGCGTTTTCTTTAAGTCAATAACTATTATAATTATTAATGACTTAATGCGGCATGAAGGACATATGAATGAAAGTTAGTTATTATTTTTTTTGAACTAATTCTCATCAGTATAGAAATGGGTGGATAATAAACTTTGGGACCCTGAACTAACACTGTTTGAAGGACCTTGACTAAAATTATTTTGGGGTGCCTTAAGGGAACTTGTCTATTACTATTTGGGGCTCTGGACTAACATACTCAACCGTCGAATAACACGGTTTGAAGGCTCTTGCTTAATACGGTGTGGGACCCTCGACTAAAACTTTTTGACTGTATAAAAAAATAGTTATTAAAGTATTCTCTTAAACTCAATAACTATTCTAATTATTGACGTTTTAATGCGACATGAAGGTTATATGAATGTATGTAAATGCATCAATATAAACAGGGGCTGTTCGTTAACTTTTGGACCCAGGCAAACTCTGTTTGGGGACCTCGGCTATCAATGATTGAAGGACTTCGTCTATTATTGGTTAGGGCACCCCTAAGTGGTCTTGTCTAACACTATTTGAGAATCTTGACTAACACCCTGTATAACACAATTTGAAGGCCTTTGCTTAACTCTATGTGGGACCCTCGACTAAAACTGTTTGAGGGTGTCTAGACTAATACAGTTTGGGGGTTCTGAAATAGAACTAATTGTGGGACTATCAAAGTAATCCAAATTTGGGTTAGTTGTGTATTTTATTATTTTAGGCTGCAATCCATAAAGGCAATGTCTAAATCTGCACTAGGTTGCCTATATATTCTATATATTATTTGCGTAAATAGAGGTTAGGGAGCTTATTTTATGTAGCATTCTATAGAATACATAAAATATTGGGAATAGATGTCGTAACCGACAATGTTGTTGTCATCTATTATATAACTAATATATACATTCGTTAGTCCTTTTTTCTTAATTCAAACTGATATTTGTTCCTTAAGTGTATTTAGTCTAAAAGCATGTTTCCCACAATAATAATCAGTTACATTTACGTCACACAGCTAAAACTAATTTCCTTTCCTTTTTATATAATATTATTTAGTCTTAATTAGAAGGTAAAATAAAGAACATAGTCTTAATTGCGAAAAATTGCGAAAAAACGATTGTCCAGAGCACTCGGTCTTCAGATGCTCCAGATGGTCGATGAGAAAACATGAGTCGAAGGCAGATCTTAGAATAATACTGGAATTAGAGACATTAGTGGATGAAATGTTCAAGGTCCAAAGAGATGGGATATTGTTTTGAAGTAAGTGTTGGGAACACACTTAATCAAGCAAGAAGACGACCGGAAGCTGAAAAGGACCAACGAAGAAAGTAGTAGTGAAAACCAGCCCTGACACATGTCCGTAATCAAAGTGTAGTGCTCAAAGCCAATCACTATCCTAGTGCAGTAATATAAAAATGGAAACTGGTTAATGCTTGAAGAAAGTTAAAGGTTTTAGTGGAATTTAGTAAGAATCCCATAGTACCTAGTACTTCACACGAGGTCAAGTAAGAAGACGAGCAAGGTTTTCTCTTTACGAAAAAGTTGATAATCTATGAGATCAACCCTACTCTAGTTGACTTCTCAATAAAAATACTAATTTGTATAATAAAGTTACTTAAGAATATTTATTTTACTGCGAGATATCCCATGGTATCAAAGATGGTCCATCTCAGGACAAGAAATATCATTTTTAATATACACACACGTATAAAGATTTCATTATGAATGCGAAGAAAAGCTAAAAATATAAAAAAGACATTATTTATATCTATAATACATATTTATACAAATTTTCTGCGTATTTAATAATTAATTCTCAATCATTAATTATTATTACGTACTAATATGTATATAATCATAAAATATATGCCAAATTAATTGTACATAATTTCTAGGCATTCTGTAGAATATCAGATCTGCACTAAACAATATATGTTTGATTCTCCAATATTATGGATAATGTATGTAACAATGGTCGCCTGAATTACGAGGACGCACCGCATTGTCGGGTTACGTAACGATGCGGAAAAAACAACGGCAACGAGCAGCGTTTACGGTGGATTATCGGTGTCGAAATCTATGATATTTTCCTCTAATTGTCCATTTAGATATGCGCGAAAAGGATGGATAAAAATCGTGCATGATTATTTACATTTAGACATTTAAAAGGCATTCGCTCTTTGGAGAGAACTGAGGAAAATTAATGCGAGATGGGTGTCTTCGGAGCATACATATTTATGTGAACTTTCTTCTCGCCTGTCATTGTTTCGCAACGCAACCACCGTGCGTTGACTGAAAATAATTATTTTACTGCAAAACTGTATTTCTTCTCATTTCGTTTTCACGAAATCACATGTAATTCACTATCTCTCTTGAACGCATTGCACAAGGATGGGAATACTTTCTAAGACTACTTTGGCTGCGTCTGGAGAAAGCAATTTTATCTTTCGATTTCGTTCAATTCCTAATACCAATCTTGATACCCTTTCGCTATCATTTCGACCGCGTAATTCTTTCGATTTATTCATTTTTGGATCGACAAATTTACTTTTACTGCTCCAATATTTTGTTATAATAATTGTTGTCATTACACAATTTTTATATTACATCAACAATGGATTTGCGTTATACGAATTTCATCATCTTTTTTAAATTAACAATGATTTATTTATTAGAAAAATTGGATAATCATTACTTAACGATTAATAATTTAATAAAAAATAATAATTATAATTATTGCAACAGAAACACAACCAAATAACAACAATAATATAAACAAAAAATAATAATACAACTGTTTACTAAAGGTTTTTTTGTCCCAATGATTGAATTATTGCAATATCCACATTACAACTCAATAAAAACATAATTAAAAAATACGTATTCATGTAAGTAATTATTTTTGGGACCACAAGAAAATGCAGAAATCGACATGTTATGTAATACAATATAAATATATTTCTAAATACAATTTTTGATAATAGTTTTTCATTAAATTTAATGTCTCTCCCATAAGAACTACTCGTATTTTTGGGGTCAATTTAATTCTCATAGGGTCACGCTCTTCGCATCACGATGACCATGCAACATATATACAATGTCCTCCACGTCCGAGAATATTGAATGAATACAACTTTTTTTTTAATTGCAAGGTCATTCGATGAACATCCTTTTCATTCACGTTAATTCAAGTAAACATTAAATGCCAAATTGTAACAATTTTACAAATAATACATTCCATAGGATTTCCCATGATTCACAATACTAGGATGTTCTCTAAGCACTTAATTTGAACGATATTTTATTTCCTATCCTCGTATAAAAGCAATATAAAATTTCTACCAGATTTGAAGATTAATCCATATCGTGATATGATTGATATAAGTTGATCACATCAATTTGAATTGACGACAATGTGAAGTTAATAAAATGTTGATCGATATCATTGTAATATAGACCTGACATTATGGTGACGTTAATCGATATCATCGTGACGTTTCATCACCATGTTTTCAGGACGTATATTTGACAACACCATGACGTAACTGATATTTGTATTTTACAGAATACCTAATAATATTGGGGATACTCTATAATCTTCATCTTCATCTTCAATATACATATTTAATGATCTAATTAGCATAACATTATGATTATGACCCTAATTGATACCATCTCATATTAATCAACGTCATTATGACATAACGTATGTTTTTAATTTGATATTCTACAGAATTTCTAATACTATTGGCTAAAGTCCATAATTTCATCTTGAATATGTATATTTAATGATCTAATTAACATCGACTATATGATTCGGTGTTCTCTAAAATATTTAATACTATTAGTAATAGTCCATAATTTAATTTACTTATTTGATGATGCTTTGCTATTTACATTATTGTGACATTAATCTTCATCATCGTTACTTAGACCTGATGTCATGGTGATGGTAATAGACATCATTGTGACGTTTCATCTCATGATATTAATCTAAGTCATCATAACGTACACCTGACATCATAGTGACGTAGACCTTGCATCATTGTGACGTTCATCAATATCATCGTGACATTGATTAATATTATAGTTATGTAGCCCTGATATATTTATGATGTTTATTACGTTAAAAGATTTTCAAATTGTTTTCTTCTTTTTAAAAAGTGTAGAGACAAAATTAATCAAAATTAGTTAGTTCTACTTTAATTACAAAGTCGATGTTTACTTTAATAAACCAATTAATCATGTCATTTGTAATTAATGTTATTTTATCATAGAAGAATATAATTAAATAAGCAACAGAAGATTAGTTTTATTTTCACCAAAATCTACTAAAGAGAAAAAAATCAAAATCTTAATAAAAATGGTAAGCATTTACAACTTATGTGATGGAAATGCGGTTATTCAAATATTGCACTGCTAATTAACATAAACATATTCCAAGACTGAATAATCGAGTCCTGTTGGTGGTTTCTTGACCTTATTACTTAGTCATAATCTATATAACATAAACGTATCTGCTGATATTAAAAACTTTTTAAATATTTTTTTTTTTTTACTTCTATCAAATGAATTCTCCAAACCAATCAGGAACTAATGATTAAGCTACGAGGATGCAGAGTGCACGAACTGAGTATATAAATATGAGAGCATTGAGAGTGCGGATTTTCTGACCATTTGCAGCCTTGTATCTTTTTTGATCCTCAAAAAAAAGTCGCACATTAATCATCCATACATACGCTTCGCAAAGGTCACTTAATCTTTATTTGCATCTCTCAAAAGATATTAAGATTATATTTCAATAATGAAGTTTTAACAAAAGAAACGACCACAATCTCCTCAAATTATGTGCACTGCTTATTTTTTTTTCAACGCAACATACGTACACACATAATGAAAATTAATTGGAATTCTCATGTGAAGTATATGGAACTAAACAAACGAATCCGACCAGACATCTAGATTGAAATTCGACCTTGAATGATAATTATGCAATTACGTGTTATTGAGACAATATTTACCAGACGTATTATTAAATACTGTATCAAAAAAGTTATATAAAAATTTAAGTATTTATTATGTTATATTTTAATTTTTTAGCAATAAATAACACCCAATTTAATTTAATGTTAAAATCCTTAATTACCAATTCAAATTTGGATTAGAAAACGGTAATAAGTATTGCATTTAAATAAATTTTTAATTCCAGTAATAATATTTATTATCTCTCAAGTGCGGATTCGATTAGTCCGGATTAACTACAGTCTGATTTGAAATTGAAATTGAACAAAATTTTAAATGAGAAAGACACAAATAAATTCAAAAAAAATAGTACACAGAATTACTTAAATCATCGTTTTTATATAGTCTTTACATCTTTTTGAGCTGTTTATTTGTATAAATATTTAGTTACTCGTTTAGGCCGGATTATTGGAGAATCCAAATTACCAAGCAAGGTTTTGCTGTATTTGTAACAAGATGTACTAAATTAAGCTCTTTCATTTTATAATTAGTAATATTTTATCCTTCCATAACATTTATTATATTTAAGTGAATGCCTAAATTTCTTACTATGGTCAAAGTAGAAACTTCTTAGTTGTTAAGGAGGATAATAATACCGCTTCTTGGTAAATAGTTTCTTTCCAAGTTGTTATTTCTTTAGTAATGCTTCAAATAGAATGAGCTTCTTGGAGATGCGATGATGTAATTATTATATGTATTTTTATTCGATTCTAATAATACTTCAACGTCAGCAATTACCACCATTTATTATTTGTGTTAATTGTTTGAAACAATACATAATTATAATTAAAGTATCAAAAGAGACCGTAAAATAAATGAAATAAATCTAAGCGATATATAAATGATGAAATTCATCAATTACTTTTTTCTAAATAAGAAACACATCTTCTAATTGAATGTGAAATTGCAAGATGTTTATGCAATTCATTAAGTATAATTTAAGCGTTACTTGTGCAGAGGAAATAAAAGAAACAGGTATAATGAAGATGAGGAGTTATTATGAACGCGGAAAAACGACTCGCTTACGTTTGAAAAATCGCACGTGTATTATTAAATTACAATACGAAATGCAAATTCCAAAGAACGGTGATAAATGTTCTTTCGCTACGACAACTCTGCTCGTATTAATTGATTGTATTATATTATGATGTTTATTATGTAACATACAATTTTATAATTATATTCTCTATCGTATGCAAATATAACTGTGTTTTCTAAAAGAAGTATTTAATAATGTATTCAGATTTTTTATATTTTGGTAACATGAATTACAAACTGCTTATTACCTTTAATCCTTATAAGCCTTTATTGTTCAACCTTTTAAGCATCTTAACTTACCCAATTGTTACTCATAGTCTGTGTCTACCTTATATAATTGCAATCCTGTTTACTTATACATTCCTTATGATCTTGAATAATGACAAAAGACCTAAATTTAGTTTTTGAATTTAACACATTATTTACTCTTCTTGGATTACTTTTATTTGTAAATTTCTTAAAACGTATAATTCTTGTTATTCTATGTTGTTATTTCGTGTAGTATTTAATATTTACTAATTATAAGATGAATAGATGGCACATATTTGGAAAAAAAAATTGGCGCTAAATTTAAATTAAAAGATTGTAGAAATATAATATTTGCCACAATAAAATACTAATAAATTAATTATAATTCTTTTTTGTATCATTTTTGTAATTATTCATATTTTATTACTGCCCGTTTGTATAAGTATTACGAAAATTAATTTTGTTCTATTATTAAATTATATTATAAAAAAATCTTAAACTGAAATATGTTAAATCGAAAGTAATTAATAAATAGATTAAATACTAAATGTTGCTCAATATTCGAGATATTAATGTCAACATTGCTCTATGATTGCTGGTGGACTAAAGAATAAAGAAAAGAACACTTGCATAATCTTTAAGTAAATCACATTAGAATCTGCTCAGTGATTTGGATCGGATTTAATGATTTTCTTTCGTTTTGATTGTATTGTATAATGTTGTCAATGGAACAGATTACCGTTGCTCCAATTCCATTAATAGTTCGAAAGTAAACAATGGAAGAAACGAGACAATAAAAACGGCACGTAATTGCGGCAATTAGATTTGTAAGATATGCAATAAAAAAAATAAAAATCGAATTAAAGTAAGCTTTACGTAACGCGATTGAGAATCGATGAAGATTTTTTGCCGTTTTTGTTGTTTGTTGTTGTTGTTCCTCTCCGATCATTTTGCAACGATGGAATCCAATCCAACTTCGATATTAATTGGTAGAGCGCTGATTTTTTTTTGCGCTCCTCATGTATTCATTCTTTTAGCCTCCAAGGACTATAACTGTATCTCGTTTAAGAATTCTGTAGCCTCGGGACCATCTCGTCCATGTTTATCCAATATATATGTGTACAATTTATTTATTCATTTGGATCACTTTCCATACTGGATTTTATAATGTCAGAGCTCTCCCCGGCCACCTCGTTTGCTGCCGTATTTTATTGGTGGCACAGAAAGAAGAAATAAGAAAAAATCGGTAGTATTGTTTTGGATCTTAAATATCAAGAGCAGATTTTTGCGAAACCTCCCGCATGACGCAACCCGAAATTTTTGATTTGCATTAGCGCTATATGCATTTTTCTAAACAAAAAAATCTATCCTTGTACTCTATTTCGTTTATAATTGAGCAGATTCTCATAGGCATCTTTATATATATTTTTTATTATTCAAAAGAATCAATTGTTCGATTGTTACACTAAACATTTATGGAAAAACCATTGAAGGCGAATAACTCAGTAGTTCCGGTTGGTGATTTATTTTCGCCTTATTTCTTTTATTCATCACTTCTTTCATCATTTTTGTTTGTTATCTAACGTTTAATAATTTGTTGAGCGGATTTAGAGCATCTGAATTTATTGCGGGAATTGTGCAACGGTGAGAAATAAAATGGGCAGTAAAAGTTGGATGTGTATGAAATAGCGAAAACGCCCAGAGCGATCCGTAATATTATTACCTGCTGCAATAACAATTATAGCTTTTTCATATCTTATTGTCTGTGTTTTATTGGGCTCGATGCAATTGCAAATAAATTAGATGAGTGCGTTTCGAAATTGATCTTAATGCGACAGGCGGATTATTGCAAATGGATTTCGCTTACACATTTCACCTTTTTTGTTATCTTGTTATTATTGTTGTCTTCTTGAAATATACATTTGCTCGTTGAAAAACCAGCAAGATTTATTGCATACATTTATCGTTTTTGGTTGGGCTTAAAGCAGGAAGTCGTTTGTGTTTATCGAATCGAGCTGCATTCGTGATGACTTGTTCTGAGTTGCAACGAGAGCCTAAAGGTCAGGGCTCGATTAAAGGAGGATATCGACCTCGAGGGCAACCTCTTCCATATTCCTCCTTTTTTTCCTTCGAACATTTATGGAATTCTCGCACTTTACAAATATTTCTCTTTTAAAAATAATTTTCTTCCATTAACTATTTTTTTTTTTGTAATATTGCATTGACATTAAAAAATCAATTTAAATGTGAGAAATTATTGGAGCCTAAAATTTGATTTTTGACATTTACTTTTTTTTAATAATGTTTTTTACCGCAATCATTTACTATTATTAAATTAATTCATATAAAATATAAGTGTTAATACTTTATTACATAATTTTCTTTTGCAAAATATATATAAAAAAAATGTCTAAATATAAATCAACTAAAATTGTATATAAAACATCAAATAATTTAATTATTTATAAAAAGATTCAAACTAGACAAAAACAAACAAGATTTTTCTTTTTACACCAACAAACTCCTCACTTATCTCTTTACTACATAATCATGATGATACAGATAGAGTAGTTACTTACTTAAAATTTGTTAGGTTCTACGACACACAAGCAAAACAATTCGAGCTAGGATTACCACATGAGACACGAGCCTCTGACAAGTCACAGATAATAAAAATATGGATTGTGGATGCTTTAATTTATCAAAATGAAGTAACTCATAATAATGATTTGCTAGTGATGACCTAGCGTTCCAACTCAGATAATTCTAATTGAATTGTTTTTACATATTCGTTTCTTGTGTCCACAGGCATCAGAAGGCATGAGAAGTTTAATGATTGTAAAATATTGGAATGATCTTGCCTCTGAAAGTAACCAGAATAGTATTAGTTTCCTTATTAAACTTGTATGCTTTGGTCGCCTAAATTACTTCTAAATTATATTAAAGTATCTTTCATGTCTAGTTCAGACTAGATCTTGTCGATGTCTTTGATTAATGTTTTACAGCTTCTAAGGTGAAATAACAACATTATAATTGATTTGTGCAGGGCAGTGTGATGAGTTTTTTCTTATACCTTATTTTTGCAGCTGATCTATCAACAACTGTAGAAGTAATGGCGATCTACGCTGACAATATTGCAGTCTTAGCAACACATAACAATGTGTTAACTGCGTCAAAATTTCTTAAACAATATATAGCACCGGTTGGAAGGTTGGAGTATTTGAGCTAGTGTCAAAATCTGTTCATATCACATTCGCAATGCGCAGGCTAACAATTTCTCATACTCAACAATCCCGTTCTGCCTCAAAAAAAACTTAGCTTAATAGCTTGGTATTCACTTAGCAGACGTATGACTTGGTACATGTAAACAAAAAAAGAATCAAATTCACGTACTTTACTGGAAAATGAATTAATCATCTACAAAACAACTATTAAGCCAATCTGGACATACATTATTCAGTTGTGAGGATCTGCCTACAACTCTGTAATAGATATACTTCAGCAACTCTAACCAAAAACTTTAATACAAATCAATAATACTCATTGGTATGGTAGAAATTAGGACATTCATAGCGACTAACATTGCTAGGAGGTAGGAGATTGACAGGCAGGCTTGCAATAGATACCAACAAACACTAGAAGTTCATCTTAATATGTTAGCTACCAAACTAATATAAGTAACTATCGTCGTAGGTTACAAAGGTTCAAGCCGCAGGACTTAGCACATCGATTGGGAGTAATTTAGCGAGAAGCTTATACGTATGTGTCCTATCATAATCTGGTCATTGGACCCACTTTTAAAGATTGTAATTAATTTTAAGTCTAGAGATAATTTCAGATTTCTGAAATAAATGTTAAAAAATAGGTATGCAGGGATGAATTAATTGAATTATTCTTTTTGTGTAAAGCTATATCTAATGAATTTATTTGCAGCTTCTCCTGTATGGAAAGTACTCTCTATTTTGGTAGTGTTGTTGACTTTTTCCTATTGTAATTTGTCTGACTAATACGGCTTATGAACAATGCATATAATTACAAATCTCATGGTTCAAATTATCCTTCACTTTGTTGATAGCAGCATACGGTACGTACTATTCAGAACTAGTAGAGTTACCCTCGGAGTTTTCTCTCATTACTTACTACCATTCGGAAATCTATTCTAAATGTATACTTCCTCTAAATTGAGATTAAGCATTAATCTCCATAACTGATTTGAGCAATCAATATTTAGTGCAGCTGCTATAAAATTATAGAAATATTTATATAAACATTTATTTATGAATCAAAATGAGAAAATAGACATTGATTGTAAGAAGTTATTATTATTAAACGAGTTATAAGATATATTGTTAATTTACCAAAATGTCATATTTTTTATTGATTAATATTACTAATAATAATAATAATAATTTATTGGCCAGTCAGCAAATATACAAAAAAAAATAAAATAAAAAAAAATAATAATACTTTCTATAGATAAATACAAATGATAACAATAACCAAAATAACAATAATAACTCTTAAAATAAGTAAATAAATTCTAACATAAATTAACAAAACAAATATATATATATATATAGTCAACATGCTGGCCAAAGGGCTATCGACCGATGTCTTTCCGCCCGAGAACATAAATTGATAATAAAATAATAAAAATATATATATATATATGACAAAATGAGAAAAATGAGGGAAAAGAAAAAGCAGCATAGTAGGAATTAGAAGAGTTTCAATCAAGGGACATTAAGCATTGAAAAAGGGATAATGTGGGATATTTAAATTTGAGAAAGATATTTGGATTTCGAGGAGCACAGAATTTAGAGAGGGAGGCGATGTTGGAATCCTTGGATTTAAATTTCAAGGAGAGGGACTATTTTAGTTTTGGAGTAAAGGAAATCATTAGGAGGATTGTGTAGAGGATTATTAGGATGTCGTATTTTGGTGAGGATACGAAGGGCGGAACGCTTGGATACGGAGAGGTTTTTTAAGACGGGATTTCGGCATTGGGAAAGTAGTGGGAAACCGTAGTCCAGGATGGGACGGCAAATGGATTTGTAAATGGATGTTTGGCACTGTAAGGATATTTCGGAGTTACGGAAGGTTAAGGAACGGAAATGACGGGATCTGTATTTAATTTTGGATTTGAGTTGTTTGGAGTGGGAATTGAGGTTGAGTTTAGGGTCAAGAAGGATTCCAAGGTATTTAACGAGTGGTGATGGGAAAATGGTATGATTATCTAAAGTAACATGGGGAGACGAAGGGAATATGCGGTGGTAGGGAACAAGGAGTTTGGTCTTGGATTGATTTATTTTAAGGCGCTATTTTTTAAACCATAAGATGGTTGAAGATAAGAGATTTTGAAGGTTAATAATAGAGGATTGAAGAGAAGTGGCGTGTGAAACCAATGTAGTGTCATCAGCGTATTAGAGGACATAAAAGTTGGGATCGAAGGTATTAGGATCGGGGCTATATAGATCACAACAAAAAAGGTTATATAACAGAGGAGACAGAGGGGGTCTTGCGCGAACTGATGAACTGAATATTTATGAAATAATATTATAAATACATATTACATGTCATAATAGTTTTTTCATTGTATCTTATTTAACTTTTGATATTTGCTAGTAACCATCTGTACTATCTAAGAAACAAAATATTATAATTTAAAAATAAATACAATTCTAAGTATAAATAAATATGACAATAAAATTACTACCCAAAATATAAATATATATATTACAAATAATTCTTAAAATTGTTTACTTGATACTTAAATTTATGTTGTTTATTTGGTTTTCGATGGTTCGATGGTTTACAGAATTTGTAATGGAGGCATTTTAAGAAATCAATTTCAGGGAAATCCATCGAAGAAATAAATATTTTTTTAGTTTTAGAATAAAGAAACTTAATACAAGAATTGTGAAATAACTGGATGCAGAATGTAAAAAGCAGAACTTTTTGATATGGAAATTTTAGAACTGGATTTTAGTATTACCTATATTTACCTTTTGTACGTATAATAGTTTAATAAGTTCAATCAAAGTGATGTAATAAATCGAATGATTATTTAATAATTTATAACATTTACTTGCTTATATTATTTTGCCTTTAATTATATTATAAATTGTTTTTTTTTTTAATTTATTTATATGAGACGGATACATTAAAATTGTATTATATTAAACTTTTTTTTTAATTGTACAAGTGCATCCAAACATCCTGGCAACGAACTTGACTAACACAAGAATTGATAGAAGACTGAAGAGGTTCAAGCCGCAGGACCTACCAAATCGTGATAAGACATATTTAAAGGATGGTCACTGGACCAATCCTTTATTACTTAATTTATTTATATTCATTTATGTCAAACATCAAGCTTATTGTTTTTTTATTGTTTGTTTTTTTTTTAAATAATAACAGATTGTTTGAATAAAAAGGAAAAAAAAAATTGTACTAAATTTTGCTTTAGTAATTGATGCTGTTTGCATAAGATTTTAAAGAATGTTGATCAATTAAATGCTGATGTGGAATCTGCCTATCAAATTCCACCTTATACGGTATACAATAGCTTATTGCCAGTTAATTACCAAGTTATTTTTCCATCCTTGGATAATTTGAAGGTCATGGTACAATACTGGAAATAATTACACAGTTTAGTATGGCTCACTGATATTATCTTCATTAAAATAGCCTCTTTATACCGAATGAAATTCCATGTTTGAAACAGACAATACCAACAATTTTAATTATTTGTAAGCAACTATCAGAAATAAAAAATATTACCTATTAATCAAAATATAAATACAAAAAAAGGCAACAAAATTAATGATTAACATATTATTAATTATACACAAATAATAAACCCTGTAAAGAAGAAAAAAATCTAAATGTAACGAAATGAAAATGTTTTTCCAAGACTAATTATATCATGATGATGTAAAATTTAATGCAAAAAAGCATCCAATAAAAGGGAAGGTCATAATTATAAGGAGATTAGGAAATGGAATAAATTATATGTGTGGGATACTTTAATTTTGAATGATTATTTGTATTAAAAGGTTTGAAGAATTTGGAAAGAAAAGAGACATTTGCATCTTCGGAAATAAATTTAAGGGAAACGGAGAGGTATCTATCGAGGAGAGCAACAATTTTGATTTTAGTATAAAGCAGAGGGTTATGGAGATAACAGGATTTTGAAGAGCTTGGAGAGGTTTTTTCTGATTTGTTTTAGGATTTGATTTAGGGAAACCATAATCAAGATATGAGCAAAAAAAAGGTATATGAAGGTTTTATAATGATTGGATATTTTGAAGGTATGAATTTTCATTGAACAGAAATGATGGGATTTTAATTATATTTTTGTTTTAAGTTTTTTGGAATAAAGATTGAGATTCCGTTTCGTATTCAAAAGAATTTTTATTTAATAAGGAGCGATGGGAATATGGGATGATTTTCTCAGGTAACATGGAGAAACGAGTGGAATATGCGATAACAGGAAGCAAGAAGTTTTTATTTTGATGAATTTGTTCAATACTTAATACATTATATATTTAATTTTACAAAATGGATGTTATATAATTTGAATAAATATAAAAATATACTTGAATTTCACAGATTGCACAAACATTTAAAAAAATATAAATTGTATCACCAAACGGATGGTATTCACTTACGTAATTTATCTTTCTCTTCTAGCTTAGTGGAATAGTTCACATGGGAAGAATTAATTAAAAATCGAACAATGTTAGCAATAAATCATAAAAATCAATTAGTTTAACCAAAATCGCCTACATATTTTTGATTTATTTCGAACCCATCTCCATAGGTCTGTGATATTTTGAAATTAAATCGAAACTATCCTTATTTGGATTTATCTCACTTATGTATAGCGATAATTAGCTGAAATTTATAGTGTTTACACACAATTGTATTATAATTTTATTATTTCAATATTTCAAGTTTAAATATTTAATATTTTTAAATATTATTAGTTATGTTATTATGTTAATATATAAATATATTAATGATTAATTAATCAAACATTTTTACACAAAATATGCATTTAGAATCGACATTTTTAAAGATCATATTTTTTTTTTTTTTTTTTTTATTGTCAGTTTTTATTTACAATCTATTCAGCTGAATATTTATTAAATCGGTTCGCTGTTGACATTCGGAAGTTGCTGCCCAGTGGCACCATTCCATAATATAATATTGGATTATTTATTTGTTACTTAAATCTAAATTGAAGATCCAAGGGCTTGAAGCGCTTTAATCTTCTTGTTGTCGTGCCGTTGTCGAGAAGATTGACCGCCAACGGGTTCGTATGCGAATCAAGATCTTTGGCAACCTCTTCCACTGTTTTTATTCCAAAGTCCTGGTGCAGTCTTTTATTGGTGATGTACCATGGCGCACCCGCGAGTCTTCTAATACATTTGGATTGGAAAACTTGGATTTTTTTAATATTACTTGAGCTTGCTGTTCCCCATAATTGGATACCATATTAAAGATCATATGAACTAATTTATTGGTAAAGATATAAAATCTTTTAAGTTAAAGTTTTTTTTATTTAAATCTAAGAAAATAAATGTATGCTTAATTGGAAATTGTTATGTAAATTATGATATGTAATAGAAAATATTATAAATATATCGTTGCAAGGTAAACTTAAATCTTCATGTTTAATGTAAAGGTCATATTTTAATAAATATATTAATTTAAGTCATAGATATTTGGACACGATAATTTTATTCCTTTTTATGAGTTAGTACCAAATTTATTTTTGTAAAAAAACTACTCTAATTGAATATTACGGGCATTTTAATGATGATTCGTTATGATTCTGATAAATAAAGCTATCTTTCATGAAGATATAATTTTGCCTAATAAACTAATATTTTTTAAACCATTATTGTATTTCAAACATTTCAAGCTTATATTTATGATTATTAATAGAAATGTTTATTTCCCGATATAAATCTATAAATATTCAAAATATAAAGAAAATAAGTATAGATTTTCCTAAATTGATCGTTAATACTATTAATAATAATTTTACATCTGACATTAACTTTATTTGCTATGTAGCATTGAAAAAATTCGATATTAATCATTTGGAATTGTCAGTTCACAGTTATTAAATATATTTTTATATAAGATTTAAATAATCGAATAAATGTAAAAGGTAATTTCAAATATTAAGAAAGATCTCTCTAAAACTATTTTCAAAAATGGAGTAATTAATTATGATTAAATTCACTTAAATTTGTATAAATTTTTATATATTTATTTTATTAAAGGATACTTCTATCAAATTTAACTTAAATTTGTATAAATTTTTATATATTTATTTTATTAAAGGATACTTCTATCAAATTTAACTTCAAACGTATAAACTTATATAACAAAATTTTTAAAACTATTGTATTCGTCTATATTAAATACAGCTTAGTGACATTAGATCAGAAGAGTGCAAATTTACTAAAATCAGGAAAACAGTTTAGAAACATTAGATCTTAGATTAGAAGAGTTCAAATTCACTAAAACCACAAGTCCCGAAAACCTTGATTATACAACAATTACATCAAACCAATTAATATTCATCATGTGCATTAATATCCAATTACCTATAATCTTTATTACTAATCTTATTCATGAAATCTGAAATCTTTAGAAAAATCCTGTCTCTATAAGTGATGATGAGGAAAGTACAAAATTCAGTGAACGGACAGGAACTTTTTCCTCGCGAGGAAACGTGACATGTTTTAACCATTTTAAATATTTTCAGTAAATTCATAGATCTTTGTCAATAGCCCTTAGCAGCAGTTGAATTATATTTTATTTTTATTATTGCATTACGTTTTTTATTATTGTAATTTAATAATAATTAATTATTGTAATTTAAGGTAAGTAATGAAGAGAAATTTAAATAAATAATATTTATTTAATAATTATTAATACTTATACATAAAAAAAAATCTTATTTTTAATCCGTATTCTTCTTGGATGCTGTCTCGGATTGTTTAGAATGCTTCAATAATGTCCACCATGAATGTCGCCATAATAACCATCAAGATCGTATTCGTTGTATCCAGTTTGACCCAACAGTCCCGAGTCGTATGATCCATAATATCCTTGGTCTTCGTACACACCTGACAAAAATACAATAGAATCAGTAATTAATCATATTCAAAATTATTGTAATGCATGTGCGATCAATCCGAAGAGCCTTTTCATTAGCGGCACGAGCAAACATAAATATATGCACATATACTTGTTCTCTGGCGAAATTTATGAATCGAAATTTTCCTCGTGGCATTTACATGCATGCATAATAATAATAATACGAAGTGCGTTCCACATCTCCAGTTTTCTCTATATGGCCAAGACTTGATTAAAGCATCGGGAGGCGAAATTCTCATCTCATTTGCATCTCGCGCACAGTGGTGGTGCGGTGTTTACAACACAGCATTCGGATTTGCATAATACCAACTGAGCAGAAAAAGAAAACGCGTCGATGTTGGTTGGGTAATCCGAGGAGATTTCCGCGGATTATTCAAAACAAAGCTGAAGAGAAAAAAAAAATATATATATCTGTGTGTGCAATAAAAGTATTTATTGGGTGATATGCATTTGCGGCGAGAGAGCAATTAATGTAATTGCGATCCGTTTGACAGGTAAATGTCATTACTAGGATACGAGGTTTCATAATCCGGTTGCTCCCTAGAATGATGATGGTCGTGTTTTTTTTTTTTCGCTTTTGCGCTTTTTCTTGGATGGAGAGGAAAAACTTTTTTATTGCACACTTTTATTTATTTATTTGCATAATTTATATACAAACGCATATATTTTTATTCCATTCTGCTTTTATTATTTGGCGGATGTGGCGTTCGCTTTCATATTTTTTTTTTATAATAACTATACCGTTACTGGATCACTCCGATTCGATCGGCTAATTGAAATTCCTAACTTTTTAATTACCCAACAATTAGTATTGTGATTACTGATTAATCGTATTAACAACGTTACATATGCATACAATCATAATGATTACGCAAAAAAAGGTAACTTAATAAGATAAAAAAATATATATAAATTTATATAATCATGACTTTCAACTCATTTATATCCAGATAAAAATACCTAGATAAACCATATACAGTTTATGTTCAAAATCTAAATTTATACATATTTTCTTTATTTATTATTAATAATTTGATTAACACAATAAATGGAATATAATTTTTCATGGGATAAAATAAAATAAATTTACTTTATGCAGTACAAAAATTATTTTCTTACATTTTATAAATGTTCATACTAAAATAAAAATTCAATATTTAGTAATAACAACTAAAATGTTTTCTATTCGTACTTCCAATAAAAAATATTAAACTTTGTTTTAAGACAGTTTGAAGAAAATTGATTCTGAAGTATAAGGAAAATCCACGATATTATTTTTTTTTCTTATATTTTATACATTTTCTGCGCAATAAAAAATAGTAATCAATATTTACTTACAATATCTTATCTTTTGTAATCACTGGGATCGTACAAAACACATTCCTGACATGTTAATGAGTGCCATTGTTTCAACAAAAATTAATTATATACTAAGTTTGCAACTATATATTTACATTACGCTACAAATTACCTCTATTATTATTTAGTTCCATCTAAAGAACGATAAATTTTCCAGTAAAAAATTAACTGTTGTTGAATTTTTTTTTATTAAGTTTTTCTATTATAATAATATTAAAAAGGGCGGAAATACTGCGGTCAATAGCCCTTTATACGAAAACTACAATAAATTTTGTCTACTACTTTATATAATATAAAAAAATAAGTTTCTTAGTTTTATCATTTATTTTTTTTTTATTTAAAAAAAAATTATGAAGTGTTGTTATTTATTAATACATTTTTTAAAAATTGTATTGCAAACTATACGAAAACTGCAATAAATTTTGTCTACAACTAATATTATATAATATAAAAAAGAATAAGTTTCTTAGTTTTGTCATTTATATATTTTTTTATTTAAAAAAAATTATGAAGTGTTGTTATTTATTAATACATTTTTTAAAAATTGTATTGCAAACTATACGAAAACTACAATAAATGTTGTCTACAACTAATATTATATAATATAAAAAAAATAAGTTTCTTAGTTTTCTCATTTATTTATTTTTTTTATTTAAAGAAGATTTTGATAGTGTTGTTTTTTATTAATAATTTTTTTTTTAAATTGTATTACAAACTATACATTTCATAATGCTGTGTTATAAATTAAAACCATATATCTAAATGATATTCTCGTAGCACAAATATATGAAATCACGAATAAAGACCTATTCAGGAGTAAGCAAGAGAAAGGTGAATTGGAAGAAGATATTGCAACTGAAACTCCTCTCGTTCTTTCACTATTAAAGACCTTGACAAAATATTTCAACATATCGAAAATCCAATTGAAATTTTCTAACTGTAATAATAATTTTGAAAGAACTCATCAATGCGCTAAAAGACTCAAATTTATTTGTATCTTCTATTTATATTTATAAAGTAAATTAAAGAATATTAAATAAAATAAATTTCTTAGGCAACTCCTTAGATTACTTATAACAAGTCTGAAAACAACAAAAAATATTTTCTAATTTTTTTAATTTATTTTTTGGTAACTAATTTATTTGTTACAATAATTGAAAGACCGATAGAAGTTAATAATTGAAAAAACTATAAATAAAATTATTATATATAATTATTTATTGGTTAGAAATTACAGAATATTTGTGAAATATTTTGAGATTACTTTTAAAGAAAGTTATGTCACAATATGTTATATTTCTTGCTCTAATTCACATGTGTTAACATTTTAAGAAACACGAAAGGGCATCAGAAAACACGATCGGAATATATACATTTTGTATTTTTAGCTTTTTCAATTATTTCTAAATATTACTTAAATATTTCATGCTTTAAATATTTCATAACTGTTTATTTATTAATTAATAAATATTGAACATAATAATATTAAAATATAATATAAAAATCAATTCTTGCGTCGATGGGGACAGAAAGAGATATAAAAATAAGGTCGTAACCATTAAAAATATAAGTGGAAACTGAAAATCGACTGAATGGAAAATTGTTAATATCATTTGAATTTAATTTCTATTTAATTTAATTTTATATATTAGATTTTATTATAGAAAATTAATTAATATTAAATACGATTTATTTTAACTATAATTTTACATAATTTATATTAACAATAAAATATATAACTGAGATAAAAACTTTATCATAATTCAAGTAAGAAATATTATTTCAATAACTTTTTTTTTATTTCTCAGTTTTCTAATAAAATGCATGAAATTATGTTTTTTATTACGTCATGTATTATAATTTTATAATGTATTATATATTGATTATTATATACAAAAATAACTCGCTTCAATCAATCCGGATTCACCATATTTTGGTTTTAAAAGAAACTAAATTTTAATAAAATAAAATAAATATTTTAAATTGTTTTAAAGTCCTTAATCATTCCGGGAACCGATTATTCGAACTAGGAGAGTTGTTTGTTTAGCTTTAACCTTCTGGATGCAAGTTTTTGCTAGTTAATTTATTTGATTATTGCATTTATTTAGAAAGTTCTTATGACTTTTTTGTAAGGTATTTCATTGCTGTCAATATATTCTATTCATTGTTTTGACCAGGACATTTCGACTGGACTTTTCCCAAAAAGGTAATGAAAATGTGACCTGTATTTCGTAATGCGATTAATCTGCAGCGACGCAATAGCATACACCTTGTTTTTCGGGAGCGATCTCATTAGCATTTGCAAATTTACAAGTTTTTAAGGCGGAAACCAATTCGAAAGAAACAATTTAATTTGTAAAATATGTACTGCACATATTTGCATACAATATAATAAATTCGATGCAAATAAACTATGCATGAATAATCGTCCGAGCTCATTCTTCTCATTTTTTTATGCTGGTAGCATGTTTCGAATTGATTTATTCGATTTTCTTACCAACAACGAGATTACCTCTCATTATTTGGTTAAGAGGAAGAAGCTGAACTCTCAACAATCGTGACCGATCTGTAGAATGTATAAGAAGTATATATAAAAAAAAATCAAAAAGGATTTCATGTTCAGTTTCATCATTGCTCGTGAATATCGATCGAAATAAAAAAAAAACATAATAAGACGCAAGTGTTCAGCATAGAAAGCTGCATTAATTCCTGTATTAACCTATTGGGCCGCATTTGCTATAATTGACATTCGACTTTGATTTTGCATTATTATTATATGCATTTCGAAAGTTATATAAGATGCTTTTTTTAAATGGCAACCTTAAACCGTTGCACTAATTAGTGTAACCGAATTAAAGGAATATAATTAATGCCAAGGATATAAAAATGTGTTTTAGTGCAAATTCGTTTACGTCTATGCCTTTAATGTCAAATTAGAAAACGAAATAAAACAGAGCAGAATAAATATGCATCAAAACATAATGGCATGATCGTTGGAGGAGTGCCCAATTTATATATACGTTTTTTTTTGTTGCCTTTTCTTTTGCATATCGGAAATAACCAATGTTCTTAATATGAAGTATTGTGAAACGCGCGTTCCGATCATGCCGATCGTGATCGTGAATCTTCCTCTCAGCAATTCCATATAATTATTTAATTTAAATCTTGTGATAGGGAAGGAAACTCGACCTGCAAAGCTGTATTTGGTCAAATTGAAACGGTTATTGATAGAGGAAGAGAAGCTGCGAGAAAGTTGAGATACAGATGCATACGCAAAGTCCCATATAAGTGATGGCCTTTTCATTGCTCCGCTTTGTCTTCGGGGCTCTAACTCTATCCCAAGCATCTTCCTTAACGTAACGCGAATTTCAACAATTATGAAATCCGAGCAACGCAGGACGCATTATATAAATTTGATCCTAATGAAACGCATTTCGAACCCCTCTAAATAACTATCCTTATCCATTTGTATATCTATAAATACTCATTTTTTAGGACGGATTCCCTATTGGAAAGAAGACTTTCTAAATAATTTCACGTCCATTTCCTTCTATATACTTATTACTTTTATGAATAATTGGACATGCGCAACGAATTATAGGGTATATTGCAAAGTAATAACCTTTTATGTTCGGTATAAAATTTGTTAATGAAGAATGATGCGAATTCTTTAATAATCATGTGGAAAATTGTAATAATATGACAAGTTCATAAACTTGCATCTTACTTTTACTTTCTCGGAAGTACTAGTCACATTTAATTACGCCACTTTTGAAATGCATTCTTCATCTACGAGCGCATACAGGATATAAAACTACTTAACTCTTCTATTATATTTTTTTTTTGCAATCAGCTACACATTAAAATTATTCAAATAATAAATATTTTAATTAATTATTTTGGAAAACAAACAATTTTTTCAACAAAATATCTTAATTAAATATGCAAACTAAAAATGTAATTAATTGTTAAAATCATATTAATATTTATTTAATACCATTAACTCTATATGATTATTATATTTTATAAGCATTAGACTTGGAACAATTTGAATGAGTTGAAACTTGAATCAAAAAATATGTGGTTCCTACAATCGAATAAAATAGAAAAGTGACTATTAACTAATAAACTGTTATAAATGGCTATTAACCAAAAGTCTTTCAGTTCTAAAGTGACTATTATTATCCATTGATAATTAGAAAATACACTAAAAAAATGGGTGCAAAGACCATCGATCTTTGTAAGAGTTACTTTTTTGATGTTTCATTTTATGATATATGACTGTGACTTTTATAATTAATAAGCTCAGTGGTTTATTAAACTTACAGCAATTTGAATGAGTTAAAACATGAATGAAAAATATGTGTATAATAAGGATACTATTTCGTTATATCCTCTTGTTATTATTTATTCATAATTATAAAACAAACCACAAAACTTCAGCGGAAAAACCTATGGTAAATAGCCTTTTGTAATAGTTTTGTAAAATGTTTTATTTAATAATTTTTTAATACATTTTGATTTTTTTTTAAATTATTTATGTGACTGTTACAAGTTAGTCACTAATAAAAGTTGGTATATAATAAGCAAAAATTTGTAAAATATTACTAAATCATCACCATCATCATCATAAAAAAAAGTAAAACTATAAAATTGGTGTTCAAAAGCAGATAATTCTTTTATAACTTCTTTTTCAAATCAAAAACTTTTTTTTTCAGCAGTTGAATTTTATTTTTATTGTATTTAATACTACAATCAATATTATTATTAAAATTAAAATAACTGTTGCTTTCAAGATACTACAAAATTATTACAATGTATAGATATTTATTAGAATTAAAAAAATTATAAAAAATCTTGTAACTTTTTATTTTATATAATCAATCCTTTTTGTTCATTTTAATTTATTTTGAAGATTTTTGATGAATTTATTAATTTCTTATATTTTTTTATTAATGTGTAACTTTTGTAATAAATATTTTTATGTAAACAAAAAATTGCTTGCTTTTTTTGATATTTCATTTTATATTTGTATGAATAAGTTTTATATCTGTCCATGTGATTGTTATAGCTTATAAGCCCAGTGGACCATTAAACTTAAAGCAATTTTAATGAGTTAAAACTTGAATTAAAAATATGTGTGAAAATCCGGTTTCTACAATTGAATAAAAAAACATGAAAGTGAAGTATACAATTTCGTTACATCCTTCTACTATTATTTTCCATTGATAGACCACAAAACTTTAGCGGAAAAACCTATGGTCAATAGACTTTTTTTAATAATTTTCTAAAATGTTTTATTTAATGATTTTTGAATATATATTTTTTTAATTATTTATGTGACTGTTACTAATTATAAAACAGACCACAAAACTTTAGCAGAAAAACCTAATAATTTTGTAAAATGTTTTATTTAATGATTTTTGAATATATTTTTATTTATTTTTTAATTATTTATGTGACTGTTACTTATTATATCGCCAACAAAAATTGGTATATAATAATCAAAAATTCTGTTGCATAAAATATATTAAATTATAAATAAAAATACTGAATTATTAAACGTTGAATATGATAAATATTTTTTAATAAGCTGTAATTTAATTTTCTTTATTAGTTATAAGAATATATTAATAACCTCGAATAATCTGAACTTTAAACGTTGGCTGCTGCACTTTATATTTAATAAAATTCCAATTCAAGAATTACAAAATATAAATGACCTATAAAATATTATTTTTGGAATTTATACTGTCGATTTTTTGTAATAATAAAATAAAAACTATAAGGTTTTTATAAAATCATTCATCATTTTTATAAAAAAATATATATAGTGTATTAAGTATACTTAAGAAGTGTTAGAAATAGATAATTATAACATAACGATAATCAAACGATTAAATTGAAAGAAGTTATAAAAAAAACTGATTTAAAATGTAAGTCATGTAATAGACTATAAAAAAAAAACGATAATATTCGTGAGAAAAATTGCTTACGTTGTACTTTTCCGTCGAAATCGTAGAGATTGAATATCGTATTTTGAAATCGCTATAAATTTAATTAAGTATCATCGCTTTCTTCCGTTTGTGTAGATGACGAAATTCAAAATTAATTATTTATTAACATTATTAATCGTCATTTTATAATTCTGTTATGTTTTTTTTTATTGAAATTGAAAGTTTGTATATAATAAATATGCTGATTTGATGACTCTAAAAATTAAGAGTAAGTAATAATTTCGTTGGAATTTTAATGTAGATTTTATTGTATGCTATATAATTTGTAACAAGTGTTTTATTTCCTATAAAATAACTAACTTTCTAACAAAATACATAATTTAATAAAGTTTTGTTATTACTTTATGTATAATATTTTTTTAAATGTTTGAATTTTGTTTTGAGTGAAAGTTTAAAAATAATTCATTTTAAATACATTAAAATTCTTCAGTTTAATTTATTCAAAATTAAATTTACTCTTATAATAATATTTAAGAAATTATTATAGTTTTTCCGGGTGGCATTGTAGCATTTTATGATGATTATATAAAGTATTTTTTTTATATATATTTTTAAATATATTATATAGAAATAAAACATTTTTTAAATAAACTCGTAATATTCTCAATTAATTAGTGAATATCTTGCATGTCGTTTCATATTGGGCAATTTTTAAAAGTATAACAAAAATTAATCTCAATACATACCATTTAATCAAATTAAGGGATTTTCAATTATTTTATAAGTAAAATCAGTATTTTCTATATAAATATGTTTGATCCAATTTACAAAAAAATATGAAATTAAAAAGGTTGCTATTTAATGAATCAAAAGGATTTTAAATTTTTTCAAGTATTTTATAATTAAATTCTTAAAATATATTAACAAAAATAAAATAGGCTGCAAAGGGCTATTGGCCATACGTCTTTCTACACGACACATAACTAATATTAACAAAAAAAAGTAAAATTGTATTAATCTGAGTATCATTAAGAATTATTGCTTTTTAAGGCAATATAATGAATATTTTAACACTATAAATTTTGAGTATTATTTATGATATAATTGATTACTTACTTGGATAAACATGTTGTACTTTGTGGTAAATCGGAGCCGCTGGTACAATTGGTGTCTTTATAATAGGCGCCACCGGTTGGACAATCCCTGGTACCACTTGCTTGATGATTGGCTGGGCGTGCACAGATGGCGCACTCTTCGACACCACAGCATTAAAACCATTGACTGGATCTGCAGTGTAATCCACTGTACGAACAGAACCATCTGGTTCAACCAAAGAGTACTGTCCTTTCACCACATCTCCGTCGCGGCTCTCATGTTGGCTTTTATGGTCACCCGTATGGGGATCAGAAACGCCGTATTTGAAAGCATATTTAGGATGAGACTAAAAATAAACAATTAATTAAATTAAATATTACATACAAATATTCATTGATTAGAAATATTTATGATCAAATAAGTTAATATTGCTTTGATAGCTTAATCTTGCATCAAAGCGTCCAAATACAAGTAACATAAGTTGAGTTATGTGACAAAACGGTTGTATCATTTTTTTATGTTTGTTATGTAATTAACTTATATTTTGTAATTAGTTTCTTGATAATTGTTGATTCCTTCATAATAAATTTTTGCATAATGTTATTGAAAAACAATATTGTTCTGTTCTCCAATTACTTATTTAATTAGTCAGCCAATCTATGTTAACTTCAGTAAATAATCATCAATTAAACCAAATATTCATTAACATTATTCACTTATTGCGTGATTTTAATTACACATATTACAACAGTTAAATTCCAAATCTTGTGCAACTTAAAATAATTAAAAATCCTTTCAAAATATTACCTATTTTAATTATTTTGCATATATTATTACAACTTTGAAATATTTAATAAACTAATTATTATTTCATTTAAATAAATTATTATAATAAACGAAATTAATTGTTTATGAATTTATTTCCATCATATTTCTCAATAATTAATTACTTTTATCATTTGAAATTAATTGTAGTTATTTTTTTGTAATGAAATTTGTATAAAATACAATTTTAAAATAATAATTATAATTTACATAAAAAAAAATGCTATTAAACAGGCCTTTATAAATTAAATATAAATATAATTGTTTTCTATGTAATAATTATTATGTAATATATTAATGTTTTGTTATCTATAAATTAATTAAATAGAGCTGTTACTAATAAAGTCTAATTTAATATTATTAAAAATATTAGTCTCTTTTTCACATGAGAAATGTGATATTTGCATAAATTTGAAAATATTTATCTTATTTTTTATAATATATTATTTATTTTTATGTGTATTATAAATTGAAGTAAAACAACGCTTTAGTAATATAAATGTGTATACATAGTCAAATAATTCGTTTATTTTTATCTTGATTAATGTAATATTTTATTTGTTATGACAAACATAAATACAATGCAATCTGATTATGAATTGTGGATGCGCCGGGTTATATATATTTATTCACAAATATATTTTTTTTAATATCTCTTTTGAATTATAAACGCTTACATCGATGAACTTGAATTATTATATGCGATTATTTGTTTAAGCCTCGTGGGTATTGTGTCAGCTTGTCAAATGTATGCAACATGGACTGTGAATGGTTTGGAAGGGTGATTATTAAATGGACGCTCGTCGGACCGCATAATCAAGTGATGTTGCGTATTCGCCCAACGTATTTCAGAGTACAATACAAAATTTTATAATTAAAAACGAGAAACATACGTGCAATTAAAAATTCTTTTATAATTTCTATGCTTTTAAATGGAGAAAAACCTTTTGTACTTAAAATAACAAGAAATCATTTTAAAATTTTAATTTTGTAAAATATTACTAAATCATCTCTTTATATTATAAAATATAAGGAAACTATCAGTTTTTTTTTTAATTTCAATGCTTTTAAATGCAAAAAATTATTTTGTCCTAATTGTAAAATATTTCTAAATCATCACTTTAGTTTATTGAAAATAAGGAAAATTAACAAAATGGTTTTCATATGTAGAATATTATTTATAGATTGTATTTTAAATCATGAACTTTACATAATTTCAATGCTTTTAAATGGAAAAAAAATCTTTTGTACTCAGTTTAAAGTTCTATTTTTTTAGAATATTAATAAATAATCACTTTAATTTATCAAAAATAAGGTAAACTATCAAAGTAGTTTTTTGATGTAGAAAATTATTTATAAGTTCTATTTTAAATCATAAACTTTACATAAATCCTTCATAATTTCAATGCATTTAAATGGGAAAAATTATGTTGTACTTAAAAAAAAACAAGAAATCATTTTAAAGTTCTAATTTTCTAAAATATTACTAAATCATCACTTTATTTTATCAAAAATAAGGAAAACTATCAAAGTAGTTTTTTGATGTAAAAAATTATTTATAATTTCTATTTTAAATCTTAAACTACATAATTCCTTAATAATTTCAATGCTTTTAAATGGAGTAAATTATTTTGTATTAAAAAAAAAACAAGAAATCATTTGAAAGTTCTAATTTTGTAACTATCAAAGTGGTGTTTTTTGATGTGGAAAATTATTTATTATAAATCATAAACTTAGCAAAATTCCTTTATAATTTCAATTCTTTTAATTGGAGAAAATAATGTTGTATTTAAAAATAGAAGAAATCGTTTTAAAGTTCTCATTTTGTTAAATATTACTAAATCATCACTTTATCTTATCAAAAATAAGTAAAACTATCAAAATGTTGTTTTGATGTAGAAAATTATTTATAAGTTCTATTTGAAATTATAAATTTTATATAATTTCTTTATAATTTTAATGGAGAAAATTCGTTTGTACTGAAAAAAAATTGACAAATATTACAAAATCATCATTTCCTTTTACAAAAAAATAAGTAAAACTATAAAATTAATGTTACTGCATAATTATTTTAGAACTTCTTTTTCAAATCAAAAATTTTTTTGTAACAATTTATAGATATTTATTAAAGTTAAGAAATATAGTAAGTTTTTGTTTTATATAAGCAATCCTTTTTGTCTATTTTAATTTATATTCAAGATTTTTTATCAATTTTTTTTTTATATATTTCTTATTTATATTTAACTTTTGTAATAAATATTATAATGTAATCAATAAATTTCTTTCTAAAATTTACTTAAGTATTGAATAAATTTAGCAAATTTGTTTATATCAAATTAATCAATTAAATTATTATTATATTAAATTATTGATTTTCCTATATTTATTATTCTTTGATATCGAAATGATTTTTTTATTTAATTAATTTTAAAATACTAAATATTGTTTAAATACTAATTCAGTTGATGTAAAAATTATATAATTAGTTTTTTGTATAAAATATAGCTGAGAAGAATTTTAATTACAAATGATAACACGTAATAAATTTCTTTTAATTGCTATTTTTTAATGAAAAACTTTGTTATAAGAAAATTAATTTAACTTTAAAAAGCGCTAAATTAAAACAAACGTTAATTTTTATATGTTAATATAGCATAAAATATGAAAATTAAGTTGACGAATAATCAGTTCAGTAATTATACTTACGTAATAATCAACTGCGTGCGGTGCGTAGATAGCGGGTTGCGAGTAACCAGGCTTTCCCAGAACGCAGGGAACCAAGGCGACGAGTAGCGAGAAGATGGCCTGAAAAGAAGAAGCAATAAAAAGAGATTACCATGCGGCCGGGAAAATTATTACATCCTTGAGCCGCAGACGTTACTTAATAATTAATATGAAAATTATGAATGTTCATTGTTTTTTTTTTGTGCTGTTCATTCTCTCCGTTTTCAACCGTCACAATTACGCAACGTTTTAGTTTTTCTCGTATTATTATTATTACGATTGCCACAGTGCATATGGGAAACGAATTATGTTTGTGTGAGGTAGAACGTGGAATACGGAAGGAAAGAGGAAAATGAAACGATAAAGAAATAAAAAATAAACAGAGAGAAAACAAATAGTGGAAACGTCGAGTTTAAGTTAATTAGATTTTAATACCCGGTGCGTTTAACTCCGCTTGCATATTTACACAATAAGTATTGTGTGAGTGGGCTAATTATACA
The DNA here is from genome assembly GCA_963457615.1 of Nicrophorus investigator. NCBI lineage: Eukaryota > Metazoa > Arthropoda > Insecta > Coleoptera > Silphidae > Nicrophorus > Nicrophorus investigator. The sequence goes on from OY735140.1 coordinate 26,725,526, forward strand.
CCTGAACGCGTAACAAATGGCTTTAATTGGTTTACAACCTACTATATTTACAGAACCCAAATGTCTTTAATCTTTTATTTAACACCTTAATCAACCTAATTATATTTCCGCTTTTTTCAGTTGCAATTAAACATATATTTTACTTTTTTTTTAATAAATACATAAAATGTTACTTATATAATTAAATGTAATGGGAATATATTAATCTCAGTTATGACAGTAACCATAAAAAAATAATATTGTGAAAAATATTATTTTTTTCATTTTGGTAAAGTATCAAATTGTTTGCAGTTTCCTGTATTGATTATAAATTTCATCAATATATGAGAAAAAAATTTTCATTAAAATTGCGAATTATAAAGTAGGAAGTAAAGTTAATAGTTAATAAATATATAAAACTTTATATATAAGAGTAAATGCAAACACAACATAAACTCAAACTTAATTTTTATTTTTTGACATATAATGTAACTGTGAACGGAAATTATTTTAATTTAATGTTATTCATAAAAAAAAGGATATTTTTTTACAAATACACAATTTTTTAATAACAAAATTAAAGAGATAAGAGTACTTGTACATTAAACTAGTAATAGTTTATAAATTAGTTTAAAAAAAAATATTTGTTTTTGCTCCAAGTCACATCTAAATACATGAATTACCAGTCGCCATAGTTTGTATCTATTATTCTTAAACATTGTACGGGAAATTTGAAAAAGATCGTATATAATCAATGTACAAAGATTTAGAATATTTTTATATAAATTTCGAACATTTTTTATTAATGTAAATAGTAATAATTCGTAGTAATTCATTGTGAAACTGAACTGTCTGAAAATATTATATGTGTTTAATAAATATTAAGCAGCAATAAAGTTTTTAATATGATTATGTAATATTATTAGTACAGTCGATATTGAATAAAACATTTTTGCGAAAGTAACAAGTTTTAATAATAAATTTAAATTCATTGAAGATGTTGTTTAATTAATGTATCCGTTTTGTACTTTGTTGGTTTATTCACATCAAACGCAAAGTATTCATATTATTCTTAATTAGTAAACGAAGTAAAAAAATAATGATTAGTATATTTTAAGCGGAAGAGATCTTTGCAAATTCGGTACGGTTTTGTTATGCAACAACAAAGACAATGTTCGTTTGTCGGTGGAGCAGAAGAAGGCCAGAGTCATTCTTTTGCCGGTGACACAATGGAAAGCGTATGAGTAAATATTGAAAAGCACGTTTCTAATAAAATTATACAATATAATATATGTGTTCGCAGCCTCCTCTTTCATATAGGTCAAGCAATATTGGAAGGAAGCTCCACGTCTTCGAGGATTTATTTATTTTTACAGAAGATGAGAAAAATACTGATGAAGTGAGCGAGAGGCTGTCTCCGATCGATACCCTATTGGATGAGGATATATATTAAGTTTGCCTCTAATCTTCCTTTTATCGCAGTTTCATCAGCGTAATAGAAAATAATAACATATTCTCTTTAAAACAACTTTAATGTATAACCATTAGCAAGACTTATTTTTTCAGAATATAATAACATATTGAAAATATTATATCACTTATTTTCCATTTGCTTTCCTTTTTTTTTTCATATTTATATCATATTTTCTACCAATTATAAAATTTTAAAATATTTTTAAAAATACTTTCCATTTTCTTTTTTAATATTTATTTCCTCTCAATTTTCAAGTGTAGATTATAAGATTTAAAAATGCTTTCCATTTCATTTTTTAATATTTATATCATATTTTCTCCCAAGTGTATGCAGTCAAAAAAAAAAAATTATTAATACTCATTTTAGATTCATGAATATTATTCTTCAAAATATAAATACACACAGATTACGATATAATAATAAATTAAATGAATGTAAAATATTGAAAATATGACATCACTTATTTTCTTGAATGATTCCAACATATTAGATTATAAAATTTAAAAAATATTTCACCTTATTCCTTCTATATATTTTTATATATAAATTGAAAAAATGCTTCACATTTTATTATTTAATATTAATATAGTTTCTCCCAATTCTCAAGTGTATTAAATCCAAAAATTTAAAATGTATTCAAATTATAAAAAAAAATATTTTTATTTATTGTTGTAATAGAAAATTTATTAATACTTATATTAGATTTGTTAAAGTATATTTATATTTAATTTAAAATGTATTTTTTATTAAATTATTGAGGATTTTTTTTTTAATTAATTTCAAATTCAATTATGATTTTTTTCAGAGTAATATTACTTTTTCCTTCTTTTTTTTTGTATTATTGCTTGTATTATTATTTATACTGGCAAATTAACGATGTTTTTTTTGTGTAAAATTATTCTTTAAAATACTTTTTTTTTGTTAAAAACGACTAATTAATTAAGGATTAAATATATTGAAATGAACGCCAAACTAGAAATACTTAATTAAAGTGATCAATTCAAATAGCCAATTAAAGTAGAAAGAAATTACACCGCTTTTACTGATTAATTCTATAGAAATTTCGTCCTTATTTCAACATCGATTCTAAATTTGTTTGACTGCTATAAAAAAAAAACGATTCGGATAATCACTGTATACTGGATAATTGACGTCAATAATTTCTAAATAATTTCGCCTTTAGAAAATACAAATGGGAAACTTCTTTTTTTACGAACGTGCCATCTGCTGTTTGCTTTGTATTACATTTTTCACACCGAAACTGAAATTTATCGTATTGTTTCATAACCAATTGTGGGGAAAGTCTTATTTCTTGTGAAACTTACAGACAAAAAGAAAATTACTATTCATTTATATATTATTTTTAACAGATAATTTACTTTGTGATTTAACAATTAATTTTGTTCAATATTTTATTTCATAAAGTAAAGATTTTAATTAATTTAAAGCAGAATATACGAAATTATATATAAATATATGAAATTAATTAAAATGTCAATATAAAATCGTGAAAGAATAATTCATTTTTAATATGTAAAATCCTTGTATTAATCTAATTCATCTCTTGATTTATTTAAAAATCTAAAATGTGTATAAAAAGTTAAAGCTTAAGTCTGTGGTTTGAATATTTTAATGTAAATATGTTATGTCACGATATTTTATATGGATTCATAGACGACTATTTCCAATATTAGTTTCATAGATTCATAAATATTTAATTTTTCGGTCCTCCCAGTTTGGGAATTACTGGCTTAAGTACAGAAACATTAAAATCTTAAATAATCGATTTATGAAGAAATCGAATAATTTTATAATAATACCAATATTTTTTATGTCAAATTATTGTTTTGTATAGAATCTTAATAATTATATTTCATCAAAATGCAAAAAAAAATTTAGTATATTTATTATTCAGCAAAAAAATAGTAGTACTAAAAATATATTTTAATCAAATCAAATCACATTTAAAACTTGTTTCAAAATGCGTTTGATACAAAAAATATTTAATAGAATTGTTTTCTGGGGTTGACATATAAAAAAAATATATTATAGAATAATATAATAATTTTCTGTTTAAAAATAAACAAATTACATAATTCTCTAAAATATGCTAATGTTATATAATGATTTTCTTATATATTTGAAAAAATCTACAAGAATTGTTAAATTAATAAATATTATTTATTTATTTAAATTTTAATACGAGCAACAAATACAGAAATCAATAATAATTAAATATAGATTATTAAATTATAATGAGGTAAAAATACAAAACCATTAATTAATGATTTTAAACATAATTAAATAATTCACAAATTAAATCAATAAATAACATAGTTTTCTCACCTTCATATTAGATCAGCGATTGAATTAACTAAATACAATAATCCTGAATCAATATAATGATAAATCGATATATGATTGAATATATCGTTTCTAGTGGGATTAGAGTAAAATCAAAACACGCACTAACGAATTTCTTCAGGCACATTGCTTTTTATATAATCCACTTCCCAGTAGTTTGTACGTTACCTATTATTCTACGCAAGTTTCGCCCCCACCAATAAAACAAAAAGTTTACACACACAAAAAAAAACTTTCTTGTTAGGAAACGCGTCTGCTGTTGTTATTAATTTACTGCAAGGACACTTTTAATTACAGCGTTTAAATGTTAGAACATTCGGGTATTTTAAGTGAAAACGCTTTATAATCTGCTATATATTTCTATCTTATTGTTTAAGACTAGTAGTAGACTAGTAGTTTAATTATAATTATATAAGATGATTTGCCTTAACAATAATAAAAATTAATACTGCAGAAAGCAATATGAAAGTAACGATAAAAAGCTAATTTAAAAGTCAAAAACCTAATTTATTTATCTAATAATAATCATATTTATTGCATAGATAATAAATAAATAGATAGAAAGGGCTAATGACCGAATACTTTTCCGCTCGCTAATCTATTTCTCAATATTAATAATTATTTATTTGATTACTATAATTCATGATCTAAATATAGATCCGTCATTAATAAAGTCATTAATTATTGGATTTTTAAAATAATTTTTTATCTTTTGTAGAGCAAATTTATATTTTGCTAATTATATTTGACACTGTAACATAGTTAGTTCTTATATTTAGCATGTGCCTATAATATGTTGACTCTAAGAAATAGAATTGCACTACTTCCTTAAGTTTGCTTATGTAATACTTTATTACATCGATTCTAAGATGCATGTTTCTTTTCTGTATTTGTATGCAAGTTTATTTTAAATATTATAATAAAGTATTTATGTACTTTTTTATTATTTTTTATTTCAAACTTAGAAAAATTATATAACACTAAATGACAAATGTATAGTTGCAAATATCAGTATATTATAAAATATATTTATATAGTCGATATGTTGACTCTAAGAATATAATTGCACTACTTCCGTACGTTTGCTTATGTAATACTTTATCATATCGACTATAACATAAAAGTTTTTTTTATGTGTTGATGTATTTGTACACAAATTCTTTTTTCATTTTATAATAAAGTATTTATGTACTTTTTTTAATTATTTTTTATTTAAAACTTAGGAACTTTTTTATGAACTTTTTTATTAATTATTATTTAAAACTTATTAAACTGAATTATCGATTTAATACAGTATATTTAATTCATATAACACTAATCTCTTATTAATTGAAAAATGTATAGTTGCAAACATCAAAATTTTAGAAAATATATTTATTTAATCGATAATATGTTGAATCTTAGAAATATAATTGCACTACTTCCTTAAATTTACTTATGTAATAGTTTATTACATCAATTGTAAAATAAATGTTCTTTTTTTGTATTTTGATATATTTTTATGCAAGTTTATCTTTTATGTTATAATAAAATATTTATATACTTTTTTATTTATATTTATTTAAAACTTAGAAAAATTAAGGGTTTGACATAGAATCGATAATACTTATGCTTATGTAATACTTTATTATATCGACTATAAGACAAAAAATATTTTTTGTATTTTGATGTATTTGTATGCAAGTTTATCTTTTATGTTATAATAAAATATTTTTATACTTTTTTATTTATTTTTATTTAAAACTTAGAAAAAAGAAGGGTTTGACATACAATCGATAATATGTTGACTCTAAGTAATATAATTGCACTACTTCCTTAAGTTTACTTATGTAATAGTTTATTACATCAATTGTAAGATGAATGTTCTTTTTTGTATTTTGATATATTTTTATGCAAGTTTATCTTTTATGTTATAATAAAATATTTATATACTTTTTTATTTATATTTATTTAAAACTTAGAAAAATTAAGGGTTTGACATAGAATCGATAATACTTATGCTTATGTAATACTTTATTATATCGACTATAAGACAAAAAATATTTTTTGTATTTTGATGTATTTGTATGCAAGTTTATCTATTATGTTGCAAACATTTTAAAAAATATAATTGTTATATTTATTTTAGTTTTATATTTGTAAGATTTTATATTTGTAAGATTCAAACTTATATTAATGAAAGTATAAATTATTTTTTTTTAAATTCTAGGAAATAAATTATAATTATGTTTCTCAAATTAAATGAAAAGAATGGAAGGATGTAGAATGAAGGATCTGGCCCGCGGGTCTATGTTTACCCATTTGTAGTTCAAGTAAGTTAACCGCATAAAAACTTTGTACATTGGTTTTATATATTTGTAAGATAATATATCTTGATACAAAGACTGTGCTTGAAGAAAAAGATTGTATTTTTAATCCCAAATAAATATTTTTAAGTATTTTTGTTTAAACATATAGAAGTTTTAATTTATAAGGGCATTTTAGGCTGCAATAAATATTAGCTGTGGTGTCCGAGTGGTTAAGGAGTTTGACTCGAAATCAAATGGGCTATGCCCGCACAGGTTCGAATCCTGTCCGCAGCGAGGCTCTATCCCTTTTATATGCTGTTTACAACAAACTCCTCCAAGCATCAACAAAATTTTTCTACTCCACCTCACGGTGATCTAAAGACAGTACTTTTTTTTTGCTACATAAATTTATCCTATCTCAAGATCGCAAGAGACTTAAGCCCACATCGGTCTCCACAAAAAATATAATTATATTATATTTATGTAATTATTCATAAAATGTATGTATGTATATATAGAATAATCGTTTAATACACCCATACCTCGCTATATGGCCGCTCTTTATACGGCATTTCGCTATAACGGCTCTCTTCAATTAGGGCACGTTTTCGATTTACGGCCTAAAATATTTCGCTATAACGACAAAAAAACTTTTTTTCGATTTTTTTCGACCGGCATTTGATGAAGAGACAGAACCTGTTGTATCCAAACAGCTAACATCAAAAAAATGTTAAAAGCTTTTTCCTATCTCGAACAAGGAATAAACATCTTCCTTGAAAACGATCCTGACGTCGAACGTAGCGCTAAAGTTTCTCAAGGAATTAACTCAGCCATTAGCTGGTAGAAATCACTGAAGAACGAAATAGACAAGAAGGAAAGACAAACAACGTTGGACATTTTTTTTAAGCCAGGCCCATCCTTACCAGCGAAAAATGATGACGACAGTGATCTGCAGGTTACCATTGCTTCATCGTCTTCAGAATAAAGCCATTAAAAAAAAATATGTATGTATACATACACATATTTTATGTAACATGAAGTTGTTTCATTTTTGTTTATAGATTATTGTTGGTGTTTGGAGTCTGTTATTATTTTATGTACAAGTGTATGTACTTTTTATGTATGTATTTTTGATTTATATGAAATAAAAAGATAAAGTGCATTTTGAATGATAAACCATGTTACATATTTAACAAATTTGGAACCGATCCCATTGAATTTGTATGAATTTGTATTAGAATAATTGAGTCCTTATACGGCTTTTCGCTTTGCGGCCAAGTTTCGTGGAACGTATCTAGGCCGTTTAATTGAAATTAAAATTTTGTTTTAAAATTGATGATTTTTAGTTTTATTTGTAACTTTTTAATGCCTTGCAATATTGCGGCTTCAATCACTAAAGTCCGGTTTTATATTTTCCAGGCAATTTTAATTTTAACACTGGCCAATTTTATTTAATTATAGAACTTTTTTTTTAAATTATTCTGATGTATTTGTAATCTGCCATATTCCAGCAATAAACACATATTTGTGAAAAATGTAACAAACAAAAATACACTGAGCGGAAAGATTTCCCATCGGCAATCTTCCAATTAAAATATACCCAATTATTAACGTTGATTATTTATTTATTTAATTTTCTTATTTTTTAAATATATTTTTTTTGTACTGTGTTCTCTGCAATATCCATACTGATGATTCGGTGAGAGTTCCTTTTCGTGGATTATGTCTTGTATCTCATAAGGAATAAGGTTCTATTCCTTAAGGTCTCTTAAGGAATAGAACATTATAATTTGTGCGACTTTCAATTGCGACAACGGCGCGATAAGAAGATTAAAGCGCTTCAAGCCCTTGGATCTTCAATTTAGATTTAAGTAAAAAATAAATAAACCAATATTATATTATATACAAACGTCACAGAATGGTGCCACTGGGCAGCAACTTCCGAATGTCAACAGCGAACCGATTTAATAAATATTCAGCTGAATAGATTGTAAATAAAAACTGACAAAAAAATAAAAAAATATGCTTTTTTTATTGATTATATTTGTGTTTGTATATTGTTTATATATGTTATAAATTATTATTATTAGTATTGATCAAACCAAAAATTAATTATACAATTAGTACACAAAATAATTTCTTTATACATAAATGTTCGTTTTTTTATATGCGTTTTTAAGTCCTCAATTAGTCCGGTTTCAAACAGTCAACAAGGTATTGCTGTATACAAACTTTGAATAGAGATTGATTTTATTCAATTTATATTATCAACAATAGTATTTTTTTTTTATGAAAATATGTAAATTTTTAGTAAAATATTGTTTTCAAATTACAAATAAATTAGTTAACAGTTCAGATTCACTTGTAATTTAACTGGTGTATAGTAATGAGGGAAAATTGTTTTCGTCGCATATTTTAATATTAATACTTACACATGATGCAGCACTAAAGATATGTCTCATAATAATCTAGACGTAGCATAGACAAATTTATTCACTTAAATAAAATGAGACAAAAATAAAATTTTAATAAAAGTATAATTATAATTTCTGCATATTTCAAATTAGTAAATCTAAAATACTATAAATAATAATTTATAAATCATAATATATACAAATCAATTATAACAATCGATAATTAAAGAAAATTATAAGATACATTTTGATTAAAATAAAGTTATAAAAAATACAATTTTATCCAACATAATATATTTTCCACGTAATAATTAATATAAAATAGATATAACTAATTTTCAAATGATTATTGTCTTTTTATACCTTTTTTATAACTCTAATGCAAAAAATAGAATTTGAAAAGAAATTCAATCTGATATAATAGAATTATAACAACATTTATTATAAAAAAATGAAACAATAATTAACACAGCATTTTTTTTGCTTATTTGTCTGTTGGAAAAGATAAATTCTGTTTGGAAGCAAAGACATTTTATTATGGAATTTAGTTTAGTTACTGAGATGGTATTAGATATTAACTTTATGTTTAAAAAAAATTGAAAGCGAAAAGGAAAAAACAGGTTTTTTTAACAAAACCAATTAATTGTTACCTTTATCAAGAATAATCTATTAACAAAATTAATTTTGCATCCCAAAAAACTAAAGACATAAGCTTGTATCGCTTTTAAAAAAAATCAAATTGTCTTCGTATTTAAATACTTATGAGTTTACTATTTACAAGATAATAATAATAATATAAAATCTTAAATAATATTTTTTAGACTAACATTACAAAAAATATTAAAAAATGTTTGCATATACATAAAAAAATATTATAAATTAGAAATAACATTATCTTATTTATTGGAGTTTCATATTATTTTAAAAGTATGTTTTATGTTCTACTTTTAACGTATATTAATGAAAGTATAATATTTTTTAAAATTTACAAGATAATTATTATATGAAGAGTGGAAAGACTACGGTCAAAACGTTTTGTATATAAACTACAATAAATGTATACTACTTCTAACTAGTATTAATACTACTAACTTTGTACTAATTTCTTCTACTAATATTATAAAATCTTTAATATTATAATTATAACATTTATTACAAAAATAATAAAACATTAAAAATTTATATAAATTTAAGGAGCACAATTTTCGCTAGTTTATCTGTAGAAAAATATATTTATGTAAAATTATAGTTATTTAATTAATTTAATTTTCTCTACATATTGTAAAGATTCATATATCTATTAAACATATGCTTAAGCTAATAAGGTTTGAGCAATAAATTGATTTCTAAATGATTATACCATATTTAAGAATACCGCCAGTAATTGGTAGCTAGTAAAATTTAATGTTTTCTATTTTATTATACTTAATTACCTAAGTTTTCTCAATAACAAATACTTAATGCAAATATGCAATAATTAATATCAAAAATATTATATAGTACTTCATAATTAGATGATTTTGATTATATAAGTACGCTTCGAAAGTCAAACAGCTGTCGGCTGTTTTCCTTCAATTCAAATTGGATTCAGAGACATAAATGTAATCTAACTTCTTCGATTTGTATCATTCGTGAACAACATTGAAGGATTTCGATCGCGTTATTGTATGGTGATTTCAGCACCTGATTATGCATATCGCGTACGGGATCTTCAGGATTTCAATTTGCATCAAGGACTTCGCAGGATACTAATCTAAAGTCGCGATCTTCCTTGAGATAGTTTTAATAACATATTATTTAGTGTGTTTTCTTACGTTTTTCATTTCGTTATTGCATTACGTAACAACAATAAAAACACTTATTGCATTAATTTATACTTTTGTATAAAATAAATATATATAAAATATACATGAATATTATTGGGACAATTGTATTACATATATTTATGGTAACGTGCACACGATGCAAAGAAGTATACTCTTATTTAATTGTCTCAAGTCGCAAATTGTTATAAATTATGTCATAATATAGAATACTGAAACACCTTGTTTGCCGTGGGAATTGTGCCGATTTTCTACTATAGTTCAAACCATTAATTCTCTACGTCTTCGTTTCTCTGCTTTAATTAGATTTTTTTTCTTATTAATAAATTTATTAAATTAATTAATTTATTTTTATACTCATTAAATTTTGCTTTTTCATTACTTTTTTTCAATAAATCAAATTAAAAAACATAAAATATCATCTTGTTATATATTAAAATAATTTTGATTAATATACTAATTTTTTTTTAAATTGATTACCTTGACCAATTGTATGTAGAATATTTTAATTACCTAATGACTATATTATATAAAATTAAAGATAGATACAGAAATAAATTTGTAGATAAAAATAATTAAATTTTTAATTCCCTGGCAGCTCTCTGATTCTGATGAAATAAACCTTGGGCAAGGAGAAAATGCAACCATTGTCTTAATATATGTGCAAGTGGCGTAAATACGCATCCGTTTATGTATGTAAATGAAATAGTAGGAATGCCTTCCAACCATGTGAAAATTCAATTACCTCTCCACTTATGAGAGCATTTCCATTATGTTATATATATGTATGTACGTTATATCGGCTCTTCCACACACAATTCCCTTGATTCACTGCAAATTACAAAACTTAACATTATATCATCCTTCAAAACCACTCACACGCATCGTTACCTACTTTAATCACAAGAAAATAACGCAATTTCACTTTGATTCATTGTTTTTCAATTTGTTAGTTTTTATTATTATTTTTTTAAATTTATTTTAATATTTATTACATTACATTTTTATTCACAATGTTTTTCTGGGATGCAAAGGAAATTTTTTTATTAGATTATCTTGAGAAAGGTAAGATAATAATTTTGAATCAATTGGATGAAAATAGACCTGTTTTTCTATTTTATTTTCAAAAGTTTTCAAATTGCAATAAAGTTAAAACGTAGTTAAACGGATTTTTAATTCTATTGAAGCTATTTGCAACTAATCAATAAAAACATTTATATTTAAAAAAAAATGTTCCTAGAAAGAAAAAAATCAAAATAAATTTATTGAAATTTTTCTACTTTTATGTATCTTTTATATATATATATTAATTTAAAAGAAATATGAAGAATATGAAGTTCAACTTGAAATAATATTAATAATATGGGCTATATACTTTATACTAAAATGTTAAAATTAACGACATTAATAACGTTAATATAAATACAGTTTTCTATTTTAATTTAATTCTAAATCATAACAAAATATGGTATTTATTAAAACAATATTTTTTTTATTACTTGCTTACAATATGTTTCAACCCTTTTATTAATAATAACATCATTTATTGGTCAGTATAATACAAAAAAAAAAAACAAGGAAAAGAAATATAACTCTGAAAAACAAAAATAATTAAGAAATAAATGTATTTAACAATAATTGCAATATAAAACCCTTTTATTAATTTTGTTGCATAATTGCTTCAACTTACATTCTTTATAATGTTTATTTCTTGCAACGCAGTACAAATAAATTATTGTTACAGCTTTGTGTAAGATGTTGCATATATCAAAAACTCAATATTTACAATGTTGGTATATCTGATTAATATATTATAAAAATATATATATATAACCGATATGTTCTTAAATTGTTAATAATTTATATTTATTATTTCATTATAGTCCTTCTTTCACTAATAGTGGAATAACTTATAAGGTTTAAATTTGTCTAAAATTATGGTATAAAAATTTATTTTAATAAAACTTTATAGAAATTCAAAAGTAATTTAATTATGATAAAATGTAAACATATATTATTATTCTATTGATTAGTTCTGATGAATTATATTCAACAAAATCTAAAGTTTTACAGATTTTCTTGGTCTAACTACTTATTAACTGCGCATAATATAATGAACGGTTTTATAAAAATATAAAAATTTTGTTACTGAAAAGTTACTTCATTTTCAATTTTATTATAATAATAATAATAACATTTATTAATCACATTATGTGACCAAAGGGCTATCGACCTTAGTCTTTCCGCCCTATTTTATTATTTTATTGTATTTGATATTTTTTATAATCAATATTCTTCTAGCTTTATTATTCCTGCTTGTAGTTTTATTTAATATACTCTTTTTAAAAACTGTTATTTCACGGTTAATACTTTTTGAAAATAATAACAAAATTACAAGCAAAACCTTTATTTAACAAAACATAAATTTTACACAATCATTCTTTAAATGTGTGGGCATATTGTTTTTTTTTATATTTAAAAAAATGTATTATTCTTAGAAAAAATACTTACTTAATATTATTTACAATAAGAAATAATCGCCGTATTCCAAAAATGTTATTTTTTTCATTAGGAAATTAATAACTTATCAATATAGTTACTTATAAATAAAATAAATATTTTTTTTTATTCCGGTCGCAAAAAGGACAATCATTAAATTGGCGATACAATTGTCAATTTTAAGTCCGTATATTTGGGTTTCATTTGTAGTTTTTCTTTGTATCTTGTACTACAGTTTGTAATTACAATATAAATATTTTTATTTGTAAGTCACAGTGTGTGAAAAACACTTATTGCAACTTTGTACCGAACAATCTATACATCAGATAAGATTTTATAATTTGGTAGAAAGAAAATGAAGTATATTTTTAATTTTATACAGCAGTCCAGAATGCCATTTTTTTCAACCCGGTGATTTTAGTATAGTAGACAGATTGGTATATATGAAGTTACTATTTCTGGTGGTTTTTCGCGTTTAATAACAAATTACAAAACTGGAGTCATTAAAACCACAGTAATCTGTAAAAAAAAAATTCAGAAATTTTGACACTTTTGACAATTTTGATTGTTCACACTATCCAGAAATCATATGGATCTGTCAACAGTGTTACCATATATGTGTCAGACCGGAAACTCTTTCAGTATTAATCACTGAAAAAATACTGTTTTTCTTGATTTTATATTTTTCTGTATCATCAATTGAACTTTGCTGCAGTCGAATGGTCTAATTAGACGATCCATCTGGAACAGCGTCAGCAGGAATTCATGGCTGATATTTTCTTGTTCGATTTTATCCAGTGGAAAAGGCTGAAAAACTTTACTGAAGTTTATTCGTTAAAAAAAAAAATATTGAATCTAAGACAGATATATCCAGCCAATTATATATCTGCAACTGTAATCGATCTAAAATCTACATTTGCAACACATAGATTTGTAAATATTTTCTAATTATTGTTTTTTTAGACGATTTAATAAGAATTTTAACTGAAAATTATTATTCAATAAATTTAAAAAAAGTTGATTGTTAAATAAAGTAACTGGTTATTACTCTTTTGATTAAAATGTATTTTTAATTTGAAGACGAATAATGTAACTTGAAAAAAAAATAGGTAATGTGAATAAAATATTGTAATTTTTGACATAAACATTTTATTTTTATATTATATAATAATACATTTATACAGGAAGAACACATACACAGTTTGGGGACACTGCTTTGTACACTTAAAAATACAAACATTTAATTACAAAGAAGTAAATAGAATAGATAATCCGCGATAGTCTTGGCCATTGTCATAACTAGTTATGTCATAGAGAGAAAAAATATATACGTATAAATAAGAAAATATTTCGAACGTTTAAATTACATGTATATGTATATAAAATAAAATATTATGTAAGAAACATTATTATATGTAAAAATATGTTGATACGTAAAGCGTAAAGTGATTGTGTCGAGTACCAATGTTGATTGTGATTAAAGTAAATTATATAATTATAAATTATAATTGCGTCGAATCTGACACACCTCATATTTTTTCGGACAATGAGACGTTACAAAATGCACAGGGACAAATATATAATTTACTTTAATTGTTTCTGCAGAGAGTTTTGGTCGTGTCCTCTTAGTAGTGATGACCGTAGCCGCCGGCTCCGGCGTGCCCGTAAGCACCCAAACCGTGTCCAGCGTAAGCGCCGATCGGAGCAACGACTGGGGCGGCATGAACGACCGGAGCGGCGTGGACGGGGGCGGCATGAACGGATGGACCGATCTTCTTGACGACAGCGTTGAAACCGTTATGGTCATCGGCGACGTAATCGACGACTCTGACGGAACCGTCTGGTTCGGCTACGGTGTACGACCCCTTGACGACATCACCGTCGCGGCTCTCGTGCTGAGACTTGTGATCACCGGTCAAACCATCGGCAACTCCGTAGTTGTACGAGTATTTTGGATGGGCCTAAATACAGTTTAAGTTAAGTTAATCTTGTTTCGTTCAGCATGGTTGAACTTACATAATAGTCGACATCATGACCTCCTCCGTGTCCTCCGGCGTATCCTAATCCAACTGGGGCTGCTGCCACGGCTACAGGAGCGGCCGCATAACCGTGACCTGCGTATCCTCCAAGCCCAAGTCCAAGTCCTGGTCCTCCCAAACCATGACCGATTCCTGCATAGCTCAAGGCTGGTGCAATTCCTGCATGCGCAGCAGCCACAGTAAGAGCAAACATCGTGATCTGAAAAACAATTTTCTTATTACTGAAAAATTCAATTAAATTGCATTTCTGCAAATGCATTTATATATGAATTGACTCCCACTATTATAAATACTAAAACAGAATGATTCCATTGAATGATAACTAAAACATTGATTAATTTGTACATTTACAATTTACATCGTAATTCAAAGTTTGTACATTTTTTCTATAGTGCAGATTTTATATTTTTTTTTAATTTACATTCCTAATTATTTATGAAATTATATAATTTTTAAAATGATACATAATTTAAACATTTCAAATCATAAGAAATATGAATATTTTATTGAAAAAATATACAATATTGTATTGTTACTAGTTTGTTAATTATAAATTCTATTAAAAACAAGAACAACTTTCATTATCCTGAACTTTTATATTTGAAAACTTTTACAATTTTTATATATATTTTAAATTATATTATTATAATAGTTTTAATAATAATGCACGAAATTAATGTAAAAAATATAAATATTAATATAATTTAATTAAAGTTAATAAATAAATTTAATTTAAAATCAAACATAAATTTAAAATGCAAATATTCTCGAATTCTGTATGATAATATTGAAGGTAATTTTCTGAATTATTATCTTAAATTGGAGGAACTCAATGATTTTCCTATTTTAGTAACGAGTATTTGTCTTATGCAAATTTCGCCATTAATGGAGTGGCATGCATTTAACTTAGCAAATATTGATTCTTCGACGAACAGTAAACCATGGTAGAAAATCATTCGCTTCCTAAAAGCTAGAGGCTAAAACACGAAATGCCACACACTAGTAATTGCATGTTCTACACATCAACAAACACAACGTATAAATGACATTTCGCCATTTAGGATTTAATTGTAAGCCACTCTAATCCAAAATGATAATTATACAGTACTATTACGAGAAACATCTAAAATTAAATACAAAACGTAATATTAGATTTTTTTACATAACTGATTTACATTTCTAGTTTTTCTTCATTATTTAGAATTATTCCAGGAATAATACTTGAATTATATAAACATATAAATACAGCAATATCTCGTTTCGACACACTCATCGAGGAATTATAGAAAAAACCGCTCAAAAAAATAATAATACAGTGAAAATAAATAATGTTTAAAAAAGTTAGTTTATGAACTATATTTTTAGAATTTATTTTGCTAAATTAAATATGTTTAAAAATTATTAACCCGGACTAATCGAGGTATTGCTGTCTTATCAATTAATTAAACCAGTAGAATAAATTAAACATTGTTTATTTATTTTCAAATGTATTGAAGCAAAAGTTTTTGTGTATCAAAATGAATGTTTATACATTTAAAATAATTTAATAAATTAAAGTTAGCGTTTTAATAAATGGAAATCAATAAACAATTTATTTGTTATTCATTTATGTATTCATTCGTGATATTTTAATTCAAATAAATAATAATTATTTTATTCAGTGATGAGTTTTATAAAATTTCATAAATAATTGTCAAATATATTTGAATGAAATTAAACTAAAATAATCTTTATGAAATCAATATAATGCGCATTTCAATTAAATCCTATTATGACTAATAGTTTGAAATTATACCAGCGATGCAAAATTATCTCCGCTGCTGTTGTGCTAGATCTAAAAAGCTAAAGACAATGGAAGTTCCAATGATTAGCCAATTAATTTTTCATATTTTTTCATAAATTCAATTTCGCCATTTACATATCTACAATGGATGCAAAACAACGATTACGATGCCCGGTGCCAATAATTATCATAATTGCGTAGCCTTTTTTTTTCAACTTAATTGCTGCAAATTGCGTGATGCGGATGAGATCTTTGGTAACGCTCTCACAGTACACCAATTATCGGATTATTAACAAATATACAACAATAACAAACTTTCTTTCACGTTGCACAGCTACCAACCAACAACCATGGGAAATTAGTTCCGTGCATTTCCAATCAACAGCATTTAAAAGGATTTCGTCTTCGGAAAACGCCTTGACAAATCTTTAATTAAAATGCCTTTCAAGGAAAAAAACTCGATTCTTTGACGGCAAAGTTAAATTAAGTTTGTAATTTCACTAATTACGATTTAATTCAGATTGATGCAAAGAGCCGATTTTATCTTTTTTTTGTCTCTCCCTTTCATCGGCAGAAAAATTATCCTAATTGTACAATTCCATTTCGTAGCGTATCGCTTTGATCTTTTCTTTTTTTGTTAGATTCGTTGCGTTATGTCGAGAAAGAATGCATTTCCAGTGGTTCGGTATGCATTTAGGACGGTGTGCGCCTTTTAAGGACGACGGTGAAAAGTCTTTGTTGTTGCGAGAGAGAAATCTCGATGTCGACGTTACGTAATTGAGTTGTGCGATATGATGGTAATAAGGTCTTGGTCGGCGGTAGCAAAATTTATTAATGAAGTTATTGATTGTGTGTGCTTTGGTTCGCTCATCGGGGTCGTGATATATCAACTGGATGTGTCCACCCTATCACATGCACGATTCCATTATGGTAATGCGAAATACCAACACGGACTGCACTAACTTGACACTAACTCAGCCGTGAAAAAGCAAAACATCGATGCACATTGCATGCTCCATTGACGCCACATTGATATACAACATCTTCATGCACCTATCATGACGTTACATAACGCCGTGCATTGCTGTTATATAACGCTTCCCGACTCTCATGAATAATTCTTCAATAAAACGAAACAGTTTCCAACCCAATCGACCCAATTTCCAATGATCTAATATAAAACACTACACGAAGATGTCAAAAATAAAAAGATTCTCAAACTAAATTGAAACTAAATTTGTAAATTGGTTCGAAAATTATTTATAAATTTTGAATACTTTGATAACTGTCATTTCGCAACCCATTAAAAAAATAACTTAACCTAATTTTTGGTCGAGTCTATCAGGTTAAGAATCGCTGGTGCAAATAAAAGAAGCAAATTTAATATTAGTTAAAATTTCATTTATATATTTTATTAAAAAAAATACGAATGCAATTAAAGAATTCTAATTTAAATAAATTGATTATTACGAGTTAATACATTTATATCTTAACTAAATCAACGAAATATTTATTTATTATAAAGTTACTGACAGTCAATCGGCTATCTTCTGTCATTTAAGTGTCATCTGTCATTTAAGTGTCATGTGTCATTTAAGTATAAGATACTCAACTTCGTTCTAATAATATGCTAGTTGTTTCTTATTTTAAAAAAATGTAACTTATTTGAATATAATACTCAATTTTCTAAAACTACGAAACATCACTTGATGATTATTTTATAATATTATTTAATAGAAAATATAATAAAATATAAAACAATTATTGCTTATTTTCAAAGTAAAATATACACAAAAACTATTGACTATTTCTTCAATTTGCCAATTTGTAGTATGTATAATTTCTACTATAACTATTTGTGTTTTGACAAATTAAATTAAAAAAATATTTTTCTCCAACTGTTTTTTTTATCATAATTATGTTAATTATTATTAACTATATAATTATTTCAAACATGAATAAAATGTAGAGAATAAATAATTGTGAAAATCTAATCTTATATAAATTTGAATTTTATATAATAGAACCACAGATTAGTGGATATAGTTCTAATATTTTTTAAATAATTTATAAGGTTTTATAGGAGTATCGTTAGATTCATGAAAAATGTATAATTTATATAATAATTGTGTTGGTTTCATAAAAATAAAAATTAATTCAAGTTGTAAGTTGTAACTTTTCCAATATTTTTTAAAAAATTGATTAGTTAGATAGAATTTTTAGGAAGTAAAATTATTGGAACTCCTTTAATTAAAATGATAAATATTTCAAACGCATTAATTTTATAGTATGAATAGATATGTGTTACTCAAGAAGATGATTGAGAAAAATTAAATAAATTCAATGGAAAATGTCGCAAGTTTCCGGCAACAACACAATCGATATATTCCGACCGCCCACTTCTTGATTACATAGTTATATTTATGCTTCCAAAAGGTATCCAATCCTCGATTTTCCCCGTCTGGTCTCTCCATCCAACTCTAAACACTAAATCCTCGCCGTGCCAATTATTTCCCGTCGTTGCGCAACGCTACATTACATATTGTATTTAAATGAAACCGAACGCTCAAGTTTCACAAACCAAAACCCAGATCTATCCGAGTGCAGTAATTAAGGTGTTTTTCTCTATTTTCGGACCTTAATATTGTAAATTGTTCACTTTCGAGGCACGCCTATATACTATTACATGATTTACTTGGGACAAATCCAGGCCAAAAAATCTATACCAGCTAAATACCAATACAGTCACTCATCTGATATACTTTTACTCATAAACATTATTGACATTCAATCTAAGATAATTTATTCGCTCAACGGATTCAGGTTAATTCCTTTTCTAAATTCCGGCAAATAAATCGCACACAGCATCCAATTAATTTCCCCTTTTTTATTTCGTCTCTCAAATACTCACACTTTTTATTGATTTTATTTGTTATAAAAGAAAGACCGTAAAAGTTTATTTAAAACAATAAAACGCGTATTAAATAAAACGAGAGACACTTTTACGGATTTCGAGATTTAACATTTATAGTATAATAAAATTCGTATCTTTCGTTTTTCTCTATACGAGAAAACATATTAAGAATCTGCTTGATATATTTGAATATTATATATATTTTTACTTTAAAAATAATAAAATTATATAAAAATATCTTTTAATTCACTTTTCAAATATTTTAGTGCATTTTATGAGCTAATAAATAAACAGAGGGTAGAAAATATAAGATAATTCAATATTGCTTCCGAGAGTCTCTGTTTCTAAGATTATTATCTGTTTGTTTTACTTTTGCTGTGTAAATCTTCGGTGCCGACTTCCGCTTGTTTACTTGTCCTTAGTTTGCAGCAGGGAATTAAATATATTAATATTTCATGTTCTTCGTTCCGCGCCATTAGTTCCGGCGATGTAGCACCAAGTTTTGAACTACCGGTAATAAACAATCGATTTTATAAGAACCCAACGTTTAAAGGGCACTACTCTCTTCGACACCTAAAGATTCAAGTTTACGATTTCAATTTCGTATTTCTCCGTACAATATCATTTTTAGTTATTAGATTTTAAAATACACATATTATTACATACGTGGAAGTAATTGAATTTAGATTTTTATGAATGAATTTCAAAAATCCTATTATAAATTGAGAAATATTATAAGATATTTTTTGTAAAATTGCAATCATTTTCAGAGAACTGAAACTAAACAATTTTACGAATCCTATAATTAAATTATATTTTATTCTGTATTTTCTTTCATTCATATTTTAAAAATTCTATGCAAAAAGTTTTTTCTTAGTTATTTCTTATATTCTGCAAATTAATTAATTTTTTAAGCTGCAAAAAAATGTAATAATTCTAATATCGTTTACAAAATTAAAATTATCATTTAATTTCTAACTTTATTTTATATTTAACATGAACTTTAATATGTATAAAACTGCGTTCTATAAGTGAACAAAATAATTTTAAATTAAATAGAAAACAGATATAAATCGTAAATAAGGCGGAAAGACTAAGGTCGATAGCCCTTTGGTCACATTATGTGATTAATAAATGTTATTATTATTATCGTAAATAATTTTGTATATTTTTGTGTGTAATTATTAGAAATTCGTTATACTTAACATTGCATGCCGTGAAGAAAATTCTTAGTTATTATCTGGTCATACTCTTTTTATTTTCAATATTTTTTTTATAATTTTACTGCATTATATAACATGTTGTACAATTTTTATTTGTTGCGTGAAATCGTAAAATTGTATACTAACTGTAAATTGCACGTCAATTTAAATTATTTACATAGTAAACACGAATGCAGTGTTTTGGAATGTATAGTTCTTTCTTCTAAACATTGTAACTATTTTTATCATGCAAGTTTGGATTATTGAATTTTTTTATTATATAATTTTTCATTAATTACAAATTAAAATGAAAATTTTGACTGATTTTCAGATTATTGTCATTTATATGTTTATAATGAGATTATATAAAAATTTCTAATATTATTGTATTTATAAACAAATATTTTGTAATTAATATTTTTTAACTACAGTTTATTTTAGATTAGTTTAACTCATTTTATGTAATAAATTGATTAAATATTTCAATTATATTAACAATAAAACGCATTTAAAATAATTGTATAAAAAATATTTGCTTGCAAATTCCATGTTTATTTAAAACAATATAAAATTATTTACATTTACTTTTTTATTTAAATATTTGTTAAATTATAGGAATATTTCTATTATTTTGTAAAAAAAAATATTTTTCGCAAAAATAATTGTACGTAAAAACATTAACACTTACCTTAAAGAAAGTCATTGTAGTAATGTGTATAGTGCCTAGAATTCGTAGATTCTGTTTTCTTGTGCGATACACAATTGTTACTAATCCTCGATCCCCATCCCTGCCCGGTATTTATACCACAAACCCAACTACTTCGCTCTATTCCTTCAAGGTTCCTCCATCCGCACTTTTTACTTATCGGTTTCGAAAAATCCACAAATCCCATTCTACACACTCCACTCCGCTTAGCTATGCCTACCTACCTACCTTACAGCCGTTTTCGTTGCATGCATGTACCCATTTCGATGTAAGCATTTTAATAATATCGAACGCCTAACAACTTTTTGATTAAACCATGCATTTGGTACCTTTAATTCATTCACACTTCATTGATCTTTAAAATATCACATTTTCTGTAAGTTTCTACCTTTTAAACATAGTATTTTCTTGCGCAGCGTCGAAGAATTACATTAATTGAATGCAGTCTTGAACTTTTCAGGATCAATTTAATTCCCCGTTGATGCATTAATCTCACAATGTATTTCATTCAAAACGTAACAAATCATTTGCTTTTACGAAATAATATTCATTTTCTATATAATTATTTATTGGCAAATTTTATAATTTTTGTGTAAAAAATCTGTAATTCATTTTTCATATTTTATATAATTTCTCAGCAAAAAAAAACGGCTCTTTCAAAAATTCAGCAATACCTCACATAGTCTTTGCAATATATTCCGAACTGATTTAAACCGGACTAATCGAGTACTTTAAAGCGGCATATTAATAAATTACACAAAAAAAGGATTGACTAATTTTTTTTTTCCTTCATTTAATTTTTTTTTTTTGTAATTTTTATAAATAAAACCGTAGGGGATTGTACAAAGTATTTCTGTAATATTATTAAACACATTTTATTTGTACATAAAAATATTAAAATAAAATTTTAAATAACAAAAATATAAGTTATTTAAAGTCAGACGACTTATTGAGAAGTAAAAACAAAGATGAACAACTGTTGCTACATTCCGGTCTGATTGAAACCGGACTAATGGAATACTTTAAAACCACATAAAAATAAATTACAAAAAAAAAATCTTATTTTTTTTATAAATAAATAATTTTGTGTAATACATTTTTTTTCAATTTATTTTTATTTTACTTCATTAAATTTTACGAAGTATTTCTGTAATATTATTAAGCACATATTTTATTTTTACAAAAAAAATTAAAATAAAATTTTAAATAACAAAAATATAAGTTATTTAAAATCAGACGACTTATTGAGAAGTGTAAACGAATATGAACAACTTTTGCTATTTTGCGGTCTGATTGAAACCGGACTAATCGAGGACTTTAAAACCGCATTAAAATAAATTATAAAAATGTAAGAAAACTTAATTTTTGTATAAATAAATAAATTTGTGTATTACTTTTTTTACAGTTAATTTTTATTTCCCTTAATTAAATCTTAGTTTTTTTTTTTCTAATTTTCATACATAAAATCGTAGGAGATTATATGAAGTATTTCTGTAATATTATTAAAAACATATTTTATTTTTACATACAAAAATTAAAATAAAATTTTAAATAACAAAAGTATAAGTTATTTAAAGTCAGACGACTTATTGAGAAGTGAAAACGAATATGAACAACTTTTGCTATATTGCGGTCTGATTGAAACCGGACTAATCGAGGTTTAAAAAAATGTAAGAAAACTTAATTTTTGTATAAATAAATAAATTTGTGTATTACTTTTTTTACAGTTAATTTTTATTTCTCTTCATTAAATCTTAGTTTTTTTTTCTAATTTTCATACATAAAATCGTAGGAGATTATATGAAGTATTTCTGTAATATTACTAAAAACATATTTTATTTTTACATAAAAAAATTAAAATAAAATTTTAAATAACAAAAGTATAAGTTATTTAAAGTCAGACGACTTATTGAGAAGTGAAAACGAATATGAACAACTTTTGCTATATTCTGGTCTGATTGAAACCGGACTAATCGAGGACATTAAAACCGCATAAAAATAAAGTACTCAAAAAAGGCTTGATTGAATAAATGTAAGAAAACTTAATTTTTGTATAAATAAATAATTTTGTGTATTATTTTTTTTTACAATTTATTTTTATTTTTCTTCATTAAATTTTATTTTTTTTTGTAATTTTCATACATACAACCGTAGTGGATTGTACAATGTATATCTGTAATATTATTAAACACAAATCTTATTTTTACATAGAAAATTAAATAAAATAAAATTTAAAAAATAAAAATATAAGTTATTTAAAGTCAGACGACTTCTTGAGAAGTAAAAACGAAGATGAACAACTTTTGCTATATTCCGGACTGATTGAAACCGTACTAATCGAGGACTTTAAAAACTTATAAAAATAAATTTAAAAAAACGGTTGATTGAATAAATATAAGAAAACTTATTTTTTGTATAAATAAATAATTTTGTGTATTACTTTTTTTACAATTAATTTCTATTTTTCTTTATTTTTTGGTAATTTTTATACAAAGTAAGGGGATTGTACGAAGTATTTCTGTAATATTATTAAACACATATTTTATTTTTACATAAAAATATTAAAAAAACAGTTATAAAAACGACTTATTGAAAAGTGAAAATAAAGATACTGAGAACTTTTGCTGAGGACAATCTTTAGATCTGTGACCAATAGAAAATATTTTCTAGAATTTTCCTATTATTCAATAATTTCGTTACTATTACAAGATGTTTATTATATTATTTATCACAATAAATATGAGAATGTTCACAACATTGCAGTTAGATTTTATATTTTAAAATAAATTCGAATTAAAAAATTAATTGATAGTAATAATTGTAATGTATGTTATAAATATGTTCTAATTATTAATTAAATAAATACTTTTTTAAATATTTCTTCTTTAACTCAAACTTATGCATATTTTTTTAATCTGTAGTTAAGTATATTCATTTACTATGTAAGTTTGAAATATTAATACAATCTATTAGTCTTTTCTCAAAGATCACCTAGAAATATAGATTGGAATACATCAAAATTTAGTGTCTTGACTTTATGAAGATAATTTTTAATTGGATTTTTTCATAAATACTTTTCAACAATTTGAAACAACATTTTATATTTGTTTTAAAAATTTAAAAGATTTATATTTTTTCGTAAAGAACGAAATTTTTTTTTGAAACTAGATTACCCGAACAATTTAAAATCTCTTGAAAATAAAAATGACATAAAGAAAAAAATAAAACAAATCAAACTATAATTAATTCACACTGATCAAGTCCGAACTATGCCAGTTATTTATAAGAAATATGCATCTTACAATCATTATAAATTATTATTCTTAATTATTTATTATTGCTATCATTTGAAGATAACAGCATTAAAAATATTGTGTCATAGATACAATGCTAGTGAAAGTTTCTTAGATCTCAAGTATTTTATACATAATGGCCTAATTATAAGTAAATAAAACTAGCCTTGTGTTTCTCACATCTGATAACCTTATTATGTAAATGATATAAATTGTCTTGAAATTATTATTCATAAAATCTTGAATTTTAAACAATACACTTAATTATTAAAATTATTTTAGTCGATAAACAATACATTAATTACCTATATATAATAGCATAATCATTTTATTCCTTAATTATTACAAAAAAGTATACATAACATTATGTAATTAGTTACATAAGTAAATCTAAGATAAACTTATAACGAAAATTTAAACAATATTAAGTAATGCCTCTTTATAGTGTTTGAAACCGGACTAATTAAGAACTTTGAAACCTCATAAAAATAAACAACACAAAATAAATTATTTTAGAATAAAACATAATTGTTTATACTATGTACTATTTTGTAGATTTTATTTATATGTTCAAACCTACTGGACTAACTAGAAATATCGGGCATTTCCGCAAACATGCTTTATTACATCGCGTCGGGGATGGGATGGAGGATGTGCGAGGGTCTTCAGCTTAGAAACTTAACAACAAAATTCAATTATAATTAATATATTTTTTCAATAATAAATTTAAGTTAACGGGGACAAATTTCAAGTAATGATCGAGGGGAGAGAATTTCCAAGGTCATCCATACTCGTGTATTCTTCTCTTGGTAAGCAGTAGCTACACCACTGTCAAAACCGCACTATGCGAGGTATTGTTATACTTGTAATGTATATAATTATAAAAAGAAAATAAAAATACTTGAAAAATTGAGAAATCTCGTAAAACAGTATACACAAAATCATGCAATTAGTTGTACTTTTACAAAATGTATTAAAAGAAGTAATTAAATAATATTTCCTCAATAAATGTACTAAAACTAAAATGATAATAACTACCTGTAATAAATGAAGTAATCAATTTTTTTTCTTCCTTGAAAATAGTTTCGAATAAACAGCAAAGTTACCTAAACATAATTGTTTTAATTTTTTTTTGTTCATTGTTATAGATTGGAAAGGCTGAACTGGATTTAATTGTGCTGTTGCAAGTGGAAAACATAATTGCCATTTAATTAACTTGCCAATCTGCGAGCCGGATTGAAAATTTAATTCGGTTTCGAAACTGCAAGTTTTAAATTGTATATCATTTAGTTTTCCTTACAGATCCATATCCGATTGTATCTCTAAAGACTTTTATAAATTATAACATCGGGAATCAATGTAGCATTCAATGGAATTGCAACATTGCATTACAATAATCAGAATAATAGGTTAACACGTGTAATACAATAACTCTGTCGACTGGTCGTGTCTATTTGCATGCCCATTGTAGGCAAACAGATTTTTTTATCAATTAGAAATGCATGTGGCATTTGACAAATGCACGACAGGTCGTTCCAAATTTGATTTGCAACAAACTTGCATTGACCAATGTCTTATCCGTTATATCAGAGGTCCTCAATCTTTTTTGGTTTGCGGCTCCCTAAATAACCGTGGCGCCCTTAAAAATCTAATGTATTTTTTTTCTAAATTTTAGACTTTCTTTAAAAATTTGAAAATTTTCCTTTTTAAAAACGATTACGCGGCGCCCTTATGACGGCACCGTGGAGTCGCGGCGCATACTTTGGGAATCACTGCGTTATATGATTCATTTCTTCACTAAATTTTATTTATTATTAACAATAATAATTTTATTTCTAATATTCATCCACTTATACTGAGATGACCAACAATAAATTAATATAACAATACTGTGATTAGGTGATTAAAAATAGCAATATTATGTTAATTCGTGTTATTCAAAATATAAAACTATTGCAAGAAACAGAGTTATGTTGTAAAATAAATAACAAAACCTTATTATTTTATATGGTTTTATAACATAAATGTGTTTATTAAAGCATCTTAATTTCAGTTAACAAAAAAAATTACTTTACATATTGTTATATTAAGCTAAGTATTTATAAAATTCCTAGAAAAAAATTAATGCAATTGAAGGATCTACGTTTAGAAATTTAATTCTAATTTTTTATGTTTTTTTTTTTGGTTAAATTTTGAACTTTATTGATTCTTTTTATGTTCTAATCTTCTGAATATAAATTGTTTATTTCAGTTGCTGTTAACACAAACTTTGCGTCATTGTCCATTTCTTTCACAAATGATTCGGGAGTATTCAAAGTTTCATCGTATTATACGAGAAAATACTAATATTTATTGCAACAGATACACAACAAGATAATAACTAAAAATATATTCATCTAACAACAATAATAGAAATAAAAAATATCTGTTACAAAGAACTACTGACCAAAGATCCTTCAACACATTATACGAGTTCTTTTTCCAAATCTCGAATCCTGGTAGTTAAAAGTTGATAAATGAAGAAACATAAAGATTCCATTCTCCCAGAATATCTTGGCAAAAAGATGTTTTTTTTACGTCAACTTCTGAGTTCGTGAAAGTACAATGTCTGTTAAATACGACGAATTTGATATCAACATTTTTATCGGATAATGGAAGAAACACAAGTCCTGAAACTGTCTCATTTATTTTATTTTTGACATGGTACAAAACTTACATAAACCAATTTATTTTTATGATTTTTTTTTTCTAAAATTATTTTAAAAATTGCCTTCCAGAATATGTACCCAAGTCATTTGAAAATCTGTACCAAATTTCCGTACAACCATTAACATCTACTTTTAATTCATAATTTTCAAAAACTTTTGAAATCAGTGATAGAATTCATATATCCTTTTTAATTATTATTTTTTTACTTGCATATCATAATTATTACTGAAATTAATTATGAATTAGTGCTATTATTAGCTCCTGCACAAATGTTTAAAAATACGGAATAAGATTATTCTAATATTATATGCAAGTGAAAAAAAATAGATTAAAATAGAATCATACCTTATTGAATAATATAATAAATTGAAAAAACAATATTTTAAAATGCATTTCATATAAATTTTTAGTAATATCTTATTTTAATTGATAAATACGTGGGCTGATTGACAAGTCTTGAAAGTGAAAAGTTGAGAAACTTAGAACTTAAATTGGATGAAAAAATCGTGAAAAATGACCGACTTTTTCAAAACTTTTCAAACTGCCCTCGTAATATCATATATAAACTATATAGTAACAACAGAAGTAATCTAATATTAGTATCGCTTGAACATTTTTTAATTATATAACTTATTATATCCTATTTGAAATATGGATTTTAAATTAAAGCAAAAAACGACCAACTAATACACTTTAACTGATAGGAGATTTGTTAATATAAAACTAATATTTAAATGAATTATGATTAATATAACAAGTACTTTTCATAACAATATTCAGCAATTTAGACCAGATAAAATATTACAGCTTATTGTCATCATAAAACTATGCCTTGAATTTTTAGTTATTAACATTAAAAAGATGACAGTGACATTATATATGAAACGCTAATACACCTTAAGGTTATTGTGGGTACTAGGCAGCACTTAAGTAGTTGAGAATTAGCAACAAAATATGTATTTTTAAATTCTAATTTAAAATTTCTCGTAACTGCTGTTTATATTTTACACTCAAATCTGTTTTTATGCGGTAAATTAGTTCATGAAAAATCCCTGTAAAAAAAATCTAGTAAAAATACTATGAAAAGGACAAACACAATTTTTTCTTCATTATCCGTTTCTTTCACAAATGATTCTGGAGTATTGGAAGTTTAGTCGTATTATACGAGTAAATGATAATAATTATCTAAAAACATATTCTAACAACAATAAAAAACAGAAATAAGTATTACAAAGGTCCTTCTATATTTTATACTCAAATCTGTTTTTATACGGTAAATTAGTTCACGAATAATCCCTGTAAAGAAAATCTTGTAAAAATACTGTGGAAACGACAAATAACATACATCAATTTGTTGATTTTTATTAATGATTTGTAATATTTTAGAGTGGAGTCACCATTACATTAATGTCACTTTTGGTGATTGATTTACTGACGATTCACAGGAAATTATAGACGATAGATGAATTTTCTGGAATTGCTGTACTTTTCAAAGAAGATTCGTTCTACTTTTTATTTAATTTTCCGAAAGAGTCCAAACACATCATCATCAAATGAATTGATACGCTGATTAACCATCGTGGTTTCCATTTTTAGGCGTAAACCTACATTATTGGCCAAGTGGATAGCCATTCCTTAATTTCAGCACTTGAATTCGGCCCATCATATTTTTACTCGTCTGATGAACTTTCTTTTATTGCTTTATTTTTCTGTTCTTTATGAAACTCAAGTAGATCTTGTATTGTCAGATACGTTCTATGATCTTCTAACAATTCTTGTACATCTACTCTATCAATCTCCAATCCCATGAATATGACTTTTTGACCGAATATCAAACACTAAATCAATGAAAAAAAAACAGTCGAATATTAGAGTGGACGAATATTGGAGTTCCACTGTATATTCAGAAGATTGGTTCTTGTCATAGAAAAAAATCTATAATTAATAAAAAAAAAAAAAATTTCAATTTTTAATTTCTTTGATTATTTTTCCATAGTATATATTTAATTAACAAAATAATAGAAATCTATTATGTATCAATAAAATTTAATAAAATATGAAAAATAAAGCTACAGAGATGACAATCACCGCGTATCAAATAAAAATGAAATACATTAATATTTATATGCGTGATATAACTATTTGTATGCGAACTGGGAAGCTGCTCGTCGATCCATACCGTCCATAATAATATAAATTCAGTTTCCTGCTATGGGAAATGGAAAATGCAGCATTGAATTCATTACGTTATTAAACACTGTTTAATGAGCAAGAAAATGCGATAATTGTCAAATTATAACGAGATTTGTATAACGAAGCATGGGAAAGTGCGATTCATTCATGTGCAGTTTAGAGACGTGTGAGAAATATTACAAAACGATGTCGATTGAGAATTTTAACGAGCAGCGAGAATTCATAGCGAAAATTTGCCCTTTAACCGAGGCTAACCAATTAGATTTGCCGTAAATTTGAGTATAATTACTTCAATACTTTCATGAATTACACATTTTTTTTCAGTTCTGAGAATCAAGCGAAATAATAAAAGAGTGGAATGGAAACAACTAATGTTGCGGAGTTTCGTGACCGACCAAGACTGTGCACGCCTATAGATGAAGGCCAAAATCAATGAAAGGCATCCTGAGTTCATCAAATTTCCTGGTGCATTCATTACCGGACAAACGGAGTTCGTTTTGCAATGCACCGGACGAAATATTGATCAATACAATCATGACACATTTACGTATCTTTAGTAAACGAGAGAGAAAAAAATGAAGCAACTGTAATTAGTTGGTATTTAATAATGAAAATGTAATTGTTAGCATGACGAGGGGATTTTGTGGTCAAGAACGTTTTAAATTGTAATAAATAGACTTAAAAGAAAACGAAATTACGTGCATAATTTTACTTTCTAGCCCGAATTTAACATTGAAATATTTATGCGATCGTTATGT
Organism: Nicrophorus investigator; assembly: GCA_963457615.1. Classification (NCBI taxonomy): domain Eukaryota; kingdom Metazoa; phylum Arthropoda; class Insecta; order Coleoptera; family Silphidae; genus Nicrophorus; species Nicrophorus investigator. Next base: position 26,755,964 of record OY735140.1, read on the forward strand.
AATTGTTGTTTTACGCTTGTGCCGAGTACGGTTTTCGGTTCTTTTTAATGCTTCCCGCTTGTGCCTGTTACTTACTGGACCAAATAATAGCAACACATACACATTTATGTAACGAAAAGCGACCAAAGTGACAATTCGCTTCGAGCGAAGTCCTGATTCTTTTTCTATTTGAGGCGCTGCGGTCGGTTGTGAAATTGTTTTTGATTTATTTCAGTGAATAATTCGAATGCACAATTACTGCTTAAACAAGATAATCTAATTACCTGCATGCGCATGCTTACTTAAATGTAGAGCACTTTGTTGCCAGCATTATCGTTCTAAAAATAGAATAATTTGTGGAGAAAATTACTAGTTTGAGTTACATGATTCATTTTCAAAAGAACAAAAAGATATAAGCGATAAATCTTATATTTTTTATAAATATATACACATTTTTTACTCTGAAATTACAAAAAAATATATTATAAATTGTTATAGAATATATTAACAAAGAAGTTTTTAATAATTTATTAATTTCAGAGCAACAAAAATTCATATTTTTAATTTCCATTTTAATGTCTGAAATAATTTATATTATTATATAATTCTTAATGCACTAATCTAAAATTATATTTTTTTCAGACAATCATTAATTTTTTTATTATTTTTTCTTCATAATATTTTTAAATATCATTTTATTTATTTTATTTGAAATTGCAATATTCTTATACGGATGGATAAGTTTTCTGGTTACATAAAAGTAACCTGAATTCCGAGTAAGGTTAGAAAACTTTGATAAATTTTAAATTAGATAAAAGTATTTCAAATGTAATAACGCTTCTAAATGCCATGTAATTCTGAATCTGCGGCAGCGGATGTTTCTGTAATATGCTCAGCAAACACTAATTCAGACTCGAATATTGCATCAAGAATCCTTATAATGTTGACGTTCCACTAAATTACCGCCGATGTTGCAATTTAATAAAGTAATTTGGTTCTTGCATTCAGCAAAAAAAAAAGTGTAAGTGTTCCATGCTGTAAAAGTTCCATGCTATTTAATATTTTGGTCATACGAAGATTAATATGATCATCATTATTATGTCGTTAAGAATTATCTAAATGTGTAACGTTGCATCTAGCAAACAATTAATTAAACATTAGGCATGCGTTAATTACAACTTTTGATTTATTGATTAACAAAACTCATTATCTTATATAATTAATAAAAAGTCAACATACAAATATTTTATAATTATAATTAATATAAATTTAATAAAATATAAGAGGAAAGTTTCTGCTCATAATTCTATTTTTTAATAGATTTTAAATACTTTAATTTTCTTAAAACATATCTGAATTAACGTTACCTCTGATAAATACGTTTAAATAGAATAAAGGGTTTTCAACTTTAGACTTATATTTAAAAATAATAATATTTAACAAAACTTTTATTCATAGAAAAAAACTTAATTACCTCTGAAAAACGATGATTCGCACAAAGTAATTTATTATGTAGTATTTATAATCATATTTATCTATATGCGGGCAAAAAGACCTTGGCAACAGTTAAATTTAATTTAATTTTTATTGTGTTATTGTATTAAGTTTGTTTGATTTTTGTATTACTTTTGTAATTTATTGCTGCAATAAATATTATTATTAGTGGTATTATAATAATATTTTAAATAAATCGTGAATATAATCAGTTTTATTAAATATTTTACATACATATTTCATGCTTTTAACAAAAAAATCATAATATATAATTTAAAAACCAAGGGCTATTAATATCAGTTTTTTAGTCGTAAATATAAAATATTTTGCGCATTTAACATTTTGTATGTATTTAATTTAATATGTAGTCTAATTTAACTATTATTATTATATATAAATAAAATATATATAAGAGACTTTCATGAATTCTCTGAGTCGTTACGACTTTGAAATAAACAGATATATAAGTATAATTAATACAATTTATACTTCGAATTTAAGTGCTTTTATAAAAATCGAAGAAACTTCTACGAATAATACTAATCAATAAAAGTTCTCAGATAAACAAATATAATTGATTTAATTAGAATCCTTAGACACAATCATCAAATATAAATAAAACCCTTCTCCAAATTACAACCCCGATCCTACAATAATCATAATTTACTTAGTAAGTAAAATCTTTTTTTTTAAATTAGTCTTAGCAAGTTTCTCAAATGATGGTCATAATCTTGTAATTTTTTTAAAAAAAAGTAAAATTTTCTAAAAATGGTTAAATTCGCACGGATTTCAACACTGTTTCAAATACATTACATTTTATAATATAAGATAAATACATCTGATATGGTAATATGTTTGATTTATCCTGTATGTTTGATGTGCGGATTTAAAATGTATACGTTGGTTTCGTTAGATCAAAGGGCTTCACCAAATATTTATGAGCAGAATGTTATGAATTCCATACACTTCCTTACTAGCATCAAAATAAGATACAATATTGATACATATAATAAGTCGAGATTTGCTCAGTATTCAAGATCAGAAGTTTAACATTCGAATGTTTCAATTTTAGTATTAATGTTTTTTTTTATACATCACTGAAATAGTAATAGTAACAGCAATTACAATAATTATAAATTAATATAAATAAAAATAATAATGTTGAATTTAATGCCAGTTTAATTCATAATTATTTTCAGTAGATTTTAATGACCTGAGTTGAAATATTTATTAAATATTTATATAGAAAATATAGAAAATATCAAATTAGATATCATAATCACAAATAATAGTAAATTAATTAGAAAATATATCATCTCAAAACTACAAATAATATTTTAAATATTTAATATCAAAGCTTTAAATAAAAATGAACGCAATTCCAATTTCCATTTAAGATAAATTAGTTTTAGACCAACGCCCAACAATCATCCAACAAAATATAAGTTTTACTGGAAGTAACAAATTACAAGTTTTGAAAATGTATTTGAAAACGATTTTATATCTTTATTAAATAAAGATGATGGTTTCTGAGTTAACAAGGAAGATAAAGAAAATTTAGCCAAATTACTTAAAAATGTTCTTAAATGTCATTAAAATTTTTGTTTAATGATAAATATATTTGAAAATGTTAAATGTAATTAGTCTATATAAGCAATTGTTAAAAAAAAAGAACAACTAATCAATTTTAGTCTCATATTTTAAAATGATATTTCACTCACTCAATAAGTTCGTAGGATGTCTAATAAAACAACAAATTTTGTGCAATATTCCACTTTATTCATCAACATAGTCTCCTTCAAGAGTGATATATTCATTCCAATGCTTCTCTAACATTTCGATACCTTTCTTGTAGAACGATTTATCTTTGGCTTTAAAATACGCTTTAGTTTTGACATTCACTTCTTCATTTCAGTCAAATATCTTGAGCTTTTTTTTTGGTCTACAAACAGGTAGTAGTCGCTGGGAGCCAGATCTGGAGAATACGGTGGATGAGGATGCAATTCAAAGTGCAATTCGTGCATTTTTACCATCGTTTAGATCGACTTGTGACACGGCGCATTATCTTGGTGAAAGAGCACATTTTTCTTCTTCATTTGTGATCGTTTTTTTGCAATTTCTTTCTTCAAACGCATCAATGAAGCTATATAATATTTATTATTGATGGTTTTTCCTTTCTCAAGGTAATCAATGAATTCTAAAGTACGAAAGCCAAAACCTTGCCAAGTGACATTTTCGTTTTTGGCTGCTATGGATGGATGGATAATTCATTGCTGTTCACTCAGCTGAGGACCGATTTGACTCTGAAGTGTAGTGGTAAATTTAGGTTTCATCCATTATTATATACCGCATGAAAAATTCCTTTTTATTTTGCTTGAACAGCTCCAAACAGCGCTCGAAATCATCAACTCGTTGTGGTTTTTGATCAACTGTGAGCAAAATGGTTCATACAAAATGGTAAATACTCTGTCTTCTGATATCTTTAGGGTGTCAGTTTTCTTACGCAACTACAATTTACGATAGGCCAAAACCATTTTGTTTACATTTATTATGTTTTCTGCAAAAAAATTGCCGATTTTGGGCGACCAGAGTGTTCAACATCATCGGTGTTTTTACGACCGCGTTTAAATTCAACATAGCAGTCAATAATAATTGATTTCCTTGGTACAGAGTCTCCAAAAGCTTTTCAAGCCAATATTTAGCTTCAATACTATTTGAAAATTACAAAATTGGAGTCACTAATTTTGTCAGAATGTCATTTTGTCATATATATGTCAGACTGATGACATCCCCTGCCGTCCTGGCTCGCAACACGGAAACCAACGACCCAATCCTCACCGAACTACTCCTAACAATAAATCAGAAATTCCTACCTTCCCTCTAATAACAAAATTCCAAATATAACCCAAACTTTTTTTCTTTCTTTTTTTCCCCACAAACCTCTGTTCCAAGACCGCAAGAGGCTGAAGCCCGCATCGGTCACTGCTATACTTTTGCTGTAAAATTATGTATATTTCTAACAAATAAAGATTTATTAAATTGTAATTGTATTGAGTGATGTGTTATATTGTAGACAACAAAAAAGTTGTCTATAAATGCTAGTTTAGTTTCGTAAATATAAATCTAGTCCTGCTATACCATAAAATTCTGTATATATTGCAATTAATCAATAAAATTATGGTTATATAATCATATAATTATAACCAATTTACAGTAATTGCGATTCCATTAAATGGAAATGAAATTTGGTTTGAAATAGCGTCGGAATGTAAATTATTGGATCGAGATAAATTATTTAATTGTGTAAAATAGAATTAGAGATTTGATCGAGATTTATTCTCGTCGAGTAGATTTAATGAGTCAAACATAAAGGAATGTCGTGTGGCGAAAGCACTCTGTACTTAATTCAACCAACTAGGACGCAAAATAATACCTAATTCTCGTTGCCAAACCGGGTGCATTGTCTATTTATTATGGATAAATGAATAAATTTCGAACCGCTCCCACTTTAAAGGCAACCTCAATTTTTACTTAGCTTCGCATCCCATGCCTCCCCCGCTCATTATTATAAATAAAAGCCGATCGAAATATAGGGCGCAATCGTGACTCCTAAACCAGTACAATTTACAATGACAATAAATAAATATACCCACATTAACCAACTTCTTTATTATACCCACAACATCTGCAAATACACTTAACTCATGTTATAAATAAAATTAAAAATATAATAATTTTATTCCGATCGTAACTAACTTCCTCTCTATCTAATGTTGTTTAGATTCTAAAGGTGTGTACACAAAATGCTTATGAAACTGATACCATTTCGGAATCGAATTTATCGGAAGATTAAGAGCTTCGATACGGCGCAATTTTCCAACCAGCTCGGTAACCTCTCACCTTCGTATCTCTCCAACAACGTGACTGAAACATATCTTTCTGCACAATACACGGTAACTTGCATCTCTTATTTTCGTTATTGGTTTTCGTTGCTTCTATAAAAATCACGAAATACAAACACTCGAGGATTTGCTGCGAGAGTTGCGTAATGCCCGTGATTCATGGAAATTGTGTAGATATCAAGGACTTTTTCGCATCAGAATCCCTCTCATTACGGAAGAACTAACGAAAGTGCTTAAAAATGCAATTGGAATACTGCAATGCCAATATATATAAAAAACACAAACACATTATTGAGAATTGCGGATTCATGCAATTTAGCTAAGGTCATTCGGAGCTCACGGCAATTAAACTTAAACAAATTATTGTATTACTTTTTATTTATTACTCTTAGCGATTTTAATCCACATTTAAAAAACTAATACCAACCTCGAGGACAATAGAGGAGTACAAAATACAGAGTGATTGTTAAAATATAATTAATGGCAAATTCAAAATTATAAAAATTGAATGGCATTTGTAAAACCTAAATTAAATATCTAAATAATTTCATTTCTCATTACTTCTGAGTTATTCTTCTTATAATACAACTTCTATTTTAAATGAAACTGAATTTAAACATTTCTTAATGACTTTTTCAACGCAGATAAGTTTTAAATTACCGTATTTTTCGGACTATAAGAAAAATGTTTCAGATTTTAGGTGCGTCTAATAGTCCGAAGGTAACATTAAAATATTTTTTTCAATAAATCATCTCTAAATTTTTGTTGCGTCTTATAGTCCGAAAAATACAGTAAATCACTGGTCGCCAAAGTTGAAGGAGAAATTGATGAAACTTCACAAATATAATTATATATGTCGGAGCACGTAGACTGAACACCAGATATTATCTAAATTCTTTGTTCTTTTATATTAATTGTCGCAGCTCAAGACAATTGGACTAGGATAGAAATAACACTATTGTCTTTAGTATTTGTTTATTATAGCTATATGCACGCATTCGGGAATCTTCTAGAAGGTATGGGATTCCCCTGGAATGAGTGTGAGGGAAATAAAACATCAGAAGGACCGGCAGAGATTCATTATGATCGGAGGTGTCAGTCTTGGAGGTCGCTGGTCTTGGATCTCTAGTCCTAATTTGAATTTCTGAATCCTGACGCTTCGACATATATAATGCTTTTTTGATCAATTTTTGAACTATATAACAAATTTATAAAACGTTGTGATAATGCACATCTTTTTTTGAAGACATTTTAAAATTCGTATATTATTGAAGTACGTTTCAGTCATTTTAATTCCGTCTTAACCAAACGAAGAACTAGGTTGAATGTGCAATTCCGAGATGACTTCAGCTTAATTCTTCAGGATTGTGGTATTTGCTAAATAAATTAAAATTTTACTAAATTAAATTTGTAAGTCTTAAGATCTGCAGAATTTAGGACATAATATAATCTGAATAAAGACTAACAACAAAGAAACTTTTTGAAATACTTGAAATTGGATTGATACATTTTATAGATTTTGTCTTTAATTACATATTCAAAGATTTAGTTATAACAAAGTTTCAACATTGTAAATGATAATAAAATAAATTAAATTTGTATTTGATTTGGAATTTTTTAGATGTGATTTTAAGAAATTATGAAGATAAAAGAAAATAGGTGAAGATAAAAATAATTATATAAAAATATCAATAATTATGATAAAATATATTTAAAATACAAATTGTGTTAAGGAAGTCATTTTAAATATAAATAATTCTTTTTATATTTTAACAAATAAATATAAATAAATAAAATTGAGAGATAAATATATTGTGAGATTAAAAAACAGTGAATGCAATTAATTCCAGCAATATTTAATTAAGCAATATAAATTAATAATGTATATTGTGTACATCTACACAACTATCGACGTTGACGTAACCAGTGCGTTTAATAACGTTATTAACTTGTATTTCTGCAGATGCAACAGAAGATTGTCAATGCAAATGAAGCGGATGAACTTTATTTTGCTTCTAATTGGAATGCGAGTTTTTCTGCTGCTCGTTTTCTCTCATCTTCTGCTACTTATTTTTGCAATGTTGCATCTTCTTCTCAATTACCTTATATATTTATTTTCAACCTTTTTGCATTGCATTTGAATGTTGCGGTTTTGTTTAACCGCACTGCGCAGCGTTTCATTCTGATCTCGTTACTGGGCATCAGTGACCTTTCCAGCACACAGTTGACATTAGAACTAACTGTCGGGAAAATCAATATATTTTAGTACTACGTGATTATTGTATTAATACAGAATACACCGATTATGTAAACATTAAATGTTTTATAGTAATTTAAAACAATATCTGTTATATATAAATTTATTTGCGTACAAATAAGTTAATAAAAATCTATTTATTAGAATATCGGTATTTTTATTTATGCAAAAGTTATGATTATTACTTACTTCACATGTAAACTATACTTATTGATTGGCCATAATAATTTCACATAAAAACGTGTAACAAAAAATATATAATTGTGCATATGGTAAAAACCCATATAATCTCTAGAATATCCTTGACATTAGTAAATGTGTAGTACTAAGTAAAAATCATTAATGATTTTAATAAAATTCTAATTATATAAACTCTTTGAATAAAATAATAAATATAATTATTGGAATAGTCACGCAAACAGATAAGAAGCAAAACATATTCATATAAAAAATAATAAAATTACTTATAGAAAAAAAAGTTTTGCTGTTACAAAACAGTTTTATTTATAAATTATTTTCATGTATTAACAATAACTTTAAAAACAATTATTATAAAATAATAATATTTCGATCCGCAATTCCTTCCACAGATTATCTCATATTCCAATAACCTCTTGCAAAATATTTAGAACTCCTTCTGAGTTCGAAACTAAACCTCAATTTCCATTGCAATCAACTCAAATCTAAAATAAAATCCAGATCCAATTCTAAAAAAACCTCTTCGTCCAAACGTTTTGCTCTTCGCATCCTCATCGATTCGACTACATAATAACTCATCCTTTGTCCTCAACCTTTGTACTAATAATAAAATTATTCTTAACTTTATTTCCAAACATGAAAATATCTTTTCCCTCTCCAAATTCTGTATTTCTTGTAATACAATTATTTATTATAAATTCAAGTATCTCATATTCCGTATATACTTACAATCACGTCCTTATATTTAAAATCTAAATCTAAAATTGATATACATAATTGAAAACTTTATAGTATAAGCTATAAGTTTATGAGAAATATAGAAAAATCTGCTATAAAAATGGATAAAATAAATCCAATAATTGTTTTATAATAATAATGTTTATAAAATTATGGAGCATAATAAATAGTTAATTTATATTAATTTGTTTTCTAAAAATGTAAGTTTCCAATTTTTATTACTCGGAAAATGAGAATGAAGCCTCAAACCGTATTCTTCCAATTTGTTAAAGCAGCGATAGCTGAGCCAGAATCAACAAGTAGAATGCGATTGCATTTTAGGAACATTTTGTAAATGTGTTCAAACCCTTTTCAAATGAGTTTTATAGAAGAATAAAGGTGATAGTAGAAATAGATCAGTTTATGAATGCTCCTTTCCAACAACATATACATTAATAACGATCGTCATGAAAAGTTAATATTCTAATCACCAATACATTTAATGCTAGTTCAAAATCAGGATATTTTTCGTCATATTTGAAGGTTATCCTAATCCCTAGATATTCCATACTCTGGTAAAATTTCATAGGAAGTAACTTCATATAGACCAATCAGTTTGTTACCAGAGATATCAACACTATTTGAAAAGCTGTTGTTCCATAAAACATAATACCGAATTATCAGTTTGGTGTTCGTAAAGATCATTCGATCTATGTTATAGACTAAATCTATAGAGTAACCTGCAGGATCAAGAAATCTCAGGAAGAGAAAATCTATTGCTTTTTAGATATTTCTCAGGCTTTCTATAAAGTATAGCATAGAGGATTATTATATAAAATAAAACAATTATTACCACATACATTTTTTAACACTTTACAATCATATTTATCAGACCAATTCTACCAAATTTTAATTAAAAATGATCTACACTAGCTACTTATGCTGATGATACCATCATTTTATCATTAAATATAGACCAAATTAAAAAAATGACGTATAAAACTTAATAGAAAGAAGTCTAGTCATGTTACATCCACTCTAAAAAAATAATCTGCTCATCAATTATTCCAGAATGCTGAATACTTAAATATAATTTTAGATTGCTTTTTTAAATCAAATTGACATCAAATTTTCTAAATTATATTGGTTGATAGAGAAAAGATTACAGCTATGACTTGAAAATAAGATACTCATATAGAAAGTAGTGTTGAAACCTCTGTGAACCTACGGCATCCAACTTTAGGGAACAGCTAGTAACTTAAATATATCTATAGCAATTTAGTATGTACCAAACGGCATTATACGCGACAACCTCGGTATGAATACAATAAAAATTGAAAGATATTCAGTGAGTGATACCAAAATAGATTGAAAAATCATCCCAATATTTTACTTACTTGACAAATACACTAATACTCTTGACCTCCACTTTAGAGTCAAGAAAAATTATATTTTATTTTTTTTATGATTTTTTTTTTAAACTTAATATTAATTATTATAGTTTAGTTATTTAGATATTTCTTCTACCTCTTTTTATGGGTAATTTCAATTTCTATCGATTTTGTTATCTTAAAACTAATTCTGCTCCGGTTTATCCATTATAAAAAAATATTTTCTAATAAACACTCAGCAAGAATTAAAAATAAAATTAGTTTCTAATTTAATTATTATACATTTAATTTACCAAAAAGAAAAAAATGCAAATTATATATGATTTGTTTATTATATTTTTTGAAGTAAACAAAGACTAGTGTTAAAACCATAACAAATTTTGAGAACTACATAATAGATTAAAAAATTACATAACAAATTTCTTCAACTTATTCTCGTAGATTCTAATATTTAATTAATAAACTAAAAGTACTTCATCCAATATTAATTATGCAATAGATACTAAATATGTAACACGATAAACGATTACTACTAATTATTCAATCAATATAGCATCGCATTAGGCATTTATAATAAATACAAAGCTAGGCAAGAATGTATAAATTATTATAAATTAAAATTGCGACAATCTTACTAAACGCATTAATGATTACAGATGTAGATACTATAAGTAGTAGTGTTTTCTGGATAATAATCCGTAACTATAATATGTGAATTAAATTAAATGTTGTTAGTTGTTTCGTTATGGATTATTGGTATTCGTAATGTTGTTGCTGCTGCTGTTGTTGGGATTCTTCCTGGTGTTTGATTGGTGCCGATTTGTGAACGACGGCATTGAAACCGCTGTGCTTGTCAGCTGTGTACTCGACGGTGCGGATGGTACCATCTGGTTCAACTACGGAATAAGTTCCCTTGACGACATCACCATCTCTGGATTCCTGCTGCGATTTTATATCGCCGGTGTGGTAATCGTTCACTCCATATTTGTATACGTATTTTGGTGGTGCCTAAAATTTTAAAATATTTTATTATATAAAAAATTTATATAAATATATATAAAAAATAAAAATATTTTTTTTAGTGTTATGCTTAAAGAAAAAGGAACTTTAAAAAATACTTGAGAAATATTGGTTGCCTATTTGAGTCAATAGAATTATTAAATATGAAGAAGTAATTAAGAAGTTTTCTTCAAAATTTGCTAAGAACCATTGGCTATGTTAATGTAAATTTCACATATTAGCAAATAGTCTCTATTTTACTAAAACAGTGGTAACTTAGTTTGGAACTACTGTGTAATATTTAAATAATTTTATATCAAAAAATCTTAAGAAAATAATAACAAAGAATAAAATAAAAATTGTATTTAAATAAATATAACTTATATGATTTATATAAGAAATTAAATTTATTTCGCAAGATGTAATCAAAAATATATTATTTAGTGATAAATTTTATATTAACATTTTTTATTAAATAAAAGTACTTACATAGTAGTCCACGTGATGATCATATTCTATTCCTTTGCTTTCAGCTTCAGTTTCTTGTTGTCCCGCCTCGTTTTCCTCATAAGCAACTTCCTGTTGCTCTTCGTGCTGTGGATATTGAACCAAAGGCGATGCGAATGCGGCATTAACAATCACCAAACTCACGAGTGCAAACTGTAATAAATATTAATATATAATATATTTGCAAAACATGAAGGATATCAAAAACGTATACAAAAAACTTTATAAAATATTAATTTAACATATTGTGATATAATACATATTTTATATTATTTTTTGAATGAATATTGTTGTTGTAATTATTTTTTATATAAACTAAACTTATTTTACTAAAATGCTGATTAATTAACAAAATTAGTATATTTAAAATTTAAAGTTTATTTGAAAATAAGTTATTATCACGAGCAAAATCCTGTATTTTATTGAAAAATAATAAATATCAGTAATTAATGTCAGCACCCAATTATTTGTTTAAATTTGATTCAAAGTTTATATTTTTAGAAAAAAATAATTTTATTTGAATTTTCAAAATACACAATACAAAATGTTGTAAAATATAAGCTATAAATTAGTGAGAAATTTAGAAAAATCTGTTATAAAATTTTTTTTTTAACTTAACAGTATTTTTAATAATTGTATCATTGAATATTGTTGTTATAAATATTTGTTATCCAATTTTAAATTAAAATGTTGATTAATAATAGCTTACTATTATTTAATAATAATTTAGAAATGAAAGTTTGAAAATAAGTTATTATTACAAAAAAAAACCTTGGATTTTTACTGTAAATAAATTAATTGTTTATATTTTTAGAAAAAATAATTTTATTTTGATTTTCACTTGAAAGTATTTTATCTACTATCGAGTTTGTAGTAAACTGTTTTTTTGTACACCTTATGAAAACGACTTTTTAAACTAAAATGTTGATTAGTAATAGCTTACTATTACATAATAATAATAGTACATTTAGAATTAAAAGTTAATTTGAACGGAATGAAATTTTAAATAATAAATTTCAAACTGAAACTGAAGAAATTTGATGCATATACAATCAAATTTTAATTATTATTAATTATAATATGCTAACATAATTAACAATTGGATAACTAAATAATTCCAATTAGTTAATTGCATATTGATTTAAGTTCTAATTAATTTTTAATTAAAACAATCTAAAAGCTATTAAAAACAATCAATTCTAATTAAATTGCATATAACAACACTGATTGATGGAAATACTGATTATATTAGTCATTTATATTAAGCACAAAAAATATTTAGAAATAGTTGTTTTCATTTCAATTATTACTTTTTTAGCAAAATTATACTTTCTTAACAATTAATTGTGTCATTTTTTCAATAGATAATTAATTACTTCCATATAGTTTCCATATAGTTATTGGTGGGAAAAAACCGTACTAATTAAGAAGTTTAAAATAAACTTAAATGTATGGAGAAAAAAATACAATTTTGTATTTTTTTTTAAATAAAATTTCATTTGATTTTATATTTTTTAAACCTTATTATAACGAATTTGCATTTATGCTACGTATTTTTATATTGATGAGCGGAAAGACCGATTTATTTATATTTTCAATATGATTATTTAAAAAAAAAACTTTCTTATTATTAGTAATATTAGTGATATAAATTTATAACGATGCATTCCTAAATAAAGCAAATCTAATGGTGAGACTGTATTTAAATAAAATTTGAAATAAAACGTTTCATGTTAAGTATATGTAATTCAAAATATTTTTTTTTAGTTGCAATGAGTAGCAGTTATTAAATAATTACAAAATGGCTTTTATCGTTCGCAATCTATATTTATCCACATTTATGACAGATTGTTTATGATTATGTTAATGAAACGAAAGTGGCTTTAATTGACGATGTGTTTACCGTGAATTCTCTCGAATGAAAGCGAAGATGAAAGTGATATTAAAACTGACAGAGATTGCTTCCGCGAATGCAAAATAACACAGCTGATACAATCTATACCATCCGTACCTATCAGATTTCAAGGTGACACTGGACATCAGATTTCAATTTTATACATCGGTATAAAGGAATGAAAAATATTTGTAGTTTATATGAAAATAATTTTTGGTTACATTTAGTGTGATCAATAAATGTTGTTATTATTATTAATATATTATATAAAAAATGCAATATTTTAACTATTTAGTATATGATAAAATATAATATTTAGAATATGTTGTTTTGTTGTTTTATAATAAATTTATTCATAATTATTTGTAAGTTTATCTGATTGTTTATTTGAATGTTAACATTAAACAACTTGTTATACTTTATATATTTTAATTATATAGACATATTAAAATAAAAAAACTTATCCAAAACTAAATTGGTTATTAATATTTATCAATAATTAATTATAAAATTAAAAATTACTTATAGTAAGTTAGAAAGTATTTATCACTCCACAAATAAGAAAGTACCTATTTTTTTATTAATTTATACTCAACAAGAGGAAAGTATATTTTAAAAAAAACAAATTCAATAGAAAATAAAGAAAACTAATTAATAGTAGCAATATATACATTTCTTAACTGGTATTTTTTTCTAAAATGTTATTAACCTCTCTTTATTTCAGTTTGTTTAATGCTTAAGTCTTCAAACTTTAAAATGTAATAAATTATTTCCATTTTACATATAATATTATATAATCCATTTATATTTATATAATACAATTTCATCTCCTTTTTATATATTATCTTATTAATATAATTAAATATTTAGAAACATTTATCAAGGCTAAATCTTCGAAATAAATATTGTTAAATTTCGAGTGTCAAAAATAAAACCGAAATATATGCTTGTATCATTTTTATTTAATTTTTATTTTGTGAATAAATATTGTTATTTCCTGAACGTATATTTTTATTTTTATTTATGATCATTCTTATTGTTACATGTAAAAATTACTACTTACATTATGCAATTACTACACGTTGCATTATGCAATTATTACAAGTTTGTACACGTAGTCTAATTATAGTAGTCAAATAACCTTTTTTTCTCAATACTGAAACAAATATATTCCTAGCTATAACTTTAAATTGCACATTTGATATAAAACATCATTTTATAATTTTTTTTAAATTACAATTTGGTAGATTTTTGTAATCATTAAAATGTTTTTCCCAATTTTATACAATAATAATATAATTATGAAATAATATAATAAGTAATTAATAAAATTGGATAATTATGCAATTAAATTTATTTGATTATATATTGCTAATTTATATTGTATCTTATATTATTTGCATTATGCAATACGTAAATAATGAAATGTGAAATTTCTGATTGAAATGAAAATTATTATATAAGAAAACATTTTAATATATATTTTTGTATGAAATAATGTTAAAGAGAAGCACGCAATAATTTCTCATTACAATTACACAGAATAGTCCGAAGATAGACCAACAAAGCCAATGAATTATTTAATATTGAAAAGCTCAAATATCCATTAAAAGAGCCGCATGCGGCTCTAAGTCGCGGATAGTTTAAATCAACATTTCATTTTTTATACAATCACATAATATTTGATACAATTACACTAAAAATTCTGGCAATTTACAATATTTTAATTGGTAAACTTTCGCATTATAGTTAAGAATTTTATTTTTACCTTACTTGGGGTCCGTCGAGGGCAATTACTATTTTTTAGCTTAATGGTACTTTATAAGACATATTTATATTATCCTTAATAAAGTTAATCTTTTTTTTATTCTGACAATAAAGTCTTCAGCAAAAAATAACTTTAAAATAGATATAATAATAAATTAAGGGCTGAAAGTTTTAGGTCATATTTAATGTGATTAATAAATGTTATTATTATTTATAAATTAATGAAATAGATTGAATCTTTATATGAATTAATTTATAATTTGATACATATTTTTATCCATTTTTTTTTTGCAATATTGGTTTAAAATAAATATAATTACAATATATTTCTTATATATATTTTGTTAATTACTAAAGAATTTAATTCTTCAAAAAAAATATTTCTAATATAAATTTGTAATTAATTCAATTATTTACAATTCCTAATATGAAAAAATAAATAATTGAAAAAGAAAAGAGAAAATGCGCAAAGATCTAATATTATATAAGTACTAGAGCTAATTATCATTACCTTAAAGAAAGCCATGTTTGTACGGATTTCTATTTGGAATTAATTATCGGAAACACTGGATCGATTTAGTAATGCCAATCTTCCTTCCTATCTCTACCGTTTTATTTATTTTATGCTACGTTTTCTCTCCTGTTCTTGTATAAACTGGTAGAACAGCAACAATGACTGAATGAGGAGAAATTTCCGCGATTGCTTTATATATGCTTTCTTAGTTCCCATCCCGATGAGACGGCTTTATGTAAGCCGGATGCAGTTGACGGAGAGGGCGATGAAAGTATTGCAACGAAAAGTGGTCAGGTGGTGTGTTATATGCGGATTAGAGAAATGATTCTACCACAATTCTCAACCATATGCATCTGTGCCAAACGGCACTTGATCTAGGATCAGTAGTAATCCTGTAGGGCGTCCACTCCATTTCGTATTCAACACCATCCATCAAATGGACGAAATTTATTAGTCGAACGAACATATACGCTACTACATATACTTCCGACATCGCTGTTTATGGCAAATTCACGCAAATTTCCACTTAAAGAAAGTTTTTTTTAGCTAAGCCGTTTTACATGAATAATAGAGCATAATAATCTAATGATTTGTGATTTATATCAATTGAAAATTTGCATTAAAATCATAACAATTATTAAATACAATGCTGTTCGTTTGTGATTCTAATAGTTACACATTTTTTATCTTCAATTTATCTTATAAAAATTGATATGTAGTTGCATTATTTTTTTGCATACGTTCAATATATATTACAAAAATTATATAACTTTCTTTATTATTTGGAAGTAACATGAAATAGTATAGTAAATATTGTTGTTGTTTCATCTTTCAAGGGTAAACATTAGTAGGAAGTATTTAAAAAAAACACTTTTTACACTATATGTGTTTTTAAAAAAATTATATTTTCTTGCGTATTTTAGACAATATTATGTCAAAACAAAAAAAAAGTCATGTATTTGGAAAATAGTTTTGGAATTCATTGAACTTAAAATATTGGGTTGTTCGGAAAGTAATTTTATATATTTTCTTGCGTATTTTAGACTAGCGTTTCTTACATTATAGTCAATATTTTTTATTTTGCAACATTATTATTATACAGTAAAATATATTTTTGTGTTTATTGATTCTTTATTACTCGAAAGGAAAAAGGTCAATATAAAAATTTGGAAAATACAAAATTTATATTTTGAAAGCTCATTTACATTAAAAAGATTATCAAGAATTCTCAAAAGAACTTGATAAATATATTTAGATGATTACACAATTTCAGTAAACTAAATTAAAGTTATTATTAATAATAATAATTCAGATTTTTGTAAAATTTCTTTAATGATAATAAAAAAATTATTATTAAAAACTTGAAAAATGCACATTTCAAAGTTTTTTGTTTATAAAATCGAGAGGTTCTAAGATAATGGATAATTTTATATAATTCTATTTTTAAATCGAAAATTTAATTTAAAAATCCGCAATTACTTTCCAAATAATTCAATAGTTTAAATTATTTGATTGTTGCTTTGATATTATTAGTAAATTACAATATTTAATTAAATTATAAATATCAATATTTAAATTAAAAGTTAATTTAGAAATTTTCGTTGTTAAAAGATATAAAATATTTTATACATTAAATTGTATAAATCATCTACATATGAATAATCTTACATCCTGATATTTTAATTGTGAACTGCAAAGATTCGATGTTATTAGATAAGAAAGTAGACAAGTGGCTCATTAATAGAAAATAAGAAATAATGAATGGATATTATGTACTTATATTATTAAATGACTCATTGAAATCGATTAAGTAAAAAGAAATTGAGTTAAATCAAATCTCACATATTATTAGAAATAGTTTTTTTTTCTCTTTTCAATTTGGCGAAAGTGATTTTGGATTGAATCCAAGTCAGGAAATGTGTGTCCAATTTTAAATTGCACTTTCAATTTCAGTTTCCTCGCGTTTTTTTTTTGTATTATTATTTCGTTGTCCGTCAACCTTTTCTCTCTTCGCATAAACCATACACAAACATTTCATTCAGAGTAAGAAAAAAAAAATGAAATATGAAAGCACACGCGTTCCGAATGCCGAAAGACGTTCTCAGCGTATTACATACATTCAATGTGCAAATTTGCAAAGCGGTGTATCCTTTAACATTGACTTTCTGTAGTTTAATTAACGATGAGCATATGGTTGCACATCTGCCTCTTTATAAATATAAAAATAATCATAATAACGATAATGTTTGTGGAAAGTGAAATTTCAACGTTTAGAAATTTGTTTCGATTTTAAAGTATCGACGCTTCTTCATAGTTATTTTCGAATAGTTTTGGTAATCGGTTCCGCCAATATCCCAGACTATTTGAAATCGGACTAATCGAGAAAGCCGCTTATTTTGATCACTATGGAATTGTAAATGTTGATAATATTAAACAGAAAATAAATAAAAATATTACTGAAAATAATTTATTACAACCAACCTATACTTCTCCCAAATTACGTATTTTTGAAAACTTTTTTAAAAGATTGAATTTATTTCAAAAAAATAACTTTTATCTACCGTTTGTTTGAATGTATTAACTCCTGAATAACACCTTAATACATTTAGGATGACATATAGATGGCGCCTCTATAGACAAATCCATATGATTTTTAAGAAGTACCAACCTTTAGACGACGCCTGTCAAAATTTCATAGCAATCTAACGTTTAGTTTACAAATTACAGTGGTTTTATTGATGCTACTTTTGTAATATTGAAAACAATGGGAAAAAACTGAATTTCGTGTATTGATAAAATATTGCTTTTTGATGGAAAAAAATACCGTTCAAGTAAAGCAATAATTTGATAAATGTTATGGGGATTCTTCTTCATCGAGACAAATGGTAGATAAGTGATTTGCTGATTTTAAACGCGATGTACAGATAAATGATGCTGAACGTTTTGATCGCCCAAAATCGGCAATTGTTGCAGAAAACATAAAAAAGTCCACAAAATGGTTTTGGCTGATCGTAAATTAAAGTTGCGTGAGATAACTGACAAGTTGAAGATATCAGAAAGCAGTGTATTTACCATTTTGCATAAAAATTTGATCATAAAAAAGTTCTATACGAAATGAGTTCCACGTTTACTGTTTGGAGCTGTTGTAGCCAAATAAAAAGGATTTTTTCATGTGGTATGTAAGAATGGATGAAACCTGAATCTACCACTATACTCCAGAGTCAAATCGGTTATCAGCTGGGTGGACAGAAATTGTTGAAAGCCGTTCAAAGCAGCCAAAAACAAAAATGTTAGCTGGTAAGATTTTGGCCTCCGTATTTTGGGATGCGTACGGAATTTTATTCAAACAACATCAATAGCTAATATTATATGGCGTTATTAGTGCGTTTGAAGAAAGAAATTGCAAAAAACGACTACAAATGAAGAAGAAAAAAGTGTTCTTTCACCAAGACAATGCACCGTGTCATAAGTCGATCAAAACGATAGCAAAAATGCACGAATTGCACTTTTAATTGCTTCCCCATCCACCGTATTCTCCAGATCTGGATCCCAGCGACTACTACCTATTTACAGACCAAAAAGGAGAAGAAGAAGTGATTGCCGAAACTGAAACGTATTTTGAGGCCAAAGATAAATTGTTCTACAAGAAAGGTATCAAAATATTAGAAAAGCGTTGGAATGAATGTATCACTCTTGAAGGAGACTATGTTGATGAATAAAGTAGAATTTTGTCCAAAAGTTGTTGTTACATTAGTCATCCTACGAACTTATTGAGTGAGATGTTATAATACGAGGATTATAAGGTTTTTCAAAGTTTGTTGCTCTGAATTTATGATAATAATAACCGAAATTTGATTATAATAAGGGGTTTATTTTTAAGTAACTTTATATTATTATTAAAAATATAATAATTATATGTACTATATATCTTTTTATTCAAAATTCAGCAATTATCTACACTATATACTATAATTTTTCATTATAATTTATGTTCATGCTCCTCCGCTGCAGTTAATCCAGATTACTCCTAGGTACTGGTATTGGTATTTATAATTTAGTTTGTTTTGTAATTTTCAAAACGGTAAATCCGGGCTGATCTAAGCCGTACTTTGCAAGGTATTTCTGTAGTCGATTCAATATTATTTTGTGAATAGAGGAAACCTAAATGTCCCGGAAAAGTGTTTACAGAATTATGAACGTGGCATTCGTAACGGTGTACGTAACAATCGAGGCTGCGGATTTTCTTCCTCTTTTTGAATGAAAACAATCGTTGTTCTGATCTGTATCTGTATGTGATTAATAATTCATTTCCCTGCAGTGTGTTTATCTCCTAGTGGAAATAAGCTCGAGTGAAAAAGAAGCACGATAGATGCAAATTTCACGTACATTAAACATAATGTGTATGTAAATTTTAGCAGAATATTACTTTTAATTATACCTTACATGTATACGATAAAAAGTAGCTACAATTAAGCTAAATTAAGAAGAATTTAAATGATTTTGCACTTAGTTTTTATCTGCATAACACATATGAATTCATACCATAAAAGATATACCTAAAAATGAGTTATTTCTTTCATAATTTCTTACGGAAATGTACAGAACATAATACTAAAGTTGTAGTACTTTTATTTTAACAGCAATGCAAAGTTCTAAGATTAATTAATAAAGATATGAAATATTTTATTATTCCATGTTTTAATTAAAAAAATTCAATTATAAGTTATGATTCTAAAGCTAGAAGAAAAAATCTAAATCTTCTATTTTTTATTTTAATATAAGTATGTGTTACAAATAATATTATTTTTCTATTTTGTATTACTGCAATACAATTATACCACGAGTAACGAAGGATGAGTTTCACAAAATTACTTCGTCGATTATAAAAATGCTTTTCAGGTGTAATTTATTATAGAATTCATCCATTTATTAAATAAACATTCAACTTATATACAAAACTATCACATACATTAAAATATGTGACTTTACTTGGTTTATTTGTGCATTTCTTCTCTTATATTTAACAATGAAATTTATTTAATTTATTATTTTCCTTATTTTCGTTTCTATCAAGATTTTCTATATTCATGTTATTTTTATATTATTATCAAATTTATTATTTACTATTGCCCACTTATTGGCAATTAGTAAATAGTTTTTAAATAATAAATAAGAAAAGCAATAGTGAAATGAATATTAATTTTAACAAATGTTATTTTTTTTACTAAACTATTATTCTAATTAAAACCTAAATGGAAAGTCAAATGTATTATGCCTTTTTAATTTATGTATTTACCTGACAATAATTTATGGTTAAAATATTGGTATAATTTTCCAATCTGTTTTGATATGGCGCGCTAAATACCAAGATTTTTCCAATTTGATTTATGCTGTTTTGAAGTTATGTAATTGCAACTATCAGGTCCATATTTGATAATAAAATGACGGTACTCTCTTATATAATTATTATATATCATGGGCATGAATTCATTATATTTTAACTAAATTATTAAAATTTACTTAAAAAAATGTAATGTACTTACAACGATTATAATCTTCTAAATTTTTATTTGATTATGTAAAAACATAGCGTTAACTCTTTTAGCAAAATATTGATTATTACGAGATTTTATACAATTTAGAAACTGCACTCATATGCTTTTGATGAATTCAATCTTAACTTTATTTAGTAGATTAATATGTTTCGGTAAAATTACTAAAAATAATAATATTTAGTTCAAATAAGTTAATAAAAAATTACATTTATAAAAATATTAAAATAATATGTAAGAATTACATTTGTTTAATTATTACAAAAATCTATCTGCCCATTAGTAGATTATATAATGCCATCATTCGTATAATTACGAGAAAAACAACTTGGATTGCTTTCAATTACAGCCACTTTCAAATATTCATATTTCCTAGTTCTAATAAAGACTTAAATTTAAAAACAGACCAGTGATTGTATAATTTAAATCATTATATCAGAATTTATTTGATATTGTATACTTAACTTGTAATGGCATAGAATATTCAATATATAATTTTAATTATGAAATATGATAAAACTAATAAAAAATGATGCAGTTGTTTATTAACGTTAATATTAGATTTAATGTCGAAAAGTAAGTCAAATCTCATAACTGATATACAAAAATTACATATTAAAATTATCATTTACCGACCTAAAACATTATTATATAGTTTAATATAAAACTTAATTAATTAATTTGAGATAAATATTGTGAATATTTGAGATGAGTTTTGTAATCATTTAAAAAATGTGATAAAAATTACTAGTAATATTTTTTTTATAAATGGTTTGTTGGTTATTTTTAATAATTTGACGTTTATTGTTAAACAAATATTAACCTGTCATATACATTTTATTTGTCTTGTTTTGAGTGAATAATTGTCAAAATTGTTATCTGTTCGTACATATATAATAAAAAAAAGTAATCATGGCAGCAGCAGCAACAGAAGATATCGATTCAATGTACAATTGCAACATCTGTAATCGCATATTCCAATTGCAATATATGTACGCTTGCTACCACGGCCATTACCTGTGCAGAAAATGCTACAAACACGTTTACTATAAAGGTCTCAACAGCCTCAACAATAATTCAAGTTCAACTAGGAATAATAATGTTCGTAGGGAAAGAGAAGAAATGTCCGCACAGCAGTTGCAACGCTATGATGATGAGAAATAAAGAAGTGGCAGACAGCGGCGGAGAACCAATCGAGCAATCAAAGTTAATGTTCCCAAATCCCAGTATTTACACGAAGCACAGCAACTACGTGAACAAATCCTTGTTAAGCTTGGCCACGATCTACAAGCCGAGCATCTTCAATTTAGGCTCTAAAAAGTATTAGACAAATAATTGCAAGTGTTCATCCTAACCTATCAACCTGTAGGCCCATCCAATGTCCACATCACGATTGCAATAAAACAATAGCGGTTTCTTCTCTGGACTCGCATTTCGAGCACGACCACAAACGCGTAGCTTCGATTATCACGGAACTGGAGGTGCGGAACGGGCTGGAATTCAATTTCAGGGATTTATACAGCAACGTCAGGGCTCTGTGCTTGGTTCTCATCAATCTCGACGACAAATCTGACGGACCCCTGTAAATTAATTACGGTATTCTATAAATGCGAACAAAAGTAATGATGGCATTTGTCGTGTAGGGATTTGGAGATTTTGCCGGTAACACCTGAGGAGCACGAAATGCGAGCTGAAAGGTAAATTGATTAATTACTTCAGTTCCTCAATATAACTGGGTGTTGGCATTAAGTTTCAGATCGTACAGCAGCAAGATGTCGCAGCCGATGACCATTCCGAAGCCGTTTTTTATCGTGATGGCTGCCAAAGTGACGGCTAATGATTACACCGAAGACGACGAGGAAGAGGAGCCGGATTACGGCTTCTCGCCTATAGATCGCATCATATTTTACGTGACTTCAAATATTGCTACTAATTACAGCTATACAATAGCCGTATCGACGTCGGATCAGTCGATACGGGTGAAGTATTACGGACCTCTGCTCACCATGAACGAGAATTACAAGAAATTGTGCTCCGAGGGGAAAGGCTTGATCTTGAACAACAAGCAGGTTGATGGCATGGGATCATGCGGTAATAGGAACGTTTCTTTGGACGTTATTATTCACGAACGAGGCATGGATAGCTACGACTCAGATTAACGTGATGACCGTTGCTATGGCTTATAGATATATATTTTAGGTAAAAATAAATACAATAAATTACATTTTTTCTTAATAAATAGTAATATGAATATATGGCACTGTGTGGCAGCCGGTGCGTTAGTATAGCGGCGTGTAGTAGAATTGGTAGTACTGGTTTGGGACTGGAACGGCGGCCCTCGCCAAATTGTTGCTAACCACGTAGTTCTCCTCTTTGTTATTAAAGGTGGCTCGGTTCAGTTTTGTGCGATCAACGTATATAGGTTGCACATACTTCCTCGTGTCCTCCCCTTTCACCTGAGCATCTGCAATTTCTTGCTCGACGTTCACTTTGATCGGCTTCAGGTCACCTCTCGATCTCGTTTCAACTGTTGCTCTGCAATCGGAACAGAAATGTAGAATAAAAGTGTATGTGTGTGTATTGTGCGAGTTGTGACTCGGAATGTTCACTGACCTGTAACCTAGAGCGTCGGCGATGTAATTAACTATGTTCACATTGCCGTCGGGCGTAACGTAGCCGTAGCTTCCTCGCACCGTCCCATTGGGATGCCTTTCCTCGTGTCGGAATTGCACGTTGTCGGTTTCTGGGTCTTCGATGTCGTATCCGAACGCATAACTTCCTGGACCCTCGGGCTCCGACTCGTAGTAATTCTCCCAATCCGCCAAGCTCAAACGACCCGCGGGACCTTTGCTACGGCCCTCCGGGTATGCACTCGGCATTCTCCTTGACGGCGCTGCCCAAACAACCATGCTCAACACCAACACAACCTAAATCAAAGTCATCACATTACTAAACTTGTTTCTCATTATAAATTAAATTTAAGGACCTCACATAACAACTTTTATGCATTGAAGCAGAAATAGTTGGTCTATATATTCCTTGAAACTTCATATTAAAGATCACCTGGACAATATTTCAACTATATCAGTTTATATGCATTGATTTAATTATATTAGACTATGTATGCCATATAATTATTTTACCTAATAAAATAACCAATAAAAATACTAATATATAACAAATGGTGATTGATATTTTATTTCTATCATGAACAATATGAAAAAGTTAAGCCATTATAAACTAAAACTGCAGATATACATATTCTTCACAAACTTATTTAAGACAAACTTTTTATTATAATTAATTTTAAGAGCTCAAGGATTTATATACTTTAATCTTGAATTTATTAGAATAACGATTTATATGCAGTCTATTATCAATACCAATATAATTATATTAAATATCCTGCAATTCAAACTAATTTTTGTACTCATATATATTTTTTGAAGAAATTATAATGAGCCATAGATACACTATTTAAATAAATTGTTGAGAAAACTGCTAATGAATTACTTCGAAGGCAGTACTTCTTAGAAAAATTGCAATTAACAATAAAAAATAATATATTTACAAGAACAGCACAAAAGAAACTAACAATTACTGACAATAATAAATAATTCCTCGCTAATAAGTTCTATTGTTAAGTTTTCACTTACTGCTACTATTGTTCCAATTTTAAGAATTTATTATTATTAATAGAGAAAGACACGTTAATTTTATTTTTGTCACTTTTGTTCAATAAATCATTAATCATCACTTTAAATCAATTGAGTAAACGTTGTTTTTCGAAGGTGGTTGACCTACTATTACTGTTGAAGCATTTTCCATTTTGCAGTCAATACACTTTTAATTACAACAATAAACACGTTCCCACTTGAACCTACGCATTCCATACCAGAAATCCGCAATTTCCTAAATTTAAATTTGAAATCACTTTGTTTACCAAAAATAGTATAATCCCAAAATTATCACCAATAACTTAGAATTAATAATTAGAAAATTGCTTCTTTCATTTGAATTACTAAATATATTTAAATTATTATTTTTATAGAATTTATAATTACATCTATAAAAAAAAAGCATTTTATATCAAATTAATTACAAATTTATCACTCGCATTAATGAGATCAATCAAGGTTTGTTGCTGCACTTTCATATTTATTATTATTTAATTCCTTTCTCGGCGCATTCGGATCTTCAGTAAATTAACTTCTCGGTATTATTATGCAACGACTTAACGGTGCATCTTATATTACTAACTTAGATTTAATGCATTTTACAACGCCCATAAAAAACAACAAATAGAGTGGATCGTTCGCTTGTTGGAGATCACATAGAAAATCACTTACGCCGCATCTTATCGATCTTGTGCAATCTGTTGTAAAAACATTATGTAAAGTAACCGGAAAAATAAATATTGCATGATATTAATGGCATTAAATTAATGTTTGACATCTTTATTTCTTATGAAGTAATTATTATTTGATTGGGCAATAATCAAAGTCCATCAATTAAACAAAATAATTATTAATCAGATAAATAAATATACTAATATTAATAAAGTAAATTAATGGTCTGACATATAACTTTCCGCTAAATTGAATATTTATAAACTGTATATAATCTTTTTTTTTAATATTTAATTACATTATTCAGATACATACTATAGTATTCATTTTGTGGAAGATTTTTCTATAAGGATATACTCTTTAAGTGCACAAAGTGTACTGGCAATATGTAGAAAATTGCAGGAATTACCAGTTTTGCATACTCCAATAACCGGATATTCCAGAAATTTGTTGGGAAATTGAGATATAAATGAGATCACGCAATATTATTTTAGATGGTGATTTACCAATTTAATTTATTATAGGTAGACAATTTTGAAATGAATTTTTGAAATATGTAAACTTTCTCATCGTATGAAATTGCAGTTTGTCCTTCTTGTAGTAATAGTTTTTTAAGTTATTGAATTTGGGGTAGTTTATGATTATTTTTTATAATTTTGTTTTACATCTTACGCAAAAGTACATTTCGTCGAAATGTTTGTCATTTTCTGTGAGCAATAATAGGAATTGCAATCAATTAATTGTCTAATTACTTATGCAAATTTTCAACAAATAAATTAAAATAAGCAGACAAATAAACAATAATTGGTTTAATTTTCAATAATTATTCAATTCAGCGCATATGTTATTTACATTTTATTATCTAATATTATATGCATTTACAGTACTCCTAGAACATATTATCAATAAATTATGCAATGCTAGAGGTATATATAGTATTGATATAGTATTGAAATTTGAGCCACAAAGAAATAATTAATTTCAAATATACTGACTTTAACCATTTACAAATATAAAAAAGTATTTTTTTATTTCACCAATTTTTTTATTTCATTAATAATAGGTTTTTTAGCGATTATTGCCGTTAAATTTATACGAACATATCTCTTTGTTTGCGAGCATAATTCATTTCGGAAACGTACTTATAAACCAAATTACACGTAGTTAAGTATTTGTTATTCTTCTCTATTCATGGATTTCTGTTATTTAATATCCCTCTCACAATTTCAACATTGTTATAATTTATGTGTATAATTTTCTAGCTTATTTTATAAAGCTAAATCTACAAGAAAAAAATATAATAACCTCTAGTTTTATCCTACTAAGAAAAAAAACACCAAAACACCAACACCAAAATTCTGTACATGGAAGATCAATCCAACGATCAAACTCCACAAATGTTGTGAATTGCTAAAAACATATTTAATTTTATGATATTCAGACATCACCATTGTTGAAACACTTCAGTCTTCGTTGACTTGACTCAAAGTTCATCAGCAAGTTGGTTGGGGTGGTCCTCCAAACGATGTTATTACTTTATGCTATACTTGATTATTTCGTCTTTAATGAAAGTTGTGTTGGTGTAATGATGTTTAGAATAATTATTTTACTAAATAATTTTTTTTTTGCGGATGACATTAAATGGAAAATCTTTTCCAGTGGATGTTTACCATTTTTATATTTATGAACATTAACAATTTACTTTAATGTTCAGACTAAATCTAATAGTATACAACTCTAAAGTCTATTTGTTGTTTTGCTGTCATTAAACAGATTAATAGCCAAAATATTATATAGTGATTCTAGTCTATCTTCGTATCTGCTACTAAACATTGATATTATTTCCTCAATGAGATTGATATGGAGATCTTCATGTATTTGTATATTTATGAACCACGGGACTCTGATAATATTTCTTATACATTTTAATTGAAACTTTTGTATAATTTGTATGTTTGATTTACTGGCTATACTCCAAACTGATTTCATACTTATAATTCCGACCTTTGCCCTAAAACTAGTAAAGATCTTTAATATTTTTAGGTAAATCCGAGATGTGTGCCTAAATATTTGATTAGGACAGACTTAATTGCCAAGAAGTCTTCCTTAGTGTAAATGTGATATGCATAGATTTCATTTTGTTAATTAATATTCCTCAGTTTTTAAGCTTGTAATTTATCTAAACTTTTTAATTCCTTAAAGGAACTTTAATAAATTAAACAGAGCATTAAATAATACTTATTCCCAAAAATATATTAAATTCTAGATCAAACATAAATTGAACTCAATTATTTATAGTTACTTTCAGTGACGGTTCGTTACAAAAGTTCATAAATTTGAATATATATCATTAATATCTTTATAAAGACGAATAAAATAATTCTATGAAATATACTCAATCCATTTTTTTACAATAATTAATTTAAATAAAATCTTTTAAACAATAATCATTTATAAACTAATACACATAAAATATAAATTTCAAGAATTTTCATAAAAAAATAATATCTATTTTTCTTATTTGTTTTTATGCAATATATATATATTTTATGCAAAGTATTTTTTAAAACTTATTTTAAGCTAATTATACTTATTATTAGAAAGTATGCATAGTTTTTTTTACTAAAACATCAAACTTTATTCATGAAATTAACTAAACTAAATTTATTACTACAATAATTATATATCTTATTTTTTTATTATGTTCAGTCACCCTATTATTATTTTTGATGTAAGAAAAAGAATGTCCATTGAGAAAATGCCTATTGTTTCCAGACTAATATTTTGTATTGTATAAAATAATATTGCTTCCTTGTAATTATTATGAAAAGGCGGAAACACTGAGGTCAATAGCCCTTTGTATATGTAAACATATAACAATATTTTATCTCGATTATTAATAATAATAATAATATTTATTGCAGCAACAAATTATAAAAATAATGAAAAAAGAAATAAAATAAAATTGTAAATCTTTTAAATATTTATAGATTTATAAGAAAAAATAAACATTTCTATTTATAATAATAAATATATGCTTTAAATATTCGAAATACAATGATAGTTTTATTTATTTTTATGCTCAATATGTCCAAATTTGTATTCATAGAAAGATCTCCCTACCCGTCGATTATATTTATTTGTACTTGGTTGGTTATCAAAATAATAAATTATAACTTTATTTTTATTATGTCACACATATAGATGGAGCCTCTATCGATAAATCCATATGATTTTAGGAAGTACCAATCTTCAGCCGACGCCTGTCAAAAATTCATGGCAATTTGACGTTTAGTTTACAAGTTACAGTGATTTTAGTGACGTTACTTTTGTAATTTTCAAATCAATGAATTTGATAAATGTGTTGATAAAACTTTGATTTTTGATGGAAAAAATACCGTTCAAGCAAAGCAATGGCTTGGGGATTTTGCTACGTCGAGACAAATGGTAGAGAAGTGGTTTACTGAAATTCAAATTTTTCGAGTCGTGTAAAACTTAACGAACAGTAATAACCATTAGAAATCTTAAAATGTGCAGGAAATCTAATTATCATAACAATTAGAACGCCTAATTTGAGTCTGCTTTAATATCGTTCTTTTGATACGTTCCATTCGTTCAACTTTATTCATCATCATTATCATTCGAGACGGCCCACGTCCGAACAATATAATTATCATCTTCCTATGTCAATAAAAAGGCATCAATTTAGTTATTAAATACAGATTAATAGCAATGGAACGTATTATTCGATAATTACATTAACAGTTACCTGTTCCCCAATAAATTATCCATCCTCGAATCTGTTCGAGCATTCGTGAACATTTCAGTAGCGCGAATAAATAGCGTTTTTTCACTTGTAAGAAATAAATTTCTCAGCATTTAACATGGTCCTTTTATAGGCAAGGCAATAAATTTCGAAAGAACTCTCGGCGACGATTAAATTACTATAAATATTTCGAGAAGAACTAGAAAATAAGCAACCGGCGTGGGAGGATTATTCAAATCACACGTCCAACGATTATATATTAATTTGCCACTTTTATTGTCGCTCGATTAATTTATGTGCACCATAATTACCATTTAAAACATATTTTTATAATTGGAATAATCGGAAAACGTCGCCGTTTCAACAATTTAGATATCAGTGTCAAAACATTGGTTATAAATTCATTTATTTATTATACATATTTTCCATATTTTCGAAATGTTTTTTACAAATAAAGATGCAGTATCCAATTTCTATTGCATTTTTTTTTATAAATAAACGTTTCTTTTAAATAATAAGACAACTTTCATCTTATTTGTAAATTCAAGCGCAAAAAAAAACATAAAATACAGAAAGTGATAAATAATTCATAGCTACAATATTTGTATACAAAATACCTATAAAAAATAGGTAATCAAAATTCATGAACAAGAGACTTTTATGGTTTAAAACTACAAGCGTATTTTCTTTGTCAAAACACGATACTTCAGTATTTCACCATAAATACAAATAAAAATATCAATGTTTTTTTATAATTTTGAATGTAGTAATTACCAATATCTACTTACTAAGTTTTAGTTAATTAGTTAATTTCAGTATTTTTTCTTTAAATTATTTTTATTAAAAAAAAAATTATTTTCAAAAAATTAATCGTTTCAAAAATAAACAGTTTTAGTTTTATCAAATTTGTCAATTAGGGCTGCGTAGTTTAGTGCGGCAGCCAATGTGGATTCAATAGAAATTAATTAAATATTTCTAAGTTTTCTTTGGTTTATTAAACTTATTAAGTAGTTTTTTCTTAATTTCAATTTGGAAACATTACATTCACCATTAGCTACAGAGATGTGAATAAAATTCTCATATTGTTGTAGTTTCGAATACAACGTAATTAAGTTACAAATTACAAATTAAGATTCATTTTCGACTGCAGATTAGTATAATCATTTTCTAGCGTTTGTCATCTATAATCTTGAAAAAACTCAACTCAAATATCACATAAAACTGTATTTTCAGAAGAGTGAAACGTTTATTCAGACAATGTAACGGTAATATACAGAATATAATTGAAAAAGTTTATTTTAAATGTATTATCCTCTATTAAAGGCGCCTTTGTACTCCAATTTCCTTCTGCTCTAATTTCAGTTTCGACAAGAAATTCTGTACTGCATTAAAAAATCTCTACAATCTCATTATCAACAATTTTCATCTATTGTCTATAACATTTTTCTTTTTGTATCGTTCCTGATAACATCATTCCATAATCTTACAAATTTCTAGTTACAGATTGAAATACCTTCAAGACTGAATAAATAAAAACTCAAATAAAATATCATGATTTACACTGCATATAATTTTTTGATATTTTTTGCTTTAACTTCAGCTTCAATGTGTAGACATCTTCTAAAATTTGAAATAATGCATCATATATTTCACAAAGTTGAATTCGTAAAGGTTTTAACACATCTACTATATTTGACCACCTACAATGGTTTTACAAAAATGTTATGAAACACTTAGCACTTGCCCAAAGCTTTGTAAAACCAGAGAAAAAAGTGTAAAGTTCAAGTACAATAATTATTTCTATAGAAGAATACGCTGCATCATTCATAATTTTGAATATTAAATAGTTCAAATATTATTCTGATTTTAGTACTCTTAATGTGTTGCCAGATGCGGCTCAGCTCTGACAATTTTGGTTATGTCCATAGCAATATATAAATAGCTTATTTTGTCGTAATCTTCGAAATAAAGTTGTGATATAAATCTAATCCTTTTTAGCACTTCAACTCGCAAGTATTTTATTATTCTATATGTATCAAGATTATTAAAATTGAAATGTTTTCTGTGATTTACGTATTTAAATAAGCAAGTATTAAATCACAAAAAAATCACTTGAAAATTTCATATAACGTTATAAATTTCTAATGTTTGTTAATACTTTACATATAAAGATTATTAAAATTTAAATTTTTTCTGTACTTTAAATATTTTAATAAGCAAGTATTAAATCACAAAAAACTAGATTAAGAATATATTTATTATATTAATAATTAATACAAATATAAAACAAAAAATCACTTGAAAATTTCATACAACGTTAAAAATATCTTATATTTGTTTGATATTAATTTAAATTTCAACTCGCAAGTATTTTATTATTCTATTGTATCAAAATTATTAAAATATTAATTTGAGTATTTAAAATAAGTCAATTAAAAATATCTTAATTATATAATAAATAACTAGTACAAATATAAATAGAAAAATTCACTTTCAAATTTTATTAATTAAAATTGTACATTTTCAATGTGATATTTGGCAACATGCCTGCTTAAGTCCCATAGAAATCCGCTAATTTACGTGTATGATATAATGGAATTTTCGCATTCCGTGCTACAGTATTATTAATTCAATAAAATGGAGCAACCCACATGCCAACTGCTCATGTATCAGCGCCGAAAAACCGTTCCATTTTCTTTGTTTGCATACGAATTTGGTAATACGAAAATAACATTTTAACACAACACAATCGATACAAAATGAATTGAATTAGAATAAACACGATTCATTATTTATAAATTCATCAGTATTTAAATATGCAAGTAATAATAACAGTATTTAAAATTAATTTAATTAATTGACATTAAATATATTCGTATTTTCTTATTCATTAAACTACAATATACTAACCATATTATCATATCAAATTCATTTATTTTTGTGTATTTAATTAAAATCACTTATTGTTAATTAAAAATATTCATATAATTAATAGTAATTTTTATAGAAACAGTAAAAAATATATTTATTTTATAATGATTATATAATTAACAGTAATTTTTATAGAAACAGTTAAAAATACATAAAAATTTAACTGGTAACTATATTTGAAAGACTTCTGTTTTTCAAATCTTAAAAAAAATATTTTAGAAGAATTTGCAAATATTTTATTTAACACTTTTTCATACTTAAGACTTAGTAGAGAAGAATTTAGTTTTCTATTTTCATCGATTATTGTTGATCATAAAATTATCGATTATATATTTATTCTTTTATCGTCTTTTTACTACTTTTTGAAAGTCTATAAAATATGTCAGCGGGAAACGATAAATTAAACGGTATCGTCAGATTTTATAGATTTTTTTACATTTTTGCAATAAAAGTGGGAATGTAATAATAGCTGTAAAAAATTGCGTTAATTTTGTTGGAATATATTTGCAATATGGTCAATAGCCTAGCCCTTAACAATAGTTTAAAATTAATATTTATACACTTAACAGAAAATAATTATTCTTTATTAACTTTTTTGTATTAAATTTATAAGTTTATATTTTTTTGTAATAAATGTTTAGTTAATAAATTTATATTTCTATAATTATCATTATTTAACTGTAATAAAAATTACTATTTTAAGTCATAAACATAATTTAATATTATTTATAAAATTCTATAATTATATTATTCTATTCTGATTCAACTTGATAAACTATATTTATTCATGTAAAATAATTACAGTACATTTTTTGGTCAATTAATATAAATGTTTAAATCGATATTAGGTAATTATTTACGTACATATTTAGTTAATCCAGTATTTTTTTAAGTGCAGAATTTTGTTAAACTAAAATAATATAATATTTATTTGTTTCCAAAATATATTTAGATCTTAAAAATACACGGGATCAAAAATTTCCCGGGAAATTTGCTAATTTTTATAATCCCAACTTATAGAATTCACGTTTTAAACTCCGGAATAATTAGATATGGATGAACAATGTGAATACTAAAAATATTCGATGTAAAATATTATTAATTTTCATAAATAAGCCCAGTTTTTCTTTTTGAAAATCAACCATACAAAAGATTTTGTTAACAATTATTTGTGAAACTAACCCATCTTCAAGTAAATCTATTTTTTTGTAAAATTTCAATCCAAATTCCCGGAATAGAAAATCCTAAAAATAAACAATTTATAATAAAAAATATTTTGCACATTTTCTGTTAAACATTTGTTGAACCATCGATTATATTAATTAATTGTAAAAAAAATGAATATTAATAACTCTTAATTGTATTAGTTATATTTAGAAATAGTAATAAAATAACATATATTTCGTTCCTTTTTTTATAAAAAAATATTCGATAATATAAGATTTTTGTTGAGAAATAAAGTAATACAGATGAATTATTTCTACCAATTTTAATAATTATTGCAGATTACTTATTAAATTAAGTATTTACGTATTTAGGGAATCATTAAAGTTATTTACATAATAAATGTTTACCAAATTTCTACCAATTATTGACCATATGGCGCAGAATTATTACAAATGACATCTAATAACCATTCAAATCGTTAAAAAAAATGATTTATGTTTTGTGTTCAGAAATAAATTAATTAAAATTTAAATTTAATTGCTTCGAATTTAAATCCACGACGAAATGACCGCTTATAAATAAGCTAAATTTGAATAATCGGAGTGTATTTATTTGGTTTCTGTAGATCCGCAGATCCGATTGTGCTTAGGCCTACACTCTTTTTAGCCATAAGTGTTACATAAATTAAGAGAATTCGGCGAAGGATGAGGAATGTGGGGAAAAACAATGTGCTGAGAGGGCCCAACACGTCGATATGTACCGTGTCCGTAATGCGCAAATTTGTACACCAAACAGGACCTCCGATCCATCAGCAATTCCGAACACACCACAAATGGACAAATTTTTCTGTATTGTCCACACAACATTCATTCACATCCAACAAATCCTGTATTATCCTATTAATAATTTATTTAGTTCGGCAGAAAAACCAACCTGTTGGAAACTATGAATTAAATTTGCTGTAAAATAAATTAAATATATTTCAGTAATTATTGAAAATTAATTATGTATGCTTTACAAAAATAATTGCACTCAATAATAATTAAAATATATTTGTTAAATTAAATTTAATAATTGGATTACTATATAATTTTATTTATATATAAAAAAATAGAAAATAAAATTCAGCAATAGTCCGGATTCACTATAGTCTGGATTTTTTTTTATACAAAAAATGAAAATTTTCTATTTATATAGTTAATTTTTATGCGGTTTTAAAGTCCTCGATTAGTGCCGGAACCAATCTGAGAATTAACAAATTATTTACTAGAAGTAACAACGACATAAACAAAAATATAAATTGCTTTTTATATTTCAGCCTAATAAACTCATTATTTTCAGACAGAAACAACAATTTATATTCTATTTAACATAACTTAAGTTTCCATTATAGTTAGTGTCAATCACATTTAATTCTATGGTTTTATTTGAATATTTAAATTAAGTGCTACTAGCCTCCAAACATCATCATTAGTATTTATAAAAGTAAACCTCGTTTTACATCGTTAAATATTACAAAAAATATAAGAATTTATATAAATAGTTAAATTAAAACTTTAGATTTATATCTGTAATTTTTTATTTAGAAAATAAATGTAATAAATTAAATTTAATAATTTTGTCAGACTTAATTTAATTATTTTTAAACATGACGTCAATATTGTTGTTAATATCTCACATTTTACCAAAATTAACGAAAGTTTATAATAATGATAAGATTTGTGAAATTGTAGTAAAAATTATATCATTAATACTAGAGTCGAAACGTATAACTTCAGAAAAAATAATAACAAAAAAACACAATTAATTACATCATTGTCAGACGCCACTCCGCGTTAATTACGATGTTACTTAAAATTAAATAATTGTAACCAAAGACAAAATTTTAAAATTTACGTTTTTCAGTTTTTGCATAATAAATTCGATTAAATTTAATTATAATTATGGTCATTACTCATTAATTTGATACATTTATATATTATTTCTTTAAGGCTGTAGAAGATTTTTATGTTATTTTTATATGTTTGTTTACTTGCTCGAATCAATATCATTAAACTTTTTTATTATATAATTCCTTCTTTTAAATATTCTGTTATATTTATTGAATTTCTTTCTCTTTAAAATAAAACTAATTGAAGAATTAAATATGTACAAAAATGAACTGTATTATAAAATATTACTGTAATTAAAATATTGCTGTATTATTTTATTGTTTATTACTAAATTTGATGTAATACATACGAGAATCTGTGGGATATTGACCAAAAAATAATTTAAAATAATAACAAAACTGAGCAATTTGCTTTGTCGGATGAACAATCACATTTATCGTGAGTGGAATTTTGATGTAATTGCGTTGGAAGAGGAAAAAAACAACCACTTTGGTAATACGTGAGAATAATCGTAAATAATTACACGTTCTACATTTTTTTTCTATACGTGTTCTATAATTCTTTCGACGGGATTCAATACGAGAACACTAATAATTTTAATTAACAACTGACATTTTCTATAATTGCAAAAAATTAATTCCCAATTTGGGTCTTTGACCTGTGTAACAATCAACATCATCTTTATTTGTTAAAATACATTATACAAAATAACATATGAAACAATATTAATTTTACCATAAATAACTAAAGTATAATTAATTTAGTTATTTAGTTAAAAAAAAATCTATACATTTTTTATATAATTTCAAGAAAAATAAATTAGTAAATGATAATCAATTTTATTCAAATATAAATTTCATATAAATCGACAATCTATTTTTAAATACGCAAAAAATTAGAGTTATTAATAATTTAATTTGTAATTCATGTTTTTCAGTACTTCTTCTATAAATTTCTGATTCTAAATTATAACCCTTATTTGCAATAATTTCATTAAAATATATACAAATAAATTAACATCATAAAATAAATTTTGTAATAATAGAAAAATGATACATTGATTTTTTAAAGTATTTTATTTATATCAAAAGCATAAATGCTTCATTCATTTAAACAATAAATAAATATTAATAAAAATATTGTTATATAATTTCATATATGAAATTTATAAAAAAAAATACGTATGATTAGAATTATTAAAAATTTAATTTGTAATTAAATTTTGTAAGTTTTTCAGTACTTCTTTTATAAATTTTGGATTCTAAATTTTATTCTTTATACGCTATAATTTCATTAAAATATATACAAATAAATTAACTCATGACATCATAAAATAAATTTTGTTATAATAGAAAAATGTTATTTTGAATTTTCAAAGTATTTAATTTATATCAAAAGCGGAAATACTTCATTCATTTAAACAATAAATAAATATAGCTCATAAAATATTTTTATAATAAATTTTACAAATATTATAAAAAAAAAACTTACGTATGATTAGAGTTATTAATAATTTAATTTGTAATTTAATTTTGTAAGATTTTCAGTTTTTCTTCTATAAATTTCTGATTCAAAATTATAATCATTATTCCCAATGATTTCATTAAAATATATACAAATAAATTAATTATCATAAAATAAATTTTATTATAATAGAAAAATGTTACGTTGAATTTTCAAAGAATTTTATTTATATAAAAAGCAATTTATTTAACCAATAAATTTTGTAATTATTATTTATATATTATAAAAAAAAATACTTTTTTGGTAGTAAACAGGAATCAATTTTGTACTTAAATGATTATTTTGTCTTTGAATTAATATTGCATTATTTTTATAAATATTTAAATTTGGATTTGCATTTTTATCTCAAGAAAATATTAATTATAATAACGAATATACTAGAGTTAATAACTAATTATTTTTTTTATTCTTTATGTACTTGTAACTGTTTCAATCAATATTAATTGGAAACATATTATTACTATTATTATAAATAAATATATTTTATAAATATTGTTATATAATTTCATACATGAATTTTATAAATATTATAAAAAAAAACTTACGTATGATTTAAAAATTGTGTTCATCTTGATGGAAATATTGTTATATTCTGTAATTTTTTACTGGGTACTACTGGTTAATATGATATGTAGTTTGGTACTAAACTGAAAATTTCTGCAAAGGACAATTATACCAACATACACACACGAATGTTTGTTAATATATGCCCGGTTTGCTCCTACCATTGAAAAGAAGTGGTGGTAGGAACCAGATTAGAACAGACCAAATTAATACGAAAAAAAAACTATATGCGAGATCATGTGTGTGCGTGTTATGTGTGGAGGAACACTCAGTGTTTTTGGAACTGTACTTTCCGAAAAGGACCTGGTCTAATTCATATACGATATTCTTGTATAATTTTCTTAGATAAGAGCTGGATTTAAATCAATTAAATAAATTTATTTATATGGAAAACAATGTAAATATCATTATATTTTATATTTTTACGAGTTACTTCATAAA
The DNA here is from genome assembly GCA_963457615.1 of Nicrophorus investigator. Classification (NCBI taxonomy): domain Eukaryota; kingdom Metazoa; phylum Arthropoda; class Insecta; order Coleoptera; family Silphidae; genus Nicrophorus; species Nicrophorus investigator. The sequence continues at coordinate 26,793,769 of OY735140.1, forward strand.
AATACTTTAAAATTATATAATAATAATTATTTTCGGTAAAATAATTTCAACAATTATATTAAAATATAATTCCTAAATTTTCTATAATAAATATATAATTATGTTTGTATATAATAAATGAACATGTAAAGTACGTGATGGAAATTAGAATTTTTAAGACATGAATAACTTTCAACAAAACCTTTATATTCTTTTAATTTAATATTCTTGGTCGTTATTAAAATATTAATTATGTCCAAAATAATATTTAAATTCCCTATATCCTTTTTATATTAACTAAATACATATGTTTTACATTGTCAACATTTCATGGAACATTTCCATAAAAGTCACGCATCAAAATTAGTTTGTATAAATATGTGTAAAAAAACAATGAATCAAATTTACTCGAAAGAATTATTTGATTATAATTATTATCATTAACTAATTTAATAATAAGTTACATATATAATATTAAATTATAGATTGATTAGTAATTTTATTAAATTATTTATGTTATAATAATAACATTTATTGGCCAGTATACAAAATATAAAAATACAGAGAAAATAAATGTAACTCTGAAAAAACACAAACAATTAAAAAAAGAAAAATCCTAAATATAAAACAACTAAAAATTAATTCAATACAATAAATATACCTGGCCAAAGGGCTATTGACCAAGGTCTGCCCTATTTATGTTATAAATTCACATTAGTATTATATTTTGAAGGTAAAAAAATACATACAAAAACTGAAAAAAAATAGTTCAAAACGCTTCTTTTATTTTATTTTTGAGAACATTACGATTTAAGTTAAAATATAATAAAACCCAAAGACTTAAGGCTATTAGAGTAAAATTTAGAAGAATTTTTAATAAACGCAAAAAAATCTTTCACCTTTTATATTAAACTTATCAAATCTAAAATTTTAATGTTAATTATATCGAATATAAAAATGCGTAAGTAGTGTGTACGCCTAATGACTAATGAAATGCAAGATACACCAAATAATACAAATAATAAAATTACATAATATCAGGTATATATTAAACACGATTAAAAATTGATTATAAGCAAACAGTAAAGCAAATAATAACAAGATGTTTTAAAAGTTTACTATTGTTTCAATATTAAAAATAAATTTAAATGAAAAAAACACATAATTTTATGTATTTTATTATTCTTTATAATTTATATTTATTTCAACTTGTTTTTTTTTTTAATTTAATTGCAATTAAAGAATAACATCAAACATATTTGTTTCTTAATATTATTTAAACACTAATAATAATATAAAAATGTAATCTACACTCAAGAATAATGTTTAAACAAGTAATGTATCAAAATAATTCAAATAATTATTATATAAATTATATTATTTCTTGTAGCTAATAAATTATTTTTATTATTAGAAATTTTCTAAAATTATTTTTATGGAAACATTTATTATCAATACGAAAATACCCTTTGGAAAGATGTATTTATTTATTTATTTATTAAAAAATAATTTTTCCTAGGGTTTATAATTTATTTTTATATATTTCTATATATAATATATATTTTACATTTATATTATTTATTTATTTTTGTTTTTATCTAACCAAAAATTTAGAATTTAGTATTTTAACTAATTAATAATAAATCAATAGATAAAATATAATGTTTGTATCTAAAAGAATCCATATATTCTTAATAATTGAACCAACGACAATAAATCAATCGTTATGTGCGATCACCGTGAAATTGACATTCAGTGTTTTTGTCGATGTTTTAAAATTAATTATTTCGAGTAGCCTTAAAACAAATGGTAGTTAAACATTTAAGAGTTTATTGCTACCGAGAGTGGGCGTCTAAAGTATTTGATTATAAATTAAACATATTTAAAAAAAATTCATAACTACAAGCAATTAATTGCGAAATACAGCAGAGTTTACAAGATGTTTTTGTAGTTTACATTCGTTTTAGTAAAGCAACATAATTTTATTTACAACTATATAAATTATATACATATACCTATAACTATATAAATTGTTTACGTTTGAATTGTCGCGGATTTAAATCTTGAGAGGTCACAGGCGCAATTCAATATTCTTTAATTCTAAACTTATTTTTTATTATGGGTTTTAAACAACAGTTAAGAAAATGATGACAGATGGAGATTATGTTCTCTAAGGGCTGCAATAAGTTTTCCTTTTGTAAGACTTGAAGACTCTTAATTTAAGAAGCTTCAGGCGCGCGCCTTGTGCTTTTGTGCAAAGAAGTATCTCACTGTAATAATTACAATTAGCAAAATGTCAATAGATCTTTACAATTATTATTGCTTTTTCAGGCTTCATAATTTATATTTCCTTTTGTATATACTTACATTTTTTAAAATTTATTTGTTAGAATGTATAAAACAATAAGTATTGTGCAATTATTATTGAAATTATTATGAACACTTATTGTTGCTTTTCAGGCTTTATAATTTATATTTAATTTTGTATTTATTTACATTTTCTTTAAATTTATTTGTTAGAATGTATAAAACAATAAGTATTGTGCAATTATTATTGAAATTATTAGAACAATTATTGTTGCTTTTTCAGGCTTTATAATTTATATTTACTTTTATATTTATTTACATATTATTGTTAGAATGTATAAAATAATAAGTATTGTATTTCCATAGCCAAAACCCTCCTATTGATCTCCTTTATACTAAAACCAAAATTGTTCTTTTCATCTTTATTAAATTGATGAATGTAGAAATATTTGCATATTTACAGCAAATATTTCTACATTCTTTCTAAATTCTGTATCCTTTGCAATCCAAACATTCTATAGTTAAATATATATTTTTATAATATTACATGACAGATTTACACATGGAAAGGCTAAGGTTTATAATCCTTTGACCAGTTGAATTTTCTTTTAGTTTTATTTTTGAAGAATTATTTTAGGTATCTAAATTAAATTTAATAAATTATCTATTTATTTATATAAATAATTAAGTTTTTTTATTATAATAAAATCATCATTTATTGGCCAGTATAATAATACAAAAAAGAAACAAGGAAAAGAAATATAAATCTGAAAAAAATCTTTCCGCCTCATAAAAAATAATAATTTACACTTATTTCATTTGACATTTTCATTATATTTCTGTGTAATAAATAATTATTGCATAAATAATTGCAAACTAAAAAGTGTTAAATTATAGAAAAACTTAAATGATTACAACGAACTATAGACCGTACTTCTTTCCACGCAACAAATGTAAGGTCATCAACTTAAAAATATGTAAACATTCAATTTATTAAAATATTACATAATAATTTCTATAAAATTATTTAAAACAATATTTAATTTATAAACATTTCTGTAATTAATTCGATTAATTCGATCTGAAAAATATTATTATTTAATATAAATATAATTGAAATGTCACATATAATTATATCATATTTAAATGTAAATAAAAACTGTTTCTTGGTAGAATATTGTGGAAGAGTATAAAACTTATTAAAATGTGGGATGTATTAAATTACTTTATTTTTATTTAATAAAACGATTAAACTAAAAAATCTATTTTTAGCATATAAATAACATTGCATCAATAACAAAAATTTTTAACAAAAAAAAATCATTTTACCACACAATTTTAAATATTTTGTATATTTTTTGATATTTTAACATTTTATCTATTTATTAATTATTAATCATTACATAATAATTTATATACAATTATTTAAAACAATAATTAATTTACAAACATTTAATTACAGTTTGATATGAAAATTATTACTTTAATATAAATATAATTGAAATTTCACATATTATATCATATTTAAATGCACATAAAAACTGTTTTCTGGTAAAATATTGTAGAAGAGTATAAAACTTTTTAAAATGTGGGATGTATTATATTACATTATTTTTATTTACTAAAACGGTTAAACTAAAAAATCTATTTTTAACAAAAAAATAATCATTTTACTACATAATTTTGAATATTTCATTTATAACTGTATATTGTTTGATATTTTATCATTTTATCTATTTGTTAATTATTAATCATTTTTATAAAATCATACATTTTTATGTATAAAAATTGAATTAAAAACTTTATAGTATTTCTTCAATCTGATAAAAATGAGTTGGCTACTAATAAGTTTGCATTGTATAAATTAGATGGAATTTCGTGGAAATGTGGACATTTTCATGATTTATTAACAAGTTGAAAGATTAATTTTAAAAAATAAATGAATTATTCATATTTTTTACTTATAATGAAGAAGGTAAATTACAAAGAGGCTGATTAATGTCTCTGCACAGTTGATGACAATCTGAAAGAAAGCAATCTTCCTTTCAACGCTCAAAAAAATCTGACCGTTGTCTGTGAGTCACACGTCCAAATTTAGCGTATTTTTATGGGAGATAAGGCGGATAGGATCGTCTTGAAATAAACTTTTCGATTTTATAGATATCATTCGGTTATAGATTTATTAAAACAATAGACCGATGATGTCAGTTGCTCCGATGAAACACCGTTCATCATTAAATATTTATGTATAATTTATTGCGTTAACAGCGCAAAATCTGACAGCTACGTGGGTGTCATTTAATTACTACAGCCCAGATAGTACTCACACTCCGTCGTTCCATTTGGCTGTGAAACAAAAGCTCAAATATGGACCGTTAACTTGATCTATCGTGTATTTCATTACCGTGATATTTTTCAATCCTGTATGGGATTCGAATTTAGCTCACATAAATTGCTGCTGCAGTGCTTCCAGTTAAGAAAAGTGAAACAAAAAAAAATAGAAACCTAGTAATTTGATGCACCGTACACACACAAATGCCTCTCATCTTATAATTATAACTGATTTTAATGTATTCTCTTGTACGTTATTTTATTTTAATGGTCGACTTGATGATGCAGCCATTAAAATTACTTACAATATTCCATCATTATTTCTCTTCTTTCTTCTCCTCTGGTTACGTTTTTATTTTTTTTATATTTCTTCTGATCATCATCAGCCTTTTTTATCTCTCTCTCTCTCTCGTTCTTTTTCTCGATCTCATTTCGTTTCGCTTTAGGAACCTACTCAATATTTTGACCATTCGGCTGCCCACAAAGCCACACATTTCCGTCTTCAATCTCCCGAACTAATTAATTGCCAATCGCTTCTCTTCCATACAAATTACATTTACAGTTAGACAGGAGGAAAGTGCGAAACGATGTCCGCTCCAGGGTAAAGCCTAATAAGTGAAACTCTACGACCTACACAGAGCATATGTGGATGTGGACACATCGGAATTGCTTTTTAATAAATTGTAAATCGCCTAATTTATTGCACTAATAGTCAAAAAGCAATAAATTGGTTTACGATTTTTCACCTACGCATCAATAATTTCTTTCTATTCCTTATGACAAGAAACTAGAAATTGCGTATTCACCTAAATATATTTTATTATCACATAATAAATATTTTATACAATTTTTATTTGATAATAAAATAGTTATAACCCTTTGGTCATATTTTGTAATTAATAAATGTTATTATTATATAAAATAATATATTTTTTTTTAATAATAATATTATATCAGTTAAATTCGAGACGCGGTTTTGTACAGACGTATTCTGCAGAGCAACTGTGATAAAATTATCTGTCTTTTTTTTGCTTTTGTGATGGAATCACCAGGCGCTGAGATTCAGTGTATGCTTATGGCCATGGAGCCGGAAATGAGTGCTTCGGAGACTTCTTCCTGCTTTTCGGAAGCCTCGGATTCCGGATGGGAGCAGGGAAAACGGAAACGTGGAAGGCCAAGGAACGAATCTTCAAAATCATCGACAACTTTTAAAACGCTACAAATTCCAACAACGAACCGAACCGATAAGCCAACCGAAAAAAATGTTACTAACAAAAAAATCAACACTATATTTAATATAAAAATTTGCGAAGCGTTAACTCGTTCTGAGTTATCTAACCTGTGGTCGAGGAGCCCGGTCAACCGTCAAGACATCATTCTGGAAACGAAGACAGGCTTCCTGCTAAAATCAAATAACCCAAAGGCTGTTGTCCTTGCATACCTGGCGGATCTGCAGGGTCGGGGCCATATCTCTTCATACGCCGAGAGTGTTCCTCGAAAGGAACCTAAAACACACAGCCACAACGTAACACTGTCCTGTGTCCTCACGAGGATGGACCTGGACATCATGGACGCAGAGATCAGTAAACACCTAAAGAACTCTGGCATCGAACATGGGTTCTGTAAGAGGATTATCTCCAGGGCAACAGGACAGCCTACGTTCAAGATGCGCATCATCACAGGGTGTGCATCTTCCTTTCAGAGACTCCTGCACAAGGGCTTGTTCTATATGAACAAGCACTTCTCTGCAGTCGAGAGCATACCACCGCCTCCGATACCTGTGCCTTGCGTTAGGTGTCTGGAATTCACACATGCAACGGACGCTTGTCCCAACAAAACGAAGTGCTCAAAATGTCAGGGACCACATCCGACCCACCGTTGCACCTCGCCACTTTCTCCTAAATGTATGGCATGTGACTCTGAGGACCATGCTGCATGGTCATCAAAATGTCCCAAGAGACCAACCAAACCCATCCCAGGTGTGCCTAATGCAATGATAAGGTCATTAAATAAAAAATCGAGCGAACTGTCTGAGGATTTTACGAGCAGCAGAATTCACAAACCATTAACAATCCACGACCATATTATCAATACTTATATTAACAAAATAAATTCCACAAAACATTCTGAGGATCGTGCTGAGTTGCTTCAGCGGTTGAAGAGACGATTCATCAGTAACTTCAACATAGACACACACGTTTGCTTTTCGGGCAACCACGTTTATGTGCTGATGTTCGACCTAGATAATCCGGAGCTGGAGTCACCTACGGGTTTGGTTCAGGGGACTTCCGGGTCCTTCGTCGTGAAGTAAGGATAGCCGGTCCGTGTCCGGTCGAATTAACCATTCATCAACCGAATACAAAGAACATGAATATTATTTTTTTTGAATAATCTATTTTTAATTAAGCATATTAGAATTGATTTTGTTGTTCAAACTATGTTTCATCATATTGCAGTATATTCTGTATTTTTTTTGCAAATACAATATTATTTTCAATAAAAATTGTACTAAAAGTACAATCAAAAGATTAGAAATTAAGTTATCAAAATTAATGGATTTAGAAAATTTGGAAAAATAAATTTATAAAATGCAATATAAAACTTTTCAATACATTGTTATGTTGAATATCATATGGGATACACAATTTCAGGTAATTACTTTAGATAATTTACTTATATAAATGTATTAAAAATGCAAAAAGAAAAGAAAAACATAATGTAGAATAATATATTTAAGAGGATTTATTGTTTCTCCTGGTAATCTTTTCAGACCCACTTATTTCATACTGCACAAAACGTTTAGTTATTTTCTTATTTTTAGCGTATTTTTAGGTTGTAAGACATTATCTTTACTGATATTAAAGAATTCTTTGAAACTGAGAATAAAACCTAGGCACTTTTAATCATCTTGGAATACACCTGTATCTCGCATATAAATTACAGAGTTAAAAAAATGAAATCACGAAAAACAAAATCAAAAAAATACCTTCTGATAAACTAACAACAAAACTGGTACTTAAGAAGTGTTGTTAACTATTTATAAATTTAAAAACATTGTATTTTTTATACAATTCTTATTCTATAACCGACAAAATGTCACAGAAATTGGGTTCAGAAATATTACAAATTATTCAAACAAATTGCTGTTGTAGTTTTAATACATTGTGCACAGTTTGTTACGACTATCATGAGACCAATATGAATCATCTTATTTGTTTAGGAAATATCATACATTCATGAGCTAAAGTATAATTTATATTTATTTTTATTACTATAACTTTTGTTCCATTACATAATGTTCCACCAATAATTAATTACACTTTATTCGAAGGAAGATCAAAATCATTATCGTGACTGTTATAAACGTTTTCGCTATAAATAATGGTAAATTCTGTTGAAAATCTAAGTGAATGTTTTACCAGTTTCCGGCTTTTTCCATACATTCTCTATAATATCTTCTCTTTGCTAATTACCAATTATCAATGATGTAATAATTCATACATATTTTTTAAATAATCACTATTTTATAAATAGAAATATTTCCGCGTTACTTCTTCAAAATAGTTTATAAATTGTTCATATATTCATAATAAGTTCAAAAATACATGATTCAGGAAAATTCATCACATGAAGATTAATTTAAAATATCTACAGTGAAACCGATGATTACATATGATGCAACTAATTATTAAATATATATTAATTCCAAATAATTATTTAAAAAAAAAACACAACAGTGCACTTTATATCATTGACATTTAAGACTTGAGACTTTATGTAAGTATTAATTTTGATACCATGTTTTCATTTCTACATTATATAAGATAATATTTCAAGCGCTGATTTTAAACTTGAAGAGTTTAGTTGGATAATAAGAATATAGATTTATTAAGCAACTTTCTTAGGCGCAACAATATACAAGAATGTAAATAACGTTGCCTATATATATATTTGTAATTGAAAGGTGGTGAGGACTTTCCATTTCATTTTTAGTTATATTTCAGAATTATAAAACATGGATTATTAATCACCTCGATATTCTTGATTTCACTTTATACTTGGATACATAAAATTATCAAAATCGAATATATTTTATATACATTTTTTACGTCCCATTTTGATAAATTACATAATAAATATTGCACTTCTACAATATTTGCAATACTTGTATATTTGATTGGATTTACGCATTTATTTGTCAAAACAATAATGTAAATAAACACAAGCGAATAGAATTATATAAATACATTTAAAAATATAGTAAATCCGACAGCGTAGTTGAAATTTTTTACTTTGTCGATAAATTTCATCAGCTCATCACAATTATAATATGGAAATTAAGTATCTAAAAATTCAAATCACCGTTCAATAGAAACTTTTATTTATTCATTATTTATTTAAATTACTTAATGTATACTACTTACGTAGCATTTTTATCGATTTGTGATAACATTTTGCAACTAAAACATTTTCCTTATATTGCAATCGCCGTTCTCAGAATAACGATAGCGAATGACGTAAATCTAAAGAGATAATAGCAGCATTGAAATTAAATAATCTTGAAATTCAATTACAAAATTGGTATAATCACATTCACAATATTTATGTGTCAATATCAAAGATGTAATGTTCTTAATTAACCATATTTTTTTAGATATTTTCAATTAAATGCAACTGTTGATCTTATTTTCTTATCGGTTTTATTTACTTTTAAAATTGATAAAGATAACTTGTTTATATATGAGTGGCTCAAATATGACCATGAAATTTATTGCAATCGGAAAAACATTGAATTTGTATTTGATCAATAAAGCAATGTATTTGATCAAATACAAATAGATGTAGATGTTGTTGATGAGAAAGTAAAGATGTTAAGTACATATTGCAGAAAGTAGAAGATTTTGATGTGGATGATGGGAATTGCATAGGAAAAGAAAAATAAGTAAGGAATAACAATGTAAATTCAGAAGAATGAGTGATGAAAAAAATGTTTTCTTGTGTTCAACTTTTGTAAGGACTTACCAAAAAATAAATAAAATATGATTAATATAAAATTAATATCTAATTTCGAAATGTAGAATATATACTTTGGCGAAATTTAAAAATTAATATTTTTCACTCTAATTTCTTTATACAAAAAATGCATTTATGTAAGATTTGAAAGTTCTGATTGATTATTTTAGGTCAATTCATAATTCAATATGTCGAATACATTTTAGAAACACATTATTAAAATATATTAAACAATAAAATTGAGTATTCGACTGCAATTTAATGTCCAAAATCTTAATATTTTAAAATTCATAGTTTATTTAAAATCCTCTTCATTAATTTTAGGTATTTCGAGAATTTTTCAAATGTACGGAATTAAAATTTTATTATCAAATGCAGTCATGGTCTTTAAGGGTTGCTGCCGTGGGTTCAGTACAGTGATAATTCACCCTTTACTTGTGTAACCATAAAAAATATTAAAATAAGTAAAAACATATTTTTTCTGCACCTTCAATCAACTCTTTCTGCTTCAAAATCTACTTACAAGAACACCAAACAGTGTTAGACCAGTTATCGGTCTAAATTGTGATTAAATATTGATATCATTTTTATATAAAATGCTAGTGATAATATTTTTTTCTGCTGCTTAAAATTATATTCTAATGGTGAAGTAAAAAATAAAAAATATAATTATAAAAATACAAAGAGTTATATTTTATTTTAATCCATTTTTCAGAATATACTTTACATATTATTCAAAATAATGCAACATTTTATAAACTTTAACAATTAAATTTATAAATTCTGAGTAAAACGGTACAAACAATTTATAGCTCGAAATGATTTTTATTGTATATTTTTTAAGCTAAAATTAATGTTATTTTCTTAAAATTAGTTTTCTATATTGTAATAGAATTCGTCAACCTCTTTGTATTTATTTACTTCATTTTTAATTTTAACTACTTCATCTTCAGTTTTATTTACTTACTTTATATATCAGAGGTCTAGAAAAAAATAAATTTTTGACTTCTGTCTGAAAAATAAACATTAGACATTAATCATACAGTTTGTCAAGGTGAATCATTACACTTACATAAAGTATAATTAATCTAAATTTACATTTAAATCTGCACTAATTTCTATATTCAAAATATATGTATAAAAAGGCGTGTTTCTACAAAACTTGATATATTTAGAATTTTTTGCACTATTTAAAATATATATTTAGATAATTAAAGCATCAATTTCTTCTTGACAATTTATAGGTGATTTTTGAGTAGTTAAATACTTTTATGGAGTTGGTATCTTCATTTTCTCATTTTTACTAAATCTCAATCATATAAACTGAATGCTAATATTTTAAGGCTTATGAGAAATATGTTAATATATAACTATTAAGTTGACAGTGTACTTTGTAAGAGTTCTTTGAAAGGTAACAAATATTTTTAGTTAGACAAATTGTTAGAGATTAAAAGATTGTAAATAAGAAATAATGTGAATATTAAACAATTTTTTTTTTCAAATAATAAAAATATTTTTAATGAATAAACACATACAAAAATAAAGAACTAAATATAATAATAATAATTACAACAATAATACAAATGAATATGAAACTATATGTATGTAATATATATATATGATGTGAATATGTGTAAACCCAATGGTATGTAATGTAAATACAGATTGTGTTATTTACAGCGCATTCCAATAGATTGCTTCCATGTGAATGAATACTACTTTATATGACAAGAGGAAGTGAGTAGCACGCGAATAGACGTGAAGAAAATTTTTAAAAACTGCACATGATAAAAAACAACAATGAAAATAACATGAAAGATTTGCGAAAAGAGTTTTTCAAGAGATCTTTACAAAGGGAAGTAATGCGAAGTGTTGGTGAAACAATAATAAAGTATCATCGATAAGATCACGTTATCAGATAATTGATAATGAGTTATGGTATGAGTTATGAATAAATAAATAGCTTTTCCATTCAAAGCAAGTGGTGTGATGATAGTAGCGATGTTAGACTTGTTCAGTAGTGGTGACCTCCTCCTCCGTAATGAGCTGCTGCCACGGGAATGGCAACCTTCTGAACCTGGGGATGCACTGCGTGGCCGGATTTAGTCACGACCGCATTGAATCCATTGTGGTGATCGGCTGTGTATTTGACATTGCGAACGGTACCATCAGGTTCCACCAAGGAATACTCTCCCTTGACAACATCCCCGTCGCGTTCCTCCACCTGCGACTTCTGATCTCCGGTGTGATGATCTTCCACTCCGTACTTGAAAGCGTATTTTGGATAAGCCTAGAAAAATAAACATGCAAAGAGCAGAAATTACTTCGCTTGCTTTATTACTTCCTCATTTATTTAATAATCCTTTCGAAATCGCCTTAAATGCAGCTTCGTGTCTGGTTCAGTTTCTTGCTGCCGCTACCATGCATAGAAAGTTCACACGCACTGATTATTCAATGAATCCCAGCTTGCATCACCAAAGAACCTTTTTTTTTCTATCGAGCCTCAGCCCTAAGCAGAAGGAGAAAGGCGAAGCCAAATTGTTTGCAGTTGGCATTCGAGCATTTTTCATGCACTGTTTTGATTTATGTCGGTCCAGAATTTAATAGCAAACGCAGCTCATTACGGTATACCCTAATGGCCGTACTTTATAGCTCTATATTTTTTTTCAATTTTTCCTCAAGTTTATTTTGCATTCGTTTTTTGATTGCTGCAAAATCCAGATTGGGATTATGGAAGCATAAATGCGAATTGGAATTCGCACGGCGCGGAATGCCGTTAAGCTACGTTTCTGGTGAACGCTCCAAATTTGGCGACTTAGCTTTTATTGGATTGGATTATCAACTATTACGCGACCCATTACTGCTTCCTCAATTTTTCCGCAAATTATCCATTACCATTGTATTCGTTGCGCAATCGCGGCGAATCTCCACGAAATTTATGTAACCGCAAAGTGCATAAGTTCACGCTTCCTCTGCTACCGCTACTTTCCTCGCTTCCAGACGGAAAATTGTTTCGCATTTTTCATGCGGCGGTAATAGCTGTATTACGTATACTACTTTATTAAGTTAATGCGACATGCTTGGAGATGAAAAGCGCTAGAGTGAAAATGAGAAAAGTATAATGCGGCTAATAAAGTCGAACAACTGGGCGAAGCCAGATGATATTATAATATGCAGACTCCACAAATTTCACGTAACTGCACTTATTTATATATATAAATATAAATATACACAAGACCAAACAAGATACCGATTATATAACACTGAAGTTTCGCCAGTTCAAAATTTAATAAAACGAAAAAGTTTCCTTCATATAAATTTTAAATTACTTTTACAAACAAAAATAATTCGTATTTAAATCACAAGCATAAATCTCAATAAATATAAAACCTATAATATTGAGTTTTCAATTAATCAATTTCAATAATTTTCTTTTACAAAAACAAACTACATCAGCAATAATAATTCGCTCTCTATTATTGATAGCTATAGAGAAACACTATTAGAAAGTGCAACAAAACTTTATTTGTCTTCTAATTGATACAATTACAGAAATGAAAATCACATAAAACAAATTTAACTCGTTTAAAATTAATATAATGGAAACAATTACACGTAATTAGCAGTTAAGCTTTATAAATAAATTACATTTATTCTTATTATATTTTATCTACAATAACTTCAATAAGGAAAATATTGTTTTTATGAGTTATTATGAAATAATATTAAATATTTGTATAATGATAAAATAAGTTTATATATACTGTTATCATACTTTAATTTAGTTTACAAGTATGTAATATGTCTGGCAAAGATAATTTTGTTTTATTAAAAATATTTCGATTTTGATATGCAGACAACATATTTATACTAATTGTTTTATTCATATTCAATTAATTCAAAACCGCAATTGTCTTTATGCACGTTTATTTATGCATAATGAACATCTGTGCAAATCATAAAGCTATTAACTAAATTGCCTCCCAATATTGAGCATTCGCGGAAGCAGAAAATTATGAAATTTCCCACAAGATTAATTGTTGAGAGACAGCCGATCGCAACGGAATTTCAGCTCCTTTAAGTGCACGTTGCGTAACAGTAAGAGTAATGTGGATGGTATACTTTAAGAACTTTTCTGGGTAGCAGTCGAGGAATTTCTATGAAATATTTATTGTCATAGTTTATAAATGTTATTACTCAATGCTTTAATTGCCAATCAACATTTTAACGATCATTGGAATCTTATTCCATTTCAGTTTTCCACGTACAGAAAAGCAGTATAATTTTACAATAATTATATAATTTAATAATGGAATTACAAATATTCCGTTTTTATTTATTTTATGTATATTTTTAATTTTATTTTAATACCACACAATTAAAAAGAATATCATTAGTTAAAAAAAAATGTAAATTCCAACAAATTTTTAATTTTCAAAGGTTTACATAGCGTGAAATATATACTAACTAATTAATGTAGATTTTGGTGTAAATCTTTAGATTTTTACAAATTTCGAATAATATTATTCTTCAATTATATTCTTTTGTATTAAATCTATTTTGATTTACAATTTATCATAAAAGGGCATTAAGTACATTAAATATTTATTTATTTAATAAACAAATAAGTTATGTAATTATATTTTTTTAAATTTAGAATATTTTAAATATAACTTATTTAATATGCAAATGATCCTCAACGTTAATAAATTATTTAATCTTTAAAATGACAATAAATTATCTTTATATTAATAAATTGTATTAAATTTAGATATTTAAGGCCTTATTTCTGATTCCCCATGCGGATTTTATCGAGCGATTATTTAGCAAGTGCACGAACAGAATATTACATTGTGTTATAATTCTAGTTTGATTTATGTATTGGCTCCAACCAAGTTTTGAATGGGTAATATTCGTTGTAATATATATATAAAACATGTTAACCAAATGATCAATAGTTTTCAGATACAAATATTTACTTTTCTTAAATTAATTTATTTTTTAAATATTCAATTTTAGAGTGGAAAAACTTCGGCTATAATAGTTTCATCATAATTGCATTTAATAATATAAAGTTAGTTTAGATTTATTTAATTAATTTTCTAATTATCTATGATTTTACTTGTAGTTTGTAACTACAGTTTTTACAACTAGGCTTTTATTTTTAGAAGATTGGTCGTATGGGAAAATTGTTATCACTTATTAATGTATTTTTCTTAATGCAAAATTGTAAAAAAATCATAAGTTATTAACATAATAATATTTTTTTTCCAGTGATAAAATAAGAATATAGAATTATAAATAATATCAATTAATCTTATAATTGGATAAATATTGTCCATACTAAGATTAATTAATTTAGAGTAGTATTGGAATTAGTTAATTTCGTTTTCTGTCTATATTTAGTTGGTATTCGATGTAATTCGATTGAGCGACGACATGTTTTTGTATTAATATTGAACTATCCGAGATGAATTTAATATTTGGTTTGGGTAATTGCGTTTTGCGGTTATTAAGGGGTGTTCGGTGGAGCGTTCCGCGAGGACTAAACCCGATGATCTGGATGTTCATCGGATACCGAAATCCGTCCAACACCCCTAAATTTTCAGCTGATATTAGCATTCGATATATCATATTTAATCAGCGACAAATCAAACCGTCCGTCCAACTAACTCTCCCCCTCCAGCATCATAATTTAACACCCCGGGCTATTCGCGAATAAAAATTCCATCGAATTAAAACGCTTTGCGTGTTCCCCAGCTCCAATTCCGAGTGAAATATTAATGGAACCTATTGATTTTATTAAATATTTGCCCCGGCTCGACTCGTGCGGACGATGAGGTAATAAGGTTTTCAAGTAAATACAATCACTTACAGCGGGTTCGGCTTCAATTTTATGGATCGGCGCAGCAATGACCGCATGTCCTCCACCATACAAACCATGACCATGCTGGGGCATGCAGCTGGCCAAGCTGACGATCAAACAAACCACTAATGCCACCTGCAACAAATTATTAATTATCAATCTACCTGACTTTACCGATTGGGAGGACAGAAAAGGAAATTGAAGCACTGCACTCGACTCATTGTTATTTACCTTCATTTTTCTGAATGCGTTTTTTTTTAAGTGAATATCAATAGGTTGATGCCTTTGGGCAAAGCTGTACTAGTTCGTCTGTTTGAAGTGAAACTCTGTATTACTACTACTGCTCTTCCAAAGTTTCGAATTTATATACTCACAATCCCCTATACGAGTATTCCCTCACCCGAGTCAGAAATCCTCTCCTCGCATGTATGTGTTTACAATCTAAAAAAGCAACAAAAGGGAAAATGCATGCATTTGCGAGCAAGAAAGAGGGATAAAAAGTAAAAAGCGACGTTAGAGAGAAGCGATACATGGAATATATATACATGTACGCGTTTGCGAGTGCTCCAATTTTTCACTTGCCAATTTCTGTTTCGAAATCTCGGAAATGCAAATTTTATTGACATTGGCTCATTCACGACTCGCAATCTGCGACTGCGCCCGTAATCTCGCTTCTCTTTACGCCCTTTACTCTTTTCCTTTAATTAGCATGCCGCACATGGCGCACTCGAGGAAAGGGATTTGCGCAACGGACGTGCAAACAATTAATTGCTATCCGGAGAAAATTCAAAGAAATTCATGATATGTAATGGAATCAATCACAATCTATTGCAGAAGCATCCGAAGGGAGTGCACGATCTGCATAATCGAACCTATTATATAACAATTCTCTAATATAAAGTAATCTCCTAATTAATAGACAAATATAAATATTCTTTTTGTACTTTAAAATTTACACTAATTAATTATCAGGAATAGAAAATTGACAATTAAATACAATATTATACTAATTTAATATCTAAAGTTTAGATTCTAAACTATTGATTCGATCGTCTCATATTATTCCTTTGTGAAATTGACTTATCGTGATCGAATTTTTGGAGTTATTTTGCTTAAATAAATAAATGTACTATAAACATAAGAGAAAATACCATCTACATTAAAATCAATAATAATAAACATCATTTATTGGCCGAATAATACAAAATGGAACAATACAAAAAGAAAATAAATACAATTCTAGAAAGGAATATCATATATACTGACCAAAGGTCTTTCCGCCCCATTCAAGTCATTTTTACACGGATTATTTTTACTCGATTTTAAAATAACACCGTTTTATAATAGATGAACTGCCAGTTGAAAAATATCTTGAGGATGATGAAATAATATAGACGGATAGAACTGCTCAAAGAAATTCATAGTTATAACGTTGAAAAGACTCCACTCACCGCAAATTTAATTAAAAACAAGAAAAAAAATAGAAAACCATTCTATTATTGAAAAACCGTTTTTTTTTTACAGATGATCTTTTTATTGAAAAAGCTACGCAGTTTAAACGTGAATTTATGTATTTTTAAAATGTAAAAACTTATTTTAGTGTTTTATAATCAATGCTGAAAATATGTTATTATTGTGTAATTTCTTTTTTTATATATAAATAATGTCTTTTTTTATATTTAAAAAATGTATTTAATGTTTGAAAACAAATGTATTTAATACATAATAAATAAACAAATAGTAAACTAATATTTTGCTTTTCTGTAAAATATGTAAAGCAAGCATGTCAAACTCGATAGTTAACACGGGCCAAATAAACTAAATTATTTGTAAAAGCTTAAATTTTCATAAAAACGTAGGTTTAATTAAAAACGTATTGCATACAAAAAGTCAAAAAAAGTCGTTATAAAAATATTACTTATAGAGGAAAACCTCAAAATTGGCTACTAAATTAAATTTTCAGACTGCTGCAAATTAAAATATCCTAAAAGAAATTCTAAGCAGAATATTAAATATATATGTTATTTTAATAATTTTCTTAAAAAAATAGAGTTTCATCACTGAATGTTTCATTTCTTGTTGTAATTCTCTTAAACATATTCCATATAGAAAACAACAAATTAACAGATAATTACATTAATTTAAAATATGTGAGCAATATCCAAAAAAATATACTACAATATTAAAAAAATAATTTAAAGCTCAAAAACTATAATATAATATACAATCAAATATACAATCAAAATGTAATTATAAATACCTTATAATAATAACATGATTTATTGGCCTATTATACCGGCAATAAAAATAGAAAAAAAAAACAAGGAAAATAAATATAACTGAAAAAAAATAATTAAGAAATAAATTAATTAAACAATAATTATAATAAAAAATGTATTCTATATAATAAATATACCTGGCCAAAGGATAAATACCTTTTAAACAGTCTCTTATAAAATATATAATTTGTACTTATTTTTAGTTTTTTCTGCATTTCATAGTTTTTTATTACAATATATAGTATTTAACCAGTATCAAAATCGCTCTCCTATAAATAGTTTTATATTTTTCAAATATTGGTAGTTGGTAAAATTTTACTTTGATCATTACTATTTACTTTACATGCATGATATGATTCTCAATTGGTATTTATTTATAGAAAAATTTAAAATTTTGTAAAGGATATAGTTTAAATATTATAGTCCGGATAATTAGTTCCGCCAATATCCAGGATTAATTGAAACCGGATTAATCGAGGAACTAAATAATAAAATAAATTTTAAAAAATCAATTACTAATACAAAAATATTTAGATTTAATAATAATAATAACATTTATTAATCACATTATGTGACCAAAGGGCTATCGACCATAGTCTTTCCGCCCAGAGACACAATCAAACATATACAGTATTACAAAAATTATACAAAAAAAAGAAAAAAAAGCAAGAATATAAACCAAAAACCAAATTAAAGTACACTTCAGAGAAAAGAAAAAAATATAATTTATTCATTTAGTCATTTGGCCGAAGACTAAGAGTCCCAAACTGGACAGAAGACTATCCTCCCTTCATGACGAAAGACCCGGCAGTCCCCTGAACCAGCCCCGTAGGTGATTCCAGCTCTGGGTCAAACATCAGTATGTAGATATGATTACCTGAGAAGCAGACGTGTGTGTCGATGTTATAATTATTGATGAAACGCTTCTTTAAACGGTGAAGTAACTCGGCACGATCCACAGAGCCTTTCGACGAATTTAATTTATTTATGTACGTATTAATTATGTTGTCGTGAATTGTTATTGGCCTGTGGATTCTTTTGCCAGTAAGATCAGCAGGAAAATCTTTAGTTTTTTGTTTAGTGGTCTTATCTTTGCATATTTATATTCATATTTTGCTGAATTAAAATTTAATTTATTAATAAATTTTCAAATCAAACTATTATGAATCTGGACTATGTGAGGTATAATTGTAGCTGATTTTTATAATAAAATAGTATATATTGAGCAGTAAAGCTTAAGTAAGCAAAAAACAGTCTACTTTATTTAAAACTTTGTTGGTCTAATGGCACTTAGTATTTTGTAGGTATGTAGTCGAAATGGAGCAAAAAAACTTTGTAACTAAAAAAAATACTATACTTTATTTACAATCTATTTGGTTCCATGTAGGCCAAATGGCACTTAAATATTATTGCTAAATATACTTTAAAATGGTATAAAAATTATTAACTTGTTGTTCTATTGAAAAAAACTATTAAAAAACATTATCTAAAATGCTTGTGAAAAAAAGATTTAAAAAAAGATACTTTAGTATTTTATAGGTATTATTAACAATTTCTTGTTTTATTTATATCGCATACTTAACCTCAATAAACTACGTTGGTAAGGCTATTTAGATTAGCAGGAAATTGTTGAATTGAAGGACTGGAATCTGTTTTGTAACCATGTCAGTTTATATCGGTTCATTTATAAATCATTTATTTACTTTGGTTCAGAAAATAACGTTTTTTTTTTCTACAGATTATCAATATTTACGCTGCGACATAAATATTAAACAAAATTAATTATATCAAGCTGTGCAACCGTAAAGTGCAAGAAAATTTCTAATTTTAACATAAAACGACTATAAATTTGTTCTGGCACTTGCAAGTTAGCGTAACAAATGCATTCAATTTTTTTTGTTCATGTCATCACGTAACTAACGTGGAAAATGGAAGTGCCGCAATATTGCCGAGATCTTTACACTGTTTACACATATAGAAAATGGAATTATAAGTTACAGTTTTTTTTCTTATGATTTTCTTCGTAAATAAATAGATCCCGTCGCGCTGTATTTCATAAGTCACTTTTACCGTTAGGTAATAGATGTTTATTAATTTGAAATCTCGATTAGCAATTAATATTTATTATTTTGTAATACATCCGCAACGATTCAATATTGGTAACGATTTCACGTACAGCAAATTTGAAAGGAAAAGCCAATATTTTAGAAAAATGAATAAACCATTTATGAACTAATTCTGATGATTAGAAATTTATTGCATTATTTTATTACTAATAAAATTATTGAATGTCTAGAATAAATAAATTTAAAAAAATAGACACAAATTAAATGAAATATAATCATACGATGTAACAAATGTTATCAAATCGGATGAATTCCATGAAATGACTTCCTTAATTAAAACGTCGTTTTCGAAAAATAAATTAATTAAACAAGTTACACACAAAGTGAAATCACATTTGAAAATGTGAGTCTAAATTTGATTGTTTTTTCATTTTATAAAGATTTAACACTGATCGTTTACAATAACACATCTTCCTAAATCAGGATTATTTTCACAAGGAAGAATAAAATAGTTTCAATGTTATTTCAGCAATTTGTTGATAAAACATTTATTTTTGATTGGACAAATACCGTTCAAATAAATCTATCGCTTGATAAGTATTATGGATAGCAGATAAGATGGTAGAGAAGTGGTTTGCTAAAATTCAGATTTTTCCATTATTTTGAAAATTATAAAAGTAACGTCACTAAAACCACTGTAACTTTTGAACTAATTGTCAAAATGTCATGAAATTTTGACAGGCGTCGTCTGAAGGTTGTTAAATCCTAAAAATCATATGCATTTATCGATAGAGGCACCATCTATATGTCATCCTACGAACTTATTGAGTGAGGTATTAAGAATTTCTCTAATTTTGTCTTTGTCTTCATTAGTACCAAGGTTTTCTAAGTCTTCCACTTTGGCATTTAATTAATTTCTAAAATCGTCTTTATGGACATTTTCATATTATTTCGAATAACTTAAATTCAAATTTTCCGTCAATGTTTTCTGGCAAATGTCGACTTTTTATATCAAAGCTTCATTATCAGATGTAACATTATGACTGAATAACGTTATTGACAATTGCCTAATAAAAACCAAACTATAATTTTAATTGTAAAATATTCTTTATCTTTAAATATTAAGATATTTCAGTTCACTAATATTAAAGCAAATTAAATTTTATAAATATGTTATGTATCTGTTGAAAAAATAATAAAATATATTCAAGTCTTCAGAATTTTCCGAAAAATAAGCAGCACAATGTTTTATCTTCATAAAATCTTCTTTGCTTTAAGATATCTCGTAATTTTTAAATATTAAGATAACTTGAGGTATAAGTTTCTAAAAAAATTGTAACAAAAAATCAATTTTACAAATCTACACTAATCTATTTTCTATGTTAAAATTCTAATATATAAATAATTCAGTTCACTAATCTTAAAGCAAGTCAAATTTTATAAATCTGTTATGTATTAGTTGAAAAACTAATCAAAATATATTCGAATCTTCTGAATTTTTCGAAAAAAGAAAGCAGCACAATATTTCATATTCACAGATAAAAATCGTCTTTATCTTAAGATATCTCGTAATCTTTAAATATTAATATAACTTAAGTTTCCCAAAAAAAATATAACAGCAAATAAATTTTATAAATCTCCACTAATCTAATTTCTATGTTAAAATTCTAATATATAAATATTTCAGTTCATTAATCTTAAAGCAAGAGAAATTATATAAATCTGTTATGTATCTGTTGAAAAAAAAAATTCGAGTCTTCAGAATTTTCCGAAAAAGAAAGCAGCACAATGTTTCATCTTCACACATAAATTTTCGTTTTAGCTCTCACTTCTCAAGTATGGGAAAGCAGATTTACGCATTATATAAACTATTTTTTCTTCTGTTCTATATTTATTTATTTTTTCAGTACAATTATGTCTCTTTTTGTTTTAAAGTCGAGGAGTTAGGTTTCAAACATGTTCAATATATTTCTGTATTCGATTATGATAATTATTTAATAAAAATAAATAAAGTAATAAATATATTATATGTAATTCATGTACGAGAATGCAGATACATTATTCATTAAATTAATTATACAAACCTATCGGTTTGTCGAAGCTCTTAACATTGTAATTGTGGTCACATCACTTCCTACATTTTTATCGCATCGCTTTCAACCGTTTTTATAGCATCGCCTAATTTATGTCAACGTTACATAATAAATTCCTTAAT
This sequence comes from Nicrophorus investigator, assembly GCA_963457615.1. Taxonomy (NCBI): domain Eukaryota; kingdom Metazoa; phylum Arthropoda; class Insecta; order Coleoptera; family Silphidae; genus Nicrophorus; species Nicrophorus investigator. Next base: position 26,815,825 of record OY735140.1, read on the forward strand.
TGAGGCGTTTCGTGGGTGAAAGAAAGATAGACGAGAAGATACAATACAAAAAAAATGGCAATATACCATATTAAATAACGATTAAGCCTTAAATGAATTGCTATGTATCTTCTTCGAGTTACAATTATTTTCATTTCTGTTCTTATTTCAAAATAGTTTCGTTCTGCGATTCAACCTGATAGCCTGTTTCGCTGCGTTGCGTAAGTTGTTTTTGTTTCTACCTAATCTTTTCTTCTTGAGAATCGAAAGTTCTAGCTGGAAAAAAATCTCCGGGGACGCGTTTCATTCAAAATAGTCTTTTCCTTATGGCTTGATTTGAATGCGAACGGGGAAAGAAACAAAAGGAGGATCCGCGGACGGCGGGCGGCGAGAATAAAAAGGAATAAAATAAAACTGTTGGAGAGAAGGTAAAGTAAGGCCATGCAAAGCGGCGTATGCAAATCGACAATTGACCAGACGAGTGTGTCGTCGCCTGCCTGATAACTTCCTGCATTTCTCCGGTTGCTGGAGAGTTCTGTTGTTTTGATGTACATACACCTAGTCTGGATTAAGTGGTTTTATTTGTTGGTTAATTCATGAAAGGACACACGTCGACCGGCGAATGCGTTTACCATAAAGCTCCCCAGAATGAAAAGGGAAAGTGAAGTTTGATACGTCGGCGAAAATAATAAGAAGAAAAAAGGAAAGAACGCAAGAATAAAAAAAAAAGATTGAAAATAGAGTGATACACCGGCAAAAGAAAATAATAATTGTGGGGCAGACTGTAACAGGACCGGATTGAGATTACTTTTAAACTGTACATGCAATTTATAAAACTTCTTATGAGAAACTTTTAAATTATTATCAAGATCAAAAAATCCAACATATCTCGAGCCTTGAAATATATTCATAGACTGTCACATTATTTATTTAAAAAAAAATATTTTTACAAGAAATCAATTTATTTAATTTTTCACGAAAAACTTATAATTAAAGGATTTTAATAGGAACAATCTTATCCTATAATCCTAATATTATATATATTTCTTATAATTATATTCTAACAATACTTATATAAGTTTTATTAATTTCTTTTAAGCTGATAATATTTTTTACAATAAGTATATAATTTTCATAAAAATATTACTTTTCATTAAATTTGGAATGACTTTTTTCAGAATATTTTACAAACTATAAGATTTTAATAAATTTACATTAATTTATCTAAAACAATGATGCTAATAATTAAGATTAATTCACTTTCAAACATTCTACTTTTTATTAAAGAAAAGATGTCCTTTATTTTTATGTAATGCCCATAAAGTTAACATTACATAATGAAGCTTCGATATAACTAGGTCCGCAAATGTCCAATAACATTGATAGCTCTTGGAAAGAAGTCATTAATCAATACTTAAATGAAGTTTGACGTAAAATATGACCAGCAGTTATACTAGAAGAAGAAACAACATCCAATTATGATGATGACTCAAACAATATGCTTAAAAATCTCGAAGAAAATGTTAAACATTATTTATTAAAAGCAGAAGATGTTGACAAAGAAAATGAAGACGAAATTTAAGAAGTTTCTACCAAAATAATATGAACTAATCAAACTTACATTGATTTTGACATAAAATATGAACAGTAGTTAAACTAGAAGAAGAAAACAACATTCAATTACGATGCTAGCTCAAGTTATATGCTTCAAAAATACCGAAGAAAATGTTAAAGATTATTTATTAAAAGCAGAAAATGATGACAAAGAAAAGGAAGATGAAATTAAATAAGTATTTACTGGAAAAATATGAACAATCAAAAATGACATTCTAAACGATCAGTGTCACTAATCAATACTTAAATGGAGTTTGGCATAAAATATGACCATCAGTTATACTAGAAGAAGAAAACAACATCCAATTATGATGATAACTCAAGCAATAGGCTTCAAAAATGTCGAAGAAAATGTTAAAGATTATTTATTAAAAGCAGAAGATGATGACAAAGAAAAATAAGATGAAATTAAGAAGTTTTTACCAAAAATATGAACAATCAAAAATGATATTCTAGAACAATCGGTGTTATTAATCAATATTAAAATGGAGTTTGACACACAATATGACCAGCAGTTATACTAGAAGAAGAAGAAGAAAACAACATCCAATTATGATGATAGCTCAAGCAATAGGCTTCAAAAATGTCGAAGAAAATGTTAAACATTATTTATTAATAGCAGAAGATGACAAAGAAAATGAAGATGAAATTAGGAAGTTCCTACCAGAAAAATATGAACAATCAAGAATGGCATTGTAAAACGATCAGTGTCACTAATCAATACTTAAATTGAGTTTGGCGTAAAATATGACCAGCAGTTATACTAGAAAATATTGGAAATTATTTATTAAAAGCAGAAGATGATGACAAAGAAAATGAAAATGTAGGAACTTGTACCAAAAAAAACTTTGAACAACCAAAAATGACATTATAAAAACCGTGTTAAATGCAATAACTCCATATACATTTATGTGATTTTAATTTATATGTTAGTTGATTGTTTATGTAATAAAACTTTTCTTTGATGGTATTTTTTTTTCAATTTATTTAAGAAGAATCGTATACTTATATATATTATTGCTAGAATGTTTTACCTTTGAAACAGCTGCAAGAGGCAAAGACCACTATCAGCGTTCACATAAAGATGTAATAATCATGTAACGTAGCCTATATATTAAATAAGAGTAGGAAAGACATATGATCAATAAACCCTTAGCTTTTCTATATTTATTTTCATTAATAATGCATTATATAAATGGGAAGTTTTTTAAAGAACTGTGTATAAAAACATATTTAATAATCATAATAATTTTCACTTCCATCATTTTTAGCATCTGTTTTTTTTTAGTAAATAATAAACTTGATTACAAAATCAATTTCAGTCTAAGGCTACAATTCATAACAAAATGCTACCTACAGAAGTTGCACATTAAAAGGAAAATTTAGTAGATATTAGTTAAAAATTAGATATTTTAATTATTTTCTATATTATTTCAAATTATTCATAGTAAAATATAATATTACATAATATTTTAAATCTTTGAAATTCTAGCATAAAATAATTATCAGTAATTAAGTCCAAAAATTAAATAATGCTATTCATAGAGAATAACAAATATAAAATTTATATTCACGGCTTAAGATGTAGAATAAAATTGCATAAAAGATGAGAAATTTAATGTTAAAATTAAAGAAAACATCTTATTTTAAATAAAAGACGGGAAACAAATGGTTAAGTTGTCTATTGAATGAAAAATATCTTACGATATAAGGAAAAGGAAGAGCAAATTACCACATGCAGTATATGAGTGGGAAGTTTGCCAATGAACTGTGTAGAGAAACAAAAAGAAACTTGAAGCATTGCATGGAATACCTAATGATGTTAATTAAGAAATGGAAGTATATATCAAGAGGTCCAATAAATTATAGCGGCAATTCCCGGTCGCATAAAATACTTCAAATAATTTACTTTAAACTGTTTATTTCTTGCAGTTACGAATTTCTCCATCTTTCAGACCATCCATCACCAGGATTTTAAATAATTGACTCAACTTTAATTCTTGTTACTTTATTCAAATTATACCGGACAAAAACATTCCAAAATTCCAAAAGTTGTTTTAATTTGTAACCTGTCAGAATTAAAAATGTCAAGTGACATTCACATTCGTATTTGATTTATATTCAATTTTTTTATAAATATATTAAATTTCATTGATTTTTTGTAAAACCGCAATTATAACCAGTAACTTGTATAATTACAAATCAAATAATTTGGTAACTTGTTATATAATATTATATATCGGCCCAATTATTTTACGAATGCAGCAATATCCCGCACTATTTGAAACAAAACCGAATTGACCAAATAGAGAGTAAAAAATGATTATTATTGTATACAAAATTAATTAATTGTCAATAAATACTGCAAGTATTTTAAGACTATCTTTAAATTTAGGAAAATAATTTATAACGTTTTTGCATGAATGAATAGACCATGAACTCTATCTAACTCAACTTTCATTTATTTAGCATTTAAAACTTTCAAAAATAAATTTATGCTCACTGTTGCAGTTATATTATAATATACTGCATGTCGCCTACATATTATTTTTATATCATTTTAATTTTATTTACAATTTATTCTGCTTCTATATAAAGTTTTTTAGTGAATTTTTGGCAATTTTTCATCGTTTATTGGGCAGAATTCAAAAATAATATAAATAATGATAATAATAAAAATAAATAAATGATAAATAAGAAACAAACAAAAAAAAACGATATAAATGAAATAAAAATATATTCAAATATAAATGTAGCTGGCCAAAAGGGCTATCTACCTAGGTCTTTCTGGTCGGGAAGTTAATAACAACGTGTTGCAAATTAAAGAAAAAGTTAACATAATAATAATTATCATATCATAAGGAACCAAAAAAAAAGCAAACTAAAGCCCAAACACATATACATATATTCAGCCATAGAGAAGGAAGAGGGACATAATTATAAGAACATTAAAAATTGGATAAGGGTACATGCGGGATACTTGAATTTGGAGTAAGAGAAGAAACATGTGTGTCTTTGTACATAAATTTAAGAGAGAAGGAGAGGTATCTGTCAAGTAATTTTGGTTTTCGAATATAAAAAAGTTATGAAGCGGGTTATTCGGATGGCGGATTCTGGTGAGAATACGAAAGTAAGAACATTCGGACACGGAGAGATTCTTTAGAACTGGATTTTGGCATTGGGAGAAAAGAAGGAAATCATAATCAAAAATGTAACGACAAATGGTTTCATAGATGGAAGTTTTAACGTGGCTGGATATTTCCGCGTTACGGAAAGTCAAGGGTCGGAAGTGTTAGGAGCTAGATTTTATTTTGGATTTAAGATGTTTGGAGTGGGAATTTAGTTTAAGTTTTAGATCGAGAAAGATTCCTAAATATTTAGAATATTGAAGGATATATTGAACTCTGAACAAGGTATTAGGATTTGAATTGTTGAATAATTAACATAAAATTCATAATTAATATTTAAACTTCATTTTTAGTTCTGATGCACTATTATAGTCAAATTAAAAGACAAAACATGAAGTTGTGATTCTAAATTATTTCTGAATAGCAGAAGCAGCTTAAGTATTATCTAATTACATAATATGAACATCTTCATAAATATTCCAATTGGAAAAGGTCACCTACTTTCCGTAAGTATTCTACTCTTTATATCATTTAGATATTAGAATACATGGCACAATTAAATATCTTAAGAATGCTTTTAGTATGACCTTGTATTTAAGTAGTAATAACTGTCACCTTTGGAATGAGATTTCTGAACTTTAATTCTAACTATACTCTTTTAGCTTGTCTACAAGAGCAGTTTGAAAAATATACCATCTTTATAATTATTTGTAGCAAGCTTGCAAAATAACAGTTTACAAAATTTATTGATTCTTGAATGGACAAAAAATGCTTTTCAGAAAAAATAGATGGTAGTCTGATAGAGCCAAATCTGGTGAATTTGGTGAATGTTTAAGCAATTAATACTTTCAATTCATTAATGTTTGCTACGTCCACGTTTAAATTATATTCTGTGGGGAAGAGCTTTAATACATTTACCATCTTAGTATAAATTTCAAAACAAAGAATTTTAGTCTTTGTTTATTGTCTTTGTTAGTTTTCTGTACATAATAATTTGAAACTGGAAATTTAAGTATTTTATATTAGTTCTTCTTTAACTTTTTGAAGTTTAAATACTATACCCTCTTTATCCAATAAAAGGTATTTTTTCCAGATCTCGTTTGATGATGTTAAAAAGTCTGATTAGTTGATTATTTGTCAAGTGTTTGCAATGTATACCAAATGAGTGGACACTTGATTATTAATAGGTTGTAAAATGATGACCATAAAACGCACCTCCAATTTACTTAGAGAAATTAGGCTGCGTTTTATATATCGACCGAAAATTAAGGTACTTATGATAATATTCATTAATGACTTATCGACCATAAGACTTTGTTTATAAGAGGGTTACCTAGACCGTAACTGGAGGATGTTTCAATTGAGTGTTGAAGCCGGCCCTGCATATTATATATACACAATCTATCGGAGTAGACACGCCGTGGTAGATCTAGATCGACCAAATATATATACACTTGCACATTTCTTCTTGCAAATATAAATAAAATAACGGCCATTGTATAAAATATACGCGCCAACGGTGTTGGATAATGAAAAGGCAAGTTCTATATTTGCGCTCGTGAATGTACCTGAGGCCACTTCCTAATGCTGCGAACTCACGTAAAAGCCTGCTACCACCGGTCCCATTAGATTATCTATCCGTAATTTAATTGAACACAAGCGAAATGTGGTCCGCTGCTGCTGCATTTTAAAACCGCCTGCCTCTCCTCCTCCACCTCTTCATCCATTCTGAACGTCGGACGCCGCTTGGTTACGTAACGCGTGCGTTACGTTAAGTTGCATTCCCTCCCGACCGTCCGTGTATCATTATTTACGCCGCTTTGCTCACCACATACATGCATACCTACCTACTAAGGCAGGCCTCCTCCATCCTCAATTTGCTCCATCAACCACACAACAAAAAAACGATACGTGATCTACTTTTTCCCTTAATTCTCTGCTACTAGCATATTTGGAGCGGATATATATTATATGTAACTTTCGTATCCAATTCGAATAAAAAAAAATAGAGTAAATTACCAGAATGGTCGGAAACATATCGAAATGTACAACTGTTGAGTATGCATGCGCTGCATATTCATTAACGTCCAATCATCTGTTTTTATAGACATTTACAAAAATATTGCACAAGAGACTTAATCACATATTATTATTTATGTTTTCACCATTCCCAAATCCCATTGAATCCTGAATTAGATCATACAACACATCATAGTTTAATTACAAAAGTAACAATTACAATATAATTATATTCTTTGTAATAGTATCAAATATTTGCATATTATTTGATCAAAAAGTTTAATTAAGATATTGCCAATTCTACATTTTTGTAAACTCCCAACTATTTGAAACCTAATAAACCGACTAAAGTAAATTCTGACTGCAATTTATTACAATTTTAGGAAATATATTTTTTCCAAAATAATTTGAAACTAGATGTAATAATTTGTAAAAATATTCCAAGGTTGTAACTAGTAATAAAATACATTCCGATGAATTTTCTGTAGAGTGAATCACCACTTTGACAGTAATAATATTATGTAATTACCATCATCATCATAAAACAGAACAATGATTTATAGTCTTATTCAACCACTTAACAACTTAAAGAAAATAGAAGATATTAAAGAGGAAGCAGTAAAAAAAAGAAGAAATTAGAAAGACAAATGTCTTTTTTTCTATTATTAGTTTAATTTTACTTTAGTTGAATATTTTATTATTGCAAAACTCTTGTCAATAATTAATTGTATGACCATTTAAAATGAAGAAATTAGAAATACAAATATCTTTTATTCTATTGTTAGTAACATTTTACTTCATATTATAGGTTTTTTTTCTATCTACGAAATTTTACTTTAATTGATGTTTTTTATTAATGGAAAACTCTTGTCAATAATTAATTGTATAACTATATACAATTAGTTTTTATTATTAATAAATTATGATAATAAGTATACTCATATATTTAGAATTCCAATCAACTTTTCTATAGTTTTTCCATTATATTATTTTAATGTTAGTCAAATCGTATCTTACCAAAGTAAAGATAAAACGTTTTTTGGATGGAAATCTCTCGATTTATACTAAAGATAGGTTTCTCAGAAAACAATATAAATCGAAATAGTGGATATTGATAAGTAAAACATTGAAAATCGAAAATAAACTAAAAAGTAAAATTAAAGTATTTAATCCTGAAAAAAAATGTCAATTTTTAAAATGACAACTATATAAATTTATATGCACTAAATCAAGTTAATCTAATCTTAATTCTGAATTTGACGTATAATCAAAATCGTATTTTGTAAATAAGGGATAGGTGTGTTTTAAAACCGTGTGAAAGCTAAATCGCGTAAAAAAATACAATGTAAATTGGGAAATAGGTTTAAGAAATATATTTAATACATAATACATTTAGTACATATTAATTATATAACACGAGCATAATAAATAAATAAGTTTTTAAATATGCGTAGTAATGTCAACCGACATCAGATTTATTTAATGTTCAAAATGAATAAATTGTAAATAAAAAATGTAAGAAAAAAATAGATATTTCTTTTTTATTTTTGATCTAATAAATAATTTGTAACATAAATGAATTTATGGAAACGTTATTACGTTATTTGCATAGTATGTATTTTCAAAATTAGAACGAAAGTAAAATGAAATCGCGATATGAAATTACAATTTACCACATCTTTATAATTACATATTACTTTGTCATGCATAAAATGTTCTCAAACATTTTACTACACTAAAATTTAATTTCCACTTATCTTTCACTAATTTCTTTTTTTTTTTCTTGTTTCTCAAAAGATATGTTCTGTAAACTTTGTTAATTAGTTAATAATATAATGAATGTAACGTCGAAACTGCTGTTCGCCTTTTATATCTCTAATTGTAGCATTATATAAACAACATCAAAAAAAGTAACTAATTGTTGAGAATGAAACGAACTTTTGAAAAGTGCATTTTCCGTTGAGAAGTTTTAAAAAAAGTGCAGCAGAGTGTGGTGACTTTAAATGGGAGCTATGAAACCCAATTATATTTAATTAACGCAGACGGCCTTTAACAAAATGAATCCTTTTCGCTACTGCCGCCGCTCGTAAAAGCCGTTTGCTGGCGTTTTTAACGAGTTTAAGTAGTTATTTTCCGTATTTTCAGCTCTAATTGCTTTGTTATGCCCCGGCTGTCAGATTATTATGACATCTGCACACATTCTGACTGCATTATAAGTTCACGCATCACCTAATTACACAATTTGTATACAGAATGCATAAGGAAAACAACAATGACAGAAGTGCACACCGCATATTTTAAATACCGATGCGAAATGCGAATACTTACTTAACGAGGAAATGCAGAATTTTAATTATCTCAACAATTTACTACTTAATTCGAATTAATTTCTCAATCTTATTTTATATCCATGACAACATAAAAGTACATACAAATATTTCTCAACATAATAATTTCTACTAAAAAATTATTTTTTAATAAATATTACATAAGAATACTTCCTACACTTTGGACTTCATTGGATAATACTTGAATTAATGAACTTTTAAAATTTTTGCAGTACACACTGATTTACATATACAAATATGCACTTTAGTAAATACATCATATAATTTGTAAATTAAAATTCTCCTGAATAAGCAATAAGAAACTACTGGAAGATTCATAAATCATCACAAAAAAAAAAAAATAATTAATCAAATATATCAAAATACAATTATTGTTATTTTAATATGAATATAAGAAAAAATATTAAATTTTAACCTTAAAATATAATTGACTTTTCTATGAGATTTTACGAAATTTGTTAAAATAATTTGACAATTTTTGATGTATTAATAAGTAAAAATACCGCAAGGTTTTAACTAGTAATAAAATACATTTTATTTAAGAATTGATATAGTAGTTCAAAGCTATAGATTTTGTAAATTTAGTTTATAGTGGAAGCAACAAAATACGATTATTATTATTTTAATATGAATGTAAGAAAGAATATTATATTTTAACCTTAAAATATAATTGACTTTCCTATGAGGTTTTACGAAATTTGTTGTTTCCAAAACAATTTGACAATTTTTGATGTATTAATATGTCAAAATACCGCAAGGTTGTAACTAGTAATAATATACATTTTATTTTAGAATTGTAGTAGTATTGTAGTAATGTATAGTAATTCTATAGTAATTCTAAGCTATATATTTTGTAAATTTAGTTTATAGTGGAAGCATCAAGATACAATTATTGTTTTTTTTATATGAATATAAGAAAAAATATTATATTTTAACCTTAAAATATAATTGCCTTTCCTATGAGATAACACTCTAATGGAGCTTCATATTCAATGAAAGCCGTAAGCACAGAAAGAAAGTATAAGTGGGTGGCTTTACAGGCAAAAGAAGATGGAAAGTTAACCAGGAAGTTAATGAGATTGAAAATGAAATTATAAAACACGAAGGCAGTACATTATGTAACGGTCTTTACTGTATAAACTAATGTATTGGAAACGTTGATTGACACTTTTAAATATTTTTAATTAGATATTTTTATCTCAAATAAATAACGAATACAAATTTTACAATAATTTTTGTAGTATCAAATTTTATATTTAAATTCTATTATTTATATTGCATATAATTATAATACAATAATATTTTTTATGATCAATTAACTAAACAGAATAAAAGAAATATATTTTAATTGTAAACAATTTTTCACATTTTATTATATAAAAGTTATTAAATATTTACTTAATTTTCAATAGAAAATGAGAATTATTTTTTATTATTTTATAAATGCAATTTTAATTATTTTGTTTTATTAATTAAATTTAGATTATTCTAAACTGTAACTTTTTTAATATTCTAATTACGTGTTCACACCTAACAAATAATAGCATATGGCTAAACTGTATAATACAGATGGTGAATTATTTCCAAATTACTATTATCTAATATCTATTACTCATTATACTAATTAAGTATAATTAAATGTAGGTGATTCATTCAGGTGATTCACTTCCATTCAAATAATGAAAACCTTTGTCAAACTGTACACCCTTTGCCACTAGTATATGAACACGAATATCATATTATATACAATTCAGGGGCGGCCAACAAGTCAAACTCGAATCGATTTTTAGTCTAAGAATTCAAAAGAAAAGAAAATACAAATTAGAAAAATAAATAAATAATTAGTTAATTAAAAAATTTAAATGATTTTGTGAAAAAAAATTATAATAAATATAACAAAATAGAATTAGCCAAAGTGTTAGATCTTTTCGACCGTGAACTTTAAATGTAATAATAGAATTAAATATATATATTCAGCATAATGATAAAAGAAACAGTAAAATTACGAGAGATAGAGAATTAGAAGAGGTAATAAATATTGGAATTTTTGGAAATTAATTTAAAGAAAAGCGAAAGGTATTTATTGAGGAGAGGTGAGAAACAATTTTAGTTTAGGAGTAAAGGAGATCATTGAAATGGTTATGCAGTGAGTTATTTGCATGTCGAAGTCTGGAAATGTTTTTTTAATACTGTATTTCGGCATTAATACAGAATAAGGAAATCATAATCAAAGATTGGTCAGTATGTATTTATGAGGGCAGTTTAAAATGTTTTAAGAACTGTTCCATCAGCAAGAAAGAATATGGTTTCAGTTTTTTTAGATGCAAAGGAAATTTTGTTAATAGATTATCTTGATAAAGGCTGGATCTGTTGAATGAAAAATCATAAAAAAAGAATAGGTTTATTTTCAGAACTAAACTATTCTAGTATATATGCAGGGTTTACAAATAATGGATATTTCGGAGCTACGGATTTTTTTGGATATCCAAAAAAATTAAAATTGTTTGGAATAGTTAAATTTATTATTTCAAATGTGACGCTTATTTCGAAACAAAAAAAAATAATAGATCACTTATTATATAGAAAAGAATTAACATTATCGACACGATTTTTCGAGATTTGTCCGCATTTTGTGAAAATTCTGAGTAATGTCCGTATTTTATATTGATCCAGTCTAGTCACCCTAATCATATGTCAACAACTGTATCTACAAGAAATATTACAAAAAAAACTATTTGGTATTTTAAGACCATTGCAAGTAACATATATAAAAGAAATTTTCATAAATAATAATCATAATTTATTGGCCACAATATAATTTTATTATTTATAATTTTATTTTACATAAAAATAAACATAATATAAAATATAAAGAATAAGAAAATGAATTTATATTAAATTTCTAATAAAGTTTCCAATATTTTATACATGTTAAATTTTAAATAATAACGTTTTTTAGATTAGACTGTTTACATCTTTAAATAATATTATTTAAATTTTCCACTTATTATGTTTATTTAATTTAACCATTCTTAGAACACACAATAAATTAAAAGTTATATACGACGTATATTACATTTTCTGGAACGACCAACACGTATTTTACATTTATCTATGTTTTCTTCCTATATTTTTACACCTTATAACAATAGTTCAATAAATCAATTTAATTCGCTATCCGCAAGATGTAAAGTACATAAATAATGTACATAATCGTACTTGTTACAAACAATGCTTCATTTTGCATACATATTTTATGTAAATGCTTTGTTGATTGAACTTATTCACATTTTCCAAAATTTTCATGTTTTTAGCATTTTCGTATAAAATTAAGAATTATTATATCAATTAACAATTTGTTGTCTTTCACTATTTGTAAATTTATACGTAAGAACAAGTAATCTTATCTTAATTACCAAATAGATGTGCATGAATAAAATAATAATTATAAAATCAGGGCAGAAAGACCTATGGTCAATAGCCGTTTGCAGCAGTGGAATTTCATTTTATTTGTGTTATATTTAGTATGTTTTTTTTTGTTAATATTTTTTTTTTTATTTATTGCTGCAATAAATATAAACGAAAAAAAAAACATTTAAACGGTTATTGGTTGTAGGTATTTCTGCCCAATTAAAATATATAGCTTACCTGTGTTTTATACAAATATTTTAGTCAAAATATAATTGATTTAAATATATATTTTTTATTTATTTTAATTAAAGTTATTTTAACAAATTAAATCAAACAAAAACTAATAGCTGTGTATAATATATTTATTAATTATTACATAATATGACGTCGTTATTAAAATATAATAGAGATGATGTAGATAAATCACATTGATATTGTCTGAAGTAATAGTAACAATTTCTCTAAAGATTGAATATTTGTTAAAGTTATGTTCACCTTGATTGGTTTAATTGCAAATGCAAATGTCCAGTTTTTACGTGGCATGGAATAATTAATGATCGAGACAATCTCGTATTCGAATTCATGTATTCATATTGGAGAGACCCAAACTGGGTTTAGGTACGCGTCCAACATTCGTAATAGTTAATTTGTATTGTTTGCTTTTCAGCTTTTGGTTGGATTCAATTAATAAACTAGCAATTTATAATCACAGTTAGTGTTCGTACAAACGACGACGACGACGACGAAGACGTTAAAGGCAAGCGTCCTCCGATCTTCTTACGATTCCGTGAAGCTACTGCACAATACGTTAATTGTTTACGGTTTCTTGCTCTTATATTATTTTATTTTTTTGTGTTGTTATTCATCTCGTTATGGTTCTGGCTTCTGTCGTGCTATTATTATCTTGTCATTTCGCGTCGTTGCAAAATTAATAAAGTGTCACTAATGATACTCCACTGTCGCTCGGAATCCGTTCTTAGCATCAGCCGTATATCGCACCACACGCATGCTTCCATCAGCTTGAAGAACCTTATATTCCCCTTGGACTGCATCGCCGAGACGAGTCTGACGATGTTGCTGGTCATTACCAGTTGAAGGATCTTTCACCCCGTAGGAATAACTGTAATCCGGCTTCGCCTTTCATCCACGAGAACAGGTAAATTAAGTTAATTCGCTTATTTTGCCAAAACTTTCAACTTTAACTCACCACATAATCGACTTTATCCTTCACGTAAACTTCGCGAATTTGTCCGCTCACCGGTCCACTAAAGTTATGGTAAGAGTAAGCACCTGATCCTGACGCGTCATCCTCCTTGACCTCAACCGCTGCACATCCAACCAACGCGAAAACCAATACCTAAAACACATTTAATGTAAATTTGTAAAAATATTACTATTATATAAAGTTTCAAATACAATTGCCGAATTCATATTGTTCTGAATGCAGATCACCGACTGATTAAACTGATTATCCACCATCAGCCTTATATAGTTGCAAAAAGCGATCCCGAATCCGGAAACGAATTGATTTCGTGATTGCGTTATTCTGTTCTGTTTCTCAAACGTTCTTTGGGCTGAAGCGTGTACAATGATTATTATATGGATGGAAAATGATTTTTGCTATTCGATAAACAAAACGCGCCAATGGTTATAAATAAGCAAGCATCCAATGTAAACCGCAAGGATTATATAAAACAGGCCGTGCATGACTTGATCTAAAAGCGAAACCCATTGATGATTGCTCGACGATTTCCTATGCAATATTAAATAATATTTTGATGCAATTGATTTCTGAAAGGGAGCTACGTTTCGCAACATCTTTAGTCTAGTGTTCCATTGAATTCCTGCTTCAAAGGTAACAGCTCAACTGTAAACTGATTGATATCAAAAGATTTTCTTAAATAAAATCTCTTTGATCTCGACAAAACATAAAACTAATAAAATAAAATTAATAAATTTATAAACCATTTTTTCGTTGCAAAATATGTAACAAATATTAATTATAATTTATTAAATAATACTAAGTTCGATCACCTCTTATATTGCATAAACCAAAAAGATTAAAAATTGGTGTTTAACTCAAAACTTATTCGTTTTGAATACGTAATAAGGAAGCAAATTTTCATTAATATTAATATTCATTTTATTTCACGACAGGTTAATAACCTGTACCTGCTATAATCTTACAATTAAATTTTCCCATTATAATTTTTAATAAAATTTATTTTTATATATTTTTTATAAAATTACCAAAAACTGGAAGGCTTTTAATACTTATAATAATAGTATATTATATATGAGCATATTTTTGTCCAATCTAAACTAATTATTTCAAATGCGATTTTATTATATTTATTTTAATAAATCTCTTTAAGTATAAAAGTCGATCACGATTTTTACAAAATTTGATATTACTAATTTAAATTCATAATCATTAGCTAGTATTATAATACGTTTCACAGAATTAATAGACCATACTAATTAAATTTTATAATCATTCCTTATACAAATTGATAACGCATTAGATAATTGTCCGTCAAATAAACGATTTTCGAGAAACTATTATAAAGACACTACTACTTCTTATACGAGTTATATTGAAAGCGACACAAGGTTATAGCATACGTTTTCTTGGATGCAAAGGGATTTTTATTAATAGTCTCTTGCATCAATTGAAAAAATAAAAATATAATGGAAAGTACCTTGTTGTTTATTAAAATATTATATAAAAATTAAATTATTTATGTAAATAATATACTTTTTACTTGTTAAATTGATATGACACGATCGAATAGAAATAAATCTATTATTTCATACTATATATTACATATTAGTTAATAAATTGACGTTTATTACTATTAATAATTAATTTTATTAATACTATATGTTATTATATAATTATAATTAAATATAAAATGTATATTTTTATAATTAATAAATTAAATAAGTAATATATATGATATAATTATATGACTATGATGATAAAACTTCTAATGTTTTATATAATATTAATGCAATATGTTTTTTTTATATAATATTAATGCAATATATCTGAAAAAATATTGAAATATTGTAAGAACTTAAAAAATTACAGACAAATTTAGTATTATTGAAATTCTGCGAAATCCAATAAAATAAAACAAGAAGTTTTAAAACTAATTCTGGAATAAAATGTAATTAAAGCTTATCCTACTTTAACAACAGCTTAACATATATTACTAATAATCTACCTGTTGCAAGTATTAAAATATATTTCTTGTTTATTAATAAATGTTGATGGTTAAAGATATTACATAGTTTCCCTAAGTACACACTGTCTTATTTGTGTCGTTAGAAATTTAAAACAAATATATTATGTTTTTTTTAGACTTGAAATAATTAAATTATTTATTTCAACTATTATATAAGTTTATCAGTAATGATAACTGAAATTACAAAAAGATGAATGAATATACAATGGATTATTGACCTAAATATTTCCACTCTAATTTGTAAACGTTACAATTTATTAATTACGAAATAAATCATAAAAACATATCTACCCAAAACTGCAGAGTTATGAAATTGAAATAAAACATAATAAATAAATTCCACTAATTATAAAATGAAGAAAATATATTATAGTTATTTAATTCCATAATGTATGTAGTTCATATTAGTTTTTTTTTAATAAATTTCGTCATTTATGTAATATATTCTATAATAGAATTTACAATTAAAATTCAAGTTAAAGCAAATATATTTTATATTTTCTTCTTAACGTAATATTTATAGAGTCATGTAATAAGAAACAATATTACAAATATTATATAAGCTTATCAGTAATAATGTCTTAAATGATAAATGTAGAACCAATGAACTATTTGACCATTCGGTTATAAATGTTATATTTTATTAATTACAAAATAAGACATAAAACAATCAATTCAGTTGATTGAATCAATGAAATATAGAAAACATAACTGTAGAGTTATGAAATTGAAAGGAAACATTACATAAATTCCACTAATGATCAGTAATATTTTAGTTTAACTAAGAAAATAAATTATATAATGTATATACTAAATTTAATCATTTATGTAATATATATGATAGAATATACAATTAAAATTCAAGTTAAATGGGTATGCAACCAAATGTTCATGAAAATCGAAGTGACGGGAATTCGTTGCAGCGGGTTTTAGTTCAACTTAGTACGAAAAGCAGCGCGTGTGCCGAGGAAGGGTCAGTGTCAAACCGATTGTGAAACTTGACAGTTGGTGTTGTCGGTGTCCGAGTGTTGTTCAACTTGTAAATTGTGAAGCAAATCTGTTTGTGCGCGGCCCACAGATTGTTATTAGCATGGAAACGAGCTGAAAGTCAAGTGGAATTAGTATGGAACTGTTATAAATAAACATCACGATGCAGAGGCTTTATTAATGCGGTGAGTCCGTGCTTTCGAGTGGAGAGAAAATAGTCTGTATTGTACACAGCACACACACAGATGCAGCATTTAAAACAACTTTGATTTGTTTGGGAGGCTGTGTAACATTAACCTTGCCAGATCATTATCAATTAGATTTCAGTTGAATAAGCACACTCTGTTAACCAAAGTAGACCAGGTGTGTTGAAATTATTGTTTATATTGATACTTAATATCCTTGCATTACTTAAGTTGTTATTTTTTTGTATGGTTTGCATATGAACCAATCTAATAGGCTGTAAATATGTAACTCAAAACTGGTGGACTCCCTAAGCAGTGTGCAGCATGCTGTGTGTGTCTGCATGCCTTAAATAGCTCATAAAGTGGGCTATTGTCTGTGGGAAACATAACATGTGTTTCACATTTGGGGTAAGGTTAATTGCCTCTTAAACTTTTTTAATTAAAAAAAAATACATACACGTATTCCTTACATTTAAATATTTACCTAAAAAGAAAAATTAATATATTGATTCAGCTTTTAATATTTCTATACCAGACCAAATTATTCCCATTCCTAGTATCAACGAGATATAATATATATTTTTTACAGTCAAAGTTCATACATCGTAAATTTTCAAACATTCCCCCCCGCGTGGGGCTTCTTGCTATCAACGGACTGTTACGTACATACATTATTTTCGTGAATTCTTATATTTAGATTATGATCTCATCACTTCAGAAGATTTTTTTTGCGCAAAATATTATATTTTTTTAAATATAATTACAATCTAATTTTTGATTACGTTAACTGAGAAATAATTTAATTCTAATACGTTATTAAAACTCAAAATCCATAAGATTTAGTGTATATATATAGAATGCAGTTATGGAAATTTTATATCTTTCTTTTTGTAAATTTGGTTTTTGATGTATAGCCTTGACGAAAAGAATTCGCGTTGCATTATTTATGTTATAAATTTAAATATTTGCAATAATTTGTGACACAAATAACATGCATTTATGCCTTATTCATGTTATTCCGTCTCGCCTCGGCCACAGATAGTGGTGTAAAGCATTGCTTCAATATTTAATTTCAATTAATTATCAGGCAAATGAACAATGCACAATTATAATTTATAATTCATGGAAATTGGTCTTTTTCTTTATTTCAGTTTTTATTACCTATTGAAATAATTTTAAAACAATTGGCTGTAAAGTTTGTTAATGTATTTTTTATTTTTGTTATAGGATAATTGTTACAATAAATGTTGTTATTAATTATAATTAAATCATCACGAACAGCGCTGTTTTGTCTTTACTTAACAAAGGATAATTGTAATTTATTTATTTTTTCATCCATTCATACATTTTTATGTAAGTTGTATTTAATAAATATTTTATTACGTGTTTTCCTGGTTCCAGTAAATATTGTAATATTGAAATCAATCTATTTGTATTTAAGTTTTCACCTATTTACCCATTTACATAATTTTAAAATTTGACGATGTTAGCTTTCTACGTTTCCCCGTGGCTCTAGTTTATTCAATTGTATAAAATAATTTAATTCACGTTTGCAATTCGGATGACTTATCAATTTAGGTCAATACACTTTGAAATATCAAACAAAAACGTTGCTAATCTCACTTGCTGCACGTCCTCTCGTCCAGATAATTAGTCATCATTATGCTCATTTTTCTCTTTGTTTCAGATATAATTTCATTCTTTCTCGAGTCTGTATAAAAGTCAAAAGGAAATGTATTTGAAAAATTCTCTTGCAATCCTCTCAGCAAAATATGAATTCGAGGGGCAATGAGGAATACGATTTCGAACTGTGGAAGCATTTCAAGTGGAGACTGCAGCATATTTTGTTATGAGAACAGAGAGATAAATAAGCAGCATTCCAAATAAAAAAAAATTGAAGGAAAGAAATATATAGATATATTTTTATACGTGTATTTTGTTATTTTATATTTTACAATACTGTGCCATATATTTGTTTAATTTAAAAAAAAAATCGTGCTTTTTTCGTGAGATGACTAATTTTAAGATGAATATTGACAAATTGCGGAAACCCCTGCTCGGCAAGGAGGCGACCATCAAGCGAAAAAAAAATTGCATGACGCAATGCCTAAGGAATTGGATACCGACCAGACTTTTCCCGCACCGGATCATCAATTTGAAGATTTTCATCGTAGCCGTTTTAATTGTAGTTTTAATTATTATACCCATATACTATTATCGGTTGTCGCAGTTCAATTTGAAGTACATCAACATCAATTACAGGTTCGTTATTATCATGTGATAATTGTTATTTGGCGAAGATGTTAATGGTATGTCTAGTTTTCATCGCAGCACTAGGCCTACTCCTAACATAAGATGCAGTATGTTGAACGGGCCGCGTCTGCCGCAGAATCATGATCACAAAACTGAGGCACGATTGCGGAGCGATCCGAAGGTATTAGTTTTCGTCGAAACAATGTATTCGAAGCTGGGCAAGGACATTGCCGAGCTTTTAGTTCATACGCGCATCAAATACAAAATTGAGGTTGCCGGGAAGAGTGTCCCAGTTTTGACGAGCCTCGATAAAGGAAAATACGGCGTTATTGTTTTCGAAAACTTCAACAAATACCTTCAGATGGATAAATGGAATCGGGAGCTTCTAGATAAATATTGCCGGGAGTATTTCGTTGGGATTATAGGATTTATAAATCCCAGCGAAGAGACTTTGGTCGGCGCCGAACTGAAAGGTTTCCCGATTTTCATACACACGAACATCCAGTTAAAGGATGCCGCGCTAAACGCCGCGTCACAGATATTAAGGCTGACTCGGCCCGGGGAGACGGTGTGGGGTCCATTGCCTGGCGATGATTGGACGATTTTTCAAGCCAATCACTCTACTTATGAGCCTCTCGAATGGGCCCATAAGATTGATGATTACGGACATGAAGGTTTGATGAAAACCCCATTGACAACGATAGTTCAGGACCACGGCCTCTTCGATAACATTCAACGCGTGATCTTCGGTTCCGGTCTAAAGTTCTGGCTCCACCGACTCCTATTCCTCGACTCTTTAAGTTACCTCAGTCATGGACAACTGAGCTTATCATTGGAAAGGAAATTTTTAATTGATATAGATGATATTTTCGTCGGCGATAAAGGTACCAGAATCAAACCAGAGGATGTGACTGCAATGCTTTCTACACAGCGAAGAATGCAGAACATGGTGCCCGGTTTCAAATTCAATTTAGGATTTTCCGGCAAATACTACCAGCATGGAAATCCCGATGAAGACAAAGGCGATGATTTAATTTTAGAAAATATAGATAAGTTCAGATGGTTCAGTCACATGTGGAACCACCAGCAACCACATCTGTACGATAATCTAACACAACTGATAGACGATATGAATTTAAATAAAAATTTCGCGAAAGAAAAAGGCATACCATTTGATTCCGGTTATTCTGTTTCCCCGCATCATTCCGGAGTTTATCCAGCTCACGAACTCCTCTACACTGCTTGGAAAAGGGTTTGGAATATTCGTGTTACATCAACGGAAGAATATCCGCATTTGAGGCCGGCAAGGTAAATGTTTGAATTCTCCTAAACCAATTTATCTATTGCTTAATTACTGTATCCTCTTTATTTAGATTGCGCCGCGGATTTATACATCGCAATATAATGGTGCTACCTAGGCAAACGTGCGGACTATTCACGCACACTATTTACATAGATAAGTATCCTGGTGGCAGAGATAAATTGGATGAATCCATACAAGGTGGTGAACTCTTTCAGACAATTGTCTATAATCCCGTAAGTTGCACGTACTTTTATTTCATTATATTCACATATTTATTTATAAATATACTATTATTTCATGATTCATTTTCAAAATTACTACAGTTTATTTTTTATTGATTAATACTAATAATTACTTAAAACTTGTAGATTTATGTCTAAAATATTTGTACGTAATTCAAGCTTAGTAAGATATAATTTATTTAGGTAACTTCATCTACCATTTTAATTTTTAATACATGTTTTAAGTTTTTATTTATATAAAACTATTGTGCTTTTTTTTTTCTTGAAATGATTGATAAATTTTATATTAACTTATGTATTTGAATCATCGCCACCACGCATTTTTCATTATTGAAAATTCAAATATTTTTCTGAATTACTTTTTAGTTACAATCTATAATTTGTGAATAATATTTATTTTTACTGTATGTAAATTATATTTGTTTTTCATTTTAAAATCATTATATTTTTTTTTAGATAAATATTTTTATGACCCATATGTCGAATTATGGAAACGACCGACTAGCCTTATATACATTTGAATCAGTGATCAAATTTCTGCAATGTTGGACCAACATAAAACTAAGTTCGGATACGCCCCTGCAATTAGCAGAAAGCTACTTCAAACTCTACCCTGAAGAGACTGACCCTATTTGGGGGGTAATTATCCACTTCTAGTTTGAAAATGATTTTGTTATTGACAATATATTTTTCTTTGTTTAGAACCCCTGCGATGATCCTAAACATCAAAAAATATGGTCTAAAAATAAATCATGCGATTCACTGCCAAAGTTTTTAGTTATCGGACCACAGAAGACAGGAACCACGGCCTTATACACATTCCTCTCAATCCATCCATCGATCGCTAGTAATCTGCCTAGTACAGAAACGTTCGAGGAAATACAATTCTTCAATGCCAATAATTATTACAAAGGTCTCGATTGGTATATGAATTTCTTTCCGGTGGACGTGAATTCTTCGCGCTACATGTTCGAGAAAAGTGCCACGTACTTCGATGGAGATTTGGTGCCTAAAAGGGTGCACGCGCTTCTACCTCATACCAAACTCGTCACTATTCTAATATCACCTGCCAAAAGGGCGTATTCTTGGTATCAACACATCAAAGCACACGGCGACACGATTGCTAATAACTACAGTTTCCATCAAGTTATTACTGCCGGTGACACTGCCCCAAAGCCGCTCAGAGAATTACGGAATCGTTGCCTGAACCCGGGCAAATATTCACAGCATTTAGAGAGGTGGCTCACGTATTTCCCGCCTCAACAACTGCATATCATTGACGGCGAAATCCTCAAATCGAATCCCATTGAAGTTATGGACGAGTTGCAGAAGTTCCTGAAGATAACACCGCAGTTTAACTATACAGGACATCTGAGGTACAAATAACATAATTTATTTTTTCTGAATAATTAATTATTGATTTATTCTGATTACAGGTACGACGAAAAGAAAAAGTTTTATTGTCAAGTGCTAAACGGAGAGCGTACAAAGTGTTTGGGCAAGTCTAAAGGCCGACATTATCCTCCTATGGAGGAGAAATCTTTAAAATTGCTTCAACGTTACTATTTAAGTCATAACACGGCACTGGTGAAATTGCTGAAACGCATTGGCATGAGGAATGTCCCTCAATGGCTACAGGACGACCTGACTGATTCCCCAACGTGAGTCGCACATCGGTACTATACTGGCAGTATTCGTCACTGTTGTGAGGCAAGCAGTATTAGATTTTTAACAAACAGGAAAAATTTGGTACTTAAACCCGACTCACGTGAAATAATAACATTACATAAAAGTCAATATTTAAAGAAGGATAAAACATGGAAATCAAGCGATTTTAAACACTTCTATTGATAATATAACATATAATGGTAGAACTTCAATCTTTATTTTTATCGGTGTTTATAACAAAATAACACAAAGCAAATTAACGCATGAAGCGGAAATTAGGAAATGAATATATGTGATCATTGTATATTTAAAATATTTATTTTTTAATTTAAATGTATTTATATATATTTTTAAAATGTTATCCGTTTACAACTCAAATAAGAGAAACAGTATCGCATTGATCATCCAGTTGACAGAATTGATTTACTCAACATCACTGAAAAGCAATACTCATATTCTTTCTTTCTTTAAATGATTGTGCAACGCGAAATCAAAGTATAACCAAAGAACAGTTTTCATTTCCATCACTTAATGAGATGCAATGCTATAGGGGTCCAATTTGCCATGGTATTTGACATATCAGCATTGAATTGAAACGAGACAAAGTACATTAAAACAATTCTTCTCTTTAATTTCAACGTTAATAGTTACCATGTAATAAAGCTTAACTGAATGTTTATAAGAATAGAAAATAAAATTGTATTTTTGGTTGCACATACTTGATTGAAACTAAATCCATTTAAACACACCAATTGTATTTTTCAAATAATCATGTGTTATATGTTATTATGCGCACAATTCGTGTTTTTATAAATTGCATATCTGGTTAAGATATCTGAATGTTAATATATACTTTTCTTGATGTTCCTTCAAATAGTAGTCTTGTTGTTATTAACACTATCATTGTTTATTTACTTTGTTGCATGTCATTTTCCCAAAGAAGTTAATGTAAATATGTGTAAAAAAAATTGAATAAAATTAGAATAACAATAAATATAATAATTAAATTACTACAATATGTACAAATAAAATATAATTTCTATTATTTAGTCCAGGAGACCTTGGGTATATCAAAGTGCTCAGTTAAGCTGTCCAAGTGTTGGTTAAATTTCTCCACTCTTTCTTTATGAGTCATACAGGCCTTTTCCAATATCCTTTTTGTTTGCTACCAAAACAATAAATTAATATTGATTGCATGAACATTTTTAAATAAGTTACATTTTTTTCTTGCATCTTTTTAAATGCTAATTCAGCTTTGGTTCTTTTCAAATCAGATGATTCTTCTGGCTTCTGAGGTACAGTTTCTGAAGCTACAGAAACCTTCTCTAAAGTTTCTTTGTCTCTCTTCTTCTTTTTCTTCTTGATACTAGAATTCTTAATCTTTTTGATACTAGAATCCCCTTTCATCTTCAACTTATCTTTCACAACAAGCTCATATGGGTCTTCAGCCATCTACAAGATTAGAAATCCATTACATACCCAAAATATTGACTAAATTATTTGTTTACTATTAAACGTCAAATTATTCTACACTCCAAAAATAATTGTATTATTTGTATTCATTTTTGCCAACTTTAGTAAATCTATGAAACAATAATAAAAAAGAGTTGATAGGCAACATACGTTGCAAAACTAATTTAAAAGTTTTTTGCTCAGTATCATAATTTTATGTTATATATTTAATTAAATACTTAATATTCACGGTGATCAGTCGTCCCAATTTTTGGTTAGATGTCGCGGTCTCTCCAAATTGTATTTTCATGACCGAGGACACAAAATTGAATGAAGAATTCAAGTTATGACCGATTATTGATTGATTCGGTCTGATCACAATAATATATAAAGTATTAATTATTTTTACAATGATATTTTGAATTTAATGAATACAAAGCTTTACGTGATAAGTTTTTGAATCATTTGAAACGAGAGATGTTTTTAGTTGAATACGAATTTAATTAGAAAATATGCCGAAGTGACAAAGAGTTTGTCACAATCTCCATTACATATCATAGCAATTTGTCAGTTATTGTCAAATTTCAGTTAATTTAAACAATGAAATGTGAATGCAGCCAATAGAAAATGCCAAAGCCTAGTTTTTGTTGCTTATGCTTTGGCCTTCGGAAAGCTGATTCCGTGATATCCATTGATTCGAAATTGAATGAGCCTTACGAATACGTGGTCGAAAAACTGGTCATCAAACGAGTGCCTGTTAGCAAGTTCACAGCCGACACTAAACTCTATTACGAAAAAACCGATAATACGGCGAAATTAAAGACGAGCGATAAATCGATTATAACATTCTCTTCCTACTGTCAAATGGTCCCTCCCAAAATGAATGAACAGATTCGAACTCATTCAAATGATTTAATTAGATGCAATAAAGAGATTGCGAATGAAGAAACTGTTAGGTTGTCAAAACCTGAAAGTCCAAAAGAGGAAATGACTACTGGCAGGAGGAAGCAGTTGGAGCAGTGTTCCGCAAAGAAGTGGGCAATGGCGCAAATACACTCTGCTCCGGTAAAGAAAAGCACATCATCGACGATTACAAATATCAGTGGTGATACAAATAAAGTACTATTTGTAAAGACTATTACAAGGGAAAATTCGCCAGTTAGCTCAGCAGAACGGCCAGTTGATCCGGCGGTTAAAGAGACCATTGAAATTTTAGCTAATAAACAAATGCAGAGTCATGCAAATAATCGACGGTTAATACAAAGAGATCCAGGTATAACATAAGTAAATGATATTTATTATTAAATTTGAGAGTAATGTTGCAGACACAGGGCAAATTAAAGAAATCTTTCAAAATGTCAGCCTAGAAGAACCATTAAAATTGGAAAAGATTTTTCAGGATCACAAAACTTTGGTTCACCCCGTTAAGTAGTATTTAATTTTGAAATAAATTTGTAATAGAATGATTTAATGATTCGCAGGATGTTTCAAGTGATCAAACGGGAGGAGAACCAAAAACTCAATCCGGTTTGAAGTGGAAAATTATTATTAAACATAAAAATGGTAAATCTTCGTTATTTATATACTTTCAATTTCAATTTTCCAAATGCTATTTTAGATAAAGAGTCTACTAATCCTTGCAGCGCCCAGTGCTTAAGTGATTCAGAATACTGAAATAATTGTGTTTGTCTATGTGCGCGTCATTAAAAGTATTATTTGATGTGACGCTTCTTCTTTGGAAACGCGTTGAAGCTGTCCTCAATTATTACAGACTCGCTCTCTGTACTTGTTTGAGGGGTGCTTTCAACATCGTTCTGCAAATCTGTGATGCTTTCTAGGAGAATAGTAGCAACTCGGCTATTTCGAAAAACCGGGGTGTTTGTGGTTTGTCGCTTCTTGTGAGCATTCCTAGTAGTTGGGTTATATATAAATTCGGTTAATTCCGATTCGCTATCATCCATCACATTTTCAACTTTCTTTTTGCTATTGTTCGGCATATTTGTCGTTATTTGCTTTAAACCGACCTTCTTTTTCGATTTTGGACTGACCTGAGTACCAACGATAAGTTTGATGTCTTCATGGTGAATACTCTTAAAGAATCGATTTGGTAATTTTGGCATGCATCTATAGAACAATCTATAGATCATAAAAATCAATAGAATTAAGAATATAATACCGGCGATTATAGCAAAAATCAGTTCCCTATTAATACCTAAAAGCAAGAAATACTATTTTGTTTACTAATGCATTACTTAACTTACCTAAAGTTGTTTTAATTCCACAAGATTTTGCAATCTCTAATGAGCTGCGTCCGCAAAATTTATAAAACTCGCACCTCAGCTCCGAACTTAGACACAGATTTATATCATTTATTCTACAAAGAGTCTCATATTTCTTACAAGAATTTCCGGGTAATAAAACTGAAGAATTAAATTATAATTAAAATATTAAATAATAATATAAGTAAATATTATTACCATTTGATGAAGTTGCCAACAACTTCAACCGGCCAAAGTATTTCCGTTTTATGGTGATTGAACTTTTACTATTGTTGAAAACGTTTACCGAAGCCGATTTGTCTTCAATCAAATATTTACAAGGGTTTATTTTAATTTGTCCGTCGACAACCTAAACTTTTAAATGTTTTAAAAACGATTATATTAAATATAAAAACCACTCACGATGCTTAAATTGTTACATGAATCGAATTCATCCAGAATTAGAATTTGATAGATATTTTTCGCACTGGGTTTAGTATACAAATTAATAGTACAATTTAATCCCTTGTTAGCAAAAAGTATGTTAATCCCATCGGCAGATCCCAATCCATTAGTTAAAAAATAATTTGACTTTAAGTTGTTCTTGCAGTCAAAGCTCAAATCTTAAAATATTTTATTACATTAATTAATTTCCTCTAATTCATATTATTTATGTTACCTATGATATCTACATTTTCAGAAAATCCAATATTGTATACGACTATAAACCAAATTATGTTAATTTGCTTATGCAACATTTTAATTCATTTTTTGTTTGACATTGTCACATTTGTATGTTATATTTAATGTTTTAAACAAATATACATTTTATTGTATTATAATACACATGTCGTAGAAATACTTGAGAGATGCGTAAATTTTTAAAACATTATAATTCAGATATGAATAACTATTTATTTATGTTATAAATAATTTGGACAATGATAGTAATGTTATAGTCTATGAAAAATTTAAATTTAAAGGAATGGTTTAGTTTTCTAATGTTTGTAACTCTGATTATGTTATCGATATATTTTATTACATGTTGGCAACTCCCACTGACAGTTAAAGTAGTAATTTGGTAGGTTGACGAGTGTTAATGTGTTTTTCTCGTCAGCTAAACATATAAAATATGATTTCTTCTACATATTTATTAATGGCATTGATTTGCTGGTTTGTTGGGAATTCAGTTACGTTCACACAAGGTAAGAGTAATTCATAAATTCAGATTTATTGCCAATCAGAAGCGGCAATACAGTCGACATCAATTGTTTGGCACGTTCTGATTGGTCCACGATTCTTTCGCGTGGCCTTTAAAATGTTTGAAAATTTCAGCCGCCAAACAGAAATATGTAACCTGTGGGTCTCTTATAAAGCTGTTGAACACAGATCACAGAGTTAGATTGCATTCCCATGATGTCAAGTATGGAACAGGTAGTGGACAGCAATCAGTTACTGGCACTGAGATTCAAGAAGATGTTAACAGCCATTGGGCAGTGAAAGCAGCCACAGGAAAAAATTGCCCTCGAGGACAACCAATAAAGTGTGGATCTGAAATCAGATTGGAGCATATGGCTACAAACAAAAATCTTCATTCTCATCATTTTGCTAGTCCATTGAGTGGTAATCAAGAAATCAGTTGCTATGGTGATAATGGGGAGGGTGATACTGGTGATCATTGGACTGTAATTTGCTCAGGTAATTTATTAATTTATTTTTCATAGATAGAAGTAAACATTTTTTTGTATATGCAGGTGATTATTGGATAAGGGATGATAGTGTGATGCTTAAACATGTTGACACTGAACAATACTTGGCTGCATCTGGGAAAACGTTTGGTAGACCTATCAATGGACAGATGGAAATTATTGGATTGAGATCATCAACTGGTGCAGTCCATTGGCAATCTATGGAGGGCGTATATTTACACGCATCAGATGCAGCTGAAAAGCATTTTCATGAAGCACATACTGAACTCTAGTCAAAGTTAGTCTGATTGAAAGACTAGTTTCCTTTTTACAATAATGTTTCCAAACAATATTTATTAATTACATATTGTGACTGTGTTAAAAAAACTATTCTAGCAAATAATTTTCATGTAAATTCGAGTATTTATTAAATAGGCAACCAACCATACTCCTTGCATAATAATTTATTACAATGAAGTTTTAGCTTCATACATATTAAAATAAGTTAATCACTGATATTTAATTTTATTTTCTATAATACATAGTTACATAACTTCAAAGAAAATTAAATATTTGTAATAATGTGATTTAGTAGCTAACTTCATTTCGAATCCCTTATCTGGAATCAGCTGTGTTATGTCAGTTGCTGTTGGGATTTCGAAGAGGGAACATCACGACGGAAGGTTGTGTTGAGGTCGATCGGTCAGGGACAGGAAAAAAATCTATTTGAACATGGCTTTCACACAATTCTCTCCCATTCGCGCCGCTTCCGCTATCAGGAGTGTTTGCTTCAACAGCCGGGAGTATTTTTCCACTAGAGCTGCGCTAATGGTAAGTGTTATGTCATCACATTGTGGAAAACTAGATTCGTATTACATTTGCTAATATATTCAATTTCACATAGTTAACAACTATTTTATGTACAAACGAGTTTTCCAATAACATATTCAAAATTGGAAATATCATAAACAGCTGTATAGCAAAATCGCATTCCAATTGGATTGTCATAGATTATATATCTACCTTTTTAAAATATTATCTAATAATCGTCATTCATTAACCAATGTAACAATATTTAGAAGAATTTTAACTATTATGTACATTTTGATTTGGATCTTTATTTCATTATATTAATAAAAATAAATTGGCAAAATTCCAAAAATAGATGTTTTTGAAATATGTTAAATATATTCAAATATATATCATACTTATACAGTACTGGAAAATATATTTATATTCTTATTTATTAAATTTATATTTAAATTAATAACATCAGGATATTTTAATTATTAACTATTTGTTATGTGAAAATATAATACATCATTCATATAAATTTCTCTAACATTTATACATCTTAAAAATTGTAAATATATAAATTTTGTTGCAATTTATTCATTTAAACAATAGGTTAATAAAAACATTTTAAATTTTTAAAATAAAGTATTCCATTACTACGTAATAATCAATTGTGAATAACTGAATTACTTCGGGAACATTATTACAACGTTACGCCATAGTCTGATTTATAGGCTGTTTCTAAGCAGTTTATCAAATCAATCTGGTAATAAAGAGTTGACTGTTTATTGATAAATAATATAATAATTGCAGTACTCCTATAGTATACAAACGTGTTTAATAATATTTGTACATAATAGTTAGAAGTGCTTTTAAATGTTTGTGTAATCCCATGAAAAGTTTAAAGATTATTGAAACAAAGATTATTGTATTTGGAAAACCAGTTTTTGCCTTTGTGAAATATAAGAGACTTATAATAATTAGATAATATTAACCATATCATTAGGGTATTCTTTATATAATGATAATCATTGTTAAAAGAAATATTAGCTAAAATGGAAAATCTATCGGTATCGGATAAACAGGTGTTTTTTATGACTACCGCCTAATTTTTTTTTTCATACATAAATAAACATATAAATCTACCTAAGTTAGTTTTTTTATAACCGATGTTATGATTATATTTTTTGTTTGTTTTCAGGCTAAATTCAGGACTGAAAAGGACACCTTCGGTGAACTTCAGGTACCAGTTGAGAAATATTATGGCGCGCAAACTGTTCGCTCCACCATGAATTTCCCAATTGGCGGTGAATTCGAAAGGATGCCTGTGAGTTAAATATTTTTCTAATTAATCAAATTATTATTATTATACTTTTTTATTGGAATCTCAAGTATTAATGATTCATACTGGATAAACACATATTTGAATAAACAAGTTTAATCTCATTAGTCATAGCAATGTTGTAATTTTACATTGTTGTTGTAATTAACTATTGTGTTTTAGTATCCGGTTATTACTGCTATGGGTACTCTAAAGAAGGCTGCCGCTTTGGTAAACAAAGATTACGGTTTAGATCCGAAAGTTGCTGATGCCATTTCGAAGGCCGCCGATGAGGTGATCAGCGGAAAATTGTACGACGATCATTTCCCATTGGTAATTTGGCAAACCGGTTCTGGTACTCAATCGAACATGAATACTAATGAGGTAATCTCGAACCGCGCAATTGAAATCATGGGAGGTGAATTGGGATCCAAGGCCCCTGTCCACCCCAATGACCATGTCAACAAATCCCAAAGCAGCAACGACACTTTCCCAACTGCGATGCATATTGCCGTCGCCCAAGAAATCCATCACACCCTCTTGCCGAGCATGAAGATGTTGAGAGACAGTTTGGACTGCAAAGCTCAGGAATTTAGTAAAATCATCAAAATTGGTAGAACGCACACCCAAGATGCTGTCCCTCTAACTTTGGGCCAAGAATTCAGCGGATACGTGCAACAGATGTCTTTCGGCATTTGCAGGATTGAAGATACCCTTCCAAGGTTGTACATGCTCGCGCTGGGAGGAACCGCCGTTGGAACTGGATTGAATACCAGAAAGGGATTCGCCGAAAAGTGCGCTGCTAAAATTTCTGAACTCACCGGATTACCGTTTGTGACAGCTCCTAACAAATTCGAAGCCCTTGCCGCTCATGATGCTTTGGTCGAAGTTTCTGGAGCACTCAACACCGTTGCTTGCTCAATCATGAAAATTGCCAATGACATCAGGTAGAATATTAATTGTATCATAATTATATACATGCATCTCACGATTATGTATTTTAGGTTTTTGGCTTCCGGACCAAGGTGCGGTTTGGGAGAATTATCTCTTCCTGAAAACGAACCTGGCAGCTCAATTATGCCTGGTAAAGTGAACCCAACCCAATGTGAAGCCATCACCATGGTGGCCGCACAGGTTATGGGTAACCATGTTGCTGTGTCAGTAGGTGGTTCAAACGGACACTTCGAACTTAACGTATTCAAACCAATGATGGTTGCAAATGTACTCAGGTCAATCAGGTTGTTGGGTGACAGCTGCAAGTGCTTCACTGTAAACTGCGTTGATGGTATTGTTGCTAACACCGACAGAATTGAGAAGATCCTCCACGAAAGTCTTATGTTGGTAACGGCTCTGAACCCACATATCGGCTACGATAAAGCCGCAGCAATTGCTAAGACTGCCCACAAGGAAGGAACAACTCTTAAAGAAGCCGCCCTTAAGTTAGGCCATCTCACTGAACAACAATTCAACGATTGGGTGAAACCAGAAGACATGTTGGGACCTAAGTAAAATAGTATTCGTTTCTGTTAACACATTTTGCTTAAGTTAAAAAAAGAAACATTTGTATAACATACAAATATAAAACTATGTTAATTTTTCAAAGAATATGGTTGTTTTATTTATATTAAAAATTAATATTTTTTGGACAACAAATTCCACCAAGGCGACGATCATCCAAATCAATTGCACAAAAGTAACTTTTGAAAGTCTGTTGGTTAACTAAAATTGGATAAAGAACTTCGCAATCTCGAATAAGTTTGCAAGCGCCGACATCACTGAAAGGAGTAATGCATTCCATATCATCTGACGAGGTTTCGTTAAACCCAAGTGAATATGGATCTATAATAAATGTAATTTATTAGAATTACAAAAATCAATATAATAAATATTACGTTACAGTTCTAACTTTTTAGTTCTTGTAAAAAATTGGTTTTATACCTACATTTAAATAAGGTCAAAGTTCCGTCGCTTATATCATATATATCTTCCAAAATTGGTAACTTCATTCTAAGATCGTCAGGTATAGCATATATTTTAGGAGTTGCTAATTTTGTTTCTATCATGCTATCCATGTTGTAGTCAGTTTCTCCATAAGAGAACAACATTTTAACATGATTTTTATTATTTTTATATGTATTGAATACTCTATTCGTAGGGAAATAAAACTGTTGGCTTGCAAGTGGATCTAGAAATAAATATTATTTAGTAGACATAAAATAAATTTCTCAATATAATTACATGGAACTAACAAATCCAAGGTCGGTTGACTCGATGCTTCCTCTAAATCTATTACGTTCGTCTCATTCGGTTTTAACACTACCAAAGATGTCACTGGAGTTACAAAGGAATACTTTAAAGCTAAGTCGCGTGCTTTGCTTTCAGCTTGCGTTAAATTTGACATATCATCCAAATACCTCTTGACCGTCATGTATGCCCATAGCCTGAAAATAATAATCATCATCGGATACAATTAATTATTATAATATACCTTTCAAGTTGACCTACGCTTTCAATTACGTTAGGTTTTAGTATAATAGGCCCACGTATACCCCAACTATTCACAGATGTATCATCTTTTACAATATTCCCTATAGTTTTACCAGTAACTATAATCTCAGAACCACTAAACAATATGGGAAATTCTGTTTTTGTTAGGCTAACAAAATCTTGGGTATAGTAAAATGTGACGTTCTTCAGAAGTAACGAAGATATGTCCTTATAAAAATTTGCTAATTGCAGGTAAGAATCCGAATCTTTGTAAATAAATCTGGCGAAACCGTTATTAATTATCGAAAGTTCTTTGATCAAATCACGATCCGCATCATTACCGAAAGCGAGACTGATTATTGGTATCTTGAATACGTTCTCCTCGGAAACCTAAAAGTAAGAAATTAGCAATGCTTACTTTAATAAACTGATTTTACTTTGGACTTGATGGTTTCCGAATCTGTTATACCAACTGTTGCGTCTCCATCTGTTAGGAAGATAATTAGCGGTTGTACTTTACTGTTCCCAGAGACTTTTTGAAATACTTGAATTAAATGTAAGCCTACGCTTAGAGCATGATAAATATTTGTGCCTCCCCTTGCATTCATATAATTTATTTCTTTCATAGCTTTTTTTATTGTGCTATTTCTCACTGGATATGCAGGCGGAAAATGTATACACTAAAAGCATTTCATTACGGACGACATTGCAAAATATCATTAAATATATTTACGTTCATATCCTTAAATACGCCATGCTGCGAGTATAAATCATTCTGATTTTCCGGATAAATGGTACCTTCGTTAGGAATATCCAGGTTCCATACGTAAGCAACATTGTTAAATTCCACAATATTAAAGTAATCATCTGGATTGAGATCGCCAACGATACTTTTCATCGCTTCCTTAACTTGATCTAATTTCTTGCCATCCATACTAACACTTGTATCAAGAACAAATACGACGTGCTTAGGAATAGGTTCCAAATCTGTTGGAGCAAAAAAGTGTACGAAATAACCATCCTTAACTATAACCGTGCCACCGTTCGCATCCCTTTGCACGTCGTATTGCACCACAAATTGCCCAGCCAAACCCTCATCTTCCTTAGTCCCCAAAACATTAGCAATTTGTTTCTGCTTTTCGTAATCCGGCTTGAACCTAATAATCGCTTTCTCTATACCTGGTCTCTCAATAACGGCTCGTGCATCTAACTTCTCGTTTTCCTTCACAATTTTATTACCTGATCGAATTGGCGGCGTTTTTACAAAAGTTATTGGTACACTTTCGTCTATACTAACTTCCACATTTAAATTTTTCACCAACTGTCTCGGATTAATGTTGATCACCAATTCGTAAACTCCTTTTTTCCTCTCCAACAACTCTTCGTATGTTAAATAAAAGGCAGCCTTGCCTTCAGCCTCTACGTTGATATTTACGCAAAACACATTTGAATCTCTTGCACTAACTTCAACATGAGCTGCACCTGCTCCATTGGAAACAGCCTAAATTATAATATAAACTATAGTTCATATTAATATCCTCAATGCTCATTATTTACCTCAACATAAGTTTTCTTGGCTTTCACTTTTTCCTCGACGAAAGCGGTGTAATTTTTACCAGACAGTTCCATAATAAAACTGGAAATAAACGCTTGCTCAGGAATCACCATGAAAAATGTTGTCTCTTGCGCTTCCGTTAACGGATTTTTTACTTTACTAGTGACAGTTGTTTCGGCAAACCGATTGGTGATGTTTGTTCTTATGATCATTTCTGTTATTTTTAGTGGCTGCAATTGAAGACTCTATAAAGACAACATTTTTATAATACATACAACATTATTATATATTAATACCTCTTTGCTAGGCGCTAGACTTGCAGATTCTGAAACTAAAATCAGATCTAAATCTTCAGAAACGGCCGATGAAAACACCCATAATGTAAATGCAATTAGAACATATAATTTACGCATCTTATTGACCTCACCTAAAATATATAAAAAAATATAATTTTTTACTAAAGATTTAAAAAATGGAAGTAAACATTACTTCATTGAACATGATTGAAAAAATGTTCATTAGTCAATTATTCAATATTTATCTCATGTGTTGAGGCAAAGGTTAAATGTTTAGATTATTGTACGCGACTTCAAGAAATATTACGAACTTGATAACAGCGTTTCAGTATTGATTCATATAACTGAAATTTTGAATACATGCGAATGTTAATCAACTAATTACTTACAAAATAATTAGTTTAATTCTTATATAACTATAAATATATGCGTTATTTACTTACACTTTATTGATAATAAATATTAATAATTAAAATATGAGAGTAAACACGACAATTCCTTGAGTGACACTAGTATATAGGCGACTTAATCATTCTAGCTCCCACTACTTCATATATATTTTAAATAAAGAAATATTAAAGATTTATCGAATCGAAAGTCATAATATTCTTTATCGCGGTAACAATCTAGAAACATATCCCATTTGCAATGAATCTGAAATAATCTGTTATGAATTTATGAAACTTTAATTCGATGTCCTCATTTATCAATTTAAGATAAATTGCATTTTGTAGAATAAAAATATAATAACAATAATTAATATAATATTAATATAAATTAAATAAACAAATTTATTGACAACAATTGAGCCAAAGTGCTCCACCTAGAATAATTAAATAATACAACTTTCTTCTTTGTTATGTTGTACTATTTCATAAATAAAATATAATAGTTATTTAAAATTCTTAGTTGCATTTTATAACAAATTAAATTGACGTTTTATATTATATTATAAATATTTTATTTACAGTGTCATTATATATTTTTTATAAATGCAAAATTATATTTAACACATAAGATACTGATAATTCATGTATATATCTATAATCATAGCAAAATAGGGGTCAAAGAGGCAACACCTTAAAAACGTTTTTAGTTTTTCATTCCCTTTCAAATATATCTTTTAATAAATCTTTAATAAAAAATATTAGGAAATTATGCTAATCCGGGTTTATTTCCATTTATTTCATCCAAAACTCACGTCGAGCAGGAACAGTTTCAATACATTGGTCTTACAAATCAGTCCTTTTTTACATTTATTCAAAATATAATTTTCCTCATTAATTGTCTCTGATGACTCATATTTGTGGGTTATATAAAAACCTTTTGATTAAAATGCCATCAATTTCCATTATGAAAGCGGAAATAAAAGGTTGATCAGGAAGAAAAACGAAGAATAGCTTCATAATATTCGTTTTGATGTTCATTTCTGATATCTGTGGTCGCTGATTATAATTATCCTGAAACAAAAACTGATGAAAAAAGTATGTTTAAAAATCCCTGTTTCTTTACCTCTTACTTTAAAGTATGACATCAGAGACTTGAGTTACAAGCATCATTTCTTTATCCACAGGAATTGCAATATTGCAAGAATCCGCCACAAAGGCAAATATCTTAAATACTGCACAAACTATTTTATTCTGAAATATTAATTCAGTTTGAAATAATTTATTGCTTATTTGTAATTGATCTGTTTAAGACGCTTTAATAAGAGTAGACAATAAGTTGATTACAAATTTACAAAGGTTTTGTGACAAATATTTCGACAATATGTAAATTAATTAGTAAGCAACAACAAAAAATGCGTAATTTTACGTAAAATTCACTGTTATTATATGAATTATCAGAACATTAACAATATTATATATGATATAATATTATCATATCGACAATGTAGTCATCAGAATATTACATTAATTAGTGTAATTGAATAATTTTCAGGAGATTGTGCAATTTAAATAACAAATATCTATACAGACGACATTAAGGATAAAAGTGAAGATAATTTCCGAGAAATATATAAGAGTTTGGGAACAAGAAAACATCAACAAGTTTTGTCGCAATATAAAATAAATTCAAATTACCAAGATGATTGTAAATATAAATGGCAATTTAAAATTTTAAATTAGAATCACAATTGAATAATATTTATAATATAGATAATGGAACTTAATGCAGGCAAGTGACGCAAGTTGTTAAATATTGAAAAATAAATTGTTAATATTTTCCTACCATGCACACTTACGGCTTATTTGTTATATTTTTACTATTTTTAATTCTTCGTTTCAGGTCTGAAAGTGTCTGAAAGAAATTACTTAATTTAACTTTATCCAGTTGGGTACAAGAAGGGGATTAAAACTGCAGCCATAGTGGCCCTTCGCGGTCAAAAAATAAACACTTAAGTTAAATTGGGTTTGGCTCTACCAATATTTTCGTTTAATACAAAATCTATAAGATTGTTTTTAAATGTAAAATAATAGATTGTACTAATTTATTAGGCTATTCTTCAACTCAAATATTTTCGTTTTCTCTGTATTGGCTTTATATTTTAACGATTCCAACAAGAAATATATACATTCGTCTGAGAAAAGTTTATTTAAATCATGGATTGAAATAAAAGTTTGTTAAATTAAGCGCCTTAATAAAATAATTTCAAATTAAGTTACTGAAGTAAATATATTTTAAATAAATGATTTTATATTACATTTTGTAATGATAACATTATATTTATTTATAATTTATTCAAATTCACCTCTAGTATTTATTAAAAACTCCACTAGAATTCTACAAGGACAAAACTGCAAATATTCTATCTCAACATGACCGAAATTAAAAATATTTATGATTTAAGAAAATAATTTTCGATTTTTCCTAAACTAAATTTTAGTAAAAATTCAAATATTTTTAAAATTAATTGTAAAATACTTAACGGCAAATTAATAATTTAAAATGACATTTATTATAATCAGTTTTATCAATCGAATTTAAAATATACTATTAAGTAGAGATGAATAACAACGCACTATACAATCCAAAATATTTTTTATTTTATTAAAATTATAGAAAACAGTTTAGTTAAAGAAATAAATCATGAAAATTAATTTAATTATACTTAAAGGAACAGTAATTGTAAGAATAAAATTAAATGTCTTTTCAAATTTTCACGGAACACTACTGAAAATCAATATTCTGTAATGAATCTGAAAATTATGCTCATTTTCATAAAATGCTAATTATTGAACAGATGGGACAATATATTTTTTATTTTAAATAATTTTTATATTGTATGGATTTCATTAAGCAAATAATTCAACTAATCTTCTCATTTTTCTCATGTTTATTCTTATATTATGAACGCAATTTTATAGTAGAATTAAAATGAAATTTTACAGCTTATTTATTATTCAAATTTCATCTCAAAATTTATAGATATATATAATATAATAGAAGAAATATTGGACAAACTACATAATAACAAAGTCCCATCGTAGGAGATAATGTAAACAGTACTATTTATTTTAATTATTGCATTTTAATTATTAATCCAAAATTCATATTTTTTTTCTTCTTATAAACGGATAATGATATTTAATTTGAGCTAAAAAAAAAAGATGTATTATCATAACATAAATAATATATTTTAGTCAATTCAAGAATTGGTTCAGCACTTTAAGTTTCATTTCTTTTTCGGGCAGCAAACTCCGGCAAATCTGCAACAAATTCGTAAATTAAATAAATTTGTTTTCTGCTATTTGGTAATTTCAAATTTACTTGTTTTCAATGGAGCAGAAATAATCTTTGAAGGATTGTTCGTCGATCAATTTCGGTAGAAGAATTTCGCAATCCTTCACTAACATGCAGAAGCCTTCCTCGCTCTGTGGATCTGTGCAATCAAGTTCGACTGGTGATGTTTCATTCAAACCCAGTGTATAATGACCTAAATCGATAAATATTGATTAGTATATTGATTTTGTTAACTACTATATTACCTTTGAAGAAATTCAACGTTCCGTCTATGTTAAATTTATTTTCCATCCAAGGAAGTTTGGTTTTGATTTCATTGGGAACAACGAAAGGTTTTATTGTTGTCGTTGAAATGTCTTCATGAACCACTAAAGCATCTTCACTCTCCATTTCATATGCATTGATTATAGAACTTGTTGAAAACGTATCATAAGAAGTTGGGCGTGGGGCGGACATAGTTGGTCCACTCATTACAAATACTGAAGAACCCGGGGAGCTACCACCCGCCATCACTGATGAAGGAATACGTGCTGGTACTGACAAAACTGGTCCAGCTAGGGCAACTCCTACAAAAAAAAATATCATATGAGTTATTCATATCCCACGAGGACAGTTTGCAAAGTTTTGAAAGCGAAAATAAAATGTTTTTCACGATTTTTTCCATCCAACTTGTATTTTTCAAGATTTTTCAATCTATTAACAAGAATAACTTTAGATCCAAAAATATTGATGCCACCTTATAAAGCTTTCAATATTTTACGTTATTTTATATTATTTCATGCCAAGTAATAAATTAAATCATGCATTGTAAAGATAGATAACCTGGTTTTTTAGTCCTAATTTTGTATTTCCTATAACCACCGAACCCTGACCTACCTATAAATAAATGTGTTGTTACTATATACTAGTGCATGCATTTAATGGAACTTGATGGTATACTCAAAATAACTAAATTAACATTATTAATGGATATAAACCTGATTTTGTAGATAATCTGACTTGGGTCCTGAGACCTGCAAATCAGTATTGAAAATATAATTATATTTAATAATTCTTTAAAATAAATAAATAAACTTATTTTATTGATACTATGTGGCAATATGAGAAAACTGAAGGCTTTATATTATTATTTACAAAATTGAACAAATCCTTATGAATACTTACCGAATCCGGCATTGTAAGCTAAACCTGGAACTGAAGCAAATTGTATAATTAAATAAATTAGTATAATTTACGAAGAAAAAATAATAAATAACGTACAATTTGGACTTGATGAAGCTTCTTCGGTATCGATGGATTTAGTGCTGTTGGGTTTAACAACCACCATCGATGTTAAGGGAGTTACAAACGAATATTTCAAAGCTAAATCGAGAGCTTTCTTTTCGATTTCAGTAGCATTAGTTGACGTTTCTTTTTCTCCTAACAGTTTTTTCACTGTCATATAAGCCCACAGTCTAGAAATTACAAAATATTATGAAAATAAACGATTTTTTTTATAACAAACAGAAATATTACCTTTCCAATTGACCAACGGTTTTCTTAATTTTAGGCCGAAATAGTACTGGACCTAGGATGCCATAACAGCTCACAATTGGTTTGTCTTCATTGACGATTTCTGGAATTCTACCGGAAACTACTAATTCCCCGCCTTGATAAAGAATAGGAAAATCTGTTCTCGTGAGGCTAACTGTATCGGGCGTGTATGTAAACTTGATGTTATTCAAAAGAGGAGATGAAATCTCTTTATAGAAGTTCCGCAACTGAAGATCCGAATCAGAATCTTCGTAGATTGTACGTTCGAAACCGAAATTCTTTTGAGACAATTTCTTCAGCATCTTACGATCCGCTGAATCTCCAAACGAGAGACTGACAATGGGGATTTTGATGCTATTTTGTTCAGATACCTAAAATAAAATTAGCAATATAGCTTTGTCTTATATAATTTTCTTATCAACTTACACCGGCAATAATTTCATCTTCGCTAACTTTTCCAACCGTCGCTTCTCCGTCAGTTAAGAAGATAATCAATGGTTGAATATCATTAGTGCCTACGCGCTTCTGCCTCAATTTAATCAAATGAATACCAACTCTGATAGCCTCATAAATGTTAGTGCCTCCAGTTGCGTGCATATCTTTCACGGCTTTGTTTGCCTTATTAATGGTGGTGTTTTTGACTGGGTAAGCTGGTGGAAAAGAGACATCCTAAAAGAGAACCAATTATCTATCTGAATTTGTATTTTATTAGTTTTACTCACTTTTATTTCGTGTACTTTTTCAGGGTATCCCCACAAGTTATCGTCATTTGGAAAAGTGGTGCTTTCCTCCGGAGCATCCAAATTCCACACTTTTACATTACTATTAAATTCTACCAAGTTGAAATAGTCTTCGGGATTTAGATCACCGAGAATATTCTTCATTGCTTCCTTAAGCTGTTCGATTCTCCTACCGTACATACTTCCACTAGTATCCAAAACAAATACAACATGCTTTATCAAAGGTTTTAGGTCTGTTGGTGCAAAGAAATGAACGAAATATCCATCTTTCACCAAAATTTCGCCTCCTTGCTGGTCACGTTCGACATCGTACTGCACGACAAACTGTCCAGCAAGACCTTCATCTTCCTTAGTTCCTAAACCATGAGCAATACGCTTTTGCTTTTCGTAATCCGGTTTGAATTTAATAACTGCTTCCTCGGGTTTTGGAGTATCTATCTGTGCTCTGGGATCCAATTCATCATTCTCTTTGAGAATCTCGTTTCCAGAGCGGATTTGCGGAGCCTTGACGAAACTCAATGGACGAGATTCACCGATATCGACTTCGACGTTCAAATCTTTCACCAATTGTCCTGGATGGATGTTGATCACCAATTCATAAAAACCTTTCTTTCTTTCCAGCAATTCCTCGTATGTTAAATAGAAAACTGCTTTACTTTCCGGTTCAATGTTAACATTCACAGTGAATTTGTTCGAATCTCTAGCGCTGACGGCAACGTGAGCGGCTCCAATTCCACTGCTAACAGCCTAAAACAATTTGTACTTTAAAAAAGTAAACACATTATACAATTATTCTACTGTACATCATCATAAGTCTTCTTAGCTTTTTCCTTTTCTTGCACATACGCTGTATAATTTTTGCCATCAATTTCCATTATGAAAGCGGAAATAAAAGCTTGATCAGGAAGAACAACGAAGAATACGGCTTCTTGTGATGTTGTCGCGTGATTCTTCACTTTACTAGTAACCGTCGTTTGTGCAAATCTATTCGTTATATTCGTTTTAATATTCATTTCTGATATTTGTGGACGTTGATTATTATTACCCTAGAAA
This sequence comes from Nicrophorus investigator, assembly GCA_963457615.1. Lineage (NCBI taxonomy): Eukaryota > Metazoa > Arthropoda > Insecta > Coleoptera > Silphidae > Nicrophorus > Nicrophorus investigator. The sequence goes on from OY735140.1 coordinate 26,857,135, forward strand.
AAAAAAACGATTTTCAATATTTATCTGTTTTGCATACTTATATAGCTTACCTCTTTACTAGGAACTGTAACATTAGGCACATCAGTTACAACCACCATATCTTTATCCACAGGAATAGCAACAATGCAGGAAGCTGTTAACGCCGCAACGGCGAATATCTTAAATATGGCGCAAACCATATTTTCTGAAATTACACAATAATTTTAAATGTGATTATTGTACGTATTCTGCATAATTATCCAGAAAGTGCAAATGATTAACGTTGTTTTCAACACTTAATCTATTGTTAACAAGTTCTAAGAGTACTTAATAAGCATACACTATTATATAAGCAGTATAGATTATTGTACTGTTGGCTAGGTAACGCGAACAAACGTAAACAAAATATACACGAATATAAACGCAATTATTGATATTTTTACATTACATAATGACAATATATATCCTATAAATTGAGAATTAACTTTCAAATTAATAACGGATGATTAATATGCTTATTTACATTGATTTGTTGCGGACTGTATTGGAGATAATAAGTTTTATTCGTAAACTGGTTTTGTCTTGCTGCAAACTAGACGCATCCTATATGCTATACAAAAGCACGTCTTTTCAGACGTTTCTTTTATTCACAAACTGGTTTCATTTGCTCAGAAAAAAAACTAATGATGGTGAGGTTTTGTAATGAACATTTTTAAACTTTTAAATTAATTAGCAAGTAGCAACATAAAGATGCGTTTTACCTGATGCTCAAACGGTAGAGAAATATTTTCATAAATGATTTAGAAATGTTATTGTGACTCAAATCAAGTATAAATGCAAATTAAATATTAGAACCACAATTATATACGATTTATGGACAATCCAATCTATTAAATTCTGCATTTTTGTCATGAATTTTCAAAATTCCAAAATAGAAAACAAGTATAAAAGATATTTATTCAAAACCACTTTTTAGTAAATGAAGCAAAATACAATTAATATAAACCAGAAGTTTGTTCTAAAATTTTAATTTATAATTATAATTTTCTTATTTTAGACGTAAATCAAGAAAAAAAAATTCTCATATACAATGGCAAATACGGTAATTAAATAACTGCATTTTTTTAACATAAAACTTTGAATATGTACTCAAATATAAATAATGAATTTTCAACGTAATAGAAATATAAGACCGCTTGAAGCTAATGACCTTATAATAATAAAATAAAATGACGACTATTAAAATAAGTGATGTCAAAAAATACAATTGTAATTGCTCTACAAAACAGATTACTCAAATTAAATATATGAATATTAGCAATAAAACAATGTATTAAGTCAAAATTATATAATTTATACTAATACCATTGATATACATAAATCGCCTTGAGACATATTATTTAAATAAATATTATTACTATTTTCAGATATACTTTCAATTGTCTTCATTTTAATTTACAATTTTAAATATATTTAAGAATTCTATATTTCTTTGTTTTATATTTTTATTGTATATGAATAAACAGAATATTGATAATATTACGTATGATATAAAATTATATAATTGATAAAAAATAATATTACTGTAATTAATTAAATAATTTTGAAAAGCACTTGAGAAGATTGGGCAATTAAAATAGCACTTATCTGCAGAGGTGAGGTGAAGGTTAAATGTGAAGATAATTGTCTAGCGATTTATAAAATTTTACAAACAAAACATAATACATAAACAAGTTTCGCCGCAATATAAAGATTCGAATTACTCATAAATATAAATGGTAATTTTTAAATTTAAATCTCAACGAAAATAATTTAACGTAAAGTATATAAATGACGCAAACTGTTATAAATAACAAAATAAATAGTTAATATTGTCAACTTACGGTTTGTTTGTTATGTTTTTTCTATGCTTGTTTATTTTGACCACTTTGTTCGCGGTTACTGGTGATTCTTGTCCGCTTTGCTGCAGCTCTGAAACTGACGAAAAGAAGTTACTTGCTGTGGCCTTATCCCGCTACTCCTACTACTCTGACTTTTGGGTAATCCCAGTATCGTTTTTCTGGGTATTCGCTTCACTAATGATCAGTAAAAAAAGAAAGCCATAAGTTCATTTTAGATGAGTTTTATTTAAATAATATTTTGATGCAAAATAACAGTTAAGTACGAGATGAAAAATAGATTGACAAATTTAAATAAATGAAACGCAATACTTTTAATTAAATGTCATAACATATGTTACATATTATCTTATGAAGTATATATATATGCGTAAAAACGCGATATTTACGGAAAAACCTATAATTAGACTGGGAAAAAATATTTTCCTTCTTCTCCTTGGAGCCACTGAACTTGAATTTATTGACAATATAAATACAAATGTAATAAATATTAATTTATCAATATCCTTCACTGCAAATTTGATATTACATGAATTGAAAATTTTGAATACTCGGACTTCTTGCAACTTTAAAAAGTCATTAAGTCTAAGTATATGAATCAATTGATTGGAAAAAAATGTAATATCATTAGTTATTATTAATTATAATTGTTTTAATTTATTTAATATTTTTTATTTATCCATTCAGGACTAAAGGGCTGACTTTTTTAGACTTCTCGCCTATTAAAAATATGTTTATTATTAGACAAAATTAATACTAGTTCGTTATTTCAGTGAACTGTCTTTAGAAAAAACAATAAACTAAAATGGTGGATTTAAAAGTGGTTCAATAATTAACCCTCATGTAGGTATATTTATATATTTACTCAAAATTGAGGATTAGTTTTCAAAAGAAAAAAATTGTAAAGTAGACGACCATGTCTCGAACAGGTAAATATTATCTTTGTAAAATACTAATCTGTTTGAATGGCGCCTTCCAAATAAAAACTATATTCTTTTAAAATTTCTCTTCGAAATCATTATTTTAAATGTATGTTTAGGCATGTTGGTATCTGAGAAGGCGCCATTCTTAGATACTAATGTAGCTAAATCACCAGACTAATTACAAACGCAGACTAAATTTAAACACTTATTTTGCAAGAAGTACTCTAAATCTGTTTACAAACCACTTTTCCACATACTTTTATATATTAGTTATTTATTTACTAATTTTTGTTAGCCCGAATTTGGACTAATTTTTGATTCAAATCAAAGTTTTAACAGATTAATTTCTGAAGAATTCGTGTAAAAATATATACAGTAACTAAAAAAAATAGAAAATTGGTTCTTGGCATCTTGGCATCAAAAAAAATGATAATGATATGTATGCATTGAGCATAATCTTTTTGTCATCATCTATGATTTTCTTATAGCAGATTCTAATAGATCCTTAAGAGTTTTTTCGACATGTTCCCAGATAACCATAGGGAAAAGAACTAATTTTCGACCTGGAGCAAAGATGTCCAGAAGTTTTTCAACTACCAATTCAGCAAACAAACAATTTTCAAGAATTTTCACAAGTTGTATCAATTTCGCTTTTAATAAATCTTAATATTTCCTTTAATAATTGAACGTTTGTACAAATAGTAATAATTACTTTCTCCTATATGAATACGTTTATTTATTTATATTTATATGTAATGATTACTTATTACATTTAATTTATAATTATAAAGCTGTATTATAATTAGTAATTGTAATTAGTAATGAATAATTAAATGATAAACACTATTGTTCTTCTCTACCGCTTAATAAAATAACATTGATTTTACATTTACATTGTCCTGCTAATATTTAAATTTAAATCGTGAACACGTAATGTTTCGAAATACTATATTTTATGTACTAGAGGCATGGGAATTTCTGGATATTAACACAAACACGATTTTCTAATTAATTTAACTGTATTTACAGAAATAGAATTCGAGAGAGAACGATAAGAACTCGAATACAAATCAGTTTCCCAATGCATTAGTACTGAATTTTGAATGATATTATAATTTATAAAACAATACTGGTGCTTGTTTTGTCAATTTCTTCAAAAAACTAAAACATAAAAGTTAGATTAATTCATTTAATAAACTACAGAAAAACTGCGGTTAATAGCCTTTTCTATGAACTATAATAAATTTCGTATACTACTATTAATGATAATTTTTTCTCTTTTATATCAAGATTCTTTGTGCAGTTTTCTGTATGTTTTTAATTCTTTGATTAGTCTGGATTCACAAAGAATGGATACGCACTATACGAGGTATTTAATATATTTGTTTTGTGATTATATAAGTTTTTTTTTGTAATTATTACTAATAAATCTTATATGTTTCAGTACAACAAACACTCAAAAACAGATATATTGAAGTAAAGAAAATGTAGAAAGAAATAAAGTCTCATCATATCACATCATTTATATATAGATTCCAGATAATGTATTGAAAGTACAATAACAAAATATTATTCATCATTACGTGCTTTCTAAGTCCATAAATTCACAGAGAATGGAAATAAAGCAGAGGTCGCAATTTTTTTTTGTATAATAAATATCGCATTCATACAACGCTTGAAAATTTACTCATTGTACTATTAAAATGATGCTTAAAAAAAAAGTTAGATGACGTGAATTGAAACTCATTGAGTTATTATATGTTCTTGATAAATTGTATATTAAATATACAAAAAAAAAATAGATGAAACGATATATTGTGTAATAAATAAAAAACATGCAGAAGATACCACGAATTTAATCAAATTCATTTAAATCAAATAAAATCAGCAGGTCGATGGCCTGTTGACCCATGGATGCAAGAAAGATAATATGTAATATTGAGATATGTTTATATAATTATTATTATTTATTTTGATATTAATATGTAAGCAAGTCACATTAAATACACATGTTGTTGTTTGTTACGAATATCAAGAATATAATATCAAATTTCTCTGAATGTTACATGGAGCATCTATGAATTTCCCATATAAAAGATAAATATTGTATTTAAATTAATTAAGGTTTTTAAGAAACGAGACTATTACAAGATAATACAACTACGTCAAATAGTTTCTAAGAATTAATGTTTATACGATATTGTTATTTCTATACAAATATTGGGTTTTCTCAGCTACACAAGCTAATGGAAATTAAATTGAAGGAACATACCAATCGAGTGTTGTTTATCGTTAGATAATCATCGGATATGCAAAATTCTGCATAACAATGTTGCGAAAATAAAAATCATTGCCATTAATGTCTTAATATTGTTATTTCCAAGTGGTTGTTGTTATTATAACAAACCAATTATACAATTAATATTTAAGAATTTTCTTGCATTTTATAAACATTTGATAGCATTATTATAAAAAATCTGCTCGTTTTATGTAATAAGAATATTAAAATATTACCTAACATTTACAAAATAACTGACACCACATTCAACAACAGGGAGTGACCGATCTATAATTCTTGACACGCGCTAACAAAAAAATGCATTTAATAACATTTTAAACTTGTAACATTCAATTCATCAATATTGTTGTATTTATTTAACATTTAACTGTTTTATACAAAACTAGGAATTTACGAAGCACAACTCGTAGAAACACATGCGCATACTATGTACAGTTGAATAGCTTGGTCGATAGGACCTAATAACTCAAATTTGTTCTGATTATACTGATAAAACTTTTTTTTAATGTACTTAAATATTTTTAAAACCCTGTAATTATTGGAAAATGCATTACATAAAGTTAAACAATATAACAATTTTTCAATACTTAAATTATTCTTTTCTATAATATAAATAATCTGAAATATTAAGTAACATTATGAATTAAAAGATTTAAATTTCATTTTTGTTATTTTTACTTGAAAGATTATTATGCTGGTAGAATAAACACTATAGAAAGTAGTGTAAGTTTTGTTAATTTTTTATATAATTATAAAAAGTACTAGTATTTTAATTTAATATTAATAAATATCTTGTAAAAATAATAAGTATATAATTACTAATATTATATAGAAATGTAATATATCATGTATTACATTATTAAAAATGTGGTATACCATTTATTAATTAAATTGTTAAGACTTTTTCCATTAAATTCGCTGTTGTCAATAAAAATAGACAAATTTAAATAAATAAGTATTATAGTGTTGCCTATAGTCATCTCCAAGTTACAAATGTATGCTAAAAGAGGTCGTTGTTGTCTTAATCCTTCAACGATTGACATAGAAAACGTCAAATCGGTGTGGACATCGAGAATAGTAAACCAATTAAAAAAAGTTTATGTAATTTTTCTGATAATTTCAATGATTGTGACGCATACTACAAAATAAAAGAAAAAAGTTTGGTCTACACGGAATACGAGTAACAGTAAATTTGAGGTTGTCATACAACCTCATTGCTCTGAATGGTAGGTGAAATGTGTGTGTGTTGTATTTCAATATTATTTAATCTGTCCTCTATTTAGAACGTTGAATACCTTAATTGTCTATAAGTTAGTTAAGTATATAAATATGCCAGAAAACAGTAATTTGTGTCCTACATCAAAGCCCAAAAGTCTGAGAAACAAATCGAGGAAATTTAAGAGAATGAAAGGTATGCTATTGTGACTGTGGCATGGCTTGGTCAAGGCTTTAGTCAAGCATGCACCAGAAAAGAAAAAGGGAACTAAAAGAGCAACAACTAACACTTTCTCTTTTATTTATATATGCATGTTTTTTTTCTTTAAATTTTAATATTAATAATATATGACTTTATTGAGGTGCTATCAAATACTAATTAGAGCAACACACATGTTTCAATATTTCATGCAAATGAGATTAGATAAGATGAAATAGCTGTGTGATAAAATTACAAATGGGGGAACATTTTTCCAATAAAGTTTGAAGGTTGCTTCTCAATATAATACATGATATTGATTCATAACTGTTTTAAATAAGTTATGAAGTTGAGCAATGAATTCAATCAATAGCTGTTGGTTAATAGTAAAATGTTTTTGTTTTGATTGTAGTATTAAAGATGCTAGCAGTGATGGAGAGGCAACAGGGAGTAGTACCGGGCGAGCCCGTAAACTCGCACAGTCAAGAATTTTTGACTTCAGGTCGTACAGGCCGCAGGAATGCTCTGCCAGATATTTTGAGCGAGCATGCCGTCGTCACGTCTGCAGACTTGCCCGCACGTCTACAGGCCCTTTCGACACGTGACGAGGCGTCGACTTCTTCGTATAACGCCCCCAAAACACCGGAGGGGGCGGGGCCGAGCAAACAAGGCGGGCAAAACAATGCAGGGAGTTGAGATGTTTGTATTGATGAAGGTCGACGTGATGCTTGCCGTGGTAAAATCCCTTTAAATTGGGGAAAACAATACAAATATATTTTTTATAATTTACTTAAGAAGCATTGACTTGCCGGTCGGAAGCTTTAAATGTTTATTTTTATTGTATAACAATTGAGGAACAGAATGTATCTCCGTGTTTTCTTAGATCACACACACATCTGGAGCATAACATATGCTCAAAGCATTGGCTTTTAAATGGATGAATTGTTTGAGTGCTCAAGTTGTGTGGATTTCCTCTTTACTCTTTAGAAACTTGTCTTGAACTATGAGATTATGTCTTATGATGAATCAATATATACTAATCATCATAAACTAGTACAAAAAAAAATTGTTGATGAAAATGCAAAAACAACAAAATGAAATATATTTATTGGCAGTATATATTCTAATATATAACATATATTTATGGATTAGAGTTTTAATGTGTAGAAACTACGTACTAACTACTTCCGCACAGTATTACTATGTATTTTATCTTTGTACTAAGATGAATATTTATACTATAATATATTAAAATGGCCTCGAGTTTAGTTGTTTAATATTTTCGGCATCGATTATACATTGTGATATTATTTTCGTTATGTTTTAGTTCTTTTAGTTGGCTTTGTGTGTTTTAATCTTGAGTATTTTAAGTATTCTAAAAGTTGTAATTTTAAATGTGACACGTACATTGTATACTAAAATAAAATGTCCTTTACTCTAATCCCCATCTTTATTGCTTCAAAACAGCTGGAATGTTTCAGTTTTTGGTTCAAATAAATAAGAAATAAATTACAATTAATACTAGAGATACTTAAATGGTATCATTTTGAGCATTCATCAATTTTTTTAGATTATTCTCGGTGGTTTTCATCTTGGGATCAATTTGCAGAGCTCGCTTGTACATTTCACGCGCTTTCTCAATCTTGCCCCAACGATGATATAAAACACCTTAAAACAATTACAGTTATTATCATTTTTTTATAATAGATTTTTTTTTTTAATTTACCTAAATTGCTGTAATACAGAGCATTATATGGATTGAAATTTAGAGCCTCGAGAAAATGCTTTTCCGCATTTTCAAATTTCTGCATTTTTCCCAAAGTGTTTGCTAGGCTGAAATGTAGCGCCGGAGACTTTGGATTGTGCATTAGAGCAGTCCTTCCTAATTTCAGCACCCTCTCAAATTTGTTTAAACTGTCGAGAAGTACGAGTGTATTGCTCCAAGCTGCAGTATGAGTAGGACGATAAAATACAGCTTTCTCCCACGCTTTCAAAGCTTCGTCCATACGTTTCAAATCTAAATACTGAAATACGAAATTTGATATTGTCTATACATCTAGCTTTTAGATATTTACCAAATTTCCTAAATTATAGTAACAATCTGGATACTTTGGTCGGAACGTTATTGCTTTCAGAAAGCATTGTTCTGCTTCTTTGGTGTGGTTCAAATTCGTCAACACTATTCCCAAATTCATCCATGCTGCAGCAAAATTGGGCCTTAAAAATTTATTTTGTAATAAAAACGGCTTTATCCAATTACTGACTGTAGAGTTACCTAACTTTGACAGCTTTTCTTAATAGAACTTCGGCATCTTCAAATTTCTTATCTTCCCTCAATAGATTAGCCAAGTTATTCATAGCCTGTTCATAGTTAGGGTTTAACTCGATTGCCTTTTCGTATTCGGCAATCGCGAGTATTTTGTTGTGTCTATCTGCAGCTACCTTGGCAACATTATAATGGACTTTGGCATTTAAAGGGCAAACATTCAAAGCTGAATTGAACAACCTCTCCTCGCTTAACCAATCGAAGTTACGTTGAACTGTCCGCATGGAAAGCAAGGCACAGATCAAATAAAATAGTCCGTACGCAATCTAAAAATAAACGTAAAAATATATGTGATTTCAAATATTCATATCTAGTTTGTTTTATAAAATATACTTTGTTGTTTTTCATTCCTCCTATCAGTTTTGTGAAACCAATAACAACAAGTAAGCAAAATCCTGCACTTGGCAACAACAAAGTCCTTTCTGCAATCACAAATCCGACCTTAACGAATAAATTGGATGCCGGTATGAATGGTAGAACTATTAAAGCAGCCCCCATAATTGTAGGTACTCTAAGAACAATCAAATTAAGAATTCATTTTAAATACTATTTTTTGCAAATATTACCTGTATTTGTTATAAGAATCCTTTTTTATGACTATATACATGCTAGTGAAGACAAATATCCATAGGATGAAAATAAAAACAACCCTAATATCACAAATACTTTCGATTAGTGGGATACAACCCATTGACCAATCAAAGCACAACCATTGTGGCCACAACAGTAGAAGTATGTTCACAAAATATATGTAATTGTACGTGAATATCTATAAATTCAATATTAATAATATTATATAAACTAAATTCATTTATATACCTTTGAAAATGTATTATTGGTGTATGCTGCAGGGTTATCAATTTTCGTAAAAATTGGCCCTTGGAAATTCATCACAGATAAACGAAAATACATTATAAGAATTCCCAGTGTCACTAAACCTAATAATCTGTACAGGAAACTTTTGTTGTTTATAACGTCCTTAATTGAGCCAGTTGTATGGAAAAAATCATATACTATGCAAAAGCCTAGCACTGTTATTGCAGTCTCCTTGCAAAGCACTGCTGCAGTTACTAATATTGAAATAATGAAGAATAAAATAATTGAGTTGTTCTTGAGCAGCCTCTTGTAAATGATGAGGGTTGTAAAGAATAAGATTGAGCTTAGAATGTCAGCTCTTCCAACTAGTCCGGCAACAACCTCTGTATGAATTGGATGAACAGTAAATAAAATTGTTGACAGAAAAGGTACATCAAATAAAACTTTTCTACTGCCAGCAGTGAGTGTTTTAAAGATTGGTAAGAGCATTAGACAGAGTATTGCATATAAGATTATATTCGTTGTATGGAATTGATAGGCGTTTAACTTATTATTTGATAACAGAACATTAATCCTAAAATCACAGATGATTAAATTAATATCTGAACTAAAATTACAATTTTTACCTGTATGTCATGATTGTTAGAGGTCTGTAAGATTTATGGCTTGAATTAAGCGAAATGTTTGTGCCCCAAAAATCATTCTGGAACAGTTGGAGGATTGGTGTTTGAGGCATAACATCTTTATTTTTAACTATTGCCTCACTATCATCAAACACAAATGAGCCAAATAAAGTGTTAAAGTAATTGATGAAAACCAAACTTGTGACTACAAAATATTGATGTTTTCGCTCCTACAAAGAAAATATTTGATATTACTCTTATTAAGAAAATAAAGAGAAAACTAACCATTTCAAGCCATTAAACATACTTCTAACTATGGTACATTTCTAAAAACAACACAATTGAAAAAACTGTGAATTGTACTTGTCAAAACTAGTAAACAAGAAATTTAGTTCAATTGGTTATTGACCGGTCTTGAGTGATATCACCGGTTGCATAACAACACAGAAAATATTTTTTTATATAGGCTACAAATTTTACATAACATAAATCGTTAATTAAAAACATGTAATTTGAAATAGTTTAACAGAAGTTGCCGAAGTGGTCAATATAACATAGATGGTTAATCACAAATATAAATATAATGTTTTTGAAACCAGTAAATAACTCAACACAACACAAAAATACACTAAACTTTATAATATCCTTTTTTGTAGGCATTTCCAAGTTCGTATATGGTTGAACTGAAATGTGGCATTCCTAGGTGATTTATGGCTAAAATACATTAATGTTGAACCAAATATTACTAATATTGCTAAGAATCATCAAAAAAATATTAAAATTGCTATTACATATATTAATAAATGTACAGTTGCAAAATAAATTTACAAAAAAGATAAAATAAATACAAATAAAACCATAAAAATTAGCGGTTTTTACATATTTTGTGGAGGTCGATAAGAGGTTTTGAACATTAATCAATAATCAAAAAAAGTATGGAGATTTTTGTAGAATACTATTATATACATATAGATTTTTGATTTTTTCTTTAAAAAAATAACAGACTCATAGTTTACAAATTATGTAGAAATATGTATTATCATCAATAAACATTTATGATTTTATTTACAATTGTGTAGTAAACACATATTTTCTAGAAAACAATATAAAATTTCTTATCGCCATTGAGTAATTTGCTAAGTATTGTTTATTACTCATTATTTGCATTTTAATACACCTAAATCATTTTATAAATACAATTTTTCTTGGTTCATATGGTAATTTGTTAAATATTTCCTTGTACGAGCATATATTGAAAAATAAGAATTATTCTTATATATATTTATCCTATTATATACAAATATTGATTTAATGTACTGGATAAGAAAACCAATAAGTTTACTTTTCACATGTTCAAAGAAAATATCAATTCACTTGTTCGTCACGCATAATATTCACTCCAGTACTTTAAACGAAAAAAAAATAGTATTCTAGATATTTTTAATTTCATCAATTATATAAATATTTTATTTGAAATCTTGAAGCAAATAATTGTGGACATGATCTTCATGGGAGGCTGCAACATTACATGACCTGGAAGAACCAGTTATATTTGAACGAGGTCAGTCTTTGGTCAAGGGTCAAAGCGGGAACAGAATAAAGAAAAGGGCAGACAAAATAACTATGAAGGGGTTGAAGTATGTTAGTATCAAAGGCTCCACGCTGTAGAGTTCAGACAAAACAGAATATCTTCCTGAGAAAATATTCATTTTTTTACTGCGAAGTATTTGTAAAATTTATTTATGTTTTCTAAATTATCTAGCATTGTACAAATAGTTTGAACTGTTCTACTACTGAAGTTTGCTAGTGTTGTTGTCGACTTTCAGCAGTTAAGAATTTAATTAAATTCATCTGGTTTTACATAACTTTATTCGTTAATTGGTTCTCCTTTCCTTAACGTATGAACTAAGTTCTTTGATTAAAATTTGAACTGAGACTAATTTTAAAAGACTTGTATATATATTACAAAGCAATTAAATCTTTAAAGTTATATAATACTTTAATCAATATAATTTAAAAAAATTACATATCTTAAATTCTTATCACTTTTACGACAATATTCTTCAAAGGATTATTTTTTTTCTAACATCATTAGATATATAACATAATAATTATAGTATTTTAAAATGTCTAACAATTTAAATATAGAATATATCAATAAATCCGTGTTTTTTTTTTAAATTTCTTTGAAAAACCTTTAAAAGAACTTATCTATATTGGGTTGCACCAAGTTGTGTTCTACAAATAAAATCGCATTAATTTCATATACTTTTATAAATAATTCGCATTGTTAGAAATAACTAGTAGAATAACTCATAGATCTTCCGAACAATACACATTTGTGTTAAATACTAGTTATAATCAAAATGATTTCGGTATAATGTAAAGACAGAGAGCCCCAAAACTAACGTGACAAAACGCAATAAAATGTAGCTAAAATTTTAAGCAACCAACAAAATACATGCACGAAACCTTGACAAAAAATGTCTACAATTTCTATTCAGAAATGTTTTAAAAGTATTTTAGTAGCTTTTTCAAACGCTAAATTCTCGGAACATCCAAATAATGCAACAAAAACAACTTGAACTATGCTTGATATCAGTTTTTAAAGTTATTCTCGGATAACGCTGTAGATTTCCGCAAAATCCGTACCAAATTTTCGCTTACGCAAATACAAATTTATGTTTTGCATCATTCGTCAAAACATAAACAAGCGATATCGCTTCCTCTCAAAATGCATAGTTTGATGCTGCCTGTCCTTTTCCAAATGTAGCTATTTCTTCTCCGACCAGACGATTATTAATTATGCAATCGATTCCCAATATTAATAAACTTCAATATTATGCGTCACAGGTGATTCAAAATTTCAACCTAATCTATAAATAACTTCTTGTGGAATGCTTCTGTCCGTGCGGCATTTTGCGTTATATGAGTACATATTTTTTATTAGAATCCACGCTGGGTACCGAATGGCAATATGAGGTTTGGTTTATTAGATGATGGTTTAATTAATAATAAATGATATTTTAAAAGGAGTTGTAATTAATTAAATTGTTTGGTTTAAAAGTTATGCGGTTTAATAAATTATAATCGAATATTGAATAAAATGATGTAGCGTTTTTGAATCAATCAATTTAGTTCAGGAATATATAATGATTTCAATCATTTTAATGTATATTAGTAGTGGATTAGGTCGATTTGTTGTTGAAAAATCGCTAAAATTTCGAATATTTGGCGCGGTTTGTAACTTGCATTTCCGATAAACGGCCATTGTTTTTCATTAAATGACTTGCGCGGTGAAAGTGCGGATGGATGTATGCAAGAAGTACGTCGTATCATCGCTATAGGTTTGTAAGCAAGAGAGATGGTGATAGGTTTAGAATGACGTAGTTTGTTGCGTTAGGTTGGCAATTCTATAAAGGGGAGCGCGAGATCGTTGTGCGGACAACAACTGAAACAGCAGGACGGAAGTTAACATCTCGGAGGTAGCGGAGTGACAACATCTTCCCACCGGCCCTTAACACCATGGCTGAACCGGAACAGGCGCCAGAACAACCGAAGGCGACCGTGCAGAAGCATATTATCGGTGAGAAAACCCTACAAAAACGTAAGGATATCCGTAAACGGAATCCTCGCGTTTTTGTCATTTTTTTTTGAGGCCGAACTTTGATGGCTGTCTCCGCGCGATCCGTCATTTTGTAGCCCGCCACCCGGCGTCCATGTTCTTCAAAGCGGCCAAGCACATGGTTTAAAAACCATCACAAACAATTCCCAATCATTTGCATAACGCGTCGCAAAAACCGTAAACTGGATATAGCCTTTCGATACTTGGCATCTTCAATCAAATTGGATTCTTTCTCGCCCCCAAGCGGTGCATCTCCCTCTTAGCATCCAAACAAACGCCTAGCATGCTTTGAAGCCGCCATTCCGCTTTATTTTATTTGTTTTTTTTTTCTTTCATCAGTAAAATCAGTATTCCTTATAAAACTATGATGCATTTAACAGACATTATCAAGTATTAAAACAATTATCTCTGAGCATCAACATTCTATTCATTAGTAATAACCAAACCTCTTCATAAAAAAAATTCATCAACGATAAAAGCTTTTTACGTACGTTTATACAAAGTTAATTAAATGAACACTTTTGTATACCATATTTGCACTAGGCATTTCTCTTTAATTACTAAAATAAACGAAAAGGATGTCACAGTTGTTAATGTCACGAAGAAAGTATTATTTATTACTACGTAGGAAATATATAAATATATTTTATCTTAATCCAATAATGAATAACACTAACTTATTCATTATTGGATTAAGATTATATATTTCCTACACTAACTTAAGCTATTTTCGAACGCTTATCTTTATTATTATTATTAGTTTAAAATATAGTACGGTTTTATACAACAGGTATGATTGTATTTTTTATTTTCATTCGTCGCACTTCACAAAAAATTGCGTTTGTTCGGTGTTTTTATCGTTGCAAATAAAATAGTTCCAATTAGAACTGGTCCAACTGTTTATTGGTTTCGTTTCGCTGCCATTCTGAACTATTTATTTCGTCTTCAATTGTTCCCATAATTACATCTACATCTAATTGCATCCTGTTCTTCGGCTGATTGTAATCCTTTGTTTATTAATTACCTGTGCTCGTAATTCAAGGAATCATTTTGCCTTGTTCTGTAAGGAAGGCTACACGTAAAATGACTAATTAATCTGGCCTAGGCATCTCCACAACTCCATTGAAGTGGGTAGCGAAAAAGGTCAACAATTGAAATGTAACGCCGATCGGTGCGGTGAAGTCAACGTTGCGTTCCTTTTGTAGGCGCAAAATATTATGTAATCGTAGTAAAATTAGTAAGCTTACGAAATCGAAAGTCATTAATAGCTTTGTTGTTTTGTTGCTATTTTTTTATTAGTTATTCGATGCATTCTTCGTAATATTTTCAATGACACCGGCCAAATTGGTGTGTTCAATGAATTATTAATTGTGTGGTATTCTTCGTTTTCCTCCTTTATTATTCACCACACATTAGCCTTATTTATTCGGCGTGCGACTCTTCCTACTTCATGTCTATTAATAGACGTTTATTTGTAGATGAACCCATTTTATAATTATACAAAGATTAGTACAATCCGGAATAGATTTTAGGGTTTGTAAAGAGATCTGTTCATCATATTAAATCAATTTGAAACGAGTTTCAATTCCAAACAACAAATATATTTTCCTTAATGCACGACGTGAGCTAATATTAGTTCTGTTACGTAATCGCCATCCACAATTTAGTAACCGAGTTCGTCGCGTTTAACGAACTGATAATCTTACGTTTACATAACAAATTTGTAAAATATAAAGAAGTACACCTTTAGATGGAAAATGTATATTGCGCAAAATTGAATCGCATTGTAATAAATATTTTAAATTTAACTAAATAAAATATTAATATTTTTTATTTTTAATTATAGCTAGCAAGGTTACCGGCACCGTAAAATGGTTTAACGTAAAAAGTGGATATGGGTTTATCAATAGGTAAGTTCAGATATTTACATTATTAAAAAAAGTAATCTTATGACCAAATTTGCGATGTTCTTAATCTGTTTCATTCTTGCTACACAAATGTAAAATCCGTTATCTCGAGCTAATTATATATTCAGTAGCGTTTATTTATTTACAAGTTAATCGTGCTTCTAAATGTTTATTTGTTTGTGTTATGCAAACAATCACTGAATTTGCTTTTAATTATACTATATTCATTAATGTACATTTGTTTGTTATTTTAGGAATGACACCAAGGAAGATGTGTTCGTTCATCAAGTAAGTTATATAAGATACGACTAAAATTAACATGTTTATTATATGGTCGATTTATTTGTATATATTATGCAATATGTTTTGTCGGAAAATGCGTTGTTTGCAATTTCATGATAACACTGTTATCAGATATTTATAATATTATTTTGAATAAATCTTCACGCACGCTCCTTAGATCCGCTTCCTGTATTCTCTAGGAAACGCTTGAGTCATAAGTGTGCAAGAATACGATACCTCCGTTTGTCTGCAGTTATTTCAGGTGCACTTGAATTAATGAAAATTAATTATTGTCTTGGCGCGTTTGAACATGTAGATAAATGGGGAACATTCATTCATGTTAAATTCTAAATCATTTGCCAGTGTATTTTATCATTTTGTGACATAAAAAAAAACTAGTAGGACGAAAACTTTGCAATATTATTAAAAATATAAACGATTTAATAGACGAAATAATGTACATATATTTCAATTTTTAATTTATATTAATTATATATTCACTTAACTAGAAAATGTAATATTAGGAGTATGTATAATTGTTGAATATTTTTATGTTTATAGTCAGCAATAGTGAAGAACAATCCCAGAAAAGCGGTGCGATCAGTAGGCGACGGAGAAGTCGTTGAATTCAGCGTAGTCGTAGGGGAGAAAGGTAATGAGGCCGCTAATGTGACAGGCCCAGATGGAGAACCAGTGAGAGGCTCCCCTTACGCGGCCGACCGTAGGCGCGGCTACCGTCAATGGTTCTATCCAAGAGGTCGCGGTGGCGGCCGAGGACGTGGACGTCCAAGGGATAACCAAACTGGTATGTGCTCTTTTTGAAAAACTTTTGAGATTTGTTATGTAATGTATATTTCTGAATATAGACGGTGAAGGCAAAGAGGGGTCCGGTTCGGGCGGTGACGGCCAAGAAGGTGGGCCAGGACGCCGTTATCGGCCTAGGCGTGGACGCGGTGTATACGGAGGATACTACCGTGGACCTTACCGCGGCGGACCACCGCCCCAAGGCGGCGAAGAAGAAGTTGGCGATGGTGAGAACAACACCAGAGGCCGTGGTGGTCCACCCCGTCGCTTCTTCCGTAGGAACTTCCGCGGAGGAAGAGGCGGTGGTCGCAGACCCCGCTCTCAAGAAGGTGGTCCAGCGGAGCAAAGTGGTGAAGAGGGACCTCGTGGACAGCCGCGACCCCGCTTCCGCAGACGCGGAGCTGGACGTTCTCGCACAGATAACTCCCAATCTGATTCCGCAAACAAGGTATTTACGTTTTCATCACATCTGCATGCCATTTTTACCACTCTCAACTGTTATTTGTGTTTCACCAGCTTTTCTATTATGTTAGATTATTCTTCAATCCTTATCGCTTAATCCTTCATACTTCACATTTGTATGTCTACAATTAGACCATTTTCATTACTAACACTGCAAGATCATTTATTTTCGTAGATCTTTACAATTATTTTATGTTATCACTCTTCTAAAATCTATTTGTTATTACATCAAAACTCACGCACGCTCCTTAGATCCGTCTCCGATAATCTATGGGAAACGCTTGAGTCATAAGTGTGCAAGAAAAAGATACCTCCGTTTGTTTACAGATATTTCATTTGCATTTGAATTAATGTAATTTAATTATTTTGTAATGCTTCTGAAATTGTAGACAAGTGGGGAACATTTAATATAGTTTTAATTCATATTAGTGCTTGGCACTATTTATAAGCTTTTATCACCAAAATTTTACATATGAACTTTTTAACTTAAAATTCTCATAATTACTGAAAAGCAATAATATTACATAACCATCATCGTTAATTTTTAATTCATATGGTTGACACTAACCATTTTTTATAAATTAGTTTAATTTTGCACACATTTCTGACTTCTTGTCTTGTCTATATTACAGGCTGAAAATGCCACAGGAACTATCAAAACTGAAGTAAGTAATTCCTTTCCTTGCATTTATTGCTCTATATCTCCCGTAGTATTGTTTGTTTACTCTTATTTCATTCCTGTATATATTAACCTATGCCTTATTGTGTTTGGAAGTAGCGAAATATTAAATGTAATTTTTGTAATTCTAGGAGAGCCAGCCTGTGCAGAATACAACCACCGAGAGTACAGCTTAGATCTCGTGTGGCATAAAAAAGCAAGAAGAAAAGCAGAAAAAAAACATAATATTAAAAAGAAAAAGTATAAAAAAAGAGAGTATCAAAAGATTTGATTTTTTTTAATTCGTCAAAAAATACAAAATTAAACCAAAAAAATACGCAAAATCGTGAATTTTCCGGAGGAAAAATCTCTAAGGATGGGTATTTTCAAGATTTGTTATCGTAACTTAGCTTTTTTCAACAGTGTTCAGCCTTTGATTTTTTATGTGGGTGTTTAATTAATATACTTATAATTGGTGATTACTTTATTTTTCCATTTTCTTATGATTTTTGTTGCAGTAATTGTTTCTAAAGAACACATAGGTTTCTATAAATTATTGTAATTTTGACCATTTGAATGGATTGCAATTGTATTTTTTTTTGTGTACTGTTGATAAAGTAATAAATATCTATTCTTACCAAAAAAAGGAATCGTATGTTAGATGACTTTATTTTTTCACCGGATTGATGTGGGAGTGTGGTATCGGAAAAGAAAATGTTTATGGAAGTGTGAAGACAATTTTCCAGAAATTTGCATCGTATTATCCAATCGTACTCTATAAAAAAAATATATTTGTATCTTTGTAAAAGACTTCATCCAAGTCGAATTATGTTTTCTAAATAAAAAGTTTCTAATGAATTACCATTTCATTTTGTTCCCTATTATTAACATTGTTAGCAATCCAATGTCTCATCGATCAAAAACGATTTAATTTAAATCTTAACATCATCTATTAATAAAATATTAAAACTTGATTTTCAGAACATTAATTGAGAAATTGGATATAATTATTAAGATTAAAAATAAAATCTCTAATTAATGATTGATTAGATCCTTGGTTTTTGTTATGAACTATTTGGTATATAGTGCCGGGCTCCTACTTATATTTGAATAAAAATCCCAAGACTTGAGCAAATACTATTTTAAAGACCCTTCAATTTTTTCAATTTGTTTTTAATTTATTTAAAAAATGTGATTAAATAAAATCTTTAAAATAAATAGTGGGGTGAATTAATGTTGAGTTCCCTAAATTTGCAAAGTTTTACCATTTTTTATTTGCTAAAGTTATCACCTCCACTCTTGAAGAATACTATCGATAAAGTATAAGTCAGTCGACTGCTGTATAAAATTAAGAAATTACTAAAGTTGCAAGAAAAAAGCTCCGACCTATTTCCAATTGGATCTGGGGTACCGCAAGGAAGTGTTCTCGAACCTCCTGAAACCTAATAATATAACTAGCTACATTCGCAGACGACACAGCATCAATGTCCTCTGATAATAATCCAGAAGGCGTATCGCAAAATCTGCAAAGAGCAATTAATCAGATTGAACACTAGTTTAAAGAATGGCGTAACGAAACAAAATCGACAAAGATTAGGCTGCTTGGAAGAAGTTTCACCTCCGCTCTTGAAGAATACTTTCGATAAAGTATAAGTCAGTCGACTGTTGTATAAAATTTAGAAATTACTAAAGTTGCAAGAAAAAAGCTCCAACCTATTTCCAATTGGATCTGGGGTACCGTAATGAAGTGTTCTCGAACCTATCCTTTATCTTATCTTTACATCGAACTTCCTAACACCTAATAATATAACTATTGCTACATTCGCAGACGACACGGCATCAATGTCCTCTGATAATAATCCAGAAGGTGTATCGCAAAATCTGCAAAGAGCAATTAATCAGATTGAACACTAGTTTAAAGAATGGCGTAACGAAACAAAATCGACAAAGATTAGGCTGCTTGGAAGAAAATCAGTGCTATCCCTAAACAAACTATTAATATATAAATCAATCCTCAAACCCGTGTGATCACATGGAATACAATTATGGGATTCAGCAAGTACCTCTAAGTGACATAGTGACTTCCAAATCGAAATAATTAAAAGTGTAATCACAAACTTTAGCGAAAAATACCAAGGACTACAATCACGGAAAATCAGTTAATAAATGGAACCCAAACATATATACTTAAAAAGTTCAACATACTGGACCTACCGCATAAATTTAATTAAATTTTATAACAAACATATTACTATAAAATAATGGATAGATGTTAACTAGAACAATATTCTAGGGCAATAACATTTAAATAGATTATTTATTATTATTTTGATATAACAAAATGAGCCGAAATTACTTATTAGCATGTGGCTTCTAAGCCACGAATTGACGATCGCTGAAGTAGCCCAATATTTATAGTATAAAATTATGTTATTTGTATTTTTTTCACAACAAATTATGTCCACTAGTACTTTATGTTTTTGGTAACACCAACCAATACAGATTATACATTATATTATTGATTTATACTTGAAATATATTTTAGAAACATTGTATGAAAAATAGACCAGACATTCCAATGATAAAAAACAAGAAAATAATATTTTCCAAAGAAAATTACGACAATTTTCACACAAAGTTTTAACAAACCTAAATAAGATATTTATTGTTCACTTAAAAAGTGGGATAATATGAAAGAACAAATATACATTAGTATTTCGGTATTTTTTTTACCAAATGAATTTAAATTTCTTAAAATTTCTTATTTTTTTTTACATTTTACTTGATAAATTAATGAGTAATATTTTTTTATATAAAATGCATAAAAACAAATAAAGCATATCCACCTGATCAATGGATCAATGTTGAGGTTTGAGCAATCGTCTAGTACCGAAACATTCAAATGTGACAAGCCGTAAATTCAATTCTGGGAAACAACCAATACATCAAACACCGACTAGTCTAAATATTTTAGAATAATTTCTAATGTAATAATTTAAGATAATACAATATATTACCTAATTTGTATATCCTCCAATATATGGATGACACCACATTAAATTCCTGCTAAAACAAAATTCCTTGTTCTTTAACATCGTATTTTCTCATCATCTCCCCATGTCGTCTTCGGAAACCATCATATATTCCCATCCACTTCTGTAAAATATCTTGGAATCCTCCTTGATCCTAAACTGAACCTAAATTCCTACTCCAAACATCTTAAATCCAAAATAAAAAAATGATCCCGTCACTTCCGATCCTTGACCTTCCGTAGTTTGGAAATATCTATCCATGTCAAAACTTCCATATATAAATCCATTTGCCGTCCTATCCTTGATTATGGTTTTCTCCTCTTCTCCCAATGTCAAAATCCAGTCCTAAAAAGTCCCATCCCAATAACCTTCTTCATAACCCTCCCAATGATCACCTTCATTCCAAATCAAAAATGTGTCCAATCCTTGACAGATACCTCTCACTTAAATTTATGCCAAAAGACAAAAAAATTTCTTCCCTGACCAAATTTTGTATTCCTCGAAATCAAGATGTCCCTCTCATGTACAGGGATACCTGCTTGTACACTTTTTAAATTTTTGACGTCTTTATAATTGTATCCCTCTTTCTGTGGCTGCTTATGGTTTTTTTTATTATTGTACTATTTACACTTATTATTTACTGTAATACCGTTATCCATATAAATTTCCCCGTGCAGAAAGACCTAGGTTTATAGCCCTTTGGCCAGGTATATTTATTATATAGAATTAATTTTTGGTTGTATTAAAAATAGATTTTTATTTATTTTATTGCAACTATTGTTTGATTCATTTATTTCTTAATTATTTGTGTTTTTCAGAGTTATATTTCTTTTCCTTGTATTTTTCTATTTTTATTGTATTATTCTGGCCAATAAATGATGTTATGATTATTACAATATATTATTTTTAATTTAATAATATTTGTAATTTATTGTTCTAATAATTTAATTTAGAATTGAATCTATAATATTTGCACAATGAATGGAACGTTCATCAAAACAATTCCAGCTTAATGCACGTCAGTATTAAAATTCATAATCATTAATACAAAGTAGAAATTGTATAAAATAAAAGACCAAATAATGTACATACTGACATTGATATAATATGTCTTGTAATGCAGACGCTCCAATTATTCCGTGTATGCATGTATTTCGCTCTCCGTTAAGTACTTTATTTAATTTCACATTTGTCGAAAGTTCGAGTTCCCACTAAAATGGAATGGAGCTGTGACAAACATCATCACGCAAATCCTAAAGAAGTTTGGCGTGCGATAAACGAAAATGAAAAGCACATAAATCATGCCAATTAACACACGCAAATCACGTTTCCCCTATGCGATTATATCTAATCGATACAGCAAAGCTTTCTTCTGATTCTATTTAGTTTTTTTTAGAATCCCCCCAGTATCTTTCTTTTATATTAGACGAAAAAAAGGAACGTGTATTGAGAAATATGCGTATGCACCGTTCTTTATTTTGTAAGTATAATTAATGGTAATTAGATAGTGTAATATTTTTAATTCTGGTTTAATCTAATGAGCGCATGTTCAAGTAAACGCTCCACTTGCTCATCGTGTACATACTCTAACGTTTTTTTCCATCTGCCGTGGTTTCAAGAATAAAATAAAATCATTTTCGCTCGGTCAAAACACCACTTTCGGCCTGTATACAAATGCACACCCAATTACACGTCAATTAAACAAATTCCGTAAGAACTTCCCAGATCTACAATTAAAGAAAATAAAATTTTATCTTTAAGAAAACAATTTCTAAATCATTTACAAATACAAATTGAATTAATATAATATTTACAGTCTAAAATAAAGTCCTTTAAATTTATATTCTCGATACTTTAATAAATCACCTAAAAATAAATTAGAATAATAAAATTGTAATTATTTATATAATTGATTATTGTTAATATAAAATGTAATTAATCTCTTAGTATTATATAAATAAAAAATAATATAACACATAATTTATTAACTAAACTAAATAAATTGCTAGTATTACATGCAATATTTTGTATCAAGCAAAATACAAGTGTTTTTAAAATAATTAATAAAAAACTTTCACAACATAATTTTCATTTTTACTTGTAACACTCGCAATTTCACTGATACGAAAAACAAATCTTACAAAGCTTTCAAAGATTTCTTTAAATGTCTTGGTTTTAAATATCTACATTTTACTACAACTTATATTTCCATGACTTGTTAGTAGATTTATTTAATAAATAATTGAGATATCGATTCGCAATTTGAAGAAATATCTTGATGTATGATATTTGTATTGATTTTTAGTGTTAAATGTTTCAGAGAAAGTTTAAGAAACTTAACTGATCGTTATGAAAAATTATATAATATTCAATTAAGTTAACAAATTTGTGATTGATAAATTCGTACCTTGATTAACGAACAGAATGCGGCGTTCAATAAAATTACTTTGTTAAGCGAAACTTATTTTTAAAGGTAAAAATTATATTGATAAAGAAAAGTTTACAGTTTTACATAAAAAGTAAAATCATTCTCTTAGATAATATTGCAAACTGATCGCTTACCAATAATAATTATTCGTAAATCATCATAATTTTTTAAATAATTTTGACTGTTAATTTTTTTTCGACAAAAAAAATATTTTATTTCGTATATTAAATTGTCTTGTTGCTAAATAAATTAATATTGTACATTCAATAAAATTCTAAGATTTTCTTATTTTTTGGAAACCTATTGATCGAGACATTTGAATAAATTCAATTCATTTTTGTATTGTTTAATACCATTTTTTTTAATACAACTTCTGGACATATTATTGATGATTGTTAAGCTATAAATTGAAATATTTTTATAATAAATGGTGTTAAGTTTGGACAGTAAATTTGCTATTATAACAAAGTTATTATATCGTAGTTTAACATTAGAAAAATACTATTAGATAAAAAATATAAAACATTAAAAAAAACAGAAAATTAGTTCAAATAAGGTGATGTACTACTATAACTCGCTTAGTGCGGCTTCGATTACTGCAATGCAATAAATCACGGTTTAAATATTTTAAAAAGAACTAAATTTTAATTAAAATAAATTCTAAAAGATTGTTACACAAAATTATTTTTTATACGTAAATAATAGTTTTTTTCTCTCTATATAATCAAATTACTTTTGTGATGTTTATTCTTTTGCGTCTTCGAATAGTCCGGTTCCAATCTGTCCGGGATATTGGTAGAAGCGATTATACGCTTTATTGCAATATATGTAAACATTTATTGGATATTGAAGATAAAGAAAATATTAATATGTATTAAAAACACGATTAACGCCTTACAATAATTATGATTAATAAGGCAGAATATAAATTTATAATTTATATTTTTTGCTTCCCTAGATTTGAATAATATGAAGAAAGTAAAGCTTCGCTAATCCTTACTAATTGCTATATGTTTCATATAATGAATGTGCGTATTCCGCATAATTCGTAATGAGATAAGACATCTGAAGAAATATAATTGACTTAATGGAACTTATGTTAATTGCATAGAAAATATCGATGTATATCCATTTGACTATTTATGTATTTACTAAAATAAATTATAGAATACTGAAAATGGAATATAGCAAAACCTAAAAATCGATTATAAACTATAAAAATTTAAAATAAATTTATATTAATAAAAATAAATTAGTAAACAAACATTTTTTTTATATATAAATCCTTTTTTTTTTTTTCTTTATACAGTTTTCATGGTTTTAAAGTCCTCGATTTGTGCGAGATATTGACGGAACTAATTACCCGTATTGCTATATAAATATCAAAATCAGGTAAAAACTAGCGTGTATGATTATTTTTTTATAATTTTGATTCTAAAATATTCATTATTATTATATTACACGTATTGTAATGTTCATCACTGAATGGAAAAATATTATCATATATCTTTCTTTATTTAAAAAAATAGTAATAAATATGTATTTTATTTAAAACTAATAAAAACTAATTATACAACAAAGAAAAATTACACACTCTTCTGATTATCTTGAAAAAATATGTATAAATAACAAAATCCTATTTATGATGATCATATAGCTATTAGAAGCTTATTAATGTAATACGAAATCAAAATTATTATAATTTATAATATACAAACACAAAATTGAAAATAATGTATAAATATAATTGGTGCATTACGAAATCGGGAAGTAGTAATTAATTAAAGAAGTCAGTCATACGGATTGCTTCTTCGAAATGACCGAATAAAATCTGAATTTTATATATTAAATGACCGTTTTACAATTAGCAAGTTTATGTAGTTTGTAATTAAAATAGTGGATGAGCTCTGGTGGGGCGCGTTCGGTGTATAAAAGAAAACAGTAATGAGAATGTAAGACAGTGAAGTACTAGCAGTGATCAAAAGCCGACCATCTATCTCACTTGATACATAAAGAAGAGTCTTGACTTGACTTTGGTTGTGTTCAGAAAACAAAAATACAACTTAACGGTAAGAAACAGAACCGATGAGTGGATCATGAATAGTAATTGAGCGGCAAACTTTAATTACGGAATCATAAAAAGCAGTGACCAAGAAAAGTAAATTAAGGAACCTTAATGGTATTAAATTAAATTCGTAAAATAATACATACACATATCCGAAAACAGTTCAATTATAAATAAATTTCAATTAATTGGTACGATTGTCGGTGATATTGATGAGTTTAAGGAAGCAACAATGAACATATACTTGGTTGTTAATTTTCGTTTAATTATTGTTAACTGTAATCCATTCATATTATCGCATCAACTTCAACGTTGCGTTCAATCATCATTTGTTGCGCTCTTGATTCAGTAATAACAAAATATATTTTTTGCAGAATTAACAATGTGCGACGACGATTTGGCCGCTTTGGTTGTAGACAATGGATCCGGCATGTGCAAAGCTGGATTTGCTGGAGATGATGCTCCAAGAGCGGTATTTCCTAGCATCGTCGGAAGACCTCGATACCAGGTAATATTACCTATCATGTTTAAAATCCTATTAATCCTAATTGATCCGTTATTAGGGAATTATGGTGGGAATGGGACAGAAGGACTCGTACGTAGGCGATGAGGCTCAAACTAAAAGGGGTGTTTTAACTGTGAAATATCCTATCGAGCACGGCATCGTCAGCAATTGGGATGACATGGAGAAAATTTGGCATCACACGTTTTACAACGAATTACGCATCGCTCCAGAGGAACATCCAGTATTGTTAACCGAAGCTCCTCTGAATCCTAAAGTAAATCGCGAAAAGATGACCCAAATAATGTTCGAAACATTCGGATCTCCAGCAATGTACGTCGCGATACAAGCCGTTCTGTCGCTCTACGCAAGTGGAAGAACAACTGGTATAGTGATGGATTCTGGAGATGGGGTTTCTCATACGGTTCCAATTTACGAAGGCTACGCACTGCCGCATGCTATCTTAAGATTAGATCTCGCTGGCCGCGATTTAACTGATTATTTAATGAAAATCTTGACGGAGCGCGGTTACAGCTTCACTACAACAGCAGAACGGGAAATTATACGAGACCTCAAAGAGAAGATTTGCTTCGTCGCTTTGGACTTCGATCACGAACTCAACCAATCCGCCGTTACGAGTTGCCACGAAAAGTCTTACGAGTTGCCAGACGGTCAAGTGATTACCATAGGCAATGAGAGGTTCCGTTGTCCGGAAGCAATGTTCCAGCCATCCCTGTTGGGAATGGAAACACCGGGTATCCACGAAACCACGTATAACTCAATCATGAGATGTGATGTTGATATTAGGAAGGATCTGTATGCAAACACGGTTCTTTCGGGAGGTAGCACGATGTTCCCAGGCATTGCGGACAGAATCCAAAAGGAAATGGCAACACTTGCACCTTCCACAATGAAAATCAAAATAATCGCACCACCTGAAAGAAAATATTCAGTATGGATTGGCGGTTCGATTTTGGCCAGTTTAACCACATTCCAACAAATGTGGATTTCAAAGCAGGAATACGAGGAATCTGGTCCGGTCATCGTCCATCGCAAATGCTTTTAAACAAGTCCCTTATACTTATAATGTACTATTTATTATTTCTTTACAATATTCATAACACATTTTTATATAATTTTTATCCTTATGAAGTACTAATATTTACAGATTTTAAAAAATAAAACTTACTTTACATTTATCCATTTCAATATTAACTACATCACATTGACATAAATGGTTGATGGATTTGTAGCAAAAGCTATTGGATTACTTAAGACAATTATTATAAGAAACAACACATAATAATAGTGGAATGGTTTTCTTTTCCCAAATACTTCAAAATTGACTAGAAAAATATTGGTCTTCAAGATTCTCATCAACTTGACATAAAAAATAAATAAAATTGCCTTGACAAGAATTAGAATCAAATTGAAAACAATAACTTAACCTAATTTCAGAAATTACCTAATAATATCATTGTAAATTCTCATTAATTTAGAGTTTTTATACTAAATATCACAAATTACAAATCAGTTCGTAAAGTATTTAAGAATTGAGAATTATATAAGAAAAAATAATAAAATATTCTTGAAAATAATCCAAACACTTTTGCCTCTATAAACTGGTAAATTGCTATTCAAAGTACTCAATCTAAGGAAGATAAAATGCAGATGAAGGTTGACACTAAAATTATTATAAAGAAATTATCTGAATGTTAACTAGTGCAGTCCATAGTGTAATGTTAACAGTCCATAGGGTAATAAAATAAATTTTACATTCTATACAAGTCCCACATCTGCATATGTATATTAAACATTAATTAATTAAGTGTGATGCTTAAAACAACTAATTAAAAGTTTCAGAGAGATCAAATTGCGTTTCTTTTGTCTAGGATACATTACAAATAAAATGATGTAACAACTTTGAAACGTGTTCAATATTGCTACCAAACAATAATAACATTAAAACAAATTTAATATTCTCTCATACTATTTTAAGTAACCTAAATCTGTATAGCCCACATAAAATGTTTTTTAGGTCTATATTACATTAGTTTTGATATGATCTTTATAGAGAAAAATTGTAATTGTCAAAAGAAAGATAAAATAAATAACTAATATACTTATCGTTTGGTACCTCTTCGTCGCCCACTTTGTTTTCTTGCTATTGTTTTCTTTATTGCTGGATTTGTTAGCCAAGGTAAACTAAATTCGCTAAAAAGAATACTCATATATAAAAGTAATATTTTCAGAATGAGAAAATTATACCTTGGAGGTAATTTAGGTAGTAAGCAACCAAATGCAGAAACTGGAAGCGAATCACATAATTCTATATATTTAATATCGTCAATACACGGCCATAAGGAATCCACTGTCTCTTCTTGTTCGGATCCTCTATTATTAGCATCTATTCTATCCTGCCTTTGTTTTAATTTTTCTACTATCCTCTGCTCTCGTATCCTTTGGACATCCCATCTTTAATAGAAAATTATCTTTATAATCA
This sequence comes from Nicrophorus investigator, assembly GCA_963457615.1. Taxonomy (NCBI): domain Eukaryota; kingdom Metazoa; phylum Arthropoda; class Insecta; order Coleoptera; family Silphidae; genus Nicrophorus; species Nicrophorus investigator. Next base: position 26,885,681 of record OY735140.1, read on the forward strand.
AATACGATATTAGTTTTCAAATCATACCGTTTTCTTCTCCTCTCATCATTTTCTAATCTAGTGTGCCTCCTTAAAAAAGCCTCATCTTCTAAATTTTCAGTTCCTTCCATTGTATAGCAGCTTGTATAAACTTTCACTCGCCACCGCGGAACCTAATAATATATGATTTTAGTGAAAAAATAAAATAAACAAGAATTTGGTATTTACCTCAAGATTCGATGTTGCTGCTTTTGCAGCTTCTTCAGCTAATTCCTGGCGTCGAATAATATCTAAAGATTCATCTCCAACTTGAGTTATATATTGCTCATCACTCGTTAAAATTTCGTCGTTTTTTACGATAGATCCTAAAACAACAAATAAGTTAATAATTAATGTATAAAATCTAATTAGAAATTTACAAACTTTTCCGCCTTTTTCTCGAGTGTCGTCTACAATTTTTCTTTTCTTCCGATGCAGAATCGTTATTTGACACTGCTGAAGAATTTGAATAAAATCTCTTCCTACGTATGCTCATTTTTAAATTCTTCATTGGATCACCACTAGTTACTGTATTTGTATGTATAGTATAACTAGCTTCTGCAAAATTAGCCAGGTTGCCAGTATCAGAATTATCTCTTCTCTGTGCAAGTGGTTTATTATCCTCTTCAGCGTCTTCAGAAACTACACTTTCTGATTCAATAACTGTAACTTCTGAAATTATTTCATCAGGTTCTTCTTTAACATTCAATTCTGAAAAACATGAAAGTAATATTTATTTTACAAAAATGATCTCTTTCCAACTCACCAGGCTTTGTTTGAGAATCATCTTTTATAGCAATATCATTATATACTTTGGCTTCATCTACAGTATCAGAGGGTAAACATAGTTCTGGTACTTGTGGTACAAGTTCTATATTTTGCTCTTCAATTGGACCCAAGTCTGGGGTCATATCTTCTGTGGAGCTAGCTGGGCTTGAATGGGGAGATTTTGTAATTTCAAAATTAGAACTTGATTGACCTGCAAGTCCACTTTCCATGCAATTCAATTGCTCACGAAGCTGTAACCAAGCAACAATGTTTTGTTTTTATATTGTTTGTTATGACAACATTTTAAATTTAAATTATGATTTGAACTTTATATTCTTTCATATAAGTATTACCAGACTTACCCTTGCATTCTCTTGCTGCAATATAAAAATAGTATTTTCTTTATTTATAATGTCATCATTTTGTTGCTGGATTAAATCCAAATGTATCAACAAAAATTCTTTGAGAAAGTTAACCTCACTTTCTGACGTTTGACAGGTCGTTTGCGGTTCTTCTGTTATACCATTTTCTTCGTGATTCGTAGCATACATATGATCATAAGAATGATTTATTTCTTCCTCGCGTATGCTATCATCAATGTCTTGTTGAAAATATTCCAAATTTTCCACCGAATTTGACAATTTCGCGTTATTTTGCTCACAGAAATGATCGGACATCTTCGCCTCAGCTCGCTCCCTTATGTTATGCTCATTGTTTCTCCCTATTTCATTTTGAATATAAAACAGAACAAAAAAAGAAGGAAAAATAATAATAAAAGCAATAAACTCAAGATAATAAAATTCAGTCCAATTCGTACCAATCAATTATTGGCGCGAAAATTTTTGAAAAGTTTTTCTTATTTAACAATTTTATCATCAACAATGCACCTTATTGGTTGATAACAGGAGAGGCGAATCGCTATTGGCCAAAACATTCATTCAATACCACTTGTGATTGTCCCTTTAATTGGACATCAGCATATAAATAAAAGAGGCTCAATAAGATATTCCAGTAAAATATCCAATCTTACCTCTTGTAGAAGGATAAACAATTCCGAACATAAATGTTCCGATCCAATTAACAACGAACTGAACAATATTTCCTTCTACATCACTCCATAGATAAATATGCTAAATGTCAAAACCTCTTGTAGGTTATGTTTGTTTTGTTGTAACAAAACAAATGTTCCGACTACCCGTCTCTACTCCAGTGTCATTGGAAAATATAATATAGGGAAACTTATTGATGATAAACCAAAATTTCTCACAGAATCAACACTGAGTCCATTTCGCATTGCGTTTATTCCACAGCACACAGCCGCAGACTAGGCCAAAAACAACGCGCGATTTATTTTGATAATTACTTCCGGATTCCGCAAGTTTAAGCGCCAACTTTGAATGTATTACTTGTCCACTTATAAAACTTGATAATTATAACCGTATTACGTTTGCAACAATTATTTTTATAACTATTATTCAATAATTTAGTTATTTTCTATTTCGTAGTTATGGGTATAACCGTAAAGTGTGCGATTCGTTTACAGATGCTTCCTCTGGCAATTCTAACGGTTGGCAGCACTGTAACAACAAAAATCAATTCCGGTTATTGTGTCGGCGCAAAATTTCCCATAAAAACTTGTATCAGATCAGAAAATCGCGAACAGTACATACACCCATTCAGAAATTACCGTTTTATAAGTATCTACAATGGGCATCTCGGAAACAATGAACTACGTTCTGTACGATAATCCAATTTCTCAATGTGTCCAGAATACAACTAAGAGCATCATGAAGGTTAATATAGTAACATTTATCATGAATTCATTTAGAAATTATTGCATAATTATTCGTCGTTTATTAGCCAATTTTAAATGGAACTACTGGATTTCAGTCATCACAAGCACCAGTCCAAATCATTACTAAGCCAGAACCACTGTGGCAACTGGCCAATCAGTCTGGTCCATTCATTAAAATAGCTGCCCTTTCTGGGGCACTGGCAGTTGCCTTGGCTGCATATGGCTCGCACAAGAAATACCCAAAGGACCAAATTATTGAATTAAAGGGAATACATGAAAATGCAAACAAAATTCACTTTTTCCACACCCTTGCACTCATCGGTGTACCAATGACAAGATCTCCAAAGATTGCAAGTATTAACAGTATTATATGTAAATGAAATTAACTTTTTTTAAATTTTAGTGTGGAAGCTTGCTTATTGCTGGGACTGTGTTATTCAGTGGTCCCTGTTATTATCATGCATACACAGGTGAAAATAAATTTGGCAAGCTGGCTCCAATAGGTGGGACTATTCTCATCTTGGGGTGGTTGGCAATGGCTTTTTAAACTAAACTCGATTTTAAATGAAGGTGATTAGCCCAATTAATAAATGATATTAATACCCAAAGATTAAAAATAAAATTACTGGAATGTTTGTTTCTTACTATTATTTATTTGTTTTAAGAAAATAAATGGATTGATGTACACACATTTAATTTTGCAGTCTATTTACAAAAATATCTAATGATAGTTGTTATAACCTCTATCATTGTCCCTTCTATTATAGCTGTAATTATCTCTGTTGTGATGATGTCTGCTTCCATGTCCTCCTCGATTTCTGTTGAACCTGGTTTTTCCATACCAAGGGCTAATTATAGGTGGACTTGGTATTCCTTCATGATAAACTTTCATGTATTCTGTATCTGCTTCAGTGAATCTATCTGCAAAATCGTAATTGCATTTCTCTAAGAATGCTAATTGTTCAGAGCTTAAACTATCTGAAGACATTGTTTACACTTTTCTATGAATCTGACACACTCAACCTTGCTCAAACAACTATTGAATGAAACTAAGATTTGATAGTAATGCAGAAAATCAACAAATAATGTAAACATAACCACAATTTTTTTTTGACAGTTGGCATCCGTAAAAATGAAACCTAGGCTTAATCTCGACTTATGTTTATCTTTTTTTAAATTAATTTTGCTCAAAACATGAAATATTTTAATTTATAATATTGAACTTTGCTACAGATAGGAATATTATATTGAAAATTAAATATAATATTCAAGAATTATTTTTTAACACAATTGTAATTGTTGAATAATTTAAAGGCAAATTAGTAATATTTTATATGTAATAAATAATATCGTGTTTCTTTCACAATTTCATATTGCTCATTATAAATTTAAATATGTTTGATTTCGATTCTTGACACGTTTCAATATTTATTCATAGCAGACGTGTATCCCGTTTCCTGTAGATGGAAGCTATACTGTAAATGGATACGCAGGATGGGATGTCCTGTGTATTGCGGATAATTTCCATTAATTGTTTATTTAAAAATTGTGCTTGATGCCGTGTATTTTTATGTCAAAAATCTGTCATGCCTGTCATACTGTGAGACCGTTAGTGTAGTACTAAATATATCAACTGGCGAAATAAAGTGAACGGCCGGACGTACGTTCGCAATTTGAACAAAAGGATTTGCGTGTGACTGAGTGGGAGAGAGATATGTGGCGCGTTGGTGGAATAGATTCCATTTGATAATCGGCAATGGTGGATCCTAACTCTTTAATGTACGGCACAATTTCAAAAGCGTTTTAAGCCTAGAAGTCGATTAAATGTGGCGGATTAAAGGATCCCGGTAGTTGAAACAGTAACTGCGTACCCCATTTCAACAATTTTTACAATTAGTGCCTGTTAATATCAGGTAAAAATTACTGTTTTTTTATATATGGCTAGCTGGTATATCCTAGTGTATATAATTTTTCATGAAAGGCTGACGCATACTTTTCGTCCCGCCCATGAATTTCTAAACAAATCAACATCTGAGTCAACCCTTGTACTATCAAGGACTGATATTTGATTTCAGCCAGAATGTCTTCAGACGAGGAGAAGCCTCCTGCACCACCTGTCCGGTTAACATCTAACCGAACCATGGATTTAACCAGTAATTCCTTAGCAGTAGATAGACCTTTGCCTAAAGAGCCTGAAGATGCAGAAAGGAAGAAGAAAACAATCAAGTCCAAAATCAAAGGCAACAAGCTCTCAATCATTGGTTCAGATAAACCCCATATATCTCATCCAACAAACTTTGAGCATACGGTTCATGTTGGCTTTGATCCTGCCTCTGGTGAATTCACTGTAAGTATTAAAACTATATATAATATCTTCCTTTCCTTATATTAAATTTCTGTTATATTTAAATTCTATAGGAGCTTAGTTTTCTTTTATTTTTTGTACTACCGTATTTACTTATTAACTTTGTACAAATTCTGTTGCAAGCTGCCTTTGAAAGTGAGTATTGTTAGTGTTACATTTTCATTTGCCATTTTAGATTAGGTTATAAATACTCGAACATTTGAACAGTACACATTGACACAACCAATTAGAGGATGTATTTACTATCTTCTAGTACTTAAATTGGTTTTACTTCTAGGGAATGCCAGAGGCTTGGTCCAGATTATTGATGACTTCCAATATTAGCAAGCAGGAACAGAAAAGCAACCCTCAGGCAGTTTTAGATGTTTTGAATTGGTATGATAGTAGTTCGAAGGAAACTCCAAACACCAAGTATATGACAAAGACTACAAATACTACACATTCAGGTAAATGTAATTTGTAAATTTCATTGTATACAATTTATTTACATATTTATTTTTAGGTTCCTCATTAAGTAGAGTATCTAGTTCAAGCCCTAGTAGTACTACCCCTACTGAGGCAGATGGTACTCCACATTCTTATCATAGTCCAGCTCATGCTGTGAGTTCAGAACTTGAAGAAGACGTTCCTCCGCCTCCGATTGCTAGTAGACCCGAACGCACTAAAAGTATTGTAAGTATTTGAATTTCAATAATTTTAGAATCGTGTTTCATTATTATTCTGTTTTTTTTTTATAGTATACTAAACCTATTGAAGATCCACCGCCAATTAGTAATAATAGTGTACATACCCCAATACATAGTCCGAGTCCGGCTCACACCACGCCCACCCATGTGCCCAATACTAATACAACAACGCAGGCTCCGCCTCTGTTGGATAGAAATAAGAATCAGGCCGGCCCTGAGGTATCTCGTCCTGCCTCAGAAAAACGAAAAAAGAAGATGTCGGATGAAGAGATTTTGGAGAAACTTCGCAGCATCGTCTCTGTCGGAGATCCAAACAGAAAGTATACCAAAATGGAGAAAATTGGCCAGGGTGCTTCGGGTACAGTTTATACTGCAATGGAAACCTCGACCGGAGTCGAAGTCGCTATTAAGCAGATGAACCTTTCGCAGCAACCCAAGAAGGAATTGATTATTAACGAAATTTTGGTAATGAGAGAAAACAAACACGGCAACGTCGTCAACTATTTAGACAGTTACCTGGTGAATGAAGAACTCTGGGTTGTAATGGAATATTTACCAGGTGGTTCTTTGACTGATGTCGTCACGGAGACTTGCATGGACGAAGGACAAATTGCGGCTGTTTGTCGAGAGGTCTTGCAAGCTCTCGAATTCTTGCATTCCAATCAAGTCATTCATCGTGACATTAAATCAGATAATATATTGTTGGGCTTAGATGGATCAGTTAAATTAAGTATGTTATTTTATATATTAAATGCATAGAATATTAATTAATGCTATATTTTATAGCTGATTTCGGTTTCTGTGCTCAAATAAGTCCAGAACAATCCAAACGAACCACTATGGTTGGTACGCCTTATTGGATGGCTCCAGAAGTAGTGACCAGAAAGCAATATGGGCCTAAGGTAAATATATTATTTACATGTTGGGGTTTAGTAATACAGTAGTTTATTTTTGTTAGGTCGATGTTTGGTCTTTAGGTATTATGGCAATAGAAATGATTGAAGGGGAGCCACCCTACCTTAATGAAAATCCACTTAGGGCCTTATACCTTATTGCCACGAACGGCAAACCTGACATTAAGGAAAAGGAGAGACTATCAAGCGGTTTCCAAGATTTCCTTGATCAATGCCTTGCTGTCGAAGTAGAGAAACGAGCTTCAGCTAAAGATTTACTCAAAGTAAGATCGATTACCATATCGAAGTATCTTAATATTTATACTTTTATTCTTCTGATTTTAGCATCCATTTTTGAAAGTAGCGAGACCTTTAGCTAGTTTGACGCCTTTAATAATAGCTGCTAAAGATGCGGCAAGGGGTCACTAGCATTAGCTTTAGGAGTTTATTTTTAAAGAAAGAGGCTGCCGATGAGTTAGTAGCGAGTAAGTGATGAGAAATAATAACAAAAAAAAAAACAAAATCTTGTATAACATAAATGCATATATACAAAAAAAACCTTTTATTTTGTATATTGTTTAAGATGATTTTATTTTGCATTTACTGTTACAGAAAAAAATATGAAGATTATATATTATATATAAAAAAGGAAATAAAATATACATACATAGATAGGGACTAATAATTTAGCCAAGCTATTAATGTAATTATTAACGATGAGGTTTTTTAAATATTCAGTACGCAATGCATTTATAATATGTTCTCTAAGCGCTTAATATTTATATTCTTTAATTTACTTTCAAAATGTATTTTCCCTCGATTTTGTTTTCTTTTGAATGTGATAGTAAAATAATAATAATGATATAATATGGCTGCGTGTATTTAAAAAACCGAAATATTCGTAGTTTACAGTTGTGCCTAAATTATATTAAAAGAAGAGAAAGAAAATAAAAAACAGGTTTTATATATTTAGACATTGCATTACAGTGAAGTTACATTACTAATAAGTTATAGATTTTTTCATTTGTTTATTTTATCATCGTTTTAATTGAAAAAATATATAGGAGATATCATTTCAGATTTTCATTTTGACTCAGCTAAATTTTTAGTTCCTACAATTATTTTTGTTTTGTTTTTTTTTTACGATTATTTTATTCAAGTAATGTTTATAGTATTTTCATAATATCTTATTTTAATGACGACTTATTTTTATTAATATTAATTGTTTTCCATATCTACACGTATATAATGCTTTTCATTTATTTTTTAATTTAATATATTTTTATTATGTATATTTAATACGATATATAAATATTGATATAAAAAAAACACTATGATATAACCAATTTATGAGAAGCAAATAAAAAAAAACTAAAATGATTATTTTTTATATTAACTAGTATGGTGGTAACAAAATAAAAGAAGATATGATATGAAAAATAAGTATAAAAAATATATAGCGATCGTTTGTTCTTTCTTTCTAAATTGCTACTTTATTTTTGAAATTTGTATTATATAAAAGTTTATTATTTTTAATTACAAAGAAACACAATGGACTGTATAGCTTTTAATTTGTATTTAAGATATGTTTCTCTAGCTATTAAAAATAATAAAGATTTGTAGCTCAACGAAACGATAAATATTATTCTTTTGATTTTTTTCTTTTCCGTTTGTAATTTTACGTTAGAAAATGTATCGCGTCTTATTTATTCAGTAACTGCTTTAATGTCTCTATTATGTTAACTTTTTTTTATATTAGATTATATATGAGGATTAATATAAATATATATTAATAAATGAAATGGGGATGGGGCGTCGATGGGTTTATTTTTTGGATGAGTTTGTAAACTTGGCTATAGTATTTTTGCACTAGTATTTCAAATGGATGAGTATACATAATAAATAATATGGAAGATTCATATTGTGATTTGGCTCTAGTATTTAGTGTACTCGTGCATTGTTATGTCAGATTATATAATATTATATATATGATATTATTGTGTGGTCGAAAATAAATCCTTTTATAATTATTCTTTCTAAAGAATCGTTTAATGGAAATACTTTTCTTACTTGAATCACCCACAACATTTATTTATTTAGTTATTTTTAAGAATTCGATATTGAGAAAACATTTATACTTAGTGCCTCACGTTTGCATTGGTAATGTTTATTGAGAGAACGTTTGATATCGCATGAGAATCATCTGGCGTTAATTCGACTTCACCTGGGGCCCATTTTCATACGATACTTTCACTCTGGCAGATTTCACTTGTTTATCATCAATTGAATGGTGATTATCTGTGACCCACGATGAAACGTGAGGTAATCAACAATCTTAATCGACATATATCAATAAGTAAATAGTAATTAGATCAGAATTATTATTTTAAATTACTTTTCGTTAAATGTAATAAAAAAACAACGAATATTATTTCTAATTTTCTGCAAGTTACGAATACTTTAATAATATTAAATTATTTATAAAATATACTCAATACTATTTACATTAATTTTAACTATTTAACTGAAAAGATTTATAAACGCCAAGGAATGCTTTTTAATGTCAACTGCGAATTGATTAGTTAAATGTTCTAATGAATATATTACAAATAAATTAGGACAAAAATATCTTAACCGTCGGGGTAATATTTCTCATATCTTAGGTGTAAAACGATCGATTTCTAAGTCAACTGTAATCAATGTAAGATTTTTAGTAAAATTATCTGAACATGAGAAATAAATTAAGCGATAAATTCATTTCTCATGTTCAGTAATTTTACTACAATCTTATTGATTACAGTTGACTTAGAATTTGAGTCTACATTGTTTTAGATTGGATTTTTTTCATAATTAGTATTAAGCTTAAAAATAATATCATAATCAAGAAGATTGTTATGAAAAATAATTCTTAATATCCAATATAATGTTAATAATGTGATTAAGTTTATAGTTCTTATACGAAGTATTGCGTTTCAATGTAAATGCATTTGATACGTTTAAAATGAGCTATATTCGAAATTGTTTTAACAATAAAGGAATATAAGTATAGTAAATAATAAACTTTTTGTTTTGTTTTCGGTATTTACAAAAAGATGGTTAGTGCTTTGCAAATATGTGAAAGAACTTACTGTGAAGCCACTTTGCGATACCTGGTGGGAATGTCGGATTCAAAGCGTTAAGGCAGTAGATATCACATAGGTGAATTTTACGATGCACTTTTCCAAATCTTCGAAGATTCACTAATCAAAAGTGAAGCAGAATCATTTGGAAATTTATTGAAGAATTATAAATTTTTAGTGTCTTTAGTTTTTGGGTATGATTTAGTTTAAGTAAATTTTGTAAATAAGGAACTTCAAAGTAATTCAGTAGACATATTAACAGCACTTTCTAGATTTCTTCAAAATCACTAGATTTGAACAAATTTTATTTCAGGCAAAAACACTCGCAGAAGTTTTAGAAATATCTACGGAATTTCGAAATAACAGGCTCCAGAAAAGAAAGAAACATTTCAATTATGAAGGCGATTTATCATTTTTTAATTTAGTTTTAGATAAAGCTTAACAATTATTACAAGATCGTTTTGGTCAATTAAGAAGAACTAAAAAAACATACAGCAGATTTAGAAATTGTTCTGACAGAGTCTAAGATTAATGATAAATCTATTGATATCGTCAAGGAAGCGGACAGATAATACAGGTAAGATAATACAGACAGGTAATTTGTTAGTTAGTAGAAGAAATGGAAGCTCTAAAATCTATTCATTCATCAAAATATTTCCAACAACCATTGAAAATGTTTGAATTTTTATTTGAAAAAGATAGAGCTACTATTTATTGCCCTTTGATCATATTTATCAATTCTAGTGAGCGTTACTTCTGGAGAGAGGTTTTTTCTAGATTAAAACTTATTAAAAAAAAATATATAAGATTCACAATATTTCAGGATAGATTAAACAGTATAGCGATGATGTCGATTTAGAGTCAAGAAGTACGCCAGTTGGATTTTCAACAAGATCAATAGGAACTACTAGGCACTGATAATTCTTATGCATTTTGATTTATTGAAACCTTTGTTATGTTCGACTTGCTAGCTGCACCCACAATTGGAGTCCAAACTAGTTTTATTATTACATTGTATATTAGTACTGATAATTTTTCTCCTAATTATTAGTAGTTTTATAAACTTTATATCCATTTAGTACCTTCTAGCCCGAATGTTATTCTTCCAGGTAAGTCTATATGAATATTTATTTCTAAATATTAGAGTTTCGTTGATTAGGTCTTACTGTTAGGCAGATCTTGCTTTAACGTGATTGTAAAATGCACAGATTATATTTAAGTAACTAATATTCGCCATTCTTGTAATTTATCTAAATTTTTCTGCAGATATTCATCCGATTGTTATATCATAGCTAAATGTTGTAAAATTAGAATTGCTAGTTTTAGCAATTTTTGTCCAGAGGTCCTGTAGCTCAGACTTATTATTTTATAAGGATTATATTACAAGTTCTTAATAGACTTATTTTATCATCGATCTTGGTTGACGATCAGTTATTATAAGTTGCAATCGAATATTTGTTTGATTTTATTAAATTGATCTAAAGCAGGGTTCGGCAACTCGTGGCTCCAAAGATGCATGCGGCTCTTTTAATTGCGTCTCCCAGCACTGTTGGTCACATCAGAAAAGTCATTTTACTAGTAAAAAAATAGCGATAATAGCAATATATTCCTTTGTTTTCAAATGTTTGCCGACAACAAATTTATGTAATGTCCTTAGTGACAAAATGTAAATAAAAAATGTATCGTTTTATCAATGATATTTAAATAATAGACGTCATGTGACATACTGCAGACGTTATAATAATTTAATAGAAGAATTGTTGAAAATGTTTAGGTTTATCTTCAAGTGTATAATAATATTAATACAGTGTAAACCGTTTTTATGATCATTATAGCAGAAGATAAAAATTCGTATTATTGAACACAAAATAATACAAGTTACTTATTCCCAAACTACATATTTTATTACCATTTTTTTAAACATATTTTTTTTAATTCTTGAATTGTTATTTGTTAACTCTTTTATTTTATTATAATAAGTGGATTATCTATATGATGTGGTTTTGGGACCGACTGAATGTGATAACTGATTGATAAATTTATAATATCCGGTTTTCTTTCTTAAGAAATTTTTAATCATAAATTTTTAATTATGTAATTAAAAGTTGCGAAAATATTCCGAGTCACAATATTTTTACGACGAGGATGTTGAGCAGAAAAAATAAATTATTTGTTTCTTTGACTATACTTCTTACTTAAGGAAATCGTAACTTCGCAACTTCCTTTTGACGATTTTGCAAGCTTCCTATTTCTCTTCCTCGACACCGAAGGAGCAGCAGTCTTCTGCAAATTTTCCTATTAACCTTTCGGCGTTCAAATTAGAAATTTTTGCACAAATTGGCATATTTCAAAAGATAGTCAATTATAGTAATAAGGTTTGTAATAATCGAATCTAAAATCTCGGTTGACTCGAACAGCGGAAAAATCCGTAGAGAGCTGGATTCTCCGGCAGGAACAGCCGACGCTCGATCTTATCGAGTTACGTAACGAGGCGTTACCCAACCAACCCAGACGGAGTGATTTTTTTTGCTTTGCTTCGACGTTTTCCAGTTACGGTGGGAATTTTCTTTGGAGTTTAATTGTTTGGGCAGCGGTGAAAGTGCACCGTCGACGAATTCTCTGTTTTTACATCTAAATTGAACAATATTGATGTTATCGTTAATTCGGGTCAGTTTGCGCTTCTGATTAGTGCAATGTAACTTGCAAAAAGAGAAGAAGAAATAAAAAAAAAATGGAGAACTTTTTAAAACGTTTCATCATAAATCGCCTTGAGATGTAAATCATGAAATTAAAATGGATCATCTCGCCTTTATTTTTAATCATCGGCGCAGAAAAAAAAAGCGCACAGAAGAAACACGATCGAAAGGAATCTTGAATCGAACAATCTGAATTCCCGTCGGTATTATTAATTATTCCATGGCTGTTGCAGTGCTCTCGCGACATTGAACCAATCGGATTCTTCTTCCTTTTTAAAATTGTTATTGGATCAAGGATGAATATGTTGTATACACGTATAAGACTTTAGCTTAATTTTGAGATGTCTCAAGTGGAACAGTAAAAGTGAAGATAAATGAAGTAATCCTTGTAATTCGTGATTGTGAATCTCTCAAAAAAAAAACTAATGAGAGCACACCGCACAATATTTGATCCCCTTTTTTTACCAATCACGATTTTGAAATTACCTCACACATTGTAAGAGTTTTTTAGAATGAGCATTAATTAACTAAAATTGGCCTGAGTCATTTATTTCACTTTTGCTCTTTGAATCCTTTCGACTAGGAAATGATTGCTTCCATTTCATAGATTAATATCCAATACAAAAATCTTATATAATCGATTTATACTTGAAACACTATTCAATTTAGACCTGTGACCAGTTTTTTAGAAATTTCATTAATAGATTATCTTGATCAACGTAAAAGAATTAACTCAGAATCATTTTGAATTAATTTCGTTTTGAAAACTTTTTAACTGCTCTCTTAGAAATAAGTGTCAGTTACCTATTCGAATTGCTTAACTTCCTTAAAAAGTGTGAAGAACTTGTCACTTTCTTCTCTTAATAGTTGATCCAGATATTAAAATTCAATAAATCACGTAAATTAATTCTAAAATAATGAGCTATACAAAAATATACAGATAAACAGATAAAATATATTCAAATAATTATAATAAAATAAAAAGATTAACTGTCACAAAAGTCTTTCGCTCAATTTGCTTCTTATTTTGTCATATAATTGCAGCAGTAAATAAGTTATGTAATATTTTTTCATTCTACAACCTTCCTTTTTACATATAAATTTCCATTGTTATTCCTTAGTATATTTGTTTATTACGTTTGTTTCGTTTTGAAAACAGACGTGTGGGTGTTAGTATAAAAGTATAGTTTATTTTGAAGTAATATAAATCACATTAATTTAAATAAAATGGATTGTCAAGGTCTTAAAAATATAATATTTTAAAGATTTTCAGCCGTTTGGCTTTTCATTTTTATTATTAATAAATGTAATATTATTAGGAGGAATTCTACCTAAAATATTAACATAAATTTGTTACTATTAAAACTTTAAACAAATCTGACAAATTTAATATTATAACATATAAAGCTTTCTCTAGATTTTTTAGACTTTGAAAATTTTAAAACAAAATAAATATTAATTAAAGAAAATAAATTCTAAAAAAATTGTATATACACAATAATTTTTTTTATATATAATTGACTTTTTTTTTGTTTTTTATTACTATTAATTCAAAGATTATTTCCGTTTCAAACACTCCGGAATATTAGACCAATCACCCGGACAAAGCGAGGTATTGGTATTGTCGTATTTCTTTTAGATAAAATATTTTATAATTTATAAAAAAAATCTTTTAGCTAAAATATTTTATAATTTTTAATGTAATTTTATTAAACAATGTAAATCTTTTCTCAATATAATATTGTTAATAAACTTTGCTGTTATACTTATAGATTAAAGAAAGCGAAACAATATATTATATATATATTCGACCTTTTTTGGGTCATGGACAAATCTTCACTTTCTGTCGCAAACGCAGACGTTGTTTTCAGTCTTTACTTTTTTATTGTATTGGAATTTTTCAAATTCCAAGGTGTGTCACGGAAAATTGTATCTAGAACGTGAACGAAAATACAAGTTTTTGGGAAGTTTTTATCTAATTTAGAACGCCTACAAATCGTGGAAACGACCAATTAACAAGATATATTTGCATGACAAGAATATAATAAGTTTCTAATATTTATTTTATGCACCAAAAAAATACGTTTATTTTCTTTCTGTGATATACTTTTTTTATGCAACTTTCCCAAATCTAGAGAAATAAATTATTATTCAAACGAGAAAAAAAATGTTTTCTTAAATTAAAATCTTAACACTATATATGTTAATTATGCTAATGGTCATTTTTTAAAAATATTTAATTATATTTAAATATAATGCAAACATTTTTTCGTGATTGAAGAAATTCCTTGTCCTTAGAAACAACAAAGATGTTGATGTTTCATTGAATGGAAATAATTTGTATTTTTCTATTTCTATGAAATAATTATCAATAACTTTTTAAATAATAGAAAAACTTAAAGATTTCAGTATATTGGATTTTTGGTTCTGCCCAAAATGTAAAATAATTAGTTACTAATTTTTTTAAATTTATTTTTATCTTTCTTAAAGAAACTTGAAATCTGTTTTCTATATTTTTAATCCTCACTCTAAATATTTACTTATTTATTTTATAATGAAATTTCTAATTAACTATTTAACTATAATTAAATTATAATTAAAAACGTATTTGTTCAAATAATTTTATAATTAGGTGTTTAAATAACAGATTAAATGCAGTAATTGATTTTATTAAGGAAAGAAAGAAATTTGTTTCGAAGCACGAAATGTAAATTAACATATACTAATATAGCAGAAGGTGTGCATTCGTTCGTCAAGTTTAAGAACAAGATTTCACCTTCTTTAAAAGCAAACATTAGTTTTCTTTCTCTTACTATTGAAGTCAAAGTATTGCGTTTCAAGCGTAACAATTGATTAAAGTGTAAAAGTTCAAGTGAAAGTCATATGCGTATAATTTTTTTTATTACTGCAGTTCCAAACATCATATAATTGATGAAAGTATTACCATCATATTCCATTATTTAATTTTTGATGCAGCAGCATTTTTTTAAAGAAATGTTTAAATCCTTGACATGCATCTGCATATAGACACGTTACTCGCAGATATAAAAAAAAAAGTACAACAATAATTTACTGATTATAAAGAAATACCACAGATGATTAGTCGAAACAATAAAGAATCCTATAAGATGCAATAAATCGTTTAGGAATTTCGTGATGCGTGGGCGGATTAGAAGGATGAATACACAATGGGATAATCGTATTGTTATACTTTTTTTTTTGGTCTTATTAACTCTACGGACTACTTAACTGCCGTTCATCCGACAGCGGCAATTTGTTCTGCATTTGTCGATGCATCCTTGAATCCTAATGGATTTACGAAGAATAAAAGTCAATGGTGTTCGAACAATGCAATGAAGAATTACGTAAAGTGGAAACAACAGAAACGCTTCCATTAAATGCTGCAAACGACGATAATTACAGCTTATTACTGCCAATATCTACACAATTTTATCAGCTTTTGTCCCCAATTTTCCTTTCATCACAATACTTGTTACATGTGCCAGATAACAACGTCATTGTGTGAGTAATTGTTTAATTAATTTATTCATTTTACACCATTTTTGCTTTCGTTTTCTGTAATCATAGACTAGGAAAGCTAGAATTACAATGGAATAGGAGACATTTATCAATTTTATCACATGATTATACCGAGGACAAAATATATAAACTTTGCATGTTACATGGAAATTTTATTTTCTAATTATTTTTTCATTCAATCATTTTTTATTTTATATTTAATAATCATACGGAAATAAAAAAAATAAACATTGTATCTAAATAGTAAATTATTAACAAGATTCTTGGAAGTAAATGAGAAAATGCTGTCACTTTCGTTTTTTTACGTTGACTTTCATTTAAATCTATTGATTATAAGCAGATGTTAGATTTTAATGAATACCTAATATTCATTTGCAAATACGTATTTAAATAATCTGAAATTGAATTTATCATATCTTCACTTTCGAATTTACGATGGTAAATAAATTCTTATAAATAATGACAACATTTATTGATCAATAAAAACTATAAATACAAATTATTATAAATATGAAAATTTCTAAATTAAAAATAAAGCAGTTTAAGCTAAGCTTCGGTTTAAGAGGCAAATTACTAAAGTGGAGATTCACATATAAAACTACACAAGAAGAAAAATTGACATAAGAATGGAAAAAATAGAACTAACATTCTGAACAGCAGTATGCTTGTCCGGGGATTTGGGGAATATAACTGTATACCGAAGGAAATTAGGAAGAAAATGGACAAGAATTTCAAAAGAAAACTACTAGAGTATTATCAGACACAGAATAAATAAACAAATATAAACTGCTGACTCCCAATACCAATACCCAGGAGTAATCCGCAATGACTGCAGCGAAGGAGCATCAACATAAAATAATAATATACAATTTAATGTATAAAATGTAAATATTTATTAATATCAAAAAAATTAAAGCTTAAAAAAATATTTAGATCATGCTTTTTTCAATTATTGGTTATACACCAGTAGTTTCCATACTTTTTATCCATGCTTTCTTTAAAAATAATTCTTTTAATTTTATAAAATAATATAATTTAAGCATGTATGTCCATTTATCATTTTCAGTACTTTTCAAATTAAATTCATAATCTTGTTAATCTATAAATGTTTTCTGTAACTATACGACCTTTATAAAATCAAGATCTTCAAAATAATTATAAAATAGCATTAGCAAACCATCCAAGTGTTCAATAAATATTATCTTATTTGCTTTAGTATATTTAATCTTGTGTATAAATTATTTAAATGTGGAAACATATCGAACTTATTTTAATTCCATAAGTCCATTTTTTTTTATAAATGCTTTCAATTTGTATTTTTGAATCAATGAATTAGTTTATGATTCTTGTTGATTTTCTAAAAATTTGGTTGAAATAACAATCAACATATTTTTTCTAAACAAATTTGCTTGTTTATTGCGATTTTCATCAAGAAAAATTTGACTTCAATCTTTGATTTTTTTTGCCTGATATAGCAAGTTCACTTCACAATAATATAGAACTTTTAGAAAACTGTTATTTTTATGAAGTTTACAACTTTTTTTAAAACGTACAATAGTTCCTCGCTTATATTTTTTTTGATGCAAGAACTGATCTACATGCAGTGCGTCCAGATGACTTTGGATGTTTTTTTTAATTAGTGTTTGAAGATCTTCCATAAATCCAAAAATTGAGTTTGCTCCGTCAGTATTGAAGAGTTCACTGCAGTTATTCTTCACACTAATTGACACTAATAAAAAAGGTCAATTATATTCAAAATATCATTGGATATAGCCTTTTTAGGTTGTAAAATAATTTATCTTCTATTATATCATTTTCTGCAATATATCAAACATATGCAATTAAATAAGTGTCTTTAACTACATCATTTGATTCATCTGTTTGTATCATGACTTTCGTAATTTATTTAACCTAATATCAACATTTAAATCTATTGATTGAGCTATCTGTATAACTTCATTTCTAATTTATTAAATATTATTTTCTTCTTCTATTACAAATTTTGGCCATATTTTGCTTAACATTCTGGACTTTGCTATATCTTAGCTCCGTTATCAAAGGTTAAGACTAGTTTTATTTTGATTTATTTAACAATTAATTTATTATTTTCAGGAAACGTGAAGCCGATATTAAACATAAGATTTTCTGATAATTAAAGAAAGCTTTTTCCTTGATTTAAAATACATAGACCTTCCTCAACACCGGAAGTGTGATCATCAATAACGCAGTCCTTGATAATTTTTAATAAAATATTAGAAAAAATATACACATCAATAGGAGATTGCAGTAAAGTGATAATAGTCTTAAGACTTTCATTTCATTTTCTTATTTATAATAAGTATGTTTATTGGAGGTTTATTGAAAAATAAATTATGATAGATGTTATTTGGTACAAAGAAGAACATGTTTAAAAATGTTTAAAAATTACTACTTTATTGATCATTTTAATTACTAATTCATAAACTATTCTACATATGAAGTAAATTTGTATAATTATTGAAATTTGTATTGATTATTTTATTTTATTTACTTTTTAATAATAATTTAGTTTTCACTTCGCAAAATAAATAATGTACTATTAATTTTCTATTTATTCATTCTGCACAATGCATTTTGCAGTCTAGATAATTCGCGCAGCTTAATTATCGAGCGAGGATTTCTATTTTTTAACGTACGCGATATAATTCCATGCATCCAGTTTAGATACGTACTTCAATTTTGTATGGTAATACTATGCGTGCTCTGCACACAAATTCAACCATTCGTATTTACTCTTTACGGCTTGTAGAAAATCCGGTAACTAAATATTTATGTATTATGTACTTGTTTTTCAAAGTTGCGAAATAGAAACAGTATATTCATATATATTTTTCTCAAATTAAATTCAAATTTAATTAGATATAGTATTTATTAGACATAATATAATTAATTTGTGTATTGTGTAACCAAATTAAAAATAAGTTTCAATTAAATTTAATGTTTTCATACATATAATACAATTTGAACTACTTACAGCGCATAAACCATTATAAATCTAGACAGTATTTAATTTGCATTTAAAATATTTTATAATATTAAATATTCTTTAAAAAAAAAACACAAAATAGATGTACGTACCTGAATTTCAAAACAATTTTCAACTAGATTCAAAAATTTGATAAAATAATATAATATTTGGTATTAAATAACATAAATGTTACAATAAATTGATTAATTCCTATTTTTTTCTATATTATTTTCGAATAATAGTTTTACTTTTCAGAGTCTGAAAACATAAGTTATTCTAAAGCAGATCTATAAACTTTAAATAGTGATATATTATTTGGTATTAAATAACATAAAAAAATCAAGAAATAATAACAGAGAAATGTTTTACTTATTTTTATGATATGATATGAATATGATAGAATGATATAATTATTTTGTATTAAATAACATACAAATTTGAAATATAAATATTGTTTATTTCTATTACTTAAACTCATTGATTCGTAAAGCTTAATTCTTAAAGTTCGCCTATCAAAAAATAAAATTCTTAAGTATTTAAAAAAATTGAAGAAATTATTAAAAATAAATTTGATTTACGTTTTATTATTTATTGTCTATTTACATCATTTTTTGAAGAAGAAAAAATCTTTACAGAAGTCTTTTCTTGCATTTCATACTTTTGACATAAATATAATTTTAAAATATACATTTTTTTTATACTATTTATTAATTTATAATATAATATTAAAGATATATATGTGAATAAGTATGTCGAATTAACAGATTTTACAAACATAATCAATTTATGCGAGCATCGACATTCGATATTTTGTAAAAAGATCGAATGTGTTAAATAAGTGTTGCAATTGGTAACCGCAATATTGAATGTATTTGAAATGAAGGTAATATTCAGATAGCGTTCGGTAAATACCACACATGGAATTTTCCGTATATGGTATAATTTCAAATTAGCAATCTTCATGGGATATAAAGCTATAAAGCTTCGTTATGAATACTCTATGGAATTAAAGATTAGATAGTTACATTATTTATAATTATTACATAATCATACACAATTATTTAGTGTATAATTAGTATAAATCTAGTAAATGTAATTAATAAAATATTGTGTATTACGTTTATATTTATTTACAAGTAATAATCTTTTATATGGATGATATGATCATTTATTTCTACAGCAAAGTTTTAATAAAACTATATTTATTTATGGAAAATCAGATTTGATGTATCTGTACAATTTTATTTTAATTATATTATTTTCTACAAGATGTGTATATTATATTTGTTGGCATTTATCAAAAAAAGTTTGAAATTTCAGTTAAAATAAATGTTTTTTATTCTTAAATTTTAACTAAATTTCCTCATCAACATTTTTAGCTCAAATTCAATTTTTACGTTAATTATGATTTTTTTATCATTTTAGTACTATTTCTGTATCATTTAAGTACTTAAAAGGTGCAGAAATAGAGATGCAATAATAAAATTGAGCCTACAATCTAAGAGAGCAGTTTGAAAAGTTTTGAAAGCGATATAAGGTTATAGCATCATTTTTTTAGGAAACAAAGTTAATTTTATTAATAGATTATCTTGAGAAAGGTAAAAGAATTAACTCATAATATTATACAAATCTGTTGGAAAAAATGGATGAAAAAAAATATTAAAAAACACTTTCGCTTTTAAAACTTTTCAAACTGTTCTTGTTTTTATATTTTTGATGAAAGTCGAATTTTTCAACTTTCGTATCATTAATTATTTTTTAGTCTATAGTTTTTTAATTCTGGGTCATGAAATTCTGTCGGATTGTGTTAAAGCGAGGAATTGATGAGAAATACTTATTTGAGAAACGCCGAGGAATGATGGGTTTAATCCTTTTAATTAAACATAAAAACAAGATCAGTAGTTAAAAATAAAAAAAATAGTAATTTTAATTTGTATGCTTTTCACAAAGCAATGAGAAATTATTTTATTTCTCTCGATTATGCGTCTAGTAAATTATTAATTCAATTTTATGTATTATTCAAAGATAATTCACATATAAAAAAAGGACATTGTTTATTATAAATAAAAGATTATAGAAAATTCGGTCAATAGGCATTAAGGCCAAGATAATTCGATAAATATCCACATTATTAGAGATTTAAATCAAGGTTGTTTTTTAAATATTTCTTTACATAATGAATACAAAAATATGATTAATAAGCACTTCCCTCCATTATAAAAAAGAATCCATGCGATTTAAATACATTAAAAAGCACTTTCTTCAGTTAATTAAATTACAGATACAAATCTTTATACAACACGCAAAAAGTAGAAACAAACTGTTTAGTTTATGATTTAATTTACACAATTATTTCTTATTTATAAAGCAAAAAAAAAATATTTCTATAAATAAAATTGCTTTTTAAATAAAAAAATAATTCCTTTTTCATAATTTGTTGTAAAATTTTATTTTTTATGATTATTTATAACAGTATTAATTTGATATCAGCAATAAAAAAACGGTTAGTTTAATATTTATTGCTTTGAATTTTAAACATATGGTGCGATCTGATTTAGTAGCTACGATGTTCCAAATACTCCACTCCTACAAAGTAATTGGTTTGTTTAGAAATTATATGGTGTTTCTGAAAAAAAAGGTAATTTCGTGTTGATTATACACTTATTTTAAATGACTTAATTTCTGAATGCTGCAAGAAATAATAAATAATATGAGTGCAGTCAGAAAGAATGGAGGATTTATCCTTATAATTAAATTGGCCTGGTTGCGCATCGATCCTTGGTACCAAGTAAGGCATCTCAGCCAGTGTCAAGGCAATTTCGAAAAAAGCCTCCGATGCTGATGATGTAACGATGCTGCACATCTGATGGAGATGATCGATTGAAGAGCAGATATATATATAAAAAAAAACAACTCAAGCAGCAATTTCGATGTGTGCAAACTCTCACGTTTCATATTTCTATTTTTTTTTTCGGTTTGTACAATCACGAAATATCATTTGTAATTGTTCGTTTCATGAATGTGCTACGCCTAAATGAAATCATTCCCATGTATATAAATTGCTAGTTGAGAAATGCAATTAAGTTTACACATTGAACGTTGCGTGGCCATCCATTGAGAAGCACGCCTTGTACAAAAGGAAAAAAATAAAATAATGCGAACAATTTGTATTGAAGTAACAAAGTGCTTGTATGAAGTTTTCACATTTTTTTTCCACCTCCGTGAAACAGCAATTTTCATGGAACGAATAATAATGTCGTATTGAAATTAACTTTTTAAAGCATAGGAAATAATAATTTTTAATGTTTATAGATAAATGTAAATTATTTAATATATTCTAAACTTAATAAAAAACTTATTTATAAATTTACTTCCAAATAATATAAATATAAAAGCAATATTGAAAATAATTACTAGAAATTATTGCACTTTTTTTGTAATTATTCTGTAATGAATTATATCGATCTGTAATGCACTAATTATGAACTTTTTACTCATCTACTATTTAAGTTTATTATTAAACTTATGAATATTAATACTAAGCAAAATAATGAAAATTAATATAGTATAGTTTCCCATCTATAAGATAATTATAACTCCTACTAATTTACTCAAAAGATATTTATTGTAAATTAAAATATATGATATATAAAAAATCTTATATAATAAGTGAGAATGGTTTGAATCCCTGTTGTGTCATTGCATTGCTTTTATAAAATTTGTTTAAAAAAAAATGCCAATAAGCATTAAAAGATTTTTTTTTTAAATAAAACTATGTCATAATATTCTAATAGGTAAATAAATTATTAGTAAATATTTTCTTAGCCTTTTTATGTATATAATTGTTTAAATAATAGTATTATTATTTAAAATATTATAATTATGATTTATATAAACCTTTTTCTCTAAGTATTCTAAGATTAATTAAAATGCAGAAATAAATATCGAGCTGTTTAGTCACTGCAGAAATTAAAACCAACATTATAGTATTTTTGAAGCGCAGAACAAATATGCAAATAAGCACATCTATTTATATTGTCCGCACGTGTCAATTTTAAGTATTCTTGTATTTCGAGGAGTCACCTAACCGGATGAGTGCGGGAGTAACAAGAGTAGCAAAACAGGAGGAAGACTCAGGGGTTTGAAGACTCGGTATTCTTGGTGGATGTTATTTCTTCGTCGTGTCATATAAAAGAGACTCTTTGTAATTTATTATTAATTAACATTTATACAAAGTAATTCAGTCATTGGCGATACTTGAAATATGTGCACCCACGTAAAATAATTTTCTGGTCTCTAATTTAAATACATTTAAAACTTTTCCTGGTGGATTTTAAATTTGAAAACTAATGCTACGGATTTCAGACTAATAGGATTTTTGTAATAGTTACAATAATTAAATAATCAACATCTTATAGTTTCTCATAAATTCTTTTGTTAACATCTCTCTCAATAAGTTCATAGGATGACATATAGATAGACGCGTCATCAACAAATCCATTTGATTTTTAGGAAGTACCAACCTTCAGTTAAATGTTAAATACAACTTAAAATAAATATGATGTTGGTAGAGTTCCGCTTCTCGCAGGACCACATTAAGAATGTCGCATTATAGTTTAAGACTTCTGAATATGCGACATTACTCAACTTCAATGTGTTTAACGCTCCGCAATATATGTTTAAAAAAATAATACAACGTTAAAATATGTCATTTGAGTTAACTAGTTTTGATTATTATTTATAATGACATATGTGAATATTACATTAGAGTAGCGAGTGTTCGATTGGACGAGGCATGATTATATAAATAAGTAAAATGAGGACAATACTCGTAGCAAAACTATCAATACGAAAATTGATGGCATTGTACAAGCGAATGCACAAATCAAAGTTGCTTCAATGCTTTCAAGTGATTTACTAAAGTAGTTCAATACTTAATGGCACATAAAATAAATTAAACGACAATCATTTGGTTTCTATTCACAATGTTCAGATAATTGAATGTAAAATTAATTTAAATAAATTTATATATATAATAATTATTATTTCTTAATTTAATTCAGGACAATAATAATTATTAGGGCAGAAAAACTTTTAGTCTTTGTAAAAATTATATTATCATTTTTTATTTCTATTATTGTATTATGTTTGTTAGTTATTAATAATTATTGAAATATATTTCTCAACTGAAAATTATTAAGAGCAATTATTTAATATTGGCATAATGCGTTTTATTTCAAAATTAACTAAATTTTAATTCACAAAATAATTTATTTTTTTTAAATAGTGAACAAAACTATTTTGAATTCAATAAAAAAATATAAATTTTCCTCTATTTAGTAAAGTTTCTTTTTGTGCTGTTTATTTTTATGCTATATTCAACAGTGTAGTTGATGCAAGTTATTGCTGTAAAAGCAACCAAAATTTATATATTTAAAAATAGGCGGGAATGTCGGATTCAAAGGCAGTAAGATAACAAATAGGTGAATTTTATCATGCACTTTTCGAAATCTCTGAGGATCCACAAATCAAAAGTGAAGCAGAATTACTTGGAAATTTAATGAAGGATTATACATTTTTAGTGTCTTTGGTATTTTGGTATGATTTACTTTTCCAAGTAAATTTTGTAAGCAAGGAACTTCAAAGTAATTCAGTAGACATATCAACAACGCTTTCTTCAGTTGAAAAACTTTTAAGTTGGTTGACCAAATACAGAATCACTGGATTTGAACAAATTTTAGTTCAGGCAAAAATACTCGCAGAAGACGGAATTTCGAAATAAAAGGCTCCGGAAAAGAAATAAATATTTCAATTATGAAGGCGATTATGAACCTATTATAAATCCTCTAAACGCATTCAAAATATCATTTTTTAATTTAGTTTTAGATAAAACTAAACAATCATTACAAGATCGTTTTGAACAATTAAAAACCATAATGATTTATTTGGGTTTTTGGGAAAGTTTATAAATATGGAAAAAGAAGAACTAAAAAAACATGCAGCAGATTTAGGAATTGCTGTGACAGAGTCTAAGATTAATGATTCATCTATTGATATCGTCAAGGAAGCGAATTTAGATGGTAATATGGTATTTGAAGAAATGGAAGCTCTAAAATCTATTCTTTAATCAAAAAATGTCCAACAACCATTTAAAATGTTTGAATTTTTATCTGAAAAGGACAGAGCTACGGCATTTCCAATCCTATTTATTGCCCTTCGAATAGCGTTGCTTCTGGAGAGAGTCTTTTTCTAGATTAAAACTTATAAAAAACTATCTAAGATCGACAATGTCTCAGGATAAATTAAACAATTTAGCGATGATGTCGATTGAGAGTCAATAAGTAAGCCAGTTGGATTTTGATAGAATTTTAGAAGATTTTTCAGAACAAAAACTTCGAAACATGTAAAACAGCTATAGCTTCAATAAATTTCAGTTATATACATTGTTTTTATATATATATATTTTTTTAATGTAGAAATTTGTCTACCTTTTGGTTTATGACTTATGATTTTTATAATTGTATAATAAAACGAAATAAATAATTCATATGATTTTTATCAATCAATAATTTTTAATAATTTATTTCAGGATATAGTAGAAATTTTCAACAATAAATATAATCCCTAAAAATTGATTATGTAAAAAAATTAGTGATCATTTTTTCTAATATTTTCTAAATATTTGCTGTTGTTTAATTTATTTTCTTTAAAAAATAGCAATTGCATATAGTTCCTATTGTACAACCCATTGGAATTGTTTCCCATCACAATTTCCTGCCATAAATTGTTTTCGTATACTAAATCTCTTCCTGCTAGAAGCAACAAAAATACAAAACACTTTCGTCTATTAAAGACAATGGCATCCGATATTTCCCCGGCGATAAGTCGAATACTTTAGCGTCTCTGGTATTCTGAGCGCAATGCTAGAAAGTAACAGATTTCAAACTTCCTGTTAAGAAATATCAACTAATATTGTATGCACAGCAATCGATAATTAGTCTATGCATGAAATTATGAATTCAAAACAAACTTGGCGCGACGACCAAGAAGAAAGTTCGCGTGCTTTACTTTAATAATAACAATGCACACTTTTTACTGCAAGTTTAAAACGAAATTATTATTTCTGTAATTCAATCCAATATTTTATTAGTTAATCATACGAAGGAAATTACTATTTGCATTTATTTTTAAGAGAAAAGTATAACGCTTAATTAGTACTATCAATAGAATTTCTCCTAGTTTTATGTCGAAAGTAATTATTTCGTTTAATAGTGAACAGATTATTTACCTATCAAATGGACGTAGTGCAAATATTTCGAAGAAAGTTCCAATGCAAATTCCGAAGTAACAGTTTCTTCGTTTTTATCTGTAATCGCAGGATTAAATCTTCTGCAAAAACAAACTTTCAACGCAGAACGTGACATCCTGTCATCATGAATAGCTAAAGTTTTTACATCTTAGACTATTAAAAGTTCATGCGTATATCTAAAATATATTTATGTGAAAATATCAAAATAAATATTTATTTATTACATTTTTAAACATTACCAATTATATTCTTTATTTTCTTTAATAAATTAAACCGAATCTTCAGAAATATTAAAATTAACGAAATTCAATAAGTCATTAAATTTATTTAGACCTGAATAATTTTAACACTTTCATTTAAAAATCATTGAATCTCTGAAGTAAAAGATTTTATTTGAAAAAAATTACAAAATGTTCTAGAACAATGTTTGTCGAGTTACATGTTACAAATGGCAACTGTCAGCATATGTCAAAGCGAGGAAATGGTGAAAATTTTTGTTAGAAATTGGGTCATAGTACAACTATAAACAATGTAGCAAGATGAAACACTGTGCTACAATAAACATGTTTTTTTTTTAAATAAAGCCAAAACTTCTTAAACTAGTGGATAATTACTAATTACCTAGAAAATAAAATATTTTGCAAAATTATATTAAAAATGTGTTAAAATCAACATATATAAATAGATAAAGATTATCTTTCTGTATTATTCATAGTTTATATAATGAATGAAGGATATTCTGGCGGTAAAGCTTTGTGATTTGTACAATTATTGGTCCAACCTAAAATTTGGACATAAAGGAAGCTGTACAATTAGAACATTACCATTAAATAAGCAATTTCCGTTTTACATTTTTTCTCTGCCCTTAGTAGTTTTTTTTTTTTAAATTAAAACTTTATTACTAAAACTATTATGACTAGACAAATTTTAACTGAAAAAGATTAGAATTAAAATAAATTAATTCCATTATTTCTAATTAGTATAAATTAAAAATAATATTAGTTATAGGAAAAATCATAAAAAATTCTTTTCAAATAAATGTTTCCTCCAATAGTTATAGATCTGTTCAGATTTGAAAAATTTCAAATTATATATTTGTGAATTGTGAATAAAAACTATATAAAACGGCGAATGAACAAAATTTAATACAATAAGATTATATTATTCTCAATTAAACATTATTAATGAACCAAAAATAATTTATGCTAATAACATTACGTTTTATTTAAATGAGTTCTCACTTTAGTAATTCCCAGAATTATTGTAATGAAGAAATTTGTGAACTCGGGAACCATACAGTATTAATCTAAAGTAAATTATACTATAATTGTTAGGATCAGGAAAGAAAGTAGTTTCTAACCGTGGCTAGAAAAATACAAGTATTGTTTCACATCACAATGCGCAGTTTCGGCAAATTTAGAAATAATGTCTTAATTGCATCTCTCCATCGCGGATGCGAAAACAGATAAATCTTCTTGAGACTTCGCAATCCGACGAGCCTGAAAAATGAGGAGAAAAAAATATAAAGAAGTTGGTTAATTTTTATATATGCTTTATGCTGGAAAATCGACATAAACAGCGATGCGAGACGAGTTGCTTAACGGATTAAAATTAGTTAAAAAAATCAATTACGTAAAAAAAATATTTATAAGGTAAGTTTAAAGATGGATCTTATTATTCGGATGCTCATTTTCAGTTAAACCGTGTCACAAACGACAGTAATCACTTTCTAATTTTGCATTTTATTTATTTGGTCTTTACGCATTTAATATTTATTATGTAACGAAAGCTTAAGTTTTGATTAATAATTATGATGAAATAATAGTAATAAAATATTCGTTTATTACGAATTCAGCATTGAAATTACAACTGGTTCTATGTTTATTGCATTATTTTGTGATAAAATAATAGCAATAAAAGATGCGAAAAATATTCAGGTTTTGTACAGGCATACTTTAAATGTTGAATGAACTTAATGAATAAACATTCGTGTGTTTGATATCGTTTAACGGTTCCCCATGATATATTTGTCAAACAAAGCCTTGCTTTCTATTTATTATTAATAAACATGAATTAAAGGTAAATTCAGAATGACGAATTTGCATCGAATTTATCTTCAGTGGAAAGTTCGCTATTCAAAGATATTTTCCCTATTTAAATTAACTTACAAAGCGAATTAATGATTAATTAATTATACAATCACATGTTTAATTAATATAAATTTTTAAAATCAAATAATTAATATTTATGTATTTATTAAATCTTGGTGAAAGTTGTGTTCATGTTTTATTTCATCAATAGGAAAAATGTATAGATAATTTTCTTACAAATTATGCTTGGAAGATAGCAACAATGTTGCAATATTGGAAATATCAACATTCCTTTTGCTTTTTTTTGAAAGCATTTGTGTGTTTTCTTCATATATACAAAGCATCATTGACATATATAATGTGCGAATTTGCAACAACTTAACATTTAATTAAAACAATTCTCATGGAAATGCCAAATAAGAAGTAAAATATGTTTATTTTTTTGAAATTATTTTCGTGCAGGAATCGCAATGACTTATATAATGTAATCAAATGAAACGAATAAAAAGATAATTTACTTATATATTTAAATATATTTATGAAGTCTTCGTAGAAGGAACACTATTTATGTGATGTAATATTGAGAATATTAACATTTCTTAGATTTTCTGATAGAATTTATTTATTTTCTGCTTTTACACACAGTGCATATTTGTAAGCATCATAAATTGACATTTGATTAAATTATGGAAACCCAACAATATTTAGTTGTTAATTTAGTATTATCTTTGTTAATATATTTAATTCTAATGTTTTTTTTTTAATGTAATCAAATAAATTAAATAAACACATAATTTATAAATGTATAAAGGAAGAAACATTATTTACATGTTGTAATATTGAAAATATCTCTTAGATTTTGAGATTTTATTTGTATATGTTATGTAAAATAATTTTTCGGTAATAAATTTGGTCATACTAATTTATTTTATATAATTAAATAGAAAAAATAACAAGATAATTTACTTACAAATTTAATTATAACACCTCACTCAATAAGTTTGTAGAATGACATATAGATGGCGCCTTTATGGATTTGACCCATATGATTTTTAGAAAGTACTAACCTTCAGACGACGCCTGTCAAAATTTGAAATTGATAAATTTGTTAATAAAACATTGCTTTTTGATGGGAAAAAATACCGTTCAAGCAAAACAATGGCTTGATAAGTGTTATGGGCACTCTTCGGCATAGAGACAAATGGTAAAGAATTGGTTTGCTGAAATTTAAATTTTATAGATTGTTTTAAAAATTACACGACAAGCGTCACTAAAACTACTGTAACTTGTGAACTAAACGTCAGATTGCCATCAAATTTTGACAGGCGTCATTTGAAGGTTGGTACTTCCTAAAAATCATATGGATTTGTCGATAGAGGTGCCATCTATATGTCATCCTACGAACTTATTGCGTGAGGTGTTATGTACGAATTATTTACGAAAGAAACACAATTCATATGTTGCAATATTGAGAATATCGACATTTTTTAATAGTATTTATTCAGTTTCTGCATTTACACAAAGTATTTTTATGTGTAAATATACTAAATTATCATTTGATTAAAACATTCGTTATGGAAATCGAACTTTTTAGTTGTTGATTTATTATAGTTACGAAGTTAATAAATTATTAATTTATGATTTTTTTTTCATATAATCAAATAAACTCAAGAAAAATGTAATTTACTTGTAAATGATTATTTATGTCATCTTTGTGGAAGAAAAACTCTTAATGTGTGGTTATATTCAGAATATCAACATTTCTTAGTATTTTCTGATAGAATATAATAATTTTATTCTTCTACATAATATATCTTTATTAAGTGCCTATTTGAAAACATCATAATTAGACATATTATTTAATAAATCGATTTGGAAAACGAACAATATCTTTGTATTCACTTTTTAGTTATTGATTTACTATTATATTCGTTAATAAAAATATTAATAATAATTATTTATATAATTGAATAAAATACATAAAAATATAATTTACTTACAACCTTACATGTTTATGAATTGTTTGTAGAAAAAACATTTTATAAATTAGAGAATATTAAAATTACTTAGATTTTATAAAAACGATTATTCATTTTCATTATGAGCTTATTTCTAAACATAATAAATTGACATTTGATTACGACAATTTACAAAAATATTTTATTTCACTTTTTAGCATATTTTTAAAAGTAATGAAATCAATTTTTAAAAAATACTTATAAATTTAAATATATTTATGTATTATTCGTAGATTTTATGAAAGCCTTTATTAATTTCCAATACCAATTACCAATTTGATTAAAACTATCGTTATGAAAACCAAACAAAATATTTGTAGTTAGTTAATAAATTTGCTCTTACTGATTGATTTTATATAATAAAATAAAGGAAATAAAAATATAATTTACTTACAAATTTAGATTAAAAAATCACTTTTACTTTGCTGTAATTAAGAATATCAAATAATTTTATTAAAACAATAGTTATAGAAATATTTAAAAAAATGCTAAGAATTTAACATTTAATTTCCTAATTGATGTGATTTATGATATATTGCTAATATCCAATTAGAAGAAGATACTTCTCATTATAGAAAGTGAATGTCTATATGCGTGCGCTTCAACACCATAAATATTTTTGTAAATATATTAAATTCGTTTGTCTCGGCGTGTTGCAACTTCGCCGAAGTATCTCGTTCTTCACTTACTTTCGATTACATGTAAAATTCATATTATTGTTGAAATAAACTTGGTGAGATATCGAGAGATAGTGATAGTAGTGTTGAGCTGTTGAGGCTCGATTTGGTACTCCCCACTAGAGGAAGAAGAGGATGAGGTTGATCCGATGGGACTCCTTCGTGAGGGGCAAAGAGGTTTATGTAGGTTAGCAGACGTGGGGATGTAGGCCGGCTATATACACGCCGGAAAACACCAACAACTCAGTAGTATTCCCAAAGAGTGGAGTGCTTCAAGACACTCATATAAAAAAAGAACAACAAACTTTCCCTGCGTTTAATATTTCTGTTTTCGTACCGATCTTAATTTCTTAACGAGGTGAGTGAGTGTTATCGTGATTTATTTATTTATTAAAATAATTACTAAGATTTTAATGAATTTTTCATGCAAGATGATGAACTCGAAATACGTGTTATTAATTGCAATTTACTGCCTTTTAAATTATTGTGATTGCCAGCCGTTCTTTCACTTGTACAGTATAATTACCTATTCAAATTTTCAAACGCATTCGTTTCACATCTGGAACAAGTATACGATTTTAATACGGCATGTAATTTGCGTTGCTCATTGCGTTTCAAGAATATTTTATTTAAAACTTCTTCTTTAATCACGTAGAACATAAAATGTATTTTCCTTAACAAGAAATTGTTATTTAGAAAATTCAGAAACATTTCTAATTATTACAATAATTAATATACATCATATAAAATTAATTAGAAATTAATTCGTTTAAAATTATTTTAATTGCACAATTTATACTTTAAAATGTATATTTATTGTAATTAACAAATATCTTAAAGAATTAAAAATTAAAATTTCTAAAAATTAAAAATAAAAATAAAATATACTTTTTAGATAATATTAATTAACTTGTTGACGTTTCACAGTTTACGCAACACAAATTTTAATTGGATTTGTGAGAATAAATAAATAGAATTTACTTAAAATTATTTTAATATAAAATTTGGGAATTCTAAAAACATGCACTTATTTTGTTTCAAAAATACATGAATTAAATATTTATGCAAATTTTAAATAATCAAAATTTCCTAAAATGAATTATTTTTTGACTGTATAAAACGTGGTTGTGCAACTGTGTACAAAATTAAGATAATCGCCATAAATTTAAATAAGTATCAAATTATTCCATAGAAAATGTATAAATGCATACAAGATCTTACATTTTTTTAGCTTTTTTAAAGCATTATATAATCATATTAATTTGGGCGTAAATACAATTATCAAGTTACTATTGAAGACTACTTATTTATAATTGTGTTTTAATATTTCTGAAATTAAATTTGTGGTAGAAATACTCTTGAGATAAATAATTTTATTTTTAAAGTAAAGTTAATTAAAATTATGTTGTGTTTTTTATAACATTAGTTGCTTTATTCACGGTTTTGGTGTTAAGTAAACGCAATTTCAAAGTACAGTTCTAAGTTTGTAAATATACAACAAAAACTGTATTAGCATGTATTTAACAACGGTTACGTTTTAGAATGCAGATTTTATTAGAATAATGCCGAATAATTTAGATAACGACAATGATTTTCAATTGATTTTACTGCGATTCAGTTTATTGCAATTTATTTGATTGTTCCGTTCATTCATCGATTGAATGCTGACCGGGTCAACAGTTTTGCGGCCGAGCCCAAAAAAAAAAGGATCGATGTGTGGTCATGCATTGAAAAAAAAAAATGGATTTGCGTCCGTGGAAAGAATGTTTAAAAAGTGTGCCAAACCCACCGAAAAAAAGAGAACAAATTAAATAACTAAATATTATGGTCGAAGGAAAGTTGCCGAAGGAAGAAATCGTGCGATGATCATCGATATAGATTTATGTAAATGAGATAAAAATGCGAGGAAGAGAGATGACAACGGTTGGATAAATATTTGTTTAACAAGGAAACTTTCCTTTAAAGAAAACAAAGGTAACTCGTTGGAAAGAAGAACAAATGCATGTTTCCTGGTTACTCAACTGGAGGATACACAACCTCTGAGAATCTCTTCTGCATTAATCATAGTTACGTAAGGGAATGTTTTTTTTTATATTTCGTGGGAGAGGATGCTTGTATTTCGTATTGCGATTGCGAAATATGCCTTCTGGTTCTCGTGTTCCAGTTATTTATGAAATATTGTCCAAACCACGATGGGAACACCAATTATAATAACAGTATTCATTAATTACTTACATTTTTCCTACACATGAATAAATCCTAAGTTAAAGTTACGCTACTCACAATTATCTGATGATCTTGCGTTTAAGCTATTACGAATTGCAGTAATTTTTCATTAAAAATTTATACGTAATTGGGCAAATGCAACAGATTTCACTTAGGTATAAAAAAAAGTTATGCTAAATTATGTTTTGATGCGAAATAAATGACAGTATTATTATTTTTTTAAATCCGCAGTTTGCATCTCCTCTTTCTTTAAGCATAAAGATTTTCATAACTTTCTACATAAGTGGGACATTATTTATTTATTAATTTACATTAAAAGTTTAAAAAAAAATGTCTTGCGAAATCTCTGGGTGGTTATTGTATCGCATGTATTTCGGGATGTATCGTTTTTGTGAGATTGCGTAAGCAGCAAAAATCCATTTCATATAAAAATTTAATTGGGAATTGCGAAAAATATGATTTTTTTTATTGAACGCAGTGCAAAATGTCATGACACAATTCAGGCGCACGTGAACAAAGTAAATAAACATTTCCTTTTTATGTGTATACTTATATACAGGTACATTTAACTCTTTTTATATAACATTAATTACATTCGAAATCCGTTTAATTCTTCTGCAATACCGGGGAATCGATCACTTTGGAAATGAAGATATTAACCAATGAGGTTAGGCAAGTCGCATCCAACGATCTCACGAAGATTAATTTCATTTATGAATATGAACTTTTACTTTTTTTCTTGATCGTTTACTAAAAGGTTCTAACTCGTTATTAACTAATAATAATGAAGCATCATCAAATAACAACAAATGTAACTTAATGATTACTTTGTGTATAGAAATGATGTAACTGTGAATGATTACTTCTTCAATGAATTTAATTTACACTAATACTAAACTATTTAAAGCAGTCAAAATCATTAAATAAATGTTTATTACAGTCAATCAAACCTAATTTTATTAATTAATTATAGTTATTTTTTTATTTATTCATGTTTATTTATAATTTAATTGTTACTTAATTTAATTTAATTGTTATTTAAAGTCCGAAAATTAAAAGTTGTTTTTTGTTTAACACATTATGAACAAAGTGAAATATGTGTAGATATATTTGCAAACTATTATAATTTATTTTGAGAGTTTTGAATCAATATTTTTATTATTGATTATTGTTGTAATCAAACATTTAAATATTACATTATATTTATGTTTAAATAAAAGCATAATTTTACTAAGTTTATTTTAAGAACACTTATATTTAAAAAATACTAATTTACAACATCATAGTTTGAGTTTTAGCACTTTACTCAATTATGTAATAGATATAACTGAATAATGGATAATTTTGAATAAAACCTATTAAATAAATATTATTAAATCATTAATATTTATCAATTTGTAATAATCAATTGGTATTAAATAGATTTTAAAATATTTACATGTTTTAATGTGTTATAATATGAAATTTATTAAATGGTGTCTTCATATAGGAATTCCAATTATTATATAAATGTTATCGATTAGTGTATTTTAATATTTTAATTGAATTAAAATGGTTTGAAAAAAATCTTAATCACGTTTTTATTGTGTCTATTTTTATTTGAATCCGGTATCGATTCAATGCCAAGTGAAGAAATTGAAGAAGCGTAGCAAAGTATACTACTATAGGAAAAAAATATTTTGCGTGGATTTCAATTTCAAATAATTTCGTAATGCTTTTAAATGAATATCAAATTAGGTGATGGCATGTACGTGTTGCATAAATTATTCGAAGTTATCCTGGTACCTCCATGGAAAGAAAACCGCGCGCAGAGATTGGCGCGATTCGGCTCTCTCATCCGCAACAGTTCTTTCGCTACCAGCTGTGTGTTTAGAAGGGTGGATTGTGTGTCAAGAATGATGATGTGTCTGACGTTCGATTGTCCTGGATTATGTTTCCTTCCAGATCTGGGTCAACGGTTGACCCGAGGCTCGGTCGGTCCTCTTTTACGGTCAAAGAGCCGAAGATGGCCACATACCGACCGTCACAGACAGACAGTCACATCATCACAAATCGATCGATTGATCGAATTGCATCACAAAACGATTATAGCAATTATGTAGACGTAGAAGAAATTGGGACCGCCGTGACCGTGGAATAGTTTCGCATTTTCAAAAGAGGAAACGCTTCGAATAAATTTGCATGTTTTCTATTTCGTTTAGGCATTCCGACCCCGGCAAGTTCATTGTCTCGGCCCGAGTTCTAGGTCAATGCTGTGACTAAAAAGTAATCAACCTGCGACGCGTATCGATACATAATCCGCAAGGACATATTTGTTGTGCTGGTTTAGTTTCAAAACCTCACACCTCTTCCGTCTATTAGCGCTTTCCGTGGAAGAAAAACAGGCACCAGAAGCAGAAGATGAAAAAAAAGTGCAAATCACCTGCATATTTTCGAGAATACTCGTCGTGTGCAGCGGGTAATACGTAACGATTGTTTTCGGCGTTGCGCAAGACCATCTCGTCGATCATTAAAGTCGGGCGCATTCACTTGATGGTCTACATTTTCCTTCTGCACCGATGAGAAGCTTCCTTGTTGCTTCACCTAAATGCCAACTACTTTACTAAGCCACAATCGCGCCTGAGATTAAGCGGAGAATGAAGAGAAAGACAAACACGAAATAACAGATTTCAACATTCGAGATTCTTCAAGCTTCCTGGTTTTATTTGTAACATCTCATACTTTTACTTGCATCCACTAATTATTAACTTAATCCATCATTACTTCACATGATGTGCAATTCGTTTATATTCCAAATACGGCAGCAATTATTATCTAACTTACGTAATTCTCAATTCGAAATTTCTAAATAATATTTTTATTAATAATAATGATAACTATTATTATATATTTTATAAGAAATGATATAATTAAAACATCAATTAACTGACTTTCTAATAATTAACTACAGGAGCATTAGTCTAACAATCTTAAAATTGTATATCTATATATTTCTCTCTAAATTTCTAGTGAAATATTAAATTGTTAGTTTTCTACTATTACTAAGCCTGTTTACATATTGAATACCTACTTATAAGTTAATTTGAAATATGTTAAAAGCTTGTCACTTACTTAAGTGGTTGTTTATTATTAAATCATTTCACACCTGAACTTGCATATAATATATTTTAACATCTTTTTCCAGTATTTTATTCTTTGAATTTAACAATTTACTCAACTAGTATTTTAACAGTTACATCATGCTTTGCCTTTCGTGAAAATAAAAAAAAACTATTTAAGAGACTAATATTACTTTAATACGGTATAAAGTTACATTATTATTTAAAGAATTATATGTGATGCAACGTTTCTTACAAAAATAAAATTACCAATGAATCAAGGTCATGTTAATATTTATTATTACGTTTTAGTATGCTTTATTAGTTTAATAATTTAATATGTTATATCAACATTAAATTGAAATAAATAAATTTAATTTTGTTAATTACAATTTTTTATTGGCTCTAATTTTGGGAAAAGTAAGAAGCGAAGTCTTTCTTTCAATCAATTAAATTAAGCTTTCTCATTTATTTCTTCATTTATAAGCTTTAATAGAATTACTTGATTTATAGTAATTACGAGTTGAAACACATTGATTTATATAATTTTGCAAGACGTTTAAATATTGTTTTAAAGAATATAAAGAAATATAATTAATTTGTTTACCTTTATATGTAAATTTCATTACTATAAATTGTAATTTCTCTTCGAAATATGAATGAATATCTATACTTGTCAAAGAAAATCCTTATTTAGATAGCGGTATTTCAGTTAACATTTCCCTCGTGACATTTAATAGGGCATTAATTTAAATGTTAACTGAGATGCGAGAGAAGTAAATGTACTCTCGCGAAGCAGTGAAATTTGCCGGATTCATCCCCGCAGGGCTTTTCCTGGTGAGGCGTTCCGAACCTACTTACAAAACCAAAGCAATAAACTTTAACTAATCCATCGAAATTAAATTTCATTTAGTAACCAACGTTTTTCTTTCTCCGCAGATTCAAGATGATGCGCCAACTCGCGCTCCTTATTTTCGGAGCCGCCATGGTCATGGCTCAAAGAAGATTAGCCCTTCCAGATCCAAGAAGCTGTGCAAACAGTAAGTTTAATAACTTTA
The DNA here is from genome assembly GCA_963457615.1 of Nicrophorus investigator. Lineage (NCBI taxonomy): Eukaryota > Metazoa > Arthropoda > Insecta > Coleoptera > Silphidae > Nicrophorus > Nicrophorus investigator. Next base: position 26,923,044 of record OY735140.1, read on the forward strand.
TCTATATTTATTATAAAATCTTCAATATAACATAGATGATTTTCTCAATTTTATTTTAAATTAAATGATTTAATAACTTCATCCTATTATTTGTTCTTAAAAAATGTATTTATTTTTTTCTCCAGGCGTATGACTGAAAATTTCTAAAGATAATGAAGTAGTCATTTGATTAAATATTTGAAACGAAGACGAAGCATTTTCTCTTCGTTCAATTATTGTTACGTGATTTCATTCTTCTTTAGAAAACCGCCCATGAGAGACTTAATTGTTAGTGTGGAAAGTGAAACTCATTTACGGATTGAAAGAGACTTCAGCTATGTAACGAAATAAAGTATTTCGGATAATGGGGATTTTACTTTTCAATGAAACCCATCGAATTAAGCAATAGTGTTTTTATAACGGTCGATGCTGAAATATAAGTGATAGAAGAAATGTAAAATTTAATGTTACCGTGTTAAAAAAAAAACTTTCTAAGCAATTCCGATACGTTCGGGACACGTTTGGAATACGTTAAACAATCAATAAAATTACAATAGAAAGTTGCATGCATTTCTTATTCAATTTAATTATTTTTTAATATATTATTTGTTTTCAATAAAAATAATGAAAGTATCTCCATCTATCCATTCTCTTAATACTAAAATTGATGTACAAGGATTACACTTCAATTTGCATTTACAATTTAAATATTTCAATAGGCAACATTAGTATCTCCATCTGTCCATTCACTTTATACTAAAATTGATGTACACGGATTTCGCAATGATATGTGAAGAAATCATTGCTCAAATGCTATCCTTGACATGTGCAATATTTATTACATTTGCGTTCAATTTGCAAATGGCACGATGCTCGCCGATGCGCGAAACAATTGGACAAATTCCATAAATGACTCGTTTGCAAAATACTCCAATTAGCATATCGTTTAGAAATTCGTAACATTTGCGTTAATTATGATTTGAACCTTTTTAGGGGTACGACATGCGACTTATAGGGATGCCCGTGGGGTCACCCATTCCTACTTCTTCAGTTGGGAACATCAAGCTACTAGGGGATTGGAAGTAGATTGGTTGGATGCTCGTAACATCTGCAGGAGACATTGCATGGACGCCGTATCTTTGGAGACACCGCAGGAAAACGAATTCGTGAAGCAGCGCATCGCCAGAGGAAACGTGCGCTACATCTGGACTTCCGGCAGGAAATGTAACTTTGCGGGATGCGACAGGGCTGATCTTCAACCTGCCAACATCAACGGATGGTTCTGGTCCGGATCCGGAGCCAAGATTGGACCAACCACCCAAAGGAACACCGGAGATTGGAGCCACACCGGAGGATATGGACAACAACAACCTGATAACAGAGAAGCCGCTCAGGTAAAATGCATTCTCTGAGAAAAAAAAACATAAATTCATTCCTATTTCCGCTTCGCATAAAAAAAATCATATTTGAACTTGACTAACAGTCACTGACCTAGAGATCTTATAAAACAGGTTTTTTTTAATTTAACAAATTTAATCTGTTATACGCCTGCGGTTTTTTCTCTCATTCCAATGCTCGCCGATCATTGCACCCCAAACCCATGACTAATCCATTTTATAATTTGATTTCTATGTTACAACTTTTTTTTAGGGCAATGACGAATCTTGCTTATCCATTTTGAACAACTTCTACAACGACGGACTCAAATGGCACGATGTCGCTTGTCACCACGTCAAGCCTTTCGTCTGCGAAGACAGCGAGGAACTCTTGAACTTCGTCGCTAACCGCAACCCAGGAATCCGTCTATAAATCGACAAATCCGGATCATCTGAAGAAGAGCAAATTAATAATGATTAGGATTAAGTTTGTGGCATTTTTTTTATACATATATTTATTTCCGCATGTGAATAATTCGCTTCCATCTACGACTTTCTTCTGATTATTTTTTTCTTGTATAGAGTAGAAGAATATTGGATATAAAAAAAAAGATTATATGAAATTATGTACCTCTCATATTATTTTATAACTTAAATTATATTTAAATATATTATTTTTATTTATAACGCCTGCCTTCCTCATTTTATTGCCCAGTTTTGTAGATTTTGATGACGGTCCAAGTCAAACTCACCGGCTTGAAACACATTATCTAAAAATATTGCCTCGTGCTAAGAATAAAGTTAGCTTTTTGAAGCAGGTGGTTTTCCATTTCGTAAATCCATTTCTTCATTTTCACTTTAAATTGTTGAAAAATATATAGTTTATAAAAATATTTATCATAAAAATACATATATTACATAAAAAAAAATTGAATTCAGTTTTTCAGCTTATATTTTATTACTATTACCAATAGATTATTAGAAAATTATTATTGATTATTAATTAGTCAAAATGTTATATTTATTAAAATCTGTTTAAATAATTATAATTCTTTAAACAAAAAAATTGCGGTTAATAGTCAAAATTTACAAAACTTATATTTCTTTCATTTCTGATATTGAATTTATCCTACATAAATCAAGAATAATTAAGCAATAATAATTCAATAAAATGTAAAATAATAATATTAAAAAAAATGTTATAAGTATTTAAAAAGTCTAAAAAAGAATTTTCTTTGAAAATCTTACTATCTTTTAAGATAATCTTATTTTCCTATTATACATTTCATTAAAATATTACAAACAAATATAAAATTACAAACATTACATAATAGTATTTCCATAATAATCAAATATATATTACTGTCGTTAAATATTATTATATGAATGTACTTACTTGCGATAATTCTATATGTGCATACGAGTTGTTATCTAGTATTCATTCATTCAAGCATGATAATTGAAATTCCTTACATATAAGTAAGTTTATTAAACTGTGGATGTTCAAGGATGGATTTTATTGTAAAATTTAATAATTACATGAAGCGAAGCGTTTCAAATAAATTATAATTCATAGACTGAAGAAGTGGAATTAAATATAAATTGCATTAATTTAAATTCAATTAGTTACAAATATATATTTGGATTAAGTTGTTTTTAAAAACTTAATTACTAATTTCGAGTTTGAAAGAAAATAACTATTTCGCAATGATTTAGAATATTATGTTTTCATACAAATTATATATATTTAATACGAAATTACTATTTGTTGAAAAGTAAATAGGAATTAACAAACAATAATAAAAACTATACTTTGCATAGTGCGTAAATTTTACAGTATGATTCCATAACAAACCACGACTTTAAAATCGCATTCAAAATAAACAACACAAAAATCGACTTAACTGTAATGAAGAATAATTATATACAAACAAAACTTTTTTGTGTTTGATGGACTTTCAAATTATAAAAATAAATCTAATTTGTAACATTCACGAACAACTAATTATTATACAATAAATGTAGATTCCACCATATATTAGAGAATATCAATAATAATGTATGATATCCATAGAGTTTTGGAAATAGTGGAAATGGGATTTGTAAACTTAAGCTCGAAACTAAATGAAAATAATAAATTGTGGTAGATTGTTCTGGTGAAACATGAGTAAAACATAAATATATTAATATATTTAGATGTAGATTCAACCATATATTAGAAAAAATAAATTATAAAATTTGATATCCACACAATTTTGAAAATTGTGAAAATGAGATTTGTAAACTTAAACTCGAAACTAAAAAAAAATAATAAATCGTGGTAGATTGTTCTTGTGAAACATGAGTAAAACATAAATACATTAATATATTTAGATGTAGATTCAACAATATATTAGAAAAAATAAATTATAAAATATGATATAAATACAATTTTAAAAATTGTGGAAATGAGATTTGTAAACTTAAGCTCGAAACTAAAAAAAAATCGTGGTAGATTGTTCTTGTGAAATATGAATAAACTATAAATACATTAATATATTTAGATGTAGATTCAACCATATATTAGAAAAAATGAATTATAAAATTTGATATCCACACAATTTTGAAAATTGTGAAAATGAGATTTGTAAACTTAAGCTCGAAACTAAAAGAAAATAATAAATCGTGGTAGATTGTTCTTGTGAAACATGAGTAAAACATAAATACATTAATATATTTAGATGTAGATTCAACAGTATATTAGAAAAAATAAATTATAAAATATGAGAGCTCGAAACTAAAAGAAAATAATAAATCGTGGTAGATTGTTCTTGTGAAACATGAGTAAAACATAAATACATTAATATATTTAGATATAGATTCAACAATATATTTGAAAAAATAAATTATAAAATATGATATTCATACAGTATTGAAAATTGTGGAAATAAGATTTGTAAACTTAAGCTCGAAACTAAAAGAAAATAATAAATCGTGGTAAATTGTTCTTGTGAAACATGAGAAAAACACAAATACATTAATATACACAAACTATGATAAAAAAAATATTGCTTCAAATTACTAAAATGTTAATATTAAGGAAAATGTTAAATCATAAATAATATAATTATCATTAATACTGAAATTGTTCTAAAACTTTACATAACTAGTTAAATAAATTACATAACTAGTATTAATAAATTTCCAATTATTGACATAATACTTAACTTTTTTTTATCTACTGCAGTGATTTCCAATCTGAAAGGTTCAGACGAGACACAAAAAATAAAACATCTATAGATGTATGAAAAATATTGGAAATCTCCGCTCATCACATATGACATATATCTTAACATATATAAATGAAAATATATTTTTTTGAAAGGGAAACGTAGTAGCAAAAACTTTTGAAACCTCTTATCTACTGTATAATCATTCATATGTCTAAATACGTCTAAAAAAAATATTTATTTTTAAATTAATTAATTTTCACATATGTTTTTTTATCAACGGATATAATTTAATAAAATGGCCCATAAGTCTGGCTAATAGCCATTTATATTTGTTTTTTATTTCATTATCATTTTATAAATTACTATTTTGTATTTATTTATTTATAACTTTGTCAGATAGATATTTTTTTAAAAACGGAAACCATTTACCTACTGTATAATCATTAAAAGGTCGTTTAATAGCAAATTCGTCTAAAAAAATGTATTTATTTTTAAATGAATTAATTTTCATAAATTATATTTTATAAACGAATATAATTTAATAAAATGGCCCATAGGTTAATAGCTATTTTTGTTTTTTTTATTTCATTATGATTTTATAAATTTCTATTTTGTATTTATGAATGTATAACTGAACAAAAATATAACAAAAATAAAATCAAATATAATAAAATCTTTACATTTTTTGTTTATCTTAAAATTGTATTTTAAGTGTTTATCATCCATTTGTTGATTAACAAAAACTCATTTCTTTCCAGTAGTTTTGTTGTAAATCTTTTAAACAACCATCGGATATAACAGGTATTATCTATCTTTTGTAAGTTGTTTAATTTAGTCTTCGAATGCCCTTGTCTCACTATTTTTGAATAAGCTTAAATAAGTTATAATACAATACAATCACTTAGAGCATTTATGAAATGATGTTTGTTTTGTGCAAAGTAAATAAAACTTACCGAAATATTTTTAAATATATACTTGAGTCGATTTATATTTACATTTTCAGTAGCTGTGCTTATTTCCCATTTCAAAATATTTGGACAATTGATTTATTTTTTATAAGTAAAGCATTATAAATATCACATTATTTACTATATCTTAATATATAGAGAAATTTATACGAAATGAAGAGAAAAAAAACTAAAACCAAAGTTAAATTTACTTTATTTGTTATTCTTTAGAGTGTGTGTGGACTATAAATAGTTTGGATTACCTCCAAAGCTTTTGCAAGCCGCTTTACGTGCCGCACAATAATATTGCATGTCACCAGAATATGCAAATATTTCTATTTTTGAATATTTAATAGTGAATTTATAAGATACAGATGACGGTTAAATATTTAAATTTCTTCGCGACGATAAAATCTGTGTCAAATCATAAAAAAAAATGTAGACGATGTTAAATTGTGTTAATCATATACTTCCTATTCGTTTTTGTCGGTTTGACACAAATAAATAATCAATTTTCAAGAATAAATAAGTTTTTTTTAAATGCATTACGAATATAATTTGTTGAATTAATAAATTCTAATTATTATTTTTATAATTATGTTGAAAATAATTAATACTTTACACAATTGATATAATGAGAATTATCTTGAAATCCTCCTTATGCTACTATTCCTATTTATCTTGATTTACGTGTTTATTTATTAAGTGTTTTGCGTCATTTTGAATGAAAACAACAACTATGAGAAAAACTAGTTTTTATTATTGTTACTTGATGTATAATTTTGCAATCAATATAAATATAATTATTTCTTATATTAATAATGATGCATTAGTAATAATTGGTCATTATAGATTTCAGCTTACAACTCGTATTCGACAATAGGAAATAAAACAAATTAGTTAATAGTCTTGTAATTTTATTGTTTTGTAAATAAAAAATGACAATTCGTTGTATTCAATTTTAATAAAGTCAATGATTCTTAATACTAATTCAAATATAAAAAAAAAGAAATATATTTAATTCTATATTATTTGAGTTACATTCCAAATAAAATTGAAGAAAATGTAATACTTAAGATAGATTCTCGTATGTTAAATATATTTTGCTATGAGGTTTTCTTCTGGCTTTGTGAAAATTAGTAAGTAACTTATCATATAATAAATAAATAAATATATATATGTATATATAAAAAAATAATTGTATCAATTTAAACTTCATAGAAGCATAATCCTCTTAACACAGACCCGCATCCCTCATCGATAAATTGTATCACAGTCGATTCGCTTTTGTTCTTGTACAGTTTGTTGTACATGTACTTGAGGAGGATGGACTCTCCCTTTTCGTATTCGATGCAAATCAAGTATTCTTTATACGCCTCGAATAAAACAGGTACTGGAAAGGTGATCCTCTGAATATCACCGTAAGGTAGGTAATTCTCTTGATTCTCATACTGGAAAATCAAATGGGACAGATTCTTCTCGTGCTTCACGTAAATATAAATGTTAGCACCTCCGATGTAGCTGCTCGACCTGACGTGTGCAGGCTGTGATTTCGTTGAAACCGCCACCCCGAACACCAAGCAATCCTTGTTGCTGTACACCGTCGGAGACAGCAATTCGTTTTGATAGATCGGCAAGCACTGGCTGTCTTTCAATTCCAACCGCAACTTAAATTGAGGCTGTTTCCATTTATCACCGAGCTTATTGTAAATTGACGTCTCGAATGGAATCCCGCAATCCATGTACAATTCACGTGACAATTCCACTATGTTTTCTAGCAGGAATATTTGCTCTTTGGACAATGGTTTGAAGATACCGTCGTTATAGAAGAATTTGAACTCCTTGAAGTGCAGCTCATCCAGAATTCCGTATTTCTTGAACAGCGAGTATATATTATCTTTTGTCGATGGTATACCCTGGATAGCGCACTCCTCCAAACCCCAACTGATCGCCAACATTAAGAGATTTGTAGAGTTACCTTTAGCCGCTTTGAGAATCGACAAGAGAGTCGATACGCGCAGATGGTAATTGGAGTAAAGCAGTACACCTTTGGAGTATAACAAGATATCGTCCAAACATTTATCCAACAGCACTTTTTGGTTGTAGAGCATCGCGTACTCGTAACTTAACAGCAAGTTATTAATACTTAAATTATTTTCAATGTAAGTGGTGCAAAGCGCTTGCAGCTCCAGCAGGAAATACTTTTGGCTTACGTAGACGAGATTCCAGGCTTCCAGAACAGATTCAATGCACAGTTTCTCCGTGTAGATGTACTGAAGGGTTTTGTTAAATATATCCGAGTCGATGTCTGCAATTATCACTTCGTTTGATGCCATATCACCGTAGAACATGGATTCGAAAACCGGACTGGTGCAAGCCAAAAGGAACCGATGGGCCTTAATCTTCTCATCGTCTATGATGAAAGTGCAGTCGGACCAAACCTTGCTTTCGAAGAGGTCCAGGTATTTTTCGTTCCGATATTTCGACATCTACAAACAAATAAAAATAATTCGATCAAATGACATTGAATAAACAACTGGAATTGCAACAAACAAATGTAATTAATGTTAATTATGTTTCGTTAGTTCCGCGAATAGGTAGGTTATTATGTGTAAATAAATAATGGATGTAGTTGGTCTTGCCTTATTTAGTGTTAATCCGTGCGAGTATTAAAAGTTAGTGTGGTTAAGTTTCTGGCGCTTCTGTCTCCCTGGACTTACCTTGAAGATGTGTCTATTGCGCGTGCTAGACGACTTGTAATGTAATTGTTTACAGGCTTTATTTCAGCGTATTCGTAATAAAAATATCCTTGAACTCGTGCAAGAGCATTTACCAAGGCCGGAAAGCCGAGAGCAACGACGATCCGATTGGCTAACGACTGTTTGCGGTACACGCAGCCCGTTCGAATTCAACCAATCGCGCGCGTTATGTAATCGCATAATCTTCGCTCTGCCTCCTTTTTGTCTTCAATTTACAGTTACGGCACCTACATTTCGGTTCATCTGGATGTGATCTCGCGGAACTGGTTCTTCTCTTTGGACAGTATCTGGGACTCCGAGCGGTAGCGGAGGCGGCTTTTCGCTCGGCTGCGCGAAAAATCTAATTCTATTCTAGGACTTTACGCACGCTCCTTCCAAACCACAGACATTGCGATGTTGTCGTCATTCCATATTTATCAGACACATACCTTTTAAATACTTCAAACATTAAACTACTGCATGTATAATTAACTGACATATATCTTAACTATTGAATTTATCATATACCTGTGATAGATCATATTTAACCTTTTAACAGATTTCGCATCATATTCATACTTTAGTTTTAAAATAATCTGCAAAATTAATTTAAATGTTTAATTGATTCCAGAAAGATTAAGTGAATTAAAATTTATTATTTGCATAATTGACTTGCAAATTGTATAAAATGGAAAATTATGTGATTCATAATTAAAAATTCCGATATTCAAGCATTTACAAAGAATACAATCTATTCTCCGTAGTTATCTTATAAGTGCGTTATAATGATTTCCGGAAACTATTAGGATATAATCAATGGGCTTATTTCAATACAAATCATGAATAGAAAGTACTTAAAAAGTATCTAAAATGTATTTATGCAAATTATATACTGATCAAATTATTTTGTATTTGTAGTTTTAAAGTATTGTAAGATGTACAAAATGTATGTAACAAATGAATTATATTTATTTAATATCCGTGAAGGTGACTGAACAAAAAATCATTAAGTGAAACAATAAATTATATATTACATGTTACCACGTACAAGGTTTTTTGATTTATTGAACTCTTTTATTAATTTTCAAATATAATAGTAGTACTTAATAAATATACGCTTTAGAAGTTTAATTTATTGAATTTATAAGAAAGTTGTATTAAAATTCTAACAAAATAATTTAAAATTAATTTTTAACTTATTAAAAACTTTTTTATTATTATTTTCAAATAAATACTTTAAATGGGACATAAATCCGGTTTTTTAAATTATTATTGTTAGTATATAAATATTAAATATAATATTGTGGATTAATTTATTATAATTAATATTTATTAAATTGAATATTTGATTAATGGTTTAAGTATTGAGTTCAGATTAAATATTACAGAAAATCATTACGATTCTACTAAAGGCAATCTATAATGAATATAACTGTAACACAAATGTAGAATTTTTATAAAATCATGATCAATCTATTTCAAAATTATCAATAATTTTGAACTTTGACAACACTGTGTCTTGAGCGCATGGTTGATGCGAGTTAATGCAAGTTTGTCTGTGTCAAATGAAGTGTCAAAGATGTTTTTAAAAACCAGTTTTTGCAGTGTCGGTCGTGCTCTGTGGAACAAAAGTACCGTATTGAGGCCCCAATTACCGTTACTAAATCAAACGGTAAGATCAGTAGGTAATATTCCGATAATTTCATTGACCACTGATCTTTTTGTGAATTCCTAACCTCAATTCACTTTCAGCTACGCGAAAGAGATTCTACAGGAAAACCGGTATTCTTCATAGCGGTAGCAAATTCGAGATCACTTTAGATCAGCGCAAGTTGAAAACGCCTCGAGGTAATCTCTTTCTCGTTGATAGTGAACCCTTGGCTTTGGCTGTTGCTGCAGAATGGGATGCACAGAAAGAGAAGATTGTTCAAACTTCCATGCACTTGGTAATCAATCTAATTGCAATTCTTGTTTGAAATAATATTATAAGTGATGTTTTCTTTTAGAGTACTTTATGCAATACTGTCATCGATAATCCTAATAACTTGAATAAGTTTGATATTGTTCAGTACATGTTAAATTATATTGATACTGATTGTATATTATTTCAATCTGGTGTAAGTTAATGAAAAATGAATCAATATGGAAATATTTAGTTGCAACTTCTAGGATGAAGACGATTTGTATAAATTGCAAGTGGCTGAATGGGATCCAATAATTCAATGGTTTTGTGATAGATTCCAAGTAGATTTGCACAAAACAAGAGACATTGGTGGACCTTCAATCAAAGAGGAAACTAAGGCTGTACTTAGCAAATATTTGATGTCTTATAACTTTGCAGCTCTTAATGGTAAGATTTATATTTCTTATATGAAAAGCATACATTGAAAATATGCTAAAAATAATAATTTTATTGATTGAATAATTATAGAAGATTTGAGTTATTGTGAAACTTATAACAAATTAAGTTATAAGCTAATAACTTATTGTTGAAAAATCAATTAAATATAATTATCTTTGATTTCATAATTACATAACTTATTTAAATTTTAGGTTTTGTTTATGGTGTGGATACTTTAAAATCTGTGATTTTAACAACTGCCTGTATAGAGAAGGTAATATCTGTAGAAAAGGCTGTTTTACTCTCCAGGCTTGAAGAAGAATTTCAGGTGAACAATTTACTTCTAAATATTTATAATACTTATTTTATTATCTTGTAGTTGGGATATTGGGGACGTGTTGAATGGGCGCATGACCTGAGTCAACATGATCTTCAGGCAAGATTAGCATCTACAGTACTATTCATACATTTCAATAGTACCTCGAATAGTATTCAAATAAAGAATGAGATAGCAGCGTAAATTAAATACATTTTATTTTAGAAAAGAAATAAATATTATTTATCAAGTACCCAGTAGTTTCTGTTGATTGCTCTTTACTAAGGCTTCATAAAATTGCATGTACTGTTTTTGACTCTTCGTGAGCATATGCAAACTATCCATTTCCATTCCTTGCTTTTCCAATTCTCGAATTCTTTTGCTTGTGGTTTGGACGCTGTGCAAAAGGATTTTTGGTACTCTGCATATGTGATATGGTTTGAAGCCTTGCGAGTATAAGAAGTCAATTATTTCGTCCATTTTCTTCATACTTTTGTTCATCAGCGCTGGCATTTTTACCATCAAACCTTTCGCTTCATCCACACTGCAATTCAATCTCTCGGATAAATACTCTGCTAAAGTGTAATTACCTAATATTAGCTTATTTTCCGAACGACGTTTAACGTAGCTGAAAAAGAATAGAAAATTAAAACGTAAAGTATCATTTCATAGTGAATGTTTACTTTTCAAATATTTCCCGTTTACTTCGGATCATCCAAGTTTTTATCTTTTCAATATTATTTTCTTTGGCTATTTTGATTCTTTGCTCTATGGTATTTGGATTATATTTCAAGACCCACAAATCATTCAATATTTCTTCGCATGTAACACCATTTGCTATAAAAATAAAAACTCTATAAGCAACAAACTAATATTTGTAATCCGAATCAAACCTGTGAATATTTTTACATTTTCCTCCAACCTAATTAAATCTATGCACATAAGAAACTGCTTAGAAACAAAAGCTTCATAGACTTGTGCAGTCGTGGTCTACAAATAAGAGATTTATTAAAGTTAATGAAGATATGTTATTTCTTACCCCCAATATTCTATTAATTGTAACTATTCTCAAATTCATATTGCGACGCGTTTCTTCCATTCTAGTAATTCTTTCTAAATCTTTCATCTTGATTGTTACTAAAGGAGCTGTTACATGAATATCATGAGGGAGTTTCTTCAGCATTTCAAATCTATCTTCTAAAGCATCTTGAACCAGGATTTCAGGGAATTTGATGCACATTTCATTGGAGATTTCATATTTCTTGCAAATTTCATAATTCCCATTCATTGTCATACCATTAACTTCACATAATTTCTTATGTTTCAGCACTAAGTCCAAGGCTGTGTACCGTCGAATACCTTAAATAACATAAATTATATTATAATAATAACATAGATAAACTGTTTACCCAATAGTTCCTCGAGTTTATTAATTGCATGTCTTTTTCCAAATTTAAAGTTATTGGTGAATCTTTCATTACTCTTTTGTTTATAAACTACTTTAACCACTGTTCCATAATGATTTTTAACTTGCATAAAACTTAGCAAGTTATCTTTTAATATTTTCCTTAAAAAATACATTCCCATTTTCACCATAAAACATTTAAATAAAATCGTAGTCTTTTATATACTTCAGTTACACATATTTTCAAAGAATAACAATAAAGTTAGGTTAAATTAAGGAATTCCAAATATGTCATTATATACTTTTAATTCCAATAAAATGGCTTATTTTAATTAACAAAAACATTACATTTTTTAATGTTTCAATACACAGATTTGCAATAAATAATTTCGTTTAGGTTTTATTAATTTTATTTTACTCTAGAGTTAATCTAATCTTATGCCACTTGGCACTTATTAATAGGTTAGGTATCAATATTATTGTTCAATATTTTTTTGAATAAACTAAAACAATGTCTGAAGAAACTGATATATTGCGAGCAATTGAACAAGATGGTAAGTGTGAGTAATAATTATAATTATGTTTTATTTAAAATTATATTTTGTAGAATTTTATAAACCATTTCTACAATCTGCTGCCAAAAGTAGTTTAACTAAAAGTTTGAGTATAACTGAACAAGTTACTAAACTTGGCGAAGGTATTGAATTACTGACAAAGGAGTTGCAGAAACAGGTTCTTGAAAAGCATGATGATTTATTGAAGCAAGCTAATCATGCTACCAAGTTGGAAAATGTTTTAAACACTATGAATAATCATGTTGAGAATCTGTTTGCTAATGCAGAACGATTGAAGGCACAAGTAAGGATTGAATTCCTTATAAGATTTGATGATCTACAATTCATATCCTTTACAGATTGCTGGTCCTTATGAGGCTTTGGAAAGTCACACTAAGGTGTTATCTAGGTTACATTTGGCTAGTCATATATTAAGGCAAGTTAGCAGAATTCAACAATTGAGTAAAAGGTTGAGCAATACTAGTGATCCAGTTAGAAAAGCCACTATTTTACAGGAACTTGGTTTGTTTATGAAGCTAATCATACAATATTTTGATTGGATGTGTTTTAGAGCAATTGGCTTCAGATTCTGACTTAATTGATGTTGATGCAGCTACTTTAGCTTTGAGAAATGTTAGATCAGAGCAGCAAAAAGTTGTTAAACTTGCAAACAGTTTGTTAACACAAGGTGTGATTAATGAAAATTCAGCCCAAACTTCCACAGCTCTTCAAGTAACTAAATCCTATTATTATTTCCAATTATTAAATATCAAACCTTTTTAGATATTTTCCAATTTGGGAACGTTAAAATCAGCTATAGAAAATGTTGTTTCTATTGCTTCTGGTGAATGCAGGGAAAGCTTGAAAACCACATTTGATGCTAGAGTGAATGTTGACAGTTTAGCAAACAAGAAGGCTGGACCTGGTAGGGCAAATTTGACTTCTTCACAAGGTTTTAGAATTAGGATTTGGGCGGATTTGGAGAAAGCTTTTTCTGAGGAGATTTACCAGCAATGCAAACAGGTGAATTAATTTCATAATTAGCAATGTTATGATTATATAATTATTTTGTAGATTAAATTCCTTCAAATTAGTCTCACCAGTATGCACTACGATTTGCCCGATGTGGCTCTAAACTTTTGGAATTCTCTAGGAGATATAATTACTAGTGAAATTAAGAATGGTTCAGCCTCGGTGCAGCAAATGTTAGAAGAAGATTACCCGAAGTTGCTAAAATGCTATTACGATATGATGCAAAAGTTGAATTACGATAAATTCAAGTACTCGAGGAGTATTTTAGAGAAATGCGAGAATGCATACTTAACCAATTCCTGGACGCGATTGTTGGAACCAACGCAAGGCATGTTTGTGCAAGAAAACGCAGCTCCTAGTCACGATCAAATAGATTCATTGATTAGGAATATTACTAGGTAAATACTTAATAGAATTTGAATGTTCATTAATATTTGTTTTTGCAGTGAAATCAGCGTTGCTTTAGTTGAAGAAACTTTGGTGGAAAAAATCGCGAAGAATGTTACCAAATGTATTAAGTTATATGCAGTTAAAACGGAACAACTTTTGGCAACTGGTCCAGATGCGTCTCAAGTTATAGGTAAAGTTATATCCATGAAGAGAAGTATACAATTTTAATAATATATATTTCGTAGGCGGGGCTCCGAATGGTGGTCAACAGCTGAATGTCCAATTAGGAAACGCTATGTATTACCTACAAATCCAGATACAACGAATGCTCATTAACATGAAAGAGAGTTTAACGCAGACCAGCATTGATATTATTAATGACAGTCTGTCAGTTTTGGATAATCTGACAATCGCTATTTTACAACCTTTGATTGGTATGATTCAATTAATTTGTTTAATTATGAAAAAAATAATATATATTATTTCAGCGTCAATAAATAGTACGATTGAAACGATTTTGGTTACAATACATTTAGAGACCGATTGGAATAAGCTGCAATCGACAAATCGTACAAACATTCCTTGTAGTCCTTATATGAGAGAACTAATTCAATTCATAAGTCGCGTGTTTCCAACGTATTTATCGCGATTTGATAACAAGGAAATTCTTAGTACTAAGTAAGTTTAATTTATTTATAAATTTGAATTAAACTATGGAACCCCGTATGTTCAATTCAAGGCAGATTTAATTAAGTTTAATGTCTTGCAGATGCAGTGATATAGCATTGAGATGCATCGAGTTGTTGGTACGCCACGCTTCGATTTTACGACCGATTTCGCAAGGAGGTCGTGCTAGATTGCAGTCAGATTTCAACCATTTGGAGCAGTCATTGAAATTGCTTTGCCCATACTTGACTGACCTAGGAAGACCTTACAGGCTATTCAAATCTATGGCAACTTTAGTAACACTGACACCACAGGAGATCGTCGCTAGTCAAGAAGACGGAAGTTCCGTACCTCACAGCACTGTTCTACTTTTGCTTTTCTCTTTCGCAAGTTTAGATTTAGCCAGTCCTCATCAAAATACCGGATGGAGTTTACCAAAACTATCTGCATGGTTAGATGAACATACTTCTGAAGACGAAAGGTATGTTTATTTCATTATATAATGTAATTATTACTATAGTGGCTACTTTCAGACTTGATTTAATTGCTGGTGCACTTCAGAAGTACGAGAGTACCATCAGAATGAAGAATTTGACTAATTTTGATGCTGTATATCCAATTATGTCGGAGTTTTTGGCGCAGGCCGTTAAAAAGAACTAAACTTCTTTTGATTTCATATTTATTTCATCCCTGTATATTTAAGATTATATATTTGTCACTAATTTTAATAATTAAAATTATATATTAGTTATAACCTTTTAATGTCTTGGATATGAATGAAATAATGTAAATAAATAAAATTTATAAAAAAAAAACAAAATTATATTTAAACGTTACACGTATATACAATATGACTAAAAAATGGAATCAATTTGTCTAATTGTATGCAATTAATAAATATTACGTTAATAACACCTGTTATTAATTCTTTCCTTTCTTCTTCGCCTTGTCTTTATCTGACACAAGTCCCATCGATCTTTGATATTCGTCCATTAATTTATCTTGCAGTTCTGATGAGCACGGTGAATATCTGCTGTAGTCCATTGAGAATTCACCCTTACCTTGGGTGCTGGACCTCAATTCTCCCGCATATCCAAACATATCGTTTAATGGCACTTCCGCGTAGATAGTGCACCAACCCTCGGTACCGTCACTTCCGGTAACAATTCCGTGTCTTTTGTTTAATTGCGTAATTAGGGCGCCTTGGAACTCATCGGGGGCGGTTACCTCCACGGCCATGATTGGCTCTAATACTTGCCAAATTCCATTTTCGAACACTAATGGAAAATGAATCAATAAATTTAGTTATAGTTTTATTTAAATTATATATATATTTACCTTCTTTTATTGCTCCTTGTGCAGCCAAGAAGAAGGCCAATTCGCTGGAATCTACGATATGGTGGGCACCATCAATTAATCTGAATTTCAAACCGGATAATTTATTTCCGGTCAATAAACCCTTTTCAGCCAATGCATGGTAACCACGTTTTACACCAGGTACAAATTGTTTTGGTACGTTAGTACCGACCGTTTCATCGGTAAATTCGAGCAATGTGTTTTTCTGTGGAGGCAGAGGTTCTAAGATACCACACACTCTCGCAAATTGTCCTTGACCTCCGGATTGTTTCTTATGGAGATAGTCGAATTCACAGGGACTGACCAATGTCTCCCTGAATGCCACCTTTGGTTTTCCCAATACAACTGGGCAATTATATTCGCGCTCCATTCTTTGCGCATAGATTTCCAAATGTAATTCACCCATACCTGATACTATGGTTTCTTTGTTATCGTTATCAAAGTAGAAGTGGAAAGTAGGATCTTCCTTGGTAAATCTAGCGACAGCTTTGGAAAAATTGTCGCGATCCTTCGAGTTGGCCGGATTGATGGACATAGAGACGACCGGGTCAGGGACGTAAATACTTTCCAATGATAATTCTTGTTTCAGATCTGTGACGAAGGTATCTCCACTAGCACAATCAACACCAAACAAGGCAAATATATCACCAGCAAAGACTTCATTCACATCTTCCATAGTATTCGAATGCAACCTGACCAATCTTGATATTCTCACTTTACGCGTCGTACGTGCATTGAATATAGTTTCTCCTTTCTTCAACATACCTTGATAACATCTCATATAAGTCAGTTGACCAAACTTGCCAGCTTCCAGTTTGAAAGCTAATGCAACAAATGGCTTTGTGTCATTCCTTGAAGGATCCAAATTGATTTTAGTAGGTTCCTGTCCTGGGGATTCTTTCAAAGCAGTGTTCATTACTTCACCAGGATTGGGCAGATATCTTAAAACAGCATCCAGCAATGGTTGGATTCCTTTGTTCTTCAATGCAGTTCCTACAAGAACAGGAGTGAAAGTCCTTTTCAAGCAAGTCCTCCTCACAGCATCTTTAATATCATTTTCGCCAATCGACTTCTCTTCCAAAAACATCTCTCCCAATACTTCATCAGCATTAGAAAGATGCTCAATCAATTCGTGCCTTCTCTCCGAACTCTCTGTGCGCATATCTTGAGGAATCTCGTCGTATCTAAGCTCTTCACCATAAGCTCCTTCAAAATAAATAGCCTTCTGTTCAATCAGATCAACGAGACCTTTGCAGTTCGATTCAACTCCAATTGGAAGTTGAATGAAAGCCGCATTATGGTTCATTTTCGAGCGGAGCTGCGATAAAACCCTATAAGGATTAGCACCCATTCTATCAAGTTTATTTATGAACGCTAAGCACGGTACACTGTAGCGTTTCATTTGACGGTTTACAGTCAAAGACTGACTTTGAACTCCACCTACAGAGCAAAGCACAAGAATAGCTCCATCTAAAACCCTCAAAGCGCGTTCCACCTCAACTGTAAAGTCAACATGCCCAGGAGTATCAATAATATTAATGTTATGATCTTTCCAAACTGAGTAAGTAGCTGCAGATTGAATGGTGATACCCCTTTGTCTTTCCAACTCCATGGAATCCATTACAGCTCCTACATTATCTTTTCCTTTAACTTCATGCATCTCTTGGATTCGACCAGTGTAGAACAATATTCTCTCAGTTAGTGTTGTTTTGCCAGAGTCAATATGAGCTGATATACCAATGTTTCTAATTTTATCTATTTGCATATGCTCTGCATATTTCGTTCCATTGGAATTCATACATTTCGAGATCTAAATGAAAAAGGCATGACTACTTTATATAAATGTATTGAGTAATAAAACTCACCTCAGATACACTTTTCACGTAACCGGTCAATTTATTAAACCTATGCGGCGACTTGAGAATATTTAAAATTGTCATCTTAGATGACTGTTATGTAATATATTAATAAAACTATTAAATTGTTTCCTAAAGGGTTGTATTATCTTTCTAGGTTAGAGCATGTCTGCAATATAGGCAACACTATATGATTGTCAAATTTTCATTGCTAAGTGCCATCTATTAGAACGCGCTTTGCACGTTAAACTTTAAAAACTACAATTAGTGAAAATATTATGTTATAATTAATTATAACGTATTTTATATTGCTAATACATATTTAAAGAAATATTATTCATATTAATATAGAACAATTAATATGCTATATATACAATAAAAAAC
The DNA here is from genome assembly GCA_963457615.1 of Nicrophorus investigator. Classification (NCBI taxonomy): domain Eukaryota; kingdom Metazoa; phylum Arthropoda; class Insecta; order Coleoptera; family Silphidae; genus Nicrophorus; species Nicrophorus investigator. The sequence continues at coordinate 26,941,596 of OY735140.1, forward strand.
TTTTCTATTTTATATTTCTCTACTATATGCACTAACCAATATTACACGTACTAATGTATCATTCAACAAAATAGTATTATATTTACTAAATCTGTAAGTTTACTTTAATTATTCATCATTATAAATGTTGGTTTATTCTATTGTAAACCATACATAATTATATTATATATTTTTGTGTTTACAGAATTTTAAGTGATTAAATATTACATAAAATAAATAATTTAAGTTATGTAAGAATATTACATTTGGATTTAAAATGCATACAATTGTGTAAGAATTGAATGAAAATAGATTGAAAAAGCTTAAATAATATAGCGCAAAATACGTGTTCAACGCCTATATGGACGTAGATCAATATATAGCGCAGTCGCAACACCGGGAGGTGAAAACTGAGGGAAAGCCTGGTTATTCAGTAGGCAGCAGCGTTCAAGTTTTTCCGGGTTGGGACATCCGCTTTTCCGACCACCGACACTGGAATTTCAGTTTGCACTTTGCAAATAATCGCTCATATTACACAAATTGTGCAAAAGGTGGAACGTTTTCATTCATGTTTTTCGATTTTTACTGAGAAAACGTAAACATGTCGGCAAAATCTATTAGCAAACTAATCAACGTGTGCGTGAACAAGATCAGATTATTCAGAAACCGAAGGGCCCAATTCAACTACGCACACTTCTGAGACGAATCCGTACGTACACTTCATAGAAGCTCAAATGAATGGTAAGTCATCAAATAATAGACGCACAAAGGCGCGAAATTTTAATTGACGCCAATTAACAGCAACATCTGTTTTTTTTTACAATTATTGTTATTAACATTAATAGAAACAAAGAAGAAGAATAAAAATCAAATTATTACGTCAAAGATTTTCTTCCTGTTATTTGATATCGCAGAAAAATACCTCAAATATTTACATCGTGTAATAAACAGAACATTTTTCAGAAAATTATAGCCGGCTTCGTTTCGTAAACATACTGAATTTATTATAAATTGCTCTGTTTGCGATATTAATTTCGTTTTTGTGAAACCATCGATGCCGACAAAATCGCTTTATAATTCGTCTAGTATTGCAAATAATAATTATCTTTCACGTTAGTTCACACAGAGGACAAATTAATAACATTTATTTTGAACATACATTTGGATGTTTCGTATAATAATGCGCTTGCTATTTTAGTTCGAACACAAAAGATCTTGCAAGTCAGCAGCTCCCAAGTCCGAGTCATTGAGCCTTTCTAAAATACATTTCCGGAGAAGGTTTTGCAAGGGACATTTACATTTTTTTTTATAAAACTACAAAATAAATAATAATACTATTTTTGCTTTTATGTTAAGTATGATGTAAATCTAAAGTTTATTTTCATTAAAAATATATCTTAAAATGTATGATTACTAAAAGGTATTATTAATTTTAGATTATGTTTAACAATAACGTTTAATGCAATAAATAATTTAAAATAACACATAATTAAATACAAATTATTGACCGTAGAACTTTTCACCCTTATCATGAATAATATTATATAAGTAAAACTAGAAAAAATAGCTGTTACAAAATGGAATTATACAGATATTAATTATTAATTTATTATTAAAATAATTTAAACCACTGCTTCATTTTCCTAGAATATCTCTATTAGACAGACACACCTTTTACTTATTTATGATATGATACTGTTTTCATGGTATTTCAGACTAGCACTGAAAGTGTATATGTTTGGAGGTTTCTCTACTAATTACCTATCGACCGTAAGAATACACGACTAGTATATTGTGTGAATGTGCGAGGTATTATTAACACTTGATACTGCAGCAAGATCTTACTGTAGTCATAGTTCGCATTAGAAAATAATTTATAATTAATAATAATTGACAAAAATATGTCTGATTAATATTCTGACTACATTGAAATATATGTGTGTACAGTGTAAATGTTTTCAGATGCAATGGATCAATAGGTTGTCTACCTCTTAATCCTACAGGTTTATATTAAAATAAAATAACTATTTAGGTATGAGTAATAAATCATTTAAAGATGATTGTCAACTGGGCGATTATAAATTGGGCGATTGTCAACTGAGCGACGGTTAAATAGGCGACAGATACTTCAAAGTATAATTGTAAGAAATTATTTTGCAATTTCTATATTTGACGGTTAGTTGGTGCCCTGTCGACAATCGCCCACTTAACTGTCGCCCAATTATTTTCTATCCCATTATACAAGACCGAATAAGTTTTAATAATAATAAATTTAATTATTCAATTTGCAATTTTTGGTTGTCAAGTTCAGACAGTTACACTATCTAAAAATATAGTCAAATTGTTTGTAGTAACTTTTATCAAGCTGTTATTGATTTTGAATCATATTATCAAAATAAAAATAATATTTTTCTGTTGAAAATGTTGCCTTATAGAATATCTTATAGACATTTCTTATCAATAAATATTACTTTGCAATAGATAAAATTGAAGATTTAATACAAGAAACTTTTCATAAAATCAAATCTAAAAAAAAGTATATAAAAATAAAAATTATATTATTTATATAAATTATGAACTTTTCTATATAAATGCAACTGGTCAAAGGGCTACTTGGTCTTTCTGCCTTTATTTTTCTTTTCTTAATTGAATTGATAGATTTATTTACTAAACATAATATATATTATATAAGTCGATTGATAATATGATGTAATTCTTTCAGTTTAGTCATGATTATTATAATTATTAGACAACTTTCAATAGTGATGGGAAATTAATAATATTATACTTTACCTTGGCAATTAATTCCAGGATATTGCAATAAATTGTATCCGGATGATTTTTTCAAAATTCATTCTGAATGCAATTTTGTATGCTAATAAATATCAAATAACATATAAGATAATAATTAACAAGATTTTATTGATTCTTACAGTTTGTTGCTTACATTTTGTAATTTTACTTTCACTAATTCGATTTCTGATCGAATTCTTGATGGATGGATTATTTTATCCCTTTAACTCAGATGGTAAAAGTTGGAATGGTGTAAGTTGGAATGGCAATACGGTAAATTCAATATTGGTGAGAGACGTTCCATTTACTTTTACGTAAATATGAACAAGATATTTAATCGCTATGAGTCATTTTCTTCATGAATTAAACTTATTATTCATGGAAACATTACAAAAGTTTCAAATTCACATTATTTCATTCATATCTTGTAACTTTTGTAAAGTTTCAGCTTTATTAACATTTTAAGATTATTCGGTGAAATTATTTAATTTTAAATTAGTTATAATATGTATGTTCATTAAGGATATTCCCTTTTTTTAATATTGTCATATCTCGATTAACGAACAGTTTACGTTCCTCGAAATTACTTCTAAATTGTGGATTCTTCTCTTCATAAAAAATTGAAAATATGACTTAAAATCAGATTTTTTTTATTAAAAATCTAAATTTTATTATTTAAATTTTTTCTTTCTTTTTATTTAACAATTGTCTATAAGTTATTTAACACTTTTTCGTAAAAAAGATACAAAATATTAAGTAAGTAATCTTATTAAATATTTTGGTTGTTACAAATTTTTAAAATCTTGTCTTCAATTTCTTTCTCTTCGTCGATTTCAAAGTTTTATAAATATTCCACTGAAAAACCATCATATCATCTCCATTCAACAAACCTATGTTTTGTGGCATCTAAATAATTTAATTTCTAATTACTTGGATGTTTTATTTTCTTCTGGTACAATTTTTCACCATATTTTGCATCAAATTTCATGTTTTAATATGTTTTTAATGATATTTTTTTTTTTCAAAATTTACTGTCACTAATTCTATTGAAATTTAAGAGCCTATCCCCTTCAAGAAAAATTTTTTTTCTAGAGCTACTAGTATATTTTTATCATCGCCCTTAAAAATGCTCAATTTTATTTCAGAGCCACATATAAATACCAAAAAGAGCCACGTGGCTCGCGAGCCGCAATTTGCCGACAACTATTCTAGTTCAATTTATAATTTACCAGAAGAAAAAGAACATTGAAATAAATACAAGTGTTCAACATATGAAGATTAGTAGGAAATAAAATAGTTTTTCTTCAAAATCTTCAAGTCTGATTGTCGGGTGTTTCTCTTAAATTGGAATATTTGTATGTTAACAAGGTTAACCATCTGTATATTCAACGACTTGATAATAATGAATTTTGATAATAATGAATGAAATCTATATAGATTACAATCGTCTAGAATCTAAAGAATACTGTTTGTTTTTCTTTAAATATCAACAAAAAATGATATTTATTTATGAATAAAAAATGACGAATACTCGTCCAGTCATTAAACAAAAATGTTTATATTTAACAATTATAATAGCAATAATAATGTTTTATTAATTAGTAACAGAATTTAGGAGATCTTTATTTAACTTGCAACCTACAGACTTTAACCAATGCGCATTATAATGTATATACGGACTTTGTCACTAATTCTCTTGATTTATTTTACTGTTTGTAATTAAAACGACAACGCGTGCCGCATCTAATTTTTGATTATTATTAACAATAAACAAAGGCCATTTAAGTCTATCTCAATTAAGATGCAAATAGCAATGTGATTCGAAAATTACGACTAAACGGCTGAAGGTTGGATTAATCCAGATCTTTTAAGATTAAGATAAATTATAATTTCAGACAGTTTACGAGAACACTCACAATTTCCATAAAATGGCCTATTAAGTGATATCTACGAATGAAGGATGGTTATTAACTCCTTCATATATAAAGTTAATTATGAAGCTTTCCGCGAAAGATATTACTGCTTATTTTAATTAATTAGTATCAATGTTACATTTACCATTGACATGCAAGTTATTAAATACAAACTCTATGAAATAATTAATTATAATGTTTTTTTTTAATGATTTTCATGTTAGCGTGTTCGCATTGAGCAGAATAAGGCATTGAACTTAATAATACGTATTTTTAGTATGTCTGGAAGCGGTCCAAACATCTTTTTGCCTGTTTACAATTTATTGTAACTTTTCTTAAAGTTCTTTCACCGCGCGTTGCATTTTCCACGCCAGCACATAAAATGCGCTTCATCCATTCTGGATGTGAAATTTATTATAGCTACTTCCTCCAAACTTGAAACATAAAACAATGAATGAGTGCTGTAATACATGCAAATAAAATAATAACTGACAACAATTTTACAAAAGTACAACTTTCAGTATTCATTTAATATTTTATTATATTAATCTAATTTAATTCGTTTCAATATATGTGAGTGAATAAATTCTACATATTATAAATTATGTTTATTTCCTTCCAGATATATTCTTATTTGTATAGTATTTATATATTTACGCGTTTTTTTTAAATATCTTATCTAAATTAATAAAATCCTCGCAATTTGATAGTAGAATCACTAATTTTGTTTGTTAGTTTTGAGCCGTATGCATTTAGTTCTTCGAGGATAATTTTCATTCATTACTAATTTTTCTATTATCTCCAGCAAATATAATTACTTTTAAATAATTTCTCACATCTATACTATTTACATATAGAATGAGATACCATTAAGAATCAATGAACTAAAAATAGAATTTTATAATATCTACACATATAAATATTTTGCTTGTGTTAATTTGATAGCAGAAGATACTTGAACTTTGAAAACAATCCATTTCAGAAGATACTTTGACCTTTAAGTTTTTTGATTATTTTGCATAAGAATTATATAGTATGGGCGATATTACTAAGGCAGCATTGAGGTTGTCGTGTACCCTAGGCTCCATGCACGTAGATGATGACGGTGTGAACATTTTATAAAATTATTAACAAAATTTGTATTTTTTTTCCCAAAAAAAATTGTGGGTCCCAAAAAACTTCATGTTTCTAATGGATTATTGGATATTATAATTGAAAGTTATGTTATATTACCACCTGATTCTTTGTTTGATTTTTAAGTGTTTGTTCGAGTTTCAAAACTTTAAATTCTTGTTTCTTTATGAGTCTTCAGAAATCTTTAAATTCTTCCTTCCAAACCACTACTTTCTTCACTATGCCTATGCCTATGCCTTAAATTCTTATTTTAGTCAGTTATTCTGATGTGTATTAAGATATTTCATCTTGTTCTTTTTTTGTTTGAGTTTCAAGAACATGAATCCGTTTGAGGTTACAATATTTTACAATTATATAATAGATTTATTCAAGAGGATTTTTGTTATGTAATACATATACTCAGTAGTGTAGCTACTGTATAGCATGTGTTATTAAGATATTTCATCTTGTTCTTTTTTTGTTTGAGTTTCAAGAACATAAATCCGTTTGAGATTGCATTTAACAACAATAGTTTGCAATAATATAATAGATTTATTGAAGAAGATTTTTCTTATGTAATAAATATACTCAGTGGCGTAGGTATTGTATAGCAGGTGTCATTGGAAATTCACCCCCAATTCATGAATTATTTATTTTAGAAAAAATATTTGAGTCAGAATTTAGGAATTTTGTTGTTAAGTTTTTGTCGATGGACGAAAAGATTAACAGAAGGGCCAGATATTTTTAGTTACGCCACTGCATATACCTATAAGCACAAAGGCTAGAGAATGCAGATTACTTCATTTGAAACAAGCTGATTGGATGTTGTAGAGGAGATAGGCATTGCCGAAGACATGTTAATTGAAATTCCAGCTCCAGCCTGTGGAATCGATTGTTACGGGATGAAAGAAGAAACAAAAAATAGTTCGTAATTGAGAAAAAGTACGGACAGAATAATTACAATTTAATTTGTAATAGGAAACAATTTGTTTCAGAATACTTAATGCGTCTAACTGCGTTTATGTTATTGGAAAATCGTGAAGAAAAAGTAGTTGCTGTGCGGTACAGCAATGCATGTAAAGCTATCTATCGTTTACTTATTACGCATAAAATTATCATAAGATTATAATGTGGACACCCACACAACTCCGTTGTTTAATGACCCTTGAAACCATACGCAGAAAGTTGCATATTTTAGTCACAGCAGGATGTTAATTATCTGATTTATCTTATCTTTCCAGTAATCTGATAACTTTCAAAGACTTCCTGGCTGATATTTTAATTAGTTTCTGTTATATTTGATCATCATTGTAAAATCTATTTGACACGCAATAGCAAACATATGTTTTTTAATATAGAAATGCATCATTACAATTTAATATAAAATAGAACATCGATCATAAAAAGTATCATTTTTCATAAATTTATAGGTCTTTCCAACTTATAAATAAATATATAAATATTTTTGAACATTAATTTGTTATATAATTATTATATTAAGAAAGTTGATAGAAACATTGGTAACTCTATAATGTATTAATTTATATAAGAAGACAAAGTTTTCCATTTTGTAAACTAACTGAATTGTGTCCTATTGTTTTAATCGTTCTTTCTAAATCTCGTCGGTCTACGGTTCCTCGCATCAGTAGGTTTGTTGGACAACTTTCAAACACTTGCATATCTTTGTACATATTGCGTTATAATTCCCATCTGATTTTCATCTACACTTTCATTTTTATTTACATCATTCAACGTCCATTCATCATTCAATATTTAAAGAACATACCTCTAATTCCACTAATTACACTATTTTTTTTAAGATTTCTATTTTCTCTCGGTTCCCTATTATTAACAGTTTTAAAAACCTAATATTTATTAAAATGTATTATTTCCAAAATATTTATAGATTTTTAACTCAATTTAAATCTAATTTTTGATGATTTTTCTTATGCTATATACGAAAATACTTCAGTCGATAGCTGATTGGAAAGAAAGTTGTCTTTTTGATTTTATTAATTCATTTTTATTTTTAAGAAATCTAAATAATTTAGTATAGAAAAGTAAGTTAAATTATAATTAAAAAATAGTTACGTAATAAATATGTCTAGTATTAATATTCAAAATATATAATTAAACCTATAATCTTTAGTTATTATTAATATAAAATACTTATAAATTAAATAAGCTGTTCGGATTACTGTGAATTACTATATTTCAATTGGAATAATCTAATCTATATTACGTTAACCCATTTACACACATTTTTTATGATTCTCAAGTATTAGGTTTCGCAAAAAATACTTGATGTTCTCTACGTACAAGTTATCAATCAGTTAATCATATTTTACTGATTGTAACTATAGTTTTATTTATCTATATTAAAGAGATTACATCAAAATATGTAAGAAAAATTGAATTGACGACATGAAATAGAAACATAGTTATTATAAACTAGACAAAATCTAAATTTAAACATTATTTAAAGAAATATTGAGCGTTTTCCAATTATGAATTAATGAATATTAATCTCACAGCGGATAATGGTGCATCAAAAAACTATTTAACATAACTTTCGAATGTCTTCAATACATATAATTCTTATAATTTGTTTAAGAATTTAAAAGGATTCTCTATTCAGTTTTTTTTCATAATAAATTAATTAATCATTTATTTTTATCCAAATATGTTTTTTTTATTGCATTTTATATATTTATTCGCTAAAATGATATTCAGTCAATTAATTAGTAATGATTGTCTTATAGATAGAGATCTCTAAACTTTTAATGGATTTTTGTTTGTAGTTGTACTGCAACACAATTGTTTATAACATAATTTTTGTTAAAGCTTTCAAGTAAAGTGACAGCTGTCATTTCGTGACAGCTGTCATTTCGTGACAACTGTCACTTCGTGACCCATAATACAATATTGGATTGCAATGACAAGAGCGCTTAGTCAGATTTACAGTTGTAAATTCTTATTTTATTTATATATTTTTGGTTATATTTTATATTTATTTATTATTAGTTATTTTTTTCTTTACTAAGACTTTTATAACTTGTTTGATGTTTTATTTGAGAATACAACTTAGGTTATACATTTTGATTATTATTATTACCAAAAGATAACATATCTAAAGTAAATATGCCAGAATTTGATTTTTTGGTAAATAAATAATATTGGGCAAATGTTGGGTTGCATATTTTTAATTTTTAGTACGTGCTTTTCCCCTATTTTTCAAAGAAACAAAATTATTAGAAAACAGGGGTGATCTGCTACCTTACCTTTACAAGACAGATTTCAGAAATGTTGGAAAGAGTGGAACTTCATTTTTTGTTTACTTGATTCGAAATGAAGAAAAAGAAACCAAATAAAAAATGGTGAGGAAGGATGGTGGAAGGTTGGTGAGGGATGGCGTAGTTACTGCTTAGCAAGGGTCTGCAATGCAGAAGGGCCCTCGTGTATTGGTGCCCATAAAAGAGGGTCGGCTCTTGGAAGGCCACAAAAGAGTATTGTGGGCCCTAGACTCCAATTAAGTATACTTTACTGGTCAGTAACAGTACATATTTCAAGATTTGATGTTCCCAAGAATATTGTCCAAAAGATTAACTGTTTTTGTGCTATTCTTTTGCATGTATTTTTCCATTTCTTGATTAATCCAGTTTCAAACAGTTGGAGATATTTGCAAAAAATAAAATTTACTAAAATTATATTATATTTTCTAATGAAGTTGTAGACGTAATTAATTATGAAATAAATGGAAAATAATAATAATTTAAAGAAATTAACTTTATTTTTAAAATTATCATATAACTAATATAAAACTATGTTCTTAAATATATGTAGATTTATTTGTAGTCTTTATGTAAATTGAATGCCCAATTTAGTAAGTTGTAACAATAAATACAATTCACATGTAAGTTAAAAAATCATATTTGTAAATGATATTTTGGTTTATTTCTATTTATATAAATGCATTTTATAGTAAATGTTAGAATTTTTATTTCTGCAATTATAAATACTTGAATTTAGTACACATTCAAAGGTTTTTATAGTGGCTAAGATTTAGTAATATTTTGAATACAAAAAACTGATTATTTTACTAAACAAATATTTTTGTATGTTAATAATAATTAATAGGTTTTAAATTGTTTTCTTCTTCTTTGTATTCAATAATAATGTTTGATATTTCATATCGAGCAATAAATATTGTTGATATTAAACATTTAATTGCGTAATAAAATTATGTTTTATGAAACCGCTTCGGAAGGCTCATTGAACTGTTGAAATGAAACATTTTGTAGTCCATTCGTTTCAGCGAATATTCGAAAGTAAATAAAATAATAGAAGTGCAATCTTATTTTGGGAAGATGCTTCAATAAATTTGGAGAGAGGATCAGGTAAACAGTGCCAACTTTTACATTAACTTTGGAATCGAAGGAAACTCTTCGACGAAATATTTATGATGAACAGACGGCGGCGTTTGGTTTCAAGGAAGGAGCGCTCTCATGAAGTAGGGATAGAAGTTCTCGTATTAAAACTCCATTAATACATATGAAACGCTTATTGTTCTTTTTTAATATAAATAAAAAAAGACGGAACGAGGGAATGTGTGCTTCGTATATCTCATTTGAAGTGTTGGAACAGAGAATATTGTGTGATGTTGTGATATCAAAGTTCAATATTTATCGCTACAATACAAACCGCTCGTTTCACCATTTGAAACGTGCTCCGTAAGTCAGTGTGGTCAGTATATCCTCGACAGTTGTTTACTGCAGTCGTGGTCAATCCTCGTGGGCGAACGTAAATATACAGACGCACGCATCGTGCATTTTTTTTGTTTGTTTTTGTTGTTGAAAAGTTTCCTACATAGAATCAAAGACACTTCATTTAATTTTGGTTTTCTTCGTAATCTGTATAAACAGAAAACAGGAAAAATTCTACGGAAAGTTTCGAAGTTATATATCAGGATTCGCTTGTGATTTTTGACAGTTCTTGGTTGTTTTTATATTCTATCTTCAGGTAAGCTTTATTTATTTTATTCTATTTTAAATCCAAACACATTTATTTCCTGACTATCAAATATTTCATTATACAAAATTAGTTTTCTGTTAAATTTTGTATTTATTTTAAAAATTAATGAATTTCATAAATATATTTACAGAACATTTCTTTGATAATTAACACATGACGATAATTCAAATCATTTCATTAAACTTACAAATTTTAATTAAAAAAGGTCAATATTTTTTAAATGCACATTTTTAATTAACCGAATTTACGTTTCATATTTAATTTTACAATTATTCAAAACATTTTAAAGAAAATTGCGGATAACAATAAATTAATCTGTAAGAAAATAACCATTTTTTAATAAAATTTAGTAAATTATACTCAGTATTATTAATTAACATTACACATTTTTTTTGGGAATTTAAAGAAAAAGTATTTTTTAACAAGAATTTCAATAAATTTAATATAAACAAATTAGTATTTTTATAACGAAATCCTTTAATTTAATTAAAAATTTATTGATTTTAATTTAAATTAGTTACGTATGATTAATTTGTTTAAATGTATGTTTAAACTACATTCTTGGTATTCAACGGAGCGAAGTAAATATTTAATTTTATTTTTGGCATCCAATTCATCACACTTTACATCAGAATATATATTTATAAGTTTAAAGCGTGTATCAAATCTGTTGCACGATCTCCACAAAAAGTAAAAGTTTCTCCTCCAAAGATCATTTCATTTATAAAACTATTTATTTCTATTAATCATTTTTTAATCAAGAAAATTAGTCTTAATTAGTAAATTAAAATTCAAGTTAATTACACGAGAGAAGTACCATAATTTGTTATATTATTTAATTTATGTAAATTTCGTTTATAAATTATAGAAAAACGTTATTTTTAATAAATCTTAATTTAGCAAAGTATGGATTTCCAATATTTTTTTTAAACAAAGTCAGTTTGAACAATTTTTAATTTAATTTATTGTTCTTATCGCTTTTATTACATTTTTTATGTATTTTTAATAGTTATTCTACGTCAATGATAACTACGTTAATATTATAAATTATATACGTAATTTATATCCGATAATAAAATAATACTCACTAAATATATATTATCTTTAGAGATACGTTTTTTTTATAAATTTATTAAAGTTCATGTTTTTGTGAATGGAAATTATTTTAACCTATATAAAACGAGTATCACTACTGCCACAGTTTAATCTTCAATGTTTACTGTGCTTTTGTTAAATATTATATTACAATATATCTCTTATATTGAAAACCGCAAATCCCGGACTATTTGAAACTGTACTAAATAAGGAATATAAACATCTGTAAACATAAATTTATGTAGTTTTTTCTTGAGAATCGAAGTTGAAGCAGAAATAAATAAATTACATAAATCATTAGTAGATAATTAAATTTATAATAATGTAAGTACAAGTATACCCTAGTAATTAGTTCTGCCAATATCTCGGACTAAACAAGGAAGATTGACAGAACTATAAGAGTATTTGTAAAAATAATTTTATTTAGTTTTTTTAGAATCAAAGTCGAAGTAGAAATAAATAAGGTACAAAAATCATTAGTTTATAATTATACTAGATATTTAAATAATTATTTTTTTATTAATGCAATTGAGTTACCGAACATTCAATTAGTAATTAGCAGTAATCGTAATTTATTATTATATAATATATAAGTATTTTATTCTTCAAATTATATATTTTATAATATTCCGTTATATTTAAGTATCTTTTTATTTTTATGCACCTTGAATCATTCAAAATATTATAATTACAACATTTATATAGAGATTTTTAATTTAAGAAAGTAAAAATTATATTTGTCTAATTTGAAGGTAATTACGTATAATGATCTTGAATTTCTGATTATTTACTTTGATTTTGTCTCATTATTATTCCAATCCATTTTTAGTGAATTATCTAATTAATAATTATGGAATGTAATTTTGAAAGATGAAATAAAAAAAGTAACTGGAGAAGTGTAAGTGACTAATTAGGCTTTTATCAATAATTCTATTGTCTCATTTAAGTTAATAATGTAAAAAGAAATCTGGAAAGTAACAATTGATTCCTTTTGTCAATGACTTAATTGATAGAACAATGAGTCTCTTTTAATCAATAATTTAATTAATTTATTTTGATTAATATTTTTTTTTAAGTTAGTATAATGTTTATTTTGGGTACAAATTAATATACAAAGACTCTAATAATTTAATTAGTTTATGTAAATTAGTTTTAAACTAAATGTGTATTGTGGTGAATGAGATAAGTTTATTACTGAAATAACTCATATTTGAATTGCAGACAAGAACAATATTAAACCGTATGAACTATGAAACTTTATCCAGACACGGACGTCGGTTAGAGAGTGGTAAACCCATTTATAATCCAATATACCTAATGCACTATTAAAAGAGATTTAGACGTGCTCTAATTAGATAGAGTGCAGGTATTTTAAATAATGTATTTTGTTGTCCGGACGCGCGTAAACAGAACGTCGTCGCGGTTCGCAAAGAAAGTCAATCCTCTTCAGGTCAATCCTTTCACCCGACACGATTGATTCCCATTTAACACAGTTAATGCCAGCGCGTTACGTCATCGCCGGATTAAAGCCTTCTTCGGCAGAATCCGATCCCAGCGGATCCATATATCAATACAAATTTATTCCATCTCTTTTTTGCCCTTTATTTTTCCTCACCGTTCCGATTCCTATTTACCATAAGAGCTATTCCAGTAAACCAAATACAATATTCATAAAATACAGCTCGCGCAAATGTTACGCAACGAGCGCACGAGGGACGATGTATTATGGTTCAGGAAATACACGTGAACATCGTCTGCTCAAAAAGGAAGTAACATATATAAAAAAGTAAACCATCGAAAATGTGCGGGCAAGTTTAGGAAGTAATTAGACAACCGGTCGGCCTTTTTCTTTTGAACAACACGCAGTTATAATTCGTATAATTTATGCAATGTGATAGCAGATTTAATGTTACCAAATCTTGCAAGGTCATCTTAACGTTTAATTGAGACTTTCCAACAAAAAATTGTTACAATTGGAGTTCTGCTATGGATAGAGCCTTGTTTACTGTTATCATTGAGATTCTATAACCATGACCTTCTCGTTATACTCATCCTCATAAAGCCATATATATAAAATAAAACCGCTATAGATGAAGAAGAAGGAAAAACTGGTAATTTCCTTCTTTTTTTTTAAGGCGAAATCATTGATTTGGAGTACTTGAATTCTTATTTCTGGAAATAAACTGATTCAAATGGAGCGTGAACGTTAACCTTTTTATGTCTGCGAATATCTCGAGAGATTTTTGTTCCTTTAAATATTAATGAATCATCCGGATTTATGGTCGCTTTGATGAGGAAACTTTGTATTTCTTTCTGCGTTGAAAAGCGAAATTTATGCGACATAGTACCATTAGCTCCCTTTACTGACTGAAGAATGCTTTTAGCACTCGCAGAAAATACACTGCATTCGTTATACGGAGGGAAATAAAAAAGGGGATTATTTAAATTTCATTTACGAGGTGTGTATTCCTCCGGTGATTCAATAAAACTCGCATTTCTCTCAGAACGTGCTTGATTTTCAACGAAGTCGACATGAAAATTGCTCCATATAAACATGAACTGTTTCATTTAAAATCAGCTGATTTGTAAAGACATTTTTAAAGTGACATAAAATACTAATAGTATAAATCAAATATTACCATTTTTCATCAAAAGTTTTGAAGGAAATATAGAGTAAGTTATAATAACATTTTAAAATTTAGTAAATTAAGATAATATAACGCATGATAATTACGTAACTTGACTGTTTGTAATTTGACGTTTTATAAACAATCAATTCTGGCATTTCTCCAAGGGGTGTTATGATATGTTTTAAGTTATTAGACAACATTCATATTCTACTTGAAGTATTCACGAAATTTGACATTTGACAGCTAACCGATTATTTTTGTCTCCCCAGAAAGTAAACTGCATTTGTTCTTTGAAATGAAACAAAATAGTTATTAGACAACATTACTGTGACAGTTTTTTTTGAATATTCTAATTGATATGTAGAAGATGTTTTAATATTTTATAATAACGAAATTTGACAGATTATAATTTAACATTTGACAGTTAAGCAATTATTGTTGTCTCACTAGAAAGTAATCTGCATTTGTTCTAAGAAATAAAAACAATAAGTTTATTTTATTTTTAACTGACATTCCTCTCAGGGGATGTTAGATATTTTTTCAATTATTAGACAACATTACTGTCAGTTTTTTTTTAATATTCTAATTGATATGTAGAATATGCTTTAATATTTTATAATGACGAAATTTGACAGATTATAATTTAACATTTGACAGTTAAGCAATTATATTTGTCTCGCTTGAAATTAAACTGCATTCATTCTAAAAAAATAAATAAATAAATTTATTTGTAACTGACATTTCTCTCACGTAGTGTTATATATTTTTTAAGTTATTAGATAACATTACTGTGACAGTTTTTTTTATTTTTCTACTCTAATATGTAGATGATATTTTAATATTTAATAATCACGAAATTTGACAGATTATAATTTGACATTTGACAGCTAAGCAATTATTTTTCTCCCTAGAAAGTAAACTGCATTCTAAGAAATTAAATAAATAGGTTTATTTTAATTTAATTTGTAACTGACATTTCTCTTAGGGGATGTTATGTATATTTTAAGTTATTTGACAACATTACTGTGACATTTTTTTCAATATTCTACTCTGATATGTAGAGGTTGCTTTAATATTTAATAACCAAGAAATTTGACAGATTATAATTTAGATTTTTGTTTCCTTAGAAAACTACATTCGTTCAACGAAATGAAAAAAGAAGTATTATTTAAATTTCCTTCGGTGATTCAATAAAACTCGCACTTCTCTCAGGGGGTGTTAGATATTCAACGAAGTCGACATTGAAATTGCTCCACATAAATATATGAACTGTGTCATGTAACATCATCAGATTTATACAGAAAATAGCTGATTTCTTATGATATATTTATATTCGAATAAAAATGCAATAATATAAATCAAATCTTTATATTTATACTTGATAAGAAGTTATGAAAAAAAAATATAGACTACGTTACAATTTTTTTATTGTATCATAACTGTAATATTTTTTTTTACTATTCTGCTTGATATGTAGATGGAGCTTTCATATTTTATTATCGCTAAATTTGACAATTTGTTGTTTGGTTTTTGACAGCATTACAATTTAAATTTAATTTAGAACGTTTAAATATAAGTCTTTCAGACTTGAAAAAATGCTACTGACAAATAAAGACAAATATCTGATATAATAAAATAACAAATGTGCAAAGCAGAATATTTTTTATTTCACGTTATATTTAATATGAGATTATATGACAGAAATGGCATTACATAATTAAAAACATGGTTTTCTTTTAAATACCTGAGAAACGCATTGTTTTTCGATTAATTTACATACATTTTAATTGTCTTCCGTAATTTAGAAGATGATAACGAGGAATTCCGTTTCGTTCTCTCACCAAATAATACAAATTCATTATTCAAACCGCATGCGTAGAAATTGAACACCATGTATTTTAACATAATTACTGTTATCTGTGACACGTGATGCACATTAAATTTTTATGTTATTTCATTTTCGAATTCGTCAGCATGCGAAAAAATTCGTTACTTATTTTGCATATGTTTCTACGTTTGTTTTATTCCAATTAAATATAACATGTTGGTATTTCTATTGTCTAAAATGTTCAATTAATGAATATAATATATTATACAGATAACATAAAATGTATGTAGTAACTTTGACATTTTAATTTGACAGCAACAAAAGTTAAAAGTTTTTTTAAATATTCTAATTCTAATATTATGACAGATTATAATTTGACAGTTAAGCAATTATATTTAATTCGACAGCAAAGAAAGTTAAGCAACGCATACCGGTGATAATAATTGAATGGGTAACAAAAATTATAATTTATTATTAAACATTTCATTTAATTCGCTTTCATTTTTATAGAGACATATAATTGGGTATTAAATCTAAAAAAATAATAATATTGAAGCTTTCATTTCTTCAAGGTTCAATTGCAAATTGATTTATACAAATATATAATATAATTTATATATTTCAACATCACGATTTTTGTTAATCCTTCTCGAATAATTCATTCGAGTCTGTGTTTTTTTATTATTTCTATTGAAAATTACATTATGTATACTTTTCATTCGAGGCGGTGAACAAAATATGCCAGTAAAAGTATAGTTTTTATTTCATTTAACTTTTTTACATTGAAATATGGACCACTAGCAATGTTTTGTTTTTAAACACTCAATGTCATTAATCCTCATATTTACGGAATTCTAAAATACAAAACACACTATAAATAATGCATGGAGCATATAAAAAAAAAAACAGAAAAATACAGTCCGTTGTATAATATTTCTATTAAAACGAATACGCTTGGCCACGAATGCTGTTGTCAAGTTAACATTTAAGTTAGTGATGCCAATAAATTCCTTATCTTTATTATAGTATAAGAGCAGCAATAACTAAATATGCAAATCGAGTTCAAGGTCAAATCTAGGGAATTTTATTTTTTTCAGTTATCTGTGCAACGAAAACTTTAGTTCTTAAGAAAATAATGATACTTAAGAAAATACACATTAAAACCTTGCTGTTCTTTCATATTATGTAACTTTCTAATATTCAAATAAAAAATCTAGTTTAATATCTCAAACTCTAAAATATTATATAAAATTGTTTAAAATTAAATTTAAAAAAAAACCTTTTTTTGTAGCAATTTACATTAATATTTACTGGATATGAAATAGTAATTGATGTATACGTAATGACTGTGATCATGTTTTTATGCACGAATACTATTAAATTTTCAAAAAAATATAAGTTTTAAAGTTTCTCCTAAATTTAGAAAAAATGCATAACTTAATTACCAAAAATATCACTATTTTTTAATAATTAATATAGTATAATAAATTATATTAATTTCTTACATAAATAATCGTAATTACGATAATTAAAAAGAAAAACTAAATTTATCTAAAAACATTATAGAGATTTTATAATGCAAATTCCTTGGTGCGTGTGAATGTTATTGAAAGCGGAACGGAAAATTTATAAAAGATGCAGTGAAATTATTTATCGCAAGTTCAAACATATTTTTCCTGTATCTAATCAATTGCTATGGAGTCTAAGAAAGAAAATAAAATAAAAATAAACTCTCTTCAGTTTCTGATTAGTTCACGCGTGTTATTTCTATATTACATTTTTCCAAATATTTGACTCTTATCAAAATGTTTACGAACCACTTTATCGCTGTAAGTGGTTAAATTAAACGCGTGTTATTGTTTGTCCTATTTTTTTTAATAATACCTCAGTTTTTATTAATTTTTATTAACATAAAAATCTATCATTTTCAATTGTTGTTACTATTTCGAAATTATTCGATATCTAATTATTATTATATACTTCATACGCTTTTCAATTTACGTATCAACACGGATTTCTAAAGAATCGTTAAACGGATATATTATCAAGGTCAATTTACACCGATTTTTACAGGTGTTTTTATAGAGTTGATCGCGAGGTTATCTTGGGTAAGTTGAAAGCTTATGGATTTTTTGAATGTTTTTAGAAAAATCTTGCTTAATCGTCAACAATATATAACGGTTATTAACAATAATTAATTGAATACTCGTTAGTTCCAACGTTTTTCAAGGATCCGACGTATGTTACAACACTCCAACTATTACACTTGTTTTATTTTATTATTTATTAATAATATAACAAAGGCTATAAAATATTGCTTCATACCAATGTTTTTAGTTTATATTCAATAAACAATTTAAATATGTGGCAATCAAAAATATTATTGAAAAATTCACTGTTAATAATTCGCATTCAAGGAGATAAAACCATATTTTCATTCAGAAAAGTCGTCCAAATGAACTTTACATAAGTAATATTTCAAATCTTTGTTTTATCGTCTAAAGTCCTTACTTTTTTATAAACATGTAGTTGAGAGTAAACGAAGGAAATTCTTCGAGTTTCTTCAATTTTAGACAACAATCTAAAGAATTATTATACCAAAATTTATTGATAAATTATTTCATTTATTATATATGAATTAATTTTTACATAATCTTTTCATCTTATTTGGTTGAATGTTGAAGAAATCCTTGTTATTAATGATCGCTGCATATTTTTTTATTACGACTATAAAATGATATCCGGAAATGGAAGTTGCAAAAAAAAAGCAATGAACTGGGAAGTAAATATCGAGAAATTTATTTTTGCATAGCCAAAAGCGTTTCTCTCGAACTGCGACCGCGAAACTCGATTTTTTTTTTGTTGCAAATGAATTTCGTTTTTCGACTTCTTTATTTTCGTGCTCGTAAATAAACAAACGTTACGTTGGCGTTACCACATTCCGGTATTTTTTTCTTCCATCTTCCATCGCATTTAATTATATTCCGTACCATCGTGTTCTTGAACGCAAAATACGTTTGATGGAGAATGCAGGAGGAGAGGGAGTCCATTATTATTTAACGAACAATCGAACGGACTTCCGTATGTTTTTTTTTTGTAAAGTTAAAATATATACATGTTTATTCTTTTTGTCCGGCAATCCGGAACTTTCGAATTATCCAGCGAAAATAATTATCGGCTGTTTTGCATGAATGTCGCCAGCAACGCTCGATTTGCAAAACAATTATTGCGACCGGTTTATTGCCGAGAGGCGGTGGCGGCAACGGCGGACAAGTTCATGGATATTTTAGTAATCCGTTAATCAATACACAGGATTCGGATCAGCTTGAATATTTTAATTTAATATCTCTTCTCTCATCATATTAATACTACAGAGAAGTTATAAATTATTAGAAATGTTGTAGATCTAAGATCGAAACCTTGAGTAACTGCGGAAGTGGAAGTATAAATCGTTAATGCATCATAGTTATTTATTATTAATCTCTAATCATATAAGAATGTAAAAGTGTAAAGAGATTTCTATATACTTTTCGACTTTAAAATTGTTTGAGTACCGAATTTAATTTTTACTATGTTAAATAATGTAAATTGAATGATTCTGTTCTAGCATTATTATTATAATTATAGCTTCGCATAGTGCGGATAAAAGTTTCGTAATTATGAAACCGGACTAAACTAAAATCGCATAAAATTAAACAATAAAAGTGAAGAAACTAAAATAATTTTACTTTTACTTTTTTTCTCAATAACATTTTTGTTTACTTTGAAATTTTATAGTTATTTATTATTGACGTTTAATCATTTAAAAATGTAAAATGTGCAGAGATTTCTTTATACTTTTTGATTGTAAAATTGTTCGAGTTCCGAATTAAATTTTATCATGTGCAACAATGTAAATTAGAATAATTCTAGCATTATTAAAATTTGAAACTGGACTAATTGAAGACTTTAAAATTATATAAAAATGAACAGCACATAAAGAAATTGAGGAAATTATTTTTATTTTTCTCAAATATTTGATATTTTCAAATCGTATTATAGTGATCTTTTGATATAGACAATTATTTTATATATAAGTTTGTCTATTATTTACATATTTAATAGTCTAATTATAGTGGTTATAGGGTATATTATTATAACCTGAAGATATTGCATTTTTAAATTTGATAGTTTATAACAGGAAAATTATAAATGTTATAAACCTGTTGGTAGGCTCAATAGAAAGGTCATGATTTTGTGTATAATTTTATTATTCGATGTTCGAATTAGCATTCGTGATTATATAGTAATTAAATAAAACGTGAAGCCACTTAATTTTCGAAATCTCATTTTATTGCTCTTATTTAATAGTTTATTATAGAAGAACGGTAAATAAAATAATTCTAAGAACATTTTGATCAACTAAATTTTATAATACGCCGGGGGTTTTAGCCGTGCTCTAAACAACATCTCTAACATCGAGCTGGACGTCATTATTCTTTTTTCAGAGAGGAAAAACTTTCAATTTTCTTTCAGTTCTAGTCAAAAGCCCAACCGGAATTTTCCACACATTTTACTCGTTTCTTTGGACTCGTTTCTAAGTCTACCTCTTCTTGCTTTCTTAAAAGCCAACAACCGTCTTCTTCGACCATCAACTAATAGCTTTTATCTCTCGTTCAAGAGTGAGTCTTCTTATCATTTACACTGTCACATTTTAACATTTTAATCCTAACATTATTAAATAAAATGTTAATTATGTAACAATATACTAGGTATAACCCTAGTTGAAAGTAATGGTTTCAAGATGATCACTGAATAATTTCAGTTCGATCAAAAAATATCGGGAATTGGAATCAGATCCAGCTGTCAATATAAATGTATGTCATGTTATGGAATTCGTTCCAAGTTCAGTGAAGATATAACTGTCAGATCACTCTATTTCAATCCAACCCATGGGAAAATAACTGATGCATAATAATGCAATATTTCTCCATTCAAATTGATATGTTTTGAAAGAAATATATAAAATAATTTATGTAATCATTTATATTCATGATGATGACTTAATATAATGTCGGTAAAAATAATTTTAATCCAACCGATGCATAATAATTTAAACGTAATTGTTTAAAATATCAATAAAATATATAATTTTAGATTAAATTAAATATCATAGGTAAAACATGATATTAAACAAACAAATTTATAATTATCTTAAAGTTACGTAATAAATGTCTGTTTAAATTGACATAAAAATATGTCAATTTTTCTAATATATTTATTTCATTAAATAATTAAAAGTTTAAAAAATATTTTAGCAGAACATAACAACATTTAAATTAAATGTAGTTTAATTAAAGAACGTTTAATTAATTTGCTAACCTAAGGAAAATAAGTAGAAAAATTCCAACTTGAATTTATTATATCTTTTACATTTTTTGTATCTTCTAATCTGGTTTTATGTAATTTTCAGCAAAAAAAGATAATATTCGAATCTAGTTTCTTGCTTTGATCCTGAAACGTGTAATTTAATAAAACTCTTTCAAACTACGACTTGGAAGTATGGAAAGAAGAAATGAGATGAAGAATATAACTGCGTTGCTGCCATTATTTAAGAGATGAGGATGTGAGAAAAGAAACGAGGCAGTTGGAAAGTGGGTGATGCATATGGTTTCAGATAACTGTAGTTATCCCACATCTCGAGAAATTGCTTCTAATTCGCGCGCATGCAAAATGAATTGGTGACGTCGATCTCATTATCAGTTTTATATAATTACTCGTTATGTTCTACTTATTATCACAATCTATATTTTAATAGAAGTTCAAGAGAATCGTATTATTAATTAATTTCATGTAGAATATGTTTATTTTCGATACTTTAATTATAATTTCATTCGTACTTTATTTTTTTTTTTAAATAATAATAAACATAATAAAAATAGAAAAATACAAGGAAAAGAAATATAATAATTAAGAAATAAATGAATTAAACAATAGTTGCAATGAAATAAAAAAATATCTATATATAAAACAACCAAAAATTAATTCTATACAATAAATATACCTGGCCAAAGACCTAGGTCTTTCTACCCGGGGATTTTTATGATAATAATTCATACAAAATATGAAAAGTGTATATAGAAATAAATAAGAAACAAGGAACTAAAAAATAAACTGCAAAAATATATTTGACTGTATATATGATGTCTCTTCTATATTAAAAAAGTAATGCAAGTTATTAAATAAAAATGTAAAATTATAATATTTCTTTTTCATTAATTCTGAGAACTATTTCTTAAAGTTGTCAGAATTAATGAAAAAGTGGAAAATTCTTTTGTGAATGAGAAAAACAAAAAAAAAGATATTTCTGGTTGTTTTCATATTGTTTTGAAATAAATTATTTAAAGGTGACCTTTTCACATACTTTACACTTGAAATAAGTCATTAAGCAAACGACAAAATATATTTATATTTATTACTATTTTTTTTTTCATAAATTAATTGTAAAAAAATATTTGGCTATATAAAATCTATAATGAAATCGGATTGATCGGACTGATAGTTGTAATAATGAACTAAATCTTAAGTTAAAACAATATATTTATGATGTCTCTTTGCTACTTCTATATAAAAAAATAATGTAAGTTATTATATAAAAATGTAAAATAATAATATTTCATTTTTATTAATTCTGAGAACTTTAAACAATGCAGTCGAAAAATTATTTTGTGGAAGAGAAAAACAAAGAAAAGAAGATATTTCTGGTCCTTTTTCATGTTGTTTTTAAATAAATTATTAAATTATAATATTTCATTTTCATTAATTCTGAGAACTTTAAAAAATGCAGTCGAAAATTCTTTTGTGGAAGAGGAAAACAATAAAAAAGAAGATATTACTGGTCCTTTTTCATGTTGTTTTCAAATAAATTATTTAAAGGTGACCTTTTTACATACTTCGTATCAAATTAATTTATTTGCATAAAATGGTAATATTGTGCAATACCTAATGAACCGTTAAGATAGGCTTAACTATAAGTGCAAGATCTTGAAACAAACTACAAAATATATTTAATACACAATAATTTATTTAAGTTTTGTCAGAAAGATGATATTTTATTTTAATAAATAGTTTGATAGTTAAATTGTAATTTCATTTGTACTTTTATATATTTTTTTTATTGTATTTCATATACAATATGAAAAGTATATATAGACATAAATAGGAAATAATGAACTAATAAATTTTATGTAGAATATGTGTATTATCCATACTTTAATTGTAATTCCATTCGTACTTTGTATAAAATTAAATTATACAATTAAACCGTGTAAACTGGTAATATTGTGCGATACTAAATGAACCATTAAGATAAGCTTAATTATATTTTACAAGATTTTTAAACATGTAATTAGTCATTGAGCAAACGACAAAATATATTTCATACAGAAAATTTATTTAAGTTTTTTTTAGAAAGATGATATTTTATTTTATTAAATAGTTTGACAATTTATTTGTAACTTCATTCGTACTTTATATATTTTTTTATAGTAATTCATAAACAATATGAAAAGTATATATAAACATAAATAGGAAATAAGGAACTAAAAATAAACTTAAAAAAAAATTGGTTATATATAAAGCTATAATGATTTCGGACTGATCGAAGCCGGACTGTTTAAGATATAGTTGTAATAATTCCGTTGCTACTTCTATTGTGGAAATTATTTTTTGAAAGAAAAAATACAAAAAATTGATTTTTCTGATCCTTTTTCATGTTGTTTTTAAAGAAATTATTTAAAGGTGACCTTTTTGCATACTTTAAACTTGAAACTAATTATTTTCATAAATTAACTGCAAAAAAGTATTTGGCTATATAAAAGCTATAATGAATTGAGTTGAAACAATATATTTATGATGTCTCTTTGGTTCTTCTATTTTAAAAAAAATAATGTAAGTTATTATATGAAAAATTATAATATTTCATTCATTCATTAATTCTGCGAACTGTAAACAATTCAGTCGAAATTTTTTTTGTGAAAGAGATTAACAGAAAAAATATATTTCTGGTCCTTTTTCATGTTGTTTTGAAATAAATTATTTAAAGGTGACCTTTTTGCATACTTTAAACTTGAAATTAGTCATTGAAAATATATTTATAATTATTACTAATTAATTTCATAAAGGTGACCATTGCACAAACTTTGTATCAAATTAAATTATACAATTAATTCATATAAAATGGTAATACCTAATGAACTATTAAGATAGGCTTAATTATATAGTGCAAGATCTTTAAACTTGAAATTAATCATTGACAAAAAGACGATATTTTTTTAAGAAATATTAAACTCAAGTTTAATATTTCTTTTTAAGTGTAGTAAAACCTTAAATTACTAGTAACTTGATTTGCTATTATGAAAGAATTAGCAATTTTTTTAAAATTATTTTTTACTTGATAAACGAGTGAGATACGAGTATTATCTATACGCTTTATATGTCGAGCGTGACGTGATTGCAAGCCGCTCGAAATCGCTTTGATATACGAGTGTTTTAGATTACAAGCACGTTTACGGAAAGAATTATGCGCGCAAATCAAGGATCGACTGTATTTTAAATTAATTAATGTAAAATAATCTAGCAAAAATGTATTTGACGATGTGCAATGATTGAAATATCATGTTCAAATAAAAAGCGAATAATCAATTGAGAAGTAATAATATACGAATGGAATGAGTCGGATTTTGTAAAGTAAAATATTTAGCGCATTGAAAGGCTCATGAAAGTAACATTGCCTGCATTTATTTCCTTTTTAAATTTGTTACACATCCTAGAGTTTATAAATAACCGGCATTGATCGAACAAAACAATAAATACCAAATGAATGCAGTGACTAACGGCATTGAAACAAGAAGCATTTTATTTCGAAATCATACTTTTACAAGTACACACTTTGGTCATATGATGCGTAATCAAAGTACGGATTATTTTGATTTGGTCATTTCGTGCTCAAATTTCAAACTGTATTAAAACAAAGTCTAGTATTCAATATTTATTTACAAAATATTCAAACAATCCATTAGCAATAAGTGTAATTGTATGATCGTTAATAAATTTACTAGCCAAAAATGCACTGGAACTTTGATCTACGAGTATTTTGCAATTTTGAATTGCGAGCTCGTTTCCGGAATTAATAGTAAAATTTTGTATTTAAATTAAAACTAGTTATATAAATCATTATAATCATTAGTTATTAGTTGCTAATTTTGTATTACATACTAATAAGTTGGGTTCAAATACAATACAAATAATATTTTTTTTATACATAACTTTATTTCCGTTATTTGTAATGAACTAATATTTAGTTTTTTTTTTGATAATTTTGATTATTTTTATAATGTAATCTTATATACGAGCGCTTTTTGCATATTTGTTTGTAGTTGTACTATGCTTAATTGTTAAAAAATTTGATCTACGAATATTTTACAATTTTTTTAATTAAATTTTAACTTAATAATCTAGCTGGATTTTGCAATACGAATATTGTCTATATGCTTTGTCTGCCGAGCTCGTTTCCGGAATTAATTGAAATCATTAGTTATTATAGCTTCAAATATAATACAATATAAATAATGGATTTTTTTTATTAACTTCATTTCCGTTATTTGGATTGGATTTAATCAATTATCAATTATTTGTTACTGCTAAGTTATTTTTTGATAATTTTTATAAAGTATACCAGCGTTTCTCAACCATTTTGCGTTGATACCAAATATATTTGTTTGAAATTGTAGAGTGAGCTAATTGTTAAACATAATTTGTTTGATGCTTTGACAGAAGGTGATAGCTTTCATTTCCTGTCCTATGCTTAATATTTCTTAGAAATATATTTAATTTTTTTTTTTACAAATAAAATAAGATTTTTATTAGTGATTAACATTTTTTAGTTATTTTATATTAAAAAAATATACTGGTTCAACTCATTACCATTAGTGATACCTTGGATTATGAATAAAATTACTTTTAAACTCGTATATCAAAGCGAACAACGTAAAAATGACTCGTATTGTAAGATCTTAAAATTTTATAAAGTTAAATTTTATTAAAAAAAATTTGGTCATCTTGAAAAATACTCGCAGATCATGTAATTCGCAATCCAATGTACGTCGATATAATTTACATTTTATTTATAGAATTTGATAATCATATTTTATATATTGTAATGTTCATAACACTAAATTTGTTTAATTTAAAAGTCAAACAGTGCGCAATCGATATCACTTTCGTAATTTAGCATCATCAAACATTACAACATATTACGCGATGATTAACATTAGCTTCCGTCAAAATAACTCGTTATATATTTTCCAAATTAATATTCGCATTCTCCTAATTAATTAATAATTCAATTCTAAATGCAAATCGAATGTTTGTAATGTAATAACATTACAGCAATTCCTTGCATGATTTGGTTTGAAATTTTCAAAATAAACAATTTTTTTTTACAATAATGATATTTATTTCCTCGATTAGTCCGGTTTCAAACAGTACGGATTATTATTCGTTTACTCTGCGAGGTATAGATATAATTGTAAGTGTTTTTACATTAATTTGAGAAAAGAAATAATAAAAACTAACAGTCTCTTCTGTAATTAGGTTTGTGCGTTTATGTTTGATGAGATTTTCTACTTTTTGTCTTAAGTATTTTTTTTAAACATTTATTATTTAAAATATTTGTATGTTTCCAGTTCAGTATTTCAATTAAATAACAATGCAAGTGGTCCGGATGTCTTGTTTCTTGTTTATTTACTTTAGAATGCATTAATAAATTATATGTATATATAAAAACAAAGTGAAAAATAACGGTTATGCAATTGGTCGGTCGAAATTGATTGTGGGTCATGAGCGTTTCGACACTTCTTTCGGATATTTGGGCTGCCGTCTAAAGGAGGTTTAATTTTTGAAAGTATTATATTTTGTATTCGTATGCCAATTCGCACACCACATTCTAAATTGGTACAATCGTAACGTATTCGCATTCCTATGCGTTTCATCAATTGATTATCTTAAATTAAATTAAGTTGTTTTTCTGTTCCATAAAAAAATAGTTTCATTAAAATTTCAATGATTTTTCGAGTTATGATTTAAAAGTTAACTTCTGCATATTGCAAAGTATTAATAAAATTTAATGAATAAATAAATATATAATGTGTTTAAAATATGCCGAATATCTTAAAATCTTATTTAAAATTAATTTAGTTTTTTTTTTATATAAATGATTTTATATACGTATATCGAAGATTAATGTCATATATCTTATAATGTAGTTCTCAATTTTAAGTCTGATTTATTTAAAATTTAAAGCCAAAGCTCAACAAAATTAAAAAATATGGTCTGAAGTTTTATTAAAAGAAGGAAATCATATGAGCTTCTTAATCTTAATAGTATTCGAACATATCAGCCAATAGTGTATTAGAATTTTATTGAATGTAGAAGATGATAGTCTTTCAGTAGATGAAGTTAAAGAAAATGAAAATGAAATTCAAGAAATTATCTTGCAAAGATTTAAAAAAGGTGCTGAAATTACATTGAAAAGGTCAATTTTAGTAAAAATGTTTCTGGTCATTGGCGATTAGTGTTAAATACCGTATTATTAAATAAAAGAGAAAAAGAAGCACAACAACTTTAGGCTTATTTTATTTTAAAATGTGATTTCACTTCTTATGTAATTTGACTATTTACTTAATAAAATAAGAAAGCATTTAATTTTCTTTACCAAAGAATGTATATGATTAATTAATTATAAAATATGAAATATAATTAATTAATTATGTAATTATTATACAAATATAATTACTACGAATTCGTCGTTGTTTCATGCATAATGTTATTAATTATTTTGATATTTTATATTCGTAATAAATATAAATATTTTTCGCATCATGTAATTATGAGTTTTAAATATAAATAATTTTTATTTAATTAATGTATAAATTTAATTACTGTAATTTGATGTGCATAAAATACTTCGATGTTTCATACATAATGTTGTAACTAATTCATGCATTAAAGTGCTAATTTATAGTCATAATAAATTTGAATATTATTGAACATATTCCTGTTTCGGATGTAATTAATAATGTATTTACATTTTTTTGTATTTGTAGTCTAGACTTCAAACTAAAAAAAAACAATTATTTGTTATTCTTCTATAATAATTTCAAAATTACTAATAGATACTTTTTAGAAAATTTATCTAACTTTATTAATTATGGTAAATATGAAATAGTAATGAAAAATTGCAATAGTCCTTAATTTTTTTGTATAATTATTGCATTTTTTTTATATTAATTTAATTGAAAAAAATGTGGGTTTGTTATTATTTTAATTTTGAATGTGCTTTTTTATTTGGATTTAATAACATAAGTACGTAATTTTCTGAACAATCAATTAAACTATTTGCATGCTTACGGTGTCATCAGTAAATATAAAAACTATTAATAAATTGCCTAGACAGAAATTATGTTTGCGGCCCTTGACTTTTGCTTTTGAGGGCCCTTGACTAACACTGTTTAGGGGTCCTAGAGTAACAATATTTGGCTATTAACGTAATCTATGTTTTATTGAAAAAAAAAGCTCAGGAAAGACCATGACTAAATCCACCCCGTTTCCAGATATATGGAATTAGGCCAAAAACATTTCCAGAATTGTAAAACGTAGATATTTAGTCTTGAAACTTTCTACAGAAAAGGGAAATCTATAAAAAATCATACTTAAGTAGACTATTTATTGTTTTATAAAGTAGTTCAGTACTAAATTTACCTCTGTGTCCAGATATATGAAAAATTCTCCAAGAACATTTCCAGAATTGTAAAACGCAGATATTTAGTCTTGTAACTTTTTACAGAAAAGTGGAAATTTATAAAAAAAAGAAGTAAAACTATGTAGACTATTTATCATTTTATAAAGTTGTTCAGTACTAAATCTACCCCTGTGTCCAGATATATGAAAAATAGGCCAAGAACATTTCCAGAATTCTAAAATGCACATATTTCTTGTAACTTTTATCAGAAAAGTGTAAATCTATAAAAATGTATAACTAAGTAGACTATTTATTATTTTATAAAGTAGTCCAGTACTAAATTTACCTCTGTGTCCAGATATATGAAAAATTCTCCAAGAACATTTCCAGAATTGTAAAACGCAGATATTTAGTCTTTATACAGAAAAGTGGAAATTTATAAAAAAAGAAGTAAAACTATGTAGACTATTTATCATTTTATAAAGTTGTTCAGTACTAAATCTACCTCTGTGTCCAGATATATGAAAAATAAGCCAAGAACATTTCCAGAATTCTAAAACGCACATATTTCTTGTAACTTTTATCAGAAAAGTGTAAATCTATAAAAATGTATAACTAAGTAGACTATTTATTATTTTATAAACTAGTCCAGTAATAAATCCACCACATTGTCAGATATATCAAAAATAGGCCAAGAATATTTCCAGAATTGTAAGACGTAGATATTTAGTATTGTAACTTTGTACAAAAAAGTGGAAATCTATAAAAATATATAACTTAGATATTTTGTCTTGCAATTTTGTACACAAAAGTGGAAATCTATAAAACAAAAGTAAAACTATGTAGACTATTTATCATTTTATAAAGTTGTTCAGTACTAAATCTACCCCTGTGTCCAGATATATGAAAAATAGGCCAAGAATATTTCCAGAATTCTAAAACGCACATATTTCTTGTAACTTTTAACAGAAAAGTGTAAATATATAAAAATGTATAACTAAGTAGACTATTTATTATTTTATAAACTAGTCCAGTAGTAAATCCACCACTTTGTCAGATATATCAAAAATAGGCCAAAAATATTTCCAGAATTATAAGACGTAGATATTTAGTATTGTAACTTTGTACACAAAAGTGGAAATCTATAAAAAAAAGAAGTAAAACTATGTAGACTATTTATCATTTTATAAAGTTGTTCAGTACTAAATCCACCCTTGTATCCAGATATATGAAAAATAGGCCAAGAACATTTCCAGAATTATAGAACGGTGATTTTTAGTCTTGTAACTTTGTATAGAAATCTATAAAATTGTATATCTAGGTAGACTATTTATTATTTTATAAAGTAGTCCAATATAGTTTGTAAACAGCAATAATGTGCAGTATTCAGAAATGTCAACGGTAATTCTAGACCATCGATATATGTCTAGTGCGTTGATGATTAATTTAACTGCTCAATAAATTATGTTTCATTTATGATTTCAAAGAATCTTATTATGGAGGTGCTTCTTACAACCATTTGTAAACAGTTTATATAGTTTATTATTATATATATAAACTATATATAAATAAATAAAACAATAAGATGACCTCCACTTAATCTTGAACACAAACAAGGAAATACTGTGTCTTAGTGGACTATAAAGTAAGGATGTCACTATTATTATATCTTTTAATATAATATTTACTATAAAACTTCAAAGTCCAAGTCCAAAAATAATCCAATATCAGGAACGGCACAAAACGAGACTGATTATTTAATGAAAAAGAAAATTATATTTTGGTCATGTAAAATTTAATTTATTTTTGAAATTTTCTAACCATACTACATTGAATCCGGACTCAAAATTCAAACTTTAAATAAAATAATCATCTGCTAAATCACAACGTAAAAATGAATAATTATGCAACACGCATATAAAAAATAATTATTGCATAAAACTGAAATGAGTTAATGTAATATAAGTATATTTCAATTTCAATTTAAATTACACATTTACAAGAATTCATTTGTCAATGTTTAACGTCGTAAACATAAATAATGAAGTGACGTGCACGCAACGTATTAAATCAATTGTTGTACAAATGTTTCCTATTGCTGTTAATGCAAATTTCAAACGTGACCGAACCCACAATTTTTATATTTATTTGCATACAATTATCATTGAAAATATATTTTAATATTATCATTATCTTTCTCTTATAAACATATAAAAAAATAAGAGATCGAAGCTCGAAGCTTTGATGTATTATCTTTACACTACTTAAAACTATTTTTATGATAGGATTTTTTTTATTATCAAGAAAAAAAAAACAGTAAAGATTTACGATTTTATTTTTCTTTGAGCAATGATTTTGTTAATGTCTTTTCAATTTACTACCTTGTTTTTCTAAAATCCAGGCCCTACCTATAAATTCTATGCGTATTTTTAGTGTTATAAAATCATGTATAATTATAGTAATTATTATCAAATATTGATAATTAAAATTTGATTTTAATTATAATAATTATTTCCTAATTTTATATTTTTCTATTCCATTTGATACACAAAATAATTATATCTTAAATTAATTTAAACTTGATTTTTTTAATATTCATAAATACTCTTAACATGAAGTAATTAGTTGACCTTTCTAAGAAGACTTCCATCATCAGTGTAGATAGTTATGAAGCACATTATTTATTGAAAATATTGATATCCTAACTATTTTCTTTTTAAACTAAATTGTTTAGTAATACATTTTTATAAGTGTTAGTCTTTGATAATATTTCTTCTGTATTTCGAAAGAAATGTTATGATTAATGAACTTCTTACATTTTATCTCTTTACTTGTGAAATCTCCAATAATAGACATTTTGATCGATGCACTAAAATAATAAAATTTTTGAGTTATTATATTATTAAATATTTTCAATTTATTTACAATATATTTATTTTTATCTGGTTAAAACATTATTATTAAATAATTGAATAAAACTAAAATTAAATATCAACAAAAACATGCTTTCAACCCACTACTCTTAATAAAAACTAAACTAAATGATGTTTACGTCTATGTAGAAAGGTCATCGACCCACACTTTTCTGTTATTCAAATTTTATAATTTATTAAGATTAATAAATAATTATTAAAAGCCTTAACATTTAAAATTATATCAATATTGACTACATTTATATGCGGAAACAATATTTTTATTAAGATTTAATCATAATATTTTTAGAATTTATTTGTAATTCCGTCAAGTTTTTTCTTTGTTTTGTTATGAGATTTTCAAACCGGACTAATCGAAGCTCCACAATATGAGTGTAATTCATTAAATTTTGTAGTTTTAAATTACTACACACTTTTATTTTTCTTTATACAATCAGAACTATTTATGTGGTTTTAAAGTTTGTATATAAAAATTGAAAGACAGATAAATTGTTTATATAAAAATCAATCAATAAATAATTTTGCTCCGAACAATTAATAAAAACAATATTTATTGCAGCAATAAATTCTATAAAAATAAAATAAAATTTTACTGCTGCAAATGGCCTATGGCCCAATAGTTTTTATAAATAATAGCATAATACAGAAACAATTTGTTAGAATGTAAGTTTTATTATATAATAAAGTAATATTAAAATAAATTATATAGAATCAATAATATAAATGGTTATAATGTTGTAAAATTTTATTTTAAAAGATATATTTACTTGTACAATGTTTTGCACATGATCTTAAGAATTAGGAAAAATTATACTTTTTCAATGTACAGTATTGAAGTACCATTTTATAAAAGTTGTAACCGAATTTTTTGAATACTTTTATATAATAAAAATATTGTAAAATATAACATTTATGGAAATAGTGAATATTATATGAAATAAACTAGAATATGGAAATTTTGTATTATAAAATGATTGACATTATAGTACAAAAATAATTGTTAGGAAAATATCACTAATTCGCATTTGCATTATTTTTTAATATATTGTTTTGATATTAATTGTGAAAACACATTTATTAATTATTCATGTATAAAATTCCGTCAGCGTATTTAGTTTTAAATAATCTAGATTGTATAATGTTGGAAGCTTCGACAGAATTGGCACGACGTGTGCCATTTATATTTCATTTGATTAATCGATTGGCGCAGAAATAAACACATTTCAATTCCAAACTGAAATGCAATATCGTCAGATGCACATGGAATAAATGAATAGATCGAAACCGTGAATTTCGCAGCCGTACATTGAAAAAGGTAGAAGGAGAACAGCAATCATTAAAATTCACGAGAGTTCGTCTAATATTCAAAGAATCAAAACATTATATCATCAAAATTTGAGTGCCTCTTCGAAGAAACTCCGGCGCGTTATTATTGATTCAGGTTAGATGAAATCTAGAGAAGGAGCACGTCGCGCTGCTTATTTATTAATCCCATAACATTGCGGTTTCCTAAAGATAAACGATTTCCGATCGATGCAACAGCAAACCTGTACATTATCTGTGGCAACTAACAACGATATCTGACCACATCATTGGAATATATGGAGGTACAAAGTGAATATAAATTAGAACGTGTTTAATGCTGTCGCCTTTTTTTAAAAACTTCTCAAATTATTATTTTATTGCCGTTGCTTTCTCAAATGTCCATTTTTTTTTTCGTTTTATTATTTACACGTTATGTAAATCCAAATTATATTCATCGCATCGCTGATCCGCGTTACGTAACTGCAATTGAATTAGCGAGAAGTTGAAATATACATAATGCAATTTTCTTGCGAATTAAATTTTGTTCCGTTATTTAGTATGCAAAGTATCTTCTATAATGTTAAACGCGCATTTAACAATAAATATTAACATAAATGTTTTGTTTTTAAACAACTATAGCTATATATTTTTTTTTAAATATTAAATAATAGTTTTGTAATAACTTCTGTTCAAATGCTATCAACTATATTTGGATAGCTTCTTATTTATATGAAATTGTTATTAATAGATTATTTTTTGCATGAAGTGGAAAATTTACATGATTTGTACTATTTTTTTTATTATGTAAATATTTAGTTCTAGTCTCATCTGCAAAGTGTTCTTTATTACTATATGTTACCGAAATGACTTATTATTATTAACATACATATGTTAATAATAATAAGTAATGTCGTAATTTTCGGTTAAGAACGGAGATATATTATTTTTTATTATTAAACGTTTATTTAAATTATATAATATATAGTTCTATAACTCTTTGCCAAATTGATATCTTTTACTAGCAAAAAAATAGAAATATGAATTTCGCAGGCTTTTTCTAACACACGAAATACATGAAAATCTGATGGTAATAAAAAAGAAATTTAGTGATGAACGATTACATTTTTCTCGCTAAGATTGTGTGGAACTCAAACATTATTTCTAGAAAAAGATTTCAATTTAACTAATATTTCGGTCGTCTTCAGCACGTAACAGCACCATTACTTTGGATATCAGAAACATTTTTGGCTGTTGGTATAGTAGTTTTCATCAATATAAAAAAAGCACGAAAATATACCTTCTCGTTCATCTTCAAATCCTTATAAAACAAATTTTGACTAAAAACAATGAACTTTTATTAAATCGTAAACTAGAATCTCGGCTTCCAAAAAATACACGAGCTCGAAGAAAAAATCCGAGATTATCCAATATTTTCAGTATGAAGAATGGTAATAATATTAGTTTGTTTATTTTCATATATTTATACAAAAACTGAAAATTGCGTATGGAAAACTCATTTCAAAATCTGTAATAATTTTATTTTAAAGTAAATATTTAGTTTAACTATTTCTTAAAAGTAAACTATCATTTTTTATTATTTAGTTCTCCTAAATTTAATGACTATTAACATGCATATGCTATTTTTAATCATCTACGGAAAAAATGCTTTAATTTGTACAAAAATTGAATAATAGTTATGAAAAATAACGAACTTTTAACTCAGAGGTTGGCATTCTTTTTTTATATATTATTATCTATTTAATTATTGCTAGTAAAATGATTTTTTTGCTATTCAACACTAACTTACGTGTAGTGAAACATGGTAGCAGCAATTTCACACATAAAGAGCTGCATGCGGCTCTGGAGCCATGGGTTGCCGATCCCCTGATTTAACACTCGTCTCGTCACCGATGTTTGCACTAGAATCATTATTTTGTACATTTTATTGAAATAATGGTCCTAAATAAGCAATTAATACAAAAATAATCCTATTCTATGCGATCTAGATATTAATAAAACAATCAAGAGTTACTAATTTATCTTTAAATATTTTTATAAATTGGCAAGTATTTAATGATTGTGAATCTATATTTTGATTCTTAATTAAGTGATTGTTTAAATGAAATGAAAGTGATTCTGTAATCAAATTAATTTAAATTATAATATTTTCTTTGGTATATAAGAAATTTGTGATAAAAACTACTTAAAAGATTAAATAAATTCTCAATGTAAATTTTATGATTCATTTTATGTTTTGGACGCAATTTGATGTAATTTTACTCAATTCACGTACATTGCTCCTAGAAACTTTTTTACGAATGTGCAGATATTTTTTTTGATCCATCTTGTATAAAATTATTACCAACAATTTCGATAATATATAACATTAATAAAAAATAGTCTAATATGCTGTATTTTGCATTTATTGCAATACAGGAAAGAATGTATTCAGTTGGATGAATGTTTCATCAGCCGGAAGTCGATGCGCAATAATCGTCATTTGGAGATTTCGATCGAAGAACGAAAGTGACCTTTGCATGTATATTTAGCTATTCGAATCATCCTCGTATTTATATACTTTTACTTACATTTCCTTATTACATGTTTCTTTGTTGATCTTCGTGATATTTGCCATTTAAATATCATGGTTTAAATCCTATAAAACAATGTAATTGACAATTTTTCAATAATAAGTAATTTAGTAAAAGTATTGTTATTTAAAATTTAGTAAAAAAAAATCATTATATAAAAAAATTAAAATTAAGTTTAACATTTGGAACTTAAAACTATTGTTTTCATTTTAAAATTATAAAGAAATAATATTTATGTTTTGTTGATCTAATGATGAACTATGACAAAAAATAGTGGAATGGTTTGAATGAAAGTTTTGCTTTGTGATGACTATTACTTTTTTTTTGTATCTGAGAGTGAAAGTTTTCTCAAGTATTGTATTGCAGACGTTTAAAAGTATATAAAGTTAATTACTTCCACATTACACTTGTATCTCGTGTTCCGGATATTATACGATCTAAATTGCTACTTCGCAGAACCTAAATCCATTTAGCTCGCCCTCAATTAACATCTTACTGAAGAAATTACCTACTATACCGCAATGTATACTGTACGATTCACATATTACTAATTGAAATTTTAAAGGCACTTTATTGAAACACGAATTGTTTATTGTTATTACATAATAATAGTATTTTGAAATAAAGGTATAAACGAGGGCTTTCGAGGTCGGGCAAAATCCATAATGTCTATATTAAGTATTCATTATGTAAATGGTACACAAACTTTTTCCATTTCCCCATTTATATGTGAAGAGTTCACTTTCTAATAATATATAGAAGAAAATCGATTATTCGTCTTCTAAGTTTAGAATTACTAGAAAATAAGTTTTTATTTATACAATCATAAAATGTGATGAAATAAAATTAATTAAAAAAAATAATTTAAAGTCAATTATGAAAATATTTTGTGTAAAAATTAAAATTCTAAAATGATGATGTGAATCCCCAAACATTTCGGTTTTATTAATTATTCAAAATTTCCTTTATAAAGTTTTAACTCCACGTCTCTGGTGTATAAAAAGTTTGCTTTGCTTTTCATTTTGATGCACAGATTATATAATTTTTTTATTATTATTTACTTTAACACTGACAAGAAAAACAGTAGTTAAAAAAATATTAAATTGCAAAAATATCGTTAAAAAAATTGTGTTGAAATCTATTTTTTTATAATACTTCTTAGTATTTTGATTTCTTGTGACGATTTTCACAGTTCAGAAGTTATTTTTATTATATAAACTGTGTTTTTTTTATTATATATAAATCGATAAACATAAATAAGTATTGCTGGCATGGATAGTAAATTAGTTTATAACTACGTAAAGTCGAACTGCTGGAATTGATTTTATCGAAGCCGTATATATTATTAGCAATTTATTTCTTGAATTCTCTGAATGAATCGATCGATCGATCTGCTATTGACATGCATATAAAATAATCCATTCACCATGCACAAACATTTAATTATACTTATTTTATCTGTGTTTATATTTATTTTTAATTTACTCAAAGTAAATGCAAAATCTAGACCCATTTAATAATATTATATATTTTACAAATAATGAAGCTTTTTAATTTAATTTGTAAAATCTTATATAATTTATTTTATTATCAAAAGTCTTGCGCATTTTTTTAAAATATAAAACCAGCATAAAGTGAAGGTAATGTAAAAAAAATAGTAGATGTTTTGTAGTAGAATTAGTGTCATATTTCAATATTTTAATCGTTTTTCATCAATTATTTTTTGGAAGATAGATTACCAAGCCTGTTTATTGTTGTTTATTTTTATGTAGTTTTTAAGTCCTCGTTTAGTCCAGCACTACTGTACTTTTTTTAATAAATGACTTGGTGGTGATTACTACAAAATGTTGAAAAATTACTATTTTTACAAAAATGATTGAAAAATTTAAAATAATAAATAGGGTTAAAAATAATAATATTATAATAAAAGCTAATACTTTTAAATAATCTCATAAATAAATTCTGGTGAAATATTTATATTAATGCTTATAATTATATTTTTATGTGAAATGAAGTTGATCTAAATAAATGAGATGAGATATATTTTATATAGAAATTATATATTTTAATTTTGAATAAATTGGAAAAACGGTGAAACTATACACTATAATTTATATAATATAGATAAATACTAGATAAATGATATGTTTATGAGTATCACTAATGCATCTATTTAAGAATCTATGTCGAATAACGGAATATGTTCGTTCATATTATTCTGACACTTTTTGCTATAAAAGTATATAAAAAATTAAAATCACATAAAATTAATAAACATACAGAAAAAATAACTTTATTAATTAGTTTATTACATTTGTTCATTATTCCTAATGTAATAAAAGTACAAAAATGACTATTAAATTGTTGATAATGTGCATAAACCATAATATATTTTTTATGAAAGTAGAAACTGTTGATTTTACAGATGATTATGTATGGTTATATCAATTATTATTAAATTTTAAAGCTGTTCTTAACTGTTTCTTTGATACGCTTAAACGTACCTAAAACAACTAATTTGTAAATAAAATAAAATTTAATGTTTTTTTAAAATTATTTACACCTAAAAACATAAAAAAAAATTAAATATTATTTACTGTGATTCTTATTACAATATAACTTGATTTTTTATTTAAAATGTTTTAATTTACCTCAAAAATGTTAAAATTGTAATAAATAAACTTGGTTTATTGAAAATATCATTAATAAGATTCGTTTATTTGATGTAATCTAATATAAAACTAGGATTACAACATGTCATAAATTCCTAATATGAAGATGTGGTTTCGGCCAGTTTGTAATTTTGTCACGGATTTTTGCGTGTGGTTTATGTAATGGAAATTCAAATTATTTAACAAATCTATTTTGATTATGGATTAAGTACTAATATAGTTGAACTTAGAGAATTAAAAAATAATATTAGGAAAAGGAATAATGGAAGTATTATTACAATCCTTCAAGACTGATATCTTTTTTACATTAAGTTGTGGGAAAAAAAAATATTGTAACAAAAATTTTTACTTGTATAAATATGAAACTCTTGCAAAAGCTCTTTTTGTTCAGCAAATAATGACAAATTTAAAAAAAATATTCTATTATTTCAAAGAAAATAATATTTTATCGCTCAATATTGTCAAAATTATAGAATTAATTTTTAGCCTGTTGGACTTATCTGCACATGTTTGAAGTATATTCTCAAATAACATATGGTCTGAAAAATAAGGTAGAATTAATTTATAGTAAATTTTTTGTCGCTATAAAAAATAACAAAGAATTTTAAAGAAAGTTCTTGTTAGTAAATATTTACTAAACAAATTTTCTTACATCTAATTTAATCAATTACTTTTGTAATTGTGTATTAAATCATTCTAAATGTTAATTCCATGTAAATTTTCGTCGAAACATCAATAAGAATGAATTAACAATTAGTGGATTAGAACGTGACTTAGGTGACTTTCATATTTCATACAGATGTTTTATTGTACTTAGAAATGATGAAATATTCATTAAACAAGTACTGTTATTTCCGACTAACAAAGTACTCGGAACCGCATAATTGATTATATAATTCGACATTCAAAAAGATTATACGAATCTATGATTTCTTACTTTCAATTTGTGTTATGAAAAATATTATTAAAGATATCAAAGTTTATAGACCAATAACGGGAATCTCATAATCTGAAACTGCGCTCTGACTGAATGAATATAAAAGTTGTACTTTATGTGCCTTTACGATAAGGTTCATGAATATTCATGTGTGTTTTTTTGTACTACTTTACACGACTGCATTTACTGTTTTGTCTAGACGGAAAGACGAGAAAAAATGGGATTTGTAATTGTTCTCTGGGACAGAGAGAGAGAGAGTGAGATGGAGTTTAAATATCGATCACTGAACCAGACACATAGCAAACATGTGAATTCCAATGTGAACGGTCTTGAAAAGCACTGAGGCAACTTTTGTTCCTCTCGTCGACGGGAGTTGAGCAAATAAGTTGTTTGCATACGATCTGTACTATAAGTAGACCATAATAACCCTTTTGAGATTTCTAAGTGAAATCTATCTTTACGCCACGCCAGAAAAAATAATAACAGTTGTACAACAAATTTTCATTAATTCCAATAATTCAAACTTTGTAGAAAATTTAATTATTTATTTTAATTTTATTTTTTTAATATAGTTTTTAAAATATTGATATAAATATTCATATAATAATTAATTTTACAAATAAACTTATTTGTTCAT
Organism: Nicrophorus investigator; assembly: GCA_963457615.1. Lineage (NCBI taxonomy): Eukaryota > Metazoa > Arthropoda > Insecta > Coleoptera > Silphidae > Nicrophorus > Nicrophorus investigator. The sequence goes on from OY735140.1 coordinate 26,981,831, forward strand.
TAATTAAATTAGTTTTATTATCTATGAAGTTACTGATATTTATTTGCATTGTAGTTTTATTGAAATATTATATTTTTGTGAATAATGTCTATTTATTTTATTAACTCAACAAGAACAAATAATTAATTTAATTTTAAAAATCATGTATTTATTTGTTATATAATTTTTTTTATCTTAAGTTTGGTGATAACAAAATAAATTACAGAAACACATTTAAAACACATTTATTTAATTATTATTAAATTTAATTATTATTAAGCAAAATTAAGCAATTTCTAGCAATTTATTTAAAAAATATAACCCACCGATCAACAAAATTTGAGCTTACTAATATTATATATAAATGAGTGAAGAAGTGCAAGAAGACCATTGAATATTATGATAATCCAAAAATGTATAAATTAAAATAAATAGGTTCATGAACTAATAATAATAATAATACATTTTATTAATGAATAAAACATATCTAATGTCGAATTGTATACATTTTTTATTGTATTTTTAATGAATTATATATGTATAAGCAATTTCAAATAGGAAATATAAAAATAATATTGTAAGGTCAATGTTTTAAATGCATTATGTATACATTTTATTTATTTTTTTATATCATTATTTTTTTTTGGTTCAAGTTAAGTTAATAAAATGTCTATCTACAAAATGCGAATGAATGATTAATTAAAATATGAATAATATTCTATATACTATTCATGATACAATTTACTGGTTTGTATAAGATTTTTGTTTATATTACATTAAAATATAATATAAAAGTTAACATTGAAAGTAAGTGTATTTTTATATGAATATTATAAAATAATTACAAGCAGGAAATTCTTAAAGTCAAAGTTGTAAATGATTTAAAATTATAATCTTTTTAATTTAAATTGCAAAAATTATAGTTGTTTTATGAAGTATCCAAAACTTACACAATTTCAAATTCAATTTTAATTTTCGTATTGTGCTTCAGGGATGAAAATCTTTGGATACATTTGAATATTTTATTTGTCTTTTGGTTTTATACTAAATGTGTTTATTTCGGTTCGGCTCTTTGAATAAAGAACTCGTCTCTTTAAACAATTAAATTATAATAAAAAAGATGTAGTTTTTTATAATTCTTTTTAATTTAAATTGGAAAATTATAGTTATTTTATTATGTATCCAAAACTTACACAATTTCAGGGATGAACATCTTTAGATAATTTTGAATATTTTATTTGTTTTATAGTAAATCTGTTTATTTCGGTGCGGCTCTTTGAATAAATAACTCGCTTCTTTAAACAATCTATTGATTTTATCGGTTGGCCCGAAGACCTTTGGTTACTCATCACAGCATGCGGCTCTTTAATATTTATATCTTAAAAATGGCTCTTTAATCCAAAAAGGTTGACGACCTTTAGTTTAGATAAAAATTCTGTGTAGATATTTAATGTAGATACTCTTAAGGATCGTTATCTACAATATTTATGAGACCTCTTACTTTTGGAGTTATAAAACCAATATCTATTTCTGCCACCAAATACACAAGAATATGCGGAGGAATTAATGATGTTATAATGTACATAAACAAAATAAAACTAGTACTCAATTTTTGCTTTCATTAGAAAGTTTCTTAGTGAGTAAAAAATTGTGTACAGAATTTTATTTTTTCATTTTATAAAATTTTCTGAGGTTACCTCGTTTATTCTATTTTTCCTGCTGCGATTGTAGACTGCTCCAGTTAAGAAAGCGAAGTAGTTCATATTTGTTTTCTTTATTGATGGCTATTTATAATTATATACCAATATTGAGTAATGTTGATTTTTGCACTGCTGGATAAAAAGATTGGAAATAAAAATACTTTATTAAAATTAACAATAATAAATATAATTTATTGAATTTTTACTCATTTTTTAAATAATTTGTATACTTTATTTTTAAGAACGAACTTATATAATTTATAGTCATAATTTTCATGAATTAAATGTGTTTGAAAGTATAGTTAGTGGGAAAATTGTGTTAGTGTTCGATATGCTAAAATGTTGATTTTTGCACCGCTGGATAAAAAGATTGGAAATAAAAATACTTTATTAAAATTAACAATAATAAATATAATTTATTGAATTTTTACTCATTTTTTAAATAATTTGTATACTTTATTTTTAAGAACGAACTTATATAATTTATAGTCATAATTTTCATGAATTAAATGTGTTTGAAAGTATAGTTAGTGGGAAAATTGTGTTAGTGTTCGATATGCTAAAATGTTGATTTTTGCACCGCTGGATAAAAAGATTGGAAATAAAAATACTTTATTAAAATTAACAATAATAAATATAATTTATTGAATTTTCACTCATTTTTTAAATAATTTGTATACTTTATTTTAATGTACATTTTTAAGAACGAACTTATATAATTTATAGTAATAATTTTCATGAATTAAATGTGTTTGAAAGTATAGTTAGTGGGAAAATTGTGTTAGTGTTCGATATGCTAAAATATTGATTTTTGCACTGCTGGATAAAAAGATTGGAAATAAAAATACTTTATTAAAATTAACAATAATAAATATAATTTATTGAATTTTCACTCATTTTTTAAATAATTTGTATACTTTATTTTAATGTATATCTTTAAGAACGAAGTTATATAATTTATAGTAATAATTTTTATGAATTAAATGTGTTTGAAAGTATAGTTATTGGGAAAATTGTGTTAGTGTTCGATATGCTAAAGTTGGAAAGCTTGCGAATTGAATATGTAGAGCGCGCATTGGAAAATAATCCGATAACAATCTGATAAAGGAGCAGCATTCGAAGAAAAGTATTTTCTCATAACAGATTGATCGGATATGAAGTCACTTCCACAAATATTTACAGGAATTTCCTGGAGTACAATTTCTTAGAAAAATTATATTTATTTTTGAAATATTGAGGAAATTATTGATAATTTATCAAAATTAAAACAAAATTTACTGACTGAATTACTGACTATAGTTTTAAATATATTTTCATTATTAATATATTATTAAATTAGACTTGAAAGTTAGATGTTGGAGTATGTAGCAGTATTTTTCAACCTGTAGGGGAACGACCTTAAATTTAGCAATTTGTCTCTAGTCTCTGAAAGTTTATCAGTAATTACAGTACAACTACAAATAATTACGTAAAAGGAATAAAATAAAATAAGACGTAAAAAATCGTGAAAAAACTTGTTTTTTCAAACTGCCCTGGAAAGTTAAGTAGCGCTAAAAGGTTGTAAAACGCTATAATAAAGTTAGTGTTATATTTTAAGCATTTATTAACTTATTGTGAGAGAAATAAAATTATAATTAAATAGCATAAAATTGCTAATAAAATGTAGAATTGATGAAAATTAAAAGCAGCAAAGTGTGCAATTATCATGTGATAATGTTAGTAAAAGGCGAAGAAAAAAATAATAGATGGATGTGATCATCATAGCTGTTAAACGATTTATTAGAAAATAAATATGAAAAGAGAATACAAAACCAAATTAATTACTTAAATGAATGATTGCATCGTATTTGCAATGAATGGAAATGCAACAATGCAAACAAGCGTCGAACCTTTCAATATTTATGAAACGATCCGCGTCTCGACAGTGCATGTGCGAGGGATTAGAAGGTCATGGAATGCAATTCAGTAGAACTATGCAAATCATTTTCGCGTTCAATATAATTTTTGCTTCATTTCGTAATTGCATTTACGTTTTTAGATTGAATTGTGAAGAAAAAAAAACGTTTTCTTTTGTATCCATCTCAATATCAATCCAATTAATTTTTTCTCTGAAATGTATAATATTTTAACGGATGGATGAGGTCATGCGTGTTTTTCTATATAGTAATTATTGTCATTTTAAATTGATATGAAAGGAAACGTGTTTGACATTTTGAGGACGAGCAATTAACGAAACGACTCATATATGAATGAAACTTTTACGTTGTTACAATTTTTTTTTTATAAATAAACGATTAGATTTTTTAATCGTGAATTATCAAATGTAAAATGATTCATATTCTAGTATTTCTATATATCATAAATATTCGAATAAATAAATATATAATTGTTTGTGATAATTTTATTTGAAATAACAAATATGTAACAGTGATTAATATTTTTCTTAATAAAAAAAATCTTAATCCAACCATTGTTTGAAGGTAATTAAACACCATTTTTAATTAATATGTATCACTGACCTACTTTTCCTTAAAATTTATCAATTTCAACATTCTGACAATAAAATTAAAATTACCTATAATAAAATCGTTTTAAAGAAATACAAATACTTTCAAATTATATAATTTTTTAATTATAGTTAGGAAATAAATTTAAAAAAATATAATGTTTAATTAGAAAAACTTCATGAAATTAATTTTATTTAAATTTGGACGGTAATTTGACTACATTTTTTATTAATAGTTATTTAATTCTTTTAACATATATTAATTTCAATATTCTATTAATAAAAGTAATAATTTATGAATATCATTTATTGAAAATGCATTAAATAGATTTTATGATAATTAATTTTAATTGAAAATTCAATGTAAGTTTTATATAAAATAGTTTTGATATTAATATTTTTGAGATGTTAAAAAATGTATTTATTTTTCTGCTGGATGTTTAATCGTTCAAAGAAAAACACAAAAGTTTTGGTAATGGCAGGTTTATTCAAAACTTAATTAAATTGAAGAAAATGTGAAATAAATAATTATTATCGTTTTGATTAATAAATTTTGAAGGATTTTGCAAAAATTGAACAAAATTAATTCTTGTTCCAATTATCTGCTAATATTTTATAGAAAAAATAAAATAGCATTAAATATTGTACAATCAGCTGTGCCAAAAATTTTAGAAATATAAATGTTGATATTATTATGTTAATAATATTAGTTTCATGTTTTTAAATAAAAAAATAAATATTTAAATCATTAAGATTTTTGACTTTTTTTTGAAGCAGTCAAATATTAAATCCTGTCCAATGTATAGAATGAAAACAATTTTATTAATTTTGTTTTCAACTTTAAAATTTTTGTAGTATTTTTTTTTAAATAATTTTACGATTAAAGCTATAAAATAAATAATGTGTAATTTTTGTATAAAAAATGGAAATTACTAAGACGAGAAAAAGGAATTTATTTTTTTTATTAACATTGTAAAACGGAAGCACGTATTTTTTTATTAATTTCTAAAATAAGAGCTGCCTGCATCAAATTACCGCAAAATTAATTAAAACTAATTATATATTTTTTAATTATGCAATTAAAAACCAACATTTTCTTATACATAATTATCGTTCACTATAATCGTAATCAACATAATTTCTATATAAATATTGATTTTAGAAAATCCAATTACCAACTTCGTATTAAATGCACGCGAGTTGAGTTTAATTAAATGCAACGATTAAAGAAAACTTAACAAATATTAAACTTTTAATGTTCATGTTTGCTGAATTCGTATGTACGTTTTCGTTTTCATATGTAATTGCGAACGTAGTTTTTGAAACAATTTTCTACCTACGGAACACCGAGAGAGAGATCCCGGCTAAGAGGAAGTTCTTTATTATACAAGCGTTGTTTAGAGTTTAATTTTGTGTGTTCCATAATTGAGTCAGTTAAACGGGAAAGTGAACATCCTCAGGATTAAATTTAATTCATGCGATCGTTCCAATTCGGGACTGGATCAATTAATCTGATTAAACGCTACAATCAAGGACTTTTGACGTAATGAATTTTTCATATGAAATTTAATCAAGTAATTCATTGTTTATTGGATTAATATGAGGATTTTGGGACAATGAAATCATTGATGGTAATTCACGTTCTCATAATCCATATCAGTTGTTAAATCTATAGTCAAATGTATTATCAAATGTACTGTCAAATGTACTGTCAAATGTACTGTCAAATATACTGTCAAATGTACTGTCAAATATGCTGTCAAATGTAATGTCAAATCTACTATCAAGCATTGTACTAATCGATTTCCCCAATTTTCCGGACTGTTTGAAACCAGACTAATCGAGAAACTAAATATATGTAAAAAATAAATCGTAAAAAAAGAAATTTGACTTTAAAATGAGAAAAAAGGGTCATTTGTGTACAGATTATAATTTAGTGTACTACTTTTTTTTAGTTTGTTTTTACAAAACTAAACCAAATAAAAAGGTACTGCTTCTAAGTTCACTGCATCATTCGGAGAAATTGAAAAAAAAATATGCAATTATACCGAATACAAATAGATTATATAATATTAAATTCGGTGTAGATGTGACCGACTAAATAACCAGAAAATTACACTAAATCTCGGAGACTGCCTCTGCAAGAATTTTTCAATATTATAGATTTACCCGGGATAATTGCAGGAATTTTATATAAAGAAACCACGGGAGAAGGAATTTTTATTTCAATTCGGAGAAAAACTTGCCATGGAATATCAAAACTAACAACAGCAGAGAAAAAATAGCAAAATCATTAATAAATGTAGGTACATGTACTGTCAAATGTACTGTCAAATATGCTGTCAAATGTAATGTCAAATCTACTATCAAGGATTGTACTAATCGATTTCCCTAATTTTCCGGACTGTTTGAAACCAGACTAATCGAGTAACTAAATATATGTAAAAAAATAAATCGCACAAAAAGAAATTTGACTTTAAAATGAGAAAAACGGGTCATTTGTGTACAGATTATAATTTATTGTTTTACTTTTTTTTTCGGTGTAGATGTGACCGACTAAATAGCCAGAAAAATATACTAAATCTCGGAGTCGGCCTCTGCAAGAATTTTTCAATATTCTAGATTTACCCGGGATAATTGCAGGAATTTTATATAAAAAAACCACGGGAGAAGGAATTTTTATTTCAATTCGGAGAAAAACTTGCCACCGAATATGAAAACTAACTACAGCAGAGAAAAAATAGTAAAATCATTAATAAATGTAGGTGCATATACTGTCAAATGTACTGTCAAATGTACTGTCAAATATGCTGTCAAATGTAATGTCAAATCTACTATCAAGCATTGTACTAATCGATTACCCCAATTTTCCGGACTGTTTGAAACCAGACTAATCGAGAAACTAAATATATATAAAAAATAAATCGCACAAAAAGAAATTTGACTTTAAAATGAGAAAAAAGGGTCATTTGTGTACAGATTATAATTCAATGAAAGTTTAGTTTGTTTTTACAAAACTAAACCAAATAAAAAGGTACTGCTTCTTAGTTCACTGCATCATTCGGAGAAATTGAAAAAAAAAATGCAAATATACCGAATACAAATAGATTATATAATATTAAATTCGGTGTAGATGTGACCGACTAAATGCCAGAAAATTACACTAAATCTCGGAGACTGCCTCTGCAAGTATTTTTCAATGTTCTAGATTTACCCGGGATAATTGCAGGAATTTTATATAAATAAACCATGGGAGAAGGAATTTTTATTTCAATTCGGAGAAAAACTTGCCACCGAATATCAAAACTAACAACAGCTAGGCAGAGAAAAAACAGCAATATCATTCATAAATGTAAGTGCAGGTTCACACAAATGGAAAACATGCCAGACAAAATATTACAATGACAATAAGACTAACAAAATCTGTCTTGAATGTAAAAAATACGTATGTGTGTATCCAGAAACCTAAATTTGTAAAAAAATGTGGTGAAAATAATTTATTTATTTCAAAGTTTTTTCATTATTAAATTGGTTAATACCATTACTTTATATTAAGAAATATAATTTAATATAAAGACGGATCATTTGACCGGTCACGGTAGAAATAGGTACATGACGTATAGGAAGGTTTGGTGTTAATATAAAATCATGTTAAATAAAATATAACTACAAACTTATTCAATTTATATAATTGTTTAATAATTATAGAATTTTAAAAAATATATAACAATTTTAAAGTTTAAAGTTTATTGAAAAAATATTATTTTATATACACAAATATTCATTAATGTTCTTTTGGTCTAGGTAGAAAATTTCTTGAAAAATGTTGATGGAATAATATTAGAAAATTAAATTGATTAGCAAATAAGCAGTAAAGAATTATAATATAAAATTTTATTATTTATTGACTCTACTAATGGCACAAAAATTAGGTGTAAATAAATATTTATTCTAAAATGTCTAGTAATATTTTACGTTGCAATTCTTTCTGAGCAAAAATCCTCGTCTAATGGCATTGTTACTTACACAAAGGAAAAATTTGCGAGTTGGTTTAAAGAGAAATCTATTAGCATCAATTTGGTTCGCGCGAAAAAATAATGATAATTTAATAATACGCGATGAAGAGAATAGTAGTTAATTCTTATACAAACATAAGCGAAGTGATTAAAACTGTTTTGGTAAATGTGTCCATGGATTTCATGGAAATTGCCAATAAAGATATCAGAAAATATTCCCCCACTATTATAGAGAATACAATTTGCAGTTTTTACCTAAATTCTTTGACTCCTCAGTCACATTCCAACCGGGAGACTTCAAACATTGTTTCATATATTAATAGTTGATAAAAGTTGTTTAGCAGTTTCTCCATATCGAAGCTTAGGTAAATATACACATTCTTCTATTAATTATACGTGTAACGTAGAATTTAAAAAATTTTATTCGTCATAATTAAATTAAATTATTTTGTATTAATAATCAAAATTAATTAATTTTCCATTAAATTGGAAATATTATATTTTAAATATTGCACTTCTTTTCTTAAACATTATTAATAAATGTTAGAATTATTAAAAAAATACAAAATAATAATTATTACGATTTAATTCAAAATAATTATTGAATCTAAGAAAGTTTGTATAATAAAAACTATTTCAATTATGAACCATTTGCGTTCACTTTACTTGAACAAGAATTAGCACTTTTCTAGATATATTTGGACATGTATTTATTTATTAACATTGAAGTTATTTTTAGAAATCGTTGAAATTTTATTCCCCGCATTGTTTTAAAAACTTTAAGTCTATAAATCTAATTTATAAATGTTTTCTATTATAAATATGCCTGGGAAGATATTTTTTTCAATGATTTATGGATAATCGTGTATAATAATATTTTTTTTAAATAAGTAATCATTTTTATTAAAAACTATGGCAATTAGTTTAATTCATGCCGCATTTTATGGTATGCACGTTTTATTTGCTTTGTTAGTTTAAATGTTTAAGCAACATGTTACCGAGATACCTCGTGTATAGTTGGTTAAGATAGAAGATCTGTTATGGAATATTATGCAAGACAGTTGAATTAAATCTTATGTTATAAAATTACTTCAAAAAAATGTTGCACAAAATTAATGGAGACATGTAATTATAGCTTTTACATAACACTAAATTTGTAAAATGATAACTAATTTATTATTACATTGTGAAATAAAACATGTCTAGTATATGTTTTATTTAAGTATTAACTTTTTTATGAAAATAATCTTAATTACATAACTTTATGAATAATTATAATCATGAACAGATAAAAATTAAAAAATATTGATACAATTATAATAATGTAACTAAAAAGATCAAAGGATTATTGTCTATTAGATTTTCCTCCTTTTCCTGTAACTTTATAAATTTTATAAAATATCAATAATTTTAATTAATCAATAATCAAAATTAATGAGGTTATTATTGAAGAAGTTTGTAGAGAGAATTAGTTTATAATTAGGATACTTCGTAAAATTTAGGTATTTTTGCAATGGTACTAATCATCTTATAACTAGATAATGATATTGTATTGAAAGATACATGAAAAATATTTGAAAATATTACAATTCGAATAGTTGTTGTTGCCGATAAATCATGTACTAATATCATGTCTTGTAATGAATAAATTATTTTATTTGTTAATAAGTTTTTGTCCAAATTTTGCTAATTGATAAATTCATTTCTATCAATTATAGACAATTTCATATTTACTAAATAAATAACAAAAAAAAGTTGCTATTTTTTGAAAATTTTATGTAACTTTATACAAGTATTTCTTCAAACTGAAAATTGTATTTAATAACAGCAATTCATAAAGAAGTACGATTGATAGCAACTATTTAATGACTAAGAATATAAATGTAAATGAGAGTAAATTCAAATAAATATAAACTGCGTAAAAATCCGATGTTTGCGTTTGAACTGACCTATTTTAGGTTTTTAAAAATATACTGAATCAACAAAGTGAACAAGGGATTGAAGTAACGCAAAAATAAAACACGTTTTGCTATAGTAAATATAAACAAAGGACACGAATTGCTAAGTTGTGTAATTACAACCGTAGATAAACCAAAGTGATCTTCAACAATTTTCCTCTTCGTTTATTGAAATGAAACGCGTCATTTAATTGCTTATTAGTTCCTTCTGTTTATTTTCTTTATGCTAATTACAATCGATGCGTTTGCATTATGCAAGAAACGATAAATTTGCAACAATGATGTCACTGATTTTCGCTTGAGGCTTACACTTTTCAATTCGAAGTATGTCCTACTTGACCTACCCTCAAAATACAATTATTCATTATCTTTTTTTTTTGTAGTCGATTCACGTAAATTGGAAAAGGCGCAAAGAAGAAAATAATCTACATGAAAATATTTGTGTTTTAAATTAGCGCACGAACTAGAATTTGAATTTTATAGTTGCTTCCTTGGCTGCACGTGCTAACAGGAAAATGTAAATTTTTACAATGGATTCAGATTTACGCTTTTATATGAAGATTATCTGGTACTTTAGCAGACATTCTATACGTACACCCACGTAAATCCATATCATTAAAGCTTAATATGTTATGCAATTCAAATTTACTATCTGTTTGTATAGCAATACCTCGGCTTCATTATAGTCCAGTTTAAAAATTTCATTTAGTTTCTCAATTTTAAATTTATATTAGATATTATTACATACAATGAGCGCTTATGTGACTTCTTATGTGAATATTTGAAAAACTCTTAAAAATCATCATCTTTTTACTTTAGTATCGAATTAGTAAACTATTTTATAATCTATTACATATGTTGCTTAGCTTTCATAACTATGATACAGTTGAACATAATATTATATAATAGAATGGTTAGCATCTATCAAATACTTACTATTTATTTCACAAAAGTTAAGCAAACCATAACATGCTTGTACTTGGATCGGTAACATAATATTACACGAAATATAGTAGAATTACATTAGAGAAGATACTGATTTTGAATAGTAAAAATTTACTACATTCTTAGTAAGTTTACAACAGCATTTCTCAACATGTTTTGTACTTTCCCCAATTTTTGTCGCTTTGACAAATCGTGACACTATAAATTAAATTTAAAGTAAATGGTTGAAGAAATATAATAAAAAAAGTAATAATTATGAAAAATTATAATTAAAATATTTTAATTTGTTCTATTTTTAATTATATATATTAATTTTTTTTTGCGTATTTGAAATATTAAATCTATTTATATTTTTGTAAGCATGATTTTGAAAAATATGTTTTCGAATAAACTATAAATAGTATACAAGTATGTTGCAATCAAGGTGTTCATCTCGTGAATAATTGAGAAAATCATTGAAATAAACCTTATACATTTGACTTGCGGCTGGAGGCTGGCAATAAAGCAGCAATTATAACTTAAAACTTGTTATATTGGAGAATGCATGAGTAATGTCTCGGACATCGGAATAAATCTTTTACAAAAGAATAACTTTTACATCTAAATTATTACTTGAACACGACTGCAAAATAGTCTAAGAATAGTTTCAATACCGTCAGTTATTCATCTGAATTGTTTATTTGATTAGGTTTCGCTTTGTTTTTCAATTTGTAATTGCACATACCAACTGGAATTTATTATTAAACAATTGGTATAAATATTTATTTTTGCATTCTTTGTTGCATGCAACTTGTATAATTGTTGGTAATAAAGATCTAAATATAAGAAAAACGTTATATTTAGTAATATTTATTTATTTATTGAATGACATGTCTATTAAAACGGTTTTAAAGATTATTTTTCAAGGTTTTTCTGAGTTGCAATAAGATATTAACTAAATAGAAAAATAAACATAATTATTTTAAATAAATCTACATTTTCTTGGACATGAATTAGTGGCGGATTATCCATTAAGCCAATTAGGATAGTTGGGGACATTAAACTAATACATTTTCTATAATAATTTGAACTTGCCATAAATAATATGATTAGGGCCCCAACTATCCTTAATCCGCCTCTGACTGGAATATGCTCTTATATAATTCTTGAGTTGTGTCAAAAAATACAATTTCCGAATTGTTGATAAATAATTTTATTTATTGAATGATGAAAAATAGACTTCATAAATATATTTTTTATATAATATGTATGAATTGCGACAACATGTGTATGATTTATTTCCTTGCGTGAGAGTAAGTACTTTTTTCGTTTCAACTAAAAATGCGCAGAGTTAGGGAAAAAAAAAACTAGGATGTCATAAGGTTCCACGTGTAAAACACCCACCCACCCACAAGTAGAGTATCTTGTGCTAAATATATATGTGCTTAGCATAATTTTACCATCTACATTTACGCAGCTCTACACAAAAATATAAAACGATGCGAATTTCATTACGCTAAAAATGTTTGTTCGTGTACGGAAGAATTCTGCTCAAGATTACATCCCCCATTCTTCGCGCCGCCTTTTATCACTTCCCATAAGATCGAGAATGAGCGTAACCTAACGAGAAATAAACAGGAGTCCGCCCTTTTCCGAATTGATTCAAGCGAAATGTACTAACGATCTCTAATTTTCTTGTATCCTTTCAGAGCCCAGGATGGATCCGCACGATGACGAAGCGCCGAAGGACCCGGGAGCGCAGAACGTGGGGCCGTACGACGAAAAGGACTTTGAAGGTAAATCAATTCATAATCCGAAAATAAACCGCGGTCGCCTCATCTATTCCAATCATTTGCATTGGCAACATACTTTGAATGGCATGGCTCGTTAATGAAGTTGGCCTGCTGTAAATCAACAGCGGACTACTTCTAATTAGATGAGAGCGACAGATATAAACGAATGAAATATTTAATTGTAACCGGTATTAACTTAATACGATAACAGTTTTTAATTTAGCTTACAAAATCATATGTTATAACACAATTATATAATTGATCAGTGGCTACAAATAATATTGTAAATAACATATCTATTTAATAATAACAAAATTATTTTATTATTTAATTAATCTGAGAAAATTTACTATATAATGGATAATATTAATTATTTTCTATTAATAGATATTATAGATTTATGTGATATGTATTGTTATTTTAAGCATCAAATATTACAATTAATAAACTAACAAATAAGTGTCTACTGGAGTAATAAGTCTTAGTTCTACATATATTCATATAATGTACTTACTGACAGATTAGATGTTTCCTAATTTTTGTATAAGTTTTGTAATTGAAGATTTTTTAATCGAATAAAGATATTATAGTATTAAACTGTGCATATGGTTGCATATTGCTGCAGAGTTTTGTTGCTGGAAGCTCCAATCCTGTTCGTAATATTTTTAGAAAATGCGAGATATCTGGATTAGAAGTATTTATAACGGCGCGATGAAATATATATTCTATGAAGCGCATCCGCGTTGAATGTGAGAGAATATCAGGCAGGCGTGAAGGCATTCGTTGATGCTTTCGGTATACAACCAAAATTACAGAAATTTTCAGGCCTGTGAAAGCTCCTCGGACATGGCCCGTCGTACGTGCGCAACCTTCGGGATTAATTTACTCGCCTAACGAAAATAACTGTGAAAGAATCCTTGGCATAAATAGCGTTTGGCTATTTGGAAAATGAAGCTAAACACAAAATTTCGAAGTAATTATATAGGTGGCATCTAGATAATGTTAAATATATCTATACTTTGTTTTCTTCTCCTTTTCCTGCGGTGTATATGTGTGTGCAGTTTGGTAAGAGAGTCTTGCGTGGTTCCCGGGTATTTATAGATTTTATGTAAAAGGAGCGAAGTCGGGTTGGGTCGAGAGAGGCGTTGGAAATTTGACAAAAGGCATCAAATGTTGGTCGGCTATTTTTGATCCTCAATGAAATTCTTTTATTGTTTGTTTCGTAATTTTGTTTTTGCTGCTGTATGTTTGGATGTGTGTATGTATGTATATGGATGTTTGTATTTAAAGAATGAAAGAAAATAATGATGGTGGTCGGTATTTAATTATATCGTATATTCATAAATTTACAAAAATAATCATGTTATTAGATATAGTATAACAGAGTCTTTAAGTTGTTGATTGATTTTTTTTTATGATTCATTAAAATTGAGTAATAATAAAAGAAATAGTAAGTAGCTTGTAAGGTAGAGTAGTAGATGTTGATTTAGAAGCACTTGCGGTGGACGATGCCTGGGCCGGATTCGTCGTATTCTTGCTTGGAGATCCACATTTGCTGGAAGGTGGAGAGGGAGGCCAAGATGGAGCCACCGATCCAGACGGAGTATTTCCTTTCTGGGGGAGCGATGATCTTGATCTTGATGGTGGATGGGGCCAAGGCGGTGATTTCCTTTTGCATGCGGTCAGCAATACCAGGGTACATGGTGGTACCACCGGAGAGGACGTTGTTGGCGTACAAGTCCTTACGGATATCAACGTCGCACTTCATGATGGAGTTGTAGACGGTTTCGTGGATACCGCAAGATTCCATTCCCAAGAAGGAGGGTTGGAAGAGGGCTTCTGGGCAACGGAAACGCTCGTTACCGATGGTGATGACCTGTCCGTCGGGAAGTTCGTAGCTCTTTTCCAAAGAGGTGGAAGCGGCAGCGGTGGCCATTTCCTGCTCGAAGTCGAGGGCGACATAGCAGAGTTTCTCCTTGATGTCACGGACGATTTCCCTCTCAGCGGTGGTGGTGAAAGAGTAGCCACGCTCGGTGAGGATCTTCATCAAGTAGTCGGTCAAGTCACGGCCAGCCAAGTCAAGACGGAGGATGGCGTGGGGAAGGGCATAACCTTCGTAGATTGGGACGGTGTGGGTAACACCATCACCGGTGTCCAAGACGATACCGGTGGTACGACCGGAAGCGTACAAGGAGAGGACGGCTTGGATGGCGACGTACATGGCCGGGGTGTTGAAGGTCTCGAACATGATTTGGGTCATCTTTTCGCGGTTAGCCTTTGGGTTGAGGGGGGCTTCGGTGAGGAGGGTTGGGTGTTCCTCTGGGGCGACACGCAGTTCGTTGTAGAAGGTGTGATGCCAGATCTTCTCCATATCATCCCAGTTGGTGATGATACCGTGTTCAATTGGGTATTTCAAGGTAAGGATACCTCTTTTGCTTTGGGCTTCATCACCGACGTAGGAGTCCTTCTGTCCCATGCCGACCATGACACCTTGATGTCTTGGGCGACCAACGATGGACGGGAAGACGGCGCGTGGAGCGTCATCACCGGCGAAGCCAGCTTTGCACATACCGGAGCCGTTGTCAACGACCAACGCCGCAACATCGTCGTCACACATGTTGATTGTTTTGTTGTTTGGTCACTACTGGTTCGACAGAAAGGACTCAGCTACTGAGCTTGTAAACTGCGAATGCCTGCAAAAACTTAAATCCCTCGTTTTATAGTGCCTGCTAGGCTGGCTATGAATAGTTCTTGTCGACTATGTATGGTTCGGTAGCGCCGCGACGCAGAGGCGTAGCGTCGTCGATATAAGGCAGCCGCGACGCTAGCTTCACTCTGGGAGATAGTTTTCATACTTTTTTTGGCAAACTCAACGTTCAGGAATTCGCGACCCACAAGCCCCGTATTTTTTACACACGAAAAAAATACACAATTCCAAATCCGGTAAACAACATTCATCAACAACAACAATTAAAAACCACCCCGACCGTATAATCACTAAACTAATAAGACTTGTTCAGCAATTCAATTATTTCGAAGACACAGAGGTAGATACCCTTCGTCGCCTAACCAGACGGATCAATATTGTCTAGTGTTTTGAACCCTTGCTATCTGATTCACCCCCAAAACACCTAACAAACATCCACAATAATAGCAACGCTCAATAGACTCAACAAAAATTGCACATCAGATACAATTAAAATGCTTATTTCATAAGATATATTAAACAAACAACCCTTCCCAGGTCAACCCCTACAACAAAGTCAACATCAAAATTTACATATTTTTAATTAAAATTGCATGCTAAAATTAAAAATTGAAATCCAGGATAAAAGCATTAGAGAAAAAGAACCAATCTAGATAAATAAATATTTCGAGTCGTCTATTTTTAGCATTCGAACCGACATACATTGAAGAAAGCGGTTTCGTGTTATTCGAGACAACACCAAGTCCAATGGATTTATTTTAATAGAGCAAATTTATCCTGAATATATTATTAAATTCGTGAATTCATTGAAATTATATCCTTTCGAATTTCGATCTGTATAATTCCTTGTAAGCAGAGAAACCGAAAATACGAACTATACTCTGAAATTCTATTTTTAAACGTCTTTATGCTCGCATTTTGGATTAGCCAATAATTATTTAAATCATTCCATAAGTTACACAATTGGTAAGAAGACGCAAGGATAGGGATAAAAATAAGTAATAACATAACAGTATATACATTTATTACGTAACCAAGTTATACAATGCTCATGTTATAATAATATCTAAAAATAAATTATGCTAGTAAATTCCTGTAGATTTGTTTTTTGAGACAATATTGATGTTTTCTTGAATCAAATGAAAATATTTCTCTTTCAGTTTCGATATACAAACAATGGAATTGTATATTTATTTTAAATTTATTCCGTTCAATATGTGTTAAATGTATGTATACTGAGAAACTCTGATATATTCACTAAAGTTTTCCAATCCCAGTAAATTGAACTTTTACTCAATGAATAAAAAAAAATTTATAACTGAGACAAGCAAAAATTTCCTCAAACTGGATTCATGGAAGCTCCAATCAATAAACGGAGGTAGCAAAAAATATTCATTATAATAATCTAGAGTGGCACTTGAAATATGTTTGGTTCGCAGCGCGAAATGGACTATGTGGATAATTAGAGTGTTCTTGGATTACTCGATGATGCATTACTTTTTGAACAATCACTTAATTGACTTGCAGCGCAATAAATTCCAGCACGATTTTTTCTCTCCAGCAACAAAAATTCGCACTAAATCATGGTACGCTATAAATAATAAGGTAACAAGTCCGTTATTAACTACACTCGCTGTTTAGTTAATTTACTGGACAGTAACCGTTTGATAATTACGATTATGTCCTGATATAATTTATAAACGTTAATACAAAATTTAATAATATTTTTGTTATATTTAAAATAAATCGTTTATAATATTTAATGTACTTAGGAAATCCAACATTTTGTAAATTAATAATAATATATTAATGAAACTAAATGATGTGGCATACTTTCGGACTTCTGTATTTTCAATTACCTGAGAAGTAGTATTTTTTTTTAGTCAAGCTTTCAAAAGTGTACCCATTAAAATTATTTGCTGAATACTAATACAATTTTTCGTATGCTTTGTCTTCGCTTGCTTCAAAACTAATTAAGGTGAAATTATATTAATTACCAATGATCTCCAAATATTCATAACAAAATCTTTTCATATCTTCTTTATATTTCTTTTACTGGTATTTTTGAAATCATGACTGTTTCATGGTATATTTGGGAAAATTGTAACTTTCTGATTAAATAAAGAAGTTAACTTTTTTCTCTAATAATTATCGAATATCCATTAGATAACAAAAAAAATCGATTTATTTTTATAAACTATTATTTATTTATATATTATATCTATTATGATAATACATGATAATATAATATATTTTATCAAATTTTATCATAATCTGAATAGAAATAGAAAAAATGTTATTAGAACTAAAATTCAATATTTTAATAACTTTAAAATGTTAGATCTAACATGCGTACAATTATTTCAAATTAAATAAATCCTGAAATATCCACAAGAAATACTTCTTAATACGTCGATGTTTATGGATTAAAAATAACAAATTAGTTAGAATTATCCAAAGATATAAATATTTGTGTTTCTTATATAATACCGATATAATCCATTCTATAATCATTAGGAATATTTATTAGTTAATTTTCTTTCATAATAAGAAACTTTTGTTAAATGGGAATTGAAAATATTGCAGATAAAATATGTTTTTATATTAAAGAAAACTGGAGATCAATAGAAGACTTAAAAGAATGTGGCCTTCGGTAAACTAAGTGACTTTGTGAAGGTGATATATTTTGATCCCAAGGTACACCACCTATGTATTTTGTTGTTATGGTTTAAGAAGAAACACTGACATTGATAACATATCTGCTACATAATTAAACAAAGATAGTTTACTAGGTAATTCATATTTGTCATAACTTTAATTTTACCTTAAAATTAATTAAGTAAATAATTTCGGTTGAAGTGTTTTGAAGGTGCAATTGGAGTTGAGTAATTGAGGATGGATGCGAGTTGCTAGGCAGCGCCCTTAATAAGTGTACCAATAAACGCTGATATGATCACAAAAAGGGGAAAATTTTGTCTCTTTCGTTTTAGCAATTATTCGCACGAAGCTTTCGTAAAGGCACAATTTTATTAAACGTAAAAAAAGCTTTTAACGGGAAATATTCGCTATTAAAATTTGCTATTGGAATGTTAACATTAATGTACAAAGCACACCCACGACAATCTCGAGGAAGGAAAGAAAAATCGAAGAAAAGCATTAATAAAGAAACAGGTCTAATGACAATATAAAAATTGCTTTGGAATGTGAACGAGCAAATACAGAGCGTGTTTATTTGTGAGGCTGATTTTTATTTATCCACCAGATAACAAACAAATCGACCTTCGATAGTTAAACGGGGATTGTTTGTTGAGCGCATTTTCTGATTAAGTGGAAGAAACATAGTGATTAATTTGAAACAAAGAAAGAGCAACGACGCAGACGTTCATACAGAATAAAACGATTATTTCCGTTCTTGGTAATACAATGATTGCTCATTACATCGTTGAATAATTCCTCTCGATTTACGGATAAAAAAATGTAAATTACAAACGTGATGTTTCCTGAATTATTTTTTATCATCATTATTTTAAAAGTTTGCAACTTCTTCAACAGTTGGTGTTAATAGATTACAAATATTGACGTCAATCGAATTTAATTTATTTATCGACTACACTTTTGTTTAATTAACATTTGCGGATTAAAAAATGTAAATTACAAACGTGATGTTTCTTGATTTTTTTTTATCATCATGATTTTAAAAGTTTGCAACTTCTTCAACAGTTGGTTTTAATAGATTATTTTAAAAAATGGACACAATTTTTTTTTACAAATATTGCCGTCAATCGAATTTAATTTATTTATCGATTACATTTTGATTTAATTACAAATGTTATTTTTCTCGATTTTTTTTATTATCAGGTTTTTAAAACTTTACAACTTCATCAAGAGTTGGTGTTAATAGATTATTTACAAAAAAAAATGACGTAACAATTTTTTTTACAAATATTGTCGATCGAATTTAATTTATTCCGAGCGCGTGTTTCGACTACACTTTTGTTTAATTGACTTATTAGTCGGTTCACTCGTGGATGCCAATTAGCTGATTACTTCTCCTTTTTTTTTGCTGTACGACATTCAACAAATACGCATCATGAGATGAGATTATAAAATTACTGTTACAAATATTGACACGTCTGTTATTTATTTTTGAATTATTCTAAGGATGAATTTTAATCAATGTAACGTCACGTCAGGTGATAGTAACGTGATTATAAATTACAATTTGTCAATATTTGTTTATGAAAAAATACAAACGGTTTGTATTTGAAATCTAGAAAATATCAAAGTCTTATTTTCTTGTATCATCGGCTGCCTATCATCTCTATACTTCAAGATACGCTTTAAAATGCGAATATACATTAACCACATTGAGTTTTTATGAAATTTATGTATTTAACAGTTTAAAATAAAAGAATCTAAACAATATTTAACAATCATTTTTTTAATAATATTTAAAAAAAAAATATTTTTTTCAATTTTTTTGTTACTACTAAATTATTAAAAGATAGTTAAAAATATTTCATGTTACATTTTTTAATATTTTTTTAAAATAAAATTTTTATATTTTATTCTCTGGTTACGATTATTAATAAAAATGTAGATTAAATCAATTTTAGTATAAAATTTAATATGTTATAGCTTTATTTAGAAGAAACATCAGTACTCTTGTAAAACGTTTAATATGTTTTATAATTAAACATATTTTCATTTTTAGTTAAGAGTAAATGTACATATTTTTAAGTCATTTGTTTGGAATTTTATTTTTTTTTAGATATAGGTTCTTAAATATTTAGAAATTAATGATATCAACATAATAATTTTCATAAATTTTATTAGAAATATACTTTAACAATTTTAATGTTTGAAATTTTATAAGTAATTAATTAATTGTTAATATTAAGAATAATAACTTATATTTATAATCAGAGATTAATATTATGGACTAATTAGTAAAAGTTCGTTAAAAACAGTCGTAAATAATTAAAATATTATATAAATTATTAACGGGAAATATTCGTATAATTTAATATTTTTTATTATTTTCTTTTATAGAAATTTTATTCTCTGGTCAATTAAAACAATATCAGTACTTTTGTAAAACGTTTAATATGTTTTATAATTAAATAGGTTTTCATTTTTAGTAATAAATGTACATTTTTAAAGTTATTTATTTGAAATTTGATATTTTTGTAGATAATTTTACATAATAATTTTCATATACTTTATTGTAAATATACTTTAACGATTTCAATATTTGAATAAAAAGTATAAGTAATTATAACATGTAGATTAAAATAATTTGAGCATAAAATAATATGTTATAGCTTGATTTAGCAGAAATATCAGTACTTTTGTAAAACGTTTAATATGTTTTATAAGAAAACACGTATTTATTTTTTAGTGAAAAGTAAACATTTTTTTTAAGTAATTTTATTTTTTTAAAGATATATTTT
This sequence comes from Nicrophorus investigator, assembly GCA_963457615.1. Classification (NCBI taxonomy): domain Eukaryota; kingdom Metazoa; phylum Arthropoda; class Insecta; order Coleoptera; family Silphidae; genus Nicrophorus; species Nicrophorus investigator. Next base: position 27,002,867 of record OY735140.1, read on the forward strand.
ACAAATTTAAATATATAACAATTAAGAACATAAACATATTAATTCATGTACTTTATTGGAAATACAATTTAACAATATCAATATTTTAATGAAACTTTATAAGAAAATTAATAATATTAAGAATATTTTTTAAACTTATATTTATAATCAGTGATGGATATTATCGAAAAAAAAAACTACTAAAAGTTGATTAAAAAACAGTATGCAAATTATTGATTTAAAATAATTTTGTAGGATTTAGAATTCAATTAAAACTTGGATGTCATCACTTACAATTTATTTGTTTTAAAGTGATTATTGCCTCTCTCTCTGTTCATATTATTTGGAATACAATGCCTTTTAATCAATACTCCTTAATCAAAAGGATTCCTTTTTCACCAGCTTAATCAGACAATGGGATATATTTAGACTACGTCTTTGAAAATACTGAGGAGAGCATAATGTAATTGGTTTCTAAGGGACGAAATTATTTATGATCATCTAAATAGATTATTATTTGCTAATGGTATAGACAAGCCTTTCCACTTATACAGAATATTGACTAAAATAATATCCAGATTAAAATCTTTAATGTTGTCTCATAATTTAAATATTTAGTTTTTTAAAGAACATTTTTATGTTAATTTCTTATAGTCCCAAACGACATTTTCGCATTATAAATAACTAAAGAAATAAATAAGACTAAAGTATTTTACATATTTGTTTCTTTTAATATCTGAGTTTGTTGCACTGAGTTTGTTGCAAAGTGAAATAGAATTTTACTCAAAATAAAAGCATTGATACCAAGGTTTACAGTAATTATTTTTAATTTTCAATTCAATTCCTCCATCATTACGAACATTTTTAAATAATATTTTCGTTTAAAAAATACTACATTTTTTTTAGAACTTTAAAAATTTCAAACTTTAATACTCATTATTTTAACCGTGTAAAAACATGTTAATTCGATATATATTTGAGATATTTATTATAAATTTTTCTATATAATAATTGTGAGTACAAATTTATACTAGTGAACAAAAAATAATAATTTATTAAATGCTTAAATAAGATATGGAATTGAACAATTAAATATTTACTCAAGAAAACAAGGTTATAAGAAATTAACACTGCTTTTTTTGCATTTAAATTTATTAAAAACTTCATTAATATATTTTTTTTAACTCATTTTAATATATTTATATTTTCTACAATTATTTAAATTAAAATAAGAAAATTAATTATCTTGTTTGTTGAATGTTTAATAAATTCGACATTAGATTTATTTACATTTCTATCTTAAATTATTGCGTTTAGTTAATTGTTGGTATTAAGTTGAAAATACTGCATTTCTATTTTAAATAAAGGACAAGTTTTTAAATTTGATTATGATGAATGGATTTTTGGATTATGATATGGATAATGTTAATTTAACTATAACTTTACATAAGCAATACTTTGTTAATCAAATATTTTTTTTGTAGATATATTACATTAGAATGGTATTTTTTCTATATGAAACATAATTTTATTTACACAATTATATAATAAATTTTAGATATTTTTTTTGAAGAAATTTATTAATATTACTATTTCTTTCGGTAATACATTTTTTATGTAGCTATAATTATTATTCTATAGGTTTCTAAGTTTACAATTTGGGTCACTTTCAATTCCTATTCATATTTATATTATATTAAAAAATTAGCTTGTTTAACTACAAAATTATGAAAAAGGTCACTGACTTTTAGCTACAGCTGATATTGGGTTGTATAGATTTTGTAGTGTGAAATTATCCATTTTGTCCAATAACTGATCAGAAATTTGGTCATCTTTGACTGAAAAATCTCGAAAATAGATTTTTTTAAACCAATTTTTACAGGTGCGTTTTATTAAACAAATAATAACAAAAATGTAATACATCTTGGAGAACCTGAATAGCTTTTGTGTGCAATTACCGATATCTTAAAATAGACTAATAATTTAATAATTACGAACATCTATCGAATGTGAAAAGGAAAAATTATAACTTTGATAGAAGTTCTTCAATATTTATAGTTATTAAATTCTCAAATTCGAAATTACTTTTTGTCGAGATAATATATTACATTATAAAAGTTTCAATGTTATATGGCAATTTCTACTTGTTAAGTATAAATTCATTATGTATGTAAAATAATACTAGAATTTTTCAAATTATATTAAAATTTAACTAAGAAATATCAAAAAAAAAATTTGGGACAATAAATTCATTTTCAATAATTACGACTATAAATAACAATTGATTGCATATTTCCTTTCATTCTTATTTATTTTTATATGAACTTAATAAGAAGCACGCAATCGAAACACGAAAACGCCATAATAATTAAATTATTGTGTCTTGAACAGTGGATGGAATAAAAAATGAGGTGTAATTATCTTATTAGTAGAATCGTGCCTTTCACGTACACGAAAACTCATGAAATACCTGAATACGATCATTGAGTAAACACTTGCATAACAGGCGAAGTATTTTTAGAGCGAGTAAAGGATTTATATTTAATATTTCCCATTTACAGTTTGCACCAACGAAAGTTTAACGCGTTGCCAAAAAAAAACTAATGCCGTGAGTCACCGCTGTATAAAGTTAGTCATTTTCATCGAGCGAAATTATGTCGTTGACATACCGTCAACAAAGTCCATTCGGTTTTATATCCACATTAATTTGAATGAGTTGAAAGTTGATTTAGCAACAATTAATACCGATTTCTAATTGAAGCATTTTTACCGCTTTTCGATTGATTTTCCATGTCCACTTATGTGGAAACTCTTATTTCTAATTATTTTAAGCATGGAAAAAGTGAATAGTTTTATTCAGTAATAAAGATAAATTACTTCTTTTTAAATCTCATTAGAAATTGATTTAATCAGTTACACAAGTAATTAACAATATAATTGATCTTTTTTTTTGCTATGAATATAATATGTACATGAATCCTATTTTTCTTTGAATTGTCACTATCCTTGAAGTTTATTGTATAATAACTTATTATATTATTTTTTGGCTTGGCGTGGTGCAAATTCGCGCGAAGCCAAGTCTCTAAATTAGTCAATGTTTACATAAACTTTTATTCGCTACAGGCCAAGGAGAATACTAACAGGTTATATATTTATTCAAAGAAGGTTTCACGTGCACAATTATTTGCATCCAGGAAATATATATTTCCATTAAGTCTAAAATAAATGTGTAAACTAAATATTCTGGTTCGTGATATAAAGTAAATACTCATTAACAAGCATAAATATGCATTCGCAATTAATTAATCAATTTTACGTAATGGACCGATCGAATTATTTATTCAGTATGCACGTTCGCACGGATTTTACACGAAATTAATTATTTCTGGATAAAAAATATATTTACGTTGAATTTTCATCGATTATTTACATTCAACTACTGAAACCAAAAAATAAATATTATGGGTTATATCTTATACATGAATTCTTCTAAAAATATGTGAGCTTTTATTTCTACTTATAATAAACTTTAAATAATTTATTAAACGTTTAAAATTATAAATAATGGTTTGGTAGACTCAAGCCGAAACTATGAAGAGATTGAAAATTATACACAATTCCAAAATCATATAATTATAATTGATTATAAAAAAAATCAATAAGTTAACAATTTTCCTCGTTTTCATGAAATTACTATTTATTAATATATCAACAATACCTCGCATAGTTTTGCGGATTTGTTTGTTTATTTTTTTTTAGTTCGGTTTCAAAGAGTCTGAATTATTATCGAAATCGAATAGTTTATAGTTACATTATTTTATTTCAAATTTGTATTATGTGAATTTATTATGAAATATTATTTTTTTACTTTGATTTTATTTAATTATTAATAAATGTTAAATGGACTTAATTTGAACAAATTTAATAAATATATAAACTTATTTTTATATTAAATTTATTGAATAAAACGCAGTGTATTTTATGTTTTAATATTGAAATGGAGCTCCTGAGTTATATGACTTTATAAAAATTCATAGTATTTAATAAAAGGGATATATATTTCATTGAATTATGAAGCTACATATAATAATATTGAATGAGCAAGTTTTTTATTAATCATTTCTCTATTATATTTCTGATATACGATATTTCTAGACCCCATGGGAGATCATTAGTGCTGAATATTAGGGGAATTCATATATGCTCCACCCTGGACATACATTATGATAGCTTTCAGCTGTATTTCATTACTTTCTATATCCTATTTTATTCTTTTATAAATATTATAAAAATACAATTTCTTAAGCTCATTTATTCGTTTTTATATAATGATATTATACAGTTTTGATTTTCAATTTGCCACAATTTGTTTATTATAATCTATAAAAAATTTAGCCATAATTATTGATATTTTTTTTTATTAGTAAACATGTAATAATTTATTTTACATCTCAAAAGTAATAGTTTTAATGACTAAAACGTTTATTTTATTATTTGAAAACAGTGGTCGACAACTCATAGTTTTAGGGGCATGCGGCTCTTTTAATGAATAAATCTGGCTCTTTTCTATATAAAACATTCTATTGCTCTTATCGCTTGGCGCTACTCATCAACTGCTTGTTTAACAAAACTTACAAATGACTGTATTTCAAAAAGGTTGCCACGTATAACTTTGCTTTAATTTATTGTTATTTTCACTTTAATTATAATATAATGTATTGTGTCAGGATGGATGGATCAATTTCATCCTTGTCTTGGGGCTGGTATACGTCTAAGGCCCGATTGCATGTGAGAATCTTTGATGGATGGCTTTTCTCTAAAAACCGTGAAATATATTGTAGTTCTATAGATAGGACTACATATCGACAAGTATTAATGTCTTTAGGGTTTGGGCTTATGACGACACTTAAATATGAGTTCTTAATCTAGTTTCTAAGATTAAATTTTAATACAAAAATATATATTTTATAAAAGAAAAGCACCCTTCCGCTTCATATTTGAATGAAACCTTAATATTACTAACAATATCACATAAATATACTATTTAAGTTTTAATGGTTTTTGGGAATTTAAGTGATTGGTTCAAAATAATCACTTTGTGTATGATGGATGATATAGAAAGGTGCAACGTTTAATGAATATTTATAAATGGTACATTTAATGTGTAATTGGTTTTAGGTATATTTTGTATATCCAGAATATTTGAATGGGTTGTATCGAATCTATCATTTTGTTGTTTATTATAAAAAATAGTTGGATTATACAAAAAAAATCTCAATGAAAGAATTGCATTATAATTATGTAATACTTTACACAGGAAATAATTTCATCATAGGTTAGTATAAATTAGGTATAAAATGGGTAATCATTCGTTTCCTGTGTTTCTACAAAATCTAAATTGAATATTTAATATGCATTGAATAGTCAAAAAATTTAATAAGTTATATTTTTTAGTCTGTTTAATTGTTTCAATAATTATTATTATTTAACAAAAACAATTAAAAATATTACGAATTATATACAAAAAATACAAGAAACTTTACCATCATTGATGATTTCGATGATTTCTTTTGCAATATGGAATAGTACTGATTATGTATGTGATAAAGTGAAAGTTATTAATTAATTTAACTGAAATTATTATAGAAAAATATTAATAGAGGTACAAGAATCCTAAATAAAAAGATTTTAAGTTAAATTTCATTGCTGAAATATCCGACAATTACAGAAAATTTAAAAATATTATTTTGAGAATGATGTTTAAATATTTTAAAAAAATGTTCTCGAAAAAGCGGAAAATATGAATTTAATAATGATAAAAAATATTAAATAATTAATTTAGCAATGAGCGTAAAGTAGCCCGGAAAATATTAATTTGACAAATGATGAAGAAATTACGTAAATAATTATTTAACAATGTATGTGCCGGTGGGACATATTAAATATAATTGCGAAATGTTTATTAAATGATTTCCCAAAATTCAAGTGGGAAACTCGCGACTAGGTTGTACGTTTGTGTGACATAAGACTTCCTCGAGAGTGAGGAACTTTCAATTTCATAAATTGTTTTAATAGATTTGGCCTTTAATGGAGTGGCCAGAAACCGGACGGAGCGTTGCAGAATTACGTAAGGAGAGTGCAATCAGTGGAGTAATAATAGAGTTGCAAGAGTTTTCGAGCAAAGCTTTGCTAAGAAGGATCGAAGCGATGATCTTAGGAATGAGGTGCTGGCGGTTTGAAGAAAATGGACAAATATGTCCGTCCGTGCGTATGCATCTCATCTCATCTAGTTCGGAATGGAACGGCGTGGAGTGGTTGGGGGGATGATATAAATAGTTCCTTCGAATTTGGTGGTATGCGCGAACGTCGTTGGGACGACGTCGGGCTTTCGCGTGTGCAGATGCGCGTACCCGATTATTTCGACTCTCCCAACGGCGGCTACGCGCGGTGCAAAAATAAAATTTCATATTCGGACAGATGACACATGAAACTCTCACTCGTCCTCCTCTCACCGCCTTCTTCAACGCTCTCATACACGTCCGAAACTGTGCGTAACATTGTTACTGAAGCCTTCCTATTTTTAGACCAAAAAGGGCCCAAGCATCGATTCAATAAATTACGGCCCAAAGAGGCAAATGGAAAGTATTACCACAAAAAAAAATGAGAGTTTAAGTGATGGGCACTTGAGGAAAATAAGGCATGACATGGTGGAGGCAACTTTCCTCGATCGACGTTTAAAAAGGAAATAACGATTGGAGAGGATTTTCCCCAGACGATAAAAATAGATTCTTATAACTTGATAAGTGCCTTCAGAATATATTTTTTTTAAGATTTATAACAGTTGTTGATCGATTTCTTGATAAAAAAAATTGCAAAATAATATTTGATATTACATTTTTTTTTAAATAAATTATTTTTGTTTGTTTTGTAACAATGCAAAATATTATTGTTTTTAAAATTTGCATTAATTTTTAAGAAAGATGATTAAATTTATGACACAAAAAATTCTAAACGGATAATTTACTTTATGTAACAACACATTAGAAATAGAACTAGTTTACAGATTTAAATCATATTTTCAAAGCAGTATCTGCAATTTTTGCATATTAAAAGTTATTCCAGTAGTCATTGGACCGAGATCCATAAACTGTGAATCTGAACGGTGCTCACACTTGTTATTCAAGTCGACTTTATTCTACTCAAGTTCTATTCAAGATGACAAAGGGTACAAATTATGCAAAACTAAACTTTAACTATAAGCTTTGAAACATTAACTAGAAAGCTTTTGCAAGAATTATTACTAAAATTAAAATCAAAATTTATAATAATTATTAAGATGAGCTGAATTAATTTATATTACTAAGTTCGTTAATAAAATGCACCGAATTCCTTTCTTAAGTTTTTTTTTAAATTTTATTTTATAAATACGAAATTTTTATTTTTACTCATCCTCAACATTTCCAAATAAAAATAGGTCAAGGTGTTGGGATCCAAAATCTCTTAGTTGCGTTGGTATTTTTTTTTTGTAGCTGCAAATGTTATGACAAGATTTAATGGTGCGCATTTCCCAATAACGTAACATTCTTAGGATCTTTTCGTTATAAGATTTTAACTAATTTATTTTAATAGATAACTGTCTTAATTTATTTTTTAAGTAATAATAGTAATTCAGAAATACAATATAATTCAGCCTATAAATAAACAAATTAATTAATTACAACTTTCCAAAACTTTTAGTGAAATAATGATTAGTTATTTCTAGTATTAATTATAAATATATAATTAAAGTAAAAAGACATGGAAAATTTTAATAAACGTAATAAAATATTTGTCAATATCGAGAATTTCATAATATTAATTAATATCGTACTCAAGCAGTGTTTCTCAATGTAGTGCGAGGCCGTGAAGGTTTTGTTGTAGACCATGAAAAATAAATTCATTGAAACACCGTATATCGTTTTTATGATGGCGCCAGTTTTTTGTGATGGCAAATTCTGTCTGGACAATTCATTGGTGGGTCTGAAAGTATAAAAATGTTAAGATCTCATAAATTTATTTAAAAAAAACTACAGTTCTTTTAATGCAATAATATTGAAAGGATAAAACAAAACTTTCTTACAATAAAGTAGTTATTTATAGTAAATATTTATGATATTTTATTAAGTTATTATAAATATTAAGCAATAAATAAAAAATATATATTAATAAAAAAAAACAGAATATAACAAAAATAAAATGAAATTCTACTGCTGCAAAGATCTTTCTACCCTAATTTATTATATTTAATTTGTTAGACGTAAACATTTTATTTAGATGCAAAATTAGATTCATAGTATAAACTTTTAAAAAAATATTTTGTTTAAATATTATTATTCATATGGATGTCTTAACACATTGCATTCCATTGACATATTGTCTTTTTTTTTGTTTAATCTGGTAGCTGGTGACGTAGAAATACGTTAATGTATGACGTTGACGTAGTATTACGACTTTAATCAGTTTTCAACTAAGTGTTTTTCTATATTGAATTAATTGTTAATAAATTTATTTAATAATTTAATTGTGTTAAACCCTATAATGGAAGAAAACGATTTTGAATATTTTAATATAAGCAATGTGCTGATATATTATCCAAAGCTGAAAGTGATATAAGCGAATGCGATGATTCCGATTTCCCAAGTAATATAAAAAAGACAATTTTTCCACTTGTAAGGAAATCTGATAGTAGCGATTCACAACTTGAGTTCGAAAACGAGCAAAATAGTACAACATATTAATCTCGTATGCTGACGTTAATTCAAATTTATTCATGGGCAATGAAGGAATGAAAATTTTTCCAAGAAATACAAAAACTATTTTAAATGTGATGTAAGTAAAGATTTTCGAAATCTCAGATATCTCCGAGGATCCACAAATCAAAAGTAAAGCAGAATCACTTGGAAATTTAATGAAGGATTTTAAATTTTTAATGTCTTTGGTTTTTTGGTATAATTTACTTCTCCATGTAAATTTTGTAAGCAAGGAACTTCAAAGTAATCCAGTAGACATATCAACAGCACTTTCTTCATTTGAAAAACTTTTAAGTTGACTGATCAGCTACCGAACCACTGAATTTGATCAAATTTTAGTTCAGACAAAAATACTCGCAGAAGACTAAGAAATATCTACGAAATAAAAGGCTCCGGAAAAGAAAGAAACATTTCAATAATAAAGGCGATGATGATTTTTAATTTAGTTTTACATAAAGCTAAACAATTATTACAAGATCGTTTTGAACAATTAAAAATCATAATGATTTTTTATGTCGGTTTTTGGGAATGTTTATAAATATTGAAAAAGAAGAACTAAAAAAAACATGTAGTAGATTTATAAATTGATATGACAAAGTCTAAGATTAATGATACATCTATTGATATCGTCAAGAAAGACTTATATGGTAATATGTTAGTTGAAGAAATGGAAGCTCTAAAATCTATTCTTTCTTAAAAATATTTCCAACAACCATTTAAAATGTTTGAATATTTATTTGAAAAGGACAGAGCTACGGCATTTCCAAACCTATTATTTATTGCCCTTCGAATATATTTATCAATTCCAGTGAGCGTTGCTTCTAGAGAGAGATCTTTTTCTAGATTAAAACTTATAAAAAAACTATCTAAAATCGACAAAGTCTCAGGAGAGATTAAACAGTTTAGCGATGATGTCTATTGAGAGTCAATAAGTAAGCCAGTTGCAATTTGATAGTATTTTAGAAGATTTTTTAGAACAAAAACTTCGAAACATGTAAAATAGCTCTTTATAGGTTTATATTCAATAAATTTCAGTTATATACATTGTTTTTATTTGTTTTTTTAATGTAGAAATTTGTCTACTTTATGGTTCAGTCTTATGATTATTATAATAGGATTTTGTTTTAAACAAATATTTATTGGTCTACTGATTCACAGATTGAAACATGCCACAAAATTCTAGTCACTTTATTATTATTAATTAATAACATGAATAATTTTTGCTGTAATATCGAATAAAAATGCCAAAAAAATAGTAAATGGTTTTCACTTCATAAGTTGAAAGACACACATAAACAAGTTTTAAGTATAAATAAAAAGTATTATTTGAGATTACTTTGAAACTTACATTTTCTTGGAAAAAGAAGTTTTTTTTTATTAGACATAATTTTTACGTGCTTGCTGTTAGAATTTTAAACAGCTTGTCAGCAAGTATGTTGAATGTCGTCGCACGATATTTGGTCCCAAAAGAGAAACATTTTTTTACATGAAGCACGGATATATGTCGTATAATAAAAGCAAATATTTTATATATAACTTTAAAATATTACCTTCCTGAAAGTTGTTTTATATTAATATTCAGTATTTCTTTATGTAACAATCTTTTTTTGATTATTTTACCTTTCAATTACGAAAATCGGATCATATATGTTAAATGTTTAGTTAGGTTAATTAGAGTCAATACCATGAGACAAGTTAGTCATGAATCTTCTAATAGCTTTGCTTTGGGAATATACTGCTATTGACTTTTAATTCAACAAGTTGAGATATGACTTTACATTTCCACTACGAACTTCGAGGATGTTTACTGAATAAATATGGAAAGGGATAATCACATATTTATCTCTTGGATATGAATTATTATTATGTAAATACATTATTTATATTTTAAAGAAAAAAAAATAGATAATGTTAATAAAAAAAATTGTATCTTGAACCAGTTTTTTTTGTGAATTAATTATTTTATTTTTCTTAAGATAAATTTTAACAACATTCACTATGAATCCTAAACAATGATGACATAAACTTTCCTGCTGATGGAACAGTTTTTGAAACTTTTGAAACTATCCTCGTAATGGCTTTCAAAGTTATTACAATTACAAATTTACAAATTGTATTCTTTTTTAGATATATTTTACTTTTGAGTTTTATATTCCAGGGGAAAACCTGATTATTTAAAATATGTCGTGATAAAAACTTCATTTGAATAGACCAGACTTTACAAAATTCACCAAGGGGATTTTTATGACCCCCGCTGAACTTTCATTTACAATTTATTAAAGAAAACATCACTTCGCTATTATATTTTATGAGTTTTTCTAATAAAAGATTTGTTTCAGTATTTAGTTTTTCCAAAGATGTTTTATTTTCTGAGAAATATATGTCAACTAGCTTACAATTTATTATTACAAAATTTAGTTACATGATAAAGTATAGTCCAATAATTTCAGATGAGAGCACTAAATTATAACAATTATAGTATCTTTGGCGTTTGATGTTATAAGTGTTTTTTTTTTGAAGAAATAAATGTATTCCAATAATGTCAAAGAAGTAAAAATAAAAGTTATTAGAAAAATCAATAATATAGAAGAAAAGTGTGCTTACTAGGAGGAACAGATATTTTATGTAACATATTGTTATTCAACCTACAAATATTAATTCTTGGTTCGGACCAAATAACGAAAAATAAATTATTTTGAATAATGGTAGAATAGGAGATTTTATTGAGATCCGGGACAAATAAAAAATACCTGAGAAAGTATACATTTTAGGAAGCATTAGATTCTAAAGAATTCTAAACAATATTTTATAAAAGAAGAAGGAAAGACTACATTTACAACAAAAATAATTTCAGATTTAAACGTATGAAAAAAAAATTCAATGAAGTAATTGTAAAGAAATGTAGAAATAATGTGTGCGGCTAATATACATTTAGGAACATAGTAATTTGTAAGGTGTTTCTTAAATTTATTCATTAATTCAGTACTTTTTTCTAGGTGTTTTTTTTGTACATGAAATGTCGGTACCATTAGTGTTAAGTAAACTAGTCGATCGCGATCAAAATTAAGTAGAAAAATCGATCTCAAGAACGAACAAGTTAATCGCCCTTGAACAAATTCTACTTAAGCAATATCTGCAAGATTAATTACTTAATCTTCACAAGCTGTAAAATATAATAGTAGTTATAGAAATAAAATTATGTTGACTTTAGTCATATTAATTGTTTTTTTCGAAAATAATATATGCTTAAAATATTGAATTATTGCAAATTTTGGGAGTAATAGATTAATTAAATTAATATAAAAAAGCATACCATAAATTATAGATTTTATATCAAATTACTAAATACATTTTTTATATTAATCGCATATAAAAATAATAATAATTAGTGAATAATGTATAAGAAATTATAAAATAAAAACGTTTTAATTTAATATATTGTAACGTGGAAAATAATTTTCGGATTTTTGCTCGTATAGTGAAAAACTCATATAGTGAAACAATTTTCCCAATATAAACTAATGTAAAATACGAAAATGCGTTCCATTCCGAAAAAAAAACTAAAAAAATATATTTAAAACGTTATATTGTTAAGATGATGATTCACACTTTATCTTCATCTTCTACCTCGGAATGAACCAAACTGGAATGCAACTAGGAAACAAATAATTAATTTATTATTTATGATAAATACCTAATTCTTTTTAACTAGAAACTGACTTATTAGGGTGATGCTTTTTTATGTACGATGCACCTTTTTCCGATGATTTCAGCATTTCTTTTATTGCGCCGAAAGATTGTTGCTTTTTTGTACCTTCTCTGACAAATTCTCCTCCATAACTTCTTTCTAAAAGACACAATGCAACTTTTACAGAAAGCACAAATTATATTTGCAAAGTATAGTTCGCTATAAACAAAGATGAACAAGAAGATGGAATATGATATAGCAGACACATAATCCTCACTCGTTATGCGAAACGTCGCTCGTTAAGCGAGTCAAACAGAAAAATAATCAAAAGACATCACTAAATAATTATATTTATTGAAACAGACAATTAGATAATAACTAAAAACATATTCATATAATAATAACAACAAAAAAACTATATTTGTTACAAAGGGCTATTGACAAAAGGTTAATCCCGGTAAGTAAATTATTCAATCAAAATTGGATATACAGAAAATTGCTTATATAATTCATTAAAATAATTAATACCTCGGGCGGAAAGCCTGCGACTAAAGCCCTTTGATCAGATGTACTATTTATGTTTATTTTTCTTTGAATTGAATTTATTTTGTTAGTATTATTATTACTATAATTATTTAAATCTGTATTATATTTTTTTTAAATATTTCTTGCCAATAAAGATTATTATTATAAATTATTACCCACGGATTTGATTATCATTACTTAAATTATCATTTATAATATTCATATATAATTAATATAAATTATTAAAGAAACAGCCTGGACGGAAATCATTTTCAAGCGATTTAAAAGTCTTTTAAACTAAAATTACCAACTCGGCAAAGGAAATTGCGTGTTAAATTGAGTTTGCAGATATTTCTATTACCGGTGAAATATTTTATATTAAAGCAAAAATTCATTTATAATTTAAATAAAGATTTCAAACTGTAGTTTTAAAAAATATTTTTAAATCAGTAGATCAGTTCCGATTTACTATAGTCTGGTTTCAAAATTTTAATACAAATTAAACTATTATTAAGTAACATTTTTTTTTGGTACAAATTTGATCGTTTTTATTTACTGTCCTCGTTTAGTCCGGGATATTGGCGGAATTGATAATATTTATTATTTACATAACGTATCGCATTTTTATTATATCAATGTTTGTATTTTTAAAGACAAAAAATAAGTAAATTATTTGCAGTTTTATTTTAATTTGTTAATTTAGTTAATTTAAATTTTTAATTTAGTAATAGAAAATGTCACTTACTGCAGAAATTAATTGTCTGTATAATTAAAGAAAATTTATCTACATTGTTAACGCGCCATGAAAAGAGCATACAAAGACAGTAGTGGTTAATGTCGTGTTGTGAAGGAAATAGGGCACGGTAAAAAGGACTCAACTCTTTTTTTTTTCGAGCCGTCGCACAAGCGAACGTAAATACGACTGTCGAGGAATTACATCAAGGATAAAAAAAAAACATCCATAGTTCAACTGAATGATTCCTAATGAATAGGAACTGGAGACACGCTGATTATCTCGTATTCATTAAAGCGAATTGTATATTCACATATAAAATTGTAATATTATTTAATTCTGTTTGGTTATGCAATGTTTTTGGTGGCAGCGAGGCGATCAATTGTGTGCAAATAGTGAGCGGATCATTTCTGTAAGCGAAGATTAGCCGTGTGTTGTTTACGCGGAAATGCCGAGTCGACCATGGAAGCAAATATAATTTGAATTAAGTGGATAACGTGTAATTAATTAAGGATCGTTTTCAATTTACTCTACAAAAAGACTATATTCAATTCGATGAATTGTTAATTGATGGATTTGTTAATAGATTAAGCAGATTTTGGATGATAAATTATTATGCTCAAATGTAATTATTGGATGTTGTCCACGCGTTTAATTGATCATGACAAAGGTTGTTAAGAACATGCATCATTTTAAGGAAGTAGATGTTATGTAAATATGTATAAATTATAAAATCACCTTTTATACAACAATCTAACTATTATTAATATAGATTTAAATGCCAGTCATTCAAAATTTAAAATCTGTTATAGTTATGTAACACAATAAATTAATTAGATCAAATATTAACCAATAATATAAACTCATTACAACATTAGAAATATGGATACAAATTTATTAAATCAGCTGTTACATACGAATATAACAGTAGTTAAATAGTTATTAAAGTAAATAAAAATTATCATATGAACTTCAACAAATATTAACCAATATATGTTTATACCAACACATGTCAACATTATAAAAATTGATAAAATTTTATTAAATCAGCTGTTACATAAGAATATAACAATATCATATGAACTTGAACAAATATTAACCAATATATGTTTATACCAACTCATGTCAACATTATAAAAATTGATAAAAGTTTATTAAATCAGCTGTTACATAAGAATATAACAGTAGTTAAGTAGTTATTAAAGTTATCATAAATTATCATATGAACTTGAAGAAAAATTAATAAAATTGTAATAAATCCGGCAGAAAGACCTTCGGTCAATGACACTTTGTAACAGTTATTATCTGCTGCAATACATATAATTATTATTTATTGAAATTAAATCAGCTGTTACATAATAATATAACTACTGTTTAAGATGGTTAACATTAGAAAAAATGATAAAATTGTCTTAAATCAGAAGTTACATAATTACATCACTACTGTTTAAGGTAGATAAAAACCAATATATTATTATAATTTGTTATGTAGGAAAATAAATGATTTAGAACAAATATTAACCAATAAATGTGTTATATATCAATACAAGGCATTATTAAAAAGAATTACATAATAGTATAAAATAAAATGTTACACATAACTACTGGAAAGCAACATATTCTGAAAATAACAACTTAAAATTTGTTATAATTGCATAAGAAAATAAATAAACTAGGCATAATATTAATCAATAAGTTTGTATATTAATTTCACAACAAATTTAACTAATGTTTATCGTAGATATTAAAATCTTAAAAAAAAGTTTAATGAAATAAATGGCAACGATTAGTGTGTATTTTAAAATGTGACTTCTTAATAAAGAATATCAAAAGATCTAATAATTTTCTCAAAAAAAATGTGATAATACACCTTTCATAAGAAAATAAGCAGATCTGTTAATCTTTTAGTCTTATTATTATGTGATTTATTGAATATAAAATATAAATACTAAACTTATATTTTATTGAATTGAGAGAAAGTCCCAAACGAGGAAATAATTTTCAAAATTGAAAATGAAAATTGATTTTTTTCAAAAAATAAATTGCTTTTATAATCAAATAATATTGGTCAAAGTAATAACATGAAGCATATCTCAATAAACACAAAATTTAGACTAAAAAAACTAATTTAAAAATTATATTAATAATATTTATTGCAGGAATAAATGACAAAAATAATAAAAAAATTGCTGTAAAGGGCTACTGACACAAAGTATATTAAACATTTCAAAATTGGACAGAAATATTGATGTGAATGTCAAAACTGCTGTTATAAAAATGTGTTTATTTTCATTAACTGGAGTTTGTAATGATTATTTTTTAGCGTTTTTAATAGATGATCAATAGATCAGTATAATCATCTTCTAAAAAATGAATATAGTTTTTGAATCCAGATATATTTTAAATTCCTTTTTTTATTTTATAGCCTATAGTAACACCACACTCAATAAGTTCATAACTCTTCTCCGTCGAGACAAATTGTAGAGAAGTATTTTGCTGAAATTCAGATTTTTCCATAGTTTTGAAAATTATAAAAGTAGCGTCACTAAAGCCACTGTAACTTGTGAACTAAACGTCAAATTGTGATGAAATTTAAACAGGCGAAGTTTGGTACTTCTTAAAAATCATATGGATTTGTCAGAGACACCATCTATGTATAATTTTACAAACTTATTGAGTCAGGTGTTATGTAACTATATTAAATTTCATTAATATCGATTGTGAAGTTAATTATTTGATTGTTGTTATCCTTAATGCACAGATTATTTTAAGAATATACATAAAAAAAATATATTTATAAAATTTTATGTAAAAAATTCAATTAATTTCGTCTCAAACCATTCGAAACTAAATGCATTTCTATACTTAAATACAGCCTTGTAAGTTCTGAATCACTGAATTGATTTAAAAAATAATGATTCATTTTAATTATTATTGTCTTTACGCAAGAAAGTCTTTGCATGTTTTCTGAATTCATATACACATTTTGAATTAAAAAATTGAACAGAAATTATATTGATAAAAATTATATTATATGGTAGAAATATTAAAGGATTTTTTTAAAAATTCATTCTATTTTATTTGTAGTTTTAATGTTGTTTATAAATTTATTAAATCTATTTAAAAAAGGTATTCTAATATTGTTTTCAGGTTATCGTATATAATATTTTATAACTATTTATCTATTATACACTAGACAAATACATAATGTATATGCAATAATCAATACTCATATTGAATAAATAGGCATGAGATATTTGCATACAAAAAGTCGTGGGTATGACCCATTGTTAGGGAAAAAAATATATATTGGCAATCGTGCAAGTCATTCAAAATAGTTATGCAAAATGGAAATTAACAGAATTAAATTACTCATATTGAATTCGGCAATTAGCTCGTACCACTTCTGAAAGCGGTCACGAAAAGAAAACAATATAAAAAGAGTTGTTAATATTTGAACTGAACAACGGATGATTGATATATTTGTATATTGAATTTATCATTATGTCGCCTATTTATAAATGCTTGCGTTGGTTTCCTATAGCGACAATCAATAAAAAAACGATTATTTGTTTGTACTAAAAATATCACGAATTAATGATTCTGCACTGCGTTGAATTATTGTTTTGTCGGGACGGTGAAAATGTGTCGTTTTATGTACTCGATTCATATTGATGTCAGAAGCCATCAGTATTCAAGTGATCGTCTCAGAAAAGCGGTGGAGTTGCAATAAAACCGAGCATTTTCTTTTAGCTTCACGCATTCTCTTATTTGTCTAGCGAGGAGAACCCAGATGAAAACATGATACCATTACAAATTCAATGCTTCCTATACAATTTTATATTATTCTATTTTCAGTATCTATAAAATATATGGAAACATTACAATAAATCCTCGTTTCTAAAATTATTATATTATATAATATTTTTATGTACATATAAAAAAATTAACTAATAAGAGAACAAAGCTAAAATTAAATATTCAATAAATATAGAAATATTTTCATATACTTCGGGGAATCGATTCAATATTGTTTTATAAACCGGACTAATCCAGGACTTCAAAACGGCATGAAAAAAAATTACACAAAAATATATTTGTAGCGGAAAAAACGATCATTCTACAATAAATCCTCGTTTTCAAAGTTATTATATTATATAATATTTTTATGTACATATAAAAAAATTATCTAATAAGAGAACAAAGCTAAAATTAAATATTCAATAAATATAGAAATATTTTCACATTCTTCGGGGAATCGATTCAATATTGTTTTATAAACCGGACTAATCCAGGACTTCAAAACGGCATGAAAAAAAATTACACAAAAAGATATTTGTAGCGGAAAAACGATGATCCAACAATAAATACTCGTTTCAAAAATTATTATATTATATAATATTTTTATGTACATATAAAAAATTTATCTAATAAGAGAACAAAGCTAAAATTAAATATTCAATAAATATAGAAATATTTTCATGTACTTCGGTGAATCGATTCAATATTGTTTTGTAAACCGGACTAATCTAGGACTTGAAAACGGCATGAAAATAAATACTTGAAGCGGAAAAAACAATCATTCATGAAAAACAAAATTTGTGTACTAACTTTTTGGAATTTATTTCGTTTGTTTTGAAATTTGGACACAGGACTGATCGGCGATCAGTATAAAACAAGTCTATTGAGTCTCATTGTAAAAATGTTGAAAGGTTCAAAAAGTATTAAAGGGCAAAAACTTCTTTTCAGGTACAGAAACCCGGATCCAATCTGACCTTGTAGCCAAAAGCGAGTTCAAGTCACATTTTGCGAATTCATTATATTCAGATTCAGAAATTCTTCCCCGAATTCTACTTGAATTCAAATTAAGGCGAAAGGTGTGAACGGAATGATTAAAAGATGATTAATATTCTCACGTCAAATTCAAGTGAAAACAACTTTAAATTACTAAAAGATTATATTAGAAGAAAATCATTTTGGCAATCGCGTGTTGGATAAAAAATTACTGTTTCGAGCCTTAATTTATTTATTTTCTTTTCAATTTCCCCAGATTTGTTAGCAGACAGAAACGAGAGACGTAATTTAATTTACGAAAAGTACCTGTACATTTGATTCGATTTTTATAAGAGAATCGTATTTTTTTTTTAAATTCTCTTTGTGTAACGGCTTTTTGTAAAACGAATGGACAATACAATAGAAGCAATGATATTTGAAACTAATTGGAGGCAAAGAAAAGAATAAGTATAGAAACGCAGACAATCTTTGAAGAGGAATGCTTTGTACTAATAATAAAGAACAGCTATAATTGCTTTTCTCGCGTGGAATTATTAATTAAGGCGAGCATCGAAAATATTTAATTATTTTTTATATATAAAAACTATGTAGAAACACGAAATTGTAAGATTAATTAAATGTAATGAGTATATTATATAACTAATACAAATTTCATATTTTAAGAGAGGTTGCAAGAACCACAAATGTTGAAGTTCATTTTCATATAATGTCTGATCAATAAAAAGGAAATGATATTTCACGATCTTACAAATGTTACAGCTTAAATTAATCCGTATAAACTTTCAAAGCCATCAATTAGAAGTATTTATTTCCACGAAAATAACTTAACTTTTTTCAAAACCAGTTTAGAATTACTTTCATTTATTTGATAATTACGACTATTAAATAAACGCATGTTATTACTTCTCCACGATTTAAATATTACAATAATTTAGTATCTTACTGTAATGTCCTTCATACTAAAAGTAAGAAAATAATGTATAACATAAATGATTTCACATATTTTTGTTACATCATTGCGTGCATTCGATCTTGTTGGCAATTTATTTGCGTATTTGGATGAAAGCAAAGGAAGGGAATACCTTCAAACTCGTAAATAATCTATTACTTAAGAATCGAACGGCGTATAAGACTGTTAGCTGTAATTGAATAATTTATCATTGGGAAATGGAACAACTTCGATTATTATCCACGAGAAATAATGATCTAATTAAAGTCGTAATTTACTTCATGGAATATTGTTTGGAAAAAAATAAATAAATCGCATATATTTGGTAATAAATTACTTTAAATTTCGATGTAATTTTGTTATGAAACTGCTGTAAGTAGTAATAATGAGAGTACATTATTTTGGATGATTATTTTTTTAAATCATGTTTTTGTATCAATTTGAATTATAATTGATGTGCATTACATGTTCTTTGGTATATTTTACTTTAATGATTTTATATGGATTAGTTTGAATAATAATAGGTGTGTCAATGCGTTTAACTTGTAAATAATTGCAGAAAGTAACTTCGAAAGTTCATAAAAATATTGAAAGTTTATAAAAATATACAATAGGAATGCATGAATGTATAAACAGCTTATAAATTTGCTGTTTTATTCAATTAAGATAAATAATTTATGCAATTATTCAATTAAATAACACGTTTTCAAGTATCAATTAAAAATATTTACTAAAGTTACTTAATGATAAATGAATTTGTTGAATACTATATAACACGTTGATAAGTTATGAGACATGATAATTATATGAATTCACTGAAAATGTAATATCTCACAATATTTTGAAAATAGATTTTTTTTGTATAGTATAATACTAAAGTTACTTAATGATTATGTGTTTGCTGAATTCGACAACATGTTGATGTTAAAAATGAAAAATATTACGTAAAAATTATAACAATTAACTGAAAATGTAATAATTAGACAAAGAAAAAAAAATAGATGTGAGTGATGATGAAATTACATATTGCTAATTAACTTAAATAGTGCTAACATATTAGTTTCGTTAGAAATTATCCCTAATTAGTAAAGTTTCGATAATTAGTGGAATCATATTACTTTCTGAATATATTAATTTTCAAGAGAAGCATAGTTTGTACCATAGTTTGTACCATCAAAACTTTGATGAAACCGGATTATCTCTGAGGCGAGTCCTACATGAAAATTCTGAATCAAGATTAACTAAATTTAATGAGGATGACTATGGTTTATACAAAAATCTTGATACTAATTAACTACTCATGGAAATACACCAAGTTATCCAATTTTTTATCTATATATGTTTACTATAAAATTTTAAAAGTCGGATAAAGTATATCAATAAACAATAACATGTAACTTAACTTCATTAAATATAATTTTCTGGAAGATATTATTTATGTAAATAAATAAATAACGTTATTATCAAAATTATTCATGTTTATCATTTTTCGATTAATAATTCCATTTATTATAAAATATTTGTTTATAATTTGTTATTAAGTGTATATTATATAATCATGAAGTGAACAATATATATAGTTTATACAGTTATATAATTTCTTCAATATAAACTATTTTTACTTATATATTATATAAATATCAATAAAAAAAAATGTATGCAGAATATGTTAGAATAATGGAAACACTATTATTAATATTCAATGTTTATACAAATAATGTCACATATATATTTGATTAATAGCAAGTTAGAACAGAGTAACAATTTATTTATAGAATTCGATAAAATTATTAGTATTTAATAAGTAAATATAATTACATAATCAATTTATGCATTTTGTCCACAAAAGGAAAATTTCTTATTATATTTGCTCATGATTAGTGGAGTTTTTTATTTGCGTTTTATGAAAAACTGTGTATTGATTATAGGTAACCAACATTACATGATTGAATTGATTTTTTGTCTCCAATTAATTTTTGTAATGGCATTAATGATTGGGAAATACAGGCAAATACAAAGTACATGCAATAAAATTATTTATGGATTTTTTAAATTTAAATAATGGTTTATTATCTATTGTATTTACACTTTTATTACGAATGACACTGATCAGTTATGTATAAAAATGGTTTTACAAGAAGT
Organism: Nicrophorus investigator; assembly: GCA_963457615.1. Lineage (NCBI taxonomy): Eukaryota > Metazoa > Arthropoda > Insecta > Coleoptera > Silphidae > Nicrophorus > Nicrophorus investigator. The sequence goes on from OY735140.1 coordinate 27,024,466, forward strand.
ATAGATGTTCCATAGACTGTAAAAAAGCCTAGTGTGTGTGTAATGTTACGCATGTATATCTATCCTATGTGATTTGCATTACAGGTCACAGGGCACATTCGGTGTTCGTTGGTGTGCACATCCCCGTGGAGAGGCGACATTCACATCGCCGTCACAAACACCACCATCGTTCTTCAGAATGTAACGCACCAGAGGATGAAAGGCCCAGTAAGCTTATCCATTTATACCGAAACCGATTATATTAATAGGGGAACGAAACTACCTCACAAACCTGAACAGGTTGTTGTAAATAACGTTAAACCCCTCATGCCCACGACCCGAATCAACTATGATTCAGTAACCACATCGATCTTTGCGTGAGAGGCTCGTTCGGCCCTGATTTTGAACGTTTCCTCATTTATTTTCCTTTCGACTGCGAAATCTAAATCCAATCATCTATGATTCAATTCGATCGGAATTCATAAACGAGAAGGGTCGCGATAATTGGGTCATCCGATCAAAACCATCCCTTTTGAACGTTTCCATTTCAAACACGTGCTGTTTCGGTGTACACTAGTTATTTAAGTTGCGTGCCCAAGATCCACCCTTTATGCTAAACTGATCCTTTCAGGACTATTAGTGACAAGACGCGCTCGTCTCAGTATTTCAGAGGACGGCGAATTATGTAAGCTAGTGTGTTTTGCAACCGTTTTCTGTTAATACATTCTTATCTACTACTATTTTCTTCTATTTCTCTACTAATCTCACTCATTGTTCCTCAAACTACATCTATTTTTGAATTTCATAATTCATACTGAAAACGGAGCACCTACTTATATATGTCTTAAGTCAAAGCGACTATAATCATAATTTGCATGTCAACATTTTTCGAATTAGCTTTTTTCAAGTTTATAGCTTTCAGTATTTATTAAAAAAGTCATCCTAATTCCTCTTTAAGTATAAGCTTTAAATACGTTATAGAATATGTTTTCTCTAAGTATATGAATGTGCTTTCAATTGAGAAAAGTCGCTTTTGTTATTTTAAGTGTTTACGAAGTTCTTGAAACTGCGGAAATTCCATCATTTCCTTTTGCATGCAAACTTCGCACGAAATGTGTTTAGCTGCGTTACGTAACGAGAAGTGTTTGTCGGTGTGAATTTAATTTACTATTTTTGCGTTCGCAATTGTTTTCCGTTTATGCTAATTGTTGGGAATAGGTTGTTGCGTCAGTGCGTTATCTAACGTTCAATTAATTTGCAGGTACTCCGCCAGCTCAGAGGGTCCAATTCATTTTGGGCGAGGAAATAGACGAAGGCACCCAGAGTCATCCTCTCTTCTCCGAAATGGAGGAGTTAGTGGGTGATGGTGATGACATGGAATGGAAGGAGACGGCTCGCTGGATCAAATTTGAGGAAGACGTCGAGGAGGGTGGAAACAGGTGGTCGAAGCCGCACGTCGCCACCCTCTCGCTGCATTCTCTCTTCGAGCTACGCAGTCTTCTCCTCAACGGAACCGTCCTCTTGGATATGGACGCAATCTCCGTCGAGCAGATCGCCGATTTGGTCATTGACAACATGATCAATGCAGGTACACTTCCAGCGGACAAGAAGGATAAAGTAAGGGAAACCCTCCTCAAGAGACACAGGCATCAGCATCAGCGCAAGAAGCACGTCCTGCCTCTGATCAGAAGCTTCGCCGAAATCGGAAGAAACCATTCCTCGTCTAAAAGTAAATATCGTATTTTAACTACAACAACAACAACAACAAAAAACACACACTAATCTCTACTAATTACAACATTCAATCAATTAGCAAACATATAAATTATATATATATTTTTTTATATCTCGAAGGTTTCGTAAGGTCTTTGATACATTCTTTTCTTGTGTCGTTGGTGACGCTTTTACAGATGGATGTTTTAATTTAATGTGTGTTCAGCCGTCGAGGAATTCGTCGTCTCTTAATGTTCACGTTGTGGAGGATATGACGAGCTCGCAAAAACGAAACGGTTCTTATATTTCCGTTCCAGGTTAGACAAAACTGAATGGGGAATCCACAAAAGGAAAATCTCGTTTTCGAAATTCCGTACTATAATCCTAAATACGCGAGTATTACCTGCAAATAAACTGCTTGTTGATTCGTTTTAAAAAAAAATAAGTAAATAAAATAAAACATACAATGGACAACAATCAATATAGATTTGATTGTACAAGTATGCTTGGAATTTAGGTGGAGGATCCGGTTCAAACTCGATTTGTAATATTTCAAGTAGTTACGAATATAAAAATTGGTAACAAAATATTTAACATTAATTAAACCATTTATAATGTTTTTTCAATATTCTTGTTGTTAGTTTAATTTTAAGCTCGAATGATTTGGAGAATATTCCAGATCGAAATCTGATGTGACCTAAATCCCATTTCAATTATTCTCGCAGCAAAAGCAAACAAGCTTTGAATTGACTTTAAAATCCATACAAATATGGCGAATATTAATTTAAAATAAAAAAATTGTTTTGAGTAATAAATTAGGCGACTCATAGGCGCCACCTCACGATATTGTGAGTTCGGGTTCAAATCCCAGCCAAGCCAAATAGGTAAAACTTCCATTGGGAAAGTTTATCTTAAAAATAATACAAATGTCAACACAGATTAAAATGTCACACCAGATTTACTGAATGTCCATTGTAAATAAAATAAAAAAGTAATAATAATATTATATAATATTTTTAATTTTTCATTATTTTTCAGTTTTTATTACTTTAACTGCGTTTATTTATAAAAAGTAATAATATCACATTTCTTAATTCAGACTAATTAAAATCATATCTAAAGTTATAATTAGTATTTGAATGAATTTATGCATAAAGTTTACAACATACAAGTTTCTACGACATAACTTCTCTTAAATGCAAATTCTTACTTTCAAACTAAATAAGTTGGAAAATTATAGTACTGAATTAAATTTCTATTTAATTGTTGAAATTAAAATAATATTTTGTACCAATTATTCTTAATACCCCGGCGCATCCACTTTAAAAATATTGTTGATAATTATTTATCAAATAATTTATTATATAAACGTTTAAATATACAAACTGTTTGAAATATTACAATCGACTTAAACTGTATAGACTAACAAAGTAGATGTAGAAACACGCATATAATTCTATCGTTGGGGAGATTGTTTCAGTGTCATTGAATAAGCTGAATGTTACATCGAGTGTGTCCCGTTATTATTGTTGGTGTTTGATGGTGGTGATGGTCGTAGCGATTTGTTTCCTTTTATTACATAATACAACGTGCGTCTGAGTTGAATGCTAACTGTGAGAAGTTGAAATCGTCGGTTCTAGAGAGCTTTTCACATCACTTAGTTTCCACATCAATAGCAGCTTTCGAAACGCAAAAACGTCTTTAATTGCATGCGAATCATTTTCATCAAAATAACAACAAAAAAAGAAAATTTCTTTATTACTTTTCTTTTCAAATTGTTGCATAAATCGATGAGAGGAAATTTTCTTTTCTTTCCACAGCCGTTTATAGCGCACAGGTGATGGGTTTCACAACATGGTATTCGTTTAGACATCACGGCAAAGGTTTGCTTCTTACCTAACGCACAATCAATAATTTGAAGCTAATATATATCTTTCAAGATAAATCTCTTAACATTTTTTTGAGTATTCGAACTTGTTACATTCTATCTTTTTCTGTTATGCCAACACGAATTTAATATGTAATTTCTATAGTGCTTGCATTTCATTTATTTTGTTTATTCCACTCTCTTATATCTCCACGCATTCTGTATGACTAATATATCTCTTTACGTGTCGTAATAATCAGTGCAACGAGGCCGAATAAAGTATTCTATGATATGTAATCTACTTTTTAAAATTTATGGTTCATTCCGAGAGATGCGCTGCTCGGATTAATTTAATCCTAACGCGGATTTACATATCTTAATGAGTATCATACTTTATTTTGTCCCATTGCACATAAATATTTGAATTAAACTCTTAAAATATATGTATATTTCTTTTTGTAACTTATTTTTAAAAATATACTTTTTACACCACACGACACGACATGACAGAAAAATCTACATATAAATTAAAATAATTATATTTATTTGATTGGATTTTGTTAGCGCTTCGGAAGCCGTTTTAAATGATATGAAAATTATCGGAGGAAAAATATGATAATCTCATCAATTTCCATTAGGTTTTTTCATTTAAATATTCATAAGATCGAACGGATAAAATTTTAATTTGTTCGACCTTCCTTCAACAATTTACATACTCGAATTGCATAACCATTTGCGATTTCTTTATAATTTCGTCCCCTACGTTGACATTCATATTTTTAAATAGATCATTTATACTTTATGAGATGCAAATCGTTTTTCTAATTATTTTTTTATTAAACGGTTAATTTTCTATAATTTTCTGCATCGTTTGTGAAATGCAACTTGTGAAAGATTAAAGTAATAAGAATAAATAGTTGTTCGTATATAATATTTAATAAATTATTGAAGAAGGTGCATTTATTAGTCCAAAAAATGCCGTAAATTTATAATTGAAATAAACGTAATTAATATATAATAAATAATGAAATGTTAGATTGTTTGACATAATTGTCAGTTACATATGAATTGTGTTTCTTATTATGGAATTGATAGAATTATGTGCTGTAAATATGGGGCTATGACGTAGATGGCAGATGTGTTTGTTTTGACGTGGCTTATTAATGGATTGATTACGAAATGGGATTAACTACACTCTTCCCTTTTTACGAGGGTTGCAAACTCATTACGTATTCGCGCCTCTTCTTGAAATTGAATTATTCCAGCCCCGTCGTTTCCACGAGGGCCGTAAAAATTAATCTCCCATGAGCAAATTTCGATGAAGTACACTCAACAACATATACCAGCTTGTGCTTCAATTTATTTTTATTCTGCAATTATTTGTTTTGTTATACATATATGTGTTTCTTCATTGCGTGTGATTGCTTCATCTACTATCATCGTATGTTGTTAATGTTATGTCTTTCATTTTCGAAGTATCCTGCTGTTTACCAGATACAATTTTCTTGATTTTATGTGATTTGCTTTGCAGTTGAAGAACAGACCTTCGGGGATGGTCTTGGAAAGCAACCGGATTTTGGGAAATTCTTAACGATTCCCGGCCAGGGTAATGTGTTACCAATGAAATCCCGCCGCAAGCAATTTCGAACATCCTTCTTTATTTATGTCAGCATGCTTTTTTATCATAGCGTCATCATAGAATGCAACATTTCGTAGCAGCATTTGCCTCTTTATTTTTTTTCTTTACTTGTTGATCCACTCTTTTTTTTTAATGTAATTGTTTCTATGATTTCTTGTTGTTTGATTCGATGTATTTGCTTTTCTGCCTTCTCAATGAAATCGTCGCCTTCGGTTACTAATCTGCATTCGATGCTTTAGGAAATGACAAGTCACCGTCGCCCGACAGCCTGACAAAGAGTTCCAGCGCTCAATCCATCAGCAGGAATCACAGCTCGAGTAACTTGGAGGGTGCCAACGGCGATATTCCGCAGCACAATTTACAATTCATGAGGAAAATACCGCCGGGCGCGGAAGCCAGTAACATCCTTGTCGGAGAAGTTGATTTCCTCGATAAAACCGTATCAGCTTTCATCCGTCTGAATGCTGGAACCGTTATGGGCGATTTAACCGAAGTCCCTGTGCCGACGAGATTCATTTTCGTCTTGCTGACCCCGAACAACAGCAACGCCGGATACCATGAAATCGGAAGAGCTATGGCCACTCTCATGTCAGACGAGGTTTTCCACGAGGTGGCTTATAGGGCTAAGAATCGCAGTCATCTGCTCGCCGGAATCGATGAGTTCTTAGATGCCGTGACAGTTTTACCACCCGGCGAATGGGATCCTGCTATCAGGATTGAACCGCCCGCAGCGATACCATCTCAGGTATATTCTACATTACTCTATAAAACGCGTAATGGTTAATAACAAAATTTAATGATACAGGACGTCAGGAAACGACCACCAGAAAAGCCAATGGAAGTGGCAGATGAGCAGGAGGAAGAGGCCAAGCAGCGAGAGGAGTCCGGTCTTGCACGCAGCGGAAGACTATTTGGAGGTTTAATTAACGACTTAAAGCGGAAGACACCATTCTATTGGTCGGACTTTAAAGACGCGCTGTCTTTGCAATGCATCGCATCCTGGATTTTCCTGTACTTCGCATGTCTCTCTCCGATCATCACATTCGGTGGTTTATTGTCGGAAGCAACAGGCAAGAATATGGCCGCTATGGAGTCATTAGTATCCGGTTTCGTCTGCGGATTAGGATATGGCTTGTTCTCCGGGCAACCCTTAACGATATTGGGTTCGACCGGTCCAGTGCTTGTCTTCGAAACTATAGTCTACGAGTTTTGCCAAACTTTGCACTGGGACTACCTTTCGTTCAGATTCTGGATCGGAGTCTGGATTGCAGTCATTCTCCTAATCTTGGTAGCTGTCGATGCTAGCGCCTTGGTTTGCTACATCACAAGATTTACTGAGGAAAATTTTGCTACGCTCATTGCTTTCATCTTCATCTACAAGGTACGAAATTATTGATTTTATCTGGACTATAGCTTTATCAACTATATTCGTTATTTGTTTGTTTTAAGGCTGTCGAAAATGTGATTTTGATTGGAAAAAAATTCCCAATTAACACGTCCGGACTGGACGTAATTCCATTCGATTGCGATTGCTTCATAAATGACTCTGTCAAAGAGAATTACCCGGAGGTTGGCAACTGGTCGAACGTGAATAAAACAGCCTGTTTGGTAAAAAAAAACTTGACCTACTGTTAACTATAATCGCATTATATTGTATTTGTGGTTTTAGGATTTTAACGGAACATTGATTGGTGAAGGATGTTTTGCTCCGCATTACGTGCCCGACGTTTTCCTGATGTCGATAATCCTGTTCCTCGGCACTTTCATACTCTCCGTTCATTTAAAGGACTTCAAGAACGCGCTCTTCTTTCCGGCCAAGGTAAACAATTACATTAAAAATAATCGAATCGATTACAAAAATTAATTCTCTCTCAGGTCCGTGCTTTTATAAGTGACTTCGCCGTAATTATTGCAATTCTCTCGATGTCCCTAATGGATTACGTGGTGGGAATTGGAACCCCGAAACTGGAAGTTCCGCATGAATTGAAGCCGACGTTGCCGAACCGCGGTTGGATTGTGTCGCCTTTCATGAACCCGTTGTATTCTATACTCCTGGCCATCCTTCCCGCCCTCCTCGGAACAATCCTCATCTTCATGGACCAACAGATTACGAGCGTTATCATCAATCGTAAAGAAAACAAATTGAAGAAGGGCTGCGGCTACCATCTGGATCTCTTCATTTTATCGATTCTGATTCTGATTTGCTCCTTGATGGGATTGCCTTGGTTCGTGGCTGCAACGGTGCTCTCCATAAATCATGTGAACAGTCTGAAGCAGGAGTCGGAATGCGCCGCTCCCGGCGAGAAGCCCCAATTCCTAGGTGTCCGGGAACAACGTGTCACTCACATTCTCATCTTCTTAACAATCGGCTTGAGCGTCTTCCTCACACCCATGCTCGGCCACATACCGATGCCAGTCCTTTTCGGAGTCTTCCTCTACATGGGCGTCGCCTCCCTCAAGGGTTTACAATTCTTTGACCGAATCCTTATCATATTCATGCCTGTCAAGTATCAACCGGATTACATGTTCTTGAGACAGGTAACGAAAGCGTGCTACTAATAACCTCGAAAGATTAATTACGTTTTTTTGTTTGTTTTCTTGATTTTTAGGTTCCTCTGAAACGCGTGCATATATTCACATTAATCCAAATAGCTTGCTTGGTTTGTTTGTGGGTGATAAAGTCGTTCAGCTCAACTTCAATCCTATTTCCACTGATGCTCGTCGTGATGATCGGCATCAGGAAGTCATTGGACTTGGTGTTCACACGCAGGGAAATGAAGATCCTGGACGACGTCATGCCGGAAATGAGTAAACGCACGGAGGCAATGATCGATGTTGAGGTGGGCTGGAAGTCGAAACTTAGGAAATTCTGTTGTAGCAAATCTCTATTTAATAGCAGCAAATCCGAAAAAATAATCATTGACAAAATTTAAACTCATACAATATATAATACACACAACTATAACCAATATAAATATATACATTTAATAACATTTATAAAGATTAATCAAGAGGTATGTACTTAGGTTTTTTTTTTCTTGAAAAAATTCGACAAAATTCTAGTCATTCACTTCAAAATTCACGAAATAAAAAAAAAATATATATAATATACCTCACCTCATCTCATGAACAAAATACACGACACAAATTGTATTTGTTTCGCTTCCACTTCTTTATTTCTTTTGTTTCATTGATTTGTCGAAACGTACGGGTTAGAAAGAAACGAATGAGCCGATTCTTCCGTTCCGTTCCACATGCAAAAGGAAGAATTCCCGCTCTCATTATGATTATTAAATAATATTTTGTATTATTATTTTTTAATTTCTCTCTTCCCATTTATCTATTTTTTAACTATTAGTGCAATTATTTATAATTTATTATACTCCTAATGCAAGATTTTTTCTTTTATCTCTTGCACATATATTATCTATGTGAACAACTATAGAATCTGTTTAAATTATTATTTTAAGGAGAAATAGCAGTATTCTAGTGATTCTCTTCTTGTAGCTATTATTAATATTATTATTTTTGTTTTGTTTATTTTATCCTTATTTTAAGTTAATAAATATACAGCAACCTCATCACAGTTGTATCAAAATTCATCGTTTTTTTATTTTTTTTTTAAATATTTTTTTAGCTCCTTGTAACCTAAATCATTCGCTCGATGTTTAACACCTAGTATATTGGCTTTATTACTAGATTGCTTAATATTGATACTTTTCCATATATAAATTCCCTGTCCTATTAAAATTTATGTTTATTTATTCTATTTTAAATTTGAATGTCAACCTGTTTTGTGTTCTTTAACCAAAAAAAAAACTAATTTGTGACTTGTCAGGAATTGTTTTTATTTCTTAATATACAAAAGACAATATTTACGCTTAAACCATATAAACTATATATTTTTGTCCATGTTTAATGCTATTGCATCTTTGTAAGTTAAGAATTGGTAAAATTGAACCATTTTGTTTGGTAGTATTTAAACAATTCTGCTTTATGTAATTTCAATTGATAACCATTCATAACTACAAGAAATATATACATGAAACACCCAATTTTTGCATTATCATCCTTTAAGTATCTTTAGTTTGATCATCCTACCACTCCATAACACTGAACACATTTCATACCATATTACAAATTAAATTTATTTCAAATCGGTTAGAGAATGTCAGTCTAATTAATTAGCTAATCAAGCATGCAATTTTGATGGGACTCTAATTTGAGCCTTGCGCATTATAATTAGAAGAACAAATTGATCATGGAAAATCCATTGATGTGACAGCAATTTGTGTTGGGTCGAGCCTCGAGGGGTTTCAAACCCTACGTAAATTTCCGATCCAGATTTACTAACTGGATATAATGCTCACGGGATATATTGTATTGATTGTCACATGTGAAATAATATTATGACATATGCATAATAAATTAACAATGCAGAAATATATTTATGGTAATATCCATTAAATATGCAATATTTAACTCAAAGGAATTAACATAGATTAGTAAGTATCATCTTTATTATTTCTCGCTTTTTGATCATTGATTTTATTGAATATTTTTTTAATAAAGAGAGAAGAAAATCATAATAGATAATGCTGTGATTACGTCACGGGATTTCTTATAACTGTTATGCAACGCCGTTCGGGCTTTTATTCGGAAGGCGCACTGCCAACTCGCATTTCTATTTCCATTGAAGCGATTTTTTATATGCGCGAGGCGAGGCTCGAGAAAAATAAGATTTGGTGCTGAAAATAAACTTTATACGATACCTCGATGATATTCGGACATACGACCCAGTAATACCAGCAAAATGTACCAATTATTTTTAGGGCAAACCTTTGGAGATCGAGAACTCGGGAAACCTGAAAATACCGTTGGCCAATGGTAACGTCATGAATATTCCCCTATCGGCTATCAACATCAGCGAGGAGGTCAACAAAACAGGGATATGGAAGCAGGTGAACCAGTCCAACAAGCGCGAAAAGGAGAAGGAGAAGAAGAAAAGTCCGCACAAGGTGTCTGGGTTAGTTTGTTGCGACTCATCGGAGACGATCAACTAATTATATTTCTGCTTTTTGCTTGAAGTCGCTTCAAGAAGAAGAAGCACAGCAAGAAAGATGATAAACCTAAGGAGCGCAACAGATTGGAAAAACGGTTGAGCACGATGGATGAGGAAGACGAGGACGAGGGCATCACTATTAAGGTGACAGAAACGGTATCCCTCCATATGTAAATTGTAAATATGAAATATGACACAGCACAAAACGAATATTCCTAAAAATACACCCAAATACACACACAATATTATATAACTATAGCGTTTATGTGAGTATAAATATTCGTAACATACATAATATATTCCCCCTTATTTTTTTAAATTTTTTTTTGGTATGTAATTTATTTATTATTGGAATCCCCAAATTCAGTAGATAGTTTATTTCTTTCATTTGATTCGTGTGAATTTGAATTTTCTAATTTATATATAAAAGAAAATGTGATTTTACAGCTTACATGTGCAACGGAAAATGGTACTAAAATATTAAATTAAATGGCTTTTGCATGCTGCTGCATTGAATTGAATATAAAATAGTTTTTTTTTAATAGTAATTCAAGTAGTTGCATGTTATAAGTATTGATATTTTTGTTGATAATAATGACTCAACGTTTCAACCGATTAAGATGTTCTTTTATAGTTTTTATCACTGTTTTTTTTTTCCAAAAATGAAAATATAGAAAACAAGTGTTAATATTTTTCACAAATTTATCTACTTCTGATACAAATTTACTAAAAAATGTATATGTTATTGAGAAAATCATTTATTTTATTTTTCAATTTATAATTAAATTTTATAATATTAAATTTGAGAGTAAAGTTGCTAAAAGGTTTCCATCAATAACTATCAATATATTTAAATCAATTATATTATTACTTATTATAAGGACAAAACAAATATTAATAATTCTAGTTAAATAAGACATGCAATGAGGGAATATTGAAAACTTAAATTCTGTAACATCTTCTTAGACATCCAATAGTAGTAAATATTTTTTTTAGGTTTAGTAATTGTAATCTATGGATTATTTCAATATAAGGTGTTATTTCGCATTATACAATACTTTATTTAAACATATTTTAACATCATAATTAGAAAAATTGCAATATTTATAGTTTAATCCATTTTAATGTTTGTGTTGTTAATCTATTATCCAGTAGATTGATAACCAATATATTTGTGTACGATTTGTGTTATCATTCCTAGACAAAGTTTTGATAATGTAATATAAAAATATTTTTGATTTATTCAAAATATCATTTTTTTAGTCAGTTTCAGTAGATTTTAGAATGAGATGGAAATAATTAGAATAATGTCTAGTTTTTTTTTTAATTTGAATAATTTATTTTTAATTAAATCATATATTTCTAAAGGTACCGAGGTGATCAGACAAGATTTTTTCAAATTGGCATTTTATATAACTGTGAATATTCAGAAAAAAAATATTTTGAATAAACGTACCAGTTTGTAGTAATTTTGGGAATGATTTTGATATAATAGTCAAACGGAATTTAAAAACGAAATAACCATTGTATTTTTTTTCTCTTCCTTTTTGTTTTTATTCATATTCAATAATATGTATTTATTAAATCTGCATCAAGTCTAAAACCTTACTGATTAATTAATTTGGGAGTTTACCCTAAATTTTTAATACCTGAAAGATTACCACTTCAGTTTATAACTTAGTTGAAATATTTTTTTTTTAAATCATTGTTTTTTTATTACACTACAATTGATACCAAATACAGATTAATTTATAAAATGCGAAATACATTTCAATAATGTTTTATACAAAATGAAATAATATACTAATTTTATTAAGATATATCCACAGCATTTCCATATAGATGGTTGCAGTCCTAGTTTTAAATATTAAGTCAGATATTGAATTAAATTATGTAAAAATGTTGATACCTTTAGTGTTAAATAAAATTACGCAAGTTCCAATTATTATAAACAAACATATGATAAAAGTTTTTTTTTAACAATAATTTCAATATTACTTATAATACTGTTAACTTACTTATTAAAATACGTATCGAAGATATAGATAAATGTGAAATAAAAAAAAAGTTTATTGCACCGAACACCTATTATGAAGAGTATAGTTTTTGTTTTCGCGTTCGAATCTGAATTAGTTGAAATGTTCCAACCCACATGCATAGTTTTAAATATATTTTAACATATTTTTGTTTGCAGCGTGAAGTTTGGCTTGTGGATAAATCGAAATGCAATAAAAAAGAAGAGACCTGCGTATAAATGCGATAGTTTATACATCATTTTTAAACAGAATGGCTGTGTGCAAATACCAAATTATTAACCAGATGAAACTAACCAAATATAAGGAACGTATGCATTCTTTTTCAAATATTGCAGAGTGTGTTTATTATAATACCTTAAAAATTACGTTGACCTCATATTTTTCTTGATTTAGGGGCCTAATCCGTATAATTTTTATTTATTATTTTGTTTAAAAACACACTCTGGAATCATATGTAATTTAAATGTAACATTAATAAGTGTTTGAATGTTTTCATCCCTTCGATGTTTGTATTAAATTAAATTGAAGTGTTTTTTTTTAATCTCAAGCATTTGCACAGCAAAATAAATACTTGAATTTTATGCCGATTTTGTGTTCAAATTCTGATGTATAGACAGAAAAAGATTGCTCGTCGCAATTTTATGTTTTAACGACACGAAAACCCAACTGTATTTTCTTAAAAAAAAATATCATTAATTTAAATTTGCAACTAAATCAACTTTGAACCAATTTACTCTAACGGTAACAACTTCTAGAGATTTAATCATTAGTTTGGATATCTTGTAACTCTTGACCACGAAAAGTGCCTAATCACGTCATTTTTGCAAATCCAGTTCAATTTAGTCAAGAATTCCTATTAGACAAAAGATCGGTTGGTGTTTTCGGCGTTGATTTTATAAATAAATAAATATATATATTTATCTATGTATGCCAATAATGAGAAGGTAGATATTAACATTTAGAATGCCTTTTTATATGTGTCCGTGAGACAAAAAAAAATCATGATGTATTATGTGTAGAATTTACCTCTAATTTAGATGAAAATCAGCGAGGAAGTAAGCTCAAGATATATTTATTTTACGTATCGCTGAATTGGTGTGTCTGAATGTTGTAATTACTATTTACAAGAAAAAAAAAACATATTGTAACTATTTATATGTCTGCACAATTTAAAAGTATATTAAATGTGAAACCAAACTAAGGAAATAAATGGATAAAAGATGTGAGTTTTTTTTTGTTACACCTTTTACATACAATTCCAACTTGTAAATAATTAATAATTTACTTTTTGTAATGCTTTTTTGATGATCCTGTTCTCTAGTCCTTTTGGGCAATTCTTCGGAGTTGTATTACAAGCTTTATGTTGGTTTTGGTTGCTATTACGTAGATTAAAATGATTATGTAGGTTTTTCATAAATTTATTAATGATCGCCTATTGTACATTCTCCGGATTTTTATAATATTCTGCACTAATATGGATTATAGATATATTTCAATTCACGTCCAGTATAGATCTACCCAGTAACTTTTTTTTTGTATTTTCCATACCATACCATTTAGAGTCCTGATGGCTCCAATCGTCGATATATTTTTTTTAATATGTTTATATATGTTTATCATCACACCATTTCTGCAATATATTTTTTTCATTATTCTGTAAAAATATTTCGTCTTTATGTCCGTTCAAGATACAATTTCCGCTATGTCAATTGATACATGTTCGAAAAGTTTTGAAAGCGACACGATGTTATGGCATCAGTTTTTTAGGATCTTAAAGAGAATATTGTTAATTGATTATCTTGAGAAAGGTGAAAGAATGAATTTAGAATATTATACAAGTCTGTTGGATCAATTGAATGAAATGTTTTTTTTTCTTCTTTCAAAATTTTCCTCGTAACTATGGTACCAAGAATCTGTTGCATATCTCGGACCCATCGATGCCCATCATCCTAGCTACCAACACGTAAGTCTGGATATGACTGTTGATGAGGCCGAATAAGAAGAGTTCTTCCATATTGAAAGAACGGTGCCCAGGATTTTCACACGTATAACCCACACCAAATTGAAGATTATATAAATCGACCCTTGTCGTCTTACAATTTAATGAACCAAATTAGCTCAATTATATCAGAAGTTTCAAGTCAACAAAAAAAATCATTTGGAGTTAACAATCGATAAATATGCTATAGTTGAATGAATTCATTCAATTCACACAACTTTTTCATAACATATATTTTTTTGTTGATTATAACAAAAACCACCTTATAATTGAACCTGATGAACTGCATATTCCAACTCAACAAATTTTCTGTTATCTATATTAGTGGTTTCCAAAATTTATATTACAAGGACAGTTTGGAAAGTTTTGAAAAAAAGTCTTATTTTTCATCCAACTAATTCAACAGGCTTGTATAACATTCTGAGTTAATTCTTTTACCTTTCTCAATATAATCTATTAACAAAATTCCGTTTGCATTCCAATAAAACTTACCTTTTCTGCTGATGGAGCAGTCTTTGCCTTCTCATTGTTTAGTTTATACTTTCATCTCTAGTGAATTGAGGTGAGTCCAAGTTCCATAGTTATAAATCGATGAACAAAATTAGTTTTATTCTTGTTAAAACGATTCAAAGATGCTTGAGAAATTACCAATTGATAGCAAACCTATCTTACACAAAGTTTTTTCATTTTACGTACTAATTCGTTCTGTTGAAATGCCTATGGCATCTGCTTTTTTACTCATCCATCATCTAATACTAATAATAATAAGTTGCTTTCAAAACTTGTCAAATCTCCCCCAACCAAACATCCCTTAAAAAAATCTAATTTTAGCACCTCCTGTCATGAAAATAAATTAATATATAAATTTTTCGCTAGTCCGCTCCACCCTAAGGTGTCGCGCCTAACCGTTTTGAAATTGTTAAAATTTTGTTACTGTTCCTGAATTTATTTTGTTCCAGGAAAATGGAATATTGGAAATTAATTTTCTGATAATCTCGGACAGCAACACTTTTGTAACCAATTATACTTATTTCTCCTCTATTATTGTTGTTGTATGAATATGTTTTTAGTTATTATCTGATTATGTGTCTGTTACATAATTATAATAATTATTTATTAAAATTATTATTGACAGCAGTTCTTAATTCTGAGAAACAATATTTATAAAAAAATAGAGAGTTAAAAAAAGACAAAATATAAATATAACAGTGAAAACACTTTCCAAATTGAAAAATATTACACAATTCCCAAATATTGACTTTCTTATTAAAATTTTACACACATTTAACATACAAATAATTATTGCCGTTAATAATCAAATAATTTGATTTTTGATTTAGAAATCAACAACTGTATAGCAAACTAGAGTCGATTTTTGATGGCTTGAATATGTATTTTTAAGATGAAAAGAAAAAAACTACATTTAGGGAAATTTTTCTTATTTTTTCGGAAATGGAAATCCAAAGTAACATTTACAAATAAGTTAAAAAAATAATTTCATCCGGATATTTCTGGAAAATACTTTAATGTTTCATTTTATAGAATAATAGTTATAATACAAAAAAGATCAACTGTTAGGGCTTCTTTCTGCCTATAATTATAAGTATTTTCATATACATTTTTGATACTAATTACTTTCCTCATCAACAAATACACCGGACTTTATAATAACGGTGTTTCATCCAGGTAGTACTAATTATGTGTTAAATTGTATATATTTGTTAAACAATGTTTGAAAAGAATGTAATAGATTTAATTGCACAGTTTAGTCCATAACATACATATTTTATTATCGTTAATAATTGATTGAAATTTTATGTACTATACTATCTGCTCAACAAACAGGCAACGTAGTTGAAAACGAGCAGTAAAATGAACAGTTTTATCAAAGCATGTAGAGTATTCGCTCTGTGTCCATACGAGTTCGATCGCAAAAAACGCATTGTTCTGTCTAAAAAAAAGTCCATTTACTCGGCAGCCCTACTAATAATTAACTTCTGCTTTATAATATTCCAGGCCCATTTCACTGTTGAAAATAACGATTTCCGAGAATGGGTCTACTATACACGTCAAATTTTATACAGAATTGTGTGTTTCCTCCATCAAGTTATTTACTTGAAACATTCCAAAGATATTTTGAAAATATACAAAGAACTAAAGAAAATATCAACGGTCATTAATTTGTTTGTTAAATGCAAACCATTCATTCTGTTTGAATTTGCTCTATATATCTGCACTATATTATTGATGTACTTTATGACATTTTGGGGGCTATACTTGCAAGTTATAACAGATTTTCCTTACATCGCAAGAGATAATGTAGGCCACCTGTTGAACTTTATATTCACTTCCCAGGTTTACTTCAATGAACTAATTTTCATTAATCTCATGATATTATTAGCTGCGTGCTTCAGTAAGTCAAATAATGATTTGTTATGTAAGCCTATTGCAAAGACTGTAGTTTTGGAAACGTTCATGAAGTTATCTAATAGACTAAGAGAAATTGGATATGAAATAAACGAGTTGTATTCGAAGCAGCTGCTGCTTTCTATGTTCGTTATTTTCGTTGAAATGACTTTTAGTATATATTTCGTAACTATTACGATCTTTGAATTCAACACCAATAGCGATGGTGTTAAACTATATACTTTGTATTTGATTCCATGGACATTGCTGATGGTTGTCAAATTATTCCTAATTACTTCTGTCTGTAAATTAGTACATATTCAGGTAAGTTATAATCTTTACATTATTTTAATATATTTAACAAACACCAAAAATAAATACATTTTTATCTTAACAAATATTATTAATTTAAAATATAATCTTCTATTTAAACAGTTTTCCATTTAATAACCCAATTGCAAATGGTTTTCCTCTACTTATTATTATCGGCTGACAATTTCGTGTTTTGCCAATGAGTACAAAATGTTCATGCATAGTTTTCCAAGCAGAATTGAACTTTTCTGATATTTCATCAAACGTTAAACTTGGAATGTTCAAAATTCAATGTTCTTCCGGATCTTGGGACATTTTACAGTTTCCTAGTTTCCTGTCTTCATATTTAAATTTTTGAAACCACTTTGACATTTGTTAACTGTTTAGACATTGTCGTAAAGATCAATTATTGACACCATTGTTTTAGTAACGTTCAAACCCTGATCGCAAATGCCATACTGATATGCACTTTGTCAACAATGGACATTGACATTTTTGGGTTTAGCAGAAAATTATATTATATCCAAAAAATATAGTAAATTAATACTAAAAGAGAACAAATCCCAAAAAGAGATCTATTCCCCTAGAGATTTTGAACTAATATTAGATTGTCAAATTTCATGATCTATTTAGTTTCTTTGTTTTTAAATATTAGTAGATATTTCCTCATTAAAAATTAACAAAATAAATACAAATACAGTCATAAATCGATTCACAAAATTTCTTCGTTAAATAAAACTTCGTTTTTAAAGATAAAAAATACTATGGTTAGCATATTACATGTAAAGAAAACAGAAAGTTTTTTTCGGAGAAAGGAAAGTTTTATTATAAATAAACTGTCAACTTTTATGTATAAAGTGAAATAATTTTAAATATGAATCCTAAGTTGATTGTTTATATTTTTACACTTCATTTAATACGGAATTATTTTATTTAATCTTAATCTTTTAACAATAACTCTTTTTCATACCTAATGCCTATGATTATTTTTACAAAAAAAAAAGTTTTTTAAGTCAAAGCTTGTTACCATTTTTTCATCAGGAACTTCTTTAATTTAGTCTTCAATTTCTTTGACTTTGTTGCTAATATTTTCTAAATCTCACACTAATAAAATCCGTTCTGCCCTAATTATATATTTCTTCAAATAAATTTATAATGCAATTTTTGTATTGTAAATTTAACTACGAGTTATATAGAATTTTATATTTTAATGTTTTGTTTAATTTTTAATATTTACAATTTTTTAAACATTAAGTAATTCTTATTGCGGTTGACATTATTTTAACTTAATAAACTTTTTACCATTTTTTTTATATATTATATTCTTAACTTTGCTAACAAATCTTGAGAAAGACGACTTTAACCATATTTAATATAGAAAGCAAAATTCGACCTAAATTTAAAAAAAATCTTTTTGTCCAGTTCTCGCGTACCCAAATTAGGTTATTCATAAATATAATTAATGTAATTTTATTGATTCATACAAAATACACACTTTACATACTAATTCTAATGAGTAATTAGTTATTAATTTAGGTCGATTATATGAAATAGTAATATAATCATTCACATATATTATTTTTATTATGAAAAAACCATAGATCGAATTTTGATTTCCATATATAATTTATTAGTAAGAAATATTGATTATGCAATATTATGAGAAACAATTTATTTTATTAATTTTAAAATTGTTAGTGGTATTATTTAAAACATTATATTACTGTTTCATTCTCTAATTTGCCGTATAAACATGAAAATCTTGATATAAATAAATTAATATCATTTATGTATGCATTGCGTTTATCAATGCAGTAAATAATTTTATAAAAGTTTTTGTTAAAAGTATATTTAATATTCAATAACACGAAATTCGCTTTGAGATGAATTTAGAAAAGTTATTTTATAAATACAAATATTTCTAATTTTATTTGATTTATTTTTTTGAATTTTATTACAGAAAAATATAATATTTGTCAATGAGTTTACTTTTCGTGATTTTCAATGTTCATCAATGAGTGATAGTTTACTGGATGTTCTTTATTGAATGGATCTAAATTATTAAAGACATAAAAAAATCCCGGGAATGAAAATTTTTGAATACCATAAAAAATCCTGCAGTTATGTTGTTGTGGAGTTTATGAATATTAATTACAAATATTATTAAGTAACTTTAATATACAAATCAGTGTTTTTATTAAGAAGATAAGTAGACTAGACTCCTATAGATTCGAAAAAGACTAATTATAGACTTGTAAATCCTCGGAGGGGTCTAGCTTTATATTACATAAACATTATAAATAAAAATTAACACAAATATTTCTTATTTATTTTTTATTTATAATATTTCTTTAAATATAACTGTAACTTTTATTTTGAAATATAAATAAATAATTTCAAAATATTATGTAATCGCTGTTTAAATTTTAATCGTTTTAGGCTAATTATTCAGCGACTTGTGTTCATAAATTGCTTCAAAAACCTGGAAATAATAACGATTGTTACAGAATGGTTAGTGAAAGATATTAATATTTAGGTTCTGTATTTATTTTCGCCTTTTCTTTTTCAGGTTCAAACATACACGCTACAAATTAAACTATATCCTATAGAATTTAACGCAAATAACTTTTTCACATTGAAAACAGAATTTGCCATCGAGGTATATATTTTTATATTATTAAATTATGAAATATCCCTAATTCCAACGTATTAATTATTTAATTTTAGATGATAGCATCGGTTTTGACCTATTTACTGATATTAATCAATTTCAATTATGTGGATTAGCGCTATTTACAATAATAGTGCTCTTCATTTTCATGGCAATACGAAAAAGTCACATTATAGTGCCTCTCGTCCCATCTATATCGGCATCGTTTAGTTACAAGAACTGTTTGTGTAATTGGTCCTCTACCACAGCATAAGGTTGCGCAATTTGCGGCATCCTTGCAGCGCCTCCCAACGGTAGTGTCACAAAATAATGGGCCGTTAGATAAATACAGCAATTGGTTGGGAGAGTTGCCTATCTTGCGAGTGGAGTTCACCTGGTTGCCTAGGTCAACATACGTTGCGTTGCTGTATTTCTGCTTCAACCTCTGAGCGATGGTCGAGAAATCCCGCACTTCCTTCCAGCAAGTCTTCAGAACGCAAGAACCTGAAACATGTGAAATATAAAAAAAATAAATAAAACTTATTGTAGATTTACCAGAAACTCCATGACAAACGCAAATTTTCTTTTCGCTCTCTTTGACAGCGTTGAAACCGACGTTAGTATTATGGTTGAGAACATCTGAAGCTTTGTCTTCGTACTGAAGATTGAGAAACCTTTTGGCAATTTTCCTGGCTTTTTTAGTGTTATCCCCGCAACCACCCCATTGCCAATTATCTTTCCTTTGATGCCTAGGTTGTTCGGCGCAGTAGCATTTCTGCAAAGTACCTTCGCTGCAAGCTTGAGCTGTGGTGAACATCACAGCTGAAGCGGATAAAGCGTACATGAATGCAGTTTCCCTGAAAACTTTTTGAAACATCGATTTCTTATATGAACAATTCCAACGGTCGTATCTGCGCAAAATAATATTAATATCCCGACGCATCCACCAGAATAAACCATTACCTAAATTGCTCCTCGCAGTGATCCACAGCTAATTTCCTTGCTTTTTGTAGGACTTTCGAGAAACCTCTCCTATTTTGGCATTGCTTATTTTGTTTACTGTAACCTTTGAGCCAACGACACGCCATCACTTTATTATTATGTTGGTAATTCGAAATTGATTTATTGGAGAACATCAAAGAAACGATCGTCTTCCTCATAATCTTGTGGCCCAACGACGGGTTCGATTTGCTTGTCCTGTAATGAAAACGTTAAAGCAAATCTTTAGCGATGACACATTTTTTTTTGTTGGTAAAAGCTAAGCCAACAAGAGGACGTCAGTTAAAAAATAACATATTTACTTAACAAATCGGTACGAATGAGTAAAGCCAACATATTAATACAATTTCGTCGAGAGACAAAGCACACACATGCACACTCGAGCATACGAATGGAATGAGCGGAAATGCGTTTGGTAATTAAAAGAGGTGAACCAGCAAAGGTGCTTCGAATTCCTTCGATCTGCTGGGTTCTAAAGGTACATGTGTTAATTATTAAAAGTATTTATTAGGGGGCTATAAAGGAGGCCACCACCGATAAATATTTGTACGAGTAAACAGAAGAAGAAAAAAAGCAGACGCAACGTCCATACAAGGGTGTTAAATTCGTTATTGACTCTCTAATTAGTACCGTTGAAGCTTTATAAAATGTTAATATTTTTTTAAGTCTTTTCATTATACGGCTGTATTTGCATTTGCGAACAATGGAAACACAAAAGCTGTTATTTATAAATTAGACGAAAAACATTATACAAATTGCAATAATTCACACTTACATACTAGCATAGAGCGGCTTCAATCAGATTCTAACTTATTTTGTACAGATATTTTACACATAATCTGGATTTTTTCTTTATACAAACAAATTTCTTTTTTGTACGGTTTATTATTTATTACATGTATTTAGTTCTTAGATTAGACCAGTTTTAAACCGATTATCCGCATTATGCAAGGTATTACTGTATTTATTATTTATACATCATAAATTATTTTTTTATACAAAGAAAATTTCAATCCTTAATTAATTTGTTACATAACAATCAATAAATCCACAATGTTTTATACACATTACTTCTCAAAATTATTAGTTTCTCATTATCTAAAGTATGGATAATAATAATCATTACTTAATCATTTAAACGTATTACAAAAAAAATATTTCAAATATTACCTACTTAATTGTATGCTTTTAATGGAGTACATAGAAAATAAATATACAGTAATACCTCGAAGTTACGCCATAGTTGGGTCCGGAAATCGCTTAAGTCAAATGCGCGTAAGTCGAGTTTTGCGCGTATTATTAGCAAGATAAATACTGAAGATCAAGAACTGCGTAACTCTGAGTTAGCGTAAGTCGGAGTAATACTGTAATAATTAACGATAATTAATTAAGTTGTGGTTAATATGTTTAAATAAATATAAGATATAATTAATTAAAACATTTCTTCATAGATTATGAAAAGAATAAATCGCCAATCAGATACTATAAATTGTTTTAAGTTAAAGGCATTACTTTAAAAGGAGATGTGAAGACATTATGTAATCATTAATATTGAAAATCTTTATGAAAAAAAAATACTTTAGTTTTCTAATAAAATTATTTTAATGTAATTTTTTCAACATTCAAGCAAAAAGATTTTAAATATTACAGTTAATATAAATTAATAAAAACTACATAAAACTATTGATTATTAAATTAATATAAATTAAATTATTATACTTTTTGCTTAAATTATTTTTTAGCTAATAATATAGAAATATGTGTTGTTTTATTTGTTAGTTATAAAAATAAAATTTAATTGAAAAAAATATTTATAGCAAAATGAATTCCACACAGGCAGTATAATTTTGTTTTAATTTTTTTTTTTTTTAATTTTTAAACTGAATCTGTATTAATTGTTTGAGACACAATTAACTAATTATTTTATATATAATAATATAATTACTGTTGAGTTGTGAGTTTTATGAATTTTCAGTCGAAAAACTCTTTAGTGTCTGAAATCAAATCGTCACAGCAATAATGTATATGCAATATAATATAGAAATAAGTAAAACCATTCTTTACAACACATAGGTAATTTAAAAATGAGTTGCGTGAAGCCAAACTTGTGGAAAAGCGTTTTTTTTTTTCTTTCGAAAAACGCAACCGAAGTAGAAAGGAGCGGACTGCACCTGAAAACGCCTTTTACACCGGACCTCAATAAAGTGATTATATAACAACAAAAATGTTGAAAAAAAGGGAAATAATTATGCGATCATGTTTATTGCATCCAAACTGCACGCCTTAATCTGGCAAATGAAATTCGTACAATGGCCGAAGGTTTTATTGCAACTGTAAAACGGAATTTCACCGAGAATTTCACAACCAGGTAACATCCGTACACTTTTTTCCCTCGGCCTTTTTATTCTTCCTACCGGCAGACAAAGTATTCCGTTAAAATCGATGTCAGCCATTGCAACAAGTGTTTTCAATGCATTTTAAAGCACGAAATATGAAAATCATTCTTTCCACATGATCTTATAGAAAGTTATTTCAATGTAATTACGCAATTTAAAAGAAATCACAATATTTTATTAAATGATTATTATTTGTAAAAATTATAAATGTTGCATTAAATCCCAAATATTGATTTATTAGTAATTTAATTTAGTAATTAGTTATTTTAACTTTAGCTAATTTAAAGAATAACTTATTACAATTATATTCAAAAATCTTTCTTTATATTTATTAAATGTTTTCCAATAAGTATAAGAAAATTAATTGAACATTTATATAATTGATATTAAATACTAAATTTATTATATTTTAGTTTAAAAAAATGCAAAAAAATAACATTTAATTTAAAAAAATATTATAATATGATTGATATTACTTACGGTAGTGTATCGCAGTTAAACAAGAGCACGAGAAAAACGATTATATAAATCATATTTAGCGGCGATGGACATGGTATAAATTATGGTCGCAACGCTTTTGAACTATTGAAAAAGCTTTACGTGTGCGTATGAGAATATGCCATCACTAACGAGGATCTCCACAAATATTTAATATTTACATTACATACAAAACACACCCCGGATCTTTTTTTTAACATGCCGAAGGAGAGAGAAAAAATCAACACGAACACACACACATACACTCATGAGCCATTAAAACAAGAGTCTGGTGTACGTGGACTTTCCATTCTAATCTTACGTGGAAAAGCGTTAGAAAAATCGATAAAAATCGATAGCAGCACCTTTCGTGGAATTGAGAAAATTTGTTGTAACTTGCTGCTAAATACATAAACTATTAAATCTTCATTGAATTGCTAATATTAGCGTTATACATTTCGTATTGTAAATAATTACACGTAATTTTTATTGTTTGTTTTCTTCTTAAACGAAGTTATAACAACCATAGTTAAAATATTACTTCTTTGAATTTAAATTACATAACTTAACTTTAGATCATATTTTTTTATTATTTTAATTATCATTTTTATAATGATACATATATAATAATTTTATATTTTAACAAAATATTTATTTATCAATTTTATATAATATCTTCAATTTATTTCCTTATAAATTTAGCCAATAATACATTTTTGATCATGAATTGTATAATGTCTCAGAATTAAAATATTTTCTAGTATATATGTAATATTTTTTTCACACATGAATTAATTTTTTTAATATAACAGATTTACCAGTATTTCTGAATTTTCCTGAATAATATATGAAAATTATATATAGATAAAGATTATAATTTTAATTTGAATATTATTTCATTTAAAATCAACAACTTTTTAAGCTTGAAAATACCCAATTTTCAAACATATTTTTACATATATTATTTTTACACGATTTGGAAATATCTCGGTTTTCGTCTTAATTAAATATAAAATTACAACCGCAAATGATTTATTTTCTGATATAAATGAATTTGTACTTGATAAACCTTTTAAAAATGATGAAGTTATTGCTGAAAGAAAGCATAAAGATCATGAAGTTTAAGATTAATAACAAGAAAACCTTGGAAGCTTGGAAAACCACAAAATCTTTTTGCTGAAAAAGTTATGATGTTGAATTGACATCCTATTATCTTCTCATTTTTCATTTTCAATGTATATCATTTTACACAATTTCCTTTGCACAGACTTTTCAGGAATTAATTACATTTATTATAAAATTTCTATTCACTCTGTCTTATGTTAATAAATAATTATTAAGATTTATCATTTACCAAACTACAACTAATATTTCATGTGAATTTATATATTTAATACATTTTTGATTACATTTTTTATAACACCAATATTATATTGCGCAATAGCTCTAAAACAAAAAATATATGGTAAACATTACGTTTCATACAGAATTATGATCATTTTTAAACATATTTAATACTTTTGTGTCTTTAATTATTGATGAAATTATATGGTTGTTGCAATATTTATTGATATTATTATTAAATTTCAATATTTACTATTAATTTAAGTATTTTCTAATCATTAAATGATTTGTATCTAGATTCTGCCAATATCCCGGACTATTTCAAACCGCACTAATCGAAACCTTTAAATCCGCATATAAATAATCAGCTAATAAAGGGTCTTAACTCTATAATGAATTAAAAATGATAAACAAATGTTTTACTGAATATAATTTTAGTTTATTTTATTTTTTCCAATCGGTCTATAGTGAATCTTGACTTATTGAATTGAGATTATGCGAAATACTGTATTTATATTTAATTTTAAGAATTATAATTTACAAGAAATATCTGAAATAATCTAAAATGTAAAATTTTCTGCCTTATAAAGAAACTATTTTTTTTTATTGCATTTTCGAATATTTGGTTTAATTTTGTGTATAAATTTGATATACCCTATTTTTTGGATTATAAGACGCACCTCATTTATAAGATGATTTTTAGAAAAATATTTTTTAATGTTGCTCTCGAATCAAACTATAAGACATACCTCAAATTTAAAGACGATTTTTTGAAAAAATATTTTAATGTTACCTTCGGACCATAAGACGCACCCAGAATTTCAGTCAATTTTTCTATGTAAAAATAACTTATTAGACCTATTTCGGAAAGTTAATTTAGAATCTACAGTTTAAAAGACGAGGAATTGACGGCATTAGTTGATACATCTAACTCAAATGCATTAGTAGACGAAAATATGGATTAAGAATTGATTGACAATTTTAATTTAAATTATGTGAAAAAGGAACTTGATTTGGGTAAATAATTATAATTAAGTAACGCGTTATGAATATTATGTAATAATATTCATATTACGCGATAAACAATTAATTGCGTTATAGCAGGTATCAATTTAATAAAAAAAAAACCAAAAAATGCGGTATTTATAAAATTACATATCAAGCATAGATTAATAAACATATAGCAAATAAAAAATAATGGGGGTCCAAAGACAATAAAAAAAATTCTATATTATTAAAAATGTAAAAAATGTATTTTTTTGTTGTCTAAATTAAATATTTTATTAATTAGTGAAACATATATTAATATATTATATTTACTATATCTTGGCCCGTTTGAAAAAGAATTATTTGAGGACCAAAATACATACAAAGAAAAAATTAAGAAATAATTTTGTGTATCAATAATTATAATTATATTTATTGCAATAAATACACAACCAAATAATAACTAAAACCATAATAGAAAAAAAATTATATAACGGTTACAAAAGTTTTCTTTGATTTTAAATTTTTCGTAGTATGAAATGATTGATTTGAAAATTAACAAGTTGATACTTTTTTATACTTATATAAGAGTATTGAATGTATATAAATCATATATTTGAAAATGTTAAACAATTACAGTTGAGACGTCACAGACAAGGCCCTTTTGTTGTTTGCTTGCATGCGGTATCGAAAATACCTGTAGGGCAAAACTGCCTGACTAGAAGAGGGAAAAAAAGAGAAGAAAAACAATAGGGAAGTTGTGCAAACAGCACGAAAACCACGTTAGTGTCAACACAAACACTTAACCAGAAAGACTTTCTGAACTTCACGTGTTTACCTTATGGATTATTGTAGTTTTTATTTTATTTGCCGTGTGTCACTTTAAAATCACCGAGTGAAACAAACATCTTACTTGGCCAAACATGACTTTCGGTTTCCCTGGTTTAATATCTCAATCGTACGACCGAAAAGGCACCACCAAAGAACAAATCCTCGAATGAAGAACGCAACCTGAAGTAATCGGTGTGTTAATTACATTTTATCGGCGGTAGGTAACAAAAGGAGGAGAGCAAAAAAAGAGGAAGAGAGTAAACAGCAAAACCAAAAAAAAAAATAGAATGAAGAAACGTAAGCCATTGGACTTTTTAATTCTTGGAAATGTTTATGGTTGTTGCGGCCGGTCGACTGGAAGGATCTTCTGAACGATATTTTTCCGGTAATAAAAGCTACAACAAATGCAATAAACGTTATTGCGTTTAACGGTGGCTGCATCAGGTATTGTTTGTCTCGCGCCGAACTCAATAAATAAATAAACAGATCGCTTAAGAAAATAATGCTGAACAAGAATGTTATTTTTTTCCCCATACAGAAAGCAAAATGCTTTCACAATGGTGGAGGTGGGCGTGGAATTGGTAACACTGATAATGCCTAAACGGTACATAATTATAAGTTGTAAGTAGCTTACTTGGCTTCGAGAATAAGGAGCTTAGAAGGTAGCACCACACAAATAGCACTCCCAAAACTGTTTAAGTCTTCCAGGGGGTGGTCCCATCCTTATCTTCTTATTATAAACCCGGCCTTTGTGTAACATTATCAGCTCTTAATTAGTGATAATAGTTTTCCTCTAAAAAAAGGAGTAGCCGGGGCCGTTTAAGGGTGGATCCTGGGTGGTATATTTCTTCATTACAAATCATCTTATCTTAACGGTTCATTCGATACTCGAAACTTTAATAAAACGGGGAAAAGATAATTGCATCACATCACATTTCTTCCCCAATTACACAGATAACGTGCTCATTTTGTGCCTCAATTCCGTCCATCAGGAATCCACCGCCATCGTCCTTAATTATTTAAATTGTTTACTTCCATCTGTACTTAAAAATGACTTTGTTGTGCAGCAATTACCGAAAAAAAAGAAGAAAATGCGTTAAACTCGTTTCCTTCAATTCTACAAGTTCTACCGCATACAAGAAATCATTCACATTTATGTCATAAACAATAAATCATTATTTATTATAAAATAACAATAGTTATACAAACATTATACATATACAACATAAATAATTTAGTCACACATTTAGTCAAAATATGATTGAATCAATGGAAAGTTACAATTGAAACCTTTTATAAAATATAGTTATTATTACATTAAAACAAAATATAAATAAAGTGTAATATACTAAATTATCGAAATTTTATATTTGTGCATATTATAAATTATTTTATAATCTAAATATAAAAACATTTTTTGTAGAGAGATAAATGTTATATAATAATTAATATTTTTTTAACTAAGATCAATATTTAGAAAAAAAATATTTCTACAATTTTAATTATTACTTTATAAAATAGGATAATTTCAGTTAGTGAAAATGTTTTAACTATCTAAATAAAAGAAATTGAAGTTGAAAGCGTTTAAAAATAATTTTAAAAAAATAGGCCTTTTTTTTGAAATTTTTAAAATATTTGAATTTGTTTTTGATTTATTGTTAATAAATAATGTTTTTATTAATTTTGGGTAATTACATTTTGTGATATTAATAAATAAACACAATATTAAATAATATTTTCAATTTATTAAAATCAATAAAAAAGTATTAAATTAATCAAAATTTCAGTTTTCAAACTTTGTTAACATAGTAAACCTTTATACATAATTTATAAAATTCTTTTATCGAACTTTGATATATTATTTATTTATTTTTATAAAATGTCCAAATTATACAAAACTGTTTACCATTTTGAATGAAAATATTAACTTTCTTATCCGTATTCCCAAAAAGTTTGCTTTGCAAATATTCCTTTTAGAAACTTAATACACTATACAAGTTGTTATGAACTATCTTCTGCGAATTGACTACTGTTCGACTAGGGGGGCTTAGAGCCGTGCGCTTACCATTTAAACCGGCAGTACTTTGGTAAAGCCGATGTCCGTTCATTAAAGGCGATTAACCAGACACAGTTTTTGCGGTTAAAAAGTGTTGTCATCGGATTTGCTTTAATGATGTTCGCACAATGTAATGCTTATAATCTTAAGGATCATCAAGATCCCGCTGAGAATGCAGCAGGTTGAACATTAGGAGCCATTAAACCCGTCGCTCGGCGGTTGTAAGTCCGACCAAAAACTATTTAGAAACCTCGGATAACAATATCATCACCTTCGCGCCGAGCTTACAAATTTCGTTTATATTTATTGCTTTAATCTCTCTCTCGTGGTGACGGAGATGCTAAGCCTTTAAACTCAAATTTCTTATTTATCGATAAAATGCAATTGTTACATAATTTACGAGAATTCTATAGTTTTCTTACAGAGAAACAAGTCTTAACAGCACAATTTCAACTTGACAAATATTCCATTATACACTGTGTAACAAAATTCATAAGTTTGTTATAGCTAAATTAACACTATTTGCTAATATAGATTCAAATAAGTATTAATACCTCACACTTTCAATACACACAGTTATGTCACATAACCCAAACAAATATGTACATTGAATTTGAAACACAAAAATATTTTTAATTTTGTATTCCAATTCATTGATTTTGTCTACCAATTCTTAATTTTTTTTGTACTTCATGACTACTTTCAACTTCAAACAGCCAATTAATTTATTTCAGGAAAAATTATGATTTTATCTTTGTCATTTTAACAATAGTACATTTATATGTATTTATAATTAAATCTAAAATTTTGCTAAATTTAGCTTTGGATTTGACGATCTAGAATTTGTTTATGCAAAAAAATATTTTACTATATTTGAAGAATTCTACGAATTTGAGGTATTCTTAAAGTTTTCTATTAATACTTTATTTGTTACCATAAAATCGCAACCTATTTTGATATTTTCATTTTGAAATAATAAATATAAAAAAATTAATTTTGCTAAAATCACATCATTATGTAGAAAAATGTTAGAATTTAGTGCATACGCGTCGATATTTTCTTATGAATATTTGTTTCTCATTATGATACACTTAAAATCAAACAACTATGAATTCTACGTATTAGCCACATTATAACGCATTAAATATAGATTTTTATATTAGGTTTTTAATTAAAATTTGAATTTACGTATTAAAAAATGTCTGTTATAAAATTATGTTACTTTTTTTTTCATATTTAAATATTATCCATTATTATGAAGAAGAAACCCCACATTTCTAAAATATGCTCTCTTAGTAAAAAAAAGGTTGCCCATCGCTGTTGCAATAAATTCAAAATTCAGAACAGAAATGAAATTATTAGAAGAGAATTTTCTCAATTAAAATACTGTAATTTATTATTGCTTTGTTATTTAATTATATTTATAAAAATTAATTAGGTTTAACATACGGTAACCTTAAGTTAATGTTTTTTTTTCTTTTGAAATTTGAAAAAGTGTTTTAAACCTATTTATAAAGTTTATTCTTTTCATAATCGAAATACACTGAAAATGAAATAAATAACTTAAAAAGGTTAATAAATGGTTAAATAATATTGAATGCAATTTATAGAAGATTATTAGTTTTTTTTTTAATGAAAAGTTTTGGTAATAAAAGTTAAAATAAATTCTGGGAAACTTATTGCGTATATTAAATATTTTACGGTAGGTATTAAGTTTATATGCATGCAATAAATGCTGAATCTTGTAAAAGTTGTGTACAAACTAAAAGTAAGATATTCCAAACAACGTCTTAGTGTTTCAAATTTTGTACCTCTTTGTAAATACTTTAAGTGTAAGCATATTTTTATTGCTTGTCACTTGCTAATATAATTATCGATTCGAAGGAGAACATAAGATTAGCATGTAAGTAAATTAGGAAATTAAAGCTTGCGGTCGGGTTTGTATAAATTACAAGGTGTATATTTTTCTTTATAAATGGATTCGGGTTTTCTGTTTAAAAGTATTATCCGACGGTGGTAGAGGAATTTGTCGGAACCATCGGGCTTTAAGTGTCAAAACTATCGAACGGGTGAACCGACCTCCCGCCAACAATCCCAGCAGATAATGCTAATGATCCGAGAGGGATTTGTAATCCTTATTTATTCTTCAGGTGCAATCAAGCCACCTTGAAATACGCATCGATATTCGGTAGCAAGAAGCGAAGAAAGGATAAGGTTCTTTTGAATAGAGCGCACAAACGCTAACAGAAAGGGCTCCGCGCTTGTTGTGTTCTACTAATGGGTCCCTGCTTGCTTCTCGCTCCTGGCCTCCGGTCCTACAATAACGGGCGAGGAGGACTCTCTTCTCTCATCATGGTCGAGTTATCTGTCGGTATTCACTACCTTTCCGATCATAATCTCTGCATGTATCATAGTGTGATGGTTGTCTGGGATCCTGTGCGAGCGTGTATGATGTCCCCGCTCCTTCAGCTGCTCGCTTCACGTTTTATCTCGTTATCTACTAAAATGCCAAAAACTCGCTCTCCTCATTTATACCTTCCCATCCCATTCATTGCGCACCATCTCCATTCAACCCGTTGCACAACAACAAAGTGAGCTTACGTTCACCAACAATTTAAATAAAATAAGCATAATACCCTTTTTACAAAAAAAAAACCCTTCGAATACTCTGAAAAGTATATTTACTTTAAATTTATGATATATTGACAAATATTAGAAAGTATTATTATTTATATAATCAGTGTCTAAAATAATAATAATAAGATTAGTATTATAAAACATAATTGTATATATTAACATGGCTATTGCACAAACTTTATTCCATTACTTTGTATCATTATATAAAAAATCAATTATAAATTGATAAATCTTCTAACAAAATAACATTTTTCTTAAATGTTATTAGCAATAAAGAGATTTTGATATTATTTTAATATGATAATTATTACCTTAAATAAAATCAATAAAAAAAAGCAATAAATTAAAATTATTATATAAGTAAGCAATTATTAAATCAATTATAAATTAGCAAAGTTTCTAATAAAATTACATTTTTCATAAATGTTATTATAAATAGAGAGATTTTGGTGGTTTAATATTATTTTTCTTATGACAATTATTACCTTAAATAAAATCAATAAAAATAGTAATAAATTAAAATTATTATATAAGCAAGCAATTAATGAAATCAATTATAAATTGACAAATCTTCTAACAAAATTACATTTTTCATAAATGTATTACCTTTAATAATATCAATAAAAAAAGTAATAATTTAAAATTGTTATCCAAGCAATTAATTAAATGAATTATAAATTGACAAAAACAGAAATAAATTTTCCATAAATGTTATTAGCAATAGAGATTTTGGTTGCTAAAGAATATTTTCAAATGAGAAATATTACCTTAAATAATATCAATAAAAAAGTAATACATTAAAATTATTATATAAGCAAACAATTAAATAAATCAATTATAAATTGATAATTTTTCTAAGAAAATTACATTTTTCATAACTGTTATTAGCAATAGAGATATTTTTAATTAAAATTTATTATAAGCATAAAAAAGACTGTTGAACATTGATTTTTGGCACTTATAAAAATAATTAAAATAAATTATATAATACGATTTCCCTATGAACACAACCCTTTTATATATATAATTGACGTAACATTCATAATAAGTCAGATTGAATTGATTTGAACGCTCTTACATTTACTCTTTGACAGTTTAGTACTTGATGCTGGCTGGAATCACAGAATTAATGTTATGTTAACATGCGTTCGTTGTGCAGCTTCGAAAAGGCCGTCTTCCTCAATACAAGAACATTTACGAGAAGATATACGTTCGTCCGAGATACGTACCTTATTTATTATTATTTTCTCTTTCAAATACCATTAGTTCTTCAGTAACAAAATACGTAAAGAAAGTGTTTTTTTACTTTCACTTTATCAATACTTTATCTTAAATTTAAATTTCTTAGATATTGTATTATGAAGTTATTTTATTTTCAGTTTTATTAATAAATCTAATAACAATAATTTTTAGTAAAAAAGTTGTGGTCGATTATTAAGTAAGGATAATTGTATAAAATAATATAACATTTAATAAATTACGTGAAAGTTACTTTACATAAAGTATTATATCATTTCTATAATAGCGAAACTTAACATTACATTGAGTTTATGTTAATAATATACAGTCTAATAATTAAAAATAAGTAATAATTATGTCATTATTAATTAAATTATTTTGCACCTTTAATAATTGATCATATTTGATTTACTAAAAAGATTGATTGATTGAAGAATCTTTCGTTGAAAAGTTTTGAAAGCGACACAAGTTTATGGCATCAGTTTTGTGTGATTCAAAGCGAATTTTGTTAATAGAATATTTTAAGAAAGATAAAATAATTAACTAAGAATATTATTATTTTGGATCAATTGGATGAAAAAATTTGTGGAAAAAAGGTCTGTTTTTTCCATTTCGCTTTCAAAACTTTTCAAATTGCCCTCGTAATTTTTATTATTAATTATGTTTTAAATAAAAAAAGTTTATATAATTATTCCAATATACAGATTTAATTATTGTTATTTTATAATGTATATATAAAAACAACCTAAATTAAGTGAAAAAATAAATGAACTTTACAGAAAGATAAAAATTGGTAAATAAATTAATTAAATAAAATTATAGGACAAAAAATATAATAATGTAATTATTAATTGATATAAATATTAAATAATTTTAAGTCCGAGCCTGTTCTTATTTGTCACTTATTTTTTTTATTCTTCGAAGCGTGTATTTTTTTTTGCATCCAACTTCTTCATTTCGGTATAAATTACAAATAGTGTATAAATGGATTTAATTGAATGTCGGGTTTGGGTTCGGAATATAAGCCGGGTTGCTCACAAGTCGGGATTAAGATGGCATGATATGGCTATCTGTATCTATCTTTATTATACACAGTGCTCTGGTCTTCACATTATATTCCACTCTAAGAGTCGCCCCTTTTGTTAGTCACCGCGCGCTCCATACGAAGAGCGCGATCTTTCACATCACGACCCATCAACATCTACCTTTTTTCTTCTCTTTCTCCTTCATTGTAAGGAACAGAAAAAAAAATCAGAAGAAGAAAAAGAAGAAGGAGGAACAGCAGAAGGAAAAAGAAAAGGAAGAAGAAGAAGAACACATCAAAGAGGAACGCTTGCACGTCCATTGTAAACATCCGTTCTAGTGTACGTCGATATTGTGTCCGATGATTGTTCACCAATTTTCGTTTAATTGAATCGGATTCCCCGCCTAGCTCGCATCCACTGCTATAGATAAATGATGATATCTTCGCATTGTGGATTCGAGGGGGTTTCCAGTTCCTGCCGAGTTCGCTTCCTTTGTGAACGATCGAGATGCTGCCCTCCACGTCAAGACGAAGACGATGGAGGAGTAGTAGAATAAGAAGAAGATGAATCTGAGAGGAGAAGCACCGCTTTCCCATGGGAAATAAATATATATTTAATAACAAAGAAAGCGCAGCAACTGTGAGCTACTTGCTACTTGCTCGTCTTTCTCTCTGTCTTTCCAATAATTAATTACTGCAGAAGAATTTAGATCGTTCACTTGAGCCGCAGCCGATGCAACCAACGGCTCGTTACGCAACAGCTCGAAAGCCGCGCACCACACATTTCATAATTGCAATCGATCTAATTTAATTAAAACGCATCAAAGAGACCACACTATCTCTTCCCATACACCAACTACATATAACTTATCTAATATAATAGTTGAAAATAAAACAGTTTTTTTTTATTATTATTAAAACAAGTTGCGTTCTACAAATACTTACATAATTGATAATAAGATAATTCTAAGACATAGTGTAAACGCAATTTTAGTATAAGTAATTTACAATATTTTTTTATGAAAATCAAATCTAAATAATTTAAGTAAATCAATAGTTAAAAAATCAGTAAGTATTTAAAAATAAATAATTGTATATAAAAAACTTTATATAAATATGTAAAATTTAATTTATATATCAACAAAAGTTTGATGACATTTTAATTATAAACATATTATAGGACAAATTAATGTAAAAATACTTCAAATATTAATATTTAATTTATATCATACTATAATAAAAAATAAATAATTTTTAATGAATTTTATTCATTAATATATTCAAAAATTAAAATAAAGTTTTAACATACTATTGCTTCAAATTTATTTAAAATCAAATATATGAATGATGAATGATATTATTTTTCAGAGGTAGAAACCACAAGATATTCACATATTTAAATTAAAATATTATGAAAATTTAAGTGAGAAAAAACTTTGTGATTTTCTTTAGTATAAAAATATAATTATTTCAACTAATTATTTCGATCAAATGACTATCGACCAATGTGTTCATCATAAAATATATACCAAAAATAGGTTTTCTGTACTTAATAGTTAATTAACTCAGAATATTATTATTTTGGATCAATTGGTTGGAAAAATTCGTGAAAAAAAGGTGTGTTATTTTTGTAATATTCATATAATAAATTCTTATTAATTGATGTTTTAAATAAAAAAAAGTATATATAATTATTCCAATATTTAAATTAAAATATTATGAAAATTTAAGCTTGCCAAGATTTTTTTTTATGTCATAGAAATTGGCATATAAAATCTATTTTTAACAGATATATATTATTTGCGATATTTGTGATAATAATTTGTGATAAAAGTATACTATTTAGTTGTAATAATAAAATCTACTGGTGAAAAAACTTTGTGATTTTCTTTAGTCCAAAAATTTAATTATTTCAACTAATTAATTCGATCAAAGGACTATCGACCAATGTGTTCATAATAAAAAATATACCAAAAACAGCTTGTTTGTACTTAATAATTATTTTTTTTACATTAAACAATTTATAGATTTATAGTTATAGTTAAGTGCAAGTTTATTTTATATAAAGATGAGATTTTAATATTACCTTCTATGTTTTAAATGATAAATAATGGTAACAATCAATTTGTGAATAATTTATATTAATTTGGTAAGAAAAGCAAAAATGTTGTAGTTAAAATCTTTTCATCTATATAAAAGCTAATACATTATTTTTAATATTATTCGTAAATTTAAAATTAATTTTCTATAAAAATACGCCTTAAACGTCAGTAATAAAAAATATGAAATGAAATTTGAGTTTGTGTAAAACTTTTGGTTTATATTAATATTTACGATTTTTTTGTGTTTTCTATTATGTAATTAATAATTTGGTAATTTATGAAATACAAAAATGTAAAATTGTGTGTACGGTAATTTAAATTTCTTTATTAAATAGATTCAATACATGAATTGATGTTATCATAATTTCTTAAAATATGCAAAAATTTGTTAATAAATTATATAATACTTAATTTAAATTATTTGTGGATTGAGTATAGGAAGTGTAACTATTGAAATATTAAAATTAAGAAGTATCATGAAAGTTGCTATGAGAAATGTGTTGAGCATAATGATTTACGGTTTTAATTGATTGAATTTATTGGTTCGGTTTGGGATTGTGGGAAAGTTTTCAGTAAAATTTGCGGTCGGGTATTTTTATTTATCGCAGATAGGGATAGAAAGAGAGAAGTCCCGATATCTTTATGATGGGCGTTCATCAATTCTTTTTTGTGGTATTGGTATTGTTTTGACGCTATTGTTAGTTTGTAGGCAGGAGCGAGCAAGACCAGCCCCAAAATATTAATCAACGTCAGCGTATGCCTGGTGGAGTCCCAGGATGCAGAAGACCAGCTGCGGCGGTTACGGACGATCCGAGGTCAAAGACATCAAAGAACGGTCTGGGCGGCTGTTCTGTGGTTGCCGCGGGATCGAAGTATGAAAAAGTGTATAAGCATTAATAATAGCATATCTTTATTAATGTGTCGGTGTAAATGTGTGTGTGGTCTTGAAGTCTTGAAGGCAGTTGGAAAGCATGGAGAGCATGCAGGCAGCGGCAGGAGCAGAAGAAGTAGGCAGTGGCGGTATACAAGAGAACGAACACAGATGTCCGTGTAGTTTCTGACACCCTCAACACCGTCAGTTACATTATTGTTGTTCCGCCATTCTTCTTCTGGAAGAAGAATATTCGTACAAATTGTCATCATTACCAACGGATGCCGTTTTACCTGTGTTCGCATGAGTTCGCATGGTCGTGAGATGCGAGAGCCGAGCCGAGCAGCAGCAGCAGCAGCAACATCAGAAGAGAAGAGAGGCCTCTCCTCTCCTTCCTTCAGTTGGTGCAGTTGGTTTCGTACCACCAAAGATTCCTGATTCGTCACACCGATCTGTGTGGCGACCACAGACTATGAGCACTCTATTATCATTTCATTATTTCAAAAAAGATTACCGATAATTATGCCCACTTTGTGCCTTCTCTAATTTGATTTATTGTGTATTTCCAAATACCTTCACCACCAGACCAAACACCTACAGCTCGAAACTGAAACCAACAAATTTACTTTTGCGCCTATTCACAGCTAATAAACTTACATCCATCTTCATTACGAACACGGAACAGAAAGCGGAGAGGAAGATGAATATATACAAAAAAAAATATAAGAATGAAAATAAATGAAAATAATCCAAGAAGCACGAGACGATGGTGAAATAGCTAAAAGCATCTAATGTGATGCAGTCAGCGAGGAAATTATCTACCATACTATTAATCAAAATTACATACGTTTCTACGACTTTATCAGAACATTTCAAATTAACTCTACATCCAGTAATCAAGTGCAGTATTATATTCGTAACCATAATGATCCCAATTATAAATATATTTTTTTTGTAATTAATTGTACGTCTAATTCAAAAATACTAATTTATTTATAATTATTTAGCAATTTTAAATATTTGATTAGTTTTTTAATCAATTTATTAAGTTGTTTCAAATTATAAAAAAAATAACTAATTACAAATGTTAATTATAAAACTTAGTAAACAAATAATTACATCTATTTTTACAATAAAGAACTATTTTTTATGACAACAATTCAATTAGATGTAGATCTGTTAATCACAATTTTTTATAATATTATCTATATTCATAAAAATATTGCAATATGTAAAATAATGTATACAATTTTTAGTATTATAATTTTTGTTGTAAAAAGATTAAATGTGAAAAAAAGTAAAATGAAAAAGTTTAAAGTAATTTAAATTAAATATATTTACTTGAAAGAATACATAAACTTAAATAGAATATATTTTATAATAATAGTTATAAGTGAAAAATAACTAATAAATAATTTATTAGGAATTGCAGAAATTTTAACTACTTTTGTAATATAAAATAATAACATTCATTTAACCAATATATTTTTTACAAAAACTCTTTCATTAAAAAATATTAAATGTACTATAATATATTTTACTATTGAAGAATATAACTAAGATTTTTTAAAGTATAGAGTAGTTGTATAAGTCTAATATTAATAATATTAAAAATACTTCGGTACTAAATGATGATCATCATTGATTTTGATGTGAATTCAAAAATAAGAGTGAAGGCGCCAAGTTTAAAAAACAACTTATTGAGTCCCTTTCTCCGTGGCCTTTGTTCATCGTGTGTTCTCCTTATTTTTTCTGATGGTATATAATGTATCGGGAGGTCCATCATCATCATCATATGAAGTCCGTTTGTTTCTTTTGTTAAAGAAACCCGTCTTTTATTTGCCGCACATTAAGTGCTTAAGTCACTCGTTTTCATTCTCTTTTTTTTTTTCGTCTGTTTCTCTCTTCCTCTTCGTCGTCTGTGAAAGAGCGTGGAAAATTGCCCGTCATATTTATGTTAAAAAGTGAGCGCGTGAAAGGGGGGAATCCCGTTGTTAAACAAAAATATTATTTTAAATTATTCCGTTTTTCTTGCAAAAAAATAAATGTAAAATAAAAACGAAAATGGAAGAATGAGGGATTCGAGCGTGGAGCAAAGTTTCTTTTGTCGCCGAGCTATTGGAGGCGGGGAAAAGTAGAAAAAGAAAACAGATAATTGGTGTCCGGTGGTCCCCTTTCCTCTACCTCTGATAAATTCATCTTGTGTGAAAATGATTTCATTGAGATGTAGTCCATGGAAGGCATATGGGTGTAAAAAGGTATATGAGAGAGATCCGAAGCCCTCTCATTCGTCGGTTGATTGGTCACGGTATGAGCGCCACCCAAGCAGCCCAAAACACCTCACCTCACCATCGCAAGCGTGAATGGACCTTTTGCGGCGCCGGCCGGCCACTTTTGATCTGCTCACCCTCATCCTCGTCCTCACCCCGCACACAGCTACCACCTTGATAAATATGTTTAATAAACAGCGCCCTTCTGCCCAATAATCCAAGATGGCAGGCGACCAGAACGAACGCGATTATTAATTTATTATGCTTACCTCATGCTTACCAAACTATTTTTCCCGTTCCCTTTTACACAGCTTCTTCTCCTCCTCCAACAAACTCATTCTTTCTTTTTAATTTTTCTTTCACAACTAAATATAATATGTATATCAAAAAGGACGGAATTTTTAGGTGAGAACACCGGACCACTCTGCACCCTTTAAGTGCCCAAAGGAAGCAATCCTTCATACTTCTTCCTCTCCCTTCAAGTGCTCCGAGAAGCAGAGAATCTCCTCTCTACGGAGCCGCAGAATTTATATGGATACCAGACGCAGCTGCCACCATCAAGAAATTCCTCTAGATTACACTAATAGCTTCATATATCGGCATAACCCTTACTCCATAACAAAACCCCCAATATCGGCGTGCGCTTTTAATTAGACCTTATCTTTATTATTAATTAATGTTTACTATTATCGGGCGACACCAGTGTGCCAACAATTCCATTTCTCATCATTATGACCATCCTTCTGCCAGGCGAAACTCAAAATAGATCGACATTCCTAAAATAGTCTCCAATTAGAAATGCGAGCACTTATCTTCAAAGCAAATTGCGCGATTCTCTGTTATGCTAAGTAAAATATTTGAATTTATTAATAGCTCATATAAATTTAATAAATCTATTAAATATCTGTAAATGAAATTTAAAAAAATTAATATTATAATATGAATTTTAATAATAATAAGAAGTGAAAATTATAGTAGACAACATTTATTGTAGTTTACTTATAAAGAGATATTGGCCATTATTAAATAATATAGTAAACTCTAAAAATAATATTGTAAATAAAATCAATATTAATTTATATTTGGATCATAATAATATTTATTGAAACAGTCGTACAAAAAAATAAAAATTATTTATATAAT
The DNA here is from genome assembly GCA_963457615.1 of Nicrophorus investigator. Taxonomy (NCBI): domain Eukaryota; kingdom Metazoa; phylum Arthropoda; class Insecta; order Coleoptera; family Silphidae; genus Nicrophorus; species Nicrophorus investigator. The sequence goes on from OY735140.1 coordinate 27,064,505, forward strand.
TATAACCTTTAATTATAATCTTTTCAGCATTTTCTTATATAATACACTAAATTAATATAGCTCACATTCGGCGGATTACGCTTTAAAAAATTTAAAACAAACTACATTTTAATTGACAAAATTAAAGTAAATTCTAAGTAATTACTACAAATAATTATTTTAAAGTCTTTATTTGTATTGTTTATTTTTTGCGGTTTTTGAGGTATAGGCAAATAAATATTATAAATATAAATTTATTCATTAATATTAAATTCTATTTTTTTAAACGTTTTCAATTATTTAGACGTGTATGAATTTCAGAATTTCTTTCCAAATAAATTGCAATAACTTGCAAACTATATATTCAATTATATAGAGTTGTTTCGAAAATATCTTTTTTTATCATTATTCTTGTTATAAATATTTATTATTTTATGAAATAAATAGTTTTAATTTAGTATAGATATAATAATTGTGTTATGTAAACTTGATAATGCATTCTAAAAGTTAATTTAAGTAAATAATTAAGAAACGTAAAGACAACTATGAAAAATTTTAAATAGCAGAACTGTTGAAGAGATGTAAACAGCGAGACGAAGTTCTTCCCAGATCAATTGAATAGATGCCACCTAGGTTCATGAATATGCATTGTTGTGTTCATCATGGACAGGTTGGAATGGGAAGTTTTGGGGGTGGATGTACATGTAAATACCCGTGAATAATTTCGTCGGTTCCAAATTAGAGAATCAAGCGGGGTGGTGCCTAAGTGGGTCAAAATATGCGTGAGAAACGTACTTATTTCGTTACGTCTGCAGAGAGAAGAAAGAAATATATTTGAGAAAAAAAAGGAAGAGAACAGAAGAAATGAGTCGCAACAATGCCAAAATGCGAACGAGAAATGAGCACTACTGTATTATAATACAGGTAAGCTACTTAGGAATGCTCGAAAATAAATTCACCATGTAAATTGCACCATTAATCCATTGTAGCTGGGCGCATTGTCGGAATTGCTTCAATTTAGAGCCGTCGAAGACGAGGATAGGAAACCAGAGGACGGGGAAAAGATAAAGACGAAGATGAAGGAGCAGTGAAGAGAGGAAGAGAAAAAAAAGAAGAAGAAACGGTTGAGCGATTCTTCGGATAAACATCGCAATCTGATTGTGTGCGCGAGGATTTCCAGGAGAAGAAATCCCTCTTCGTCTTCTTCTTCTTCTTCTACTTCTTCACCAACTTTTTTTTAGGTGGTCCACGTCGTCGTCGCCGTCGTTATTGTTGATGCCTTGGATCCTGATGAAATATTTTAAGAGGTGCGAAACATTTTAGAAGCTCTTCTCATCTCTTTTTTATTCTTCTGGTTCAGCATTTACTGCTGTTATTTCTTTCTTTATATTTATTTTTTTTGGTGGCTTTGGTGGCGAAAATAAAATGTATGCGCGCATTCGGCCTTGCCGTGGTGACCACCCAATGTCTTGCGGTTGGAATTATGAGGAGTGGTATAATGACCCCCCGGCCTCAGCAACGGGGCTCCCTGTGGTGTGATATTCCTCACTTAAAAGTCAAAATTACAGTCTTTACCCTGTCATTTAACTATTGTTCCATCATTATTATCTGCACATACATATACACAAGAGACCGCAACTAAATAACTTACATACACTTTTCTGATCTTGTCTCTCATTCTTTTCTCAATCTCTTTATCTTTTACATTTATTCCATTCCCTTTACAAACGAATTCAAAATAGTCCCGCTATTTATATTGCTCGTTACAATTATAGGTAATTGAAGCAAGAATAAAATTCATCGGTTTCTTTTCTATTTAATGATTTGAATAGTAATAACATCATTAATACATCCTCGGTAATTAGTTTTTTTTTTTCTAAGATTGCCCTTGTCTCCATAATAATTAAATTATTTCATGCAGTATACTTGTGATTATTTTCACTCATTTATTAAACTCGATTATACATAATTCGTACACTAGAAACTAGAATTAGATGCGAAGATCACATGTTCATACTTTAGAGTTAGCGATTTTCAGAAAAAAATACATAGCAGCTTCACAAGCATGACCATTTCCTTATTTGCAAGTACTTCCAGCAAAAAATATTAAATAATTAAAAATATATAGCTTGCAATTAAATTTAAAATTACACATCCAGAGAAAATATTACATTATATGCAATATATCAAATATAAAAGAATATTACATACCAATATTCATATACAAATAATCAAAATCCATGAGATATTCAAAATCTATTATTCTAAAATCTTTAGTTATTTTATTAATAATAATAACATTATTTATTGGCCAGTATACAATAAATATAAAAATACAGGGAAAATAAATGTAACTCTGAAAAAACACAATAAATATACCTGGCCAAAGGGTTATTTTATTATTTTCATAAAATTATTATTTTTTAAATTTTTATTTAAATATGTATAATTGAATTAAAATTCTTAATTTAAATTTAACAATTAACTAATTATTCTATTACATCAATCGGGATTCACCGGATTAAAAAAATATTTTTTCTTTTCTTGTCTCTACTTTGTGCAGTTTATGTTTGTATGCATTTAATTTAATCCCAGTTCAAATAGTCCGGTTTATTGGCGAAACCGTTTACCCGCACTATACGAAGCTGTACTCGTAAACTTTAATTTTAATTGAATATCTTGTAAGTAAATACTAATATTGAAATTGTGAAATGTTTTACAGATGTCACTAAAATAGTTAATTAGAATTTTATAAAAAAATAACATATTGTAAATTAAATTATAAACTATCTAAGATTTAGTTTTGAATTTTATTTATAAATTAAAACCCGAAATATAGAAAAATGATACTTGTATTGAAAGATGTTACTCTTTTATCAATTTATTAAAAAAATGTTTGCAGACCGAATTAGTCGAAATCCGAGTTTTTACTATAAAAATTATTATACCGTTTTTATTTTTTTTTTGTATTTATTTAATAAAAGTAATATTTTTGTTTTGTATAAATGATAAAAATGTAAGTAAAAATTTGTATTTTTCACAACCATAAAATATTCTGGGTATAGACTTTCGATGTTATAGAAATTCCATAAGTAAAAAATAACCGTAAAATAGAAGAAGTTTTCTACTGTACAAAACTACGGAGGTAATAAAAATTTCTTGAAAAAAAAAAGAAGGAGGTATATTTGTTTCGGTTTTCTTGTATTTGGAAGGATAGACGGAAGTCACAGCGGTAGTAAGATTTTTCGGGACGGGTTGTAAAATCGAGTTATAAAACGGTTAAGGAAGTTATTGTTGTATTAATTTCAAATTTTCCGAGTGATCAATTAAGAGATGAAGGGTGTAAAAGGCAGCAGTGACAAATCAGTTCCGATCTATTATGAGAAGAACACGATGTTCCAATTTGGTGGAGCAACCATTTAACCACGTGTCGACTAGAAATTCTACTATGATCGATCGCAGCAATCTGTACTTGAGATGTCACCCATCCATTCATCCGGTTGTTGTTGCTGCCGGGTCGCTTTCATTCACGAATACCTGAAGCCCACCAGTAAATAAAATTAAAAAAACGAAAGACACACATATATATGTATGATGTCGGACAAGAACGGTGGACGAGAAGGCGGGATGATGAGAGTGAAATAAAAATATTTTCGGGGTAAAAAATGTATCCCCGGGGCCCCGGCGTGAGAATAAAACAATAAATTCCGTGTGCATTAAGGCGCCAATCGGGAGGATCAAAAACGATCTTCGGTTCCCACCAAGAAGAAGAACCCAGCAGATTCCATCGCAGCGATAACACGGGAGCAACAACAAAGAAACGATGATTTTCTAATTTGGGCCGCATGCCTCCGCTGACAGGATAAATATATATTTAATATCAATTACATTTGGAGATTAGATCGACGAACTTATCCGCATTCTATTTGGACCTCTTCATCTTCGTTCCTGCGCTTCGCTAATGGCGCTTTTGAGGCGAAGAGATGAGTCGTGGAAAATGCGAGGAAGACCCTTTAGCCAGACTTCTCAATATTTTTGTCGAACGCTGCACATGCCAATGTTTGTTTGGCCCATTAAGCTGCGCACATCCATACAAACAACACTCGAACCATTGAAATACTAACACGTATCTCTACTTAAAACTATTCAACCCAAAGAAACATCTGGAGAGACAAGAGAGGAAGGAGAGACACGATTCAGCGCATCCATGCGAACTGGCATGCATAACACGCACGATTTCATAAAACCATTTTCACATTTCCATCTGCATTTACTTAATCAGATATAAACATCAAATATAAATCATGGACAAACTCGTAATTGAAGCATTAGTAAATCATTTCATTTTTAACATCTTCAATCTTATATAATATTCAGTTTCAAATTTAGTTTGTAGTAAAATTTTTCATTACATTCTTTATTTTGTAAATTGAAATAGTAAATATAATTGAAATAAACTAATATTTTAAAAAGAATATTCCTTGAGAAAAGTTTAGAAATTATTATTATATTTTCTTTTTAATAAATATTTAAAACCAAAAAAAAATATAATCCTTAAATGAAAATAACAATATTACAGCTTTTAATAATTATCCATAGTTCTATAACCCAAATTAAAACACATATAAAATTGTATATAATAAATAAATAATTTGCAGAGAAAAAAATATGATCTTAAAATTGTGTGAAAAATTACTAATAAATATTACAGTATCCATAATTATCATATATATATATATTATATAAGAATAAGAGTACTACATATTATAAAAATATTATATAATGTATATATTTAAGCTATCTTCAACTTGTATAATTTAAATTATATGATTATATAACACTAAAAATGTGCAAAATAAATGTGGGGACACATATACGAGGCAGCAGGTTTTTCACGCCAAAAACGTAATCTTAAGTGGTTTAAATTATGATTTATGTATTTATAAGTTGCTCGCAGCATAAGAACACTAATGTAACCTTCACTGACTACTAAAATGCGTATGATTCAATTAAATAATAAATTTTTTATAAACTATAACATCTTAGTAATTTCTTTTTTTTTGTATCAAAAATAATTCTATTCGATATATTTCATTGTAAACACATTAATATACATAAAATATAATGTAAAAATCAATATTAAAGTTTATTATAAATATGTATCTAAATATAATATTTTTGATAAAACAGTTAGTTTAATGTTTATTTAAACTATATCTACTTTAAAACAGATTTTTAAATGAAAATATTTTTTTTAATTTAAAAATTTTATAAAGAAACCCATGTTTTTCAACGTTTCTGTCTTTTTATTTCATTTTGGAATTACTGAAAATCTCTACGTTGTCAAGGCGATTAGATATAATGCCGGAAATATCTTCAAGTATGTGAATGTGACAGCTAGAAGTACCTTATGCGATACATCAAGTGCTGCGATGAAATTCTTCAAAAAAGATTTAGTATTCGAGTAGTTTCATTCACAAAAAGATTACGAAATTTCAAACACATTTCATTAACATGAAATATTTTAGCTTTGTTCTCAATGTATTTTAAGGAGTAAATATTTTTTTATTTAATTATTGTAGAAAATTATTTTTGTTTAAAAACAATTATTTATTAAATTATTTCAAAAATTACTTACTTTAGATTTTAGGGTTAAAATTTAGTTAATTAGGGATATCTTAATATATTTAGGTAATGTATATATTTTCATGTATGTTTATTAGGATTGTGGAAGATTCGATTGAAAAAAAGTGAAAGTTGTTCGTTCCGGTGTGATGGATAAAAAATGATGGAGTCGAATAGGAACAGACATAATCCAGTTTATTTTAATTATAGGCCACATGGAACACCCTGATTTCATTGGAGATTAAAAGTATAATTTAATAAACTGAATAAATCCGATAAGGAAGTGAGTGTTAATCATTTTAATTAAATAGACTGCATAAGCAATGAAGTTTATGTATTTGAGCTAAATATGTTTTTTTGATGATTACGCAAAGAGCCTATAAAATGTTATTGGTATATTATAAAAAATAATATTACGTGAAAGAGGTGCAGAGATTTGAAGAAATCCGGCGCTAAGGAAGTGAAGGTTCTTGATTCCGGGAAAGATGGATGAACGAATAAGAAGAGAATGTGGGGTAGCCCAATAAAAAGCCACCGAAAAGTGGAAGACGCAATAAATTGAGTAAACACAATAAACAAAACGTTTTTATGGGGTATCCGAGACCAAGGGGGGTTTGTGTTCGGAGCTCACCGTTTCTCAGGTGTTGACAAAGGGCATATTTATTGGGCCCCCCTGTATATGCAGATGCTGCTCACTCTATTAGTGGCATACCTGCTGCAATCCGAAAGCAATTCTCATGAGTACGCGAATAATCTGCAAGAGAAAAAAAAAAGAAAATTACAACACGTGACAGACATAAGTAAATTCGTATCTCCGCCCCAAAAATTACCAGCGAAATAACAGCAATTAACAATTGCAAAACGAATTTCTCTCCCTTTTATTGCGTTTACGTTTATTGCTTTTTATTTCGTTTTCACTGCGAGCATTAATTTAATAATGTAAAACGCACTCTCTGTCCTTCTTCGGGTCGCCCTGAAACTTTAATTAGTAAATGCCACAGAACAAATTGAGCCTCTACCCGATGAAATAATTAATATACAGTTACTTCCCTAATTACCGCTTGCCGCTGCCCGATTGAAAATTAATTTTACGAATAAATGCATTAAACCGAGTGGCCTAAAAGAGTGAAACATGCCTTTATCTCGCATTAACATATTACATTCTTAATTTCATTACCTTTCAGTTTTTTTTATATTCTTAAATACTCACGTATGTATCGATTGTATACAGAAAAAAAACTCAGGTAATAAATTACAAAATCGATTTAAAAATTGAGTTTAATTAATTGCATGGTAATTTATAAGTAATAATACACAAAATACTTTTTTTCACCGATTTTTACATAATATAAAGTATTTAATCTTTTAACAATTTTATTGCTTTTATTTGTTGCAAAAATAAAATCTATATTTATAACATTTTTAAGTTTAGTGGAATATTTAAATAATTATGAACTTGCACTGTAATTTCTTGTCAATCGATCATGAGATCTAAATTGTAGGAATTGCGTGTGGTCTTAAGACTGGTTACCATAAATTACGTTAGGTAACTTCATCGTGTATCCAAGTGCTAAACGCAACAAGTGTTGTTTAACTTTAAAATCATATTTTATACTTACATAACTTTTATATATTAAATTTCAATTCATTTAAATAATTCATGTTTTGATTTATACATCAAAATGTAATAATTATTTATTGATTTATATTATAAAATGTTAAGAAATATTTATTTTTTAAATTATACAATATATTTTACGTATTAGTTATGAAAATAAAAATTAATTATTTCAAATTGTAAACATTTTATATTTTTATCCAAATATGACTGCTTGAATGAAGATATGTTTATAATTAATTAATGTTTTAATGTTTAATAAATATAATTTTATAAATATAATTTAATAATGTGTTAAAGGATTGAAAATATTTAATATTTCTATTATTAAATCAATGTTATGTAATAATATTTTGTATAAGGAAGAATTTCAAAATTAATATGTGTTTTTTATGGGTGGATAAATATTGAATATATATGTTATGAAATAAAGTTATATTTTGCGGTTGGTTTGTATAAGAGTATGTTATATTGTGAATTGTCGAGTGAAATGTATGTGATTAAACGAGTTTGAAGTGAAATGGGAGAAGAAAAATGCGTATAAGTAAAAAATGAAAAAAGTGAGTCACTCGGAGAGTAAGAAATGCAATGTAATTTGCCGGTTGAGTTTATCATTATGAAGCAGTGTAATGAGTATGCATTGGAGCGCTAATAATAATTCATTATCGTTTAGAGGGAATAACTGGTGTATAAGCAGGGGAGTTAATGTATCACATTAGCTAATGGTTTTGCTGCATAAAAATGATAAAATTACGTACGCACGGATAATTCGCTTTAATGTGCATGAACTAATAATTAATAAATTCGCCGAAGGCCTTTGCCGTGCTTTTGTGAAAGCAAATAATGCGTGTGCAATTTATGGCACGGTGGCAGCGCTTCCGTTTCGAATAAGAAAAGAGCAAAAGAAACGGAATAAAAAGAAAAACGAAGTGAAGAAAAACGGTAACAATGATGATCAATAAGTAAAGGTAATATAACTGTTAGTCAAGTGATCAGTTCCAGTGTGTACAAAAGGAGTTGTAAAACATTTCCCGGTGAAAAAGAAGATCAAGTGTGTAGAAGCAGAAGGTAAGTGGAATCATCGCATTGTTGGATACGTTAAGGGGGTCCTAGTGCGAGGGATGCTGATGGTGGGGGGATGAAGAGAAGAGAGAGAGAGTGATCCCCCTGTTCGAAGAGGTGCCGATGATGTGAATGGATTGGAGAGAGAGAGAGAGGTCTTCAACAAAAGGAATAGATGACCGGTGGTTTGAGAGGAATCGGGGCTTCGTGCAATGGCGGTCGAGAGGATCTCAATGGGGGGCGGAGCCTTCGCGCATGATTGGAGGCCGTGCAGGTGGTGGGCGGAGCCCTCGTGCACGTGTATAAGGACCACACGTGCAGAGTTTAGTTTAGATTTAGTCTCTGCTGTGGGTGGTCAGGACACAGTCACGAGACTCCTCCTCACATCGACGACTCGGCAAAGATCGACAATCTCCGTCGACCCACCAACCCCCTACCATCCCCCTTATTTAAGTAAATACTTAAAGTTCAGGTGATATTGTTTATTTTTTGCGTCCGACGCGGTGTCAGTCAGTGAGTGTGCGGGTGGACTTAGTCGAAGACTAAAAAGTACACATTATTGTTACGTCAGTCAACAAACATACATACACACAAATACAGCAACGAGATGGAGTTGCCAGTGATTACACTACTCTGTGTTCTTCTGTACCTTCTCACAGGATGCCAAGCTGAGATGGACACCAGGAACAAAGGCCGCGGAAAAGGATCCATGTGGTGGTAAGTCTCCCTTGCCGCATTAAAAATAAATATTCAGAAAAAAAAATTGCAAGTGATGAAATGAACCACCGAAAACTACTTAGGCGAGATTAAAAACATCAGCAACGGCGTTCTAGCGAAAAACGAGTTTCCAATTAAAACCTTCTAACCCGTTGACCAAAATTTTATTCCGTGAGTCGATCTCGTACTCCGGTCACATACTTGACAATAAAGATTTACAGCGAAACAGAAGACAGCCTCGGCGATCAATCAAACGCTGTCAGCTACCTTAAAACACGCTTCCACGGATTCATTAATCGCTCCTACAAAAATAAAAAAGGGACAAAGTCGTACAAAAAAAGAAAAAGCATCATCATCAGCAACAACAACAACTACGAGCTGGAAAAACAACAACACGCGAGGGCAAAAGAAATTCTGAATTTTATTTTCGGCTCTCCAAAACTTAATAACTCTGTCGCGCTTCATAAATTTTGGTAGACTTGACACGACGTTTATACCGATGACACCAGTCAGATTACTTTACATCGCTTCATTAACATGCACGAAAACATATCAAATTGATGCGACAACTTCATGAGTTAAAGAAGGAAAGATTATTAATAGTGATACACATTAAGAATTTAAATATATTTTTTACATTAACTCAAATAATTATTTTATTTTATGATATCCAATAAGTTTATCTATTTAATTTAGTTTATGGAGTTAAAAACATTAAGTAAATATTTGGTTAGGGTGACAGATTTATTTTTGAGTGGTTCCAATATGAATGGAATCGGAAAGCGGTTTGCATAAGAAGAAGTGTTTAATTTATTGGAATTGGAAGTCGTCGAATGGAAGAACTCAATTAGCAATTCTAATAGCAGCAGGGAGTTGCGTTCGGACACTCGCGGTGTAAGAGGATGGACCGTACGAAAAAGGATAAAGGCCGGGGTTCGTGGTTCGATCGGGCGTTTGGGTCTCCAAGCGATGTTGGTGTCCGAAACGGTGACATTTGACCATAGCGCTGTTGTAATTTGTTAGATCCAATAGCGTTCTGATGGAAATGTCTCCCGTTTCGGACAAATTAGCAACAGACATCTCTATTGATCTAAAAACGCGTCCTTTGATCGAGTCTTCACGAAATATTCGGTGCCAGACGGTTTGTTAATATTTGCTCAATGCTATCAGTGATTAGCGCAGGGAAACTAATAGAAAAAAAAGGGAAAAGATTATCTGTGCCGTGTTTTCTTACAGTTTACTCCATCTTCTTCATCTCAAATATTTTATTTGTTGAGAATTGGAAATGTTATAGTTGGAGCTGTCTATATAGACTCTTTTTTTGTCGGTTCTGGTGACATACCTTTAGCGGCGGAATTCGTAGATAAGGGGTTAACATATAGTCGAGACCACGGCGCGTAGATAACGAAAGGATCAAACGGCTTTCTCACGCTCTCCACAGCTTCCTGAGGCAAAAAGAAATACACACATTCGGTGAAGAGAGAGAGAGAGCGCGCGAGAAAGAGAGAGAGAGAGAGACAGATGAAGATTTTGTATCCACAATTTTCGCGTTCGGTGGTCTGCTCTTCTCTCCTTTCTTTCTTTCTTTCTTTCTTCCTTTTTCTCGTGAGCACTAATTTCCAATCAGCGAGGCACACGATAAATTTTAATTTATTGAATGGAGTCGCTCCTCAGCAGAGGCGAAACGACTCTATAAAATCTTTCACGGTGAATACTTTGATTATTATCTCACGATACTCTTTTAATGATCCCGCATGGGCGCACGCTGTTTGCTTAAACTCTTTAATTCCAAAATGCCCCGTTAAATATTGACGGGCCATTTCGCACCGACCTAAATAAATATTTGAGCGTCTTCACTGTTTAATCAAACCTTTTTCTTTTCCTATTGCGTTCTAGGGGTATAGCAAAGGCGGGAGAACCGAACAATCTGTCCCCGCTGTCACCTGGAGTCCTCTTCATGGATCCTTCCGTCCACAGCACTCTGCGACGGAAGCAGCGAAGATTAGCCAGAGAGAATCCCGGCGTTCTCGTTGCAATTGCAAAGGGCGCCAATCAAGCGATTCACGAGTGCCAATTCCAATTCCGGAACAGACGCTGGAACTGCTCTACGAGGAACTTCCTGCGCGGAAAGAATCTCTTCGGGAAGATCGTCGACAAAGGTAAGCACTCTCTCTTCCGTTATTTATTAACCAAACTACCTACAGTCATATAATATGAAAGTAGACGTACTAAATCAAATGGGAACCATGAAGATGGTTGCCAACAACTACCTGCCACCCGGAGTACAATGTTGGACACCTGCGGAGAGTTGCCCACGCGTTCCAGATATATACAACCGTATAGTGTCAGTTGTAAAATGCTTAATGCCTCATTTCATTCGGCAACCAGGCGGGCCCCTGACTCTTTTATTTCTACAAATAACTCAATTAATTACAAGAAAAAAAAAGCAATGCCAATATAAAATACCGCACCGATGAAAGAAATATACAATAATAAAAAGGATCGGACAGATACAGAGAGAGAGAGAGTGAGAACAGAAACATCCGATGCAAAATTTGCATGACAATAACCAGATTAAGTCTATTCAACAAGAAAATCTCGCATTATTTACTAATAGGGAGACTACTGAAAAAAAATACAAGGGTTACTCCCTTTCGTCTCGTATTGTTCTCTTTTCATGCGCCACAAAAGGACGAACGCTCGTGGCGGCAATGAGACATTTGTCGAATTTTAGTTCATTTCAAATCGGAACCCCCGAAACAAAGTGATTCTTATCTTTTTATTGGAAGAAGATCATTGATTCGACAGAGTCAAATTACCTATCAATTTAGAACTAATAGGTCTCCCCTTTTTTTAATTTATTTTCATCTCCACCGAACTCTCTTCTTCCACTTTTAAATAACAAATAGTCGTCGGAGATTTATAGATAATGGGCTACTTGAAATACCACTTCGGAATCTCTACCTGAATCCAAATACTCACAGTTGATTGAACCAATTTAAGAGAGAAGAGCAAGAGAAAAAAAAGCGATGCATATATATGTAGAACGAAGATGCTGTCTTGGAGAATTAGTTTAATTAAATCACTTGACAAATTATTACACAATATTTCACTTAGAGGCTGGCCGTCGTCCCTTTTTGTTCGACAACTTTCACGAGAATTCTTTTATCTGCGACTGAAATCGCAATTTCCATGCTTTTGATACGGTGCGAAGGGAACTTGCAAATAATCACAGGGTAATAAATTCCGAAAATCGGAATCGGGTGTCCATAGAATGTCCGGTAGCGTAACAGATCGACCCCCTAAGTCCGTGGTGACTACTGTCCATCAATACCTTCATAAATCTACATTCATACAGACTACTCATATTGCATCAATAAAAACATCATTCACCATTTCACGGCCGTAAATTTACGCAGTTTTCGCAGAGGCCGTAAAAGTGATTCGAATGTTCTGTTGCGAAGGAGGAGAGAAAAGAGAGAAACTAAAGCGGACACTGAGGCTTTCACTCCCAACGATTTCAATTCAATATACTTCTGTGTGAATATATATATAGGATGGCCAGATGCACACGCAATTCAGGGCCCTTCATCTATATATATATATTTTTTTATTCCATTTTATTTTTATTTTCCTGCTTGTAATGCCATTGTCGATCTGCATATCGCTTACACACTTATTAGCAACAGATCCCTACGGGTACAGATGTTTGAGAGGAGACCACAAAAGGGGGACACTCAATTATAATGACATGTCCTTTTTATTAATTCTTCCTCTTGCATGAGGTTCATATATATATGTATATGTATACACGTGGATGAATGTGGAGGAAGAAGGATTCGAGGCCTCGTGTGAGTCCGTATGAGTTACGGCCTTATGGTTAATACGAGCCCCCCGCAGCTCTGACCGGGTAATTACGTCATCACGTTGCCCCCCGTCGGGGGGAGACCCCATGATATATTCCTACCTGGCCGCAGTTACTATTGTTACAAACACTGTATTTTATCGCTATATCTCTATAAATTTCTCGTTTCCCTTTCACCTTAGAGCTCATCGCATTCTCACAACCCCTTCATCTTCTCTCGGAATCTCTATCTCGCTCACTCTCGTTCTCTACATCTTTATCCGAGTCGCTTTGCATCTCATTTCAGAACAGATGAATTATAATAATTAAATTACTTATTCAAATCGAGTCGGCTTGTAAACAGATTACCTGCAGCACCTCGAAAACAATATAAATCCCGGCTGACGTCTTTCTCAACTAATGTTTTCTTGTTTTGTTTGGTTGTTTCAGGATGCAGAGAAACCGCTTTCATCTACGCAATCACCAGCGCTGCTGTGACGCACTCCATCGCAAGGGCCTGCAGCGAAGGTTCGATAGAGACCTGCAATTGCGATTACAGTCAGCACAAAGTGAGACCTCACTCATCATCGGGAGGCCCTTCGGTATCAGGATTGCGGGATTGGGAATGGGGAGGATGCTCGGATAACATTGCGTTCGGGTTCAAGTTCAGCAGGGAGTTCGTGGACACCGGCGAGAGGGGTCGCAGCCTCCGCGAGAAGATGAACTTGCACAACAACGAAGCTGGTCGCATGGTAAGTGGAAACTAATCAAACTAATTTTAAGTGTTCTCATATCAGGGCAATAATTAATTAAGGAAATGTCGGGCTAATTAGCTTTATCTCCGCTCTCCGGTGAGAGCGAGCGAGAGGAATTCCTCGTGCGACGGCGCTCATAAACAGTAAGAACGTGAGCCACACAATCTGTCAGTTGTGAGAAATGATGTTGATTGCGCTATTTGTTAAGCCGACGTGTTCCGCTAATAGACTAAATAACTAAAAGGGAACGTCCGATGTTGCGAGGATGACGATGGGTGCACCATCCATACCATAGCATATCTTCTCATCCTCATCATCCTCGTGCACCTCCAACAACAGTTCGCATCGATCGCATCCAGTTTTCTGGACTCGCAATCCTCCGTCGTCGTGCGTTTCGGGATTTGTTCAAAGCACCACGTAGACAAATAACACATGTTTCCGTGGGACATTATCTAGTGTAACACGGTGTCGCGCAGCGGGACACACATCCAAGAGACATCTGCGCTCTCGACGGGGGTCACATTACATTCTATATAGCACCGCGCGCTTTACACACCGTACACGTTCCGAATCTTTAAACGCCCTTAAAGAGAGAAACACAAAGTGTATACATAATGAGAACCCAGGACTTAATAAAGTGTTACCATATAAACACATCTCTTCTCGCTCGCTCCAACGTACTCCAACCGCATCTCATTTCATAAAGAGAGTGAGATAGAAAGATAAAGACAGCTTCAGCCTACCTACCTATCTACCTACCTACCTTTCGAGCCTTTCCAACCTCGATCTCTTCTTGGGCTCCTCGCGCGCGGCCTCCGGGCGAATGTCATTTCATTAAATATGGGCGGGCTTAACAAGTTAATATGCATTTTAATAAAACTGGAACCGACCACCCGGTATTAATGATCGCCTTTTCTGCATAAATCAAAGCCTTTTTCTCACACCAGAAAAGTTACTTATTAGAAAGGTTTTTCTTCCCTTTCGCCGCATTAAAATCACTTCATTAAGCGCGCGCCGCCGTAACTCGACATTTTTATCGTTATGAATTACAACTTACTAATTATCTTCCTTTCTGTTTGCAGCATGTCCAATCTCAAGTGAAACAAGAGTGCAAGTGTCACGGAATGTCTGGGTCGTGCGCCGTCAAGACTTGCTGGATGCGATTGCCCGTCTTCCGCGTCATCGGTGACAACCTGAAGGACCGTTTCGATGGCGCCTCCCGCGTCATGGTCAGCAATACCGGTAACGCAAGGAACAGCAACAATGCCCACAGCAATAGGCCCAAGCAGGACAAGGTCTCCAATAGCATCTCTTCGAACAGCATCCACACGAAGCGCGAGAACAAACCGCGCAAGCACAAGTACGGTTTCCAATTGAAACCCTACAATCCGGACCACAAGCCGCCAAGCCCCAAGGATTTAGTCTACTTGGAACCATCGCCGGGCTTCTGCGAAAGGAATCCTAAATTGGGCATCCAGGGTACGCACGGCAGACAATGCAACGACACGTCGATCGGCGTTGACGGCTGCGACCTCATGTGCTGCGGAAGAGGTTATCGTATACAAGAAGTGGTCGTCGTCGAACGGTGCAACTGCGTCTTCCAATGGTGCTGCGAAGTGAAATGCGACATATGTAGAACCAAGAAGACCATCCACATGTGCTTATAAATCACTACACCACAATCAACAATCATGTCGTACTCCTATTTTAAGCAACGATCGGATCGGAACGCCGGACGTTCTGCTCCATTCCTCGAAAACTATCGAAATCCTTCCTCCCAATTGTCCTCGATCAGTATTATCAGCATAATCATTGTGTAAATAACAAAGACTGATTTAATTAATAATTAGTGAATTGAGTCAAATTTGTACATATAAAAAAGCAACGTGAAACTTAATTTATACACTTATTTATATTCAAACTTAGGCAACAAAACCAATTTAATTTATTTATTATTTTTTTATTTTTCTATTACTATTAATTATAATCAATAATGTTCTCATATCGATTGAATATGTAAATATCGATCAGCTAATTTAATGATCTACGATCCACGGTCTCACTCTGCGTTACGTAAATTAAAAATTTACGGCGAACTGTCAGACACCGACCGTTGACCAATCTACTACTAATAACAGTAATCTAATTAATCCTTAATTTAATTAGTGTTTAGCGTATTGTAAATATTATATAAATACTAGCGACGTCCATCGAATAAGAAGAAGAAGATGCTATTTATTGACTTGTAAACTTGTAAATAATCGTGTAGATTTTAAAGCGAACGACATTATACAGTTAGTTTCTTTTCCATTATCCATACAAAAAAAAAAAAATAACAGTGAACTCGGCTCCCTGGAGCGTATTAAATTATTTTACTTATTAAAGAAAAAAAAACGTACTTGTATTAGGCTTATTTTTAAACTTTGAATAAAAATCTTAAAACTATTTTAATTTATTTTTTTTGCCTGCATTGAATTATCCCCAAGCGACAAGTAAACCTATTATCCCCAAGGATTTTCGACAAAAGTCACAATAATGTGAAACCTTGTCCAACACGGATTTGCTTAAGCGGAGGAATGTTTTCTTTGAGGTTGGATTAAGGGATTCCAATGACTCAGGTTCAATTCAAATAGAAAGAAAGGTAAAGGTGTATTTATTTTTCTATCCAGAATCTTCAAGAAAACGTGACGAGGTGAGACTTGTTATTGGCGACAGTCCATTGTTTATTTATTAAACCAAGAGATTACATATTTTTCTTACTACATTAAATAGTAATATGTCCACGTAACTAAATTTGAATCGGACCAAATTTTAAAATTATTTATACTTTTTATTAAAAACTACGACATATAGAATTAAAACGAAATATCTATATTTATTTTATATTAATGTACATTTAGCATCCTTGAAAGTTTAGTTTTGAAAACCTGTTTTGCTTTTCTCATTTTGAATGTTATCCTTTTTTGTCCTTTTACATTACATCCAGATATATTATATAAATGCGGGTTAATTCTCTATTTATTAATTTATTCCTTAATTATTGCTCTTAAATAATTATGAAATTCTATGCTTTTAAAAAAATATTCAAATATTTGAAGAAGTATAAAAAATATTTTAAAGATTAAAAAACGTATTTTTTACATGAATATTTTAAATTTTAATCAACTTCTCAGGTTTATTAACCGTGTAGCAATTATTGCAAAGTAGTCTTATCTTATCTGCAGTAATTAAACATTAACCAGTTGAATGTGCTTTTCTATGTTAAAGTGCTGGTCCGTTCTTATCACCCATAACTTCTTGCTTTCCTCGAATTTGATGATTACGTAATATTTACAATTTCACTAAATAATCAATAAATGTTGAAATATTTTACTACAGAAAGTCTTCACAATTATTTTTTTTTGTATTATAAAATAATATTAATTATTTTGGTAATTACATATTTTCATAAATAAATTATTTAAATTGATGAAATATAAAAAATCTATCAATTATTATTACGTAAATAATTGAATGATTTTATTTTATTTCTTAGCGATTTTGAATGTGCAATCAATTTAATGTTGGTAATAAATATACAGTGTTTTATTGGTTTATTGCTTAATTATTTACTTAGTAATTTTATAGCCATTCTGAAAGCCGTACTGCAATATACATTTATTGGAAATAAAACGATTTTTACACTCGCTCATAATAAAAGCTTGCTCTTTAAATGCAGCGAGATTCCTGACTGTTTCATTGACATTTTATATTATTTTTATTTATTTATTCAAATTTATTTACAGTTTTTTATATCTCCAACATCAATTTTACAATAAATAAAAATACAATTAAAAAAATATATTTTTATTATTTATTAATTTTAGACAAATTTATATAATATAATTTTTTTAATGTTGATGTGAATTATTTATTCTATTTTATAATACCTCAGTAAACTCTATATTACATAATGAAGCAGAGATATATCGAAATCCGCAATTTCAAGCTCGATTTAACATAAAGAACGGTCAATGTGCGATATTCATCTGACAAAATATGGCTGGAAGTTTTACTAAAAGAAGAAAATTAAAAAAAGTTAATGAATTGGATTTTAGAAATTTATGGTAGATTTTTTCTTTGATAATTTAGAAAATCATGTAATAAAGACAAAGAAAATGAAGATAAAATTAAGGAAGTTATGGATAAAAAACGTTAAGCGAAAATAATCCAGGAAAAAGAAATGTTATTGTTAAATGTAGTAAGTTTTAATTATAATCAATATTCAAAAGAACAAAGTAAAAAATTAAATAAGAAAATTAAAAGAAAAAGTTTTAGTAATTAAAATTCGGTCGATTGCTGTCTTTCGCACTTATTCAATAGGTTCAAGGTAAAAAAATGAAAACATGGATCAGATGGACAATCGAAGAAAAAAATGGAATGATTCTTGATAAGCAATCGATTGTGTATCAGGTTTCTTGATTTATTAAATCGTTCGGCTGATTTATGTGGAGCGTTTCTTTCAAACAATTTTGATCATTAATTGTAATTGATTTCAGCCTTTTCTTTCTCATTTCGCTGTCGATGGGCCATAAATAATACCGATCGCCGTTTCTAACGCATACTGATTTGTTATACGTTTCCTCGCTGTGAATTAATTACGTAACATATTTAATTATCGAATTCATATATCACCCAATATGTCTTCAAAGAAATTTATTATTTGTATCATGAAGATAAAAAAAAACGGTTTAGTTATTTATTTATTTTGTCATTTATATAATTCTTATAGTCAGGTTTCAATTAGTACGGTTTGTTTTTTTTTGAAATAAAATATTTTATTAAAAATAAATTCTAAAAAATGACACACAAAAATATTGATTTTCTTCTAAATCTCTTTTTGTGTGACTTATTTTTATTTCCTGCTTCAAACAGTCCGGTATATTGGAAAAACCGGATAATAAAATAAATATAATAAATTAAGATCGGAAAATAAAATTATTTGGAAAGAAAGCAACAATAAAAATAGTTAAATAAATTATGCAACTTTATTGAAAACAATTTACATTTTTTATTAAACGGTTTTCGCGATTTGCATATTAATTAATTATATGAATTCAGTAAAACACGTTTGCTGTATAAATGAATAGAAACGTAATTAAAAGTGAAACGAGAGTCGGCGTATATGGCTGCACAATAAAATTTGCATATTTCAAACAGACTTGCATTATTTGTTTTAATAACAAGATTAATTTAGTGTTTCCGATTAAATAATTGATTGATTAATGCGCTGCAGTTTATATTTTATAATAGAATATGGAATGGTGTCAAGCAACAAATTTCTTTATATTTTATGTGTTTATAATAAATGTTACTGTCTGACCGCATTAATTAAATAATTTTATTTCACTACAAAACGAATGAAAATCATTAATATTAAAACTGGTTCAAACCGTATTAAGAATTATTGTATTTTTTATATTATGTCACAGTTTTGCTTAATTATTTTTTTTTATTTATTTAAACAAATTTATAGGTCATAATTTGTGCCAAAGTGCTTTAATTAATTATTAAAACAGGAATTAGTTAATGAAAAAATGATTTTTATAAATATCTGTTTTTCATTTATTATTTATAAATAAATTGTTTGCTTTTAAAAATCAGTAAATTACATATAATAAATGAAAGTATAATTTAATTGCTGACTGTTATTAAATGAAGTAGTAGAATTAATAAAAAAATAAATAATAATTATATTTATAGCAACAGAAACACAACCAGATAACAACTAAAAATATATTCATGTAACAATAATAATAGGAACAAAAAATATAATTGTTACAAAAGGCTATTGAAGAAAGTTATTTCTCTCCTATATTAATATTTTATTAAAAATTAATTATAAATAAAGCTATTTAAAAAGGAATTCATTCAATAAATTGATGGTGAAAGTACAGGATACAACTCTATTTTTTATGGTAATCACAAAACCTCGTTTAACAGTTCTTCGATTAACGCTTATTCTATATAACGTAGTCTATTGGAAGCCTAAAAAAACTCTAATTTACCTATTTATTATATGCTAATATGACTTCGTTTTACGTTGATTCGTTTAGCGCTTGTCATCTAAGAACCTAACTGATAGAGGAGGTTTTTCTGTATACATTCTTTTTAATGTTATAACATCTTAGTGCTACAACCATTCATTATTTTTTATTTTTAATAGAAATATACTTCATTCATCATTTTTTTCAATTATTAATAAGCTCATCTTAAATAACTTATTTTTGATATGAATAATATTATCATTGAGTTTTTAAAATACATTTTTATTAATGAAAAAAAATATTGTTCTTAAATGATTATTAAAACTGGTTTGTTATAAATTTAAATCTAAATCCTCAATTAAATTAATCAGTAACAAAATTATCTATTCACAAACTTTATTTCCAAATTGGACAAAATTATCTAATTTTTATTCTAATATTCATTTCATGCGTACATATTTGTTAAATCAAGCATATAAATTAGAAATTAACTTAATACGTTAATAGCTCTAATGTTAATTTACCTGACATAGTTCAAAGAGTTAAACAACGGGAGTAGAAAATATTACTTAGATTGGTGATTAGTAAAAACAGGTATTTTAATGAATTTTAATCAAATTCATTTATTGAGAAATTATTTAAAATTAATATAATAATTTTAGACACAAAACTATATCTAAAATTGTAATATTTTATCAAATTTATGTTTTTTTTTATTATATTTTTAAAGAACTTTTCATAAAATAAATTTATTTTCATTTATGTAATTTTTTTTTATGATCCTACAAATTTTTTTACTTTTTATTATTTTTAAATTGCCTATGAGAAAAAATGTCTGATTTTCATAATTTGTTAAATTCTTATTTGTATATTTAAAGTTACAATATAATTGTTTGTAATTTATTGTAAAATATTTCAATATTGTATTTTTTATATTGTAATAAAATTCTTCTTGAAATTAACTTTGATTTTGCGAATTTATTAAACTTTGCATCATCATCATATTATATTTAAAATTAATTTAATAATTTTGGACAATTTTATGTATTTCTTTGAATTATCCTTTTCTTAATGAACTTTTTATAAAATAAATTTATTTTCACTTATGTAATTTTCTTTTATTATGATAAAATTTAGAATTAGATCATTAGTATTTTGCTAGATTTTAATTATAGATTTCCTTTTTATTATTTATAAATTTTTTGTAATTTATTTTAAAATATTTCAGTATTGTATATTTTATGTTGTAATAAAATAGTTTTTGAAATTAACTTTGATTTTGCGAATTTATAAAACTTCGCATTATCATCACCCTAACGACGTTTTTATTAAATAAAGTCGTCTTTTCCACCCATTGTTCTGTTCTCTTTCTTATCGTGCTTAAAATACAATAGTAGTACTAAGAACGCGTTTAACCGTTCCGCGACGCTTTAACACGATTCGTCGTTGGTTCTTTGTGTTTGTTGATGGGACAAGGGAACGCGTGTTCTTTCATCGAAGACTAGAACGAAATCGAAAATGGACCACCTAATTTGGGACTTTCCCAAAAGTGTCGTTTCATTTCGTTGAGTGAATCGGGTGGGTAGCCTTCATCATCATTGTAATCATCGTCTTGATCATCTTCATCTTCATATTCGAGGTCGGGCCTCGGAGCGAATGCAGTCGGGGTTCGCGCGTCTGGTAATGAGCCTTAGGAAAGCTATTCTTTAATGATTTATCGTAAGGCATTAAAGTGTTTAGGGTGATACAATGTATGAGTGTTTATATGCACGTTTGGGTAGTCGTAACGAGAAGTCGCGGTAGGCAGTGCAATGTTAGTAGTAGCAGCAACAGCAGCAGAAGAGGAAGGCAGAGGAGGAGGAATCCGCCGCTGCCTGGTGATAAAATTGGTGGTTGTCGGAAATTTTCAACTTGTCCAATAAATAAAGTAATTTAGCGTAAAAACAAAGAGCACTTGAGTGTAATTGATTTCAGGTTAAATGGTTTTCAGACTTCTGAAGTTAAATATGGGTCATTGTAATTTGTAATTTATGAACCAGTTAGTTGCCAGACTTGGCTCATTAGCGATTATTCTCCTTCTTTAACATCCTCCTCTTCGCCTCGTTCCTTTCTTTTTTCTTTCTCATCTCCTCACCGCTCTTCAGGTTCTTCGTTTTCTTTGCCGTCGCAGCATCTTCTTCTTATTCTTATTATTCTTCTGCTGCTGCTGCTTAAAAGAGGAACGTCATGGTGATTTCTGTTGCACAGGTGACATTCCCCGGTCCTTTTAATTCACATCCGTAAATTAGGACTGCGCAGATAAAGCTAAGGGGCCTCGATTTTCCGGGTTATAAATTCACCGACGGACGAAACGAAACCAAAACGCAAAAAAAAAACACGCAAAAATATAAGTAAAATGTATTTGTTGTTTCATCGTCCCTTCCATTAATTTTCTGAGGAATTTTATCGCTCGGCCGTTCCCCTTTTCATTGCGTCCCTCGAGATACCCGGATACCATTTTTTTTTATTTATTATTTTTTTAAAACTATATACATATAAACATTATTAATTGTTTCGCTTTACTTTTAATTAACCATTAAAGTATGAATTAATGCCCACCAATTAATAAAATGAAATGAAAGGAAGAAACGGAGGGCTTCCATTCCGCACGAACATAAAACATTTTCGCTGCAATTTAAATTCATTCAGCCTGCGCCCGGGCTTCATAATAAATTACCAAACAATACATAAATAATACCTGCTTTTCGCCTGTTAATTAAATTTTATTAAATCTTGCAATCACTTCGTATATTAAAATTTAAAAAAAAAATATAAGTAAAAATCTTGCAATAACTTCATACATTAT
Organism: Nicrophorus investigator; assembly: GCA_963457615.1. Classification (NCBI taxonomy): domain Eukaryota; kingdom Metazoa; phylum Arthropoda; class Insecta; order Coleoptera; family Silphidae; genus Nicrophorus; species Nicrophorus investigator. The sequence continues at coordinate 27,086,976 of OY735140.1, forward strand.
GAACTTTAATAATATATTTCAAGTATATATGTAATTGACGTACTCGTACATTTGCGCGTATTCTAAAGTTATAAAGCTTTAATTAATAAAACTTTTTACTTAAAAAAAAAAATTAATTAATTAAATTAATTTGCTAAATAATATTTTTGAAGTTGCCAATTCAATTATTTTTGAAAATTGCTCTGTTTGAAAAATAATAACTAAAATTTAAAAATAAATTATTTCAAGTATTTTTTTTGTGTGCGTGATGCAATTTATTATATAATGATAATATTTTTGTATTACATATATTTATTTTAAAAAATTATAAAATGCAAATATTAGAATTATGTATTAGAAAATGTAGAAAAAAAATTGTATTTAATTTTCACTTCATTTTTTACTATTATTGATTCAAACACAAAAATATAATTTTATATGACACAAGTATACAAAATATTCATTTTACTAATTGATACGAACAAATATTTTATGTTCTAGTAAATCTGACGTACTCTTATATTTGAGGGAATTCTAAAGTTATGAAGCTTTTTACTTCATAAAAATCTAAACATACTAAATTTGGTAAAAAATATTTGAATAAATGTTAATATATAAGTTTTTGATACGAATAAATATTTTATGTTCTAGTAAATCTGGTTTAAATATTGTTAAATTAAATAATTTATTTATTTAAGTTTAAGTTATATAATGTTTATATTATAACGTCCTGTAAGATCGGAAAATATTTCTTCCATTTTCCAAGGTATCCCATCTACATTAATCGGTAGCCTCGCCTTTCAAATAAGCGAGGCATTTCTATAAGAATTTACTTAATTTGAGGCAATTTATAATGTAAGTATTTTGCAAATTTTGTATGAATGTATCCAAAGAATCCAAGATATTATTCAGATAATATTATATAAATAAATCGAAAACAATTAAAAAATGTTATTTATTTTTAATAATTGCTTTAGATCATAGATAATATATAATATTATGATCAAATGTTGTTTCAGATTTACAGAAATTCTAGTCACTTAAGTTTATTATAAATAAAAATAATGTAGTTAATTTTTCAAAATAAATTATAATTTAATATTGTTGAAGGATAGAAAATAAGTTTATATCTTTAGAACTTGTAAATAAATTTGAAATTGTGTATAGATTTAATTTATAAATAAATATAAAAAAAATATTGAAATTATGAAATAAATAACATCGTTTATTGGAATACATAATAATAGATAATACATAATTTTACGATCAAATCTTGTTTCAGATTTACAGAAATTCTACTTAAGTTTATTATAAATAAAAGTAATTTTTTCAAAATAAATTATAATTTAGGAAAAGGAAATATTTTCACAAATAGAAAATAAGTTTATATTTTTATAACTTGTAAATAAATTTGAAATTGTCTATAGATTTAATCTATAAATAAATACAACAAATATTGTTATTAAATAAATAACATTGTAGGAATAAATAATAATACAAAAATAAAAGAACAAGAAAAATAAATATTACTCTGAAAAAAAGTATAAATGAATTTGAAAATAATTAAAATAAAAAAAACTAAATAATTTAACCAAAAACACATTCTAAATTAAATATAAATAAAAGGACCAGGTTATTCTTCCCTGGTTATTGTTACGATTTTAATTGATTTTATCAAAATAAAAAAATATTCTAAAAATTAGTTTGTTTTATGTAATTTTTTTGTTGTTTTTCATTTATACATTGTAATTCAATCTTAATGTTATTTTTGTATGTATTTAGTTTACTTTCAAACGGTTATGAATGAATGAAAGTAAAATACTCAGCATCTCGTAAATGTCTATTAGTCCTTTTCCTTAATTAACTGAATTCTACAACTTAATCAGGAAATATAAGTTATCATTTAAAATCCAAAAGGAAATAGATAATCCGATGAATAAAACAATCAAATGCAATAAACGTGCAGTTAGTTCATCCGAGCACTTTTCTCATTATGCTCCTGGGAGTATTTTTTATTTGTTTGGGATGTCCTGGCCCATTTTTAAATAGATAAGTATAAGATATCTCAACTGGATTGAAATAGTTCATCCACTAACGAAGATAATCTTATTCATGAATGAAATATTATATTTTTTTATAAAAGCTATGTTACATAATCGAGTTTGGAAGGTATTTAAAAACAGTATGAAATATTGGATTCATAATGAAACGAAGGATAAAGTTAAGAAAGATGGTTTCATCTTTTCCGTATCCTCTTCTCACCACTATATATTTATTGATCACGAATCAATTAGTCGGTGATAATGTGTTGAGTGGTTCGCTTTTTCAAAGGCGTATCGATGACGAGGATTTGGCAGCTTTACTAATTGTGCGATAAAAAGCGGCCAATTAACCTATCGCCGTATGTGTTCGCATCTTCGTAATGAATTCATCAATCAGAATGAATATATACATGTACATTAATCCTTTCTAAATCCTACTTAATTTATATGTGCCTTGTCATTTCTGTCAATAATTTATTTTATACGTCCATTGTACGATATTTTATTGCAAAATATTAATTAAAATTTCTTTAATGTATCTTAAGTAATTAAATAAATTTATTTATATTTTTAAATACTAATAATATTAATTAATTTTAATATTTATTTCAATTGAATCACAAAGGTTTTTAAATTGCGTTAGTAATTTAGGTTTTTTAGTATGAAATTAAATTTAATAATTTTTCCATTTTATCCAATTCCGTACTTATAATAATAATTAACATTTTCGAATTTAATTTTAATATTTATTTTAATTGAATTTCTTGAATCTGAGAGTTATTTATAATGCGTTGGCAATAAAGTAATTTCGGTTTTTTACTGTGAAATTAAATTAAATAATTTAAAAATCAATTATATTTTTTCCTTTTCTTTCCAATGACATTTTGCCAACTTCATGATTCCGTACTAAAAATATTAATTAATATTTTCTAATTTAAATTTTTTTAATTATAAAATTATTTATTGGTAATAAAGTAATTTCAGTTTTGTAGTGTGAAATTAAATTAAATATTTTAAAAATCAACTATATTTTTTCCATTTCATGATTCCGCGCTCATAGAACATACTTATACTTATTAGCAAAAAACTATAATCATTGACTGAAAAATTTCCAGAACCGATTTTTTTTTATATAAATGCGTTAAACAATTATTAACTTTACTTTTGCGGTAGTAAAGAAATTTTGAAAATGTTTGTTTTTGTGTTCTATAATATGTTAGAATTGACCATATGCGCGCAATTTGCATATAAAATAAAATTAAATGAAAATGACATCTGTCAAATGTCAAAAGGAAAAACTTCATAATAACATTTGTCAACTTCATTATTCTGCGGTCATAAAACTTCTGATACTTATTAGCAAAATACTATCATCTTTTAGTGAAAAATCTTCAGAACTCATTTTTTGAAATCAATATGTTAAGCAATCATCAACATAAACTTCATATATCTCTTTTTGAATCTCAGCACTTTTCTTACCTTTACATTAATAAAAAATAGAAAATGTTCGTTTTTGTATTATATGTTAAAATTTATCATTTTGTACACATAATTTGCTTTTAAAATAAAAATGACATCTGTCAAATGTCAAAAAGAAAAACATTGCAATGATCTTTTGCCAACTTCATGATTCCGCGGTCATAGAACTTCTGATACTTCTTAGCATAAAAACTCCAAAACGGATATTTTTAAACCAATATATTATGTAATTGTCAACATAAACTTTATATGTATGTTTTTGAGTGTCAAAACCTTTATTACTTCTTTATTCTTTATTACAATTTGCTTCTAAAATAAAATAAAAATTACATCTGTCAAATGTCAAAAAGAAAAACATTACAATATTGTTATATTATTTTTATTTAATTATTTAATTTTATTTATAAATTATTTTAAACTATTATTTATATATAATAATAAATTAATTTATTTAAGTATTTTGATATATTCGCTCGTGCATGTAATAGACCCTAGTTTTTTAGGGTTATTTTTTTTGTTATATTGTGATTAAAATTCATTAGGAGTAAAAGGGGGAATATGAATGAGGAAATTTTAGGTATGGGGAGTGCGTGTGGCCAATAAAAATGATTAAATATTTTATAGCTGCAGCCCACTTGTGGCATAGCTGAAGAGATGATTGGTAATTTATGAAGTGAAGTGGAAGTTTTTGCGGACGGGGTTGGTTAGGGGAGATTCTTGGTGCATCATGATCATCATTTAGTTTATTTTCCCTGTTTTTCCTTTTCGCCTGTTGCCATCAGGCCGCGCGGAGACGCGCATTACATAAAACATGTGCGCTTGTCAAAGTGCTTATGACATCTCATTTAAGCTAAATAAGTGCAAGGAGGCTATGATGAATTTATATGGCGACATCTATTATTAATGAGACAATGAAATTATAAAAATATCATAAAGAAGCGATGTATTTATTGCGGCGGTATCGTTGATAAAAAAAAAGACGATGCGAGGAGAAGAGAGTTTCCTTCGGATATCGGAATGGAGCGGAGTGCGAACGAGTTGACCAAAGAGCACCAAAGGATGAGGGGACAGGAGATGTTGGAGAGAAGTAGTTTTTCTTTCCCGACACCCGTGCTATTTCGATGATAATTTCCAAGGCAACAACAACAACAACAAGAGGGCATCTCGGATGGTTGGCGTAAAAAGCGAGTCCGTTTTTGAATTTCATAAGGCTGTGCAACAAAAGCCGTCTTCGGGAGAGGAGCGAAGGACGAAAAGTAGAACGGCGATCGACACACTAGGTAAGCCCAGGTATTATGGACAGTGCAATAAAAATCATAAGCGAGTAGGTGAAGATCGTAAGGAATCTCCAACATTTTAATTACATCGCTATTCATACACGATAATACTATTGCATCCTCTCGGTTTCCATTATCTTCGGTTCCGTTCATCTCTCCCCAGCTAGTCCTCTCATCCTCGCATCCAGCCAATCATCAGTTACTGCAAATTCCTGCGGAGGAATGTGGATCCTGGAACGAACCTCACAAAACACAAATTTGTTTAGCGTGTGAACGGCTGCGAGGCCGTGATATGCAACCGAACTATGCCTCATTCTCATACCACCGAAAACTATTTGATTAAAATGTTCCTATGCTATTTAAGTGGATTCCACATATCCATTCTAGCATTGTATTACATCAAACGTACGGCCAATTAATTATCCCGCTTTCACAGGAATACACAATCAGTTCCCGGACTTCTCTCGCTCTCGTTCAACCCAATAACATCACATCACCATCAACAACAACAACAACAACAGCCCACGAAACAAAGGGACTAAATTACAAACGAGACCTGCCGCAAATCATAATTGCTTTCGTTAAAGTGAAAGGCAAAAAGGATAAAGTCAAAATGAAAATAGCTATACCAAGGAATTCACAATGAATGAGAAAATTAGATTATAACAGCTACAGCTTAGTCATCGCTTCTTTAATTAGCATAGAAAGCATATCACTAATAATAATAAATAGAACGGATGTCAATCAGAAGAAACTTTATATTTCGCAGCTTAAAAAAATATAATACAATTGGTGAACCTGAAAACTTTACAAAATACTAAGTTATAGCATAAAACTCTACTAGAAAGTAGAATATTATCACAACTTTAACGTAACGACGCGAAATAACATTCAAATGATTTTCTTATAATAATAAATATGTATTTAATCAATATAATGAAGTACTTGAAAAAATCTATATTTCTTACGAAAAACTAGAATATTAAGAATTTTTCTTCAGGTAGAATTTTTGGTGATTAATAATAAACTATATATAAATAATTGTGACAGTTTTAATTAAATACAATTCTACAATATGAAATTAAATGAACTTAAATGTATATTTAATTATTAAATTTAATTATAATAAATAACTGAAAAATGATTTCACATACTTAAATTTAGTCATAATGTCAATCATCGAAACTAATGTAATATTGATGAGTAATTAATAAAATGTCTAAATTCTAATTTATTTATGTATTTATTTTAATATGCGTCTCAAAAAATACAAATTTATAGAATAATTATTCAAAATATAATCCACTATAAACTAATATATTATCGTATTCAGGACCCATGATAATTTTTCAGGCTTTAGAAAAAAAAAATTTAACCATATTTAGTATTCTACACCAGAGTTTTTTTTGTTTAATTTCAAATCATACTTGAACCTGCACATATTAGGTTTTGAACTGCATTGGTAAATAGGTATAATAATTATCTTCTGAAACCTATCATCTAGATTCTCCTAAGGCTAAGATGTTTTATTATTGTTGCTTCATACAACATAAATTATATTTATATAATCGTTAGAAATCATAATAATATCATTATCCATTCAAAGATTTATTCTTTAATTTGTGTATTCTAAAGTCTTCTATTGTCGTTAGTTAGTTGCAATTGGATTTTATAACTGAGAATAGCAATGATTTATATTGAGTAATTTGTGTTTTTTTTTAAATTTGATATGCATGTTAATGAGCGGATATATTTGCAAGTAAAGAAAAATGAATGGTAATTATCGGTATATTAAAGTAATGCATATTATAAATGTACATGTAAGCATAATTACGCCATTTATTTTTATATCCTCATCCTTGGACGTGCAATTCGCTGATTTGAAGTTTATTTAGCGTCATGATTTATGCAGGTCCGCCCTTGGTCTTGCTCGTACGGATCTGACGGCCTTGCGTTATATAAACGGCGCATATAATTGTTTGCACATGCGAATTCCGAAATGACATTAATCTCCTTATAATAACCACACATAAATCAATGTTTTCTTTTTATTTTCCCTCCGCCATTCGCATTAGGTTAATTCGCAAATGGGATTTCACGAGGATGCGGCGGCATCCATAAATCATCCAATATATCCACATATGCACACGTGGATTGGAGGGAAATAAAACGGTGGTCGTGATCTTAAGCCGATGGATGTTCCAGACGAACCACGTGAGTCGGGGATTAATTTCCCTCTCACAATCAATAATCGGTGGGATGCACCTCTTCCACCCGGATGGAGGATACCTAAGATGCGTGAACTGCTTTACACCTTTTGGAAACTGAAGAAGGAGGAGACGAGGGAAACAAGAAGAACGTGGGCTTTAATTGATTTGTGTTGTACTCTTAATCGGCGGGGAAAGGAGCCTGAAAAATGCGGCCACATTCAGGACCAATTTAACGGACGACATTATGATTGATGTCGCTGGCTTTCCAACAAAATGCTGGAAATAAATAAAAAATATATATATATGTAAGTAGTGCGGGTCCTGTCTGTGGCTACTGTGGCAAAAGAATGCCACGTCTCCTCCTCCTTCTCCTCTTCAATTTATTTTATTTAATTTCCTCTCTCGCTCCTCTTCATTTATTTTTTATTTTTATTTATATTTATTTATGGTGTACGCGTTTTTTGGGCGTCCTCGGGCACCGTGGGAACGTTTGGAATATTGTCACAAATATTCGATGTCGTCGGGCAAGGAACCATCGGATTCCATATATCCATAGTCCGTCATTAATGGAAAGCTAAGGACACTGTCGTGTAGGCCCTGCCACTTATATTACTCTTCTCGAGACACCAATGCGCTCACCTCCTTTTTTTATCCACCAACATCAACCAACATTCAATAAAAATTCTTCCGGACCATTTATATTTTATCTCAACCAAAATTATTCAACGCGAGTTGAAGGAAAAAAAAAGGAAAAGGAGACTAAGAGAAAAGGCAAAGGAACATTCTTAACGTGAAAAAAATAAAACGTAATATTTTCGATTTTAATCGGAGGCGAAATTAAATGACTCAGAAATCCTTTAACTAAATTATATTAAACCCGAACACACTCATAGTTAGCAAACATTTATATTTCGATCCGTTATAAATATTGCATAATGATGTGACACTGTTTTTTTTTAATATAACTGGATGCCCTTTTATTCGCGATATGCGAAATATGTGTTATAATCTAAATTTTGATATTTTCAATATCTAATTTACCTTGACATATCGAGTTTCGCTCTAATTTATGGTTTTGTCTTCTCGTTTCGATAACCCACAATTTATGGATTAAATTATGAGCTAGATGTTATTTTTTTTATTAATCTTGAATGTCACATCAAGATAAAATTTATTGTTACAAAAAATACTGCAATAAAACGTATCTTGTTACAACATTTACTTCATTTATTTTTTATTTCTCACGCATAATTCGCACATTACATAACATTGACAACATAATAAAAATATGTAATATGTTAAACATTTTTTAATATTAAAAACAGGCGCTTTCATATTTCATACTTCAAAATATAAATAATTATATCCTCTATAGAAAATTTTAATATTTTTAATTAGCCTTGCTTATTAGTTTTAAAGCAGATTAATTGACAGAACAGCTACTTAGGTTAGTGATAGAGTCGTTTCACTTGATACGTGATATTTCCTGTTTAAGCTCATTTATACACATTAACATATGTATTTTTTATTAAGACGATCTGTATAAATTATTTGTAACTTTTATAAAAGTTTTTAAAGTAAACACTTTATTTTCTAATAAATTAGCAACATATTAATTTTGAGTATCTCACATACATATAATATACAGGTTTCATGATAAAATAGAACATAACAAATTAGAACAGTGAAAAAATAAATTTCTTCTTCCTTCCGTCAGCTCCTTCATTTGGCTTATGCAATGCGCCAACAAGTCAGCCACTGTCAAAAATAAATTTAAATTAAAACTTATATAATCATAGTATTAATAAAATAAAAAAATATTATCTGGAACTTTTCGCATTTTTTTTTCTGTATTCTGTTTTTCTTTTCTGTTGTATCCATTTATTTAATATTAAGATATAGAACACATTTTTTTGTTTAATAATTTAATATTACTGCTAACAATTAAGACTTAAAAAAAAATAAAATATTGGATAAATAATTAAAATAGTTATAATATAAATTTGAATAGTAATTAATTTATATAGTAAATATAATTAAATATTTTGAATTATTTTATTAAGAATTATATTATATTTTATATATTTCATAAAATATTCGTAATTCTCCAAATGGCAATACTTTTATATAGTGACATAAATTAATTTAAGTTGGTACATGTAAATTGTCAGTATTAAAAAACTTGAACTCAATTGTTGTTTTTGATTTCGATTTCATTAACTTTATGCACAAAACGAAGCGTGAAAGAAATTAATGGTAATTAATAATAAATAGTGAAGAAAATCTTTTATATAATACAAGAACTGGTGATCTAAGGTAAGCACTCAATCCAGAACGTCCAGTCTTCAAACTCTGATTGTTCCTCCGTTCTCCTGTTTCACTACTCTTGTTTCCTCTGTACACATCCGGTTAAGGGATTCTCCCGAAATTTAAGAATGTAAGTATCCCTGACACGTGTGGACAACACAAAGAGATGTGTTTATTTGTATCTTGCTTTGACATATATAATAGTTTGTACTTCTGATAAATAATGTCTCATGTTATTTTGTGCTTATCTTTTTGGTGATAATAAAGACTAATCTGAAATTTTATCACAATAAAAAAAAATACAATTTCACTAGCTTTAATAAAATCGAGGACTTGAAATAAAGAAATATCATAAAAAAATATATGTAAATAAATAATTTTGTGTAATAATTTTAACGTTTCTATTTTTAATTATTTATTTTCATTGAACAACATTATCGCTCGTTTTTAATGATTCACATAAGCTCGTTATTTTGTCACAATTCTTTATATTTTTTTTTTGCACTAGTGATATAACATTAAATGCACGAAATGTTATCTAATAATTCACCAACATTCAATCTACTATTTGAGTTGAAGAAGCTATTTTGTAGGACCAATAAATATTGTTAAATAAATATAAAAAATTAGGGATGTATGCATTTTTTTACTATATTTACTAGGACCTAAATATTTGAATGGCTTTGGAAAAAAATAGTGATCACAATAAAAATAAACTAATTAAAAATAGCTTAAAGGTTTAAAAAACGATAATGTTAAATTTTGAAATATTTATAAAGTCCACAAAATTTTTGATCTAAATTATGTCCATACAAGTAAATTACTAAACTTACCTGTAGAGATGCACCATTTTTTTGCTCTAGAATTTTTATTTTATTTTTACTCTTAATTTTTTAGAATTATATTTACTTTTATTACAGAATGTATATAGTGTTATATTAATTATTAATGAAAATGAACAATATTAAGAATACTAAGAAAATTATATTGTTCTATGTTTAATGATGTTATTTGTCATTAGATAACTATTCTAATACAAGAGGGAAATAAGACATCTCTTTCTAAAGTAGATAAGCAAGTTGGACATTTATATCTTGTAATAAAATGCTTTAATTAATTTCTGAATTGTATTATTTTGTATTAACTATTTTATTATTTATATTTTATTTATTTCATCTTTTTACGGAATGTATATTATGTTTTATTGTATTATTTGGCCAATAAACGTTATTTATTATTAATTATCAAAGAAAATGAACAATATTAAGAATACAACGGAAATTATATTTTTGTATTTTAATGATGTTATTTGTCATCACATAATTATTCTAAATCAGGATGAAAATAAGTTATTTCTTTCAATAGTTATTACTAAAGTAGATAATACAGTTGCGCACTTATATTTTGTATCAAAAGGCATTAATTAAATTCTGAGAATTGTATTTTTTAATTTCCTTTTTTTTTACGGAATGTATATTGTGTTATATTGTATTATTTGATCAATAAACGTTGTTCATTATTAATTATTAAAGAAAATGAACAAATTTAAGAATACGAAGCAAATTATATTTTTGTATGTTTAATGATGTTAATTGTCATTACATAATTATTCTACATCAAGAGGAAAATAAGTCATATCTTTCTATAGTTATTACTAAAGTAGATAATCTTGCGCACTTATATTTTATAACAAAATGCATTAAAATTCATACTTCTTTCTCATATGAATGTGGATACTCTTCTTGACTATATTTGTTATTTAATATTTTCTGAAGATCGTTATTTTTCGCAGCGGATTATAATTAGGGTAACGCTGGTCTATTAATTATAATTATATATTTTTTATTAATTTTTATATTTGACAAAGATTTTAGTAAAAGTATCAATTTAATGATTGCATTCTATTAATAATTTAATTAGGAAGTAAGTACATAAATCTTTTTTTGTCTGGTTTACGAAGATTGAAATAATAAAGATCGTAAATCTTGGTTATTATAGTCTGAATTGAATATATATCTCAAATTAATTAAATCAGCGAAGTGAAAGACAATTTCAGTAATAAATACCTTTAGAAGAAAAAAAAAAATATGTGAAGTAAACCTTTTATAGTTTCCCGTTGTGTTTACGCTGTCGTAGACAGGCGGACGCTTCGCATATAATTTATGTTTGGGATATTAAAGTTTTAATGGGCTGGAAATAAGTTCCACAGGAAGACCAAAACATAACCAAAACAAAATAAAAAACCAGGGCAGAAAAAAAAAACGAAGAGGAGAAGATGAAGAAGAAGAAGAGTTGCATATAAAAATTAATCAGTTAGTAAGCTAATAATAATTAACAGGTTAAAGCTTGACTTCACAGAATAATCATTATCATCATCATCATCATCATCAACATCAGACGACCGGCCTCCTTCCTCCTCACCGATCCAACAGCGTGTGCGATTTTCGTTCCAATATGTTTCCATCAACTCACGCGCGATTCACCTTTGTTGTGGGGCCGCAACTGTTACGAAACTTTGTTGTTGCTGAGTGCAACTTTTGTTCTGCTTTTTATTTTTCGGAATTTTATTATGATTATTATTATTACACGGATATATTCGTTTTTTTTTTCCTCTTTTATTTTCTCTCTTTGTTCCACTCTTCTCTTGCGGCTTCCTCCAGCGGCCTCTGAATGAATATTTTTAATTTTAATTTTGTATAGAAACATATTGAGTCTAATATAATTGTAAGAAGTCATCGCTATATATGTGAATTATAAATAACAATAAGAACAATAGATCGGGTAATGATAAATGAGTATTATGATGACAGGTTGTGCTGCGTCAGGTTTCTATCCAGGTGGTGCATGCACAGGACCGAAACGATGGAAATTTTACATTTGAATCACTTACTTCCACGTTGGAATTCCATTCGCGCATGCAGCCTTCGCATCTCTCCTCTCCTCTCTCTGCCTTCATTCTTCTTCATCTCCTGTGAATCAGCGAATCCTTTCAATCCTCGAATCCTCATGCTCATTTGCACACTCAATTAGAATGAAAAAAAAAAAAACATATAGGGAACTTCGAACCGAAATGGGACTGTACGGCCATTTACACGCACGCTGGAAATTAGCTCCATTGATCTATTTACATTCCTATCGGATTACTGGATCCTCCGAGGACTACCGCTCTGCCGCACGGATCACTCGGATTTCTCGAAGGTCACGAGTCCTGGCTACTATTATGTAGTAAAAAAAATAATGATTTAGCATTCCTCCCATGGACCCGACCTTCGCTCCAAGAGACATTGTTACTTAAGATATTTATTATCATGTAAGTATACAATTACTTATTATTTATTTATTAAAAAAAAATAGAAATCAATTGGATTTTAATTAACCACTACTTTACTGGAATGCGCGGAATTTGTATTTTAATCGTAATTATACATTTGTGCAATAAAACATTTAGCAACAATAAATACACTTCTTATATTATAATCTATGTTGACTATTTACATGCATTTTTTCTTATAGCAAACTAATAATTAAATTACATTAAAACTTGTAATATTAATAAATCATTTCATTTAAAAGTACAACTAGAAACTTGAATGTTAGCATGTTTAAAAAAAACTTACTTATTAATTTTGCCAGTAATTTATAAATAATTAAAAAATATATATTACATACATTAAAATAGTTACATAAGTTTATAGATAAGTGCATTAGTAAATATAATTTTTGCAAATAATACTAATACACAAAGTAATCAGTTTCCGAATATAATTTCGTTTCTCCAATAAACGTAAAAAGTAACGAAAGTTTAATAAAAAAAAAAGTATTATTAGAAATGGAAAAAGTAATGTATTCAAATAGAAAATAATAGTCAATTAAATGTCGTAAATAAATAAGCTACACACAGTAGTTTCTTGTATATCAGTAAACATAAACAACAACATATTTTTAATTGGCATATGTTTTGCAATTATAATGAAACAATAATGTATTACAATATTTCCTTCATTAATTTTTAATTAATTGTCGTAATTATAGTCTTATTAAGTGAATTATTATCTTATATAATAAATATAGGATTTTGAAAAATTACATTGTTTATTGGTCTATTGTTTGGAAAGTTGAATTACAATATCGTATATAAAATTCATAAAATCTTTCAGTTGCTAGTAAACAAGTATTGTAATTATAATTAAGTGTTTAGTTGAAATCTATGTATAGAATAGATTTTAAATTTATTAATTAATTAGTTTTGTATTAATAAAAAAAAATGTTATCAATTTGATTTTTTTATACTTTTATTTGAAGCAATCTATTTATTACAAATAATAAGCTTAATTTTTAATAAAGTTCAGTTATGTTACAAATTGGTCCAATGGGTTATCGAAGTTAGAAGTATGTACTTTAATAGTTTATATAACATATATATTTTTATAATCATAAAGGATTTGGTTGATTCTGCGGTTTGTAGCGTTTAGGTCTCTGCAGCATTCTGCAGAAAGATGGTTTGGGTGGATTTTCAGTCGGTGTCGGTAATTTGTGCTGGCTTTAAATACTTCTTACTTTATCAGGTTGATGTTAGCAAATATATGGATTTCGTCGTTTGATAATTTTCAGGGAGCGTCAATGAATAATCTTAGAGTTTTTGATTGGAATCTCTGAATTATATTGTTTAAGTTACAAGCAGATCCCCAAAGTTGAATTCCATATAGGTTTCAAAATGGCTTTATACTTTATAATTTTAAGATCAATCAAATTTCTGCCTCATATTCAGTGTAGTTTTCTGACTTACAGTCCCAGTTACTTTCTTTTGATATTATTGCGTATTAATGTAACTCTGAATGCACCTAGACCGACAACTAACTTGGAAAAACACCTAAATACTAATTTGATATTGAATCTAAATATTCGAAAAATATTGATTTTTGTATCTATTTTTTTGGTAGAAATAGATACAAAGGCTTGTTTATTATTTTTGTGGTTTTGTATGTATAATATTCTTAAATTAACGGAGCATTCTTCAATAAACTTCCTTGTTTTTTTCGGCAATACCTGATTCAACCTTATAAAAAAACATTGTTAAATGATGTGCAAAATTCTTTACCGTTAGGTTTCAGTAAAGCAAGAAATTATATTTGTGGTTACATGATAAGTTTTATAGATTTTTAATCTATTTTATTTACTGTCTGGGGATAATTATAATTTTTCTTTTTACAAAGATATGTACATGAACGTCTCAAAATATGGTTCATATTCAAATAAATACAGCAGTTACAGATTCCTGAATACTATTTAGATAATTTTATGGTCTATGTTATGTAATTATTTTTTCCAACCTTATAAAACATTGTTAAGTGATGTGCAAATTTATTTACCGTTAGGTTTCAGTAAAGCAAGAAATTGTATTTGTGGTTAATAGAACTTACATGATAAGTTTTATAGATTTTTAGTCTATTTTATTTATTGTTTGGGGATAATTATTATTTTTCATTTTACAAAGATATGTACCTAAACGACTCAAAATATGGTTCATATTCAAATAAATACAGCAGTTACAGATTACTGAATACTATTTAGATAATTTTATGGTCTATGTTATGTAATTATTTTTTTAACCTTATAAAAATATTATATTGTTAAGTGATGTGCAAAATTTTTTACCGTTAGGTTTCAGTAAAGCAAGAAATTGTATTTGTGGTTACATGATAAGTTTTATAGATTTTTAGTCTATTTTATTTACTGTCGGGGGATAATTATAATTTTTCTTTTTACAAAGATATGTACCTAAACGTCTCAAAATATGGTTCATATTCAAATAAATACATCAGTTGCAGATTACTGAATAATGAATTGAGATAATTTTATGGTCTATGTTATGTAATAATTTTTTTCAACATTATAAAAAAAAAACATTAAGTGATGTGCAAAATTATTTACCGTTAGGTTTCTGTAAAGCAAGAAATTGTATTTGTGGTTAATAGAACTTACATGATAAGTTTTATAGATTTTTAGTCTATTTTATTTATTGTTTGGGGATAATTATTATTTTTCTTTTTACAAAGTTATGCACCAAAACGATTCAAAATATGGTTAATATTCAAATAAATACTGCAGTTGCAGATCACTGAATTTTGATAATTTTATGGTCTATGTTATGTAATTATTCTTCAATTAACATAGTAAAAATTAACAAAAATTGCAGCAATTTCTAGAATATTCTCAATAATATTTTTATTACATTTTGGAACATAACATTGATACGATTTCGTTGAATAGGAGATATTCTGGGAACGTAACTATCGAGTTTTACGCGGTATAACTATATATAGAGATAATTAAGTAAAACTAATAGGTTAACATGATTCAAAATTGTAATTATTTAATTGATGTTTTAGTGCAATGAAGGTTGTTTTCGAATCCAAGAATTATCCTTGTTACGTTAAATGAGGTAGGGGATGTCGATGAATCTGAAGAAGAAAAACAAAATGAAAAAGGAGGAGGACGAGGAGGAGGAGAAACAAAACGTCGGGAAGGAGGTAATGATTTTCTTTCAAGTCCGAACCTGTTCTGTCCGCGGTGATATCTGTGTAATAACATAATAAAGAAGGCACGGGGGCTCTTCTCGGCGGGGCTTGGGTGGTCTAAGCTAACGCCCCGAGGTCCCTGGGTCATCATTAGTCTGTTGCAAAAGGCGTTCTAATTGCCTACCGCCCGAACACCCAACTACTCACACCTTCCGTCCGTCCGTCCATCCATCCGTCCGTCCGTCTTTCCGTCTAGTACGTGACCGTTGCTGGTCCCTATATCATATGCATGTCGGAATTTACCGCAGACCCCGGCTTCGCCTTCACACATCA
This sequence comes from Nicrophorus investigator, assembly GCA_963457615.1. Lineage (NCBI taxonomy): Eukaryota > Metazoa > Arthropoda > Insecta > Coleoptera > Silphidae > Nicrophorus > Nicrophorus investigator. The sequence goes on from OY735140.1 coordinate 27,103,121, forward strand.
TCTCACTTCTTACTTTATGCTTACATCTATATATTTTCAAACAATTGCTTTCAATCTCGTTCGCCAACTTTCACTCCTCTTACCAAGAACAACAAATATTCCAATATTTCGTCTGGCCTTTTCTAACTACCACTTTCTTATAAATATCCATAACACATCATAAGTATACTGGTATCTTTCGTATAACATCACGATTTAGTAAATTACACCAAATCCTCTCAAATATTCACAACCAAAACTCAAAGTTACGGTAAGCTCATCTACTTTTCAAATTTGTTTGACCACAATGAAAGTAATGAAAATTTGTAAATAAGTTAAATTTAATAATTTTATCAAATACATATAAACATTAAAATTGCATAAAAGTGTAAATGAACAAATTACGAAATTAAAACAACTTTCGATGATTGTATAGGAGATTCAAATGATGTTGTAATACTAGACCTAAGTATAGTTATTCTTTATAATAACTGAATAATGATACTTTGAATAAACGTTCTTTATAAGTGCATTAAATATAAGTACAGTAAGATAATCTGCGTATAACATGCATGTATGTATTAACACTATATCAGCGATTAAATGAAAATTGCTGTAACTAAAGTTTCGTTATTTTTTTAATCATTTATATCTTACATAATTATAGTCGTAATAATAACATATATAACAATTATTTATTACATACATCATAATAAATATATAATGGTTTAATGTTCATAAACATAAAATAAAAATAAATTTTATTGAAAACTAGAAATATATGTAGATTTAATATAAATAATTTTGTTTATTTAATTAATTATTTATATAAATATTTATTAATAATTTTCGTATAGATTGGTTATTTAAAAATAAGTTTTTGCTTACGCAATTTATAATTCGACTGTTTAGTTTTCGTTAGATGTAATAGAGATTGTTTGAATCGTATATCCATTATTCTATCCAAATAGAGAAAATGGAAAAGAGAAGAAAGTTAATTTACAATGTATTTTCACTTATGTTTTTCGTCGCTCGGTAAAAGTGCCAAGTAAAACATGTAATTGAAAAATGCGATTCGTATCGGTCGTTTTTCTCGATGGAATGTCTGATGGAAGGTTAGCTTTCCTCTAGGACGAAGCAAAAAGGACTGGGACTGATGAATTAGTGAAACAAATACGAGCTTTTTGTCGCATTAAATTTACCGGTTGGGCAGTCAAACGGGCGCACAATATACGGCGCTCTCCGGTTTGATTGACAACTGAAAACTTTTAATATGCATGACATCGGCTGACTACTCGCCATATCCAGTAAACAGGTCCATCTCTATTCATCGCAAACTTCCTCCAAAAACGAACAAAAGCGAGCCACACCATCGCGACATAAGAAAAAATTAACAATTTCTCAAAAGCTACACATACACTGATGCTGCTTCTGCAAGGACGAAAGGACGAAGGGATCCTGAATTTGAATTGGCCGGCTGGTAACGATATAAACACGGTATCCGATTACTAAATGCTCTCACCTCTATTATGTAAGTGTTTCCTTTCTCCTCGTAACCGACGAAATCGTGTACCTTTATTGTTGTCGAAAAAGCACAATCTGAATCGTCACATCCGCCTCATAATGAACTGCATCGGTTCACATAACTATTTCTATACTTATATCTACGATGATGCTGCATATCTCAAAATATCCGAATTTATCGCCTCAATAAAAAGTATATAAAATATTTTATTTTAATGAAGATTTAGTGCGCACAACCATCAGATCAGAGGAAGCACTAAATTCTGTATTTCTCAAGAGTATTATGCTATTTTTTTATACTTCATAATTATCTTTTCTTGTGAGGTTCTTGTGTTTCTTTTTTTTTCTTTCAAATTCTCTTTCATCCGGACGTAAGGGGCACGGCATAACGTCTCAATTAGATTGAGATATTTCATGTGGTCGGTGTTGCACATGCATTAAACACCGGCAACGATAAATAATTGGAAAATGAATAATTTTATGCCGGCGACTGGTGATTTACATAATAATGCAATAATTAATCTGAATTGCATTTTAACCTTGCCGCATTGATAAATAATAATAACAAGATTATTGTTATTCTCTTGCATGTCCAAATGACTTCAAATATTGTTTGTATCGAATTTCAGTTTTGGCCTCACCTTATTATAATTATGATTGTTTTCTTAGTATCTAAATACCAACTATTTAAATACATCATTTATTCTTGTGATATTGCATTTTTCTATTTAACATTTAAAAGACAAATTGTCTTTTTAATTTTTATCGTCATTGCTAAAGAATCTCCCACTAAAAAACCATTACATTCTACATTTAATACATTTATTATATCTTCTTAATCATCATTTTTTATTCCTATTGATGTAGCATCTGGAAGACTTCATTTCTAATTTATTGGATGTCATTTTCTTCTTCCAGTAAAACTTCAGGTCATATTTAGGACATATGATTTTATCAGAGGTTATCCATTTTTTCTATTTGTTGCATTTAATCTAGAACAATTTTTAATAACCTATTCATTGTAATTATTATATGTTTCGAAGAATACAGAACTTAGAAAATTTTGAACTGTTTGGGAGATGGTGAGATCATTTTCAAGGAGAGGAATTTTTATAGTTTTGGAGAATACGAGATCATTGGGAGGATTATAATGGGAATCATTTGGATGTTGTATTTTGCTGAAGATGAGACCGTATTACTCTTCTCATCTTCAACAAAAATTCAGAAATTTTGTAAGTTTAGATTTGGGAATTGGAAAACAGAAGAAAAACTATAATTAATGATTGGACGTCTAATTATTTTTTTCATGAAAATTTTACACTTTATGGATATTTTTGAACTAGGAAACGTCAGAAAATGACTTTAGTTGTTTGGAATAGGAATTGAAAATTCCCAAGTACTTTACCGAGAGCTGAGATTAAAGTAGAACATTATAAGAACTCATAATTTGAAATAACATTTCTTTAACATTTTTTTTAGTTTTAATTTTTATATGTACACTTATAGTCCTTTAAAGTTCCAAATTCTACAATCTATCTAATCTATCTACAAGGATAATAAGCTGTAGTACTAGCATTGTGTAGGAGTTAACTCAAGAATTGAGCTATCCTTCACTTCAAGCACATTGCACTTAACCATCCACAAATACACAAACACGCACGGTTTATTCAGTTATTATAACCGGTTAGGTTTGAAACTTTTGAATCTTTGTGGATGGCTAGTTGTATCGGTAATCTCTGCTGCTAGGTATCTTTGGTGGACTGTCAATTTTTGTTAAATTTTTTGGTTTATACTTTTAGAATTTCTTCGTTTCTGGAATACCATGGTGAATACATGATCAACCTTAAGTCTTAGATTGTACCTGTATTATATCTATTGTTGAATTGAAGACGGACTTCCAAAACTGTATACTATACATATTGGTCTTACCAAAAGCGAACATGTTTTGAAACTAGCCTTTTTTTCACAAATTATTCCATACAATGGATCCAAAAAACGTGTATGATATTCTGAGTTAATTATTTTACTTTTATCTAGATATTATATTCAGTTCCTTTCAAAACGTTTCAAACTGTCCTTCTATAATAGTACCTTATTCCCTATCGATAGCAATGCTAATTGGTTACTCTTAATCTTTATGAGATTTTTCCAGTTCAAGCCATAATCTAGGTGAATTTCTAAGTACTTTATTTTGAGAGCGCGTGGTATATAAGAAAACGGGTGAACATGTTCTTTGATAATAATTTATTTATAAATTTCCGCTGCTCACCTATAAATTATAATAAATTATAATTGCGTTTAATCAACTACAGAAAGCTTTTCATTACATTGTTAATATAACTTTAGTTATGTTTACCATTAAAATCTCAACATAATATTTATGGTTATAATTAATATTTAAAACTAATTGCGTAATCCATAACGAATTCGAGCGATCTAAACTGCTTTCGTTCGCATGTTACGTATAATAGCCTCACGTGGAATGCAATTTATAAACATGGAACTAAAAGGTAATTAAAAATTGGCATCGTCGCCTAAGTGGATTGTTGGTCTCATCGAATGCGATTTTAACTGTGAAATAAATTATTGTTATATAAAATTAATATATTTATTTCTGCGTAATTAAATGTGAAAAATTGTGTTTAATTATGCGCATAATTAAAACGGGAATGAGCAGGAAAAGGATATATGTACATATATAAAAAAATATTAATAAAACAAGGAGCGCGCGGCTCGTACGCATTAATAATAAATGTCAATATCAATTAATAGTATCCATCAATTTTCAGCGACGCAAAGAACATATGAAAATTATATAAATAATATTATGCTAATTTAAACTGTCGCATAATGATTATAATAATGCAATTAACACCGAATACATAAATATGTTAAATAAACAATAAATTATTGCTTAATGCTTTTTACCTGTATCAATTATAATAATTTTGCTACTTTAAAAAACATTGAATATATGTATGTGAATTATGCTTTGAATGGATCATCTATTATTGATTATAGATATACAACAAATTATATCTATTATTATTGGACTCTAATAGATAAAACGTCCAAGTTAGAATACATATGGAATTTGTTAATTTATATACCAAATTTAATTAAAATCTCGTATTTAAAATAATTATGAAATACATAAACAATATTTCTATTAAATATTGTTAAATTTGTTATTTTATCTCTGGTATACGTAGGTTTAGCTACAATATAAATAACACCTCACTCAATAAGTTCGTAAATGACATATAGATGACGCCTTTATCAACAAATTCATATGATTTTTAGGAGTACCAACATTCAGAAGATGCTTGTCAAAATTTCATCTAACACCTTTAGTTCACAAGTTGCAGTAGGTTTGGTTGCTTTTTGAAGGAAGAAATACCGTTCAAGCAAAGCACTGGCTTGATAAGTATTATGGGGACTCTTCTCTGTCGAGACAAATGGTAGAGAAGTGGTTTGCTGATTTTAAACGCGGTTGTACAGCCACAAATGATCCTAAACGCTCTTGTCATCCAAAATTTTCAATTGTTGCTGAAAACATAAAAAAGTCTACAAAATAGTTTTGGCCTATCGTAAACTGAAGTTGCGTGAGATAACTGATACCTTGAAGATATTAGAAGTGTATTCACCATTTTGCATCAACATTTAATCATGGGAAAGTTCTGTTAGAAATGGGTATTGCGTTTGCTCATAGTGGACCAAAAATAAGCTGTTCAAGCGAAATATAAAGGATTTTTTATGCGCTATGTAACAATGGATGAAACCTGGATCCACCACTATACTCTAGAGTCAAATCGGTAGTCAGCTGAATGGACAGCAAAGGGTGAAAGCCGTCCAAAGCAGCCAAAAACGAAAATGTCAGCTGGTAAGGTTTTGGCCTCCGTATTTTGGGATGCGCACGGAATTTTTTGATTTGATTACCTTGAGAAAGGAAAAAACATCAATAGCAAATATTATATGGCGCTATTGGTGCATTTAAAGGAAGAAATTGCAAAAAACCGACCACAAATGTAGAAGAAAAAAGTGCATATTCACCAGCGTGTCAAAACGATGGCATAAAATGGACAAATTGTACTTTGATTTGTTTCTTCATCCACCGTATTTTCTAGATCTGGCTCCCAGCTACTACTACCTGTTTTCAGACCTAAAAATAATACTCAATGGAAAGAGATTTGGCTCCAATGAAGAAGTGAATGCCGAAACTGAAGTGTATTTTGAGGCCAAAGATGAATTGTTTTACAAGAAATATTAGAAAAGCTTTGGAATGAATGTAGTCATCCTAAAAACTTATTGATTGATATGTTATATTGATTATTTTTTTCATATAGATATCATTATTAACTCAAATTGATTATCGACCGAAGAGTGCAAATATATTTAGATTTATTTTATTACTTTTGTCGATGATTTGAATACACTTAAATTTAATTATCTAATTTAATATTGGTATTTTTTTTTGCAGCAGTAATAAGAAATTAAACTGAAGTTTTTGCTTTAATTAAAAGAAATCCTCTAAGGATTGTTTTAGTTACCAGCCTTCATATAGGTTTGTTCACTTGCTTGCAGCTACGCACATATCCTTACATAAACAGTTCACTCAAGTGTCATCAAATCGGCTTGGTAGATCTTGTGGTTTAAATATTCAAGTCTTCATAGCTAGTCGCTTGTATTTGTTAGCTTCGCGGCAAGTAGGTTTGGGTGAATTTCTAGCTTTAGTAATCTTTTTTTTATATAATAAACTAATCCTAAGATAAATAATTATAAGTATTAAATACATTACATAAAAAATCCTTTGCTAAGCAAAATTTTGTATTCATAACTAAAATGCTAAGATTGCTTTGGTAAGCAAGATTTCGTATTCATAAATAAAATGCTAAGAAAGTAATAGAAAGTTTTTTTTCAAATACAGAAAAGTTTTATTAAATAATAAATTTTTTATATTTTATTTGTTAATCAAATTAATTTCAAGTCTCTCGGTTTTCCTATCAATGTATTTAATCTTCATCAATCTTGAATCAAGGTGTTTTAAATTATGTAATTCTTTTACAAGATTTTACAAATCTCTAGATATTAAGTATTTTTTCATTAAATTGAATTGCTTTCATTAAATATTATTTATAATATAAATAATTATTCTGTTTGTCCTTAAATAGTGAAATTAATTATAATTACAGATTTAGCTAATTAATAGTAATAAGATCGATATGTCATGCCAAATAAAATTAACTGTGATCGATATTGACAATGAATTGACAAATGTCAAATAAGTTCAAAGTAAAATATGCCGTGGTGTAATTATTTGATGGCGTTGTTTGCGATATTGATGAGCATATGGGGCATCATACAACTGACAGCGATGGGTGTGTTTTTTTATATAAAATCGGTGAATATGTTTGAGGATATTCCTGTGCACAGTTTGCCCATTAAGAGTGCCGATACGTTCTATCAGTTGGCAGATGAACAGTACTTGCAGAATGCCTACAACTGTTGGGTTGCAGCTGCCTTCTACGTAGTCACATTATGTTTGGCCGCTCATCAGCTTTACGAACATAAAAGGCGTTCAATTAGTGTATAAAAAAAAAACAATAATAATAATTTCAATACTGTTAATAATTATTGTTTATTATATAAACAAATTATGTTTTTTTAAATTCTCATTTTATTTCTTTATTTGTTCATTTAAGGAAATGTAAGTTTTTTAATATTGGTTGTAGCATTGTTTTTTATTTATTTATTGAATTGTTATAGAAATATATGAAATGTAATGAAGCAACAAATATATTATTATAATATTTAAAGTACGAATAATATAATTCATAATTCTATTATATCTAAGTCCATACTGCAATAAATCTATGAGGAACTATACTATAAAACTATAAAATTCTAAATTGATTTGATCTAGTACATAAACCATGAGTATTGAAGAGATTTGTACAATATCATATTGAAGATCTTCTCCTACTATCTCCTCTTATTCTTGTATTTGGTTTAAGTTCTGTCCAGTTTATCAATGTTATTAAAGATATATTAAAATTTTATTGTAATTTAAACCATATTTTATATTTTTCTTAAAGATAATTGAAGATAATTTCATATAAAATTACTAGATGTTTGCAAGTTTGGTCGTCTCTGAAAAATTTTGCTAAAAAGCACGAAATTAATGTTATTGATTTAAACAGAAATAATTATATCAAAACTTGTCACGATAATATTTTTTAGTATTCATAGTAAATAGAAAAATAATCCAAAATTACCGACATTTTCGGTAAATATTTTTAGTAAAAACGTAAAATAACCAGTATTTTTTTAATGAACAATTTTGTATGATTTTAATTTTCCGTATAAATAATAATTCGATGTATTATAAAAGACACATAACAAAAATAATTATGAAACAAATAAAAATTATAGAAAGTATTGAAAAATTATATCCGAATTCTTTAATATGCCATAGGGTGCAGGAAATCTTATTTATTTATATAACATCTATGTTTATGTACAATCTATCACAAAAATCACATGAAGTAAATTTTTTGGAGGTAAAATTACGTGACAATTTTACCTCGAAAAAATTTACTTCTTGTAAAACTCAATGGGAAACTCAGCAGTATTCTTCTGACTTTATTGTCAAATGTATTTCTCTGGTAGATGGTGATTGTAATTCAGTATTATCATAAATTATGTTTTAAGTTTTGTATTTTTCTGCGACAGTTTTCAGCCGATTCATTTCAAACAATTAGTTTTTTATGTTTAATCATTCGATGGGAAAGACTTATCACATTTGATAATTTTTGGAAAAAATCTTATAACATGAAAATATTTTTTTTTTAAAGTAGATATATTAACAAAAAATTTGGAAAACTCTGACATAAGGTCAATTGTAATGATTTATTTTATTATAGTTATATTTAAATATATTACTAATTTGGACTTTTATTCAATTTAAGTTTTTTTGTTGTAATTATTTATTTAAATTAGAACCAAAATCTTTCTGACTGAAATATGTTTCTATGTTCTTCGTATTAATTTTATTTTTCTTTTATAACATAATTAATTTCTATTTATATTTTTAATATAATAAAGTTTCAGATAATAAAAATTGTAAAAGAATTTAATTAATTATAAGTAAATCATATTTCTTCAATGTGAATAATCTCTTGAGATTTATTTTTATTTATCAACATTACGTAAATCTGATTTTTTTAAATTTAAGTTAAGATAAACTTTCCCAATGGACGTTTTACTATTTTTACAAATAGTTACAATACAAACGTTATTTTTACTATTGAAATGATTGTTCCAATATAGCCACTATAGCTATGAGAACTGGGAGATGCAAATTATCATCAAAAGAATTGCTTGTTTACCCTTGCTGTAAAGAGTTAAGTATATTTTTTTGCAGTTTTAAAGATCTCGATTAGTTCGGTTTCAAATAAGGCTAAACTAATTATCGGCACTATACGAGGTTTTTCCACTTAACTTATTTATATTATTTAATATAATATAAGTTAATATAAGTTATTAATTACATTATTTTTATGTAATATTCCTTTATCTACCATTTTTTGGGACGATTCTCGGAAGTAACTATAAAAAAATGTTTGAAATGAGAATTTGTAAGTATCTGAAAATATCTCTTAATTATTTTTTATTTGATTAATGCAATGAAAACAAAAAAGCGACCTTTTTCATTAGTCAGGTGATGTGTTGATGTTTTTTTCTTGTTGTTATTTCGATTTTAGGAAAAGCAAGATAGTAACAGTGAAACCCTCGGAGTGAATAATTAGTACTATTATATCTCAGATAATTTATATAAAAAAAAAAACCTTTTCCCGACCTCAACCAAATGCGTCCCAGATCTTCGCCTCTTTGTTGAGATAATAAAAAAAAGTTATATAGATATTTATATGTGTGTTGGTTTGATGTCTAAGCACCTAATTTGGTTTTATGTTGGCACTAATTATCATCCTCTCGTCAGAGGTTTTTGGTTGCTACCCGAAACGTTGGTAAAGTAAGAAGACCGTCCATATGGAATTAACAATTTTAACACGTTTCGCTTTTATATACGTACATCGTGTGCTGTATGTGATTGTAAGTGTATAAGTGTATGTTTTACAAGCGTCTAAAACACGTAATGCTCTCGCTACTTTTTGTGGGAGCTACTTATTCATCGTGAAAGGGAGGAGAGAAATATTAAAAGAAATGGGTAATAAAACCTGTTGCTTACGCCGTATTGCGTTGGCGAGTTGACACAACTCCATCATGATATATATCAAATGGGCTAACCGTGAAACTTCTTCTTCCAACGTCGGCTTTGAGAGAATCCTCGGATCTGGTCGCATGGGAAAGCGGCAAATATCACACGGCCACCATCTTATGGTATAAATCAGATGCCGAGGACCGTTTTTACGTGGCCAGAAAATTTAATGTAATGGCACCATTTTCAGAAATTAATTTCACCACGGTGCCACCTCCGGAGCGGACGTCTTCATTTCCTCGGGCCCAGATGATTTATTCCTTCGAAGATTACTCATTGCGGCCCATTTCTGTGTGGGTCATTAGGAGATCCCGAAACAAATCATCGTTCTGCGGTTGCCAAAATTATGTCCAAACCGAAAAAGGCGCAAATAAAAGAGAACACGAACAAGAAACACAGAAAAGACGAAGAAGAAAACTTCGAACGACCGCACAAACCGCAAATAAATTCCCAAACTTATTATTATTTTTTTTTTACATTGTTTTATTATTGTTTTGCCAGCCCCTAATTGCTGTATTAGTGAGGATTTTAGCAGCGGCGGCGGCATTTCCTGCCACCAAAATTACATCAATATTAAATGTCAAATTAGATCAGGTGCCGTGACTATAAATCGCTGACCTTTCTCTCTCTCTCTCTCTTTCTACCCAATTAATCAGCTAATTAGTTCCATCGGAATTTCGCATATGTCGAACATTAAAAAACCTAATGACTCATTATTAATTCCGTTTGATTCATCATAATCTTTTATTATGAGAAATCTGGAGTGAAAGTATCACCTCTCAAACCTCAATCTCGCTTCTTATTTGTTGCCATCATTCCGACTAATTAATCCACGGTCGGATGTTCTCCGCATATTTTGCCACCGATCTCCGGAATCTCTATGGTTTGGAATTTAATTTATATTCATGGAAAGACTTCGTTCAAATACCATTAAATCACAATTAATTAAAATTTCGTTTGTTGCGTATAATATTTTAAATTAAATTAGTTATTAAAATATACGATGCGAGCTAGGAGATAACTCTTAATGTAAATGGACCGAATTGAGAAGAGCCAATAAATAAAACTAGGTTTCTCGACGCACAAAACCATAAATCGAGAAATATTCTCGTTCGAAACCAACAGCTTTTCATTTTTTTTTTATTAGAGTCGTTGATTCATCAGCACGAACATATTTGTTCCGATTTCACAGTAATTCATTATTATTTCTTTCCTATGGAATGTTATTAACTGTCTCTTGCATTCCAGAACATTTTTAATCGAAATTTTATACATTTGTTTTAATATACAGACATTCTTTTCATAAGACAAAAGTCAATTTTTAATACTTATTTTTCTTATTTTTAATTAAGTTTTATTAAAAGTACTTTTTCACTGATTCTCTTTTCAATTTGACCTGAATTAGTATTATCAAATAAAAAAAATAAATCCAGATATTTAACTAGTTTCAAGTATTTGTAGGATTTATGTACCTTGGCAAGAGATAGTCTTTATTCAAGGAATTTTTAATATTGTATAATTAGAGCATCTAAATTTACTGAGATTTTAGTTTACCGGTACATATTTTAAGTAAAACCGTTAAATATTTTTATTTATTTTTAGGCATACATATTTTTATAGTATATGAAAAGAGGTAATTAACAATAACTTATTAAGTTTTAATAAAAGTTTTATACATTAATTATTTTTTAATTAAAAAAAATAATGCTAAGAGATCATAAATACATATTTAATAATAATAAATTTGAATTAAGTTTAATATTACAAAACAATAATCAATTCTTAATATAATAGGCCAGAATAGGTATAAGTCTTTTTAAATATTCAAATCCAGTTCATTCTAATAATAAAAATGTTCACACTAGACGCATATCTAATCTATATAATCAGTCAAACTTGATCGATTTTTCGTACATATTGCACCTACAGAAGAAAAGTCTTTTTCTACCTCAACCTTCTTAGGTTTTACTGTTGAAAGTGTTAAATATTTCTTACAGCTACGGTTTGTTAAATATATTTCGTTCTATTATTTTTCGTTCTATTATTTTATATATTTTTTTTTGTTATATTTGTTTTGTATATTATTTAGTATGGCACTAAATAAATAAATGTATATAATATTAGTAAGAAAACGAAAAACCCAACACTAATCTTCAAATACCATTTAATACTATATCAGTAATGGAACCCTGATATCTAATATCTTGCTATTTGAAGCAATTTGATATCTTATTTTAAAATAATTAGTCAATGTTATCTGTTCTTGTATTCAATCATCAAAAATATGATTAATAGTTTTTGTTATAATTTATAATAATTTTATATTTTTTTATATATTTGTTTTGTTAAAATAATAATCAACAGTAATCTTCAAATAATTGACTGAAATTTTAATTAAAATTAAAATCAATTTAGTTTATCCAAAATAGTATCCATTTAAATATATTATTAGTATTATGTGTTTTCCTTACTAATTTCAATCATTGCACAAAAATTTGTTGTAATTTATGTTTGTTTTATTATTATAATTGCATAATTAAAATAACCTTAAGCTTTGATTTGATTTATTAAATTATTTTATAAAAAGTTGGTGTAAGTTAATATTATTAACTTTAATCGATATAAAATATATTATATTTTGTATCTATGAAATTATTTAAAAACTTTGTATGTGATGTACTTGTCAAGTAATGCAATTACATGTGCTATAAATATTTGCTCAAATTAGATTTATTTGTTTATAATAAATAAAACTTCTTATTTGATGAATAAATATTTTGTGACTATAATTAACTGGTAATTGATAATTTGAAGAGCTAATTGCTGTTATTTGATTCTCGTCTCGTGGAGATGGTGTGAAGGCGGCAGTAAAATGTTTAATGGGATCGATTTAAAAGTATTTCGGGTTATCTCCTCGGATGCCATTTGGACAATCAGGGATCAATCAATTACCAGGCCGCCGATAATTTATAAGAAATACCGTGGCATTATATAATCGGGAGGAGAGAGCCGTTTATTCGCTCCTGCCGTCCTCCACACTCGAGCCTCACAATCCTCTTTCTCTTTATATACATATATGTTGGCCTGCATGCGTTTGTTTCCCTCTTCCTCCGGCGTTGCTATCTTTTCCACGTTCATTTGTAGTTTTGTTGTTTTTTTTTCTCATCGACTTCTTCTGCGTCTTCTTGTTTCTTCTTTTCTCCTTGTATTGGTTTTTGTGTGCCGTGCGGTGATTAGCATTTCTGCTGGTGGTTGGTTATAAATAAAGCAAGCGAGAGAGCGCACCGAAACACAAATTAATTACTGATTAATGCCCCAATTAGTCGGAAACGGTTCGATACTAAAAATAAATTGTTCGACGATGGGCACGGATCGGATCGGATGGGATGGTATGGGATTGGAAGGGGGACGGGTCGCGGAGGGTGGACAACACGAAAGACAGCTGTCGATAAAAACGAAATCAACGTATATTAACAGTCCAATTTGCCTTACATGGATTTTTAATTAAAACCATCGCTGTTATAATTAAAATTCTAAGCGTCGCTTGAATGATCACGTGTCCGTGTAATTAATTACGACTTACCCGAATGACACGACGTCGCCGTTGTTTCGACGTTGCATATAGCATTGTCTAATTAATGGCCCTCCAACTTCCGCCCGCAATGGTCATAGCCGGACCGGCAAACCGTTACCTTCATCATCTCATTACCCATCTTAACCCATCTAAAGACATGCGACTTTTCGTCCTCTACATCCTGGAGGATGCAAAAGATACAATGTATTTATTTATATCTTAAGACAACGACATTTTTCAGTTATGAAGCAGTACTCAAATTTAGATCAGCGGTGCCAGGATTTAGGGGCGAGTGTATTGATGAAATCACATATGATAATATCATGATTATATAAATTAAAACAAGGGAAATCATCATTAAAAAAATATTTTCAAAAGATGTAAGAACAAAAAGTTTGGAAACCACTGATTTAGCTATAAAATCTATATTTTTTTCTCTAATATCCTTTATATATAATATTTTTGCATATTTTTTATCTTGGTATTATATTTGAAGCAAAAAATAATTAATCATTATACCTGTTATTGTATTAAACAATTTAAAATTTGATTTTTTTTAAATAATATTTTTATAATTGTTACAAGTACGGCACTAAATTAATAAATGCATACAACATTAATATAAAAAAGATAAACGGAACAGTAATCTTCAAATATTTATTTTAGTTAATAAAAATTAAAATATTTTGAAAGGAAGATGTAAGAACAAAAATTTGGAAATTACTGATTTAGATGGAAAATCTATGGGACGTGTTAATTTCTTAATGTGTTGCAAAATGAAGAAATACTCGATATTTTCCAGGTTTTTTATTTATATTTTATGCAAAAATAATTGGGTCGAAGTACAATTGTAAAAATAAAAATGCTGTGTTAGTGATTATTGGAGCACTGGAAAATTAATTCCTTTTTTCTGTCTATTCTTCTGCATTCCGAAATTATCGGTATTTAATGACAAAATTTAATAGTAATCTCATATAATTATGATAATACCAGTTAATCGTTTAACGGTAATGGAACTTTTATATATAAAATATATTTGCATATTTTTTTATTTCCCGATATGTTAATAATTAAAAATTGATTTATTTTCAATATTTTTTTATAATTGCTGCAAGTACGGCACTAAATAAATAAAAGCATATAATATTAATACGAAAATAAAAAACTCAACAATAATCTTCAAATATTTACTAAAATTTTAATGAAAATTAAAATATTTTGAAAGCAAAGAATAGGATCCAAAAATTTGAAAACTATTGATGTGTCGCGAAATTATGAAATAATCTCAGCTTTCTAATCGGTATTTTACAGGTTTCTTCTTTATATTTTATGCTAAAATAATTATGTTTTTTCTCTATTCTTCTACATTCTAAAATTATCAGTATTTATTAAAAAAAATTAATGATAATTTTAGTAAAGGAATTGACCAGTAATCTCAATAAATAATAATCATAATGGTATTATGTTTGAAACAATTTATATATTTTACTATAAAATAATTATTCATTTTTTAATAATTGCTGCAAGTACGGCACTAAATAAATAAATCCATATAATATTAATACGAAAACGAGAAATTCAACAGTAATCTTCAAAATTTTGACTAAAATTTTAATAAAAATTAAAATATTTTGAAAGCAAGGCCTAGAAACAAAAAGTTTTGAAACCACTGATTTAGATAGAAACCTATGAAATGTGTTAAATTTTTATTGGGTCGAGAAATGATGAAATAATCTCAGCTTTCTAATCGGTATTTTCCAGGTTCTTTCTTCATATTTTATGCTAAAATAATTTGGTCGAAGTAGAATTATAAATAAATATGTTAGATTAGATTGTGATACACTACTTTAATGTACATAAAATGTCAAGAAGAAGAAATATGATGGATTATATTTGCAATATGGATGAGAATCAGGATGAGAAATTTGGAACTACCAATGAAAATTGTTTTTTTTTGTATATTACAATTTTTTTAATTTAATTGCAAAAACTTGATTGTATTACGCAATAAAAAAGAACATATCTGGTGTAGTATAAAAAGTTCGAGAATAAGATTCTTACAATTCCTGTATCAAATATTACTTTTTTTTAATAGAATTTCTAAAAGTAGTTTATTGTAGGTATGATGAATTACAAATACTCTTTGGTTCTCATATACACCATTACACAAATATCAGATTTCTAAAGGATGTGATAACTAAACTATATCAGAAATATCAGATTTCTAAAGAATAAGATAACTAAACTCAGCACTAACTATCAACATCGGTTGGAGTCATACAATCTCCCTAATCGCTTTAGTATTAGTGATGTATAAATATTACATATCTGCGTATATGTAATCTTTTTTATTTTGTTCTTTTTTGTTAAGTTTTCAGTGGAGTTTGGTAGCTGGATAAATCTCCAATATACATTTTTTCCCATTTCATTATAGATCTTATTATCTTTTATTATTTTGTAGATAGTTTGCTTTATAAAAAAAAATATATGTATTAATTGCAATTCAGGTAGGTGAAATAATACGAAGGCAGTTTGAAAAGTTTTGAAAGAGATCCAAGGTTATGATGGCATCACATTTTTTTGGGATGCAAAGGGAATTTTTAATAGATTTCAGTTTTAAAGACATTTTCTTTTTCTCCTGAAATATAAGTTTAGAAATTATTTTAAATTAATTATATAATAATACTCAAAGAGGCATTCCATGTAATTTCTGTATTGGGAAGTTATAATAGAGAATAAGTTAAAAGTATTTTTTTTAAAATTTTGAACAAGGTAAGTTAATTTGTATATAGAAAAATAGTATTAATATTTTCTTTCTAAAAATATCAGTCATCTGCCGTTAAAAGTTTAAGAATAATTATAAAAATTCATTAGTATTGGTTTATAATTTGAGTTTCCTAAATAAACTTAAATTATTATTTTTTTAATTATTTACAAAGCAATGTATTATTGAACATCAAAAATAACAATAAGCTTCAGTTCTGGATATTAAGAAAAATCAAACATTTTTGGAATTAATTACAACAAATCTTTAAACAATTTCTTAATTTCCACTACTTTATTTTACTTATTTAAATCAAAGTTTTCAACATTAATGATTATAGAATGAACATCTGAAAAATGTTGAATATGTTGTATTTTAGACCCATACCTCGCTTTACGGCCTAGATACGTTCCACAAAACTTGGCCGAAAAGCCGTATAAGGAATCAATTATTCTAATACAAATTCATACAAATTCAATGGTAGCGGTACCAAATTTGTTAAATATGTAACATGGTTTATCATTAAAAATGCATTTTATGTTTTTATTTCATTTAAATCAAAAATTGAAGCGAAATGCCGTATAAAAAGCGGCCGTATAGCGAGGTATGGGTGTATTTATTTATTTTTTTCAATTAACTACAAACTGCATGCAAATTGGTTTTAATGAATGGTAAAATTGTATACAATTATTTTTAAAATAAATTATGAGTATTTATTTTTGTGTATACATATTTTATATATTTATTTCTGAAGCGAAAAAGGGTTGTGAGTGAATCTGAAATAGCAACAAACATCATTGTGGGAACCAGCGGCGACGGCGGCGGCTGTAGTAGGACCATTACGTGATCACACCTAGGTTTTAATGCATATGAGACGTTTCAATCTTCTCGGACCGAGCTCGGACGGCCGACGAGTGAGTGCAGTGTGAGAAATGTGTGGACTCATGGTACGTAATGCTATGGCCGTGTCCATGACAGGCACACAATGGACGGCGCACAAGAACAATACCATAGTGACTAGCATGACTATCTGTGCCACTCTTTTTTCTACATTGGCTCCTCTCATAACATGCATATTTGTCTAATTAACTTAAGCCTTTTGTTACAAAACCCATCCAGAGGTAGACGCACTACGACCAATTAAATACAGGGTGTCCCATGTTTTTATTTTACCCACCCATTTTTATTATCTACACCAAAACATCTTTTAAAAACATTCATTACAACGACTATAAAAAAAACGAAACACCCCTTTTTCACAACCAATTATTATTGAATTGTAATTTTAAATTATTTATTTACAAAATTTTATTCTCTCTAATTTTGGACCAAAATTATATGTACTTAAAAATTTACATACAAATTGATTTCAAATAATAATTTTAATTATCAGCAATTAAAAAGCATTTATAAATATTTACCATTAACAGGGCGAATCATAAAAAATTATTATTACCACAAATTATATATTATACATTTTCAATGATAAATTATGGTAATTTTTCGCTATTTAATTAATTTATAATTTAAAAATGTGAATAATATGTTCTTTGTATATAATATTAAAATAAATATATCAACTTTTTATTAATACATAATTGTACACAAACGAGAACCAAATAGACATTTAATTTTTTTTTGAAATGAAAAATTAACATCAATTAATTTTATACGTCCATACAATATAAATATATTAAGATATCCTATTTTTACTCCTATTACTACATTTTTTACAAATTATTTAGTTGTTAAATGTACATTTGACGATTTTTGTAGTTTTGGCATTTTTTGGTACGTTTGAATTTCTGAATTATTTTTATTGATGTATTTAGTATATAACTATGTTAAAAAAAGTACAGTCTTTACTTCCTCTTTTATGATATATTATTTAGGATATTCTTTACGATCTGATGCTTCTCAAAAATATTGACTTTTCCGGGTTCAAAAACTTTATTTTATTAATTTGGATTTCCAAATCACTCGGAAATCATTATCAGAATTCTAGAAAAAATTCCTATTCTACCATTATTCAAAATAATTACTTGTTCGTTATTAGTGTATGAAGATTGATATCTATTGGTTATATAATAATATACTTGTTCATATTATTAGGTACACTTTTCATCAATGTTAGTTATTTTTCTAATAATTTTTATTTTAACTTTCTTGAAATGTATTTCTTTCTTCAAAAAAGCACTAATAATATCAAATGTGAAGGAAATACTATAGAATATTTCTAATTTGCTGCTCTCATCTGGATTTATAAGACTGTATCCTATAACACAATCAAGCATAAATATAATTGAATCTATTTCTTTCATAAATCACAAGGAAACTTAATTTGTTTTAATCGATTTTTCAATTTTAGGGGAATAAATATTGACAATTTTTTACCAAATAAAATTATTTAATCTTGGTAAGTAAAACAGTTGATTTATTAAAAGAAATTGTAACATATTATAGGAAAAGTCATTAAAGATAATAGTGATTTTCGTAGAGAAATTGAGCACTAAACTTCAGATGGTGGTTAAAATGACTTCCTCTGCAACTTTATTGTTAAAAATAAGTCAAAATATTATAAAGAATAATCAAGATATTCATATCTATTGGTCAAAAAAAATATATGTTTTGTTGAAAATACGATGAATTCTGTAATAGAATATTATTGGTTTTACGTAAAAACGGATATGAATTTAAATGAGTAAGTTTTTTTTTCTAATGATGGTCCCGAGGCAGATTATGTTAAAATGTATCATCTTATATTCTAAGAATGATTACTCAAGGAAATATCGCTCAGAGTCAAATTTCTTTTGTTCAAATGGAAATTAATTTGAGTCATGTGCTGTACCATGAAGAAAAATAATATAATATCAATTATCGTTACTAGGAGTGGACACACCTGCTTCAGTTAATTATATAGTCTCCTTGTGTTTTTATAGGTATGTTTTCTATATAAATTGCTTTGTATTATTATAGGAAACTATTAAATTATATAAGTGAAAAATATATATAATAAGAGCCACAATTACAATTTTGCATAATTATTACATTTTCTTTTTTCTTATAATGTTTTTCGTTATAATTTAATTTTATGTAGCAAAAACTTTATTTTTAATTACAAAAATATTAAGAAGTAAAATAAATATTAATTAAATAAAAGAAACAATAAAAAATACTGAAATAATATAAATCAAGCTTTTGACTATTAATGTGTTTCCATAAATTACCAGTTTTTGATAATATTTAATATAATTTTAATGTATATTGCATTACAAAAAACTGATGCTTTTAAAACTTTTCAAATTAGTTCAGAATTTTAAACTTTTACTGAAAACAATAATAAATATAATATATATATATATATATTTAATATAATAATCATATATAATTTGTATTATATTCAGAAAAAGATGTGACAATAATTTTTTTGCGTGGGTTGAATCCGTTAAGTATTTCTAAGGAAACCTTGATTGAATTCAGGAATTGCTATTATAACTTCTTAATAGCTCTGATACTAAAATATGTATGTCACGGTTTATAGCTGAAAATGAAGTAAAAGATATTTGCTGAACAACAATGGGAAATAAATAGGAACGTTATTATCAGATATGAATTTATATGACTCTAATATATTTATTCGAACATCAACGTTTATTTATGATCTTTTTCTTAATAGTTAATATATATTTCCTACATAGAATAAATTTAATATATTTATTCTAACACTAACGTTTAATAATTTTTCACTAAAAATATATTAAGTACTTAAATCATTTGATAAATCATTTTAGTCTAAGTAATAATGTTATTCAATTTATGTAGCATGTTTAAGTTTAGCATAATTGGTAGTTGTTTATCAATTTTAGTCCTATTTTTTTTCTTTATAGTTAATACATAGGTGCTACATAGAAGAAAGTTGCCGAATTTGGACCGCATATTGACTCAGTTATGAATTTATATGACTAATATATCTATTCTAATACTAACGTTTATTTAAGGTTTATCACTAAAAATATATTAAGTACTTAAACCACATGATCTATAATTTTAGTCTATGTAAAAATGTTATCCAACTTATGTTGCATTGTTAGGATTAGTATATTTTATTGGCAGTTATTTATCAAATTTGGTCTTATTTTTTCTTACTAATTAATACATAGTTGTTGAATAAAAAAAGTTGCCAAATTTGGACCTAATATTACTGAGTTATGAATTTATATGAATTTAATTTATTTATTCTAACATCAACGTTTAATTATTATTTATAAGTAAAAATATATTAAGTACATAAATCATATAATATATAATTTTAGTCTATGTAATAATTTTATTCAACTTATGTAGCATAACTCAGTTATGAATACCGTATTTTTCGGACTATAAAAAAGGTGCGTCTTTTTACATAGAAAAATCTTATTGTCTAAAGGTAACATTAAAATATTTTTTTCAATAAATCGTCTCTAAATTTTAAATACGTCTTATAGTCCGAAAAATATGGGACTCCACTGAACGTAGGTATGACGCAAGTTATATCAAGACAAGCGGAGGAATCACCGATTTCCCTGCATTCTTTGTCAAATCAACTTATAAAGTTGAGGTGCGTCTTATAGTCCGGTACATCTTATAGTCCAAAAAATAAGTATATATGATTTTAATATATTTATTCTTACACCAAAATTTACTTAAGATTTATTGCTTAAAATATATTAAGTACTTAAATCATATGATATATAATTTTAGTCTATATAATGTTATTCAAATTATATAGGAATAGCATATTTTATTGGCAGTTGTCTTTATAGTTAATACATAGTTGCAACATAGAAGAAAGTTGCGAATTTGGACCTAATATTAGGTGGCATTAAATTTAAAATAAATCTTAATGGGTCGAAATATAATGACAATCAAATATGTTAGAAGGTTCATAAAATACCTTTTTAGCTGTGTCAAAATTTAAAAAAATATTCCGACACGTCAGTATATAATTTCATTAAAATTTAACAACAAAATATTTATTTTTATACATAATCCAATATTATATGACTCAAAAATTCACCTATGCCTTAAATTAATTTTTGAACCTTAGGCAGTATAAACTTGTTATATTCTTAAAATAAACTGGTATTATATTTACTATAATAGTTTTACTTAATTTGATTAAATGGTTAATTGATTTTAATTATTATATTTATAAATACGAATATTGATCATGATGTGTCCTTAGCCTAAATAGAATAAAGAAAATCCATAAAATCAGACAAAAATATCTGCATTTCTTTTATCCTATTTTATTGTCTCGTAGTCTTTCCTCAAACCGTATCTCCTTTTCAGAAGAAAAGAGAATTCGAATGGAGTCGTAAAATCCGAGATATCTCGCTTTTAGAACCCCATTTGAACTGTTTAAAAGAAATTTATAACGACAGATCAGTGTTCTTTATTGAGATGGAACTATTTCATAGATATGCGGATTTTGAAATGGCCGTCTCTCCGCACAGATGCTCAATTGACCACCAATTAGGGAAATTTCACAAATTCCCCGCATCACTGGTCTCGTCCGTAATTAATAATAAAAAAAAAAAGGGGGAAAAAAAAAGAGGATGAACGAGCTCCGCACATAAAACGAAATCTCTGCCACGGTTATTTTTATTTCATTTATTCCTTTTCTTCCTTTAACATCTCTTATTTTTTGTTTTGTTTGTTGTTGCCGTTCTTCTTATTTCATCTTTCTCTTGCTCTCTCGACCAAAAAGGAAACATTTATAAATGTAGAAGAAACGTTTTGTAATATGTCGTCCATTCTTGCGTCAGTCGAACATCCACATGGCATTCCTGTACAAGAATGGCACACGAGATTAAAATGGGCAAGGTAAATTATTATTATTATTTATTTATGTTTTTTTTTTAAATTTTATTTCTTTTTGCAATCATTAGGATGGTAAACGACAAATAGCTTATTTCAATTAACCATAATACGCCAATTATTTGTTATCGAGGAAAAATACAATAATGCATTCCGCAGGAATTGTATAATTAACAACACACAGGAATTATATTACGTACAGATCGTTTTTTAATCTACGCTATGTCGCAATAGAAAAATTAACGACATATTTTTATAATTAATTTAATACGTCGAGGCGGAAACACTCAGTTAATTGCACATTGTTTATTGTTCGATCTAGCGAAATTTCTGTTTATTACAATCTATGTACTAAATTACCTTTAATTAAGATAGAACTAATACAGAACCAATAAACAATAATTAAATATAAATTGTTAATTTAATTTTCTGAGAAAATAAATTTCATTTAAGGTTTTTCACTTTACTATAATTGTAAGCTTTTGTAATTTCAACGAATTGCAAATATTAATCTAAGACTTGTGACAATCTTTATTATATAATATAAATGTTAAACGTGATTCATCATTAAATACTAATGTTGGTTTTTGACCCAAATTTGGTTGATACAAAATTGTGTAAAAATGAAGATAATTTATTGAAAAAAAAAATCAAATAAATTTTTCAATTTTCATATTATACAGTAAAATAATAAAAAAAATTATAATTTTATTGCAATTTCTATATTATTTATTGTACATGATATCAAAAATTACAAGTGCCACATTTGGCGATTTTCCATCGGAATAGGACTAAAATATGGGGGTGCAACTTATGCGTCAGAAATCAAAATTATGAGTTGAAATTTCTGTTTTTCTAAAAGTGTTGTTCTATATTAAATATTTAAGTATTGTGATGCAATTGCTTCTAAAACCGTTTAAGAAATATGGAATAAGTAGCTCATTTGATGGCACAGACAATATTTCAGTTTCTGAATTTTTGAGTTATGATAATTCTCATTGAATGTTACTTAACATTATTTCTGGAGAATATAATTTATACATTGAATTATTATGGAGATACATGAAAGAATGTAATTTTTAATTGAACATTGTTTTTTGTTTGATCTGGTGAAATTTCTGTTTATTTTATTACAACTTCTGTAATTAAGATAGGAGATAGAACTAATACAGAACCAATACACTATAATTAAATATAAATTGTTAATTTAATTTACTGTGAAAATAAATTTAATTTATGGTTTTTCTCTTAAGTTTTAGTAATTTCAACAAATTGCAAATATTAATAAAAAAACATGTAAAAATCCTTTATTATATAATATAAATGTTAAATGTAATTAATCATTAAGTGCTAATATTGATTTTTGATCCGATTGAAAATTGTGTAAAAGTGAAGAAAATTATCTGAAAAAAGGTCAATAAATTTTTCAATTCTCCTAATTTACATACTTTCCATCCAAATACGACTAAATTATGGGCTGTATCTTATGCTTTTAATCAAAATTATGAGTTGAAATGTCTGTCTAAGTAAAACTTCTGGTTTACATTAATATATAAGTCGTATAAGAAATGTGGAATTAGTAACTTAGTTGACGACACAGATGATTTGTAATACGAAGACTGAAGTAGAGGCTTTTCTAAGTAATTCTTTATTTAGCTTTGTAGATGATTTTTTTTGGGTTTTAAGAATTCTGATTGAATGTTACCTAACATTTTTTATGAATAATAAAATTGGTACAGTGAATCATTATAGAAACACATGAATAAAAATGTTTTTTTCCTTAAAAAATGTGCCTCTTATACGCCCACAAATAGTATAATTAAATTTAATATGCATTTTTAAATAATATTTTATAAAGTAAAATAATAATTATTAATTTTGAAATTAATATTTTTTTAATAATTTGTTTGATGTT
Source organism: Nicrophorus investigator (assembly GCA_963457615.1). Lineage (NCBI taxonomy): Eukaryota > Metazoa > Arthropoda > Insecta > Coleoptera > Silphidae > Nicrophorus > Nicrophorus investigator. Next base: position 27,127,014 of record OY735140.1, read on the forward strand.
TTATGACTATTTAATTATTTATTGTGAAACGTTTAATTTATTCTTTGAAATTCAATGGGAACACCTCCTAAATATCATTGTATGAATAAAGCGAATTTAATTATAATTTTTTTTCTGCAAATTTTTTACGTGATTCATTTTTCGACACAGTTTTGCTGTGATTTGATAAATCATTTTGAGACATTTGAATAGATTGAGTCATTCTTCAACAACATTCCTTTGTATTATTACCGCGAAATATTTAGTTATAAACATATTATTAGGGATTTTCCTAATTTACACTCCCAAAAGATCTGAGTCTTTATAATGTGAAATAATTTGATTGAAGAATAAAGCCAATTAAATGCATTTTTGAACGTGACCCATATTTTAAATCTCGTATCAATTCTTCATCTTCTATGTTAAAGTAATTACTTAATTTTTTGATATAAAATAGACACAATGAAACGTGATTTAATTCTACCTATACATTCAGAAAAAAGGTTTATAAATCATCAATAATAGTAATTACAGATTTGTTTGGCCAAATGGCTTTTGTGCTGCATTTATTGAATATTTTATAAAAATAAGAATATTTTAAATTACTACTGAACTTTTATATTTTGTGAATGAATTTAATCGACCTTTGCAATAATATTAAAAATATATTGTATTTTGATAGTACAATCTACTAAAATTGTTAAAAAATCTACAATTTATAAGTAACTCATAATAACATTAAAATTCATAGCTTGTTCTGCAATATTCGTCTCTACTTGAAAATAGTCAATTATAAAAAAATAGAATTGAATTTATTTTTTGAATTGATTTTTATTTTGTTAATTAAATTTTTTAAACTGGACAACAGTAATTCCAGACTAATCGTAGCCGTACCATAAATATTTAAAAAAATCATATAAGGATTATAAAATGGTAAATGACTAAATAAAACTTAATTTAAAAATCAATAAACTTGTAGCAAACTGTATAAAAAGTAGTTTTTTCTTTTATCACATGTAGATTAAGACTAATATACAATAAATATTTTTTTTGAATCAATGATTTTTTTTAAATATAACTATTTAAGACATAAAGGATAAGTAAAATACAGAAACTTATTTTTTGAAGCTGTTATTAACACTATTATTATACAAGCTTAAAAAATCAAGGAAAATATTAATTATTTATAAGCAAGTTGGTTTAACACATATTGAAATTAAATCTATTGCATTTCAGAAATGAGTAGAAGTATCATATATGATATTTGGTTGTTTAATTTAGTAGAATAATGGTGATGGCTTGTACTAAGTTTTTATTTAATATAATTTTACGAAAATCTAAATTAAAAATAAACATCCCAAAAGTTAAAATAAATAACTATAAATAATAAATAAAAAATAAACAGGTCAAAGTGGTAAAACTTAGTTTTTCCAAAAACTTAAATCTCATGTTTTTATGTTGTAATTTAAACAAATTGTATTTTGTATTATCCCGTATGGTCGGACTTCTGAATTAGAATAAATTTAACAACGATGTTCAATAATTACATAACGTTGTTTTCAAAAATTAAACAAATAATATTTCTATTCGAAATACTTTTAAATAAAATAAAAATATTGTTTAAATCTTAAATATAATTAAATTTAGTGTAATATAAAAAAAATGTTATTTATTTACTAATAATAATAGATAATAATATTTTTGTAGTAGTCAGTAAACAATACTATAAAAATAAAATGTTTGTGGAAAAATATAAACGGGAAATTCTAACTTATATCAAATTACAATTAACATCTGCTTTTTTATTAATAATAATAATTTATATGCGAGAAATATTAAAAAAAATATATATTTCTCTATAAATAAATACGAATTGAAATACAAATTATAACATTACTGCTTTTCTCCATTCAATTAAAATAATATATTTAGATCTAATAAATTAATTCTTGTACTTGGTAAATGTTATAAATAGGGCAGAAAGGCTTATGGTAAATAGCCTTTTGAATATTTTTTATGTTAATTTTTTTTTTGATTATATCTTATTTATTATTATATTATAATTATCGTATATTTGGGTCAAGGCAGAAAGATGGGCAAAATTTGCAATTAATAAATTGTACTTATCAATATCATTATTGGTAATTTTTTGTATGATTAAACGTGATTATAGCTTATTGCTAAATACAAAGGCAAACTGTTATTATTGATTAATAGTTTATATAAATATTAAATCTGTAATTAGTTATATTGATAATGCGTGTGAACATTTTGTCTGCATGGAAAAATATGCATGTTGGAAGTATCTGCATTAAGAAGCCCGGTTGTTAATTTATTGTTATTTAAAAGATAGAGTTTTATGGGCACTTTCAAGTTCATGGGCATATTATGTGTAAACGTGTATGGGTTTGTGTGCGTTGTATATATAGATATATTGGTGTATGGACTTACTATATACATATATACGTGTGTATATATGTATATATATACAGAGATACCGCATTGATGGCTTGAGGTCTAACATTACATAGCGTTGGCGGTATATTATTAATGGCTATTAGTTTCACTCTCACTGAATCGTTATTACCCACCACACGTTCACAACATGATATATTCGTGCATATATAGGAGACATACAACTCGCTCATCGACGGCCCTCCGAAGACAAAGAGCAAAAGGAGAAACGAAAACGCGAACGCACAATATACGTATATATTTAAAAGAAAGAAAAAAAGGAACAACCACCGAGGAACAAAACTAAGAGAAAGGAACAACTCTAAAACATCTTTATATGCTCTTGCAACAATATAAATATACATGCATATTTATGCGATTATATCGACGCCGATGGTTTATGCCGCATTGGAAATCTGGTTTTATTTACAGTAAGCTGATTCCTCGTCCTTTCCTCATCTACAGCCAACACCCCCGCATCATTTAAATACTCATCTTTTCAATCAATTATTCTTGACTTTTAAACCAGTGGTCTTCAACCTATGATCCGAAATAAATCAAAATTTCATTACATTTTTATATTAACCAATTCGTAAAATATTTTTGTCGGTCTAATATTTTTTCAACTACCTAAACATTTTTTAATTAAAAGAAGATATATGTAAAAAAATAATTTGAAGGACTTATTATTATTTTAAACTTGGCGGAAAGACTGTGCTCAATAAATAAATTTTGTCTACTTCTATTTTAAACTTAAATCGAACTAAAGTAAATTTGGACTTAACAAAACCGCATTATAAATGTTTAAAAATTTATGTAATAACAAATGACTAGACAAAAGAAAAATAGTTTATATTTAACTTAAATTAACAATCAATTAACTTGTCTATTTATTGTTTTATTTAGTCTAAAAGAAGTGGTAATAAATGTAACAAGTTTCCCAAAATGGACCACCTAATTTCAGTTTTATTTCAGTTTAGTTTTTGATTCGATTGTGGAAGACTAAAAGTGTGATAAACATTTTAACAGGTCTACTTCATAAGCTTTTAAACATAAAATTAAAAATCCTGTAGCATTTATTCAAAATGTAATGATTTTAATAAGAAAATGATGAACTATAATCTTAGAAATTATGCAATTATCTTTAAAAAAAAACTATATAATTACCTTCTACACTATTCTATAAGTTGGTTCGGTTCAATTCAGGAAACTGGATGTAACTTTAACCAGTGTTTTTAACCATTTTACACTTATGGACCAGCAAAAATACGAGAAAGATATAATAAATAAGTTAAAGAACTTACTGTTGTCGTACAGCAGTAGGAAGACCACTAATCTAAACTAAGTAACTTTTACAGTAATATTTGAGTACTTACTTTAGATCAATTAATTACTACTTATCGGTGGTCAACTAATATTAGTCGCTTTTGTATTTCTACAAAAGTTATAAGTGGTCCAATTTAGGCATCGGTCATAATTTCTTATTTTACTATGTAGTTTTGACAATGTAGTTTTGGTACATTGTTTTGTGAGATGAAGATTTACAATAATTTGAGGATTAAATTCTAAAACCTAAGTAATTTAGAAATAGTTTTAACATTTGTGATAGTATCCTAATATATTTTTTATTAATTATAATTATATAGCAAATTTTAGTTAATCTCATGGGCAGTAGTAAACAAAATTCAAAGCTTTTATTAAATTTGATCCGTGTTGTGTGAATATTTAATCGCGTTATACAAGTGATAAATTAGTACTAAAAAAAACTTTGGATGCCCTTAGTCCACTCGTGCAATAGCAAGATTGTGCCGTCCCACGGCGAAAGTCGGTTCGGAAAACAAAATTAAATAAAATATTAAAAATTAATAATAATAATATTTAATCACCGAGCGACTCGGGCCTTAATCAAGCCGAGTGCGGTTCGCGTGTTAAGAAAGCCGCATACAAATTTATAACCCGGCTCCATGAAGATGTCTTGGGTTTTGCCCCCCAGGAGGCGGCCTGTGTGGTCGCATACAACTTCATCAGAAGCGAAACGATCCAAACTCAAGACACACACACAAATACACATACATATATTTATATACATGCACGTACACACACGACCCCTCCGACGCCCCCGTCATCGCCATTATTAAGTGGCATAAATTTTTATGCCAAAATCCATAAAAATGTCAACGGGTTTTTACCTTCCACTCTCTCTCTCACTCTCTCCGCACTCGAAGACCCGAACACCGTTTATATTTATACGCTATAATTTTTACGGTTTCGATCAATTGAACCCCTCGTGGTTCCTCTCTCTGCATATTGATGAGGTTTTTTCTTTTCGTTGGGTAACTTAATTACAAAAGGCCTATTCGCATTTATTGCCTTCGCGTTGAAGAAAAAATGTCAATGCCCGTGGGTGATGTTCATAAAACGTCAAAATACCATTTTCATCTTGTCTCTATCTGAAAATATCGACATCGTAAACTGCATTATTGAATTTATACATTCCTTATCTTTTATATTCCTTTAATTATTATTTTATGTGATTTTTATGTCAATAAAATATTAAATAAACAATTATGTGATCCTTTTTAATAATACATTGTATACATTTCTTAAAAAAAACTAAATAAAACTTAGAATCATCAGAGATTAAAATAATTATAAAAATAAATTTGCAATGACTGAATGAGAACTATTATCTGAAATACATATAATAATAGTAGATACAGCATTAGTATTAATCACGAGCGGTTTAATTAATCTATAAATTAAAAATTCACAAATTGTGTCGGTTTTATCAAAAAATAATTTTATCTATAAAAGTTGAAACAAATTCAAATATTAATAGTATTTCTAGATCCGACACAATTTGACAGCTGTTATTTTGTAAAAAAAAAAACGCTACATAATTTTGGGTGGAGATGAATTTTGGATAGAAACGCTGATCTTTCATATTCATAAGTAAATTAAGTTGAATTTATTTTTTCATATTTTGTACTTATTTTCTAAATATAATAATCCGTCTAGTAGGTAAGAATTATTAAGCTCCGATATTTCTTTGAAACACCAATTCCAAATTATCCTGGTTTAGAGTAAAAAATATTGCTAAACTTTCTTATTAGTATATGAAATGCTATACCTGAAAGATTTTCAGGCATTTCAATAAACTATTGAATTTATTGTTTTAATTTGTCTGAAATAAGTGGTATTTATAGAAACTTAAATATGCGTAAAGTAACTAGTTTCCGTAAAAGGATCATTTAACATTATATTTCTTTCAGTTTACTTTTTAATACTGATTGTAAAATACCAAAAATATGACAATACATGCATTTTATCAGGTCTACACATAAAATTCTGTAGCGTTTATTCAAAATTTGATGATTTTAATAGGAAAATGATGAAATTATGCAATTTATAAATATATTTGAAATTAAAAAAACTATTTGCATATTGCAATTACCTTCTACACTATTCTTTAAATTGGTTCGGTCCAATTCAGGAAACTCTACCGAAGTTATTAGTGGTCCAATTTAGGCATCGGTTATAATTTCATATTTGAGTATGTAGTTTTGGTACATTGTTTAATGAGATGAAGATTTACAATAATTAAAGATTATTAAGCTCAGATGATTCTTTGAAACATCAATTCTAAATTATCCTGGTTTAGAGTAAAAAATATTGGTAAACTTACTAATAAGAAAGTTATAAAATGTTATATTTGAAAGATTTTCAGACATTTGGACTCAGATAATTTAGTTGTTTAATTCACTTTCTGATTATATCTAAACATAATACTGAAGACATTTTTTTCTATTACTAAATACTTGAATAAAACAGCATTTAGCATTAGATTTTTTATTAAAATGTATAAAAAAAACTATATTAAAAATAATGTTTAATTCAATTTTAATAAAATAATGATGTAAATTGCAGATGTTCTTCAAGAGTTTCAATTTAGATTTGAAAAGAAAGTACTTTAATTAAGGGTAATTAGATGCGCCATAAAATTGTATTAAGCTTTTAATTTTGGTGCAGGTTCAATTTCATTAACCTAATTCATCATCACAAAATTAATGGCATATTCACAGTCTATTTTTAAAATAATTTACTTTATTATACAAAATGTTCCATTTCCATTCTTGAAATAAACTTAGTTTTAATTATTTTCTGTAATATATAAAATATAGTGTAATTGAAACTTTTATAAGATAATCAAAAATATAAGTGAGCTTTTATTGTTTTAGTTGTTTTTATTTTAAAAAAATTTTGAATTTGTGCGGCGTAGAAGGAAGATTCCATAGTTGTATAAAAAACTGAAAAAATTTAACATGAAATAAAATTAGTGGAATATTCACAGTCCATTTTTAAAATAATTTACTTTATTATACAAAATATTCTATTTCCATTCTTGAAATAAACTTAATTTTAAATATTTTCTGTAATATATAAAATGTAGTGTAATTGTAACTTTTATAAGATAATCAAAAATATAAGTGAGCTTTTATTGTTTTAGTTGTTTTTTTATTAAAAAAAAAACATTGAATTTGTGCGGCGTAGAAGGAAGATTCCATAGTTGTATAAAAAACTGAACAAATTTAACATGAAATAAAATTAGTGGCATATTCACAGTCTATTTTTAAAATAATTTACTTTATTATACAAAATATTCCATTTTCATTCTTGAAATAAACTTAGTTTTAAATATTTTCTGTAATATATAAAATGTAGTGTAATTGTAACTTTTATAAAATGATTAAAAATATATGTGAGCTTTTATTGTTTTAGTTTTTTTTTGTATTAAAAAAAAATTGAATTTGTGCAGCGTAGAAGGAAGATTCTATAGTTGTATAAAAACTGAACAAATTTAGCATGAAATAAAACTAGTGGAATATTCACAGTCTATTTTTAAAATAATTTACTTTATTATACAATATGATTGATTCTTGAAATAAACTTAATTTTAAATATTTTCTGTAATATATAAAATGTAGTGTAATTGTAACTTTTATAAGATAATGAAAAATATATGTGAGCTTTTATTGTTTTAGTTGTTTTTTTGTATTAAAAAAAAACATTGAATTTGTGCGGCGTAGAAGGAAGATTCCATAGTTGTATAAAAAACTGAACATATTTAACATTGAATAACACGTTGTAATTAATGTATTTAAGTATAAACGTTTCCAGTGAAAATCGATTGATTGAAGTTGATAACTAACTAGACGTGACACTTAATTATTTTATTATTATCATGCTCCATCGTCGTCCTCTTCTTGGTAATACTCATCTCCGTCGTTTTAACATTTTTTTTTAGTATAATAAAAACAAATGCAAGTAAAAGCTAAAATAAAACATCATTCACACTCCGCCTGTTTACATCAGACTTGACTGACAACCGTCTTGAGCAAAACCAGACGTTCGTGGATTAATTGTTACACTCAATTTTAAACTCTGTTTATTTACTTTAATTATAGACGGACCCATAAATATTAGAAATCTTCCACGAAGGAAATGAACGAGCGGATCGCCAAAAGCACAAACAGTTTTTAATCATTTTGCCACGTATCCAAATTTATTAATTAATTAAACGCTGAGTGGTTGATGGCTTTTGTTGAAACGTTAATGATTAATCAACGGATAATGAGCTGTCCGGACGCGTTTATTTACGGCGTCGCGTCCTGTTTGCTGCCTTCTCGTACCTTCAAACTCGCTCTCCTCGTCATCTACCCACGTGCTTTATTCGTATTATTTATATTAATTAAAGTTCTAACTCAATTCGAGTTATTCGATAGCTGCGTGACATTAGAGGCTAATCGAGGCTGACCGTTCTGCTTTTGCTTTGTCAACATGGGCCTGGGTAATTGGCATTTGCTATACGACCGACCGGACTGGACTGATTCTCTTGATCGGTTCCAGCAAGCGTGAAAATAAATCCCAAGAACAAACATCGCTTTTGTACATCGCCATATAAAATGCATTTGCAATCTCAAGGGCAATACATTTCATCCAACATGCACGTTTCAATAATGAACAGATTTAAATATTTACTTCCAACTACTTTTCCAGTAACCATATTTTTATATATAATAATAATAATAATAATATTTATTGGCCAGAAAAATAAATTTAAAAAAAATCAGTAGAGTACCAAGAAAAAATGTTAATAATAATAAAATAAATCCAATGCGAAAAATTTAAACCAAGAAATAAATAAAAGAAAACATAAATGGTATATTTGGTATAAAAAGCTATCAGTCTTTCTGCAAGCAGCAAATAGGATATTTAAAGGAGGAGTTTATAAGGACAGATGGATTTCGAAAAGTGTTTGTGCAGCATATTTAAATTTGTGGAGGATATTCGAGTGTCTAGGGATGCAGAATTTTGATAGGTAAAATATTTTGGATTTTTTGGAAACAAATTTTAAGGACAGGGATTTATTTCTGTCTAGGGCTGTGGAGTGGGTTGTGTGGAAAGGCTTTTTAGGACGGGATTTCGGCATTGGGAAAGTAGACGGAAACCGTATTCAAAGATTGGACTGCAAATGGATTTGTAGATGGATGTTTGACATATATCCATTATTTCAGAATTGCGGAAGGTCAGGGAACGAAAATGACGGGCTCTGGATTTTATTTTGGCTTTGAGTTGTTTGGAATGAGAATTGAGATTCAGTTTGGGATTGAGAAGGATTCCTATATATTTGAGAAGTGGTGATGGACTTATAGGAAGTTTTCTAATGTGAAATGAGGAGACGATTGAGATATGCGATGGAAAGGAGTAACAAGGAGTTTCGTTTTGGATGGATTTATTTTGATGCGTCATTTCCTAAACCATATCACGATTGAGGTTTTGAAGGATAATTATGGAGGATTGAAGAGAGGAAGCATGTGAAACCAAAGTGGTATCATTCGCATATTGGACAACATAAAGGTTGGGATTGAAGATATTGGGATAAGAACTATACAAGTCATAACAAAAAAGATTATACAACAGAGGATACAGAGGTGATCCTTGCGGGATCCCCTGGAGCAGGGAAAAAGATCTGTAGAAGTTATATTGATAAGGAATTTAGTTGTAATTTATTTTTTTCTTAATTTTGGAGAAATATTGTATAATGAATAATAAATAATTAGAATGATCCTTGTGTTAATTAATATTGTATTTATTTTATTATGTGTTCTGTGCAACTATTGATATAAATATTAATATAATATTCAAATAATACCAAACACAAACAATGAAATTGAAACCTAAAATAATATTAATTGTTGGTGCATTTATCAAACATGAAACATTAATGTTTCATCTATTACAACTTGAAAATAAAATAAGTTCTGTCTATAAAGATGCAATAATACTGAAGCTAGACTTATTTACAAACTATACAAATATGTGTATTTAATATTATTAATTTCATATCGCGTTTATATAATAAATAATAGAAGTTGTAAAATATTTTCTATAACAATACATCATACTAAAGAAAAATATAATTTGTTCCTATTTCCCAAATAGTAAAATCAAATTTTATTCATTTTTTTAATTGATTAAATAAATTTGATCAATTTTTTACTTGGAAATCACTACTTAAATAAAAAATTGCTGTATTTTTTTATTGTATGACTTGAAAAACTTTTAACTTCTTACATTATCGTTTCAGCTAATTTTAAATTTATTTTATTTACTAATAGTCAGTAATATTGCAAATTGAAGAAAACAATAAGAATATATAAAATATATCAATATTAGATAACTTCACATCTTGTATCTTGAATAAATAATTAAGAAAAAAAATTAATATTTATAAATTTGTCGGTATTTTTTAAAAAGGTTGAAATTAATTGTTAATAAAGGAATGAACAAAAACATTCCATGAATCGGTTTTAAAATTTTTACAAAAAATAAATTAAAGTCTGTACAAAAATTAAAATTATTAAATTCTTTGTAAATAACACGTGTTAGCAGTTTGCCTGCTAGTAAACCAATAATTTCATTGGAAACTGATGTATTATTTGTTTTATGTTTCTGTTTTATAACTTAATTGCATATTATTAAATAATCAATAATTATTGTAAATATATTAAATTATGCATAAAAATATCAGTTAACGTTTTTTTACATTTAATTCAATAGTAGAAATTATAGGTCTTAATATCCCTTTGCAGCAGTGTAATTTTATTTTTGTTATATTGAGTTTTTTTTTATATATTAGCTGTAAGATTCTTACAAAAATTAAACAAAAATCTGTTTGAAAATCAAAATTATTATATCCAGAATAAATCTCATGTGTTGCGAGTTTACCTGTTAGGAAAGCAAGATTATTATTTTAAACTCATGCCTTATTTTATTAGTTTTTCTGTTTCAAAACTGAATTGTTTAGAAACTGAAACGTAGAAGAACCGATGAAGTAATATATTATTAATACTTATTTTTGCTAGGGCAGAATGGTTGGAGCCGTTTTTTCTTATGAATTTTGCTGCTTGCAGCAATAAGGGTCTGTATGATGAATACGAATAAAATTTGCTATATATACATTCGCCTAATTGTTAATGGTAGTAGCAGATATAAAGAAAGGGACTAGTGGAATCATAGCGCATTATACGAATAACTATCAGCTAATCAAAAAATTGAAATAATTTGTAAAATTTATGTTCATCAAAAAATGGTAAAACTTCCATTAAAAGTTAATCAACATAAATAAACATCATTGTAATTAAATGCTACAAAACGTCAAAAAATTATCATTTCAAGATTTGTTTTCTATAATTCGATGATATAAGTCTTCTGACATTGAAATGCTCTATCAAATTATAACTGTTGCCTGAACTGAAAGTTATACATAATTCAGATCAGAAAAGTGAAATTGAGTTAAGGAAAACAGATTCGCCTATAATAGTTTTAGTACATTTTATTTTTAGTTAAATTTTCCAGTGAAGTTATTACATGTGTTATAGTTATATAAAAATCAAGATAATGGTTAGTTACTTACCAATTCGGAATGACAAAATTACTTACAGTAAAAAATACTCACCTAAGATATTTTATAACTTGAAATTAATGTAATAAAATAGGTAAACTTAAGAACTTTATTATTTTTTATTTATAAATATGTATTTATTTTTATTTATTTTTGTATATTTGTTAAAATAAATATTTTAATTGAAATATATCAATAAAATAAATAAACTGCGGTCAATAGTATGTAAACATCTTATAATTTTTAAAATGACGTATTTTGAAAAAAAAACTGTAAAATATCTTATTTTTCGAATGATAAAATGATACCGATGTACGAAACGCATCAATTCTAAGATAATTTAAGTATTACACATTATCAAATATTATATAATAAAATATACTCACCTTTAAATGTTTTGAAATATTTAAGAAAATGTGAAGGATCAGTTAAGGTTTAATAAAATCTAATTCAATAGTTTTCGATTGCAGGACATCATTTATTAGTATACAAGAATTATATAGCAAAAAAAATAGGAGATTCACTTCCAGCAAAGTATTATTATAAACAAGATTTGCTTTCAATTTATATGCAAATATATAAGAAAAATATATATTTATATTATGTACAAATAGAAATTGTGCTTAACAAATATACAAACCGGGCTTGCGTGTACGGAACGTCCAACGCGCGGCATTCATCACAAATATTAAAAAAAAACTGTATCACACCTAATTCCATGTAATTATTATATAAATTTAGATCTAGAGGGGTATATACTATAAGCACGTGCTTATCTCATTCTCCAAGAGGCACGTTTGGCATTTCACTTCACAGCACCAAATGAACTCGCAATTGCAGTTACCGTACGCTTTCTTCTTGATGGTGGTATGGCCTCTGCCGCAGCAAAGGATGTCGCATCCTTCCTCACCTTGCGAGGTCGCATTGCATTCTCTACCTTGGGTACCAAGCGATCCCACGGTGCTGTTAGGTGTGCAGAATTTTGGCGATTCTTCCGAGTACACTAAATCTTCTCGGTTCGGCGGCTTGATGGTATCACCGTCTGGTATGAAGCTGTTGCCGTCGTTGCCTGCGATCACCTTTGCTGCACCATCGAAATGCTCCTTCAAGCGGTTCCCGACTTCCCGGAAGGTCGGCATCTTCCTCCAACACGTCCTCAACGCACAAGAACCAGACAATCCGTGGCACTTGCAGTCAGACCTCATGTGCTTCTTAATCGCCTGAGAACACAAACAGAAAACACGATTGATCGAGATTAAAACAATGATGATGTATTGATGCTGTACACTACCATTCTTCCTGCGGCATAATTATGAAGTTTTACGATAGTCTTCATGTCACTCATCTTCTTGTAGCGCGAGTCCATGAAGTCCTTGGACACCTTGATGCCGTAGTTGATGTTATCGCCGCATCCGGTCCACTGCCACTTGCTCTCCGGAAGATTCATTGCGTTGCTTATCCTCTTGTCCCCCTTTTTCATTCTCTTTACGTTTTTGTTGCATGAACAATCCGTCAACACGTTCATCGTACATGCCCTTGTTATTGCGTAAGCTACCCCCGCTGCCGTCAAAGCGTTCACAAATCCTGTTTCTCGAGTATCTGCAACAAATCATAAACATATTTCACATTGATATATGCCATACAAATAAGTATTAATTATTTCTAATGAAATTTAAAATTAATTAAATTATATAATTCAGAGTAATAACAAATAAATTAAGTGTTATCTAAATTATTGTGTAATAATAAGGTCAATAGCATTTTGATTTTAATTCAAATATGATAGTATACAATTTTCTTTAAATTGCAAAAAATTTTATACAAGTGCCAAAAACGATTTAGATTATTCCGAATACCTTGTTGAAAACGCGTATCCAGAATAAACAAACGTAAAACTAGCGCAAACAGATTTAATGTAAACTTATTAGAATTCACATAATATGGATTATAAGAAAATATATATAATGTTATTTAGTTTTTTTTGTCTTTCTTTTTATTGACAAAAATATAGTTTAATATCATTGTTACGCAACCCTATTTCTAATATTGAAGTATTTATACATTGTTCACGCAGTTTTATGAATATGTCTAAAATTTTATTGTCTTGATAAAATGATTATTTTATTTATAAAACATTCATATAACAATCATGACAAATTAGTAAAATTGTATCATGCTCAAAATTGTTTAAATATTTCTGAAATACTGATATTCTAACTCCTTTAAGGTAACACTACACATTGAAGAAGTAAGTTACATATTTTAAGTGCAATAACAACATTTTTTTTATAATGCTGAGAAAAAAAAGCAGAACTTATTTCTTTTGATAAAATTTTTACAATTTGATAATGGCACAATTGCGACTTACAATGCCAACTTGTAGTTTGTTGTAGAAAGTTTTCGATTTATCCTCGTAAAATCATTTATTAATCAGTTAAATGATTTATTATTATTGTAAATATTTTTTTTAATATTAGATATTGTTACATAATATAAAAATATTAATACTAATTCATTTAATTAAAAATGTGTTTATTTTACATGTGATTTTATAATTATATAATTCGCTGTTTAATTATTGTATTTATGTTATCTTAGCTTAAATAATTATTACATTTTTTTTTTATTTTGGTATGTAATTTCTAAATTAAAATATATAAATATATATAAGTTGTAAGTGATGGAAGGGAAGGTGGATGAAGAAAATGATTATGTTGATGCGAATCACGAGCGGAGTCAGTGGACGTACGTATATATGTTACGTTTTTTTCGTAAATAATTTATGGTGAAGGACAATGGCTTTTTATTTTTTGAAATTTAATTAAGACAGAAGTTAGAATGAATAATAGGCCGCATAAATGTGTACATAATATAATATATTTGGTGTTGTGGTGGAGACAAGTTGATGTTTGGGTGAGCTGGGAAGCGGAGAGCAGGAGAGATGCGATGAAATTCTCTCGGTAGTTGATAAAAAACCTCGAATTCCATAGTAAGGGCCAATGTTTACAGATTTGGAATTGGACTGATACAGGTATGCGACTGTCAGCTATAAATCCAAAACGAAGAGAAGTCCATTGTCCTTCGTCCATCCTCTGCGGTGCGTGCGTGTTTCGTTCCGCAGCTTCGACCCAACAGCATCAGCATCAGCAATGGGCGACATCGAAGACACGCAGATAACCGATTCCAGATATCATACCTTTCGGAAACAATTATCGAAAATCATCGGTGGAAACTTGAACGAATCATGATTAAAACGGTCGTATCCCCTCGAGATAAATTTTTATTTCGCATTGTGCGCGAAGAACGAAATCACCACTTTTTTCACGCCGAAGAAACCCATTCCCTCGTATACTCGGAAAATGCAACCAGAACATTTTATTGCCTGCCTCTGCCGCAGAAGGAATTCGCGAGATATTCCAATCTAGCAGAGGCCCAAAATGAAGGCAACAACACAACACGACCAACTGCACCAGCAAAAAACACTTTGTAATTTTAATTTTGATTCATTCGGGCCTGTCGAAAGCGAATACCCAGTTCTCGTTCCTTCCTTTTTGTACTTGCCACTCGAGTGTTTGAAATGTTAATTGGACGGAATGATTTCGGGAAATTGTTCCTCGAGAAAAATGTTTTCATCCATTCCTCTCCACCCCACTTCGCTCATCCCAACGAAGTCAAGCTAAACCAAACCAAAGCAGGTAAATGCGGAGTATAAATATAAGAGGTAATAATTTAACTCTTTGTTGGATGCCTTATCTTAAGTGGTAACAGTTGATTTAAAAGCTTACTGACAAGAAGCCCTCCGGTTTTATCAATGCGACTTCTTGAAGCTACCTGACCGTTCTTCCTCCGTTCGACGATGCCACCACCATCCTTATCTCGATGTCGCATCTTCCAGCAACAATCTCCTATTAATTTACACCTCTAATTTTACGATTTTATGACGAATTTCGATTCCGTTTTATTGCGGACGGCACTTAAAAATAAAAGACGACCGCAGCGCAATGTTTACCTACCGCAAAATTTATTTACATTCCACGGGGCCCCAAGCTTTATTTATTTGTGATCGGCTTGTGGGTGAGGTAAATTAATGACGGAAAAAATCTTAATTAAGGCATACCCCGAAAGTATCTCACGTTCACGAAAGGAAATACATACATTGAGAGAGAGAGAGAGAAAACAGAGGAGTATTTATTTATGTACTGGCCAGGTATGAAATACGACCCTCGACCCATCTCAATATGGTTTATTATTACAAATATTTTTCACCTGGCTTGCTTCGATATCCAAATCAGCGATTTATCGGGCGCTCCGCCGCGTCTCATCTTCCTTCGCCCACGGATCTTCATCTTGCGTTCCTTCCGCAATTAAATGATACCTCCTACCCTCTCAGATCAAGGATCCACCAGATACAACGTCTAATGATTTAACAATCTGCGTGCGCTTGTATCTGCATCTGGAATGCTCCAACAGAAGACCACAGCAACCCAACCCGATAAATACTTTATATATATATATATAAAGCTACTTCTCTCCCTCCTCGACACGTCTTCGGCCTCTCTTCTTCAAGTCCGGACCATAGCGGGACAACATCAACATAAATTTGCCACTGGTTTGACAGACGGAATGCTCCTCTCTCTTTCTATCAAGGGGAGACGTTACACGAGTAGGCAAATGGCACTCAATTATTAACAAAACTTTCAACGGTTTCAACCTGATAGCACTGTCTCAAAGGCAATTATCTTTAACTACAATCATCCCAAATCGACGAGGATCAACCCAATGACAATCAGAAAACGACTCTCAAATTTTTACCGGTTTTTATTACCTTCGTGATCTATGCCTCACGAATTCTAATTACTAATTTAAACAACTATACCTAGGTAGAATAATAATTATCACCTTAACGGCATATCTTAAGATTTATATAATTGTACAGTATACACGTCGAATACAAATTCTCATATTTTTTAAATTTTATTTTTTCATATTTCTATTTATGTTTGGCAATTTCAAATTTGATAATTTTATAAATTTAATTAAACTACTCTAGTATTAATCTGTATTACTTCTAATTTATATGATTATATAATGTATATTGATTTCAATTCAAAAAGTTCTTAATTATTTTCTTCAAATTTAGTGTATATATAAATAAAATGCATCCTCCTTAAATAATCGTTTTTTTCCCTATAAATAAAATTATTTTACCAGGAAGACTGTGGTTTATATCAATGTACTGCAATATACTGCAATACTTCGCATAATCCGGCTTTCACTAGTCCAGTTTGTAAATATCAGTATAAACTTTAAATTTAATTTGTACTAATATTTTCAAACAAAATCAAATTAAATTCTAATAAATAGTAAACATATTTTTTTTTATACATAAATGATCTTTTTTTCTACTCTAGTCTCTTCTTATAGCTTTATTTAGATCATTTTTTGTGTCTATTTAGTTCCTCGATTTCGAAAAATCTGAAAAATTGCCGAAACTCTATTTTATTATAAATTACTATTAATTTTACTTTAAAACACCAAATGTTTGAAATATTATTAGAAAAATATACAATAATGTTTAATATTTATAAATGCGTTTTATAACACACATTTTAATCAATTTGCAATTACTTTTAATTAAGTATAATAATCGTTGGAAAGTTCATATTTTCTATTTTTATACATTATTTTTTTATTCTTATATTTTCTATTCTTAAATTTATGGATTTGTTATGACAAACATAAATACAATAATTTCACCTCAAAATAAATGATTAATTTATGGTAAATTAAACATTTGTAAAATGTCTGCTACTTTTCACACTGTAGACTTATCACACTTATGACATAGTCATTGAAAAAAAAAGATTACAAACATTAGAAAATATATATTATTTGTTTCTTCTCTATGAAATTTATTTATTTTTATAAACTTTCTACTACAAGAAGACAATAATTAATAAATGACTTTATAATTAATGAAAAATATTTGTGCAAAAATATAGAAAAAACATGTTAATTCTACTTAATTTAAATTTATTGGGAAAGAGCTGTGACTAAATGCTTGTTGAACTTATGAAGAAATTTATTTTATATATTTTATCTATAATTATTTGCAAGTTGCATGCTGCTATTAATCAATACTGTGACTACTCATTTTTAAATAGTGAAAGGTGAAAATAAATCAATTTCTTGTGTCAACCGCGGCAAAGATTATTATGTTTTGCAATGCTGCGTTATTTCCCAGATGACTGTAAGTATTCCTTACATAACTAATTATTAAGCGCGATCATTGGTGCTTAACTTAATGTAGGCCATTCTTTCGTGAGTATAATTTATTGAGCATTATCTCACGATTTGTATTTGCTTGGTTTCCGGAAGACAACAGTCGTGACTAACCTAAGTGAGTTTACCAGACTGCCAAGTTGCAGCCTATCCAAATAGGTTACGCGTTAATTACTTCTACAATTTATTTTGATTAATTGAAATCCAAAACTTAATTAGTAATGACTTTATATAGAAATAACTAACTAGTTCAAGAGTGACTGTGGGATTGTACATATTTTACTCATTGAAAGGCAAAAATATTAAGCAAACATTAATTATTGAATTAAAATTATTGCAACACAAATATGGAATGTAGAAATCAATTGAAATAATTTATAATATATTGTTTAAATAAAATAATATTTATTGCAACAAATTTAAAAATAATGTAAAAACATGAAAGAAAATAACGAAAGAATAATTCAAAATAAAAACTATTAGTAGATAACATTTATTACAGTTTTCTATTAACCGCAGTCTTTCCGAACTCAAAATAAAAATTTACCAAATATTATATATTTTAATTTTGCAATTTCGCTTCTTCTATTAACGATGTTTCGATATAACACCTCATTCAATAAGTTCGTAGGAAGATATATAGATGGCACTTCTATCGACAGATTCATATTATATTTAGGAAGTACCAACCTTCAGATGACGCCTGTCAAAATTTCATGTCAATCTGACGTTTAGTTCACAAGTTACAATGGTTTTAGTAACGCTACTATTGTAATTTTCAAAAATCTGAATTTGATAAATTTGTCGATAAAGTGTTATGGGGAATTTTCTCTGACGAGACAAATTGTAAAGAAGTGGTTTCCTAAAGTTCAGATTTTTCCATTGATTTGAAAATTACAAAAATTGCATCACTGAAACCACTGTAAGTTGTGAACTAAACGTCAGATTGGCATGAAATTTTGACAGGCGTCGTCTGAAAATTGGTACTTCCTAAAAATATATGTCATCCTACGAACTTATTGAGTGTACTCAAAGTATCAAAATGTTATAAATTTACACATTTATTACGTTTTAATATAACTTTTTTTATTTCGAATAAATTCTCAAACGTGGTATTTTTTGTGATGATTTTGCAATTGTGTTAATAAATGAATGTTTGGAAGTAAATCTTTTGAAATCAGTAAGATAGATTGTAGTAAGTAATTTGATGATTAATTAATCGACCTTCAATGGCTAATAATACAAAAGATTGGCCGTCGATCTGGATTGGATCTGATCTAGACCTAGATTCAGTTCGCTATTTTGGCGCACTGCGTCGATGAAATATTTGATAACAAACAAAAAGCCAAAAGGAACGAAATGATTCAGACGAAGTTGTTCTTGCCAGAGCAGAGCTAATTAATGGTTTATTATGAGATCGGCCCATTGGAAATACACTCACTACAAACCATTATTTCCAATCGATGCGATTAATCTAAGGATTCGGTCGATAGCACCGTGTAATTGCTATTAATTAAGATTCTATAAATACGCCATTTGGAAACGTCTATGCTCTTGAAATTTGTATTCAACGAATTCAACTTGATAATAATATTCCTAGGCAAAATCTTTATTTTATAAGCCGCGTCAATTACAAATTACAAGTGATCTTCGTTGTTCATTTATAAATTCAAATTCATTAAGATATTGTAATTAAATTACTAATGTAATTTATTTTAGATAGTTGACATTTTTATAGGTTTTATGCCATATTAGATGAAATTAGTCTTTCATTTCACTAAAACAAAATAACTCTTACAAAATCATTGTAGAATATAAAATGCAAAAAAAACATAATAATAATATACTTAAAAAATAATATACATTGTTATTTTTTAATATTCTATAATAAAATGTATCAAATTTTTCAACTATGAAAATATAAAAGGTTATGAAATATTATGAATAAGGTGTATTTCACAAAATTACTATGTAACCTAAATATTATGTGTCCAGAATTGACTTACGTTCTTTATAAAAAAAATAAAAAATCTCTTTTTGAATAATAAAAAGTTTTATTAAACAAACTTATACTCAAGAATGAGCATTAATTCTTGAATTTCAAAATTTAACAGTGTTACATGCAATAAATAGGTATAAATCAGGATTATTTTCATTGAATAATATAAATGTTATTTAAGCACCTTTTTAAATCTTTAGTTGTTTATCATTGGCGTAACTTAACATTAAGATTTTTAAGAAAATTATATTTGCGCCACAGTTCTTAACAACTTCTTTAATTTCTTTGTCTTCGATGCTAATAAAGTTTTCTAAATGTTACACTTTTTTTAGTGTAAAACTGAATTGTTTTCTGAAAATGTATGCTGTAATTTTTCATATTTGCTCATTGTACTAAATATAAATTTTGTACTACAAATAAAAATTTTCAAAGTTATCTTCTGTACTTTTCAGCAATGGATTAATTATATGTCCACGAATAAATCTTAATAAAATATTTGTCTATTCTTTTTTTTATTACATTACAGTAAATTTTCTTAAATCGTGTTAAAACTACTTTAGTTATATTACATTTGGTTTTAATTTCAGAATTTAATGCCAAGTTAATTTCCATATATTAATATATATTTTTTAAGAATATTGCAAAATAAAGTTGCACTAATTCAATTCTCTACAAATATTTGATCAAAAAATTGTACAATTAACAATGTTCATATATTAATATATGTTTGTAGGGATATTGCAAAAAAATGTTAGTCTAAGTCAAATCACTATAAATATTTGATATTTTTTTTACAATTAACAAATTTTCATATATTCAATTTTTTTTTAAAGATATTGCACAATAATGTTCGACTAATTTAATTTCCTACAAATATTTGATCAAAAAATTGTACAATTAACAAATTTTCATATATTAATATATTTTTGTAAGGATCTTGAAAATAATGTTTGACTAATTGATTTCACTACAAATATTTCATAAAAAATATACAATTAACAAATTTTCATATATTAATACATATTTTTATGATATTGCACAATAATGTGCGACTAATTCAATTTACTACAAATATTTCATAAAAAAATTGTACAAGTAACAAATTTTCATATATTAATAAAATTTTGTAAGGATATTGTAAAATAATGTTCGATTAATTCATTTCACTACAAATATTTGATAAAAAATTGTACAATTAACAAAATTTCATATATTAATATATATTTTTTTTTAAGATATTGCAAAATAATGTTGGTCTAACTCAATTCACTATAAATATTTGATATTTTTTTTTACAATTAACTAATTAATTCAAATATTAATATATTTTTTAAGATATTGCATAAAAAAATGTACAATTAAAAAAATTCATATATTAATATATTTTTTTGAAAGATATTACAAAATAATATTTGATTAATTCAATTCACTAAAAATATTAGATAAAAAATGTACAATTAACAAATTTTCATATAATAATTTATTTTTGTAAGTATATTGCGAAATCATGTTCGACTAATTCGATTTAGTATAAATATTTGATAAAAAAATGTACAAAACATGAAAATAACATTAAAAATATTTTAGTTCGTTAGTAACAATATTTATTAGGAATGTCATAGATATAAAATCAAAAAAAATAATCAACTTATCGATAAAGGGCTATTAACTTGGATGGAACTTGAGAGTTAAATTGAGAGTTTTTAGCTAAGAAGTAGAGTTATAATCTAGTGAACTTGTTTTTTTATTGATCCATAAAATTGGGGCACATCTATTAACTTTAAGTAAGTTTTAAATTGAAACTTGTCACAACCACAAGAAAGGCCTATATCAGAGTCAAATAAATATTTTAAATTTTTAAATTGAATTGCAATTTATAGGAAGAAAAATATATTTGATGAGTAAAATATATAATTTGAATTTTAAGTTGTTTAAATATATATAATTTAATTAAAAGTAAAGTAGAAAATTGTTAAATATTTATTAGTAATATTGTTCCTTGCTAATTTTGGACAATAATTCACATCTTTTTAGCTAAAGAAGTCGAGTTATAATCTAGTGAATTTGTTTTTTTTATTGATCTATAAAATTGGGGCACATCTATTAACTTTAAGTAAGTTTTAAATTGAAATTTGTCACAGCCACAAGAGGTAAAGGCCCGTATCTGCGTCAAATAAATATTTAATTTTTTTAAATTGAATTGCAATTTATTGGAATTATATATTTGATGAGTAAAATATATAATTTGAATTTTAAGTTATTTGAATATATATAATTTAATTAAAAGTAAAGTAAAAAATTGTTAAATTTTTATTAGTAATATTGTTCCTTGGTAATCTTAATACGTAAGTAAAATATATATATTCGATACAGTAAAATTACAAGATTTACAGTTTAATGTAAATTACTTGTCATATTTTTACTTCTAAAATATTTTGTCCTATTTTATAATATTTCCTTTTTTAACCTCATAACTTTATTTAAATTTATAATTTGATGCATATTATTTATGATTTTTTATACATATAATTTAGTTAAAACTAAAGTAGAAAATTGTTAAATTTTTATTAGTAATATTGTTGCTTGCTAATCTTAATACGTAAGCAAAATATATATATTCGATTAAGTAAAATATTAAATTAAGGATTGTTCGGTAGAGTTCTTTACAACTTATTTAACTTTGTCTTTATTTTCTTTGTCTACGTTGTTAATAAAGTTTTCTAAATCTTACACTTTTGTATTAAATAAATTTATAACATCATCTAAATCGATTTTTGAAACTTACTGATTAAACAAGATATCTTTTTATTCTTTTATTAAAATTTCAAGCCATATATTTATATTTCTTAGTAACATCCTTCCACGACAATTTCGGATTTAGTTATATTCAAACTTTGTTGATTTTTAGATACAAGTAAAGTAGAAAATTGTTAAATTTTTATTAGTAATATTGTTCCTTGCTAATCTTAATACGTAAGCAAAATATATAAATTCGATACAGTAAAATATTAAATTAAGGATTGTTCGGTAGGGTTCGTGTAGTTATGGTATATTTATACACACATACACAAGGTTTATTTTTTTCGTTGTATCTGCTGTGTAGGGCATATAAAGAACGATCATATCTTTTGAGTGAATGAGATAGATCCCCGTAGAGATACCACCTACTGTGGTAATTGTCATTCAGCGTCACCTCTGCCAGATAAGTATCTGTGCGCATAACTCAACTAGAGCTCATGCTAAATCACATTTCCAATTACTATATAAACTCGAACTCACTTGAATAGATAACATATAAAGTTACTACATATTGATGCGGAATTTATTAGATCAAAATCTCCACCGTTTTATTTCTCTCCTTCTTCTCTCATTCACTCGCATTTTTTACCTTCTTCGTCTCATTTCATCTTGCTCCTCTCATCTGCTCCTTCCTTCTCCTCCTTTCATTTTATTTTATTTTTTTCGTACTTCTCTTGACTCCTTCTCTTCTCTACAAATCCACATTCCTGTTCACTTGAATAATATGCGCATACACACATAGCCACATTGGTGACCTTCTCCATAGGAATCTCAATATATTAGCCATTTATTTCTGCTCCAGCACGCAAAATGCTTTTAGCATACACAGTGTGCCATCGATGTTATATCTCATTGTATTCCAGTTAATTACATATTCAAGGAGAGAAAAGCACACTTAGATTATCATCAACCAGAATTATATGCCATTATTATAATGGTGTACATAACTTAATTGACATTTTATTTTTCACATTAAATAAAATAATACCCATCCTCCGCCAAGATCAACCTTGATTAAAATAACATACATATATGCATTTCATTTATGCTTTTTACATAATCATTATCGTATAACTACTTCAAGAATATTTCATATACTTAACATATATTATCATCATAAATTTAGCATTAAACTATTTTCGCATGATTCTTAACTAAATCATAAAATTAAGTACAACATCATACCACATAAATGTTAATGTTAAATACAATTTGTAAACAGTTTAATGTAAACTACTTGTCATATTTTTACTTCTAAACAATCTTTCACTATTATATAATATTTCCATTTTTAACCTCATAACTTTATTTACACTTATAATTTGATGCTAATTATTTGTGAATTTTAATTATATAATTATTTTTACTAATCTTATGAATTTTCATTTTAAAATAACGGATTTTAATTGAATTTTTTTATGTAATTCAACATAAGAACAAATTTTTGTCACAAACCAAAAAAGTACAGTTTATTTCTTAATTTTAATTATATAATTATTTTTAATAATCTTACGGATTTCCATTTTAAAAATAATGGATTTTGATTGAAAAAAAAATATTTTTATGTAATTCAATATATGACCATATTTTTTTCATAAAACCAAAAAGTAAAATTAATTCTAAAATTTCATGAAAATTTGCAAAACGCGTATAGAAGATACGAATTATTTTGGCATTTTTTAATTAAAAACATTGCTGATTGACTGATTAAAAAAAAATCAAATTAATTGTACGTGGATCCAGAGATATCAAAAAGTATTATTTTTATACCTTAAAATCCACCATAAAAATTTTATTTGGAAATTCTAAAAACATCACGTTTCTCAGTCATTGGAGGAAAAAATATTTAAACAATAAATAATTTTAACAACATAGTAAAATAAATAATAACTGTTACAAAGGCCAAATGATCAAAGATATTTATGCACTATATAAAATTATTAGGATTGTGGTCTAAATGA
This sequence comes from Nicrophorus investigator, assembly GCA_963457615.1. Taxonomy (NCBI): domain Eukaryota; kingdom Metazoa; phylum Arthropoda; class Insecta; order Coleoptera; family Silphidae; genus Nicrophorus; species Nicrophorus investigator. The sequence goes on from OY735140.1 coordinate 27,151,453, forward strand.
ACCAAAACAAAATGTAAATAATATTTCTTTCTACATAAATTATTTTTTAGATTCTCTTCTTGTGCGGTTTATTTATATGTAGTTTTAAAGTCCTCGGTTAGTCCGTTATCTAATAATCTAAGATATAGGCAGAACTAATAATACGGAATATGTGAAGTATTGTTGTATTATTATATAATAATATATTTAATAATATTTTACTAATTTTCAAAATTTAATATCTCACCAAATAATTCTAATTAAAATGTTTAAAAACTTGTTTTGTTGTATGCCAATATTATTATACAAATTGTATTGTTTTAATAAAAAACACTAACCTCTGAGCAATACTTTTTTCATGCTCCTTTTCGATGCTGTACAATTCCATCTCCTGTAGCGAAATTGGTATTGGCATTCGTCGTGTCCCTGTTTGACCCCCTTCGAAATTTCGTCCAGCAGTGGTGAATCGGTTCTGCATATTTCCGACATTTTTCCCTTGATCTTCCTGCTCTTCTTGCAGATCGAATGCGGATCCATGACCACCTGACTACCGGCAGCCCTGAAACAAATTATACAAATTATGAAAACTAAAGCTCGATCATAGAACATATAGTTTTATTTATTTTTATTAACTTCTGCTTTCCATTTCTTCTTAAAACGTTTCTCGGAAATCAATTTCGTAATTCCGTAACAAATTGAGGATAATTATATTAATTTTATAGCATAATAAGGTCGACCGAAGGACACCGCATGCATACTCTTCTCATATACTCTCCGATTTCGTGCAAGTTGACTTTCGAAATAAAACCACATGGAATCGTCGAGATGATGGCTTTCCAGGATTAAGTCATTATTTCGGACTTACAACACATTAAAAACAAGACTGAAATTAACTTCAATAAGTTTTTATAAGTATTCAAACCGAACTTTAGCACTTAGTTTGGACATCATTATATTAATATACACGTATCCCCCAGATTTACAATGAAAACCGTATAAATCGAATTCGTGGATTTTTATATTTAAAAACCGTGTAAATCAAAAACAAACTAAAATGTGCATAATTCAGTCATTTCAATTCGACGTAAAAAATAGTATTATAACTAAAAACATAAAAATAACAGTCAATTTATAAAATGAAAGTACTCGATATATAATGATGATAGGTTCCTCAAAAAAACCGTGTAAATTAAAATCATTCATTTTGATAAGTAAAACTGCCTATTGTACTGCATTTCATAAACTGTGTAAAAGCGAAAACGTGTAAATAAAACACACAGGTCTCTAAATGATGATCAAATGAAGTTGTGCACAATTGTTTTATTGCTAATTATTTTATTTGCAATGTTTCATTAAAAAATTTCATCCAAAGATGCAAGATTTTCTATATTTCTGTCTATATTTTATTTTGTAGATATAATTTTATATTTATAAGCAATCATAAGAATAATAATTATATAACTATTATTTTTAGATAAATTCATTAGTGTTTTTTGTGTGCTTAATTCATTAGAGAAAATTTAAAAGCTTTTATATTCAACTAACCATTAAGTAAATTGTATTAATACTATGAAATTTGCTGATTTTTATTTTAAAGTAAGTCCAACAATTATTTCTATTAATATTTGTGTTTGTATAATTAAGAAATTATTTTAAGAAAATCTGATAATATATTGTATTTCTTTAATTTTTATCCACAATAAATAAATGTTACGACACATTGATAAAAGTAGTATTAAAATAAATCCTTGTGTTTGTGGAATATTTAGATATTAAGTCATAAATGTCCCTGATTCTGAGAAGTCGGATAAATATTAAATATTTATTTTTTCTTAAAAACATCTCTGGAAACAGAGGTATATCAATATTAGATTAATATCGTGTTTCATATAAGGTGAGAAACCTGCCCCATATAAACTACGATTTCCAAAAGGCATTTTCATTGGAATTACACACCTTGTCACATTGTTTACACAATAACGTCATATATTTTCCTTCTAAAATACATACTGTCATTTCAAATAAATATTTTAACTTAAAAGTTAATTTTGATAAAAAAAAAACTTAATAATTTAAAAATATTGTTATAATTCAATTAAATTAAATGAAAGGAAATTTAAAACCTTTAAGGATCTTTTTGCAATAGTTTGTGGTTTTATACCTGAACATTTGTAGTTATCTTCTAAATCTTGTTTTAATGTAAGGAATTTTGTCTAGTGTCTAGATTATGGTTTACTAATATTTAAAATTCGAAATTTCAATTAATTATCTTAATAAAATAATAAATAAATCTAAAAAGTTAAAAAATATGTATTAATATCGGATTTTTTTTTTAAATAAAACTAAAGTTATGTAACGCAATCTGTGACGAAAAAAATATAGAAAAAGTTACTTAAAACTGATTTACATTTCAATTATATTCTCTTTCCGTTTAGCTACAATATGGAATTACAGTTAATTTTGAATTAATTATCTTAATAAAATAATAAATAATTCTAAAAACATAAAAGATATTTGTTAATATCAAAAAATTATTACAATATAAATTAAAGTTATGTAACGTAATCTGTAACAAAAAAATTACATAAAAGTTACTTAACACTCGTTTAAGAATATACTAGCCGTTGTTCTACTTTTCTCATCCAAAACATCTAAAAGTTTACATTTCAATTATATTTTCTTTCCGTTTAACTGCAAAGTTTAAATACAATTATTTTTAAATTAATTATCTTAATTACATAATAGTATAATAAATAATTCTACAAAAATAAAATATATTAATTCATATCGTAAATTTATTAAAAAAATAATGAATGTTATGTAACGGAATCTGTAACAAAAAAATTACATAAAAAGTTACTTAACACTCGTTTAAGAATATACAAGCAGCTGTTCTACTTTTCTCATCCAAAACATATAAAAGTTTATATTTTAATTATATTCTGTTTAGCTGTAAAATGTAATTACAATGAAATAATATTAAAATGTATTTAACAATCACTAATTAATTTCCATAAAATTATTGTGTAAATAATAGTTTAATTATTTTAAAACCAATTTCATAATATATTTGAAATTATCAAAATTCAAAATATTACCCTGATAATATGAATAAAAATTATAAAATAATTATGAAAATTATAAAATTTGTTCAATTCAATTTTACATTATGATCATTATTGTAATAATTAATAAAATATTGTTCCGAGTGAAATCATTTATACGTATTTTGCTTTACTGTAACGAAAGCAGTTTGAAAGTAAACGTAAAATCCATAATTCAAATTTTAAATAATTTCATCACGATAAATCTAAATTACAAGCACCCGTGACAGAGTGACATTAATTTAATATGTTCCCCGTTCTTTTTCTTCTCCTTTTTTTCACTCCCATTCCCTTCTTGTCTTCCACTTGCAGATGCTTCTTTTTTATATTATTTGTTTCAGATGATGATGATGATGATGACGAAAAGAAAGGATATTTGTTAATTCAGAACGGGTTTTGTACCGTAGACACGGACGACGGGCATTTTTGTTCTGGTTGCGGCGCAAGATAAGAAAGGCTGCGGCTGTGTGCGTGCATATATGTATACATGTAAGTGAGTGAGTGTCTGTTTGTAGGTAGGTGGATATGCGAGAGTGTCTGCATATGGGTGTACGTGTGTGTAAGTGTGAGTGTGAGCAATGGATGATCGGCCAATAAGTAAACAGAGAGTCTTATCGATATTGGGAGTCGTGCGAGGTGTGAGAAAATGATATCCGATAGCCTCTCCAATGGTATAGGATGGGCCCGGCCCAGTACATAACCATTGGTCCACACGTACACTCGTGCATTGAAACCGGGTATTTCACGAAAAACTTGATTCATTTCATCACCGATCAACCTTTAGCCCACTCAAAATATCGAATTTCCACCAGAACACTGACCATTCATGTAACTCTTAAATTGCAAATCAGATATTATACTGTTTTCTTTTTAATTTTAAAGCAAGTTTTCAATTAAGTTTCTACTACTTTTAAATATAAATATTATTATAACAGTAACTGCGTATATAATTTGTATATTAATACTGCGCAGTACCATATAGATAATTAATGTTTCACAGTTAACAAAAGTTAAGCAACGTGATTAGAGAATTCTTCTTGAATGATTATAGAACGGATACTATTTATTAGTATAAACATATTAATTCGAATATATTAAGATCTCGTTTAGCGCTTCCTCAATTAACGCTGATTATATATAACGCGATGTACTCAAAACCAAGAAAAATCTATATTAATTACTATTTAAATTTACTTTCTTCAATGCTGATTCCTTTCGAAATACATCATAAATGCTGAACAAAGTCTCATTATATCTATATTTTTTACTAAGTTTTAGATCATTTATTTCAAATTTATAAGTTTGTTTACAAATAAATAAAAATAATCCACAGACCTAATACATATTTAAATAATATTGTGATACAAAACAATAAAGTAGAATATGTGTTCATGAATGTAATTTTCATAACATTTTAATTTTGCGTTGAAATGGGATAAATAAGTAATGATAAACTTGTTTGAAGTATTCAAAGCAAATAAATAACGGTTCAATATTGTATTAAATCACTTATATCCAAGGTATTCAAATAATTTACTAATAAAATATTAGTAATAAAACTATATAAATATTTATCGGTAGCTTAATTTGTTAATGCTTCTTTATTTTATCATTAAGATTTTTTTATTTATAGTCATACCTCGATTAACGATTAGTTTGCATTCCACAAAATTACTTCGTTGTTATCAGTTGTAAAAATGCTATGGCCAAAAAGCATTTTTTTTTTCGATAAAGAAAGAAACTTAAAATATGAGTCTAACGTTTATTGTTAGTGATAATTAATTTTTGCATTTAACACTGACCTTTTAACAAAAACACTTAGGAAAATCAGGATAATTAAAAAAAATCTTTCGTTAACATTTTTACGCAAAAAAACTTCTTGAGTTTTGAGCTGCATTTTTGGATATCTCACAGGCCTTCGATAAAGTATGGCATCGCGGATTGCAGTATAAAATTATGAAGGTTCTTCTATACCATTTCTTCTAAATTATAAAATCTTATCTAACGGATAGATTGTTCTGAAAAAAGTTGCATGAAGAAGGCTCCAACCTTTTTCCAGTTGGATCTGGGGTACCGCAAGGAAGTGTACTTTGACCTATCCTTTATCTTATATTTTCATCGGACCTCCCAACACCTTATAAAATAACTATAGCTACTACTACAATGTTCTGTGATAGAAATCCAGAAATCGCCTCGCAAAATCTACAAAGAGCACTTAATCAGATTGAGGCTGGCTTAAAAAAGCTGACGGAATGAAATCGACTCATGTCACCTTTAAGTTGAGAAAGAAAACATGTCCACAAGTTACTTTAAATAATAAAGTATTACCGCAGAAGGATCATGTAAAATATCTTGGAATACCGGCTCACCTGGAAGAAGCACATGAAGAGGAAACAATTAGGTCTGAAATTCAGCAAACTGTACTGGCTACTTTGAAAAAAAATAGTGGGTAAACACTACATCCAAAAAAAACTTATCTTTGTTGTTAATGTTTCCTAAATCTTCTACTAAACAAACATCATTCAATAAATTTCAAACAATCTCTTCATCTATTGATTGAACCATCTGAATGTTTTCTTCTACAACTTCTGAGCAAATTTTGTCGGATGATTATGCGGAGATGACCTTTAATTGAAATATTTTTTTATGTTCAAGTAAGTAATAGGTAGAATTATCAATATCTCGAATCAAAGTTTGCCAAAAAATATTTTTTATATATTTTATTATTCTCATAAATTATATTATGAAAAGGCATTTTTATTATTGACAAATTGTAATCAAATATGTTTTCCATGATAAAAAAAATAGAACTAAGTTTTGATTACCAAATTTGACGAGTAACAAAATTAAAGTATTTTATAATGTTTGTTCAGTAATGTGTATTCGTAATTTATATTTCTTCTAGCTCAAAACGGCATTACATGCTTTTTGTACGTAATTACTTGAAGGATCATTAAGGTCATTCTAATGATACTGTTCGTTAGCAGCGTTTCTTAGGTGTAATATATATATTTTTTTGTAAAACAGTGTAAATTTGCGAAGTGCAGTCGTGAGATTGTTTATTGTTTCGCGTTTGGTTCCGTTATTTTCGGACACCGAGAATGGCTGTTTGTAATGGGAATAGTAAGTGAGTGAGCGTTGCTGCCCGTTCTAAATCTGTCCTTAATGAGGCTATTAACTAATCACAGCGGTTGAGCATTAAACGCGATTGTTTAATAAACGATGCGCCCCCGAAATGCGCATCTGGCCATAGTTATTTAACACTCTGCCAGATTCTTTCCACACCGGGCCACTCATGCTGGAACAACACAAATAAACACCTTCTCCCTCGTTCGCTCGCTCGCTCACTCCAACACATGCATTTCAATAGCCATATGCAGACCTAGGCATACACATACATAGACAGACATTGACAGTTCATCAACTTTCACGCATCCACTTTCAATGGTTGAGAACAGCAGCAGCAGCAAGAGCAGGCATACTTTTGTAGAGGAGAGGGATTCGAGTGGCTGCAAGCAACCACACCACGGCCACGATGCAAGAAGTGTTTATGTAACACTTGCCTGTTAATTGCTTGTTTAATCCGCAGCACTTTTATAGAGCGTTCCAGAAAGCACTGCAGACTTCAAAGCCATATACAATGATGCCTCGCTGTTTCCAGTTCTCATAAATAGGGAAAATGCTCATTGTTCAGCCATTCACAAACACCTCATTAACGTGAGTAGGCACGAATGTTACGCAACATCAATGACTTTCTTACATATCAAATAACATTTACTGCATTTTCAACATATTTAAAATAATTTAAGTTAACAACTTATAACTATTTCATTGATTTAAGAAATTTAAAATGATCAGAGCCAAAAGTTTTAATGTTGTTTTAATACTTTTTATGTCCGTAACTATTGTTATAATTATATAATATTCAATATACTGTAAATATGAACTTTATTATGAAAATATACATTATTTTGTTGTTTTATTACGAGTATTTATACGTAATTTCATAATTTTCATTTTTTCATATCTTTAATACAAAATATTTGTTTTATAAAATATAAATCTATTTTTATACTTTAGTTGCTTTACAAAATTTATGAGAAAATTTAGAGAAATATAAAATATAATAAAAACGGACGCACTCCATTATTTAATAGATCATTCTACGTATGTATAATGCCTGAAAAATGACTAATCCGTTTTGAAAATTCAAAACAAACTAAATTTTAACTAAGCAAAATACAACTAAATTCCAATCAAATAATACACAAAATTATTTTTTTTATAATCAGTCAAGTCTCTTTTTCTGTTTTTTTCTATTTTATTTAGTCCTGTTTCAAATAGTCCGGGATAAACCGCTGTATATTTTAATTGATACCAAAGTCATAAATAAATGTTAATATTGACTGTAAAAAATATAATTAATCGTAAAAAATAAAAAGCGAACAAAAATAGATGTCATTGAACAATGAGTGTATTTATAGTTATGTAATGTTCGCATTTCTAGCAGCTTAAATCGTATTGAAATGAGGCCGATCTGGCACTAATTCATTCGTAATATTTACCAACAAGATTTGATATTAACATACATATTTTAAGTCATAAAACAAAGATTTATTAGATTTTGAAATTTATAATTGGAAAAAAGGATGGGTCAATAGGATATCGAATCATTGATATATAGCGTTATTCCACGAAACAAAATAATAATCATCATAACAGAACATTTAAATTTATATTCCAATAATAATTAAGTTAAAATATTAATAATTTATATTATAATTTGATTTTTTTAGTTTAGAATTAAATTAAAGAATAATAAATTAATTACGTTAATGTAGTAAATAATCTATCAATTAAATTTAATTTATAAATATCATATATTTTAATGATAATTTGTTTTCGATGTAGAATGGTTTATGCGATATAAGTTATAAATATATCAAGTGGCGCGCATTTATAGTTTAATGGCTGTTGATTAGCAGCAATAAATATCCTTCTCAATCGGATAGAATTGAACCGATTATTGCCCAAGGAAATCTATTGCACAACAATAAAGCAAAAGCAATTAACGTATGTTGAATCGCTGCACTTGATTCGAAGGACTACGCTGTAGTGTGTGTATATGGCAAAAAGGGGAGAGGTGTACGCTGTTACGCAACGGGTAACCTTATAAAGGTATTGGGCATTTGGGTCGGAATAAATGTATATCGTTTTTCAATTATCCGAGATTACAATTACTGCGAATAAATCATTTATGATACGAAGCATGAAATGGGCGCACATTAAATTGTAATGCCTTTCATTTCGGAATCATTCCAGCCAACTTATTAGTGGCCAGAGACTACAGAGAACAACAAGCAACACAAGAATAAACAACAACAAGAGCAACGGCTCTATTGCGCAACGAACCATTTGCGTTCGCATAAATCTATCGCTTTCTTAATTTTATTGTCTGGTCTACGCGTGATTTCCATGGTCTATCCGAATCCATTTGGCACATTGTAAAATTAGTCCGTGTACTCATCCCAGGATTAATTGCCACTATGCCGAGAGCGTAAACATTTGCTACATTAACTTGATTTACGTGCTTTAAGGAAAGAAGTACCGAAAGATAAATTCACTACGCAGATGTCCCACAGTTAGTCTGCAAAAAGTACATCTAAAATGGGCTACATTTATTATACTAATACATATATCTGTAAAATTAATAATTACTCATTTATCTTACCGACTATGAATAAAGACATTTTCTGTATTCATATTTACTTAACAATAATAATAATAACACATACATTTCATTTATTTATAAGTTTATATTCTTGTCACTAATTTATGGTTAAATTAATTTACAGTATATTCTATTAGTTATTAATTCAATTACTATATATTTTTTCATTTAACAAATATTTTCATCCTACTTGTAACAAATTACAGCAATACCTCGCATAGTTCGAGTAATTCAGGGCAATATTAAGGATGTTGCTGGCGAATTAAAATTCCTTTTTTTGTGAACCAAATTTTATTGCGCAACTTAGAAACTTAACCACAAAATATATATATCGGAGCGTGATACAAATATGCAAATAAACACATCTCGTGTTCGTATCAGGAATACGAACATTCTTGGATTTAGGGGGAATCCCCTGGCCGGACTTATGTGAAAGTAAAATAGTAGCAAAACAGGAGAATGGATGGATTTTATAACTAAAGTATTCGGGTATCTTCGAGGCTGTTGTATAACAAATTTTTTCTTAGGACCCAAAATGTCTTGTGAGCTTGTGAGTTACTTATCCGCCAGTATCCCGGACTATTTAAAACCGTACTAATCGAAGTACACAAATATTTAATATTAATAAACCCCACAAAAAGTAAGTAACTTATCGTTTACTTATAAAATAATAAGTTTGTTTCATAATGGTAGTGAATCCCGACTGATCGAAACCGTTATTACTGTAATTACAATTACATTGAAAAATATGTTTAAAAAATTACTTTTGAAACTTAATAGCTAAAATAACTTCATAGTGCATTTTCTAGAAAAATAATGAAATAATCTTAATTTTTATCTTTGAATTATTTTTTCTAGTTTCACTTCAATAAAAAGTAGCAAACTGTTTAATATTATTAAATGTGTTGCATATCTAAAAAAAAATATTATATTTATATCAATTTTTTTTATTGAAAAAGTGCCTTTTTATGATTATTTACTCATTATATAGATTGATATAATGATATTAATAAGGCATAATAATATTATTACCATTATTATTGTAATAAAGTCTTTTAAATTAACATACAAGATTTATTCAACCAACATTGTAATTTTATAATTAAAGGAATATTTATATTCTAATTAATATTAATATGTATGCAAATAAATCCTATTAATTATTTTTAATTGATGCACTATATTTTATTAATAAAATATTAAATATTAATAAAAAAAAATCATCAGAATGTATAATCGACAAAATATTTATTTACTATTTAATAAGGATAACACACGGACTTAACTAACGGAAGTCTGAGGAATTCTTGACAGAATGATGAATGTTTCACTCAAATTTTTTGTACGATAAAAAACGATAGCGTGAAATATATCAATTTTAGTAATGGATGTGAAAAAATCTTAGCTAGAAGCATTTTAAGACGATTTATCCAATAAATATTATTTCTGCTATAATAAAAGTAAGAAAATTATAAAAAAAAACTAAATTATATAACAATTTTCAATTGATTAAAATAACCAATATTCATTTTATTAATAATTGAACTAATAAGCTATTCCGTTTTAATATTATTTTTGTGCATTTTTAATAAAGTGTTCGAGTGTTAAGAAGCATACATAAAGATTGTTCCAAGTTATCTAATGATAAGCGCGAGAACGTGGCGTTGGACATTTGTGTAAATATTGTAAATCAAATGAAATTCTGGCATTTCTTGAAGAATTCAAGAACGAGAAAAAAAAAGAACCCACCTCAGGCACCGCCGCATCATTTGACGTTTCCCTCAGCTCAGCTCGTCATCTCCAGAGGACCATATTTACTTATGCCGTTCAGTCTTAAGTGTTTAAATATTTGATAGTATTCTCCCACGCGAGAATGGAAGGAAGATCACAAGATTATACACTCACGGCTCTTCCCTCCTTCTCTTCACCGTTTTCTCCTTTCTCAACTTTCGGAAAGATCGTGTAAAGCGTGTAAAACGTTCGAAAGCGAGTCGTAATTTCAACCGAAAGTATTCAACTATTAAGACGTTTTAACAGTGCCCCAATGCTAATATTTTTGTTGGTAATTTCAGCTTGTTTACCGGATCAATAGAAGTCCTAATAGTAACAACCTCAGCAAGGGAATTAAGAAGTTTAGCACGGATGTGTTATTTAACAGCTGTTATGAGCGTGAATTGGTTGTTTGCCCAAGCGACTCGCTAAATGGACCAAGTAAAATGTGCAATGCATATTATTTACCCCCAGAACAGAAGAACTTTGTGTATAGGCTTTAATAGCCACTATAATGAATTTCCTCCATGTCTTGGCACCTAGGACTCCTCTGGTTGCATCGGACTTATAAATCTCTCGAAATATTCCACATGCTCTCCGCACTCACCGAGTGTATTTATAATATCATTTTCGCATTTCACACTGTTTCATTTTCTTTTCAAGGTTTTTTTTTTTACTTAAATTAACGACCTAGACAATTGGGTCGGATTTAATTAAGCGCTGCATTCACTTGCACTCTTTTTCTAGATCCATTTATTTGTTCCTTCATTAAAATTTCTTACACGCAACCGCACAACCTTCAACAACAGTTAATTCTTATTACATCTTTAAATAGTTTTTGTGTATACTCTACTTATGTTTATTCAAATACATCTGTTAAGATATTCTAACATTATGCATAATTACAACAATTGATTAATTTACTTCTTTTTTTCAATGAAATAATATAAATTATACATTTCTATTTGTATATAAAAAAATATATTTATAATAATCAATTAGGGAAAGTATTATAGATGTATAACACATTATTTTTTTATCGTTACGGCCCTATTTCTGCTACTCTTTAGGTGATTAGCTAGTTAGTTGTTAATTAAATTTAAGTTGTCATGGAGACCGATCATATTGACAAGAACTGACAGTTGCCATGGAGACCGATCTCCATGACAACCTTAATACATATAATGTAGATGCAAAACATTCCCACAATTTACTTAATACATAGATAGATATTTAAGTTACTAACCTCTTATATTGCTTTCTATAATTTGAAATATTTAAGAACGTAATTAGTGGTATTACAAAATCATAATTTTTGCATAACCAATTTGATACATATATTTTTTTAGATAAATTGCGCATTAATAAACGCATATATTTTGTTGTATAGATACAAAAAAACTTAATTAAATGTAATGAGTAAAATTACTAAATTAAAATTTTCCACTTTCTAAATTATTTATTACGCAAGTTATATAAATAAACATTCTTGTAAATAAATTAGTTCTCTGAACTAAAATTATTTTCCTAATTCAAATTGTAAAATTACTTGTAACGTGAAATACAGACGTTTTAAGTTAAAATTAATTTTCATTTTATAAAATAAAATTTATTTTTTTAGTTTTAAAATATTTTATTAAATTTATGATTCATTTAAAATTATGCTGAAAATATCAAATTTTATTGCATTTACCAATCATTAGTATACAAGAGCTATAAAATATATCGAAAATGCAATAAACGTCAGCAATAAGTACTATTAACACAAATCGTTACAGCATAATTTATAATATTCTTACAAAACCAATTAAAATATACACAATTTTAGTATATTAAATATAACTTCCTCTATTATATACTCCATTGAATCTATTTTTCTTAATTTATTTATTTTTTAACTTCACAATAAATTATTTTAAACTCAAAACTCTTGATAAATTACGTTTCACGTATAAAATTAATAATTTGTCGCATGACGAGTTAATTGATTATAAACTGAATCTATTAATTAATATAAAATAATTGCTTTAATAATGAATGCAAAGTTTTTCCAATTAATTAATTTTAACAAGGTTAGAAAATTGATTGCATTTATAAACGGAAATAGTAAATATTGCATGCAGAGAATATTCTATTATTAAGTAATTATTTTTAAATTATAAATACGTAATAATAATTTAAATGATAAGATAATTATGATAAATGATCTGATTAAATTTATATAAAAATATTATAATAATTAAAAAATAAACAATGATTTTTTTTAATTACTTCAACTAAAAGAATGTTAAATAAGGACATAATTATTATTAAGAGTTAAATTGTAGATTTATATCAGGAATAATTAAATTCATAATACATATTTCAACAAACAATTTAATAAACGCAGGTATGGCGCAGCTAGAACCGTGTGCGATGATTATCTTGAGGTATGTTAATTTGCGGTTAGTTTATAATATGTTTTAAGCATAACAAATGATATTTATGTGCGTGTAGTTTGCATTAAATTTGGAAGATTTTTGGAGACTGATTCTAATTTAAGAAAAATAAAAAGTCCTGATTCAATTAATTCAAATTTCTTTAAAGTTCACTAAACTTATAATTATATGAAAAATGCAGAAATTGTTGATTTATTTTTAAGTTAATGATTTCTTTCTAATTATAAAAGAAAACAAAAAATTAAATTGAAAGTTTATTCGAAATCGCTTTACGCATTCAAAAGATAGAGTTTATTTTTGTATAAATTAATTACGTCTCAAAACGAACGTTTCAACTCGAAATAAATTTGTACACAGATTTCGGTAACTTCTGTTCCACTGAACCGATTATAAAAAATAAGCATTCATATTAATTCGGAGCTCCTATTAAATAATATGACATAATCAAATTTTTCATAAAATCATCCCCTGCAAAGAAATTATTTTTTTTTAATCAAGAAAATTAATTATTTTAATTGTAATTTTTTGAACGACTGCTACGTCCATAATGTTCGTTTTACTCTAGGAAGTAACCATTTAAAGTTTCATCGAAATCGCTTCACGTATTAAAAAGATAGAATTATTTTTTTGTAAATTGATTTCCTATCAAAACAAACGTTTCAGCTTGAAATAAACACAATTTGCACACAGATTTCGGTACTGTAATTTCTGTTCCATTGAACCGAATATAAAAAATAAGCATTCATATTGATTCGAGGCACCTAGTAAATAATATGATGCACTCAGATTTTTAATAAAATCATTCCCTACGATTTTTTTTTAATCAAGAAAATAAATTATTTTTATTTATTATTTTTTTAACTAAGCGACATTGTTAAATAAAGAGATTTAAATGAAAAATACTAATACGTATTATTTATTTTAATTTTATCTTGCAAATTATATAATAAATTATTTTTAATGGATTGCCATTCAATTAGAAAATAGGACTAATATTACTTTCGTAAGCTATTAAATATTAAGTATGAAGAGATAAAAATCTTGCTTAATCATATATTTCTTTTACTTTTATTGAAGAGAACAACTTCAGTTTTGTTCCTGACCATAAAGATTAAAAACCTGGTGGTCTATCGTTCCGCATCTAGTAAAAAGAGCACGAGAATTATTTTCTTTTTTTCTGTTTATCGTTAAGATGGTGATTATATGGTTTAGAAGGAAAAAATGCTCAAGGTGTGGTTGAATTTAATAATGTATGTATATAATATTTATACCAAAGTGAGTGAGAGTAAAGCCTATCTCTCGGGCAGCTCTCGCAACACGGCAATAATTATAAAAGGGAATGAGCAAAAATATAATATCATAATTATATTCCCCACGGTATACGTATGGGTGTGTATATGTATATGAAGTCGTAAATTGATCTACCACACAATTTCAATTACCGATGGCCGGGCTCTCATTGTATATATTAAAGATTATAACCATGTAATAAGTTAACGTGACGCGCCGCTAACTCGAAATTAATGCAAAACATGAAACCGGAGAGGACGAAAACATTATAATTTCCTTTCGGTTCCGGTCACTCATTTTATGCCAACTTCACAACATTATTATATATATATACATGCAAATACCCACACACACAGTTCGGACTTTGCTGCATGAATAACACTTGTTTTACTTGAGAAAAACAAAATGGACCGGAATAACCGTTCTACTCTTTCTTGCAAACTTTAATTACAGTAAATGAAATATTTATTTCCTTATTATATTTTATATTTATTTAGTTTTGCTTATTTATTTATTATATTTACAAATAGTAATTCTATACAAAACGTTAAACTAGCTAACAATAATTTACTGCAATGCATCACGCGATATTTGTTATAAGTTAATTATCAACAAATGTATGATTGCTTTTCAAAACAATAGCAAAAGTGACTAACTGAAAACTGTAATATATACAAATGTTTTTTATTTATTTAAAAATTATTTAAAATTTCTATTAATTTTCTATTAATTAGTAATTTTGTTGATCAAATTTAATTTTAAACAAATTATTATTTCCAAAGAAACAGACGCAAAATAAACAACTAACAGAAAAATTAAACAAAAGTAAACTCATTAGATTAATTTTTAAAATAATCTTGTTTTAATAATTTCTTAAAAAATATATATTTTCTCAAAAAGTCCTTTAAATAATACTTTAAATTTATTTATCCACCCTAATGAGAAGAAACTATTAATTGAATCACCAAAAAAACACAAATTTCTGTCTTTTAAAATTTCAAGAAAAATAATAAAATAAATTATTAACAAACAAAAAATATACTGAATATACAAATTAAATAAATAGAATATATTTCTATATATTTTATATAAGTTTTAAAATATTTTATGTAAGTTTTAAAATTATTTCAAACTTATATTTATATAATTACATAATTGTTTCATTAAATATTGTAATTTTTATTTTAATTTTTTGTTATCATTGATCAATATTACTATTAAAACTTATAATTCCGGAATTCCATGAAATAACTAATGATTTCATGAAATACCGATATAAATTATAAAATAGTTTTCTTATTTAATACTTTAACTAGTTATTATTTAGAAAACGCTTACGCTGTATTTAATGTGTGCAAAAAAATGCCTTACCTAATAGCAAAAAATATATAATGCTAACTAAAGTGTTTATATAAATATATTTATTTGTTATCATTTTTTAATTATTATATAATTACTAAAAATATAACTAATTCGTTATGTTATAATATCCGTCCATTCTATATATTTCATATTTTATTTTGTACAATTATAATATTTTACTGAATAACTAAGTAATATTCTGAATAACTAATTGAAGTATCAAACTATTACATAATTTAACAACCGTAGATTTTATGAAATAACTAGTTATTATTTGATAAATGTATATTTATTGCTATACAAATATTGTTTTTTTTATAAGATATTTATATTGGATTTATGGTTCAGTTTTAATAAAACTAAATAGAAAATTTTCTATTTTTGGTTTTAAATTTAGCTTTAAAATATTAAAAATGATATCCCATTATTTCTTCAAATTTTTAAATGAACACGAAATTCTCCGGTATAATTTTTAAAATTCTAATTTTTCTGGAATGCTGCAATTTCTTTTTATTTAGAAATTTTACTTTTATGTAAAAGAAAGTAAAATATACTAAGAGCAAAAGCAAATAACGACAATAAACAAAATTGCTAGAATGAAATTAACATTCAAGTACAAACACATAACATTATTTTAGTTCTGTATTATTTATATTTATATTTTGTATAATTGAAGAATTTATTTAATTATTGATTTTTCTGCCCAAACTGTGTAATAATTACATATTATTTATTTCAGGAAAAACTTCAACTTTAAACATTTTATCGAAGTATTATGATAACTTGTATAAAATATACCTCAAAGTAATTATTACATAATTTTAGATAATAGATGATCTCAATACAATAATATAATAAGTATTTTTTTTAATGTATACAAGACGAACTCTTTTCAAGAAATATTAAAAAAAATAAATGGTTCCAAACCGTTATTTGCTTTTTCCGAAGAAAAGTAAAAAAAAAGAAGAAGTAGAAAATAACGTCTAAAACAAATTAATATTTAATGTTTGCTTTTTGAAGAACGAAGGTAAAACGCAATGTGTGTTTTGAAATTACGAAACATGTGAGCAAATAGCTGGTACGATATTCCTTCTTATTTTCCATCCGCAGCTCTCCCTCGGTTTCTTTCATTTCGCTATGTACTTAAAAGTTCGTTTAATCGTTCGCAATAAATTCGGATTCGGAATTGAACTTTGTCGAGATTTATGGCCCGTTGCGCAACAAAGATTTTGCTAGCCGATGCAGCAATACAATTCGCTTTTGTCGTATGCACGTCGCATGGTTTGCGCGCCTTTATTGATTTGAGACGTGACCATAAATTGGAATCAATTTGAAATGCATGATGCAGTCAGTCAGTCAGTCAGTCAGTGTGCGCTCTCACCGATTGCAATGGAAAATTAATAACACAATTGTTATGCAATCAATTCATTCTCAATTACTTTAAATTGATTTTATGCACATTTATCTTATTTAAATTATGTTTTATGTTACTGTAGCTTCTTTATATTAAATTCATAAAGTAAATCAAATTTTCTTAATAAAACTTAAATAAATCAATTATAAAAAAATAGATATTAATATATAAATTTGAGGTAGAATTTTAATTACTTATAAAAGCTGATCAAAATTTCCAAAATTGAATAAAATACAATTTCAGTAAAAACCACAGAAAATGCATTTAAATAATTGTTTTATATAAAGGTTTATTTAAATTAATTACTTATTACGAAACAGCTAATTAATAAATAATATAAATACATTGATTAATTATGGAAAACAGTGAATTAAAAATATTTAATGTTATTTATTATAATGATGTAAGTGAAGAAATATTTCTATTTGGTGCATATATCAGCATTAAACTAACTAGTTTTTTTTCATAAAATACTGATTGAATTATAGAATAGTTTTATTATTTAATAGTTTAAGTAGTTACAACTAGTTATTGCATGAAATACCGGGAATTTACGTTTAACAGTGGCAGATACATAAAGTAATATATAAATCTTTAAGGAAAACATATTAACTTTTAATTGAACTTAAGTTCTTCTAATAAATTGTATAAAAATTGTGAAAAGATAAATTGTAAAAAAAAATATTTCTTACTTTAAATACAGAAAAACGCGAATTTGTTGCCTCTGGTATTTTAGATTGTATAGTATAAAACCTTATATGTAATCAACTTTAACGAGATATTCACAACAATTTAATTTAGTACAAATATTATAACAAAAATATAGTGAATGTTATGTAATATACATAATATAATTGAGTAATAGTTTCTATTCAGTGAATATAGAAATTAATTTATAATTCCTTAAGAAGAAATAGTTACTTTTTGGCTTATTGTAATTGATATTAACTCCTTTAACGGTCTAATAAATGTTATAAAATTTGAGAAAAGATGAAAGGAAAATAATTGTAAAAAAAAGTATTTCTTACATTCAATACAGAAAGACGCAGACTTGGTTTGATGCCTCGGGTATTTTAGATTGTATAGTATTTGAAACGTTTTATGTAATAACATTCTAAGACATATTCACAACAAATTAAATTAGAGAATATTCATACAATTATTATTTTTTTTAATTTTAGAAAATATAGTTTAGAAAAAAACGAGACGTGAAAGTGTGGTAATACAGACAACAACAAAACTTTACATAATTTAAATAAGATGTAAAAAGGTTCAATTGAATCTTTGACTTACGTATGTTGTAAATTGAGAAAAATTAAAGTATAATAATAGTAGAAAAGTATTTCTGAATTAGAATATAGAAAACTAATGAACACAGATAAATATATTTAAAATTATAAAGTTTAGGTTAAAAAATTTCAATTAATTTTCTATTATGATTTAAATTAAATTCACTAAATTAAATATGAAATTAATAATAAGTATAAATTGCAGTCATAAAAATAAATAAATTTAATTAATAAACAGTATTGCGAATAACAATTACAAAATATGTTTTGTTGGTTGGAAGAAATAAGATCGTAATAATATAATTAAAAAAATATTTTTTATCTGCACCTTTATTGAGTTTACAGGCTAATTAATTAATTGCAAAAGTTGTATGTAAATATAAAAACTATATAATTAAATATGGATATATACTAGCTAGATATTATTTATATACACTGATAAAGTAAAGAAAGTAAAATAATTATAAAAGTTTTACTAATTTAGTCGATGCTGCATGTTTTTCAGATTAACACAATATATAAATGTAGAAAAAATAATTTAAATATTTTATTTCATAAAATTATATTTTAAAATGTAAAACTAGAAATATGGGTTTATTAATTTTAAAACTCTGATAAAATGGAGATTCAATTGGCTAAAATAATAATAATTATGTGAGTGACTAAAAAAGATATGCATTAGACCATTTAGATAAAGCTATTGAAGCGCTGTGACTTAAGTTAAGTCATCATCAATTTAGTTAAAATATGTTTTTTTTATGTGCACTAAATACTTTAGTTTTGTTATTTAATAAATTTATTATCAATACTGTCTTTTTGTAAAGCTGAAGGATTCATATACGAAAAAAACTATTTTTTAAATTGTCTTAATTGTGGTAGAGATGAATGTATGTTTAACAAAAAAAAACTAATCTGAATGCATTAGATAATTTGGATAAGATAAAATGAAGATCTATGAGAGCAGTGACTTAAGTAGGGTGTGCTAGTTTATTTCGGGGTGCGCTGAGAGCGATTGCGCAATAATTGATGGTCGGAGGGGTTGTTTGGTTGGTCGGTTTGAACAATGTACAAGGGAATAGGTATAAAAAAGTATGTGAAAACTTACCACCATGATGAGGTGATGGGGGTAATAAGCAGAAGGTAAACAGGCACGAGCACGGCGTGCATGTCCGCGCGCACACTCACTGCACCCAGGCGAGCCCCATGACTGCCAGCCCAGAACCGCGTGTGGGACCCGCCGCTCACCTGTAAAACCAGCCGTCTGCCGCATGCGCAACGCTTTTGTTATGACCCGTGCTTGACCTGCGACCCCAAAAATACCCGACACGCCGAACGCGGGAGGATCACCGGGTCCGACGCTGCGGAGGCGCTCAACTATCTACACCAAGACCAACCTCCTCAACCACACGCACCCCAGCCTAAACGACAATTAAAAAAGAAAAACATCAAAACCCGACAACGGCCACACATCACCATCATCCACACATCAGACAATTGACGAACGCTACTTAAGTCACTTAACTTTTACATTCCTGACGTTAGATGGATACGGATATTTTTAAACCCAGTTTTATACACTTGCCTTGTGCGTTTATGCGTGTTTCTCCTCCTACTCCTCCTTTTTTTTTTCATTCTACTCTTTTCCTCGTTTTTGTTATTCCAATCTCGCTCCCGGTTTCGCTTACGTACATCAACTTATCAGCACTTTGTAATTACCGGGTAATGCCATTTGTTATGCCAATTACACTCGCATTCAACGTGAGCGGCGGAGATTTCTTAATAATCCAATTATGGATTTATCATCGCACAAGAATTCCATTCGCAGCTCTTTTTTTCTCAATTTACTCCTAATTTACGTTTCACACGTAATGCTTATTAATCTCTCACGAAGAAATCTATATAAGGTGAAAGATTGCAAATATTATATTAATCAAATAGATGTTTATTTTTTTGCCTTTTTTTTTCATTTACAATGCATTATAAGTAAAGTTGATGGCGGTTGACATTAATTAGACATTAATATTATTTTTATATTATAGTTCAAAACTTAATATGTTTTTATACTTATAATAAAATGAACTCAACATATTAATGTATGATTCTAACACAATTCAATTCACTTTATTAATTTGTATACATATAATAACTTTAAATCATCTTTTAATAATAATATTTATTGCAGTAATAAATTACAAAAATAATAAAAGCAAACAAACTTAATTCAATAAAAATAAAATTCAACTGCTGCAAAGTGGTATTAGTAATTTTATTAGATTAGATTTTCTTACACAAGATTTTTTAACATAATTTTTGGTTATTCCGAATCACTTATTTGCTGTTTTTTTAAACATAAAATTTCTAGCTTAAATTTCTGTACATCCAGGTTATTTTAAAATATTTTTTTATTAAGTAATACAAATTTTGTTAAGGTAAAACTAATACATACAGATTTATTATTTTTTACTACCATATTTCAGCAATTTTCAAATATATTTTATTTTTCTTGATTTTAAATTAAATTTAAATGCAATAATTGTTTATAATTCATTTCTCATTTTTTTCTAAGATAAAAAAAAATAAATACAAACACACCAAAATAATATTTTGCTTCGAAAATGCCTACACTTATTTCATATTTGCTATAAAATTTTACAAAAAGTAAGTAAGTTAATTACAAAAAGTTCTAAAATATTGTTCTGGATTTGGTATATTATAATCATATTTAATTGTTTGATTTTTGGTATTTGTAACTCATTTTAGTTTCAACTATTGTAAGTTTTTAACAGAAAATTTAAAGCATTTAAGATTTTAGGAAAAATTTAAGATTATATAAATTTTGTGATGACCTATATGAAAATATAGATAAAAATAAAATATAGAATTTTATAAATTAGTTACTTCGTTTTATATATTCTTAAAAGTTTGTGTTATTCCAAATATATAAAAAAAAATAAGGTTAATTATCAATTTTATTAATCATCTATTTGATATTAAAATTATGTAATTAAGAATAGCATTTCAGAAAAGCGGTATGTGAAAATTTACGACAAAGTCATCTCTAAAATATTACTTAAGTAGTCTTTCGATCATACTCATATTTTTTATAAAAATATTGTTAGAATCTAAGAAATTCGTAATAGAATTATAAAATCAAAGTAAAACTTTCACTTTTTATTATATAAAGGAAATATTGAATAGATACCAGACAATTATTGATTAAATGTATTATAATGGATTTTACGTAACAGCGTCTAAATGTCCATGGCTTTAAATGAATTAGACTCAAAATATGATCAGAAATTGTAGGAAGAAAATAATATTCAAGAAATTAGTCGAAATAGTAAAGAAGTTCTATAGTAATCAATTCCAAAATCATTCTTCACTTTTCTCTTCCAAAATCCATGCTTTTTTGCCTAAAATGTCCTAGAACAGCGTTTCCCAAAGAAGATCTGGAATATGTATACTATATTTTTAAGATGAAAGCCTAGAAAGTGAGTCGCAATGATTGAAACTTTAAGAATCTCAGCCCTAGAAGATCTTGAAATCACCACCTTCTTAATCTAAAATTCCTTCAAACATAAAAACTTAATTTTGAATTGATTGATTATTTTTTATATATGCATTTGTATAACAATAAAACCTAAAAATGTTCACCGCTCAAAAAACTAATAAACTATAAGGAAATCTTAATTGTAAAAGAGAAAATAAATTTAAAAAATATTTTATCCAAAGTTTCATAAAATAGGTTCCAAATATGTTGATGAATATGATGTTAGACATTTATTGAAAGCAGAAGATGATGGTTTTTCAGTGAATGTTAGCAACAAAGATAAAATTAAATTAAAGAAATGTCAACAAAAATAAAGATACAAGACAAAACTGTTTATCTTTAGTTACTACAGATTAGTTTACACTTTTTTGAATGATAAAATTACATTGGAATTTAAAATGACTACTTACTAAATTGTATAATATTTACAGAGTTATATTAATAACATGTGTAACTGTGCAATTAATATTTAAATAAGAATTAATTTTATTTGTTGAAATTTCCATCCGATTCAACGGATCATAAAATATGATGTCAAAATAACAAACAGACTGCAAATTAAAAAATGAAATAACATATTATTAAAAACGATTTAATACGTCTGCCCGGGTATGCAATAAATTAACTTATAAAAATTAATACAAAAAAAAACAAATATTTTAAGGATTTCCAGTCAATTAAAGCAGGAAAAGAAATGTATTATTTATTATTATTATTTCACGTCCGCCGTTGCGTTTCTTGAGATGGTCGGTAAATCGTTTTTATTTATTTCGTATATCATTTATGACGCTTAATATTTTTTTTTGTTGGTAATTTGTTATAAAATCGTGCACCTGTTGTGTTTACGTGTGTGCGTTTTTAATTTCATTTATTTATTTATTCGGTGCATAATAAACTGTAATATATGAAGTATATAAAATGTCATAATTAAAAGCTCATTACGTGGCCGGGGAATGCTTGAGTAAACAGTTCTTATCTGACCATTAAAAGCTGCTGCTGCTGCTGCTTCTGCTGCCGTTGGTGCTGCTTCTGCTGTTAAGGTCTTCGGCCCGTTCTCTTCTGTACACCATTCGGTGTCACATCAGAATGATGAACTTATAAAATCGCGGTTACGGTGGGCATATTCGTTCTGATGTTTATTAGACAAATTTAATCGCGATCATAAACATAAAAGTTGTACGATAAAACCACTTTTATATGGGTGTATTATTAAACATATCCACTCAGCCATATCACACACACACACACACTCATACATATGCACTCATCCGAAGTTGTGTCTAATTAGTGGAGGCGATAAATCAGATTGCCTTCTATTTTTACCAAAACCAAAAAGATTCTTAGCTTTTAATCTTAATTGATGGATTTGATATATGCGTGAGAGAGTGCCTCGAGCCAACAGCCTTTTTAATTCGTTAGCTTCTATGTATAGAAATAATTGTTGGACTGGGAGACTTTCCTGTTACGCAATAATTGTATCAATATGGCTTGACTATATATAATAGTGCGGATAATGAGTTCCGCCAATATCCTGGACTGTTTGAAACAGGACTAATCAAGGAATTAAATACATCCAAAAAATGAATCCTCTGAAAATGAAAATCGTCATTTAGTGTAATATTTTTTATAATTTATAATTTTTTCTGTTACGCAATAATTGTATACAGTAATAGTGCGTATAATAGGTTCCGCCAATATCATGGACTGTTTGAAATAGGACTAATCAAGGATCTAAATACATTCAATGAATAAAACCTCTGAAAATGAAAATAATTATTTAGTGTAATATTTTTTATAATTTATAATTTTGACATTTTTTCTGTTACGCAATAATTGTATACAGCAATAGTGCGGATAATAAGTTCCGTCAATATCCTGGACTATTTGAAACAGAACTAATCAAGGAATTAAATACATTCAAAAAATGAAACCTCTGAAAATGAAAATCATCATTTAGTGTAATATTTTTTATAATTTATAATTTTTTCTGTTACGCAATATTTGTATACAGCAATAGTGCGGATAATAAGTTCCGCCAATATTCTGGACTGTTTGAAACAGGACTAATCAAGGAATTAAATGCATCCAAAAAATGAAACCTCTGAAAATGAAAATCATCATTTATAGTAATATTTATTTTGTTACGCAATAATAGTATACAGCAATAATGCGAATAACAAGTTCCGCCAATATCCTGGACTGTTTGAAACAGGACTAATCAAGGAATTAAATACATTCATAAAATAAAACCTCTGCAAATGAAAATCATCATCTAGTGTAATATTTTTTATAATTTATATTTTTTTCTGTTACGCAATAATTGCGGATAATAAGTTCCGTCAATATCCTGGACTGTTTGAAACAGAACTAATCAAGGAATTAAATACATTCAAAAAATGAAACCTCTGAAAATGAAAATCATCATTTAGTGTAATATTTTTTAATAATGTATTATTTTGACATTTTTTCTGTTACGCAATAATTGTATACAGCAAAAGTGCGGATAGGTTCCGCCAATATCCTGGACTGTTTGAAAAAGAACTAAATACATTCAAAAAATGAAACCGATGAAAAGGAGAAAAACTCATCATTTAGTGTAATAAGTTTTATAATTTATTATTTTGAAATTTTCCAAATCGGACTACAGTAAAGCCGGACTATGCGAGGTATTTTGCATTAATTATTAACTTTAAAAAAAAATGTATAATAAAAAAAGCAATTACACAATTTTATTTTCCTATGACATTTATCTAAATATTGTTAAAACGTATCAACATTATATCATCAAAATAAAATGATTCAATTAATTGTAGCAAAAATCTGGTAAAATATTGAAAAGAACTCCATTATTTATGTTCAAGCTGTTGGAGTGGATTATTTTGATTTGACTGTTATAACTTCAGTGACCTTGAAATTAATTTTAGAGCATGATCGTTTTAAAGCACTTAAACTTGAATCGAATTTGATACTTCGTCATGATCTGTTAAGTATCTATCGCGTCATAACTTTTGAAGTAGTTATTTATTTTTTATATTACAAATAAAAGATAAGTTATGTTTATTTTATCTATTAAAGTACTATTCGATAGAATCTTTTGCAATTTTGCCAAGTTACTGAAGTTATTTTTACTTACATTTATTTGATACTATCGCTAAAAGGAACAGCATGAGTCTATGTATAATTTTTACCTACATACTTTAACTATAGAAATCAAATAACTTAAGTTATTTAAATCATTTTTTATGACCAAGTAAAAGTGATTTATAGTTTGGATCTATGAATGTAGATCGTTGTAAGATTAAAAGCGAATTCACTATACTCAATTTGTAACTAAGAGATAATAAAAAGTTTCATGTTTAAATTATATTATTGCTGAAAGGTCAGTTTCTTACTGTTAAATTTAGTATTTGATTATTTTAGTTGATGTGTTTAGTACAAAATATCATCTTTTTGGCATTAAAATCATGTAATCAACAATAGTTATGTATTCAACTAATTAAGTCAAAATTTCAAATTTAAGACAATGCGATCTCTGAAATCAAACATAATTAATAATATTTTTATATTAATAATAATATATGTCGATACAAAATTAAACTTAATTTGAATCAATTTACATTAACTTTTTAGTAGGAATAATAATTCGATTATATTTATTCTATTTTAAATTACATAATGTTACCTAGTGATAGTTTAGTTAAAAGCTTCATTTTTTTTTTAATAGATGTAAAATATTTTAAAAAGTTTATATTTGAGGTTGATAAAATAGTTTGTTTCAAAAATACATTAAAACTTTTATTATATAAAGAAAAATTATAAAGAAAGAGAACATTTTCTCTGTAATAAAGTATGCTTATCGTCTGAGATTTCTTCTGCTCAAACCTGATTTCTTTGCTCTACTTTTGTATTTCATTAGAGATTTATTTGTAAGGAGCTGAACATTCCATGTAGGAAAAGTATCTCCAATTATTTGGCTAAATTTTTAGTGTAAAAATATGTTTTTTTTACTTGATGCAAATATTAAAAATAATTAATAAATTATTTATTAATTATTAATTTATTTTATGTGTATTATAATAATTAAAATGTATTGCAAATGTTAATAAATTCATATACGAAAGGCGATTGACCGCAGCTTGTACGCCCATATTATAATATTAATTACTCTTGGTTTAGTTTTTTTTTGTTGTTAAATTCAGTTTAAATTGTGATTGATGAGAAAGAGGGGAAAAATTGATGGTTTTAATTAGCGGTTCTATTTTTTTTGGTGAAGAGTATTAGTATGTTGTATGTGTGTGCAAGAGTGTGCAGAAGTCAGCGAGTTGTCAGCGCGAGTTAAAGGATCACTTGTGATGTTGAATATATTGAGTGGTACGCTTCACTCCTAATGAGTAGTGGTCGGGGATGTTGTTCGGTTCACGTGCTGTCAATCTGCATCCGTCCGTCTCTTCAACGGAGATCGGGAGACCGGAGAAAGTGCCCCACGTCGGGCACTGACAAATTTGCGAGAGACGTATTGCTTAAAGATACATCAATGTGTCCCGCCGCATTTACATACATCAGCAGATCTCTGATAATCTATCAGCAGATATCGGCATCCCTAATAGGCATGGTCCGATTGATTTGTGCGACGCAGCTAAGACAATGTTGAATGCGAAAGGCCATTAGCTCGAATGGGAATACTTCAGGCCTTACTTTTTTACGATTCCCTCCACCCAGAGCAACAAAGTATTACCATATATAAGGCATACCTAACTCGGGGACAATCCTTTTCTCCACTCAACTCAACTCCGCAGTCCGCGGCGAATCCAACGAGAAATAAAAAGAAATCAACAAAATCGCGCGCCACTCGTTTCCATTTCACCAGGCACATAAATCAATTCCGAGCCCCGGTTTCCCTGAATGCCTGCGCTTCCATCCAGCCAGTGCCAGCTCTGGCACCAGCATCCAACATCTTCAACATCAACCAACTTATCTCACTCCACTACACCTACTCTCTTCATCTCTCCAATGCGTGTAAATATTTTACAATATCAAAAGGCATCGAGTTGCCATAAATTATTTTTAAATTGCATCCCACGTTTCATTCCCCCGTGTGATTTTATTAGCTCGGTCGGAAAAGCGAAGTGCACTAAAAATAGTTGGGGAATGTATTTTATAGATTGCGGCCGGAAATCGAAATCGGGGCCTCTCTCAGCCACCTCCTCCATCCTCTCGTCCCCAGATGATAGCTTTAAAATGGCAATTTGCGCCATTAAACGCTTTTCATATCTGAATCGTTTATTTTTTTCTTTTGATTTATCTAAGGGAATATAAACGTATCCTGTTATAATAATCAATTACAGAACCAACGGATTCATTCACTGATATTCTATAATTACGCCTCGCTTTACACTTTATTTGTTATCCGATATTTATTGCTTCCATCGTTATCTGCTTTATTAATTGCAACTTTATGGTAACAATTTGCTTTCATGACTAGAAACCGCTCGTACGTTTCACGTTTCATTACCGCTGTTTGATATATCGAACATCCTGTATACATATATACGCAACTTCTAATTTAATCCTAGCATCAATCTATTCTAAACAATATCATCTAACCACATTCTTAACAAAACGACAGCACAAAAGAACATAAATTCAGGTCATCCCAATACACTTTGAAAATTATAACCTTGATTAAATTATTGATAAATTATTTATTTATTATTATATTGTTAAATTTAAAACAAAATAATTATAAGTAATTTAATAATTAGTAATAAACAAGATAATATTGTATAACACAAACATTTTAAATATAAATAAAAAACAGTGAATGGGAAAAAAATGTAGTAAATAGAAATCAAAATAAAATAACAATTCTAGAAAAAAACATACATTCTATACTAGGCTATCGACCTAGGTCTTTCCACCAGGTAACATTATTTTTTTTAAATATATTAATAGTAGAACTTTTTAAATTATTTTATCTCAATATTCTGATAGTAATTATTTAAAAAAAAAAACATTATTTATAAAATCATATTTATTGTATTGTACCCTTGGTCAGTTATGTAATGTTTTATTTTTCCTGGTTTATTATTATTATATTTATTGTATGTCTATATACAAAGGGCTATTGACCGCTGTCTTACCGCCCTTATTGTAACATTTATATATAAATAAATAATATGTACTTATAAAATCATAATAAACTACAAAGATAATTAACTCGTACGTTATTTTTTTTTGTTTTAATTAATATATAATTAAATGTTAATGAACTGTATATAATATTAATTACTATCAATGGAAAAATTTATATATGAATTTAGAAGTAATAATAATGTAAATTTACATTGATTGGTCTTTAATTTCTTGAAATATACATTGAAACAAAATTAAAAATAAAGAATGAATTATGAGTAAAAAAAAAATAATTGTGATGGGGAATGTATGATGTCAATTCACATTCACACTTCGTAGCTTCTTCAGCAAAAGAATCATGTATAAAAAATGATTTTTGTTCTAGCAGGTCACAATATTATTTCATAATCCTCAAATTTTTTTTCAACATTTGCTATCATTTTCACAAGTTTTGTCTATTTTTTTAGCAACAAGTATAACTCCAGATACAATTTCATCTTTAATTGGAGTAATATCCTATTTAATAAAACCAGTGTTATTCCCAAATTGATAGCCCTTTTGCCTAAATTATGGCCAAAAATTTGTTTAAATAAATAAAAAATAAAATGTTTGAATATTCTTTATTTTTCATTGATCAGTGAAGTAAAGTTGACTAAATTTGTTGCCTTTTTTGTTTGTTAATTATAATTCTGAATGATTAGAGTCACGAATTCTGAATACTGATTCATATCCAAGATTTGCCAGGTTATATGTGAGCTTCTTTTGATGTTTGCAGTTATAGAGTTATCGCCATGGGGCAGAGACACATATGACTCTCCGAGGTCTGCTCTGGTCTAGACACGAAGATGACATCCATGACTGCCAGACTGTTGGTGCGAGTTGGTGGAAAACGTTTAGTCTAGTAGCTAAATGGCTCCAAAAACTTGATAACTATAAATTGATACTAGGAAGGTATAATAGGAGAAGAACGGATCAATAGTAGATGAAATCCAGAAGGAGGAAACCCATCGCATAAGTGGTTTATATATTAAGTTAAGATTTACTTAATGTTTATACCAATAGATTGTAAATAAAATATTGTACGACATAAAAAAATCTAACAGATTATATTTATTACAAAGATTAAATATGATTATTAATCACATAATTACTTAGACATTAATTAATAGATAAAAAATTATGATTATAATTTATTGGCCAGAAACATATTTAAAAAAACAAATAAAATAAATATATAGTGAAAATTCAAAATATTCAAAAATCAAAACAGTGAAAAGCAACATCGAAAAAAAAATATAATAAATATTTTACGTAAAACATAAATATCATATTTTTTTGCATGAATATGTACTTCTATATTCTCTCTAGTGCTTAACAACAAAACATAACAAAAATACTTACAATTAATTGACACAAATATCTTTTCCCATGTTTACTTTAGTGCCTTAGGTTTGGGGTGTTTGGAAGGGTTTATAAATTCAACTTATAAATTTTTTGCATGAATATATTTCCAAAATATGACATAATTTTAGGGATATATAAATGTGTAATGGATAATAGGATTTCTTCTGGTGAATGTAAGGAAGACGTATCTATCGAGGAGAGAAACTTTATTTGTATAATAAATCATTTTAGGTCAAAAGTGAATTGTTTTTTTACATCTATAAAATTTAATGTTTTTTTGTATTGAAATTAAAAATCCATTTCGATAATTAACTATTGCTTTCTCTATGATATGCATGTTATTTCTAAATAAAAAACGATCTTTACATACTTATTCTCGTGTTTAAATTACGTGAAAAAATTACATTAATAAGTAAATTTTATTTTATATTAATACTTATTTATATTATTATTTATAAAACAGGAGTTTTTCTGCATAATTTGAATTAAATATTTTGATTATTCTAAATGTTACTATAAATCACACTTAATAAAAAGTCGCATTGTTAAATAATTATCTATTTTTTTGTATTTTTGTATATTTCCTTTTTGCAAAACAACTATTCTTAATGTCAATTAATAGCTAACCGATAATTATGTATTACCTCCTTGAATTTCGAAAACCGCAAATTTGAATCCGATATATTTATTACATTAACATAAAAAGAAGTACAATGCGCGGTTATGAATCAAGTAAACCCGTTTGCGGTTTTTCTTTTGGGTGAGGATCTATAAATCCTGCCAAAATGTCAAGGCTTTCAACGGCGTTACAAAATTTTCATAGCATTTCCGCAATTCTATGTTTAGTCGAACGCCTCGCGCCAATTTCCATGCAGAAAATCCGTGTTGATATTGGAACGAAATTATTATTATTCCACAAATTTTAGGTCAACCGATTTGTATATATCATATTCCGCGTAAATACCGAATAAATCTGGCCACCACTAGATAATCTGCAACATCTAAAACAAATTTATCCGAACGCAATTCGCGTTTATTTATAAACTGAATCTATTTCAGCATTTTAAATAACAAATTTCGTATGAGAAAAAGTAGAAACGTTTACTAATTCCTTTTATATTTGGTTAAATGCTCGACAAGAAACCGTTAAGCCCTTTTAGACTTCTGGACACCAGTTCCTTATTATCCGTGTTTGCTGAAACGTCTTCCTTTCCTTACATCTTGTTTCTTTTCTTGTGCGACAGTTTTCGAATCTCGGGTGTACTACCTTTTTTTTCTATTAGCAATGCAAAAAGGATGTCGCAGTTCTTTTCTATTCCTCTGCGCGTTGTGTACATTCGTGTGTATAAAAACACTGATGAAAGGCTTTCTGCAGTAAGCTGATCTCATGGATGAATGGTTGTCACTGCTGTTGCGAGTGGTACCCCGAGTAATCTAGGTAATAATGCGAAAGTGTACACTTAATACATTGTATCCGAAGTCTCCCCCTACCCATTTAATATAATACCTCTCAATATTTGGCAGGATAGGGCAGGTTATGTTTGACAAGGAAGTGAAGAGCATCTGCCCAATCATCCAGGTGCATTAATTTGATACTTTTAAAATACCCTAAAACATACCTCCGATACAAGGAAATGTATCAAAAGAGAAACATTACATAATAGTAATTATTTGTATATATTTTTTTGCCACTTTTTACTTCCCAAACTATAAAAAAAAAAAAAAAATTTATTTAGTTCCTCATTTTAATCCATTTCCAACAGTCTTAAATATTGACAGAATACTACTGTCTTTATAAGTAATATTTATTGCAAGATATTACACAAACAATTTGTGAGTATTTTAATTTTTAACCTTTTTCTACCATAATTGAATATTATTTATGAATAATATTTTACTTCTCTTTTTTTGGATAAACTAAAATTAAATATAAAAAAATAATTAAACTATTATTATGAAATAAATTTAATTAGATATTTAATATTACTTATAATTAAATAAAGGAAATATTAGTTATATAAAGGATTGAGTTTACATGATAATGCTCTTATGCTTTATATAAATGTTATTACCCGATTAAAAATAATCCATCTTTGAATAATTTTTAGTGCTACAAAATATTTCACTTTATTTTACCAAAATAATATGAAAAGGGCCCAAAAACTACAATCAATAAATTTGTAACTGCAATAAATGTTGTCTTTTTAGCTTATTTATTCTTATCCAACTTTATTGGACTCAATTCAATTGAAACACAGGTAAAAATATATTTACAGAAAATTTATCCAAAATTAAAGATTTCTAAATGTTTTTTTAAAATTAAATTTCACCTAATACTCTCATCAAACAATTTTATTGTATATTTGTGATGTAATCAATGTAAAATTAAATACAGGAAATATTAATAATATAAAGGATTCAGTTTACTCTCATGCTCCATATAAAAGTTATTACGTAATTTAAAATAATCCATCTTTGTATAATTTTTGGTGCTACCAAATTATTCTATCAAAATCAAAATATTACGAAAAGTGCGGATAACCCTTTCTATGTAAACTACAAAAATTGTCTACTGCTAATATGAAATTTTTAAGTTAATATAATTTTTAAGATAATTTGATAATCAAACAATTGTATTGGAAATTTGCAATGTAAGTGCATCTTTCAAAAAATAAATTTATAACATTAAAATTTCAATAAATTTAGTTTTAAATGTATTAGAGAATTAGACTCTACTAGATTTAAAACAGGTAAAATTATATTTACAAAAAAATAAAAATTTCTAAATGTTCTTTAATATAAAACATCAATGAATACTCGTACTTGCACAAACCAGAAATACAGTTTATTCATAATACTAATCAAATAACAATATTTAAAAAAAATCATTGTTGTATTTAAACCTGCGAAAAATGATTTTTAGGTTTGTTTCTTCAAGTTTGGTAGATTTGCAAGCAAAGTAAAATAATATAACATAACTTTCTGCACAAAATATATATCTGACATTGAAATATTTTTAATTTTAATTTACTAACTATTATGAAATTATGAAAATAATTTTACTAACATTACAAGTAGATTTGCAATCCAAGTAAAATAATAGTAAAATGTCATATTTATTTTCTGTGTTATTTCAAAAAAAGTCCTTTTTGGCAAATACCGTTTTGTTTTGTTAAAGCACTACGAAAACAACTTAATTCGTTTCACTTAAGAAAATGCGTTCAACAAATGTCTGAGAATAAATAATAAATAAATCATAAAATAAAGGAGTCGCATTAAAATATGTATCTATTTTTGAAATATTACGAATCCATCTCGAATAAAACCGCATGCACACGACTGCATAAATATTGCAAGGAAGTAAAACGAATCACAGGCTTTTATTAGGCACATTTCCTTCACATCGCTCGTATTTTATGTTCATTCAGTGTGTTCCAATTGATCAACAAATAATCTGAACCGCTGATTCTTATTGCCGTTTGCTGTTGTAAAATCACGTTGTCGTAAAAGTTATTTTATGGCGTTTCACTTGCAATAGTTTTGAAACCCTGTAACCAGATCTTTGCTTCTGTTTTGTGAGAGTGAATAGTCATAATAATAAAATCACTGCTGCGGAGAATGATAAAATTTATATTATCATTTTATAACTTTTCTTATTACTTCTTACATCGTCTCTGCTGATTATCTTCCTTCTACATAAAAGCAATTATTATGTATAATCGAATATTTATACTATAATTATATAAAAACAATAATTAAATTATTTACCTATAAATAATAATAATATTTATTGCAGCAATTAATTACAAAAATATTGGAGAAAAAAAAAACTTAATACAATAAAAATAAAATTTCAAAGGGCTTTTGACCATAGGTTTTTCAGCCCTATAAATAATATTTATTCATTATTTTTGGTCAGTGGATTATTTTGTTTATAATTTAGTTTTAATTACCAAAAATTTCGTTTAACGGGAAACGGTAAAAATTTCATTTAATTTGTAATTTGTTTAATTGAAAATTTTGTGTAATAGTAATACTACTTATTAGCATCAATATTTTTATAGTATTATAGTATAGTATTATAGTTAATTAATTAATAACATTATATTAAGTTTTAATTAAAGTTTAATGTATTAACAAAAAAAAATGTTTTTTCATAGATATTAAAAGAATAAGAAGCTCTTTCTACCTCGATAGTAGTGGGTATCACTGGCCATAAAGTGGTTTTAAGTTTCATTTAATTTGCAGTGTTAGTAGTTACTGGTGCACCGGAAATGTAATTAAGTATTTCTTCATTTATCTGTTTTCTAGTCAAATATGATCTTTCTTTCTTTATTATGTTATTTTAAAGACATTGACAGTTTTATCATTTTCAGATGAATCATTTAAGTGATTTTATGCCCTTCATGTTTCATGTTTAATAGTTGAATAAAATACATAAAAGTTTTGGTAATAGCAACTGAAAAAAAAACATTCAACTGAAATAAATTGTAATAATAAACTTGATGCATATTTCAAAATTCTAGATTTACTGATGTAAAATTAATTCTTATTTTATTTATCTGCATAGAGTAATATTTTATATAGATAATTCATAAATAATTATTTTATGGATAACATCAACATTATGTATTGTACAATCAACTTCTACATCAAATTTTATAGGTAGAAATGTAAATATTGTCATGTAAATAATATTTATTTTATATTATGAAAACGACATTCCAATATTAAAATCATTAAGACTTTTTCAGGTTTTCTTAAGAAATTAGCGAAATTATTTTCTTTCATAATATTTTTTTGTACAAAGAAATTAATTAAGTTTCAATTATATTAAGGTTAATTCATAGTACTGAGTTAAAAAGTGTTACTGCAAAATTTTCAACGCAAAAAAAACTTCAGCTAATGCTAATTTATAACATTTCTTACTTAATGAATGTCTATGATATATACTTATTGTAGATATTTATTATGTAATTTTTAAAAAAAACTGAGTTTATTTGTTCTTGTAAGAATAAAATTAGGTTGTATATAAATTAAAATTTGACCAAATAAAATCATTAATATATTCGCATTCAATGTTTGATGATTGATTTAGAGCGAAATTTTGTAATTAAATTAAAATTTTAATCAATTTTTAAGATTTAATTTGTAAAAAAAAACAAAAATATAAAATATACAAAATGTTTACTGATATACCGCGATAATTTATAAAATAACTAAAGTTGATGATAAATATGACTCGCATAAACTGTCAAAGTTGTAAGTGTTCAATGTCAAAAATGCGGATCAAAATGAGAACAAATTGTGAGATTTTAAGTTATTTTAAGTGCATGACATGTTTGAAAAGTTGAAGTAAAAGTTGTCGATTGGCAAATGGCATGCGTGAATTTCAGGCGTTTTCGATATTTTTCTTGAAATGCCGTTGGTCAAGCAGAATAGTTGAAATGCAACCGGTCGTGTAGAACTCGAGGTTCGGCGAGGTAAAATGCAAGTGGAAATATTCGCGATGGCATTTGGAAACATTGTTGCTTAATTGTAATGAATTTTAATTAAATACGCGAGCGCCCATTTAAATGTGAGCACACAGCATCGCAGGGAAGCAGAGCCAGAAAGAAAGAAGGAATGAAAGGATCGAGTGTGCTTGGCATGCCTGATTGGGAGGAAAGAGGGAACAAACATGGAGAGACGTAGAGAGAAAGAGAGAGCTACGATGTTTGGTTGAAGAACAATAAGGAGAAGGACCTGAGGGAAGGAGGAAGGATCACATAACTCTCGATTGTCCTACATCTTCTTTATAAAGTATTTTGCATGTCGGGTTGTACATTCTGTACGTCAATTGGCAGCCAGTATTAAATCCTTCTCGGTGGAAAGAGAAGAAGAGAGCACCACAGCCCCAACTATATGTATACTATTATTTTAGTTGGGAGATGCTCTGAATTAACCTTGGCAGGAAAATAAAATAGCCAGCCTATGCTCGTTTCTCTCTCTTGCTCTCACCAATTCGACGTACCTGTCCAGCTGCATCCGTCCTTCTCTCTCTCACACTTACATACATGCACACATACACACGCAGTCGCGCTCACTCTCTTTCTCCACTCTCGTCCTTTTTGCTTTTGTCGAGCCAGCGTTGATTTTTACCTCCTCTTTTGTCTTTTATTTTCAACTGTTTTGGTGCGCAGATCGGCTGACAGCAAAATGCGACTGTCTCAAACCGTCAGCTACCAAACCAAAAGGAATTCACAATCACTGAATACTTGTCTTGTTCCCATGAACTCGTACACACGCATACGAAAAAAATAAACAAACGCGAAAGAATGAAAGAAAGGACGAAAAAGACGAGAAGCCAAAGATAGGGAGGAATAACCCAAACCAAATGAACTACCTCAAACCAATATGGTATTCAAACCTAATGATAATGATATAAAAAGTATTTAGTAAAACATACATTTCAACAAAATAATATGTAAAAAAATGTTTCCATTGTTGATCAAATATTAATAAATAAGGTAAAATAATTTAAGCTTTATTCAATTACATATTTTCGTATAAGACCAATAGAAAAAAAAATATAACAACATAAAATTATCCAAGGATTAATTCATTCACTGATTTCTTGAGTTTATATAACATAAGTATACTTAAATATATGCATAAAATTTAAAGAAAAAATACTTCCATATAAATTACTAACAAAACCCGCGCTAGGTCTACAAAAAAGACTGCAACTGCAAAGACTTTTATAAAATTTATAATTTATTAGATCAACTTTTTCTTATAATCAATTGAAAATTGATGTTATTGTTAGACAGTTGATAGCTTTAGTTCTATAAAACCATGAAAATTATTCCCATCAGAATAATAAGTAATAATTCTACTAATATTTTAGTATTAACTGATATAAATTTAAATAATAAGTAGAGTAAATATAAATACAAAAAAAAAACATAAAAATTTAAATCAAACATAATATAAATTATACGAAGATAAATAATAATAAAATAAAAATTATAAACGAAATATAATTGACCAAAGAGCCTTAGTCTTTCTGATCATGGAAATCAATTATATCATTATAAAAACTTTAAGCTACACATTATATAATGAAATTATGAATAGTTTTTTTTTTAAATTTTAACAAAGAATTTGAAATAGTTTCATGTTAGAGATATTCAAATTCAAACACAACATTATTTCTATATAAATTAGCAGTAATTTTATTAAACTTTTAGTATTATATAAATAAGTAACTTCCTTTTATTGTAATATACTTCCTTCATTTACACTAGTAATCAAATGTACTAATTATATTCATATATGAAGTATATATTACAATCCAACATTCCTTAAATTTATTTTGTGTGCTTTTTTTTAAATTGTCAGTTAAAATTAAATAGTAAAATATCTTTAAAAAGTTAGTTATATTTCAAAAATCATTTTGTAATTAATTTATGGGATTAAAAGTTCAAAATTACTAAATATAATGTTGTATAATGTTATATTATACAAAAAATGGTCATTTCGTATAATGTATTTGTGTCGTTTCCTAATGTGTAGAAAGAAAAACCTTATTAATTATGTAGCTGAGGATGGGATGATAAGAGCAGTCGAAATTGAATAAATGGGTTTTGAAGAAGGAGTACGAAATGAGAAAGGAAAGGAACGAATAAAAATGAACGGGTTTTCTTGGGGAGACGACACGTTGCGTTGATGCGAAATTTATGATTACATTTGTTGCCGTTCACTTGTGTTTCACTATGTGATCGGAATCGGGAATGCCAAGGCATTGTCAATCAGATCGACTCCTGCCTGTATTTATTTCTGTCCGCATCGTCCGAAACTCCCAACTTTCTACCGCTGTTATGTAACCCCGACCGGCCGGGGCACTAAATTGAGCCCGAAGATAACCGTATTTCAATATAATTTATTTCATCCCGATCGATATAATAGTTACATACAGACACACATGCACACACACATATACGCGGGGAAAACGTATTCTAGTTTATTGTAATGCCCGCATTACATTTACGCAACAACGTCGTAACCGTGCGTACGTACGTACACCAAAGCAACTCAACAAGCCATACCTACCTCCAACCACCATCCATACAGCGATCTATGCCGAAGAATACAGTTTTCGTATCGAATCGTTCAATTCTTCTGGTTTGTTTCGTTTTTGATTTGTCTCCGTTTCGAATGTGGGGTGATCCATCAAACGGTTTGCGCAAACTGACGGTGATCTCCGTGCGCTCGGGGATGGCTCTAAATCAGTTTTAAAAGCGAGCGGCAATTTATGCCGGCAAATTCCGCGGAAAGCGCCTCAATAATTATACAATTCATGCGACCCGTCACATAAGTCTTATACTTGAATAGGTAATTACTTTAAAGTTATAGGGTATCTCTGCTCGGATAATTATATGTAAATTTAACTTCTACGTTTCCACTTCTTCTGTTCCTTAAATCTTCCACCTTCTATTTCTATCTCTTCGGCTGCATTTTAAACTCGCAGCATATATACACACACATCTACAACATACAATATTGTTTTATTACTTCCAATACATATTACACTGCTTCTTGCCGTCAATCGCTTTATTCATTTAAATTATTCTATTACTTTTTCCAGTAGTACATCGTCGCTTATACATCACGACTATTCAGCAGAAGCAGCAGCTCTCGCACGATTACATCACACACATGATCGAATATTAATACATACAATACAGTTACACACATTATTACATAATCGATTACATTAATAAAAATTATTAACATTTAATTCTATATTTATAAACAAATGTTATTTAACAATTTTCATAAATGCCAAATGATTACAATTACATTTCTTGACAGCGTTATATAAAAAAAATCCAAATAAATAATAATATTTTTTTAAATTTTAGGGATCTGAAATAGTTGAAAAGATATTAAACTTTAACCACAAAAATAAGACTTATTTTAGCGCTTCCTCGATTAACACAGATTCCTTACAATGGGGTATAAAGTATAAATGTTAATTTAACTCTATTTAGTTCACCTCCTAAGCGTTAAAAGAGGTTTTACTGTATGTATATTGTAGTCATCATTGTTTTGATATTATTTGATAATTTATTATAGTCATATTCACTTAATTTGAAAAAAATAAAGATGATGAGGTTGTTCAAATATTTTTCACATTGAATATCAATATTTTATTTCATGGATACAAGGCAAAATTTTTTTCAAGATTTAGGGATTTTAAAACTAGAAAATTTGTTACTTTATCATGTCGATTAAATAAGATATAATTAGTTTTGAAATTTTTTATATATTTTGAGTTGTTTCTTTTAGATATATCTTTTAAAAAAAGTCATAGTATTTTTTATCAATTTTCCATATAATTTAATATTGATATATAATAATGAATATTAAATCATAATTAATTCAAATTCATTGAAACTAACATCAATATGGGTAATTCAGTGAGAAAATGTACTGTTTAGCTGTCTTTAATTTTTTGAAAGAGTATGGCATAAAGGACTACTCTACAATAAAAAAAAAGTGTCACCTAGAATTATATTACATGATTTTCAAGTCATATCTGATGGGAAGACATTTCCTGATACAGCAAAATGAGGAAATAATATCGATTTCTTCAATCTTCTCTGAATTGTCTTAGAGTAGTTTAATATATCTACTATCTACTGCGGATCTACCAACATCAACCTTTGCTGATGTTATTGTACTTCTGGCATCCCATGTCAATCTAATAACTGCATCACGACTGCTCCAGGAAATTTTAATCAGAATCCAAGACTGACTTAAAAATTGAACTAAATCTTTATACGTTACCTTCAAAAGCACACCGACAAATATACCCACATATTGCCTCAAATATTAACTTTAACTAAAAATTGTACTAGCTACTAAGCAGATAATCTAAGATTAAAATATTAATATTTAAAACCTATATAAACCTACGAATTCCAACACTGGTCATCTAGCAATACAACAATTAATATAATACAACGATTTCAATCTGAAATTCTGAGATTAATCATTATTTCTCGATGAAAATTGAAAATTCACCCAAACCATATTGGTGTAAACTTGACTAATACAAGATTTTCACCTCAAGATTTTCCAAACCGTTTTATCTAAATAAATTAAATCATGTGAAGATTTGTTATTGGACTAACTTTTCAACATAAATTTCAATTCACCAATTATGCTTATAGACAAATTGCTCTAAATAAACTTAATTTAAATATATTGATAAACAGGCTAATATATATTAATTTCGTATTTCTAGATCTAATAATATTTTACGTAAAAACATCCACAATCTAAGAATTTGTTTGATATCTTATGTACATTTTTATTTGCTGTTAATTATAAAATATTATTACATTTTAAGTTGACTAATTATGATGGTTTGTGTAGAGGTCAATGCTATTTAGATTATATTAGAGCTAATAATATAATTATAAATAAATTATTGTTTTATATTAGATTCGTCTCGAAGTGATTTTAGAGAGTTGAAAATTTGGTTGTTTTGTAGATATAACAATGTTGTAACGTTAGAAACTATTAAAACGTATTTGCGTCTCGCAGTTTCAAAAATAGATATATCGCGTGTATAAATCTCAACTCTCTATAAATCATTAGTAACGTGAAATTGATTGATGTTGATAAGTAGGAAGTGAAATGTGTATTATGTAAATATTTTTCAATCAGTGAGGTGTGAAGTAGACACGCACTCGTTGGTGGCAAATCGTGAAACCCAATAAGAGACACTATATTAAAAATGATCATTAATTGTTCGCGAAAGTGTGTATGTTAGTTAGTGTATGTGCACGTGTCCTTTTGTATGGATAGGAGTGTGTACGTATTAATATATGTATGTGCATGTATGCATTCTCACAGCAGAATTGGCCGTGCTCATGACACCATTATAATCGCCATAATTCTGAGCAGCGTGCTCTTCTGGCTGATCGAACCAAAACCATAGTCCTATAAATCTGGAGAGCCTCACGCTTCGTTTGATTTATTATTAGAGAAAACCGCAATTCCGCATCACACGATGCTGCTCCATCGCCTCTCATTCCATTACATTGCATTACGCCACATTTTTTTATTTATTTATTTATTTTTTTATTTTATTTTTGCAGCAGCAGCAGCAGCAATAACAATCACCGGTTACAAAACAATCCACCGAAAACCCGTGCAACGCATGACTGTCGCAGGATTCGCATCACATAAACAGACTCGGATAGATGTTTACCAAATCACTTTATACATAGAACCAAACAGTCGACATTGACGTCCTGCCAATTGACGTTTATAGTTTCAAGATTGAGTGAAATGAAAAAAATCAATCTATCGCCGGACAACTTGAACAAACTCATGAAACGTATTTATAATTAAGTTCGTTTTTATAAAGAATTTAATGTTTTCTTGGAACTCTTTCATGTCCAACAATGATAACAAATGGTAATAATAATATGCATTGAAAGAACGTGATGTTTATATCTAGCTTCTCGCAAATCAAGTACGCAAATACATAATATTTATCATTTATCACAACCCATATATCCTTAAGTGATGTAAGTAATATTTATTTCGTGAGCATATTTTATATCCATCTTTGACACTCTATTATTAATGCGCATTCATCTTGCGAAAGTTACATGGTTGTACTCAACTACCGGAACTTTAGCAATATTTTATAACTGTATTTGTTTATTTACACACAATCACAATTATTTACAAAATCCATCAATAAATATAAAAATTTTCAATTGTAACTAAATATATTGATTGCTTAAAATATACATACATTTTTAATTACAAAATAATTCAAAATGCGACATAAAAATACTAAGATATTTTATAATTATATAGAAGAAAAAAATAACAAAATTATTAATATTTGTTTCAGCTAATTTAAAAAATTAAATTTATTTACAACAGTCATAATTATTTACAAAATCCATTAATAAATATTATTATTTTGAATTGTAACTGAATATATTGATTGATAAAAATATGTAAGTTTTTAATTACAAAAAAAAAATACAACATAAAAATACTCAGATATTTTAGTTATTTACATTTTTAATCTAAAAAAGAAAGAAAAAAATAACAAAATTAGTAATATTTGTTTCAACTAATTTCAGAAATACGATTTATTTACAACATTCACAATTATTTACAAAATGCATGAATAAATGTAATAATTTTGAATTGTAACTAAATATATTGATTGATAAAAATATATAAATTTTTAATTATAAAATAAATCAAAATATAACATAAAAATGCTCAGATATTTTATAATTTTTTTTTATTTTAATCCAAATATATACAAGAAAAAAATTACAAAATTATCAATATTTGTTTCAACTAAGTTTAGAAATACAATTTATTTACAACAACCACAATTATTTATAAAATCCATCAATAAATATGAAAATGTTCAATTGTAACTAAATATGTTGATTGATAAAAATATGTACATTTTTAATTTCGAAATAAATCAAATTACAACATGAAAATGCTCAGATATTTTATAATTCTTTTTGATTTTAATCCAAATATATACAACACAAAATTGACAAAATTATGAATATTTGTTTCAAGTAATTTCAGAAATACCATTTATTTACAACAATCATAATTATTTATAAAATTTATTAATTTATATGAAAATGTTCAATTGTAACTAAATATATTGATTGATAAAAATATATGCATTTTTAATTACATAATAAATCAAAATATAACATAAAAATGCTGAGATATTTTATAATTATTTTTTATTTAAATCCAAATATATTAAACAAAAAATTGACAAAATATGAATATTTATTTACAACAATCACAATTATTTACAAAATACATCTATAAATTTGATATTTTTCAATGCAAAATAAATCAATATATAGATTGATAAAAATACAACATAAAATACTCAGATTTAAATCCAAATATATACAAGAAAAAAATAACAAAATTATTAACATTTGTTTCAAGTAATTTCAGCAAACTCATTAAAATTATATCAACAATAAAAATCCAATTATCAATACTAATATAAAATTATAACTTGAGCACAAAATGTATCTACTTTTAATACTACAAATCGATTCATATAAAAAAAACTATTAAATTCTGTTGTTAAAAATTCCGATGGTTTGCTTGGAAAGGAAAGAAAACTCAACACGTAAGTAATTTGTGTGGTAAATTGTAATATATACGGAATTAGTACAACTTGAATAACTACTTGAATTAAATTGTTGCACATTACATTGTTTTCTATAATTATGTGATTAAAACAACTACAATTATTTTTTTTTATAATATTATAATTTGAACAAAGTTATATCCATAGTTATTTACAATGTATATTAATAATAATAGCATTTGTTAAAAAGATTTCTTACTTTATTTTTTACTATTTGCTTGAAGAAAGCTTCTATCATATTTTCATATAATTTACAATGATTTTTCCGGTCACCTAACTTTGGATGATGTTTAACTTTCATAAGTTGTAATACTTAGGACTCCGTAATACGTTCGAGGTCATACAATATTTCTAGTATTTTGGAAAACTTATAAAAAATATTGCTTGCTCATAAAATCATATCGCAATTTTTGGCTTGTATATTGTTTATAAAGCATTGCATTAATGATATTCTAATAATTTAATTAATAAATGTGTTATGTTTATATAATTGAATATAGTTTATAGTTAATAATAAACTATTAAATAGTCAGTCAATAATTTATATATTTTAATAGTTTATATATAAATATCGCTTATATAGGCATGGTCTTTGCAGTAAAATAAAATTAAACTTGGTACAACTAACCCAAATTTAAGTAAATTAGCATTCATTGTTAGTTGAGGGTCCCCAAACAGTGTTTGTGTAGAGCCCACAGACAGTTATTACTTGGTTTAACTGACATTATTAGCAGGGCTCTCAAACAGTATTCGTCTAGGGCTCACATAAATCGTCAGACCAGGCCCGAAACAGTGTTGTCTAGGGCCCACAGACAGTGGTAACACGGGTTCATCGACATTATTAGCAGGGCTCTCGAACAGT
This sequence comes from Nicrophorus investigator, assembly GCA_963457615.1. NCBI lineage: Eukaryota > Metazoa > Arthropoda > Insecta > Coleoptera > Silphidae > Nicrophorus > Nicrophorus investigator. The sequence goes on from OY735140.1 coordinate 27,195,006, forward strand.
ATTCGTCTAGGACCCACATATATCGTTAGACCTAGCCCCCAGACAGAGTCAGCCAGTGCCCCAAACAGTGTTGTCTAGGGCCCACAGATAGTTTTAACTCGGATCCACTGACATTGTATGCAGAGCTCCCGAACAGTATTCGTCTTGGGCCCACATATATCACTAGCACTGGCCCTAGACAGAATTAGTCCAGGTCCCTAAACAGTGTTGTCTAGGGCCCACAGACAGTGTTAATTCGGGTTCACCGACATTATTAGCAAGACTCCCAAACATTATACGTCCCAGATATATTGTTATATCATTAGCACTAGCCCCAAGACAGAGTTAGTCCAGAGTCCCAGAACAGTGCCAATGATGTTAAAACTTTTCAAAATTTTTTAGTCAAAAATGTAGCTTCAATCGGATGCCATGTTACTATCAATAATTTTGTACAAAATATTGAAAATATTTAATATAGCGATAATTTCCAAATATTTATCATAGTTATCCATCACTGGTCTAAACCTGTTAGCTTAGGGCTTCCAAAACGAGTAACATTAATGTTAACGTTCCGCTCCTGATTACTGTAAATCATCAGAAACCATTAAAATTTACATTTATTGCAAGTCGCGTTTTTACGGCGATTGCTGCGCATTGTTTCTTCGTTCACGAAGATATTTCTATGTAGTCATATAAAATAGTAAATTTATTCCTAATCAATAACGGCGCGGTTTATTATTATTTACAATAGCTGTCTAATAAAATTTATATATAGCGAAGCTCGCAAACTATACTGTATATTTTAACGTTTAGCAACTGTAAATAAACTCGGAAGCGCGAGATATTTCAGTTTACAAGATGTAGCTGCAAAGAAAAAAAATGTATAAAGAGCGAAGAGGAAAAGTGCGTACGAAGCACAATGAGATAAATCTGTGCAGTTCAGAGAAGTCTATAGAAAAGTGTTTCCTTTGGAACATGCCGCAATCGATCACATCGAATCGATTATATTTAAAGTGTCGCTTCAATTACCGTTGCAATTTTACCGAACAAATTCATTTAAATTAATAATTATTATTTGCATTTTATTTTACATTAAATCACTTTTAATTATAATTATTTAACGATATTAAAATGAAAAATGATGCAATGAAAATAATAGTGTGGATAATCGATTCCGCCAATATCCCGCTTGAAACCGAACTAATCAAGAGATTTAAAAACGTATAAAAATAAACTAACACAAAAATTATTTAAAACTAATCAGTTATTTACAAATAATAATGTTGTGTACTATTTTTTAGAATTTATTTTATTTTGCTCAATTAAAATAGAGACGAATTAATATACCGCACTGTGTGAAGTAAAAGTAATTTACCTAAAAAATATTTTTGTATTAATAATTCACTTGTATTTATTTTAAATAATGTTTTTACAGATTATTACAGATTTTTAATAACTTCTAAGAAGTTTATAGAATCATTATCTCATTATTATCTCATTCCTCATTCTCAGGAATTTGGGTATTAACGTAAATATTGATAGTGACTTTACATACATTAATAAGTAATTAATAATTACAAAAGAAACCTGAATAAATACATGTTTTAACGATTAACTTGATAATAGTTCAACAATCCAACGACTAAATTGCTTAAAATCAATGAATATAATTAATTATGTAATGTAATTAATAAATGTTAATTAAATACTAAAGATTTTATATATAAATATTACATAATATAGTATTATGCAGTATTTAAGTTCAAATTATTACAACAATTATTATAACAATTAAAAAGTAAACCTGAATAGATATTTTAACGATTAACTTGATAATAGTTCAACAATCCAATGACTAAATTGCTTAAAACCAATAAATAAAATTAATTATGTAATGTAATTAATAAATCTTAAATATTTTTATATATAAATATTACATATTATAGTATTATGCAGTATTTAAGTTCAACTTATTAAAAAATAATTAAATCATAATTCTAATTTATTTAATCAGTTTACTGATCAAAATAAATAAAAATTAATAAATTATAATTTTTGCAACAAATAATATTATTGTTTAAAATAAAAAATAGGATGATTTCATTTTTCCTATTTCAAGAAATTATTTATTATTTGTGTATGAATTAATATCGTATTCATGCGTATAATTGTATTCAAACTTATAAAATAGACCTTTAACATATATTAATCTTTCATAATCGGAAAGTTGTGTGTAAAAGTGAAAGTCATTATTCTTTCTTTTTCGTTGTCGTTTTTTTTTTATAAATATGTGCAATGTTTCCAATTATTAATTATACACGCTACTCATTGAATATAAATATAACGAGAAATCGATTGCAATATGATTTAACAATATTAAAGAAATGACATATTAAATATTTTGTAAAGTTTGTTTTTCAAAATTTTATTATTTTCTTCGTAATTTAAATAATAAATAAAAATGTGACTAGCTTATTACAATTTTAGAAGTCATCAATATCATTTATACAATACTACATATAAAGTATAATAATTGCACAGAACAGTAGTTGCAATATTTATAAATAAAAATATTAGAATTAAATTTATAGCAATATAAAAAAAACTATTTAAAAATTATTATTATATAAAAACATGTATGAAATTGATTGAAAATAATTTAAATTCTGTACTATTTAAAATACTAGAGAATATAAATAATAAATTAAATTAAAATAAAATATAAATAATAAAATAAACTTTGACATCTAAGTTGAATCAAATTGATAAGAAAGTTAAGATAATGTTACAAACTTACTATTTGCAACTATTGATTTGCATAAAAAAAATTTAATGAAAAAATATATATCAAGTATACATAAAAAAATCTGTTGTTAAAATAATTTAATAATGAGTATGGATTCCGTATAATAATAGTGTGACCTTCCATGAAAACCACAAGAGCATTTAGTTCTCGATGTAGTCCTTGGCGATTAAAATTTTAATTCGATTATCTCGATCGTGACAGCGAGGAATTAGCTTAGTCATTAATTCTCTTAGCTGCATCTTCATTATTAGTTTTTTTCGCCAGTTCCAGTTCCAGTCTTATTAATAAGTCGTCCTTGACCCCTCTCCATCGGCGTGCTGTATATGTATGTGTATATTCGTGTGTGTATGAGAGTGTGTGTGTGTATATTAATAACGCCCTCAAAAAGAATGCCGTTTCCCGTCAAAACTGATGATGAAAAACACCGGCATTCCTCCGACTATTAGTTATAATTTGTTCATCCGTGAGAGAGAGAAGGAGACCCATAGACCTAATTTACCTTTTACACATAGTGTGGGGTATAATTATACCTTATACCTCGGGTGCAAGTTTTAACATGCAGGTATGCCTTAGCGCACAGGTTCGACCGTACACAAACGCTTATGGCTTATTCGCTAATCCCAAGTGGTCAGAAGGGACTAGACCATCCAAAATAACTATGTGCGATCTTAGAGCTTAGTGGACAAATGTACTTCCTTGTCGCAGCGTTAGATAGATAGATGGATGGATGCAGCAGGTTGGATGAGATGAATAGGGGGGCCTCGTGCAACGAATAGATTTAATGCCTCGGATCAGAGTTGAAGTAAGCATTTTTCCAGTCAATTAAGTTGCGAGATTGGCTTAATAACAGGGCAGAGCACGCCGTGTTTTGGCACTTTTGCCAGGCCGCCTTTCCGCCGGTTCTCTTCTCTTCATCTCATCGTTCGCACGGGACCCTCTGGCGGCAAACCCATTCCTCGTCCTCCGCACCTCAACCTTTCCTCCACCCCTCTCTACCCCGGTCCACGGCCACGGCCCGTTCCGCAGTGATTACAGGCCTCCTTTGATGGCTTCATTACTATCACTGACCTGCCCATTATCTCGACCAGTAGGACTACTAATCCTATGGGAAAACACAATACATTCCGCTACTCCCATTCACAATCATTAATTAATTAACAACTTGCCGTCGCTAAATGGGACAAACCGATGTGCAATTAATTATGATTTACTTGAGCTTCTGCTAAAGTGAACTTTAAATGCGATAAAGCAGACGCATGACGGCGTGTGCCCTTCGATATAAAATATATTAGATGGACGAGAGATTTATCGGTGCCTTTGTAAATTGAAATGTAAATTATAAATAATTTATTGTATTACCTTTACCCGATGAAGGTTAACTGAGTCTCAGCTATATTTTATCCTTTAAATTAAATCTTATTTTCTCATTAAGGTATAAAAGGATCGCAAGATTTATTTAAACTCAACGCACAAAGTAATGGCACATTCACTTTGGAAATATCAAATACCTTATTCCATGACAATTATTAATCGATAAGTAATAGTTACTAGTTTCATTAAACTTCTTTTCTAGAATTATTAAATACTATATTTACTTTCTATATCCAAAACTATTTCTATAACTATGTAAAATATACTAATTAAGTAAATTAGTAGTTAGATTCACTATTTTTTTTTTAAATATTTAAATATTAATTGAGCAAAAAAATCCAAAAATTAGTAAACACAAATAAGAGTCAATATATAATATTTTAAATTATAAGTAAAATCTCTTAACTTAAAATGGAAAAGAAGTTTAAAAAATTATTTCTAGTTTATTGTTTTTGTATTAAGTATAGAAGATCTCATGAAAAAATATTATTTTATATTATAAATTAAATTAACTTTCGAATAATTTTAAACAGCGAGTGATATAACATTATAAAAATGACTTAAAATAATGAGTCATTCAATAACAATTATATATGATTTATAACAGTGGGTCATTTGAAATAATGTCGTGCGTCACTAAATGATCAACAGTTCAAAGGTTAGCAAATGTACTGTAGTTAAAAAAAAACGAAAGTAAATATCTATTATAAATTAAGTTTATAAAATAAGTTAAGAAACTAATAAAAATGTTACAAATTTTGGCAAAGTAAATTCAATAAGTTTTCAAGAAAAGCCTAAGTATTAAAGTTGAGAGTTACAATTTTCTCTTGAAATATTACGTTATATTATTTTATAAACTAAAGCATCTATTAAGTATGAATATATTTTGATTTTTATGGAATTATATAATAGATTATAATGACAGTTAAAATTAATTAATGTCTTTCCACTAAATTATGTGAAAAGTATTGAATTAAATATAACAAATTTAAAATAAAACAATATTACGAATATCTGTATTTTATGTAGAATATAAATAGAGAAATTGCATCAATATACTTATTGCAACCCACAATTGCCTGACATGTGCGATTGGTTGCAGAATTGCTGACTATAAATTATAATACTATTGATTCCTCTGCTTGGTTGTGCAACATATCTTCTGGAAAGCTGTAGGGCAATGGGTTAATTTACAATTAAAATTGTAATCATGAGTATGTTAAGTAGTAACGCGCTTTTCGAACACGTCTTCTCGCATTAGAAAATTTTATCTCGGTAAAATCTCCTCCTCCTCTTTAATATACTTATTATTTTAGTCTTATCGTGATATGCAAAGATCATTATCATCTCCACTTAACATTCTCTACATTTTTCTTTCGTCCTTTCACATTCAAAAATTATTTCCACGTTGGGATCTCTTATTAACGACCAGTTTTCTTTATAAATATGCAATATTGTGAAAAGATCTCTCTTCAACTTTTATTTTTATAAGATGCTATCTTGATTTCAGAGATGGGATGGGATGTAAGTAGTGGGATCGGGGGAAAAATCTTCCCAGGCAATTATATGGAGAAGTGAAATTGCAAGAGGAGAATGATTAACAACTTGGAGTGGATATGGTGAGTAATAGAGACCAAAGGTAAGAAAAGAATGAAAGGAGATGAGCTCTCCGGCCCGTGATATCTGCTAATGGATATTGAGATACACATACACACAGCAGACACGCACACATGCGAAGAGTGAGTGAGAGAGAAAAACCAGGGTGTGGAAGCGTCAAAAACTTTTGACATTCTTAAGTTCTGTTATGGGCTTTTAGTTCTATATGGTTCCGTGGGAACAATATGCAACATACTCACACTATATATTACTTCTCTCCACCTCATTATATAATTATACACCTTACGCTCACCTCCACTTATTTATTTTATTGCTGTTAATGGATCCCCGTGCGATTGCTTTTAATAATACTAAAAAAAACGTATTGATCGTAAATTTCTCTCATACCACAAAAATGAAATTAAAGAATTCCACTTGGAGGCTCATTAAAAATAACAAATTTTCATTTCATCTCCTTTTTTTCTCTTCATCTTCTGTAATCTTCTTTTTTTTTATTAATCTTTTTTATTTATTTTCGAGTTCAGAAGATGAGCATTCTGATTGCTCGTCGTCGTCATTCGTAAATTGAATCAGGACGAGATGGGAATGTTAATCGCGTCATTTTTCTGATCCAAATTGATACATATAAAGCGTATTATATTATATATATATATATATATTTCCTTTCGCATGTCGGGAGAAGTGGAAACGTCTCGAGGGGCCATTAAAAGGCATCATAATAACATATTTGGAGGCAGTTTAGTTTCCAATAAAAGATGATTTTTATATGTGGGCCCCGCGGGTCTTTCAGGTCTCTCGGGTCTTCGAAAGTCTGGGGCCGCGGTTTAATTTACTGTGGATGGTCTCTGTGTGAGGTCCGGGGCCGGCCCCTTGGACACCTCGCCGCTCAGTTAACACACATACACCAAACAACCGACCAAGGAGGAAGATGAAGAAAAAATAACACTCAACACACCAACAACAACAACAAAAAGAACAACAGCAATAACAAAAAAATTACACAAAACGAAGCAGAAGAAAGATTATATAAGAAACGGAAAAATCACGACCTCCATTATCCCGGTTGGGCATTTATTAAATTATTATCCCACCCCCATATCTCGATTTTCGGATTTCATCTCTCTCGCACTCGCAGAGATCCTTTCCTTTCGCACTCCTTAATTAATGGCAGCAGGATGATTGATGCGCTGTGTTTATTGAAAATGCGAGAAGGCTAAACAAAGGGAGCACTTCTTCCTCTCTCATTATCTTTTTTTTTCTTCTTGTTGTTGCTTTACCTTTGTTGGCAGATGACCGTCACGACACCTCCGATGGACACCTGAGCACCGGTGAATCGCAGATTAAAAATAAATCAAACGGAATGGAACCGAAAGCTTCTCTTCTGCTTCGTCTTCTTCTTTTTCTTCTTGCTTTTGATGTTCTTCTTCTCCTTCTTTATGCTGCACCGGAAAAAATAAATGATAGGTGGAGGCGAATTTAATGACCCCCCGGCTTCGGAACCTTTTAATAGTTTTAAATCGTTATGTGTGCAGGCGATATTAACAAAACTAATAATTTCGAGGAATTTAGGAAACGGTCTAGATATATATCATCAGTATAGTCCCTTTCACTAAATGATAATATCATAGCAAAACGTAAATTGATTTTTTTTACACAATAAATTAAACTAATTCAGTCATTTTCATATATTACTTGCAATAATTATACAAATAATTATATACGGTAAATTTATAATATATATTTTCTTCTACATATATTTTCTTTTTATTAAAATTAATTGATTATTAGTAGTCTCATTTTTAAATATTTATAATAAACATATTTTTTAAGTATAAAGCAGATAAATTTTAATCAACATTTTTAAATAATTTCAAAGTTTTTTAATCTTTTAAATATTTCGTATCGCCATGTCTCAATTTTGAATAATTGTTTACTTGGAGATTAAAAAATGTCCTACGCCAAATTACAGCAAAAAAAATAATTAAGTGTTAATACTATAATATTCATAATAATAATAAACAACGTTTAATTCTCAAATAATTCAATATAACACAATTATATTCCTTAAAGAAAAAAAAACTAAATATAACTAATTAATTAGTTAATGGTAATAAATACAATTCTAACAAAACAAAGTAAAAATAAAATAATTAAGAGAAAAAAATAAATAAACTGACTAAAGGGCTATTCACCTCGGTCTTTCTGCCCATATATTCATATTATGCGTGAAATTTAATAAAATAAAAATGTTAAAAAAAAAAACATTTTAATTAATAAATAAATTTTAAAAAAACATTTTAATTAATCCAAAAATATAATTTTCTTCTTTTTTTATTTGCTGTTAAGACCTAGGTCGATAGCCCTTTATGCAAGTATATTTATTTATTTATGATTTAGAATGTTTTTTTTGGTTGAATTATATATAGTTTTTTTTATTGTAATTATTTTCAAATTTCTTTATTTCTTATTTTTTTTATACTGGTTAATAAACGTTATGTCATTTCTATTAATTTTCTTCAGGACATTTTTATATTTCATATAATTGTATATTTTTTTATATATTTATAGAAGTCGATGTGAAAAGGATCTGTTTTTAAAATATTATTTTTCGTGACTTTCTTTCATAATCAAATTTATGTTTTAACTATTATTTTTACACAAACTTTTTTTTTTAAATATACATAGATAATTTAAAGAACTAATAAATAATTTAACAAAATTGAAATTGATTCACCTAAATTTTCTGATACAAATATAAATTTTAATAATATAATTAAAAACACTATCACAAGAAAAATAATATACAATTACAATGTCCATAAAATGTATTTTTTGTATTATTTAGTAGAAACATCTAACAATTATTAGATAAAAATTGTATCTGTATTCACTGGTACTTTGGTTTGCGAGCATAATTCGTAACGGAAATATAAAATATTAATATTTCAAAATTTTATAATAAATTGATTTTTTCAAAACTCTCAGAAGATGTGGTTGCGGATAGGTAATACTTGTATAGCTCGTATATCAAGTTTAAATTTAGTAAAATTATATGTTTGTCTTTCGAATTAAGTTACTCATAATGCAAATAACCACTGTAAACTGAATATTTGTTTAGAATAAAATGTAATTGAATTGTCACCATGTTATACAGACTACAACAATATATAATTAGAACTCAATCTGTGTCACGTAACTCTTCCGTGCTGTCACGCGATGCTGAAAGGCAAAAATAGTAACACTTCATTTAATTATCAAATTGTATTGCTTATTGACAAACGTGGTGAGTAATTTATAGATGATTTAGAAATAACATTTATATTTATCAATATAAATATAAGCGATATCTCGCAAACAATGTAAATTAATTTTTCCACACAATTTGTATCGTTTATAACAACAGTTTTATTAACAAAGTACTCCGTTATTATATGCGTTGTTATCAGTTTGGTTTCAAGGTCACAAATGATAATTTATCGTATTTTTAGAGGTCATATTTATTGTGTACTCCAATTTCAATAACAATCGCGCTGCGTGGAAATGCATGCTAAACATAATCACGTGAGCAACGTAATTACATGCAGTGCTAAATATGAACTGTAAATATATAATTACAGTTGAATCCCGAACTTCAATAATAATCCAGGATATAGTTCGAGTTAGAAATTTAAATTTCACTTTAAAAAATACAGCAATAGCTTCGATTAGTCCGGTTTTACTATATAATTTTAAAGTAAACTAAACTTTAATTAAATAAAATTTAAAAAAATATATATAAAAGTTTTTTTTTATAAATTTTTTGTTAAGTTTATTTTAATGCGGTTTTAATATACTCGATTAGTCCGGTTTTTTCGGAAAACGATTATCCAGACTATGCAAGGTCATTCTAAAACTTACACAATATAAAGCATATTAAGTACATTTTTTTATAAGATCAAATACATTTAATTTTAATAATTGAATTAAAATATATGTTCAATAATCAATCAATAATAATAGTAAAAGTGATTTTTAATCAAGAAATTTTATTATTTTTAATTATTATTTCTTGAACCAAGCAAGATTTTAATATTTTTTATACGCCATAATGCTCGTATTGCTCATAGGAGTATCAATTTTAAGTTTTATCGAAATCTCTTCACGCATTCAAAAAATAAATTAATTTCTGAACAAAAAGAACAATAGATTAATTTCATCTCAAAACGAACGTTCCAGCTCTAAATAAACGCAATTTGCACACATATTTCTGTGCTGTAAATACTGTTCTACTGATCCGATTTTAAAAAACGAACATTCATATTAATTTTTAGCCTCTAGTGAGTTATATGCTGAACTCACGTTATTTTTAAAATCATCCCCTGTGATGAAAATAATTGATTTTTAATCAAGAAATTTTTGTTATTTTTATTAATTATTTCTTGAACCAAGCGAGATTTTAAAATTATTTATACGCGGTAATGCTTATAGAAGTATCCATTTAAAGTTTTATCGAAATCGCTTCACGCATTCAAAAGATATAAAAAAGTGAATTATTCTTCATTCAAGAATGAATTTGTTTTCGAGATTCGTAATTCAAATTTGGAATTTTCGTTCGAGTTGCAAGTTATAGGTTCAAATTTTGAAGATCTAATAATCGATGAGCAATATTTGTAATATCAGAAACGTCTATTAATTTATGTAGACGTTGAGTAATATTGCGGCGTTGCTGGTGGTATTGGTATTAGAAGGTCAGAGTCGACGTTACGTAACTCAAAAAAATGTTGATGTCAACGAGACGGATAAGTTTGATTGCATAATGTTGCGTGGTTATTCATGCGAGCGGTGAGGCAATTGGCTTGAATGGAGACTGTTTGTTAAAGAGTTTAGTGCCATTTAACGTAAGGCAACGGCATGTCGGCATGCAGCACACCATATCGATTCGAGCTGTTATCGTCCATCAGCTCATTGTGCTTTTTTTTGTTGTTTGCCGCTCTGTATACTTCTTAGACCTCAAACATTGAACGAAAAAACGTAACATTGAACGTAACATTCGCAGTGTCGCAAGTGAGGTGATATACCAAATATTAAGAGTTCCGTTAAATTTGAATACGCGCTGATAAAACTAGTGTAATCAATTCCCCCTACAATGCTGGTATTTAGTGTGCCGCATAGTCATGGGTCGGAACAATGACAATTTGTCCAGTTTAGTCACGTAACTCACAGCATATAGAAGAAAGAAAGATATACATATATATATAAAAAGGGGAATAAGCATTTATCGATTCCAGTACTTGTTGGGCTTTCGAAACTTGTCTAGTGTGATTTAAAATAAAACGTGGTATTTCTTGGTTCTCTCTTTACCTCGATCTCTCTCTTGCACTGCAAGTGTGCATGTGTTGTATTCTTCATTAGTGCGCTGCGGAAATTCATCAATTAATTCAACCTTGATGTGATTCCTCTACCTCAACTACATTCCAACAGATTGTAAACGCTCGGTTCAAGAGGAATAAGGAAAAAAAGTGCAACAAAACTTCACATACACACACACAACGTGAAGCGCAGACAACGTTATCATCGTTGCTCCGCTCTTGGCCTGTATTCCTTTTTTGACAAATAAAGAAGTTAAGTCGGATGGAATGCAAATGGATTCGTGGGCAAAATAAATCAGGTGAGTAAGGAGAGAGAAAGAAATTAAATAAATAAATAGAAAATAAAAATTTATAGTGGGGATAAACGGTAGATTCGATTTGTATTTACGATTTAATTATGATGCATGCGCGAGGAACTGATTGTTGAAGGCGTATTATCATATTGAAAGATATCGATTGCAGTGTACTTAAGTCATGCTCTATTTAGTTATGCAATAATTACGTTTAATATCAATAGCAAGAGCCGGTTTGGAACGATAGGATCGTTATTAACGTTTCCTTACAACTTTCAATCGTCAATTTTATTATATATCAACGTATTTTATTGCTCATATTTGTATAATGATTAACTAACTTTATAAATACTTTATCAATTGACGTAAAATATATTATCTAAAAGTATAAAAACAACATATGTATAAACAATTTAGGGTTGGCATTTTGCAAAACGGTTAATTATGAAAATAATGCTTAAAATCTACAAAATAACAATAATAACAATAATTTACTAACCAAATATAAATAAACATATTTTTATAGATTTTTTTAATTACTGATATTAAAGATTATATTAAACTTAACAGATAACATAAACATACATAAAATATTAATTAATTGTATTTTTGTTCATTTATTTATATTTATATATTTGTAGTCGTAACAATAAGCAATAAATTTAGACAAGTTAAATCTTCTTTTAAGCTGATAAAGAAAATATCAAGACAAAATCCATTATCTTTCATTAATCATTATTCTAATTATTTTGATTATTATTTAGGAATAAAATTTAAAAAAATATTTTTGTATAAATAATCTACATTTTTTTCGTATCATTCAAATTGAATTGTTTCTTCTACCTTTTCATTTAAACATTAGATTATATAATTTTTTCTCGAAAGAATTCATAAACTAATTAAGTTGTATAATATAGAAAATGATTTATAAACATAAATACATAAACAAATATATTTTGGTATACTTTTTTCAATGTTATATAGACGTTATTTAACTTTGGATACGTTCAAATTTATAACATAAATTAAATTAATTTAATGCTATTATAAAATGATTGCTTATCAAATCTGAATTGAGTTGGTTGAAAAACCTTTGGTATTGGAATTTTTTTATGATACTATAAGACTATAAACAATACTATTATAAATAATAAAATATCATTATCTTATGCAATTAAAATGAACATTTTATTCAATTGATAAACTAAACAAAACAAAATGATATCATTGTTCGTTGTTTCAGTTAAAAAAATGTTATTTATAAATGTAATTCTTTGAGGAAGTTAACAGATTATTTTTTACAGTTAATCGAAAAAAAATAATACATTCTTTTTAGTTTATTTAATTACAAGAAATACTTTCTATAATAACCAATTTAATGTACATGTTATATTTAGGTACAGTTAAATAAATGCATCAATAATCTCTTTACAATAACGGTTTATAAACTTTTAAATATTACGCCTTTCTTTAAAAAAAAATATAATGTTGGTGTCTTCCCTTATTTTAATGTTTATAAATGATGATTTCTAAAAATGAGGAAATCACCATTTCTTTATTATTTAATATTTTTAATTTGTCTCTCACTTTGGAAACGGCTGCTTCACATTGAAAGAAAATTATGATATAATACTGTTTCGCCTTTGAAAGTTTGCATATATTTTTTTCTGGCTTCTATACAGTAATCTGCTTACTGATATCCAATTACTTATTTGATATAATTTTACTTATGAAATTTTTCTGATCGTATATTGAATGTAGTTTTTTTTTTATTAATTTCAAACGTAATTTTTCATTTAATTTAATGAGGAAAAAATGAGGAAATCACCATTTCTTTATTATTTAATATTTTTAATTTGTTTCTCACTTTGGAAACGGCTGCTTCACATTGATAGAAAATTATGATATTTTTTTCTGGCTTCGATACAGTAATCTGCTTACTGATATCCAATTACTTATTTGATATAATTTTACTTATGAAATTTTTCTGATCGTATATTGAATGTAGTTTTTTTATTAATTTCAAACGTAATTAATTTTCATTTAATTTAATGCAATAAAACTATTAAATATACGTAATTTCAAGCAAAAATCAAAATTAATATAATTAAATTAGGAATTTATTCATTTCTTTAAAATAATTTTGAATATTTGATTACACTGAAAATATAATAAGTTTTTTTCATAATTTCCTCATGATATAATATGCGTCAATATCCCGCACTGTTTGAAACTGAACTAATTAAGGTCTACAAAACCGAAAGAAAATAAACTGCACCAAAAGAGATTTGACTATATAGAGAAAAAACAATAATCTATGTATAAAAAAATAATTTTGTATATTAATGTTTTGTGTATTCTTTTCATTTCATCCTATTAATATTATTTGAGAGCCCTTTAGCTAGTTACATTTTACTTTGGAACTATAACTTTATTTTTATTTATATATTTATTTCTTCTTGGTAATAATTTGCATTTCTTTATTTTGTAAAAATATCATCAAAAATGATAAAAAAGTTTATCTAAAAAATAAAAAATGTCAACCGCCATATTAATGTTCAACACAAATAGATTGTATAAAAAATAAGAGACAAAAAAAAGTATTTTTATTGCTTATAATTATAATTTTATTTATACTTTATATAATTATTTGTAGTAGACTAAATTTATTGTAGTGTATGCAAAGGGCTATTGGTTTTTCCGACCTTTTTATTTGTATTTATATAAAATAAATAAATTAATTAATACTAATTTTGTCGATTAAAATTTAGTTTCTATTGAAATCTTCTAACCGTAGTTTAGTGAATCCGGACTAATCGAAGCTGCAATATGCAAGATATTGCTGTATATTTAATTATATTTTAAAAAAAATTCTACTAACAAGAATCGAATGACAATAAAATCTATATAAAAAATTAATTAATGAAAATTTTATTTAATTATTACTCATGAGTTTGTTTTTGCTGTTTTTTAAACAAAAGTTTATTTGTAACTTGTAAAACTTTCTAACGTGCAATTTAAAAAGAGTTTATTGTTTTTGGTCAATTTTTTAGGAATTTATTTATATTTGAATTAAAGCTGCATTTTCAATCGATTTTTAATTTTCGCATAGGAAAAACTGCAGTTTAAAAAGATGTCTAATGTCCATGATGATGGTGTTATGAATGAAATAATGGTGAAAAGGTGGTTAAAAAAATAGTGTTGGAGATTGTAGTGTTAATGATGATAAACGTTCTGGCAGGTCGATAAGGGATAGAGATTGATAACGATCAAATTTTTAATTTACTTACTTACTAATAATCCTCAATATACTGTATGAAAGATTACCGAAATATTAATAAAATCCAAATCTAACGTGAGAACATTAGCATGGGTATTTTTCCAGATAATATATTTGGGTTCCACACAATCTAAGTGAAAGAAAATTAATTGATCGAGTTAATTCTTTGCTAAAACCTAATGAAAACAAATGTACTTATTCATACACTATATTAACCAGATTTAGAATTATTATATTGTCATTTATTTTGTTAGTTGAAAAATTGCTTAAATGGTAAAAAGTTATAGAACAAAAATTCTAATCGAAAATTACCAAATTTCTTATTAACCGACCAAATATTATTGAGGTATTTTGATGAAGTTGAGAAAGAAGACAATTTAAATTCATTTAGTTTAAATGACATATAGTTTAATTTCAAAATCTTTCTTATTTTGTTTATTATTGTATTTTTTAATTAAATAACTGTTATTAAAAGAGAGGAAATATATATGCAGAATAATGTCTTGAAAGTTTATATATAATATTAATAAATAATTGTAATTTTGAAATTCTTAAATTGATGATTAAAATATATGATTTAAGAAACCCAAGCATTAATTACAGTGAAAGGCAAACATAATCACATTATTAAAACAGCTATTTTCCTTCTTGCTTAGATCTACATCACTTTATCTGTTTTATTACGTCCCGTCATGTACGCTTAATTATCTGAATATGACTTCCTGTTTAACTTCTCGGTATTCTGGAGCTTGCATCCATTACCAATTCCAACGTCTATTAAGCAAATCCAAGTGACTTACATGTTCTCCCTCGCTATTTCACCATTTTCAATCCTCCGGAACGCAAAATCTGCTTATTATCATTTGCACACAATATTACGAATTTATTAGCCGAAGGCTATTTCTGCTCAATTAACCATACAGAATACTGTACAATAATGAATGCATTTATAATGATAATAATTGAGATTTACCACATTCCACTTACAATGTTACACTTCTGGTACAATCTAAAAAAATAATAATTATGTAATGCAAAATAATTGTATTATCATTTTCTACTAATAACATCAAAATTATTTTACCCGGAGCACATTTACAGTTTATGTGCAATGTGTTTTATAAAATTTCAACATAATTAAAATACATTTATTATATAATAATTAAGAATATAAATCACCGGGACATATGCAGATTTTGTAATTACATCAATAATTATGAGAACAAATAAATTTAGAAATTTTTTATTACTTCAGAAATATATATAAAAGATATTAAATGATTATCGATATGCATTATCATAAAAGATTATAGTTTATTTATTGATTGTATGAAATCGAAAATAAATGATTGTATAAGTTTTAATTCATTATGTTTATAAATGATTATTTTGTATTAATTAGAAAATAACTCTAATTATATAATAATATTTTTGGAATTGAGATATATTTTTTAACTAGACTAATTTAGTAATTAATAAATCTCTTAATTAGTTTACATAAAATTATGATTATATTTTTTAAAGTAAAAAATGTTGAATAAGACATTTGCTTTGTTATATAAATGCCTACCTCAATAATGTAATAACCTATTTTCGATTGAATCATTTGATTATACCTTTGTTATTCATTATGTATTTATGATATTGATAATAATACTCATAAATCGTTATCGTATAATAAAAATCATGAAATTTGTTGTTTGCTTTTAGTCTCATTTTAGCTAGATTGTCTGCAAACGAAATAGTTCCAAGCATAGTCACTCGATATTTATTTACTTAGTCCAATCTTAATAAATCATATCTTATCGTGTTCTGATAATAATATGCGCGTGATACATTTACAACGTGTAGCTGCTCATATAATCGCTCCAGTCGCCTGCTGCCAAACGTTGACATGTGACATATTTATTAGTTAAGCGAGCGAGCGAGACGCAAAGAAAACCCGTGCATATTATATATTAATTTGTGAGTCATTAATCATGTGCTGTTAGTACAACGAAACATTTGTTGAACGCTTTTTCTGTTTGTTCGCAGATCAAGATGACACTAGGACCGGATTTATTGCACCTCCACATGAGGAGGAGATCTTCGGTGCCGGATAGCAAAAGTTCGAAGAAGACCTACTCCAAATTGGATAAGCTCAATGATACTAGAACGATCATGGATAACTTCAGGAGGCTTCCGGCTTCCATGCAAAACGTCTTAAAGAGAACTGTATTCTGTATAATACTTCTCGGTTATTTTGTATTTGTCATCTACGGAGGACCAGTAACTATCCTATTAACTACACTCGCAGCACAAGTGAAATGCTTCTACGAAATCATCGCCATAGCTTACAAGAAGCACGACATTAACAGCATACCGAATTTCAAATATATCGCCAACTATTTTCTTGTTTCTGCCAACATTTATTTCGGCGGTGAAACTATCATCGAGTATTTCGGACCTTTCATTAATTTAGTGGATACTCTGAATACTTTAGCCACGTACCACAGATTCTTTTCGTTCTGCGTTTACTTTTTAGGCGTGATGTGGTTTGTGCTTAGCTTGAAGAAGCACCACTACAGGAAGCAGTTCTCTTTGTTAGCGTGGACGCACATCATCCTTTTGGTGCTAGTGGTGCAATCCTATTTAATCGCTAAGACTATATTCCAAGGGATGATCTGGTTCATCATCTGCATTACGACAATAACCGTCAACGATATAATGGCGTACATCTGCGGGAGATTCTTCGGGAGGACTCCTTTAATAAGTTTATCTCCGAAGAAGACTTGGGAAGGCTTCATAGGTGCCGGGATCTTTACGATTTTAATCACATGTTCCGTGGCTTACTTCCTGTGCGGCAATGAATTTCTGATCTGCCCGATAGAGTATCGTCAGATTAATTACGAGATTATCAAGATAACACAGTGCACGCCGGATGACATGTTCCAGTTGACGGACTATCCAAGGTTCGGCGTACAAATGTACCCGTTCGTAATACACGCTTTCTGGTTCTCAGTTTTCGGCAGCTTGGTGGCTCCATTCGGAGGTTTCTTCGCTTCCGGCTTCAAGAGAGCCTTCAAAGTTAAAGACTTTGGTGACACGATTCCTGGACACGGTGGAATCAT
Organism: Nicrophorus investigator; assembly: GCA_963457615.1. Taxonomy (NCBI): domain Eukaryota; kingdom Metazoa; phylum Arthropoda; class Insecta; order Coleoptera; family Silphidae; genus Nicrophorus; species Nicrophorus investigator. The sequence goes on from OY735140.1 coordinate 27,212,810, forward strand.
GGACCGATTCGACTGCCAATTAGTTATGATCACTTTCGTAAACGTTTACATAACTAGTTTCGTTGGTGGCAATAGCGCCAACCGCAGCACTCAAGATATTTTTCATAGAATATTAACGCTGCGCCCCGAAGATCAATTGGAACTGTATTATATGCTTAAAGGTAGCCTAATGTCCAATGGAATTAGGCTTTGATGAATAAAAAAAAACTATTTATTTATTAATTTATTATCGTTAACAATGTGAACTTTGCTGTTATATAAAATATAAATTTGCAAAAAAAAAACCGGAATTTTAATTTAATTTTCTGAATGCGTATATATAGGTACTTAAATACACGAAGGCAAAGTTCGTCTGCATTCCGGGCAAAAATATTTGTATCCCTATCGCTTTGTAGCGCGCGGAAGAGCGGATGCGGAATGTTTTGCTTATTAAAAAAGTTATCTCGAGAAACGGGAATTGTTATGAAATTCCTGGCGTTCCCTCTCGTTCACTTGCTGCACAACAATTAAATTTGACCTAGTCCTTATTACATCCACCATCCCAAGTTCTCTCTCCCATGTATTTATATAACTATTTTGTAAAAATGAAACCAGTACGTTGTGTGTGGCATTTAAATAGTTGGCACTCGGGCGGGACTTTTTTTTCTCGTATCTCGTTTAATTCCAACTTTACTTTTACATTATCGTTGTGTGCGTCTGTATCCTTCTTCTTCTTTTTTTTTTCGAAAATATTTTAATTGATGGCGCGTAAAGTAAAGGTCAGATCAATTATTTAAACGGCGAGCCTCCAACTCGAATCGAGATAAAAATTTTATCGATCGTTTTAGCTCGTCTTTTTTAGCCAGTAAATTAGCAATCTTTACGATACACATAAACTTTAAATTTATTAACTAATTAATTCTTAATCTCGACGAGCACCTCATTAAATGCTTAATTGCATCCGCTTATTTAGAAGGAAGTCGCGTCGCATCTTCTGAAAAGAAGATCGAAAATCATCAATGTTATTCACAATCGGAATTCGATGTACAATATTGTCCTGTTGTTGTTATTGTTGTAGGTGTGAACGGGCTCCGCCCCGACCATCGCGTCTTCGTGATTTGCATCCTGCGAACCTTCAGAACCTTGTTCTTCTTCATTTGTCCTTGTTACACGGCATCCTCTCGTTCTGTCAATTATTTCGGGTTCTCGGCTTCCCAGATTCGGAACCCGTTTACTAAGGTCCGTGTAGGCAATTAGTCCAACTAATTAGGCCCATTTACATAAGAGCGCCCCTCTTAAGGCAATTAAATTTTAAACACGACAACTATTTCATTTACAAAATTGATCGTGGAAAATAAATGAATATATGGAATTGTTGGGGTAAAACTATTTCAAGCATCCGATGGGATTTCTCTTTCCACGAGTAATACTCTTCGTTTTTTTTTTGTATTCCTCTTATTTCTCCTAATGACAAAATACTGTCAACTATTCAGTCCATCCACAGAATAACATATATTCTTCACATTTTGATTTCTTTGTACATCACTAAATTAAAATATTTGATGACAAGATTATTTATTAGTTATCAAAATAGTATCTTCCAATATAAATTCTCTATAATTAGATTAGAAAGTAAGCAAATTAATCTAATGATTTTTTTTTAAAGAATACAAACTCTTAAAACATTTTTGCATATAAATAAGGTTTAATTTAAAAAAATATATATAAAATCAATAGAATTCAGACGAAATTTGGTTTTTATTATTATTAAATAAATTATAACTTTTACTTCAAAGTAAAAAAAACAAATAAAATACTATTAACTTTCAATAAGCAATTGGGATCAAATTTAACTGCAAACAAATTAATTAGGTAAAGCTAAAGTAATTAATTAGTTTATAGCCCAGATAGAATTAAACTGATAAATTTTACATCTACAATTGTAATTATAAATTTAAAACTTTTTCAAATTCTGATTTTTTTTTTGTATGGATATATTAACGTATTTTCCACAAAAGAAATATAAGTCGCACATTTTTTAAGAAAAAAAATCTACATTTTTTTGGTGAATCCATAATATCATATCGACACGAAATATTCGAAACCAATTTTTCGTAATAGAATTATACTTGTATACTAATATAAACCAGAAGTTTAAGACAAACTAAAATTTCAAGTTATATCACATATTTTAGTCGTATTTTGATAAAACAGTTTTACTTTTTTTTCATACCAATTCATTATTTTTTACAAGATTTAAATAAAGTTAATAGATATTATTGCAATAATAAAAATAACAATTGTATAAACTTAAATTAATCTTACATTATTAATATAAATATATATTTATCAAAAAAAAATATAATTAAATTAATTCTGAATAATCTACATTTTCTTTACTGAATATTTTCGGAAACAAATTAAAAGTTATAATTTAATTTCTTACATTTTAATGCTTGCAATTATATAATTTTGTATAAATTACATAATTAATTATGAAATAAGCTGTGATTTAAACCAATAGTATATGTTGTTTATATTTTTTTAATCTGAGACAAAAACTGCTTTATTGAAACATTAAATTTATAAAATAATTAAATGTATTATTTTTTTTGTTCTAATTTATTTACAAAGTTAATATTTTAAATATTGTAGAATTAAATTGAATTTTACATATAAGAATTATCGTATTTTTGAGCGTTTAGCCAGCAACGAAATATCAATAAGACGCACATTTTTTAAGTAAAATAATTTACATTTTTTTTTCATGAAATTCCATAACATAATTTCAGAACAGGAAAATTAAGACATACTAAAATTTCAACTCATTATTTTGATTAACACATATTTTGAAAGAAAAGTGTATTCTATTCGGCGTCAAATAATATTAATGGATATTATTGCAATAATAAACATAACTTTCGTATAAATATGAATTAATCTTACACTATTTATATAAATAGACATTTCTCAAAAAAATACAATTCACTATTCAAAAAGTAATTAAATGAATTCTAAATAATGTACATTTTGTTTACTGAATATTTCTGAAAATAAATTAATAGTTATTATTTAATTTCTTATATTTTAAAGCTTGCAACTAAATTATATTGTATATATTACATTACATAATTAAATAAAAATTATGCTTTATTAAAAGATTAAATTTATAAATTAATTATTTCAATTTTTTGTTCTAATTTATTTATAAAGTTAATATGTAAAATATTATAGAATTAAACTGAACTTCACATTTAAGAATTAAGATAGAAAACTAATTACAAGGTTGAAAGATAAGTAGAATGTAAAATGTTCGCTATAATATTTATAATTAATAAAAGATTATATATATTTTATTGATTCTGTTTATTATGAAATCTTTTATGGATGTACATAATAAATTAAAAGTAATATTAAGAAAAAACTATTTACGTTCTAACTCGTTATTGTTCTGTTTAAAAATATCTCTATTTTCTAATCAAAATTTATTAATAAAATAGAATAAAGTAAACTGTTAATTGATATTTTTTTAATTGATAAATTGTGGTTATTGAAAAGAAAACGTCATTTGAATGATTATAGACAGTAAATTATATTATAGTTAGTTTTAAAAAATCTTTTATATTTAATTTTAGACAGAACTTTTTTTTAGTGAAAGTGTGAGTATTAATTTCCTAAAATAACAATGTCACAAAGCTAAACAAACAAATGTCAAAGGATGCAGTCGGAGCTTCAGGCAAGCTCAGCTGTCTAAATGCATTATTTATACGTGCATCATTCATCATAATCAAACGAGTTTTAGTTACGTTCTTCATTCCAGTTTCTATTTCGATCTTACGGTCCAATGGATATTTACATCTAGATTAAATGAACGTTCTAATCCAAAGACCAAAGGGTATTTATGTAATTCGGCCTGAATGAATGGTGCGCAATCCGTTTGAGGCATTTTATCCTCGAAAGGCGTAATTATTAAGTTGATTGTATGCGCAGATTGGATGTTAGTTTGCAAGTATTAAATTCGGGGCTGTGCGCCAGTGGGGTGAATGACGCAATTGGGGAGTACGCAATTTCAGTAATAACAAGTTTCTTTCAGTTTTTCTGCCGTCGGTGCGATTGTTGTTTAAAAAGGGGGCGAGTGTTTTCAAAACGGATCAATGCGTTTGCGGGGCGGGCGGTGTTTGCGTGCGGGGGGTTTCATTGAAAAAAGAAAAATATATACCGGGGGCCGGAGAGCATCTCGTCTAGCATGAAAGGAGAACGAGGAAGAATGGATCGGAATTGAAAAGGTAAATAATGTAATCAGATTAAGGAATAATCGTATATAATAGGTGGTCTCCTCTCATTGAGTCATTAGACCGTTGCGAAATTCAACAGTACACCTCTAATGATAAAGTATTGTGTGGGGTCCGAGAGGCCTCGGCATTGCTGCTCACTACCATAACTAATATGGCGGCGTCTAACCCTCCCAGGACAAGAAGAGAAGAAGAAGAAAAAAAAAAGAAAACACAATAATAAAAACCAAGAAGAAAAGGTAACAACGAAACAAGAAGAATAAGAAAGAGCGAGAAGAATGTTTCTGTTGAAGTGTTTCATTGAAGGCAAAAGAATCACTTCCTTTTTGCTCTTTACATGCCTCCTCCCGCGCTTTGCTGTCAGTCCAACGGAATGTAACACCTTCTTCCAAAATCATTAAGACCCTTACGCTTCCTCAACCATTACACATACGTTTTTTTTCTTCTTCTATTAATTCTTTAGATCCCTAATGGAGACGGATTTAATCAATCATCGCTGTTGTCGCAGTAGGTGATAATTTCCCCATCCTCGTGTGTTTTGACAGAGTGCAGGGGAGCTCCGCTCAATCATCACTCAATCTAATATGAAACATTGTTGTTACATTTTCGTTACACTCCGTGACAAAATGCCATCCTCACACGAATCATAATAAAGTCACGTTCACATTATTATTGTTATTATTATTTTTAGTGCTGTTCCCCCTTCGTTTTCCTCCTCGGTCATTTATCATCGCGATGTGCTGTTGTTGCGCCGTGTGACTTCATTAATTTGTCATTATGCTCAGTCCATTTAAGGCACATAATGTTACCAATCTGTTTTAATGCAATCAACATCCAATCCACTTTTTTAAAGTTTTTTTTTTGTTTAAACCATTTATATAACGAAGTAATTGATAGTTACAGTTAATTACATAATTATTTAATTTATTTAATGTGCAAAAAATATATTTTATTTATTGACTATTTTTATATTCAGTTAATTAAAAATTATGTGTCATGCTTATTAGAAAATATGAAGAAATATGTTATAATTAAAAAGTTACATACGTTTTTATGGAACGACTATGAGTTATGAAACATCAAATCCTCATATTTCGGAAAAAATAACTATACGCAAATTATATGAGTGTTTCATAGAAAAATCATTATTATAGAGTTTTCTAAATATTGAAAAACATGCAGTTATTTTTAATTCGTCTTTTAATAAGAAAATATTACATTTTAATTAAAGAAAAACTAAATTTCTTTCCGAATAACTCGGTATAATGTTTCAAATATGATACATTTATTAAATATTTAATATTTTAGGAAAAACTTACACATTTTACATTTTGAGGACAATATTTAAATCTCATAATTTTTTAATATAATATGAAAATATTACAATTTTTAGAACTTAAATTTTTATTTTAAGTGTTTCATATAATAACCATTTTTATTGTTTTCTAAATAATCTAATCTATATATTTATTGAATTCAATTTGTAAATGCTTTTAACTATTGCATTGTATATTTTGAGAGCATTATCATTTCAATGTTTATTTGTAAAAATAATAGAAAAATAAAGTTATAATAAACAGAAATTATTCGTTCATAAAGGAAGAAATGCTGCATTAATACTTAAAAAAACATATTTTTTTTAATTCGACCTTTAATAACTAAATATTGCATTTTAGGAGAATATTTGAATCTCACAATTTTTTAATATAATATGTAAATAATATAATTTTTAAAAGTTAAATTTTTGTTCTAAGTGTTTCATAGAATAATAATATTATAGAGTTTTCTAAATATTCTAAACTATATATTTAATGATTCAATTTGTAAATGATTTTAACTTTTGTAACCTGATATAAAGAGATCTGTATCTTCATTCTAAACTATATTATTATGTATTTTGATAGAATTAACAATTCAATATTTATTTGTAAAGAAATAGAGAAATAAAGTTATAAGAAACATAAATTATTCATTCATAAACGAAGAAATGCTGCATAAATACTAAAATTGAAAAACATGCAGTTTTAAATATTACTAAATATTACATTTTTATTAAAGAAAAAAACTAAATTTCTTTCCGAATAACTCGGTATAATGTTTCAAATATGATACATTTATTAAATATTTAATATTATAGAAAAACTTACATATTTTTCATTTTTAGGATAATATTTGAATCTCATAATTTTTTAATATAATAGTAAATATTACAATTACAATAAAAATAATGCGAACAGTTGAATATCATTTTGATTATAATTTTTTTTATAAAAATTTGAGATATAAATTTTATAACATTTAATTTATAAAATCTAAAAATACTCGTATCTAAGTAATTAAAACAAGAATACGTAATTTAATTATTTATGATACATCAAATTTACTTTAATAAATTAAATTGGAATTGTAAGCATTTTTATTTCTACTTCTGTCACAAAATGATACAATTCCAGTAGAAGTTTATTTCTTATGTAAAACGATATTTTAGATAAAAGGTCGATGCAATTAAGTGGATGTGAAATTTCTAATATTTTGCAACTGCACAAACAAATTAATTTAAAACGCTATACTATATTGTCTGTTCTAATTAAAATGTAATATGCTTCGAATAGAATTTATAGTTTTCTCTTAATTAAATGAAATTGCTATTGGCGAGTTACGAAAGTTTACATATATATTTCAATTTATATTTAATACCTCGAATAGTGCGTATTCACTCTAGTACGGTTTAAAAATTAAAAAATATTGGAATACAAAATAATATTGTATTCTTATAAATTTTATACACATTTTTATTGGTCATAGGGATAAAAGGGCTATCGATCAATGACTTCCTGTCCTTTTCTTGCTGATTTTTATAGGGTTTAGTGTCCTCGGTTAGTCTAGTTTCAAAGAATCCAGAATATTGGCGGAACAGATTGTATAAAGATAATACGTATAAAAATATAATTTATTGTACAAATATTTTATAATTAATTTGTATTAAAACTAAAATCTACTACGTTTACAACGAAAATATTATTCTTTATTCTCAGTATATTGCATGTATTCTGAAAGTAATTTATTTAAAGTACGCGTGGACATGCAAGAATAAGTACAATAATTATGCTCGAGGAATCGATTTGTTTATTTTTTTTTTGCAACTGAAAAATATCGATGATTGCTTTCTGCTTACGCCGAGTGAGCGATTTCGAGAATGTTATTGTTAGTCAGCAGAGTTGAGCAAAACAAAAATCTTGAAGGATATGATGAGGAGGAAAACTCGGCAGTAGACAGCGAATTAATAAAGCAATGTTGATGGATTTAATCGATCCCTTTGTGGCGTGACGTGATTCGTGGCTTCATAAACGGTTCACAATCAGTCGCATTTATCATACCGACATGACTATTACTGTTGATTAACATGGATTATAACAGGGATGTAATAAGTTTTTTTTATAAAGGTAAGTTGAAGGTTTTTTAAAATGTTACAATAAATATAAATACTTCTGTGAATTAAAAATATTTATAAAACAGAGTAACTTAATTTATTTATGGAAATAAAAGTTTCTTTTTTTTCCTCATTCAGCAAATGAAGTACTCTATATTTCTTTGATGGATTAATGGTTTTAATGAAAAAATAATAAGTTTGTGTAATATATTTTAGACTTTAATTTTGCTGAAAAAGTTTTTAAATTTTCAAATTATAGTGAATCCAGACTATATTAGGTATTACTATACTTTCAATTCTAACTGTCAACCCAATTAGTATACCGAAAATATTAATTTAAAAAAATATATAAAATATTATAGCAATATTGCTGTTTTATATAATTAATTAAATCATCCCCAATTTCTAATACAACATTCCTATATTTTTATACAATGCTATTCTTGTACATCGCGCAATATAACAAATTTAGGGAATTAACCATTTATTTTAGTAAACGATTTCTTCTTGTTTCATTTGATTTGTTTTTTTTGTCATTCTATATCTTGCTATAATAAATATCTTTATTTTTTTTTATGCATCGAACATTGTTGTATAACACTGGATTCTTATATTGGTATTTCATACAACCTTTATATTGATATCTATTTAATGTCTTAAAATATTTGTTAAAATACCTTTATAATATTAAATTTTATATTGCTGTACTTTCAGATAAAAGATCTTCTATAACAAGGTTTTAATAGTCCTTTCATCAAATAAATTAATGTGAAACGAATACTTAGTTTTTACTCAATATTATTTTTGTAACTAAATAGTAGCTACTCAAATATATGGAAAAATTGTTTTGAATTTAAGCGCAAAGCTCGATAATTCATTATTATATTGTCCGTAGATATTTCCTTTTTGATACTTCAAGTAAAAATTTAGAAATCTTATGGTTATTGAAACTAATTAAAATATTTTGGAGTAACATAACTTAATGAATAATAATAAATAATTATTAGAAAATAAGTTTCATATAAAAGTTTTAAGCGAATTTATACATATTCTTGAATCACTTTACAATGTGTAAATAGTTTTTCTGAAACTTTTTAGGGCTTAGGTTAACTTACATTTTAATTATTCATGATTTTTTTTTTTCATAATTACTTATTAATCATACAATTAATTGTGGAAAGAAATTATTAAAATTATTTTTAATAAAAACATTTTAATCAATTTAATAATAATAAAAATAAATATCACATTGCAATTATTTATGTAGTTATAATTTCTGTTTTTTTTCGTAATTAATTATGAATCACAGACTTAATTATTGAAAGAATTTTTTTTAATATTAATAATAAATAAATTTTAATCATTTTTATAATATTAATAGGGCTCATGCATAATAAAATACAAAATAATATATATTGATCAATTAATAATTATTTTTCTTATTGATTCAATATTTAAATGAAAAATATTTACTTTTCAAAGAAAAAATGAGAAAGTGTTGAATAAATATTCTTTTAATTTTTGTATATGAGTTTATAAATGAATGAAATTTATGATAAAATTATTGTCGAATATAAATTTAAAGCCGTTGCTCGTTTTGTCGCAAGGTTTATTTCGCTGACAAACCTTGATCTATTGATTCTAATGTTAATTGTATTTCTGCTCTGGTTTAGTTCAGTGTATAAAGCAAGTGACTTTCTATATAAAATGTTTAAAGTTTGTTTGAGATTATAAGATATAGTAATGAATGATTGCACCCTAAAGACGGCCCTGATTTTTGCGATATAACCTTGATGTAATAGGTATGCGGCTTGCAGATCGAGATTATAAGAATAAAAAGAATGATGGTGATGTTGGTAGTGACGATGGTAGTCGTGCGGAATGCGTGCTTGCCAGGTATGATGAGGGCATCAAGGAGCATCCAGAATGTCAATGCAGATAGATGTATGCTGATGATGTTGAGTAGGTTGTAATTGGTAAACCCCCACTAGGTTTGTCCCCGCCTCTGCCCCCGCATATTCATGGGCAACAACGGTAGATGCCGACCGACTGATGTGCATGTGTGAAGATGTATGCTATGGGGCATAGACCACGGGTCCTTTCTCAACCCTCGACGCGTTGCAGCCCGGTCGGTCGCTGCGTGCGCCATACCCCATTTCCCCAACGTCCAATGAACGACCTTCCTTGCCATCCGCCCGCCCGGATCGCATCCGACCCATCCACTTCCGGGTCCCCCTTGGCGGACTTCCGGTGGCGGCGGCGGTGGCTGCGACGGCGGCAGCCTCACATCCAGCGCGCCTCTGCCACCATAAACAATACACACCACATCACATCCCATCGAGTCCCTTACCGTCTACCAAGAAAATCGGACGCGTACTTAAGTTCTGTGCGCGCGCGCGCTTTCTCACTTCGCGCTACCGACCAATCACCACCAACAATACCCATTCGTATTTTCAACAACAAAACGACACACCGTTTTCGCCGTAGCTTTGTTTTCCCTCTTCTCAATCTTATTTATTTTATTTATTTTTTTCATCTCTTCTTTTCACAATTTATTTTTGTTTGTTTTCACTTGCTCTTATTTCTATTCGATAACCATTTTACGAGCGCAACAGTATGTACCATAAACTAATCACACTTCATCCTGGTTCAATCATCGACGCACGGCACACGATGGCGTAAATCAATACGGTGACAAACAACAAGAACAACACCAACAACAACACAAGTGCGTGATCTTAGTTGTTCATGTGCGGAAACTCGACCTACCAAAGCGGTGCAATGTCCGAAAAATGAGAACTGTCATAACGTTGGTGGTGATTCTTTTCTCATCTTTGAATTTTGAATCATGGTAAGCTCAAACAAAACTCCCTTATAACTATTTCCCAATCAGTAAAATTTTCAATATTTCATTACACAATTCGATTACATCAAAAAATAAATTACTTAAGCCACATTATTTCCTAATAAAATCAATGAAAAATACACTAAATAAGTCACAAGAAACTAACTATAAATTCATTTTCTATGTAAAATAATTAGCAACTGTCAATACAACTGTCAAAATTAACATTTTGTCCAATTTGATATTCATAATTCGACAATAAATTTAAACTAATAATTAAATTATACTAATTGATCAATTCCTTGTAAAATTCAACTCCTGAAAACTTGTCTTCTAATAAGATATTCATCTTTTAAATCTTCAATTATCAAATATTATTATGTTACAATAGAATAAAATGTTTTCCATTAAGTTAAAATAAATATTCTTAATATAAGATGAAAACTTATTGTAATTTTAGAAAATTTAATCACTCTTTTTATAGTTAAATTAATAGTTTTTTTTTTCAATAAATCATGAAATTATGAATATCAACACAATTCTATAATAAATTATATCATTGTACTAAATGATCAATTCCTTGTAAAAATCTGATAAGATATTCATCTTTTAAGTCTTCAATTATCAGATATTATTATGTTATAATAGAATAAAATAAATATTCTTAATATAAAATGAAAAGTCGTTGTAATCTTAGAAAATGTAATCACTTTTTTATAGTAAATCATAAATTTTGAATATGAAAACTATAAAGTTTTACGACAAAAAATTAAAACAATAAAATTTTTAATATTAAAATTTTATTACTGGAAAAACATAATTATATTTTTTCTTAAAAATTTTCAATAATCATAAATATTTTTACTGCATATTTTCACAAATATTATTTAAAATAATGAATTTCTGCAATTACGACTTATTTATTTACATCCTTTTTATTTTAATTAAATGAATATTCGTTGATTCTATTTAATTTAATTATAAATAGAAGTTGTTATAATTTCCCTGTTCTTCGATTGATTTAATTTATAATTAAAATAGTTTATTGCTTCAACGCAGACCGAAATAGAAAATAATTAGTAATTAATGTCATTTTCTATTACTTTTGGCTCTTTTAATTTATTTATGGACTGGATCCAATTAGAAAGTCGATGTAAATTAAATATTTTATATGGCATGGATATAATGAACAGAATTAGATGTGTTACTTATGATCATATTCAAGATTGCCCTACATATCGACTTCAATATTACAATAAAACATATATATTTTATATTAAAGTTTATATGTAAAAAGATCATTAAAATTTTTCACAAAATTAAATTTTGTAAATTTTATATATTTTAATTAGTTTAAATTTTGTTATATAAAACAAATATGAAATATTCTGCCTATTTTATATAATAAATTTGTAAAGACTTTCCTTGAAATTACGCATATCGTTTAATTAAAAGTGAAAATAATTAAAGTTCGATTGATTTCTATTTCTCCGTAGATTCCATTAAACAGAAAACCTGGAGTATGGAAATAATGATTCTGTTTACCTTTAATTTAATTATTTTAATTGATTTCTATTTTAAATACGCAGATATTTCAGAACTTGAAATACAAAAATATTTTCTTCCTAAGATCATTCTATTTTTCTATTTGTTAGAAAACTGCATTTTTCGAGCCCGTTATTTCCTAAACTTGAAATAATTGGCACAATTATGAATAAGTTAATTAATTCCAATATTAATTATAATTATTATAATTATCGCAATAATTGCTTGTGCATAAATGCGAATGACTAATGCTATTTAGAAAATCTAGTTAATTACGTCGTTCTATTTATAATCTAAATGAGAACAGTTTAATTTATTACACATTTAAGGAATTTTCCAAATTCATGAAATAAATTGCATAAATGTTTATTTACCAAAAAAAATATATATTACATAATGTATTCGTTCTGCAAAAGTTAGTTTGTGCTTATTGGTTGATATGTGAAAATGTGGGAGGAGTTTCGGCAGACCTCGAAAGTCTCGTTTTATTTTTGGGTTGGGTATAAATATATGCATTTTTTTTTTGTAATAAATTACGTGAATTCGAAGAGCGTAAATATGTTTTTTCTTCGTTCTCATTGACAGGCTTTGTCGAAATTTATTATATTTACGTAAAGTGACGTGCACTTTTTATTGTTTTACTGTGTCATTTCGTGGAATATTTCAGGTGTTTGATTTGCTCACGTCGTTTCCGAGAATAACGTATTTGCGCTCACTAAATATCGGTTTACTCTTATTGGTAGAATGAAATATGGGTGGTTTATTTTTTCTATTTTTTTTATTTTTGGGAATTTTACGAATGCATAAAGTCAATACATATGTTTGACATGTTGTTAATTAAAACCGACATCATAATATTTATAGACCATAAATTTGCATTCATGAAATTCAAACAGTTTAACTTTGAAAACATACATAAAATCAATAAATTATTTTTCTCTAAATGGAAAAATTTGAAATTTATTCATAAAAATAATAATGTTGATGTAGAAGAATTATTTAAAAAATAATAAGAAACTATACAATTTCTTTTCTACAGCGTTATATTTCAAAACTAATAATAAATATAAAATTAAAAATAATTTAACTTTCTATTTTTAATTTTTGTAAGTCGAATTATTAATTAAAATTCTCTTAAATAAGATTATCGTAACTATAACATGTTTGAAATATTATTTCAGCATTTAGATTTACTATTATTGTAAAACAAACACAAATATAAACAATTACAAATAAATTAGTTCAAATCATTATTTTCTTTACTTAGTTTTGTTTTGTAAAATATATGCATAAACTCATAAATTGATACCATATATCTTTGAACATCTATACAGAATAATAAGTAGTGAGTCTATCTCGGGAATTCCCGGGAGCAAAATCTCGGTAAATTAGCTGATTTCTATAAATCTAATTCCCGGGTTTGACGTTTTTAATTCCGGAATTATTGAATAAATATATAATATATGAGAATCAAAACCTATCAATTTAGTAAAAATGAATGATTAAACTTCCTAATTTACTACTACTAAACAATTTATATTAAGGTTTCCTTGTTAAAGGAATCATTATATTCTAAAAAGTTATGAAAGAAGTAAAACCTGACAAAAAGTGCTGAAACTTTATGAAAATTTAAAGATTAAACCAAGGACTTATAAAAATCGGTTAATATTAGTAAAATAAAATGTGCGTTACATATATCTATATTAGAAATATCAAATTATTTATATAGAAAAAATAAAGTTTTATTGGGATTTTAAGGAAAAAAAAATTATTATTTATTATAATTATATAAAAAAAATACTGTGTGTATAGATATCATTTACACATTTAGAATTAAGAATATTTTTTTTTTCTATAATAGTAACTGATTTTGCAATTATCTCCGAAAATTTGAAATTCCCGGGAACAAAATCTCGGGAAATTAGCTGGTTTCTATAAACCTTTTAAATTCCGGAATTATTAAGAATAGAGCATTAACAATGAACAACTATTTAATATATTACTAAATATGCAAAATAAAAAATCGGAATCTATTAATTTAGTAGAATAGAATTAAACTTCCTAATTTACTACAAAACCTGACAAAAGATGCTGAAACTTTATGAAAATGTAAAGATTAAACCAAGGACTTGTAAAAATGGTTTAATAATAGTAAAATTAAATGTGCTTTACATATATCTATTATATATTAGAATTACCAATTTATTTATATAGGAGAAATAAAGTTTTACTTGGGTTTAAATAAAAAAATAATTAAATATTTATTAATTATATAAAAATAGTACTTAGTCTATAGATTACTTTTATACTGTGCACATTTTTTGTTACTTTTAACTATTTTAAGTAAATCATTTTTTTAGAAAGAATCTCCGAATATTTGAAATTCTCGGGAGCAAAATCTCAGGAAATTAGCTGATTACTATAATTTCTATAATTCCCGGGATAGACTTTTTAAATTCCGGACAAAAGGTGCTGGAACTTTATGAAAATTTAAGGATTAAACTAAGGGCTTATAAAAATGGGTTAATATTAATAAAATAAAATGTGCGTTACATATATCTATATTATCCTATATAAAATTACCAAATTATTTATATAGGAGAAATACATTTTTTTATGATGCAAAATGGAAATCGAAACCTATTAATTTAGTAAAAGAGAATGATTAAATTGTCCAATTTATTACTAATAGTTAATTTCTATTAAGGTTTCTTATGAAAGCAGTAAAACCTGACAAAAGTTGCTGAAACTGTATGAAATAACATTTACACTGAAACGATAAAATTAGAACACGTTTCTTCAATTTCTTGTATAATAGTCTTACAAAAATGCTTATTCTGTTGATGTTCGATGTCTTATTTTATATATTATCAATGATTACATAATTATATGAAAATGTGAATGTGATAATTCGCTTTCATTGATCTAAAACATATTTCTTATTTAATAAAAAAGATAACTGCTAGTATATATCCCAAAATATTGTAAAATAAATAATTTAATTTAAATAATTTATTGTATTATAATATAATCTTCCTTTACAAATTAAATAATTAACAATATTTCATAAAACAGAAACTCTTAAAATGTTTGTATTTATTTCTGCATAAACAGTATATCTTCTCGGGCTTCGACATTGCAAATAAAGTACAGCATACCTCGCATAGTCTGTTTAATCGTTTCAGCTAATGTCTCGTACTGTTTGAAACCGCATAAATCGAGGACTTTGAAATTTAACAGAACAAAAAAAACTTGACTTTACAAAGAAAAAAAACGTCAATTATCTACAAACAAAAAATCTTTTAATTTAATTTTTATTTTGCTCTATTACAATTTAGTTCGTTTTCATATTTTCAAACCAAGATATTCGAATCTGATTTCATATGATATTTTAATTTAATTTTATACTTAAAAAATATTTGTTATAAACTGCATACTAAATTATATTTTTTTTATTTGTAATGTTTTATAATATGCATGATATGATGGACTATACTCTGACAGACATGTGTTCTTATCCAATAGGAGTATTTCTTGTCAGCCCACGCAATTTTATACAACGAACGATGGTAGGTTCAACCAGGTTTCCAATGCTACGATTGGAGTGGTTATTGCCGCTCCAGTAAGACTTCAGATTGCTTATCTTAGTAATTGATAGAGAAGACCTACGCAATCCCAAATATCCGATATCCAAACTATCCCTTTTTTATATAATGCCTACATCGCATACCAACTATATAAAACATCAAAAATATATAACAAAGTTTATATTTATAATATTTTATAATAAATAGAAAATATATATGAATTACACAATGTTTATGCAATTATTTCCACTTAATTTTATTAACGAACGAGTTTTTGTTGTAAGCATATTCAACAGAATTACGTAATTATATTAAGGAGAATAATTGGAGTACTTTCAAATATTTGCGATTGTGTAATGGCATATCATTTTCTTCAATCATATCCTCAAGATTTGTTGAATAATAGATGCATTCTAAAGCACCAATTCCTCATTTTTGATGTTTGCTCAAAAAGACATTAATCAATAATAACTCGAGGTGTAGCATGTGCACAAAGCGTATTATACTCATGCCCTTTAGCACACGTAATTATGCAAATTACACTGAATATAGCCAATTACTTCATCAGCTTCAGTTGAACTTCTACGCAAATAATATTATTATTAATAAATTAATAATAACCGTAGAACAAGTACACCGTGTTGTTACCGAGATCAATCAAAGTTTGGAAGAGAAAAGGTACTGCTCTGCGGCGTTCTTGGATATATCGCAGGCTTTCGATAGGGTTTGGCATGTGGGACTGCTGTATAAGCTGAAGAGGTCTCTTCCGCACGTGTATTTTAGCATCTTGAGGTCATATCTGACAGGAAGGCACTTTCGTGTTAGAGTGGGTGACGAAGTGACGGCGTTGCATCCGATCTATGCAGGCGTTCCACAGGGTAGTGTGCTGGGTCCACTGCTGTACCTGATATTCACGGCTGATCTATCAACGTCGGAGGAAGTAACTGTGGCCACCTATGCTGACGATACTGCAGTCCTGGCATCGCACAACAATCCAACAACTGCTTCCCGACTGCTCCAAGTTAGCTTGGATGATATACAGTGTTGGCTCAGGAAATGGAGGATTCGAGTTAATGAAGTGAAGTCTGTTCATGTGACTTTCGCAATGCGCCGAAAAACATGCCCACCTGTTACTCTTAATAATTGTATCTTGCCACAGAATGATGAGGCCAAGTATCTGGGCATTCATCTGGATAGGCGTATGACTTGGAAGTTACATACTGTCAAAAAAAGGAAACAAATAGCCTTGAAGATAGCTAGCTTACACTGGTTAATAGGCAGAAACTCCCATACAACACTGGAAAACAAGCTACTCATTTACAAGGCAATAATTAAACCAATTTGGACTTACGGCATCCAGCTGTGGGGATCTGCCAGTAAATCGAATATAAATATTATCCAGCGGTCTCAATCAAAGACTTTGAGACAAATTTCCAATGCTCCTTGGTACGTTACAAACGAAGAAATTCATGTAAACACCAACATACCGTTTGTGGAGGAAGAGATTGCAAGGGCTAGTAGAAGATATCAACAGCGATTACAAGTGCATCCAAACATCCTGGCAACGAACTTGACTAACACAAATAATGACCTTAGAAGACTGAAGAGGTTCAAGCCGCAGGACCTACCAAATCGTTTCATTTGATGTGCGGTGATTTGTGATTACGTGAGACATATTAAAAGGATGGTCACTGGACCAATCCTTTATTACTTAATTTATTTATGTTCATTTGCGTCAAACATCAAGCTTATTGTTTTTTTTTTATTGTTTGTTTTTATTTTTAAATAACAGATTGCTTGAATAAAAAGGAAAAAAAAAAAAAAGAAAAATAAATTCCAAAAATGACATAATTTAAAATTTAGATATAAAATTCTTAGTCACTATTTTTTTTTTAGAAAATTGATACATTTATCAAAAGATTTTAAAAAAAATGTTGAAAAATGTAAGGATTAAAACCAAAAACCTTATAAAAATTAGTTAATAATAGTAAAATAAAATATGCGTTACATATATGTGATTTACCAAAGTATTTATTTATTAAGTAAAAAAATTAAGTAAATATTTATTAATTATATAAAATAAAAGTGTACTTAATCTATTGATTACTATTATACAATACTATAATAGTTTAATTTCAGAAATATACCAGAATATTTCAAACAGAACTAAGAAAAAAATATAAAACCGCACAAAAGGAGACTGCTTTAAAAAAAATATTTACTATTATTTAGCATTATTATTAACCAAAATTAATTATGACTAAAGGTCTTTTTACTTTTTTATATAATAATTTTTTAGAATTCATTTATATTTTTCAATTAAAATTGAGTTTGTTTGAAAACCGGACTATAGTGAATCCGGAAGTAATGCTGTCTGTATAAAATAGTACTTTATTTATTGAATTATAACTGGTATTAATAATAATAATAAAGTCTTGTTAAATTGTCACAACATATGAAGTTTGTTTATAAATTCACTTATGATTTTATTTTAAAATAATTATTAATTTTTTTGAAGAATAATATTATGCAAGAAACTGTTTCAATAATGTATTCACTTTGTAAATTTATTTGCAATAGGTTTGTTATCAGTTAAATACATGCCGTGTATGGGAGAATGAGAGTTGCGTAAGCGTAATTGCGTGTAATTTATATCTGAATAAAGTCACTTTACTTTATTGTTGTGTATAAAATTGTTTCCTAAGAGAATAGTAAAATATTTAAATAACAATTCGACGTGAATCGCAATGAATTGCGTAATCCTGTTCGCCGGGTTTGCAGTAAATCGTTTGCATGCATGAATAATACAAGTTTGTAGATGAAGCGATTAGATCGGAACGTTCGCAAAGTTGATTGTCGTTACAAATAATTAAATAAATCAATTTGAGACTATCGAAGTCACATAAATTGCGTAATAAAATGAGCAAACGTGGTAGAAGCAGAGGCGAAGAGAGGAGATCTGATGGCAGGAGGAGTGTGCGTTCTTCTAAACAAGCTGAATGCAACGATATGTAAATAACGTTTAATTTAAACAATTATATTGGCTGCATTTTAGTAGGCAACGTAATTTATTGAAATGGTCTACGGATAAATATTCATGCCTGACTAAATTAGGTGTACAGCAAAAAGCGTTTGCAAAACGAGAAGGAGGAGAAACGCAAACGTCCATTTCGTCCTATATATAAATATAAATTGTCATTATCAATCTCAATTTGTTGAATACATGCATGTAAATGTTGAGTGCATCGATTAACGTTCAGATAAGTCGATCAATCTGCTTGCCCTGCTCTCGGATCAATCTACAAGCTACAAGGAAGCAGCCATAAAGTTTAACCTTTACAAGAGTGTATTTGGTTCATCTGCTATTACTGATGGTAATTTATGTAGGATTGTGAAATGACCGAAAGGACATGTGAAACGATTCCCGATGAGGTTCCCAAAAATAACGAACGAAAAGCATATTTATGTTAATCGGGGTGGACAAAGTGATGTTCGATCGAAATTAGTAAATCGCCAAGTAATTGAATTTAATTTGTCAGTTTGGGTAGTGGAAGATAACCAGCGTAAATCTGATACCAGAATGAAGAGCGGACTCGGATGAACAGCAGAAGAAAAAAAAAAGAAGTGAAGAGGAGACGAAGAGGAGAGATAAATAATATAAAGTGAGGCACTCGGTATCGTCGCGTTTATCAAGAGAGTCCCATGACGTCCGTCGGTCAAGTAGCGAATGATAGAGAGGCTCACATGCGTCACTAATTAGTGAAACAAAGACGGGGAGAAATGATTTAGAGCTATGGCATGAATTTTATTCGCTTCGGCTATTTTCCCACGTGTGTCCACACATTTTACATGTTAGCATTCTTCTGCTGGAATGCCATCCAGCTCCAGATTATCGAAGGCCCCGTCATTTTCTCTCTCTTCTTTCGTATTTCTTTTACCACATTTTTTTATCCTTCTTCTTCTTCTCTTCTTCTGTAATGCATTCACCCACCCCGAACATAATTGAAATCTTTTTGCTCTTCGCAGGGTTTACGGCAAAATCTCCAATCTGAATCAGCAAATGGCCATGCAGTCCACGCTGCCCATAGCCTCGATCTTTGACAATACAGTCTGCAGGACGATTCCGGGCTTCACCAAGTCCCAGCAGGACCTGTGCTTCAAGCAGCCAGACGTCACGGTTGCAGCACTCCAAGGACTCCAGGAGGCTATGTCCGAGTGTCAGCACCAATTCCAAACGCACAGATGGAACTGCTCCACATTAGCCAACAAGCAAAACCCCTACACCAGTTCCATTCTGAAGAAAGGTAAGTGGCCGCATCGTATATTTTAAAAGGAAATAATGAATTTCCTGCAACTCGTTGCATAATTGACTCATTCGTTCTCTCCGTTATTTCCAACATTAGTGGAATTAATATTTATGATCACTCGATTTCCTAAATGCCGCTGATTTGCTCGATTTACGTTAGTCATTGGCGTTTCAGAAACTATTTGCAAAATATACTGGCAGGCAGTAAACAAAATACGTATCTGTTCTTTTATTAATTAAAACGCATGCAATTTCAAGGAAACGATACTTACGTTTAATTTCGAGAATTGCACAGACAACATATGTTCAAGCTACTATGAGTAATCATTAATTTCCTCAATATTTTCTGTTTAATTATTTTATAAGATTGCATAAATCAATAACAATTTTGTAGAAAGTTTTACTCTTATAAAATCTACATATGTTACACATTTTTAACATAAGATCCCATTTAATTACTTCACAGACCATTTTTTTTTAGATCACAAATTTCTTGGTGATAATCATATTTATATGCCAAATTAACTATAAGAAATACTTAAAATATCGGGCGGAAAGACCTACTTTTATAAATAAATATTATATTAAATTATGTAATGGTACGTATACATTGAAACTCAAGAAAACATACTTACAAAAAATGATAAATAAATTGCTATAATTATTATAATACTACTATTAATAGAAAAAAATAACCTTGATTCAATTAGAAATATTTATATAACACATCATAAATTATATACAATGTTATAAACTAATATTTAAATACCATAAAAAAATATTATAATGAAATATGGACAAAATTTCAATTTAAAATTATTATAAGGATAAAATACTGAGAAAATAATAATATAAATTTATAAAAATATATAAATTCATATATTATCTTGGAAAATATTCTGATAATATAAATATAATATTTAAAAAAAAACGGTAAAAAAAGATAAATAACAATCTGATCAAAGGGCTGTCTGTATTTCATTTTTTTATGCCCGGAAGTTATCCTTATAGTAGCAAAATATTAAATTTAATATTATATCAAAATTAATAGTCATTTCTTAATAAGTTTTACTGTACCATAATATGGTTATAAAAGTTTTTAATCTTTGCTTTTACTTTGCTTTTTCGTTTTTTATAATGAATTGATATTTTCCTGTTAATGTTTTTCCCTTAACTTTGACATATTATAGTTATGAATATTATGGGGTGGGAATTGTTATTGGGGAGTAATCCTTTATTTATAATTGATGATGCAATCTCTTAAATTTGTTTTATATGAAAAATTGTATCGATAAAAGGAATATGCGTAGAAATTTTTATAAAAGTACTTTAATTTGGAATATGCATGAAGTTTTCTGCATTATTCAGTATTGAAGGAATTGTTTAAACCTATTTCTAAATGTTTATCGATCCGGAGTCTTCGTGGAAATCTATTTGTAAAATAATTTGAAAATAACCAAAATTAACAAAAATGCATTATTAAAGGCATTGTTTAAACCTATTTCTAAATGATTATCGATCCGGATTTTTGGTGACATTTATTTGTACTTATACATCCTCTTTTATAAAATGGCGCAGAAGACTTACAAAATAATTTTAAAATAACAAAAATTATATAAAATTACAAAATAAAACTTTTAAATTTTTCAGTACTTGTAAGTTTTGTTACAAGTTTTAAGACAAATAAAAAAAGTCGTTTAATTCATTAGGAGCCAAGAACTACGACTTTTATTTAAATAAAAATATTGAAATTAAGATTCATATTTATACAATATACATATTTTGTTATTTACACAACCTTGAGGAAACTTTAATGAGGTCCTGTTTATAAGTATTATATAACGAATATTTAGGTTTCTTTAATCTATGTACAAAAATGAATACAAATATAAATAGATATGAAGTATTTGTTTGAAGATAAAATTGATTTCATATATTAAATTTTTGAGGAATATTAGATCTGATTCACTTGTTATGTTATTAATAATATATATAAACAAATATCAAATTTGTCACTGTATTTTTTAGTGAATCATGCTGATTTTCTATCGTATAAAACGAGATTTAAGAAAATTATAACTTAGAAAATTACATTTTTAATTTCATATATTTTTTATGTACTATAATTATAAGAATAATTTTATTTATAGATTATCACAACAATAAAATGTATATTTACACTTAAAATGTAATTCTTATTACAACATATTTTACATAATAAAAATATACAAGTGATAAGAACATTTTTAAATTCTGAATTTAATTGGTATTAATTAATCAATAAAATCTTAAAAATGATTAGGTAATAGAATTAGTTCTATTCTAAAAATGTAAATTACTCATTTTGTTCACCAAAATATCTTTTTTTTCTTTGGGTTTTGAATTATTAACTTTAATATATCTTGCGTGCTGTAGGTCTTTCTACCGTAACAATATACGCTATTATTATTATATATGCATCATTATTCTACACAAAAAAAGTTATCCCGATAATAATTGAAAATAGGGAAAAAGCATAATAAAATAATAATAACTATGGACATAGGCATGAAATGAAAAATGCATAGATAATTTTATATTCCGCTCCACCCTCTTTTTATTACTTGTGCATTATTCTAAGCTGGTTATATACGAAGAAACGTCCGGACTTCTTCATCCATCGTCGGGTGTATCTAAACGCCGTGTAAGAGACATCGCACATTCTGTATAGAACGACAGGGATCACCTGTATTGGTAAAAGTCGTAAAGCTATTACAAACAATTATGTTTGGATGTCAGTCAAGCTGTCCCGTCCTGTCCACTGCCGACCAGGCAGACAAATAATATAATATAACGTTCACCAGTTTACCTACCACAAGAGATGCCATCTAGGTATAGAGACTTCACCGTAAATTGAGATAATATGTCAAACCATAATAATGACCACTCAATGACCTTACAAAAAAAAACATGAAAAAAGGAAACTATATTTCTTTATTCACAAAATTGCAACTAACTCATCCTTGCAAATTATTTATTCACAATTTCTATTAACTTTAAAATATTAGCAAATATTAAAATATATGATTGATAAAAAAATCTGAAAGAAGTAACTGCACCGAATGTTCATAAAAATTATTATTTAACTGAAACAATATGGAATTTCAGCTTTAGCGTTTTTAATTTTTATTATAAAATAGTTTTAAATATGAAAACTAGACATATTATAGTATTCAATATTTATTAAGATATTAAAGAAAAACTCAATCAATATTTTTATTTGATTGAAGAATTACATGTTACATTTATGAATTGCGTTTTTAATTTTTATTATGAAATAGTTTCACATAAGAAAACTTAACATGTTATTGTATTCAATATTTATGTATTAAGATATTAATCAATCAATATTTCTATTTGAATGAAGAATTACATGTTTAGCTTTAAGAACATTTATGAATTGCGTTTTTAATTTTTATTATAAAATAGTTTTATATAAGAAAACTTAACATATTATTGTATTAAATATTTATTTATTAAGATCTTAAATCAATCAATATTTCTATTTAAATGAAGAATTACATTTTTGGCTTTAAGAACAAAACAAGATATTATAAAAAAATTGTAAGTTACAACTTAGTTTGCAACATAAATCTTTTTAAATCTGGCTTACTGTAGCTTATCAAAAGTGCTTAAAATGCAATGAAAGTCAACAATAAATTATTTGGAATATGCGATATATTTATTGGGTTTCGGAGAAATCAGCATATATTATCTGCTCCAAATGTATTTAAAATATGACATTAAATCAGACAAAGGGTATTTCGTAGCGAATTATTGGTGTTAGAGATTCGGAATGTGATTCAAATGCGTTTTATGGATTGGCATTAATATGAGGTGTATTGTGATCCCAAATGATTCATTCATTCATTCTACCGTGATTCATGCATTAAAAATATAAATTCAATTCATAATGTTGTTTTATAAATTTTGCTACACAATAACATTCTTTCAAAAAATGTTTTTTTTATCTAATTTTATGGATTATAAAAGTCAAATTAGGAGTTGAAAAGCATCCCTGTAATAAATTATGCTTATTATTATTAAAAGTCGGTCTTATTGTTAAATTTTTTTTAATATTTTAGAAAATAATACATAAATTAATAATATTAAAATTAAAATATATAAAACTTATGAAAATAGGTATTATTTTCTTTAACCTAATATTATGTTTATATAATTCTCCATATTTAATGGTTTATTGATTTTTGGGAATATTAAGAATAAAAAATAGTTTATAATTATCTTTTTACATGTTTACACAAAAAAATAATGAAATTATTTGTGGTAAATAAAATCAATAATGAATGATTGAGTAATTTCATCAAATGTAATTCTCCAACAAATACAATCTTGTAAATATACATATTTATTTTTTAAATTAAAATAATTATGTATTAATCACTCAAAAACCATTACAATTAAATTTTCAAAATTTACTTGAAAATATATATTTTTTAACGCTGTTACCTACTAACAATTAATTAAATAATATATTTATTTTCATATTTTTGAATAATAAATAATAAAATACAACGCCAATTTTAATATCGTATAAGACAAAAATATAAATAATAAACAGTAAATGAGAACAAAAATAGAAAATTCTAACAAAATAACAATTCTTTCTGCCCGTGAATTAAAATGTAAAAAAAAACAAGATGAAACCAGTTGAACAAGAGGGACAAAAAAAGTAACAAAAAGACATTATATGTAGGGTATATGTAGGGAGCTTTCATATTTTTGATTAGTCCTAATTTGGATTAAAGAACTATGAATAATAATATATTAGGCGAAGGTCAGTTATCAAGATTTTTGGCTTTTCATCTAAGTTGAACTTTTGTGTAACAAAATAACATTATAAAGGGACATTCGGAATAGGCTACATGTTTGGTACTTTCATATTTTTGATAAGCCCTAATATGGGTTAAAGAACTATGAATAATATATTAATATATTAGGCAAAGCTCAGTTATTAAGGTTTTTGGCTTTTCATCTAAGTTGAACTTCTGAAAATAATAACAATAATAATAAATAAACATACTTTTGAATATTACTTATTATTATTTTTAGTGGGCGTCAGATAGTCCTTTGTTTTTATGAGAATGTATACAATAGATTATTTTTATTATTAGTTACTAATTTATAACTAATTAGTAATTTCGTTATATAAACATATCCGATATTTGTTTTTATTTGTGTTATATAAATTTAATATATTTATAGTGTTGGGAGTGAGAACAAAAGTATTGAAAGGATTGTGTTATGAGATTTATTACGATTTATGTAAATGCCTGGTGGGAAGGCAGAGCTCAGGCTTTAAATGGTTTTCTTGTATCGGGGGCATTGTTGGCTGACAACGGAAATAAGTAGCAATATATTTGCAAACAATACACAAGGGCCGTTGTCATCCAGGTGTCAACGCTGTAGGTAGCGATGACAGCTCCATTTATGTCAACCTTTCCTTCGTGGGGAAATGCGTATTATGTAGGTTGGTCTCCGCTTGCAGCGGCAGCAGCAGCAGCAGCACCCTTCTTAAGTCACCGCAACACGAGCCTTAAATCACACTTTTATTCTCCCCCAGACAATCGGAGTTCAGGATGAAACGGTCTCCGAAAATCTAATTATTCCTAAGATCCATGTAAAATCGCTCAAATCGGACGAGATAATAAGATAATAATCTGCTACGGACGTTCTTTTTCCGAGAAGATTCCATCTTCCTCGCTCGTCCTTTTACTCATTTTTAAAGCCGTTCGAATCCCCGAGGAGCTATTCGCCAAATGCGCACTGAGGAAGACTGCATATAGAGGAAGAATGAAAGAGAGGAAAAAAAGACAGGTGACTTGGAATCCGAAACGAACGTTTGATGCAATTAGTGGCATCGCTTTTAATTAATAGAAAGTGTTTACAAAAGGCCATAAGGTTCACCATAAACGTCCGTCCCAGGTTATTATTAAATTGTTGACGGTTTTTGTTTATATGGTACGGATTGTAATTCCAATACAGATAAATTACTAATTAATTTTCATTTCCACAAGCGCTGCAAATTCCCACAGCAGCAGCAGCAGTAACAGAAGAAGCCAGGACAGGACAAGCCAAGCCAAGCTAAGCCAAGCCTCAGCAAATTACTATATTTCAGATAATTGTCAGTTTTCTTAATATAGTCTTGAGCACATCCATTTACAATTTGTTGCTGGCACTTAGGTGGTCTTATAATTACACACTTTTTAATACTCGACGGTGTAATGTACAAATTGCCAGCAGACACACGATTCTATTTACCAAACAGTGTTAGACTCAACTCTTAAAATTCCAACACATCATATACACCTAAGAATTTTCCACTTATGAAACTCAAATGATAATTTAATTAATCTTACGCAATACTCGGAAACTCGTTCTACACACAAACATCCATACAACCATTATAACAAAGAAAGGTGTCTTACTATATCCTCAACTCGACATGTAAGTCATGAAATACTTACATTCTCAACGTCTCAATTTCATAAATTACATTTCAATTATCATTATTTAATTAATAAATAAAAATTACTTTAATATAGCTATTAGTATTTATAGAAAAACATGTTTCTTATGCTTTAACTACATTATGCATAATAAATAAATATTGTGTTTGACGTGTACTTGGTAGTCATTAATTGCCATGGTGATGGTAGTGAAACTTCTCTTATCATGTGTCTTAAATTATTGTGTCCATACTATTTTGGAATTGCCAATTAACTTGTCAAATAATTACGTAGCAAACAATAAGTTAATCCTAAGTTAATAAGTCAAGGATACAGTAATATAATTTGCTTTACAAAGACATTTACTAATTTAAGAAAAAATGGAATATTTATATCTAGATTAACTATAATTCTAAGACTCGCCCCGTTTTAAAGAAGTGAATTTTTAATCGTATGAATACTCCTCACTCGTTCGTAGTATTACATATAGATGGCAGGTTTAATTTGATAATTTGTTGCTTTTTGATGGAAAAAGTACCTTTCAAACAAAGCAATGACTCTTCTCTGTCGAAACAAATGATAGAGAAGTGGATTGATAAAATTCAGTTTTTCTATTGTTTTAAAAATTACAAAAGTAATTAAAACCACTATAACTTGTGAACTAAACGTCAGATTGCCATCAAATTTTGACAGGCGTCGACTGAAGGTTGGTACTTCCTAAAAATCATATGGATTTGTATATAGAGACGCCATCTATATGTCATCATACGAACATATTGAGTGAGGTGTTAAGTTATTACTTACTTTATAATGACCTAAAGTATGTCAACAATTTCATCTTATTTTAGCGAATGGTGCATATTTTATACATGAACAAAAATATTATGTTTAAATATTATTTAACTAAATAGAGGCTGTCTAGGTATGATTCAAAGTAGCTTAGCTTGCATTTTACACTTTATGTATACACTTTAGCAATGTATCCTTTCCATACCAATTATCTGACTTGTATATGCAACTCATTGCCTTTATCATAATTCTAGGAAAGAATCGCCTGATTTGTACGGTGCGCGCTTCGTGATTTTAATATAGTTGCGTGTTTTATGGCTCGACAAAAGATTTATGAAAGTTGGCATGCAAAAACTGGCCATCGGACTCATCCATTCGCGGCTGACACTCAGATTCGGCAAAAAACTACGGAGGCCCCGATGTTGGAACGAGAACGAAATTCCGCGAACGATTCTCGCACAAGACACGTGACACTCCTTTTACAGGCGACTTGCCACACAAAGATGAACAATATCAACTATACGCAGGATGTACTAAATCCCAGTTTTCATCGTCCATTTAAACAACACTCAAGAAATGCAAGAAAATTATGATCTTAAACCAAAAGAGTTGTGTGGAATTCATGAGAAACTCCAGTTTTTACAATTTCTTATTATATTCCAGGTATACAAATCTAAAGATCAATCAATAATCTAAACATAATACTTACTTTATCAATATGTTTTTATGGATTTTAGTATTAACAAATCTTACATAAATTAAAGAATTATTCAATAATTTGGACTATGTAAAAATTTATTAATTAGTAACTAAAATCTATACACAAGAATTTCAATATTTAGGACAAATTACTTCAAGTTAGGTTTTCTTAGAAATGACATTGAAACGTCATTTGAAGGTCAAATAATCACAACTCTTAAGTAAAGTGAAATGTTATATCAAATATAGTGCATTATTTATTACTAATTTCATTAACTTCTATGAAACAGACTTATTATGTATAGAAATACAAAAAAACTAAAATTGTATAATTATATTTAACTTAATGTTACTTAGGTAGTATTTAAAAACGTTGCGTAATTGAAAACTAATTTTTTTTTTTTACTGAAAATTAAATTCTGCTATTACAACCAAAATTATTTTATTTCACTTTTTTCTATAAATTTTCCAAGTTTACACTTTGAGAGTACTAGAGTAGAGTACTAGAAAAAACGCAATATTTTATAAAGAAATTATAAATAATTGATATGATATTGAAAATACATTAAGATTTACATTATTTTTATTTTTTAGTTATTATGTATCCGATTTATTTTTTTTATTTATTTGAAATATTTTATTCTTTTAATTAAAAAAAAACAACTCTTAATTAAAATGAACATGTTCAATATTTATATAGAACGAGATTAAACGCAATAAAAAGTGTTGGAATTTCAAACATACTGCGGTTTTCGAGGAATGTTTTAAAGTCTGCTGAAGCTCTTAAAGAGTTGGAGAAATCTTCTAATGGCGAATTCCCAGTAATGATCACCCTGTAAACAATAAGCGTTTTGTTTTCTCCGAGAAAAATCATTAAAGCCTTTCGGCCGTTCGTTTCGTATTATTTTTAGTTTAATGCGTAATAAAAATTAATTCCCCGTGTTGGAAAGGCAATATCAGATGTCGGACATTGTAATAAATAAATTACAGAAGAAGAAATAACATTTTGAATGTGTGTAGGTTTGTGTGGAAGCTTGTATTCCTTTCTTTTTTCATCGTTGTGCGGGAGAGCGAGATAGGAATGCTTTGGAAAGTATGTGCTTGCTTTTAGCACTGCATAAATTTCAGGACGATTATCTTTTCAATAGCGACGGAGTTATGCGCCTGTTTTCGATTCAAGAATTACTGAATTAAATGAATCGAAGAAATACAATCAATTGAAAATAGTAAATAAACGTTATCTACTCATTTAAATTGCACACATATTTTACATTTCTGAATTAGATATAACTCGTTACTTGGAAATTTATTTTAATGAACACAATTCATTCATTACACACTCTTTAAATACCTATACTATTATTTTACAATGACTATACAAAATATAATAAATAAATAATAAGTAATCAGTTAAGAATAGTTAAAAATAATTAATAAAATTTATTTCACCAATAAATTACAAAAATAAAACTGAACTGCTGCAAAAGGCTATTGACCATAGTTCTTTCTACCCGTAATTAATAATATTTATTGAAATAATTATATATAAATAATCAAAATAAATACTTATTTCAGTTTAATCAAGATTGAATTACATCTTCATGCCGCTATAAGCCTCGGTTCTTTCGGTATTCTGAGGTATAATAGATTTATAAAAAATGCATGCAATTGTAGAAAAATAGGAGAAAATAATTACAAACATAATTTAATTAGATGTGCGAAGATGGGGTCGTCAGAGTCTCAGTTAGAGTAAAGTGACCACATTTTCATTGAGACAAATGGGATGAAATAAGAATTATAATTAAGTTATGAAAGAAGATCAATAATTTTAAAAAAAAATATTATATAATAATAATAATATTTATTGGTCAGAAATATAAATAAAAAACAAAATTGTAATAATAATAGTTACACCAAAAAAAAATTTTATTATATTTTATTGTATTATTTTATTCAAGCAGTTATTATAAAAATTTCTGACTTCTTTCAGAAAATCCGGTCGTTTAATGGCACCTTGGTCTTCCAACCTTGCGAATAACTAAAAGAACGTAATTGAAATTTTGACCCCTTCAATAATTTTCACAATATTGTGAAATAATGTATGGAATATGGATGAACTGAAGCCAAATTTGTGATGCGTCATTTTTATATTCACTATAATAATTAATAAATAATATATTTTTACAGTACATTTAAAATAAAAAATGCAGATATTTTCTAAAAAGCGGGACATTTTAAAAAAACGGCGGGACGCGGGACTGTACTCCAAAAAGCGGGACAGTCCCGCCAAAATCGGGACGTGTGGTCACTCTAAGTTAGAGGCAAGTATAACTGGAGGAAAATGATTTTTTATATATAAATTCGTATAAAATCATATATAAATGCCATAAAATAAAACATAAACGAATGTTAGAAATTGCTGCTGTGGTTAAAAGTAGTTTCTTATTAAATAATTGCTAATAAACAAATTTAAAATAATGTTTGAAATAGAAAAAATAGTCATAATATCTATTTGTCTTCTAATCATCTATCTCATTGATAGGAAGGAGGTAGTCAAATTTCTGAAATTTTTTATTAATTTAACTGAAATTTATGTAATTTTTTTTTATAAAATTGTCGATTTATGCATTAGTTAATTAAACGTTTGGAAAATACTTATTTAATCTAATCAAAAGCTTAAATATTTAAAATTTGTTAACAGTTTCAAACGCTAATAGCTTCAATAAGAAATATATTTGAATTATGTAATATATTTTACAGTACAAAAATGTAATATGGGAATTCATAATTTCTTACACATTATATATCTTCAAATTTGTTATCTCTAATTAATTATGTAAAAATACAATTATTGCATTAAATATTGTTTTTATTTTTAATCTACAATTTTAAAAAAATCATTAAGATTAATGCAAATGTAATTTGGTGTTAATAGATGACAAATGTTGGTTTTTATTGCTAAACAATACGTGTACTATATATAATTTTAGTATATATTTAGTATATGTAATATTTTATTTGCTATTTCTGAAATTAATTTTCATGCGGTTTTAAAGTCCTTTTAGTCCGGTTTCTCTCTGTTCTAAATTAGCCGAATCGATTAATTAATTAATATAGTAGAAATTAGAATAAGACTTAAAGTAAACAAAACCACAAAATTCAAATGAACAAATTTAGATAGAAATAATTTGATTTTTTTTCAACCATTTTTATAGAATTATATTTATATTTTTTATAAATTCTATAGATATTTACTAAGTTGATAATAAGATATTTATATGGAATATTTAATACTCTTCTTTAATTTTGTGTAGTTTTCTTCTTGGTTTATGAATTTGATATTATGAAATTATTATTTAATTTATGACGCAACTGTAATGTTATTATTATTTAATTAAGATACACTATATTACATTCAATATTATACTTAATTATAGAGAGAGAAAAAAATAATGCCAAGATTATAATTTTCTTTGTATAATGGGAATAAATAATTGTAGAAGTATTATAGCGCACAGCATTGTAAGAGAGATGATGCAATTTTCATTATGAAATATTTGCTTCCGTCTCAACATTAGCTTGTGATTTATTCAACTGGATAAGAAATAAATATATAATGAATATGTTCGTATATAGAAGACAGCTATCGCTATTTAGTTAATTTATTTGTTGGTGGATTTTCATTGCGGCAACATAATTGTGCAATTAAAACTTCTCGGAATATTGTAATATGGATTTTTCAATTGAAGCCAGGAGACGACACGAGAGGAGGATTGGTGGTAGAGGGAAGAACGATCCATCTTCGATCGTCGTGCGTGTGTTTGTGTCTGTCTCTCTGCAAATGTTACATGTATTGGTCCAGAGCCATGCGAGATTTACGAGCCACTGTCTTTCTCAATGCAGCATTATCCAGTAGCAGAGAAT
This sequence comes from Nicrophorus investigator, assembly GCA_963457615.1. Classification (NCBI taxonomy): domain Eukaryota; kingdom Metazoa; phylum Arthropoda; class Insecta; order Coleoptera; family Silphidae; genus Nicrophorus; species Nicrophorus investigator. Next base: position 27,244,715 of record OY735140.1, read on the forward strand.
ACCCTATATAGTGCTTGTCCTCAAAATTTTTATCTCTCCCTCATACCTTGTATGTAGTTACCTTACGTGAGTCGAGATAGATTTATTGCCGTTCTACGTTTAGGTTATTTGTTGCTGTACTCTCGGCACCGCATTCATATTATATGCAAGAGAGCTTATTTATTTATTGAAAGCTGAAGAGATCCGAACCCGCTTTTGTTGCTCGCTTTTTCCACCTTGTTTATGGTATTATTAACCAATCGCCGCTAATTACGGATTGCAATCGACCGCAAAGATACTAAAAATAAATAAACTGGAGAAGGATTGTGAACAAGAGGAGAAAACAACAACAACAACAACAACAAGAAAAAAGAAAGAAGATATGATACTGTGAGATTTTAATCATATCCAACTAATATGAAAGTAATTACCGAGCAAACTGGAACTACTTGCCACTACAAATTATACGCCTTGTAGCAATTACACTCACTATTTATTAAACTAATTTCCATTTTTATCCGAGACCTCACAAGATACAAATTTATTATACCAACACCAATTTGCATTTAATCTCTCTTTTATATTAACATACTAACTCCATAATGAATCATTTACATCGAAAGCTCCTCTAACTACACGACTGAACTAGATTTTACTGCTTTATTGCCTTCTCAGATTAAATATATATTTCCACAGTTTCTCAATATTACAATGCAGAAACAACCTTCTATCTAATTCCTTATAATTACTAAATCTTCGTGCGATTTTTGAAATAATTCTCTTATTTTTCTATATTATTTCAAAAATAAAAATGTAATAGGAGAAATCATTGCCTTGCAGCAATAATAAGAAAATAATATGAAAAGTATGGAAGCGCCTCTAGTAATAATAAAGAAAGTTTTGATTCTACCAGGATATCATATCTTATTTCCTTTTTGTTTAGAAGATTTGTTCTAACAAACTAACACATAACAAAAAATGCGGTAATTTATGCTAATAACATATTTTATTATATAAATATTAAAAATAAACTAATTATAAAGCTGATATCCGTTTAATACATTAAAACAATCACTGTTTGTATACTTTCTATATCAATTAGCTGAGATTATATCAAAATAATTAAACTTTAACGTTACTAGTTATTGTATGAAAAATGTATTATAATATAATATAAATAAGAAATTCATAATTATTATATAAACTACATCATTTTTGAGATAATTTCATATAATTATTTTTTTTAATAAACTTGATTATAATAATATTATGGATTTTTTAAATCTATCCTAGTTTTAGATTATATTGTGGTAAAGTAGAAATTATATTTTTATAATACGGATATTCCTCATTATTTTTGAATATTATATTTATGTTTATTATAATTAATGTGTGTTACTAATAAATATATTTACCCAATCAATACAATTTACTCTAAATAAAATATTTTACCGCAGTTAATTTTACCTCTGATAACGAAGCTTCGATATAACGAAGTCATAATTTCAAGCCGCATTTAATATAATACATAATTTTTTACCTGTAATATATACAGCAAGTAGAAAAATCGTTGATTAGCAATGAATTATTAGCACTATTAAAATAGTTTAAAAAATACAGTTTTAAGAAAAAATCGTTGATTAGCAATGAATTATTAGCAATTTTATTAAGTAAAATTAAAATAGTTTAAAAAATACTGTTTTAAAAAAAAAATTTTTTGTTGTTATTTCGGTATATAATAAAAAAATCATAAAATTGAAAACATTAATATTTCTTGGAAAAATTTCACTACCAAATTGAATAGAAATTGGTGCAAAATATGGCCAAAAATTGCACTAGAAGTTGTGGCTCAATTAATAGGATTTGAAAATGTTGATGAAGAGAATTTTGGAAATTTGTTGAATGCAGAAGATAATGATTTTATCAGTGGAAGATTAAAAAAATTTGTTAGAAATGAATATTAGCTAAATGAAGAAAAAATTAAAGATGCTGAAAAATGTTAATATATTAAGATTTCTTATATGACAAATAGTAATAATATTTATTGCAAAAGCAAACTTAATACAATAAAACAATCAAAATAAAATAATATTTTGATTTGACTTTGGATTTTTTGCACTTAAATAACATTAAAATTCGTTTAATTATTATTTATAATTAATCAAGGTTATTATTGTTATCTTTAATTTTACACATTGAAATAAAATAGTACTTGAAGGACTGAGTTTGGGCTACATTTACAAATAAATTTAAAAAAATACAATTATATTAAATATATTTGAATTGCAAAATTATTAGTAATTGTTATGTCTTCAATTTGTTTTATTTTTTTCATATTATTACAATACAAAAATTAAGATTTTATAATACGTTTAGATCTGGAAATATATTTAGTAAAAAATTAAAAAGTCTATTAACTTTATTATAAAAGTCTTATTTGTGAAATTAGTAATACGAAAGTGATAAAATTTAGTGTTTGTAAACATTTAGATAACTGTTAAATGGAATTGCGATCGGTAATTTGTTGGGATGTAAAGGAATGCGTTATTGGTAAGCAGTAACGACGTGTCCGTCGAGATGGTTCAATCCAAGTCCATCGTGAAGCATAACCACGCGGTCATAATAAGTTAATAAGCGGTATTGAGTGGCCGTCGGGGTGGTGAAAATGTGCTTAAAATGAAAATGAATTGGCATTGTTGCGTTTTTGCGGTTCGCCCCATTTGGTGCAGCTCGGATATATGGTATATAAAATATAATTAGCCGCCGTCCGGTGGTTCAAAAACTGTTTCAATTAGTGGTAGCCACGAGTGGTCAAGAGGAATGAATGCTGGAATGCCATAATGCCATCGAGATGTGGCGAACGGTCATCGTATGGGTGGGACGGGGATGGATAGCTCCCATCCTCCGACGATGGCTTCGCACGGCGATATCTCCAAGAGAGAGAAGAAAAGGAATAACAGATATATAGAGGGGAAAAAAATGGAAGAAAGAAAGAGGCACCAGAACCAGAAAAGAAACTAATATAATATTCAATGATTAAATATCTTAAATCACAAACAGATAATGTGCAATTTACAAGCAGGTAAATGGCAGTCCGGTTAGTCCATATGCGGTCGGCGATATTTTTTTGCTGCAATCTACGTATTGCTCGTGACGTGCCAGCAAATTGTAACTAAATTGCGAACCTACATTCGCGAATATTACACCGGCTGCCATATAAGAAGGCCGTTTAAACGGAACTGTTTTGAATGAGAGAAGCCATCCGATCGTGGTTATGGTCCTCTAACGTCCACTGCGAATGTCCAACGACCACCAGCACTGATTATCTAATTGTGCGCCTCTAAAGGTATAATCGTCGCCGTGTAACTCGTCCAGGCTCCCAACATTTTCATATAAATTATCTCCAACGCGATACACTTTACTTGGATGGCCTTTACCCATCTCATCATTCTGATGCACGGCTGATAAGCCACTTGCTACCACTATCCACCACGCGATTGCACGCCAAAGGACAACACAAAAACTACTTCGTATTACTGTTTGCTGGGAAGGCATGTATACACGATGTAATGCTGAGCGTCGAAAAAGCCATTGCTTGCAAACAAACCTTACATACTAATCCCAACAATCCACCATCTTCCATCAATTATCTTCTTGTCCTACCACCGCATTACACCGAACGCACATACATCAACTTTATAAAAATTAAATCATTAAACTTTACAGATAACATTTATTTCATAATTTAGTAGAAATAATAATAAATCATTTGCCTACAAAACAATAAATAGTCCATTATATGACTATGAACAACATATTATGACATATATCAATCACATGAACATCAAAATTCTCAGTATGTCAGTAATAAATTATACCCAAATTTTTTCAAAAATTATACAATTACATAAGTATTTTTCGGACTATAAGACGCACTTTTTACATAGAAAAATGGTCTCAAATTTTGGGTGCGTCTTATGGTCCGAAGGTAACATTAAAATATTTTCTATCGTCTCTAAATTTGAGGTACGTCTTATAGTCCGGAAAATATGGCACGTCACTGAAGGTAGTAGATATGACGCAAGGTATCTTAAGACAAGCGGTTTACCTACACTCATTGTCTATGATCGTCGATAGCTAGTTTTAGGCTTAGCCTGTAATCGTGTGCGCTTTTGTAAAATTTGAATTACTTTTATTTGAATTACTTTTATAAATCTTTAATATTTTTTTTTCTAAAATTAGAAAAAATGAGCGTAAAACAAATAAGACTTTCATATAAAACGTGAGGTATAAACCAATCGTGCTCAATTATGCAAAACAATATGGAAACATGATTATGATCCGAGAGTAACATTAAAATATATTTTTCTATAGTAATTATAAAATATATTTAAAAAAAACTGTTTGAAAATAACTTGCTTTTTATATTTGTTTTAGAACCCAGCATTATTATGGAAATTATGATTACAATAATTAATAACAATATTCTAATCACATAATTTGATAATTCAAACTATCTTATATTAAAAGAAAAAGAAATTTTATTCAACTAGTAAAATCTACATAATTTTATGTGAAACGTAAATTTTCACAGAAAAAATAAATTTACACTGAAGTAATTAGAACAAATTTAAGTTTAATTAATGCATTCTGTAATTAATAAAACGAATATAAATATATTTTTTTAAATTTATTATAAAAACTGAAATAAAATTTTACAATTGTGTTTTTTTTATTTGGTTTAGGTTATAGAGAAACGGCGTTTGCGTATGCCCTTTCGGCGGCTGGCGTGACGATATCAGTGGCGAAAGCGTGCAGCCAGGAGAGACTAGTCAATTGCGGATGTGATCATAGGCCCTACCGAGTAAAGGGCGCTTCGAAATCCCCATGGAAATGGGGCGGATGTTCCCACAATCTCCAATACGGCATACGCTTTTCCAAAATGCTTCTCGACAATAAAGACCGAGCCTCCGATCTTCACTCAAAGATAATTGTTCATAACAATCAAGTTGGACGCATGGTAAGTCAACAATTTAATGTTAGCATGTTATAATTTATACATATATTCGATTTATTCATTCATTTGTGAAAAATACAATTCATGTAATAAACCCTTTTTATTAATTTCTATTTTTCATCTAAAATATTAATTCTTTTTACAAAACTCTTAGTAAATTCATTGTTTTAATAAAAATGATACTTACATTTATGTTTTTTTAATATTTCAACTATAAAAACTTGTAGTTAAAAAAATATTAATAGATTTGCTATCTTCCCTTAATAAAAAAATGATTTTTATAATTAATACATTCCATACCCCAAAATTTACTCACTATCAAATATTTTATCAATATTTAAATAATAATATTTATTGGCCAGAAAAAAAAACATAAATTGTACATCTGACCAAAGGGCTATCCTCTGTATTTCCTCCCTTTCAATATTTATTTCTCCAAACATTTTTTTTATTTTCCGAGATAAATATATTTGCTACCTTATCTATAAGACTAGTCAATTTGGTTAAAAACTTGCCAAGATTTATATTTCTAAAATTTAACAATCGATACAAAAGAAGTAAAGCTTCCTTCAGAAATTATGAAATAAATAAACTTACTTAACGTATACGTGTCTAATAACTGTAGATGAGAACACTAAATTATAAAAATAAATTTTATGAAAAAAAAATAACATAGAAGAAAAGCTTTTCTAATAGGATGATCTAATACTTTAGGAAATATAACATATTATTATACAACCGAAAAAATATGAATCTTTGCCGAACCGAAAATTAATTATTTTGAATAATGGTAGACTAGGAGATTTTATTGAGATTTTAGAGCGGAACTCAGTGATTTTGAATTATTACAAAACCTGTTTCGACATCCGGTTATAGATGAAATTAAAAAAAAACGGAAAAATACAAGTTCATATTATTTTTATGAATCTAATACTTCTAAAGAATTGCATTTTTTCTAAAATCAAACACATCAACAAATATAATTTCAGATTCAAATGTACCGAAACGGGTGTCAAACGTGATCTTTCTGTCAAAATAAATGAATTTTGTCAATTTGTTAAAATTTTTAATTTATTCATTAATTTAGATGTTTTTTTGAACTTATTATGATACATGAAACGTTCAATACCTTCGTATTTCATTGTTATTATAACTATATGTTTTTATTTATGTCTATTTATGTGACTTTTCATCGTTTATTATAAAATATTACATAAAAAATCAATTAATAATAATATCGTTATTTCTAGTCTTTAACAATAATATCACTGAATTTTTATTTGGAGAAAACTGATCTAATATCAATCATTTGTAAGTTTATTTAAATTTAGAAAATAAGTTTTTTTTTGTTAAAATTCTATTAATATTTGATTATTTTATAAAGATAATTTATTTGCTATTGTAAATGATAATTTTAAAATGCGTTTATATTGATATAAAAATAATGAAACTATTGTTTGTTATCTAATAATATGCTTGTAATTAATAAATAAAGAATAATATATAATAAAATCTCTTATTACACAGTTAATTAAAAAATCATTAAGAAATAAAAAAATGTGTAAATAATAATATTTATTGGCATGCACATAAGAAAGGTTTGATGAAGAGACAAAAAGTATTAAACTAATTTAAATTCTGAGTATGGGAAAATTAGTAGCGCAAATGAAAGTAGAAAATAGAGGATGAAAATAAGGCACTGATGAGACAGAGTGTATGCGTGTTTGTTTGGGAGGAAGAAAGACAGCAGACTGTTATTGTTGTCAGTTAGAATAATGATAGGTGGCCGTGAGGTGGTGGTGGTGCTGTTGGTGTTGGGTAAAAGAAGAGAAGATTCCCCGCGTGCAAGATGGAACTCCGCCTTCCCATAGTTCGGACAAAGGCCCGCCATCACGAGTTCGTGTTATTATGATTATTATGGACCACACGCGCTGGTCTTCTCATTAACTCAAAACTCCAGACACTTCGAGCTACGTCCCAAACCACCTCTCCACCACCACCACCACCACATCATCATCAACATCATCTCTCCACAATATAACACTCTCCCATACATCCACATGCACAAACACACACTAACCACACTCGCGCCTTTCGGAATATATTCATTTTCATATCAGTGAAAACATCCTCTCGGCAAACACAAATCCCGGATAATTACAAGGTTGTACTGCTAAATTGCACAATTGCACTCATCTGCCGGAGTGCCTTGATGATGCACGTACACCATATACATCAAAGATCTTCACGTGCACTTAAGCAAATATCGCTCCGCCGAATTAGTGCGATTTTGTCCATCGATAAAGCGGCACATCCGTCCATAAAGAGAAACACATACACACAGAGAGAGAGGAAGAGGAGGCATTGTGCTTCAAAGACACGGCGGACGCACAAACCGGAGGGATGCGGCGGCCCAACAACAAGAGCACAGACTCACACACAAATATAAACACAGAAAGGGGGTTGATCCAGAGATACAAATGGCTCTCATTCAATGATTGAAATCGTCCGACTTTATACCGTTATTATCATTATTAAAGCCTAGCGCGCTCACACACTCATACAAACACACACACACACACATTAATCATAAATGGGATGATATTCCATACCTCTCTTCCTCGATATCTCCCGGCCAAGGATTAATTACATCAAAGGAAAGCCCCAAAGGGGTTATTTCGTGAACAGCCCCCTTCCTACCCCCTCGCATTTCAATTATTTTCTTAATGCAAGGATATTACTTATTACTTTAATTTACTAAATTGCTCTCCACGGTAATAACTTACTTCGTGTAGCGCACACGCTGCAACAACAGTACGAACATTTATTTAATTAACTAGACACATGCCTTCGCATAACTAATTAATCCGACTAATTACTATTCCACGTTAAGCATATTCTCACTGTACCCAATTATAATTAATTAATAATTACATTGAATTTACACTCATGATATCATATCGACACAGTATTTCCCTCCTAACAGCAATTACGTAATTCATTAGTTATTTATGATGTATGAGTCAATTTACATAATTTTAAAATTTATAATCTCATAGAATACATTAAAACAACTCACTAATATAAATCAATTCAAAAATATATTATTTCCAGTGTACTTAGTATTTCCGGTGATATGAAGAGAAACTTTTACAAGAAAATAATTCAGTTAATAACCTAATAATATTGTTATTTTATTACGATGATAATTACTATCTACAACTATTTTTAATTATATTACAGTAGTTTTCTTTTCAAATTACTTCTTGTATTTTCCAGTTTTCGAACATCATTCGAAGTTTCTACCATGATAGCTTCTTTGACTTGAAAATTTTGCTTCCTTCGGGTATTTTAGAATCTGTTTTAGCATATGAAAAGATTGGGAATTTATAACTTATAACAACCAACAATTAACTGGAATCTCTTTAACTTATAAAATTAATGTTTTAGTTCCTAAAGTTTTCATTTATTTTGTTTTTTTTTTTTTAATTTAATTTTAAGTGAAATGAGAATTGCATGTAGATTAAATTAAACCTAAATTTACTTATTAGTTTTAGATTGAAGTAAAAGAAATATTTCAATAAGTGTTTGTTGACCAAATAATATATTATTTACTACAAATTATGCATAAAATATTCTATTTAGCAATTTTTTTTTCAGTTTTTTTTATTAACTTTTTCATTGATTCTGAATTATGTTATGAAATTATTTTTATTATTTATCGTCAATATTTGTTACTACTATTTTGATGATCTTCAAATCCTATATTTTATTTTAATCATTATTTATCTTACCTTAATTTAGGAACATTGAAATAAACTCTGCTCACATCATTCATAAATTATAAATTATAAAAATAAATATTGATTAAATTAGTATAATTAATAAAAAATTAACAAATTATAAAAATATTAATTACATAGGGCAGTTAATAGCCATTTATATGCATGTCTACAATAATTTTTTTCTATTATTAATTACACATTTGTAATAATTATTAAACCATTCATTGGTTTCAAATTATTTTCAAAATCTTGTTATAAATAACAGATTATAGTGAATATTTGCTAACTTGAATAATTTTAAAATTCATCATTTATTCATAAAAAATTTATTTAATAAATTGTTTTTTTAATATAAAAGAATAAAGTTGTGAATTGAATCGATTTATTTTATACGAATTAAATTTGATTGTGGTGATCAATCAGTGTACGTTAATTAATTAAAATTTATAGATTGAGATAATCTAAATCATTATTTAATTATTAACGGATTTAACGTTTTTGTGGCGATCGAAATCGAATTGAATAAATTGTGGAAGGAATTCGAACAGCTTTAAATGTTTCGAAGGCAGAAACGACATTTTGTCAATAGAGCGACCGAGCGACTTATGATTATTGGTTTTGAGGCAAGTAACTGAGCCATAATAATGTAGGCAGCAGATAGAATCGTATGGACATTTGTCACGTTCCGTTGCTCGTAAGGTATCATTAATCTCTTGGAAATGTCAGGGTGCATTCACGTAGCTGTTAGGAACATAATAGAGTATCATTAGCCTTCGTGTTGCTGTTGTTGTTGTTGTTGTTGTTGCAGTCGTTGTGTTATGATTGCATAAACGAGTCGCGCCGGCGGAAGTGGATCATCGGAGGCGGCGCTGCCGGTTATGTTAGGTTAGGACTCATGCAGTGAACAAGTGCACAAGTCTAAGGGCCTTAATTACATTATTAACGGTTACGACATTTCGCCCGGCAGTTCCATCGATAACAGATCTTCATTAAACTTCCATCATTCATTCCAGTTCTGTCTGTCCCTTCTGCGGCCTTTTTATTCTTCTGGTCTCGCATGTTGTTTGCCCGTGTCCAATTCATAAGTGCACCTCGCGCCGTTCCTTTACTCATTAGCTATGGTGGTGAAAGTCGCTTTTTATACGCACATTAAGTACCACAGCGTCGCGATTAGTGCCTACTCTCATTACTATTATCTATCCTCCATGTTACTCGCTTTTTATACCTATTTGTTCTACCTATTTTCCTGCTTCTAGCTTCAATAAAATCTAATGGTTTTTATAACCTTCTACTTCACATAACACCTTTCGGCTACTTTTAGCATTATCCATTTTCTTACATAATTCATTAATAAAATTATATTTAAATACAGCTTTACAGATGTACTTTTATTAGGCAATCATTACATAATATGCAACGTTCCTAAACATATGTTGTGCATAAACAATGTAAAATTTTTAAATAATGATGTGTATACATAAATTCCAAGTAAACTGCGGTATTTTTAATATACAATTAATATGGTTGTAAATAAAACATTGATTTTTTGTTGAAAAAAAGTCACTAATTAATAAGATTTGATGAAAAATATGGCGAGAAATTATACTACAAGAAGAAAATAACATACATGAAATTAGTATCCAAATGATTCAATCAATAGGTTTAGAAAATGTAGAATATTTTCAGTTGACGATTTAAACAAACTTTTAGCAATAAATACAAACAATTTTTTTTGGCAGGAATTTATTAATAAAATGTTCACAACAAAAATTTTAAATCAAATAATATTACAAACGTTTTACAAAAAAAAATACATCACTGAATTATAGAATGAATTCGCTTTCCAATGAATTATTAATTGAATATTTAAGATAATTTACATAATTTTCTAAATTATAAAGACTATATTTTCTATATTTTATTTCTAGACAACAGGATTCTCGCTTTAGTTATTTTATTTATTTCAATAGAAAGAGTGCCTGTGGAAGCGCATGAAATTTACTAGAAATTAAATATTTATGTAACACTAAGTATAATTAAAATACATATTTTTTGTAAAAGGGAGAAAAATTTAATGAAATTATTTAAAAATAATAACCGAGATATAGAATTAATGTTTATAAGTTTTATTATTGCTCCTTATTAATGTTGCTTGGAATAAATATATTTTTATTGCCTAGACTCGAGACAGGAATTTTTTACACTTCTTTTTTACGATTTTTACTACAATTCATTCATTGTTTGCGCGAATTTCCGGAAAATGTAGCTACGCTATGGAATTAATGTTTGCAATTTTTGTTATTGTACCTTATCGATATTAAATACATTATGATTTTATTATCGTGTTCATTCCATGATAGTGCGTAATTTCTAGAAATAGCAGACAGTATCGATTTTATTACTGAATTCATCTAATTATATATATAGTATTTTTTGTCTATGAATGAACTATATTTATTTATTTATTAAAAATATCCAAATGTAACTATTTTTCCTCTAATATTTTTTTTTTATAAATGATAAGAAACTTCCAATAAGGAATCCTAAACTATATATTTAATTATAACAACATTAATTTCATCTATAATATTACATATGTTAAACGTAATACATTTATACATACTTAACTCAAATTAATTTTTATTCTACCTATTGGAAATAAGGAGAGCAATTTTAAATAACAAATCTTAGTATTACCCATAAAATCTAAAAAATATCGCATTATTATTTAATTAAATAAAAAAAAAACAATTTAAATTTGTTTTAGTGATTATTGCTAAAATAGACTTATTTGCTATTTTAATTTATGTGAAATTAAATATTTAAGTATGGAAATCATCCGCTTCTCAAATATAAACATTTAATATAAAAATATAATTATATAAAATATTACTTTTTTTCTTTGAAAATGAGTAGTAACAAAAATTTTGAAAATCTCTGATTTGAACAAATATTATTGTGGATGCGCCGGGTCTTGTAACTTTTGTATGTATCTATTATTACAAAAAATTATATTTTTCAGGCCGTGTCCAACAACATGCAAATCAAATGTAAATGCCACGGGATGTCTGGCAGTTGCGGACTGAAAACATGCTGGCGTTCTGCACCGGATATCAGGCATGTAGGTCGACTTTTAAAGGAGAGATACCGAGGTGCTATACTTGTGGATCAATCAAATTTGGGTAGCGACAGTACTCAAACTTTTAACGTGTAAGTTACATAATTTATATTTTAATATCTATATTATTAATTTACTTAATAATTAAAATAAAAGCAAGATTCAAATATTTGCATTCTTTTCAATTTAAAAAAAGTTTAATAATTATGTGTACTAAATAATTTTATAAAAAATATTAATTAAATAATTTGTACATTTTATATCTACTTTACTAATTTTCTTAATAATTAAAATAAGTATTTAAAATAAATCTGATAATTAAATTACAAAAAAACCTTTTCAATTTAAAAAAAGTTTAATAAAAATGTGTACTAAATAATTTTATAAAAAATATTAATTAAATAATTTGTATTTTTTATATCTACTTTACTAATTTTCTTAATAATTAAAATAAGTATTTAAAATAAATCTGATATACCAAGAAACAAATCTTTGCATAAATCATTAGTTTAATTACAAAAAAAACCTTTTCAATTTAAAAAAAGTTTAATAAAAATGTGTACTAAATAATTTTATAAAAAATATTATAATAATTTTTATTTTTTATATCTACTTTACTAATTTACTTAATAATTTAAATAAGTATTTAAAATAAATCTGATAAACAAAGAATCAAATATTTGCAAAAATCATAAACGTATTACAAAAAAAATCCTTTTCAATTCAAATAAAGTTTAATAAAAATATGTACTAAATAATTTTATAAAAAAATAAGTACACCCAAATCTGATTTACACGAAATATTTTTATGATGATTGTCTTGAAAAAAAAAACTACGCAAAAACTACCAATATACCGTATAATATAGTTTTTACACGATTTTTCCAATAAGCACTGTTTATTGTAAAATCAGGTTTGAATGTATTACAATAACATTTTTATGAAAATATCATTCGCTAATTCGTAACTAATAAATTTCCGCTTTAATTTGTAATTAAATACGCAAGTAGACATATTTTCATATAAAACTTACGTTTGAAAAAGTTAATAATATTAATAGATAGAAGAAATAGATTTAATTTTTTTCAATATTTGTATTAAAAAAAATTTTACAATAGAGCCCTTAATTTGTATTAATCATTTTTAAACGAATTTTCTCTTTACAAACTAATTATTTTTTTCTCTTGTATGATATCATATTTACTCTCTGAATTGAAAAGAATTTGCCTCTTTCATAATATGTAATTTTGGTTTCTTTGCTGTTAATTACGAAGTCTTTGTAGATTTTCTGGTATATGTACATATTTATTATGTGGCTATAGTGTATAATTTCGTTACATAAGTAAGGTTTTCTTTGAAGCAAAAAAAATGTTGTTATTGAATACATTTGTATATTTCGTATATTCGTTTCAGAGTGAAGCAAGCTAGAAAAAGGCGTCTGAAATCCAGCTCAAAATTCAAAGAGTGGACCATCCGAAACAAGAACAAAAAGAAAACTAATCTGGCATTTGATCTATTGTATTATCAACGATCGCCGAATTTCTGCGATCGTGACAACAATCTGGACGTTTCTGGAACAATGGGTCGGCAATGCAACAGGAACAACACCGGTTCCGACAGTTGTGGCTCTCTTTGCTGCGGAAGAGGATACAATTTGGTACGAAGACGACGGACGGAGAGATGCAACTGCAAATTCATGTGGTGCTGCACCGTCGAATGCCAAACCTGCACCGTCGAGGAATGGATCACAGTTTGTAAATAGTCTTTCTGTACATTATTTAGTATTGTAAATAATAATATGTACGCTTCCATAAATGCACCAAAACGACTAAGTCAAAATCATTTATGCAACATGTACATATCATTCCTTTACATCGAAGTGTTTCTGAACCGATTTATTTATGGTGCACATAAATGCGAATCGAACATCGATTGCATATAAATCACGTAAACTAGATAAGCTAATTATTTATGTAACGCAAATTTCATGTATCATCATCCTATTTTGTAAATATCCCTTTAATTTTTAACCATATTTATTATCTTAATGTAATTTATATATCTTTTTTTTTGTAATATTTATAAACCAAATCATCAAACTTCATTAAATAATAGCATTAGGAAATTGTAATTAATTAGTGTTTAGGGATCGGCTTTATTTGCGAGCCGAGAAATATGTATTCATTTTTGTTTTTGTAAAATCTATTTATTGTCTGTTCTATTTTTACGAAACCGCGCATATCCGGTTTAGACGAAAATCATTAAATATTTATAGTATATATGAATTGTGATTTGTAGCGTAAATATTTATTATCAGCTTTACTTCTTAGATTTCAAAACGCTTCTAAGAAATCTTAATATATATATTTTTATTCCATATTTATTGCGTTTTCCTTGAAATTATCATCTCTTTCAAACTTTTACTTGGTCGTTTTTGTTTAATATTTACGATACTTAAAACAATAATTCAGCTTTTTGAATTGTTCAAATATGAGCAGTTTTAATAGAATGTATTATTTAATATTTAGTTATAAATTAATCAATCCTGATAACAGTATTATAAAGATGAATAGTATTATATGTAATAGCTTCGTAACAAACTGTAATAGTCGGATCGTATTTATTTTATTGGAATTAAATGCAGATTCATAAAGCGCAAATCTATAATTAATTTAATAAATAAATCCTATTCCCTTCCAGTTTAGTATAATCGAATTACATTTTCCGGCTTATAAATGTGTATTCATAGCGAGGTCGAGGCTGCATTAAATGAATCCTTTGCAGAGCCTTTGTTCTGAGCTTTCATCGCAAATCCTATTATGAAGTCCATCAACGGGACTTGGACACAGTTGAAAAGTAACGTTGGTGGAGACAGTACGTATTGTGATTTCAGGAAGAAAAATGTTAATATTTTTTTTTAGAAATTAACTATGTCGAAACTATCAATGGACGATTTACCAGATGCCGGAGATAGATTCGTTATCGAAGAATGCATCGGAACGGGGATTTGCGGGAAGGTTTTCAGCGCAGTGGACAAAGGGTCGAACGATAGGAGGGTTGCTATTAAAACGCAGAGGATTAATAGGGAATCGATAGGTTACATACAGGAAGAGCATAGGGTGCTAATGGCCCATTCCGAACATCCTAATATGCCTGATTTCTACGGGGCTTACAGGAAGGTTGGTGAGAGCGAGGACGAGGTTTGGTTCATCCTGGAGGTAAGTTTTAATGATTATTTACGAACGTCGAATTGCTTAATTAGTTCCTTTCCGTTGAGATAAATTTAACATCGAGTTAACGTCTCAATCGGGGCAATAAAATGTTTTGCAATTTAAAATGTATAAATTGTATCGACGCTAGCTAGAGTGTATGCGTGTGTGAGTGTACGCGTCTTGTATATATTTCCTGTATGGTTGTAAATTAAATGGTGGAATAAAAAGGGGCCTCGACCTGTCTTTAGATAAAGATAAAGAGGATGATATGGTTGAGTGCAAAGCTGAATTACACTCTGGGAATCAAACGAACATGTACTGACTGTCAGTTCAAATCTATATGATGCTAATAAAAATGAAATATACTACACTTCGAACGGCCTGCAACGCATTGGCACAAACAGATACATTTATCCTTACTTATATACTGACTCTCCTCTGCTTCTCTTCATCTCTTCTAAAAACGTTTTACAACAAAAATAAACATACGCTCTTCCTCTCTTCCTCCTCCCCAGCAACATCTAACCATTTCCTCAATTTAAATCTCCGCTTATATCAGTGCACCTAATTCATTGTTTTCACATCATTTCTCAATTACACTTCATCCCACAAACACTTTCCTTCCTACTCTATTTAAATAATTATCTATTAGTCAATCACTATAAATGCATAATTTATATAGAAATAATTATTACATTAATACAATTTTTGATCAATCATTTTTCACTAAATTTAAACAACATTTTTTCATAGAAGAAATATCGTATTATCAAAATAATGTATACTTAAAAAAATACAGATAATTTACTATAAAAATAAATTATATATTTTAAATTAAATCAATAAGGTGATATTTTTTATGAAATTACAAAATAGATTTGAATGATACGAAAACATTCAATTTCCGTATTTTTTATGAAAAATATTTTCAAATATATAAAAAATATATAATCATAAATAAAACTAAGTTTCTATTAATTCGTCTAGTTTGCTGTTATTCATAATATCAATTGTATTTAGAAGAAGTTCGAGAAACGAAGTACAATTATAATTATTTTGGAATTTGCGTTAAAAAATGTAAAACTAAACTAATTTTAACTCCATAAAACAGCAGATAATTTGAAAAAAAGAAGCAACTGGCGCAGAAATAATATACGGTGAAGAAATTGAAATTAATTATAAGAAATTTTCTTGATTTAATGTAAGATTGGCAAAAAATTGAATCAGTCACATACAGTTTTATGGACATTGACATTTTTATCATCCTTTTTTAAATTGTTGAGGGAAGGTGCCACATCGAGCAGTTCAACTTATTACTGATCACGGGAAATGTAAAAAAAAGTTTATATATGAATGCGAAGAGTAAAATACTGTTGGTTTAAATTTAATAGTACCAAAGTTTCGAGAAATATAACAAATAGGAAGATAGAGCAAGATATAGAAAATAAATTTAGTCAAAATTATAGTGGAAAAATGTTATTGAAGAAGCAAGTCAATTGGACGATAAATACTTCAAAATAAAAATTTAATATAGAAAATATATATAAAAAAATGATAGAACATAAAATAAACTCAAATATGATAGTATCTTTATGTAATTTGTTTTGTTTTAGATTTTGTATAGATTTATTAATGGAAAATGCATGCAATATTTTATTACCAAAATAAAATGTTTATAATTATAAGTGAATACCTTGAAATTGTATTTTGAAGTGACTACCTGTGGCTTACCCAAAATATCAATATAATTAATTTAATATGTGTGTATATTTTTTTTATTCAAAACTATAACTACTTAGTTCTGAAACAAAGTGTACATCTAGGGGCTAAATTCTACTTATTTTTTATTAATTTACCTAGTTTTAATCTAACTATTTTTATAACTTAGAGTTAATCAAAAGTTTGAGCAATTATGAACCAAATTGTTTGTATTACATTTTATAAATTGAAATTAATTTCACTGTGATTATTGAAGATTATTCAATAATATTATAATCTATTATTTTAATATTTTCTTTAATTTCTGAAGATGAATCTTTATAAATAAAGTAGTATAAAACTTGTATCTTGTTATGCTAACATTTAAAGTCTAAGAATATCTTAAAAAATATCAATATATACATTATGTTCCTAAAATTAAACTAATTGTTGTGAATCTCATATTAATTATAAATAATTTAAATATATACATTTATTTTAGAATTAATCTACGCTATGTTTTTCTGTTAGCTGGTATTGGTTTTACCGCTGTATACTGCGGTTTAATGTATTGTCCCTTTGTATATTTCATGTGAAGGGTGTTGAACAATAGTGGTATTATCGTTTTGTATTCGTCTATCGTCTACTAAACTTCTCATACAAATACCACATGCAGTGATCGTGTATTTTATTAAATTTATTATTTATTTATTTTAAATCATTTTATTAAAAGATTGTTTTCATTATTAAAAGACTTTAATACTTCTATGAAGACATATATTAATAATTATAACAACAATAAACTATAACTATGAATAATTACATTTATTTATTGCATAATAATAAACATAGTTTTAAATTATAAATTTTAATTTAGTTAAATTTTAATATATTGTTTTATTTAAATTAAGCTATGCGAAGGAGGTTCAGCGATTGACTTGGTAAATGGACTTCTTTATAAGAACAGGAGAATGGCCGAGGAGCATATAGCTTACATCCTGAAGGAATTAATCAAGGTATGAAGTGCACACAAGATTGAATTATAACTAAGGTATTATTTTTAAAGGCGGTAATGCATCTTCATGATAACCGCGTGATGCATCGTGATATTAAAGCAAACAACATTTTACTAACAAAGGATGGAGACGTAAAATTAGCCGATTTCGGACTATCCAGACATCTCAGCAGCACTTTAGGTATGAAATAAAATAAAATATACCATTACTTTCTGAAAGATAATTCAATTAGGAATATAATAATAGAAGCGACACATCCAATGATATACAAATAAAACATTTCCCGTAAATGATGCAAGGAGAGCGGCGAATGATCAACTTTAGTCTTTGTGTAGTGTTTACTTTCTCTTAGAAATACCTGATTCAGTTTTGCCTTTTTCCAATGCGATCTTATACCGCTCTCGTGTATAATGGAAAGATACTTTTCGAAATGCATTTTCAATGGGGTCCCGAATTTTATGGCGTAGCATTTCATTCCTGGATACGCTACGTCCTTCATAACTCTCTGCCTCGTCGTTTCTTCTAAATTGTTCTCTTTCAGTATAACCGCGTAATTTGCAAGAGACTGCTTCAAAACAACCCCGTAATTTCCATGCTTCTTAATTTTATCCTCCAATTGAGTTTTATTTAAAACTTTTATTCGATCGGCCATCTCCTCGAACTCTGTGTCTCCGTACTTCAAAAGCAATTCTTTGAAGATTGGTAATGTGTACAAGTCCATACCGGAGTTTTCGAAATCCTCCAAGGTTTCCATTTGCTTCGGTACACGGAACACTGTAAATCTACTCGATAATTGCGAGCCGATGAATAAAATCACGTAGAAGCAGTAAATCAGAAAGAGCACTAAAAGTATCCGTCCTCGTTTAGTGCTTTTCGAATTCACTGGCTGCATCAGCAGCAAACCGATCCAACTTATCAAAGAGACATTCCCGATACCCATCTTCAGAACCATTAAGAAAATAATTATGAAGCAGATGACCAAAATGCGAATTTCTCTAGTAAAAATCGATCTGTATTTTGTGGTCATAACGACTGGCTTCTCAGGAACCAAACACACAAGATCGTCGCGCTCCAATGGGTACAAGTACTCAATCAGATTATTATACGTCGATAAAATCAATCTGGAATTCATGGCAACGTCGCTATTGTTATAAACCAAATCTGCAATCGCTCCTGTTGGTTTCGAAATATCTCCGTACCTCTCCCCGTCCGTTGGCTCGAATATCCTTGGGGTAGCATTGAAATACCCCGCCAAATTCATCGCAGTCAAAAAATCGATACCATCATCAAATAAACTGGTTTCACCTTTATTATTGTCAAATAAATTTATCCTCAACTCTTTTCCTCTCAAATTTTTGTATAAATCACGAAAGAAATGTCCGTGCTTCGCCTTAATACGAAAGTTATCTTTGAACGGATTGTAATTATAAAATTTGCAGTTCCCCAAAATGAAAATAACATTGTATATTTCGTACTCGGTACACAAACG
This sequence comes from Nicrophorus investigator, assembly GCA_963457615.1. Lineage (NCBI taxonomy): Eukaryota > Metazoa > Arthropoda > Insecta > Coleoptera > Silphidae > Nicrophorus > Nicrophorus investigator. Next base: position 27,264,029 of record OY735140.1, read on the forward strand.
AAAAAACATATCCACATTTCGTTTTTTAAATTTACTGGGGACTACGAATACCAAACGGTCCCTCAATCTCCAAAAGTATATTCTGCGAATATTTTCAATCACTTCTTGAGCTTTATCGAAATTTGTAAAGAATGCCACATAAACCTTGCTCTCGTCGTAAACCGATTTCGATCCGTGCATCTGGATGAAGTCGTGGTTGAATTGAAGTATTGAATCTTTGTCGGATTTAATTGTATAAATTGCATAGGTCTTAATGTGCGATATCAATTGCAATTCGAGAATGCTATTATTTCCTAGTAGGATTAATGTATGTGTCTTGTTAAAAATATTTTTCAAGTTTTCGAACAAACACTCAGAAAATCTTTCTTTGAAAACGTTTTTTGCAATGTGTACTTGGCATGTCGTCACTGTTATGATAACAAATAGGGAGTATAACTTTAACATGACTGACTTCATTCTAAATGAAGTCGCTCGCTTTTATACTTGATGAAAGTAATAGCAAAAGTTTTCAACTAGTTTTATTTACCGTCGCGTCTGGGACGCATTCGTTTATTTGAAGACCATTAGATGTGTAATAGGTATTCTATTTTAGGTAAAAGTGATTCTTGCATCGGCTCCCCTTGCTGGATGGCCCCTGAGGTCGTAATTAGCAACCCCGATGACAACGAAAGCGGATACGGAAATAGGGCTGATATTTGGGCCATTGGGATCACAGCTATTGAATTGGCGGAAGGTTTAGCTCCATTCGAAAACATGCATCCTACCAGAGCTATGTTCCAGATTGTAAGGAATCCACCACCCACCCTGTACAGACCAGCGAGTTGGTCGGAAAGTTTCAATGATTTTATTAACGAGTACGTTCTTCAAATCTGTTTTTCTTCTTCTAATTTCAACATGTTTTACTTAAAGGTGTTTAGTTAAGAACCCAGAACATCGACCATTCATCATGGAACTTTTGGAACATCCATTTCTGACTGAAGTTCCAGAAAACAACTATCACGTAAATTCGCAAAACGTATAAATTAACTGTTACAATCAAACTTTTTGCAGCTCTCTCAAGAAATCAAAAGTTTAATTCAAGATTACTCACGTTTTGGAAAACAACACTCGAAGTACGAAGATACACTTGTTAATACCAATTTTTATAAGAGGTCCAGAGATGATCGAATGGAAAAAATGTACGTCGAAGATTTAGCAGCTTTAGATAAATTATCCGAAGATACGATAATTCAAGAATTGCAAGCAAGGATGAAGCAAAAACAATACCATACTTTCGTTGGAGATATTCTGCTCATTTTAAACCCGAACGAAACCCACGATATTTATGGAGAAGAAGTATTTAAAAAACAAACATAAATATTTTTTATTTTACATAACGATTTTTATTGCAGTACCACAAAAAGTACGTATTTAAATCAAGATCCAACAATCCTCCTCACATGTACGCAGTGGCTGATAGCGCATATCAAGATGCGTTGCATCACTATGTGCCGCAAAACATTGTGCTATGTGGTGAAACTGGATCTGGGAAAACAACCACTTGCCTTCACTTACTAGACCATCTTCTATACATGGGAAAAAATGAAAACATCAATAACGAACGCATCTCAAAAGCAATGAAACTGATTCACGCCTTGACACATGCTTCCACTCCTATGAACGACTATTCCACAAGATGTGTCTTAAAAACGGAAATTGCTTATGGAAAAACCGGAAAAGTTTCCGGTGCTATATTCAAGGTTGTTCAACTGGAAAAGTGGCGTATTTCATCCGTAGACATGTACTGTTTCAATATTATAACTGATTTCAATATTTATCAGTATCATTTTTTTTAGGAACCAATCAAACTATCATATGTTATATTATTTATACGATGGCCTAAATGAGGAGGATAAGTTGAATGAATACAATCTCTCACCGGGAAGGAAACATCGCTATTTGAGGATTTCTAAAGATAGCGCCATGAACAATCGTGCAAGAGATGATTCACAAAAAAATGCGACACAATTCAAAGAGTTGGTTGAAATTTTTAACTTGTTTCAATTTACAGATGAACAGATTGAGAGCATTTTGAAAAGTCTTGCATCTATCTTGATTTTGGGCGATGTTAGATTTAAGGATTCGTCCAATAATATGGCCGAAATAGAAAACGAAGATATGGTAAACAAAGCGGCTAAGCTCTTAGATATAGACGAAAAGAAGTTGAATTGGGCTTTGACCAACTATTGTTTGATTAAAAAAGGATCTGCGGTTCGACGAAAACATAATTGCGACGAAGCCAGAGACGCAAGGGACGTTTTAGCAAACACTATTTATACACGTCTCGTCGATTATATAATAAATTATATTAATTACAAATTATCTTATGGAAGAGTGATATTGTACATTTATTAAAAATTAATATCGTAAATTGATTGATTATTTGTTGTTATTTTAGTGGACACGAGTATACGGTGAAACTGTTGGACTTTTTTGGATTCGAAAGTTACAGAGAAAACCACCTTCCACAGTTGTTGATCAATACTTTTAATGAGCAACTTCACTACCATTTTCTTCAACGAATTTTCGCTTGGGAAGCTTTGGAGATGACCGAAGAAGAAGTCCCCTTTACCCCGTTGCATTATTACGACAACAAGAACACTTTGGATCAAATTTTAGGGAAACCGGAAGGTGTTATAACACTAGTGGATGATGCGTCAAAGATGGGTCATGGCGGCGAATACGTTATAGATTATCTCAATAATGCAGAGCACGATAAACTTCGAGTATTATCCGCAATGGAATTTAGTATTTCGCACTTTACAGGCTCCGTTTCATATAATGCAAAAGAAATGCCAGACAGGAACCGCGATTTCTTGCCACCAGAGATCATCGAAGCACTTCGACTTTCGAAAAATTCCATCATCCAAACGTTCTTTGTTAATAAACTTACGAAAACAGGAAACTTATTTACATCTTTCGACGAGGGTAGCGTTATGAAGAAAAGCAAATCCAAATTAAGCTCGTCGTCTTCGGAGGACGAAAATAAGGTTTTGTTTATATAAATGTCATATAAAGTAATTATAATTAATCTTATGTTTTAGGGTATTGCGCAGCAATATTCGCAAATTAAAAAAATGCGTACTTCAGCTTCAACTTTTCGGTCTTTATGCTTGGATATACTTAAAGAACTTTCGGTTGGTGGAGGCGCCGGGGGAACCCACTTTGTAAAGTGTATTCGATCCGATTTGGAAGGTCAACCTGGAGGATTTCATACCGAAATTGTTAAACAGCAGCTACGAGCAATGGCTGTCTTGGATACAGCAAAGGCTAGGCAAAAGGGTTATCCACATAGAATTTCGTTTTCGGAATTTTTGCGCAGGTAAATCATTAAATATCTTTTACAAGAACAAAATATTTTATGTTATTCTCAGATATAAATTCCTGGCGTTTGATTTTGATGAAAATGTTGAAATATGCAAAGACAACTGCAGATTGCTTCTGGTGAGATTAAAAATGGAAGGTTGGCTACTTGGAAAGACAAAAGTTTTCTTGAAATATTACAATGAGGAGTATTTAGCAAGGTTAGTTAATAATGAAACAAAAAGTTTAGTGCAGTAATATTTATATTTATTTCTAGATTGTATGAAACTCAAGTCAAGAAAATTATTAAGATTCAAAGCATATTACGAGGCTTCTTGGCTAAAATGAAGATGAAAAAGAGATTGGCTGGTGACCAAAAGAAACGTAAGTTTCAATAAAATTCGATTCAATCAAATTACTGTGACTTTTCTTTAGAACATCACCAAACCACCGAAGGCGAAATGGATGAGGAAAAGGCAGCTCTTGTCTTACAAAAAGGTAAAATGTAAAATAATACACCGTTATTCCAGATACACGTCACTAAAAGTATAGAGGACATGCATCTAGAATATAAGTTAAATATTTTAAAAATTACACTTTCTAACTTCGAAATTATTTGTTTTAGTTGTCGATCAGGCAGATCAAACAGTCGACAACGGAATAGATGATTCCGAAGTTAGTTCTTAGAAAAAGGAATCGATAATGCCACGTTTTCATTTTTAGCTTATCGCGGTGTAGCCAGTAGAAAAGGATACAACACATTAGTAGAATCACAGTATGAGAAATTAGATGCTGATACTTGTAAATTTATTAGATTTTATTGTCTGAAATGGAAAGCTAAGTCTATATTTCAAGTACTTCTTCAAAACAGAGCGGCGAAACATCAAGAGCTTTTCAGTCTCTCGCAACAGGTTTACCAGATAAACATTTTTTTTAATAGTTAATTAATAAACTTTATTTCTAGATCCATCTGTTTAACCAACACATGGTATACAATTTACAAATGTTTAACAATAATATAGGTATAGATATGATCGATTCTCATGCTCAACCGAGCGTATGGTTGGGAGAAAGAAAACCGGCTATATTGAAACTACCATTCAGGTTAAATGATATTCCGTATTTCGATACTTCCTATATGTGCGATCCTCTAACAAATCCTTGGTAAGAAAACTCATGGATTATTGTGTAATATTTATATTTAAATTGATTTTTTTAATAGGAATGCAACAGAAAAGGAGGAAAACTGGGACGCTCCTTTCCGATGGAGGGAAACTGTGTCTTCGCAAATAACAGCATCGCTCTTAAAAGAAGAACAAGAAATTAAAATTAACAAACCGTTTTCCGCCCATTGCAAGCCCTATCCCACACTCCACAATCCCTACATCGAATACATCAGTAACATTCCTTATAATAGGGATCCAAAAATACCCATGCAACGATTGTCTACCATTGGGATTGATCCAGATTTCGCAAACTGTCCTATAAATATTATCAATCCTAATTATTCAGAGCATAAGTCTTTTCAGCCTCCACCACCACCAATGATGAGTCCTCCAATGACTTATAACAATAGCCCATACAAGCAGAGTGATAACCAAAACTACATGCATTCTAAAAAAGAAAAGTTTAATTCACCAAAAATGTATTCCTACCAGAACGAGCAATCTTTTCAACAACGCGAGAAAGACTCTCATCACGACTATACTAAGTCCAATAATTATAGGGAATATGAACAATCAAATAATAAATACGATTTTCGGGATAAAGACCATCGACATAATACAAGCGGTTATAAAGATTTTAGAGAAAAGGAAAGTTATAATCAACCTCGTGGCTATAATAACAAAAAAGATCAGGAGGATCAAAAGCACGACTTCAGAGAGACATACAATTCACGACGAAGTTCTCTTAAAAAAATGAACGATTCCCCTAAACCAAGTAATAAGTTCTCGTACCAAATGCATGGAGATAATTATAGTCCGAAAATAAACGAGTCACCGAAATTATCATGCCATAGAGAAAAGCAGAATTATAGCTCCAAACCAGCGAATAACATAAAACCAAATACTTCAAACAAAATCAGCAATCCTGGTGAAATTGTTAATCCCATAATGGAACTGAAGAGCTTAGGAAAACGTGAAAGCATTTCCGATGATGATCCGCCTTTCAATTTCCAGGGTATGCTGCGAAAAACAAAAATTACTCGAAATTCTATGAAGGAAACTTTGGAAAATATAAGGACTTACTCGTTGAAGAAAAAAAATGATTATAATAACGAAAGCGAGAAAAGTAGTAGAAATAGTAGTTTGAGAAAATTTAAATCCATGGATCATCTGAACAGCGAAAAATTGGAGTTAGCTCCAGGTATCTTCATGGAAGGCGTAGTCGCTGATTTATAAATTGAAATTTATATCATAAATAATATTAAAATCACTTTTAGTTCCCAAAAATGTATCCGCTTTTAAATATCCGCAGTATATTAAACATAGATTATTCTCTTCAAATATAATTCATATATAATATATATTAATACAGTAACCCATTGTATTATTTAAAATTAAAATAATTCATTATTTACAAAATATATTAAAATTGTTTAATTACAAATTTGTTCTTTATTATACATTAAACTATTTTTACATCATCATGTACAAATATTTCATATAAAACTTTAACCATGATAGGCATGATAGGTTAGTTGCCTACATTGGACTTAACTTATGCAACTTATTCATTACAGAAATTTAAAATTGCTCATTAAACTTCTATATATCTATTTACATGATTACTGGTAACAAGTTCAAAGTTAACTTGTAGATTATAATTAATTAAAGAAAAATAATATTATAACAATTAACCTTCTTGCCACTTTCCAATAGGAACATTTATTGTCAAAAGTCAAAATTCTAACCTACAATTATATTAACAACAATGAATGCGATTTGCTCTTCGATCAAGTTGATCCCCTCAAATTTAAGTAATTTGGGATCTCTTAGAAATTATGCATTTAAAAGTGATTTAAAAATAAAATGGACGAAACCGGAAAAAATCGCATGCTTCAGACCGGAAAAAAGCGGCGATTTAGAGGGTATGCCTGACATCGATAAATCGAGATACCCTTTGCAATTCAGGAACTGCAAAGAGTTGGAAACCGCTGACGAAAATGTGAAAAGATTGTTTTCCCTGCAGTTTCAGCGCAGGTCACAACACACAAATGTTTACATCAATGATATGATGGATCAGGTGCGAAGACATCCCATGGACAAAGGATCAATGGAAGCTAGAATTGCCAGATGGACAGGAGCGATTAGATCACTCCAAATCCAGATGGATGTCCATCCAAGAAACAAGAAAGCCAAAGTTAATTTGAAGGAATTGATTGAGAAACGTAACAAGCATCTCAAGTATTTAAGAAACTGGGATTACAGGAGGTTCGAGTGGATTTTGGAGAATCTGAAGATTGCTTATAAACCAGTTCCATCTGAGTATCAAAGAGTTAGCAGGAAAGGCTCTCTGACTAAGTTAACTCAAATTTATTGCGATAATGTTGTCCAGGAAAGGTTGGATTCTTACAGAGAACAATTACAAGAAGAACAACCAAAGTTTTTGGAGGAAAAAATTAACACATTGGAATTTCTTCAACAAGAGCAAAAGGAATGTGGTGTTGAAGTTACAATAACCCAAGAAGATATTGACAAAGCCAAGCAAAAGTTGAAGATGCTTCTTGAAGAGAAAGCAAAGAAAACAGAGGATCTTGAATGAACAACTGTATTTGCAATTAGTTAAAATAAAATTTATTATTTATAAATACTTATATACATTTTATCGGAAGTTCCAAATGTTACATTTTGTAATCCTTTTTTCGTAACTCTTAACTTAATATAATAGTTAAAAATAGAAAACATTTTTAAATTATCAATATGATCGTAAATTTATAAAATTTACACAGCTGGAAGAGAACAGTTTACACCACAAAGAATAATCACCAATCATCTTGTCTTAATCTGTATGTCCAATTATCACTTCTAATTACTTCAACTGCTGGTCCATAATATGGCATTACATAATGAGAACCATCAGCTGGACCCACATATTGTGTAGCTATCAGTACAATATCAATTAATTGACCAATAAACATGAAACCCAAGGTGCAAAACTTTGCTAATCCAATAGCCGGATAACCCAGATAAAACCTGTCAGCACCAAACATTCCAAGGAATACTGAAAGTAACATTGAGGTCTCAAATGAATAACCATTAGTCCACTTGCACGGCATCTCTTTAAAGAATGTGGAGTTCCCGGTTTCTGTGCAGTTGAGACCTTCAACAGCAACACATTGCACCTTTGCCTTGTTATTTTTTTGGCAATTCTTGAGCTGCTGAGTTTTAGGATCTATATGATCTATGCTAGGATCTGGACACATAAACTGGCCCATTCTTAAATGTTTACATTCTACATTATGAATCACTGGAGAGTCCTTTACTGCAAGACTCCAAGATCCAACAGTATCCACAAAACTGATATAAGTAATAAACAAAACAAAATATTGTAATTTCAACATTTTATGAAAACTCGATGCACTTTAATACTTTAATCCTTCATGTCAAACACAATATAGGTTATGTTTTTTTTTTCATATATCTACGACGAACTATCTTTGGTGTGTTAAAGTTTGTTCTCTATTTACACGTTAAAATGTTGAATTGAACCCGTAACTCACTCAATTGAAGTTAAAGCATTTGACAGTAAAATGTCTTCAAAAACACCAGCTATGATACTGCAGGAGCTTTCTATCAAGGAAACATCTTCTCCTCCTGTCTTCAATATAATACACCAAGTACAAGGCACTCATGAAAATGAATTCGTCTTTCAAGTGGAAGTTATGGGAATTTGCACAACAGGTTTGTCTTAAATACAACTTCTACATAAATATTATACAATGATTATTGATTATAGGCAAAGGCCGTTCCAAGAAAGAAGCTAAGCAGGAGACAGCTCGTAATGCCTTAAAAATAATTAAGAGTGTTGGTTATTCAACGGAAATACCAGAAACAGTTATTGGAAATAATAAACCAGAGGAAATGGAATTAAAGCATGTCATTAATAACATTGGAGTTTTGACTGCTTTATGTCAAGTTTACAATATGGAATATGCAGAATACAAGGAAATATCTGCTGTTGGTCCACCGCATGCAATGGAATTCACATACGAATGTCATTTGCATTCCTTGGTAACTAGAGCTACAGCAAATACAAAAAAGCTTGCAAAACAATCTGTTGCTAAAGAGATGTTGGAGAGATTGCAAAAGATCATACCTGCAGCTGACATAGAAGCACTAGTCCTTAGACCAGTAGATAGTGAATATGATTTATTGAATTTGTTTGATGATCACAATCTCCCTAAAAGAGTAAATTTAGGCAGGAAAATAGCAAATAGTGAAGAGGTACTTAAAGATGTCATGAAAGAAAAATTGTTAACATATGAGGATTTACAAATCGTGTGTATATATGCAGTATTCAACATTTACTATTAATAATAAAAGTATTTATTTTTAGTTTTTGGAAACTCCCTGGACTGAAGACAACATAGCACAGTTTTTTGCAAAATTTGAACTGGAATATTCATTTCAATCTTTTGATACTGAAGATAATAGTTTTCTCATCAGCATGCATGTAAATAGCGATATTCCACTTTGCACATTAGGCAATGGCGAAACAGAGGAACTTGCTAAGCGAGATGCAATTAATGATATGCATTCAATTGTACAGAGATTAGTTAAATAATGTGCATTTATCACATGATTGGTTTTCTTAAATTGGAATGTGGTTTTCTGTTCATTAAAGGTACATTGATTTTTTTTTTCATTAATATTATATTGAGTTTTGAATCTAGTAAAGTGTAGCTTAAAATTTTAAGTTATTAATTTATTTAATTAATTCGCATTAAAGAGAATAAATTATATACTCACTTTCAATTCGTCCATATAAACATGCGAGGCTTGAACTAAAATTCAAGACCTGTTTAGGACTTGAATATCTTGGATTACGAGTAACTTATTTTGGAAGAATCATTTCCTCGTTGTCAACTGCCTCAAGACATCATATACGATACGAGTGCTATAGAATACGAATTCTGCTTGTAAACCACTATAGTGTATGTCATTTTAACTACGTTAATTTATACATAACAACTCTAACTTCAATATGGGTATTTAATTACACAATAAATATATTTTTCAACATTTTTTAATATTCTACATATTTTTATTATTGCTTTATTTCAGTTCAGTCAATAAAATAGAGTATTCATTGTGGTGATCTGTTCTGGATAATCCTCTCCATGTTCCATAGCTCTTCATTGTAGCAAACCAATAGCTTTAACACATCTTCAGCGTCAATGATTCTTGTGTTATTTCAATAATATAGGTGTGATATATTTTTGTATAAATAGTTGTAATAATATTTTTTTCTTGTAGAAAACTATTAAACTAGTTTATTATAATGTTTTTCTTCATTTATATGTAATTACTTTGAAATTAAATGAAACTATTTATTGTATACATATATATATATTTATTGGGTGAATCAAAAAATAAAATACGATGGTCTTGTATTATATATTATACAAAAAGTGAATTATACTATTTATGACTAGAACTTTCAAGTAGAAATTCCTAATAAAAACCGAGTCCATCTACTACTAAGTCGTCATGTTGGATTACGGATGCTCAGTGATATTAGGTTTTTCTCATTCATTTATATAGATTACAATAATAAATCTAGTCTACTCACGAATACGCTTAAGTGTACATTATAAATTATATACAATTTGTTTCATTGTGTGTTTTTTTTTGTTTGTTTCATTATAAAATAAATAGTCACAGTTAAAAATATTATTTCTCTTGCAATGCAGTATTATCATACCTTAATTATTTAAGTAATAATGCCAAAAGAATTACTCAAAAAACTTGACAACAGTTGTTATAAAACTATCCATGCGTGGCGAGATAATTTTCTAAGAAATCTGTCTAAATAAAACTCTAACATTTTCTCGAGAAAAAAAAACAAATCTCTTTGGCACTGATGGAGAATGAATAAACGAAAGTCTTAAATAACTTTATTGTCGTCGAACCTAAAACTTAAATTATGCGTGATATGTTCAATTAAAACCAAATAATAACTGAATGTCTTAAAAGTTAAAAATAGGCCAGTCATTGCTTATGTCGAAGGCAACTGTTGAGCGTTTCGCAGCAGTGCAATGAAGAAGTACATGGTCTCCAGTTAATAGGTCTTCTTTCCTTCCTTCGTGAAAGGGGTATTATCTCACTTTTGAATATATTTACATCGAAATTGGAATTACGTAAAGAAAGTAAAAAAAAACAAAATAAAAATGACTGAAAAATGTATTTTCTTCGGAGATCGTTTTTTGTTGAGCAACAACGAATTGTGTGGAACCTTAACTTTGGTCTAGCTGCAATTGCATTCGATTAATATTGAAATATTTCGTGTTTTATTAAGAAATGTAGCTTACTTTTAGACGATTGAAGACACACTGTGAAGTGGTGACCTCGGCGAATGAAACTTTAAAAGTTCGACAACTGTAACGGCAACTTGCACCAATCCTCGACCCTCTAAAACATCTGACGAGCAACAAACTAGGTTCTGAAACAACACCGATTATAAAGACACTATCGTTTTAGGTTCTGCAGTAAAAAAATCATCCACTAGACAAACATTTATTCCAAAAGCCTTGAAGGGAGAGGAAATTATATTTATATTGATAATCTTCTTTATAAACATTACAGAAGAAACATAATCAAAATAAAATAAATACATAAGAACTTACATATTAACTTAAGTAACTAATACAAGAAAACAGATAAATGAGTTTCAACAACCGGCGAGAATAATTTTGGTAACTAATTTGATTTCTACATTCTCCATATTAAATTGGTGAGCGATCTTCGATCGCAATAAATACTTTAAAAACTAATCAACAATTATTTCATGAATGTAATTAATATAATAATAAAAAAAAATAAGTAAATTAATAGTTGTTAATAAAAGGAGAAAAATGACTAGAAAAAAATATTTTGTTTCAGAACATTGAATTTATAAATTATATAAAGTAAATAAATAATTTTATGTAACATGTGTTACATGGAATAAGCGAAAGTTGAGAATTCTCGTAACAGATTCGCGATCTTCTTTATCAGGCTAAAGCACTTCAGGCAAAAACGTTTTCGAGATCACAAAAAAAGCAAACAAAGCATGATTTTGTTACTTATTTTTGGTATCATCTAAATAAAATCACATTCCTTTTGCAACGACAAAAAGAAAATTTAAAACAAAAGCGTGTATTTGTTCCTTATTATAAATATATAAAATACGTGTCAACTTATTATATAATAATAATAATAAATAGAATATAGCTTTTTTGCATTAGCATTTTATTTTTTCAAAAAGCTTATAAAAATAGCTGAATTTAGCCTGAATATAATAAGCTGCCTTAGTAATAGTCCGGTCAGTTGGACCAGAAAACTGATTTGATTACAGAAAATATTTTTATAGTCATTTTTTTAATAAAATATTTGTTATTGTGTTGAATAGATAGTTAATTTTGTTGGTGTTTTATTTTATTAGTGAAAAAAACCGTCTAACGCTAAGAGCTATTAATATCTAATAATACCGTTACATTTAAGCGTTAATATTGGTTAATATATTAGTCTCGAGAGAATACAACAAGTGACGTAGGTTGAATACACATGATTCCAATTTTAAACACTATAAAAATTTAATGAGTGAATGCATAAATAGTGCAATTAACGCATTTTTAAATTTTGATATGATCTTAACCATTAATCAACCTAGTAATGAAGTATTTCTCTGTTTTTATTAAATATATATATATTATTTCGAGGCACTATCAAATCAATTCTTGTGTTTCAATTTGTTCATCACAACAATTTCAGTTTGATTGTAAATGGAATGTATGTATAAAACGATACTCATTTGGTACATGTACTTTGGTTATATATATAAATATAAAATATTTGGTTATATAAAATTCCAGTGATTTTTTTTTGTAATAACTGAGATAATACGGATTACACGCTAATACTGAATTATCATGATTATGTGTTTGATTTGTTTTTCGTTTCGTTTCTGATCTTTAGTAATCGCTATCCGGGAAGTAGTATAATAGTAAAAGTGTAGTTACGAATACTGCAAGCATTAAGAGTGAGACTGTGGTGTCTTGGATGCTACTACATGGTTGTTGTGTTTTTGCGGTCATCGGTTCCTTTTTGCAGAGTGCCTCAAGAGTGTCCAGTAGTCTTCGCAGTCCCCTTCCAGTTAGGGCCTCAGTTACATCTACACTACTGCACAGGCGCCCCTGCAACCAACCACAGTCTCACTCTAAATCAGAAGAAACACACAGAAAACAACGATCTACTTTTTTGTTAACAATTCAAAATTAGTACCTCTTCTTGATATTTCCAATATAAATAATATTAATTATTACCTGAATTATCCTTGAGTTATCCTTGTTTATAATTATTTTTTTAGAATACTTTTATATTGGAATCATCACCAAAATTAATAAAGCTATTATTAGCAAGCATTGATTTTTAAATTGTTAAGTAAATATCGTATTAAAAATAAAAAAAGATCATACCTCATCCACACCAATTTTCCGACAGGCTTCTAGGAAATTATCCACGTTTCTTCTGCACCTTGCCATGGTGAGTTTCGGCTAATATAAAAAAGAAACACATTTATTTAATAAAAACAATTTCAGATATTATATAGAATTAGTGTATAACTTTTTTAGCTGTCCAATTTTAACATTGGATACTTACAACAGCTGGAGATGGTACATGTATACTGGCTACAGATCTTGGTCTTATGTGATTGGCGAGATGGCAGAGAACAACACCATCGGTAAGCGTCGGCGCCAGATCGTTGGGCAGCGTCATTTTTAACCTAGTCTCGATGATCTATGAGCAATACAACAATATTAACATTATGCAATGCACGTACTACTACCGTCACTAATTACGTGTCTCAATTGATTGATCAGATCTGTTTCCTCGCGTGCCTTGTCAATTTCCCTACGCATGGTGAACGTCATCTTCTCGGGAGGCATGTCCTTGTTCCAACTGATCGACCTGCCAGCCGTTTTTACTCCATTAGATTTCGTTGCACCATTGATTTTAGGACTACTTGGCTTTCCATTGGTAATAACACCGTTGGAAACAGGAACGTTATCGTGCGACATGATTCCTACGATTAACAACAATGAGTTGCAAGCGGCAACGTTACATTAGAAGAAGTGCTTACCAGAAACAACTTTTGCCGGGGAACTGGGCTTTACGTAATCTTGTATATACTTTTTACCATTATCCATGCTGTTTCCATTCAAAGCCGTGTGGTTTGGAGAAAACCCGCCGCAATTCCTAGAAGGAGTGACCTTCTGGACTGGCTTCTTCGGGCTAGTGTCGTCAAATATATGCTTGGGACTACCTAATGCCGCATTGAGTGGAGTCGGATCCGATTTCGAAGTGGCCATAGTTGTACGTGTTGGAGTAGGTTGATGAGTCGGAGTATTCGGTTCCGTTTTGTACGCGTGTTCGTCGTTCTCCTTGGTACGATAAATCGACCCTATATCCTGCGCCCTTTGTTGTTTCAAAGCCTCCTTGTACTCCCTGCAATTACAAAAATCGATATGTATTCTGCTTGGCTACCAGAACAATTTAGATGATGTAACCTGTAAGTTTGTATTTGTTGGAGCGGCCCCTTATCTTCCGCATTTCCATTTGTTACGCTGTTATCAATGCAGGGGCTTAGTCTTGCACTGGAAAAACAACACACAGAGCATGTTAACAAATGAAAGTAAAGAGAAAGAAGCGGAAACGAAAATGAAGAGAAACAGACAAGAAAATAAAACACAAGCAATTCAAAATCAAAACCAACATTGAAATTTCGGATGCAATTTGTATTTACGGTTTTCTAATTAACTCATATAAAAATCGGATCGTAATCATTAAGGCTAATATGAAATTTGACAATATGTTCACTGCTGTTGTCCTAAAACAATATATATATATATGATGATTTTATTTGATTTCCTTAATAGTTTAGGGTTTAAAATAGTTTTCACGAGATTGACGAGTAATTGAAATGGTGTTACGTACTTGCTCGTATCCTTTTTATCGCAAACGTCAGTTGAAAAGCTTGATTTGGAAAGTTCATCGTCCAAGGATGTATCAGGGCCAGGTGAGATAGTGGAAGGCGTTGAATTTGCTGAATGCGCCGCGTTGGTATCTGCGGAACGGTTCGCTATTGGAGTCGATGACCATTTATCCAAATCACCTACAATCATATTCCAAATTAGAGTAAAGTTGTATCTTCGCAGCATTTTAATGCGTACCTGGTAGTTCTTGTGACCATCTCTTGTCATCACTGCTTGTGCTGTAGCCGCTATCCACGTTCTGTCGTTTCTTCAGTCTTTCCGGAATATGGGATGGTGGTACCGGACTCGAATAATTTCCAACTGACCTTCTGGTTGGTCTTCTTCCCAAGGTGCCAGTCCCATTCAGACCGATTTTGTGACCCAATTTGATCGCCTCGTTCTCCAAATATTTAAAAATATGTACTCGACCTCGTTTGCATAACTAAACAGAACCAATTATAAACAAATAAGAACGCACTTGTAACATTCTACGTACGCTAGCCGGTGGACTGGTTAATGGATTATCCTCGACGAGCAGTTCAATTAAACTATGCATGTCTCGCATTTCGACTGGAAGATTTCCAATTCTATTTGCCCTCAAGTCTAGCCTGACGAGCTGAAGGAACGTCAGTTCGACGGGAACGCAGAGCAGCAGATTTGCACGAAGGATCAGTGACTGCAGTTGACTCAGTTCTCCCATTCTAGGTGGAAGATGCGTAAGTTGGTTGCAGGAAGCGTCCAGTTCAGTCAATTGATTCATTCGGCACATTTCGTCCGGAAGTGATGTCAGTCTATTGTTGGATACCAGAAGTATCTAACAGAAAAAAAAGAATATGAAACATAACTATATTGAAATAAAAAAAAAAAAAATATTAAATACTTCAGGATTCTAATATAAAACAAACAAATATAACAATTAACGAGTATAGAAAAATAAAAACATCCCATTTATTCATAATTTATAAAGAATTTCAATTCTGAAAAGTGTTTTAGTTAAATTGTTTAATTTACTTCGACGAATTTAAATCACTAATGTTTAGTCGTTAATTGAACATAGAATTAAGTATAATTCCAGTTGTAAAACAAGGCATTAAAAGGGTTTAAGATATGACCATTTTTCACGTGTTATTTTCTAATAATAATAAGTTTATTTTCCTTTCTATAAATGTTATTTCAAAGTTCGAGCGATAATGATGATAAAGTATATAACTTCTCAGCTTAGGGAAATGCGCTATTATTATAGCAAGTTCATCGGCATTAAGAATATTATTGATGGGTTTTGTGAGACCAAATAAAATGTCGAGTTTTGTGTCACTGCGGTAAAAACGCGCTCGGAATATTATTGATCTTAGAACTAAAATATAACGGAATTGGCTTTTACTTGTATTGGTAGTTGGCATATTTCCCTGGGCAAGGAAGTCAGTTGATTTCGGCTCAAATCCAGATAACTCAGGGACTGAAGACTACCCACGCTCTCGGGAATATACCTAATGGCATTGTGGTAACAATGCAATCTCTCGAGGAAGAAGAAAGTGGTCACCTCTTCTGGTAGCTCGCTAAATCTGTTCTTCGATAGATCTGAAACCAAAAAATAAAAATAAACTTTATGCACAAAACTGAACAAGGTATAAATATAAAACAAGGAAGTTGTAATTAAGTTAATTGAATCAATACAAAAATGGGTCATGCTTGAAACCTACAGGGAATCATTATGGAAATAGCATAAAGTGCATATCCAGGTAAAGCGCACGGCATTCACACTAAATGTCACATATTGTATGGAAGTTTTTTTATTTTTTACTCTAGGGTTAAAAATACTGACAATTAAATATATATTATAATTGAAAACAGCAATTAGAGCTTCACGTACATATCATTAGTTCTAAATTACAGTGTATTCTGTAAGATACAAGTACAGCAAATTAAAAATAAAACTTGCTTCGTGTTCTTTCTAAAAACACTTTCTCGTTTAGTGTAATTGTTTTAGCAGATGGCATACACATGTTATCTCGTATTGGAAAATATATAACGCATGGAATGTTTTTCTTTCTCTCGTTTTAAATCATTTTTAACAGTAACAAAGAAGCGCGCCTCTATCCTGAGATTGTTTAAAGTACGTCTGTATAAATATAACTAACGTTGCCGATTCCGTTTTCATTTCTTTCGCATTATTTCATCGATCTCTGCTGGAATAAAGATCGAGACGTGAAACCTGAATAGTCCTCGATACGATAACATGACCATATGTGGAATAATTGGAATCACTACGAAATGCGTATTAAATCTAAACTATTTAAAAGGCACAGCAATTTTCACAATTGAAGTCACGTATGCATAACATAAACATTTTTATTTTTACATTCAGTAAGTGATATTTAATAATTTGTAACTAGAATTAGCTTTATTTATATTGATTTAATTAATTAGAAGTAGGAGCAAGTTGCAAGGATTATTTAGTATTGTGGACTGGATAATTCAATATACTATAACTTGAGATTACCAGGATGTGAAAGCATTGAAACAGCATCCTGAAGTTATATCGTAGGAGGTTCCATGGTCAGCAACTTGAGTCGAGACGATTTAAACCCAGATAGAAAAGTTAGTGTATAAAATTCAGTTTTATCAATAAAATAATAAAGTAGAATTTGTGTAAATTAAATAACTGAAATTATAGCAAAAAAAAAGGAGTTAAGTTAACTTTTCGACAATTATCATAATAACTTCTTGTAAAAAAAAATGAAATTGATTATTTATAAAATATAATAAACATATAAAATAATGACTCGTTAACATCTTTAAACTGAAAATAAAGCAGAAAAGACATCATATTCAAAATGGTCCTTGCAAATATAAGGCGAATACTTTGTTTATAAGCATTTTAAACATATTTTAAAGACGTCTTAATATTTTTTATAGATGAATTCAAATGAAATTGTCAGTAAGCTTTAAATAGTTTGCCTCAATGATTTATTGAAACTTAATGTGTTTTAATTTGAAAATTTCTAAACAAAATTATTTAACTAGTATGTATGAACTAAATTTTTCATGAAAAGCAAGTAAATAACAGATTGTGTTGGAAAGCAAAAATATATATAATACTTCAAGGATTATTTCATCAAGATTTTGCACAATCGTATCCATTGATGAGTCAAATGCGCAATGAGCAAACAAACAGGTAATTGTGTGGCGTTCTGCGATTGCAATTTGCTAAGCAGAAAGAAGCGCTGAGATGTAGCTGGTTTTTCTATGCTGGGGTGTGATTGCAGTCTAAAAATACGCGACAGAAATAGCCGTTGATTTATAGCAGGAAACCGGAGGGGTGCGGAAAAATTATCAAAAGAAAAGAACTTCAATTATACGATATAGGCACGATAAGATATAGGTCATCGGATTGCGCTAGCGGAATTGCGTAACCTTTGAACTTGCCGTAGAGTCAAGGAGACGAATATGAAGAAAAAAAAAATCTAATTTAACATTTTTTCTTGCCGCAATTCAAGTGGAAGTTGAATAAACGCATTACGTTTCATATCCTACGGCACGGATTTTGCACAACGTCGGCCGGAGGCAACATCCAAACACACAACCACAAGATGCTGCTGCATCTAATTATAGTTTGCAATCACTGAAAAATAAATAGACTGGAATATACTGCCTTGCAGTTTCTTATTTACATGTTCCGAGTTCCAATTTGTTTCAGCTCTTTCACTTATTTCGCTCTTTGCACCGAGGAATGAAGCGAGCCTCTTCGGTATTCCAATCTGACGATCTTCGCATCTTTTGCCAAAGCACGTCTCACCTAATCATTGCTTTCCTAAATGACGTATCGTAATTAGATTTCCGATGGATGCGCAATATTCGACGGGGCAAGAAAACCCGCAGGGTATTGCAAGCGTTTCGTAATTACGCTGACTGGAAAAACGCAATTACCGAGAGATATATTTTATTTTCCAGTCGTTCTTGTTTCATTTTACAGAACTACGGGCCAAATCGGAACGCTGCTAAATTCACTTCCGGGTTGACCTTTTTTTACTATTTTATGGGTGGTGAGTATTTAGGCCGTTATGGCCGGTACATTTGAAGCACTATTTACCAGATTAAAATAAATTTCAGTGATTTCACTGAAATCTTACAATTTAAAAATGTATTTTACTTCTTACTAATTTATAATTAGTTTTTATAATTTTCTACTCATTCTATGTTAGTTAAGAGAACAGTTTTTATATAAGATCTGAAACTTTCAATGACAAAACTAAGTCATATTTTTAATTATGAACGCAACATTTTCAAACAGATCGTAGTTTAATGTAACATTATCAATCATACAATATACATTTCAAAAACAAGTTGTTATGATTTCACACACGTTCAAGTTAATTGTAGATTATCAAGCAGAAAAACAAGGATTTGAACGTTTTTAAAACAAACTAGAATTGCAAAATAAACCATCTGTTTAATATACATTAAAAAATAAGATCAGTACATTATATTTTAGTTGATTGTAGATTATACGTACAAAAGATAATAGTTTTTGTATGAAAGTTTTCAAAATACAAAAATATAATTGTAAGCATGTGCCGTTGATTTCAAAATCCATCTGTTTTAAAAACAATAATGTAACTTTTTTTACAGTCAATGCATATAAATAAATGTGATACTCCAACAAATATAACATGTTTGTGTTTTTAACCATAGAATGAAAACTGAAAGAGCTTTGATAAAATTTTTCTTTTTTTATACACAACTGTGATAGAAAACCCGAATGACTTCCACTGAATTGTTACTATTCTAAAACCTGAAACAAAGACTTATTTGGAAATACATTGTAAACATCATTAACTGATATTTAGAAAATTTAAATAATACATAAAATATTAATCTGACCTCGATTAACAAATAGGAAATTTCTACTTGAAGCAAAACTTCGTTTTCAGAGATCAAAATGGGTATACGTTTCTGCGCAAAGAAAAAAAATATGTCGTAACATTCATAAAATATGAGTCAAATTCATTTAACATTTGCATATATGGAGTTTTATAAATACTGATCGTTAAACAATAAAACTTATTGCTTAATCTAGATATTTTTCATGAAATCAAACATTTTTCATGTCAATTATACACATCTTCATTTTATTTGTCTTTAATGTTAACAAGGTTTTCTAAATGAAAAATCATCTTCTAATTTTATTATTATCTAAGGCATTCCATTTCTGTAGTGACTTCTTTCAAAAGAACTATCAACATTTTCTGATAATTGCGGTCTTCGTTATAGCAAAACTTCATTATCAGATGATAACAAGAGATGAGATAATTTGATCTTTTATTATGACAATTAACATAATTAATTTATATTTAATATTATGAAGTGCATTCACATACATTTATAATTTTTTGTTCATATAAACGTACATTACGACGTCGGACTACGGAACATATTAAATTTGTATTTGTTAAAAAAGATTCAGCATTGGTGAAGTGAGAATGTATATTCGTACCTATATTTGTACGTTAACTTCAATCAGAAGACAGCAAATAATCATGAACGTAATAGTTAAAAAGACGTACGTTAGACGAGCATTGACTGAATATTGAGTTGCTTTCATTAACATAGAATTTCCTCGTTGAAGAGAATAAATGTACCCTATAAAATAGAAGCTCCAAGAAAAGGAGTGTCCAAGAGGTTCAACGAAGATTGTATTCTTTCATTGTGTTTTGTCATAATCCATTGATCCGCCCACACACCTGAGCGAAAAACTGTGTAAAGCGCATTATCCTAGACGATGTAATCTGTGGAGCCAATCTCTATGCCCATTATAAATTCAACTTCACTTTTTCTTCTTTCTTTCTAAGAGGACGAAACTGGTCGGTCGGAACTCACTCCCCCTAGTAGAATACAGCCTTTTGCTGAACGCTTTTTCAATGCGAATTATTTCCATAATGGAAAGTGAAATATAATTGCGATGAATTTCGCGTTCGTCTGATTTCACCACGTGTGTGATTCATCGATTGCATGTTGGGGAACATTCATCGACAAGGGTTTGCTTTTGAAAAAGGACTCTTGTTTGCTTCTATCTCCGTGCGTTCGGTTTCGGCTTAAAAGAATACATTCAGTTCGTATGTGGGGGAAATTCGTGTAGGTTAGGGCCACCAATCGTATCGATCCCAACTGAAATCCCCCTAAAATTTAGGGGTCCACGAAAATAATTGGAATAGGAACTTGATGAAGTCATTCAGCAGATATAGCGACAAGCCTCCAGGAGCTTTTACAATAGGACAGAAAACATTCGATTCGAGCACAGCTCGTAAATTTTTATTAATCCCAAACAAGGCAATAAGTTTCAACCCCGAACGGACCAGATAAACTGCATTCGGAAGATTATTGTTCATGTTAAAATACCGTTTTTACTACGGGGTAGCAGATAGTAATAGTTTCCGTTTTATTATTTTTAGTTTTTCTCGACCTTCGACGAAAACACTTAGCCTTGACTTTCTCTGCCTTTCTTCCAAAAGAGATTTTTTATATTTGCTTTATGTTATTTTAATCTATTCCTGGAAGCCCATTTTAAGTAAAAATAAATTTACTTGTCTATATTACCTAACATTAACTAAACGTTAAATATAATGAGCATTTCAATTCCATCATTGGTTAATAGGAAATATTGATAATTAGACGGATTAGATAATTTTCTATTAAATGATTCAATTCGTACTTCCGATGAAACAGGATATTTCTTTTTAATCACATCATAAATACGTAGAACAAACACACTACAATAGTTGCTATGGGTTTGACAATTTCATATAAATATAGCTCATTATTTATAATTACTCAAAGAATTATCTATTGTCCTTTGTTTTTCTTTCAGGAAAAAAAACGGTTCCCCTTTTCTATTATTTAATTGTACACAAATAATTATGTTATGTATTTATACTGTTACATATACTTTATTTGTTCTTTAATAATAATATTTATTGCAATAATAAAAATAAAATTCAACTATTGATTAATTGAAAACAATAAAAATGTTTTCTTCAAGAACATTAAAATATTAACAAGAAAATAAATAAGTAACAAAGATTTAACTTGATTTTAGCTAAGAATAAAAATGCGCTTTTTACTAAAGTTACAACGTTCTTAGAATCTAGACACTTTCAAAGAACTTGCAAAAATATTTTGTATGTGTGGACCTATTTGCACGAACATGGCAGTCGAGAAGTTAGTTGCAGCTGGATTTGAGCCAACTGGGAGAGTATATCACTTTACCAGTCAAAAAGCAATTGTAAGTTGTCATAACATTTTTACACTCCCATATGAGAATTCCTAAATAAAGAAAGTTAAAAGTTACTTGATATGTTAGTCTTCTTCATAAAATTTAAACATAGAATATTTGCCACCTAAATAATATTTTGAAGATGTAAGAATATATTGCTTTTAATAGTAATTTTGTATTGTATAATATGTTAGTAAATTTACTTTATGAGGGTTAATTAATTTCCTTGATACATAATTCTAGTTGAAATTTATGATTCTTCAGATAGCTGAATAATCCTTAGATCACGATGCAGGAAAGTGGATCATGTACGAAGTAATCCAATTATAATATGCAGAGCATGATAATCCACTTTCCGGATTGTAGGAAATATTAACTAAATCAATTAACACATGAAAAAATATTAAATTACAAATATTTTTATATTTTATTATTAATAAAAATATTTCTTATAACTCTTATTTTTTTTAGTTGTTACCTGGTTTATCTATTGCAATAAATATAATGATTATACAAAGTACTTAATTTAAAATATTTTTTTATGAGTAAAACAATATTTTATTCTTTATTTTTAGATAGTTCGTGCTTCGTCTAGTGCATGACATTTTTTGTTCGAACATAAGATGATCAATTTAATAAACAGTAAATGCAATAGTATTTGGTATTTTAGAAAAAAGATGATTTCCAAGAGTAATCAGATTTAGTACTGTCTCCATAGATATGGGAAATATCTGAAAACAATATATGTTTGATATTTGTAAAAAATTAATGAAAATATAGAAGCTACTAGTATCTATTTGAAATAAGGTAAGTGCTTCTCTAATCGATATTGGTTTAATCGACCTGTTTAGTGTCTAGGAAAATAGTTGTTTGGGTGTGAACTAGAGTGGATACGCCGTGTCCTAATTCAATCCATCCATAAGAAAATTTCTCATAGTTATTTCACTCCCCTTTGAACACGTCCGTATTGAATTACATCAATTAAGACACTCGAGTGATTAGGTGGCTTTTGAGTGAAGTGGCCACTCTAAACAGATAACGCTCAAATGCACAGAAAAAGAAAGAAAAAAATATATAAAATGCAACGGAACAAAGGATGTTAGCAATAGTGAATATGAATAACGAGTGGAAATAGAAGCAGCGTCAATGGTTGAGATCGATAACCCAATAAGCGAACTAGTTCAGTGCATTAATCGAGTCCGCGTCTGAAAAGGACCGTTCTCCATTTTTATTTTCTTTTAGAGGTTGCAACTGTACGCAAGTGCAGTTTTTTTTTGTCGAACACAAGGATATGCCAGAGTGCTGTGTGTCAAGTGCTCAATTTATATTCGCACAGCATCTTCAGAATGCGATTCTTATCGCACGCCACGGTTACCTTATATAGCTCAAAAATAATAATCATAATAAACAAAATTGCATTAATAATCATCGACTTCTCTCGTGGAATGTTTTCCATTCTTTTTTTATGTTTATATTTATCCAAGGTATATTCTACTTTTCGTTTTTATTGTTGTGAATCTGGGTTATGTGTCGTAACAACGAGTCCATTTGTTTTCGGAGAACAAAGGGCGTTTTTCAGCCATTGCTGGAAAGCACTTCTATTTTAAGGGCTTCTCTCCTTTCCATTGTTCGAGCGCGTGTACGCGAAGAGGAAGTCGCCGCAGATTTTCCATCATTGTCTTTTCCTTCTTCTGCTCTTTAAACCGTGACGTTGGGGCTCACAAACAGGATATCAACGTCGGGTTGTATGTTTAAAACCAAATGGAAGCCAATGGCTGCAGCTTCTCAACTGTTCACTTACAACATTAAGACTAACATGCACATGATATAACGTACAGCTATAGAACATTAATTAAGAAAAACGTTAATTCGCACATGAATAACTAACGGCTGTATGTGTTTAAGCTAAATGAAATCTCGTTCCGAGCTCAAGCTTACAAATTTATTTAAAGCTTAATTTGTATGTGCATAGACAATGGATCAATTCATAAAACATTGCCGTCGCCTGAGTCCATCCTGTCTCGTGTACTCTTGTGAATGCTGATCATCATCATGATATATACTTTTATTTTTAAATAGCGCTTCATATTACCTGAAAGAAAACACGCCTGAAATAATTGAAATCGAGCGATTTTTTCTTTGTAAATGAAACTTGTTTCTCTAACAAAACGGCTCGGGTTCATTCATAGAAATGGACGTTGGTGAAAGTATCATATTAATAAACAAATAAAGGAAAGTATGCGAGTCACCGTAACTGACGTAACTATTACGTAATTGAAGAATGCATCAAGTATTTTAGTGCATAACAATATTAAATCATATTTCAGCATTAAAGCCAATAATTGAAAATGTATATAAATATTCTAAATATCATCAAAAAATTTCATTTAAAATTATTGCTTTTACAGATATTAATAAATAAATTATACTGAATGAAATATAATTATAAAACTGATATTTATTATTATTATTATTGCATCAATACTTTAAATAAATAATCAGTATTTATAAACAAAATATCAGTACGTAATTTTTAACCGATTAATTATAACTATTAATAATTTAATTAAATTATTTGCAACTAAATTAATCATATTTTAAATTTACAACTTAGTTTAAAAATGCATACAACAACCGCTGATTACAGAAATTTTTAATTAATAAATATGACGAAACTTGAGGTTTCCATTTAAAGAGAATTTATTTGTAACAAGAAGTGATAAAACCAAAGAATTGCATTTACTGTTTATTAAATTGATCCCAGACTAAACAGACTTTATTATGTTGGATACAATGTTACGACCTCGGAATCAAAAATTAACGAACAAAAAAAGTTATGTATTACCCAAAGCACGAGCCTATCTAAATATAAATTATGTAATTGGTAGTCATATCGCAATGACCTTTTGCGATAATTGCATACGAGATTATTATTGTAGACATAGAGGACCATTCTTGACACTCTCATTTGAGAACTTACCAGCATATTAATTTTATCCGTGGGGCAGTAAACTATTTACTTTGGCTCCAAAGAGAAACCGAAAGCGTTCGGCTTTACCGAAACTCTTGTAACGGATTAGTAATGCAAGTGTACTATAAATACCATAGGCGGTATATCACTCTAAATGCACACACATTTTACAACGCTCATTTGAAGAATGTGTCCTAGGCGATTATTTTCTACACAAGAAATAAAAAATTATGGTTACTACTGATGCAGTATTTCTAGCGAGATGGGCAAAGATGTTAATTGGTTATGTGAAACTATTACTCACATAAAATATAATGTGATATTAGTATGACCCAAAAAGCTGCAGCTGAAGTCGAGATTAGTTAACGCATTGTTGATTAACATTAAAAATGTTATATCATTGCAATTTCCAACAAATAATAGTTTATCTAAAGTAGAATACATGAATATGGCTATTATCAGTACAGAATATGCAAACAAATATTTTAATCGCCGTTAAAAGAGATGAATATCGGAAATATACACGAAAAACGTAAATGAATATGCACGCCTAGGTTTTAATAAATCTAATAAAGGTCGACCTGTCATTTTCGTCTCTATAAATTTACTGAAATGTAAATATTTTATTATTTACTATTACTTAAGAAAACCAGCCTTACTCTTTGGTGAATTTTGTTTTTTTCTTGAATCGTTTTTTAAAACCCGTGCTCTAAAAATACATTATTTTGTAGATATTTTTATTCGCATAATATTAAAAAGTTATATTTACATCACGACGTCAACAATTTGAGTGTTTTTAAAACATTATTGAATCTTCAGACTTATGATCTATTTTGTTCAAAGCCGGGCATCATTTTTCACCAATCTACACAAATAAAACTCTGGATTTGATGATTGATTCGTTTTACAAAAAAAAAACATAATTTTGAAGCAATTCAATCACTAAAAATAAGGAAAATTATTGAAAACAAAATTGATGAAATGGATACCTATGAAATCCGTACTCCTTTTGCACAAAAAATAGTTGAAATTAAACTATATTTAATAAATGGAAATATCTCTTGTGTATTAATTAGTAAGTTTAAGATTGAATTGTAAAATTATTTAGTAGAAAATTGTATTATTAAATACAACAATTTTAAAATAATCATTAATTAAGAGAAAAATGTATCAAAATATCTATTTTTTTCTATTCTATTTAATAATAATGAATGTATATTTAAATATATTTTAGATATATGTGATAGGAAACTTGAAACTTTTAAATTATATTTAATAGTGCAGTTTACTCATTAAGTAAACAATCCACACATTTGTTGAAAATCAATTAATTAAATGATATTTACACAAACAACATACCTAATTCGCATCTACATAACCTCAATGTTACCAAAAGTTATGACAATTAATTAACTAAAATCATTCTAAATGAAAAATAATGATCTATTTTATAGCAATTAATACAAAAAAAAACAGTATATAATAAGTTAAAATAACCTAAAATAAACGGTAGAGCAATTACAAGTATAAGAAAACATAAATACTAAGTAAAATGTATTTAATTTAGTAACTTTTATACTCAAGACCGTCTGAACCATTCGGCTTAGGTCCCACAAGAATTTTTAGGGCTTAGAAGAATATTTGAGTTAGAATTCATATTTACATATTTTGTTGGAAACATCCCGCTAAGTCATCATCTGCTTAACTATTGTCAAGGGCTGTTTATAATATTTTTTTGACGTAAAATGACAGCTGTCATTTCGCGACCAATTAAAAAGGTTGAAAACACTGACTTAATAGAAAATAATTTTGGTAAATATTTTGACAACTAATATGTACACCATTTAGATTTCAAACAATCAACAATTATATCTGAGATTATAATGAGATGTTATCAAGTCACCTGATTTTGTTATCTTTGATATTTACTTTTGTTAATTAAGAAGTATAATATTATTATATGTAACTAAACATGTTTTCCTTTTATACTAATAAAATAGAAACAGCGCTCATAAACTAGAGTAGTATCTGAAAATATTTATGTTTCTATTTGTATAGAAAATAAATAGGGGAGTGCTAGAGCACACGGCAGGCTCTGCACTTAGCAACACGATGAAATGTTTCCTGAAGATATAAGAGGGTGAAGCTATTTTTGCTTTCACATTGATATTTTAAAAAAAGATAAGAAAAACCTGCCATAAAAAAAATCCCTTTGTTTTCTACATTTATAACTCTTCTGATATTCTCCATCATTGTAATATCGTGTCTTTTAAAAATATTGAGGGAAAACTCCCACGAGACAACAAGAGCTTCCTGTGCTTCACTCACCATTTCCTGCATAACAAATAAGCCGCGGAATTAAAAAATCGTTTGCATCAATAATTAAAGTATGAATTATTATAATAAACATGACGCGTGCCCGAAATTCCTAATAATTCTATTGACATAAACACACCGGATCATCGACCCGAATTCGTGTTAATCAAATATTTAATTAATCTTGTTTGGTCTGCATACATAATAAAAAAACGTATTTTTAATAGCTTTATAGAATGGTCTTATATCATGACTCTCTCGCAGCAGCAATAATAATAATCATTGACAAAGCGTTCTTCATCTAATCCCAAAAATAGTAACGAGATTCTTTTAGCACTTGGGTTAACAACCTTAAAGATTACCAATAAAGTTTCTGTATGCTATTCAATTGGATTAGGCGAAAATGAGGACAACATCGATTCGTGGAAGTTCTTAGATCATTTTGTTAGCTTCTGAATAGCCTGCAGTGTAAATATCTTGCGGATTTGGCTCATTTCCACGATTATGCCTGCACGATTATATTTAGTTAGAGTTACCTTCTGACATTGGCCACAACTCAGTTCCAAGTAAATATATTATTTCAAAATGCAGTTCGATGCAAGAATCAAATATACCATTTTTTATATACATTCGTCGAATGGGTACAATATTAACTCCCTTATCTTATCGCAAACAAAACAAATTTCGCAGAGGAATGATATCATTGCTTTCTATATTAACTAAATATATGAAGCAATACACCTTTAAAAAACTTTAATTAGCTTGCGTTAATACACTTTCAAATAGAGGTAAATAAATTGGTGAAATTGCCATTTACGGCGTGAAAGTTAATAAAAGCGCATGTATCACTCACTTAGTTTTTTGTTGAATTATAAATTAAATCAAATTAAAGTTAGTCTGCAACGTGGAAAGTAGTTTTAATTGAAATATACGGTTACATTAAGCAGAGGAAAAATAATTAAATTCTAATACGTCCAAATACCACAATTCATAATGGCTTCAATTTTAACTACATTATTGATTTAACAGCAAACCGCAGTAGGATTGGCCCAAAACTCACAAGACCTGCATTGATTAAATTCGAGTGTTTCGTTTCTATTTGAACTCAATCATATAATTAATTAAAAAATCTTAATTAAACTTAGTTTTTTTGTAGTTATCATTTTATTTACGGTAATTGAAATATTTCATGAAGTTTACATTAAATAAATTAATTGATATTAACTTTTACCTTAAACATAACATAATATTTTTAATTATTTCTACTTCTTTTCATTAAACTATAAATATAATAAATAAAAATGATTTACAATTAATTTAAATGAACATTTAATTTGAAAATAAGAAAAAAAAAAAATTAATACTTTTTCTAATTAACAAAAATATAGACTATAAAATTAAATTACTTAATTATTGATTAATAACAATAAACATCTTTATTGTACTATAAACATAAACTATTTAATAAAAAGATACACTTTAATTAAAGACTTATTATATATTGATTTAATTATTTGGAGTTGCCAAACTTCATTTACTATACCGTAATTTATAATACAATAGTAACAATGATGAATTTGAATAATAGTGACAACTTTACTTTATAGACAGGTTTCTACGTAAAAATTAATTTCTGAAAATAAGTACTGCAAATATAATATATATAAACTTGATAAAATTATTTATTAGTTTAATTAATTAATTATAACTTCAATAAATATACACATTCGTCAAGTATCGCCAAGTACATATTAGATTCTCATAGCTTATATAATCATAGCCTTAAGTGTATTAATAAATATTTAGTATACCAAATCAATTATTAAATTAATTAAGTTAAAACGAATTGATAACTATGGAAGCTCGTATTAAGAAAAATTAAATCATTTATTTAATTGCGTTCTTTGAAGCATAAATTCGGTGTATAATATTCTCTGAACCATAGCTTTTGGTGTTGCCGCACCGGAATCCAAATGAAAATTTCAATTAAACGGCGTACGAAAATTAAATCGCATTTGCAAATTAATTACACCATTGTTTACGAACGTCTCGCTTCCTCTTTACAAGACGATGACGAAGTTGATGAATCGCCGCAGTCGGTACGTAAGAAGTTGAGTTACGGTCGTGCCTTTGAATAATTAAAATTATTAAAAACGAACTTCATATTGTTAAACTATAGGTATAAAGTACCCATAAGTGTACTCGTGAAATATGGCTCGTGGCACTTTTTATCAACCATTTCCTTTTCCTGTCTGTGTGAGTTCCAAACATAAGCACATATAAAACTATACCGAAACGGTGAAGTTGCGGTTTAGACCAACAAAACGGTATCTACCACACGCATTTGCAAAAGAACTGGACTTCCTCTGCACAAAGCAAATAACACGTTTTTGCGCTTGAACTCGAGTCGCCAAAATATGATATTCGGTTTATGTTGTTATCGATTTGGTTAAGGGGTGCAAAAGCTTTTAGGACATCTGGCATTGGCAACCCTGACGGCTGAGCTCGAGCCAAGGCTGCACCATCCTCACTCCCTCGCGTGCCACCGACATTCCAATCGCATAACAGAAACACATGTCCGTGTTTCTTAGAACCATGCATATAATTAGCTACGCCACTCATAAAGCCCTCAGCATACGTAAAAAAACACACAAAACGTTTTGAGTATCTGAAGCTTTCCGTGGATTCTTTACACCGAAGTTATTCTTCTTTTAATGGAACAACCAATACTGAAAACCTTTCATTAGAGAGTATTCACATTTAATAATCCCAGACATTCTATATAATACTTCAAACTCAGGCATGAGTTTAATTTTGTACTTTTCTATAAATTAATTCTTTTAAATTACATAACTGCTGCTTAGTAAACTTTACCGAAGTCGGACTATTTCGTTTTCATAGTATTGGTTCTATATTGTTTTATCAACAATTAATATATTGTTTTATATACAAATATTATATTTTTATTTACATAGGAATTCATCTACAAATTTATTAGAGTTAAATAACGTTATAATCTGTTATCAAGTAAAAGTATAATTATAAATCAGAAATTTTGATCACATACATTCCACTTGAACCCTTGGTGAACTTCAACTATTGTCTTGACAAATTTTAAATATTTAATCATTTGATGAAAAAAGTTCTAGGTTTAAACCACCAAATTTTCCACATTAATTTTAAATTTTTTATCTAAAATAAACAGCTGGAATTTTTAATTTCATCCAGTAAATTCAGATTAATAATAAATGTACAGTAATTTCTTCCAAACTGAAATAAAGATTTTAAATGCATCGTGGGAAAGATCCATAAGAAAAACACGTTGTTCGGTGAATAGTAATCAACTGGCTTAGCACCCCTACTTAAACCCATACGATAAAGGTCGTTTTAATTCAATTAATCTTCTAAATGGCTTGTAAGGATCAGGAAGGACAATAGCGACGGGGGCGGAGGTTTCTCCTTTTTTGGCAAAAGTGAGTTTAATGAATTCTATCGCATTGCGGAGAGAAATTTCTGTTGCGAGGGTTGCACCGCGTCTAGACGTCGGTGGCGGGGGATGAATGAACTTGAACCAACCCCCTTTGCAGTTGCGCTCTCACGGATTCGCACCCATGCAGACTGCACAAAATAACATACAATTATTAAATTTCTTCTTTCTCCCCTTTCCTAACTACACAGCTACAGCTACTACAGAAATAAAATTTAAAAAAAAAACTGAAAGAAATTTAATATAACTGATTTTCTGCACGCCTCGGTGGGATTAAAACCAGTTATCACATATAAAAAACATACCGTTTCCCTCATTGCGATCACGCGAAATGCACATATAATTGTCTTGAGAGCAAAAAAATACTGGAAGATGATTGACTCGACGTTCAGAATATTAAGGTTGCCGCAAAATCTGGCATCTGTCACAGTATTTTTAATTGGCGAGACCTACATACCCAAATATGTAAATGAGCGTGCAAACTCTATAGTAAAATTATTCTAACAGTAAATATGTGTGTCTTTGAATAATCGATTGTTACTTGCGTTCTAAATTAATCCCGATGAACGGCTTGGCTGCATCGAAGACCCGTACCATAATTCAATTTAGAAACAAATTTAAAAAGAAAAACGTAGTAGTGATGCGGGTCAAAGTACGCTCCTCCAATAATGTATACTTACATTAATATCGTAATTAGTGTTGTTCAGTTTCTCTCATCGCGACATAACTAGGGTTGGGCCGATCGTAAATTTTGATGTTAGAAAGGTGAATATGGTGTGCCAGCATTCCTATAAATTAATTTAGAATTCCACTTTAATGTAATAATAATTTTGAATATTGTGGAAGCAAAAAATTGTTAATATTGTAAAATAATTGACCGTCTCGAACTGCTGATTCCTAAAGTAGTTCATATTATTTACTGCGATGAAAGCTATTTAATTGTAGCATTATTATTCGATATATTGCTGGACGATTTTATAATTAAATAAATATATAATAACATTACTGTTATTTCCGTAAATTTCCTATAATGAAAACTTTCCATGCATTATCATGCTACATAGAATTTTATAGAAAATCCAATGAATAGATAATATTAGTAGTAATTATTAAGCGTTTTCCATTCTACTTGACCAACGACCATCATGAGAATTATTTATAATTTAAAAGTGTGGTTAACTATTCACCCTTAAATTATAACTAGCAATCGTATATCATTATTTATATTTTAAACAATTTATCTAATTACTTCCACATAGTAATTTGTTAAATTGTATAAAATAATTTAATTAGTTAATCAATTTTATATTAAATTCATTATGTAATATTTCTCAACAACATATATATTTTTCGCTTACTTGAATCATTAAAAAAAAAATGGTGTGAATATTAAAAATATTGCTAATTATCAATGTAGTCAGACGATAACAATTCAAATTTGCAGTTTTAATTGTTATTTCCAAGTATAGAAACAATCATTTACATATGGAAAGTCTATATTTCCATTTCCTTTAAAGTAACATACGTATTTCCTATCAGCAGAAATAATAGTTATTTTATGTACTTGAATGCAATACTCGTAAAGGCAAACTTAAAAACAATTCTTCAATTACAAAACAAAAAAATGAATATTTCTTTCTTTACGTCAATTTTTTAATTATATATAAGTATATAATAAAAAAAAATGTATTTATTAGTGCCAATAAAATCTTTAACATCTATTAAAAAATGCATTTTCTAGATTTTACAAATTTTTTAAATTAATATTTTATATATAAGGAATTGAATTATTTAAAAAGTTCTAATTAATGATAGTTTCGTAATCTTCTTCATTATAATATTTTGCCAAATATTTGTATTAAAATATAATATTACCATTAATAAAAAAAAATAATTATAATTAGTATATCATGCCATACATTATGTTTATAATTAAAAACTGTTTGCATATATAAATATTATTAATGTTTTCAAACAAGCAACACCAACAGTTTTATAAAGATGTAATTAGAATACATGACAATTGATAAATAAAGTTTTAAATTACTTGAGCAAATAAATAATTTGCTTAATACTTATCGAATATTTATATGAAACTATTTCCGCTATATGGGTAGAAGCAAGAGGATTTTAACAGAAGAAAAAGTTAGATACTAATAAGAAAAGTCAGTATAATAGTAAATTATTGTATTTACTTTAGTACCCGTTCTAACAAGTGCATCAACGATATTTACAAAATATATGAATGTACGATGAAAAACGTACAGTTCAAGTCGAGTTCATTTCTATTATAAGCCATCCATGAACTAATTTTCAACGCTGATAAGTTTGTCAAACAATAAATTAGAAAAATCAAAAGATCTTTGTGGTGCGCCGCTTGAAACAATGTTATTAATCATAGCTAGATGATACTTATGCATTTCCTTGAAAACCAATTGGGAAAGATTTATGTATCACAAGTCATTCGGTTCAGATGAGTGTCGCCATGGAGACGATATCCATTTCATTAATAAATGAGGCGGGAATGTTTATGTTATTTGTCATCGTTAAATACGCGAATCGCGATCTATTTAATTATTGATAAAGGCACAGTGCGTAAACAATACGAAAGCTTAATAGAATCGTATTTGAATCATCCGTGGAAGGTTTGATAGCTTTGTGGAAGGAATTTGTAAACGACCGCAACTATTTAACTGTTTACAAAAGGTGTAATACGATTAACGTCGTTCTGTGCATACACGAGCATTACCAAATGAGCAACGCATTTCGTAACTTCGTTTAGTTAAATAGGCGCCGTTATGAAATCGGGAACGCATTTGTTATGAAACAAACGGCGTGCAGATTGATATATGCAAGTGTAAGTAAGAGCATAACAGGAAATGCGACTGATCGCTTCGTCGAATTTCTCTCGTGGAAGGGTTTTCAGATGTAAACGCCCTAAAAAGAACTTGTTTAAAGCTTGAAAATGTAGGAAGCCCAGAAAGCACCTGTCGTCTGGGCGTTATAAGAATAAAGATAAAAGTGAAACTTCCACTCCTCGATCACCCCCAAAAAACTTTATAAACAATCAAGCGTGCGTTTTTGTTTTCGTTTCTAACCAACAAAACGGGATTAGAGAGAAGAGAAGTAAACAAATTGTGCATTTGGATGATTACGGGAGATGCGTGGACGGTGGATATCTCGAATAGAGTGGTCGAGCGAGGTGTCCGGGGACGATGATTGTTCCTTAAGTTTTTAATATACCTGCGATGACTGTGTCGCTTAGGTTGTACTTGACTTTCGGGAAATCCTTCAGCTTCCGGTTGCTCAATTTCAATTCACCACTTTGGTTAGCGTCCTCTAAGATCCGCTCTAGCGACTTGGTCAACTGATTTTGTATATGTCCACTTAAGTTTGACGCGAGCACAGCCATATTGCATGTTAACACCACAAACTAAACTCACTAACTGGCTGATTTGGGTTGAGTTGTTGTTAGTTCCATGAGCATGCCGATAGCGCGGCGTGGACCAACAGCTGCTACTTTACTTACCAATTCATCCGATAGCCTGCGCCACCTTACTACACCTATTAGATTTAAATTATTTCCCAGTTATTTTACCCATATACCTGCATTCCCAAACTATTAAATCATATACTAAGTAATATATAAAGGTATATTATCATTCAAAATTACAATATTTAACTAATAATATGTTTAACAAAAGGCTGTAGATCGATGCTCTACCTAAGAAGACGAAAGACAAATTGTAGATAAAGCACTTAACTAAATAACTAATAGGTACTTAAAATCTAAAATTAAAAGATAAAACAACGTCCAAAAGCTTCTCAATACCCAGTAACCCAAAATATCTTTATTTATGCTATAGCATTACCCCGAATATTCATTGATACATAGATGATGAGCAGTGCTGTTATTTCTACTATTTTTAAGATCCATAAAATTTTAATTGCTAAACATCACCATTACCACTAAGCATTCACTTTTACTCCATTCGGTGTAAATTTACTGTTATACACAGACAAAATCAGAAGAATGGGAGGAGGAAAAAGATGTTCATCAAAGTCGTAAAGCCTATAATTAAACACCATCAGGTTTAAAAGCATTAACAAAAAATCTAAAAATCAGTTTCAAAATTAATAAATTATTATTCATTCAAGCACATTTTTTTATTAGCTTTTTTCTTCTAATGAACCAAAAAATATGAATCTAAAAATGCATGCAATACATTGCATGAATGAAAAATGTCTCTGAGCACGCTCATAATTAATCTATTAACTGATACCAGCGCCCTGAAAAGTATACTGAATGCGTTGTAACATGCTATGATTATACGCGATGTCACCGAAGTTTCCATGCAGAACTCAATTTATCACATTTGGTCTATTTCACAGTAGATATTCAAAAATTATAATGATTGTTCTTGGTGTTTACAATTTTATTTGCATTTATTAAACATTTTGAAATATTTGTCCTCTAATTTAAATATCCTGTACAAACCATTTTCGAATTCCTTCTATCCTTTATAAGATTCATTCTTTTATATCCAATTGGCTGCTGATTTTTTTTCATTCTAAAAATATCTTTTATGTTAGTTATTTTATTTGTGTAATATATATGGTATTTTGTATTGTAATATTCACGGGCGGAAAGACTACTGTCGATAGCCCCTTGGTCAGACATACCATATTTTTTATACCTTGTTTATTATTACCATTTTCTATTGTATTTATTATATTTTTGGTCAATAAATATTATTATTATTACTAAATTTATTTCTTCTATATCTATAACATAAAAGTCATAATCAATAATTGTTAATTTATATAATATATTTGTTTCATGGACTTTTCTAGTAAGTTTATACGGCCCATGAGAATATTTCGGGCCTATAAGAATTTTTTGGCCAACCAGATTTTTAATGAGTCAACTTTAACTATCCTGACTAGCTTTGACTAGCATTTATTTCTAATGTTTGCACTATATCAACTTTTTACGAATATATTAATAACTTGAAACTGTAATTTATCAAATTACAGATTTAAGGATCTTCTTCTTCTTTAATCTCCACCACCCTTCTCACTTAGCCTGTGCACAGCACAATTTCGCCAGTTTCCGCCGTGTGCTCATAGGATTACTAGGTACATGTAACAAAGGGCTAGAATATAAGAACAGTTTTCAAACCGGAACTCTGCGGTTCAGTACAGTTGGACTGGGTAGAGTCTCGGACAGGATAAAAATGTCTGAGATGGAATTAAACCGCAACCAGATTAGCAGAGCAGCTCACAGATGTTTAACCTCCTAAACTAAATATTGATTTTCGCCATCCTCACGAAAAGCAGAACCGCGTTATATATTTCCCGATTGTACGAGGCCATGATCGATGGTACTGAAGTTGGAAGGGGTGATTTTAGGTCGACAAGTTTCTGAATTAGGACTTGGGTTGCCACTGAATTAAGCCGACATTCAAAAAACATGTGGTTAACCGTACCCACCTCGCCGCAAGAGCATCTGTCGGAATCGATCCAACACACTCGATGGAGATGGTGTGGAGTAAGACAGTGTCCTGATCTAAGTCTGGTGAGGACTGAGACGTCAGTTTTCTTGTGAATTTGAAGTCCCACAAACCAGGGTTTTTCTGAGACTTTCTGAAACATTTTGTAATAATTCTTCCCTTTGATATTTCCCGTTCGATCATACCAAGTCTGCCACTCCTCCATCTCTTCCTGTTTAATAGTGGAATATAGGTCTGTATAGGGGATCTGTATATCTTTAATCTCCAGCCGGTGGGCGCTGTTAGCCAATTCATCCGCTATTTCATTTCCTCTAATTCCTTTGTGGGCGGGAATCCAGCAAAATGATATCTCTGTTCCCCTGTCTTTCAGGTCCCTACAGCAAGCTCTTATCCATATGGCCCAGTGGTTGGTTTTCAGCACATATTGGCAGGACGAAATCATCTGCAATGCTTCCTCCGAGTCAGAGAACAGAGCCACTTTCTTCCACTGATAACGTTTTATGATGCAGCAAGCTCTATAGATGGCAAA
This sequence comes from Nicrophorus investigator, assembly GCA_963457615.1. NCBI lineage: Eukaryota > Metazoa > Arthropoda > Insecta > Coleoptera > Silphidae > Nicrophorus > Nicrophorus investigator. The sequence goes on from OY735140.1 coordinate 27,300,693, forward strand.
AAGTTCCGCTGTGAGCACGGACGCCTCGTCCGGAATCCGGCCGCACTCGGTGACATTCACCGAGGGGGCGAATACTCCGTAAGAGACCGATCTGGGCTGTAGCCTAACTGATCCATCCGTGTAAATCTGTGCCTGTTGAGGGTATCGATCAGCCACGAATTCGAACCATGCCCGGTTTATTGTGTTATTTTCTCCCATTTCTTTAATCCGGAATTTGTCTAAAGGCACTATAGCTGTTTTATCTTCTACAGATGTCTGACAAATTGTTAGAAGACCCATGGTAGAGATTCTCCTAGATGTGCCCTCTAAACCCGACCACGTCTCAGTTAATAAGGGGGATCCTTTAGACGCCCAGAAAGGAGAGGAGTGGAGCGCCTCAGTGGCCCGACATACCGCTGGACAAACAGCTGTCTGACCCGCTGCCAACGCCCTCAGCAGGTACTGTTTTGAGAGTCTCCTTCTTCGTAGTTCTAGTGGGGGCAATCCCATCTCGGCATAAAGAGTATTAATAGGTGTTGATTTTAGAGCCCCGAGGCAAATGCGAAGCGCCTGATTTTGTAATCTGTCTAGTGTCGAGAGAGAGGTTCTCGAGCAGAAGGAATATATGGCACTAGCGTAATCTAACCTGGACAGCACAAATGCCCGGTAAAAGCTCAAGAGGGTACTCGGTTCCCCTCCCCAGTCTCTCCCCGACACAGCCCTCATTATATTAATTCCCTGGGCACATACCTTACTCAGATTAGTTATTTGTATCTTCCACGTTAAGTGTGAGTCGAACCACACGCCGAGGAACTTGTGTGAGTTTACCATCTCGACACATGACTCCTGAGTCCTCACATCAGGCACCGTTGCTCGTCTTGATCTTGAGAACAGCATTAACTTTGTTTTCTCCGGGACTATTGTGAGATTCCTGTCCTTAAGAAAATCCTGGAGTCGACTCAGACTGTTATTCATAGCGCTTGTCAGGTTGTTTATATTGTGTCCACTACTGTATAGAACTATGTCGTCTGCGTATACCAGATATTGCACGCCATCTCCAACAACTCCCCCTATTCCTCTAAGGTACAAGTTAAAAAGTAATGGGCTAAGAGGGCTACCCTGTGGAAGTCCCTTATATGACGATCGACTCTGGGTGTTTGGATCTGAGCCGATGAGGTGCAGGCTCTTTTCCTCGGCTAATCCAATAATTATATTGATCAACCGGGAAGGCAACCGCAATTCCACCAGCGATTCCTGCAGAAGTGAGACCGAGACATTGTCATATGCCGACTTTAAGTCTATAAAGCAGGCCAGGGTGTGTTCTTTTTTGGCTAGGGCAGAATAGATCGAAGCGGTGAGGGTATAAATGTTATCTACTGCCCCTCTTCCCTTCCGAAAACCTGTTACATTGGGGGGAAGAATATTCAACTTTTCACACCATCCATCCAGTCTGGCCTTAAGAATCGATTCCAGTGTTTTCCTAACACAAGATATTAGTGCAATAGGTCTATAACTGGAAGCCCGGTCCGAAGGGAGAGTGCCCTTAAGGATGGGAACTATCGTGACTCGATTCCAGCTCGGAGGGGCTACTCCCGATGTAAAAATGGAGTTATAGCAACGGATCAGTGCCTCTTTTGAGCTGTTTTCCAAGTTCCTCAGCATGCTGTAAACTACTTCATCCTGACCAGCCGCCGAGTCCTTTGTGTGTTTTAACACATATTCTAATTCGGAGAGTCTTATAGGAGTGCTTAAGTCACGGTCTTGATAGTTAGTAGTCAGCTTTGCCATGGCCTCCTGTGGTTCCTCCGGTGTAAGATTTCTTAGGAAAGTATCTCTCCAAATATTGTCACCCCTAGTTCTACTGTGGCTGGAGTCCTTTCCACTAAACCTTTTAATCCTCCTCCATACCAGCGAGGGCGAAGATTCCCTGCCCAAAGATTCACAGAAGGCCACGAAGCTAGCTCTTTTCTTCTGCTTCAGAAAACGTTTGGTTTCAGCCATAACTCTTCTTGCATTCAAAAGATGTTCCAACCTGCCTGTGCAGTGGTAGATCTTAAGATGGCGTTTCCTTCTAGCTATGGCCTCGCTACACTCCGCATCCCACCATGGGCAAGCCGGTCTAGCATGGAAGTTATGAGTTTTGCTTCCTGGACAATTATCCCTTGCTACTGATGTTATAATAGAGGTGAACAGGTCCATGGAGAGGTCTTCTGAGGCTCTAGAAATCTTCTGAGTGGTTTGATATTTATAGTCTTCCCATATTATTTTCTTATAATTAATTGAGTTCTTCTTCCAGTTATCCCTATGTGTATCATTACGACTGGGGGCGTGCCAAGAAATTGTCGTTAGTATGGGGAAGTGATCGCTTCCCATCGTGTCTTCCAGTGTCCGAGATGTAATGGAAATGGCAAGGTCCGCAGAGACCAGAACCAAGTCTAGGACTCTTGAAACTGGGTAGGAGATCCTGGTGGGACGCAAGTCGTTCATCAAAACCAGATTATGTTTGTCTATCATGCTGGCCAGTTCCCGACCATTTCTGTTATCCCCATTATGGCCCCAATACGGGTGGTGAGCGTTAAAATCTCCGACTAATATGTAGGGGGGAGTCAGGAGCGAGATCAAACGATCCCAACAGTTTGAGGTCATGAAGACGTCTGGTGGGATGTACAGGGAGACAATGGAAATTCCCGATATTATTAGTCTGGAGAACTGAGCATGTGGTGGGTGGTCGAAATCGGGTACAGAGAGAGAGCCATTCAGGTTTTGACTGAGGAGGATGGAGACTCCCCCTTTGCCGTCATCTCTATTATTGTGCAGTGCACTGTATCCTGGGGTTGAAACCTTTGATCCTGGGCGGATCCAGGTCTCACAGATGGAAGCAATATCAACTTCATGTTCTTGTAGGAATCTTAAAATGTCTGATTGGTTCGCTAGGAAGGACCTAGCGTTCCAACTCAGAAGACTGAGATTCCTCGGAATCATTTCTGCTCTTTAAATTAAAAAGTATCTTAGCCAAGTTTTTGATTGTGGGAGCTAATCCGGATTTTTTTATGTTGGTGCTTTTATTGCAGAGCGCGTCAGCTAGTTGACGGAAGAATGAGACTAAGAATTCTTCGTCTAGTTCTTCTTCAGATGATTGTTGAGCAAAGGCCAAGGGTCTAGGCTCTCTGGGTTTTTGTGAACGAATTCTAGTTTTTGGTTTAGACGGGCTTGGCGAATTTAAGGTATTCCTTTTCCTCTTCGAAGGTTGGCTAGTCGAACTATATGTATGGTCCCATGTGAGACTACGTGAAGAAGAGGCAGACTGCATTGCCGCTGGAGATGGGGATCGAGGTCTCGCGATGGAATCGGCGTAGGACCTACAGTTGTCTATCCTTGGAATAATTTCGCTTGTGCAAGACTCTTGCCTATTTATTGGAGGAAAATCTCTATTTGAATTGATCGTTGGATTCTTTGGCTTAAATATATTGGCGGCTTCGAAGAAGGAGTAATTGTATTTTACCATCGCATCTTTTATGTTTTTTTGCCTTTGAAATTCGGGACAAATCCTGTCCGCCAATCTTACGTTCAGTTCGTTCGAGAAGTGAGGGCCACCGCAATGCAGGCATTTCGGGGACTCCTTTGAAGGGCAATCGCTTAAATCGTGAGGCTCTGCGCAAGCGGGGCATCTCACAGTATTGTTCTTACATAATCGTTTGGTATGTCCATATCGCAGGCATCCGAAACATTGTATCACTTTAGGCACGTATATTTGCGGAGTTCTGTGGTTGTAAAAAATGTGAGTGGAAGATGGAATTGTTTTGCCTCTAAAAGTGACCAGTATAGTGTTGGTTGGTACGTATACAGCAGAGCCTTGTTCGTCAGTGGATTTCCTGTTAATCCTTTCCACTCTTAATACCTGTCTGCCATCACTGCTCTCGAGATTTTCCATAATTTCTTTTTCCGTCCAGTCTTTATCTATGTCCCTTATTATTGCCTTACAACTGATTAGATGGGCTGGGATAAATGCTACTAATTTTTCCTTTTGGGTAAAATTAGAACGGATAAAGATATTAGCAGCTTCTCCCGTTTGGAAAGTGACCGCAACTCGATTCCTGCCTCTACTCTCAACCTTTAATATCTTGTTCACTTTTGCCTTCATTAGTTTGTGTCCCAGTGTCATTGGCCTGATCTGTTCCGTGTTGTTATCGTTCGGCTCCATGTGAATGATGTACGGACCTTTGTCCTTGTTCGTATACATTTGAATTTGCCGCGGTTGTACGTTTGTTTCACCCTTGCTGGGAGCAGGTAACGAGACCTGCTCCCCTGTACTGCTGGGGGTACCCCCTGAGTTTTCTCCCATTCTCTCTGCTCTCGCTACTCTGTACTACTCTGCCTACTAGGAAGGATAGCTGACTAACACAGGACAAGACGAGCACTTACCTGGTACCTTCGCCTCAATTGAGGTTAGACACCAACCGTACTCACTCACTATCTCCTTTTCTCAAACTATCAGATTTAAGGATGAATGCTGAGGTTTAAGTGGTGCTGTCACATTGTCCATAACTCCAATCCTGGAATGCCAATTAAGTGGAGACTAGGAATGCGCAAAAAAAAGGCACTAAATCTTAAACATAACTTTGAAACTATTTTGATATTGAACTAATTAATATGTTTCCTTCTAAGTGTACTCTTCTCAGTTTTTATTTTATTTTTGTTACTATAAATATATTAATTGTATGTAATTATGACCGCAATATTAAAATTAAACTTCTCGGGAAGAAAACCTAAGATTGATGTTATAAACCATTATAATTATTGTTATATTATCTTTTAATCAATATTTTATTATTAGTTATATTTGTTACATCAAAAATATAAATAATTACAAATATAATTAAGATGTAATCAATCAAATAGATTTTTTAAAGTTTGAAATATTAGTTTTAAAATCATGTAACAACTGATTTTTAAATTTAGGAATTATCAAATTATTATTTATACATAATCTATTTAAATGTATAGAAATCTTAAAAATAATGATGATACAATGCAATAAAAAAAGTAACGAAACTCAGTTTTGCTAACCATAGGCATAGTGTCGTAATCTTATAAATAAAATATAAATCTTGAGAAGTGTTCTACTTTACCAACTAAAAATTTGGTACCTCTGGATATTCGCCTATTACTTATACGCTAAGAATTTGTTAACGCAGACGAGAATCAAAAGTTGCATATACATGTAATGTCAGTGAGGCATGGTGAACGTGTATTTTTACCAGATTCAGGAAGATTGTATAAAATATAAACTTTAGCTAAAAGTCGTAATCAAAATGGTATTCTACTTTGAAAGTACTGTGGTTTCACCGGCTGTCACGCTCTTCATGGGTTTCGACAAACATGAAAGTATGTTAAAAATCTGCAACAAGTTGATATAAGTACTAGATTATTTTTTTTGTAATAGATGAAGAATTAATTCGATGGGGTTGGCCGGAAGATGTCTGGTTCCATGTAGATAAAGTGTCATCTGCTCATGTTTACCTCAGACTCCGACCAGTAAGTACATACATTTATATATCAGCCAATGTTGCTTCTTAACGATTAATATTTTAGGGACAGACTATTGATGATATTCCAGCTGCAGTTTTGGAAGATGCTGCACAATTAGTTAAAGCAAATAGTATAAATGGTAATAAGATGAATGACATTGAGATTGTATATACAATGTGGGCAAATTTAAAGAAAACCCCAGGCATGGAAGTTGGACAGGTTGGATTCCATAAAGAGAAAGAAGTGAGGAAACTTAAAGTTTCCAAACGTGTAAACGATGCTGTTAATAGATTAAACAAAACCAAGAGAGAAGAAAATCCAGGTAATTTTAACTTATTATTATGAGGTATCAATTTTAAACTTTATAAATTGAAGATTTCCGAGCGGAACGTGAAAAGAGGGACAGAATGGAAAGAGAAGATAAGAAGAAAGTGTTGAGGGAAAAAGCTGAAAAAGAAAAGGATGAAGAGAAAAAGAAAAGAGAGGAGTCTGAATTGAGAAGTTACAGTACTCTAATGAGCAACGATAATATGTCTAAATATGATGATGGAAATGATTCTGATGATTTTATGTAACTAATTAAAAATAATAAAGTCAAATTTATATTTATTACTTTTGATTAAAAATCAAAGCAGTTTTATATTAACTGCATTTAAGGCATCCACAATCCATTTTGGATAATCCTTTTCAGGAAATAAGTTATGAAAATATTTTTGAACGAATTCGGGGAACGTTCCTTTGGTAATACTGTCTCTGATTGTCTTCATCAGACGCATTTGAAAGGCCACGTTATGTACAGACAGCAAGTGGCAAGCAACTGTTTGAACTGTAACAATCCCATGTAGATAAGCTCTTGTGTACGTCTTGCAAGTGGAACATGTGCAATTTTCGTCGATCGGTCTAAAATCTTTTTTGTATTTTTTTTGTCTTAAATTTAATTGTCCGGTCATCGTCAAGGCACAACCAAATCTCTAAAACAAAAGAATTTGTTAATTTATGTTATATTTATCAGTAGATTAAGATATTACAGCTGTTCTGGTGGGGAAAACGCAATCAAACATATCTACACCTAATGCAGAACAAACAACTAAATCCATAGCGAATCCCACTCCCATTAAGTATCTTGGTTTATCTTTAGGTAAAAGACCAGTTGATAAATGAACCATTTTCCAAAAATCATCTTTACTCTCTCCACCACTAAAAATAATCAAATGTAATATTTAAATTTCGAATTTTATTTGAATACCTTAATCCACCAATTGCAAATCCTCTCACATCTCTTTGAACATGATCTATAGCACTTAATTCCCTCAAATCAGGGTATAAAGTACCTTGAACTATTGGAAATATATTTTGGGTATTTGGGTTCTTGTGTGCTTTGATACATCTATCCAACCATCTAGTTGTCCTATGCACAGACACTTCAATTCTATCTTTATCTGGACTGGTTGTCTTGATGACATCATCTAACTGCATGATAATATCTGCTCCTATAGCATTCTGAATATGAATGGAATGCTCCGGTGTTAACATAACTTCTGATTTTTGGTCATTTAGTGATTGAAACTTTACACCTTCTTCATTGATTTCTGCCAATTTCAGCAGGGAAACCATTTGAAAACCACCAGAATCTGTTAATAAAGAACCATGCCAGTTCATGAAATTGTGTAAGCCTCCAGCCTTCTCCAAAATCTCAGGACCCTATAAAAGAAATAGATAATTATTATTCAAGTTAATGTCTATTTTTGATTGTTTGATACTCACAGGTTTAGTCCCTAAATGGTAAGTGTTTGATAACATGATTTGTAACCCTAAACTATCTATTTGATCAGGTAAAAGTCCTTTCAGAGTTCCCTAGAATTAGTAGAAACATAAATAACAATATTTTTAATAAAATTAGTTATTCTTACTTGTGTCCCAACAGGCATAAATACAGGTGTATCAACATCACTATGAGGCAAACACATCTTTCCCACTCGAGCTTTGCTTGTTTCACATTCTGCTAATACATTAAATACTAAAGGGCACTTTTCTGTTACCATTTTTGTTGTGTTTACTAATTTCTTCAATGCAGACATGTAATTTTAGAGGTTATATTGCTTATAGACCATTAAAGGCTGTAACTTATGTATACTATATACTTACACCACAGACTGCATTCAAGTTCATTTTGTTGCCTATCTTATAAAGAGATTAAAAAGTAAATATTTGCAAATTGATTTTCATATATTTTCTAGTTTTATTTAAAACACTCATGCAACAAACTATAATAGAAGAATTTTTGTAATATAAAATAATTTCTAAATGTGAAGTTATAATATAGAAATTTAATTAAACAATATTCAAAGAAAAGTTTAGTTGTATTGAAATATTTACTGATACTGAAGCTGATCATTTTTATTCTTACTTATACAATACAAGTAAATACAGTCGAGTTTTTTTAATATATTAACGATAAGTTGCGAATGAATAACTTGTAACACTTATTATGAAATACATTTAGATATGGTTTAAATTTATTAACTTATAAGGATCAAAATAAAAATATTGGTACATGTAATATATAGTATATTTCAAAACAAAAAGTTGAAATTCTTTCGAAAAATAAATACAAAGACAAAATGAATAAAAAATAATATTTCTTTAGAAAATAATACAAACTACGTAATCAAGTACATACATAATGAGTATGTAACAAGATACACTAAAGTTGCGACCTCAGTTTTTTCGATTTCAAGATTTAACAAAAAAAATGCAAATCTGATTAAAAACTGATTTAGCAAATTAAGAGCGATAATACTTTTATTCCCCAATTTTGGGTAATTGGGACAAGAATTGTTCTTTAAACATTAGATACATATATACACTTAATATCCCTAACATTATCATATTCAGTACTACAAATACAAAATAATAAATTATTAATATTTAAATTTCGTTTTTATATAAGAGGAAAACAAAAGTCCGAAATAAAAAATAATAAATTTAAAAATTATTAATTAAATAGAAAAAAATATATATACAAAGTAGAACATAATAAATTCAAAAACTTAAGATCTAATTCACCATATAATTACACAAAACTTGTGTACAAAGGAATCGAATAGAAATAATAATAAAAATATGTAAGTGAAAGAAAAACACAACTAAATATTTGATTTCTTAATACCTAAAATTCGTGTTTTCATCTTCGAAACACTCGGCTTAAACAAGCATATCTAAGCTGCGAGGCTCTGCGAATCTGTTCAGTCTTGTATTGTTTGGATTGTTCGTTTGAGTCATATCAATATCATTCGAGGCCTGGTCGAAACGCTTCGCCGGCAGATGCAGTCTCAACGATAACCAGAAACGTTCGCTGCTGTAAGGAATCACCGTCATCGATTTCAGGATCGAAGCCAAGGTTTCGCCTTGGGCATTCTTCAAGTCCGTTCCGCTCTTTGGTAGTTCCTCCATGGCGACGCACACCAATTTAACGTTAAGAGAGTTCAACTGTTTCAGGGCTTGATAGACCGTAGCGGTGTCCCATTGGTTGTCCAAGGAAGAAGGTGAGATGACGGCTACAACACGACGCGTTTTCCTCGCTGCATCCGATAACTTCGCACACCCTTAAAAATGAAAAAAATTCTATTGTTATTCATTATTAAGACTTTTAAAGAGTGCAAGAGCTCTTACATAAGTTCACGCCGGATGGCAGAGTTTTCGTGGCGCATTTGTATTGGTATTCGTTCTCCAGTAATGGGCAGATCTTCTCAAGGGCCGTCTCGGAATCTTGTTGGGAATGAAGGATCAATACATCGCTGGTTTTGTCGTCGTTGTCTTCCAGCGCTCCGAAGCGATCTTTAAATTTCACGCGCAAAGAAAGCCCGAAGTGGACGTACAAGATAAAAGCCGATATAAAAAATACTAGTATAATGGCAACGGTAATTATCAATTTCTTCCATGGCACTGGGTTCGGATTCAAATAACCGACGTATACTAAAAGGAGAAGCACATTTATTAGTTCCACTCATCATCATCATCGCTTATTGATTGTGCATACCTTTCTCTCGTATGTACACGGGCAAGTCGATGGCCCTTCCTGGTTTGATGATCTTGCAGATGTATTTACCGAAATCATCGTTAACGACTTCCTCGATGATCAAATACGTTCCGAACGTCTGGCCGTCCTCCCTGCGAACAGAATCAAAGGAATTTGTATAATTTTTGTATGTAGGTATGGTAATGGGGGCAAATAATAATTATCCTTAATGGATGTGAAATAATTTTACGGCGTTTTAATTGTGTGCGTCTTCCGCTATATAAAGCCAGGGGGATAATTGTTAATGCCGTATAAATGGTTGGCCACAATTAGAGTGCCATTTAATCGTGAAAATAAATGTAACAGGGTTAGCCGCGGCGACTTTTTTGTCGCTGAAAAGTCGCATTGTTCGGTCCGTACGTGTGCAACATGAAACGACACCGAGTCAGGCCTTCAGCCTTTGCTTTCCCCAGAAGGAACGAAAATTAACAATTTATATACACATTCTTGCTAATAGATATTGACGAGCCGGCATATTTATCGTCGCCGTCGCATATTGGATTATTTATAGAATCCTTGCATTTATGCAACAACCTTCTCTGCTGAAGCCGAGGCTCTTTTTTTATGCACCACCTTTCTATATTTGTATTCCAAATTACCTCACGCCGACGCGAAATACGAAGAGCCTCAGTTCAATCAGGATACCATTAAAAATCGTTCCGCACCAAATCCAATTGAGGCAAAAGCGTACAAGAGATGATTCGCAACTGCAGCGAAACAAATCGCAATTCACCAAAACAAAAATAAAAAATAAGCCTTTCATATCAGGTTTTAATTCGTTACATTTTCAAAATTCGATAACCTGTTATAAAATAATAAAGACATATTATTGTAATTAAATTAGAAAAATAATCGGAAACAATTTATTATATACATACTACAATAATTATATATTAAGACAGATGATTAAATAAAATACAATATAAAAGAAAACAACTGTGAAATTATTCAAGAGTGTTGGTTTCCTTGTAATGATTTTCAGATAAATTTCAGTAAACATTTCTACGAATCTGAACAGCAAATAAACTGCAGAGCATAGGCACCGAGTTTACGTTATATAAAACCGTACGAGTGTAAAGGCAACAAACTAATCCGGTTTCTTATTAATCCACGAAACAGCAATATTTAGAATAAACACATCGTCGACTGGAAACGCAACAACGCGAATCCAGCTTTGCAGCTGCTCGTTTTCGAACTGTGAACGGACAACAAAAATTTAAAAAAGATGTAATGGAATAAGTCTTATGAATCAATTTCAAGCCTATTGTTGTTGTTCGCGCCGAAAGGCGTCTGTCGTGCGGAATTTTTGTGCAAAACCTCTGGGAGACTTCTAGGAAAGCGAAGAGTGCAAGTGCGAAATAAAGAAAGGCAAATGTAAATAGCTCACACACGTCGCGAAGAACTCCTCGATTCATATTTATGAACAACTAACGTCTCTCTGGCTCGGTGTTTCGTTACATTGTGAACACATGCCACGATGAAAGTAATTGCAAATTTACAGAGTCTCACAATTACTTTTATGCTGAACATGTATTAGCGAGCCAAGAGCAACAACAAAGCCAAACCAAAGTACCAAGAAAAAAGAGTTGCTTTGATGTCTCTCTAGAGTTTCGACTCCAAATTGGTTATTCGACAAGAAAAATCATTCTTTAAATAAGTAACTATTTGTGAAATTTCAATTCGTTGCAAATGAAACACACTTTGATCACGCTATTAGTTTAATAGCAATGTAGCAAGAAACGATTACATCTTATTAGTTGGAAATATACATAGTTGTTTATATTAAACTCTAACGATGATTTCATGGATGTGCTGACGGCCCAAATGAATTTAATACTATGCAATTATGTTGGATGCATGCCATTTGCATCGATGCAAACTATACCACCGATCGTTGTAAATAGTTCCACAAATAATCATGATTGCTGCAATAAATTTGCGTTTTTTTCTGTATCACAAAACGAGAGCACCGTTGCTTTTCTAATTTACCATCGAAAATAAAAAAAAACCTAAATAAACGTATCAGGAAACACATCTAAATGACAGATAATTACTGCTAATCAGACTAGTTTTTATCCGCTTTCTAAATATTCATTTTCTTTAATGATTCTCTTCTCCACTAAAACTTTATTTCTTCATTCAGTAACTGGAAGCAATTACAAAAGCAAATTTATGTTTTGTCATTAGCATGTTCTTATAACAAATATTAAAAAAAATAATTACTTATTTTTTAACTGCTTAACTGTATTGAGAGGATTCTTTATATTCTATGCTCCAATAAAATAAAATACAACAGTAGTATTGATAGTGAAGACAATTATCACAATTGAAACATAATTATATTAGACTTTCTAAACTATAATTGTTATACACGAATGTAAATGAAACTCATTTATAGTAATAAACATTACAGAGTGAACAACTAATAAATTACAATTAATGTTTAAAAGTTTCAAACAATTTGTTCACGTTATTACTCCAACAAGGTTTCCTTGAAAGTGTTGAAATATGTACAAAACTATAAAATATCTTATTTTTATTTCAGCAAAACACAGAGAAGGTAAAGTAATCATTGTCAGGCGATTGCTATAATAATTATGAGTAGTTCACGTATTTATAGACAAAGCTTTAAATAGGCCGTCCGTTTATATTTAGCGCTTCGCGTTTATTTACTTTTTGGTTGAAATTTAAAAAGTGCGGAGAATATGTTTCCGTGTTCCATGCACGATTCATTAATTCTTTCATGTATTTATTAGAGGATTCCGCTTCTAATTGGGCTATCGACCCCGACAACCCTTTACCTCTTAAATACTAATCGTTGTTATTTATTTATAGCGTAAGGAAGTGAACTTCTCCGGGCAAAACTGAGAAGTTCACTCGGCTTGTATATCGATTCGGAATGTCAATACAGTCAGTTCGTTCGCGATTTCCAATGGGGATATAAAAAGCAATGAAAGATTTGTCACTACGTTGAATCTAAATATATACGTACTCTGTTATTCCGGGAAGACTAATTTCATTGCTCGCTTTTCATAGAAATTATCGTATCCCTTTTCAGATACTTGAAACTTAATTTTTACATGGTTTAATTACAATTTTAACATTTATTACCACAAGTTTAAAATAATATATTTTTAATAAATGTTAGTCACCATTTGCATCATGCCAGATCATTTAAATTTCTGTAGAAAGTAAATGTATTTTTTCCAAAACTGATCAAATTATATAAGATATAATAGATACAAAATATAGTTAAAATCTTATATTAATTTTTGTACCTTAATAAAAATTTATTGTTAATTGTTAATTTTTATAAATCTTAAATTTAAAGATTGTACTAAAAATTTTTTGAAATTTATATAGTTCGTGAGTGAACCACTCCTCCTTTTAGGTAGGAATAAAATTGAAGAAAAAAATCAATAAATAACGAGGAATTTGAGGAACGAATATATCTGGAAATAGAATGCATTATGGGCAATCCATTAAATCATCAAATAACGTGGAAATGGTAAAATCCATAAAGCGAAACAGTATACCATGGCTTTTAAAATAATTAAAATTGATTCAAAATAATTGCGTGATTCTCGGAACGCATCAAGTTTGCGGTATTTTCAGATGTTTCCAGAGGTGCGCCAATTACGTTCTTAATTTTTTTTGTCGGCTGAAAAAAAGTATTCGATTACGTGCAATTCGCATTTCGGAGGGTGTCAAATTAATTTCCGACGGTAATGCAATTTTAATGCATTCGTCGAGGAAAATTCGCGTGCAGAATAATATATCAATGTTCCTCAAGAAAAATAAAGGTAATGAATTATTATAAAAGTGAAGTGAGTAAAGTACAAGAAGAGGTATATAAATCGCCGTCGGCACGGAACATCGCGTTGCCCTTTCGAAAGTTAAATTTAGATTTCTGAGTGTGTGTGTGTGTACCAGGAACAACTGGTTATTATCGGAATTACATTTTTGTTTCCTTTCTCGCTACTTATTAGATTGTAATTGAATTATGTCGTATAATGATGGAATGAATAGGGTGGTATGATTAGCTTAGGCCTTTATTGCTTGCGCAATAAAAGCCAGAGCTAATTAATAGTTCCATCGATTCGGGACCCCAATTAATAATGGAACTCCCGGACTAATTAACTCTCGATTTATTCTTATTCGTTTAATTGCCGCGTGTTCTAGGAATTCGAGAAAACTGTAACACCGAAGATCGTCCATTTAACTCTCCTTTTTGCTTACTTTGTGTCAGGTTTGATGTGCAGCGAAAAAAAAAAGCAACCACCGGTGGATAGAGAGAGGAAATGCGAGAGTCATTGGAATTAATGACATTTAAATTGAGGAGGCTCGGTTTTCTGGTATCCTTTGACAATGTGGATAATTGCCGCAATTATCCGTTTTATTTAAGTTCCACGTAGACGTTTCGACTTATCATTAAATAATTTTTTATACATTTTCTTCGGCCGCGAGCGACTTTTGTTGGATCTTCTCGTCTCCTTCACATGACGCTGCAGCTACAAACTGCTTTCCCCCGTTTTATCCTTCGCTCTCTTCCTTTATTACCGCGAGACAAGAAATAACAAAATAAAACAACAACAAAAAATGAATAAAATTCTGTCTCACAATCATTTTTCTACGACTTCCTTTAAGTTAGATACGTGAAGCGGATATAGCCGTCGCCGATTACGCAACGACAAATCTTTGCTGCTGCCAACGTGAAATCCATATAAACATTGAAGCACGCCATGGATTCAATCAGATTAATATCTGGTTTCCTTTGGTTCGATGCATGCAAGAAAACAACGAACATAACAATACTTATTGTTTCGCACCTGATTTACCAAGAAATCGCGTTAAATAATTTCGAATTTCGCGAATACTTAATTACCATGAATACGTTTTCGGTTTACAAATCTATCCGCACATTCTCATAAAACTAAACAATCTAATATTAAGCTTTTTTTACTTTAATTTAGTTTAAATATAATACCAAGACTGCAGCAGAGGAGCACAAAATAATAACAATTTGTAAAATATAAATCAATTTAAATTTTAATGAAAATACCTGGAATGTATTATTAATAAAATATATAAATGAATCAAGTAAAATTAATTTAAATGGAAATTGTATATTTCGTGTTTGTTTTCAAATCGGACAGTTATTAAATTAAATTCAATTTCAATTAATGCACAGCAGCACATTCTATATCTTTTCTCTTGCACACACGCAGTGGCATTCTCATTTGTTTATATATATCCAGATGCAAATCACGGAATGCCAAGCTGTCCTATACAACTTGAACAACGGCCACGAAGAGAACCCGGATGCCAGGACCCAGGAAGACACGCGGAGCAGTTTATTTGTTAAGATCATTTATGTAGCTTATGTTCTTTGTTTAGGTTTGCAGATTAAAACTTTCAGAGAAAAAATAATCTATTTGTCTAAATAATATATTGCACAAACATAGATACATACAAAGGGTTATTGACCACTTGACCTTTATTTTTAATGATCTGAATGTAAATGAAATAATTTTGGTATTTCCCTACAATTTGCAATATGCTTATAAAGTCGAGTACACAAATGCATGGGGGTTTTCTTTAATTCCAAGATTTATTAAATAAAAATAGCAATGAACAAACTGGAAATGTTGGCCATTCTTTAGATGTTACTTGCCGAGTTACTTGTACAAATACTTGCAAAAAAGATTAATTTATAAAGATATATAAATAATATTATAAACGTTCTAGACACCTTTATTGAGTATTAGAAATAAAATTATTCAATTACTGGAGTATGATTATAAATATATTAAAATACATTATATTATTTGAAAAAAATAAAATATATTGAAATTTTATTTAGAAAAATAAAAATAGATATTTTATAAGAAAATATAAATCCTTTCGTTTCTTTTGCTAAGAAATTCGAACTGTATATAATTATTTGAATTACGAATGCGGAAAAATTACTAATGAAGAAAACTGAAAAGGTGAACTGAAACTCTTGTTTTTTCCTTAATCCTTAAAATTATTGTTAAAGCATTATATTTTAACTGAAGCAAACATGAAAGTAGGAAATTAATTATAATCAGATTAATTGACATTTAAGATAATTAATTAACATGATACGAAATTATGATAATTGCATCAATTAATGCTCTGATCTATGAATATGTTATTTGTTTCGATAGACTTATTGAAAACTGTACTCTTATTAAATATTCTAAAAATGAAGCTGTATGCTATTTTGAGAAGTACACTAAATAGGTTTAAATAGAAATACCCAGAAACGGTACTAACTCATATTAACAGGTTAACGAGATTTAGTGCGGACGTCTTTTTCTTCCTAGAGTAGACTGGTAATTCGCGGATGATTTACGTGCACAGTCGAGCCGTAAATCAATTCAATATGTAATGTTAAGATGAAACGAAGAATATGATGAATATGGTAACGGTAAAGTGCATAAATCTAATTCTATAAAATTCATGAAACTATTAGGTGTAACCAGTTTAATTTTTGCAGATTATCACAAATATGCGTGGTCACAGCAAAAAAGTTATTGATAATGAAGGAGAGTAGAATAAGGAGAAGAGGGTTGAAATGAATGGAATTGTATTTATTTACCTTGAGACTTTTTCTTGTCTGATACGTGGTTCGTCATCGATGCTACCATTATGGCCGCTCTTTGTCCAGATCGCCTCGCTATGTGCGTCCGGTAAATTAACGACACCTGCAACGTAACACAAAAATGAAACAAAGACAGAATAAACGAAATGCCTACAGTATTTATATAAGACGGTGAAAAATTCGTAATTTATTTCCTTTCGGCGCGGACGATTTGTAATTATAAAATTTCATTTAGCCGAGAAAAGCAGTTTCACGCTCACGACCGCGCGCATTTTTTTCCCTTGCCTTCTTCTTCATCATCATCATCATCATTATTATTTCTTCTTGTTTCTTCTTCAGCCGGTGCACGTTGTTGCTGCTGTTGTTGTTGCTTTTTACCTATCTCTCTCATTCTCACACACTTGTCCCCCTTTCATTTGCCTCGTACTTCTTCGACTAAAGACTTATCTTTTATACTTCGTTTAATACATTTTAAATTACACCATAAAGCGGCACATCATTAATTTTATCGCTTTGGACACGCTCTTCTTGCTAAATGATTGACAGATTCACTTTTCGTCTTCCTCCGTTGCTGCACAATACATTTAACCAAGTCAGGTCCTTCCAGTAAACACGCTGCGGTAGTCTCACACTCTCTTGAGCACACAAAGAAATACATCGGATCACAATAATAATAATATGTATTTAAATTGGATTTTGTGTACTACAAAAGGAATGCAATTGTGTTTTGCTCAAAGTGTATCATTGTCATTGAATAATACATATTTAGATAAGTGGCTGAAAGCAATTATGTAGCTACATTTCGCTCGATCACATAAATCACTGAGTCATCCGATCTCCACAAGAAAGTGACCATTGTTTAAACAACTAACCGCAATGTATTTTACCTGCATTCAGATAAAATTGATCACCCGGAAACATTGTATGGTCAATAATACAACTAATTAGTTTCCAATTTCATATCTTACTCACATATTCGATTTCCAGAAAAACGATTAAACTTATCTGACTGAACAATTATGTTTTAATAAACAAGAGCATTTGATAAATACTACATTTTTATATTCATATTCAGAAAACATATTTACTGCTTCAATAAAACATTACTTTTTTTTAAACTAATCTTCATATTTTATAAACATTACTTTATTTACAGGAAAATATTATTCAAGACTTGAAATTAAACTGCATGTAATCCAATATAATTAGTTATTTATATTTTTACAATTTGTATAAATTTTGCAAATAAAAACAATATTTTTTAATATGTTCTGGTTATCTAAGAATTATGTACTAAATACTTAAAACGTATTTGAAACAATTTTAAATTTACTTTACGCTTTTAATGAATTTTGATAATAATAACATCATTTATTGGCCAGTATAATACAATAAAAATAGAAAAATACAATGAAAAGAAATATAACTCTCAAAAATAAAAATAATTAAGAAATAAATGAATTAAACTATAATTGCAATAAAAGAAAAAAAAACTATATATAATACAACAAAAAATTCATTCTAAATAATAAATATACCTGGATCTAAGTCTTTCTGCCCAAATTAATTTTATTTATTTAAAAATCTATATTATTTCAATTAAACTGAATTTGTATTCTTTGGATTTTTTTAAATTCCAACTAAAGTCTATCAACGTACTTAGTGTAACCATTAATATTTCGAATAATTGTTGTTTTTTTATATATGATGTTATTGGTAATTGAAATTTGCAAGAATAGTAAATAGTAAATTTTGTTGAAAAAGGAGCGATGAATAATTCAAAAGATACAAAGGCTAATTTCGTCGTGCCATCTACGGTGTACAAGGATAAATGAAAAATACTGGAACAATTGGTTTTTACGAAAAGTGATTCACGCGATTTATATCTTGAGTATCCATATACGTTTGTTTTTATATAACCAATTCGTGTAAGTAGGACATGATGCTACGAGAACAGCAATTAATAATTACGCCGACGTAACAAAACGGCGTGGAAAAGTGGCATGCAGAAGGCGCGAAGAGTGCTTCGGTTTACCAATTAGAATGACCAAGGGAACGAAGAATTCAATCAATAATATACAATGCAGCGTGCATTTATTGATAAGGGAATACGCGAGAAGCGATGAATACACGATTCGTCGTATTCTCAGATGGCTCACACATGCACACCAACAACACACGATGCATGCCTATACTCGTATATACATATATATGGTTGTGTGTGTGTATGTGAGAGAGAGTGTATGTATACATGTATATGCACAGATACATGGATTCACACATACAATGCTCGACGACAACAATAATGCAAGACGTCGGACGTGCTGTGCGAAAGGAGAAGCCAGTGTTAGTGATTGGCGACGAGACGTGCATTAAAAACGCATAATTAAAAACCAAGTCATTAGCCGTCCATCCACGAATAAAAGCCCTTATCCGAAGCGAACAAATGAAATTCAGTTTCACAGAACGGACCTCCAGAGGACAAAGCCGAAGCTAACCTTTCATTAAAAATTACCATAGATAAAGTGCAATTATGTTCTGGGAAGCGAGGAATATTTAAGATTATGATATCATGTCTACTTAGAAACGAACAGAATGAAACATGAACATAAAAGAGTTTAGAACCGAATCGAAGGGGATTTTTTTTGAAACTGCGGTTTTCGGATCACGATCATCATCATCACAGTTGCCTCCTTCTTGATGGTTTAACCAATTGTTTCGGGAAATAACTAATAAATAAATGATTTCCTGAAGCGTCTACGTGGTCTAGGAATTACGCGGTTCCTGTTATTCTCGTTTTCATGTTTTCGCCGGCATTTTTCTTTGGAAGCATTGCGATTGATACTCCTATTCCGAGAAACTTTTATCATGTTTGATGAAAAATATTGAACTATCTCGCAAATGCGTCCAGAAATTCAATGAAATAATTAAACGTACAAGTGCTGATAACTCTGAAATTGAAAAAGTCCAGAGTTTCATTCATATATATTAATCTATGAAATACTATATCTGCGTTCTTGTAATCATAACATTAATATTAACATTGACTTTAATGATTTCTTATCAACAAATTTACATAACCAAACAAATATAACATAACAGCAACAGTAGATTTCTTTAAATATTAATTACACAAAAAATAAATATTATATAATTATTATTAAAATATTATAAACAAAAAAAGTAATTGCATTAAATAATTATTTTATTAATTTTCAATAATCTCATACGTTTATGCAATTATGCTTAAGATATAAATTAAATTAAAAATTCATAATTTAATTAATTTTACTTATTAAAATTGTAAAATTTAAGGTTTTAATATTTAGAAGTAAATGAAAATTTTTGAAACATATAATATTTTGATAACTTCTATGATTTATAATGAAATTTTAATGAGTAATAATTTGCTTAATTTGTTCACTGTTATTCCTAGAAGTTTCTTGTTTAAAGTTGCTTTGTTGAAAAATTATTATTAGTTTTAATAGATGTAAGTGGTGTTTTATTCACACCGTGAACGCTGAACGTTAACGAAGAAGAAAGTGAGTGTTTTTTAAGTACAAAAATAACGAGTGCATCATTAAGAGTATGCGTTAAAAAGAAAGCGTGAAGTCCAGAATGTACATTGCAACATCAATTTTGTTGTAATTCAGGTTTTTGTCTCATGTATTTCTTCTCTAACAAAATATTAAGCACAGTAATTGCAAAATAAAAACTAAATAATTGGCATCTCTATTTCCTGTTTGCTCTTCTCCTGGGATTCGAAAAATCCAAAGAATCTTGTATATAAAGTCCATAAAAATTCAGGCATCGATGACAAAGGCAATAAATTGCCGCGCGGAATAAAAATGGAGGAGACAGGAAATAGGAAAGGAGATTGGACGTTCCGAGTGCTTCGATGCCTCCTTTCGCGGTTGACCAGAAGGAGAAGGAGCGATTTGGACGGGTTCGGAATTTGTAATGAGGTCAGCACAGGCGGCGGGAGTACGGGAATCCCATTTTTGGGATCAAACCCTGGTAGAGAGAAAGAGATAAGCTTTCTTGCGTCGAAGACACAGTCTTTTTATCTGACGACTGGCTGTTGCCGATGCCGACATCCGATCAACGGGCAAGCAAAATTTCTTAATTAAAGAAAAAGACGAAGACATTCGACATCCGATCTTTTTATTGTTCTTTTTGCCGTCTCCGATATATTCGAAGCATTGCTACGGAACACACGCATTTATGTTAATGCACTTAACAAGTGTTAAGCTTAAACTGATTTAAATGCAAGAGCAAAAAAGGAGAAACTGTACG
The DNA here is from genome assembly GCA_963457615.1 of Nicrophorus investigator. Classification (NCBI taxonomy): domain Eukaryota; kingdom Metazoa; phylum Arthropoda; class Insecta; order Coleoptera; family Silphidae; genus Nicrophorus; species Nicrophorus investigator. Next base: position 27,321,203 of record OY735140.1, read on the forward strand.
AGAGCCGACCGTAGTATTTGAATAATTGCCACGAACAAACAAATCAAGAAGCACTTCAGATAAGATTACTGTTTTCTTTTGAACAACAACCAGTTAATTACCTTACTCAACTGAAATTCAAATTTTCCTTAGAATACGCTGCTAATGGTCGAAGATATTCTGTTTTGATCTATCGTAAACATATGTGCGATAATTTATAAACAATGTTTTCATTTATATATTATACAGTAGAAAAACAGAAAATTGCCTCTTCCACTCTGACATTAATTAACGAAATGAAGATATATACTTAAACCATACATGATTGGAGTTTGGATCCTTTCTCAAATACAAAAAAAAGGAGAATTACATCATTTCAATTTTAAATTCAAAACGCGATCCGCTGCAAAATCATTAACACAATTACCTTTCTCATTAGAATTATTTTTAATGTTGTACTTTTATTTTAATATTGTTGTGATCTTAATTTACACTCAGTAAATATTATATAATTTCAAGGCATATATAAAAAGTATTTTCTTTCAGAATACTTAAAAATTATTTTAGGTTTAGACTTACCAACAAATGCTTCGCAGAAGAGGCGGACGGACTGTCCCACGCTGACTTCCTTATCGTTCGACACATAAGTGATCTTCGGATCGTCTGGGATTTTGTCTGCAAAACGAAAACCAGAAATAAATTTGAATCCAATTAATTCTCGTCGGAGAAGCAAACAGCAACTCCTCTCTCATCAGGTTTCTTATTTGGAAGGCTTCCAATCTGCACTCCCATTGTGCATCTAGAACTACTCGCACTCTATACACTACATATATACATTTTTTTTGTGTGCGTCGTGCAATTCATATTATTTTTTTTTGTAATCCAATTGGCTGACAACACACTAAGAGGCTGCGGGTATTTTTAGAACTACGTCCAATTAAAGTTAAATTGCGATCCGGAGGAGAGCTTGACGGAATACCTGGAAAAATAATATTGCTCACCACGCGAGAGATACCATTCTTACGGCGTTTGCAATTATGGACATAATTAACTTCAGCCCATCAAATCAACAATATAATAATTTCATGGCTGCTGACGTCCACAATAGAGTCTGTAAACGCAAAAACGGAATAAAAGAGAATGATAGCCTCGGGTCATTTATGTTCCAATTAAATCTTTTTGTTAGCGCTATTTATATGCATTCTCTAATGCTCTCGACGTTCGGATACAACAATAAAACTATTTCGAACAGATGGATACATTTACACATCTGTGTCCAAGTTCCTTTCGATATCTTTCTTCCGTTTACTGACATGACTCATATTGCAAATGCATTCTCGTGCCGACCGGCAATCAATCAAAAACTATTGATCCGTTCGTAATTTGTCAAATGAGCGAGCGTCCGTTGAAACATTACGCTTTTGAATCATTAATGCCGTCGATACTTGTCCAGTTCACAGAAATACCTGGCCTGGTATCGTTCCTGTAATTACAGTCAGAAACATTTATGTACCTTCGCTATATTGGTAAAAGCGAAGAGTTCGTACGTTACCCGATAAAGTTGATTGCTTGTTTATGATTTATTACTCGGAATAATATAATTATCAGGTATGGGGATACACTTAATTGCAATGCACGGCTACTGCAGGCATTCCGCGATAAACAACAAAACTAATGAGCTGACGATTATAGCCACACTAATTGACAATGTCGAAAAGGAAACGAGACAATAAGATGCAGACATTAATAGCAATATACACGAAGTTTTATGATGCAACTGAAGTTTCAATTAACGAAACAAACAGTTTGTATCGATTCTAACCATATTTAATGAACTCACAACGGTTTGATATTCTATTGACTTGAAACTCGAACAAAAATCTAGGAAAATCAAAAACTCGAATAAGCACACGTTATTATAGTTGTAAAACCTTAAAATTATTTCTAATCATATTAGAAAAATCCAAATTAATCTTGTAGAAAATGTTGACAAACTATAATATAATTCTCAAATTTTAGATTCCAGATGGAATAAAATAAAATTATTTAAAACAACTATATTTTATATTATTATTAGTGATTTGATGTAATATTTTTGTTTGATGTAATATTTATAATGTGGGCGGAAAGACTGAAGTCAATAGTCCTTTGTATGAAAACTGCAATACATTTTGTCTATTACTATTTATAATATAAAATTTTAAAGTTTTAAAGTCCAATAATTTGATAACAGATTATTTTCTAAGTTCGTTTATTCACTGCAAGTTTATTGATTATATTACATATTGATTTGTTCGTGGGAAATAAATTTGTAGGCATCATGGTGATTTGAGTTCAGAAACAAATTCTCATATTTTCAATGTTCAATGTATTTTATGTATATCGGTATAAATATTATAGCCTTATTATTTACACATCTTTTGTGCATATTAACAGAAAATAATTAGTAATAAATCAATATAAAGATTAAAAACATAATTAATCCAAGTATAAAAATATTATTCATGAGCATAGTTAATATAAGACAACAATATATTATTATTAATATCAAAATTGTAAAAAAAAATAATGAATCTTATGTAACCGAAATATGGTTGAATAAATTGATTTATAATTGCAATGTCGAATGGGATTAGTGTAATAGCTTGAAGCGCGTTCTGTGCTCCGTCACGGTTGGCTGCCAACTCTATCCAGTTTACAGTTCCAACTTCATTATTTAAATGAATAAAGCCTTTTCTTGCTTCACTTCTTAGACGCAACCGGATAAGAAATAATGAAAGAATCCCATTAAGAATGTAAATGCTCCTGGAAGCAAAAGTGATTGACACAAACAACGATCCTTATAATTGCTCATTTTCAAATCACGACGAGATGCGTTTGGCTCTGTGTTAATTAGTGGGAGCATCGGAACAATGAGGATGAAGCCCCCCACAGACACGCCTCTGCCGTCGCATATGCCTAAATGAAAGTTAATTACAATTAAATAATCTGCGTGATTTCCAGAGAGTTACGTGCAGTCGATTCCGGAAATTAATTAAAAGTATGTTATAATTAGCGGTTTTATGTAAGAACGTAACTTTATAGCTGAAGCGTATAAGGATGTACTAGTATGCATCGGGGTGGTTTCGTTTCAACGAGATAGGATTCTAGGAACTGAATTTCAATTTAGGTTAAACATTTAATTACACCGCACTGCTGAAAGTACGTTCGCAATTGTAGAGCGCGCAAGCCGCAGGAGAATTTCCGAACCATAATGCAATTAATTGGTTAGTTCTATTAATTAGAGACCGGACTTTCTGAATGGATCTGCCGTGAAGCAGGTGCTCAAAATCACATGTATATTTGGTAAAGGACATTCAGGAAATGTTTAATTTATGAGAGCAGAGTTTCACAAGGAGAACGAACTCAGAGCTCTCCACACACGCATTCTCCACAGTTCCCATTCAATGTAGTAGTTTCATATATTATTCATGCAAATAAAATTCAATCGCTTTCATTGATTAAAACCTATGTAGTAGTTAACACTGTGTGGTTGGACCAGATGCGAGTTATATATATTTTTTTAATCCCTTTCGTTTGGAACAAAGACATTTGATAATAAATAAGTCTCGAGGCGAGAATAGGAATGAGAAAAACAAGCATATGTGCATGCATATACAGCATAGCACCTTGCTTGCACACGTGGCCATTGTTTCGCAGGCTGAGCAGGATGTGCGTAGGCCAGAAACGAAATCTGCTTTAGAAATTTGTCGAATGCATATGGGACTCATTTGCGTGTGCGGGAATAGAGCCGAATAAATAAAATGTGGTGCAAAATGCAGTCGTGGGCGGACACATCGATTTTAGATTAACGCACGCCGTTAGCACACACCAACCACACTCCCAAACGGAAACAAGAACAACGGGAACACCAAAACTACCCGACAAATATTTTAGCGGTTGGCTTGGCAACACTTCAATGTTTTATGCAGACTCTGTACACACCGATCAACTGCATGGCACAAAAATCGTTTTTGTTACACCTCAAGTATTGAGGTCATTCGTATATAACTATAGTTTGCAAGACAACTTTTACAAACATTTTACCATTGTTCGTTTCTATTCATTCCAGAAAATTTATAATATATTTACGTTCCCTTTAATTTACCATTATTACATATTGATCTATTAGAATTTACGTTGGTGGTATTTATTGATAACCGTGACAACTTGCTCAACAATAAGTAAACACTACTAATAAACTACCTCTAACTGTGCCCCAAATAAATTTCATTCATTGTTGTTAAATAATAAATTTAAGAAAATTAATGAAAATTGCAAATTTATTCTTGTACAATTATTATTCAGTCGTTAATTCAGTATAATAAATTGGTTAACTTGTGCTAATTGTATTTATAAGAAATATTTAGCTTCATTAGGTTTTTTGAAACAACGAAAAATCTATCCTTGTTTCTATATTTATGTTAATTTTAAGTTAGCATTTATTATGAATATATTGAAATTTATGTCTGTGAGAATTACTGATAATTATTTTGGCTTAATAATATAATAATTTATGAACTAAACTCTAATTGCTGACTAAACAAAATTTATTATTATGAATAAATCAATGAACATAAGTATAAATATTTTGATTCAAATTTTGTATTGAAAAAAAAACATTACTTATTATTGTTTTCAAGCTTTTCTTTTGTTTCAGTCAAATTATATAATATATATTTTTAAGTATCTTGTATTTAAAATATTAAATATTTTATTTTGTGAATATTTTGATATAAAATATAGATTCAACGTACATATTACATAATTTTGTCAAGAGTCACCAATCACGACAAGTAATTTGATGGATAATAAAAATATCTTCAGTAAAAATGTACATTTTTATAAATTTTGTTTCATCTTTTACGATACTATTCTGTTCTTGCATAATTGCATTTTTAATGGTTTCCGTTTGTAAACACAGACATTACTTTTTTACGAACATCAATAATAATTAATGTATTACGGCTAAGTGTGACGCTTTTTTTGTTGCATTAGAAGGAATCAGTATTAAAAATGTTTAAATTGATTATTTTTATAATTTTATTTAAACTCCTTCAGTTTGTTTAAATAATAAAATTTGTATTGGATATATAAATATGATATGAAATCATAATAAAAATTGAGTTAACAAATGATATTCAAGCAATACTGGCGATGTTTATTTTATAGAAGTAATTATGGAATAATGTGTCATAGGAAAATCCCCTGGAGGATGATGCAAGCAAGAACATCAGATTAGATCTGCTGCACCATTGTTAAAATAATATATCTGCAAGCCGGAAATAATTGCAGAAGTTACGTAACTCTCTAACAAGGGGGGAAAATCCGATTCCTGTGACAATTATTGGAAATTTTACGGCAAAGGAAAAATCTAATAAACATTTCTAGGAAAATCGTATCGCTGAACTATGTGTTTTAACTATTTCTATACAAAAATTAACTATGTTACAAGCAATAGATTTCGAATGTTATAATTTTATGAGGCTCGTTGAAATTTATTTACAAACGTCGATTGAAAACCGGAACTTCAATTGAATTCATCGTTTCCACGAATCTTGCGCGCTGTGTTATTATTGAATTATATTAAAAAAAAGTTTAAACGCTGAATCGGAACGGATTGCGACTATTCCTATAAATCACAACATATTACATTCATTATATCCATTGATTATTTATGTTTTTCGATTTTATACAAAATTATTTAAAATGTATTATTATTTTAAATTATAATGTTTTACAAAAACAACAAACAAAATGTATTGTGAATAAATACATTGCAGCAATGTAGTTTATATTAACCCATTGGTATCGTGTCGGCAGGTTGGCATTCTAGGAAATGAAAACAAGAAAATTTAATTTCATACAGGAGTTTCCTAGTGGTAACATTTATATCATGTGATTCAACTGTATGACATTCTACACTAGATGGAATACCTCACACTTGATACAATCTGTGAAATTAGACCCAAGTTTTCCGGTTATCAATTCTGGGAATTCGAAAAACGTTGCTTTTTGTACAGTGAGTACCTTAAATTTTATTCAACATCTATACAAAAATATACTCAATACTAATTTAATATTGTTGAATGTTGATTTTAATATTATATTTAATATAATTTTTTTATAGGAAGAATAATTTATATTTAACTAGATATATGTTGCGCAACAGTTATTATTTCTTTGAGTTAAATTATTGGATTTTGCTGTTCTAAGTGAAATGGAAGCATAATTCGGGGAAGTTCGAGTTTATCATTCATCAAGTTTGCGCATTTTATGAGTTCGCACATCATAAATATGGTTTGGTCCGTTGAAAGCGAGCTCGATTACTAATTCCAGTGAATAAAGAAAAACATTTGCAGATTATGCGTGACACATGTGTCTACCCTCGGAACGTGGAGAAAAAGGAGAACTGTGGATATAAGACAAAGTAGAGAGAAGAGAGTGAAAAAAAATGGGGCCATATGTGATATCGTACACGGTATGTCGGAGGGCTAATTTGCATGCCACGTGCATATTTTAAGTGAACGGAAGGTAAGAACCGCAAATGTATCAGCACAATGGGCATAGCGACAAAAGGTAATTTTCGATTCGGAAAAGGAGGAATGGAACGGAAGAGAAGGCTACCGGTGGGTACGTACAAAGTACAAACAGGAGGGAGTGGAAAGGTTGGGGAGAGAATGCAAATTAAATGCAATTTGCATACACGGCTAAATAACGTGGAAAGAAAAAGGGAAGAACGCAAAAAAAATTGTGTGTATTAAAAAGAATTGAAATGAAAGAAGTAAAGGAAATGGTGGCACGGCGATTGTAATTTCTGCGCGCACCTGTGCATAGGATTGCGTGCACTTTCCATGAAACCCATGACGCCCCCGCTGGGCGGCCACCTGGGCCCTTGTAACGAGGTTTACATTAATTTATATGCCCACACGACTTTCGCAAATTCCACCCATGCACTCACCGAAAACTCTTAGCTGGATCGTGTGCGTGTACACGGTTGTATCGTTGCGCAACAGGCAGGTGTAGTTGCCTGCATCCTCCGCCGTTATCGTCTGAGTATAGATGGTCTGGTTCGCGCTTTCCGGATACAGAATCAATCCTGATACGGATGATGACCATGGGTACAATCTACCATCCTTCAACCTGAAACAAATTTCAAAACCGTTACTACAGAGATTCAAACTATTTCATTTTTGAAAATTATTCACTACAAAATCAAAATTAAATATTTTACTATAATCCTTACTAAGGAAAGTTGCATTTCTATAGTTATTTAGCTATAATATAATTAAAAAATTAATTAATTGTAATGTGCAACACTAAAATAAGTAAGTTAACTTAAAATTATGATGTTTACAAATTACCTATAAAATAATATGATATAAGCATGGTGATCATAAAAAGAATTGGGTGTTAATAGTTTGGGTAAAATTAAAGTTGGGGGAGTGGAAATGGATGTGGTTAGAATTAATGGTCATGAGCGATCATTACAAGACCATTAATCAATTTAGTCTCTTATCAGGGGCCTTGCTGGCGCATGAACTATATTGAATAAGTGCGATTAATCTGGAAGTGGCAATATCAATTATGATTGCATTTATGAATGTAACCAGAAATTTCCAATAGCGACCTAACATCAACTGCAAGAGAGCAGATGTTTGAATAAACGTCGTGCGGAAGACAACACATGGCACTATAAAGTTTTGATGGCACACCACTCTCGGAACCAGCAAGCACCTTTGCTTTTTCAATTAATTATCTTATACTTCCGATTAAAAGGCTTTATAAAATTGTCAATAAATATCAATCTTTATTAACTGTTACCAAGGATTAATTACTTACAATACAATATTTTAGATTTTCAAGATGATGCGTGATGATTTGTGGCAATAACGTTTAAAAAGACATTTTTTATGATGTGCGTATATAAATTTATTCAGGAAGATTTGAATAATTTAGAACCAAATGTATGTGTGTGCATATCATTAATCAAAAATAATATTGGTTTTCATCCTGTGAAACGCATATTGCAGTTTACATTGATGTCGTTCGTGGAAACAGCGGAAGCTCCAAACGCCATTACATAATTCCATTTGGATCGAATATGGAAATATGTAATCAAAAAGCAATTTCGATTTATCGTTTCCCGGTACTGGAAGATTCGAATTTCTCGACAAGCCGCGCCATCGGAAGAGACACGTGAAGAGCGACTAAACTATCCTCAGCTGCGCCTCTGAATTTCTTCGGAACTGTCAATATTGACGGCGGCGCTTGCCAAGAAAGAACATAAAATTGAATTTGACAAGACCTTGTTAGGGCGAGGTGGCTCATCTCTTCGGCAAATATTTGAGCAACAATCCACTTGTTCTCTCACAGATGCATGCAGCTTCGAACTATTAATTTAAAAAACATAATAAAACAGATGCAGTCAGCGACCATTGCGTAATGCGAGAACAATTACAAAGCGCGTCTCGTGAAATTCTTAACATTTAACAAACGACATCCTGCTTTTCGGGGACTTTCCCACAACCATAAAAATGCACTTTGCTATTTACTTTAATATATGTAATAATAAATTTCATTAGATTAAAAAGTTATTCCTGTTGCGCGTTTCAAATCTATTTTAGGTGATGTAAAATGTCAATCGTTATTTCTCGAAATTTAGAGTTCAAATGAGTTGCATATTTTTCTTTTGCTTTTAATGATTCCGCGAATTGGAGTTGTCTGTTTCGAGTGAATTTTGATTTTTTTTTTTGGCAGAACTACTGAAAGGAAAATTCAACGAAACTTTGAGCCGGAAGTTGCTTGAGCCGTGTACGGATGTCCGTTCAAAAAAATGACATTGTGTCAACGGATTTTGAACGGACGAATATTGAATTCCAAGTGGCTCGTGACAAAAATAGACTTGTAAAAAGGGTTTATATTAATATTCATTCTTGGTGGAAGATGGAGGGGATCTCATTAGGCTGCGCTAATATGCATTCAAAAGTGCATGTAATCCTTCGGGGAATAATCAAGAGTAATATGGAAAAATGCGATGGACTTTTTTGTTGTTTTTGCAACAGAAATCAAGGTTCGCTGCGTGTTCAGCGCGCGAAACAGAGCGTCGTCTAATTATGGCGATTCCCACGTACGAAGACGGGAGAAGGGTTGTGCAGATGGTCATGTCCTTCCTGCTGTTGCTGTACTAGTAAGGTGTACTCCCTGCTGGATGATCGGATTTCGCCCTTTTGCGGAAGCGCTCAATCCATGAGCAATTACTTGTGAAGTGTCCGAGCCCGCTAGATGTCATTACACAAATGCCTATAATCCGCGATATATTCCCCGAAGTTGTTATGTAATATTGAGCACAGACACGCGGAGCAGAGCGAGTGACAAACGGTAACATGCTGGGAAAAAAGTTGTCACACTCATATGAACACAGCTCGGCTTTAACTCATTACACACCGACGACATCTTTTTGTGTCGTCGCTGCGAAAGACAAAACGAAGCACGTTTCTTCCTGCTCTCTCTCTCACTCTTCTTTTTTTGTACCTGCACTCTGTTGCTACCTTTCCTTCTCTTTCCACCCATTTAGGACCATGATGTTCTTCTCCTTTTTGTCATCCTCTGGCAAAAATTACGGGGCTCAGCACAATGGAACCATTTCGCTGAAGTCGAATTTGCACCGCCGCAATTACACTAATTACACTTAATTGCAATCGCCAAAAACTCGATTCGATTTCGAATTCCAAAAAAAAAGATACTCTTCAACTTGTTTGCCGTTCTCGGAAAACCCTTATCACCAGCAGTTCCAATATACGTTCGCGCTTATCAATTCTTGCAAATTTTACTTTGTACATAAACCGCAAATATTGATATCGGAATATTACAGTTCAGCTTGGTTTCCGAGTAACAGCTGCGAATTTTCACATAATAAGACGAGCGGTACTTGTCATCTAACTTTTACATGGAAACTTGCAAGAATGTAACATTAGTCACCAATTTATAAATATACATACAAGTATACAAGTAACAACATAATACAAATATACACTTCAAAATTCGCAAAGAAATCAAATTTAAAAAATAAAATGATATTGAAAATTAACTGAAGATGGAGATATCCATTAATTAACTCGCTAGCTCTAACAATGGGTTATTTTTATAACACTAATTTAAGTAATTGATAAGTACAAATACTTTATCAACTTGTTTGTATAAAGTACGTGTTACTTGTCATCTATTTCTCTTCAGGTGGGATGAAAACAATTTAACTGAAGAGGTATAATCATAAATATTAATGGACAAGTTGCATTTCGTTGGAGCCGAGAGAATTAACATTGCAAATCTGCAAAAACCGGAAAACCGGAGAAGCTCGCCCAAGCCTTATTATGCTAATATCTACATATGTTTCTACATGTGCATCGCGTTTTTTGTATTATTTAGCAATTAGTGTCCTCGTCCAGCAAAAGGGAGGAAAACAAACGAAGAAAAACAACAAAAAACACCGACTTGTCTTTAACCGCAGAAATTACACGGCATTATTTAAATTGAAAATTTAGGTGAAACAGACGCGGAGCATTTATGTAAATGCGATTGGCTGGCTGCTTGCACATACACACACACACATAAACACACACATATCCATGCATACACATGCATTCCGAGATTCTTGCGTGCTTCTTGTCGCCGGTGTCGCATTTTTTTCCTCCATCCTTACACGTGTAAAATAAGGTTAATGCATTTGTGCATTGTCCTGGATTCGCTGCTTTTTTCTTCGTGTTTCTTTCTTGTATATGTATGCATTGTTTATGGTTGAGTTTCCAGCACCGTCCACTCTTGTGCAAAAGCATGTCTTAAAATATTTTCAAGTGATTAATGAAACAGCAACGCGATGCCAGACGTGCAGAACGCCTAAACAAAGGGTATTTATGATTATAGCAGATCCCAGAACTCGGCGACAATTGTGTCTACGCTTTGGGACAAGCTACATGCAACGAACAATATTGGATTCAACCTAAAAGAAATAGAGAAATTGCTTGAAGCAAACAAGCACAAAAATAATAACAGCCTCAGATTACAGAACAAATTCAACAAGAAAAAAATTGACAGAGTAAACTATTTACTATTTAAAAAAAAATATGTATGTGACTATAATCACAGTCAAGTAACTTTACACTAATTAGTCTTGAGTCAATTATAATTTAGCCAAATCTATTATTAATTCATTATAAACTAATAAATGTAAGTTAATTTTTAATCTCATAACATTTTTTTAAATTATTCTGCATAAAAATGTGCACGTATTTACATAAAAATAACTAAAAAAGAACATAAATAAATATATTGTTTTTAAAGAAAAAACTATTGTAAGAAAATATTATTATTAAAGTACAAAATATTATTCTTTGATATATATATATTTATTAGTAAATACGTAAACACTTTGAAAATCAGCAAGTCGATTTTTATTTGTACGGTTGAAAATTATGGATGTTTGAACAATTTAGCTGTCATTGAAACACATTAAAGAGAGGATTGAAAGCAGATTAAATCTATATAACAGTCTGCTCCCGATGACTCATCAACGCAAGTGAAACATATTTTCGGATAGTAATAACAATTGCATAAGTCTGTTTGAGTTCCATGGAAATCATTCGCACATCGCAAGTGAATTCGTATTAACAAGAATATGAAATATTAAATGCACTTCTAATATATGTTATTAGTCAACTCGATGGAATTCATATTTTTGAATGTATTTCAAGAAACTTTAAATGGAACACTTTCCAAATTAGTCATGATGCTATAAAATTGGAAACATACAACTACACAACTCATAAAGTTGAACACTTTAAACTAGATTTCTATTTTTTGGGGGTTTAGGGTTGATTTTTTTTTGGTCAGTTTTTCAGAATTACGTGTACAATATACCGAAATAGCCTTGAGGATGAGACAAACTAGAATGCTATAAATCTTTTAGACAGCAGCTTCAAAACTCAATGACCGAAGCTTTTCAAGTCTAATTCAAGCTTGAACTGTTATTTTTTTATGATATTACTTTTGTACTTTTTTTATTTAATGTAGGATATATAATGTAGGTTGTTAAAAAAGTTTTGCCAATGATAATATACTTTTATTATATAAAAGTTTTTCGTTTAAGTCGAAAAATTCAATACGAATCGAGGTAATATTAGTATATTAAATATAAATGAAAAGGAATATATTATGTGCATTATTTATTGTATTCATTTATTGTCGAAATTATAGCTTGTATCGAAGGCAGTAAATTATAACTATTTCGTTCTGAATTAATAAAAGGAATTTGTGAAAATACATTTGGATGGGGAGGAGTTGGGCATATGCTGGCAGAAACGGTTCCAAGGGTCGACTATCGAGAGGACCTAGGTAAAAATATTGAACTGGAAATTATAGCTTTCGTGCAGATATCTGTGCCTCCGCCCCGGGATGTACTACGTCCTCTCCATCCTTATTTTCGTTTCATTTTTATTTTCAAAAGCACATATTGATTTATGAACTCTTCCTCTGTCTCGGCTCGTTATAAAACGATAAAAAAAGAGAAGAGGAACGGCGAACCATCGGGGGTAAAAGTGGAGTTTCCGAGAAGATCAATGGTATTTGGTATGAAGTGAATTGGAGACCGACCAGATATAATCCTCTCGCAGTTGTCTGCTCGTAATAAACACCGTTCACATTTGTAAACAGGTTGTTGGTTCACATCCTTTTGCAGGAGCCTCTGCAGCTTTTTATTGGCGCGCATACTTTTATAATGCACTCGTGGACTAACTGTTACAGAATATCATTGCCTTATTCCATCCATGAAGAACGCGATACGGACGGAGAACACAACGAAACGACTAGGAAGAAGATGAAAAGAAAAAAGAGGACGACGATGAACGAAGAAGAGGATGGAAACGAAAAAAGAACAGGACCCGAAGAGAAGACTAGAAGAATAAATAAATGGCGAGACCCGCAATTGTGGTGCCATTTATTAACTTGTACGTTTCTTAAATCAAAATCGCTTTACGCTCTGCTTCCCTCTGACAACGTCATTACGGCATTACGCTGAAATTACACGGCACTCTTCGTCTTCTTCTTCCTAACCGAATGGAAGATAGTAATGACCAGAGCCTTTCTTTCCGTCCTTTCAAACGAAAAATTATTTAATCGAAATGTCATGTTTTCAAACTTTGCTTGAATTACATTTCTGCTTCCTACATTCGTCATAACATTTCATTAAACTAACAATCTAACTGTTATATTCAATATGAACACTCCTTGATTGATTTAAAAATTCCTGTGATTATTCTGATAAATGATATAAAATTTTCAATATATTATACATTGTTCTTGATTTTAATTTATCTAAGATTAAACAAAAATTTGTTAACAAAAATAATTATTTCTTATTTTGGACCCGAATATAAAACATATATTTTGTGGACTAAAATATGAGTACAATTGTAATAATGTTAGAACGTTTATTAAAAACATTTTTTTTTCCCTAAATGCATATTGAATAATTAAAAACTGCATTTGCATATTTCATGTTTACAGTAGTATTTCGTGGAATTATGTAATAATACATATATATTTTTTACTCAGAAAATAATATATAACTAGGTTTCAATTAAAAAATAATCCTAGATAACTTGAGTAATTAATTCATTTATATCGGCTTAATTAAATGAAACCTCGAGGTTAAAACGAAAACTAAACCTATTAGTTTGTAGAAAATAATTGTTTTCTGGTAGCATCATTGCATCCGGTGAAATTAATTAAAACCACCGGACGGTAAATTTAATTAAACCACTAAAATTGTATGGGTTTTGTAATTAGATTTTTGGTTCAAAAAACCGGCCGTCGGGTTTATTATATTCGATTGGATTGGATTTCAATAATCATCAAATGTTCTAAAGGCGCATTCTTCTCTTATGTGGGATAAATGCTGTTCGTACAAACGGACTGCGAATTTCCTGTCGATTTCCGCGAATGTCGCTGAAGCTAATATTAATTGCAATTTCCAAGAACACTTATTGTTATTGACACTCTGCTGAATGACTTGGCTTCGGTAGTCGGCAAGCGGTGCGCTGCGAATTACGACCAATTGCATAAACAACGTAACAACAACGCAATGCGAGGGAAGGGGAGGATGTTCCTTCGAGATGGGCGAAAACAGAAGAACGAACAATGGACTTTTCCAACGTTTTTTCCACGCGAAAATATTGTCGGCCGTTACGCAACGGTCGCGTCGGGTGGCTGTTATGCAATTCAGTCAGTACACGAGCGAGGAGTGCGGTTGTTAAAAGCGCGCTTTCATGGAAATTGCCATGGACGTTAGTTGGTTGCCTCTTTCATTTGACCCTCTTTATGTCGGGATTGTTTGAAATGATTTACTTTTACTTAAACATGTTGTCTTGCCATTAGCTAATACCATCTTCAAGTGTCAAACCACATTTCATAAAACAATTTCAACTAGCAATAATCGCACCTCGGATCGCCACTGCGCAAAGCTTCACAAAACTATTACTTAACTCATAAATATTTGCAATTTTAATTAACAAAAAAAAGATTTTGTCTCATTAAATGTAATTAATTTCAAAGAAAAAATACACCATTTTATAAAATAAACAAATTAATGAATGTATACAATATTTAACTTCATTCAAGTAATCACATAATTCCGTAAAATTCATTAATTAATTTCAGTTTCACGAATTTAGTCGATCAGTTTAATTAAATATAAAAGTTAAATATTTTTTAATATAATTTACAATCTATAGCTGAAAGTATATCAAGTAAATTTATTAGCAAAATTACAATTAAACTAAATGGTTGATCCTGTTTTTGTGATATTTGATTTCTCGAAGAAACATTGCAATAAAACTTTCATTTTCAATTTTTTTTACTAATAAACTAAAAATTATTATATATTATTACTATCAATTAATACAAGGTTGTAATTATTATCACGTATGTCAATCTTCTATAGAATAGATTGTTGTCTATAGCAATCGATCAATGCTATAACCTAACATTCCATTATTAAATAATTTTAGAACTAGAATCATCAAGTTAATCTCGCGTAATCAATTATCAAACGTAACTGCGATCTTATCTGTCGTATGTGAGTCACTGTTTTGATAGTTATCGGTTTACATAGATTTGTTGGAGGAACATGAACATGCGGTTGTACCGAGAAAACTGTTGCATATTTTAGTAGCGTGAGACGATTCTATTTCTTGTATTTGCGGTTTCGACAAAATAAATGCGATATTGGTAGGCAGGTGTTCGCGATGTGTTCTAGAATATCACTTTACTCGGAAGAAGTTGGCAAAAGCGAGGCGAATACGTGACCGCTCAGGTTTAAGGGTTTTAGGTTATATCGTCAGTATCGATAAATTGGAATCGACATACATATTTTTAGCGCTCCCGCAAGAAGCATAATCGTTTCCTTTCACCTGCAGGAAAAACCATTTCCGCCCCACATAAAAACCGAACGGCGACTTCCGGCTTCTCCTTAAACGGCGTCTCCCATCTAGACGCATGCACGTTTTCCCCATTTCGTTTTGCTTCTCCTTTCTGTTTCAATTATTTCCAATTGCACGAAATGGCATTTTCGAACCGTTTTTATTTATATCGCTCTGTATTAATTGATGATGATGGCAGAGGCTTCAGGATGGTCGAAGAGGGGAAAACAGTGACAAGTTGCTCCTCGAGTCCCCCAGACTCAGTCGAGATTTATATCTACGGTTTCGATTTCATTCAACCGTTCCTCCCAACCTATCATTACTTTCTCTTACTCTCATCCATTCTTGTTTCCAAACGATAAAAACGAAATATATTTTAAAACCCCATTATTTACATATTTACATTCGATACAAATTTCCAAAACAATTTATAATTATAATAATATTATAAATTTCGAAATAATTGCAATAACAAATATTTTAAATACGATGATGTGGTCAACCTAGTTAATTACAACAGCAGTTCTGAGAACATAGAAACTCAGTTTTTGGAAACATATTTCTCCACCCATTGTTTGCGGTTCTTTTAATTGTTTAGCGAAATACCAAATCATTACGTAAAATAAATCAAAATGATTTTATAATTCCATGAACACACTTTCTTATAATTATAGACCTTTATTAAATATTCTGCAAATAAAATCTATTGTGCAGTTGTCATTTTTTAAATGATCCAAAAAAGTATAGAATAGAACACAAAAGACTGGATTTTTCGGTGGTTGAACAATGTTTTCGCAAAAGTAAAGGAGCGTGAAATATGTGTATGAGAATTCAATGAAGAGGGTTTCCTTTTTTTGAGAATCTTTAGGGCACAATAGCGGAAAAGACACAAACGTTTCGCACGGTTATTTCTATATTCCAGAGGGTGTTTGTGTATGCGTGTGAAAGAAGAGAAACCTCCCAGGTTTTGACAGTTCCTCGAGAACGATGTCTATATATCAAACAAACATGCTGTCAGGAGCGAAATGGAAAAAGTTCCGACAACTTCCAGGAACTTACCCTCCGCGCGTATCTCTTCATCTCGTTCTTGAACTACCTCAGGTACCCCTTGCTGACTTCTAACAAGTCCCAACCACACTTCGACTCTAATTCCAAAAACTAATCTTGGAATTGACCTAACAAAACTGAAATACATGCATTCTTCTAACTCGTTTTTGTTTCTTTGTTTGTTTCTATTTCATTCGCCGCATATATCGTCAGATATATAGAAATAGGTAACTTTCAGACTTTTTTCTGAATTGCAATTACTGGAATGAATACAGTAAAAATGAAATGAACAACAGTTGCTGAAACTTTTAGTATAGTCATAGAATAATTGGATATACGACAATGGAAGTCTTCAAGTAATAATTTCCATTCAATCAAATGGTTGTGAAAGCGGTTGTAGAACAAAGTAATAACTGAAAATAATAAAACGAATAAACTTATCGTCGTCCGCTTCGGGGAAGGCAATTTTTGCATGAAATTACGTTACCCGTTTTATTATGATTATTATTATTATTCGTTGGTCGGTTTGATGGATGAAATATTCAAGGACCGATTTCTGTGCGCAATTTTTGTCCGGCAGTGGTGAATTGGATTATATGCGGTGAATATTGATGGATTTACAAGTTCCGAGAAGAGGTATTGATTACATTTTAATATGAATGGTAATGATGTGAAAACGGGCGCGACCCTCAGTGGCTGGGCCGAGACGACGAGGATACGATTTTCTCCAAAGAATGTCTCCACCAGAAAGGTAATTACGAGCGGGAATTCGTTGCCACAAAAGAGAACTAGTTTTACTCATTCTTGCGTCCCTTTCCTTCCGCGACTGTTCATCGTCTTCCACCTTTGTCTCTATATATGTGTACACGTCCGTGTGTATTTTGAAATGTCCCCTGTGTGAGAAATATTCGCTTTATGTTCGTGTAATTTATATGGCTTCTGGAAGTGAATTACACACAGGAATTCATGTTATGTCGAATACTTCAGCTTCAAATACATTATGAATCTCAATGTTGCTAAGCAAACAAACTCCAGCTTAATATTCATATTTACTAATGAAACTTTCAACATCAGAAAGATTTTCATAACAAAATCATTATTGTACAGTTATCAATTACACTGACCTAAGCAATATTTGCAAATGCAATTATGAAACTTTCTGAACCATTTTTGTCATCGAACTATTTTTCAACAAAGATGTATTCTAAGAAACTGCAACTAGAAATTTATAATTATATATTTTATGAATCGCAGCATCTCTAAAAATGCAAAGACATCATAAGGTTGGAAGGAGGTGGAGGAGAAGGCGGCGCTCGTAAAGAAAGAAAACTTGTCGGCTTCGGGATTAATGCTATAGGTAAACATAAATCTTGCAAACAAAGTAAAACAAATGCGAGTGTGCATGGGATCATATGTCGCGGCGCATTGTAAATGTCACCAAACTGTAAACGTGATAGGATTGTCAATATGGTGGTGCAATCGATGCGAACGGAAAACCACTTCTCATACCTAAAAACCGGAAACGGAATATCTTACCGCTTTCATAAACACACACTCATACATAAAAGTGTATGTGCCGAGATGGATATACATGTGTGTGGCCGAATGTGGAAAAAGAAAGACTAAGGTTGCACGGCCGTTCTTTTATCTTTGCTTTATGATGGGATGGGAAACGTGGATGGAACAAGAGGGAGACAAGATCGGCGAAGACCCGAAAACGAAGAAAAAAGGAAGGGTTTAAAAAAGAAAGGACGGCGCGGAGTGAATTGCCGAAGAGAAAAAGGAGACAATACTTAACCCGTCTGCATTTCGGACGGGCCAATTACGAAACCCGCAAACAGGTTACAAATGGATCTGCGGACTTAATAACACGTGGTACGGGGAAAATGAAACACTAAACGTGTAATTATTGTGTATACTGACCATAAACAAAGGCCAACGAATTTCGGGATCGGAGAGTATTATTAATCCCTCACCCCCACGCTCGAATCTATACGAAGAAGCAAAGTCACAATAAATCATAGGATTTTTCATTACAATTTTTTTTTCCCAATCTCGAGCTGAAAATTTAAAAACATTTCGCTCGGAAATGCATATTTATGAAACAGAAAATTAAATTTAAAATACAGAAATTCTATTATATATTCAAGTGTTTTTGTTTCATATATAATTGAGTTGCAACATAACAATTCAATTATAATTTTATTTTAAAAATAATTTAAAATACATTTTTTACATTCTGTTTTAGGAAATTCCATATTATAATTAAAAATAATTAATTCAACATTTTTTTTATGTTCAACTTTAATTAAAATTAATATAATATTGAAACTAATTATCAAATTATTATTGGATGAAATCAACTTGTTCCATTTTGGCTATCAAAAGAATGCGACGAAAAAGCAATGATGACGTGGCAAGTTTATTTATGCATGCGGTGTTGGTTTAAGTTTATTCCAAGTAGGAGAAAGAAAGAATTGCTTATAATATGTTTACTTTCACGCAGCAAGTACTTCTTGGATACTACTCGAATCGAGTGAGATAATCGCGCCGTATCGTTTCATCATTATTCCGGCCTTGAAAACAGCAGCGACATTCGGTAGATAAAAATAAGAAATTCCATGCATTCTGCTAAACACAGCAGTCGGCGTTATAATTATTAATTAAATCCATAAGTCTAATAACCTGCATATGCTGCACCCAACAATAATATACACTTAATTTTCTTAATCCGTATTAACGCTCGTACTTTATTGGCGGAGGGAATAAATTGACGAGTCGAGGTTTTCTATAGAAAGGATTTAATTAGTTTACTTGCAGATCTTTAATTGACATACTCGCTGATTTGCAATATAATTTGTTATGCAATAGGTTATTTTCACGTCGTTTCTGCGTATTTATCTTATCAGTAGAACAAAGTTTCTTTTAAACATAGAACATAACAATTAGCTGTAATTATGATTTGTTAAATATCGATAAAATAAAAGTTTAAATTATATTTTTTATAAGATGGTAAAAAATAAAATACAATTTACTTATTTAACATTGAAATTGAACATTTCTATACTAGTTTTTTTTTAAATCTGCGACGGGCCGGATATAACTTATAGGTTCTGACCATATTCGACCATCACTAGGATGAGGATGTAAATTTGCTTAAATCAAACTCATTGGAATTTGCACATTAATTTTAATGTCAGTAACTCCTCATAACATGTTTTATTCTCAAACTACTGTACTTCAGATTTTTTTTATATTTTTCATAATTAAGCTAAGTTTTACAGACAATTAAGATAAGATATTGATTTTTTAATAATATGATTTGAAAAATGATAAACGAAACAATTACGAAGTAGCATGTATCTATTATGTATTTACGAATAAACTAGAGCCAATTAAATGCAATTAATAAATTATTTCTTGGGAAAAAAAAATAAAATCCGACCTAAATAACTAAATTGATCGATAATAGATTTTAATTGAAACCAATGTCGCTCGCTGTATTCCAGCAATAGCGCATACAAATAAATCCAATTAGCATATAAAAAATATTAGGATTTTCCATGTTTTGCAATGATGTCTGTTAATTGATCAAATTTACATAAATCAAATATAATAATTAAGTCAAAGGTAGAATTTCTAATAAAACGTTTATTTATTTCTATGATTTAATGAATATATTGATTTCGGTAGTGTTGGATTATATTTTATATCAATAAACAAATACAATGAATTGTCGGTCATTGACCTTTTATGATATTTATATTGTGAATAGTAATAATTTTATGAAAGTAAATATTTGGTAAGAGTTCTTCCGCTTGAAGTGAACATGTTACATGTATAATTGTGTGCGTAATGATATATATCGTGTATGCGGTTACTGTTTTAATTTAAGCTGAGATGGAACAGACAGATGTCTAGCAAATTGTATAGCTGAACGTTGCAATTGGACGTTTAACCGAATGTGAAAATGATATGCATTAATAAAACGTTTTTAGGGGGATGTTGTGAATAAATTGACTATCCGAAAATCGCGATATACTCCAGTTCGAATTCCGCGCCACCATGTGCTTGGTAGTTTTTCTTTTTATATGTTCTTCTTCAAACTATGTAATTTGCTATAATTATAGGACATTTCGTCACTATTTACAGTCACCGTAATTGAGTTAATAACTCTCGGCGTGCCGTGCCGGTTACGACAAAGTCGAGAAGAGAAACAGGATTACAAATAAATACGGTTCAGCAAAGAGCAGAAGGACAAGCGCGAGACTAGGAGGAAAGAAGAGGAAACTTGAAGGAGAGAAAGAAATGAACGAAACTCGACGGTGGTAATTATTAAATTACACGAAAATTCTCCGAATTAATTTTTGCCCTGATCTCGTTTACCGTTTTCTTTTATAATTCACACGAAATCAGGCCAATTAATCCTACTCTTCGAGGCAATGACAAATGGAAGCAGACACCGACGGACGGCGGGGAGTCGCACTCAATCGCGCGCATTATTTTAAATTTGCCGCGAAAATTTAAAGAAGCAAAAGTCCATTTTAGTGTCATAACCATTTGAAAAAAGTATTTTTAAATTGAAATTGAAAAACTTGTTTTCACCCCTGGTTTAATTTTGATATCGAAATCCTGTTTATGGACTAATATTTATTCTCACGATCCATACAATGTCACAGAGTTGTAATTCGTGTGCTCGAACATGTTGTGCATGAGGGTAAACGCAATTATGAAAGTCACTAATTACCGTGTGTACCTTATCCATTCAGGAAATTACGAAACACCGGAATGTTTTTATGTTTATTTTTTTGTGGCGTTCGTATAGCGTTTAGTTTAGTAAAGAAAGAAAGGTAAAAAAAGAAGCACTCGGTTTACTGAGAAATCGAGCGTGTGCAATCGCATGAAAACTAGATTAAAACAATGTATTGCATAATTTCGTGTAATATCTAATAGCGTCTGCCATCGGAAGCGTTTCTATGTGGGACGATAAAGATTTGCCGATTCCGTGAAATTTTTATCATCATCATCATTATTATTTGGTTACGGTATTCGTTGCGCAATAATCATCCGCATTGAACAATCGACGGTCGAAACGGATGAGTTTTAGCCTTTAACCAGTTGGTTATGTTTAATGTAGATGTAAATAATTGCCCGGTGATATCACCTGTGGTCGTTCTGCTAATCCCGTCGGCGATAAACTGAACAACAAGACTTTTATCCATGTTATACCATGGGTTTGCGCTTGTAACAATGTTTTAATTGTGGCTTATTTTTTTTGGATAAGATCGAGGATCCGATAACGATTTGACTAATTCGTGTGTATGTGAGGTAGGTCCAGTCTGTGAAGGTCTCGGACTCAAATTATGCGGTTGGATGATAAGGAATTTGGGATCATATAATGAAAGAACTGGTCAAAGATATTACGACGACCCCGGAGCCGAGTTCTGCATTGTTAACGAGTTGGAAACAAAAAAAGGTGCACGCCGGAGATGAAGAACAGGACCGAACCGGACAAAAAAAAATAGAAGGAAGAGCTAAAACCCAACAACCTCTGGGTAGCATTTCCATTTCATTCAGACATCTAAATTTTATATCTACCAAAGTACTGCGCCTGCACCAGTGGCGGAGCGGAACACGTTCCATTCCTTTGTTCTATATGTAACTCAAATTGGTCATTCAACTTCTTCAATAAAATCTATTTAAATTAGATACCGAATCTGTTCATTAAGAAAATTCAAATTTCGTATATTTTTTTATCAAAGTTGAAAAGGAATATACAAACTGATCATCGTAAATTTTCGTAAACTGTCAAACATTATTTTATGTCATTTGCTATTATTATTAATATTTCTTAGACAAGATATGATGACATATATGACACATCTGACAAGTATTCATTGCGAAAGTAGAATTACATTCTCCTTTATAGCTAAATTCCACATGCGTAACGTGTCCTAGAGAATTTTGGAATACTTCTACATAAATTCTTTGCAATTGAGTTTATTTTAAAATAAAAAAAAATAGATCTTTCTCAAACAAAATATATTTAAAACAATATTTCATAATTCTAATTAAATAACGTATTTTACTTCACTTGTATTATTGTTTCTTTTATTAATAACAATAAATCTAAATGGCATGAATCATTACTGAGTTTCTAAAAATAGATTACAATTTATATATACGATTCAGTTCACGTATATTATAAATAAATATTAATTATATAATTATACAAATATAATTTAAATATAGTTTTTTCTTTTTAATATATTAAGTAATCATATGAAATGGGTTATGCTTTTATGAGATTATGCTACATGAAAGTTTACAATATTTCTCTGAAACAAATCAAATTCATGGAAATATCGTAGATTCCAGATAAACATAATCGTTAAAACGTTCGATTCTAAATGTTTCTATTATAGTATAATGCATTTATATTATTCCAATATGTAAATCCGCGTTAGATTCGATGAAAACATTACATACAAACTTGTAAATCAATTCAAAGTCTATAAACTTATCATTGCGAATTCGACAGTTATATAATGAAATCAATTTTAACAATATTTATTATAACAAAAAATATTAATATTAAAAGTAATTATTCTCAAACTATAATTATATTTTAAATAATAAAACCGCAGAATAAATTGTGTAGAAACAATGACGCATTTCTTTCACGGATTCCGGAAACTACTTAAAGTTGGAAAGAAACGCTTTTACATTATTCTGCATTTAAATATTTAACTGCAATAAAAACAGTTTTTCTCTATTCTCTGGTGACGATTTTTTTTTAAATGTTGGAAATTGATTAAATCACGGATTCGCTGTTGCGTGTAAGAGCAAAAAATTCACCGCCGCTAATCGATTGGATTTTTCCCCAGTTCGGCCTTGGTCTACAAAAATCCCAAATATCCGTGTGATTCAGCGCTGGCTTGGAACATGAACGGACGTGTTTCTGTTTCTTCGCAGGTAAATTTCTTGCAGACGCCGGCACTGCGCGGCCACTCCTTTGACAAAGCAGCTTCTTGTACATAACATCCCTTATCTACGTGAACGTTTCAAGTGTCAGCCACGAAACTATGTCTCCGACATTAAACATAATGTTTCCAGTACTTCGTTGGGAACGAATTCACGCCGGGTTTAATTTATTCAAACGGCTTCATCAGAAAATAAAAATAAGCCAAGAGCGGAAAACGCTTCACTTGAACATCATAAATTTGATGCAATGCCAAATTTCGAAATGACAAATCATCTTTCGAACCATTTATTACAGATTTGGCACTTCCTGGTCAGAGTAATCGGAGTGAAACAAATATTAGACATCTTTCGATCAAAATTTAACAGGTTTTTTTTTCAAGCGTACGTGACTTTTGAAGCATTGCCAATGAATTCGTTAGCAACAGTGAGATGGTAAGTTTCAATTTCCCATGTCACAACAATTTACGTTAATTATCGAAAATATTATCTAAGAAACCACAAGAGAAAGAAAACAAACTATCTACTGTAATCTGTAGATTAATAAACGTGGTTAAACCGAAAACAATATGTTTTTGAATAATCATATATTTTCTTAGACAAAATATTATTTAAAACCACATTTTTTAAAATATAAAGTATTGTTAATAGATCAATCGAAAAAAATGAATTAATTGGAAAATAACAGAATTTTATTAAAAATATTATTCTCAATTTATTTAAATGAATTTATTCAAAATATTAATATTGCAATTTTTGCGATAAGCGAGATAAAAACATTACAAGTTGTTAATCAAATGTTTAAAAATAGACACGATTTCCTAGAATCCAATTCTAGTTTAATATTGTATAAATGTATTGATGATTCAATCCGTGAGGATCATTGAGTAAATACAATACAATAAAAATGGAAAACGTAAACATTGGATGATGATTTAATACGTGAATATTTACAATCACGTAATATTTACAAAATTATAAAAACAGTTTTTGTTAGTAAAATTGATTTTCAATATTATTAAGCATGAAAATATAGTAGATTTAGATGTATTAAAAAAAAATTAGAAAATATTCGAAGAATCATTTTAAAAATAATGATGTTTTAATGTTGGTTTAGGAAATGCGCATAGCCGGAAGACATTAGTTGGGATGAATAGATATTCTTGGAAGTGTTTATAATACTGTTATTGATATTCAGAAAAAAATGTATTTTAATCATGGATTTGTCTGCGATAATTATTGTAAGAAAATTAGGTTGTTTGACAGACAAATAATTTGATTTAGTAGAATTTCGTTTGTTTAGCTTTAGACGATTCTGGATGAGTAAGCTTGAAACTATCATTATTTTTATGACCCAGCAGAATGTCCGATCCAATTGTATGGTAACTGAAGTATCGGAAGGCACATACTTTGCTTCGACCCAGTGCCCGTTTTCCATTAAATTACATACTTTTCTGTTACGTTCTGTTCGAACAAGTGCGCATCAACCTGAAATTATACACGGAACGTGTGCGGCGTTGTTTATTTTGCGTTTAATGGCATTCCTTCGGCAAGGAAGAATTAATATTTTAATAGCAATAGCTGCGCTCGGTGTAACGAAGATGGGAGAATCTCACCAAATAAGGTTTTAATAATGAATTATTTGAGCGGCGCGAATGTGCTAATCAAACACTTTGAAAATGTAGGCGTCTGTAATGAATTAAGAAATATGTCCATGGAAGATGGAAGGAAGTTCACATTGAATTTCATGCAAATATGCGCGTCCACGTAAACCTTCGATGTATTTTATTGCATCGCCGAAGCATTTAGGAGAGGCATAATTCCCAACTTCTGTTGCATGCAAACTGCTTAAGCCATTGAGAAGGCTCGCGACCGACCATTCGACTTAAGTATATGCATTTACATTAATTTGGGTGCTGAAATGCACATGCATGTTTCATTCACAAATATACTACTATATTCCAATAATGGCCATACATAATATCTATACTGAGGAGGAAGAGAATGGTTGATGGAGATGTTAGCAATGCTACAAATAAGTTTTTCTTTTGTTTTACCATTCAACGCTCCGGTATCCTTTGGCACAACAGTGAAGACCTTTGAATTTGCCTACGATTGCGAATTCTGCGAAGGTTGTCTCTTTGGTGAACTGCATGTATCCATCACTTGAGTTATAAGTGTTTATAGAACAGTCGTCCTCGATGCAGAGTGCCGTCCTGGAAAGCACGAAAAGCAGGAACAATCTGGACACGATGTCACGGCACGCCATTGCGAATGTTCGGAAGGAGTTCTTATGCAAAATCACGAGTTGATGCAGTTTATTAGCATCACAAACATAATATAGGATAAAAACACACTACTAGCTGCAGGAGTCGGAATTTCTAGTATCTCATAACACGCTCTTCTAATACGTAAGCATCGGTCGGGTCTCGGTACGTTGCGACTACTCCGCCTAGCACTCGCAGTCAAACTGAAGTGAATCTTGAAAGCACGGTCGACCGCTCCAATAGTATCGTTGTCTCGCTCTTGCACTCGCTCGCTCCCTACCTGTTGTTCGCGTGTCTTCGTGCAGCGCGTTTTGCCGAATTTCAGGAAATTTATTACCCAATTTTAATGTTTATGTTCTATGAGTCAACTTTCCTAGTACTAATCCGACCCTTTGTTGTTCGTCCAACAAAACGACTAGAGAAAATTTGACATGCAGCCAAAAAAGAAGCAGCTCGTATCTCAATTTGCGCGAGCTCCACAGAAAATCTAATTTATTATAATCCTACAAGTATTTCATATTATTTGTAAACATTCCTTTATTTATATTCATATTTTAGCTAATATCATCTTAAACTTCGAACATAATATTTTATTTATAATTTACATAATCACTCAGAAATAAATTAAGTATTAAAAGCTCTTTTCTTGTTTATTTCTTACTAAGTAAATTAAATACTTTTGTCTTTATAAAAATATTCTGTTTATTTTTGAAAATATTATTTTCTGTTCCATTTTATTATAATCCTACAAGTATTTCATAGTATTTGTAAACATTCCTTTATTTATATTCACATTTCAACTAATATCAATGTATTAAATATCTTAAACTATGAACATAATATTTTATTTATAATTTACATAATCATTCAGCAATAAATAAGTATTTAAAGCTCTTTTCTAGATTATTTCTTTTTTTTTTTTTTTTTTTTTTAATTAAATTGGAGGCATCGACATCTTAGGTCATTAGCCTTTATGGAATCATAAACGGACTAGAATCATTATACATACAACACATACGGACACATAGCTCACACAAAATAAATAAGCAGGTAGATTAAAATTGATAAATAAATTCAGTCAGAATAATAAAATTGGTAAAAAGTCTGTCAGAGCGTGATAATTTAATAAAATTGACAGGATAGACAGTACATAACGGACTACATGTTAAAATTATTTAAATAAACATAAAATAATAAATAAACATCTATCGTCACTCAGTCATAATTTTAGTAAAAGACGTGATGCGTGCACAAATAAAAGGACAGACTCGATGGACCTCTTTCTGTTGTCGAGATCGACAGCAAGATCTCCCCGAAGACCCGCCCCTACGCGCTCTGCCCCATATTTGTTGCACTCCTCGAAAATGTGCCGTACCGTCAATGGGACGAGACAAGTCTCGCACATCGGGGCATCGTTGCCGGTGAGGAGGTGCAAATGAGTCAGGTTGGTGTGACCCACCCTAAGTCTGGTCAGGGCCACCTGCTCTCTTCTCTCAAGGACTATCGGAAACTTCCATGACTCAATGGTCTTTTTAATCTGGAATAATTTATTGTTCAGCGCCTGCCACTCAGACTGCCACTCCAGTTGAGTGCAAAGAGTCACATGGTTCCTAACGTCATCGGGTCTGTAGAGGAAGTCGGGATTGACGACACCCCGTGCCGCCTCTCGGGCAGCGGTATCAGCCAAGTCGCTGTCACCTATTCCCATATGTGAGGGTATCCACATAAACCGAATCAGACTACCCCGGCACTTAAGACGATACACCGTGTCGAGGACCAACTGAATGAGCGGATCTCTCGATTGATAGTCCAACAATCCCCGAAGAACACACAGCGAATCGGAGCAAATTAAAAATGATTTCGTAGGTGAATCGACACAATACTCTACAGCTCTCCAAATCGCGTCCAGTTCCGAAGAGTAGACACTGATGTTAGGCGGTAACGTCCAGGAGTGAGCATCCCCTGCCAAAGCTATAGCAGACCCGGCGCCCCTGCCACCAACCGATCCATCCGTGAATATGATGGATCCGTCTGTATTGTTAGTCATCTCCTCAAAGATGGACATATAGGTAGCCGAAGTTGTGGTCCTCCTGGGGAGCCGGTGCATGTCCAGACACACATCAGAATGCAGGAGCCATGGAGGATACTCGGAAAACCCGACATGGCGCATTCTAGGCAGACGCAAGTTCAGTCTTTCACGCAGCTCACGTGCCCGAACAGCGACAGGCCTTGTAGTCGTTGGCCTGCGTGCATACTCTTCGTATTTAGCAGTGCCTGTAAAAATGGAGCTGTTGCTATGCTTTGGACTCGACACCATCGCCACCTCATACCGCAAGAGAAATCGGTTACGCCTAAATGCCAGAGGTGGTAACCCAGAGATGCAGCAAAGACTCACTGAGGGCGACGTACGAAATGCCCCCACTGCATACCTAATCCCCTGAGTGTGGATCGAGTCGAGCAATTTGAGGGCAGATTTACGTGCTGAGGAGTATACCACACATCCATAATCAATCCTAGACAAGACCAGGGCTCGGTACAGTGATAACAGCACGTCGGTGTTCGCACCCCATTGGATGTGTGCCATACATTTCAATATATTTAGCGATAGTCTGCATTTTGTTGCTAGCTGCGTTATATGAGTTCTGAAAGTCAGTTTTTTATCAAGTGTCATGCCCAGGAACTTGATATGATTTACACACTTTATGGGTGATCCCCCTAGAAAAAGTGCTGGATCTCTATGAGGTCTTCTGAGACGGCAGAAGTGCAGACAGGATGTTTTGGCCTCAGAGAATCGAAACCCTCTCCCTCCAGCCTCCGCCTCAACGGTGTTAATTGCTTCTTGCAGCTCTTTGGTAATAGAGGGGATGGTATCTCCCACTGCGTAGACTGCGAGATCATCAACGTATAGGCAGCAATTGATCGTCGGCTTCAAGGATCCCGCTAGGTCATTGACAGCAATCGCAAACAGAGTAACACTCAGCGTCGACCCCTGTGGGATGCCATTCTGCAGCGAGTGCAGCCCAGAGCAAGATGATCCGACGCGAACCCTGAACAGTCGCCGTGCGAGGAATGATTTAATAAACAGCGGCAAGTTACCCTTAAGACCCCATTCGTGCAATTTCTTGATAATTTGGTAGCGCCAAGTCATATCAAAAGCCTTTTCGATGTCAAAGAAAACCGCTACCATATGCTTTCTCGATAGGAAAGCATTTTGAGCAGCGTTCTCGAGACGGACCAGATGGTCAACCGTCGAGTGCCCCCTCCTGAACCCCGCCTGATATTCCGCAATTAGTCCACGGGACTCCAGAATCCAAGTGAGTCTGTTATTAACCATCTTCTCCAACAATTTGCTCATGCAGCATGTTAGAGAGACCGGTCTATAGCTGCTAGTCCGACCTGGGTCCTTCCCCGGCTTCAGAATGGGTACGACAATCGCTTCTCTCCAGGTCTCTGGGTAAACACCCTCCGACCATATGCTATTGAATATTTCCAAGAGTCTGTCCACCCCCCACGGAGGAAGTCTACGAATCATCTCATACGGGATTCCGTCCGGCCCGGGAGACGAGGCCCCGGACGGGTCAAGGACAGCGGACAGCTCGTCCCGAGTGAAGGGCACATTGTAGTCGCGACTGATGCCGCCCGAGAAGTCAAGCTCCTCCTCAAGCGCCGATCTGACACTCTGGAAGGAGGGCGCATAATTCCCGTCCCCACTTGCCGCGGAGAATTGACCAGCAAACACCTCAGCTACCTCAGCAGTGTCGGACAATATGTCCCCATCATGACGCAAAGTGGGAGTATGGGTTGGGCGTGGATTGCCAGAGATGACCCCCACTCTCCTCCAAACCTCGGAAAGCGGAGTTGCGGGCGTCAGAGACGAAACATAGGTCTCCCAGGTCTTTTTTTTGTTGGCCAATATGGCTCTGCGCGCTTCAGACCTTCGTATCTTGAAGTTAATGAGGTTGAGGGTTGTTGGATGTCTTTTAAAGAGATTCAGAGCTCGTTTCTTTTGTATCACTAAGTCCTTGATTTCATCGTTCCACCATGGGACTGTACGACCTGTTGTTCTCTCAGAGGTTCTCGGGATATTGAGTTCCGCTGCACGAGTGATGCAGCGGACCAAGTCCTCCAGAGCCTCGCCCGTGTTGTTTGAACGATTAGGAAGGAGCAGATCACTGCAGTAACCCGCCCAGTCCGCAGAATCCAGACGCCATCGCCTATTTACTCTACGAGAAGTCCTGGCTACTCCCGTCGAGATCAAGATGGGGAAATGATCACTCCCGTACAGGTCGTCGAGAGGAGACCATGTTAGAGTCGGGGCCAGCGCAGGCGAGGACAAGGATAAATCTATCGACGAGAACGTGCCGTTAGATGCACAGAAGTGAGTTGGCTCTAATGTGTTCAATAGAGTCGCATCTGACTGGTCAAGCACGCTCTCCACAAAAGCTCCCCTTCGACTCCGAGATACAGACCCCCATACAGGGCTGTGGGCATTAAAGTCCCCAAGAAGTATATACGGCCTGGGCAACTGACGTATGAGGTCAAGAAGGTCGCCCACGTCCCAGTCAGCATCCGGAAGATACAGGCTGCAAACCGTAGCACGAACTGGGTGCTCGATCCTGCAGGCAACTGCCTGGACATTCGTGGTTAAAGGGACCTCGCAGTATGGAACATTTTCCTCCAAGAATATAGCCACACCTCCACGCGCTCGTTGGCGCGGAACAACATCCCTGCGGATCTGTACATATCCATCAAGCCTATACGTCTGCCCCGGTCTAAAGAGGGTCTCTTGCAGACATACGCAGAATGGAGTAAATTTTTCAATTATCATTAGCATTTCTTGTGTATGAGCTGCGCAACCATTGCAGTTCCACTGAATTATGCTTTCCATCATAAAAGTTTTAGTTATTTAATGTAAGAATTAATAAATAGATAAAATTAATATAAATAAGGAAATGCAGTGAATTAAATAAGATGTAAATGAAATAGATAAAATCTGGTGTAAATTTGACTAGATAAGATTAATTAAGTAGTACGAGTATATGAAACGATGAAATAAATAAGAGATTATAACAGAATAGACTAGATATAGCAGTTAAAAATATGATTTAAACGAAATAGATTAGTGAATAAATAAAGATAAATAAATAAATAAGTAAAATAGACTAAAATAAAAGAAATAAAAAAGAAAAATAAATAAATAAAAAACTGAAGTGACCTCTACGCAGGATTATTAGAGGTCGTCTGGGCTTTCCGGGATTTACCCTTTTCCCACCCAGGACCTCTCTTCTTCAGCCATATTTTTCCGGTAGACTCCTTAGTCTCACCCTCCGTCTCGGTGCTCTCCCCGGATACAGGGGGAGAGTCAACAGCGCGTCTGCGCTTGCCAGTGTCCGATGGACCCGGCATCGTAAAAACAACATCGGCATCCGGCGCAGCAGACCCACCCTCGGCCCCTTCCGGAGTCGGGAGGTCCACCGCCCCAGGACTAGGCATTGGAGCACGATCCAAAGGTATCTGCAGCTCCTTTTTCAGTGCCTCTACAATAAGCGGGACCAGTGCGGCAGCAATATCATTCATACTAAATTTCCCAGTCGTTGCAGCTGGGACCGGCGATGAGGCTATATGTGCGTAAGACGCATTACTAGAAGAAGAGACGATCCTCTTCTTGGCTTCTAAATATGGAATTCTATTAATTGTTTTTATTTTCTGAATTTCTGCCTCTTCTATATATTTCGGACATTTGGAATATCTGGCCGAGTGATCTCCACCGCAGTTGACGCACTTTGGCGGATCCTCGCAAGGCTTTCCCTCATGCGGAGTCTTACCACATACACAGATATGTGCACTTGTGCACCTTATGGCGTTATGTCCGAACTTTTGGCACCTGAAGCATCTTAATGGACTAGGGATGTACGCTCGTACTTCGAGGTTATAAAAAGCAGCCTTTATTTTTTTAGGAATATTCGGCGTCTTGAAAGTAACTATGATCGAGGGGGTGTCCCTCAGTTCGCCATCTATCCTCTTCTTAAGCCTTCTTATTTCCACTACGTTCTGGTCTTTTAATTCTTCCAGTATTTCTTCTTCAGAACAATTTAGCAGGTCTGGACAGTAGATTACTCCTTTGCTAAAGTTTAGTGTTTTGTGCGGGATTACTTCGACTCCCGTATCACCAAAGGACTTTGTCGTCATTAGTCTATCCGATTGTTTGTTGGTATTAACTTCTACTAATAGGCCTTCCCTTATTTTTTTTACAGATTTCACTTCTCCAATAATTCCATAGATGGTTTTTGCTATTATAAAAGGATTCATCTTATCAAAGCTGCCACCATCTATTTTCTTGATGATCAGGAACCGGGGTTGAAGTTCCACCGTCTCATGATCAATTTTCTTTGTTCCCGTTTTTTGGGAGGCGGGGACCTCACTTTGGTTTTTTTTATTTTTACTCATTTGGTTCCCACGAGTAGGCTCGGAAAGAGACGTCAACTGCAGCAGAGCCGGCTTACCACAGCAAGGCTAGTTACGACCGGAGGTCGCCAGGTATCCGGAAGCCACCGTTCAAGACCCACTATTGCAGGGCCATGCGCCTTTCAGCACGGTACGGATGACACTTTAGGTTTCAGATTTATTATTGAGGTTTACTCCTCACAAAAAGAGGTAACTGATAGCGGCGACGTTCTAGTTTTGGTTCGGTTTTTATGAGCAGGATGTTTTTATACGCTTGTCGATTTTTGCACTCCGTGACGCTGGAGTTTCATCAAAAGCATGCATCCTCAGTGTCGTTATGTGCCCAAATACAGATTTCTCTGATCTTTCTTGGTAAGTTCTCCCCATCTTTACGGGCCCAAGAATAAGTACCACTGTGCTACAAGCTTCCGGAGTGATTTTCCTCTAGCAAAATCGAACCAACGTCGGGAGCGCACAGAGACACGTGCAACCTCCTCAACGTCTCAACCTCGAGTGAGTGATTATTTCTTACTAAGTAGACTAAATACTTTTGTCTATATAAAAATAAAATATTTTGAAAATATTAGTTCTAATTTAATCCTATTTTAGATACAAATTAGCCTGATAATGATTATATTCATAATTCATGAAAAAATGTATAACAAAATTTAAATAAACTTAATTTTGTATTAAACAACTAATTCGAACTATTGCAAGATTAGTGTTTTAAGTTAATCGTTTATGCATAGAATGATGGCTTCTAAATATTATTAAAATAATTGTTCAAGTGAACCGATTTTAAAAATAAGCATTTATATTAAATAGGAATTCCTAGTAAGTGATTTGACTCAATCCGATTTATAATAAAATCTTCCTTTTCGAAGAAAATATATTTTTTAAATCAATAAAATTAATTATGTTTAATTATTATTAATTTAACGAACCGAGATTTTAAAAATTTGCTTTAACCATTATGTTTGTTTTGCTATAAGAAGTAATCATTAAAAGTTTCATCGAAATCGCTTCACGCATTCAAACAAAGCGAACTATAAATTGATTTAGTCTCAAAATGTACGTTTCAGCTCGAAATAAACGCAATTTGCACAAAGATTTCGGTACTGTAGCTTCTGTTCCACTGAACCGATTTTAAAAAATAAACATTTATATTAATCAGGAATTCATATTAAGTGATTTGTCGCACTCAGATTTGTAATAACATTAACGCCTGTGAACAAAATATTTTTTTAAATCAAGAAGATTTATTATTTTTTAACCATTGCCATTGTGTTAGTTTTGCTTTAGGAAGTAATCATTGAAAGATTCATCGAAATCGCTGCACGCATTGAAAAGATAAAAATAATGTTTGAGCCAAGCGAAGGATAAATTGATTTTGGCTCAAAATGTGCGTTTCAGCTAGAAATAAACGCAATTTGCACAAATAAAGTACCGTAACTTCTCTTCCAGTGAACCGATTTTTACAAATAAGCATTTATATTAATTAGGAATTACTTATAAGTGATTTTACGTAGTTAGAATTTTAATGAAATCATCCTCATTGAAGAAAATATATTTTTTTAAATCAATAAAATTAATTATTTTTAAATATTATTTAACTGAGATTTTAAAATTTTACTTTAAACATTATGTTAGTTTTGCTTTAAGAAGTAATCATTTAAAGTTTCATCGAAATTGCTTGACGCATTCAAACAAAGCGAAATTGATTTCGTCCCAAAATGTAAGTTTCAGCTCGAAATAAACGCAATTTGCACACATATTTCTGCGCTGCAACTTCTGTTCCACTGAACCGATTTTAAAAAATAAACATTTATATTAATTAGGAATTTATATTAAGTGTTTTGTCGCACTCAGATTTTTATAAAATTAACAAAATATTTTTTTAAATAAAGAAAATTAATTATTTTTATTTTTTTAATCAAGCAAGATTTTAAAATTCAGCCATTGTGTTAGTTTTGCTAAAGAAAATAATCATTTAAAGTTTCATCGAAATCGCTTCACGCATTCAAAAGATAGAAATAATTTTTGCCGAAAGCGTGCGTTTAAAATGTGCGTTTCAGTTCGAAATAAACGCAATTCGCACAAAGGTTTCGTTAATTTTGGATAAAATTACTAAGCCAACTCGCTGTTATACTTTTAATTAAATTTCCATACAGAAATGATTAAAATAACTATAATTTATTATAAACTTGTAAGTATTTCATGTTATTTGTACACATTCGTTTGTGAATCTTTCTTATTCCAATTTATATTACTGAAAAAGTGAAAATTGATGATCTTTGAAAGTAGCTTTAAACATTTATATAACAATATTGTTTAAATAAAATTTGAAAGTGAAGATCTTCGTTAATTTTCGGATAAAATTACTAACTTGACTCGCTGTTATTCTTCCAACTAAATTTCTATATAATTAAATTATTTAAATAACTCAGATTTATTATAAACCTGCAATTATTTCATGATATTTGTACACATCCGTTTGTTAATCTTACTTATTCCAATTTAGACTACTGAATAAGTGGAGGATGATGACCATTTAAAGTAGCTTTAAACACTAACAAAATTGTTAAAATTATAATTGTAACGTGTAGATCTTCGTTAATTTTCGGATAAAAATAGAAACTCAACTCGATGTTGTTCTTCTAACTAAATTTCTATATAAAAATGATTTAAAAAAATTCTGATTTATTATAAACCTGTCAGTGTTTCAAATTATTTGTAAACATTCGTTTGTGCATCTTCTTATTCTAATTTAAACTACTGAATACGTGGAGAATGAGGACCGTTGAAAGTAGCTTTAAACACTTATATAATAACAATATTGTTTAAATTAAAATTTGCACGTGAAAATCTTTGTTAATTTTCGGATAAAATTACTAAATCGACTCGCTGTTATTCTTCCAACTAAATTTTTATATAATGAAATTATTTAAATAACTCTGATTTATTATAAACATGCAAGTATTTCATGTTATTTGTAAACATTCGTTCGTGAATATTTCTTTTCCAAATTATACTAATCAATAAGTGGAGGATGATGACCGTACAAAGTAGCCTTAAACACTAACAATATTGTGTAAATTAAAATTGTAACGCGTAGATTTTTAGATAAAATTAATAACCCAACTCGCTGTTATTCTTCCAACTATATTTCTATATAGAAATGATTTAAATAATTTTGATTTATTATAAACCTCCAAGTATTTCATATTATTTGTAACATTTGTTTGTGAACCTTTCTTATTGCAATGTATACTATTGAATTGAAGTGTTTATCACTTATATAATAATAATATTTTTTAAATTAAAATTTTCACGTGAAGATCTTAGCTGTTATTCTTCTAAGCAACGCATATCTCAAATTGTACGAACACGACAAAAATAATATTATTCTATAGGTATTTCTTGTTATTTGTTATTACAATTTTTTTTGTTTCAATTTACATTATTGAATAAATGGAGGATGACGACATTTGTAAAGTAGCTTTAAACACTTATGTAATAATAATATTTTTTAAACTAAAATTTTTATGTGAAAATCATTATTCATTAAATTAAAGTACTAATCCGACCCATTGTTGTATATTCAAATTATCGACTTTTTATAATTGAAATGTAATCAAAAACGAAACATCACATATTTTAATATACATGCGCTTAACAAA
This sequence comes from Nicrophorus investigator, assembly GCA_963457615.1. Taxonomy (NCBI): domain Eukaryota; kingdom Metazoa; phylum Arthropoda; class Insecta; order Coleoptera; family Silphidae; genus Nicrophorus; species Nicrophorus investigator. The sequence continues at coordinate 27,357,113 of OY735140.1, forward strand.
AATAATCTGATTTGTTGAAATTCTATATTTCATGTTGTTTGTAAAATATTCATTTGTGCATGTTTTTAATTCCATTTATCGCTAACATTTCAGTTACATTATAGATCGATAATGATAGTAGTTTTCAAATAAAATCTGCATGCAAAAAATTCTTTAAAAAATATAAGAGAAGAACAAATACGTATTCCATTTAATTTAGTTTAATTGAAAATTATTTATATAAGATTAAGTAATCATTATAAGGAAAGATTGAATTGTAATACGAAGAATTAGTGATATCTGTGTTTATTATATTTTTATCTATCTATTATATTTTTATCTATATTATGAATGTAATGATACTATTGATATAGTCAATAGTATCATTACATTCATTCTAAGTTTATTATTTTTAGTATGATTTTCTCAGAAAAAAAAACTAATACATTTATATTAGTTACTAATTTGTTAAGTGATGTTTCGTAATTACAAACTACATAACACATATAAAGAGGAAACAATTAGGTCTGAAATTCAGCAAACTAACTACTTGGAAGAAAATCAGTACTATTGCTAGACACAAACTATTAATATATAAATCTATCCTCAAACCGTTGTGGTCTTTTGTAATATAGTTGTGGAGTTCATTACGTAGAAATTACCAACGCATGTCTCCAATAGTATTTTATATAATGACTAACAAATGGAAATACTTAAAAGTATAATTAAAAACTTTAATGAAATCTACAATTACACCAAAATAAACTATCGAAAAAAGTACCAGTAAATTAAATCCAAATATTCAGACTTAAAAAGTTTAACATACTTAACAAATAGATTTAATTGAATCATATTGTGTTAGATAATATATAAATGGATACTGTTGACTTAATCTACATGACAATTGTACCGACAACAAATTTACTTATAACATCGTTTTTGTGATAGATTATAATTAAATGTTATACCAAAAAATATTTTATAATACTAAAACTATCTTTAATATTCAACAAAACAACTTGTGGCAACCTTCATATCACATATTTTATCTTACATTTTAAATGAAACGTTCAATTTATGATGAGAAATAAAAAAAAAAACAATATAATTTAAGTAAATTTTTTTTTATCATTTTTTGCACGTAATATACAATCGTTAGTAAAAAAACGCTTGTAAATATACTCAAATTTTGTATATGACCTTGAAATATTTTAGTTTTCACCACAAGTTGGATAAAATATAATAAATTTAAATTTATATTATGTGACGTTTCATACTGTTAATGAAAACTTAAATATTATTAAATATTGTATTATTGTATTGTATTAATTAATACTTTGGATTTAAATATTGTTATATTCAAAACACATATAAATACTTATTCTTTGGTAACTGATTAATGATACGTGAAATCATAATAAAGTTTGTAATAAGTAAAAATGGATTAACTTTTATAATTATTTATAAAATTTAACTTAAGTTATGTATGACTACAGGAAAAAAATAATATTGAATTAAAATCTTTTGTTCACAAGAATGAATAAAAAGTGTTAAATTTAATAAAAGATACAGTTTTTTTCAATTTAAGTATTTAATACAGTTTCCAATTTATTTCAAGCAAGTAGACAACATGCTAAACATTACTTTCAAGTACTTGAATTGTGTTTGCAACATCTGCAATAACCATATGCATGAGAGTTCTAATTTTGAATTGTAGAAGTTCACTACATTTCCGAATTTTTATTCTATAGAAACCATGTCAATACAAAAAAATTAAATAACTGGAATAATAAAACCAAAATACTAGTTATAAACTTTAACTATAAAAATATTTATTTGCAATAAAAAAATAATATTTTTCAGACAGCACGAAAATAGATACTGCGCCACAAATATCTTGATTCTGGTTGACAACTGATTAATATTCCACAAACACACGAGATTTGAGGTTGTGATAATCATAGAAAAGAAAATCAAGAAGAAACAACCCCAAAATCTAGATTTTCTCTGAGATAAGATTTTTTTTGACAATGTAAATAATAATCCCTTTTTCGTTGCGGTTATCCGAATTCTAGGTAGTATTTTCTTTGTCTACGTGGAATAATCACAGTGCAATATTTTGTTGCACACATCTTTATTTATTTAGTTATTATTTCTGCAATTATTATTTATAAACTTTATTTCGTCACGGAACAACTCACAAAAATCTAAAATCGTAATGATCCAAAAAGTTACTTTTTCGTAGTTATTAGCAGAAATTTATTTTTAATATTTGCCTCTTTTCTTGTTTTCCCTAATATCATATTATATTCGTTAATTCCATTGTTCATCATATACTATTGTTTATTCATATTTTTAAAGTTAGAATTATATTTTTTTAAAGAACTAAACATATGTATATAAATTTCATTGATCATCCGCATATGTTATCATCGTAGAAATATGATAAAGTGTTTAATGGTTATAAAAAAATAAATATAAAATTCCCACTGTTTGCCACAAAAGTAAAGTTTTAATTACCAAAGTAACTGTAAATTTATATATATTTCTTATTATTATGATACATAACAACACCGTGACTCAGGCGTGTTAACAACATGAATTTAAGTCATTAATTATGTAATTGTTTATAATTACAAAGAGAAAAACAGAACTAGAAGTAGTATAATAATTTTAACGTAAATAAAACCTTTTCGAAGTGAATGAATCATCGAAACTGACATATTCTTTGAAGGTTGTATCGTTTGAACGTACGCAATCTAAACGCAAGGTTTCAACCAAGATTATAAAATAGGATATGAGGAAATGCGGAGGAAATTGAAGTGAAATAAAATTTATTATTAAAATCAAATACATTTAATATTGTTATTATCTAAATATTCGAAAAAAGTTTAAGCTTTACCAACACATTTATGTTATTGCCAAAATATATTTCATATTAATCAAAATTGGTATTTACCCTTTTAGCTTTATATAACATGCCCAGTATTGTAATGTTATCGAGGTAAATTATTGATATGTTGCTGTTTACCAGTCTCGCATTTCCGTATTTAATATTCATGTGGTAAAATGGCGTGCAGATCAGGAATTACTAATCACCTGAGTCGCGATATTTTATTCAATGATCGAATGGGAGAATCGAAAATTATTGCCGTAATCGTTGCGGCTTGTGCATGTTTATGTAAGAATAAAAAAAAAGTGGAAAAAAGAAAACACGAAGATTTTTTTTGCGGTGGGCGTAGTTCGTAATTCCCCATCAGAATTGAATGCGCTATGTGCGTTATTATAAGTTTCCCAAAGACACGTAATTATTTTAAACCCAACCTATTGTAAATTTAATGTAATAAGACAATACCTCCAGCTTCGATTAGTCCGGTTTAAAAAAAATTCTTTTATGCATAAATAATCTTTTTTTTAACATTTTTTGTATGTATTTAGTTTTTCAATTTTTCAAACGAGGTATTGCTGTGTTAGAAGTAAAAATAAAGTAAGAGTATAAAGTTTCAATTTGATGAGATTCGTGTATGCTGGATGATGGATTATGGGAAGTGGATATTTTTATTTTTCAGATAATCGTTGATTAGATCCTTGATGATGGGAGAGATTGCCTCGGATATTTCTTCCTTGTAATCGTTTATAATGGCTCCGACGTACGCATCCAGCGTTTTCACCAAGCCCTGGCTGTATTCTTCGTCGTTCATGAAGCCGGTTAAATTAAACTGAAACCCAATAAAAAGAAAACAGAACTCAATCAATCCATCTTATTATATACATTGGCACTGTAGAAACCGATGTAAATTACCGACTAATTGGATTCCGACTTCTCGGTATTACTATTCTGTTTACGTAACGCGAACGTCGCGTCCGCTAATTGTAATTTTTTTTCTTGTACGTAAAGAAAGAAGCCACACGCGGCGAAAGGACCGCGTGTTTTCCTTAATCTGATTGGCCTACTGTACTGTTGACCCAGCGCAGGATCAGATCCATGAATTATGTAATACCGAAGCCAAACAAACTTATTGTAAATACTTCGACGCAGTACGCCCTTCCTAAAATAACCTCAACAATTGCAAGCTTGAAACCGACAACTAAACTTTATTAAATCTCTAACGAAGTCAGCAATTCTAGGAACGGTCATTCTCGTTGAGAAGGTACGTTTCGTTATTATTGAAGTGCTCATTGTTCGGTCATCGATACAAACGTTCTTCAAAGCATTGACACACTTCATCCTCTTTTTTTTTTGCTGTTCATTCCTCTTTTATTGTGCCGATGCCCCGTCGCGATCTTCACACTCTTGTTCAAGCGAAATAATCGGTTGAAACATGTTTCAGGTAAGCAGAATCTAGGCAAAAATTGCCACCTTTCTGAAAGACGATAATAACTGTACCATAATAACTTTCCCATGTTTGCTTTTATTACCGTTAACGATTTCAATTACAGGCAGCAATTCATGATTACACTTCAATTACATTCGATATAATGCGATTCAGGAAACGTTCAGTCGTTACCTTTTTCGACTGAATTTCGTCTTAATATCACAGCAGTTATTTTTTTATTTTACCAAAGGAAGTTCCATAAGCATATATTTCTTGTTTTCAGACAACAGTGAAGACGTCACCTGCCTTCCAAAATTTATGGCCTCAGCAAACAATCCTTCCGAGAAAAACGCATTTTCACAGGTCTGCAATTTAAAAAATATTTGTTTCTGGTTTTAACATTAATAATACTCGTATAGTGTGGGTAAACGTTTCAGCCAACATGCCGCACTGTTGGAAACTGGACTAATCTACCAAAGTAAAAAAATTACAACTTGACTGTATAAAGAGGAAAAATCATTTATGTATGAATAATATAATTTTGTATAATATTTTTTTTTTAATTTTCAAACTATAGTTAATATGTACCGAGTATTACTGTATTAATCTACCAAATAAAATAAACTACAAAAAATTGACTGTATAAAAAGAAAATCGATCATTTAAAATGAATAATATAATTTTGTGTAGTAATTGTTTTTTTCAATTAAAAATTAGTTTTTTTTAAATTTTCAAGCTATAGTTAATATGTACCGAGTATTACTGTATTAATCTACCAAAAAAAATAAACTACAAAAAAAAATAAGACTTGACTGTATAAAAAAAATCGATCATTTATGTATTATTTTGTAGTAATTTTTATTTTTTTCAATTAAAAATTAGTTTAAAAAAAATAAAATTATAGTAAATATATACCATGTATTACTGTATTAATTTACCAAAGAAATTAACTACAAAAAAAAACAAGATTTGAAAAAAACAAGTATGAAAAATATAATTTTGTGTAGTAATATTTTAGAATTAATTTTTAATTATTTTAATTGAAATCAATTTATTTTTAAATTTTCAAACTAGTAAATTTATTCCAGGTATTACTCCATTAATCTATTATAGAAAATAAACTATAAGACTTGACTGTATAAAGAGAAAAAAAAACGATAATTTATGTATGGAAAAATATAATTTTTAATTTTCAATTTTTATTTTTTTGAATTAAAAATTAGTTTTTATTTTTAATTTTCAAACTATAGTAAATATGTCCCAGGTATTAATTTACCACAGAAAATTAACTAAAAAGAAAAACAAGACTTGACTATAGTAAATGTATACCAGGTATTACTGTATTAATCTAACAAATAAAATAAACTACAAAAAAACAAGACTTGACTGTATAAAGAAAAAAAAAATTGGATCATTTGTGAAAAAAATAATTTTATGTAGTAATATTATAGAGTTAATATTTTATTGTTTTCAACTAATATTTAGTTTTTTTTTATTTTCAAACTATAGTAAACATATTTATTGCCACGACACAACCAGATAACAATTAAAAATGTATTTATGTAACAACAATAATGGAATAAATAATAAAATTATTCACTCAATTTATTTATAGAATGATCACAGAATAAGATCATGATTTTGTATGATTTTACCACATGTAAATTTGGTAACGTGTATATTTTATATTATAATCTTATTTTATTTGTATCAAATTGTAAAATAATATATAAATCATCTATTCAAGTATTATTTTCAAAAATAAATAAACACCCGGTATTATATTAGAAATAATAATCGTTAATTTCCTTATTTTTGTTAAATCCTAATTATGTTAATTTTAATTAAACGCGCACATGAACATTATATAATATTACGCATTTGTAATTTTACCTGAAACTCCTTATTTTTTCTGCCCACATATTTTATATTAAAGTTATGCATTATTTATAAAAACAAGTATTTTTTAATGAAACAGATATACTATTATATGATCACTATTAATAAATTTATTCTAAAAACAGTCATACTTCTTTTAACGAACGTTTCGTTTTCACAAGTAAAATAATTATAGCTAGAATGAAGATACGTTTTTTCATAATGAAAAACTTTTTTTCGTACAAAGAAAAATGAATTTACATTTTTAATTTCTAGAATGATATTTTTTTCTTTTTTACAATTTCTTGTCATAATTTGCGCTAAACTGAGCTTGAGGTTGCAGACTTACTAGAGGCGTTAGTCGTATTACTTTTATAAATATTAAACCATGTTAATATCAGTTAATGGTTATAATTTAAGTACAAATCAATAGTTACATAAATATTCTGAATACACGTATATTTCTTCATATTTTTTTTCAAAGAAGCAAATGCATTTTTTATTGATATTTTTTTTCATATTATAATTAATAAATCAAATGTATAACTATTATATTTATCGTAATAGAACCAGAAAACGCCAAACAACAAAATATTTCATATGGGTTTTTCTGCTTTTACCTTAAAAGCATAATAATGCTTCGAGGTTTCATTATATTACATATGACCTAAATACAAGTAAAATATCGATGCAACTACCAAACAAGTGATCCAATTCATAACAACTATTATTGGAATCAATGGGAACTCGTTCAATTATAATAATTATAATTTAATAAAAAAATTATTGGTAAGAAATCGAATCGTTTATTTTTGTCTCAAATATTTTAAAAATATATTTATTATTGTATCTTGTACCCAGACTACAAAGCAGTGAAATTATACTACAAACTACAGTAATAAAGCATTTTATAATATTGGCAGACATCATTTAAAATTGAAGAGATATTCAAGAAACCATATTAAATCAAGTCTAGTACGATGCAAAATTTATTAGGTCATATTTAAAAAAATACATGAAAATTCATAAGTTATTACAAATGAACTATCAGAGTAAAAAGTCATTAAGAAACTTATTTTCAACCGAAGAAAATCATTAAATATTTTAAAAAAGAAACAAAGTGTTATAGTAAATGTAATGAAGATATAATTTACAGATTAAGTATAGTAATAAAATAATAAGTATTCAAGTTGAAGTTGCTGACAAAATTTTTAATAGAATACTTTAAAATTGCCCGTCATGCAATATATTATATATGATGAAATACATTCATTAAGTATAGATAACATGTGTATAAAATTGATTATTTACATCATTTATTGTTGATTCAAGATTTAGAAAATAAATGAATTGCGTAATACGATTCAGAGAATAAATAACATTTCGATTTAAAAACAATTTAATGGAAGCAACATATAGTAAGCATTTCTAAATAAGGTATTAAAAAACAATCTGACGCAATTAAATGAAAAAAATATAATAATTTAAAATATATTTGTTATATAAAAATTCTATTTCAATGTTTATTAATAATAGAGAGCAGAAAGATCTAGGTCGATAGCCCTTTGGCCAGGTATATTTTTTATATAGAATTAATTTTTGATTGTTTTATATATAGATTTTTTTTGTCTTTTATTGCAACTATTGTTAAATTCATTTATTTCTTAATTATTTGTGTTTTTCAGTTATATTTCTTTTTTTTGTATTTTTTAATAATAATAAATGATGTTATTATTATTATTATTATTAATAATAGACAAAATTTATTGTATTTTTTTTATGTGAGATGCGCAGGGATTATGTGATTTCCATTTTATTTTTCATAGATACTTTCATAATAATATTTCATTTCTTGCATTCGTTCGTGACTCCCCAAGGAGGCGCGACTCCCAGTTTAGAAACCGCTGGTCTACATACAAAGGGCTATTGACCGCAGTCTTTCCGTTGGTACTAAAATATTTAAAATGCGAAATATTTATTTTGAAATTATTATTTTAAGATTTTTAATGCAAGATATTTTTTATCAAATTACTGTTCGTTATGGAAGTCGTTTGAATTATAATTTACATGTTCGTTTTTGCACTTATAACATTTAGTAGAAGAAATGTATCTTCATCTCAATTGCAGAAACGTCATATTATTGAAACAATTTCAACAGCTATTAAATTCATTTGTCTCCTCGTATATTAGTGAAACTCATAAAACATTGCAATTTAAGTGTACTAAAAATTGATGTTTTAATTGAGCTTTCGTGTTACTCTTGTTTAAAGAGAAAATAGATGGAATTTTATTGAATGCAGTATCAAAAAAATGAAGTTTCAATGTTAAATGATACAGCACTTGCAAAAAATATAATAAAATGTGTGTTAATATTACAATTTGAACAGAAAGACCTAGGTCGACAGCCCTTGGTCAGGTATATTTATAATATAGAATGCATTTTTGATTGTATTATGTATAGATTTTTTTTTCTATTGTAATTATTGTTAAATTCATTTATTTCTTAATTATTTTTAATTTTCAGTTATATTTCTTTTCCTTATTATTTTTTTTCTTTTTTTTGTATTATCCTGGCCAATAAATGATTTTATTATTTATTACATTTTTTTAATAAATATCAGAAAAAAATAAGCAATAACATTTGTTGAACAAAATTTTATATGAGAGATAAAATACAAATTAAAGACAAATTGCATAATATATGGTCAATAATCTATTGCTTATTTTATGATTATTGCAATAAATGTTGTAATTTTTATTAAAGCACTAAATAGTTTTACATTTATTACATTATATACAGTTTTTTTTAATTTTAGTGATTCGAAGAAGCAAAATATAAAACGATTGTTATATAAAAACGAAACTTTTTATAGACTTTACTTGGCTAATGCTCAACACAATTTTGCTGAAGAGTCATTAGAGATTATAATACAAAAACAGGAGTATATTTTGAAAAGTTTGAGCTTCGGAATGGATGTTTTTTGAGGTAACAAATATACAACAGATAAATAAATTTGTACCCCTTTCTGTTATCATGAAGTAATCCATATGAGTCAGCAATATTTTTAGAGCTAATAGTTATTTTATGGATATTGTTTCTTAAAAAAGTCCAATGAATCGGTTTTTGCTTGTGAAATGAAGTCTTGCAATCCGTAGTAGAAGCAAAGAGCAGATTGCAGACTAGAATATAATTGGATTAGAATATAAAGTAAATATGCTAATCATTCTTTTGAAGTACAAGAGAACATGATGTCCATAGAGAAAGCGAAATAATTAAAAAATCCTTCAATATTCAAATTAGTTGATGTTTCTATTTATTATTTTTTCAAAACTACTTTACATTTTTAATTTTTTAATAGGAGAGTATTGTGAGAAAACAATTTCAAAATGTAAACTATGCAACCAAACTTACTCTAATTATGATTTCCTCGTAAATAATTTGCATTTTAAAACGAACACATTAGAAAAAATATGCCGTTAATAATAACAATATTTATTGCAACAAGTTTTCCATTAATTATATAAGTTTTTTCTAAGTAATTAAATTTTTTAAATGATTGCGTTGTTTATTTCAACGTGTTGCCAATTCTTATAAATTATTTTAATTGTCTTAATTTAAATATTATATATTTTAAAGTTAATTATAGATATATAGAAATAATAAATAATTGTGCAGATAATAAATAATTGTATAAACTTATGCATAAATTAGACTTTAGCTTATATATTCAGGAAAATTATTATGAGTAAATGAAAAGTATTGAATCTCTGTGCAATTTATAATTAGTTAGAATATTTCTTTTGGTTTTATAAGAAGGATTCATTAATTAATACTAGTATCAATTTATAATGTTGTTTGAGAATAATTAAGTTTCGATGATTTCATATATACAGAATATAACTTATACTTAGAAGATTTAATTTAATCAAATTATTAAGAAAAATGTTGTTAAAATAAAACAATAATTTTGAATAATATAAATTTATGTTGGTAATTCCAAATTGCATCAAAATTTATTCCTATTTAACAAATTAAACAATTTGAAGAAGAAATTTTGATTTTCATCTTATAATATTAATCTAATTAATTGTTGTAAAATATAATTCAAACGCAGGACAACTGTAGCCCTTTGTACAAAGACTACAATAAATGTTGTCTATTTTGATTTTCATCTTATAATATTAATCTAATTAATTGTTGTAAAATATAATTCAAGGGCAGAAAGACTGTAGCCCTTTGTACAAAGACTATAATACATTTTATCTATTTTGATTTTCATCTTATAATATTAATTTACAATACTTAATTGTAGTAAAATATAATTCATAGGTTGAAAGATTTGTAAGTAAACTACAATAAATTTTGTCTATTTCGATTTACTAATTGTAATAAAATATAACTCAAAGGCAAAAAGTCCTATTGTGTATTAATAAATTTTGTCTGTATAATTCTTGAGCTTTTAAACAGAGAAACGTAAAAATTATTTTTTTAATCTCTCCGACAGTATTTTAGTTATGCAACCCAAATACCCTATATTGAAATTATATTTTTTTTCTTTCTATATATTCTCATTTAAGCATTCTACTCAAACATCCATATAGATTATAGCAAAGTTTAAAAAATGTACAATTGAATGAATTTCGAAAATTAGCGATTTCTCTTCTGGAAAAAAATATCTTAGTTTTCCATAACAATTTTGATTCCTCTGCAGACGAAGTTAATTGATTCACTCTTACCCATTAAGTCTCCTGTTATTCCGTTTTTGTTATGTAATTTTATGGGTGTTGTAATAAATACTTTTATTGTAATTTATTTTCTAAGATTTGACGTAATTTCATTATTTATATATCCAATGTTATGCATAAATTACTTTGATTATATATTACGACATTTACATAAATTTTCATTAGAGAAATGGTTTCGGTTTTCAAACAATTTAGTGTTTTAACATCCTTTAAGTTTAGAAACCGAGGTTCCATTATATTAATAAAATTAAAATGGTTTTGACTGCATACCTGAGCTAATCCAATAGTTAGTGCCAATTTCAAGTCCAGTATACTAATCTGCTTCGCAAAAGATATTTTAACATATCCCTCAATCTCAGCGTCGGACAATTTTGCACTAAAATAGTTAAAGAAAAATTAAAGAGGAAATTATTGAAATATATATTTACCTGGCTTTTCCTTTACCAAAAATTGGTACAAACTGAAAAAGTTTTCCGGTTCCTTCATATTCGGTTCTGGCATCAATTTCCGGAAATAATATGGTAAAATTTAACTCCAATTCGGCAATATCCAAATTCAAGAAAGTAGCTATAAAATCTGGTATTCCTGACACAACAATATTGGATGCAGAAGCATTAGTCCTAAAATACAATAATATTTAAAATTATATTAATTTTATGGTAATTAATGGAATTATGTAATTATGTAATTTATCTTACGTAAGGATGTTTTCCAGCTTCAAATTAACATCGGTATAGTTTAGTTCGTATGGATCAAAAGATGGTAACCCAATAGCGGGATTTCCATCCTTCAATGTTTTCTTCAGGTCCTCTAGAGTTTGATTAATTTCATTCTCAAAAATTCTCGAATTGAATAGCTCAATGAACTCATCTGAATAAGCGTGTATGAAAAAAAAAAACAACAGGTGATACTTTTTTTTCGTTCGATAAGATTACCTTGGAGATTGTTGCTTGCGTAAGCGTTGGAGGCAAGCAGGATGGACAATAGAACAAGGAGCATTGTATATCCGATCAGCATCCGATCAAATTTTCCAATTGTAGATACACTTGTTTCCCCGTTATCGAACCGGTGATTTTTTTGATCGAATAGAATCTCACAGGTTTTCAATTATCGGGACCAAAAATCATTGCATTTTGAAATGCCCCCCACGTGTTCACTCTCGAACAATTATTTATAAATGCACTCGAAGATAAGTGTTTCATGCAAATAGCTCGAATGCACATTACAAGTAACGTGACTCTCGATAAATTCATTTCGTAATTCACTTTAAAGAACACGATGAAAGGATATTATAACAATTTATCCGAGGAAATCGACAATTCAAATGGAAATTTAATTATTAGATACAAACGGATAGTCATTAAATCTAACTTACAAATGTCCTCATCAGATATTAAATCTATTTTAAACTAATTGAAAATATAATAGATAATTAGTATTAAAAAATCATCTATTTTTTTGACAATTTTACGATTTTGATCATGTATTCAATCAGTGAACTGATTTTTTTTGTATTATAGGAAATTAATTGATACTGAATGAACAACTTATTATTTCAAGTTTACACTATTTACAGGTGATCAAAACAACTTAATTTAGATTTTGCGATAGTAATAATACCGAGTAATATTATAAAAACACTAATAGATTAGGATAGAAATTGGAGCAGGTGGTTCTAATGATTCAATATGTCGATAATCTAGAATTATGTACAGTAAACAATTTCTTAATGTACATATATATATATTTGATTATAATATTATAAATTTGTAAGTTTATAAATTTAGTAAATGTTTAAATATATTTTTTTAAATTTTATTAGTTCATTATTTGAAAAGTTTTAAAAGAAACATAAAATTATGGCATCATTTTTTTGGGATGAAAAGGGAATTTTTGTTAATCTTGATAATATTGTTAACTCGCCAATAACTTTTATAGCTTGGATGGGATATACTGCCACACCCATCATATTCACCAGATCTGGCATCTTCTGATTATTATTTGTTCCGGTCTCTACAATTTTTTACTTCAAATGAACAGGTCAAAAATTATCTGGATCAGTTTCTTGCCAGCAAAGCGTGGAATCTTGCTATTGCCAAAAAGATGGCAAAAAGTATTGGACCAGAATTTTCATTTAAAAAAGAACGAAATTACTTTCCGAACAATCCAGGAATATTATACAAACCTGTTGGATTAAATGGATTAAAACAAAATCTGATTATTATTTGTTCCGGTCTCTACAATTTTGTTTAGATGGTAAAACCATTACTTCAAATGAGCAGGTCAAAAATCAATGTTTTGCCAGCAAAGAACAAACATTTTATGAGCGTGAAATCATGCCATTTAAAACAAAACGAAATTATTTTCCGAACAACCCAGTGATTAATTAAGAATATTATACAAACCTGTTGGATCAATTTGATTAAAAAATAGCGAAAAAAAAGTTGGGTTTTGCTTTCAAAACTTTTTAAACTGTCCTCATATATTAGAAAAGTTGTTGTTAAATTCTATTAGATTTATATAATTTGAGCAATTTATGTGTATGCAATATTTTGTTTATACAATTCTAATAATAAATTCAATTGTAATTCTAGCAAGTATGGAAAGTATTGAATTTGGAGAAAATGTTTATCTACAAAATATAAATGGTTATAAAAATTTTTCGGATCAAAATAATTCATATGTATTAATAATTATTTACCAATTATTTTTATTCTAATAGCAAATTAGTATGATAAGGTTGTTTAAGTTATAATATAATATAATAAACAAGAATAATTTGTGTAAATCTTTTGTATATATTATAATAAAGTTTGAAATATATTCACCGCTTTACACAAAACTTATTACCGATAATCAGTTAACCGGTTATACCGTCCAATATGATTAACGAAATTACCGGTTTCACAACATGAAATTACAATATATGGTTATAAAAACTATTTCTGATCAAAATAATTCAAATGTATTGAAAATATATTTTATTCAGTAAAAAAAATGGTTTAAATAGTTATTTACCAAATATTTTCATACTAATAGCGAATTAGTATGATAAGGTCGTTTAAGTGGTTACATTCCCTTATGGGTAATACAAAAAAAATGTGTAAATCTCTTGTATATATTATAAAACAATAATACTTTTAATACAGCTAATTGTACAATGCTTGATGCTGATGTTATCTATTTATTTATTGTTAATAAAATATTAATTAAGACAGAGACTTGGTATAAGAATTAATTTTACATCATCTTGATCAACGCACAAATCCAGAATTTCGGAATGAGCATTAAAAGAATAATTATAATTAAATACTAAAACTTATGTGTCTTTTATTGAACATTTAAATATTAGACTTCAAAAATGAAGAGCTAAATGACTCAAATGAATCGTCTAAAAGTGGTATAACTTTGGCTATTAAGCAAAAAAATGAAGAATACGATGTATAATGTTTAAAGTTAAAGTTTTTAACCACCTTCTGCCAGTAAAATTTTAATAATAAAGATACTATACAAATATTGCTTACTAAGAGGTAGTACGAGTGTAGTTTGAAATGTTCTGAAAGGACAGTAGAAAAGGTGTTTGTGCAGAAATCTAAATTTGGGATGAAGAATTTTGAGAGAGAAGATAAATTGGATTTTTTGAAAAAATCTAAATGATAGTCAATTTGGGTATATAAAAGATCTTTTGGAGTGTTGTTTGGATGTTGGATTTTGGTGAGGATAGGAAGGGCATAACGCTCGGATACTGAAAGGCTTTTTAGGACGGGATTTTGGCATTGGGAAAGTGGAGGGAAACCGTATTCAAGGATTGGATTTGTAGATGGATGTTTGACATTTAAAGGACAAATAATTAAATATAAAAAAGGGAATAAAGTTAATAATTTATTACTTTTGTTATAAACAATTTTCTAAATATTACTAAAAAACTATTTAATAAGAAAGCTGAATTTATCAATAATGTACTTGCTAAAATCAATTCAAAACTATGTAGATAATAATAAGAAAACAGCAATAAAGTTACCTTTTGAGAATATTAGTTAACACGGTGATAGATTTTCACTATATGAATAAATTTAATTTATTAAAGTGTACATCTTAATATCGCTTGAATAGTTTTTGTTGTGTTATTACATTTAAAATTGAAAATGTATCATTTAGAAAGTGGTACGACTTGAAAAACTGTTTTCTTTAATTTATAAAGTAAGGTTGTTTAATAATACACATTATTAACAAAGTAATAATTCTATAAATTATTTTCAACATATTGATAAGATTTTTTATGAAAAACTGTAAACCTTTTAATATTTTTTTTATAATTAAATAAGAAGTGCTCTTTTATTATGCATCCACATTATTATGAAATACAAAATTGTTTAAAGTTATTTCCTAACTGTAACGTTACCTTATTGTAACGTTGCAAGTGATAAACGGTTGGAGGAATAAGTTGATAAAGAGACATTGAGTTGACAACACTCTTGAGCGAACGATTAAGAGTTGTCAGTGATCCCTATAGGAAGACGGTTGTGCGCTCCGAAGATTGCAATCGCTCTGAAGAAGAACGAGAAAAAGTCTGGATTTGGCTTTCCAAGTATTAGTGGGCTTTTGAAGATAGCCGAAAGGTAGTGATTTCTTCCAACTTAAATAAAAGGTGCCCAAACATTTAGCCCGACGTCCAAGATACGATAGATCATAGCCAACATCCACTTCTTGTT
This sequence comes from Nicrophorus investigator, assembly GCA_963457615.1. NCBI lineage: Eukaryota > Metazoa > Arthropoda > Insecta > Coleoptera > Silphidae > Nicrophorus > Nicrophorus investigator. The sequence goes on from OY735140.1 coordinate 27,372,744, forward strand.
ATATCATCTTCATTAAATGATAATTACAAAATGCCTAAATGTGACTAAAGGGCTATCGACCTTAGTCTTCCCGCCATCGTATTCTTAATTTATAACTTATATGTCAAAATTTTATTAGGAAACAATGTTTATAGTTATAAAGTTTATTTGTGATTTAATTTCTCAAATAAAGGAAGTAATACCCAAAACCCAAACTCGGCCCGACGTCCAAAATTCGATAGATCATAGCTAACATCCAATTCTTGTTATATCATCTTTATTAAATAATAATTACAGAATGCCTAAATACTCGTATTCTTAATTTATAACTTATATGTCATAATTTTATTAAGAAACAATATTTAAAGTTATAAAGTTTTTTTGTGATTTAATTTACGCATTAAAACAGCCGATTATTAAATTATTAAATAAGATTAAATAAAATGTATTTAAACTATCGGGATTTAATCTTAATACCTTTATTGCTTTATTTAAAAATACTTTATCATTCTAGTATATTTACTTTAACTATCGACTTACTAATTCTTACATGCGCATCACTATCATTCTTATTAAAAAAAAAACTATATTCCGCATATAATTTGTTTACACCTAAATTATGATGTAACTTATGTTGAAATAAAATTATTAATAATATTTATTATGTTGTAAGAAAATCTACCGACTGAAATTAGTAAAGATACTAATATTATGGTTATTATATATCCAAAAGTAAAATTTTGTGTGTTATTAAATTAATTATTTTAAAACTACAAAATTGTATATAATGTACGTAAATTAAAATGAGTATTATTTAACGATCTTTAATTATTAATTGGTTTTAATTCGAATCTGGCCATCAGAAAGATTAAATTTTAACCATAAGCTTCTAACTATCTTCAGACCGGTTAATTAAGCAATTATTTAGAGTAATGAGTAATTCTTTCCTATAGGCGTAGACGCTTGTTCTCCTCCTATGCTTGAGGAAAGCATACTGATAGAAATACTGTAGTCAGGTAAATAAGTATGCTCAGGAGATTGAGGAAAGGTAAAGGTATTGGTGATATTATGGGTATTATTATTTTAATATTAAACCTTTGATATTATTAAAATAAATGGACCCATGTGATAGACTAAGAGTTTTTTGTGAAGATTGTGCCAAAAATGGAAAAAATCAATCTCAGTTTTATAACGATTTCGTATATTTTCAGACCTTTTTTTGCATATATTATCAATGTTCGGCATTACTACTTTCATAAGTTTATGAGATGCAATTATTGCATTTGCTATGGTGAGTATAAAGGTTTATTATTAGATGGAGAAGTTTTATCAATCAAATCAACTTTAACAAAAGATTTTGATTCCGATTTTGTATCATTAATTTAATTATTTTTAATTATTTTATTTAACGATGGATGAAATCGGTGATTTTGAAATAAAAAACACCATATTTATAAGAAACGAGTAATTTTCCGAGATTTTGCTATATCAGCTACAGCTAATCGACTCAATAAGTTTGTAGGATGTAGGATAAAATAACAACTCTTGCTCAAGAGTGATAAATTCATTCCAATGCTTCTTTAACATTTCGATACCTTTTACAAGGCCTCAAATAAGCTTCAGTTTCGGCAATTACTTCTTCATTGGAGTTAAATCTCTTTCGCTTGAGCATTCTTTTTAGGTCTGCAATGAGGTAGTAGCCAGATCTGGAGAATACGATAGATGGAGAAGCAATTCAAAGTGCAATTCCTGCATTTTTGCCATCGTTTTGATCGACTTGTGACACGGTGCATTGTTTTGGTGAACAAACACATTTTTCTTCTTCATTTGTGGTCGTTTTTTTGCAATTTCTTCCTTCAAGTACACCAATAACACCATATAATGTTCGCTATTGATGGTTTTTCCTTTCTCAAGGAAAACAATGAATAAAATTCCGTGCGCATCCAAAAATACAGAGGCCAAAACCTTACCGGCTGACACTTACGTTTTTGACTGCTTTGGACGGCTTTCACCCTTTGCTTTTCACTCAGCTGGCGACCAATTTGACTCTGGAGTGTAGTGGTGGATCCAATTTTCATCCATTGTTTCATACCGCATGAAAAAATCTTTTTTATTTCGCTTGAACAACTCCAAACAGCGCTTGGAATCATCAATTCGTTTTTGGTCCACTGTGAGTAAACGTGGTACCTATTTCGAACATGATTAAATGTTCATGAAAAATGATGAATACACTGCCTTCTGATATCTTCAGGGTGTCAGCTATCTCAGGCAACTTCAATTTACGATCGGCCAAACCTATTTTGTGGACTTTTTGGATGTGGATGTTTTCTGCAACAATTGCCGATTTCGGGCGACCAGAGCGTTCAGCATTATTTGTGTCTGTACAACCACGTTTAAAATCAGCAAAACATTTCTCAACCATTTGTCTCAACGGATAAGAGTTCCCATAACACTTATCAAGGCATTGTATTACTTGAACTAAATTTGTTTTGAAAATTGCAAAAGTAGCGTCACTAAAACCACTGTAACTTGTGAACTAAACGTCTAATGCGTCGTCTAAATGTTGGTACTTCCTAAAAATCATATGGATTTGTCGATAGAGGCGCCATCTATTTATTAAGAAACAGTCTACATCTATTGTTAATATACTTCACTCATAACTTTTTTACCTTGTAATCAAATTTTAAAATATGCCAGTCAATAATTTTATCAACTTGTTAAACTATATGAAAGTAATAATATATTTAATTATTTATTTGCACATATGCATTTTAGCTGTTTGTTTCTGTCTATCATCATACATACAAATTTTTATTTTATAATTAATTTTAAAATGAGATTTCTTAAATATAAATGTTTCATTAATTATTAATTTTATAACAAAAATGCGGTTGATAATATATTTTTTAATCTAATCGACATTTTACCGGAACTAACCTTTCCTAATCGAAGGTTATTTTTCTGTAGATTACAAATGCATAAATTATGGAAGTACGTATTGTTCCACTTTAGCGACTCAATGATATAATTTCTCCACTTCTAAACGTAATTAATAAAGTATAAGTGTATAGTAAAAATACATCTGTTGTTGCTGAATACAGATACAAATGTAATTAAAACTGGAACATGGATGGTGAACTAGAAAAAAATATCTTATCAAGAATCTTGTAATGAAAGATGATAAATTTGATGGTATAAATAAGAGCTTGTGACCAATTGAAGTCACATTTGAAATTGGTTTTCAAGTGAAACGATGCGTGTTTTCGCTTTGATCTTGGCTGTTGCCTTTGTGCAAGGCGCAGTTGCAATCAACAATCTCCACTTGTTCAAAGGTATTTTTTTATCATTAACTAAAATTGTAATTATTAAAATTCCTAAATATTAATTGGTGATTGTTTAGGATTAATCAACAATGCTGATCCTCGTGGTTTGGAACAAACTGTGAACAATACTTTGGAATGCATAAAGAAAACCCTGATTGAAGGTGATGAAGAAATTGGAGTCACAACATTCGTACCATTGTTCATCGAAGAAGCTGCTCTTAATTTGACTGCCCTGGATTATGAAAATATCACGTTAGTGTCAAAATAAAATCTGCAAATTTACACAGTTTATTAATATATTTTCTTGATTTTAGCGGAATTGTCAACTTGAAAGATTTAACAGTCGAAGGAATTCCAAACTGGTTGGTTAGTCACTTGAAGCTCAAAATCACCATCATCCCAATTGGAGTCAAAATTGAAATTAACATGGAATGGCCACAACTTGACTTGGTCGGCGAATACGATGTTGAAAGCACCGCCCTTGGACATGAAATTTTGGGAGCCGGAAAGATCGTTGCTTCTGCTACCAAATTTTCTTTCCAATTGAATCTTCACGCTTTCCTAGAAAAGGACAAGCTCAAATTGAAATATTTCAATTTAAGGCCAGCTATTGAAGCTGCTGCTGTAAGTTTTCAAATGAAATTATATTAATTCTGTTATTTTAATTATTTTATCTTCATCAGCTTGAAATGGATCAATTGTTCGTGGATGGTGAGGAAAAAAGCGAAATTATCAAGGATTATGCCAGCAAATTGCCAACTTTGATCTCAGAGAACATTGATGAAATCGAAAAGAAGATCGGCGAAGTTGTTATGAAATTGGTCAACGGAATGGCCGTAGCAGAAGAAAACGAAAAAGAACCAAGCGTAATTCAGAAACTTTTGGACAAATGCTTGAAATAAATCTATTCTATATTGGAATTATTATTAAATAAATAAATGTTATATATATTCAAAAATAATATGGTTTTCTTGCTAAAAAAAACGATGAATCAATCAATCACCTTAATCAAAATCCATGCAACATCATTTTAAATCTTATCATATTTTAAATTATACAATTTTGGTATAAATACAGATGACAACATGAACATTACAGACAAATAATTAAAAAAATGTTATTTGAAGCGACGTTAATTCTTGCCACATTTGGCGGAGTTCTATCATCACCAACAGGTAAAATTATAGTGATTAATAAATATGTACTAGTTCTTGATTTATTTCAGTCGCATTTAGAAATGCTAATCTCTTCAGTTTCCAAGATGATATAAACAAAACATTGGAATGCGTTAAGGAAATAATGAAAACTGGAGACGAGAACATTCCGTTGCCCACTTTTCAACCATTGGTTATCGATGAAATTACAGTGAAGTTGCAAGATTTGGGTATTATGGATGGAAGGTAAGTTACGTTTTTTAAATTATAATTTTATTATTTAAATATAATTTCGTAGTGGTGGATACACTTTGAAAAAATTGACTATAGCCGGTATTCCAGATTGGGAAACCACAGTATTGGATGTGGTGATTACAATTGTACCGATTGGTACAAAAGTTGATGTTACAATGAGATGGCCGGCTTTTGACTTCGAGACTGAATATATCTCAAATTCGACGGTTCTTGGTCACACCGTTACTGGTTCTGGAATTGCGAAGGGTTCGGTTATTGCATTCGGAATTGATGTTCATTTATACGCGCTACTTGCAAATAATACAATTACTTTGGATAGTTTTAGCATCAGACCTTACGTTAGAGATATTGAGGTAAGTCAGAACGATGTACATTAAGAATGTTAACAACAAAAAGCAATTTCAGCTTCACATCGATGGTATGTACATAGATGGCGTTGAGAGCAGTAAAATTGTGGAAGAAGGAATATCGCAAGTGCCGCAGCTCATCGAAGATAATATTGATGAAATTGATGAATGGATCAGTGCGGTAGTCATGGATTCAATGACAAATCCTAATTCGGAAATCGAAACGAAAGAAATTATCGAGAAATTGATTTTATTGTGTCAACCTTAGCTATATTTTCAGATACCGAAATAAATTTATATTAGCAATATATTTTTTTCACTTAAATCCAATATAATTGTCTAATTTTAATGAATAATTAAAAAAAAATCGGATTATGGAAAATTAAAAGTAAAAATGAATATAATTAAACAACCACTCATATAATTACGTCTCAAGAAATTCTTTGTTAGTCCATTAGTAAAGGTATTTAACAAATACAGATACTATTATCAGTAACTAAAATGACGATAATATTTGGGATTACATTTTTGTTTGTTCTGATTCAACTTTCCAAATATAGGAATTCATAACGTAACAAATCATTTTCAATAATTAATTTAATAAACATTTCGTAGACTACTAATCATTATTTTAAAAGATTTATATACTGTAATTAAATATATTTCAAATATGATAAATTATTTACTTCTAAAAGAAAATTAAAATATATAATATAAAGAAAGTTGCACAATCCTTTCTGTACTTTCTGCAAAAGTATTTCTTTTTTAAAGTATATTTTTGTTCTACATTTTTGTCTTATCAGACAAGCATTTTAATGATTACAGCAAATTTTATCATTTTTGTCATGACTCAATGCTTCTTCAAGGTTTTTAAAGCTTTTATAACAGTAAGGAAATATTGCTCCTTTATAATTTCTTCTTAAAGAAATTGAAAGAGTCAAATATTTCATATGCAATATAACTATATCATTTTTTCCATATATTATATTTCTATCATATCTTCAAACATGAGTTTATATTTAAGAAAATTATTTATGAAGAACATGAGATTTGAACGATTATTAAAAATTAATATGTAAATACACGTAATAATACCTATAATAATTATGTAATATTATTAATAATTACAGAAAAAAGTTATAAATTAATATTATTAAATGAATATGTTTTAGTTATCTGATAATTCTGCTATAGTAAAAATAATTATTATTTTATAATTTGTTATTTACCTATTAAGAATCAAATAAATTTGCATCAACAAAATGTTTCTACCTCAAATACACTAATTTACTAATAGATAAATCTAATTAATAACTATAATACAACATTTACTATATTACTGTACTAATATGTATTTGGAATTTATTTAAAAAAAATAGTTGAAAAATAAGTAGCCGAATTTCTATATAAGTTTGTGAAACAATAAATGAACAAAAATATTAAAAATCTGAAAGAAAAAAGAAAGGAAATCTAATATTATACATATGTATTTATACATATAAAGAAGAAATAAGAAAACACAAATTACTTCATATTTCAACTCCAATTTTCCGAGAAGAATAAGATGTATAAGAAAACACAAATATCTATAATTTAAAGTATATAAAAATAAACTCTTATTAGTTGATACAGAAATGCAAATTCTGAATGAATAAACTTATTTAATGTTACAAACTTGTCCCGAAATACAACACTTTTCTATATAAATATTTATTTAATTATGAATCCACATGAACATTGATGAATGGACTAATTAATTATATTACTTTAAATAAACGTTTTCTAAAAAATGTGAGTGAATAATTTTGATACTTCTTTTATCTTTTACGCAACTTTTAAATTTCATCATAGATTTATCAGATTTTTAGACAAAAACTTTATGTGTTTTATACAACTAAGTTTTTTTTGCAAAGATCTGAATAATTGTGAATACTACAGCCTATCTTCAACAAATAAGGTAATAAAGGAGATATGAGATTTGACGTTGTCGTGATGATAATTCTGTACGTTTTTCCTAACTTTAATTCGTCAAGATTCGAGTAAAACTCGAATTTATAGACTAGTTATTTGATATGAGATCATAAAACATGATCCTTTTGAATCTCTTTCTACTGATGAAAATTTACTTTTGGGTTATATTGGTTAATTTCGTTTATCCCAAGATTTTTTACAGTCAATATTTACTTCCAAAACGGTTAATTACGTGAAACCTTCGTGGATAGTAGATGACTTGTTTTAATATCTTTATTAATTCACGTGCCTATTTTTACGCTGTTCTGAGTAAACGAGATTAAACAAATTAAAATTAAGATATATGTACTGTCAGAAACTGCTTGTGACTTTAGGTGTTTTTCTGTTTTTGTATTCTATTTTTTCCTGATCTGTTATCGTTTTCTATATATGATTGTTCTGTGTGTTTTTTTTGTTAACATGTTTTCTTTTATCTGGTTAACGTCGTATGGTTATTTTCAAGCAATGTCTTGATTTAATCATCACTGGTGGTTGGTATATCTAAGAGTTGTTGGTCTTAATAACTAAAATCACAAAGTCCAAACTTAGCGAACCTCTTGCTGTTAAAGCACTTTCTTTATAAAGAGTACAATAATATTTATTGCTTGAATGGCATTTTTGTCTTTCAGTTAATAAGAAAGCATTTAGTCTAAAATGTGTTGTAAAATTTTGTTTTCTCTCATCTTTAAGATAAGTTAAGATGCTGTGGGCTAGCGCCTCTCGGTATATAACGTCTGGCGCGGATAAGATCTCTTTCCTCTTTTCTCTCGCGTATTCGGTCTATAATACAATCATACTTGCTCACTAGTCTATGTTTACTGAAACTTTGTTTACTTACTTAATATACAGTTTAGGAACTGATACTACTTATTATACCTAAACCTATCCGAATATCCTCATATATCCTCGTGGCGAGCATCTCCATAAGATAATACAAAACTGATACAAATCGATAAACTTATTGTATTTTTAGAGATTTTGCAATTCAAATTATGTAATTATTGCATTAATTATTTTTTCTTAATTTTTATAGTTTTATATTGGTGGAATCATATATGAAAGTGATGGCCACTTCAAGACATTTTCCAAAGAAAAACCCGCTCATAACATAACAAAAATTTTGGAAATCAACCTTACCTCATCTTATGTAAAACATGATTTCTTTTCTTAAAAGCATCTAAAATTAATATCAAAATCATGTATTTTTCTGAATTTGACACAACGACCTCAAAATACAATACTTCTTACTATTGTTATTTTTATTAGTTATAAAAATAACAATAAAGACTTGGAATTTAAGAAAAGTTTTAATTCTTTTTATTTATATTAAATTTAGAATAAAACAGTCGTTTTATGTAAATTTTATATACATCTACAAAATTATTAAAGAGTATTATAAGTAATCCTATAAAAATGCACTTTGTAAAAAAATAAAAATCAAAATAAACTTGCCATAGACTTGCTGGATTTGTGGTATCAAACGTAACCAAATTATTGTTTAACTTTTATAAGTTAGAAACATTAATTACTTGATAGAGAAGTTAATTAATTATTTTTATCATGTGATAAACTTGTGTACTTATTTGAATGAACACAATAAATTATGAATATTTTTATCATATACGATTTATGAGACAATGCTTTAGTGATTAAATAAATCTAAATCAATTATATTAATTGCATATTTATCTACTATCATATTTATTTATTATATAGATTACAATAATATTTTTTTTTAAGAAAATGACGAAGAGAAATAACAAACAATTAATGTTTAAACTTGCGTTTAAACATTTTTATTTTATTAAAAAATATGAATAAACTAGCGCTAATAAATCTAACACGAGTACATAAATATTTGCAAATAAAGAAAGTAAATATTATGGAAAGTGAAAATGAAATGACGTAAATTATATTAATATTTGTGTTTTCAATGCACGAAATTATTTGTTTGATAATAATATTATTTTTATGAAAAATATTAAATTTAAAAAAATTAGCAGTAGGATATAATATATACAAAAATATTTGATATTCACGTAAAAATGTGATATAAGACTTATTTAGTTTTGTAAGCTTATTATGTAATATAATGTTATTTTTCGTTGACATTTTTAATGATTATAAAAGAAAGCAATACATAATTATTTAAATTTGTTTAAACTATGTTCTCAGCTGGTGAAATTGCATAAAGTTAAAAACGTGCGTCTATTGTGGTTTTGTAATGAGTCACATCACAACATGACCTTCTAATATTGAGAAGCAACTACGCAGAAACAGAGAAGAAGTGAACAAGTCAGCAGTTAAAACACTTTCTATGGGAGCGCAGTACGCGCTTGAACTCGCTAACATAAAGAAATTAAAAAATATACGCATCAGTGAAAAATCATGCAAAATATAGTAGATTATGCACTGAATAAATAAGATAATATTGAATGTAAACACATTTCTTATTGTGTTTTTTTTATCTTAAAACGATGAATTTATTTTAGAAAAATGAGATATCTAATCTAGATTCTTTTATGTTATGATTTTCACTATAAAAGCGCAGTGGTTCAGTTAATTCATCAGTTTACAATAATGAAATACTTCGTCTTGGTTGTCCTCGCAATTGCCCAAAGTGGCTTTGCCTACGAGAAAGGTTTCCAATCCTTGTTGGGTAAGTTATTTATTATTTAAGGATAAATTCTCGATTTTGCTAAATTGTGTTTAAAATATTTAGTTTACTAAATCTGTATTTGTGTTTAGAAATCGAAAACAATGAAGCCACTGTTTACGCCTTCGAGAACAAGATCAACCAAACTCTGGAATGCGTCAAGGGAATCTTGTTGAACGGAGATGAAGAATTGGGACTCCCATCTTTAGATCCGTTGGTCGTCGATGGTGTTGAGAAGGATCTCGGAGAACTCGGAATCCCCACCGTCAGGTATAATTATAGAATGCAGGTTGTAATATCCAGGATAATTAACGTTTATATTATTGCAGCGGACACGTGGCTCTGAAGAACTTGAAAATGGAAGGTATTGCAGGATGGAAGACCACTCACTTGAAGGTTACTGTCACCATCATCCCGATGGGAGCTAAAGTAGAAATTACCTTGCTCTTCCCCAAGGGTTCCCTTGTAGCTGATTACGACATCGATGCTCAATACGCTGATACCAGTGTTAAGGGTACCGGACATGTCGCTGCCAGTCACGTCGACTTCCAAATCGCTGTTAAATTGCACGCCACTCTGAAGAAGATTGGATTGAAGACCCTCAGTATCGTACCATCTTTGAAAGACGCCAAGGTACACCATCATCAAAATATTTTAAGTTTCAGTCTCTCTAAACATATCCTTTTGCAGCTTGAATTGGGAGAGATTTTGGTCAACGGAGAAGACAAAAGCGGAGTCGTCACCGACTTTGTTGCTAAGCTTCCAGCTGTAATCCAGGAAAAGCAAAAGGAAATTGGAGAGGCCTTGAGCAAAACCATCATGGATGCCGTCAACAACGCCGAGGAAGGCGGATCTGGTGCTGGATCTGTCATCATTGATATCATCAAGAAGAAATGCCCATTCTAAATAAGTCATTATATATAAACTATATAAATTGTAAATAAAATATTAACGTATCAATAATTGAACATTAAAAAAATGTGTTTTTATAAAATTCCTTCGCATATCATCATTATTTAAATAAAAATTGAAATACATATATTTTCCGTTTTTAAATTTTACTTTAAAGCCCGCGGCCCTTTCCATCTTAGTGAGGTTATAGATTTTTTTCAAATTATGAAATTATTATTAATCTGTGAAGTTACCTTTATCGCAAATTATATTGCAAATAAATTAGAAGTAAAAACTTATTTTAAGAAATATTATAATTTGGAATAATTTATTTGTACATTTATTTGTCGTTTTACTCAGACACTAAACATTTCGTTTATAAAGAATATTGTAGAGCTTAGAAGCTACTGATAATCATGTTAATTTCTAGTATTTACCTAATAGTAAATAAATACGAATTGAACAAATATACTTATTGATAAAAGGTACAATCTAATAAAAATAAGGTATTTACGTAATGTTTAACTAGTTTTAAAATATTTTTCTTTTGTAATTAATGATAAAAATAAGTATCAGAAAAAAAACACGGAGAAAGTGTGGAAAAGAAAATTATAGTGCATGTTATATAACAAATTAAAACGAAATCCCATTGAATACAACATTTTAAAATGTTTTATAATCAATACATCCTTATTTCTGCCACTTTCTCATCGAGTTCACTGAATTTAATGGTTTTTTTTTAAATAATTCATATATTTTTTTGTAACAGCTACACGAACAGATAAAAACCAAAAAATATTCATATAATAATAAAAATAATAATGATAGTGAAACCAAAAAAAAAGTATAATTTTGTACCGAATTTTATGAAAGAACTTTGTGTAAAAATAAAATAATCATTTTAAATACGTTAGTAATAGGAATATTTAAAAAAAATATTTAAATTGAAGAAGAGATGGTTATTTATTATTGAAATATTAAAGAATTCAATATCTATGAAGATTTTTAAATAATAAATGGAATACAAAAATCTTGAATATAAAAGTTTTCTTTTATAAATATCTGTCAATGTAATGTGTTGTGTAACATCGGTTTAAAATTAATTAATAGATGTCGCTAATTATAAATTATAATACCTAATGATTAACGTTTCTTATTGGAATTTGAAATTGAAATCGTAAATATTGTTATGTGTGCTAAATGGTGTAGTGAGTTAAGTTATATAAAATGTTTGTAGTTTGATTTAATTAAATTATATTAGCGCCACCTTTCAGAATTTAGATAAAGCCTGTAGTTTAGCTGTATTGGCGCTAATTTTATAATTAAGTCCATAATATAATTATAAAAATATATGCATGTATGATACATATAAATTAGCTTTGGATTCAATACAATTATTCTAATATACTTTTGATTAGTTTTTCAATAATTATTAATTAATTAATTTATATTTTGTATATTATTTTTATATTAAAAAAAAATTACATTTTAATAATTATATAAATTAATAGTTTCCTGATATTTAATTTATTGATAAATATATTTTATGGTATATTGTACGTAAAATATCTTAATTTGAACTGAAATAATCATATTCTGAACCAAATTAAATGCTTAAATATAAAAATAAATCTACTGTCCTATCCAGTAACTAGAATTCTATCAAATCTCCATCCGTTAGAAACCTTTATTTTAAAGTAAAATTATATAGAATTAAAGGTTCTTTTTGTCCTTGAAGATGTTATTTAATTCATTTTCAATATTTTAAATCCTCTGTTTCTTCAGTCGAACTTGATTTAATTGCTGTTGGAAAGAACTTTCCAGTAACTAGAATTCTATCGGGTCTCCACTTGTTACAAAACCTTTATTTTAAAGTAAAATGATATAGAATTAAAGGTTCTTTTTGTCCTTGAAAATGTTATTTAAATTATTTTCGTATTTGAGTTCGGATTCTCAACCTATTCCTATTTTCTATTTTAAATCCTCTGTTTGAAAGGACTATCCAGTAACTTGAATTCTATAGGGTCTCCACTAGTTAGAAAACCTTTATTTTAAAGTAAAATTATATAAAACTAATGATTTTTTTGTCTTTTATAATGTTATTTAATTCATTTTCAACATTTTAGTATTTGAGTTCGGATTCCCAACCTATATCTATTTCGAATCTTTTGTTTCTCCACTCGTTAGAAAACCTTTATTTTAAAGTAAAATTATATAGAATTAAAGGTTCTTTTTGTCCTTGAAAATGTTATTTAATTTATTTTCAATATTTTCGTATTTGAGTTCGGATTCTCAACCTATTTCTATTTTGAATCCTTTGTTTCTTCAACCGACCTTGATTTAATTGCTGTTGGAAAAGACTATCCAGTAACTAGAAGTCTAACGAGTCTCCACCCGTTAGAAAACTTTTATTTTAAATTGAAATTATACAGAATTAAAGGTCTTTTTGTCCTTGAAGATGTTATTTAACTCATTTTCTATTTCGAATCCTTTGTTCAGGACTATTCTACTATTCGGGTCTCCACTCGTTATAAAACCTTTATATTAAAGTAAAATTATATAGAATTAAATTTAAAAGATGAGGATTGATGCAATTTTGGTTCATCGTTGTGTGAAAACCGCATTATGGAAGTTTGGTGTATTTTGGTAGATCTAATAGCAAACGGATGCATGAAGATAAGTAGGACAGTTGTAGCAACCACACCGTTTAGAACACGAAGTTAATGCAGAGGGGAAACAATAATTTTGTATTACCGACTACCAATAATGATATGGTATTATAGTGGAAGCAATTATTTGTGAAATGTAAAAATTGCAAATTGGAAAGCCCGTTATTATATTATTCCTACTACCAGTTTCAAAGCTCAATCGTTGTAAATCAGTCGATCTATTCGCTTATCTCTATAATAAATTGCAAATAAAGGCATATAATAATATTTACTTTAAATAATTTTATCGATGCCAAAGAACTATCTAATCTATATTAAGTACTATAAATATTGAATACTCAACGTAAAGCTTATATTGAACTCGTCTGCAAGATGTCCAACATGTATTACATAATATTTACTGCATTGGTTATCACCAAATTTTCCCAAGCAACTCCAGTTCAAAGTAAGGTATAACGGGTTAAGTTATAACAAATTTGTTATTATATTTATTTTAGATTTGAATGCCGAAGCTGAAGCTAAAGCGATCAAGATTTTGGAATGCTTTAGGGATATTTTAATTAATGGTGATGAAGAAATACCGTTACCTCCCATGGACCCAAGTATTCCTATGGATACAATTATAGATATACCAGGCGCAAAGTAAGTTATTTTTATATAATTTTTAACAAAAATAAACTTTGCATTTTCAGTGGAACGGTTTCCTTGAAAAACTTGGAATCTGTAGGTGTTTCTGCTTGGAAAACTACAGCTTTAAAAGTTGATTTGATGACTAATCCCGAAGTAGCATTTGTTAAGGTCGGCTTCCTTTGGCCCACAGGTGTATTACAAACAGATTACGACATCGATGTTAATTACATGAACAATGTAATCTCAGGAAAAGGACACCTGAAACGTACTGATATTAATCAAGTTATTGAAATGGAAATGGAAGTGGCTCTTGATACGGTCAAATTGAAGAAGTTTCATATTGGATTCAGCGTTGATAAAATAGACGTATGTGTTTTAGATTTTGGTATATTGAATTTTGAAAATTATGCATTTTATTTTTTTACAGATTGATGTTGATGAGATCCTTGTGAATGGAATTGATGTTAGTTCTATCATTTCATCCGTTGCGCAGAAAATTCCAGATATTTTGAAAATGTACCAAAAAGAACTCAGCAATTTTATCAGTGAGAAGATTTTAGAATCTTTTAACAGTATTGATCAGAAGAATATGAATTCCATTCTTGATTTTGTTAAAAACAGATGCAACGTCTGAATATTTTAGTTAAGATACAAATAATGTAAACAAATCAGTTGAATTATATATTATTGCATAAAATAAAATATGTTTATTTAATTTTCAAAATTAATAAAACAAGATATGCATACGATGTTATAAAATATTAGTTATATTATTTAATGCAAATATCTAATAAACTGCTATTATCAGTAAATTCTAGAACCTCTCTGAAAACGAAGTTACTATAAAAATACTTTTACAAAAATACAAATAAAGTGAAGTCGTATATTAAACATAGTCTAAAGTTGATTAATTCTGTTTTTTTCTCATTGAAAATATATATGAAAATCTTCAATATGATTTAAGCATCTTTTTAAATATTTGGTAGTTAACAATTAATTATTTTTATCCCAGATATTATAATAGGGAACGACAAACATCTTCTTCAACATTCCAACTGTATAATTTCATTTCTAATTTCTTTGTTGTAATTTTATTTTTTTATAAATTCTTGAAAATTTGTCAGATGATTGTCGAGCAATTTAAGAACATATTGGAATAATAAACATGTTCTAGTTGATAAGCTGATAAAAAAAACCTATGATTCTAAACAGTGGAAAATATCTATTTACAATAAATTCCTCGTTTTAATTGAACACATTTTTTTAAATGAATAAAAATCTTCACTATCTGTTTATATAGTTTATCTCTAAATAGCAATTTACTTTAAGTAAATATTACTTTTTTATGACCTGTTTGTTGATATTTTTAATGATTACGTACTAATTAAATATAAATTATTAAAAAATTCCTCATTTCTCCTCCTTTTGTGTCATCTGTACACAGTCAGTTAGAAATCCTTTAGAAATCTAAGAATGTGAACATCCTCGACACTTGTGGACACTTTTCTTTGCAATTCTTAAGAGAAGTTTAGTTACGCAATAAAAAATCACTTGGAGTGCTACAACAAAACACTAGAAGTTATATTATTTAAGATTAATGTTTTTAGTGGTCATTCTCTCTACAATTAACTCATTTTGTTTGGAAATATTCATCATTTTAAGAGATTCTTATTCAAACACACAATTAATCACCAACACATATATTGTATAAATTAGAGCAGTGTTCATACATAATTCTTGTAAATTATCTTTTAAAAATGAAAATTTTGGATTACTTTGAAAATTATGAATTATAATTTTAGTGATTCTGGAACTTTTGGTTTATATTAATATACATAGTATGAATATGTTTTTAAAAATAATTTTCTTCAAAATGTGTGTAGAAATAGGGGTGATATGAATTTTCATGAATTTCTATAAACATTTCAGATTGAAATATACATTTTTCACTGAAAAATGAAGCAAATATCATAATCAAAATAATCAAAATTATGAGTTGTTATTTCAATCAATCTGGAACTTCTGGTTTATATTAATATACATGTCAGCGCACGTAGACCAAACACCAGATATCTGCTGTATACTTTATGTTCTTTTATATCAATTGGAAAGCAGCTTAAGATAATAGGACGAGGATAGAAAGAACACTATTGTCTTCATTATTTGTTCACACACGTTCAGGAATCTTCTAGAAGGTAGGGGATTCCCCTGGACTGAGTGTGAGGGAAACAAGATAGCAGAAGGACTCGATCACTGAAAAATGAAGCAAATGTTCTGAAAAGCTACTGTATTCAACAAATAAATAAGATTTTGATTTTTTTTTATTTTGCAATCTTATTTATTCTCATTTATTATTTTATACTATTTTTTACCAATAAGAAATTACGTAATTATAAATAATGTTTATTGTATACATACATACAAAGGCCTAAGGACCGCAGCCTTTCTATCCTAATAGAACATTTGTTTATAGTTAATATTTATAAAGATAAATTTAAAGTTTGATACATTTCTTCTTGATGGCATTGATAATGTTATTTATATCATACTCAGTGCTATAGGAATGATTGATTGTTTCTTTTAGATAATCTCCAATTTTAACACCAATTTCATTCGAATTTTCGTTAATGTACGTCTGCACTTTCTCGCTGACCAGAGCACTGATTTGTTTACTCAACTCTTCGTTGCCCAACAATCCTGTGATTTCCAACTATAAAAATAAATAAGTGATGAAGTAAACAGAATTTGATACATGATTTATAGCTTACATTAAAATTGCCAATGGTAGGATAGATTCGGAGTTTCTCAACGTGAATCTTCCTCATATGTAACTCAACCTTGGTGTCAACCGATAGAACAAAATCAATAGTCAGCACATTTAATTCTCCATTTCCAGTTATGGGAAGACCAGAAATGAGGGCATTCAAATTGTAATTAGAATTGAGGCTCATCTTTGGTTCCCTGAACTTCATTTTCAATTTTAAACCAATACCACTCAAACTAGTATCCATATCGCCCAAATCAAAATCAGCTAGACCTTGAGCTAACAAGTTTGTAATGTCTAAAGTACCGCTGCAACAATTAAAATATGAAATAAAGATATTTAAGAATTAAGATTATAATTACCTAACTGATGGATTTCCGAGAGCAGCTAAATCTACAGTCAATTTAGGAATGTTCAATGGATCCAAAATCGGTAAGCCAACATCTAGCATCCCATTTTGCATTACCTTCTTAAGACATTTGAAAATATCACGTATCTTATCCTTGATGACCAATGGTTCTTGAGATACAACCTGTTGGCTGAGAACAGCGCAACAAAGAGCAAATACGAGCAGCTTCATTTTAATTACTTTTTGACTAATAGTTACTTTTGATTTACTTTATATAGTATTTTTATTTATTGATAAGTATCTTATCGACTAAAAAATCATTTTTATCACTTCCTTGACAAATGTATTAAATTTTATGATGTTCTGTTGATGTCTGCGAAGAATCGTAATCAGAACATTTACTTTGTATCGGTATTTAATCAATATCAGGTGTCTCAAAATAAAATAATAGAAGTAATAACACAATTTTCAAGTAGTTCTATCTACCACAAATTAAAATGATTCTAAATATAGTTATTTCTAATGGACTGAAAGATAGACATTTTATTTATTATATTGGGTGAAGTAAAAATTAACTAAGTTAGAATTATCGGATTTAGATCAAATATGCGCTGTTTTGTTCGATAACTTTTGTCCATTTTGAAGGTAACTTCATAATTCCGCGATTGAAGAAGTCCTCGTCCCTATTGGTAAAAAACTTAATCAACTCATTTTTACAAGCTTCTTTTGAAGTCAGTTTTTTACCATCAAGAAAATTTTGCAAATTAGAAAAGATGATAATCGTTTGGTGCCAGGTCTGGGCTATATGGTAGGTGCGATATAACCTTCCATCCAAAGTCTGGGAACTTCTGGCGCGTCGTTATAGATTGGCAAATTCTGGACGCTTCTTCAATCTGGTCAGTTGTTGACAGTATAGGTCCGAATTGAGTGATTGGGTGCAGCTGATAATGGAGGATTCCCGTCCAATTCCACCTAACACAGTAAAACCTTCTTGGTCATTAATTCGGGCTCACCACGCTTGGACCACGCTGTTGTTCTCAAATGTGACCCATTTTTCACCGCCAGTCACTATCCCTTCAAAAATGGGTCGATTACATTATGCTTCAGCAACATCAATGTTTCAAAATTGGGGCATTTTGTTACCAGATCAATAATATGTCCCAATATGATATATACTTAGATGAAGATTGAAGAACTATGTATAAACAAAACGGGAATAGCTAGAAATTAAGACCAGCAAAATTTACTGTTTATTATATGATTTACTCATAAATTTCGAAAAAAAATAATTATTTGCAGATTTATAATACTCGACCTACCACATACAGTTGTAGATAGATCGAACATTGCCATTGTACAAAGATTTCAGTTAAATAGTCAAAGTGCGTTGATACTACAAACATGAGAACTTTCAAATGGAAATATTGCAGGAATTTATTTTGAAAAATAATATCTGATATCAAAATACCTAGAAAAACATACACTCTCTACCAATTTTCTTGACAATAGCTTAACATCATTTGGTCAGTCATTAAGCTTCAACTAATTGAGAGAAAGTTGCCAATGAGTGATATCCAAAATAATATACTAACCACCAAATAATTTACTGAAAGGTTTTGCTAATAATTTATTAAGTGAAAATAAGGCGTATAATTGAAGTCAATACTTTTGTGCAAAAAAAGAAGCAAAGAAGTCATTTCAGCAGGATTAGAGACATTTTTATTTTGATCGTATAGAATTTTGTAAATAAGCATTGTAAGATATGATACAAAATTTGATAAAATATAAAATCATTTAATGCAATCTCTTTATTAAAACACAATAAATCTATTTGTTTATACATTCTTCCAAAATTATATCAAATCCGAATTGTTGTGGATTATTGACCAAATCTTTAATAAGAGCTTCCAGAGCGTCACTGATGTCTTCAGATTTCTCATTAACCCAATTTAAAACAATTTGGTTAAGAAGCTGCGTTACCAATTCACTATGTTCATCGTCATCAAACAACCCGGTGAGTTTTGCCTAAAATAATATTTAGAAAAAAATCATATTATTTATTTAATAATTGTTCAATAATTACTTTGAATGATCCCAGAGACAGCAAGATTTTGATTTGCTCAATCTTAGGTCCACTTGTATTGATTTTCGTATCCAATTTGATGCCTAAATTTCCTAAATCAGCTTCTAAATCTCCATTGCCCCACACATAAACGTTTTCGACAGTGACATTAACATCGTATCCGGTTAAGACTTTCAAATTGGGAATATTCACGAAAGCCTCCACCGATATACTAACTCCTTCCTCTAATCCCAAGTTAACATCTAATGTCTGCAGATCCCAGTCAGTTAATCCATCCAACTCTATTCCCTTCAAGTCTAACATGCCACTAATTTAACAAATTATCATAATAATGCATAAATTCAATCTAATTATTATAAATGTACTTACTGCGCATCTTCAAATCCCAATTGAGAAAAGTCGATACTTATGTTCTGAATGTGCAAAGGTTTGAATGAAGGCACACCCTCTTCGGGTCTTCCGGTAATCAAGTTTTCCCTTATGCATTCTAATGTTTTATTGATCTCAGGTTCTAGGAGTCTATTGTTTACATTCCTCATGCGAAATCCATCTATTTGATAATCACAGTTTGATAAAAGTAAAAATAAACTAAATTATTGACTCACGTTGCAATGAATTGACCGCAGCTACCAATATCAGAACTTGTCCCAAATTCGACGTCATTTTCTAACCAAGTGATTTTGTTGTGATCCATGTTCATATATTAATAGCACATTAAAAAATACCTTGAAGATGATAACATTTATCGCTACTACAAATCGCAGCTAACAGCGGATATGAGTTTTATTTATATCTCATCATATTTTGAAACACTTGTTGATAAAATACCAAAAATACTAACTTAAACGAAAGTTTATATCAAATATTTTTTATATTTTAAATAAGAATATCTTCCTAATTATATTATTACCATAAAATTATGCAATCATTACAAATTAGAACATGAGTTTTTAAGTAAAAGAAGTATTATCTACTGATAGGTAATTTAATTAATTAATTGATGTTATCTAAAAGTCAACAAGATAATTATTTTATAAAATAACTATAATATAATTAAAATTAATTTAAAAAAAAATTATTATGTTTTTTTTTAAATATAAATTAATTTCTAGAGATTTTTGAAATATGAAAAATATTTTGATTATAAATAGTTTATTGAATATTTTTTTTTCTTTGATTACAAATATATGATATATTTTTATAATCATTTTTTATTAAATAACATTCACCATCGAAGCTGTTGACGAACTGAGTTTGGACCACAATCCGGTAATCCTACACCTGGATACAGAAGCTGATGAGGGACGTCCACCAATCTATCGCAAAGTAAACTGGGAGCAATACAAGAACACCGTTGACTCCTTTACTCGTCAAATGTCTCAGTTGACAACCACAGAAGACACCGAATTGGCAATAGTGAATTTCCAAAATAATCTCAGGCTTGTTGTCGAAGGAGCAACACACGAAACCGCTCGTTTTTACTTTATCAACAATCTGCCCACGGAAATTTATGATGTCATCAGAGAGAGGAGGAGGGCAATTCCCGCTTGGTTTAGTTAAAACGACCAAGTCCTACCTAGAAAGGAGGACCTTCACCATCAAGATCGGCGACACTCGATCAACGGCTCGCACCATCAAGTCCGGTGTGCCTCAGGGATCCATCTTGTCGCCGTTCTTATTTGACATATTCATGGCAGATGTGCCAAAGCTACATAACAAATCTACCATTTCTGCATACTTTGCAGATGACACTGCTGTTAAGGCGCCTTGGTATATCAGTAACAGGCGGCTTCATCGAGAGTTCAACATTCTAACCATCACCGAAGCCATGAAAAAAGTTGCAGAAAAAGTCTTCGCCTCTGCTTCGCAGCACACGAATCCTCTGCTCAGGAACGCAGTGGACTACGACAAAGATGCAAGGCACCGTCACAAAAAACCAAAGATGGCAGTAGCAAACTAACGTTGCTGATCTTCTGACCTCACATCACGTGCCTTTCTTGGGCTGTGTCTAAAGACTCAATAAACTGCCTGAACCAGACATCACCAACATGTTCCCAGACGACCATAGGGAAAAGAACTTGTTTTCGACCTGGAACAAAGGATGTCAAACTCAAACTTCACTACTAGCCTCTTTGTTGGATTCTTACTCTTGATATATGATATTTCAGCCCTCTGGACTTTTCAACATTGTATCAACAAACATCCCTTGTTCCAAAAATACAGATCTGACGAAAGTATGTTCCTGGCATTTATAATCTTTGCAACATTCATCCTTCTTCGCGAAGAAGTGCACATGACTTCGCGATGAAGCGCACATGCCTAGAAAAAGCATTAGGTGAAAGTTATTTTATCGTACTTTCTAGTTCGGTTCTATTTCTGTGATTAGGATTAGTTCTCTGAGTGCCACTATTTATTTCTAATTTTCAGCAGTCTCTTTGTTTACTCTAGTCTGTTTTTCACTATTCTTACCTAGAAGCTTTACTGCATCTCATATTTTTCACTCATTGCGTCTTTTTATATTTTTGAATTATATTATATATATATAAATAATAAAATAAATAAACAATGAAAATATTTAATCATAATAATTATAAAAAGTAGGATATTTAAAGTAGGATACATTTCGTAAAAATGATTTTGATAATGTTATTAATATCATACGCAGTGCCGGTGGCATTATTGATTAAAAGAATAAGATAATCTCCGATTAAAACACCAAGTTCATTTGAGTGGTTGTTGATGTAAGTCTGCAGAATCTCGCTTACCCAAGCGCCCCATAATCCACCGATTTCCATCTACGAAAAATAATGATAAATTAATCAAAATTGCACGTCATACTTTTTTTTTAAATACTTTCAAATTGCCAATTAAAGGATTGATTTGGAGATTTACAACTTGAATATTGCCATTTTGTAAATCAGCTGTGATGTCAACTGATGCGACTAAATCATCAATACTGATACTTAATTGTCCGTTTCCAATTATGGGAAATCCCAATACACGAGCATTAAAATTGTAATCAGATTTAAGGATTATACTCGGTTCTATTAATTCGAATTTCAACGTTAACGCACTTCCGGTAATGCTGATATCTACATCCTCCAAATCAAAATCGGAAATTCCTTCAACCAACAAGTTTGTAAGATAAAAAGTACCGCTGCAATTTTTTTTAAAATTAAATAAAAAATATATAAGAAATTTAGTATATTTATTGAAGTTACCTGACAACAGGAATTCCGAAAGAAGATAAATCTACATTTAATTCAGGAACATTAAGTGGATCCAAAATCGGTAATCCAATATCTGGCGTGTCATTTCGCAATATATTTCTGAGACAATTTGAAATATCGGAAATCTGATCATTGATGTCCAGTGATTCCTGAGATATAACCTTTTGGCTGAGAATAGCGCAACAAAGAGCGATTGCTAGCAGCTTCATCTTAATAACTTTTATTTGAAGTTAATTTTTGATTCACTTTATATAGTATTTTTCTAGGTCGGAAAGTATCTTATCAACCGTGCATATAAAAGTAGTTATTTTTAAATCGACATTTCTTTTAATCGTCTGAATTTTGTTTTACCAATATTAATATTTAAGTATCATAAATTAATATATAAAGATTAATTTTATAAACGTAAAATATTAAATGCATAACTTTGAAAATTTCTTTAAAATATACAAAATATGAATAATCTAATGCTAACATTTACATTGAAAAAGGTTTTAATTAAATAAAAATGTTTTTTCGATTACGCAATTAATAGTTAATAATATAATTAATTAATTAATAAAAAATACAACACATATTTATTTTAATGCAAACAATAAATCTATTGTTAGGTAATATCTTCATTGAATAATCTTTATTAATGTCAGTATTTATAATTTAATCTTGCATTACGTTTATGTATAAATTTATATCTTTTATTATTTTATAATTATTCTAACCCAGATTGAAAGTCTTTGGTTTCTAATGGGTTACTTCTGGAGTCAATAACAAAAGGTTAATAAATAAAATAATAAAAAGTACTTTTTATTAAATAAATAATATTATGTAATATATTTTATTAGGAAAATTAATTCTTACCCACTAAAACTTCTTTTCTTCATCATTATACAGGTCCTACTTATTGTAATTGCACTGCATTTCTGATATTAAGATAGGATTCCATTATCACTTTCACCGCTTCGTCATTTGGTTCTCTTCAGCCTATGCTCGTCTTCTTCTTTAACGGAAAGTCTTCAGCATTTCAACTACTAAGTTTTCTGGTTCAAGCGGTACCCTAATGTCAGCCTCTCCACCTCATGTCTCCTCTTCGACTATCTACAACATCTGAAAAATATATGCTCTGGATTGTCATTCTCCTTCTTCGCGATGAAGTGCAGATATTTTCCGAAACATCCATGTCCAGAGAGTGCTTGAAATGAAGTTCCTCCATGCTTCCTGCTAATCCATGGTACTATTTCATGAATCAAACGCCGAGACACTGTTCACTTTTCCAACATTTGGTTCTAGCAGTCTCCCCACTACCTCCCCTCTGTCTGTCAGCCCTTTCCTTAACAAGCGGAGGAATGCCAGCTATTATTTGTACAACGTCACGCGAGATTGTCTTATACACACTACACACTCTTATAACTCCTTTGCGCTGTGCCGCTCCTAACAGCTTCCTGTAGCTTTTCACATGAATTGAATCTTCTCTGATTGCTGTCGCCCTTATATGTGGTCATTCTTAAATGTTGCACTTTTGAATTTAATTTACTAGTAGATAATCCAGGTTAAACATTTTGCTCGTTATATTTGTTTTCATGTTATGAATAATAATTGTACGCATAGTTTAGGAATAATCATAAAGTATAATTGATCCCATCGGTAGTAGTTTTAGTGTTAAATCCTGTTTGTAAGTTTAGTGATGCAATCATATTTTTTTTAAATAAATTTTAGTATCGAAAATTATGTCCATTCAAATGTATGCTCAAATGATTTATTATGAAATCTAATTGTAATTTTTATTAAATTTTCTAATATTTGTCTAGGAATTGTTTAGATGAAGAAGACACGTCCAACAGTATATAATTGCAATGAACCATGCATATCAGTAAATATATAAATAAATATATAGAGGATAGACAACCCACATTACAATTGAAATAATTAATGTATTATAGTTTATTCGGCAGGAAGGAAGCAAATTACGAAGAAGAATAGTTTATTAATAAGGAATAATTAAATGTATTAATAATTATTATGAATTATATAATAAAAAGCATATTTTCTTTGTATATAATTACAATATCAAAAATTAATGATAATAATAAAAATAAGTATAATTAGAATATCTTAATTATCTTACACAAATGTAGGTTTATAAATTATTTTCTTAAGTTCTCAATGTATGCAATATACAATATTTTTTTTTTTAATTCATGCATTCATTCTAACTCGTAAAGAATTTTCCTTGTTATTTACAATCTATCATAAATTATGTATCCATCTGTATTATTTAACATAGTAAGATTTTTATTATGAAATTTAATTAAATCGATATAATAAGTCTAGAATATTAAACTTTTTATGTCCGTTTCTTTGTGTTTGATTGTCCAAATGCTTGCAAAATATTATGATTATCAGTGTTTTATTGTTTAAAGTTATTATGGATATATTGTCTTCCTCTTCGTTGGTTATTTGTGCTCAATCTGATTTAGTATTTTTCAAATTTTGATATAATTATAATGATATAATTCTATATCAACTGCGAATAATAGGTGCAAACACACTTCTTTTTGGTACTCCAGATCTCATTGAAAATAAGTTAGAGTTTTCTTTTTGTAATTTAATCCATAATAATATATCTATTAGATATGAACAAAAAACATGAAAATTGTATTATATAATCGAATGCTACGGAAAAAATAAATTGATTGTTACAAAGCACTGAAAATGCACAAGAATCTCTTTAATCAATTCTTGATCATATTTATCTACAAGGTGGCCCAATTGAATTGTAACTTATTTGAAAACTAATTTTATTGAACCGAAAGAAATAAATGTTGGAAACAATTACGTTTTTCGAAATAATTTAGAATTTTCGAAAAAGGGTTTTCATGAGCACATCAAAACTCTGGTATTTTTTAGTGCTGACTTTGGCCTGCAAAATGTCCAAAACTGAGATGTCGAGCTGGTGACAGTGATCGAAATTAAGTATGGGACGTTGTCTCTCAGCTATTAACCAACAATGGCTGAGAGACGCGTGATTTGTTTGACGGTCCAGAATATTGTTGAAACCTCCAATATCTATAACCTAAATGTTTGGTTACCTACGCCTTCAGAGTACCTTTCAAAACTATTTCTTGGTAGATATTCAAATTAACTTCAACGCCACGGTCAAAAAAACACCAATGGAAAGCGGTCAAACGGTTACCCAAACTACCACAATCGGTGGTGCGACTTCTTGTAGCCATTAGAATGTCTAAATTTTTGTTTGACAATTGGGAAATTTTTCTCATCAGATAAGAGCATAGTTTTTTTTTAATTCGGTGAGATCTTGTCCTTTTCGGAACTTATAAAGTTTCACTTTGAGTTCGTTTTTGAGTATTCCTTGCATAGTTGTTTTTTATATGCTCAGCTGAGCAGCCATTTGTTTTCCACTGCCAGCGACGCATTAACTTTTTGAACCACTTCTACCGCAGTTGCATTTTTTTCCGATAGTATTTTTTCAATATGTTATAATATTGTTATAACGTGCTATGGTTCGAAAGTTATAGCAGTTTTAAGTTAGTTGCAGTTCATTTGAGCCACCCTGTATATGAGGATTATTCTCTAAAGACCTTTCCACATTGGAATGTACTTTTCGATTATCAACATTTTAGATAACGAAAATAATAATTTGATAAAATTGTGATAAAAGTGCAAACCGATGCGCAGTGTTTTTATAATCCATGAAATTGCATCAATATCTGTTATACGATATTGATTGTAACATTAATTTCCTTTCATCGAATTTTATTTACATATAAAGAACTAGTTTGAAAATATTAACAGCACTTCTTTTTAAAGTTACTTAGTAAAATAATATGTACAAATTTAAATTGACTATTTGTAATTTATGTTTAATTATTGGCTATCTACTTAAGTCTTTTTTGGCAATAACATTTTGAAATGTTTTTACACTATTTATATTCAAGTGTAAGATAAATTACTTGATTCTAATCTAATCATGAGTTGACTTTAATATATAAGTAAAAAAGATGCGCTGCTTCACGTTGTCCAATACAGAAATCTTAAGTGAAAATGAAGGTGTACGCACTTTTGTTCATCGTTGCTTCAACGGTATTTCCCAGCTGCTTGGCCAAAAGTAAAATGCGTTTGAAGAAATGACAAAATATTATATTCAATATTTGCAGATGACGTGGAAACATTCTATTTGAAGGATAAAATCAAGGCAGGCTTTGAATGTATTAGAGGAATTATGATGGAAGGAATTCCTTCCGTCGGTTTACCTTCTCTAGATCCGCTCAACATCGACGAATTGGACGTTGATTTGAACAAACTTGGAATTGAAAATGTCGCGTAAGTTTTCGAACAATTTGTTGTTTTTTCTTTGAAGTCAAGCATGTCTCCTTAGCGGATCGTTGAATGTGAGCGCATTGGAATTGAAAGGATTATCCGGTTTCTTTTTATCGAACATGGATGACAAAGTATCGGTGCTGCCACCATCTTACGAATTGAAAATGCATTTCAATGAACCGGAATTGCTTTTGGAGACGGAATATGAAGTGGATGCAGAGATTTACGGGATTTCCGTGACCGGAATTGGACACGCTTCGATCAAAGTCACCGATTTGATTTTGGATATTGGTTTTAAGGGGGAATTGGTTGCTAGAAAACCATACCTACATTACGCCCATATTTATCCGACGATCCAAACTTTCAACGTAAATATTATTTGTTTCATTTAATTGATTTGTTGACAATTCGTGTTGATTTTAGGCTTCCATAACTGGTTTATTCGATAATGAAGAACTTAGCAAACAGCTAAGTGCCATAATCAGTGACACTGTGCTCGCAACAGTGAACGATAACTCTCAGGCGATTGGAGATCAAATTGGAGATTACATCAAGCAGATTATTAACAATGTGTATTCGGCGCTCCCATTAGATATCGGTGACATAATTGAAGCCATTGTAGATAAATGCTCTTAAATTTTGTTATAATCATATTAAAAACTAAATCCCAATGTTAAAACTTGTGTAAATAAATATGTATAATTTTAAGTGTTTTTTTTTTAACTTTTCGTTCATACAAAAATAAATTAGTTTTTAAGAATTTATTATTTATTTTTTACTTGCGTTTTGATAGAATATCTATTACATATAGTTCTTCTCTATAACTAGTTATTTCATATAAAATTGGTTGTGATCTACGTAAAGTATGTGATAAACTAATTTCAATAAATAATTTGTACTAATCTCAAAAATTAACTAATTGTCAGTGCAATTACCGATTCAAAATAATACTTATACTTATTAGTACTGAAATAAATCGATAAAAAAAACCTCGCTTATTAATAAAAATTGATTTATTTCTATAACAACTTATAGTTTACTATTTTCTACTTAATAATAACATAATTATTTAATTTTGGGGGTGTTTATATTAAAAATATTGTAAGCCCTAGATAGGAGTTAGGTCAAATTTAAATTTAAAACCTTCATGCGCATTATATTATGATGTTCGGAAAGTAATTTCATTTTTTTTTTTTTTCATGAAAATGAAAGACGATTTTCTTTTGGTGAATTGAATTATTTTTTGCTCTTTGCTGGCAAAAAAACTGATCAAGGTCAAAATTTGACCTCATTTGAAGTAAAGGTTTTACCGTCTAAAAAATGTTGTACAGACCGAAATAAATAACTGACCTTTTCTGTTTATGCGAATTATTCAATTTGTCCAGCTGATGGCAGTACACTTCAGAATTGTGTTATCCGGTAGAAGCTCAAAAAAACGATTCCTTTGAAATCCTACCAAAACCTTTTTTTTGTGAATATTGGCTTTTGAAGTGCTTTTTATTGTGATGATTTGCTTCAAAAATGGATCATTTTCTTTACGTTTGAGAAGTAAATCATACACCTCAACGAGATGGCACAAATTTCTTTCCTCGAGCTTTGAGATTAAACCTAGGCGTTTAAAATGATCATGAACGGTCGAATTCAATAAATTTATTCTCTCAGCGATCTCACAAGTTGTTATTCGCCGTTTTGCATCAATTAATGCCGTTATTGTGTCTTCATCAGCCTTCCAGAACGTGGTGCATCTTCAAATTTGCGAATTTGAAATTTTGCAAGAGGTATTCCATACATATCTGATAATTTTTTTTTGCTTTAACAGCATTTTTACCTTTTCCATATTTGAAAGGGTACCAACCAAAAATAACTGCGTAGAATCAATCGAACTTTTTGCTTGTGGTATTGCGATATTAGCTGTCAAAATATATAAAGATTATGCGGCTTAAGTATAAAGTTGGTTTTTTAAAAAATACAATTAAGTTTTCTGTTGGATAAAAATACGAAATTACTTTCCGAACAACAGATACTTAGAATAACTAATGAAAAGTATAAAATAAAATTATAATTTTAAACATTTATTACATTGAACATTGAGATAACATTATAACTTTATTGTTTCTTCCAGATTTAAATGTAAATTGTTAAAGTATGTAATACTATCGATTTGGACATTGGAATTGTTTATCTAATTTAATGATATAACATGGAATATAAAAAGTTACCTTGATGCAATTATAATCTAATCTATCTGCAGTAAAATTAATTTAACTAGAATCCATATTTGAAACTCATTGTGATAAATAGAAAATATACATTAAATTATAAAGAAAAATTGATAATTAATAATAATTACGAATCTTAATCTTCGTTTCACAAAAAAATGTATGGACAAATTTAATTAAATAAATAATATACTAAGCAAAATCATATATTAAAATTCATTATACTTTCAATTGAATTATTTTTTTATTATCTATTATGACTTTTACTATTATGTCTTTCATTAAACTTAAGACGTAAATTGGAGACAGTAAATGTCTAAAATGAATAATTTAGGTAATTTTCCGTTAACCAGTTTTACTTAATGTTTACCTGTAAAAGAAAATGATATGTTTTTTTTTATATTCAAGAAATATTTTTTTTGTAGTTTAGTATTATTGTAAATTATATAACATTTTAATTCGATCTAATATTTAAAGCGCATTTAAAAAATATCTTTATCGTATGAATTTTATGATAATATATGTTTACAAATTATTTTCTTAACTTTAAGAAAGTTTTTACATAACGTCTTAATGCAATTTACTATCAATGTATACAATTTACAACATCATTTTTCAATTCACGCATTCATTCTAACTACCAATTTCATTGAAAATATCTATGAGTTTTGCAAATTACCAATTCCCAGCAGGATGTTCGTGTCCTCAATTACAGTCAGTGGAATACAATAAAATGTATTTCAAAATTGCCGCTCAAAACATTTTCACGGTATATAAATTATTATTTAAGTTTTTTTATTATATATATTTTTTTTGGATAAATATTGTCAGACTTTGAATAACAAATAATCTGTATGAAATTACTTTGTTCCTTCATAATAATAAAATAAATTTGTATAACATTTAATTTATTTACAAAATATTACAAATTATGTAATTTAGTGTATTCATATTTTTTAATACAGTAAGATTATTATTATGAAATTTAATGAAATCTATGTAGTAAGTCTAGAATATTGAACTTTTTAAATCTGTTTGTGTTTGATTTAGGAGTTATTGAAGTTTTTTTTATACTTTCCACTAAATTTTATAATTATAATTTGCTATTTCAGACTTAGTTGTTTTCTCTTTAATCAAATAACTTCATTTCAAAATATTTTCTTCCTTTTCATTGGTTTTTTGAACTCAATCTGATTAATCTTAATCTCAATCTGATTAATCTCTTCTGGATTAATATCACAGAATATTAATTATATATCATCTGTGAATAATAGGTGTCAGCACACTTCTTTTAGGTACACCAGATCTCATTGGAAATAAGTTTGAACTGTTTTCTTGTAACTTAATCTATAATATCTGTTAGAAATGAATGAAGAACATGAAAAGTTTCATTAAATATTAAAATTGTAAACTTCGTTTTATCAAAACTTCGGTAACGTTAACTGTGACATGAGTGTAATTATTTATAGACATTTATTTCTTATTTCAATGACATTGAAAATATAATTGAAAACCTTGAACCGATTCAAATAAAATACAGATCCTTTACATTTTAATTAACTTAAAAAATATATGTTTGAAATTGTTTTTTTTTCCGCTTGGGATTAAGATAAAATCATATCTCGTGTGCTAGGTATAAATCAGATATACAGGATCAATAAAATCAGAACTTTCCATTAAATTAAAATAGTATATTACATTTCTAAGCGATGATCAAGAACATAGTCTGTTTTGTTGTTTTGAGTTTCGTCTCAATTTCAACAGCGAGTCCATTCTATGGTAAAACTCTTCTGATTATATAAATAAAATTTGATTTTAATAATAATTTTAGCAGATTTTCAAAGAAATGACTTTTTGGAGGCTGTAATTGAAGATAGCTTGGACTGTCTGCGCATTTTAATCAGAGATGGCGTTCCTGAATTAGACATTCCAAACTTAAATCCTTTAATTATTGAGGACCAAGATGTAAACTTCAACGATACTTTAATCACGTAAGTTATATTTTTATAATTTGATTAAAACTATAATATTATTTTTTTTTGACAGAGGACGTTATAAATTGAATTTGTTGAGGCTCGAGGGTCTACCTGAATTTGAAACAAGAAAAATTAAATTCGAAGGTTTCAATTTGAATTTCAATTTTTACGCTAATCTCTCTCTGAAAGGATTCTATTCTGGCGAAGGTTTGGTCGAGAATAAATTGCCTCTAAACGGAAACGGAGAAATTGAGTAAATAAGTAGTAAACATTTTGTTCAAATTTATATATTTTTATTTTCAGTTTGAACGCTGAAGTATTTGTTGATGGCAGTACGGGTTTTTTGATTGAAGGCGGATTAAAGTTAAATAATTTCAAAATTTATTTAGCAACTATTCCAAATGTAAATATTATCTTGAAAATATATTTTTTTTTCTTATAAATGTTTTTAGATGAAGGTTACTGGGAGCCAGGAAAACGAAGAAATTTGCTCGATTTTTAGTGAAAAGTTGAATGAGAAATTCAAGGAAGAGATCAATAATAATCGCGAATCAATCAGCCAGTTCCTAAGTCCAATTGTTGAACAGTATCTCAACAAGTTTACGAACATAACATCAACTCCAGAAATTGGAGAAATGCTGGAAATTATTGTTAGAAAATGTAGTTAATTGCAACTATTATAAATAAAATTGTACATCATTGATAACTCCCAAATTGATTAGATTTGAAACCTCCTACATTTTTATCGATGCAAAGATAACGAGTCATTAACGGTTATAAGTGATGTGAAAGGATCATACATAATTTTATTGTGATGGCAGCTGCACAAATCTTAGCTCTACTCCTGCTGGCTCTTTGCAGCCATGCAGAGGATGGTAATTATAATGAACATAATTTTTAAACATAACTTAATTGTTGATCATTTCAGGTCTGCAAGCAAAAAAGCAAATGGAAAATTATTTGGATATTGAACTCTTACCTGATCCATTAGAAATTCCAGATCAGGATTTGAATTTGGAAGAAGATTTAATAGCGTATATAGATTTGGAAATTTTGTTTATACTTTTTTATATTGAATATTTTTAGTGGCAACTTCCGGTTAAATGACTTAGTTCTTACAGGTGGAAAGGTTTTAAAAGTTGATATTACTGATGCTTTTACAAAATTTAAAGCTGCTATAACTTTGGTTCTCACCGGAAATTATGTTGCTGATTTACTGATCTTGAAGCTTATTCCACTCACTGGAGAAGGCAATTTAAAGTAAGATATATTTTTGTTTGTATTAATAAATTCCTATTAAGTATTTTTTAGAATACAGGCATCCCTTGACATGTCCGGACGTGTAGATATGTCTGGAGACAATATGCTTGTTTTTAATAAGATTATTGTAGAACCAATAGTAAGACATTTTACCAATTTGAAAACATAATTAATAATAAATCTATTTTTAGATTAAAATCACTGGTTTAAAGGGAGATGAACATATGAGTGAGTTGATTAGTGGTCAGTTAACTGATCTTGTTAAAGAACTCACAGTTGAATTTGAAGCACCGATTTGCGATTTTCTAACTTGTTTTGCGGAAAGTAAAGATATTAATCTATGCTTACTCGGTTCTACAACTGACTTCTATTCGCTGATGGAAAACTTCATAATTGCGCAATAGTTTGATTTAAGATTAATTTAATATTGTTATTTGTATAAATAAAATTTTAAAAGTTATTGTTATTTTTTTTTGTATTATTTGATGATTCTTACAATCTCTAAATATCTCATAATTGAATAAATATAATTAATTTTATAGATAAATGCAATATAAATAGCATTGTTCAATGATGATAACAACATATTGATAAGATTTATATTCCATTATTTTTGAAGCAAAGATAACATACGTTATACATATATTAAATACATATTGAAGTTTATTAGTATATTAATTGGGCAGAAAGACCTAGGTCCTTGGCCAGGTCTAATTATTTATAATATAGAATGTATTTTTTGATTGATAGGATTTTCTTTTTATTATTGTAATTATTTTAAAATTTATTTATTTCTTATTTTTTTTTTCAGAGTAATATTGTTTTTTTTCTGTATTATTATACTGGCCAATAAATTATGATGATGTAGTATATTAATTATGAAAAAGAATCATCTTAAGAAGTTATCCTTCCAAAACATTATTTGTATCATTTTGTATTGTAGGATTGTCGTAGGTCATCAATGTTTACAGGTGTAGATCAATAAATGATGATGATGTAGTATATTAATTATGAAAAAGAATCATCTTAAGAAGTTATCCTTCCAAAACATTATTTGTATCATTTTGTATTGTAGGGTTGTCGTAGGTCATCACTGTTTACAGGTGTAGTTGTACACTTATTCATTAAATATTAAGAACTGAATAATAACTCGACTTACGCAAACTTGGAGTTACGTGCACGATTAGATGTCGGATCCATCCATCTCGTAAATTCAGAAAATATATATTTGAATCCTAACTTCAATATATTTTTAATACATGGTGTCTCGCAGACTTAATATTTTTACTTAGTAAATAAATCACGCCTCATTCATACTCTTGCTATTTCTTTATAGATTATTTACCTTTGAAAATATAGTAGTGTCTTGGTTAACGAGTATAATTCGTTGTAGAAACTTTCTTGTATTTCAAAGTTTATCCATGATTTTGAGTCAGTTTACTGACATTTTTTAAGATTCTCGGAGAAGAAGCTCATTTATCAAGTTCAAATTTAGTAAATGTTTTTACTCGTCTTACAAAATAATCGATGACCAAATCGCAAACAGAAATTTTCGAAAATGTAAAAGAAAGATATAAAACATAACTAAATCAATTGCGGGGACGCATATTTGGTTGCCTATCACATTATATAAAATATTTGATTACATATGAACAATCATGGAAACAACAATCTTGGTATTAATTGAAATCCCATAATTGCATTTCAATATTTTCAAGAAGAGCTTAATTTGCTTGAGATATGGCGTAAGCATTGGCGAATTGGAATAAATCAATAAATATCTTTCTTCACCTTAGAACTAGTCTTTCAGTCAGACTTAACAACAATGTAGTTCCTTCATCTTCAAAGGTGAGATACCTGTGAATGAATTCGGACTAAAGATTGACTTGGAAGGATCATATTTAGGCAAAGTGCGAACAATTGGAAATTAAAATTAGAGAATAAGTACAAAGTTGTACAAAATCCAGTTTGGAATTGTGGAGAACTGCTATCTCATCATATATTTAAAAAATTAAGTATTCTAATCTAAATCTTTAATCGCAGGAACACCATGATACATCGCCAATGCTAAATTGCTTCAGACCTTTGGAATAAGACCTTTCTGAACAACAGCTGTATAACAAGACTATTGAAACGTTTCAAGCCCTTGGATCATCAATTTAGATTTAATTAAAGGGAAGTATACGCGCCAAGTAATACTACCACTAGGCAGCAAGTTCCTAATAATAAAAGCGAACTGATTTGCTTCAAAATTATTGACTAATATTTATAATTTAAGATTTATAAATATTTAATAATTAAAAGATTTTGAAAAGAAATGGGAATGTTTGAATTGGAAAACACATTTGAACTATTTAGATCATTTATGTATCATCATATATTGTATTATAATTTATTTCTATTTTGCACCATTCAATTTTATTTTATTATGACATTTTCAAACTGGACTATAGTGAGTTTGAAGCCCGACTATTAAAATAATCTGAAGAGATATTGATTGAAGTATTGTAAGTACATTCAAATAAAACAGTCTTATATAATCGAATGCTATGGAAAAAATAAATTGATTGTTAAAAAGCAATGAAAGTCATATTTATCTGTAGCATATACAGATTTAATCACATAGCCACAATATTTTATTTATAAAATTATATAAGATATTCATTTTATAGAATTATAGAAAAAATATTGGAACATCATTTTCTATTTTTACTCTATTAATAGTTAATAGTTATTCTGTAGAACCTTGATCTGCGAATATATTGTAAGACGAGCATTTATTGAATATTAATTTGATGTACGAGCGAGGTACATTACCTAAGTTTTGCTAAGCGTTAAACCGTAATTGTAAAAATATGTTGCTTTTAATTAATATTTTTGATTTATAGTTTAATTTTTTAATAAATAAATACTATAGTATTTTATATCAATATTGTATAACGTAGTTTAGTAGCGCGACTGTACAAGGTCAGAAATTAAGTTGTTTTATGCTTCTCGTCATCTATTTCTATTTTCATCATCCGCCTTTGCAAATGAGCTAAGTGATATCAATATATTCAATTTATTGATTATAGAAACTCAATCATTGAAAAAACTATTATATATTACAATTATATAATACTATTTATGTTTTAAATAATACTGTCAAATACAATTTAAGCACAAAAAAACTTTTATTGTTGAGAATGTGACTTACCAAGAATTAATACATTCTTCATAATATTTTAATGGACTTTCGCTTTTGGCAATATGAAAATATGAATATTAACTCTAAAATTGATTTAAAATCGCAAAAGTTTAGACAAATTTCAAGTTGTATTTATATTATTAATACTAGAGAAAAATATTTGTATATATAACATTGAAGCTATGACATACAAATATTATGTTTTGCTGTACTTTGATTAAAAAAAGGTTAAACTGATTATTTAAATATATATTAATCAATGAAATCTATTATGTAATACTGCGATTTCCAAACTAGGACTAAAGAAAGAAGGCGCAAAAAGTATAACATTAATTTATTTTGAAGCAGTGCCAACGTCAGTTTTTTGTTTAAAATGGAGTCGTAGCAACATAAGGTAAATTATTTCTGATCTATTTCAGTATTTATTTATCACCACTATTTAATAGATTTTTAGTATTTGGTCTGAATTTGCGACCATAGCCACTGCTGCTATAATCAAGTCATATACACATAAAAAAGGTCTTGTTTAAATTATTGAAAGATTTTTTTTGTAAACAGTTATTCATATGTTGCAATTTATTATTAACAAATTGATCTTTTTTATTGTATTGAAACAATAATTTTGTTTCCTTTGTAATATAATTTTGTGTGTTTTGTAATACTAGCAGAACTTGATTATACGAGGGATTCTGATTTTAAAGCGAAGGGTGTTTTTCAAATTTTTCGATTGATTCTAACAAGTTAATACTAAACTTTTAAACGTTAACAAAATTCCATTTGCATCCCAAAAAACTAAGCCGTAACCTTTCTTCCTTATGGAACAATCTTTGCTTCTTTGGTGGACTGTAACTAGCTTCTAACCATAGTTTAGATTAATCTTTCATCTTTAGTGTATAGTAATGAATCCAAGTTTCATCCCTTGTTATAAATCGATGAACAAAATTCTTCTTAAAACGACCCAAAGACGCTTGAGAAATTCGCATTCTTAGAAAGCTTTTTAATATTTAATACTGCAAGCAAAATATGGAAATTCTATGACCAACTATTTTACGCACTTTCACTCGTCGATCACCTAATACCATATTATGGATTTTTAAAATGATTTGTGATGGTGTTGCAGTTTTTAGGCGGATCATCTTTTATGCTTATTCGTCCACGTTTAAATTCTAAATTTCAACTGTTGAAAATGGAGTAACAGACTGGTTTAAATTAGTGTGAATTGGTATGAATTTCCAATAAACCTTCCAAAACAGAGAATTTAATCGAAGAACGATATTCGTGGTTTTCCATCTTAGAAACTTAAACTTACTTTAAAAGGCTGATAAAAATCAAGAAAGGAAAGATGATATATTATAAAAATTTTCATTTTATTATTGGAATATATGTTGGAGAACGTTACCCGGCCGGATACCTAGGTACTACTATATAGAGTGAATGCTTTGTGCGTAGCCTTCGTTTGGTACTACTGATATCAATGTAGAAAATATAGATAGTTGTACGTTTGGTGGATCAGCGTACCATAATTAATCATGTATTATTTAAAACTGGTTAAATTCCTTAAGATCATCTTTAAATTATCTTTGATATACGAGCATTTTTCGAATCGAATTATGCTCGCACTGTATAGTACACAAGCTTCGTGTAGATAAGAAGTATTATGATATAATTCTATTTTCTTTGATAATTGTACGTTAGTTCGGTCAGCGTATCATAATTATACGTATTGTTGAACGAGTGTTGACATTATTTGTATTTTTTTACAATAAATTATAAACAAATCCAAAACATAAAAAGATTTCCAGCATCATGTTCAATTTGAAAGGTGATAGTGGAAGATGGTTTTATTATTGGATGACCGTTTTGGTTAGCTAAAAGGACCTTTTTGATGGGGCGCTAT
Organism: Nicrophorus investigator; assembly: GCA_963457615.1. Lineage (NCBI taxonomy): Eukaryota > Metazoa > Arthropoda > Insecta > Coleoptera > Silphidae > Nicrophorus > Nicrophorus investigator. Next base: position 27,409,958 of record OY735140.1, read on the forward strand.
TCGGAAAAGCTTTGGTAGTGAGATGGCACGAGCATAGATGGCGGCCCGTGGCAATGCAGTAAATCGTGTAAAAGTCCTCTTTGCCGGAGGATCAATTCCGGTTTTTGGTTGGGCAGGACGATTTTGGATTTGGGCAGGCCTACGCTCACAGGCAGCAGCACACACTGCCTTTTGGGACCGCGTCGCGTCCCTCCATCCAATCAATAACCAATCCTGTCTCGCAACCGTTTCATTACGGACAAAAACCGCAGCAACGTTCATCCCCCTTTCTCCAGTTTTATTAATCCTAACCCTGTAACCTACAGCACCAGCACGGGGTTTGCTGTACGCGTGTGCGGGCGTGACGTAACAGCGCCGGGACGGCAGTGCAGCGGCAGACTTAACAAGTGCACCAGCGTCTTTCGACTCTATTATTTATCATGCAAGACCGCAGTAACAGTTAAATATCCAGAGTGCTTGTGAGCCGTGCCAACTACTGCCCAACTTCAAAAAAAATAAAAATTAAATAAAAAACCAAAAATAGTATACAACATCCAGCGCAGAAAATAACCAAGCAGCAGAAAAGAGAGACACTTCGCAACTGGCAAGTTAACTTCTTAATATTTTTGACACGCAAAATATCATTCAACTTTTAAATTTCGCAAAACTTTTTTTTGACCCCAAACTTCATTATTCAAATTAGTAACACTTTTTGTCTAAAACAACATTCAAATAAATCACGAATTAACTAAGTTACTAAACATTTTCAGTAATATTTTCAAAACAATTTAGTTGTCAAATAATTTTTTTACTTGAAAATTTATACTTTTCTATTTTAGGAAAGATTTTATATACAAACCATTTATTATTATGTAAAGTATAATGTAACGATTAATTTTATGTAATAAAGTAGTACTATTACAATTTTAGTTTCAGAATATATTTATTAAAAAACTAAAATTATGAAATATTAAATTATTTAAATGATATTTTATAAATTTCAGATTACAAATGACCGATTTTGTTAAATGAATAATCTTTCTTATATACACATCTTTACCTATTTGGGTATTATTTTAAACTATAATAAATTAATTTTAAGATACAAAATGGTAAAACTTGTGTTATATAATATTTGTAAAATGATAAAACTATTAATTTATTTATAAATTATAGTATCATAGGTGTAAGCATATAACGTATCAACTATTCCTAATAAGGCTATCTTTAACTATACAATTTTTTTTGTCTTAAATATGATATATAAAGTAGCGAAATTTGAGTACAAATAAAATTTCTTATTTTGAAAAATAATATTTCTGAAAAAATCTAATATTTATTTTACGAATCTTGATTTATTTCATAAAAAAAGTAGAACAAAAATTAATATTTCTGAAATTACTCGATTATAGTTTTTGATATACTATTGTTCATATAAGAATTATTATTATAATTAAGATATGCATTAAAAATTGATTGTTAATTTACTCATCAGAAGAGGAAAAAACGTAGTTTCCTTTACTAACTTACTCCTTACTGCTTTCTTCTTTAAGTATTTAGTAGAGCAAACCGGAAATGAATACAAAATTAGAAAATATATGGTGTATATATATATGTATATATTTGAAACATGAAGGAAAAATGTTTTGGCCATAATTTTATTCACGTTTACGCCACCCCAGCTCACCCTATCCCGCATTTTTCCCTATTCGCTCCCTTTTTTTTTGCCACTTTATCCTTCTTCCATTTTTTTTTCCGTTTGCTTTCATGAAAATTCAAGTGGGAAATTTGATTATGCCGCTCCGATGGTGCAGTTGTTTAATTTATAAATTCGCCATCCGGAATTGGATTCCCTTCCGAAGCATCGATAATGGAGTGAAGGGAGGAGAGTTAATAAAATCAATTCGGTTCGATTTTCAAACAGAAGACGGCGTAATTAAGAAGAAACTGATAATTACCGGTGTCCACGGTAACAGACCGAACGACGGGCAAATCTCGTTACGCAATCGACGATCTTAAACTCATCACTCGTTATAATTGCGAGGTAAAAAAAATGCAACTTCCAAGTTGAAGTAATTATAATTACGGAACAGTTTACAAAAGCTCTTATATTTTTTAATATAGTTTAAACGTGGTATCATTGCTTCCTAAATTGGTAGTCCGATGGTAGTTAGCGATGCAGATTTACGAGTTACACTCGAGGAATATAAATGCAACTTTGTAATAATAACAATGGATTTCAATTGGAATGATCCATTACAATAACAACAACTTACGTCATTTATTTCTATTAATATCTTCTTTTATTTAAATTATTTACGTCTTTTTTTTTAATCATAATAACTCATAGTTGGTACAATTCTACTATTTCAAATTCTATACAATTGGCATAAATTTTGTTAAAAGGCAGTAAATTTAAAGAAACTTATTGAATAAAGTTTTCATAAATTCTATACTTAAATGTAAAATTGAGTGATACATAAGTTATTATAACATACTATTTATTTTTATTTGATTATATTATAACTTTTAAAATTAACGAAAAGTTTTATAATTATAATTCGTGTGTTGTATCTAAATAAGAAATTTAAAAATTTAAAAAAAAAACGACAATTTAGATTTTTAAATAATATGTTGGTCATTCATTATCAACTGTATTTATATTTTTTTTCATAAATAAAATGTTTGTTGCTATTAATTCTTCACATTCTGATACAAATCAAGCAATTTATTAATAATAAACAATTTTATTTGATACAAACTATGACTTATGACCAAAGTTATTCTGGCCGTAACAACAAATTTAATAAGTCTTGAAATAAAACTTAATTGAATTTTCAAAAATATTTATAGTAGTTGAAAAAATAATATATAATAAAATATACAAAAATTATGGATGAAAAAATTATGGAGTTTCTCTCTGTTTAACTTCATCATGCTGAAATATAAAATAAATTGAAATAACAGTATCTACTGTGTTAAAATATAATTATTACAATATTTATAATAATTATAAAATAATTCTATAAATTAATTTTAACAGAGTTAATTTTTAATTTAAAATAAATTAATATTAAAAAAGTTTCTAACAGGAAATAATAGCAATTCATTTAATTTATATATAGTTATTAGATAATATAAATCTAAAATATATGGTTTTATGATATTAATATTAAATGTAATTTAACTGATTTTTTTTATTTACTGTTAAAATAATTTAATATGAAAATTACTTTAGACCAGTGTTTCCCAACCTTTTTATGCTATTGTAAGCCTAAGCCTTTTTAAAATTAACATATACATAATTTTTAATATTCAGAAATTTAAATGTACACTAAATAAATTTGAATAATAAGTTTTAGGAAGAAATTGTTCAGCAAACACAAAACGTATAACGGTGAATTGAAATTCAAATATAAAATAATTAAAATGAAATATTTTTTTTCTTATTTTAATTATTATTAATTATTTAAATTTACTGAGATCCTTACGTTTGATGCTTCTTGTTACAGACAGATTTTATGTCAGTTTCTAATTTAGTTAACTTCAGTCTTAAGTCTCCCCGTTTTATTATATCCAGCAGATTTCTTTTTTCAGCAGCAAATCATTTATGGCACTAAATCTGCATTTAACTAAACAATAGAATTGACCCCTACGTTGGGAAACACAGTAGGTGTATAGTAATTATAAAATTATAAAAAAAAAGTGTTGATTTATTACTTGATACATAAACATTTTGTTACTATTATTAATTTAATGTGGGTAATAACGTATGTAGTACTTAAAAAAAGTAATTACACAAATTTTGTATAAAAATATAAAATAAGTTAAAATTATTACAAATAAAAAAATAATTATTTAATTTTATAACGAGGGTAAAAAAATATTCCATGAAAAAATGTAATAAATTAATATATAATTTCAGTTAAAATTACTATCCAAATAAATAGTAACTTGTTTTTAGTTCTAACATTGATTTAATGCAGAAATAATTGTTTACAAATTTTAAATTAAAGAAAATTATGTGCAAATAATTTAAACTTATACAATAACACAATAATACAAGTAAAATAAAAGGCCTATTGACCATAACTCTTTTTGTTCTAAATGTTTAATTCTAAAATAACCAAAAATAATAAATACACACAATTAATATTTAATTATGTTTATAAATACTATAATACTAAAATTGAAATATAAGTTTAAAAAGTATTTTTATTAATAATATTGATTTTATAATTATGTGAAAATTTTTAAATTAAGGAAATTTAAAAATCTAATTGCAAAATATTAGTTAAAATTACTAAAGATACAAAAATGATAATATTTAATTTGTGCTATGATAATTTGAAAATTGATTCCTTTATTACTAATATTGCTATGATTATTTAAAAAATAATATATATTATATAATAAAAAATATGCAAAAGTCATACCTAATTTTAAAAAGAGCGTAATATAAGTTTAAATTTTAATATAATAATGATAATGAATTTGATGGAAATATAACTTGATAAAGTAATAAGTAAGTTTATTTATTAGTAATATTAGGAGTAAAAACTCTAATTACAGAACAAACAAATTTTAAGATAAAATATTATAATTAAATATTAGTTAAATAGATTTTTCTTACTAATCAACAATTAGCTAACAAAAATGAAATAAATTCATTTATTAATTAATAGGTACTATTATAGAATATAGTTGTTTGTTAGTAATATTGGTTTAATAATTGTTCGTAATTTTAAAAAAAATCGCGTGCTGTAAATGTAATTTAACAAATTCCGTCCCTAATTGTAAAACTAGCGAAATGTAAGGTAAAATGATTTCAGACGAATAAAAAACAGCAACCCATTTAATTCGTGTTGGGATGTAATCGAGTTGTTCAGTAATTATTTTGCGTTGGAAATAAATTGGAGGCGGTTGGCAGAATAATAATAGTACAAAAAAAAGTGGACTGAACAGAATTAAACTGGTGCCGCCGCCGATGCCGCAGCCCTCCAACTGCGACGACTAGTGTCAGGGTTTGAAAAAAAAAATATATATAGAAAAGAAAATATGATAGAGGCTAGAAAAGTCCCGAAACTTTTCCATGCATACGTGTACTCATATAGATATATACACATATAGTGAGTGGGCAGAAGCAATTTTCCTGTATTTGACACATGTTCGATACGCGATACACGAACGTCCGAACCATATTTTCTCCGATACTTAGCACACGATTAGGACCTATTCTTCCCTTATTTTCCGTCGTTCCGTTTCCTGTCCTTTTGTCGTTCCGAGGATCATCTCTCCTATTTATTTATTTATTTTGCAAAGTTCTGCGGAGGAATAATGCACGAGCCTGGAACGGGAAGCGAAAACTCCCCGAGATCAATATTATTTTTGGCTCCCCACCTCACTAGGTATACTAAATAATGCAGTTTGGCGCAGGAGTCCCTTAAATATTTCCGCTAAATGCGGATCCGGCCTTATTCAATTCGGAAAGTAACATCATTTGCATTCACGTTTTAATTGTTGGAGGAATGGATGGTTCGGGGATGTTGCAGGGGTTGGTTGACTTCGAATCGGGCCGTGGATGGAATGGAATATAGTGAATCCGTGCCACGCATTCATATATTAACTATGAGTTAAATAGCGTTTGTCGGGTTGACAGCCTAGTACAGTCGGAATTCTGTGCGCGGTAATATGCATATTATTCGGCAACAAGAAGCGTGATTTCTAGTATGTACAGTTTATTCGGCAAGTCTATATCAAGGTAAATATTTCAACGAGCTTCGTGCATATATTTATATTTACTTGATTTTAAACATGTTTACTTAATTATAAAACGGAATTGGAACTATATATTCGTGTTTCATTTCAATTTCTACCTCCACTCCAAAAATAATATTTATAATGTAGAAGCATGCATAGAATAGAGTGAATTTATACTCGTTTTTCATTCCCTGTACATCGGATTTATTTAATATTAATATACGTGAAACTGTTTACGCAAACCAAATATTTACTATTAATCCAGTTTATAAAATGTAAAGTAGTAAACACCAATTCCTATGGTCAATATTTTTTTGTCATAAGTCTTAATTTTTACTAATATCTTATTTATTATTAATATAATAATTTATTTTTTTCCTACACGTTGTTCCAGTATAATACTAAGAAATACTATACATTTATATTTAGATAATTTAAAGGAAGTACAAAAAGTTATGTGTTGAATTTTAATATCACATAGTTATTTTAGACATTTTTTAAATAAATTAACTTATTTAATTTATAGTTTAACAAGATGAACAGAAAGTTTCTGTTCATCTTGTTCTGTTTTTTTAAATAATTTTGATTTGACTTGAAATTATTTCTTCTTCTAGTGATATTTTAACTAATAACTTGAAGAACAAAGAAATTACTATATCACTTTAATAATGTGATATAGTATTGACAACATTTTAACTAGCTAATGTTTTAAGTCACGTCAATAAAACAAACTTAAAAAATTTGACCGTTAAAGTTAAAATTGGCGATTCTAGGAAATAAAATATATAATAAAACAAGTTAAAAGAAAAATAATTATTACAATATTACTAAAGCTAATAAGAACTACATTAGGACTTCTTTCAACTTTCCACTCTTTCCTCTCTTAGTTTATCAGTTTCGTCAGTTTCCGCTAAAAATTCTTTAAAATTTATGATTTATTACTTTTGACATTTGACAGATGTCATTTTTAGGTAACTTTAAAATAAATTGCGTATAACGTGAACAAATGAATAGTTACGTCATATTATACTTCTTCATTTCTTCTTATATTTGCTTACATAATCTATTTACAAAATTCACTTTGCATCACCAAAATCTTTCTTGCTAATGGAACAGTCTTCGCCTGTTTCATGCATAGTTATAAATCAACGAAAAAAAAATCGGTTTAGTTCTAGTTAAAACGATCCAAAGACGTTTGGAAAATTCAAAGCTTTTTCATCTTTAATTCTATATACAAAATATGGAAAATTCGTTGTGCTGTAATGCCTATGGCTACTTTATTTCGCATTTTCATTCGTTTTTCATCTAATAATAATTATATTTGCAGCTTTCAAAACTTTTCAAACTGCCCTTGAATAGAAGAAAACCTTCGAAGATTTTTCTATAAGTTTAATAGATTTAGAAAATTATATTAAGTTGGTAAAATCAATATCTCTTTAAATATTCATTTATTTTAAATAATGAATAATAGATTACCTTTTATATAATGCGTACATTAATACGATATGTAGCTTTAAAGGAGGGTAATGAGCAGAAGGGAAGATAATGGACAGCTTTCAAGTCTCTTGAAGAAGTGACGAAGGGAGAGCTGACATCTAACGTTCGTTTTCCCAATAGAGTTATTTGTAACAAGTTAAAGCACTCACAATTGATCTAACAAGTTTGACACTTTGACTAACTTACTCACCACTGGAAAATAATATTGTTTATATAAACTACTTAATATTACTACAAACTTTCATCATATAGTATTTTAAATATTAAAATTTGAAAGAAATGTAAATTTTAAATATAAAATTAACACGTCTTTCGGTAACAACCGATTGTAGATAATCTTGAAATTACTTTAATATTTAACGGAGTGCATGTACATTCGGTACAATTTAGATGGCATGTCTGATGTTTTTAAACTGAAACTGAGATCGTTAACTAAATATGTCATGTAGGTATAATTTTGTACTAAAGAAACATTGCTAATTATGTATATATTTAAAGTAATTTCTTTAAGATAAAACAGAAAAAAAAACAAATTTATACTATAAAATTACTTTTGATTTATTTCAGTAATTCAATAATAGCATATTAGTATACTAATAATTAGTATACTAATCAATGCTTCTTTTTTAAGAAAAAAGGTGCTAAAACTTACGTGAAATTAATATTTTATTTAAAGAAATTATGTCTTAACATAAATTTAATTTATTGTATTTAAAGCAAAGCTTTTGAAACTAGATTGATTGACTATGTGAATAATTAAAAAAAAAAAAAATCGTATATGTTTGCTTATGTAATAAATATTCTCATGATTATATAAGTACATATACAGTAGAATTGATTATGTTATTCCGCACTTGTGAATGTGTTTGGTCGATTTCATTTCATAAATAGAAAATTGTAGAAGAGGATGTGTTATTCTGTTGTTGATAAATGCGGCAATGTAATAAGTGGGCACTTGAAGCTTAATTGAGTTAGTGGCATCATCCAGTTGAAACTTTTGCCAGTTAATAAGTAGCGTCCAAACAAAGATACACTGTTTTAATTGTATTCAACGCCTTACGGATTATTTTTCTGAAGAGCTTTATTTTACCAACAAGTAAGCAATTTTATATTATATTATTTTAGAAAATACTTAATTGATTTAGATATTATATAGTAATATATTTTTAAGACTAAATAAGTTTAAAAAAATATTTATGTAAAATTCACGTCCTTTTTTATGGCTGCATATGTATTTTTTTGTACCTTCTGTTATAATTTTGAAATTGTTATTTTGTTAATTTCTCTTTTAATTTGTAACAGTTTTTATACTAAGAAAGACCTAGGTCGATAGCCCTAGTTTCACGAGCATAAGTTCCAGAATTTCAGGATTTTTATCCGTTTAGTGAAACATTCGTATAGTAAAACAATTTTCTCCATATAAACTAATGTAAAATGGAATAATTCATGCCGGAAAAAAATGTATTTATAAAGTTTGTTAGCAAGGTAATTCACGACGTTTCATCTTCATATTTTCTTCTAACTCGAATTTGCATTGGAATGCAAATTCGATTTTCAAGAAACAAACAATTAATTTATTAGTTTTGTTAAATATTTTTTTTTGTTAAATACATTTGTAGCGAGCATAATCGCTGTTATTATTAGGGTGATGCTTCTTAGTATAAGATGCAACTATTTCCCATGATTTTATCATTCCTTTTACTACGCCGGAAGACTGTTGCTTTTCTGTTACTTCCTTTTCTTCTGACAAACTGTCTTCTAAAACTTCTTTTTCTATGACACAATACAACTTTTACAGCAATGCAATTGTTATAGCAAACATAACTTAAATTTGCAAAGTATAGTCCGCTATAAACAAAGATGATAAACAAAATCTAAAAGAGTTAATATATTCCAAAAATACAGATAATATATGTACACAAGTTTTGAAAATGATATAAGAGGCGCACAATCCGGGACTTTTCTTTTCGTCACTCGTTATGCAAAACATCGCTCGTTAAGCAAGTTATTTTGGTTACAATTTATTTTGTTCGTTTTGCGAAATGCGTTCGAAAATTAAAAAATAATAAATGCGAGGAAAGTTTGAAAAGTTTAAAAAAAGGTCTATTTTCACGAATTTTTATGTGCAATTGATCCAATACGCTTGTATAATATTCTTTGTCAATTATTTTACCTTTCCCATAAAAAAACTAATGTCATAAACTTATCTGCGGATGGAATAGTCTTTGCTTCCTAATCAAGTTTCATTCATAGTTATAAATCGATGAACAAGATCAGTTTTATTCTTGCACAAATCCATTTCATCTTTAATTTTACATACAAAATATGGAATGGTGAAATGGCTCCATATGTCGTTTTCAAAACTTTTTAAACTACCCTTATTTGTAAATTATCTTAAGATCATCGATAAATACACGTTGATATACCAATGCATTTATGTAATAACAAATATTAGGTTTAAAAAATATATTTTTGTAAATAAAACGAATTAGCATGTCAAAATTTTACTAGCAAACAATACGAGTATGATTTTTAAATTTAAGACTTCTGGATAACTTCACTTTACGTGTTTCTAAACAGGTATATTCTTCGTTCCATTAAATGCAAACAGAAAGTAGTCAATATACAGACTTTACAAGATGTATATATTGATTAAAGATATCCTAGACATCGACGATGGTATCCGGGGTTGCAAATGAGCTCATAAACGTGCTCTGAATTACGCAATTACTACAGGATATTTCAAACTTTTCAATCCCTTAATTTGTCTACCAATCAAATCAAATTTATTTAATAGACTTGACTTTCTATTATATGCATTTAATTACACCGTAGTACCGAATCAGTCCAGTTTTAAATTATGAAAATACTACACAAAATTAATATTTAAATTTTTTTTTTAGTGCGGTTTATTTTTGTATGTATGAGGAACTCCTCGATTAGTCCGGTTTTAAACAGAAATCATTATTAATGTTAATTATATTATTTAAGTCATTCATTAAAAGTGATTAACTGTGAAATATTAGATAATAATCATGCGGGTGGATGACAATGATGCAGATGTTAACTATGTCTGATCGCCTTAGGTGCTTCCCCTGATCATTAATATATTATTTATACGATAATAGAGGTTGAATACGTTTAGGTTTCGGAAATGTGGCCGTGACATTATAAATCATCGCGGTGAGAGTTTCGAAATTAGGGGATGAAATTTGATATTCCTTGCGGTGCCTTCGCGGAGTAATTACAAAGGCATCAAGGCACGCCATGTTATGCACATTCACTCGCACACGTATTCGCACAATGCACGTGCACACACCCTTTGCACGGATTATAAAAATGTCTCACGTGCATTTAATTTATATAACACGTAAATACGATTATAAAACACGTAAATATGAACACAGCAAAACCGCCAGCCGGCTCATAAATCCTTTGCGAATTACGAATACAATTGCTTTTGCACTGGATTTCATGAATCGCTAAAAATTTACAACAAATTCAGACAAAATAATACTGCAGTTTTTTAATGATATAATTAAATTTAATTACGTTAATCTAAAAAATTTTAATTATAGAAAATTCTCTTATAATAAGAATTATTTTGGAAAAGACTTTATATTATATTAATTGATTTATCTAAGAATATATCGGTAGATCAAAATATGGATAAAGACAGGATTGACAATTTGGATAAATAAATCGAATTATTATATAATTTTTAATATTACGCAGTACTAATTAATTGCTTTATAATAGAGTTGACCTGTATGTCACATAAAATAGTTTCATTAAAGATTAGGTATAAATATGAGATAAATTTTCAGGAAACAAAAAGGAGCCAAAATCATTTTTATTTCTACACAATATATTCAACTTATTCAAAATAGCACTATAATTTGCCTAAATTTGGAAATAGTAATTTTCTTATTAAGGAAGTTTGAATTATAATTCACGTACTTTTTCATACAAAAATGTAGAATGAATCGAAATAAGTGCATGTTATTCAATAAAAAAAAATACCGTAGACTAAAAAATTTACATTCTAATAAAACGATAACAACTTGAAATGAAGTTTAGTCTCCTAAACAGTATGAATCACCAAATCGTATAGGAAACAAGTTGCTAATATGTAATTTTAAAATCAGTCTGGACCTTCAGAATACAGCTGTGAGGAAGTAGCAGCAAGTCCGACATTGATATTTTACAAGAATTTCAGTCGAAGTGTCTAAGAAGGATCATTGATGAACCATGGTATATTATGATCAGGCGAATTCATGAGGATGTTCAAATGGAAATAGTCGACAAATGTGTTATGAAAAACAGTAGCCGATACCAAAATAAGCTAGAAAATCATCAAAACTGATTCTATTTCAAAAGTTATTATATATAATATAGTCGAGGAATTTGTTATGAAAAACAGTAGCCGATACCAAAATAAGCTAGAAAATTATCAAAACTGTCAAACTGCATTACAATAGTTTAACAACGCTTCAACTGAAGCAACAGAAGCCACTGTATTTACAATTAATAACAATGGAAAATTGCTATTGGATGTCCAATATAATTCTGTTAACGGTTAAATAATGTTCTGAATGTTTTCTTACACAACAGATTATGAAATGGACACTAAAAAACATAGTTTTTTTTATGAAAATTACCGACTTATTAGATGAAATATAATTAATCAAATTTAAATTTAGGTGAATTATAGAATTAATGATATTTTTCAATTGTAAAAAAGATTAATAATATAATTATTAACCTATTGACTTTTCATCTTTATATATGAAAATGAAATCAAGATGGGAATTTTCTTTATTTTATGAATATAATTGTATATCAGCAAAAAGTTACAATTAAAATATTAAAAACAATATAAATATTTATATAGAAATAGGCGGAAAGACTAAGGTCGATAGCCCTTTGGTCACATTATGTGATTAATAAATGTTATTATTATTATTATATAGAAATATATCGTAACTTTTAGGATAGAATTAGTCTCTATATATTTATTTATTTATTCATAAATTATTTATTTAAATTTTGGTGTAAGAAATATTTTAATAAAATCATGATATTAGTATCAATCAAAATATGTGTTGTAAATTGCAAATTGCATTACAATTTTATAAATAAGATGATTTAAGTTTTTTAACAATAATGTTTATATTTAACTATGAAACTTAACTATTAAATTAATATGATTTTAATGGTTGTATTTATGTATTTTCTATAAATTAAAATAATAAAATCAATATAGTATTTCTTTACAAATATAATATTTAATAACATTTGAAATAGAATCAGTTTTTATATATTTTTTTTAGTAAATTAATGAAATTTGCATATTTGCTGCTTCAATTCTTATATAATAAAATAATATTTAGGTGTAAAACATAGTTAATTGTAGCATAATATTCAATTAGTATCAATCAAAATGTGTTTTACAAATTTTCTAACAGCGCATTATCATTAAATTTTTCAATATAATGAACATTTGAATATTTAAAATATATATTTTATATGAAGATATATTTAATGATTATGTTATTTTATGTAATCTTAAATTACTTTGTATCAGATTATTATTATTCACATAAAAAAATATGTTAGATTTACAGAATACGTCAATTAAATCTCAATTTGACTCGAAATAATTAAGTTAAAAATTTGCAATATAAAATGTAATAAATATTTATATTATTTTTATTATTACATGAATATAATATGTTTTTAGTTGTATAGTTGTTTTGTGTATCTATTGCAGTAAATATAATGATTATTATAATAAATATATAAAGTTATTGTAAATAAAATAAGTTAAAGTTCTATAAAAAAATAATTGAAGATTTTAGAATTATGATGAGATAATATTTTTGCTACTATATTAATTAGGTTCTTGATTATTAGACTTATGTTAAAATGACTTATTCTTTAAATTTTGTAAAAAAAAATATTATAATATTATTTATTAAACAAATTTAATAAAAATAAAATAAAATTCCACTGCTGCGATTAAAAAATAAATTACGTATATTAATATGTGATGAATTGAATGTAAATGCATCAAAAGAGACCGTAAATTTACACGTATAAAGAACTTTTAATGCTTTTGAAATATTTCAAAGTTTCGTAATAATTAACGTCGGCTTTGAGCAATTAAAAAGTTTTTTTTTTGAATTATAGTTGCTGAAGTGGTTTACGCGTGCAAACTATACGCTAAGTATAACGCATCGAGTAAACTGCGGAAATTTCAAGCTCGGTAGGTTTGGAAGCTGTTGGAAGGTTAAAATGACATTTGTTGTAGATAGAAGTTTCGAACAAGTTGTGTGTATCAAACGAGGAGCGAAATTCCTAGGCGCTATATTTTCAATTAAGCCGCTTCCCGGCACAAACCGTGCCCGGGCTTTTGATACTTTATAATTGCCACATTAGCATCTTCCACGCTCACATACACTCACCGCACACACCACATACTCCACACTAATTATGCAACAAGCAAAGCCACCTAATTGCGAAATTCTTATATACATATTAATTAATTAACGCCTGTCGTTTATGCAAAACCGAATAAGAACTCCGTAATTACAATAATATTAGCACGAAAAGTAAATTGGCATATTTTGTAGTATAATACTCGCGTATTATAAGTTGCAAAGGATGAGAGGATCATTCTAAACAAGTTTTAATTAGTTAATTATGAAACTTCAACTTAGGATCAAGGATACTGAGTGGTCGAGATCAGTGCATAAAGTGGTTTCAAATCAGTGATAAAGTTTATAATCTTGATATTCTACGTAATACTTAAGTATATAGAATATTTACGTTACGTTAGTTAATATTTACATCACTATAAAATATTGTCAAACCATAATTTTAAAATAAATATGAAACTATTCTACAAAATGTATTATTATTGAAGACATAAATAAAGTAACATCGTATGAAATAGAAGATAAAAGATAAAAACCTCAAAATAATATTTTAGCCTTTGTGTCTAAACTTTTTAAATTTTTTAAATAAGAATAATAATATATCCATAAAAGCATTTCCCATTTAAAAATGTACGTGTGAAAAACTTGTACATGTACCTAAACATCTCACTCAATAAGTTTGGTTAATATATAGATGGCGTCTCTGTCGATAAATCTATATGATTTTAAGGAAGTACCAACCTTCAGATGACGCCTGTCAAAATTTAATGGCAATCTGTCGTTTAGTTCAAAAGATACAGTGGTTTTAGTGACCCTACTTTTGTAATTTTCAATACAATAAAAAAACTAGATTTGATAAATATGTTGATTAAATATTGCTTTTTGATGGGAAAAAATACCGTACAAGCAAAGATAAGTGTTGATAAGTGACTTTAAACGTGGTCGTACAGACACAAATGATGCTGAACGCTCTGGTCTCCCAAAATCGGCAATTGTAGCAGAAAACATAAAAAAAAGTTCACAAAATGGTTTTGGACAATCGTACATTGAAGTTGCGTGAGATAACTGACATCCTGAAGATATTAGACGGCAGTGTATTTACGATTTTACATGAATATTTGATCATGAGAAAGCTCTGTTCGAACAACAACAACAAGAAATTGATGATTCTGAGCGCTGTTTGGAGCTGTTCAAGCGAAATGAAAAGGATTTTTTCATGCAGTATGTAACAATGGATGAATCATGGATACTCCAGAGACAAATCGATCATCAGCTGAGTGGATAGCAAAGAGTGAAAGCCGTCCAAAGCAGCCAAAAACGCTGGTAAGGTTTTGGTCTCCGTATTTTGGGATGCGCACGGATTTTTATTCATTGAGAAAGGAAAAATATTATGTCAAATATTATATGGCGTTATTGGTGCGTTTGAAGGAAGAAATTGCAAAAAAAAGACCACAAATGAAGAAGAAAAAAATTCTTTTTCACCAAGACAATGCACTGTGTCACATGTCAATCAAAACGATGGCAAAAATGCAGGAATCGTACTTTGAATTGCTTCCCTATCCACCGTATTCTCCAGATCTTGCTCCTAACGACTAGAACCTGTTTGCAGACCTAAAAGGAATATTCAAGGGAAAGAGATTTAGCTCCAATCATGAAGTAATTACCGAAACTGAAGCGTATTTTGTGGCCAAAGATAAATCGTTATTCAAGAAAGGTATCGAAATGTTAGAGAAGCGTTGGAATGAATGTATCACTCTTGAAGAAGAATATGTTGATGAATAAAGTCGAATATTGCCCAAAAGTTGTTTTTTTTTATTAGTATCCTACGAACATATTGAGTAAGGTGTTAGTTTGAGAAGCGATAATATTTAGTTCATTTATGTTTAAAAATAATTTTGTATACTTTTATGTGAAAATTTATTTTTCTCTTGTTAAATAAAGCCGCACTATTTGAGGTACTGCTGTATATCTAATCATTTTAATTTAAAGATTTATTTAGTTATTTTTTATTTTAAAATATTAAATTATTTGCAGAAAATATTTCATTACACAGTTTATATTTCAGATTGTTATTATATGGAATAAGTAGTTACTTAATAGAATGGATTATGCGCTTTAGCTCAATCGATATGCATATCTTATAATTCAATGTTAAGCATTATGCAGATATCCGTTTATCTCGTGCAAACTGTTGGTTAATGTTGTGGTTAATTAAATTATTTGCAAAGTGCGTTGTTATTCTTGATTACATAATGCGGCAATTGCGCCAGATCAATATTGTTAATTACGAAATAAGTTGGCGTTTTCGACGGATCCTTGCGGTCCATTAAGTTTTATGATGAGCAAGAAGAAGTAGAAGATGTTAAGTGAACTGTGCGATAGGCAAAGTAGTTTAGTGACGCTCGATTGAGTCCCTTGTAGAAGTAATTATCTACGTCAGCGAGTTTAATATATTAGTGTCATTTGACAGAAGCAGAAGTGAGGATATTATTAATCAGCTCGTAATCCGCATGCAGGCAGCCTCCATTTCATCGCATTTTGTTCTTCCATCAACATCATCAACATTTCAAAAAATAAATTTAGTGAGCATCCTCGATTCTTCTCGTACAATCACATCAAAACTAATTACAGCTAATTTAACTATTTTACTAAAACCTTAGTGTAGTTTTTTTTAATTACTTATTAAATTTCGGCCATGTAATACGAAAAGGTTAGTTCATATTTTAATTTATTATTATGTTCATCACGATTATTGATTGCTTAATCATATAATGTTATAATCATGTATATAAATTTTATATTATTTTTGTAATAAAAATATGTATGTTTTTAAATGTAAACTGATTAAATGATTTCTTTATTATCTTTTTAATTATAAATAATTTTATTTGTGCTTCAATTTTAATGATTGAATATTAAGGAACATTAATAAATATGCTGATGATAAAAGACTTTTATAGTTTATAATTTTAGTTATGATTAAAATAGTTAATTTATTTCAACAAAATATTTTCTGTGATTAATTTATTACATGAAACGAAACAATAAAAATAATTGATAATAAAAGTTTTGTAGAATTGGTTACAAAAAAATAAAACATAAACTTCGATACAAAAATTTTAACCAAAAAAAATATAAATAAATTACACGTGATCAAAGCGCTATTCGTAATATTTGATAAAAAATAATTAATTTTAATGAAATAATTATTTGAAATTTAATATAAACACTGCCTCGTATAAATAAAGATTTTAGTCAATTCATTTGAGAATATTACATGGAGGGCGTTCAGAGAAAATTTGAGGCTCTTCAAAATTGGTCTAACATATTCAGAAGACTAATAACTTTACGGGTGCTTTTAGAGGAGAGGTTTGTGTATTAAAAATTAAGTTTTTATTTTAAAGTGTTTAATTCTTGAAAAAATAAGTTAATATTGTGAAGACTGGGGCCACACTATCTCTGATAAGACCTGATTACAAGTATTAAACCAACTAATTGTTGATACTTATGGTTTTGATTATTACAATAAAAATGAAGTCAACTATATTTTCTAATTAATCATTGATTTTTTTATAATGGAAGGTTCTATAGGAATATTTCAAGTATCTTTCTCTTAAAAATAGGAAACATATTTAAATTTTACATTATCATTCTAGAATAATAAAGCTTCTTCCAATGTTTATACATATTTATTCATTTCATTTTCGATATCTAATACCTCAAAAATTCCGGAAAATGATACTTTTTGAAACCGGACCAATTGACGAACTAACAAAAAAATATTTTTTTTTTTAGAATTAAATTTCAATTTACTTTGTTTTAACATTTCCAATTTGGATTATAGTGAATCCGGACATCAACAGAAAATTAATAATAAAATTTTCATTTAATATATATATAATATTATTCATGAATTAGTTTTTTTATATAATAATATAAAAAGAGTTTTAAAACTATTATAATCGTTTTCAAATTTGATTTTGTATATGGCTTATCCATATAAAAATATGAAATATGAATGCTTTTAATGACAATAATACCACACAAATTCCGAAAAATTGGACTTTTTGAAACCGAACTAATTGAGGAACTAACTACTTACAAAAATAAAAAGCGTAAAAACAAATTTGTTAGAATTCATTTTTATTTCGCTCAATTACAATTTACTTAGTTTTAACATTTCCAATGCGGATTAAGGTGAATCCAGTCTGTCCTAAACTGGATTATACGAGGGAGGTATTGCTGTAGATTTCAATATTTTGTAGAAGACTGAATTATAACTACGCTTGAACAAATTTTCATAAATTTACAGTTAAATCGTTTAATCATTTTAATGTTTATCGATCTTATTTAATTCACTACAAACTTATAATACATTTAAATTGAAATTGAGCAAAATAAAAATTAATTCTAAAAAATTTCTCTTTTAACTATTTATTTTTGTAAGTAGTTT
The DNA here is from genome assembly GCA_963457615.1 of Nicrophorus investigator. Classification (NCBI taxonomy): domain Eukaryota; kingdom Metazoa; phylum Arthropoda; class Insecta; order Coleoptera; family Silphidae; genus Nicrophorus; species Nicrophorus investigator. The sequence continues at coordinate 27,428,087 of OY735140.1, forward strand.
GTTCCTCAATTAGTCCGGTTAGAAAATGTCTGATTTTCCGGAATTTTTGAGATATTATTGTGATTGAAAGTATTAATATTTTGTATTTTTTGTGTGGATACGCCATATATGAAATCAATTTTGAAGACGATTTTAATAGTTAAAAAAACTATTTTTATATTATTATATAAAAAAACTAATTCATGAATAATATTTATATTAAATCAAAATTATCTGCTTATGATGCAAAATTATCATTTTATAAATATTCATAATTAACATGTCTCAGCGTAAATTTATTATAAATAATAAGTTTGTAGTGAATTATATAATATCGATAAACATTAAAATAATTTAACGATTTCACTATAAATTTATGAATAATAATAATAATAATTTATTTCAATACTTATATACAATATAATTATAATCAATAATTTTTGTGGAGACCGATGTGGACTTTTAAGCCTTGAAAATAAATTTATGAAAAAACGATTCTAAATTTAAGAAAAAAATTGCAAACGTAGAAAGGTGATAATTGAGAGTCTTCTTCAAAACGTTGTAATTTAAAGAAATACTTCGTATAATCCGGTTTAGGTCTCTCCAGATTTACTAAAATTTCTCTAAATTACAACGTTTTGATGAAGACTCTCAATTATCATCTTTCTACGCTTGCAATAATTTTCTTAAATTTATAATGAAATCGTTAAATTATTTTAATGTTTATCGATATTTTTTAATTCATTACAAACTTATTAATTATAATACATTTAAGCTGAAACAACAGAACATTTTCATTTAATTTTTCCATAATAATGTAAAAAAAGTTTTGTTTTGTTCAATTTCAATTTACTAAGTTTTAACATTTCCAGCGCGGAAGTAATAATAATTAATTATATAATAATACAACAAGAGGTTTTATAATCGTTATTATAATCGTTTTAAAATTTGGTATTTTATTTGGTGAATCCACACGAAAAATATGAAATATGAACGCATTCAATGAAATAATGATAAAAGAATCAAGATTAATATGATATTATTAGCATAGTGTATTTAATTAATGATTGCAAAATTGAGATTTATGGCAATAAATAAAGACTATTATCATAATTGTGCTGTGTTTCCTATTCTAGAACGAAGCAACATATAGCGTTCATTGTTTCAATGATAAATAATTCAAGTGTATTCATTTATTAGTTACGTTGGAGCAGAAATTTATAAGCGGAGCCATTTATCTTCATTTCTGAAGAAGGAAAAGTAAAGTGGGCGGGTCGGACTGGGAGTGAGAAACAAATATAATTTCTTTATTATTCCACTTCGGCCGTCTCATTATTAATGTAGGTCCCTGTAAATGTGTTTGCACACTCCCCACCGTATCCCTCGAGCCATTGATTTTACGTCCGAAAGGGAGAATTAAAAATGAATAACAGCCCTTTATCAGATAACCAAATTGCAAATAGAAGAAACTCACATTTGAATTGCGAATGTCTGGCACACAGCAAAGAACATCGTTATGTTGGAATTGGAGACCTGATTGTAATGTCACCTATATTGATTGCATATTATCTAATCCTCTTATATAATATCCGATACACCACTTAGCGAAATTAATGTGAGGTTTATTGATTGATTGTGCGTCAGGATTTTAATACAGAGCAAATTGATGAATTGAAATCGATAATTTTATAGAATCAACTAAAAGGTTGATTTTTAAATTATATTGGAGGTGAAATTCTTTTGTACGAAGCGACGGAAAACAAATGGAGTGGCGAAATGCAATTAAATCGAATGGACAATAAATAGGACTTCCATTTGGCTTTTGGTTTTCCATCGCTAAATATAAACTCACATTCCTTTTAAATTGACAAAGGACAATTGTGCTTTTGTTCGATGCCGCTTTTATAGACGACAGCTTGGAGGTCGACAAACGTAAGCTAGGTGGAATGGAAAAAGAAAGGAAAAAGGAGAAGGAGAAAAAAAATCATATACGAGCACGACAAACAACGTACGGCACATAAAAGTCTTTGCAATCTTTAATATTGGTCAATTTTCTTTTCTTTCTGGACGAAGGCTTGAATGTAAGTTCATTATGGATGTCATTTCCTTTATAATTGCCTCAATTTTCGTTTAAAAATAGAATTTCCATACAAAGTTTACGTAGATTACAAACGGAGATTTTGTAGATAAAGTAAACATAAATAACGGCCTTTAAATAAGCTCAAAACTTATGAGTTGATGTTAAAATTATGTCAGCGTACGATAAACGGAAAACTAACAAATCCAGAAATAAAATAATTATAGTATAACCAAAAATATACAAATATACATTATTCAGTTTTTTTTTACACATATTCATATTTTTATACCCATTTTATCATCAAAAACATATTTACCTTTCGAAAAATCATCGTCTTAAAAAAGTTCGCTGCATGTAACACCTTACTCAATAAGTTCTTAGTATGACATATAGACGACGCCTGTCAAAATTACATCGCAATCTACGTCACTAAAACCACTGTAACTTGTGAACTAAACATCAGATTGCCATGAAATTTTGACAGGTGTCATCTGAAGGTTGGTACTTCCTAAAAATCATATGAATTTGTCGATAGAAGTTCCAACTATATGTTATCCTACGAACTTATTGAGTGAAGTGTTACTACAATTCATCATTCGTTGATACATTGCTTGCTAATTTAATTTAGTAAGGTACTCCCAAATTTAGATTATTGGTATATTTTTTAAAACTAGAGATAATATTGGACTAAATTTCTTGTACAGTTATTTAAAATGATGCCAAGCTATGTAATAAATAGAGCATAAGTTCTAACGATTCATGAAGAAATAATGCTTTCAAAAAATATCGATATGAAAATTGCATTTTAATATTCAGGAAGTATAAAGGATTATTTTTGGAATACGTGTTTTAAAAGGAGTATGTTTTATGAAAACGAAATTATAAATAATATAAAATATATTATGGTTTTGCAGAAACTAATATAATTGAAAAATATCATGATATAACTACTGTTTTATATATTCCACAATAGAATTTCATCGGTTATCGTTAAAGATATTAAGACTAGTGTAGTAGTTTCATTCATTGTTTTATTTCAGAATAAATATTTCAATTCACCGGGTTTCTGACACATTTAAAAATATTGATATACAATTCAGTATAATTCTAGCTATTGATCTATTATTCAGATATAAACCATTAAACTTGTAGGTTAATAACTTTGTCTAATAAAGTTTTGAATAATATTTTTTTCACATATACATCGATAAAAATAAAATACTTTTAAGGAAATAATTTCCAATTAAAGAAATTTTCTCTGAACTGTTCTTAACGAAATATTTAGAATATTAAAAGAAGACGATAAAAAAATATTTATGATTTTGATTTATGAATAACTACATTTCCTTCCAAAATCCAAACATACAATTTAAAAATTAAAATAAACTGGACATTTACGGTTAAAAAGTATCCTTACTCTCAGGATTAGATTCCCGGTTTATTTTTATAACTCAATTTCTTGTTCAGTTAGTTAAAATAAAAATGATGCCTAGGTGTGAAATAAATAGAGCATAAGTTCCGACGATTCATGAATAAATAAAGCTTTCAGAAGCACATAAAATGTCGATATGCAAATTTCATTCTAATATTGATGGAGCAATAACTACATTTCATTCCAAAAGCCAAACATAGAATTTAAAAATTAAAATAAACTGAAAATTTACAGTTAAAAAGTATCCTTACTCTCAGGATTAGATTCCTGATTCATTTTTTATAACTCAATTTCTTGTACAGTTAGTTAAAATAAAACTGATGATGCCTAGGTGTTAAATAAATAGAGCATAAGTTCCGACGATTCATGAAGAAATAATACTTATTAATGAAACACAGATGATTATTTTTGGTGTATGGGTTTTAAAAAGTATATAAAAACAAAATAATAAATATATATTTTTATTTAATTATAACTAATATAAAATATATTATATTTTCTGCAGAAGCTGTGAAATATAATTTTATAACATTAATTGAAGGATTTTATGAATGCTAATATTATAATTGAAATATATTATTATATAACTACTGTTTTGTATTTTTACGGAATATATTTTTCTAATTTTATTAGTCCCAAATTATTTTTTACTTACATTAATTTCGCTCAACAATAATATTCTACAAATAATTACATAATATCAATATTGACACTTTTTTTTAAAACTGGAGGATAAACATTTATTAAGAGCAGAGTTTCATTCATTGTTGTTAATATTGCAAAATATATTCACAAAAGATTTAAAGTAACTAACATACAATTCAGTATAATTCTAGCTATTAACCTATAAATTAAAAATAAATCATTGAATTTGTAAGTTAATAACTTTGTCCAATAAAGTTTTGAATACTAAAATTTTTACATTTATATAGATAGAAGGCTATAGATAAAAGGCTTTCAAGCGAAAAGTTTCCAAATTTCCAATTAAGAAAATCTTCTTTTTAACAGAATATTTAAAATATTAAATGAAAGCCAATTATGTAATTAGACACATTAAAATAAACTGGACACTTACGGTTAAAAAGAAATACGCAGTAATTATTTTAAAAATAAAAATTTGGTTTGAAAAAATCATAATAAAAATGTTCACTATAAATTGACACTATGACAACTATGACCTTTTTTCGCGCGATTATTCATATTTATTTTAAATTATATACTACGACATAATTGACAGCTGTCATTTTAATCAACTTATGGGTTGAAAACGTCAGCTTTACACTTAAAGAAAATATCATTATTAAATTGAAATTCAAATGATTATACAAAATAGTATTATAATATAAATATATTATAATAAGTGTACTTTTCTTCTAATGGATATGTTATGTAATTTCTGTAACAGACTAATGATAATAGTGATTATATCTGTCTTGAAAGTATTTCCAGAAGGTATATTATGTAAATGTGTAAGATTTCTAGAAATAATTGTCTCTTATCTTAGCAATGAAATGGAATAGCAGATGATCTCAAGATTTTACATAATACGTGGACTTGAAGTAATTGAATATTATCACTATTTGATGGCGTATTAGTTTTAAGGATTCGGTAGTCGCCAAGTATCGAAGTAGAGGCTAGGGAGTGTGGCAATTTAGGTGAAGCTGAAGAAGACATGAGTGGGTTCTGCACGAGTGGCACCCTCAGGACTCGAAGCGTTGTTTGCGGTTCGACGCTCGTCGTCAATTAGCGGAAACGGAAGTTATGAATTCATTAGTCACAATCACAGTACACTGGGGCTGCCCGACCCCTTGTCCTTCCCTCCACCAAAATACAGAGTTCATCGATTGTCACTAATGAAATTAAAGCATTCAACAAATCCTCGAAACCGTTATGAAATATTCACAAACCTCTGCCAAATTACACATCCTTTCAGATTTTCACTACCCACCGCATCGATTGATCCAAACACATTGCTGCTATTTACCAAATCCATTATTCATTTCGTATCTTTACTAGACTCTACCGAAACGCATTTCCTCAATATCAATAATTGTATAATCATTTGATGATTCCATTTCAATCCCCCGAAGTTAATAATATAATCAAATAGAAATTATATCATTAATACAATAAAAAAATATACAATACTTAACAAAAATCATATTGAATTCATGTTTACTTTATGCTTAACTTTGTAATTGGAAATTTGTGCGCAATTTCTTAAAATTCTATAAATTTGCTTACTCTAATATGACTCGTTTTATTTTTATTACCGCATCTTTATATAGTGTCTTACGCAATTGGATATTAACAACGATATATTATTCTATTTTTAATCGATTTATAAAATGTTAAACCATCCTTTAACTACATTATTTTTATCCAATTGTTATTCGTCCAAATATTGGCGTCTTTTTGATATAACACCATAAATATCAACTACATATCTTTGACTAATAATAAATTTAACTAATAATAATAATTATTTTTATTGCAACAGATTCAGATAACATCAAACCACAACAAAATTTAAAAAAAATAGAACTGATACATTGACCAAAAGTCTTTTTGCCCTTTAAGTAATATTTAGTTAATATTTATCTAAATCATACTAAAAGTTTTACAAATTACAAATATTTTACTTGTGACTTGGAAAGTATTTAATTATTGAAAAACTTGATACCACACGCCACTAAAGTATAATATAACTGTTACAAAAGGGCTATTGACCAAAAGTATTTTTGCCCTTTAAGTAATATTTAGTCAATATTTGTCCAAGTGATACTAAAAGTTTTACTAATTACAAATATTTTACTTGTGTCTTGGAAAGTATTTAATTACCAAAAGACTTGATACCACGCCACTAAAGGATTTTGTATCTCATTTTCAATTGAGAGAAAAGAATCTAAATCATAAATAACAATTATTGTTAATATCATCTCAGTTTTTTTAATTTTTTATATATTCTTATAGAAGAGTTACGACTTTTCTTATTTTTATTTCATTTAATAATATTTTTCCTTATTTTTTTTTACTAAAATTCTTAATAACTAGTAATTTTGTAGCGATGTTCAAATACACTATAATATTTTCTTTTTTATTTAACATTATATTAATTAGGCTCATTTTAGAAGATTTTTTTTTGTATAACATTGATGAAGATTTATTATGAAAATATTGCAAAAAGTAAAATTTTATTTGATTCCAATATTTTTTTTTTCATTATAATCAGAGATTTGATTGTTACTAAAGAATTTTATATCTCAAATATAATTATGAGAACAAAAATAAAATACACGTCCATTTTCAATATGAATTAATGAATTTAATTCATTATAAATAATAATTAATTTATTATTATAATGAAAATAAAATAATATTTAACAATGGATTGTTAAATATTTCATTAATTTCATATATTTTATTGTATACAACAGAATATACAAACGAGCTGCATTCAAATTCGGTATTAAAATAAATGCAATTTAATATTAATATTTAATGCTGAAACATTAATAATATTATATTATTTTAAATAAAAAGTATTTATAAAATTATTTTGTGCAACATAATAAATTTTAATTGATTTTTTAAATCGAAACTTATATTTTCCATTAAACTGTTCAATTTCGATTTTTATTTTCACTATAAATTTTAAAAATAGTATATCCTATACTAAATAGTATACTAATTCTTTTAATAAATTGCGACTGTGTTGGATATTGAAAATTCTATTTACTAACAAAAATAACTTTTTTTAAACAGGCAATACTTAAAAATTGCATTACTTCTTTTTTAAAAACATTGATTTTAAATACTGTTTTAAAATCTGCTGCGGGCCAGATAAAACCTCTAGGCGGGCTACATCTGGATCGCGGGCCAAAGTTTGCCCAAAACTAATGATGCAATTTAGATTTAAATTGAAAACAATTAAATTGAGTTTAAGTGTTATGTATTTAAAGCAAGTTTTATTTTTTTTAAGATACTTTCAAAGAAATACAATAATATAAATTTTAATTGATTTTTAAAATCCATTAAATTTTTCAATTCCGATTGTTATTTTTCACTATAAATTTTAAAAATAGTATAACCTATACTAAATAGTATATTAACTTTTAATAAATTAGCTAGCGGTAACTGTATAGCGAAAATTCTATTTACTAGCAAAAATGTCTTCTTTTTAACAGGAAATATCTTAAAAAATGGAAATCTTTTTCCACAACTATATTTTACAATTGCAAAAAAATGGAACATGCCCTTACATTACTTCTTTGAAAACAATGTAATTAAATACTGTTTTAAAATCTGTAGCGGGCCAGATAAAACCTCTAGTCGGGCTACATCTGGATCGCGGGCCAAAGTTTGCATAACACTAATGTAAATTGAAATCAATGAAATTGAATTTAAGTAGAATTGTTGATTATTTTTTTGAGATATTTACAAAGAAATACCGTAATGATATATTTAATCAATAGTATTCCTGACCCTATTTTTAATACTTCACAGTCCAGCTTTAAGGTTCACTTGACGATTTACCTATTTACTAGAGATCCAAACATATAGTATATTATTGATTGACCTATTTATGGAGAGTTTTGGAATACGTATATTAATATAGGTAATTAGCATATGCTTATTATTAATTCATTACTCAATTTTACAAAATATTGGATCAAATCAAAGAAATAAAAATAATTAACTTCCATTCCATTCCTTACAAGATACGAGGGGCTCAAAAATCTTAAAATTTATACTACAAGTCATCATTTACTTAACTGATAGACCACATTAAAAATGTTAAAGACATACCAAAAATTGAGAGCAGTTAAAAATATAAAAATAAAAGATGTTATTATAAATGTTTCGAATTTAAAAGCCAGTAGGAACAATTTTTAATATAATTTATTGATTTTTATTCGATTTGTTTCTCTATGTATTTTTTTTCTATTTTAACTGATACATTCTAAATCTAGATATAATATCAGTATTTTATAACAATAATAAAGTAAGATTATCTTTTATAAAAGACCTGGATGGGAAAAGTACTTATAAGAAAAACGTAACATAATATATCATCTCAGCTTTTGTTGTTTTTATATATTTTTATAAAGAATTACGAGTTTTCTTATTTTTATTTATTTTTTTTAATATATTTTTTTCATGAAATTCTTAAAATCTTATTCTTTTGGTTCGATTTTTTGAAACACACTAATATTTATCTAACATTATTTTAATAAATTAAATAAAAATTGATAATGAAAATTTTGCAAAAACTAAAGTTTTATTTTAAAATTCTTAAAGTACTTTTGTGGTAATAATTTCATAATACAATAATTTCTTCATATTTATCTAAACATCTAAATATTTATTTCATATAATTATTAATAAATAAAATACTTTTGCGGTAATTTTCAATATAATAAAAATACTTCCTTCAAAATTATCAAGAAATATAATTATAAAAATATTTTAAACTGTTTCTAATAAATACAGTTTTAAACAGAAATAGGGCGGAAAGTCTTAGGTCGATAGCCCTTTGCTCACATGTTATGTGATTAATAAATGTTGTTATTATAAAGAAAATATTAATAAAAAAATATTGTTTTTAGTATTATTTTCAATGATTAATACAATACATTGTCGAACAATTTCAGCAATGCTTCGCTTAGTTCTGATAATCGGTTAACATCCTGGACTGTTTGAATCCGGAATAAGAATAAACGGCCACGATTGGTGGAAAAAGGCCTAAATGCAAATTTGACTTTTAATATTAAGAAGAAAAAATTATGATGTATATAAAAAAAATGTGATTGTTATTCATTTCGCTGAATTAAGATTTAGTTTATTTTAAAATTTTTAAACCAAATTAAAGATTATTAATTCCTAAAATTAGTATTATTATTGTGTATATCATTTATAACTTGAATTTTTATTTTATCAGTGAAATTTGGTCGGTGTATCAATTTAAAAAAATGTGTGATTTCTTCTTTGTAGCCAGAACTGAAGCTTATTGTTATTTTCAATGTTTAATAACAAATTGTTTCTAAATTAGTTAAATATCTAATCTTTGATAAGTAAAATCTATTATCTAGTATAAAACATTATTTTTTGTCAAATAAGTAAAAATACGTTGAGAGAAATAATATTTAATTATTATTTACATTATAACAAAAAAAATTTTAAACTAGTTAACTTACAATAAATTAATTATAAAAAAATATAGAATCTACATTAAAGTAGAAGTGTGAATTTATATGTGACAGTTATTTGTTGAAATTAAATTGATGTTATGTTTTACACATTTCTAAAAGAAAGGATAAAATAGAGACTATGTATGTTGGAGTCTTTTGAAGAGACAACTTTGAGCATGCTGATGAGAGCAAAAATAAATACGGTTAATCGTAACGAAGCCAATTAAGTTGTATGTGTAAAGTTTATGGTATTGCTAGTGCAAATATGTTTTAAACGTGCTCGAAATTTCGTTTGGTTCTCGCTCGTCGCCTAACAGAGTTTGCAAACTAGACGCAAATTGATTTAAATGTAAACGTATACCGGGTTTATACTCGTGGCAGTGGACGAATATTTTAAAGTGCGCTTTTTTTCCTCGTCAACATTTCCCTTTTCACCCCGAATCTATGCTAATGAAACGAGTTACTTGTGGCCGGAAATATTTCCACTTTTCTTTTACACCTTTCTTGCTTTCACCTCCTTTTTCGCATTTTTTTGTGTGTTGTATTTACATTTATAATAAATATGGAGTTTTATGGTATGCAGATTGTTTAATGAGACGTGTACACACATTAAATGTTGGAGTATATGGTGACTGTATAACCAACATTTCGCAGCGTTATCTTTCGAAAGAATGGCACACATTTTACGGCCCACCAGACGTTTATTAAAACACATTGTTTTATCAACCAAATGCACCAACGACAATATTATTTATTGCCAAAAGCAAACTAACATTATGCAACGCAATATTTTTATACCTTTACGATATTAAATCCATTAACTTAAATCTAATGATATAAATTTATTTGTTCATTATATAAAGTTAACATCGAGTTTTAAAAAAATCAATTGAACTCAATGAATCACAATCACATTTATTTAAATTGAAAAAAATATATTTTCACTATACGCAATATACCGTATTTTTTTGGATTATAAGACAAGGTGCGTTCACATAGAAAAATTGACTCAAATGTTGGGTGCGTCTTATGGTTCGAAGATAACATTTAAATATTTTTTTCAATAAATCATCATTAAATTTTTTCGTCTTATAGTCTGAAAAATATTGCACGCCACTGAAGATATGACGCAAATTATCTCAAGACAAGCGGGGGAATCCCCGATTTACCTACACTCTTTGTCTATGAACGTCGATAGCTAGTATTAGGCTGTAATCGTGTGCGCTTTTGTACGATTCACTTGAATTGTTTTTAAAAATCTTTAATATATTTTTGCTAAAATTTTATAAATTTGAGGTGCGTCTTATAGTCCGAAATATACGGTTTTTCTCGAAGATAAAGACTAAGGTTGATAGCTCATAGCTCTCTTAGTTCAATAAAAATTGAGAAATAATTAAATAAAAATATAATTTTTAATATTTTTTATAAATACACAAAATTTCGAAACTAAAATAGTTTTTCTCTTCCAAAGATATCTCACCCAGTCCTTTAAATATATTTCCAAATAATCCAACATCCACTCTCCCTCGCTCTTGAAATTCTATTATCCGTCCTAAATATAAAAGGAAGATCCCTTTTCCAATACATAACTTCCCTTTTAACGTGACTTCCTCTGTTCTGTTCAATCCTGTTTATTTTATTCTGAGATGCCAACAACTCATATAAAATATATTTTTTCTTTTATTACATTTTTTTGTAAAGATGCAATTTTTTTTTATTAAATCTTTTTTTGCCTATTTTTCTTAGTATGTAAGATTTTCGATGTTTCATGTAAAAAAAAAACTATTATTAAATAACAATTGTTGAAACTGCAGACTTATTTATATCAAAGCTTTATTAATAGATTTGTTAACCAACGTTTTATTAAATATTAAATTAGTTATACAATTATTTAAAATATTGTCTTAAAAATAAACGTAAAATATTATAATTTGAGGACGGAAAGCCTTGCACAACACTGTTGATTTTCTGTAACATTGAGAGCCATAAAGAGGATTTTTATTAGAAGATGAAAAAAGAATACGCAGTAAATTGCCACTTTTATGTTTCGGAATGCTTTAAAAGATCCATCAAAGTGGTAACATTTTGTGGGATAACAACATCCCGCTACAGTTTAACGCAATTTAATTGGACCTTACAGCAAAGCTCGGTTTTAATATACATTTAAATCATTTCTTATTCACTGTATTCTCACGGAATGCTCCATTAAATAATATTAAAATTTTTGTATCTACATAAAATATTTACATTTTTTGAATATAAAAAAGAATTATTATAAAACAAAAAAAATAATAACGAATCTTTTTACAATTTCTTTATTGAATCACAATTTTCAGAAATTGGAATGTATTTAATCATAGTTTGTTAATATTCAAATAATAAATATTTTTGTTACTTTAATTACGATAATTATATAATAATTATATTATTTTTTGTAAAAATCTCATAAATAGATTAATACCAAAAGATATTCATAAAATAATAAAGTAAAAATATTGAATGTTTGAATATAATAGAAGTCCACCTATTTTAAATGATTTAATAATTGTAGAAAAGTTATAAAATAATTTCTAGTAAATCTCAATTCAGAAAGATGTTCACATTCAAAAAACATTATTCGCAGAATATTGTCACTAATTGTTGAAATGCAATAAGGTTACATCAATTTTAACATCAGGAATCAACTCTTATTCACTGTATTCTCACGCAAAGCCTATTATATAATATTAAAATTTTTATATCTGCATAAAATATTTACTTAAATTATACATTTTTTTATTATAAAATGATTAATTTATATAGAAAAACAAATAAATAAAAAAATAATACATCAAATCATTATAAAACAAGAAATAATAATGTTACAACTGTTAAGAATTATTACATTAATCTTTTTACGAAATAGAATCACAATTTTCAGTAATTGAATTGTATTTAATTATAGTTTGTTCATATTCGAATGATAAATAGTTTTGTTAGTTTAATCACTATAATTATATAAAAAATATATTTTTTTTTGGTAAAAATCACATAAACACATTAATACCAAAAGATATTTAGGTAATAATAATAATAATAATAAAATAAAAAGATTGAATTTTAGAATATAATAGAATTATGCCTATTTAAAATAATTTAATAATTGTAGAAAAGTTATGTTCACATTTCAAAAAACATCCGCAGAATACTGTCACTTACTGTGGAAATGCAATAAAGTTAAATCAATTTTAACATCTGGAAACAATTCTACAATTTATCATGTCTCCTAAGAAAATTGAATTTAAAAGTTTGCAGTTTGAAAAATAATATAAATAAAAGATTATAAAAAAAAAAACTTAATATTAAATTATTATTAAAAAATAACAATTTTTACTACAGAATTCAATGATTAGATTTAATCCAACAAAATTAATTTTATTTATAATCTTTTTTTTATTCTTCAAAAATTTTCATATTTCAAATAAAATATATTTAACAAATGTTAAATTATTTAATTAAAATGCAGTTTCATTTTAAAAAAGATGAAATCAATTAAACTACTAAAAATAACTTTATATTCTATTATGTGTTCTGAAACTTGATTATAAAAGTTTAGTGTTGAGATTCTTACGCAAGATTTTATTTTTATATAAAATAAAAGTAAAATTTATACTATATTTTACTAAAAGAGACTTTAATAATACAATATTGTGAGAATAAAGGTACAAAATAAAGTAAGAAAGAATACAAAAATAATACAAATAATGATAATAATAAAAATAAATAAATAAACATTCTGGAAGATAAATAAAAAACAAACTATTCAAAATAAAAAAAAATATATAAAAACGAAACAAAAATATATTAAAAAATAAATAAGAAATAATTATTTTACTTGGGCGGAAAGACTTAGGTCGATAGCCCTTTGGTTACATTTAATGTGTGATCAATAAATATTGTTATTATTATTATTTTACTATTAACAATATTTTTAATGAAAAAAATGAGGAATAAGTACTTATTTTCTTCAAGAGAAATGAAATAATATTTTACATTTTTTATACAAAATAAAATTTGTAACGCTAAATGAATTATTTTAAAATTGAATTTGATTGATGTTCTGAGTTGATTTATTTGTATAGTTATTATAAGCCCATTAATTTGAAATAGAGGATATCTAGAGATTAAATAGCGTTTTCACGATTAATGTTTGGCAAGTTTCAACCTGAGTTGATCATCAATGTTGTTGTAGCATTGATTGACGTGGATTAATATGGCAAAGTTAGTGTTAGGTTTGACGTTATTACAGTTAGTAAGGATGGAATCATATGTTAATGTTTTGATAGTGAAAGGAAGACGCAGTTACTCGGAGAGTGCGGTTGCGTTCGAGGAGTAAGTTTTGTTTGTATTTTGAGTGTGTATTCAGGATTGTGTTATGGATGGGCGGAGTGCAGGTGGGGAAGAAGCAGGATGCTCCCCAGGTTGTAAACGGGCGAAAACCAACCCCCACCTGCCTCCTCACCCTTGCCCTGCTGGGGGTGGTGGCGGGTCGCGATCGATGAAAACTCCTCGCAAATATGGTTTATTTTACAATTCCACGTCGGCCCTCGCCGACCATCCTTTTTCCTCCCACAAAGGCCACATGGTTCGAGAGGCTTTAGTCCTTCGGACGTGCCGACGGGAGGTCCGAATTATGGCCTTTCCGCGGATGGGGAGGGTTTGTGTGTGGGGTGTTTCTTTCGTAAAAGCGTTGGGGGGTTTGTATTTGGCTCCCCACTTTCTACGGAAAACACGAACACCTCTCTTCTTCTGCACAAAAAAAGGGCTCGGTGAGAGAAAGAGGAGTAGAGAAAAGCCCACGATCCCTTTGTAGATTTTCACGAGGAACCTTGAAAATTATTTAGGACGGCACGTTGCCTTCCTTCCTCGGAGCTGCATCGTACCATTGAATATTAAATTTTATTAAAGGAAAATAATGGCACGAAATAGGCAAAGAATAAGTAGAGATAGTACGAAAACAAAAATAACACACGCGACGATGTAAAAAAAAAAGAAGCTATAATGTATATGTGACAAAGTTGGTGGTTGAGCCACAACTCGACACAAAGCGAAATGAAGGAAATTTAAATGGAAGTGGAAATATGTGGAGCCTGAAATGTTAATTAAAACCCTTCGGCTTGAAAGCCACGACGATGTTCCACTCTCCTATTTTGTTGTGCTGAATGTTTTTTTTTTCAGTCGACGACATAATAAAAGAGGCATGAATTAATATCTTCTTGCGAAAGCAACAAAAGCGTAATGACAGCACAACATAGTATCTCATCATACTCATACATTTAAGAAAAAATAATTCTATCATCAACAATGAAATGCCTAAAGCAGTCTTTTCATTGCATTATCTGTTATATTTTTAGTTATATTATCAAAATTTTGAGAAATTGTAGAACTAATATCCAATCTTACCCAAAAATCGTCTAATAACATTAAAATTAATGTAAAAATGTGGTATATTTTATTCTAGTAATATTAATATGAAAGCCAATTTATAACCAAATTTTGTCAAATAACATTAATCTTCTAAAATTATTCCATACCAAAGTTTCTCAAATAGTTCTATAACTCAGATTTTTGAAAGATTCGGTATAGGAATTTAAGATTATATTTTAACATACAATAACAATTGTTAAATTATTAAATGTTTACTGTTGTAAATAAAATCTATTTTTTTTAACGAAAGTTCCGAAATTATATTATAAAATGTTCATAAATGAGTAAAAGTGATAAATGAAAAAAAATAGAAAGAGAAGATTAGAGTATAATTCTACTCCTGTTAATGGATAAGTATGATTTTTTGAAATAACTGAAGAAAATCAACATATTTACAACATATTTTCTAAAAAAAAAACTTACTGAAAATATTTTGAATTAAGACATGCAATTAAAATAAATAATCTTAACAGTACAAAATATAATATTTTTTAAATCTAAAATAAAAATATATTTATAATTTCTATTTTTTTTTAACGAAAGTGTGGATCCTAAGCAGTTCAAACAAAAGTTCGGAAATTATTTTATAAAATGTTTATAAACGAGTAAAAGTGATAAATTAGAAAGAGTCTCGAGAAGATTATATTATAATTATACTCCTGTTAATGCCCTTAAATAGTATGATTTTTTTAAATAACTGAAGGAAATCAAGATATTTATTTTTCTAAAAAAAAAACTTACTGAAAATATTTTGAATTAAGTCATGTAATTAAAATAAATAATCTTACGGTACAAAATTTACTATTTAATAAATCTAAAATAAAAAGATATTTATAATTTAAAGTTCAGGGTTGGAACATTTTCAGTTCTAAGTAATTAGATTGTTTTCCAATAAAATTACGTATTCCCTTCTCTAAAATCCGTACCGAACACGCCTTGCATAAAACATCTCCCGTGGCACTTTGAGGAAGACACGAACTAAACAGTCCTCGCACTTCTCATTTTATTGATTTCAGTTCTAATTTACCGCACCTATAAATTTCAACAAACTTTATATTAAGAATAAATAAATATAACAAAATATTAAGAATTGCCAAAGGATCATTTATTAAAATGTAGAATTATGTAATTATTATCTTTTTTTTACATCCAAATATTTCTAAAATCAATAGATTTTAAATTTCTATTAGTAATTAATTATTTTAGTTCTAATTTACCTCACCTATAAATTTCAATATACTTTATATTAGGAATAAATAAATATAACTAGTATTAAGAAATGCCAGAGGATCATTTATTAAAATGTAGAATTATGTAATTATTATTATTTTTTTACATCCAAATATATCTACAATCAATATATTTTAATTTTCTATTACTAATTTATTGTTTTCTAATTACTTTCCATTATTTCTATTAAAATTTTGATACAATTTAATAATGTTTTTAGTAATTTCAATGATTTTAATTTAGTGAATATTCTTTATATCTGTTGTGAAAATAATATCTTGGTTAGAAAATATAAAAATAATAATAAAATTATTGTTTCAATAAAAACAAATAAGAATTTTTTGATTTACAGGAGTATTTAAATAGATATTATGTAAGATTTTTTTAAAATTATTTGTTGATATGTTCAAGCATTTTAAAGTTTATTTTCTAATAAAATTTAAAGAAAAAGATTAGTTTTGGACCTAAAAAGGAAAATTTAGTCTGTTTTGTGACTTAGAAAAAAAAATCGTTGTATTTTTAAAGTAAAGTAAAATATTCAGTAAATATTTTATGTTTTATCTGCACTGATATTCAACGCGTTCAAGAAAAAATGAGTAATTCTATGAAAATAATGTTATTGGAAATATTTATTAAAAAGTGAAATATTGGAATTAGGATAATTTATTATGGTTTAAACATCAAATAAATACGATAACGATAAATATCTAACAAATAAATATAATTTAAATCTTGGAAATAAAATAGTGTTCTTCCTATGAGATTAATAATTATCTAGGACTGGCAAGAATGAACGCTCAATAGTATGAAGAAACGTGCAGGCAGGAAATGTTGATTAAAGTTTAATGAAACTGAATCAAAAAGTTGATTGGAAATGTGATTATTCTGCTCTCTCGGTTCCTCGCCGTATCCAATACCTTTTCCTCCTTTTTTTCCAAGCGCATTTTTTCTCCACATTCCTTTTTCGGTCTCCGAACTATCATTCCCGCTTGAAAAATTGCTTTGCTGGCTCGAGGATATTGGCTCTGCACGTAATAAACTTTTATCATTTTATAACGTACTTTGTGCTTGTGCCTCGACTGCACCAGTTCCGTGCGCATACATAGCTATCCTCCTATTGCCCGTCGTTGGAAAATGAAAGAGCTTTAAAGTTAATAGCAATTTATTATTAATTCCGGTCGGAAATGTTAATTCCAGACCCATCGGCATCGCCATTGCAGTGATTTATTTATTGGTTTCGGTTGAATTCAGCTTTCAGAATCGAAATTACATTTAATACAAATCTGTTCGGTAACCACAAAAGCACGGATTCCATTATAAACGTCAGCGAGGGATATTTGTGTGCGTTCCGTATCCTGCAATAATTTTATATTTCACATACATATTTCCATAGCATATCTATTTTAACGTATATACAGCTATGTATGTGCACAAAATGAGAATTTAATATCCCGTTTGTAAAATCAACAACAAAAAAAAAATGGATTGGTTGGAAAGGGACCCTCGAAACTCCGTTTTATGGTGCATATAAAATTGCTCTCGTAATTAGAATATTGTGAAAATGCTATGCTGCAAAATGGGCGATGCTAAAGATTAATGCGGAAACGTTTTTAATATCCTTTTGATATAAACGGGAGGACACTAATAAAAAGCGTTACGAAATTGCAACGCTTTCGATAATAAAATTCAAAATTATTCGAATCCTTGCAGTCTGCCTCTTCCTCCCTTTCAACCCGATGACACATTAAATCTTTTATATAATTAAATCCTTTATTAAATTTCGCATTATTAATTTTTTTTCTAATATACTTTATTACGTCAATTGTTCACATTATATTATATTTTATATCACATCTTACATTTCCCATGCATAAAGAATTAAGCTATCTTATTCTAAGCTAGAATCTAAATCTAGTACAAATTGCGTCGTATTTACTATAACTACTAGAAGGAAGTTGGCGTCTAGTATATAATTATATAATTGAAACAATAAATAATTTTGCTGATTTGAATCTACATAATATTAAAAATCGCAACCAAATCGGAAAAAAATGTTAATCAAAATTCTTGACTTTGCTTGAAGTTTATAGAAAATTAAATTTGATAGAAATAATTAACGAGATACATTCTTGTACTCGTCTTAAAATTATCCATCTCAAAATAAACTATATCTACATTAAAAACATAATAATTATTGCAAAAATAACAGTT
Organism: Nicrophorus investigator; assembly: GCA_963457615.1. Taxonomy (NCBI): domain Eukaryota; kingdom Metazoa; phylum Arthropoda; class Insecta; order Coleoptera; family Silphidae; genus Nicrophorus; species Nicrophorus investigator. The sequence goes on from OY735140.1 coordinate 27,446,676, forward strand.
TTTTTTCGAATCGATGAATATTTATACTATATATTATGTTGGGTTGTCAAAATATTTTCATTATTTTCTTGTCGAAATATGACATGTATAATATTACTGTATATAATTCTAATTACTAACAATAATCTTCATAAATTTGGGGTTTAAGTTTAATTATACCTTGGATAAAGTTACCTCTGATAACGACGCTTTGATATAATTTATTCCGTAATTTCAACCGCACAAAATAGATCATGCGACAATAAATTGTTAGATCAAAATAATAAATTTAAGAAATTAGTAATGAAGTTATCTCTTTAGAAAATGTCGATAAGAGAGGATGGTTGAAATTTGTTGCAGATGATAATATTTTTTTTTTCAGTGGAAGAGTGTTCTCTTGTTTATTTGGAATGAAGACAAAGAAAATTAAGAATAAAAACATTACCTCTAATAATAACTCATGGATATAATTTAGTCTATAATTTTAATTGCACAAAATATATCATGAGACAATAAAAGGCCAGAAATTGTTAGATAATAATAAAATAAATTTAGAAAATATCGATAAAGAGGATGTTTGAAATTTGTTGCAAATGAAGACAAAGAAAATTAAGAAATAAACGTTACTTCTAATAACGACTCGTTGATATAATTTAGTCAGTAATTTCAAGCGCACAAAACGGATGATATACCGGCCAAAATATAGTCCGAAATTGTTAGAGAATAAGAAAATAAAATGGAAGATATTAGAAATTAAGTTATCTTTAATCTATATTTTTAGAAAATGTAGATAAAGAGGATATATGAAATTTGTTACCGAAGATGATATTTTTATCACTAGAAGATTTAAAACACTTTATTTGCAATTGAGATAAAGAAAATTAAGAAAAATACGTTAACTCTAATAACGACACATTGATATAATTTATTCCATAATTCCATAAACGAATGATACCGACAAAATATGGCTAGAAATTGTTGAATAATAATAAAATAAAATTTCAAGAAATTAGAAATGAAGTTATCCTCAATCAATAGGTTTAGAAAATATGGATGAAGAGAATATTTTAATTTTTTGATAGAAGATTTAAATTCCTTTGTTTGCAATTAAGACAAAATAAATGAAAACTAAAGATTTAAAAAGATCTTAAAGACACTGAAAACTGTTTCAATATTTTCAGTAAAACTGTTGCTGATTTTGCAAGAAGTATTACAGGCAATTATTAAACGAAAAAGAAACAAACAATCAACTTTAAACACATATTTTTAAATCTGATTAAAAAAATTCTTGACGAATGGAAATAATTTACCATTTTGGCCATAGTATTTTTTTACCCCCAAAAAATGTTCGAAGTTTCGTTTAACAAAGTTATTTCGTGGAATTATCGTATTTAGAATAGATTTATATAAATTAAACCCGGCGCATCCACTATTACATATATCAATGAAAGAATTACTTTATTTTGTATTTTATTGTAAAATATATGTATACTTACAAATTCTTGTATAAAAGTTTATTGATAGCTTTATATATATATATATATTATATAAAAAAATTACAAACATTTATATAATTGGATAAAAATCGTATATTTTGTGAAATATCTATAAAGATATTTACAACTTCTGAAATATTAGCATTTGTATAGATTATCTTGTCTGTTTCTTATAACAAATACATAATTAATCAAAATGCGTTTATATTTACATTACTCATGGAATACAATTAGAATAAATATAATAGATGTCAAGAGTGGAATAAAAGTATCAGGAATGAGATTTAATTTATTTAAAAGTTCTCTTGGAAGATTGAACAAGCTTTTGTTTTATTTCTCGTATCTAATCAAGGGTGAAGTAATTTAGGGGTCGCGGGTGGAGTCGGTAGGGTCTCGGGTCTTCGAGTGGAACAACAAAGGGAATGGGAACGCAGACAAACGCGATCGAGTATTTACTACAAACAAAAGAACCTCCGCGGGCACGGATTTTTTTTTCCACTCTCGTTTCTTAACGAGGACTCCCATTCTCTGTCTTTCCCATACACAAATATACGTTTCTCCTCTATCTCTTTCTTTGCTCATTCCACCCCGACGTGAATTTCAAGAATTACGTCGTTGTTCTGCCTGAAATCATAAACCTTGAAACAGTGTCACTCGGTCAATAGCTAAATGGATATATACAGTGAGAATCCAGATAACATCCTTAATACGTACACAAATTCTAAATTAATAAATGTTTACAATTGTTCGCACGAACGTACACTTTGGATAATTTAATTTTAGACAAACAGTAATATTATTAAATTTCTATAAAAAAATAGATAACTTGAATTTAATTCAAATATGTAATATGAATGATATATTTGTATGTTACTTCATCCTCTGACCGTTAAACTTTTTTTTCTTAATATTGGATAAAAATATAAAAGTTTGATAGTATCATATTTTGAATATCATTACTCAAGGTATTTTACAACTTCTAAAATTGTTAATATTATTAACTATCTTTAAACTATGTACAGTACTATAGCTACTGCATAAGAAGTCTGTAATGCGGAAGAGCCCACAAATGTTGAAATTATCGCCCGATTTTTAGTCACGAAAAATATTAGAAATAAATTTATTGCTAAATTTCTATAATATTTATAGAAATATATCTACGATACGTTATTGACCAGTGTTACCTAAACTATTTGTGATAAGCCCAATCTAAGCCTTTTTAATATTGTTATAACTCCACCGCCTCTAACAATATTTTTAATATTTAAAAATTGAAAAATTCACTAAAGAAACTTGAATGATAGGTTTTAGGAAGAAATCACTAGGAAATTATTGAACAAACACCGTAAGTAAATTTTCAAAACGTATAACTGAAATTCAAGTACAAAATAATTTGAATTAATTATTTCAATTAGTAGTAATTATTTCTTATTTAAATTTAGTGAAATCCTTGCGCTTGATCCTTGCTAGGAAATTTTATTTCAGGTTCCAATCATAAACCTGTCGGTCAACAGTTAAATCTTTTAACTAATGATATATTAATTTTAAAGTTAACATTAAACTGTATTTACATCAACTTCTCATGCACACTAATTAATGTATCTCTATGTATATCTTTTACACGAATATCTTTATTCCGCCTGAAATCATAAACCTTGAAACAGTGTCAGTCGGTCAACAGTTAAATAGATATGGCGTGCGGCCGTCTAGTCAATCTTGCGTAAAGCCCTGCCGTTTTCTATTTGATATTTTAATTTTGCACTCGATAAATCGATTCGCCGGCTTTTCCACGACCCACGAAAATCGCTTTTCCATTGGCTCTGCCATCAGGTGGACAGTTTAATTGTATCGGAGGTAGTAATGGCGCCGTTTGTCTGTTAGAAATAACTAATTAGATTCCAATCGGAGTAAATACGTTTCGTAAAATTCCGAAAAATTCGGTCACGGAACGGCGTGACCGAATTTTTCGGCGATAAATTCCTTGGCTTTATTTAGTGCAAAAATCGCTTTGCATACCAAGCGCATGCAAATTTATTCGGCGTCTCGCTTAAATACTTTAAAGTCATTATTTTCGGTCGCTGCTGCTGCCGCTGCCGTTACCACAGCCTTTGGTTTATAACAGAGAGATGGAGGCAGGATTTAATTTATTTTGCAACGACAATGTTTGGTTGATACAAATGGTCCTTGCTCCTTGAATAGGATGTAATCAGGGCCTTGAATAGAACGGAAGTATTCTTGAAAAATTACGACGTCGTCCGCATGGATACGCTTCCAAGGACCTGGATAGGCACAATAGCAAGATGAGGTTTATAGTTCCACATCAGTTACATTCCATTCCGGCGGTTCCCAATCAATTCTACTTTTTAAATTTATTTCAGGTTTTTATCTTAATTAAAGCATATACATTTTTTCTTATCAATTTCTTAACAAAAATTATCACTTTACATTCTAATTTATGAATACGAACATTTGATGATGCTTACATATGCTGAATGACATTACCTCAGTATTTACTGAAAACTCAAATTTTACAACTTGAAATAAATGGGAATGCGAAACACTAAAATACTATTATTGGAACAACATTAATTTTCATATTAAATTGTTTCTTGAGATAATATAATCTTAGCTCTGTTATTAATCTTTCTGTTTAAGCAATTCTTTTTTTTGCTCATTGTTAAACAATATAAAGGCCAGATTTTGAAGACACATATTTGATAAAAAATTGTGAAAGGAAAGTACTACAGATGGTTAAAAGTTCAAAAATAGTGATAAAGAGTTAACGGACAAATTAACATCAGGATCTTCTGTGATGATACTAAACTCATTGATGAAGTCCGATCTGTGTTAAGAAATCTAGGAATTTTCACAAAAACTTAATTGTTCAAGGTCAACAATAATTTGGGTGCCACACGAGCTCATAATAAAAACATAATAATGTAAGAACATACAAAAATAAAACGCAGTAAGAACAAAATAAATCAGTTAGATTTAGAAGTTACCACCTTTGGAATATCAGCTACAAATTTTGAAGAAATCAGAAATCACTTAGACTCATATATTAATGAAAAACCTTTTGAATTTTCTGAAAAATATATTTAAAAAACTTTCTATTCTTTGCAGGAAGATCATAAATAATAATGGAAAATTAACAGAATAATATTGTATAATTTTTGTTTAAATTTGTTTGCATTAAAAAATTGCATTTCTTTGCGATTTACCTAATTGTGTAATTATTTTCTATTAGCAGGATGAAAGATATTTACATTATATAATATAACACCGTTATATTTGAATTATTATGTAATTTCATATTTTATAATTTGTAAATAATTATATAATTTATATTATTTATTTTCTGTTTACAGGATGGAACATTGTACTTCATTTTTGATGATACATTAAACGCAAGTGAGTAAATTTTCTTTAATCTGTTGTAGAAGTTTAAGTATTCTGTAAAGCGCATTAAATAATATCCTTTAATAATGACAGCGTCTATGACGCAGACGAATGGAAAGGATAAAGTGAAAAATAAAGGAAGAAAAGATCTTAGAACAATAAGTAGAGAACGTCGCCTCCGTCCGTACTTGTTTGTTTGCCTGAAAGAAATAATTTATCTATCTGACAAACTGTGGGAATCCCCTCTGCTGCTTTTTCCAACCTCCGTCTCGCTACGTTTGACTTTGAGATTTAAAGATTGTTTCGGAAAGGAATTCTTTTATCCAGACATGTTATGTCTCCTCCAGACATGTTATACAAATAAATTAATGTTGTTTATGCATTTCGTTCTTTCTTGTTGTAAAGTTCAATATTTGTTGTTATTAAGTAAATAATACGTTTCAATTCAATTATTTGATGCAATTTTACTGAAACTTATTTACAAAGAGAACGTGAAACACAGACGCTTTCAATTACAGATTTCTCTTTGTAATTGAGACTCGGTTTTAATTAAATGGTGGAAATTGATGCAATATCTACAAACAATAGTAATTACAATTAAATTTTGCTGTATTCTGTTTCGTAATTTGTACTTTGAAGATAAATATGAAATGTATTTATCTTTACATTTATCATTCATTCACTAAAATCTCCAAAATTAATTGCATCATTTTTAATATCTTACATAATATTCAGTCAAATCTTGATTACAATAAAAATATTATCTATTTATCTACGTAAGTTTACATCGACTTTGAACATTCACTAATTGATATCCTGGCAAGTCATGTGGCTTGTATTTCTTCAATCTGCATCAATGATTATGTGTATTAAGAGATCAATTACAAGCTGATTTGTATGGTGTTCCAGTCGGTCCTGATAGCACTTACTTTGACGATTTCTTCATTCGTATAGTTGATGTTAGACTATCAGTGAATAATATAGTTGGATCAATATTCATCAGCGTTTTCGATTGGAATATCTGAATGACATCGATTGTTGTATTGGAAATGTCTTCCTATTAAATATAATTTAAAGATCTTTAACCTGCGGCGATGATTATGTGTATTAAAAGCTGAATTGCAAGCTGGTTTGTATAGTGTTCCAGTCGGTCGTGATATCGATTACTTTGGCGATTTCTTCATTCGTATATTTGATGTTGGACTATCTATCATAGTTGGAGCAATATTCATTAGCGTTTTTGATTGGAATCTCTGAATGACGATTGTTGTATTGCATATAAAACCCTAGAGAAGTTTATTCTCAATTGATGAGCAAGAATTTCTATTGAGTAACCAATATAATCTTCCAAATTTGATTCCTAGTTTTTTCCTGTTTCTTGGCTTTCACGTACTTAGTGAGGTGTCGATCGAAATACGTACCTAGGTATCTAACTTCATCAGTCTGTGGCAGGTTGTAGTCATTCAGGATCACTAGAAAGATGTTAGTTTCTTGTTATGTTTAACTTGAAAATGTCTTCCTATTAAATATAATTTAAAGATATACAAATGGAAGGCATTTCTTAATTTTGTAGAGCTTTTTCCGATTTCATCGACCACAAGATGAACTTGTTGTACCATACTGATCTCGAAAGCCTAACTTGTATTCCGGTATGAGGTGGTTACCCAGCAGTCAAGGTCTTAGTCTTCCCAACAGCAGTATCGTGTCCCGGGATTGAATAATCTCTGGACTTCGTAGATTATCTCGTAATTATGCAGTTGTGGAGCCTTAAAGGGGTTTATGAATATTAAACACAATATTCTAAAATAGATTTATTGTTTAAAGTAGTGTTTTTATTGAGAAGTCAACTAGACAAGTGTTGATCTCATGGTCATCTGTTAAGTTAATAATTAGGAAGTTTTTTTTCTGTGGCTCTTCAACTAAGATCTTCTTCTCTTGGCCCTCCTACAAAGACTATCTTTTTCGGTCCTCCAAATAAGACTAAATTTTATTATACAAAACTCTGTTCATTTAAAAAAAAAAGAACTAGTAGAGAAAGGAAATGAGTTTTGACTACGTGGATGTACAAAAGGTTTCTTTATCTGTGTAGACCCAAATATGTATTTCCTATGAAATTTCAGTTTGTGTTGATAGTCACATTCCTGAAAGGATGTAGTCTATTCAAAATAATCACGGATACGCAAGGCATGGGTTCCAATAACTGAGTAGAATTTGGTATTAACTCAATAAAATGGTCAGACATGACAGCTTTGACCAGATCGGCAGAAGGTCTGTAATAAATACGACCACCGGTATAGCAAAAAGTATCATTTACCTTCCATGGTGATGGGTAGAATCCTAGTTTCACGATGGTATTAAAGATGAGCGCGACCAGCCTCAAGCTTATAGCTGGTAACAGCCGCAGAAATCAGGTCATATCCTCATTATTTTCTTAATTTTAACGCTCGCTGGATGATTAGGCATACCTGCTTTATGGTAAAAGGCGCTATTTAGAATTTATTTAACTTCAAAGTTACTTAATAATATAAAATAATTCTAATAAAATTTATTAATATTCATAAAAAAAAACGTATAGTACCGTCTGCTCATATTTTACTTATATATTTTTTTTTGGTTTTAAATATTTATTAAACAGAAAATAATACAATTATAATGTTAAAAATTAAGTCATTTTTTGTTATTTACGAAAGGATTCATATTTTATTCCATAATTAAAATAGTATTGCGTTATTATAGCATTGTGGGAAAATATAGAAAATATAAATGTGTATTCCAAATTATTTATTAATTAATGTCCAGCTGAAATATCTCTCAGTTTCATGTTGTAACGAATTGTACAAAAGTTTTTTTTTTTTCATTAAAATTATAATTTATTTATAGTCTATTAACATGATAATTAATTTACTTTTTTTCATAAATAAATAAATTTACAAAATATAAACAAAGCTTTGCATATTAATGAAATATAAATAAAATATAAAAGATTTTTTTTATTTGCTAAAGTTAAAATTATTTAATGAACTGCAAAACTCATTAAAAAATAATTACGAAGTTTAAGGGAAGCAGAACTTTTTGGTCCATAGGAGTTTAAAGAAAAAAATAATGATCCGCAGTAATGGAAAGCTAAATGAAGCCTTGTAAATTAATATAGGTAATAATAATAATTTTTAGATAATTCGTACATTAGATTCAAATTGTCTTATTTATATGCGCTTTAATGAATAACCTAATTGAATATAAAGCAGTTACCTGCTTGGTTTATGCATTTTTCATGTGATTCTGGAAAATGCGGCATTTTTAATGGTAATTTAACATCGATCTAACTATGTTGCTGCACTACAAAGGTAGAGAGGTAGAGGTAGGATCTGGCCTCTAGCCAGATGGCATTTCAGACGGTCTTTCTAAATAATCGCTTCCGCAGAATATTGCTACGTGTGCGAATACACGAGGCGCTATTTCCGGGTCCTCGATTAGTTACTGCATAGCGGACATAAAAGTAAAACTGGACTAGTAAGTACTCTCTCGGGTAACTCGAAAATTAAATCATTAAAATCAATACGAATGTACTAATTCTTACTATTTATAATGTATTTTACAACACGTTTTACTCAATAATTATATACAGTCTAATTTAATATTCAGTAAAATTTACTCCTAGGTACAGATTGTCTTATGAAATGTAATACATATTATAACATAAACTTAAATACTAATTATAACAAGACTATAAACTTTATAGTTTCGGTGGTAAAATTCTGTGAGCGGTATTAAAATTATTAGTGAACAAAACATTTATTTCCATTTTTAATAAAACAGTAAATCCTCTCATAGCACGGTACACTTATAACGTATTTTCCATAAAACGCGAAACAAAAATTGCGACAATCATTTCATAATGCTATTATAACACCTCACTCAATAAGTTGGTAGGATGACATATAGATGGCGCTTTTATTGACATATCCATATGATTTTTAGGCAGTACCAATCTTTAATAAATTTGTTAATAAACATTGCTTTTTGATGGGAAAAAATACCGTTCAAGCAAAGCATTGCCTTGATAAGTGTTATGGGGACTCTTCTCCGTCGAGACAAATAGTTGAGAAGTGGTTTGCTGAAATTCAGATTTCATTGGTTTGAAAATTATAAAAGTAGCGTCACTAAAACCATTGTAACTTGTGAACTAAATGTCATATTGCCATAAAATTTTGGCGTCGTCTGAAGGTTGGTAATTCCTAAAAATTGTATGAATTTGTCAATAGAGGCGTCATCTATATGTGATCCTACGAACTTATTGAGTGAGGTGTTAACTTGGTTTCTATAAGACAACTTAAGCTTAAATTATATCCATGTAGCATTATTTTTCATGTACATAAATATTTCACTTAGTTTTCCAACTTTATTATATGATTTTTTTAAATTAAATAAAAATAATTTGTAATATATAATTTTATTGCTTCTTATGTCTATCAAACTTTATTTCATAAATCTTTTCTTTACAACTCGAAAGAAAAAAGCAGCTTTCATATAAAGTAGAAGAAGAAAATACTTGATTTACATGTACATTCGTGTTTCAATTAACATGATTTCTATATAACAGACTTTCTTATTCGTATAACGCGGTACAAATTAATACCATTTATTCATCTCATGTACTTATGGGTTTGAATATATTTCATATTTCACTGATTTTTAAGTTACGGTTATAACTTTGTATGATTTTTTATGTAAATATTCTATTGAATTACATATATTTTTGACTAAATAACGCCTATTCGATCTTAAGAAGAAAAATATATATTTTTTTTAAGATTATTTATAAGCTATATTTTTTTTATTGATAATGTTACAATACAATTATTGTTTTTTTTTAATAACAAATATACAATATAATTAAGAAATGTATTTTCTTATTTATTTTTTGATAAAAAAATAGCTAGATAATATTTGTAAATTCATGTTACATTTTCTCTTTAATATAATCAAAATGTTGCCATTTTGCTATTTTATTGTTGTAAGAAAATTTAATGATTTAAACGTGAAAAATATATTAATTATTTGATGATTAAGATTTACATTAAATATTGATGATATTTTTGAAAACTTTCTGTTTTCTTTAATTTTCTGTAATCATTTTGTTATTACCATGAAATTATTAAAAAATCGTAGAGCAATCTTGAAAATAAATATCAGGAGATTTAAAAAATAAGTCTATAACAATTTGAATTAAAAAAAACAAATAATAATATCAAAAAGATTAATATTTACAAAATTCAAATCCATAGTTCAATCTTCATTAAAATAATAAGTATTATAGAAAATACGGAAATCCAAACGCATGATTAAAAAGTATGATTTCATGCATTTCATTTGGACGCAATTATTTTACAAGGATATTATACATCTTGAATTATGTTTGTCATTGAATTATTTTTTGTAAGTTATATAGATGGCGTTTCTATCGACAAATCCATATGATTTTTAGGAAGTACCAACCTTTGGTAAAGAAGTTTACTGAAATTCAGATTTTTTTCATTATTTTGAAAATTACAAAAGTAGCGTCACTAAAACCACTGTAACTTGTGAACATCAAAAAGATTAATATTTATAAAATTCAAATTCATAGTTCAATCTTTATTCAAAATTATAATAATTATAGAAAATACGGAAATCCAAACGCATGATTAAAAAGATGAAAAACATAAATACAAGGTCGTGAGCACTTTATTTGTATTTTAATGACCGTATGATTTCATGCATTTCATTTGGACGCAATTAATTTACAAGGATATTATATATCTTGAATTATGTTTGTCATTGAATTATTTTTTGTAAGTTATATAGATGGCGTTTCTATCGACAAATCCATATGATTTTTAGGAAGTACCAACCTTTGGTAAAGAAGTTTACTGAAATTCAGATTTTTTCATTATTTTGAAAATTACAAAAGTAGCGTCACTAAAAGCACTGTAACTTGTGAACATCAAAAAGATTAATATTTATAAAATTCAAATTCATAGTTCAATCTTTATTCAAAATTATAATAATTATAGAAAATACAGAAATCTAAACGCATGATAAATGAAAAAGATAAATATAAAAGATTTTATGCATTTTCATAAGTTACTAAATTAACTAAATTGTAAACAATGAGATAATGTTGTTGTATATCGATTTATTTTTATTGAAATATGCTGGATACTGGATGAATGTGTATGTTGTCTAAACGGTAAGTTAGTTTGCGGCATTGTGATATTGCAAAACATATGTAGTTTTCATTTAAAACTACATGCTGAACAAAGCTCTATGAAAAGCCCAAAACAATGAGGCCCGGTCGTTTCTCCGAGTAATTGTAGTTTAGTTGGCTGGGACCAAATTAATTTGTGCATTGTTCTAAATTTCAATAAGCCTTCTCCGCAGTGCAAATACGTAGCGGCATATAACGTAACGTAACGTAGTTGAACGTAGCGAAAATGGGTAGTATGGAAGGAGTCAACAACTTGAATGAGGCCGAAGTCGAGGACCCGCAGAGTTGTAAGTATGAGGGAAAGAAAACATATTAAAAAAAAAAGTTGGATAGGAACTACAACTCTCATCTACTGGGGACTTGGACAGAAAATGAGCCACTTACATAAGATAGAGCTACATGTTCCAATTACTCGCCCGGTTGCACTTTTACTGTCTCGCAATTTTCTGGCAGAAGGAGGGAGATGCGGCCGTAGTGGCAGGATGCAATGGATGGGAAAAGGAGAAAGAAAGAAGGGAACCAGCCAGCCCATCCGCGTCGGTATTATTTATTTTCGGCTAATGCAATTTCAGACTTAATTATAACAATTAATTGAATCTTTTTGCGAGCAGACTGTAATTCGTAATTCAATTAACGCGGAACGTAAATGATTCAGTAAAACATTGAGATTGGAGAAGGGGGATGAGGGAAGAAAACTTGTTAGATAGTTATTAAACTCATAATCAGTGGAGCTAATTACAATTTCCAGAACTGCTAACTCAATTTGTATGCTTGAAATATATAGGTTGAGGAATTCACCCGGCGGTCTTCTGTACGGATTGGCGCAAAACTTTATTCAAATTGAATGCTGCACGGCTCCCCCATTGTTGCAAAACCGGATACCCGATACAGCTCCTATTTATTATTATTGATTGGAACAATATGATTTGTTCCTTTACAAACTAGTTTACTTCATTACAGCAATTTGATCTCCATTAACAATTATTCATATATCTATGTATTCAGAGCGGAGATGGTTTACAAGAGTTTACCATAAATGACCAATTAACAAACTTTACAAATACATACATTATTATTAAATAATCATAAAATTACATATATTTATTACATTTCTTTTATAAAAAAAAATATGATACATAAAACAACAATTCATCACAAGCAAACTAGCCCAAATAGGTGATATTTTCTAAAACATTTTTTTGTCCCAATTTACTCAAAAATCTATCGATCGATGTCTTTCTACTCAAATTTTTATTATTTTTTAACCTACATAATCATTTTGAATCAATTAAAGTAACTCACAACTATTTTTTTTTCGTATAATAAAGCATTCTGGGTACTTTAGAAAAAGAGCATTATTATAAGTCGATTGTTAATGTGTCCATATCTACGAAAAAAGTGCGTTTTATGGTCAGAAAAATAGTTGTATAATTTTGTCATACAATTTATAAATACTATTTTTTATAAAGTTATAACAATAAAGTATTGTAAGCAATAATAGAGGATTTCAAGTATTAATACTAGTTAATATAAAAAATAATAACATTAACGTAAATGTTCAAATTATACAATTCAGTCATAATCATATATTATTTTGTTAATTATTTATTAAGACTTATTCTAATTAATAAAATATAGGAAACATATAAAAGCAATTAATATAAAAAAATAAATATCATTCACATAAATGTTTAAATTATACAATTCAGTCACAATTATATATTATTTAGTTAATGAATTATTAAGACTTATTATCCATCTCTACGAAAAAGGTGCGTTTTATGGTCAGAAAAATAGTTGCATAATTTTGTCATAAAATTTATAAATACTATTTTTTATAAAGTTATAACAATAAAGTATTATAAATCCAAGTAATCATAAAGAATTTTAAGTATTAATAATAATTAATATAAAAAATAAATATAATTTACATAAATGTTTAAACTATAATATGGCCAAGGTATAAAAACATTATTATAAAATCGATTGGTACAGATAATGAGTATAAAAATATCAATACACTCATTTTATACAGTGAACATTGTCTTTAATTTGGGTGCTTATTAATAAATTGTGAAGACACTGCTTTTTCGAAGTTTCAATAAAGTATCTTCAAGTTTGAGAGTGAATTGCAAGAAAATGGCAAATGATATAATAATATGATATATAAAATTATCCAAGCAATCATAAAGATTTTCAAGTATAAATACTAATTAATAAGAAAAATTCAGTCTCAATTATATATTATTTAATTAATTAATTATTAAGACTTATTCTAATTAATAAAATGTAAGAAACAAATAAGACCAAGATATAAAAAAAATATCAGTTATAATTTTGACCAAACTATATAATATTTATATGCACGTTCTCTTACTAATAAAAATAAATTATTAAATTCACTAAAATTGTTTTCAAATTTATTTATTTATATTTGTTTGCCATTATTCAGACTAAAAAAGTCTTTCTGCTAGATTAGATAAATTTTGAGGATTTTTTAATTTATATTTTTTTATTTAAACATATTTCTTGGCCATAACTTGGGCCAAAGTTCTATCGACCGAGGTCTTTCTGTCATTTAATTTAAATTATTTCTTCTAAATGATTAACTTGAAACTCGAACAGTTTTATTAAAGAAATTATGTTTTGAAAATTCGAGTTTATAGTGTAATTCTACATATTTTCTTTAGACCTTTGCAGACGCATATTTTCAACTGTCAAAAGCGAAACGATGTATTTTGTTGTTGAGTATTTTGGTAACATTAGTGGCGCCTTTACAGAAATGACGTTAAAGGTTTTTCAAAAACAAAGATTCATAACTTGAGAGAAACATATAACTATTGCGTTTTGCCTTTTGTCACCTCCATCTGAAAAAGACTCAAAGCTACAGGAAAACTAAGATTTGATGATACTGCTACCACAATGGATCTACTTACAATTTTGCATTAAAAATCAAAATTAATTAATAAGAATTTCTGAATTATTACAAATGATGTATCAATTAATGCCATCAATTTATCTTCATCTAAACCTTGGCTGGGTAAGCATTCAGGCGTTTTTCAAAAATGGAAAATTTGTAACAGCGATATTTTTATTATACAACGTTATAAGAAATCCGCGTTTTATAGATACCACATTATGAAAGTACCGCAATTTACTCTTATAAAATTGTAAATCAATAGGTAATAATTTCAGTAAATTAGATTTACTAATCAATTATTAATATAAAAAATATCATATTTGTATATTTCTACTATTTAATTAATTGATTTGACAAAACAATACAAATTAGAATATATGGAAGTTGTAACTAAATTGACAAATATTATATAATATATGTTTAAAATTAAATATCTAAATTAAAAAAATGAAACAGGAATTGCAACTAAATTTGTAACCGATCAAAAATAGAAAAAGTTTTAATATATTTATTGATGGTTTGCGGAAACACACATGAAAAGTGCTCAAACTATAGGAAAAGGAAACGATCAGGAAGTCACTTTGATTGTGAATGTTCCTTCTCACCCCTTCAGCAACACTCGGATACTGAAGCGACTTCCCCAAAGTTTTTGCCCAACACTTTCGAACTTTAATAGTTCTTCATTGATTCTCTATAGTTTTGCAGCCACTTTATAATAATGTTACCCAGTAAAGATTAAGTATTCCTATAAAACTTTTACTGCTGAAATCGTGTTCCAATTTTACTTATAAGTAATAAATAAAACTACTATAAACATCAAATATTATATAAACGTATATATAATATTTCAATTCGGCAAAAATTTTAAACCATTAATTAATTATGACATTTTATTAAGATTTATTATCTTAATTATATAACTTTACTTTTTTGTGTATATATTATAGTATTGATTTTACGATCTCTATTTCCTGTTAAGTTAATAAAACTTCAAAAAATTGGAATTCCAAATATTTTCCCGATGGAAGAGAGAAGAGATGTTCATTCCGCGCAAATAAACACATTTTTGGACTGTATTTATTGCACTTTTATCGCGACTCGTTGCGGAATTTATTGCACTATTGGTACTAATATAAATTGCATCATTTACGTTTAAATTCTCTCCCCTCAGTCTATCTTTCTCGCTCTATATGTGTCTGTTACTCTATTACTCTCCACCCAATTCTCATGGCTCCGGGTTTAATGCCTGCCACCAAATGCAATATCGCTACATTCACGCACATACACATTATCGTCAGCATCGAACTCGGAATGTGCAATTTTATACCAAAATGTGTACACTATGTATTGCATTTTCGATAATAGTCTGCAGCATACAAGTTGCGCCTATAATCTGATAAAATTATGTAACCATTCAAATTGCGTTGAAATCTAATAACATAGCTTACATAGCAAAATTACTACTATTGATTTTAAAATTTAAATATTCAAATATTTCTATTACGTGTTTAATTTACTTACATTTATTTATTATTAAAGGGTGCTTAACAACCTATCATTAATTTGTGAAGCAAAAAATGTTACGTTATTAAACGAATTTAACAAAAAACGTAATTGAAAACTGTATACAATTTTATGTAACAATTAAAAAGATATTTATATAACAATAATAATAGAGATACAAAAAAGTATAGTAACTGTTACAAAGTTCTTTCTGCCCTTAATATAATTATAAAATCAAATTTTCTATTATAACAAATATACAAGAATTATTTGTGTAGCTGTTATGTAACAAATTAACTTATACTTATTTCGAATCATTACTAATTATATAATTTAATTTTTATACTAACATCAAGTGTATTCGAACTTTTTTATTTCAGCATTTTATGCGAATATATAATTTTAGATAATGAATAATTATCAATATTGTACATAATGATATTTACTAATCTTCAAACTTTGATGAATTTCTTTTATATAATTGAATTCTGTGAATTATAATTCAGTATTTTTAAATAATATTTGACTAAAATTTTTTTTTTTTCACTTTTAAAAATTATACTAATTCATTTTCCTACATACTAAATTCGAAATAAAAAAGTATAGATTTACCTTAATATATAAATTGATGTATTAAGGTTATCCTTGGACCTGATACCTAGCAGTTAAGTAAATGAGAACAGGAACTGTGTGTTTGCATCTTAGAAACTTAACAACAAAATAAATATTCATGAATTCTAATTAAAATATTTTTTCGTTGGTCCCAAAAATGTTCGTGGTCTCCAAAAAAATCTCGTGAACCCATAACAGTGCATAATAGATAAAATGAACCTGCACCAACGTCTCTTCTTTCTGATTCGTCTCTGTTGATTCGCGATCAAGATTTTGATTTCCTTAAAAATACTGAAAATTTATGGAAATCATTATTTTCATATGGTATTTATTAATCTTTCGGATATCAACTAATATTCTGGATCATATATTACTCAATATTTCCATATAATAAAAATACGAATTTTGTTTATAATAGCAAAAAAAGTTATTTCTCAATTATTTGGTTTTTATAATATTTTGAACTATACCTCAAAAAATATAAGATAATAGAATAAAAAAACTTATACTAATATATATCGCTATATAAATCGCTATAGTTAATAATTATATATTGAAAATAAATTTAACATTCGTGTAATTGCAATTGAAAATTCACAATGATGTTGAAGTTATTGGTTAACCCAGTGATGCTGCTATGAACATTCGTTTATAAGCTATTAACAAATCAACAGGTCGCAATTGATCACTTGCGAGTAAATTACGTGCATACCAATGATTTTCACATACCTTATTCACAGTCTATTAAATCGTTCGCTATCATTTTGCACAACGATGTTAATTGCCCTTCATTTACAGCCAAACGAGCAAATTTAGTTCATATACTTGATTAGTTCCTAGCAATATTTTTAATTACATGTATAATTAATCAACTAAAATATTTTCCATTCCCTTTGATTAATTCACGCACATTAATTTTGCAATTATAAATCTTTGTTATATTTTTCTTTTATTGGAAAGATTTTTTATTGGCTTTCTATTTATGAAGAAATATTTAGGTATACAACTACTTACTAGTTCATTTATTCTGTAAGGCAATACATCAGTACTTGAAAGTTTTACTAATGGATAAAATGTTAAATAATAGATACAGTCTTGTCCTATCTTACGAATTAACTTAATATGTAAACCACCTATGTTGCTGGAGAGTTTCCTCTTTCTGAATTTCTTCTATGTTGGGCCGTTCGTCTCCTATTATTCCTTCCTGGCATACATTTATCGTGTTCGGGTTTTTGGAGCCGTTTAGCTTTATTTATTTAGGAATATAAATAAATGAAGAAAAAATAATATGGACGTGTGACCAACCTTATACAAGAAACAAAGCATTGGTGGAACAATCTACAGGGTAGGAAAGTTTGCACATGTAACATGGAACTAAACTGATCATTTACATCCAGAATAAATACCCCATACTACTTATTTTAAACACTACTAAACAGAACCTAACAGCGTTTCAAAGACAAGAAACCAAACTTAAAAAATGATATTAGAAGGACACCTTTTATTTTCAATATTCAATAATTTATTTCAATACTTATTTAAATACAATATAATTATAATCAATAATTTTTGTGGAGACCGATGTGGGCTTAAGCCTCTTGCGGTCTTGAGAATCTTTTTTTTTGAAATACACTTAAAAAATAATCGAAAAAACTAATTTAGAAACAACATAAAGAGGGTTTCAATAATATAACCAATTACCAGAAAAAAAAATAAAATAATTAGATTCAATCAAATTCCAAATAGAAATATGTGACTATTACTAGTAAACATTTTGAATTATGAAAAAAAAAATGCAAATATTCAAATTTCTATTGTCGCTATGTCGTGGCGAATCTGTAACTGCGATATATCTGCCGCATCGTAAAACGTTTCTAATGAAAATATATTTAATGTTTCTTCACAATAATTTTCACTAACAAAAAATAAATGTTTTCGATGTCATTCAAGAACGTTCAGAAATCTTTGCTTGATAATTTTTTTTGACAGGAATTTCCATAATATCATTTTTCTCTTTGCCTTTCTTCACTAATAATGTTTTCTGACCGCTTCACAAAAAAACTATCATAATAATACATTTCTAACATGCTCTGTTTAGATATTTCCTAAACTAAATTGATTGAGGTATCTGCATAACTTAATTTTAAATTTCTTTAATTCTTGTAGTCATATTTTGCAGCAAAGTCAATTTATACATTTTTTAGTTACTTCTTTCAGACAACTATAAATGTTTTCAATTGCGTTTCGACAAGTACTTATATAAACAAAACGATTATATAATATGTAATTTATAGTAAAACATAAAGCTAAATATAAAATCATATGATAAAGCAACACAATTTGAGAGGATTAGTTGCATTTCTCTAATCGCTTTGTAAAAGCGCCGTGTTCTATGAGGATTAACTCTATTTATTTTTAGATCTATTTCCTTTTTTCAGTGTGCTTGCTTGTAAATGCAAATCACAATGTGTTATCAAGTTGCGAGATTTTGTTTTGACAAGAGATTTAAGTATTGATTAGGGAACGAACGGGCGTAGTAATTATATGTGCCGGAATTTTAAAGGCTTTGTTCGTTTTCGTGTTGTTCCAGTGCGAAATCTTGTTGGAAACGTGTGCAGTGTCCGAAACGAAATGGTTATAAGGGTAAAGGGAGCGTTCTCTGGTTACGGGTCCAAGGACACGACCCGATAAATAAACGGGAGGTCGAATCACTGCTTACACACACACATTTATATATTTATATATATATATATATATATATATATATATATACATCTACACATAACGCACGTGCACAAACACGTACAAGGAACTCAACGATGGCAAAGCTCTGGAACAGCGGGAGATTTAAGCTTCTGGGATTAGGTAGACACAACAGCGCATACACGCATATATCGTACAACTGTTTGCTTTGTTCGTACACGCATACACGCAGAATTATTTCATACGTTTTCTAATATTGATCAAATTTTAGGATTTAGGAATATCTTGCTGCGCTACATCTTTCCTTGGGGCGGTTGTCCTTCGTAGTGCCGTACATTTATTTCCTGTAACCAGTGCTAGAAGAGGAAATGCGACAGCGTGATCCTTTTACCCACTATAAATCATCCTGACACAAAAAGTACGATATACATACATTATTTATATGTATTTCTTACACTACCTTTCCATACCACATGTTTTATCTTATAACATCTGATTTGATCCACCTATAACTGAAAAATCTGCAATTACAACATTCGTCTATATAACAAAAAAATTAGTATTTTAAATTTAAAGGATTAAATGAGAATATCATCAAATGAAAATATCATTTTAAAAAATTAAATAGTCTCAATTCAATTCTGCTTATATAAAGTGAAATATTTAGTTAACATGATTAAATTGGAATGATCACTTTTAAGCAAAAAATGGAAACTAAAACCCAATTTAAAAAATAATGATTCGTTACTGCGAAAACATACATTAAATAATTTTTTTTAACAAAATTTATGATTTTTGTCTATTGTCTATTTAATATATTGAAAATTAAAGGGACATTATTTAAAAGTAACTTAAAGTAAGCAGTAAAACTTTGTGAATCAAAAATTGATTAAATTTAATTTATGGTTCAAGATGACAAGAGGACGAAGAAAATATAAAAACACAAGGGAAAACACAAACAACAGAGGCGACACAGAAAATATCAACACTTTTCAAATATAGTAGAAAATACAGAAGAGAAGACAAGAATAAGAAACACTGGAAACTAGTTATGAGTTCAAATCAAAAATTTATTATAACAAAAATACAAAAAAGTCGTAGTAATGAAAGAGTTACTATCTATAAACAAATGAAACTATTATAAGATGAACTATGATAGAAATTGATTGGTAATAGGAATGAAGAGGAAATAATTAAAATTACTGCTATACTCACCATATTCTTCAGATTTGTTCTGGTCACTACAAAATATTTTAAACGGAAGTCAAAAATCACCTGTATCAGTTTTTGCCAGTAAAGACCAAACATTTTATGAGGGTTAAGTCATGCTACTGTCTGAATGATGACAAAAAGTAGGGGATCAGAATGGACATTATATTATTCAATAAAATATTTATTCACTATGAAACCATCTTTTATTTTCATAAAAAAACTAACTGATTAAAACTAAATTAAATAGAGACTATGAATTTGATACAGTTGCTATAAACAAATTTACTGAAATTCCAAGAAATATTAGACTCTTATTCGTTATTATTATTAAAAAAATACTGGAGGAGATTTCAGATTCTGTAATAAGTGATCAGGTAGTGAGAAGAGGCATCGGACATAGATTCTGTAAAAGTATTATATCTGGAGCAACAGGACAATCCAATAGCATGATACGAGTTATAACGTAGTCTTCCGACAAACTGATAGATGAGGGATTATTATTCAATTATATAAGACAATGCCGGATAGACCACCAAAACCGACTAAACTGCTATAGAACAAAGGTGGGACAAGAAAATACCAAACAGCTGAGTGAAAAAAGCAACAAATTTTAAATAAGTGTCGAAGAATTACAATATCTAGACATGCCCTGAAAGGAAATAAATTTAAACATTAAAGTTCAAAATAAGCGTTCAGAAAAATAAGTATAAACAAATATATACAATGAATACACAAACGCTAAGATAGACTACATCATTATCGACAACTACATTTTTTGTTTAAGAAAACGTTTTTTTAAAAGAAAATTGTGACTTTACTTTTTTCATATAATAAACTTAATATTAACCAAATCAGATATTATTAAATTTAATTATATTTATTTTATCTATGGTAGAATTGAATTTTATTCTGCTTTTTTTTTGTAAATCATGTTCAATCATACAAGAACAAGTAACAAAATATAATGTAGCTATTGTTATAAACTTGATCCGACATGTAATTATCTAACATATCTATTATATTACATAGATAGATTGTTAGCTCACCGCATACTAAATTACACGCTCAACATGGTATTAAACAAATTACAAGCAATTAATTATTTGCATTAATATCGTTGCATATTGTTATGTTTGAGAATAAATGACTATCATTATATCGTACTTTGTCTTCGCTATTTCCGATTATATATCAAATTACTCTCCAACTATTCAACGTTACTCCAAAACATCATATTTAATTAATGATAATCAAGGATTGCATCCTATTTCATTTTATACAATCTAATACTTACATAAAAACAACAGATTTTATGTAATATAAAATATATAATTATTAACTTTTTATAGATTTACTTATATAATATTATTAACATATCTAAAAAAGAGACATAACACTTAATATCAAAATTAATAACAAGTAAATACGAGAAACTTATCTAGAATATACAAATTATCTGTCAGATACAAAAATGCTGCTTATTTTGGAGGTGAATACCTGCGGAAGGACTGAAGTTGAGCTATCAAAAAAACAACCATGTTGTTTTTACTAAAGTTTAAAAAAACTAGTGGTAAGAAAAAACAAATATTGAAACCCAAACAATAATACATAAAATGCTCATAAATACATAAAATAAACTTGAATTCAATGGAATATAATGAATTGCTAGACCAAATAAAAATGAAAACGAAATAATAAATTTATTTGTCACCTATAACGTAATAATGTCATATTTTCAAAAGTTTACTTATTATTAAATAGTTGCTTATAAAAACGAAATAATATTAGCTTTACTCCATTAACATTTTAACTGAATTGTTTGGATTTTGATTTCAATATTATAACGTAACATATTGATTTAGTAGAAAATAACTTGGTTTTAAAATTTTATGAAAGATAAACATATAATCATTCTTATGAAGTACAACTTGAACATCCTTGCCTATAAAACATTAAATATTATCATTTTTGACGATTTTCTAAAAGATTATTTTATCAGTTAATTCACAATATACTTCTATTAAATTATTCTGAGTTGCAGACTAAAATGTGTTAATTAATTGTTTTGTAAATCTTCATCAGGACAAAATATTTCCTTAACATAAGAATATTATTTATTTTTCATGCAATTATAATAAATAATTAAAGGAATTGCCAAAAAATATTAGTAATACAATTTAAAATTTAAAAAGTTCTGTATTATTCAAATGCTTTGAGTAGTAATGATAGAATATGCTTTATAGCAGGGGTGACCGACCTCTTTACTTCCCTGGGCCAAGTTAGAAAAAGATGAGTTATTTTTGGGCCACATATAAAATACAGTAAGACTAACGATTACTAATAAGTAAAATGGTATTTGTAATAGTTTTGGGCAGTGATATTTGGTCAGAAAGATGCTTATAATATTTTTTGTATGAGTCTTGCAATATTTATATTATTTCAAATTCCACCAGTTAAACTAGTATTAGTAGACACATTTTATTATAGTTCATAGAAAGGTCTATTAACCGCAATCTTTCCGCCTATTATAGTTAATAATAATATATAATAACAATCTGACGTTTAGTTCACAAGTTACAGTGGTTTTAGTGATGCATCTTCTGTAATTTTGAAAATAATTGAAAAACGGAATTGCCATGAAATTTTGACAGGCGTCATCTGAAGGTTGGTACTTCCTAAAAACATATAGATTTGTCGATAGAGGCGTCATCTATATGTCATCCTATGATCTTATTGAAAGCCTCGATTAGAATCTTTGGGGCAAAATTTATTAGATCAAGTTAAACTATTTTATTTAATTAATAAATTGGGTGTAGATTTTTCAATGTAATTTAATATATGTAATGTAGATTGGGATGTCTTAAATAATTTAAAATAAACATTGTGAAGATCGTCATCGGCCGCACCTCGCTCATCCCGACTCCCTGAAATTGATATTTATGAACTTAATTAGATTCCGGCCTGTTCAATTTCCTTTTGATGGCAGATACTGACTACGATCATAGGTATACAAGGTATGCGGCCCACAACAAACCTGAATGTATGAAATATGAGCGCCCTTCGCGCGCCCAACCCGCGACGTGTAATAAATCGCACTTAATATGCATTGTTCGCATATTCAATTGTGAAGCTACCCGACATAAACAATCTCTTGTCTATATTACAAAACCACCCTCACTCGTGCTACCCTGATTCCAACATTTGCTCTCACTCCCTTCCATATATCGACTTCCGTACAGCTCGAACCTAGAGACCCGGAACTGAAACTTCTGATCTGCATTAAATAAACACGCAGGAACTCATTTGCTTCAATTATTAATACTTTAACAGTATTTGTCTTTATATCCGTAAATTATTTCAATCCAATTACTTAATTAACTAATATTTATCATGGAATTAAATCTCAATTTTATTATATAATTTAATTAATTGTTGTTCTGTTTCATAATTTTAAATTTAATATAAATAATACTGATAATAGCAATATAATATAATAGAAAATTTATTATATATTTTTTAGCCAAAAGGGATTTTTTCTGTATACAAAAATTAATTATTTAACAAAAATACGTGAATATTCAAGAAAGTGTTAGATTTAAAGAATATTAATTTAATTTACACACACAAAATAAACTGAAAACGCGTGTAAAAAAAAACGTTTTTTATATAATTAATTATACATTTTTATGTCTCTTTTTGTACAGTTTATTTTATGAGGTTTTAAATTGATATTGGAAGATCCGCACTATGCGAGGTTTTACAAATGTATTTTCACTTTATTTAAATAAAAGTTAAAATTTTCAAAATAAATTAAAAAATATTATACATCTGTTAGATTTGTTTCATATTATTGGTTTTACATCTTTATTACATCATTTGTACATTAAAATATTTATAGGAAATTTGTTTCAGTAGAACTTTTTTTGAATCAATATAATTTTGCTAAGTTTAAAAAAAACTAAAAAAATTATATAATAATCGTTTTCAGTAAATTAATATTATTTTATTTCTAATAATACAACTTTATTACTTTAATGGTGAAAATGGAACAAATCTTAAGTTATTTCTTTATTATTTCAGTGCACACCAAATTATATATAATTAATTTATTGTTAAAATATAAGGAAATAATTAGATAAAAATACCAAATATTTTTAATATTCGACTCAGATTAAAAAGAGGATGAAAAAAAATTGTAATAGTAATAATGTATACTAAGAATTCACGACCTGTAATAAAAAAAAGAAATATATCAAAAAGCGTTAATGTGTGTATGTTTCTTAAATAGCAAATAAAACCTGACATTGATGCAATAACTTTCCTCGCCACTAAAGAGTGTAATAAATTATTGTTACGTGATTGCAAAAAAAAAAGGAAAACAACAAAATTACATGCTGTCGATGCGGGGCTGGCAGTTATTAGTGTAAATAAATAACGAAGGGTGTTTCGACTTGACGGAATTGCAATTTAATTGGATAGCAATCTTTATATTAATCTGCAGCCGCATTAAAGCAAATAAAACGTTCGAAAATCGTTTCTCGTTTTGATTTATTGCGCGAAGGGATCCGCAATCTACAAATTAGATATTTATGGAAATAAGGACGAACATACGATGGAAATAATAATAAAAAAAAAAGAAGGGAAATAAAAAATGGGGCTAAGACCTTCGTCCGGGGAGTGGAAGGAAAACTGCGCGGGTTGTTTTCTTTTTTCTATATTGCTTTTTTTATCTACCATGCAAACGACATATCTGTAGGTATACATACAGTGTGATTCATAAATTATACGTTCTTTTTTATAATAATAATAATACAAAATCTATTATCATTGTTTTCGATAAATTTAAAAGCAAATTCATAATTTTCTTTGTCAATTGTTATATTATATTATTTTATATAATGTTATGTTTATATTATCTTCATTATATTTAAATATTTATATAAATTTATCAATTAATAACTATCATTATTTATTTAATTAAATAATTAAGTAAACATTATACAATTTAAAAAATATTAATTGTAATGAAACAAATTGCTATACTTTTGATATACTTATTGAAATACTGATGGATTGTTTTTATTTGTACTTTATTCAGATAAATATTGATTAAACTTATCAATTATTAACCATTCTTATTTAGTTAAATATGTAAGCTATTTTCAAATTAAAAAAAATATAGTTCTAGCAAAACTAAATGTAAAATGTTATAGTTTTCATAGATTTTTCTTAAATTTTCAATAACTGATGTTTTTTTTCCGTCCATTATTTGGGATTAACAAAGCACTGAATCTTTAATATAAAAAAAAATCTTTATTTGAAATTAGAAGTTACAATTATATTTTTACATTCCAGATAATTAAGGATAAAATTATAGATATTAATCTGTTTTATAACGAATTTAAATACTAAACAGTATTAATTTGATTTTGAGTATTTATTTAAATTTATCAATTATTAACTATTATTTAGTTAATTATGTAAACGATTATGAGATTTTAAAATTATTAGTTTTAACAAAATAAAATATAAAATGCTACACTTTTTATATATTTTTCTTGAATATTTAGTAACTGATGTATTATTTATCTTGGTATTTTATTTGGGATAAATACTTTACTTGAAATTATTAGTTGCAATTATATTTTCATTCCAGATAAATATGGACAAATTAATCTGTTGTACAACTACTTTAAATAGTAACATATTAATGTAATTTGGAGTATTTAAGCCATATTTATAATAGTAGTAAATCTCTGAAGGGTGTTTAAATCAAAGGATATATCAATATATTTAATATGATTGAATTGTAATTAACATTTTCATAAAGCAATATCTCTCAAAATTTCAAAATCTAACTAAAATTATTTTTGTACACGTTAATGTAATGTTTGTTTTATTTCCTTTTTATAGTAGACTCTTTTTGCGTTTTTTTATGGGATTTTATAGTCCTCAATTAGCCAGATTTCAAATAATATTGGGATATTTGCAGTACCGTTTACCGTCCGGTTAAATATTATGAAAATATTGCTGTTGGATGCCCGAAAAGTTCAAGCAAGTATAATTGGCAATGATTATTAAAAATAATTTACTTGTGTCGTCGTCTTCAGAAAAGTTTGATTCAGATCAAATGATTTGTGTCAGTTTTAGTACTCTTTTAAAGATGGTAGAAAGTAAAATGCATTTTAAATTTTGATACTTTTCTATTACTGAAAAGCTAAAAATGAAACTAATGCAATAAGTAATAAATATTCTACATACGGAGAAGTATTTTAGCTTAAAGAACTGCACGAACAGGATAGCATTAAAGACCAAAAGGAATATATAAAAAAATATCGATTATTAAAAATTTTAATTTTGAATGAAAAATCTGTACGACTTTTCCGGGCAACCCAATATTTGCACTAACAAATATTATGTTATAAAAATACGTAATTAATCATAACAAAAGCTTATAATAAATAACGGAGTTTTTTTTATCCATATTTTAAGATATATTCAATATGTTTGATTTCAACAATGTAAAGTCCATTAAATTGTTGATATGCCGAATGATATCATAAAGTTCATTAAAAATACGTCAAGGAAATAATAAACAAATCATGTAAACATATAGTAATGAATTGTGAATGTTTTTGATAGAAACAAGGAAATGTGTTGCTAACACCGCAACTCTAATTATTCTAATGAACCTAAATAATTCGAGGATTGTGTTGTAAGATGGAATAAAACATGATTTTAAGTAGCATCTAAATGATAATATAATTAATATAAGTAATGGCTATCTGCAGAGAACTTTTGTTAATTAACCAAACTATTAATTCGGTTAAGTACTGTAGTTCGTTAGACAGAATTGGCAAGCAGAAATGGAACAACCACGACACCAGACCGCATGTGTATTTACAATGTCGCCAAAAACTAATGAGTATTTGCTAAGCTTGGTCTTGTTCATCGTGGCAATTTAGCTAATAATTATAAAGATTATAGCCATAACTCAGTTAAAGTTACATCTGAAAATTAAAAAAAAAATCAAAAATAACATTAAGAAAATTATAAATTTAATTAATTAACCGAATCAATAGTTTCAAAATTTATGTATGAAATATATGTTAAAAATTTATTGAATGTAGAAAATGATGTTTTTTTCAGTAAACTATTTAGAAAATTTTAGAAATTTAGAAAAAAGTTACAGCAAAAGGTAATTAAATAACATTTTAAATTAAAATAATCTTAACTTGGGAAAAACTATTTTAATTAAGCGATCATTATTAAATAATAGTAGAAACAATTATCTTTAGACTCTTATATAAAATGTGATTACATTTTGTATGCAAGTTTATAATAACATTTTAAATTTTTGTAGTGAAAATAATCTTGACTTGAGAAGAACTATTTTTATTAAGCGATCATTATTAAATAATAGTAGAAACAATTATCTTTAGACTTATATATAAAATATGATTACATTTTGTATGCAAGTTTATTTAATATAATTTAATTCTTTTCATTTTCTGTACATGTAACCAAAAAGTTTTCATATTGAAAAAAATCTTTAACTAAAGTATTTCTGAGGGATTTCATGCTAAAATCAAATATATATGGATACAAAATATATAATTGTAATTTATATTTTAGAAAATTTTATTTATAAAATATTGGAGGATAAAAATATATTTTACGCTTTTTTAATCTTGTATCAAACAATTTTGTTATTTAGTTTACATAATAATCAGCTGTTTTACTGACGTTCAAACGTTCTCTTTTTCATTGCTAAGAGAAATATTTTTGTCCCATATAATTTTTGGTAATTAATTAGTTTTTCATTTGTGTTGTAATACTTATATAATATGGATAAACAATAAATATTAATAAATTATTTAAATCCATGCTAATAATTGTTACAAATATAACAAATATAATAATAGCAAAAAATATTGATACCATTACAATGTTTGTTTAAAGCAAAATTTATTGTCAATATTAATTGTTTTATCAATATTTCCTCGTAGTTGGTAGAAAATTTTTCGTTAGATTTTATAAGTTTTGAAGGACAAAACAGATGTAACAAATAGCAAAAGATTAATCTACATAAGATTCGTTTGTATGAAACATGCGGATCGCCCCATATACATTAATATAAATGTTTAAAAGCGAAGTGTGTCGTTTCCGTTTCCGCATTTCCCTCCGATAGGTCTACCGTTTGAAGGTGTCTGGTGGCGGCGTAAAGTCGGGGGGTGTCAGTGACGGCACCCACCACCGACAGCCTCAAGGTCGTCCCAAACACGCCACCTCCATAAACTACTGCAATTGTTACGTGAGATAGTGGAATAACTGATGAGAGACCCTTGCTTACTTCAACCCCAAAACCCACCCTTCGCATTTTTTTTCTTTGTATTATTTATTTATTTTGTTTTGACTGCGAGACGTTCTCGTTTGCGCTTCGCTTCGCGTTTGTTACTTCGTTTATTTTCGATTTAATTTATTTAGGGCAGGATTCAAAGGACGGCCGGCATCTTGGCAGTATTTACAAAGAGGAAACTCTCCTGCGAGGCAATTTTCGCCTCGAGTCCACTGCAACGGCGAAAACCTTTCCATAAACTCTTAATTAAATAACTAAACTAATTAGCTCCAACAATAAAATACACGGCACTCAAAAAAACGTTGCAATTTTTTAATTAAAATTAAATCGCAAGACACTTTTAGAATGTAATTTCATTAAAAGTTGTAATGCTAAAGCTCCACACGTAATTAAATCTCTATGTGCAAAGACCATTTCCTAAATCACATGATATTTAATGCAATTTACATTTAATTAATTTGACTTAATAATAACATATCTTCATACTTAAAAGTACGACTATATTCGCCATTATTTTTTCATTAAAATAGTTTACATAATAATTTTAATATTATTTAAACCCATAAGAACTTAACACAATTCAGATTAGTTTAAAAAAAATACTAACAATTAATATTATTCTACCAAAGTAATAAAAAAACTTAAACTAAGATTTTTTCCAGAGAATCACTTAATGTTTTGTCAATTAGCAAGTTCAAACCGTTTTAGTCGCTTACTGAGGTTATGTACGTTAAGAAGACTTGTCGCTTCTATGTTGATATGGTTTTGAAGCCTCATTTATTGGGATTTAGTGATATCTGTAATGAACAAAGATGAATTCATTTTGTTCTGAAATCTTTGAATCACTTGGATATTAGAATCTCTTACGCAGAAGAATTTATTGTAAATTGATAGTTCAGAATTACAACCAATACAATTTTCTGAACTTGAAGTTAAGTTTATCATGTTTTTTTCTCAATCTATATTTCTATCCACCCATTTTTCTGAACTTGAAGTTGAAGTTTATCATGTTTCTTCTCAATATGCACTATCCACCAGAGCGTCTGGCCTCACATCACGTGCCTTTCATAGGCTGAGTCTTAAGACTCAAGAAACTTCATGGCCTGAAATAAGTTTTCGAACCACCTGGAACAAAGAATGTCAAACTATAGATTTGTTTTTTTGCAATTTCCAGTAGACAGATTCGCCCATTGTTAAGACCGCTGTATCGTTAGTAAATAAGAACTACTGTACAAAGTAGTTCATCACTAATATGAAGCAGATGTAGGAGTAGTTGCAGAACATTTCCTTGTTGGACTTCAGCGCTAATCAGCTTCAAATCTGAATTTGGATATTTACATGAAAATGTGGATTAAATAAGTAAAATTTCAAGATTTAATAATAGAATTGATTTTAATTTATGACAAAACCTTCAAGCTTGTGCAACATTGAGGAAGGTATTAGAGCACACACCTTTTTCTTCTAATATTTTTCAATGACATAAGAGATAAAATAAATCTGGTCAATCAACAGATATCTCTCCTGAAGAATAGATTTAAACCATTTTAGTAATAGTTTATTAAACAGCTTAGATATCGGCAATAAAATAATTTAAAAAAAAAACATCATTTTACTTTTAGATTTAATAAAAATAACGAGTAATTAAATCTTTCGTATATTTTTTCATTTATCAAATCAATTTAAAGTATTACGTGATTAATTTAGATATAAAGTAATATTTTCATATAAATAATAATGTGTTTCTACATTCCTAGTTTTCAGTTTTTTTTAATTGTAAAAACATTTCACTAAATATAAATTTGGAGAAATTTAAATCATTTATGAATTTTTTAAAAATATATATGAAATATGAAAAAGTGTAATACATACATTTCAATATAGAAAAAGCAAATAAAAATTTAAAATCTATCTTTATTATATCTAATAATAAAAAAAGCATAAAAAAATGTCGAATTAATAGATGAATGGATTACGAATAAACCATAGCATTTCGTAGTAAATTGTATACAATACTATCAAGATAATCTTTTTAGGTCTATAAACTCAATACATAATTTGAAATTGAGGTCACATTCCGCGAAAATCTACCATCGGAGTAATTACTAAATTGATTAACAACACACAAAGTTCCTTTGAACACTAAATTATACTACACCTGACATTTATTGATCTTCGTGCTGCGTTTGAAGTTAAGCTTCCTGCCAAGGCATTACTGAAAACATCTAACAAATAATCTGAAAACTGTAGTTTTTTTTTATTTAGACCAAATTAAAAATAGAATCATATAAACTATTGATTTATATATAAAATATTATTTTATATAAAAAAATATATAATTTTCTATTTCCTTGTAATTAACAATATAAATTATATATCTAAAAAATAATAGTAATTATTATAAAGTTAAAACTATAAAAAGTTTATATAAGACAATAATGTAAAGATTATAAAATGTTATAAATAAATCTAAAAAATAAAGAATAAAGATTCTCAACCGCCAAATTCTTAAAGTGTGTCGCCATATTTTAGAAACGTATTTAGTAAAAATTATAATGCTTCTTTTTATTACGGGTAATGTTTAGATATGTAGCATATATTAGTAACCCATCGTTTTTTTTGCAGTGCTTCTTGTTACAAAATATTTTTTCCATCAGAATTGAAAATAGTTCTGGAACAATGTGTTAAAATTTACCATTAAAATTTATGCCAAGCTATGGAAGCTAAGTACGAATCCTTGTTACTGCATACGGAAGTAAGGTGGTTGTCCAGAGGAAAAGTTTTATTGCGTGTGCTAGAATTAAATGACGAAATGAAAATGTTTTTTGAACAAAATAAAAATTATGATTTTGTTCATTTGTTGGAAGAAAAAATATGGTGTGCTAAACTAGCTTATTTATCTGATATTTTTGTTATTTTTAATAACACAAATTCAAGTATGCAAGGGCCAAAAGAAAATATTTTAAACTCAACAGATGAACTGGTGGGATTCCAAAAACAAATAACTTTATGGAAGAATAAAGCTCAGGAAGACAATTTGGAAAAAAATAAGTCAGTTCCAAAAGATTTTAATAAAACCATTCATAAAGGTGTTATTGACTATTTGACAACATTAGAAAAGAGAATTATTCATAATTTCCCAAATTTAGATATAATAAAAATAATTAATTAAAATATCAAATACTTTTTTATTTGAATTAACTTTAAATGAAGAGGGTGAACTAATTTCGTTTTTTAATAATCGAGATTTAATTTTAAAATATTCGGAAGAATCAATTAATTCATTTTGGATTAACATTAGATGCGATTATCCCATGATAGCCAAAAAAAATATTATTACAATTTTCTACATCTTATTTGTGTGAATTCGCATTTTCAGTATTTATCAACATAAAAACGAAAAAAGATCGATACTTTTAAATGTAGAAGACGGTATGGGAGTAGCATTGTCATTATTACGACCAATTAATAAATGAAATTATCAAAAAACATCAAGCTCAAATCTTAATAAATGTACTGTTATTTTTTTAGTACATATTATTTTATTTTACATTCAAAATTATTTTCATAAACTATTTTACACAATGTATTATAGGTATGTAAACAACCTTTGTGTGCCGTAAAATTTTGAAATCATTAAAAGTGTACCGCGACAAAAAAAAAGATTGAGACTCACTGATTTAAATTATACGATAAATTTTATTGAATAAAGAAATTAAGAAATATCTTATAGTTATCTTAAAAATATTTGATTTCGTTTACAATATATCGAAAAGTTGATTTTTTTCGTGATATTACAGACGTTTGGTGTATTTCAGTAAATATTGTTAATTATAAAGAATTATAAATTAATAGTCTATTTTTGTTAAATAAGTTTAAAAATAATTAATCAGTTTAACGTCTTATAATAATTGCTTTTCAAATTACTTTTAAAAAAAAGTTAATAAAAGTGGATGAATACTTCAAGCAAAGGAAAAACAATTTGTAAAATCGTCATGTAAGAAGGGAGCGTTAAAGTAATAGAGGCGAAAGAATAAAGAGAAGATACCTTTTGGTAGCAAACTGAAGAAGAGATCAAAGGCAAAGCTGAAATAAGTGAGAGCCCTAACTGGCGGATTATTTCCCAAGGGGGTGAACTAAATGATCGGTCAAAGTTCTTTATTGTATTAGCTTAGCGGATAAAATCCTGCAGCAATTGAGACTTGCCTTCCAGCATCTACTCTTCTTGTTTTTATCCGGTATTTTCCAAAATGCCTCTTTCCTCCCTACAAACTCCAAATATGTTTATCCCAGATGCATTAAAATGGATTTGTTTTGTTCTGCGTCTTCTGCTCGTTGCTAAGTGAAAAGTGGCCCGGTTTTCGGTCCATCGGATGCGTTGGGTAAACTTACCAGCTCCGAAAGTCCCCCATCTGTTTTAAGAGGAAAGTTCCGGTGGTTACATTACTCTGAGCACACATAAATTGAAGGCGACGGAAACTCCGCTTTTCCTTGAAACACGCTCCACTCGCATACGGAAAATATTACGTTCCGATTAAATTAGATTTAATTAATTAAAGAAAACTTTATCCGTTGCGCGAATACACCTGAATGACAGAAAATGTGATAGATAAAGAGAGGTTACAAAAAAATACATAGATAGATATAGAATGTTTTGATTACCCAGTTGGAAATATCCAATCAAAACTTTTGGAAATTCAGTTTGGAGCAGTGATTGGTTTTTGAAATGTTATTTCAACAACTAAACAACAAACAGGCCGTGTAACATCATTAAAATCTCCAACGCAACGTTCGTTTCACCCTTCTATTATATTTATTTTTTGTCGGTGTTTTTATTTTCTCTTTTTGTTGCAGTTTATTGTTTTAACTTTATTAGATTCCACGGTCGTATTATTTAATCCTCGGGGATATGAAATGTTATCCTTCCTTTCTTCATCGCACATTTTTTTTACTGTGTAAATGAAGTTAAGCACAGTTCGTCGACGCTATAACACACTTTTTTTTTGTTTCTTTATTCTGGGTTGATATTATGTTACGCAGTATCGGTGCGGGTGGAATTTAATAGGTGTTTGACCTTCTTTGTGGGTCAGGGTGTCCGAAGCTTTGGGTCAAAGTTCGCATCTTGCGGACGCATTGCTACAACAAGCATCGATCGTAATACGCAAAACCCTGCTATCAGGCATACAACTTTTACTTCGCTTCGCCAAAATGTTTTTAGTTAATTAGCATAAATGCTTTGTGTTGTGATTCCTTGCATATTTTACCTGACCTGATGTATATTATATTGCACGACTACATTCCACCTGCATTTCCTTTAAAGTTTTTTTTTCGTTTGCTCAAAATTATTACTTCAATCTGAAACACGTGCACCTATTTATACAACATAAAAGTAAATGATAAACTTTCAAGTATATACTTGGTTCATAACATTTTATTTTCTGATTGATTAAAACACGAACATATATAATATTACAGTAATACCTTTAAAACCTTACATTTATTTGACTTTTGGAAAGTATTGGATTTGTGTATACTACAATAAAAACAATAATAAGGACAACAACTAAAAATATTTAAAAACATCTTATTTATAAATATGATGGATTCTACGAAATTACTTCGTTAAGTGAAATTTCGTTTTTAGAAGCTACAATACGGATATAAATTTATTAAATTTTCTACTAAAAAATCAATATCTTCTGCATTTAATAAATTTATAACATTCTCAAAATCGTTTATTTCTGTACATTTTATTTATAATTAAATTTAATTTATTGATTAAATCATCTTGATACTGAAATCATTATCAGCATTAATGGAATCTTTTTTATTCAATTGAAACTGTGGACTTCGTTAGAAGAAGTAAAGCTAACCGAGGTTTTTATTTTACTTGAAACTAAATATTGTATACAAAAATAATTATTTTTAATATTGAAATAAAATCCAACAAAGAAACAGAAGATATACTTTTCTAAACATTACATTTTTAGTTCTAGCTGCTTCTATTTTATAAATGTTGAATTTTTTTCAATAATTTAGTTTTACCTTCATTATTAAAAGTAGTATATTATCAAACAAAATTAGTTTTTACTCAATTGAGAAGTTTTCACATGATACAAATATATTATTATTTAAGTTAACAAATGTTTTATGCAAATGCTTCTTTTAATAAATAAGATGTAGATAGGGCCCCATATTTCTTGCTAAGCCACTGGTAATAAGTATAATGGATTTATATATTTTAAGTTTAAAAATTTAACTTTTTGGTGGATCGTCTGCATATGAATTTAATTGAATCCCTTCGAAAGTGTAATTTTATAAGTATAAATATTAATTTAAATGGAATGTGGAATTACTAATTATTATATTACTGAAAAAATGTAAATTTTGCTTCATTTTAATGGAACAACCTAAGTATATATTCTAAAATATGTCTAAATATTGATATCAAATGCAATTTTCATTTTATATGCTTATAAAATTTTCAACACAATCCACTCAGGATTATGTTTTGTGTGTGTTTTGGTTTACAAGCACGTTTCGGAACGAATTATGCTCCTAAACCACTTAGTTTCCTAAATTCTATCGCTAGCTAACAATTTCTATCGCTAGCTAAAAATGGTCATTAATTGCAATGATAT
The DNA here is from genome assembly GCA_963457615.1 of Nicrophorus investigator. NCBI lineage: Eukaryota > Metazoa > Arthropoda > Insecta > Coleoptera > Silphidae > Nicrophorus > Nicrophorus investigator. The sequence goes on from OY735140.1 coordinate 27,481,744, forward strand.
TTAGCTAATATTTGAAAAAATACAGAGATCACAAATTTATAGTTTTATTTCAAGTTTTCAAAAATTATGGTTTTAAGGTTCCACTATACTTTTCAATAGATTTCTTTAGTTTTAACTATTTAAAAAAGCTACTATAAAAAAAATGCAGAGACCACGAATTTTTAGTTTCATTTCAAGCTTTCCATACATATAGTTTTAAAGTTCCACTGTTCTTTTCAATTGATATCTTTAGTTTTAACTATTTCTAGCGCAAGCTAAAAAAGGTCAGTAAATTTCAGCTAACATAACATATTATAAAATATATAAAACCACGAATTTATAGTTTTATTCCAAAATTTGCATATAGATGATTGTAAAGTTCCACAGTACTTTTCAATTAGTTTCTAACTGTTTCTAACGCTAGTTAAAAATGGTCATTAATTGCAGTCAAATTCAACTACTATTTAAAAAAATGCAGAGACCACAAATTTTATTTTTTTTTGTTTCATTTCAAGCTTTTCATATTGTTGGTTTTAAGGTTCCTCTATACTTTTTAATTGGTATCTATTACTTTTAACTATTTCTAGCGCTAGCTTGTTAAATGGTTATTAAAAGTTCTACAGTACTTTTTAATTGGTTTCTTAAGTTCTAACTGTTTCTAACGCTAACTAAAAATTGCAGTGAAATTCAGCTAATATTTTAAAAAATACAAAGACACGAAATTCAGCTAAAATTAAAAAAGCAGTCCCATCGAGTTTATGGTTTTATTTTAGTTAATCACTATAAACTATATAATTATATATAATCTGTGATTAAATGAGATAATAATTATTTTATCTAAATGACTTTAAGAATATAGCAACAAATATTTAACAGATGTCAACTTTTTCTATTTCCGTTAACTTTCCGATCAATAATCTTATAATTAATTGTGATTAAAAATGAATGATACCATCTAGTTAGAAGGAAATACTGTAAGGTGGGATGAAGTAATATATATGAAGTCCTGAGGGAGGTTAGTAACATGTATAATATAGTAGGTAGTAAAACGAGAAGGAAATATATGCGCAGGGGAATTTCGTTTGTGCGAGATATATTGCTGATTTGACATTATTGAAAGTGTGAAATAGTAGTGCGCTTTGAATTGAATTTATTGTAACACGGGTATAAATCGTAAGGTGAGTATGTAATGGTCGAGGAAGCAATGCGGAGACCGTCGTGAAATAAAAGAGGGAAGATATAAGATAAAAATATCGACGTAGAGAGAAGATCTTAACTATCCTACATACGCAGTAGTCTTCAAAATGTAGAACCATGTGATTTAACACTACTACTACAAGAAATCACCTAATCATACTCACAGTTTAAAATAATTATCATAGAAAATTTCAAATAATTAATTTATAATAATTACTTTATTTTATATAAATAATATTTCTGAAAATAATCTTGCAAATACAAAAAGTAACATATTTATATAATCATAATAAAATAAAAAATAATTATTAAAGCAAATTTGAAAAATCTTTTATATAAACAAGAATAATTTGTGTTTTATAAAATATTGTTATTATTTATTATGATATAATTCTAAATATATGCAAGTTTTTACACAAAAATAATAAAACTTCTTAAACTAAAAAAAAAACTAGTAACTAATAATTAAATTAAGCAAAAATAATAAAACTTTATATTTATTAATTAATTCAATTAATACAAACATATATAATATATTTCTTTATTTTTTCAACGCCTAGGTTTTACTATTGATTTTTGTAGAATTAGTGATCTTTCATAAATTTTTAAAAACATTTTTTTCTACAATTATTTTTCTGTATTAAATCGAGTTGGTAAGTTATCTATTTAAAATCATAATCAAAACAAGGAAGTTAATATACTTATATAGCAATATACTTATATTTTGATAATGTTCACAGACCGACACGTCGACAATATGGTTGACTAAAATATATATTATTGCTCTACTTTAAAATTAGTTATTCAATTCAAAATGTGCAATTTAGATTAACTTAACTGTTACTAAGAATCATTCACCATAAGTATGTTCGTTTTATATTATAGAATTGTATTTGTACATGTTGTACAATAAATCTTATATACATTTTATAGGTTATATTATAATATTAGTTACATAATGTTTTAAATTTTATTTATTTCTGTGAATGTTTTAATAAATATTATTGTTATTATATTTTATATACAGTAATACCCGGACTTACGCGAACTCATAGTTTTGTGATTTTTGATTTTCAGTGATTCTCGTACATTTTCTAAACCATTCAAAAACTTATTGAATTATAACCTAATATTAACCTAATTGTACACTGACTTACGGTACACGTTACTTCGTAGTGTTACTGTACAAAATTATGTAATACAATATTTACAGAAATAATTTAAATAGAATCATGTAACTACTTTTTTTTATTTTAAAACAAACGGAAACAAAATTATATTGCAAACTTTCAACATATTCAGTTATTAAAATTAATAAAAATAAATATTTTTAACAGTTTAATTATAAAAAATGAAATAATTTCTATCAAAATCTGTTAGAAAATATTTCGAAGATTCCATTTTGAATCAAAATCCATTTGAAAATTAAAATAAATAAAGTTTTTGCTAATGAGGATCATTTACAGATTCTACATTAAAAAATCAGCAAGAAAAACAGAATACAATTCGCGTTAGATGTGTCAAACGAGAATTGTGTAAGTCGGGGTGTAACTTTGCTAAATGCAGGAATTTTTTAGAAAACGTATAAAAAAAACTACTTAACTTTCGTCAATCGTAGAATCGTAGACGCACGTTTAGAGTTTACATCATCTCAAACACTAAATTGAAAACCGCGTTACTTAGAGTTCGTGTAAGTCGGGGTATTACAGTATTAACGATCGTAATGCAAAAAAACAACTAACTTATGCGAAGAATAATATTTAACTTAAATAAAATATGCTTGGAGACAAATAAAACATACTATAGATGATTTGTAAAAAAAAAGTAATTTTTGAGGTTATGCTAAAAAAATATAATCTTATGGATGAGTTAATAAAGTTTGAAAACCTCTGCTTCTACTCGTTCCTGTTGAGAAAATCGTAGAACAGCCGTGAGGCAAACAATGCAACACCCCCAAACCAATGCGAATCCCACCGCCCGCAGCAGCGAAATACCCGAATTCCCCGCGGTACGTGACACAAAAGAATCCCATTATGTAGACCCGGTAAACCGGAAGTCACAGGAATCCCGAAGAAATTACAGCTCTTTCTCTCCCTCATTCATTCGAGCGATGAATAATTGATAATGTTTATCGATTGATTGGAGATGGTGAAGGCACACGCGCCGAAAGGACCTTGACTAGATAAAGCCAAATGGCTTTAGATAATGATGAGCCTCTCGTCTCCACTCGACTCCTCTCCTGCACATCCTCCCCTAAGCCTCTCAACGAAAATACATAAAAGATTCGTCCTCCCGATCGAGATAAAACACGTGCTGCAATATTTTTATTGCCTACTTATTTTAAATTCGCAAATGGGGAAAGCGCGATTTTCTTTGCTGATATTGTAGGTGGTCCTCCAGAGAGGATAATTGGGAACGTAGGCAAAGAGAGAGAGATGAGAGAATGAAAGGAAATGAAGGGAGAGAGAAAAACAACAAGCCGGAATATGGGATAAATGTGTAGAAGCGGATTTCATGGCGAATGCCCTCAAGGACTAATTAGCCTCAGTTATTTTATAATCCCGGGCAAGAGTACAGTAGTGCCTGGTTTACTGCCACTGCTGCGCTACTCTCCTCTTTAGTTACGTTTCATATATTATTTTTTTTATATTATTTTGTAGTTCCTTTATATAACGAGAACCTTTCAAAGTATATTTTTAGATACTCGACTTTGTTCGCTCGGTGGAAGTTTCCAAGAAAAATCTGCTATTTATTATTTTCGCGAGGATCGTTATGGAATTGTGTCGTCCATAGACTATGATCATCAATAAAATATATCTGGACAGATTCGGTGCGGATCGGTTGCCAGTAACACACTCATAGTAACCCAATTGTAAGTGTTTCCCGTATCGATTGTTGAACATTTGCGCGCTCTGCTCGTTCGCCATAATACGGTCTGCACTGCAGGTAGACACGATGATATTATAAACGATCTACCCTCGCACCCCTCGAACACCATTCCCGAAACGGAAAGGAAAAGCACAGCAATACCAACATCCAACACCGACCCCCATCGAATCGTTCAACTTTTTCGGAAGCGTATTTAAATTTCCCTTCTCTCTAAAACTGAGAGGATTTCAATTTCCATATCTACCCCCATCCACCATTTATTATAAATGAATTTTACGTTTTATTTCATTTTACCTCCGTCTCCAACTCGACTCAAGGGAAGCACTCGATTTCCATCTACAGCTAATAGACTTTTAGATAAGTAAACATATTTCCTGAAAGCTATCTGCAGATACAGTTTTTTTACCATTTACTTATTTATGCCAGATTTAAAGTCTATAACTCAAATTCAATCCAACGATTTCATCATTTACTTTTAATATTTTACAGTTTTTTTTTTAATCGGAAATGATTATTATTCATAAAAAAAAAAGAATAAGTAGAAAGATCTTCAATTAATAACCATTTCTAACAATTATTATTTTTTGTTTCTTTATAAATGTTAAATGAATATTTTTATCTGATTATTATCTGATTGTACGTCACAATAAATTTTATGTTTTTACAATTGATTTTTCAAAGCTTTCAATTTACTAAAAAAAATATTTAAATGCAATGTTTTTCTAATTATAATTAAAAAATAATAATTATCTATTCATACCAAAAAGCTAAAGCTATTATATATTTGTTAATAAATTATTGACTATAAAATGATATTCATAATATATAATTTTAAAAAGTTATTAATAATTAAATAATGATTTATTCTAATCAGTAATTATATAACCATATTAACAATAAGTAAATTTGATTGGTAGATTCGGTAGATGTTTGCTATTATTCTATTTATGAAAATTTAAAAAAAAAAAAAAATCTATAAACTAAATCTAGTTATTTATAACGTTTAAGCCTATTTGTTGTTTTGCTTTTATCAATCAAGTTAATAACCAGAACATTATTATGTGATTCCAGTCTGACTAATTCTGAACACTGTATTGTATCCTCAAGGAAATCCATATAGAAGTTTTAATGTACTGATAATTTCGACTATTTTTTTGCCTATAACTAGTAGGATTTTCTATACTATATATCTAATTATTTCTTCTTAATCCGAATGAAATCTTTACAGGTAATCCTTCTGCCGAGAAGCATGCCTAAATATAATGTATTAATGTGAATGTGATGTACACAAATTTCATTTCAATAACTAATATTCTCCATTTTTTAAACTATTTCTGCAATTTATCTAAATTTTTCTGCATACTCATGTGACGCCAAGATTGCTGTATCATCAGCGAATGTTGCAATCTTAGTATTACTAAACCTAAAACATTTCCATATTACACATCCATATTAGTTGGAAATCGGTATATTCATCTATGATTTTATTATTTTATCTTAATTATGTTTTATTAATTTTATATATTTATATTTTAGTCAAATATGACTCAATAAAAATTGTTAAATAATAATTTACAAATTTCATTAGAATCCATTAGACACAAATATCAAATATTATTAATAATTGCAGTATTGGAAAATATTAATTCTTAAAGTTTTGTGAAAAATAATATTTATGATTTCCATTTTATTGCAACTTGGACAGATTTGAACGCGTTAGTTAACTAAGTGTTATATAATTATTATAATTATTTAATTTTGTAAAAATCTAAAGCTTATAATTAATTATTATTATGATTATTTGATGATTATTGTTGTGGATATGAAATATATGCAAATTGGTTTAGTAATCCGTTGGTGTTATAAACTTTATATAATAATTCTAGAGTAATTCCATAATTAGTTTGGCGGTAATATTATTACACGGAAAACAGTCTGATTGAATGTCGGATATTCCGTGAAGGGTGCCCAAAGGCCACTCCGGTCCGCCACGTTCAGGAAATCCATTGTTTCGGTATATGACGCGTATAATTCCTGATTTTATCTCCAATGCAGAACTTGCACGGCTTAATTGACCGACGGAACAACATGAACAGATAATATCCAACTAACCGAAGATCTTACACAAGATTCGCTCTTGTACTCTATTATATTTGAACCTTATCGCATACAAAGGAATATCTATTGATTTATTAACAATTATTAATAAATAATGTAAAACTATGATTTTTATATTATATAAGAGATAACATCTCACTCAATAAGTTTGTAAGCTAACATATAGATGGTGCCTCTATCAACAAATCCATATGATTTTTAGGAAGTACCAACCTTCAGGCGACGCCTGTTAAAATGGAAAAATCTGAATTTGATAAATTTGTTGATAAAACATTGCTTCTTGATGGTAAAAATACCATTCAAGCAAGAGAAGTAATTTGCTGAAATTCAGATTTTTCCATTGTTTTAAAATGTAGCTTGTGAACTAAATGTCAGATTGTAATGAAATTTTGACAGGCGTGGATGGACAGGCTTTTGATGGACCTGTCGATAGAGGTGCCACCTATATATCATCCTACGAACTTATCGAGTGAGGTGTTAAATTTTTGTCTAGAGTTCCAATTAAAATACATGTATAAATGGGTTCATAGTATAATTATGATGTCAATGTCATCAGACTTTATTGTAAATAATAGAGATTAGTACGATTGACTTATAACTATTTTAAGATAAAACACAGATAAAAAAAATACAGATTCAATTAATTTTCTTTACAATATCAATAATATTTGTAAAATATACACACATTTAAAAAAAAATCTATAAAATAAAAGGAAATGCGCACCAAATATTCTAAAATAATAAAAAATTCTAGTAAACTGGAGGATTTAGATAATAGTTAACATAATATCAATACAGTCATACCTCTTTCAACGAATAGCATAAAATTATTTCATTAAGCGAAACTTCGTTTACTATAAAAATATTATCCTCAATTCGTAAAGAAAATTAAAAGCTTTTTTCAAAAAAAAGTTTATTAAACAGTCAACTTACACACGAAGTAAAATCACATTTTAAAATTATTTTTTAGCTTCCATTTAATTTATAATATCTTATATAATTTAGTTTATTGATCCTCAATGGTAAATTGACTGTATTCTACTTTACTACTTATAAATGTTTTTTAAAACTATAATTTATAACTATAATATAGTATATGGATTGTATTTATTTTGTATAATATTTGTAATAACGGCGGAGCGTGTGTAATGAACGATATTTAATCCCATTCGAAAATTGTACGCTAAATTAACTCGAAATAATGAAACAAATGTTCTCGTTATTTAAATTAAACTATTGTATAAATCTATTTAAAATTTAAATATATTTACATTTGTTACTGAATATTAATAACCTTTGAAAAAAATATATACGCCCAGTCCATAATCGTCGAACTATATAAACGTTTTATAAATCTTCATTCAGAATAAATATATTTACTATTTATTCTTCTATATAGAGCAGTTATTATATAACAGATATAGAATACCGTATTATACGAAGCATAAGACGAAACCCAAATTTTTTGTGACAATTTAAAAATAAATATAATAATAAGCAATTAATATCAAATAATACAAAATACATTCCGTAAAAAGGAAAAATAAAATCTAAATATAAATAATAAATTAGTTAATGAAAAACAAATTAAATTCTAATAAATCAAAATCTAAAAAAATATATTTTTTGTAATTCTTACTTAATTTTTATTTATTGTTAAAATAATTCGTACTCGCAATATTCAGTTCATCTCTCACTACTATCTCTCATCTTATTGGTGATACAATTAAAGATAACAATCTTCGGTTACATCAATCACACATTTCATAAATAATTATCTGCTCTTCCACAGCTTCCAATGAAATTGCTGGCCGTTTCTTATGTTTAATTATTTATTACACTCTTCTCGCATATATTGTGTTTAAAGGTAGGAACTGGTGCTCGCTCTTAACCGAAGGAAAAAGAGTCGCGAGTTGGTCATCGTAGAAGTATATAGCAGCGACCAAGAGGTGCAGTCCGCAGTGGTCGAAGATTAGTGGTCTTTGGAGTATTAGCCGAAGTTTGAGTTCTGCCTATTCATTCCAAAAAGAAGTGACGCCCTGGATCTTCACACGTGAACACCCTTTAGAAGTTGGACCTTTATAACTTGACTTATACCCTTGTCTTGTTATATATGTTTAATGGTTTTTGATAGATATATTCAAGTGAGGTAATTGACTAGTGAAGCGTCCAAGAATGATAGCTAATTTTGTATTCATTTTTTTTAGAACCTTCTTGGTTGATTTTGTTATATTTACTCAGAATTAAGCCCATACTAACATCACAAACTTTTTAAACAATGCAACTGGACGTTTTGGCAGTTATACATATTATGCCAGAAATTAAAATTCTCTAATAGCTACGATACTGTATAAAGAATCATATTTAAATGATACTTTCGGAGCGCATTCAAAAATAAATATTTTTTTCATTTGGAATAGAATTCGTAATGTGAAAATTATTTGTCGGATAAAACAAACTAAAAAAATACGTACAAAAATTATTCGGGACAACATTTTAGTATTGATCTTGGAAAGATATGGCCATATAAACAGTTTTCTAGCTATATACAGAATTGAATTTGGCCATGTGTTAACAGCATAATTTTATTTACGTACTACCCTTTTACTCGTGTCAATGGCCTTTGATAAACATTAGCTTTGTAGTGATCAGGGTTAACTACTAAGTGATTAATGACGTATAGGTGTCACATATTCCAGAATCAATATTATAAGTACACTCACATTACTTTTATTTCTTAAAGAAATTATAATTTTAATCCATAAAATCGCAAATAAATTTAATTCAAAAGCAATCTATTTTGATGCATTTGCTTAAATAAGTTGTACTAATTTTTACGTCACGAAATTTATATAATTAGAAAACTAGTTTTTTTGTATACAAATCTGATTAAAAACATCAATATTTTAATACAAAATTGTAAATAAAGCAAATAAAGTAGTTTATTTTTTCTATTTCTGTCAATTTTGTATATTAAACTAGAAGACGTTTAAATAATAAATCTAATTATAAAATCATAAAAAATGAATATTTTAGCATTTTGTCGATTTTATTCTGTTATATTTTTGACATTTTATAAATATTAATTATTTCCATTTTTTGGGTATATTAAAAAACCGGATAAAATTAGTTGAGATTCAAAAACCATTATTTTTTACATTTTATAAATATACGCACTTGTTATTAATATCTTTATTTCATTTATATATAGTATTTATTTCTTCATTGAAACACTTTTACTTTAAAAAATGTGTTTTATCTGAATCCTGTATTTGGAATAATTTGGTTGAATATCTATTCAACTGAAGAATATAAATTAAGCAATTAATTATTATTTTTCGTCTCGTTTCTTGCATATTACAATGCTCTACATTTGAACAGTTATTAAATGATTAATTGCAGTTCAAAGCACGTTCGGTTTAGTTCTCTATTTTTTTTGGTGCGTCACGTTCAAGTGTCAGTAAAATGGATGCTGCAGCCACAGATGCACGTAACAACGTACATTACGCCTGCATGAATATGTGAAAGGGCGCGTTATTAAATCGAAAACCATGAAACATATAAATGGCCAAAGTAATTAATATCGGGCGGACAGAGCGAGCGAGCAACGGATGCAGTTTCCAGTGCTGCTGATGCCGTACTTCTGGAATTACGTAATAATATGTTTGAGCGAAATGGGATAGGGAACTACGCCAGAGGAACAAAATCAATTTTACGTATATGTGCATTCATACTATATAGCAGTCGCGCCGTAACGGACATTACGTTTAATTTTACGCGCCTCGCATTTATCGTTAATAACGTGTAACTTCATTTTTTTTTATTCATTTAATGCGCATTGCTTGTGCTTTTGGCTGCTGCATGCACTTTATTTTCCATTGTTCGGAATTCCATGAATTTCATGTAGTTACTGAAAGCGGAGATTGTTATATGACTCTATCTCCCATACCATTCCATTTAAAATCAATTTCTTTTTGTCATATTATTAAGTTTTTTATTTAAAAAGTTACAGTATTCTATCAGAATCAAGGGGCATCCATAACCTGTAATAACCACTTTATTAAAACTTAAGCAACGTATAGTGAGAATTTGTTAATGGTATATTTATAGTATTCAAACATAATCATTCCTTATTTAACGTACGAATTAAAAGAAAAATAAAATAATTTTAATTTCAAATATTTATACTTAATTTTATATAAATAATTCGTTAAGTTCACTAAGATTATTTGCATATGGTAATTCTTTATGTAACTAAATAATACTGTAATAATAAATATTTAAATACTAAAAATAAAATTGTACTCCCAAAAAATTAGTCTTGTTCAATATTGAACTTCAACAAAATTACATGTATATTTTCTTAATCTCTATAGTAAGACAAATCTTGTTTATATTGAGTAAAATTAATAACAAAAAATACATAAATTATGGAAATAATTCATAAAATAATTCTATTTTTTTTTTCAACATTAATTCAATGGTTATTAAATTATTTACAGCAACAATCTATCTAGTACAAGATAATAAGCTGAAGTTCTGACTTCAACTTTAGAGTAGAAAAATTGGTTACACATGAAATTAGTTGTATCGGGCTGGTAGATCTTGAGTCTTCTAAGTTCTGATATATTCACCAACTCCTCAGTAAGTTGATTTGGGTAGGCTTCTAACCGATGGTGCTTACTTAATGTAACTCTTCCTGAAGAAAGTTGATGTTGGAATGCTGACGTATTTCGCTATTTGTGGAACACCATGAAGCATTTGTATTTTCTCTTTAGGTTTTGAATTGAATGATGTCCATGGTCGAGTTGCAGGTAGATCTTGTTTTTCACTGGGATGTGCAAGTTCTTAACCGAGTAACCAGTAGACTTTTCAGGTTGTTATTCCTAGATGTTTCCTCGTAGTTGTAATGTATTTTTTCTAGGTTAATCTTTAGCACCATTTACTATATTTTTCCATAGTTTTAGGCAATGCTGTATTTTATCTAGGCATGTTTGAAGGTGTTCCGAAGTAGTTTTGTGCTATGCCATAATTGCAGTATCTTCAGTTAAAATAGCAACAATCAGCTGTGAACTACAGGTACAGCAAGGGACTCAACACACTTCCATGAGGAAAACCAGACAAAATTCATGATTTTAGCTCATCATTGTGTCTTTAAAGTGATTTAAATATGCTGATTTATACATGCAGATGGCATTCCAAAACCAAACTAATGACATGTTTTTTAGTAGTCTTCGCAGCATCAACTAGTTTTCATTACGAAGAAGCCCGTTAGATTACATCACAGTCATCTGATTTCTTGACGACCGTATAATCTATTTTGGAAATATCAGTTAATATTTCTATTGTAAAATATATTTTTGTCGAATTTTCAAAAAGATAAATGAAAATAATGATTTAATTGGATTTGTTCTGTATAATTAATTAATTAATTTCAAGTAAATTTATGTAAATTCATTTAATATAAATTTAACGAATGAACAAAACTTTTTAATTGATCGTTAACAAATTTAAATGCCAATTAAAATAAATACGATTGTAATTTGAAAATTAAAACAAAACTAATTAAATATATTTGTTCGCAAAACGGATGAAATACGCTGTAATTGAATTTTCATAAATGAATGGGTAATATACATAATAGTGCAGTAGAAATAAAATAACAATCAGAAATTAATGTTTTAAAACTATTGATTGATAGTGAAAGAAAAAAAATGGTATTTTGTTTTGTTTCCTAATAGCTTTTAGATAACTCTCCACGTAATTCACGCTGCATGAAGATCCAGTTTAAAGTTTACTGGAACATGATTTATAGTAGTTAATACTTGATCTTCTTGAAACTTTACTAACTAAACCAATTCTCCTTAGAACGGAGAGTCGCTTAAGGAACTATAATTTCCGAAACATATTGTAAAGATTATACTAATTATAATAAAGTACCACCATGCGTGTAGTTCCTAAATGTTAATATTTAATATTAATTTATAATTTAAACATTTACTTCCGCAACTTTTAAAACTACAGTTTAATATTAACAACTAAAGTTTCTTTAAATATATATATAACATAAATCAATCAAATAAATCTAATAATTATAATTTATATTCCGTTTCCTAATGAAACTTTATACATCAATAATTTAGTACAAAATGTAGATTATTCTAACATATTTTTACTTACTATGAATTAAACAGTATACAGCAATACCTCACATATTCCGGATTTACTGTAGTATATTTTTTAAATTTCAAAACAAACTAAATCGAAATTTAGTCACTAAGTAATATTTAAGAAGGTAAATGCAACAGTTTAAATTTTAGTTATTAAACTAAATAAAAATATATAATAATAATTAAATTAATTAGTATTTTTTTCAATTAATATTCATTAATACATCAACTTTTTGTATTTCGAATTAGTTGTTGCATAATTTTAATTGAAATTTGATATTATTAGAAATATTTTTATATTTGATTAAATTAATTTTTATATTTGATTATTTGATTTTTTATTTACTCCTTTCTTTTTATCATTAGTTACCTAATAAACTTATTTAATTGTTACCTTATTTTTAATGATAGAAACTCTTATTATGTAGATTTATTTCTGCTTTGTTGTTTCCTGTTACCATAAAAGATAGAAAATTAATAAAAATTTACAATTATGAAAAGTGCATTTTTAGATAATTTGCGATTATCCAGATTATCATAATAAATATTAAGAATGTGAGTTAATGATTATCAAAAATTTAATTATTTATTTTATGAGTTTAATCAGATGTACGTTAATCTTAAAGATAATCCAATTTTTCAAAATCATAAAACATATCTAAATAAATATGCATGTTTCTATGAAAAGAAATCTGAAAAGTAATTTAAAATATCTGAAATAATATAAATACAGTGCGGATTCAGTAAATTTCTAAACAAACTAAATATTAATTGACAAAATAAAAAGAAATGTATGTAAAATAGTACACAAAATTGCATTAATTATTTATTTCTTCTTCTGTAAATTTTATTTTTGTGTTCCTCGATTAGTCCGGTTTTAAATTGTTTGCGATATTGTAGGAACCGGCACTATGCTGTATTTCATAACTTGAAAGAAAATGCTTTAAAGTCAGTCATACTGACATATAGTAAACAGGAAATTATAATATAAATTATTATAATAATTATATAAAGCGTCGATTAGACCGCGTTTTATCGAATAAGTGCTAATAGAAGAAGCGCTAAACGAGGTTTTAGTATATACTATTTAGGGATAATAGATATCTGAAATAATACAAAAACAGTGCGGATTCGATAAAACTAAATTTTAATTGACAAAATAAAAATAAATTTATGAAAAATAGTACACAAAATTGTGTGTTCCTCGATTAGTCCGGTTTCAAATTGTTTGCGATATTGTAGGAACCAGCACTATGCTGAATTTCATAACTCGCATGTAATACTATTTTTATATAAATTGGAGTTAAAACATTTAGAAAAATTAAAAAACCATTAGACTTACAATTTATTTTTAGCAATTATAAAATAAAATGTGAATGTTCTGATTGAATATATAGTAAATAAATATTTTTAGTAACAAGAAACCGTATTCTAAAATATATTCTCGAGGCTCACCCTTTATGAACACGAAGAAGATTATGTATCGATTCTAACAAGGAACAGCAGAAGGGCACTCTGCATTCACGCTATGCTTTGTTGTGTATATTTGCAACCTTGCTATTCAGGTTCGATATACGCGTCTTTTTTTTTTCTTCATAAATACCGGTAATAGAATATGGCACAAATAGTCAACCAGGAGTCATTCTATTTGGCCGTGTCCTTTTTATCCTCGACCGGGAAGGAAACGAACTTGCTAAAAAGCTATTAGTTTCGTAAGTAATCGATTCCGTGCACGAACGGTTTGTATGTTTCTTTTTTGTTAATATATAAATTTATCAAAGCATTCTGGAAATATCTTAAACATGATCGCAAGTGTAAACACGCTTCGGAGCACGCAATATCTGAATTAATTTAAACTCGATAATGACTTTTGCTTCTCTCAAAAAAAAAAGGAAATGAAAAATGTGTTTATATATATATTGAAGGAATGAGAGAGAGTGAGAGAGAGGAAGGAAAAGGGAATATGCTAAGCAATATTTTGATTTATGATGTAGCAGAAAGTTATATAAGTATACATATACATAGGATTGTGTAGAATGCTGCTGCGTATATCGGGTTTTCAGGACTTGGTAGTCCCAAAATTGACTGTTCTGCTGCAGGGTCTCGCCTCCTTCCTCTTCGTCCTTCTCGTCCTCCGACACTCGAAATCGCTGCTTTGTAATGCGCTACGCCCGGAAGCGATTTTTCATTTTATTCCGGTAGCTGTGTACGCCGAAAAGCACTTAGGCGCCGCCACCGTCACCAACCAACCAAACCTACCACCCGCATCCCACCACGCTGATATTATTTTATTACGCAAAACGTTGCCGCCAAAATTGCACTGCGTTACGGGGAAAACGCCCGGCGCATCCGCCAAAGTTATCTTTTATTAACCTGCCCCCATTGTTATGGACACTACCACTCCTATTAATACTATAATAGATACACTGTGAGCTCCATTGTTATAGAGCAATGCGCGCGAGTAAATAAAGATTAATTGCAGGGAGTCTTGCTAAAACAAATACTGAAACTAGGCTCTATTTTATGTAAACATTTCCGATCATTCCAAATACCTCAAAATACCAAGTATTAAATTAACAATATATTTTATTATATATAGATTCTTGTTAATATTGTGTTTTATATATGACTCACTCACATGAATATTTTTTTCCATGTTGTACGAATATTCTATATAAAATTAAAATAAATAAATATATTCATATTTGAAATATAATAATTTTCTATATGTTTTTGAAATAATTATGGTGCACAGATGGAATATAAAGTAATAAATCTCTTATATTTTTATAATTAGCCAAAGTTATGGATATAGAAGTTTTAAATAGAGAAGAAAGTTATGTTTTTAAAATGTTTTGGTCTTGAATGCAGTACTGAAGTTTTAAATTCAGTTGATTCCGTAGAAGTTTTATTAAACAGGTTTTTTCTGCAAAAAAAAAACGCATCATGCAATAAAACTTCAACTAATTTTTTGTTCTCTTTAGAGTTTTTTTTATGATTTAAAAACGACTATCCATAAGTTAATTGCCAAGTATCATTTATTGTACTTTTATAAAATAATTATTCACAATCAAATACGATATTAGAACTGATTTTACTAGTGTGTATATTTATGTCTGTTAAATAATATCTTATTTTATTAATTATTTATTATGTAAGTAATATATGATATAAATGATTTCAATCAGAAAGCTTTATTTCATAAAATTAGAATAAATTAACTACAAGCTCTCGTCATTTATAAAAAAAATATTTTATTATTTATTTATTCAATATTTATTAAATACAGTAATGCCCCAAAATTAAACGAACACAAAAAAATTGATCCTTATAGAATATTTTTGTACATAATTCATTATTAATAAAAATGTACAGAACCCAACTATGGATTCAATTTCAAACAATTAATTTCGAAATGTTTACAAATATTAAATAATTGATAAGAAAAATCAAGATTGAAAGTCCAGATGCATTTAATTTATTTTTGATTTATAGAGAATTTCTGTTATTTTTATAAATTATTTTCCTTTTAATTTATTTATAGAGTTGTATCTTTATTTTCGTTTTTATTGTGGAAGTTACTTATGTTTTATTTCGTTCTACATTTAAAGCAATAAATTAAAATTATAAATAATCTATAACCTAAAATATTGATTTATTTTTTATATAACATTACAAATATATATTATACTTATTTTGGAAGTTACCTATGTTTTATTTCGTGGTACATTCAGAGCAATAAATTAAAATTATAAATAATCTATAACGTAAAATCTGTAATTATTTTTTTATAATATTACAAACATTATATACATTTAATTATAAACATTTTTTAACCTAAATATAAAATTATAATTCAAGCTAATCTTCTTGCCGCTAATTGTCTTTCAAATTATAAATTTAAAAAAATATTATAAATTTACCTGGTCAAAGGGCTATCGACCTAGGTCTTTCTGCCCGGGCAATTAATATTATATGTATAACATTAATTAAATAATAGTACAATAATTAAAAAAACATACACGTATAAACAGTTACAGAAAGAGCAACACGATTATAGAGGCGTCAAAAATTGAAAAAGGGCCTTTCACATTAATATATCAAATTCATTTTACTTTTTTGATTTTTTTAAAGTACTTCATTCTTAAGTTCTCTACTTCTAATACAAAAAAGAACTGGTATTTATTGCACTAAATACAACTACCTTTATATTATACATCATATGCAATTTATTAAAATTATAATAAATATAAATACTTCATTGAAATATATTGATGTATCTATGTATCTTTTGCAGAAACAAAGGAGACTTTAACGATTTCCTAGCACAAATATGCCACCACATGGTCTTTCATCTTGTTGACATATAATAAGTAAGTAACAACAGAACTATTTAACATTCAAATATAATAAATATATATTTTCAATTACCCATATGATGCTCTAATTACTGTAATTATATGATAAAGCTATTAAATAATCAACAACATTAAATGATGATAAAACCACTCGTAAATCCGGTAAACTGCTGGCTTTATTATATATTTTGTAATATTTTATATTTAATGGAATAATTGATTGATTGATTGATAATAATGGGCAACTTCGACAGGATGCATAATGGACCATTCTCTGATTTAATCAAACTGACATATCATAATTTCTGTTTAATAATTTTACATTTAATTTTGGCAAAAAGTACAAAAATAACGCAACAAATTGTATATTTATTTATATAATATTTATTGAGAGATAATACATTTAAGAAAATAGGTTTCTTATATTTTTGTATAGTTTTCATTCAAGAAATAGCTATTAATGTATTTACAAACTTAGATACATTGTTTATACTAGCAAAAATATCGTTTTAGATCACTACATAATTATTAGTTATGTAATTAAAAAAACAATTATATAAACATGAATAAAAAATCATTTCTAAAGTTGTACTAATTACTTAAAACAAATAAAAGTAGAAAATATATTGTATATTAAAAAAAAACTACAGAAAACCATTTTTGTATTTTTACCGTTTTTTTTAATTCGAATAATGTATACATTTTCCGGTAAATGTATAAAATTACGACCCAATTTGGCAAATATACATTCAATACACATTTACCTCTAGGAATTAGGAATTTGTACATTGTACAAACTTTCAATGTAGTTGGTTGGTGAATATGTAAACTCAGCCATAAATTAAAATCTATACATTTACCCGGCAATGCAAAAAAAAAAATCATTTCAAAACTTGTTCTAATTACTCAAAAGAAATAAAAGTAGAATATATGGTTTTTGTTAAAAAAAAATCTACAGAACATCATTTTTATATTTTTACCGCTTTAAAAAAACTCGAATTGCATTAATTGATAATCCTTTCTTTTCGGTATAAGTGCATATTCGAATAATGTTTACATTTTCCGGCAAATGTATAATGTTGCGACACTATTTGGCAAATGCACATTCAATTCACATTTTCCTCTAGGAATTAGAAAAATGTGTTTTGTACTCACATTGAACTCAACCATAAATGAAAATCTATACATTTACCAGGCAATGCAAAAAAACATTTCAAAAATTGTACTAATTACTCAAAATGCATATTGAATATAAATATTTAATCACTATTTTTCTCTTTATTATTTATATAGGTAGATTTTAAGAACAAACTTATTCCTTTCCCTCCAATAATTTCACATTCTCCATAGAAGTTAAGCGATGGTGTACATTTTCCAAATTATGTTGATACAGTTTATATTTACAATCTACTTTTACTTCAATTGTAAATCTATACATTTACCACTATAAAATGTTTGTCACTATTAAAATAGTAAATTACAGATCTTTCATGTACTCTATTCAGAGTAATATTATTTTGGTTTCATTTCATGCATAGTTTAGATGAAACATTATCATGTGTCAAAATGTCAACCTATAAAGTGTAACCGAAAGTCCTATTTTATTAATAATATAATCAATACTACTTCCTATATATATTACTAGTCTAAAACTATATGTATATGCATACTATTAGCATATAAATGCGCTGCAATTGCAACCGATCAAGCAAGTTCATAGAGCTGCAGTTAATTATTGCACGATGTTGAATTTACAACTTTAAGTGAAATAATGAAGATGTAAGTTTATATTCGTGTTTGTGGTAGTTGGGATGATTGAATTATGTTACGCAGCCTGTTTAATTGAACCATGAGTTAATTGGGGCGGACATTTCGATTGAATCAGCTGGAGTGTTCATGATGTGATTATAATTACATTTAGTAAAATAGATGTGCGGAAGGTAGTTCTGGCATATTGGCCAGGGAACGGATGGAAGGATGGACGTGAATCGGACGTAGAACGAACGGTCATTTCGGATACACATTTTACACACTTCACACAAGTCAAATTGCACTCGCGAATCCCGACGCCGATTGGTTCATTTCCGCGCATCCATTTCCGCCCTCGATGATACTTAAAATAAACAGCGACCCGCTGATTAATCCGAACTTTAATTAAGTGAGCATCCGACGCAAATACTCGATTCGAATGAACTTTACTATTCTTCATCTACGGATCTAACGAATCTGTGAATAAATATATTGATTTTTGGAAGTACATTCGAGTGCAGTGCAAACACGGGACACGGGCATTCGGTTCGAAAAATGTCTCGGCCGGTACGGCTCTACCTTTATTTGCTACTTTCCGGACTGAAATAGAATAATGCTAATATTTATTCAGCTATAAAAATTGAGCAGCTGAAGGCGCAGTCCGCATTCGTCATTCACAATTCAATTCAAAAATAAATATTATCGTTATTTACAAAAGCTTTAGACCAGACGCGACCATTTAGACCAGTATGCTAATATAACGAATAAATTAATCTCAAACAGACATGACACCAATTAAACAAACACAAGTAACCTCGGTACAATAACGAATTCCCACTACACGGTTTCGCTCTAACACGATTCGAGAATTGCGGAAATCCCCATACAACATTACCACGACACAAATGACATCTACATTAAACAAAATTAGTTCATAGCATGGACAGCACAGACGGAAAAACTGAAGTTCAAAATTGTTGAAGTTCTATTTTGTAAACGCACTGGCACTTTGTAATTTATATACATTTCTGACAAAAATGATAAAGAATAAAATATTCTCAAATATATATTAATATGAAATACAGCAACCCCAAAATTTTAATTAAGCAAAATAAATTCTGAAAAGTTAATAAACAAAATTATTGTTTTTTCCCCTTTAGTTACTCGATTAGTTCAGTTTCATATAGTCCGGTATATTGGAGGAACCGATTAGCCGGACTATGTGAATATAATTTAATAAGCTTGTCAATATAATTTTAAAAATAGATTGCAGCTTTTTGTTGTCAATTTTAACATGGAATTCAAACCTGAATATTTTCGTTTTTATATCCATATAGACACGTATTAGTTTTAAAAAAAATCGTTCTAAAGAGTTTCCTTCAATGATGACAAAAGTTTTTGTCATATTTTTTTGAGCAAATAATCTAAAAAAGTTTATTCTTAAAGATTTTGAGATTTATTTCAAAACTGAAAGTACTTTCTTGCCAAACCATTACTATTTTAGCACTCGACTATTATAATAATTTATAATAACATTATATAAGCGATTTTAAATTTAAATTGTGAATATTCATCTAGTCAAGATTGTTACTTAACTAGATGTATGCTGATTACATCTAATGGATCCATGGTACGTATTTATTATATGCTGTAATGTTATGTAAGTGGTGTGAATGGCACTTAAATTATAACATGGTGATAGGAAGAGTCCGGTCAATAGGTTATCAACCTACCGCTATCAAAACACATTACATCTACCATATAAATACGTGATTCATGGTTGTGTACATTTACAAGAGCATTTCGTGTATTCGTGCATTTGTTGTAAGTAAACATTAAATAAATAAATCATAATTATTTATAAAAACAACATTATTATTTATATAACGAAAACCTAATATGTTTATTCACAATATTGTTCTACAAAGATTTCACCTTGAAATATTTTATTATCCATAGAAATAACGAAGCAAAAAATAGCACAGTTGCATAATGCGGATTCGATCTGTGAAATTTAAAAAAAATATTAATTAAGCAAAATAAAAATAATTTCTAAAAAACTGGAAGACAAAAAATTATGCATAAATCTTCAATCGTATTTTTTTATGCGTATTAATTTTTGTTTAGTTCTGAACCGATTATCCGCACTATACGAGGTATTTCTGTAATTGCTTTATAATTAATAATTTATTAAGCATATAAAAAAAGCAATTTTATACAATTAATCATTTTTATTAAAAATTGTACTTGATTAATCTCTGATCATCAACGTTTCTATTAGCTTAATGCATTTTTTATAATAATCATTTAAATGCTTAATTTTGTTTGTATGAGTCGTGTATATTAATCCATTAAACATTAAACCTTTTAAATAATTCCGACAATTTATATTTATTTGATCTATCCACGTATTTAGGGATGAAAAGGTCAAACAAACACACAAAACATGCTGATATGTGCTTTAATTAAATCTATTTCGAGGTTAACTAAGTGCAAGCCGATAAAGCGAGTAGTAAGCTAATGCGTTTTTTATTGCTGTAGAAAATTAGAGATTCATATCGTCGGATTCTAGTACGATTTCAGTATAGGAACTTATGTAATAATCGATGGGGGCAGCTGGTTCTGCCGTGCATGGCGAATGAACGATGATCGATCTTTCGCTCTTATTTTTTTTTGTGCTTCAAACACCCTCGACTTTAATTAATGTGCATATTTTTTCCGGCGTCGTTCCGTTAATCTTAATTAAGATAAACTTTAAAACAGTATAATAACACCTTATTGCTCAATCAAATAAATTATAACAGCTCAAAAAGTGTTTATTCTTTAATAGATTTTCTAAAAATATATAAATTGACTAACCTGGAACTTTAATTTACATATATTATTACAATATTACTTATTAATAAGTTCTTACAAAAAGATATTATCAATCTTAAAGATTAAAGTTAAAGTGAAATTAAA
This sequence comes from Nicrophorus investigator, assembly GCA_963457615.1. Lineage (NCBI taxonomy): Eukaryota > Metazoa > Arthropoda > Insecta > Coleoptera > Silphidae > Nicrophorus > Nicrophorus investigator. The sequence goes on from OY735140.1 coordinate 27,503,165, forward strand.
CTTTGTGGCATTTTAAACCACTTTGTGTGGTTATTTAATTGTCGGCAAATTACTGAATTATTTTTATCGGTTAGAATTGTTAACTCAAATTATTTTATAATTTAATCAACTCTTTCGGGTATTAACCGTAGATTTTCTGCTCTAGGAAGACTGGCTTTATTTGAACATTCTCAATTTTCTTTAAAATTTTATTATTATTATAATTCTATATTACTTCTGATAAATAGTGTAATTTGTTCAGTAAACTTCGTTTGTATTTAAATATTCGGTATTCCATCTAATGAACGTAAATACATTCAAGTTACATAAGCAAATGTTGCGCAATGTGTGTGAATAAACTTTGTGAAATGGCTTTGACCCGCTTAAGTGGCTCAATAGAAAAATGGCATTCTCGGAAGCAATTTTTAGCGCAAGTGCGAGCGTAACGTGCAATTTTAACTTGCGACATTAAAAATTGCAACACATAACTGCACAAGTGTGCAATTACATTTCATGTTTTTTTTTGTAAAATAAAATATGAATGAATGTTATTATAAGTTCCTTCATCTACGTTAAATATAATTGATTACCGCTTATAGAGAATATATATTTTTTTAACCATCTTTGACAATCAGATCTGTAATAAAGTTTTTAACTGTAGCAATATTACAATTTTTCACTTTTTGTAAGAAACCTTTAACTTGATTGGAATCAATATTAATTATATATTTAATACTTTTTTTTGTATAATTGTTGAAATAAATATAGTTATTATTTAAATATATGATATGATAATCTAATTTATATGTTTGTTTCAGTATTGAATTTAAAGGAAGCAATGCCGGGACTGTGGACCACGTGTGCGCTTCTGGTATGCTTCGTATTGCCGTCATGCCTTCCGAATCCGCACAGAGGTCGTCACCATCCGGGAGAGCCGCATGCGGAAGCATTTCACATAGCGCGGGATCCGTTCGATCCCCACAAAGATAGCGAGGAGTTCAGACGTGATGCGCCGGAAGAGCGACGGGAGTTCTCCCGAAGAGATAGCACCGATGATGACCCTCTGGTCGTGCAGACTAAGAAAGGAAAAGTTCGAGGCATTACGATAGACGCGGCAACGGGAAAGCAAGTTGATGCATGGCTCGGAATCCCGTACGCCCAGAAGCCGGTGGGTCACCTCCGGTTCCGTCATCCACGACCGATCGAGAAATGGGAGTACGTCCTGAATGCCACTAAACAGCCCAACTCATGCGTGCAAATTATAGATACCGTATTCGGTGACTTCCCTGGAGCCACCATGTGGAACCCGAACACCCCGTTGAACGAGGACTGCCTTTACATAAATGTGGTCGTCCCAAAACCGAGACCGAAGAATGCAGCAGTCTTGCTTTGGGTCTTCGGAGGTGGCTTCTACTCAGGCACCAATACTCTTGACGTTTACGATCATAACATAATAGTATCCGAGGAGAACATAATCCTCGTTTCAATGCAATACCGAGTCGCCTCGCTGGGTTTCCTTTACTTCGGAACAACCGACGTCCCCGGCAACGCGGGTTTATTCGATCAGATGATGGCCATGCAATGGGTTCGCGATAATATCGCCGCCTTTGGCGGCAATCCAAACAATATCACGCTCTTCGGGGAATCCGCTGGTGCAGCCTCCGTCTCTTTCCATCTGCTGTCGCCTCTTTCCAGGAACCTATTCTCGCAGGCTATCATGGAATCGGGAAGTGCCACTGCTCCTTGGGCCCTCATTACTAGAGAGGAGAGCATCCTTCGAGGACTGCGATTAGCCGAAGCCGTGGGCTGTCCGAGCGATAGCAAAAAAATCCCGGCAGTCATTGCCTGCCTCAGGAAAAAAGATCCCGTTGAACTCGTGAATAATGAATGGGGGACTTTGGGCATTTGCGAATTCCCCTTTGTCCCCGTTATAGATGGTGCATTCTTGGACGAGCATCCGGTCAAGGCGCTGGCCAACAAAAACTTCAAGAAGACAAATATCCTCATGGGCTCCAACACAGAGGAAGGCTATTATTTCATTATTTATTATCTGACGGAACTATTTAAGAAGGAGGAGAATGTTTACGTTAATCGACAGGAATTCCTAAGGGCTGTCACCGAGCTAAACCCGTACTTGAATGCCGTCGCTCGTCAAGCCATCGTCTTCGAATACACCGACTGGCTCAACCCTGATGATCCCGTCAGCAACCGCGACGCCCTTGATAAGATGGTAGGTGATTACCAATTCACTTGCAATGTGAATGAATTCGCACATCGCTACTCTGAGACCGGCAACAACGTCTACATGTACTACTACAAACATAGGACAATCGCAAATCCATGGCCTTCCTGGACTGGTGTAATGCACGCCGACGAAATCAACTACGTCTTCGGAGAACCCCTAAACCCCACCAAAAGTTACACGGCGCAAGAAGTCGATCTATCCAAGCGTATCATGCGGTATTGGGCAAACTTTGCAAAAACCGGAAACCCAAGTTTATCACCGAACGGTGTCTGGACGCCCACATTCTGGCCACTCCACACCACCTACGGCCGGGAATTCCTCACCCTTGACGTCAACTCCACTGCAACCGGAAGAGGCCCCAGACTCAAGCAGTGTGCCTTTTGGAAAAAGTACCTACCTCAACTGACGCAAATCACAGGTAAATATTGTTTTGTTCCACCGTAGAAAATCGCACTTTACATAATCCTTACTTGTCCGGTGCAGTTCGTTATTTTTAACGTGTAAAAAGGTCAGCATTTGCATAAAGTGCTTTCTGTGCGGTTATGTTGTTTCGATTAAAAAGCTCGCTCGATCTCTTCATAAATATTTCTCCGCACAGACGGAATCCAATTAGTTTTAATTAATTTCACGAATTTAATTTAAATTTGTAAGCGAGATTTGCAAGAAAAATTCAGACACTCAGGATTTTTATGATTAAGAAATAAAGTTGAGAACTTCAAAGAAAATATCAGTATCTGTGAAATATTTTATATCGAATAAAAAACTTATGATTGCAAAGCAGGTGCTGTAATATAATTTATTATTTATGGGCTTTAATAAAAGAAATATGAGAGAAAGATGAGAGTTGAGGAAAAAAACACGAGCAAATGTGCGAGGAAAATCTCTGCAGAACCATTCGCTTAGAGAATAATATTGCATACGTGCCAATAACGGTCCGTAATATTAATATCGGAAAAGCAATGAAAAATTTGCAATAATAAATCCAAGAGCATGGCTTTATTACGACAGGAAAAATGTTCTTACAGTAGAATTGGTCGATTGGGTATACCCAGGGGACGAAGTGGTGAGAGAAAACAATTATATCGTTCGAGCTAAGAGGGAAAGAGAGATTTTCAGCGATTGTTGGGAAAACTTCAGGCCTCCGCTTGTAAAAGGAAAAACTAAAGGAGAAGAGAAAGAGGGAGAATAACGTTAATGTGAATGGAAATATTAAAACTTTTCGCCATATCCTTCACTCGGTTACCCCAATAAACTTGTTCTATTCCATTTTTTTTCTCTCTCTCTTTCTCTCCCTTCTACGTCTTTTTCTTCTTATTCATTCCACTTATTCCCGTCTCTCTTTCTCTCCTCCCCCCACTTGAATCTGAATCGATTTGCCTGTGCCGGTGCCTGCTTACCCTGTAGAGACGGGAGTTTGCAAAAATAAGTTTTGTTTTTCCTTCGGTCCGTCCTGGAAAAAGTTTTTTAATGCTTGCACGCTGCAAATTCATTTAAATCCAAATGGAAGCTTTAATGGATACAGATTCAAGTGGGAATAATATACTCGATAAAGTGAACTTTCCATGCAATGTAATTGAATGTGAAATGAGTTAATCCGCTATATCTTAATCAGTTTATGATACATTAAGCTCTATAAACGTTACTAATATATTTAGGCAAATCCTTATTAAACCTGCGACAATCTTTCATTTATTATACTTATCTAAAATGTCAAAATAATTATGACTAATTTAAAAATTTATATTCAAATATTAATGTAAATAATACCAAATTAATATAATATTACATTAAGCTCTATAAACGTTACTAATATATTTAGGCAAATCCTTATTAAACCTGCGACAATCTTTCATTTATTATACTTATCTAAAATGTCAAAATAATTATGACTAATTTAAAAATTTATATTCAAATATTAATGTAAATAATACCAAATTAAATCAAATATTTAGTACATTGAAAAACAGTTTGTAGAGAAAAAATATATTATCAATGCAAAACGTCCATTCTGTCATGAACAAAAAGCAATTGTACCTTAAGTAAACATACTCATACAATGCTTGTTAGTATTCATACGTTCCACATTAATATATTAACGTCCGAGGTATTGATCCTATTGGCTCGTGATATTTAATAGGACTATAATATGATTACTTCCCACGGAAATCCAATCTAAATGCGGTTTAATTATACAAAGGTGTTTATTAGAAGTCACAAGATGAGATTAAAAGCAATACACATTAATATACAGCAGTATATATTTTGAAATCGAGGACTTTAAAATCGATCATGTATAAAAATAAATCAGCACTAAGCGATGCTATTGGATACTACTATTATTTTATATAAATTATATATTCCTGAAGTTTATGCACCATAAAATTATTACACTAACTTATAATTGCATTATGTATTATGTAAATTGTTTTCAAATAGTTTGAAACTTGAAAGTAACTTTTGAATGTTTGAATTTGTTTCAGCTGAAATACAGAATGCGCCATCTAACAAGCCATGCACGAGTTCATCCATGAAGTCTGCGTCTTCGATAGCGGTCGCTAGCTTGGCAACATTCTTGGCCTGCACAATGCGACACCTCTGGTAGAATGTACCAAGCAATGGAAGCGAACACCGAATCATCAAATTTGGTCAAAATTTTTTAAAAGCATATCACCATATTGGTGCAAAAAACAAAAATATTACAACAACAACAACAACAAAACACAATAAGAGTATATCATTGGAAATTGAAAAATACAACAAAAAAGGAAACAAAATTGAAATTGGTTAGGGATAGTTATGCTTCAAGCTACATAGTCTACGCTTGTGATGATAAAAAATCCTCGTAGCGGTGGAGGTTTTCACTGTTTATGGACAATATTATTGGTACATTTTTCTTATGTTCTTTTCTCCCTCTCACACAGTGATAAATATCAATTGTCTTCGTGGGGTGTTTTGCTTCATGTTCACCAGTTCACCCGGCCTATACTGAATATATATATAAATATATACAAAAAATATATAAGGATGAAAGCAGGTGGCTGCAATGCGATTGGAATTGTCGAATCGCCCAAACTTACAAACACAGATTGAACGATGTTTGTATTTTATAAATATATAAACAAAAAATATATATTACAAAAATAAAATTAAAAAAAAAATGAGTAATAAAACAAGGTTTTTTAGGACCAGAAATGGGCTTCTTAGCAGCTTCTAAATGAATACCAAAGGCCTATTAAATTCATCATCAACTTTATAGCGAAAAGAAGATCTTCAGGAAGGAGAAAACCCATTACTAATCTTGTTTTTCTTTTTCTTTCGATGTGCTGATTCTTAAGGGCTGTGCATAAAAAATAACCTGTATGACCCGGCAAAGATTATTGGATCTTGGAATACAGTGAATACTAAAAGAAGATAATATATGAATGCAAATTGTCATGGAAAGGAACAAGGGATATAAACAAGTCTAGCTAAGCTACATTAATCTAATCTTTGCTGCCTTAATATGAAAAAAAAAAGAAGATGAAGAAGAAGACGAAGGGAAAAAAAACTTGAAAACATAGTTTTGACAAATAATGAAACTCTCTCTATTAATCCTAGTATTCTAGTAACGATAGAGTATACTCTAGTGCCTCCGCATTCTTAGTATTAGCTTGCCACTTGTAATAATTTTTACTTGGAAATAGAGTAAGGAAAAATTAATGGATACAAGCGGCAAGCCGCCATTATACTTCTTAAGCTCGCCCCGCATTACCACTAAAACTACTACTCAAAACATATCCAGATGATGGTGCAAATTTAAGTGAAATTTAATATTACGTTTTTTTTTTGTGTAACCATTGTCAATCAACAATCGCGAAATCGATTATTGTAATTATATATAATGATTTTAGTTTTTAGCAACTTATGTGTTTAGAAACGAAGATAAAATCAATAAGTTTTAAACCGTACCCCATTGGTACGATACACACTATCACACACACACAGTAGTTATGTGTTTAGTTTAAGTTAGATATTTTCGGGCAAAGGATAAAAAGTAATAATAACTATTAAAATAAAGACAGAATCATAACTGGCTTTCTTGAATAAGATTATAAAGAAAATGTAACAAAATATGAAGACGATGAGATTTTAACCGAGATCCTCGGATCCCTTTTTAACGACCAGCAAATAATTGTACATTTTGTAACGTTGTCGTAGATTTTCATATGCACTGGATGTGAGTAGCTCTAGTTTAATACTGATATTTAATTTTCCTGGTGGCGAATGGAAATTGTCACCTTTGCTACGAGTGAAATTAAATATTGCGTTTGGTGTTCCAATTAAAAAAAAAATGGACATATCATAAATTTAGGTTTAGGTATTAATATTATATATATATATATAAATATAGAATATAACAACATATCCTTGCTTTCGATATACACTGTATATGATGATAATAAGCTGAAGAAAACCTTTTTAGACTTATATTTAGAACTTTCTTTGGTTTGATACTCATTCCAATTGAATTTCTAAAATACAAAATAACCATGAAAAAAAAGTAAATAAAATTGGCTTGCCCGGTTCTTCCAGTTCTTTGAAAAAAAAAATATAATATATTCGAGTTACTACCATTTTACAAAATGAGCCTAATAGAAAAAAAAATAACAAATATATGATATATTAATTAAAACAGCGAAACAAGAAATAAAGTAATTATTAATAATTGTCCAAAGCATATATTTAAGCTTATATAATTATGATTGTAATTATTATTATTATTATTATTGTTGGGGTTGCGTATTTATGTAAATTACGAGGTGGTTGCATTTCATTCTTGAGTTTTTGGTAACTTCAGGATTTTTCTTTGTATGTATTATACGAGAAGCATAGTTTTTATTGTATTTGTTATTATTCCTAAGTGATAAAAAATTATTAATAATAATAATAAAAGAACAAGCAAAAATATATTGAATGAGAAGTGAAAAAAATGACATGTTATATTAGCACAATTATTGTTAAATAGTTTTTATTATTATTATGATGTATTTTTAAATCTAAGTTCCTTCCTTTAGAAAGAAAGTTACTTATAATTTGGTGTGTGTAAAAGTGTTTGGCCTATCGAAATGAAAATATTCCTTCTGTTAAATTTTTCCTGTTTAATGTGTAAACTTTTATTATTTTATTGTGTTTCTCCGTTAAAATGCCATATTGTGTATAATTAATAAAGAGGAAAACCTATTATCTATGAGTTTTTCTTGTTTGTTTTATATTCAGTTAGCATTGTTGTTGGCCATGAATTGTATTATTATTATGATGATTGAAATTAAATAAAATAATGCTTGTACATACAACGTCTAACATAATTAAATTTATTGCATGATTCAAATATTATTAGATATATGTAGTTCATAATCAAGGGATAAACCTTGGCTGGATTTAGGCATTAAAATTAGTGAACTTATATGAGTGAATTGAAGTTATATCACTGTCTAGTGCATTAAAGGCGATACTATACACTCGTGTCAAAGGGCACGAATTTCGTTTGCGGACGGAATATAAAAAATGTTTGGAAATCACCTCCCGCTCATCTCATATGAAAAGTTTTAGAAATTATCCCCATCATTACAAAATTATGGATAGCACCCAAGTTAAGCCAGTTTTTTTTACAAATTTTGACACGTCGAGCTCAAAAGGTTTGTCATCACTGATCTACCATATGTACTAATACTTAATTTACACACATTATACTTTATTAATTATATAATAGTGTAATTTATTATATTCTTACAAGTCAGTCCTTCCGTTTGGTCAATAGTGTTAGCTATATTTTTTTATTAATAGTTTTTAGTTTCTTAAATAATAATGGCCAGAATACAAAAATAATATAAATAACAACAAAAATAAATAATTAAACGTAATCAGATGATAAATAGATAAATAAATAAAAACAATATTTTATTTGATTAAATTTTAGGTTTCATCAGCTGATGTTTTATTATGCTTTTATGTAATAATATTTATTTTTTTGTATTTTTTGTGGTGATTATTCTAATAATTAATTAAAACCAATTATGCAAATTATTACTTAATGCATAAAAATTATTGACAAGTTGATTTTTTGATTAAATAATTGATATTTTCATAAAATATTTCCGCTTAAGTAATTGAAACTTTTGCATTACATATTTTGTTGTTTTGTAATATAATACTTATGTGAATTTTAGTACCTGAGTTACGAAAGTAAAAAAGGTAAGCTTTGAAGAGGACAATAAAAATGGATTTAATACGGATAACTTTTGTTGATGAATCTAACAGCTGCAATTTGTTTCTTTCAAGCATAAAATAATAAATATTTCTGATATGAATGGTTTAAAAAACGAGAAACATCAGTTAATGAATTTACATTTTCACTAAAGAAAGATACTTTATGCTTAACAGTAAGATTTACTGGCCAAGATCCAAATCAATGAAAGTCAAATATGTAGAAGATCACAATCGGGCTAAGAGGGAATAATTGTATATAAAGTTTAGAAAACTCTACTGGTTGGAAATTCAAAGGTCGAAATTATCACTGGATATAAAATCAATAACATATATAACAATAACGGATAACTTTTGTAGATGAATCCAATAGGAGTAACACATGCAATTTTTTTCAAGTATGAAAAGAACGAAATAAAATAATAAATATTAATGAATTTTGTGCATGTAAATGTCGTACACTAAAGAAAGATACCTCATGCTTAACAGTAAGACTTACTGGCCAAGATCTGTCCAAATCAATGAAAGTCAAATATATAGAAGATCTCAATAGGGCTAGGAACTTCAAAGGTCGGAATTATCACTAGAGATAAAATCACTAATACACTAATCACTAATTGTGGGGTGCAGCCAGTAAATCTAACATATAAATTATCCAAAGGTTTTATCAAAATATCTAAAATATATTATTTATCAATAATAAATAAAGACCTTCACATAGATTTCGTTGAGGATAGAAGACCGATATTTAGTAGCAGTTAGGAAAATAAACAGGAATCACATAATAATAATCTGGCTATTAACCTGTTTGATAACATCAAAACAACTAAAACTATTTGTTGCTATAAACCGTTAGATTTAGTATATAGTTTGAAGAAAATTATTAATATACATAAATATAATACTAATATAATTTTATCCATTTAATATCAGCCGCGTTCACAATTAATTATTGTTCAAATAAATTAGATTCAAAATCAAATTAATATGACATAATAAATATAAAATAGTTTAGATATTTACTTATAGAATAATCTTTAAAATAAAAACTAAAGTTTAGATATGATTTTGAAAGATAGTTATAAATTTCTAAAGAAAAATTATTGATGATACATAGAATTGGTAATAATTATGTCCTAAAAAAATGTAATTAACATATGTATATTACACATCAAATTCCCTTTTAATTGGTAATTAGACTAGAAGTACTAGATTCAAGAATTATGTGATTGTACTTTTGAAATTTATTATTCTAAAAAAATGTCGAAGTAATTAAATAAAATGATTAAATTACCAATTTGGACAAATAATTTATAAATTAATTCAAGTATTTGTTTTTAAAATCTATTAATTAACATAGAAATTTGCTGCACATTATAGGCGGTGAATAATAATAAAAATTGATTTTCATGAGAATTTTGTAATATTTCACAAAGTATAATGCCAATTTCTATTATAGTCAGACGGATAATATATATTTTAAAAAAACGTAAACAAATCATAGAATGAATGAATTAAAAAAATAATGTGTTCTCCTTAAAGCTTAACTTTCTTATTGGTAATTCTGGTACTAAAAGTCACATAAGATTTGATAATTTGATGTATTTAAAATATACATTATAACATTAATACTTGAAAGTTATTCTATTTAATAATTAATGGATATATTGCTAGATTATAGTTACAGTCTTGTCCTAACTTAGTACTATCTAAAACTATCTTAAATTAACTTAATATATAAACCACCTATGTTGGTAGTGTTCATTCCTGGTATTAATTTATTGTGATCGAGTTTCTGAAGCCTTCAGTTGCATTTTAACCAACTCAGACACCGCCTGATAGCTAGGTGCATGGTCTTTATGGGCTACAGCCCAGTACTCCCCAATTCTACCCTCAAAACTACCCTTCGCGATCCAAAAATAAAAATAAACACAAGTAAACCAAACTTAATTTAGTTGTATAAACAGTGTAATCCCAAATAGTAATAGAGCCCCCAAGGAACCGCGGATGGCATTTTGTAGGAGCAGCATATTTCTATGTGAATTAATAGATTTTAAAAATAAATATTTTAATTCAATAGTAAAAACAATAATATTTATTTTGGTAAAAAGGTTTGAACTATTTGAAAATTATATTTTAACTATTACATAATCCATAATTAGTTTACAACACTATTAGTTCTTACATAACAGATAATGGAAAAAATACCACAAATATTAAGTTCTTCCATTAACACTAGAAAGATTAGATTAAATAAATTCCTAGTGTATTTTATGGTTTAAAACATTATTCTTCAACCAATCAAAAATGTATTTCTATTACATTAAATTATTTATTTATATTGGTTTTTATTTATATATTAACCGTCAACCAGTTCGCATAATATTACTCATATTTTGTTGGTAAGCAAATATAAAAAGGTTGAAAATAGACCGGTTTACAATTGCATATTATTTTATACAAAATTAAATTAAATTTCTTAAGTGAATTCTTTTCAATTCCTAAAACTTTATAATATAATGTAAGTATCATATTAAAACAAACTCGTATTTCTTTGTATAGAATAAGAGTCTGAAATCGGATTTCCTTTTCTTACTCTTTACGAACACATATTGTCAACTTGAGGAGTACTGTTATAATTTTGGTGTTTTTTTTATAATCTTTTGTACATTACATTCTTATTTCCCGGGCAGAAAGATCTTTGGTCAATAGTCCTTTGCAACAGTATTTTTTTTTGTTAGTACGTTATGTATTAAATTTTATTTTTGAAATTTATTGTTACAATCAATATTATTATTTTGAATATTCATAAATTAAAAATAAAATTCCCTAAATTAATTGTGATTTGAATTATTCTACTTTATTAGGTTTTTTTGAATCATTGTTATAATTTTAATAAATATGAATATAAAAACAAACAATTAATTTAACCGTGCCAAATGGATAACTGAGATTTCTTTCAAAACCCTTCAGAACTTGCTGAAAATACTATATTTTCTAATTATTATTACGGCCCTTTTTTGTGATTATCGAAAATAGAATGGTTGTATCAATAAAAAATAGCCTCTTTGCAGTATATTATGAAAATATTATTTTTTCTGCGGAAAGATGGAAAATTTATTGAATTTTAGTTGTTGCTCCTTTTTAATGTGGAATTAAATATAATAGAAAATTATATGGATATTACATAGATTGGAAGAAATTAAAGAAATGTTATCGTTGTGCCCAACCATTATTATTGTATATAAATAAACTATGCATAAGAGGTCTCCACGAAACCTCCTAGTACAAAGATCACCACTGATTTATAGACCTCTGATTTATACACATTAATATAAACATTTAGAACTAGGTGTAATCAATCCTATCAATATGGCAAAATGCATAGACTTTCATGAACATTCCGAATTGAAGAAATTTTAGAAGGAACTTCTACAAAGAATCCTAATCGATACTCTATTTCATATAAACAAATGTAATCGATTTGGGACGGGAGCGCTGTAAATATCTAATTCCTTAGTAATCATCAATTTTAAATAAAGCTCTGCTTTCAATCACAACTGTCATCCCATAATAATCATAATTTTCTCTTTAACTAGAATATGTAATAGGAATTAGTTTCAGCAAGCATTTCAAATGATGAATAAATTTTCTAGACAATATTTAATTCCTGGGACATATCAATATCAATATATTTGTTACAAACATTTAAATTATAAAAAAATAAATCCACCAGTTTTGTGGTTGCCACACTGTTTATTTGCATATTATATTTTAATGAAAGAAACAGTTTTGCTTTCTGTTGAATCGAGTTAAAAAGTTATAGCCACATTCGATGCGTGCGGCAGAAAATTAATAGAATGACATCATCACTCTGGTCAATGACATTTAAATATGTGCATCCAATATTTGTGCACGCCGGGATTCCCGCCAATTGCGGCGAGGCCAGGTGAGAATGATCTTTGCGGAAAACCCGTACTTCTCTTTAAAGGACGTCATTTCTACTTGTTCCTTTTATACGTATTCGTTAAAGTAAAGGGAATCAATAAGTTCATCTGTTAATGGCAGATGGTTTTCATTGTGCTGCGGTAAATTATATTTATACACACAACCCAAGGTTGCAACTGGCAAACATCGAAGGAGGGGCATAACCAGGAAGGAGCTGGCGCATGTTGGATTCGTTCTCAGTTCGGCGTGAATGTGTGTGAGGTGTAGACCGTTACGGAGGTCTTGAACTTGAATGACCTAGGATTTCGGTTAAGTTTGTTGAAATAAATAGAAAAAAAGAAGTGAAGCAGAGATCATCACAGCTGTCATCACCCGCAGGTGTACCAATACCACCTTCGTAGCTGTTTGGGGTTCAGGATTATGAAATTCTTGCATTTATTATTCAATTAAGAAATTATGGATTCCAGTAAAAAATATGACAATGTCAGTCCGGAAGTCTCTTCCGGTTTCCTGTCTAAATTATTATTTTGGTAAGCCACACTAATATCGAATAATATAATATTTTCAGTGACACTTTAATTATTGTCAATCAATTGTTTAAACGTTGTTATGTCACTCAAGTTATTTAAAGCATTCTTGATATTAACTTTCCAAAGTTAAACAACGTGTATTCCGGATGGGTGAGCAGTTTTAGTACATATTATAATAAATCGCATTCGAAGTATTACATTACTTGTATTAGAAAACATTGAGACAAACAACATTGGTTATACAATAAGTCTGAATGCTGAGAATTCGTATTATTAATAAACCCATTGTAGTCGAGTTTTTGACTCTGCCAAACAAAAATAGAAACGTAGAATTGATCTAAAAGCGAGAGATTTGAAATATATTGAGTAACTAGTCAAAGTTAAGCAACAGATGATTACTTGCTTAGTAACTTCTTCATGCAACATGCATTTGGGGCCAATCTTGACAAAAATAAAAATTTGTTATCCTAAGTAATAGTAATATAAAGTACATGAAACGACTACTATAGTTTAACCTGTAGTTAATAGCCGCATTTACAGTTAAACACTTTCTTACTAGAATACATAATGTTTTAGAGAGATTATAGCTAACGGTCTTCTGAACTTTAAATAAGAAAAAAATCAATTCAAGGACGTAAGGCCATTAACTTCGTAATTTCTCACGAAATTTGGCATGTTACTCTAACTCTTGCATGTTTTTGTAAATAACTTGTTTACTTATATATCCGCCCTAACGTGAAAGGTTATTCTGCTAATTTCAGTAGAAATCTGTAATATAACCTTGATGGGGCTAAAGGTTAACCCGATGATGAAAAATCTAAAGTTTGTTTTCGTGATTATCTAATATTATATGAAATATAAATAATAATAAATCTCATCTATCAATTTGTAGCAATGATCACTAAATAATGTGGAAAATCAAAAATAGTAAAATTGACAATTTAAAAACCATATAAATTAATATTATAAATAACTTTTTATCATTATTTCTATTAATTTATATTTTTTGACGCTTTATATAATTAATGTTTGTTGAATTTAACAACTATACTAATTTTCCGTATTTTTACGAAAACGTGTTTTTTCCATTTGTTTACTGTAATTATCGTATTCATGTATTTCCGCTTTATTATATAACATAATTTTACTTGATTGTAATTAGTCAACTCATGTGTTTTATAAAATGCTGATAAGATTTATAATGATTTTTATTAAATATGGAAAACTCATGTTATGGCAATTTTTCCTTATGTTAGTAAATATAAAAATAATCGTAGTATAATAATTTATTTAATTCATACAACACTTTCTTCAGTTTATCGAGTAAAATCAGTATGGAAATGCTAAATTATTATTCTTTTTTTTTTCTTCTTATTCTATCTATATCATGATTGTTTCTATAAATAACTTACACTTCTAGACGCGTTACATTTTTTTGCTGAATTCAATGTGTCACCAGTCCAAACAAGATTATTCATCGCATTAAAAATATGTGCAAAGGAACTACAAGTTTCTATTTGATAAATTAATCATTTACTTTTCAAGGTTAAATCTGTTTACTGTAAACACTTTATTTATAGTCGTATTTTATGAAATTCTTGTATTTGATGTATTTTTTTATAAGCTGGGAGAATCCAATTGGATTTGTAAACACATTAAAGTGAAAATAAATCTAAACAAAAATAGCTCTCACATGAATTGAATTAACGATTAATTTGCATATATTAAGGCAAATTATAAGCCATAATATCGAAAAACGTTTAATCAGATCTGCGTTTTTATCTAATCTTTTATTTATAAAGACATTTTATTATATGGCAGATGCTATAAAGGTATGGCAATGTTTGATAAAGAGGTATAAACTTTGATATTATTATTCTTCAGTATTTAATTATAATATCACATAAATATATAATAATTGGTCTACAAAATATTGATTTTAATTGTTATGGGATTATAGTTATATTTGACACAAGTGTTGTCAATAAATGATAAATCTTATAATAAAACGTGTGCAATTAAAAATATAAAGGGATAATCTAGGATAAAGATTTTTAAAATTGTTGATTAAAGGTGCTGCAAATAATACATAATCATTAAAAAAATTGTCTACATTATTTGAAATAAGAATAATAAAGAGACAAAATTGTGACCGCTCATATATAAATTAACATTAATATTATATAATAATTAAAAATAATACAGAAATAGAAAAATAAAATAAAGAATAAACAGAATTATTATGGGGATTGCAGATATTCGAAAATAGTGAAAGCTGGAAACTTCACTGCTCATCATGAAAATAAAACTCCTTAAAATATAAATATAATTTAAGTTATAATAAAATTATTTAAAAATTTTAAATTAGAAAAACAATCAATCATTCAGTCTGGATTCAATACAGTTTGTTTGAATATTTCTAAAGTATCAAAATTATTATAATTCTAAAATACAGGTCAAAAATATATTTTTTTATAAATAGTTGATTATTCTAAATTCTATTTCTCTTTTTATGCGGTTTTAATGTCCTCAATTAGTCCGGTTTCAAACAGTCCCAAGATATTGATGGAACAGATTACACAAACATCAATACTTTGCATAGTGCAGCTTCGATCAGTCCGGATTTAATAAGTATTAAAAAGAAGAAAATTTAAATTAAGTCATGTCTCTTTTTGTGTGGTTTATTTGTTGTGTGTATTTAGTTTCTTGATTAGTCCGGTTTCAACTATTCCGGGATATTGTCGGATTATAAGTGCACATAATAGAAAATTATGATGATGTGATGAAAGGCAATTCGTATTAAGAAATCCACCTATAACACACGAAAGTTGCAGAAGTGTAATTTATGAATAATGATACACGTTATTCGTTCTACGCATTTTCATTCATACTTCGTCTATATTTAATTATTTTTGTGCAACGTATGACAACTATTCGACACATGACGTAATTGTTCAGCTATAAATTATATGATAATCTATTATAGAGACCGATATGTGTGGTTCCTTTTTAATGAAAGTATTGTTCGAAAGCCATTGTTCCACAGTCAAGGTTGACAATTTATTACAGGAAACATACTTTATTAAACTAAAAAAGCATTTCCTTATTTACAATTTATGGTTCGTGCAAAATTACAATTATTCAAAATAATAAAAGCTTGATAAATAAAATAATTTTAAAATGCATTTAAAAATATAACATAAATATTTATTATAAACATTACATTATAGCTATTATTAACGAATATTATGATTTGTGTCAGTAAATGAGAACGTAATATCGAACGGGTAGGTAAATGAAATAAGTAGACTCGTCCTTTGCTGCAGAATATCGAATAATAATCAACGACAGGTGACACTCCTCGAAACATGTTTGCTTTCTAGGTTCACAAAAAAAAACATGTAATTTCATATGTGCAATCAACATCTATATTGAGATTTTATTACGTAATGGATTTTTAACTGTTTCATATGTCAATGTTGTTTTATTTGCAAATAATATCAAGAGATTAAATTTATTGTCATCAATTTATAGTTGCATTATCTAAATATTTTCACTTGCTTCTTAGAAACAAATAACGAGATGCATTTTATTATGATTAGTCTTCAACAAATTTTGCAGCTGTTGTCTCATAAATGTAGTAGTATAAATAATATAATATATATATTGAGTTAATGATAAAAGTTTTGTTTTTTATTAGAATAAAATATTTTTTAAACATGCAATAAACGCATAATATTTAGACCATTCATTTTTAATCTTTATTGTTTCCGTCATGAATTGTTTCACTTCAATTATAATCATTAACGTTACATAATCGCATAAAATTTTAGTATTCATTGTGAAAATTGTATTATTGTTTGAGAAAGAAAGCGATTCCAATTAGTGGAATTAAAGTTTAACGGTTACTTTGCGACGGAGTTCGAAGTACATTGCAATTGCAAAAAGGTGATTATTTGTTTCCTTTAAAGCGTTTCACGTAAACATGCGATTAAAGGCGAGAAAGTTGAGATTGAATTAAGTTCATTTAAGATTTCCAATTCACGTACATTGACATACATTTCATCGCAGTACTTTTTAATATTAAACGAATAATCATTATTATGAATAATTTCACTTCGTATACAGAAAATCGTTATCCATTCGATTACTCAAAAGTAACATTATATAAATTATTGTAGCAAATGCAGCATTATTGTTATAGACAGCCATTATTCTTCTTTTTTTTATATAACCTCATCGAAGCTATCCACTTGGCTTCGCTCTTTTGTAATGCGGTACTTTACAATTCGATCGATTCATTAATGTCCCTTGACACCTGTTCCCATTTTGTTCGCGAAAACCACTTCTTTCAGAGTGTTTCATACTGCATACATCTTTTTATTTAGTCTTAATGGTTTCTTATTTCACGTAGAAATATTATTCTAACTTTATTTATTACAGTTTATATTAACTACGATATGAACTAGACTCGTTTCTATTGAAGTTAATTAATCATAAATTACTATATAAGGTCGTTTAATTCATTGACATACCTAGTTACATAATTTATGAAATATATTATTTTTAATGCACGAACATAAAATACATAAAAACACACTCGTAATTTTAAAGAATAATTTTAGTAAAAATTCTTAGTTTATTTCACCATTTGTACGAATTGTACAATTATATTTGTTTAGAATTAGAGCAAAAAACCTTGATTTCTCATTGATTTGACGGCAAAACTGAAGGAATTAAATTTGATACTGCAGCATACAAATCAGCATATTTCTTCTATAGTAGAGATAGATAAGATAATTTAATATATTTTCCAAATTTAAAAATGCTAATAGAAAATGATTACAATGGAAATGCTGCTATCCATCAATTTGCCAAATATTTTGAAACCTTAAAAAATAAAACCAAATTAGAAGAATTCCATGAATTGGAAGGATTATTGAGTTTTTTTTATCTATCTAAAGTTATTATACAGAAGACGATGTTACTAATAATATTGCAATCTATTTTAATATTTTCAATAAGGAGGAATTAAAAATTATAAATATAATAAATGACATTGAATTAAAATCATAACGAAGAAAAATTCTAGAATTTAGTGTATGGAAATAGCTTCCCATTATTGACAAAATATATTCTAAAATTGAACTCTCTTTGCGTGTTGACATATGCTTATAAAAGTTTTTATTCTAATATGAAATGATTCAAATTAAAGTACGCATCAAGCCTCACTGACTCACTCATTTGGACCAATGCCAAAGAACAAGAATTTTTTGTATAAAAATTTATATTGTATTCCTTCCCACGTAATTTTAACATTTCTGAAATATGCTCTCACAATAAAAAAGGTTGCCACGACTTAAATAATTTATGTTATAATAATAATTTTTTTTTTAATTTTTCTTGTTATATGAATATGTTTTGATTATTATTTGATAGTAAATCTGTTACAGTAAATGTAATAATTATTTTTTAATTTATTTAAATCAATTTTATTTGCTTATATAATTATCGTCGAAATAGTGCTGAACGTATTGAATATATTTTAGTTATTTAAGAAAAAACACATGGTTAAAAAATAATATAAATATAATACGAAAATCTGGCCTTTCAATGTTTTATTAGAACAAAAAACTTTACCTACATTTTATAAACTCAATTAAAAATAAAGAATTTTCTTATTATTCGCTTTTTAACCTTATATAATAATTGTACCAACGTAAGTTATTATATTAGTTTCATTTTTGAAGTATTTTGAAATAAATACTGAATTTTTATTAAGTGACGAAAAACATATATTCGATTGATATTTAGAATCGGTCTACATACAAAGGGCTATTGACACGTCTTTTTGCCCTTAATAAACACATTATATATAAATATTTAAAGAAAAGTATTTTCAACTATTCTCAAATTAGATGTGATTATGCATACTTTTTAGAGCAGTGGTTGGCGAACCGGGCTAAATTACTTCTAATGAGGTAATAATGAGAACGTTTAGTAATTAAAAATATAATTTATCGATGATACATCGATCTCTGGTTTAGAGCATCCAAACTATTAATAATGAACATGTAATATTGTAAATATTTTCATTTGAATAACAATCAAATTTTAGGTAACAAAGATTTTATTCTAAAACCACAATTATCATTAGTATTTTTGTTTATACTCAAACATAATGTAAAAACAATTATTTTAGATAGAGTAACAATCATTACATAGTTTTTATTCCTTAATAAAAAGTTTTCAAAACACAAATATCATTCTCTTAAATTACACTATGTTTTATAAAACATAAATAATAATTATATCTATTTTTGTATCATTGATTTGTTTATGACTTAGATACTTTAAAGTCATTACTGTAATGTAGAATCTGTAATTATATCTATTATTAACTTCGATCTTGATATGCAAAACTAGTATATTTATTAGATTCTGTCCGTGTCATCATTTGATGATGAATTTCAGGCATTAAACAAGATTAAAGAGCATGTTTTCGTTTCGGCTACGAACGAATTGCGAGCGCTGAAATTGATTAGTTCTAATTGAAACGTGCACGCCATAGACTTGATCCATTACAGAACTCATTGGGTCAAAGGCACACAAACACAAGCGATAATGATGTAAATTTATATAACACGTTACGTAAGAGGAATATTGACATTGATTGCTCCAACAGTTACGCAATTTAATCTATCGAATTATTAACTATAAATTTTAAGATAATTTCGTGTAAAAATCATATAGCAAATATGTTTTATTCATTCACAAGATGAATTAGTTTACTTTACGAATGTTTTCATGTATTCTAATCGTTTATCGGATCAGCAGAGAAATGCAATCAATGGCGCACGTTGCGTGACTAAATATTTACTTGCGGAACACGTAAATGTTTATCGTATTCGGATGAACTTATTCGATTTTTCTATATCCTCTGCTTACACAAATCCAACTGATATCATATGGTGTTTATTGTTAAACATCCAGAAAGATAGCGCCGGAAATATGAATATCAATTTCGTATGAAGACCTTCAAGTTTTTGGAAGTGCGGAATCAGATCAATACCGACCTCGGTCCACATGGCGCCATGCAATGAAATAAATTGAAGATAGTGGCTCGTCTTCAATTGAAATGTATTAACTTGCTGACATATTGATTATATACTATATACGACGCTAATTAGAGTAATCGATGGCAGATTATGTCATACATTTTAATCAGATTGTTTACATGATATTTGTAGTCGTTAAGCATTTGCAAACCAAAGATTAATTAATCCTTTGTTTATGCGTGTCTATCCATTTGCAGATGATTTAGGTGCGTCATGCAGCTTATCTGAAATATTACACTTTACTTACACTATTTCTCGAACTCAAGGAATATATTGTCTTTTCAGATCATTCAAGTTAATAATATTCCAATGTATTGACCATCTGAAAAATATGATAATATGTTAATATTTTAAGCTATATGACAGGGGTGGTCAGCTACACTGCCTTTGTGAACCACTTCAAATTTGTGTAGATCAGGGATGAGCAACACGCGGCCCGAGGGCCGCATGCGGCCCCCCAAGCATTTCTAAAATTGAATTTATTTTATCGACTTTCTCCCATCAATATAATTTACAATATAAATTTTTTCAATACGTTTTTCTGTTATTTTCTTGTTTGTTTTTATTTTGCTTTAAAATTTGTATATGAAATCTTTACTTTATTATAAATAAAGTTTTATAAATTATTAATAAGTGTTACTTTATGTGCGGCCCGCCCAAAAATTTTAAAATTTAAATTATTTCTCCTTGATTTAAAAGGAAGAAATTCTTAAGTGTGGAATATTGGTTCTTGGAGGGCCACAAAAATAAAACGTGAACACCAGTGAAGTAGATGACGACGTAGGGAAGTGACTTAAATCGTCGAAATTTAAAATTTTTATTCGCCTGTAAGAGACGTGTTTTGGCCATTACTGCTATTTAGACTAGAAGTAAAGTTATATTCATCTTAATTAAAATTCTTCAACATATAGTAGCAAAAAATAAATCCAACATTATAAAATCAATGATAAGTTACAGTGTAGACTATACCTTTACCACTTAAAAATTTGTTATAGTAATATTAAATTTATTAGTACTGATTAAATAAATATAATATATTTTTAAATTAATTTATTTTAATTGTTTTAAATTTAATAATTTAATATAATGTATGTTTAAAGAGATTATATAATGTTTGTTTGAGTATAAACGTTTATAGCTCAAGCTACAGCTGAAAATAACATGAGTGACGAGTGTATATGCTAAAAATATTATAATCTCTTGATTTATGTTTCACTTCCTTACCTTATATTATATGCAGTATATAAAATGTATCCACAATATCTCAAATGCACCTAATTATTAAATATTTTATTCAATATTTACTTTGCAGTTGGATTCTTCCATTTTTCAAAATTGGTCTAAAACGAAATTTAGAAGTCAAAGACTTATTCAACACAACACGAGCCGATTTATCTGAACAATTAGGAAATATTTTAGAAAGGTGAGTAATCATTAATGAATTCATCATCATCTAAAGAAAATGTTATTTAATGCCAATATAAATAATATTTAATATAAATAAATATGTTCAAGGCAGGAAATATTTTAGTTTATTCTTTATTTTTTTAGAAATTGGGATAATGAGTTGAAACGAGCCAAAGAAGACAAGAAGCGTCCATCGCTGATGCGAGCATTATCAAAAACTTTTATACGTCATTACGCCGTCTACGGCGTAATTATTTTTATAGAAAGTATTATACTTAAGTAAGTTTATTACAAATGCGTTGCATACCTTTGTATTAACACTAAATCGGTTTAAGGTTAATCCATCCACTTGTGTTAGCAGAGCTGATTAAATATTTCGAGCCTAACACCATTTATACCGATCTGCACGGATGGCTCTTCGCATCTGGTGTTGTTGTTATAAGTTTCATCAACATCTTAATCATGCATCAAGCTGGATTAGGTTGTTATCGAATCGGTATGAGGTGCAGAATCGCCAGTTGCTCGATTATCTACAGAAAGGTATTTACTTAAATTTGCGTAGTGCGAGGTAATTCATCCAATAGTCTTAGCTTTTAAGGTTGAATAAAACTTCGTTGAGCCAGACAGCCGCCGGTCAGGTCATTAATTTGATGTCGAACGACGTGCAGCGATTCGAAATGGTCGCAATCTTCCTGCATTACATTTGGATCATGCCGATCCAGGCCGTCATCGCTGGAATTATAATGTACAAAGGCGTTGGTTATGCCGCAGTCATTGGTATTTTAAGCATAGCCCTACAAGCTATACCCCTTCAAGGTAAATAAAATATATCTATTTATTGTAATTATTAATGCATTTTGATTTTTTTTCAGGCTACCTTTCCAGACTTCAGGGAAAATACAGATCGCAAATAGCCACGAGAACAGATCACAGGGTAAAATTAATGTCGGAGATCACAGCCGGCATTCAAGTAATTAAAATGTACGCGTGGGAAAAACCATTCGAGAAAGTTGTGCAGTTAGCGAGGAAGTAAGTATTCACACAATAATTTCTTTGTTTCAAATTTACTATTTATTAATTTACATTACTTAGATTGGAAATCGATGTGATAACAAAGAAGTCTTACATCTTGGGATTCATGACGGCTTTAATGGTATTTACCGAACGCACGAGTTTATACTTAATGGTTGTTATATATGCTCTAACCGGGAACTCTTTGACAAGCGACCTGGTATTCTCCAACGCACAATTCTTCAATACCATACAACTTTATATGGCGATTTTCTTCCCGTTAGCTATTGCTACTTACTCCGAAGCCAAAGTATCAATAAAACGTATAGAAGACTTCCTGTTGCTCGCAGAAAATCCAAGGCATTACGTAATAAGCGAAGTGTCTGTTGAGAAAGGCTGTATTAAAATTAGCAAAGGAAAAGCAAGCTGGATTCCCAATCCCATAATAGATACCTTAACTAATATCAATTTAGAAATCAAGCCTGGTACTCTGTGCGCTGTTGTCGGTTCGGTTGGTGCAGGTAAAAGTTCCTTATTGCAACTCTTGCTAAAAGAATTGCCATTATCTAGCGGAAAATTAGATATTGCCGGAAACGTGTCTTATGCCTCTCAGGAACCTTGGTTGTTCGTTTCGTCTGTGAAGAATAACATTCTGTTTGGACAACCTTACACGAAAACTAAGTACAAGGAAGTGGTGAAAGTATGTGCCTTAGAAACTGATTTCCAGCAGTTTCCCTACGGTGATAAAACTCTAGTCGGAGAGCGAGGAGTTTCCTTGAGCGGTGGACAAAGAGCACGAATCAATTTAGCTAGAGCAGTTTACAGAGATTCGGATATATATTTATTCGATGATCCTCTTTCTGCAGTTGATACGCACGTCGGCAAACACTTATTCGAGGAATGCATTGTTAAGTATCTGGAAAACAAGACCAGGCTTCTAGTCACACATCAATTGCAATTCCTCAAGAAAGCCGATCAAATTATAATTATAAATAACGTAATTATATAAAAAAATATATAACATAAATTATCAAAATTATTAATGTAATATATTTTAGGGCCAAATTACTAAGGTGGGAACTTACGAAGAGTTGGCTGAAAATGAATTAGCTCACTTAGAACGCGAGTCGTCGACGGAAGAAACCAATGAAAATCCAAAAGAACGAAAAAGGTTGATGTCCATAACTTCGGAAGCGGTAAATGACTATATTTAATATAAAAACATAAATCTATTGTAATCTCTCATAGAGCACAGTTGAAGATGAGGAGCACGAAGAACCACAAGAAACGCAGGAATTAATGGAGAAAGGTTCGATTCCCACGTCCACTTATTGGCAATACTTCAGAGCTGGTGCAAACGTTTTCGCTCTATTTGTGTTAGCTTTTTTGATTATTATAGCTCAAATGTTTTGCAACTGGAGCGATTTATGGCTTCGGTTTTGGTAAGAAATATTTAAGAACTAAATTAATTATAAATAACACTACAATTTAATTAACAATTTCAGGACAACTGAAGAAGAAGTTTTGTGTGCTAAACAATATAATAGCAATAATGATTCGTCTATTTACACAACAACGGAATTGTACATGAACGAAACAGAAACTGAATCCAATACGAATGCATTCCCTATAAATGATACAGTATTTGAAGATTTTGGTTGCGATTTTGGTAATTTCCCTAGGAAAAACTACATTTTGATATATACCATTTTAATATTGCTGACCGTCGTTTTAACCATTGTACGTTCTTTGGCATTTTACAAAGTTTGTATGAACTCTTCAAAATCATTGCACAACAGCATGTTTGGTAATATCCTAGAAGCAACTATGAGGTTCTTTGATACAAATCCATCTGGTAAATTAAATTAAGAGTCATTTTATTATAAATATTAATTGCATGTAATTTCAGGAAGAATCCTAAACAGGTTTTCTAAGGATATTGGAGCTGTCGATGAGATACTTCCCAGATGCATGCTCGATTCCATCCAAATTTTCATGGTAATGTTTGGTATTTTAATAATGGTCTTCATCGTATCGCCTATTATGATATTACCAACAATTGTTTTGGCTGGTCTCTTTGTTGGTATTCGTTATGTTTACATGTCAACAGCGCAAGATTTAAAACGCTTAGAGGGAATAAGTAGGTTACGCAATATATTATTGAATATTATTTTTTTAATTAATTGTTTGTAGCTCGAGCACCAGTATTTTCTCATGTATCAGCTTCACTTTCGGGTTTAACAACAATCAGGAGTTCTGGTGCGCAATACATAATAACAAAAGAATTTGATGCTCTCCAAGATCAACACACCGCGTCTTTCGTAATGATGATTGTTGCTAGTGAAACGTTTGGTTTCTACTTGGATTTAATAAGTGTACTTTTCGTCGGAATTGTTACATTCCAATTCTTCGCCTACGATGAATGTAAGTTTTGTTGCAGATGGTTTGAAACTGTAATAAATTTAGCATATTTTTATAGCTTCGGTCGTCGGTGGTGACGTGGGTTTGGTTTTATCGCAATCATTAATTTTAACTGGAATGCTTCAACACGGTATGAGGCAAACTACAGAAGTGGCCAACAATATGACTAGCGTAGAAAGGGTTTTGCAATATACCAAGTTGGAAAAAGAAGGACCGTTCGAGTCTGTGAAGAAACCGCATCGCGATTGGCCCGAGAAGGGGGCAATTATTTTTAAGAATCTCTTTTTACAGTATGCTCCAAGCGAACCTCCGGTTCTGAAGAATTTGAACGTCGATATTCTTCCAGGCGATAAAGTAATGCTCTTGCAATTTTTCTAACATTATAATTTATTTACGAATAACTTTCAGGTCGGTATTGTTGGACGAACTGGAGCTGGTAAATCCTCATTGATTTCAGCAATTTTCCGTCTAGCGCCAATCGAAGGTTCAATTACAATAGACGAAGTTGATACAAAAGAAATCGGCCTAAACGATTTACGAAGCAATATCTCCATTATACCCCAAGAGCCAGTTTTATTCTCTACAACAGTCCGAAATAATTTGGATCCATTTGATAAATGCAACGATGAGACTTTATGGAAGGCATTGGAGAATGTAAACAATCTAATCTATTTTTTTATCAACAAAAATAACTTAATGAGTTGTAGGTTGAATTGAAAGACAATATTGATAAGTTGGAACAAGAGGTTAACGAGGGAGGATCGAATTTCAGTGCAGGTCAAAGGCAATTAATGTGTTTAGCCAGAGCCATAATACGTAATAATAAGATTATAATCATGGATGAGGCAACCGCAAATGTTGATCAACAGTAAGAAACAATATTGATTATACGATTATAAAAATAATTCATTAATTTTAGGACTGATGCGTTAATTCAAAAAACAATCCGTAAAAACTTCTCGAGTTGCACGGTATTGACCATCGCTCACAGGTTAAATACTATAATGGATTCGGATAAAGTACTTGTGATGGATGCAGGTCAAGCTGTAGAATTTGGACATCCGCACGAACTTTTACAGAATAGCAGTGGTATTTTCCACGGTATGTTGAAACAAACTGGAAGATCAATGGAGCAAGAACTCAAGAATATTGCGAAGGAAGCTTATGAATTAAAACAAATTTCTACAAAACCCATTGAAGAAACTATTGCTGCCACTGCAGATGCAAGCGAGGAAGATAAAAAGGACGATAACTTAAACAACCATGATTAAAACTTATTTTCTACTTAAATGTTGTGATCTCATATTAATCAGCTAATGGCAGAAATTGAAACCAAGTGTGCTTACAAACCAGTGATACTTAATATTGAACAAGGTTGAGTTTAGAACAAATCTTTAAAGTTTTTTGTTTTATTTATTTCTCTTTTTGTAACAATTATAATACAAATTAAATATTTTAAATTAATTGAACATCACCTTTTTTCACCAAATTTGAAACGCTGTTGTAGGAAATAATCATTTGAGATCCATCTTTAAAGTCTACTAAATCTCCATCCTCTTCATTTCCGTCATCAATTATAACTCCTTCAATTTCGGTTTTAGATTTCAAAAACACGAAACTATGTAGATTTGGTTTAACGTATTCTTTCTTCCAATCATCTGGAGGTAATCCTGGCCAAAAGGATAATACATTATCAAAATGTTGTTCCAAATCTACAAACAAAAATATATTACTATTAATAGTGAATCAATAATAATTACCATACTTTCTTTATATTCCTTAGCAAATTGCAATTCACCAACGCTCAGGTAAGACTCTTCGTTTCTCTCCTCTCTGACTTCCTCTTGCTTCAATATTTCATAATTGAACATTTCAATTTTCTCTAATCGTATCCTTAAATAACTTGTGACTAAATACCTTAGGCGATAAGTTTCCATTTGATGTAGACTCTTTTGAAAATTATTGCTCTCAAGATTTTCTAAATTCTCCTCCATGTAAGAAATTTGTCCAAGGAGACAGTCCACAATTTCTGTTTTATGAGGTAAAATCTCTGGTGAGAATTTCTCATTCAGCCAAGCGCTCTCCATTAATTCTATTACCTGAGAAGCTGTTAGGGCTTCAGTTTCAGTAGTTTCATTTAATCCGAAGTCTTGTGTTGTGGGAACTGCAACTTCTTCAGTGATATTCAGATCAGAATCATCAAATTGCTCCTCCATACTATCATCCATAATGTAATAATTAAATGGTAACAACAACAGTAAATACAAATTCAAATTAATTTGTTTTCATTTAGATCTGAGGTTAGATTTACTAAGGATTATAAAATTTATTGCCGCCAAAATAAATGGCAATGGTAGTGACATCTATCATTTTTTTGTTAATATATTCAGTTATAAATTGCAAATTTATACCAAATATAATTTATATAATCGAAATAATTTCATAATAAATAGTAATATTATAAAAAGAATAATAATATTATCTGATTATGAATTTAATACTTTCAAAAGAAAATAATAGATGGAGCTGCAATAATTAAAATTATTTGAACTGCTGCTGTTCTTCTGATCTTTCCTTTCAAAAATTATAAAACTACAACAGTCTAAGACTTACGAATTTAAATTTAAAGTAAGGAATATCGTTTTATATCGAGAATAATTCACGGAAAGCCTCATAATTTAGTATAATTTAAGTAAAAGTAATAATTTCATATTACACAATTTGTAGACAAAATTAGATCGAAATCCAACTTCAAGATTAATTAGCAATTATACAATTACATTTATATATGACATTAATAAAATTGTATGCAGAAACGCTGCTGCGTACTGGAATGTAACTGATGGCTTAAATTCTGTTATATGAAGCTATCTAAATATAAATCTAATTAATCTCTGAGATTATTACAAGATTTTTTTTTCTAAATTTAATATACAATTTATTTTGTTGTTAAGAACCATTTTCTTTCGTTAATTCTCTTAACTTGTTATAAATGAGCAGTTACTTTTTATAGGAATATGATGTTTGATAAGTTTATAAGAAGTAGTAGGTTTTCAATACTAATTATACTAATCAATACAATCATAATTATCTTCTAAATCTAAAATGTCTCTTCTAAGTAGGAAATAGAAAACCCCAATAAAAAGAAATAATAATTATTTTCATAATATCTACAGATTGATTAGGAAAGTAGCTTAATTGAACTATTTGAAGAGAAAGTGGGAATTACCTAATCTTCTCGAGTTCTTCAATTATGGTGTATAACAATAACATTTGAAGACTGTGGTTGATATATATTTTGATAATATTCGTCACATAGGGATTGTTGATGTGACGAATATAATAAAACTATGACTTCCATTTTTGATGACTTTTAAATGACAAATATAGAAGGGTGAAAAAACGACGCAAAGATGCGGATGAGCAGGGGACGCTACAATGTTAGCCCGGAAGTGAACGCAAACGTGTTTTCTGCTATGTTCTTCTGGTATCAAAATCAAATTAGATTATCTTATATTTAATTTTCTATTTTCAGGTGGGTGTTTAAATTGTTAAAATTAGGTAAACACAAGGTGCTAGTAGAGGCTGATTTGTATAATACAGCAGCTGCGGATCTATCTGATCCACTTGGTCAGACTTTGGATGAATATTGGAAAATTGAAGTAGCAAAAGCGACGAGACGCCACAAGAAACCCTCACTTCTTAAAGCTTTGTACAAAACATTTATTGCTTCTTACATGGGATACGGTTTAATGCTCTTCATTCAATGCATTATATTCAAGTTGACTGGTCTTTTAAAACGTACGAATTGTTTTCTTTATTAAATTTATACATTTTAGGATGCTCCAGCCAATAATAATGTTCAGATTGATACATTACTTTATGTATCCGAGCGAGAGCGGAATTAAATTCGGTATAATGAAAGCAGCAATTTTCGTGGTTGTGGCATTCTTGAATGTATTGATGTACCATCACACTCTTTTGGGCTGCCATAAAATAGGAACGAGATGTAAAATCGCTTGTTCCTCGTTGATTTACAAGAAAGTAAGGTTTTCATAGTATTTATCGTATATTTTGTTTTATTTTCCAACAATATTTTAGTTCTTGAAACTGAGTCTGTCTACCATCCATCATGCACAATTGCAGAACGAAGTTATTACTTTGTTGAACAAACAGACAAGGATGTTGGAAAAAGTACCTGTATTCTTGCATTTCGTGTGGATTACACCACTGCAAATCATACTTATTCTTTATTTCATGTATTGTTTGGGAGGGTTTTTCGCAACCATAGGATGCGGATTTATTTTCATCTTTATTTTATTAATCAGAGGTAAGGTTTCGTTTTATTTCTTACGATTAGTTGTTACAATAAAAAATTATATACTTAAATCAAACTAATTTATAAAATAATAATATTTCAAGTAGTACGGTTGATTATAAATCTAATTATAATTAAGAAATATTAGGTGGATTTTTTTAGTAGAATAGATGTGAGCTATACAAAATAAGGGCAATATACAAGGTGATTAAACGCAATTACTTTGCTGTCGAAAAAGAAGCTATACATGCGAAGGACGTGAGACTATGATAATTGCAAAACTTACATGATGTGGTTATATAACAATGCTTGCTATTGCAGTTTTGCATGCAAAAAATGTTTGTGGAAGGAGTTCTTAGGTTTACGTTAGATTTACTTAATAATATTACAAAAAAATATATTTTTGTAGCTTAGTCCAAATATGTATAAAATTAATTATAAACATAGAATTAATTTTGAATTAAATATTTAGGACTTATTTATTTTTTTAATTTTAGCGCCATTAATAAAATATCATGATAAATACTACAATAAAATTGAAGCCTTATCAAATACACGTTATAATAATATAATGGAAATAATGAAGAACATTTCAACAGTCAGAATGTACGCATGCGAAAAACTTATGGTCGATATATTTAACCGGAACAGGAAGTCAGTTAAGTTTACTTTAGTTCGTATTAACTATTAAATTATATAAATTGTATTTCAGATTGGAGCAACATTACGTAAGGTCGTTTTCGTACGTGATGGGATTCACGACGATTTTAATTAACTTTTCTGCGCGTCTGGGAATCTTCGTCACTGTCAGCAGCTATGAACTATCGAAAACTCTATTTTCCACGCAGCTTTTATACACAATCATACAATTCCTGAACTTGATCGAACTGCAAATGGCTGTATTGCTGCCCATGGGAATTAAAAGTTATATGGACTTGATCAAATCTACGAAGAAAATTAAAGAATTCTTACTGCTGCCGGAAATGGAAGCAGCGATAAGATCTAAACCGTTCGAAGATGCTGGGCATGTGAACATGCTGGAGATCACTGCAACGTGGATAATGATACCTCGACTTTACACCTTGGTCAATCTAAATATAGATTTATTTTCCGGGAATATTTACGCTCTTACCGGGCCTCCCTCGTCCGGGAAAAGCAGTTTCCTCAATATCATTTTAAAGGAGGTACCTATCTTGCGCGGGACTTGCACAACTATCGGAAGGCTTTCCTATGCAGCTCAAAAACCCTGGATCTTCAACTCTTCCGTGCGGCACAACATTATTCTGGATAGGAAATTCGATAGGACACGATACAATTTCGTTGTGAAAGTTTGTCAATTGGCTAACGATTTCAGAGATTGGCGTTATTCAGACAACTCGATCATCGGAGAACACATCGCGCTCGATTTAAATCAACGAGCTAAGATAAATATAGCCAGAGCGGTTTACAGATCTGCGGACATTTATCTGTTTGACGAATGCTTCGATGATTTGGAAGTGGAAACTGCAGAGAGGGTCTTCAAATACTGTTTGAAGAAATATCTGAAACGCAACAAGACTGTGATTATAGTGACTAATCTCTTGGAATTGCTGGAGCAATCGGACCAGATTCTTTTAATTAAAGATGTGATGTTCTTTTATGAAAAAAATGAATGAAATAGTAAATAGCTTTAAATGTTTTAGGCCAGTGTGACTATGACTGCTTTTAATGAAATTCCCAAGACGGATATTGCTAAGTACAGATGGATTAGGGCGGGGTACGATGGGAGAAAGGTGTTGCATGAGATTTCGTTGGCGCACATAGTGAGTCTTCTGAATTTGTTAACTGTTTTTTTTTTCAATAATAAATTTGATTTTGTTGCAGAAACCAATAGACGATACCAGCAGAGAAATCGATCCCCCGAAAGTGAAAAAAGTGGTAATGCAAAATTATCTGCAACATTTTTCGAGGAAGCCTGCCCAAGTATTCTTCCTTTTCACACTATTTGTTACACAATGTGTAGTTAACGCAGGCGACTTTTGGTTGATGATTTGGTTTGATACTCTTTATTTAAATTACAATAAAGAATAACGTATTATTTTTAGGGCTACCTCCGAGGAACAGTGTTACATGAAAGCCTCAGACGTTAATGAAACTAGGGACATAAAAATATTTGATTTTCCTTTGAACAAGTTGCTGAGACGCGATGTGGATATTGCCAAAAAATACGAAAATAAAACTATCCACGATCAATGCAATTTCATTTTGCCGAACGAAACATTCTTCATATACTATATAGCATTAGTCGGAGCCACTTTCTTTATGGTTGTATATTACGTGATTTTATTCTGCGAACTTCGGTCCAGGGGGAGTAAAATTTATAAGGATGCTTTCGATAATATACTACATGCCACTATGGATTACTACTATACGAACACGATTGGTAACTGACCAATTTTATACTAGTATTTCAATATATTCTTGCTTTTTTTTCAGTTAAGATTATCAAAAAATTGATGAGTGATATAAGAGCGGTTGATATGACATTACCTGATCGACTCCTGGATGTGCTCACCATCAATTCGACCTGTTTGGGTTTTCTGATTGTCATAAGCGTTTTTGTACCTGCATCGATTCCCATCTGCATTTTAATACTATTCGGATTGTACAAATTGCACAAGATCTTTAAACCGACTACAGATGGAATTGTTAGTTTGGATAGCGAAAGTAGGTTCATATTGAATAAAATGTTTGATTCAAAGATCGATTATGCATGTTCAAGCTCGGAATAAAGTCATCGACCACGTTCAAGAAACTGTATCTGCTCTCGTAACCATTCGATGTCATCATGCTCAGGGTATGGCTATTAGAGAATTTCATGATCTGTACGATATCAATACATCAGCTGCGAGCACTATTGTTGTTCTGTGGAGGATGTACGGTTGTTACATCGATTTGTTGTATACCTTCCTGATGGCCTTTGTTATCTTTCAATACTTTGTAGTTCCAGATTTTATACGTAAGTTATATTTTTTATTACCTTAAGTCTCCATTTTGACAATGAAAGGATTGTAAGGATTATAAGAAAATGCATTCAAATTCAAGTATTTTGTTGAATTTTTATTGTAATTGTTAATTAATTAGTATTTAGCGTTAACAGTAATGGAATTTAAACAATGTTACAGCTAATATGACAACCTCGATTGTTGGACTTTTGATCACAGACTGCTTTTACCTGATCGGTTTTGTGCAATACGGAATGAAGCAAATGAATAAAATCAGTCACAATTTGTACAGCGTTCAAAATCTTATTAATTTGGAAGACATTAGTAAGGAGCCGCAGGGTCAAATCATCGCTCCCGATAAAACGTGGCCGGTGGATGGAAATATTCATTTTAATAATGTCACCATGATTTACGAGTATTTGGAGCCAATATACTCTATAGAAATGAAAATCCCACCAGGAAAAAAGATTGGCATCATGGGGGACACTTTATCAGGAAAAAGATCGTTGATACCAGCGCTTTACAGGATATTCGATTACGATGGTCTCATAACAATCTCCAATGTGGACATTAAAAGCGTGAACCTCCACGATTTAAGACTGAAGATTTCAATAATGCCATCGGATCCGGTGGTATTCCCAACTAGCGTAAGGAATAATTTGGATATGCATGGTAACGTCACTACCGACAGCATCTTGCAAGCTCTGAAGATGGTATTTTTATTTAAATTACCTGTGGATATAAACTTATTTCTTGCGTCTGCATGTTTTAGGTACACGGGGAATTGCATAACGTCCTTGTTAAATTGGACCAGGAAATTCAGAACGATAATTTCACAATGGAACACAGACACATCATTAGTCTATTGCGAGTAGTCTTGCAGAAAAATAAAATTTTAATAGTAGAAGAATGTGAAACGAGACTAGAAAAAGAGTAAGCTCCGATTAAAATATTAAGTGGATACTGAATTTTTGAAAAATATATTTTCAGAACCGAGTACTTCATTCAAGAAGTAATTAATGAGAAGTTCATGAAAAATACAGTGATTCAAATTACAAACAATTTAAGCAACATAATTAATTATGATTTAATATTCTACATGGCGAAAGGAAAGATCGTTGAGAGCGGAAGTGTGGTAGAACTGTTGAAGAAAAGTGAAAACATCAAGAAGTACTTCGACAGGATGTATCCGGAAGAGCAAGAGCGCTACCGAACAGAATTGCAAATCAGTGTCTGAAAATGGATGACACCTAGTCTCTAATACGTGTAATTCGTTCCTAATATACTTTAATTATATTTTTATAAACTAGCGAAACTATTTATTTTCATCTTCTTTTTCGTTATTTTCTTCTTCTGTATGCAAATGATTCAATTGATCACTAAGCGGAAGACAACTTTTACTTTTTTTCCAGATGAAGATTCGAGCCGCCGTAACACTGTTTATTTATTACTTTAAACAACTTTCTTTGCTTATTAGCAATCTATTATTCATAATTCATGCACGTTGGATGTTTGACCAGACAAATAATTGTCATTCTTGAACTTTAGACCGTGTCTCGTACGTTCCAGAACTGATTTATTAAATTAATGTTAACTAATTCTGTCACTAAATGTAATATATAAATCTCAAATTGAGAAATCTATAATGTAGTGAAACGCATTTATTAATTTTATAAGTTACTATTTATGGTTTTATAATGGAAATAAATCTAAAATCTTCAAAAAACTCTCTAACGCATAAAAAGGTTACTGACCTAGAGATATTCGAAAATTGCATTTTTTAAAGATGTTTTTGATTAAATTATGAAAGATGAATTCTTTCTTTATAGCAAAAACAAAATTTGCAAAATTTAAATTCCAACAGCTTTCGCTTTAATCATATGGATATTTTCTTTGAAAATTCAATGTTGGTTAATATTTATGTGCACATTTTTATCATTATTATCGTTTGAACTTTTTAGATTTTACAAAAATCTTATACACAATTACATTAAATATGAATTGTGTTTTTATTTAATTTATTCGGTAACCGGATGAAACAGAACAGGAAAACCAAGAACTTAATAATGCAAATAATAAAATAAAAAAACTATTTGTTATAATTATTATTTGTATTTTATTATAATTATATGAATATGTTTTAATGTGTTCTGTTTTCTTATATGTTTTTACAATTATATTCTTTCTACTCTTTTATTATGAAACACTTTTATTCAGTTATTTTTCAGTAAGAAATGAAGAAATTAAGTAATGTAATTTATTGCACATTAACTTTTAAAAATATTTTATTTAATACCATTTTAAAATGATTAATAGAAGTAATAAAATAGGAACTAACACATAAATTGTAAAGAATATAACAAAATATGAATTAGAAAATAGTTTCAAATCTCTTAAACTTTCTTTTGATTACAGAAGTCAATAACCCATAACTTTTGAGTCATCTCTGAAATCAATTTATTTTAATTTTTATTTTATACAATTGATATGAACTAAATGGAATTTCATGTGATTTTAGAGATAAGTCAAGAATTCAACTATTATCTTATTACATAATACTAATTTAGTAAATTATTAATAATAATAAAGTTTGAATATGATATATAGATAAACAAATATTAAAGATCATTCTAATAATTCCAATTAAAATTACTAATATTTTAATAATAGAATACAAGACTATTTATTGGTTTGTGTTTAATATTTGAGAAATACAATATTTAATATTTTTGTTCGTAATATACGGCAAATGTACGTTAATCGAACTATCAAATTTTTGTTTACACACATTCGCATGAACGTACTCTTTTTAATATATTTATATAAAATAACCTTCAGTTTCACATATGTCAAACACACAAGTTCCATGTTCCATACATAACTGCCAATTGATTCTAATAATAACATTGTACGTTACTTCGGATATTTTAATATTATACAAGGCTATTTACTAGTTTGTGTTTAATATTTGAGAAATACAATGTTTAATATTTTTATTTGTAATATACGGCAAATGTACGTTAATCGAATCAAATTTTTGTTTACACACTTTCGCATGAACGTACTCTTTTTAATATATTTATATAAAATACCCTTCAATTTGACATATGTCAAGTTCCATGTTCCGTACATAACTGCCGATTGGTTCTAATAACAACATTGTACGTTACTTCGGATATTTTAATAATATAATTCAAGACTATTTACTAGTTTGTGTTTAATATTTGAGAAATACAATGTTTAATATTTTTATTTGTAATATACGGTAAATGTACGTTAATTGAATCAAATTTTTGTTTACACAGTTTCGCATGAACGTACTCTTTTTAATATATTTATATAAAATACCCTTCAATTTGACATATGTCAAATTCCATGTTCCGTACATAACTGCCGGTTGGTTCTAATAACAACATTGTACGTTACTTCGGATATTTTAATAATATAATTCAAGACTATTTACTAGTTTGTGTTTAATATTTGAGAAATTCAATGTTTAATATTTTTATTTGTAATATACGGTAAATGTACGTTAATTGAATCAAATTTTTGTTTACATAGTTTCGCATGAACGTACTCTTTTTAATATATTCATATAAAATAGCCTTCAGTTTGACATAAGTCAAGTTCTATGTGATGTACGGAATAACCGACGATTGGTTCTAATAACATCATCGTACTTCGGATATTTGTACGTTAGTTTGAATCATTTTGGAATGTATTTTCAAAGATTTATTTTAAGTGAATTGTACAGTTATAAAAATATATATACAGTATTTTCTGTATTAGAAGAAAGTGAAATGATATAATTGGTAAGAAGTTAATAAACTGTGTGCTATGGACAACGTTTTAATATAATTTGTATACAAAAATAAAAACTTTTACTTTTTTCGAGTCGAACGGTGAACGCATTGTTTGGATAGTGGAAGTCTCTCACGAGTCTTCGATTATCAACAGCAGACGAACCGACGGATAAGCAACGGATTTCACATAGAAGAAAATTACCACAGACGAAGAATCTGCGGACCAGGTTGTTTCGCAATAGCGCCAAACTTTAATTGCAGCTAATTGTCGGAAACTGTCGATGAGAAAGGCAATCAAAACGAAAATAATGAAGGATGATGGGAACCTTTCTTCTCGTGGTCCTCCTAACTATTATATTTGGGGTCAGCATTTGGAGCGTAATTTTCGAACGGTTTCAGTTACGCGATTCGTATCTATCCGCTAAATTGCTATGTAAATTTCGTTTTACCAATGGAATTGGAAAGAAAGTGAGTCGGTGATGCAACGCCGCTGAGCCGAGAGCATCTTTTCGGGCCGGAAGCTTATTGTTTTTGGACCATTGTTGTTCTGTATTTCGCGCTTCAGGTAATGAATAATATGGACGGATAATTGAAACAGCCTTTTAACAATGCACATTTACAGCCGACACGGCCGAAACCTTTTCTGCATATTCAGATTCATCCGC
This sequence comes from Nicrophorus investigator, assembly GCA_963457615.1. NCBI lineage: Eukaryota > Metazoa > Arthropoda > Insecta > Coleoptera > Silphidae > Nicrophorus > Nicrophorus investigator. The sequence goes on from OY735140.1 coordinate 27,539,837, forward strand.
AGACAATCTGCCGTGCTTTTACTTTGTTTGTATAATTGATACATAAACGAAATGATTATAGTATTGTTCTTTTCTTTGCTTTCAATTTACCACATCGTGAAAATAAAGATTAAAATATACTTAGTTAGTTTCAAACAATATTGTCATTTAAAATATAAAATAATATAATGCTACAATAATCGAGGAAATATTTTAAATAAATAATTTCTAATAAAAATATTGATTTGATTTTTAAGCAAAATAAACTTTACTTGCGTTTCTTGACCACAGCATAACAGAAGCCAACAACCTGTATACTTTCAGCCGACCACAAATTTATGAAGTACTTTTTACACTTTCTCATTTAATAAATAATACTTCTCAATCCTGATATAGTTCACCTTCATACTCAACAAATTATTGAAGATTCTTAATTCCTCTTAATTTTCCTGATAAAGTTACACTAATTATATTAAGATTTATTTATTAGATAATGTAAATTGACTGTATTCAAGAACTAATAATAATCATGTTCCATTTATAAAGATTAATAAAGACAATATTTGAGAAATAAAATAGTACATTACTGCAAATTACAACTAATTTGTAAATATTCGTTGAAACGTCAAAACCTATTTTTCAAGGTGGTTGCTACAATCAATAATTTAAATTTATATTACAGTTTTTAATGTACAGTTGAAACAAAATATTATATAGATTTAATGCAGGAAACATAAAATTCTAAATAATTATTAAACTTCTTGACTTTAAGAAATATATTGTTGAATTTCACTATATTCTATGATAGTTGAAGGAAATTCTCACAATGTTAATTATATTTTATAAGACATATAATTTTTTGGATGTATCAATTAATCAGACTTTTATAAATAAATTTAGAATTTAAGCGCAATTAATTGGTATCACGTAATATGGAAACTGCGTTAAATTAATGCATCAATTGCTTTTCATCTAAACTTTAGATGTTAAAATCTCGTTAAGAAATAGTTTTTTTTTATATGATTATGTAATTTTATATTGAAATAGCGTTAACAGAAAACCCCGTTAGAAGGACTGGCATAATTTTCACACCGCGTTATATTAAAACCGAATTATGAGATTATCTCGTTATAAGAGGGTTTATTTTGATTTTTGCTTAAAATTGATGAAATAGTAAAAAAATAAATTCATTATAAAAGCTAGACCCGGAATAATTTCATCTATGAATCTTTTTAATATCGTTTTATATATTTTATAAACAATAACATTAATTATTGAAGTTTTGTAAATAACAATAAAAAAATAATAAAGGATAAAAGGTTTATATGTCGACATGCATAGAAATATTGAGAAGATAATAATTTTGTTACATTGATTAAATTTCATCAATCTAAACTAGACAAATATTAATTTAAATGTTAATTTATTATTTCGTACAAAAAACTTATTTTTTACTTTTACTTGAAACTATGTTAATGTTAAAATTTAAACCATATAACATATGTCTTCCTACCATATGTAGTGCACGAATCACGTATCGATTTTATTATTATATTAGTAATTCATTCGAAATCTTGTTTATTTTAACTATTGTAGGTCACAGTCTAATTGAGTTTTTATAAATATGTAACTAGATTAAGTTATATATAATATCTTTGAATACGTATAAAAAAATAAAAATAATAATATTTATTATACTATAATATTTCATAAATAATTTTAAATAAAAATTAGATGAATTTTACCAAACCTAAAATAATTAAATTTTTAATATTTAATTCAAGTTTAATATTATGAGTTAAGATTGAGAAGATTATTGAAGATGAAGACTTTTTCTTTGATCTGTTAATGTGCGATGTCAATGCGATACATCGATCCCATATAAAATTTATGAATCTTTCGAAGAGGAGCAGAGAAGAGAAATTATATTGTACATTTAGTGAATATGTAAAGCGAGTTTCGCGCGATTTCGCAACCTTCGTCCTGTCTTCTCTTTCTACAGCGTGCATGTGCATATTTGTCGTAGAGAGTTTGGCCTCTGGGATGGATCTCTCGAGAGATTCAGCCTAGAAGATATCCCCTTCTTCGGATCGAGAGGGAGAGTTCGCACGAGGCGTCGGAGGTGAGGCCCCAGACTAAAAGAAGAGTCTGCACCTGAGGAAGATTCAGTCCATTCTTGCACCGCGCGCATTTTACTTCGGATGGTGTGATCTTTTCTTTGTCAGTTCAACATGAAGAACTCTTTCGCATGTTATGTTCTCCTGGTTCTGTGTGTTGATGCTGCGTTTGCGCAGTTTATTGGACCACCGCAAAACGTAAGAAATATATTTTTTATTATAATTATTATATTCATTTTTACATTTAAATTTGATAAAAAAAATCTAAAATTCATGTGTTTTCTTTCATGTTTTTGTCTATAATCATTTCAATAAATATATATTATTATTAATACATTAAATACAATATTTGTATACAAAATTAATTAAATTATTTAAACCAATATAATTGAAACTGTTTTTTTTGCAAATTAAAATTTGATTCTTCACGATATTTCTCAACAAAACTGTATCTCTTTAATACGAATGCAAGATTCCTCTATAGGAAAAAGTAGTAAAATTCCTAGTTAGGAGATTAATTGATACGTTTTAATGTAAATCCTAAAATATACTTACATTGAAATTTAATGATTTATGTTTTATTTTCTCATTATTTAAAATTAAAATAACTAATTTAATATTAATAAAGTAATATATTTGTAATATTTGAATAATATTGTTTTCAGTGTAGATTTATGTTTTTGTGAATTTTGTACATAAAATAAATAAATATAAGACAAACTTACATTTATTTTTTTAAACTTTAACATTTTTTTTAAATTTAAACTTATTTATAATAATATAATTAAATATAAATTAATTTGGGATTTTTTATATAATTTGTATTGATTTAAGTTGATTTAATATAATTTTCATTAGCATTCACAGTTATTTGATAAGAGCTTTCTCTCAAAAATGACTATCAACCACGACTTTCTTCAGATATGCGTATTTAGTGTTAAAACTTATAATATTATTATTCTAGGAGAAAATATCTTAATTTAAAAACAAACTAAAAATATAGAAAAATAGTACACAAAATTATCATTTTTTAATGACCCGTACTATGTGAGATATTAACCAAAATCATTTTTATTATTTAATAAAAGTGTATATTCAATTTCTTAAAGACAATATTTTCAGTGAAATATTTTTTTACATTGCGATGAGTGAAATATATGATGGTTTCTTTACGATTTTTATTTTGAACAAGAATCAGAGAAAGAGTTCTAAAATTACATGTGAAAATTATTCTACTGAATCATGAATTTCTATCAGTGAAACATTTTTTTTACATTTACGTTGATGGTTTGATGGTTGATTATTTGATGGTTTCTTTACGATTTTTTTAACAAGAATTAGAGAAAGAGTTCCAAAATTAATTGTGAAAATTATTCTACTGAATCATGAATTTCTATAAGTGAAATATTTTTTTACATTGGCCGAAATATTTGATGGTTTCTTTACGATTTTTGTTTTGAACAAGAATCGGAGAAAAAGTTCCAAGTTCCAAAATTGCATGTGAAAATTATTCTACTGAATCATGAATTAAAACATTTTTTTTACATTTGTGTTGAGCGAAATATTTGATGGTTTTTTTACGATTTTTTTTAACAAGAATCAGAGAAAGAATTCCAAAATTAGTTGTGAAAATTATTCTACTGATTCATGAATTTCTATAACTAAAACATTTTTTTTTACATTTGCGATGGGCGAAATATTTGATGGTTTCTTTCTGATTTTTTTTTAACAAGAATCAGAAAAAGATCCAAAATTAAATTATTCTTGACATAAATAATTGTTATTTTGTAATATTATTAATTTTTTTATTTGTCCTTTCACCTCATCTTAATATTATTTTAACATATAATTACGATTGTCTTAAATAAAATAATTATATATAAATACATATTACGAAAATTTTCTATTTTATTCAAATTCTCATTTCACATATAATAAATTAAATTCGCATAAGTTAATTAATGGGCATGGGAGGATACGAAAACTAATATAATGTAAACAAATCCTCGTTTAGCATTACAATCGATTTGCGCAACACGATCAGTCCGTGGCATGCGACATCCATTGCACATGATCCTTTTTTCTCAGCCTCCAAATTGATTATAATTCGCATGCAGAAAATGCAAACGCCCGGCTAGCAATACTTGCGTGCCAATTAAAGCCATTGGCAAGAGGCTTAAATTATTTTCGTTACCCAACTTACTTACTTGCAACTGGAAAATTCGATTGAAGGCATCGTTTTCCCATAATTATTTTATTTATTCTCTCTTTATTTTTCTGAGTTCTGAGCTGTGATTGTAAATTATTTGGGAATCTATTGTATCGTGTACGATCGGAGGAAGAAGGAGGCTTTGAGGAACGAAAATATCTGTTATTGTTGTTTCAATTATGAGCAAGGAACTTTCTCTGCTCGTTTATTTCTATATATTTTATTAATGATCTCATTCTGTGAGAATTATATGAGTTTAGCGGAAATAATACTTAAATGATTAAAACTCACATTTATTTATTGAGGAAGCTTAATACGCTATAAACAATCCGCTATTAATTACTCATTTTTAATTAGTTATTAAGTATAAAATATATAATTTATATTTTAATCTAATAACAATAATTTATTACATACTATTTTAATATTATATAAATTAATTTTATTTACTATCCTCAACAGCAATCGCTGAAATATTTTTTGTCAATTATTTCCGTATAAATAAATTAAATTATTTCAGTTTAAATATTTCCATAATTCTTTTAAAATTTAATAATTTAATTATTTATATAAAAAATTTATAAATTATTATTAAAATAAAGCAAAAACTCACATAGTTTCGTCAAAAACTAAATTTTTATTTTATCATTCTTGCCTTTAAAAGAGGCTTATTTTTTATGAGGTTTTAAATTCCTCGATTAGTCCCGTTTTTTTTATAGGTACTATGTGAGGTATTGCTTCAGTATTTATTTTGCAAAGCATTAAACTTTTTGAATCAACTATCGCTTAAGAAGTAATTGAAGTTTTATAAATAATAAAATAATGTCTATTAATATATTGTTGTTGAGTCATGCAATCAGTTTTAATTAAATTTAAGGAAATACTAAATGCATTGGAATCCATTTACTTTCTAACTTCATAGTAACCTGACTCACAGATTAATTCTCTAAAGCGATGCACTTTAAATAGATTACAAACGTGCTTTTCGTATTAGAACTAATAGATTTTTAAAAGTTAAATTAAATTATTGTTTTTTTTAAATTATTTCAAACATTTTTTTAAAGAAATAATTGTTAAATATGAGTAAATAAATTAAATTCAAAAATATACTGAATTTATTTATAAAAAAAAAACATATAATGAATTAATTTTGTTTTTTTTTGTTGGTTTTTAATGTTCTTGAAAATGCTGTCATATAATAATTATTTTCAGTTTCAAGGAAAATTTTCGAAACTAGTTACTTTCTCTTATATAAACTTCAGAACTCAGAGAATTAAATGATTTAAAGCAATGCACTTGCAGTTTAAGATTATTATAAATGCTATTAAATTTCAATAGAAGAGTAAATTTTCGTATAAATATAAGTAGAATTAACATTGACCTAGTATTTCAATGTTAATTCATATAATTAGTATTATTAACTTATTATACTTGACAAATATCGTAATCTAATTTAATATTTGTTTTAATGCCTAGGTTGTCCAGTACATTTATGTATTGCATGTCTATTTTTGAAGCAAAGCATTTAAAAATAGTACTTTCTGTATATATTTAATAATAGAGTTAAACATTTTCGTTAACTTTTCTTCCCTATTTGTATTATTTAAACAATATTCTTCATAGAATTTAAGAATGAAAATACCTTGACAAATATAACGATTAATTATGGATTTTGTACAATATTTACTAATTTTTAAACCTAAACTAAATTTTATAGCAATTTTTTATTTTAGTGGTAAATTTGAAGAAAATATTCCAGTAATTTATTAAGATACTTCTGTATGAAGATATTTAATAGATGCTTTATAATTTAAACTTGCTTCTATAAATTTCTACAAGAAACGGATGTTAAAGAATGTTAAATAGATCAAGTTTTTTAATCAAACAGATGTACGATGAAAACTCGTTTGAGTATGGAGAAAATTTAAATATTTTTTGTCCAAAAAGAAGTAAATAAATCCTTATAGATGAAATCCATTTCAGAATTTACAAGTAATTATTGTTACATCTAAATATTTTTTAGAATAATAAAACAAAAATTTAATTTCAATTTTTTTTATTGGATTTATCTTGTATTTTTAAGCTCACAAAATTTTAATTAATTTCAACTATAATTATTGGGAATTATTTGGAATTTGTTTTTACAATAATAGACTTTCTCCAATAAAGTCTCCATAAATAGAAAATTTGTCCATAAACCTTGCAGTACGTTCTATTAATTTAACATTTCTTTTTTGTGCTTTAGCCCAATTCTGCTATCTGATTTTTTTTAACGTTTTGAGTGAATTAGAGCCGTTTAGTTCCGGGACACGATCGTATCTAACTAATATTCGCGGATCTTTGAACAGGAAAATTGTCGGCTATTGAAAGCGGTTTGCAGAGCGTGTAAATAAAATCTACTTATTAAGTGTCAGAAATACAATCTCATTTGGAAATAGAGAAATTACAGCAAATGAACAAAAAAAGGAAGTCACTTCTTCTCGACTCAAAGCTTATTTAGTTTTACAAGATTAACTATATTTGAGTGTTATCCACGAGCAAACAATTAAAAAAGGAAAATGTATTAAGTAATACAAAAAAGAATCTTTTTAATTAAGAATGCTCAATGAGCATTGATTAAGTCACGAATTTAAATAAATTTCTTTTTTTGCGGATGTTTATGTAATAATTGTGGGCTTTATTTTTTAATTCTTTTGTGCATCATTTTTTTTTCACACACCTGCGGAGATCCTGTGACCTCTTGGAGAAAGTCTCATCGTTCTCCTCTAGGCCAAGTCTAAGCACGAAGAAAGCATTAGTCGATAAATACCTTCGCCTTATAAACCCACCTACAAGAAGATGATTGACCTTCATCCGCGTTTCGAGGATGCCACTCTTCATTTCTAAAATAAAAAAAAAAGGAAAATGTTTCATTCACTTTCTTTCGTCCGAAAGGTCAAGTTGAAAGATTTCTCCCGGTATTTTCAATTAGCACGAAAACTGTACGCTCGATTACGAATCGGTGAAAAAGTGAGGCGATAACAATGAGGAATTAGAAATTTCCTCTGGAACTATACACTGAAAACGCGTAACGTAATTTTCCTCGGAGAATTTCCGAATGGAAACTTACGCAGAACACTGTTATTACATTAGCCTTTGAATACACGTTTCGGATGTCTTTTCTTTTTTTCCATTGACATTAGCTCTAAGAATTTAAAATGCGTAACATGATTTTCTTTGAGGCTTCAAGAAAATTCTGAAGTTGATTTATTTTATCTATTAACGACTGTAAATGTGTGCAATTATAAAAATGCATGTTTAAGCAATTATAAAACTTAACGTAAATTTCTTCGAAGATTTTGGAAATAGCTCTAAGAACTGAAAATGCATAAAGTGATTTACTTTGAGGCTTCAAGAAAATTTTGTCGATGATTTATTTTATATATTAATGACTGTAATTGTCTGCAATTATAAAAATACATGTTTAAGCAATTATAAAAGTTTAACGTAATTTTCTTCGAAGATTTTTGTATAGAAATATCTACAGAAAACTTTCGTATTATCCAAACTAAAACTGAAGGGGTCGACAACCTTGGTGAAGAAAAGTTTCATTTGTATTTTTTTTTGTTTCGCGTCTCCACTCTCTAAACTTGGTGTTCACTTAAGTGATCTTTTATAAATAAGGACATAGAGGTTACATATAGCACAGATAGTTAGGGTTTCAATTACACATTAACTTTACAAGATCTAAAAAAAATAGTAGAGTTGCATAAACATTGCGTTGGTCTTGCGTTGCCATTAATGCTACTGTAGATATTGAAAAGGGTATTTTCATGTCAGCTAATTTGTTAATAAAGTCAATGTATCTGACAGCTAAATATTGTATGGTCTATAGTTCTAATCTCACCACAATAACATCTATCCAATTCCGTCCAACCCATCCTGAGTCTAGTGAGGATAGCAATGTCGTTTATAATTTTGGGATCCAAAAATTCCCATCCAAAGAGCCGCCGGTTGCCGACCCGACCCCTAAAGTATATATAGTCATATCTCGACTAAAGAATCTGATGCGTTTCACGAAATTATTATTTGATCATTATTTCTCTTTAATTTAAAAGTTTCCTATATGGAGTCATATATGAAAAAAGTTTCAATGTCATTTAAAAACCTTTGGCAGTTATTTGTTTATTCTTTAATTTCGATTAAATTTACATTATCATCGTTTCTAACAAAGTTTTCTAAATCTTCCACTGAACTGCATTCAAAAATTTATATGATTCTCTTCATTGACGCATCCTATTGATTCATCCATCTGGACAACTTCATTTCTATTTTCTTGCATGATATTTATTTTGCGCTAAAGCAAATTTAATAATTTCTTAGTGACTTACTTTCAAGAATTATTAATGTTTTCAATGGTTATTTTTTCAAAAAATTTAAACCCTTAAACCCTTTTTTTTTCCTGGATGAAATAGTTGAATTAAGGTAGTTCTGAATGTCAGAAGAAAATGCGTTAGATCAAAACTTTGCAATCAGAGGTTAACTGAGGAATAAAAATATATAAATTTTATGAGATTGATTTATTTTATTTCTACATCAATAGCATGTTTAATTATATAACGTATATTTCTAAGTATTTAGTTACTCATCCAACTCGAATCATATATGGATATTATGCTGTAAATGGAATACAGAATTCTGAATTTATATTAATTGCAGCGAAGTTTATGAAATCGAAATCGGTTTTGTAAGTTGCGTAAAACGTGCCGTGTCATTGATGTATAGTAGGATTTATAATCATCAGTTGGAAGCAATGATGGAATATGCCCACCACCGCAAGATGCTCGAGACGTCGTCGGTTCATTAATCCCGACGTTTCCATTTTCATTTTCATCATGTCTCGAATAATATGATATAATTGCGACATCCGAGAAATCGTCCCGATTTAATGAATTCCATTTGGAAGTGCTCTCGCAAACAGGACGAACATTAATTATATATCGTAAATGACTTCAATTTTGTCTACCTTTTTTACGTCTGTTTGTTTCTGTGCGAAAGGTTGAGAAGTAAAAGGACTCGGAACGCAAGGTGCTTTAAGTGAGCGTAATTAAACTATTATTTACGTAACGCTCTTGTAATATCTAAAATAGCCATCTTTATTACGCAACAGACGAAACTAAACTCATTTTAACGAGTGCTCCATTTGCGAACAGAAATGATTTACAGTTTTTTTTTTGTGGTCTCATCTGAAAGTCGCCATTATAACTCAAACAATATACATTGAAATTTTCCACTTCCTTATATTTAAATATGTTGCATAATAATTTGAATATAAAAAATATAGTTTTTGTTATATCGTCTGTATATTATTATTTAATATTCATAATTTACAATAAATTTATTTTTATAGTGTATATCAGCGATCTAATCCCTAAGTGTATTTAACACAAGTGACAGCTGTCATTTCAGTGACAGCTGTCAAATCACATCACATTTTTGGATCGTGGCCCATACATTTGGTGTATATTATATTCAAACCACAAATTTTGGGAATTATTGATTGTCACTTCAAATAAAAATAATATTTTATTAATCTATTATGAATACTTACTGCTAAAGTTCTAAACAATATTTTTTTAAAAACTATATATTATTATTTTATGAATCAATTTGTGTAATTAAAATAAAAAATAACTTAATAAGTATTGCATTAATAATTATTATAATGAAGCCTTTACTTCGATACATGCTTTTTTTGTACAATATTTTACCTATAATTAATTTAAATCACTTACAAGAAATATAGTATTCATTCTTAGTTGATTATCCAATTATTTGTAAATAAAACTTAATGTGATTTTGATGAAAACAATTTATGAAATAAATATTGAAAGTTCCTGAATTATTATTTTCAACTTTACAATTCGCATTTATAAAATCGCACAAAAAGCATTTACGAAATGAGAATTATCTCCAGTGATGTAAGGTAGTAAAGATGAATTTGCTACGATTATTGTGCTGTCCTGCTTTTCGTTTACGTGTAAATAGTGTGTTTTTTTGCTTGTTTGCATGAATAGAAGAGAAGTTTTCGTTGCGTAACGGCGAGTAAGTGATGAAAATGAGGCTTATGTAAATGCAAAAATATGGGTTTCTTTTATTCCTTCGCTTCGCTCATAGAATCTCTGTAAAGTGCAAACTTTAAATGACACTTCTTCATATTCACTTAAGCGAATAATATTTATATAATTATACGATTTAAGACTGGTGTATCTATAATAATTTAAATCGAATTCTGCCGTAACTAATTATGTTAATTGCATATAAGCTAATTAATTATATTAAGTAATTTAATTTAACGAGAATAAATACATAGCATTTCTCGGATTGTTGAACAAATTATTCAATAAATATAGCAGGAAATAAAAATTATTAATATTTAATTAAATAAAAATATAGTAATAATTTTACAATAAAATATATTTTAAAACTTTTATTAACTAATTTTCAATAGTCCTAATTTTAGGTAACGGCTATAGTTAAACTATTTACCCATAAAGCTACAATAAATATTTTAATAAATCAAGGATCAAAACGACTTCATACAATTAATATTTCTAAATTAAGGTTTTTTTTTTAATTTGAATTATGTTTTAGTCATCAAGTTAAATTTGGCTCATTTTTTTAAAATAAAATAGTTAATTTATTATATTATTTTATCTTATTGGTTTTTCATTAGGTGATTCAAGTATTTGTTAGATAATAAGAATATACGTGTATTCTTGTGAAATAAGGAAATGCACTTCTATAGTTGGATATACAGAGTCAAGAACAGTAGAATGACTATACAAGTGAGAAACGCCTTATACACGATTTTTACGATCGTGACATATGTATAAAGAACGTAATTATTTACTACGAAAGTCTACACAATTCATTCACTATTTCATTTATAAAAGTTTTGTACTATGTCAATTTTATCATTATCCAAATACATATACAAATATGCTTAATACTTAAAAAAATAAACAATTCCTAATGTATTTATAAGACTTAGAGACAATTCAATAAAACTAATAAACATATACATTTTAAAATTAAAAGTGGTTAGACTTATAACTTCCTACATTGATTTAAATTTTCTAAATTTTGTGTTTATAACATTTTCAAACAGCTCAAGGGCTCAAGTTTAAAACCACGATCAGTGGAGAAAGTAGATCAAAGTTTTGCAGTTAGTCTTTTCATCCTGGATAATTTATTATGCAACAACATTTCCTCTTACACTTTTGATTCTCAATTATCTAAACATTACTCTCATTTCCAGGTTTTAAATACACTTGAATAACTAATTGCTATACACATTATATAAAATTATTGATTACATGTATATTATTTATTTACTATATTTTTAATATATTTGTTCTTTTTATATGTTTTCTTTAAAATATCTATGAAGGTAAAACTTCAATTTCGTAATAATTAAACAACATTTTAAAGTATATTTCAAGTTTAATTGTGTAAAAGATAAAAAAAAATGTAGGATAATAAATTTAATACACTTGCATTCTGTATATTTTTTTTTGCTCAAGAACAGCGTTTCTCAACATTTTTGCGGAGCGATCCAACAATTTTGTCTCGTTGTACTGTTTATAACATTTAATGTTTTGACAGCTGTCTTTCAATATGAAAGAGCCAAATCTGTTTCTCACAATAATTTTAAAAACGCAAAATATAATTTTCATAAACTTTTGAGATGGAAGTGTACTGACAATAATTTTAAAATGATATTTTTAACTTAATTTTCTATTTTATTTCCAATACTATTTTCTTCCATCAAAATTTTGTTACAAATATTCTTGAAACCTGTAGAAATAAAAAGGTTTCTAAACTTGCATTCTGTATATTTTTCTTGCTCCAGAACAGCGTTTCTCAAAATTCTTGCAGGGCGTTCCAACATTTTTGTCAATGCGTTAATTTTCTATTTTATTTCCAATCCAATTTTATTCCATCTAAATATTCTTGAAACCCGTAGAAATTATAAGGTTTCTTTAGCGTTTGAAATAAAATTTACTTTTATTTAAAAAAAAACAAAATGTTTGATATTAACATTTTTTAAGAATATTCCGGATATTTAATTATACATTTTTTACGTCCACGATTAAAATATGAAATAAGTACTATTTTTTGCTTTCTATGCCATTCTATAAGTTATTTCATAACAGTTGTAATAAATATACTCGCACAGTAATCAATACTAATACTTTTAAATTGAGAATGTAATTAATTCTATTTTATTTTTCTATTAAATTTATATAGCATGTTTGTAATTGAAATAAAACTCAATATAAAATACAATTATCTTTGATTTTGCAATGAGAGAATAGTATATTTACTGGGAATGTTTATGAGCGTAGCGTTAGTTTTACAATTTATAACTAGTAGTAGCGTGTTAGGATTTGCAATTTCACGGCGTTTGGCATGTGGAGTAACTAGCAAGCAATAATATTACAAATGGAATGTGGGCTTTCAGGTTACACACATGTATATAATTATTTAAATGTTAAACAATTTCTGGCACATCTCGCATTGAAATTCAATGCATTTCTGCAATCTCACAGCCTAGATGAAAAAAAAAAACTTTAATGGCAATAAAAAACTGTTTCTTGGAATATTGGTAGATTGTATTTCTATTTAGAAACTTAAATTGCAGCAAAGTATGCCTAATGTATTTTACCTGTTTGGCAATGCAATATTATATTTATTTCAATAAACAAACTGTTAATTATAATCTAAGTAATTAGATATTAATCAAACAATTATTTAATTAATAATAATTGACACAGTTTTCTTTGTAAGTTAATTCGTGAGATAAAGTTTTTTTTTAAATATTTTTATATCAATATTCTTGTAAATCTATATAAATTCCACGATTTTTTAATAAATGCATGAAAGTGTATAGAAAATCATAATAATTCGTTTAATTTTACTGAATTAATATTTATTATTGTATATAATTCATTTTATAAGTTTTCAAACTACAAATATAAAAATGATACAATAATACAACTTTTAAATATTAATTAAAATAGAAAATGTAAAATTAATATTTATTGTTGTTTATAATTTAGTACATTATGCTAAGTTATCAATTTACAAATGCTAATTCTAAAATGTTAAAATTAATGTTATTTAACAAGTCCATAAACCATAAAAAATTACATTCTACGTTAATCAATATCTCAAATTATAATAAAATAATAATCTTGAAATTAATTTAATTTTACTTAATTAATATTTTTTGTTGTATATAATTTAGTACATAAGATGCTGCCAAGTTTTCAATCTACAAATATAAAAATGCTAAAATTAATTAAATTGCATGAACATTAAAGCAATACATTTTTTAAATGAAATAGAAAATGCAAAATTGCCTTTCTATAAAATTACATTCTACGTTAATTAAAATCTCAAATTATAAAAAAAAATAATTAATGTATTTATTTTTACTTAATTAATATTTATTGGTGTATATAAATTAGTATCTAAGATGCTGTCAAGTTTTCAATCTACAAATATAAAAATGCTAAAATTAATTAACGTGCAGGAATATTATTAACGCAATAATTTTTTTAAATGAAATAAAAAATACAAAATTGCATTTCTATAAAATTACATTCTACGTTAATCAAAATCTCCAATTATATTTACTGTTGTATATAATTTAGTATAGAAAATGCTGCTAAGTCATCAATCTACAAATATAAAAATGTTAAAATTAATGTTACTTAACATGTACATAAACAGTAATGTATTAAAACTTTTAAATATTAATTGAAATAGAAAATTGTATTTCTATTAAATTATATTTTATTTTAAACAAAAACTGAAATTATAAAAAATCTTAAAATTAATTTAATTTTACTTAATTAATATTTATTATTGTATATAAGATAATCTCAAGTTTCCAATCTACAAAAATAAAAATGAAAAAATTAATTAACGTACATGAACATTTACGCAATAAATTTTGTAAATGAATTAGAAAATTCAAAATTGCCTTTCTATAAAATTACATTCTACGTTAATCAAAATCTCAAATTATAAAAAAAATCTTGTAATTAATTTAATTTTACTTAATTAATATTTATTGTTGCATATAATTTAGTATATAAGATGCTGCTAAGTTTTCAATGTAAAAATATATAAATGCTAAAATTAATGTTACTTAACACGTACATGAATATTAACGCAATAAAAACTTTAAATGAAATAAAAAATGCAAAATAGCCTTTCTATAAAATTACATTTTACGTTAATCAAAATCTCAAATTATAAAAAAAAATCTTGAAATTAATTTAATTTTTCTTAATTAATATTTATTGTAGCTATAATTTAGTATATAAGTTTTTAATCTACAAATATAAAAAAGCTAAAATTAATGTTACTTAACACGTACATGAACATTAACGCAATAAAAACTTTAAATGAAATAAAAAATGCAAAATAGCCTTTCTATAAAATTACATTTTACGTTATTCAAAATATTCAAATTACAAAAAAAAAATCTTGAAATTCCCTTCCGCATTTGTCTTAAGTATGTTAATATTGCTCAATTATGATTAGTAAAGTTCAAACGATCTAGCAATCACTGGTATAACGAAGACGCACCACGTATTAAAGAAAGAATAATTCCTTTCTCCAATACCCAATTTTAAATGTCAAAACTGTTTTTGGTAGAACGAATACTTTAGGTAACTGAAATGTTTTCAACAGCATTCCTAAATGGAAATTTTCCGAACCCTAAGTGGATGAGATTAATTTTCTTGTCGTTTCGCGAAACGAAAAGCGAAATGAGATGTACGGAATGGAAAGTTAATTGCAACTACAATGGTAGTGAAAAAAGCGGCAAAAAAGTAGTTCTTGCTTCTGAGACTTGGGGAGCTCGAGGAGAAAACATTTCATAAATCACGTTTCATCATCAGCTTTATCTTCACTTATGCAGCGCACATGAATATACTACACCTAATACCTTCTTTATATGCGAATGAACTTTCAACACAACCACCTGAGGCAACCGGGTGAAAGTTTCATCTCGCCGCTACATAAAAAAAAGATATAGAAGAAAAACAAAAAGGATCATCGTCGTAAAGCAAAATGAAAAGCCGCAGGAATTAATCGTTTATTCATGACCTAGTCTAAATTAATGCTGCAAATAGTTTATGATATACTAATTAATGTTTAGCTTCTTTTCAATTTATTTTGATCTGAATTTTTCAAAATTGTATCTAGGTTTAACTTTAAATGGTAGATGAAATTGATTTGCGTGCGAATTGAAATTAAGCACGAAATATGATGTTATCTTGTCTTCTTTTATGAAGTAAATTACATGTTCTGAAGTGAGCATTGAGAAAGGATTGAACTTAATTTTGAAAATAATGTAAAATATTCCGCGTTGCGTGTGCGATATGCATCTATACGGTCGTTAATTAATGGGAATGTATTTTGTAATGAGATAGTATAAATATTTGCACTATGAATAAAAGTTATGCATTGATTAATTGCAAATTTTAATAGCACTTCTTCTCTTCGGTCTTACGCAACGAATGATTGCGGGAACGGCTGGACAATAGAGATTTATTGCTTCTCATTTTCAAAACTAAAAATAGAATAAGTCGCGATAAATTGAAAGGCAATTAAATGGCAAAGGTTCTTTGTTTGATATCAAATAAAATAGAGTATGAGATGTTGCATCACTGGAATACTTTCACTCGTTTATATAGAAAGACGAGATCTTGGTTGTAACGGTCAAAAAATCGCTTGAATAAATAGGTCTCCAGTTTTTGTTTGCTCTTGCAATTCACCTCTCTTTATGTAAGAGATGATAAATAGAATGAACGTAACAAACAATTAAATGCAAGCAATACTTTTACTTTTCCCCATCTCCGCCTGTTGCTTAACACTAATTTTAACTGTTTGCCTTTCAGAACTTTGACCAGCAGAGGATCCTGACACCGCAACAGCAAGGCCTCATCTTGAGCGATATCCGACAACATCAGCATAGATTCAACTCGGCGCAGCCGTCATTCGCACCAACACAATTCTCAAGGCAACAATTTAGCCAGCAGCAATTCCCTCAGCAGACTTTCCAGCAAAATGCCTTCCAGAATACGCAGGTCGTGCCCACTGGTCAGGCTTTACCTAACCAATCCTTCCAGCCAACGGCAGCAACTAGTCAAGGCAATCGCCAGGTCATCCAGCATCATACTCAGACAAGCTTCACACCGAACTTCAATCAACCAATTCAACAGCAAAATCCAGCACCAACATTTGCGACCAACCAACAAATTGACCCTGAAAAGCAAAAGCAACGCATCAAAGAGTTAAAAGAGAAGCAAGCCATTATCGACAAACACAACCAATTCGTCGAAAAACAATACGAGAAGGCCTTAAAGAAAGCACAAACTGATCACACTGAATTCATAGAAAATCAGAACGAGCAAAAAAGAAAACTGTACCAGACTCTTTTCAAAACTTCCAATGGTTATAATACACTTAGATATCAACAAACCAACCCGAGATTTATTTACCCTGAAGAAGCTGACCTGTTCAAGTTAGCCGTGCAAAAATATTACGAAGAACATCCTACATCAACTACAACTACCACAACTACAACCACGCCTAAACCTACAACTACGACGCAAAATCCAAGACCAACGACCCCAAGATCAATCAAAGAGAGAGAACTAGAAGATTCTGAAATCTTTTTATCTAACGAAAACTCAAGACTATTCGGCCAAATCAAACTGGCAACTCAGAATAAGGAATCTGCGGCTTCAAACGACAAAATTACTTTCTTACCAACGGCTATTCCAACAAGAAATTCGGTGCAATCAATTCAATCTCTCGAAGATTTAACCATCCTCCAGAAGCAATATAAAAATCAACAGATTAAAAAGGATGATTTATTGGCTCAACTGAGGTTGGCTATTGGAGAAAATGCGGAAGATGAATTAAGTAAAAATATCACTTCTAGAGAAATTTCTCTACCAAATGGACAGAGGGTGGAGATTATCAGGACAACTGATCCAAAACTGATTCCAGGTGCTAAACCCTTGGATCTTTCCACGTTGGGAATTGATAAACCCCAACCGACGACAGCTAAGCCACCTAAAGCTATTCTCGAAGAATTGACTAGAGGCGTTTTACCGCCAGGCGCTAATTTCGAACTTTTGAGGGAAGGCAATGCTGGTTTGGAAACTATCGGTGGATTGCCTCAAAATCTGCCGAATCAGAAGAAGGTCACATTCGTGTTGCTCGAGGAACAAAATGACGGAAGTTTTAAAGTGCAGGGAGTTAAGGGCAATGCAAAGGATAAAAGCGAAGTCGATGTAGATTCGATTTTACAGAAAATTAAAGATGGCAAAATAAAATTACCGCCAAACACAAAAATTCAAGAAGTGTCATCAACCGAAACACCAACGACTACTACAACCACTTCCACTACACCGGCAACTTCGACTACGACCACAACCACTACAACTACACCGAAACCGGTTTATTCTTCGACAACCGTAGGACCATTGTCCATCAGCATTCAACCAAATTCTATTCCTCCATATTTCGATGATGACTTAGTAAGCACTCCTATATTGCAAACGAGTTTTGGCACCCAATTTATTTCATCATCGACACCGTCTCTTTCCTCTACCACGTTCTTCCCAACAACTAATGAGATCCGAAGCAGTACAACCACAAGATCAATTTCAGCTTCGCCTAAAAATCTAGAATTCGATTCGCTGCGTTTAAGTCCAAGCTCATCAAACGATTTAGTACGACAAGCTTCTACAGCGGCAACTTTGAATCAAAACTCGCTCTTCAGTTCACCTCAACCGACTAACCCAACGTATCCATCGAGCAGTGCGATTTCCATCTTCCAAAATCCTTCTTCGGTATTACCAGTTGTGAGCACGACTACCGAGCAGCCTATAATCTTGGAATTACCTGATGTGCTTAAGAAGAATGGACTGTTCGCCATGGCCAGATTCTTGCGTCAATCCGGTTTGGATACCATTTTAAATGAGACCGGTCCATACACCATCTTCGTACCTACAGACAAGGCGTTCAGGACGTTGCTTGTTCAACTCGGAGGTCCGGAAAAGGCCGAAGAAAAATTCAAGGAGAACCCAAGATTACTCAGTGGCGTAAGTACTTTCATTTCTATATGAAGGACAAGTTACTAATTAAAAAAATATCTTTAAATTAGTTACTCTTACATCACGTCATACCTGGAGCATTCAAAATCGACACGCTGCAAGATGAGATGACGGGAGTCTCCTTGGCTGGAACACAATTGCGTGTGAACCAGTACAACATGCATGATATGGAGTGGAACGATATTAAGGTACTTTCATAACTCGTTAGAGAAGATAATTTGATCATACGGTTTCCCTTTCAGATAACGACTATTAACGGTGCTAAAGTAATGGATGACAAAAAAGACATTGAGATTCCTCAAGGCATCGCACACTCGATTGACAGGGTAATGTTCCCTTTACCAGTAGGTGATTTGGTTCAAACTCTGCAATCGGATAGAGAAAGAAGATTCACAAATTTCTTGAGGGCACTTTTCGCCTCAGGGTTAGCTGAAACTTTGCAAGGTAATCATTAATCATTATACTTTAAAAAATATCACTTTAATCACTTTCTAATAGGTACCAAGACGTTTACTCTCTTCGCACCAACCGATAAAGCCTTTACTGGATTGACGAGCGAGGAATTGACAAGGACGGTATCGGACAGGACGCTTGCCAGAGAACTGGTAATGAGGCATCTCACTCCAGGAACTTTGTACACGAACGGAATGCGTTACTACCAAATTAGGGACAGTCTTGAGGCGAACCGGCAGATAACACTCAGCAAAAGCTCAGGTGAATATATATTTAAAAAAACAGTCCTTTGTCTCATTGGCTTTCCAATGCAATCAACGAGATTGGCAATCAATTAGAAATCTTGCGCGTTTCGAATGAAACTGCTCTTCTTTTTTTGTATATAGATATATTTTTGTAACTCGCATTTAAAATTCCTTAAAATCTTCGAGTACATTGGCCAATGCATCTTCATCATCCAAGCAAGTGGGTTAATGAGAGGCTCTTCGGTAAAATCCGTTTTGCAATGTTTTCGGCTCAAACTGAAAATGGTCGAGAAAAGATTACTCAAAGTATTTCTGTTTTGGCCATTTTTGTAAGCCGCTCGATATTAGTTGATGTCGCAGTAAAACATCGGCATTTAGGTCTCACGCTTTAAGGAATTTCCGTTTCCTCTCGGAATCCACTTGTGTGGATAAAACAACTATCGTCCCTATATTTATAAGATAGATATCGGCTAGATCTAATAATAGCGCTTATTTAGCTTACTTCCGTTTCCGCTTATCTTTTTATTCGAATCGGTGATAAAACAAATGGTCATCAAATAATTATGCAATCGATTTTTGCCGGATTTCGTAAGTTGCCTCCTTGTAAGGACTTGTCGACATTTAAGTTATTTTGAAAGATCTTGTTTGAGCGTCCTTTCTTCTATTTGCTTTTCTTAATTCGCATCTAGGTTCACTTACGATTCAGTGAAAGTACTTCCAATGACCTCTTAAAATTAAATCTAATATGTTTATTTGAAAATTACACATAGGATAATCGAGAGAAATTTGCCACATCCAATTAATGTATTAATTATAGCAAGTATCATTTGCATTATACGTTTTATCAAATATTTAGAAGTGTTATTAGGTCAAAAACGAAAGGAATATTTATCTATGCATGCATACATCTTACAGTTAACTTAGCTTGTCTTCTAAATGCTACTATTTTTTCTTGTTTCCCGCTTGTGAACAATCGGTGAAAGGTTCCAGAAACTCCCATTGCTTTTCCTGTATTTCCATCAAACCCATATATAATATCATATGTCATGCAGCAGACTCCGATATTATTTTACTTTGCAAATACAAGCAGCGTTTCCTCGAAACGAACGGATTACCTGCGTTAACCTACTTGGGATTGGTGAACGGCAAAATGCAATTCCTCTTTGAATCCAATTACAAACCGGATGAAGAGATCTGCTGATTCTTGTTAATAAGATGAGCGCGAAGGTTCTTGACCGCGCTAAAAATTTGAATTGTAATTAGAAAGAATAAAATAAAACGAAAGTCTGTGCCGAAAATAAATCATTCGTACATCTATTATGGGAAAGTTAAATAAAATCTTTCACCTTTTTTTAAAAGAACTTCGAAACAAAACAACAAGAGCGAACCAGACGACGACGTTCTCACAATCATCATTTTTGCGGCATGTGTTTTCTGCAGATTAATAAATAAAGGCTCGTGTACGTTCCGGAACGAAAAGTGAAACTTAGCAAGATGATGAGGCTCGTCTGCAGTTATTGGCGCATTTTTAATTCTCTCGTTCACTTTCGACGAATTCCTTCAGTAAACTTCACTTTGAAGCAATTCCATTCAATGTCTCTCGATATTTTCTTTAAGAGAAATTTTATTATTCAAATTATAACATTTAAATACAAATTTAGTATTTAACAATCAACTTTTTAATAGTTGCAAATATATACAGTTTATTATCTACATTATATTATTTTCAATAATAATTTATTTATTAATAAAAATTAAGTCAAATGTATTCAATACAAATTCAAGTACTCTTTTCTTTAAACAGATCTATTTATATTTTTTTTAATTTATAGTTACGTAGATAAAATATTCTTAAACATTTATTTTCTTAATTATTGAAATCTGCGTTTTCGAGACAATATTCCGTATTGATTTTTCATCTTGGAGAAAGTTTCTTTAATTATCATTAAATTTCAGTAAATACGTTGTTATTAAGCAACATCAGGTGATGGAGAAATTCATCTGTAATTTAATATAAATATTCAAAATTTATTTCTGTAAATATTTTTTTATAAGTACCCATAATTGTGTTTATAATGAATATTGCATTAAAATTCAACTAAACATATTACATATTTAATTTAAATTATTAGAAATGAGAGAATATTAGTCATGTTTTTAATACGTAACAAATTCGTGTTGGGAATACTAACGTTTTCCGCCTAAGCAAACGTTTAAACCTTTTCTGTAGAAGATGTAATTTAGTTGCCTTTTCCTACGCAAGTAAACGCTAGTTAATAATCTTGTTCCAAATCATAAATCACTATAACAATCGGCGAGTAAAGCTACTATTAATTATTATTACTTTCGATAATTGCAGAGCAATTATCACTAACGTCCATAAAAGCTTTAATAACTAGATTTTGTTTAGAAGTGATTAAGATAATTAAAATATACAAAAAAAGACTATAAATGAGAAGTAACATTCTTACCTTTCTAATTATTTAGAACCTTCTGTTATCGAATAATATACAATTGCAATCATGTGGAGCAAATAATGTTCTTAATTAAAGGAAACGAGAGTATCGATTTGAAAATGAATAAATCTACAATCTTGTAATGATAATTTGTATTCTGTTTCAGGTCGCATCAAGGTGAATAACAACTCGATCGTAACGCAGAATATTCCGTCGACGAATGGTGTCATACATGCGCTAGATACATTACTTTAATCCCTTTCCAATCACTTCATCCACTCATCTCTTTCGACAATTAATTCTCCCATTTCATTCTCCTTTCACACGACCACATTCTCTTTTAATAATCTTATTTTATTCTATAATTAATTTATATTTTTTTGCAAATTTTGTTAATTGTATTATTTTTTTTTATATATATATATCATGCGTTATTATTTTTCTATTTAGTTATATGTACATAGATTACAAACACAACACGAAAATGTACTCTACGAACTGTTTTTAAAATAGTTATTTTATTTGTATTATATTATTATTATTAAATGTAAATAAATATTGAAGAAAAAATACAAACAATTATGAACGTTTTCGTTTCGTTTCGTAGCCAAATCAATAATTTTATGGGGAACTTTCACAAGGTTTCACTTTGTTGGGAAGAAGAGAGAAGCACAGTTTCAATATTTTATTGTTATATTGACATAATTGTTTCTTCTTAATGGTAAGTTAATAAAAGTATTATATAATTTATTTCAGTATTTTCAAATTATGGTTCTAATCAACAAGTTCTACTTATAACATCCTATAGATTTCGAATATTGACTCGGCATTAACAAACAACAAATAGACAGAAATCGATTAAAATTGATCGATTCGTCTAAACCAAGTGCACACGTCAGATGCACGCAAGTCCTGCTTATATATTGCTATGTAAGATAATTATTGTAAGCAGTGCTTGACTACATTAATTGCACAATATATTGACTATGTTATAATATCTAAATTAAGGAATATAAATTTCTGTTTTAAAAAAATACATAAAATATATAACATGTAAAATAAAAATTACAGGAACAACGTTCGGTTCATAAATTAATTCGGGAATTTCAATATCAAAACTTTTCGTTCCAAGAGAGCTTCGAGAGGAAGACTTTAAAAATTAAACGAAATCAATCTTCAATTTCTTTTCGGGAATCGAATTCCAATTGAATTTACAATCTTTTTTTATCCAATCGATGATTGTTTTCAAATCCTTTTACGAACCTTCATTATTGCCTTTCAGTTGGATGGAGTTTGTAAGAGGATTGGTGTTATCAAGATCTGGCATACTACATAACATAAAAAATAACTGAAATAATAAAGAGTATTTCTTAAGGAGATAATAAGCTAGTTTAGTTCACACAATTAGAGTAGAAGAAAATTGAAATCGAGTGGAGTTATTCGTGAAATTATTATGTTATTACATTACAGAGAAATTGGAATCATCGACGGGTGCCATAATTGGCACAGATGTGAAAGAGGATGGGGATGGGGCTCTAGTATTGTTAGGCACAGGCGGTTCCATGTCTTCGCTGTTAATGCGCAGCACGGGTCCCGGTTTTGCAATACTGAAAAGCCAATACTTTAAGAGCGAACCATCACCAAAAGCATATCCAAGTTTTACCTAGACAATTCCTGCTGCAGCTCAGTCATAGCACTGCTGCATTGCGCGTAGAACCTAGCCTGCGTTTCCACGAATTCTTGCAGACACCTCAAATGTGCCGCATGAGAACTACTAACACCTTCCAGGAGAAGTTTCGTGATCTCCGCCTGCCTATCAAACTCTGATTGCGCAACGCGCAAATCTCTTTCAGCCTAAAAACAAAAATATCTTTCTAATAAGTTACCAATCTATTATTTCTTTGCAATTTCTTTTATTACATACTACTTTTTCAAATTTGAAATATTAATCATTTCACTGAATATAATATAATTTGGGCTAATTAAAAATAATAAATATTTTAAACTTGTTTCTAAGACAAGTCTCCTTGATCATGCAAACACTATAATTAAATTTTTACTTGCAACTAGTTTGTATTTCAAATGCAAACTACAAATACCTGGTCTAAAACTGCTTCGGGAGACAAACCATCTTTCTGTTTGCATTAATAAAAGAATTCCAAGAACATTTATAAACTCTCAGAGTTACAAACTTAATATTAGAACACTCACCACTTGTGTACCCAACATACTCCTAGCTTTTCTGACGCGATTCTTACAAGCATCTAAATCCAATCTGAAATCATTAATTGAGCATTTGCATTTCAATCATTATTTTATTAATACTACCTTTTATTCTCAAGAATACTCTTCTCTTTGCTGATTGTTTTCATTTCTCCCTCAAGGAATTTAGTCAATGGTTGGGTATAGCATAGAGCAGCAGAGCCAATGAAATCCCTTTCAGTTTGTCCCAATTTCTGTTCACATAAACCAACTTTAATTAAAGCATTTCCATATGTAGTGCCTGGACCAAAAACGTTCCCAGCCTCTATCATATCCAAACCCAAATACTCTAGATTGCTTAATCGAGAAGGTCTCTTCTTCTCAATCTTCTGATAAACAAAATCTTCAATGCGATTGCCAGGATTGGGAATTAAGACAGCCTCTGTATTCCTCATCAGCTTCTCCGTCCAAACCTTTGTGGTGTCAGCTCTTTCCCACAAGTTCTCAAAATGGGCATCCAGCTCTGTTTTCTCAGAGGTGCCAAGTTTCTCTTCGGTGAGCTTAAAACAATCAGAATGTAATTAATCATAATCCCATTGTGCAATAAATATAAAGAAAGACAACAAAGGAATCATAACCTTAATGTTGGATTTGATTTACCTGTACGACCCTGCTGATAGCGGCCCCAGCATCCTTAACAATTTTCTTAACGTTGAAATCCATTACAAGAACTTTCGAGTCTGCACTATTTACTCCTGTACACTCTCAAACTGACATTCTATATCGATTACTTCCTTCTCTTATCGTCTGCAGTTGGCAGAAAGTACGGCTTCGTAGATCGATAATGAATCATAAACAATGCGCTGTGTTTATTTTCACGCACATCCGTAAAACGCCTTGAATTACAAATAAATTAAACAAGAGCGAATACTTTTACATAATACAAAGCTGAATTATATATACTATGAACTATTTCATACGTTTCAATTTCTACAAAAAAATGTATCATTTAAGCATAATTTCATTATAAATATAACGTTCTACAACAATGATCTATTTAGAATACTTATCTTTAATTTCAATGTTAACAACAATAAAAATACTTCTTATGATAAAAATGTTATTGTTATAAAAGTAAAGTATGTTAAGAGGAATATAGACATTTGAAATTGAATAAATATTTTTGGAGCGGGACAAAATTCGGCGCCAATTTAAAGTTTCTCAGGATCTGAGCAAAAACTAATATATCAAAAGAACGAGGTGTTTCAATATCAAATTTACACGATTTTTATCATTGCGTTTTGGTTCCTTCGTCTGTTAAAACGATATAAAATGTCTTTGCTTACGGAGAAGATTATAGAAGCCGTTAAATTCCATCCCATATTATATGATGTAGATAACGAAGAATTCAAAAATATTCAAAAGAAGGATGAAATATGGAACGCAATGGGTGTAGAAATGTCGGAAACCGGTAAGTTACTTTAATAAAGGTATAAACTATATTGTTTAAGTTACATAATCACATTTATAATATTCATAACAATTTCTTAATATTAGATATCTTTCTCAGTACTACAACACCTAGTTTTGTATTTTCATTTACGGTTACATAATCGTATTCGTAAATAAAGATAAAAGCACATCTTAGTTCTTGTGCGTATTCTAAATTTTAGCAGTGATTCCAAGTTTTATCTTTTTTTAAAATAATATTCCACGTTTAGATCATTCTATAAAAATATTTCACTCATAAATGTATACTTGTAATTACTAATTTAATATCATTTATGAGTAGGTTAAATTTTTGTTTTAAAGTAACAAATACAGAGAAATTGTGTGGAGGTTTAATGAAGAATAATAAACTAAAGTTGTGGCAATGAATATTTTTTATTTTATTTTAGGAGAAACATTGAAGAAGAAATGGAGGAATATAAAAGACACATATACTAAATACTTAAAAGCAAATAATAAGGACGAAAAAAATCCAAATAAAAATTATAAAAATTGGCAATGGGGACCTATGATGGATTATTTTAAACCATTTCTGGAAATTGTCAAATATGATCTCAATGAAAGCAGTAGCACTCAATCAGTAGATCACCTTGAAACTGTTCCAGACTCAGATGAAGACGAAGAAGACGAAAGTATTGCAGCAACAGAAACATGCCAAAATGTTGAATGTCAAAGACGTCGTGAATACTGCGTTGCTCCAGCACAATCGTCGATGCCATCTACTTCAACTCATATGTTTCGAAATGTGAGGAGCCGCAGACGATTTACCAGATCAACGAAGAAAGCTATGCTCCCAATTGATACCGTAGTTGAATTTCTTCAAAAAAAAGAAAAATTAAATCCTATGGAAATGGTTTTCATGGGATACGCGCAAACCGTAGAGACATTTTCTCCGGAAAGACAAGTTGTAACGAAGGCGAAGATTTCAGAAGTCGTCATGCAACAGGAAATGTTGCATACAGCGGAATTAGTAATATCGAGGAACAGATCTAAAAGAAACGGTAGTTCCGAATCATCTGGATCTCGTCAGAGTAAATCATCGTAAACAATCATTAATGCCTTAATATAAAAGAATTTAAAAAATGTTAATAACGTCATGCTATATTTGTGCATTGAAAATCTTACTTGATAATTTGTGTTAGTTAATGACTGTTTTATATGTTAATATTAGAATTTTTAATTGTTAATTATTTCAACGGAAATATTATGAATTTCGTAATTTCTGAACAATTCTTTTATATATTTATTAGCTTTAAATTAATGTTAATTATTTTAAACTGATTAATTGAGAATGATTCAAATTATGTTTATGTGTAACTGGATTCTTACACGAAACGTACGAAATTTATATTTATGTTTTCTTGACGAATATTTGTCTGTATGAAATATGGCTGTATAACAGTTGCAGATATTACAATTATAAAAAATATATTTTTTATAATTGCAATGCAACTAAAAATTAATATAAATAAATTTTAGACAATACAATTCTCGATTGTTCCAGCTTTGTTGTATTTTTTACCAAATTTTTACTATATTTTATACTAAGTTTGCTTTCCATTAGGTTTGATACAATTGCAATATTTATTTCATTATAAATTTATATATCTAATATTCTAGATTATTAAACAATAAAATTTAACTTTCATATCATTAGCATATATTAAAATAATTATAAATAAACCTGAGGATTTACCTATTCGCGATATAGAAATATTTTCTATAATGAAGCAAAATCAAAATTGTGGACAAAATAACGATATTGACTAAAGTGAATCGTTGGATCAAGTAATCACGTAAATGTCAAAAAGATCTAAATCATCCATCACCAATATTTGTATGTCATGTAATGGTCAAATTTAAGTTATTCAAAAAGGGTTTAGAAGGTATAAAATGTCTTGTAAAAAAAGCCTTCATCACAAAACCAACGCACAGTATGCCAAGGATCAATGCCTGCAATAAAGAATCTAGGACCAGTGCGAAATCAACGACCGTAAGATGATTAGTAGATATTATCCAAATATTTATTTAATCGTAGGTGTCATATAGGTAGCGAGTGTTTCCAGCGCCGAGGGTTTTATACCATTAGCAGCGAGGGACTCGCAATGGGTGGGCATAGAATTCTATAATCCCAACTTCCGATCACCTCTAGACGAGGACGACGATGCTGAGGAATATGAACTCCAAAATCTTGCTGCTGAAGGAATGGACGCTATATTCCATCTATTCCCTGGTTTGAACAAACACGAGAGTTTACTCAAAGAGCACGATTCTTCAAGCACGACAGCCATAACGAAATTGTTGGTTGGACAGAAGGCGGATTTTAGAACAATGAAAAGTTCTAGGAAATTATTGCCCACAGATGTAAATCGAAGTTGATATATATTCTTTATTTATTTTGATTACTGTATTTCAGACGAAACTGGATTCGGTCAGGGAAATGCCTCAGGAAGAAAAAAATAATAGTGAAACCGATATATCAATCGAGTCTCATCGCAAAGGATCTTCAATCACAGGTATGAAGAATATTTGCTTAAGCCTATTAATATTACTTACATTCAGATATGGAAGCGTACGATGAAGATGAGATTGAACCAGTTCGAGCGACGCACGTGAAGAAGCGCAAAAGAAAGTCTGATATTAGGATGCGCGTCCCGGCTATAGAATCCAGCACCGACGGAAGTAGCAGTAGTATCCAGCAGCCGAAGACAATCAGAAAAATCAATGAAGAGCATATGCAATTAACAACAAAACCAAGCATTATGCAGAACATCAGTAGACATTCTTCCACGGCATCAAAACCTAATATCAATAGATAAAAATACATGTTTTAAAAATGAGAAATAAAAATTAAACTACAATTATTTTTTCTTTTATTACAAATGTTAAAGCTACAAACTGCCAAGATATTTATGGACAGGGCACATGTAGACTTATCCCGCGTCCATAAATACCACTTGTGCGTTGTTTAATTCATTCAAAACGAATTCAAATATTTACAGTTCAAGCTTACCATTTTTATAACATAATATGTATATATTTTATCTTAAATTACAACCAAAGTGGCAGACATATCAATTAAATCAATACACACTGCAGCAAAGTATTACAAATACTTGCCGAAAATAAAATTAAACAATCCAATATCTTCTAAATAAACAAAAACAAATTTATAATTTTCAGGAATGTTGCAATTTTACATATATATATGAATATCTATATATATAATTTCAAAAGTAACAATTAAATGTGTTTTACTTTTTTCTTTAAATTTAAATAACATTACATATATATTTTTACTGAAACTGTTTTCAAGATTGCACATTCAAAAGGAAAATTTACTAAGTGCAAATAGTATTTATAGGAAGGGGGTCTTATTAATTAAGCGTTGGCAATTCAAATTACACTAAACGTGCTTTGATTTCCAATTTCGAAGGTATTTGCAGATAGTAAATTTGTATTACCAGCATTGCAATACGTCGACGAGACACGACCAAATTATTTTGAAAGTAAATTCCGTGCACACAACACTAACTGAAAATAACAAAAGGAAAATATCCCGGGTCTTGCATCGACTACAAAATATTACACAGTTATTATTAGTATAACAGTAACTAATATCTATCAATATATTTCTTTAATTAATTTATTTATAGTCAGTCGCATTTTAAGTACTCTTTACTCGACTAATTTATATATTGATTGCATCCATATATAATATAATTCTTTATTCTGTCAAATATATATATATATCACATTCAAAGAGAATGTTCCTAAAATTTGTATAGCATTTTATATAAAATTACATTAATGCATTCAAAATGTATTTACAATATTTTATAAATTTCATTTTTCATTCATCCATTATTTACGTAATAAACGAAATCAATTTCTTTACATCGGAAGGTACATTATTAGCAAGTCACTTAATTTGGGATTCATCTAATTTGACCAACATTAAGATCAACGGTCACGAATAAATGGCAAATATCTAAATGTAATAGAGTAAAACAAAGAGAAATAGATAGTATATAAAGTGTTCAATATAATCATTTTAAAATAATAATAAAAAAAAGGATAATAATTATAAACGAATTAACGTTCTGAACACATTTTTTAGTTATTGGCTGCTTTAGATTATTGCTTTGGAAAACAACGAAATTAATAATATCATCAGTTTTCTTTTTAGCTGCAACGATGAGTATAAAAATTATATAAACGAAAATATGAACAAACGAAAAATAATTATTGTTTTCTACCGTTTCCTCGGCCAGAACGTTTTTAGGATTCTCACTATTGGTGTTGGCAGCGCAAAGTCGAAGTCCTTTTGAAGTAGATGTCATTGGGATTTCATGCTCACTAATTTTCTACTTCGGGCTCGGACTTCTTGTCTCGTGTTTGTATATTCAAACCAAAGCACATTCGGTATCAGTGTCGTATCTCTTAACAAAAGAAACTCCGATATTTTCCTGAAACCAAAACACAATTGTATCATAATTATAAATTATATAACTTTGATATTTTCATTATAATAGATTGATAATAGATTGAAATTAAGTCAAATTGTAAATAATCAAATTTTATTATAATTTTTAAACAATTTCAAATTACTGAATTTCAAAATAATAGTAAACATGTAGTCAACATACAGTAGCAAAGATATCTGCTTTTCCTTCAATATAAGTCGTGCACATAAGCTAAGTCCATATGTTTATGTATTTACAATAAATAAGTAACTGAATGTATTCGCGGGCCGTGTAAAATTATCGAAAGGGCCGGATGCATCCCGCGAGCCACAGACTTGAGTTTTAAACCATTAACTTATTGATTTAATTAAACATTCACTTTTATTTATAGAAATGCTTGTAATCTACGAATAAATTTACTCATTGTTCTTACTGAATAAATTGTTTACAAGAATAACTGCCAATAAAGTTACAATATTCATAAGGTGGCTTTGTCTCTTGTTTTATAAATAACTTTAACATTTTCAGACTTAAGTATTTAATTACTTTTCGATCTTAAACCAGCTTAACTTTTTATATATTTTAAACAGAACAACACAAAATGAGAAATATAATTTAATTTAAAAAAAAATAATATTAAATAATTATATTAGGAAAATAAACAAAATACAGTTTAATATTTTAACAATTTTTATATACTTATGTATATCATCATTAATAAATTAATCATTTTTCTGTTTAGATACAATACAGAAATAACTGATATTTCATTATAAAATTCAATACTTAATCAAAATTCCTCAAGCCAAGAAAATAAACATATTTGTAAAAAAATACCTTTATTAGAAAAAAAGGTTATACAAAAGAAATGATAATATGCTAGATTCCAAATGTGATCTGAATTGTATATATTAATAATATAATAGAACAAAATTTATAAAAATCTAAATATAATCTTTACATATACAATGAATGATCGCTTTCAGTATAAGTGGAACCAGGACTACTTGAGAATAAACAACCAAATGTTTGAAACATATATGACATAGATAAAAGTCTTCCAGGTAAATTATAAATGATCCAAGGTTTATGGTCATCATCATCATTATCTATAGTGTTGATCTGCCATGTTTTCACTACTTGATCCATGCTGTAGCTAGTTAGCACTTCATCATTGCCGCCCCAACACAAGTGAGTGATAATCTCGTTGCCAGCTTTAATCTCAAGATATTGTTTTCCAGCAACCAAATCCCATATTCTAATAACTTTATCGACTCCTCCCGTCGCCAAATATTTTCCACTAGGACTGAACTGCGACGTGTAAACGGTTCCCCTCGAATTCAGAAACAATCTCACAGGAGTTGGATCATTTATAGTCCACATTCTGATATTTCTGTCCGCCGAACCGCTGGCAAAGTACATTGAATTCGGATGGAAACACAGGGACGTTATTTCTTGTGTGTGCGCTGCATACAACCTTAAAGTTTCTGCAGTTTCTGGTGACCATAATCTTACTGAACTGTCATAAGAACCAGTCAAAATGTAACAGCCATTGGGGCTAGCAGCAACTTTGTAGACAGGATAATCATGTCCCTTGAAAGTATTAACCAAACTGAATGTCTTCAAATCAAACATCTTCATTGTCTTATCATTGGATGCAGATAGTAGCAACCTACTATGTCTCATGTATGAGAAGTCATAAACAATATCACCATGTTCATTAAATACAATATCACCAATACTGTCACTAAACTCTACCCTCTTCAAAGGCTGTATGGAACTAACAACAATTTTTGAATCATAATTGTAAACATAAAATTCATGCTGCCTATCCATTAATCCACTATTTATATCATTTTTGGAATTACCCAATTGTAATTTAAAAATACTTTTTGGTCTCTTATCAAGTGCAAGAATAGCATCATTGAGTGTCTTCAATAGTTCATGTTTGGATGAATTGTGAGGAGCATATCCATTCATATATTCTTTATGTTCCATGTCAACACTTTCACCTTCTTCAATCTCTTCTATGTTAATTTGAAACCAAGTTTGGAGTATTTGAATCAAGACCACATGTGAATTCTCTGATAGATATTTTTTCAATAACTCTGAAGATTTTGGAGAAAGATTCACATAATATCGGTGACTTCTGAACAGCTTCATTAAATTCACAGCATCCAATGAATCTGAATTGACAGCATTTATCAGTGATTTAATTGTATAATCACATTTAAATTTCTCAATTGTTGGAAGATGTAGTTTAAAGAAGTTTATTGGCACATCCTTATCCTTATGTGTTTTATGGTATAGCTCTATATATAAATGGCAATATAAAGGTGCAACTATGCTGTCCAAATCTTGATATTCCTTGGATTTGCTATGGATTTCTTTCAACCATGCAATGAACTTTGAAAAACTATGGTCAATAATTACTGGATCACTGTTATAACAAGTGTATGCAATTGAATTTGCTCTACCCACTTCACTGTCCACTAACATTAACAATTTCATTTGATTCTCACTGATTTCCTTTGGTTTTATATTCTCTGGATAATTTCGTTTCTGCAGATAAGTGGAGACAATCTGAGAAATTTGATCATTTTTTGATTTTTTTACTTTATCTCTTCGAGATTCTTCCATTACAAAAATGAAATATTATTTACAAAATCAAAACAAATATGACTGACATATTTAAGTGTGGTTATGGTATTCGACTGCAGCGCCAACTGATCTGAACTTAGTGGATTAGAAGATTTAGTAGGCAGGGTTGTATTCAATCCTATTTAAATATTTTTTGAAGCTTTAAAAACTTGATCCATCATACTTATGATTAATACTAAAAATATATTTAAATTAATGTGTTAATAATATGTAATTATTTTTGTTATTAAATAATTTATAATAAATACTTAGTATACATTAAACGATTAAAATGTTACGTATTTGTATATGTAAAATTTTCGATATCGTTATAATGTGTTATTTTCTATATTAACGCGTAATTTAAATACACACATAATTCAATGATTGATAATATCACCATAATCATAATATATAATCATGGCACAAATATGTATATATTGCGGTATAAATAATCTTATTTTTACTATTTATAGTTATGCAACCAAATAAACTATATAATAGTGAGATTCAATTTGATTAATGATTGGATTAATTAAAATATAACTTACCAAGAGACGACCATTGGGAATAACGGAGTGAATAACATATATGTTAATGTGAACCAGACAGTAGCAAACAGGAATCCTACAAAGGCACCGCAAAGTACCTGTGCCACAGTATGGTACTGCAAGTAAATCCGGCTAATGCACACAATGACTGCCATGAGTACAGAAGATGAAATTATTAATAATTTGGACATGTTCTCGATTATTGTATTGTTATTCATGTGATGTAACCTGTAATGAATAATTAATGAATACAGAGAAATGTGGTGGAAACAAAGGATTTACCTTATAAATACAAAATAAATGACATAGGTTGTAAAGAACCACACAAATTGTGAATGGGATGAAGGCATGCCATATTCATTATAATCTCCAGACCTTGTCATCGGCCTAGCACTTTGTATTGTGTTTTTTAAAATGGAATTGACCAGCTCACTAAATATTGTTCCAATGAAGAATGTTATCTAAAATCAGAGTTGTACAACATCAAACCAATAACATAACCAACTGTGTGCAAACTTACAGTGTGCAGATCTCTCCTAAAGAGTATAAGTGTTACAAATCCAGCAAGAATTCCAAAAGGAGTTAAGCTGGTCAAAGCAAGGAATTTGCCAATCCAGTCACCTGTAATACAAAGTTCATTGGTACATGAACAAATTATGTGTTATTAAATTGCATCAATGATTCTTCTGATCTACCTTTTGGATATTCAACTAGCGTTAACGACAATGGAACCCAATGAGTTCTGTCATTTTGCTCCAATGTTTTGGGAAAATAATGAGTATCAGCACCAGACGTGTCCATCTTTCATTTTCCAACTCTTGACTAGCGCAGCTCAAAACCACCGAATGGAACACTGCACTTGACACGGCTGAATATAAACACCGTGAAGTCGTTTCATAAACGCGTCTACTGTTATGAGTGTTGCCAACAAATCAACTAATAAATATCCTTCATTAATTAACACCTTAATTAATTCAGCTTCATATTAATAAAATACTTAATTAATTTTAAGTTGTACATTTATAACTTAACTGGATTTAAGATCTATCTTTCTTTTATTTAGAAATTAATACAAAATAAATTTAAAAGATAATTTAATAATTGAAATTACTAATACAGTTTGAAAAACCATACTCTGAATTAATTATTTTACCTTTTCCAAGATATTTAACAAAATTTGCTATCAAAACTTTTCAAATTGTCTTTGTTTGTATTTTATTATCGTTTGCTTTTTGATGTGCATGACTACTTATTTATTAAATTCCGCACAATCATATCATTATTTGTGTAATACTATTTCAATAATTATTTACAATTTACAGTCACAAATAAATGAACTTTTTTCATATAAAGTAACATAATTATTCGTTACAATGTCCAAGAAGAAATAGGACGAGGTTTTTCTTGAATATAAACAAGCATTAATGAGCGTATATTATTTTCTGCGTATGTTTAAAACCAGTTCTGTAAATGATCTGAACTTTGAAATTGTGAGTATGCATTTCTATGTCTTACTAAAATTCATACAATTTATAAATGTATAATAATATTTATTGTATTGCCTAGTTATTAAAACTTATATTATAAATATTCGATATTTAGATATTTAATTTACTTACAATTTACTGTGATTCAAAAATTATAAATAGTTTATCAACTACATTTGACTGCTACGTGCAAAGTTTTTCAAATATTATTGTGTAAAACTTATTTATGTTTATTTTACGTTTGATACGATTTTATTTTATAACTTATTTAGTATTAAAAAATATAAATAACTTAGCTGAGGCAAACTTGTCTTAAGTGAACAATGGATTTGGTGCTCTAAATTGACGAAAAATTATTATACTACTACATTATTGATAATTGTAGATGTATTAATAAATAAGTTAATATTTATAGTTTAATTTAGGTAGTTACATAAACTATTAAATCTAAACTGTAGATTATATTGACTGATTTAGACTTAATCCAATTAACTTACTATATAACTTATCTCAAAAGTAAACAACCGTTAAAATAATCAAATTTGTGTGCCAAACAAGTGTGTACTGGTTTGTTGCTTTAAGATTAACATAAATATTTATATAATTGCATGAGCTGATCTGATTTTATTTGTCACATCGGGTCAGCGTAATTCTGTATACATATTTGCTTTTGAACATTCAAAATTAAATGAAATAAATTTATTTTTCCACTCATCTCACTAATGACAATGACAATAATAAATGAACGGTAATGGATGAGATAATACAGCTATTATCTTATAGCAAGTTCACATATCAATCTTTCAATGAAACGTGGGAGCAAACAGATTATATTTTACTGAAAATTATTCAAACTTTGTTCCTGAAACATTTTATATTTATGAATTATAGTAATAATATATAAAATAAATATAAAATTATAACGTCAATAACCAAGTTTTTTAGAATTATATATTTTTTGTAATAATACTATTTTATATAATTATCATTCATAATTAGTGAATAGGACAAGAAATTACATCGTTAAGTTAAACTTAGTATGTTTTTCACAAAAAAATAAAATCTTTTCGGACAAAGTAAAATTTTATTAAATAAACAGTTAACTCTCTTCATTACTAACATTTCTCTCTCTTCATAGACTTTATTATATCGAAGCTTTATAACTTGTTTTAATAATATTTATATCAAATTATAAAAGACATATTTATTCTGTAGTCATAATTGAAATATGTACTAAGCTTTATAACTTTATAACATTATGGCTGTATTATATCTATTAATAATATTTATATCAAATTATAAAAGACATATTTTTATGTAGTCACAATTGAAATATGTACTAATTAGTACAGTACTTCACTTTGATAATATAGTAATGAAACGTTATTTGTTCCTTAATTTTTGTTGATATGACGCAAGCTGTACATGTACGTCATTCGCAAAATTGATGAAAATAGTACGGTTGTTTGTTGTAATTTATATATTTGTATCATTATTACAGCTAAAGAAACATTTATTTTATTTAGTTATTTAGAAATTAGAATTGGTTTAAATTTTAATATATACATATTGGCTAATTTTCATTGACTTTTGCAAATTATTTAATCATTTTTTTTAAATGAATTTTAACTTGGTAAAAGAATGAGGTCTTGCAATACGAGTATTATATAAACGTTTTGTCATACTCACTTTGATAAACCAGTGATTTGGAAACCAACTTCGCAAACCAAATTATCACTGTATATATAAATATATTAAAAAAGTATATTAAATACTATTTAATTATATCATTTACATAATATTTTATATTATACACTTGAAATATTGTTTGAAATTATCAATCATATTTTTTGTACATTTTAAATTCTATTTTAATTTAAAATAAGTTATCGCATTGACAGTTACTACTTGATTTAGTACATCTAGTTTGATTGATAAGCAGTTTTGAAGTATAGATATCTACATTAGTGATTTGTGACTACTAGACTAGAATATTTGGTTAATTTGTTATGTTTAAATATAATACATTTTTTCTATTTATATACAAGTAAAAAATGTATACTTTAAAATAAATTGTTTATAAATTTTATAATAATAATAATATTTATTGGCCAGATATACAAAACAAAATTGCAATAATAATAATTAGGAAAAATAAAAAAGAAAACACAACCAAAGGGCTACCGACCGTAGTCTTTCCGCCCGTGAATATTACAATATTAATATACCATAAATATACATAAACAAATTAACTAACATAATTAACTCAAAAGATATTTTTAGAATGGGAAAAAAAGAACAGCAGCCAGTTGTATACAAAAGAAAGGATCTTATAAGGATAGAAGGAATTCGAAAAGGGTTTGTACAGGATATTCAAATTTGGAGAGGATAGTCGAGTGTCTAGGGATGCAGAATTTTGAGAGAGAAGACAGATTTGATTCTTTGGAAACTAATCTAAGGGATAGGGATTGATATCTGTCGAGGAGAGGAACAATTTTGGTTTTTATGTAGAGAAGATCATTTGGAGGGTTGTGGAGTGGGTTAATAAATTTTAAAATATTGCAAATAAGCCATGAATATATAAAAGTATAGTCATTTACTAAAATAATCATTTGTAAAAATTGTAAATTAATAAATTGTAAAATATAAAAAGATAGTAGAAATGAACTAATGTAAATGAGTTTATTTAAATTTCTATGAAAATGTATTTAATTTATTTATTTATTCCTGATTGTTAAACACAATAAGTTATTACACAAAATATGTAAATGCGTTTGACGTATTCTTGTTTTTCTTAATGTTTTACGTTAGTTATTATATGTTAAATAACTTTGAACATGTTGTTGAAATATTTTCTTCACAATTATTCTAGATAATACGAAATTTTCACATACGTCTTAGCTCTTTCGACATGCGTACATCAGTAATAAACAGATGGAAAATAGATCTATAAATAAAACATTAACAACAATTATATATTTCTTTCATCACAAAGACTAAACATTTAATTTCTTAATAAAATACATGATCAAAAATACAAAAGTTTAATCCTTTCTTGAAGAGAAGAGCCATTTTTATGATTATTTACTTTAAAACAAATCTTTAAACAAAAAGTAGACTGATAGTTTTGAGTTGCAATTGTTAATACAAAGAGCCGCATGCGGCTCTTGACTCACCTAGTACAAATCCATTGTAAATTTAAATCGATAAGGAATTAAGTTATTTGAAATGACTCAACATATTTTTTGCAGTGATTTATTAAATTCAGTAGTACATGTAATTAAATAATATCAGTAATAACGATTCCGATAAGACAAAATATTTCTGATTACGCAATTAAAAATGCAATAATTTTCGTACGAAAAAAAATATACAAGGTAATTTATTAATTTATTCAGAACAATTCTATTGTAAAAAGAATACAATAATAAAATTGTTGAAAATTACTTGGATAATTGAATTAAAAGTTATAATTATAACTTATTAAAATCCAAATGTTTTCAATGCCATCATGTATGTTTTTTATGACATGAATTTGTCCTCATTTATTAATCTCTGTTTTGACTATTTAAATTTTGTTTAACTAAATTACTATTTCATTTAGTTATTTATAAAAATAATTACTTTATATATGCAATTCACTTATTTATTACTCAATACTCATAATAATAACAATATTTATTATAACAGTTACACTAATTAATTTTAAAATATTAATAGTTATTGACCATTAATTCTTATTGTTGGGCATGTGTCTTTGTCTAGTGTGAATGTGATATGTACAGATTTCAGTTCGTTAACTGATATTCTCGCCTTTTTCAGACATTTTTGTAATTTGTCTAAATGTTCCTGAAGATAATCAGATGCTACAGCCGGATTCTCATCTGATGCTAGGATTGCTGTATCACCAGCGAATGTTGCAATCTTGTTGCTTAAAATGTTTAAGTCTCTGTCGATGACTAGTTGTGATGTTAGATAGTTTGGGAGGATTTCCAGTCGTTGATGGTAGTTTGTGCTGGATTTTCTGATATCTTATTTTTCTAAGTTCATGGAATACCATAGTGCATTTACGATCAGACTCAATGTCTTCGATAATTATATAGGAGGATCCCTAAAGCTATATACCATACGTTTATATTGATCTTAGGATGGCTTTATATATTTATACCTTATTATATATAGATATTTCAGAGTTTTTGTTCAATAGCTAATACATCTTTCTAAATTGCAATGCCAATTGCATCTTGGTCTTTAGGAGGTTCTTCCA
This sequence comes from Nicrophorus investigator, assembly GCA_963457615.1. Classification (NCBI taxonomy): domain Eukaryota; kingdom Metazoa; phylum Arthropoda; class Insecta; order Coleoptera; family Silphidae; genus Nicrophorus; species Nicrophorus investigator. The sequence goes on from OY735140.1 coordinate 27,578,607, forward strand.
GGTCGAGCAAAGATTTTGGATCCTATAGCTTGTAGCAGAAGAGTATTGTCCAGGAAACTGATGTAAAGATGTTTTTTTTTTTAAATTATTTTTTAAAGCAATCTATCTACAAAGAAAACAGATAATAGGCTTTAATTTTGGCAATAATGAACTAAAAAAAATAAAATAAATATGTATATTGGAGATTGGTCCAGCGACCAAACTCCACTGATAACTTAACAGAGGATACAAAAAATAATACAAATAAAAACATCACAACTCACACATCACAAAAGCGTTTTGGGAGATCGTGTGGCTTGAAGCGTTTCAGTCTTCGTCGATGTGTTTCAGTAATTGAAAGCTCAGTGGCGTGTTGGTTTGGATGGTCCTCTAGCCGATGTAGATATTTTGTGCTGTTTCTTGGTTTCATTGGCTTTGATTCTCCACTTTTTGAACCAGTGGGCGATGTAATTTATACTTCTTTGGAGCGTCTATGAAGTTATCGTTGGATTTTCATCGGTTGCCATAACTACAGTGTCATCAGCAAATGTGGCCACAGTGACGTGCTGAGTAGTTGGAAGGTCAGCCGTGAATATTTGGTACAACAAGGGTCCAGAGTAAAGATGTGGATTTAATTTAATTTGACTTTATTCCCCACCTTTTCATTCAGTATTATCTAGGCTGTAGCAAGTTTGAATCATGTTCTGGGTCTGCGACGGTTGGAAGAATTGTTGTGATATCTGTAAAAGTAGCTACAGTGTTGTTATTAAGTCTGCTATAAAAATCAGGTACATCGGATAATATTAGTCTCGATGATGTAATTTCATCTTTTATTTTCACCTTCCCATCATAGTAAACGTTTGGGAGGAACATTTTTTATATTTATAGATCAAATTCCTCATTCAACACTCTGTTGATAGCTTGAAAGATGTGATGTAAAGAAAAGCTACGGTATAGATTTTTTCCTCTAAGCTCCAGTCGATTCTCGTAATAAATTGGTGTGTTGATATGACGTTGTTTTCTACTAGAAAAGACCTCAGTCTACATAGCAGCAGCTTTTAAATAGCCTAAACATAATCGGCTATAAGAGGAAGTTATTTCCGCTGGTTTTTTGGGATTTGTAATAATTATGATATTCCACTAGTCCGGAAAATACCAAACTCATAACATAGCATTAAATATGAGGGACAGCATTTTAATACCTAATTGTCGGCCTCTAATTCTCCGAAGCTTCTGTCTTCCTAGGTTTAAAACCTGGATCGTATCTTCAACCTTCCTCAGCCTGAAACGAGCTATAAAGAAAACATTTATAATAAAGTAAAGTTACAAATGAAAAAAGTATAAATTCCAAAATTTATTATTTTACGTTTGTTACGTTTTTGTTTCAGATTTATTTATTTATTTATTTATGACAATTTTCTTAAATTATATATTTTTATTTAATTAAACATCAAGTTATACTGTTCTCTGCCTTTTCAAGAAAACTCATGATTCACATATTATATTTGAAAGAACTTAGAAGTTTTATTAATTAGTATAATTGTACTACAAATTATTTTGGAATAATAGCTGTATGTATTTTGAATGGCTTCATCCTTTGTATCATGATTCAACAAAATTTTAATTTCAGTTAATTTAAATCAAGAAATTATACGAAATTATTTTAAACGCAACTCTGAAGATTTATTGTATTGCTATTAAGAACACAATAAAAATGTCATCAATAACAACATTTTTCAATTATTTAATTACAAATATAACTATAGAAGAAACATCTTAGTCATTCATACTAGAGGTGCAATTCCATCATTAAATATTATCATATTTAATTTTTAGTTTAATTTTTTTCAAAAATGATATTTGATTGTGAACACAATAAGGATAACTTCTGAATAATAAGAAGCACGCAAAATGATGACGCTTGTGAGTTTTATTTTAATATTATGAAATATTTTTAAACTAACGCAAAGAATGATTATTTAGCAATTTTGAATTAAGAGCTCCATAGAAAAAAAAAATAGTTATTTTTAATAATATTAATAAAACGATAATATTATAAAATGTTTGTCAAAATTCGTGGAACATATACACTAATATCCTTGAAAGTGTAACATTGTTGGATACTTTAAAATTTAAATTATTGTGTTTTGTATTATATTACTAATAAGATTGGAGTATACTCTGGAATATATTAGCAATTAACTTACCATAATATGTCGCATAGTTCCGGGTTTGCTATTTGAAAAACTTAAAAACAAACTAAATTTTAACTTACAAAACAAAATAAATTTGATAAGCACTTGCTGCGAATTGTAATATTTCAGTATATGTTTGTATTTTAATAATTAATGTAATTAATACTTTAATTTTTATTTCAATCTTGACTAATTTTACTGTAATTTACTACAATTAAAGTAAATTATAGTAAAATTAGTCAAGATTGAAATAAAAATTAAAGTTTTATCATCACAAGAAAGTCATAATTAGCCGAACAATTGGACTCCTATTTTTTCAATGATCAAAGATCTGTGCTAGAATATAAACTTTAGAAGATAACTTCAATGTTATTTTCTATTCACAAAACGTAAACAAATATTTTTTACAAGAAGAAATTGCTAAGAAATACTCTTAATTATCAACATCAATCTGGTTAAGAAGAACTAAGTAATGTTCACAAGAATTACTACCACCATCTGGAATTCCTAATTTCCTAATTTTAAAGATTTAAACTTCAGGATATATCAAACCGATTTGCTGATATCTAAACTATAAGACTTTACTTGAAACTTTACTTGTAACACCACGTGAAAGTTGGTTAATGATCCAAATCTTCAACGCAATGTCCAGTTATCATATTCCAAGTTATTATGTAACTAAATTTGTTAAGATAAACTTGTTTTTAAGAAATTATTTATAATCTTTTTGAAAATACATAATCAAAAATAAATAAAATATTATATATCTCATATAGTACAAATTTACTAAAATAAACTAAATTGTAATTGAAAGAAGTTTCATTTTGTCCGGCTATGTGTTTCATTTTGTCCGGCTTCAAACAGTCGGAATTAATATTTTGTACTCCGATATTGAAAATATTTTTATTACAACTAATATATAATACAACCTTGCTTTTTGGAGCATAAATTGCGCGTTTATACTCGATATTTTAGTGTAATTATCATTTTACAAGAATTAATTATTTCAGTCGTAATTGTTAAAGTCAAGTTGTTTGCTTATTCAAAGTTTTACGTAAAAGCAGAACAGCAATTTCATAGTAATAAAACAATAATATTATTGTCGTGAATGCGTCAAATTGCAAATAGAATTCGATGATATTCGCGTCTTCGAAAGTGTGGCGCGATTTCTGATGCTTTCAAACAAAATAAGGAGCTGTTGATAAAGAGTAAATTCGTGCTCGATTTCGTCAGCGAACGGCGATATCTTAGCTTATATAAAAGCAAACGAACACTCTACCCACTAATTTAATATTGACTCAGACGCCGCTGAAATAACAAGTGCACCAAATATATACTCTATTTGCCGAGTGAAAATAGCCGCGATGGTGGACACCCCAAGGATAATCAACGCATTTTTATCAGTGATAAAATACAAAGGCCAAGTGAAATTATCGAAAGTAGCGCCTGGCGAAAGGATAATCACGCTGGAAGAAGTCTCCTGGCACGATAAACACAATGATTGTTGGGTTGTCATTTACGATAGGATCTACGATATCACTGATTTTCTGAATGAGGTAATTAATAAATTCAAATCTATTAAATTTAATAAATTTCGCTTTTTTTTTTGGAATGACGAAGTTTTGGGTCAGAGATCAAATTAGATATAAAAAGTTTTCTTTAATTTTTAATCTTATCAATATACAAAAAAAACTAGAATTATGATAGTAAAAGTGTGAACTCTTTTATAGCATCCAGGTGGAAGCGACATCCTTTTGGAGTATGCCGGAAGGGATGCCTCCGTTGCCTTCAGAGGATCAGGACATAGTGCTCAAGCTATTACATCTCTTGAGCAATATCTAATTGGGGAACTTCCGATGGCCGAGAGGATCTTCAGGAAGCCAAATGGTTATCTTTTGAGTGATATTCCTGCTTAGACTACATCAATTTAATCCTTCGAATGTTCCTAAATCAATACTTAACTATTTGTTCTCCCAGTATTTTAAGTTCGTTATTTTTCATTATTTACTTTTAATGTGTTTTAATCATATGAACTTTTCGTTTTATTTATGATCATATATATATTATTTTATTTATAACGCAACAGTATTATTGCGAATCATTATTAATGTTAACTTATTATTTCATAAATTAAATCAATGCATGTATGTTAATATATGTATATCCTTAATTGCAGGATGAATTCCAAAAAAATATTAAATATAATTAATATTATTACGTCTTTCTCTTTCCATTTAACCTAATTTTTTATTATATATGTTTAAAAATAATCCAAGTTATTATGTAATAAAATTTGTTAAGATAAACTTGTTTTTAAGAAATTCTTTATAATCTTTTTGAAAAAATATAATCAGTTTTTACATAATTAGTTTCAGATATGTTTTAGAATATATTAGATTATTGAAAAGCTCGTCTTTAAAAAATGTACATTTATGCAAACAAAAGTAATAATAGTATTTATAAAAACAGCAAAAAAATAAACGTATTTATATAATCATAATACAAAAAAGTTATAATCTATCGATTTAATAATAATGAACAAAATATATTGTATAAAGGTTTATTGACCGCAGTTTTTTCAAAAATAATTTTAGTTTTGTATGTACGTGCTATCACAAATTCGTACATACATATTTTATTTAGCGATTTAATTTTACATAAAAATAATCTACATAATTATATACAGTGATATGCATGTCAATTCCTTTCAACTTAGTTATGTGTAGTTATATTTAGTTACATAAAAATATTAATAATATATTTGAAAAATTAAAATCTAGGGGATTTTTATTTATGCAATCGGATTTGTATTCTAAGCAAAATTATTCATCTAGATCTTTTATACATCGATAAGCTCTGACGTGACAACCTATAAAATCTATGTCATTTCATCACATTTATAGCAGGATTTATCATTTAGAATCCGATAGTTATACCAGTATTAGTTGAATGATAATTGTGGTTACATAAAAAGTTTATTGTACGATTAAGGATGCTTAATATAACTTCGATTAATTTAATATTCATGCTTATAAAATTGCTGTATGATAATAATTTTGTCTTTTTTTTAATATACCATAATTTTCAATACAGCCGCATCCCGAAGTAAATTTACCGCAATTATACTTAAATTGTATTTATAAAGGAATTAAATAAAATGATTACCAGATTTAATAAATTGTTTGCCAAAGTTGCGTTTGTTGTGATCACTTGAAGCGACAGTTTAAGTTATTGTTTGATTATTCAGTGATAGTAGGAGTTCAGTTTTAGTGGGAAATTGTATTCTTGAGGACACTTAAGTTCTTGCTTTTTTTAATCTTTTGCAGTTGAATATAATGTGCAACATCGATCACCACAGGAGTGAAGATCTGTGTTTGTCCATCGAATGGTGCATAGTTCATTGGGGTAAATGTATTTCCTGATTTTAGCCTACATATGTTCACTATATCTCTTTTTTTCATATCTATATTCGCAAAAGTTATGTGCACTATTGCTTATTTTTTGGTAATATTTCCCTTTATTGTAGAAAATCAAGGTCAAAATTCTGTTGCCATTTCTCTATTGACTCAATTTTTATAGTATGGTGGAAGTTGGTAGATGGTTTTGTTGTTGATGTCCAGTGTTGGATGCTTAATCTGCCTTCAATTCCGTGTATAAATCAAATAAGTAACTAACTAATTTATTGATAAACTACAAGTAGTTGGTAAAGTTCTATAGTTAGTATGCGAAGCTCATAGTATTAGCAACTAAGTGATTGCGTATTTTAAACAAGAAGGAAAATTCAAAATTGTTGGTTAAAAATATAACTTTATTCAATTAGGTATTGTTTGTTTTGGCAATGACCTTTTGCCATTTTTCAGGAAGTGTCATAATGCCATGTTCATAAAACTTCTGATTTTTTCTTTGGTAACATATATCTCCTGATAAATCTCCTTAGTAGTCTGGTAAAAATATTCAGAGTTTGGTGTTGTATTTTATCCAAAATGGGATTAACGCCATGACAAATGTAAGTTGGAAAATTCAACCCGCCAGCTGTTTACAGAACGTGCATTCCGGCGAATTCAGTTGAGACATCTTCTTAATCTGTAATATTCATACTAGAAAATGCAATTCATTTTGTTTTACGTACTTATTGAATAATTAGTAATTTTGTAATTACTGATAACCAATAATATTCCGTTTTATCTATAGGAAGTTCCTTACATCAGAAAAGTATCGACTAATAATAATATTTAAAACATTATGACATTTGACCTCTATTAAATTTCGTAAGTGGAATGCAATTGCATAACAAATTTTTAATGATATAATCCAATAATAGCCATTAGTAAAGTTAATTAATGTAACATTAACCATACAATTTACACACAAATTGTTGATAGTTTAAGTGATAACTGGAATTCCTACATATAGATGTTTCCATGCATTTTTTATTCAGTTAATTATAAGAGAATTTATAGTTCAAGTAATCAAATTGACCTTTGTGAATTATCAGATTTTAAAATTTATATAACATAAAAACAATTAATATTATTGTAACGTTTATATATTACAATTCAACCATAAACGTTTTTATAAATATTATATAAACGCTTATTGCTTATTTTGTCTTATACTTTGTAACTAATGACTCCTTTTAAGATTTTTCTAGGAGAAAAATCTCGGGAAATTTTCTGATTTTAATTTTATATTAATAATAAGAATGCTATAAAATATACTAAAATATGCAACAGATAACTGAATATTATGTGGTAATTTTGCTGACTTTTTTAAAACTTATTTAAAATATCATCTTTTTTTTGTAATTTGCATAATATCAGTCACAATTTAGCTATATTTCATGATTGGTGTAGGTGATCGTACCTTTACTAGCTGTAGTCTCTGCAAAACCGAAGATCCCGAAATCCAAGAAAACCCTTGACAGCTGATTTGTACGATGAGTGACCCATCAACACTATCGGTCTCATCTTCTGCATCGTAATATGCCTCATTATTAGATTCCAGGTTTCTGGAGCGCTGTTCAAACCGGGGTCTCAAAATATCAAAGGTTTAATATAAAATTTTTGCATTCTCGGGAAATCTCGGGATTTCACAACCTGATTTCTGACAACCGCACACATTATTAGCCACTAAATTTATTGTAAGTCAATCAACTTCAAAGTAATCAATAGTTGATATTATTTTAGAAATAAGTACACTAAATTTGGTAAATACAAACTCAAACCCAAATTATATTATAAATATTTTCCTTGAATTTAAATTTAAATACTGTTAAGTTTTCTTAATTTGTAAATCTTAATTGAATCTTCTAAAGTATTCTATATTATAAAAGAAATAGTAAATTGTTATATCTAAAATAATCAATAATATTAATATTTTGAAAGTTTTGTATGAGACATTTAGATATTATTCTTTTTTTTTATTTATAGGAAACTTGATTATTTACAATTATTGATAAATACGCAAATCTGATGCAATCAGAATTAATTTTGCTATATAAATAGAGATTTCAATGCGAGATAATTTATGTTGAACTAGACAAGATTTATATTTTTGTTACAGTTTTTTTATTAGTACATATTTTAATTAAATAAATGTAAATTATATAAAACGGTATTTCTATAATATGGTTTCGAGAATTAAATAGTTCAAAAAAAAAGTTCAAAATGTTATCATAAGAATCTTAAAGGTAAATATTTAGGCGAACATTTGATGATCTATTTCTAAAAGCAGATTTTCCACAAAGAATCCTAGTTAAAAATAAGGATTAAAAATAACACTTTTTTTACAAAGAGTTATATGTTATCCTAAAGGATTCAGTTCTTAATGGTATAACACGCCTGGGGGTGTCGGTCATGTAATATTAAAATCTTCAACTTCGAACTGGGTGTGAGTTTACGACGTGCAAAAATCCTGGACGCCAATTTATTTTGTTGAGTTAGATGAATGCATTTCTTCGGGTCTCTTCAAGAACCCACCAATTCTTTGGCAACAAATTCCAAACTTTTCCTCTCGCTTTCTTCCAAACCTAGCAACACTTCTAGACTTGCGCTATCTTTAAGAACCCAACCGTTTTATTCCTTCGCTAACTCACGACACTATATCATTTTTTTGTTTCCTTAACATCAGTTCTACGGTTGTAATGGTGCAATGGTTAATTTAACTGCTCGATAAAAAATCATATTTGATTTAAAATTACGCTTGAACCTTAAGACAGGCTACAATATTTCTTATTCAAGAACCCAACCAAAACACAAAACATAAATACTCATTCTCTCATCACTAAACTACTAAACTTATCGGGACCAAAGACTATTGCAGCAATCTTACACGAATTTAGTTTCAAGCAGAACCTGTGAATTGCTCTTAAGTCGTCATTGATCTTAGGTTCGGCTTCTTTCAGGTTTTTGCATCAAATGACATGTAGAACTGTTTGTCATCAGCACAAAAATGCGACTTGCAGTGCAGTATCTTTGGAATTTGACAAACATTATACTGTATAGGGCCCAAGGTAGAACCTTGTGGAACACCAGACAATTATTTTATTAAACATATCTCAAATTTGAATAAGACTATTGAATTTACAACGTGTTATGGAAGATTATATTTAGATTTTATATAAGAGAAGAAACATATTTAAGAAAATATTAACCAAATTATGCTATTAATTAAATAAGAAACATTAGCTAGTATACATTATAATCAGTTTGAATATTTTATTTTCACTTACCAGTTAGTTAATATCTTATTGCATTATTTATTGCGAAACATTCAAAGTTAAAAATAATAATATACGAATTTGTACTTAATTTAAAATAGTTAATTTATGTTTTATTCAGAAAATAACGTAAATTGATTAGAATTCAATAAAGAAAATGCATATCAGTTATTTATAAGCAGGAAATTTGGCGTCTGCTGATATGATAATACAGTTTATTTTAAAAAGAAAAGAAAGAGAATGATTATATATAAAATTATATATATGTGCACATACGATATATAAATAATAACGTTTATTTCATCAGACGAAAATAAAAAGTAAACAAAAATTATTAGTTTTTTTATGTTTTTAATTAAAAATAAAATTAGCATTTTGAAATAGTTTATTTTTCTTGAAATACTCAACTTATGATTATTTTTATAAATAATATTTGCAAGTAATTGTTCTCGTTATTAGAAATGCTAATTGTTGTTTAACTATTTCGATAATAAACCAAGCAACAAAAATACAATCATTTGCGTATAACAACTAATTAAAATAAGTCGTAAAAGTTTTGAAATTTTTCAAGTAGTGCGCAATATATTGGAAAACATGAAAATCTATTGAGATTAACTTGATTTTGTATGATGAAATTACTCTTCAAATTTTGTTTTATTATCAGAGAAGTTTGAGAAATCCCGGATTTTGCAATGATTTTGCAAAAACTTAAATTATTCAAATACTTGATTTTACTTTTTATGCTAGTTTTTCTTTATTTTTAGTTATATAAAAGTAATAATCATTAGTATAAAGAATTTATAAAATATATAAATTATTTCTTAATTAATTCCAACACACGTGTGTGAAAAATGTTATATAAATATTCACGCAAGCCTATTTTTTTTAATTAACAAATTAGTTGTTTATAATATATAATTTATTACCAGAATAATCAATATAAAAAATTACATGTTTTTTTAGTTATGTCAAATTTATATTATTTAGATATGTCAAATCTAGATTATTTAGATATGTCAAATTTATATTATTTAGATATGTCAAATTTAGATTATTTGGATATGTCAAATTTAGATTATTTAGATATGTCATATTTAGCTTATTTAGATATGTCAAATTTAGATTATTTAGATATGTCAAATTTAGATTATTTAGATATGTCAAATTTATGTTATTTAGATATGTCAAATTTATATTATTTTGATATGTCAAATTTATAATATTTAGATATGTCAAATTTATAATATTTAGATATGTCAAATTTAGATTATTTAGATATGTCAAATTTATAATATTTAGATATGACAAATTTATAATATTTAGATATGACAAATTTAGATTATTTAGATATGTCAAATTTAGACTATTTTGACATTTCCATATGGATTTTTAAATAAAAATTTAAGTAAAACTTTATTTAATATACAAAGATATTTGATCCAAATAAGGGCTAACAAGAAATTATAGATAAATAAAATATATTCAAAGAATACTTCTAGAAGATATGACTCTTCAAACGTAAATTTTGTGATATCCATTATTATTTTCTAGAATCTAAATAATAATACACTTTTGACAAATCTATTTAGTACTAAGAATTTGTTTACAAATTAGTTTAAAAATTAAACTGGAATTATAAATATTCTATGAATATATTCATATACAACAATTATTTAACATCAATATTTGTATTTTAATAATATGATAATATTTAATATTTTGAATGTTTTTATTTTTATAAATTAATAATGCTAGAAATAAAAACAATTAATTTAAGTTCTAACAAAATATGGGTAACTACAGATTAACATGTTTCCTACAAGTTGGGAATTATTATAAAATGATAAACGTTTGATTACGCAGATTGTTCAATTAAAATTTGTAATGTAAACAATTAATTTTCTTAAACCACAAGATATACATTTTACAAACAACATGTTTGCTACATCAAATTCTATGAATGCAGCGTAAAGAAATGTTACTTATCTTATTAATTATTTAATAAACTAAGCGATTGTTACATGAAATCAAAATAAAACTGATTTGAGCTGTGGACTTATCAATTAGAGATAAGTTTTTATATGTGATGATGGTAATGGTATGACTAAATTTGAATAATTTTTTAATGACCGGTAGAAACGGCAGAAGTGGATTCCGCTGAAAAATAAAAATACGCTGTTGCTATAAGCTGATTACATTGTTACATTATGTTATTTATATAGAAGCGAAGTCCTATCTCTCTTTGAAAACAATTTCGACATCTGAACAGATACCTTACCTAGTGATTTTATTGCACAAATTACACAAGTTTTCAATGTCGTGCATCATTAAGTTCCTTATGCAATGCACGAGATTAAAAACATTATTTGTAACAGTTTTGTATACACTTATAAATAAGAGAAAACTTGTTGACTTAATCTTGCAATTTATCGCTGAACGAAACCTTGGCCGTCATATAAATGCCGACTATCAAACCAAGCAAACCGATGGCGTTTCCGAAAATCTCTATTACGAGAATCTTGACGAAGAGTATGGGATTCGCGGCGTCCGCTAAAGCACCTCCGGATCCGACGATTCCCACGCAGATTCCGCAAAAGAAGTTGACGAACCCGACGGAGATGCCGGCACCGAACATCAGAAAACCTGACAACCAGATTTTACCGCGGTAGTTTTCATCGTATTTCACGGCTTGCGAGTAGAACTCAATGTAACCTGATAGAACTACGCCAGAGATGAGGCCGTAGATTGCAACTGCCTCGCAGAAAATGATGGTTATTATGTTCTTCGTTTTGATTCTTGGTGTTTTGACGCCTCCGCCGATGATGCTGACGCCTGTTGTGTAAATCCCTATCGCCGCTCCCAACACCGAGAAAGACACTGAAGTGGCGATGCCTATTGAACCCCACATATAAGGGCTGGCTTCGTATAAGAACCATATAAACGCTCCATACCATAAGGCGAACATTGTTGTCACAGTCATAATAAAGTAAAATATGCCAAAGACAAAGTACTTTGTACATTTGGCGAAATCAATATCCAACTGGTACAACAGTAGCGCCTTTGGCTTAGGTACAAACATTATTTTGATTTTTTCTTAATTGCACTCACGTCAGTTTATTTGACAATGACTTTTATAATAAACAACGAAATCAATTAGTACCACCCCATTTTTCAATGTCGATATGGTATTTATTAACATTTTACTTTGGTACCCCTGATTTAAACCATCTAATGTTAGAATTTGTTTTTTATTTGTAAGTTCATAACCAAATGGTTACAGTCTCATAGTTTGTCAGTACAGGTTCGAACCCAGCCAAGCCAGGCCCTTTGTGCCAACCAAATCAAAGGTTGCAATAATATTTTTTAAAGCAAATACACAGAGAAAAGAATTGGGGAATCGCAGCGCATCAATATAGTAAAATTTAAAATAAGTAAAACCAAAATGTTCATATAAAGAGATTGTAAATAAAAAATGTATGACAACAAATGTTGTGTATTTTTGCTTACAGATCAGCGTTTCTCAACCTAAAACGTAAAATTTGTGGTTTTAGTGTAATTGTATCTTTTTTATTAATGCCATGTATTATTCCTTAATTCTACATAAATATAAAGAAAAATTACGGAAAATCAAGTCTCTTTTTATACAGTTTCTTTTGTATATATTTAGTATAAATAAATCTATCGCCCAACTAATTTACAGAAATGTAGTGAACTTGATAAAAGCTACATTTTAATTAAAATATTTATTAATTTTATTTTGTTATAGTTTACTATTTTTATAAGCACTTTTATGGGGAAAAACATATTTTTCAATCCATTTTTATAAAAGTTATATATCTTAATTGTAATCTGTCTTTGAATGTCTAAAGTATCAAATAGTTTTCTGATGCAAGACGATTTAAATTCATCATCATAGTTTTGACTGCAAATGTTATATTTAAAAAAATTAATCTATTAATTTCTAGTACAGATTACAAAATAGATTAGGTCAGTAATGCGTAAATGTTGATAATTCATTCAAGCATCATTAAAATTCAAGGTTTGCAAAGATTATGAAATATGAAATCTTTTGATTATCCTCGTTTGCGACATTCTGCAATAATTACAATTCATCTTGATATTTCTCAAATGCTAAAATATTAGCAGAAAAATTTTAGTCAAAAAATTTACTCAATATTATAAATTATTATTTTCTATAAGATCTATTTTTATTTACCATCTATCACAAAAAGGACATTATCTAAATTTGTTTATAACAAAAAACTTAATACAATAATAAAATTAAAATGATTTTCGTTATTAAATATAATTAAATCTATGAGGTAAATCTATTATCAAACAATTTTAAGTCTGTATATTTAATTTATTACTAAATTTTCCACTATTTTATTTGGGTGTGATTTTAGTCATCCACGTTTTTTGAAGTATAACACTATTAGGAATATATTAGAGTACGTCATATTTATTGAAATGAAAATTAGAAAAAAAAGTTTTAGTAGAAACTTTTGGAAAATTTGTTCTGACGATTTTCCGGGTTTGAGAATTACTATAATTTGATGGATACATATGAGAGCAGTTTAAAAAGTTTTGAAAGCGACATAAGATTATGATAATAGTTTTTTTTGAATGCAAATAGAATTTTGTTAAGATTGAAAAATATTGAAAGATTGGATATAAAAATTTGTAAAAAAGATCTATTCAATTTTCGTTTCGTTTTCAATACATTTTTCGTATATATTGATCGTTGTTAATATACATATATGAACAATGGAAGATTTAGGATTTTTGGAGCTCCTATACAAATTATATTTCGAGAACCCCAATTTTTTTGAAAATGCTATATGAGAATGTCTTGACTTGGGGTAATATAATCCTAAGGCCCCTAGACACGTGCCTCATACTATATAATATCTAAAAAATACAAATATTTTTATTTGTTTTTGCAAATATTATGTTTTCCATACTAAGGAAATTAATGAAATCTTATCAATATACTAAGTTCATGAACTCTGAAATTGAATACCTTGAATGTATTAAGGTAAAGCTGGTTTGAGTTTCACGTAAGCTTTGAAATTCTTTAATGCAATTACGCAACATCGATATTACGACAAATGCATTACACACGTAACGGAAATATGATTTGTATCGGTTTCGCTTTGCGTGTAAAATAATTTGAATAAAGAAAATCGATACGCAACAGAATAATGAAACTACAGTAATTGTATATATTTCGTGCAATGTAATACTTATATGGATAACTTCAATAACTGGCTGATGTAAATAAACCGAAATCATTTTTTCTGCAGCTCTCGACGCCTTTCGTAAAATATTTATAAATAAACGTTCTGCTTAATTTGTAATCGAAAATATTAAAACGTTCGTTGCTGCTGATAATTTATGGCTAACTTGAAATATTACCGGATTTATCGAGTCCTTTGACTTGTCTCCAATTGCATTTATCAAATATGTAAACTCGGGCACTCTGACCTTCATTCAAAACGTGACTATCATTTCCATTGCGATTATGGAAAGGTGATAATATCTCAAAGTTTTTTTTTTGTAATGGATTTATTATATGCAACTGTTAAGATTTCGAGATATTACAAAAAAATATTTGAATTAGAATATTTACTTTGTTGTAAATTCCTGATTCATATAAATATATTGCTTATCAGATTATTTATTATGAAACAATTACCTTGAATTATACTTGAGTTATAATATTAATTAATGCTTTAAAGAATCTTACTTCTAAATTTAGTTTTAAGTAACCGAATAATATGAATATGAAGATAATATGTGCAAAAATAGTTTTTGTTTGTTTTTAACTAAAAATTTCTATTTTTTCTGATTCTATTTATAATCAGCTAACTTTATTATTCAGGTAATATTTAATTAATTATTAATAAGTGTCTTGAAAGTATTATATTTATTGCAATGAATTTAAAGGTATGTAATTAGTTTATATACAATTATTATAAATATCGTTAATGTTTATCATTTAATTTATAACTATTACATACACTATTAAGTATAATTATAATTGCAGCAATTTAATTTATAATTATAAATGTATATCATATTGTTATTTTACATATTTTATTTAATAATAATAATAACATCATTTATTGGCCAGTATACAATAAAATTATAAAAATACAAGAAAAATAAATGTAACTGAAAAACACAAATAATTAAAAAAAATATATATAATACAACCAAAAATTAATTCTATACAATAAATATACCTGGCCAAAAGGCTTTCGACCTAGGTCTTTCTGCCCGGGTATTTTATTTATTTTATCGGTTATTCGTAAATACGTATTTCAATCAAATCATGATAATATTAAATTTAATGAACACTTTAAAAAGATTATTAGTTATAAATAATATTTAAAATAGCCATTAAGAATATTTAGTTCTTAATATTTTATATCATCATTGTGGTGTATTAAATGCATATTCTTAAGAGTGAATCAGTATAAAGTAATATTTCACAAGATATCTTTATTTAAATCACTTTTTTATAAGAATGTAGGTCCTCGACTTACGACTGTTCGAACTTACGACCTTGTTTTTGTCTCTTTCATATAGCGAATTAATGTCTTATTTACAGGAAATGCGATTCAGTATTGTATTGTGTTTGTATGCAGTTTGCATTTCCGTATTTTAATTATTATAATTTTGAACTATGATTCAACTTTGAACAATTTTTTATTTATTTAAAAGAAAAGGTACTTCCCTTATGGTGGTACTTTGCTACACTTAGATTATGAACTATATAAGGTACTACTACTCAACTAATTTATTGGTTTTAAGTTGAGGAATACCGGTAAATCTAAACTATTATGCAATTGGAATGTATGCAACCAACAATACGATAAATAAAATTCAACATAAAAAAATAATGTTTTTGCTATATGTGACTAGATTATGTGACTAGATTAATATGAGATAAAATAATATTTTATGATACTTTAAGACATAAATTCAATAATATTTAAATTATAATTAATAAATCGATATAAATCAATGGGAATGTAAGGAACTATCGATAAAAATGCTTTAATAATGATAGGTGATATAAAGTTATATGACATTTTATTCAAATTATTTTTGTCAATGAAATGCACGAATTACAATAAAATCAATGATGCTACCTTTAGTCCTTTAGTTTTAATATCATTTTTATTGGGTTGAACCACATAATTATGAGGTTTCGTTTAAAATTCATAGTGAAAACTTTTGCTGCAATTTCATGTCTACTCATTTTCTTCGAGTTTATTGTATATTATGTGGTTCAAAGCAAGGTAAAAGCAATTTTATAAGTATAATGTAGGTTATGTTTACATTTTATGTATTTGTTTCAGTGTGAATATCCCAGATTGGATCCTGCAAAAGAAGATCTGTCAGTAGTGTATTCCAATGAAGAACCTGTTAAGGTCATGGTCTTGGCTGACACCCATCTGCTGGGTTCAAGAAATGGACATTGGTTTGATAAATTGCGAAGAGAATGGCAAATGCACAGATCCTTCCAGACTGCGATGCATTTACACAAACCAGATATTGTTTTCATTTTGGGTGATTTAACTGATGAAGGGTCTTTTTGCAGTCCCAAAGAATTTGAGTATTATGTGAAGAGATTTTATAGTTTATTTGCTGTCCCTGGTTCGACAAGCCTTTATGTTACTGTAGGCAATCATGACATTGGTTTTCATTATCGGTACAACGTTTGTAGCATGCATAAACTATGGTTACTAATAAGTTATTTATTTTAGTATAAATCCTTATTTAAATTATAGATTTGAGGATGGTTTCAATACTCCTCCAGTGAAGATTGTTACTATGAGAGGGAATCATTTTGTTCTAATCAATAGTATGGCTATGGAAGGAGATGGTTGCTCTTTATGTAAACCTGCTGAGAAGGAGCTGGCTCATATAGAAAGTAATTAGTAACTAAATGTAAAAGTAAAGAGGATTTTCAATTATATTTTAGGAATTCTAAAATGCTCAAAGGATATTCATTATGGCAATTGCAAAAATGTTACCAGATTAGAAAAATACAGCAAACCAATACTCATGCAGCATTTCCCATTATACAGACAGTCTGATATGGAGTGCAATGAACCAGATTCTGCACCACTTCCAATAAAGGCAGAGAAGTTTCAAGAGAGGAGAGAATGTCTGAGTCAAGAAGCTACAAATCAAGTCTTGGAACAAATTAGACCAAGACTAGCCATGTCAGGTCACACACATCATGGTTGTGTAAAACCTCTACCCAATGGGGAAGGAATCGAAGTTACCGTGCCAAGTTTCAGTTGGCGAAATAAAGAAAATCCTAGTTACTCATTGGTAATATTCAATATATAAAAATAATCCAATAAGTAGTTCACATTGCGTATTTGTAGATCAAATTCACACCGAATAATTATGCAATATTTCGATGTGCGATGCCAAGGGAATCGTCGGTTATTAGCGGTTATATGATGGGTATTAGCTTAATAATTATCTGGTTTATATACAGTATGTTCTCCCGGTCAAGGAAAATGAGGTGTAAACATTACTAATAGGTTCAGGTATTTCTTTTACAGATTCTGAGCATGAAACTGTCAATATAGATGTAGATGATGAAGATTTTATTGCAAGCAGCAAAAGTAACCTGACAAAGTATTTTTAAATAATAATATATTATTATGATGGAAATACCTTCCCAAAATAATATATGTATATTTGCCAAATATTTTAAATTTGTTCTTTATATTAATATTACGTTTTAATAAATGTTTATTGAGTTTTAATAGTCCAACAGTTTTACTATTTTATTTGAGGTTGACGCTGAAAATTTCTTTGAAGTTATGTCATATACAAAGGCAGTCTTAAACTTTAGTTAAAAACGTTTGATAAAAAATAAATGTTAAACGAAATATATTAATTATATTTATAATATCAATAAATATAACTTCCTTCTAATATGTATATTTTTTTACATAACTATTATATGCTACAGTCAAACCTTAATTAGCAAATATGATGCTTTTGCGTTATTACTTCTTCTTAGATATAAAAAAAGCATGTTTTCCATTCCAGATTTTTTAACATCCTTTTCAATGATATTTGGGAAACCTATTTAGTTGGTTCATCTGGATAATTTCATTTTTAATCAGTGCCGTACGGTAGATTTTCTTAGTATGATGGAAGTCTTCGAAGTGCCGTCCCTGTAATGTGTTTTTCTTTAAAATAACCTTCGATTGTAATTTAAAATGCTGTACAAAATGTACGAATATTATTTTTATTTTAAAATTTTAAACTACTTTAATGTAAACTATAATAATCAATTACAGTTTTATTTTTCTTACTTTAATTTAAGGAAATTCGATAATTAAGAATGTGCAGATGCAATAGAAATGACAAATTTCTATGTTTTGTTTGACTTATTGAACTTCTAAGTATTTTATTATTTTTATATGGAAATTTTTCATTTTCCACTAGCTACAGAGACAGTGAGTCTCAGAGCTACAAACTTATTTCTATATAAAGTAATTAAGTTATTTTGGCACAAATAATTTAAAACATCGAAAGCTTTAATAGAATAAGGTAGCTTCGGGATTCATTGTGTAAATCTTCTTGGACATCATATGCATTTACATCTAACTAATTTTCGATCGAAAGCATTTCTAGCATTTTGTAATCTGGTTTTAAAATGTCATATAGAAACTGAAAATGTTTTCTATGAGTTTCTAGAAGCGTTAATCGCTCATTCTGAGAATTTAAGGTAATATTCTGAATATAATAAAATTTATTTTAAATTTATTCATCTCTATTAAGGGTTCATCAACAGCTTATTCATAGTGAAATTGAAACTTTTCCCTTGTGATTCTAACTTCAGTTTCAGCAGGAAATTATGAATTCAAGATGCTTTGTAATCTCATTAGTAGCAATTTTCATTTGATCATATCCAGATTGTCTATAAAATTACACTTTCTATGTGCTTTCTGATAACCTAATCTGCAAGATTCAAAATGTCATTTAAAAACTGAAAATGTTTGCTATAAATTTCTAGAAGAGTTAATCGTTCATTCAGAGAATTTAAGGTAAAGTTCTGAATATAATAAAGTTTATTTTAAATGTATACTCCTCTATTAAAGGTTCATCAACACCTTCTTCATAGTGTAATTGAAACTTTTTCCTTCTGGTTCTAACTTCAGTTTCGGCAGGAAATTCTACATTCAAGATGTTCTGAAATCTCATGATAACCTAATCTGAGCAATTTATAATTACAGATTGCAAGATTCAAAATGTCATTTAAAAACTGAAAATGTTTGCTATAAGTTTCTAGAAGAGTTAATCGTTCATTCAGAGAATTTAAGGTAAAGTTCTGAATATAATAAAATTTATTTTAAATGTATTCTCCTCTATTAAAGGTTCATCAACAGCTTCTTCATAGTGTAATTGAAACTTTTTCCTTCTGGTTCTAACTTCAGTTTCGGCAGGAAATTCTACATTCAAGATGTTCTGAAATCTCATTAGCAGCAATTTTCATTTTATTATATACAGATTGTCTATAAAATTACACTTTCTATGTGCTTTCTGATAACCTAATCTGAGCAATTTATAATTACAGATTGCAAGATTCAAAATGTCATTTAAAAACTGAAAATGTTTGCTATAAATTTCTAGAAGAGTTAATCATTCATTCGGAGAATTTAAGGTAAAGTTCTGAATACAATAAAGTTTATTTTAAATGTATTCTCCTCTATTAAGGGTTCATCGACAGCTTCTTCATAGTGTAATTGAAACTTTTTCCTTCTGGTTCTAACTTCAGTTTTGACAGGAAATTTTACATTCAAGATGCTCTGCAATCTCATTAGCAGCAATTTTCATTTGATCATATCCAGATTGTCTATAAAATTACAATTTCTGTGTGGTTTCTGATAACATAAACTGACAAATTTATAATTACAGATTTCAATAGAATTAATTTATAAACTTGTAATATAACTTTAATTTCTGTATCTCTGTTAACATCTTCTATTATTTGAAATAATTATTTCGCAAAGTTGAAATCGTAAAGATTTTAACTTTGATCACTTAGTAGCACCCAATGGTTTTTGAGATAATTATGAAACTTTTTTTTCTACAACCAGAATAAAGTATTTGTAGAAGGTTTAAAGAAAACAACAATATTAAAAAGCGATGCGTAATTTTTTAAAATTTTTGAATGGTTCAAATTGTTTTTCGAGTCTACTGTCAATAGACAATATTTTAATAAAATTTAATAAAAAACTACTTATTTATATTTATGACAAAGTTATCTAAGATGACTTATTCAAAATACTATCTAGATAGTTATTAATATAATATTTTTAGTATAAAATTTCCAGATAACAGCTAATATTCATAAAACTACACTAACAATAATAGAAACGAGCAAAAGTATATGAGTTATTGACCTAAGATTTTTCTACCCAAAAATATTTATTTTTGTTATTTTATTGATGATAATAAACGAAAATCTAATATAGGATAGGGTTTGCCATAAGTCGAATATAAAGATTTGGAAATGTAGGGTAAACATAAAAGGAAGAAAAAATAATATTGAATGTTCTTTAATAAAACGAAAACCCTTTTTATTGCTGTAAAATTGATTTTCCTCTAATAGGATCAGTGTCGCATTGGACCACATATGGTTCTTTTGCAATGAACCTAAAAAAAGGAGGAAAAAATAAATCTAATCATTTCATTCCAAAGGAACTAAATGAATGCGATTTATTTGCGAAAAGAAAATATCCACCGCGGACAGAGTCACAGACGGGACATACGCATTGCACTAAATTGGATTTTTAAGCTTCAAATCAAGACTTTGAATTTATCAGAAACTCCATGTAATTTATTTAATTGCATTTTAGTTATTAAAGAATTAAGTCAGAATTTTTTCAGAACTGAATTAAATGATCTTCCACACTTTTGTTCAATATTTAATTAAAATTAATTATTAGAAATAAAATTATAGAAATATAATTATTATTTATTCTACCATGGTAGAATAAATAATAAATGTATACTTAGAAGATACGGGGAACACAGAAAGATTTGTAGAATTCATAGAAAAAAAATCTGTTTTGGATAAACGACATTGAAGACCACAAGTATGAATAGAAAATAATGTAAACTTTTCTAAAAGCAAGAATTTAGAACATTTGAAAAATATTTGCTTTTATATTATTAATTTATTAAAGAAATGTAAAACTGTCAGGAGAAGAATTGGATTGTGGTCCCTTCCAAGACAACTTATCTAAAAATACATCATAAAAATCGTAGCAACACAATTCTGGATATCTGTTCAACCAACTTTTCCAATTCTTTCTACAGAAGTTTGAAAGGTATTACTCACTTTTTAATCTTTATACTTTTGTGAAGTTTTTGGTAATGGTAGGAATTTAAATATCAAAATAACGCCCTTCACATAGGCCTTATTATTACAAATCTTTTTTGTAGAATTATATTTAAAAATAAATATTTTTTTCGTTACTTTATAACCCGTGAAACCACCTTCAACATAAAAGTGTGAAGTCAATGAAAGTATAAGTCGCTATAGATTGGCTTTCAATTTTAAGATAATTCTATAAAATTAGAAATATTTTATAGTAAGATTATGCTTCAGAATGATTAACTTTTCTTACTTATAGTGTTGAAAGTTATAATCTAATAAGCTCGCAATTAAGTAATATTAGATACATTACAAATATTTCTTCACCTTTGACTTTAAGAAAGTTTTATTAATTATATCTGAAGTTATTTTGAATTAGATGATGTGCAAATACTAATTTTTATCTTTTGATAATGTACTTCTCAGAAACAGTTAATAATTAATTTCATATTATTGCAACGGTCCTGACGGCTTGCTTAAGTTTTCTATTTCAATGTTCAAAACATGTTTTAAATCATCTGACATAGATTTTGATGCCAATGCTTCCATGTAATTTTGCAGTGAGTTTACTATTGCATTTGGATTAACTGCAACAAGCATTTGAGTGACGATAAAACACATTTTATCCAATATAAAACTTTGGGTTTTATATAAATGTTGTGAGTTTTTAACATTTATTCGCTAGTTCCTCGAATAATTGCTTTGCAAAATAGGTTCATGAGTTTCATGTATTGAACACATGAAAACAATTAACCAGTGTGTCCATATTCACAATTTGGAAAACGCTGTGCTAATGTCAAACAATTTTCAAATTTATCTTAAGAATTTTTTTATACTGAAATATAAATAGGGTTTTTATGTAAGGAAAACCAGAAATGTTCGTGTTATTATTGTATTTGCGCTAAAGTAAACGCATATACTTGCGTCGAAGGGTTTTACTCTTTGTTTGTTTCCATGGAACAGAATGGAAATCCGTAATAAATATAAAGGGAGAACAGGAGGTAGAAAAAGCGAAGTACGTAAATGTGTCCGACTCGCATTTACCTTTTTTTTTCCTGCAGAGCCGAAAACGACGCAGGAACAAAACGTATAAGAATTGTGTACATTCGCGGATAAACGAAAATCCTATTTGGGAGGTAGGATGGGGTCATAAGGGCCCTAGATTCGGAGAGCACCTGAAAGAAATTCGATAAGTCGGTGCTGTCTAGAAATGCGCCCCACAACGCTTTTTCTTTATAGCCATTTGTGTAATTCTCGTGCACGTTTCAGTCATTGAATGCGGTCAGAATGTATTATTATGGTTCGAACACGAAGGATTTGATCCGCTTACAAACTTATCAGTTGCATCGGAATTTATTTTGGGTGGAGTGGAGTTTATCAAAAGGAAAATTGAGCTACTTGTATTGATTTTCTTTATATAACTTTAATAATGACAGCGAAGCTCAAAACAACAAAACATTGATGTATAAAAAAAATGATATTTTGACTAAAGGGCGTTTATTATTCAGTGAGCCGTCAAACAATGGGGAAGGGCTGTATATTTCAATCAGTAGGGATAACGTAGAAAATTTGAATGCGCATTTTATCGGACGATGCATGATGCAACAATGGCGCACGTAATCCCAACCATAATCTTGTTATAGCCCATTGACATCCCTCGCAGATAGATTAGTCAGGAGGGATAAGTGTGATGCGGTCAGGAAAGGCCGAATCCTCGAAACACATCCATTTTACAAGCCACCTCTCTCTGCCCACCCCGAAAGCAAACCCGTGTCCATGGAGGCATAAGAACTCTTAGAACAGTACTCTTGCCCCAATAAATTACCACAGTTTTATTTTGTTTTTGCTTAACTTCGAATACACTTTAGCATGCGTAATATTTCATTCTTAATTACTGAAATTAATAATAACATTTACTACGCTTGTAGTTAATATTCAAGGCTAGATTTTGCTTTTAATATTATGACATATATTAACTCAAATTCGCTTTAAATAATATTGAAAATATTAACTACAATGCATTTAGATTTAATGTTAGCGACAAAATGTATAATTTGATATTTTAGTAAATGGATAGGAATTTCATAAAATATAAATCTGTTATATATCGATTAACGGTTAGGATGCAAAATTACTTCGTTAAGCGAAACTTCTTTAACAGAGGTAAAAATAAGTTTTATATAATAACTAGTCAATTTACATACACAGTAAAATTTTTATTTCCTCTTTCTGTTGACATTTTTAATGAATTAACACTGATTTTTTAACAATAAAAAAATTTCCTAAATGAAAATCATTTTGACTAGAAAAATAAAACATTTTTAATGCTATTTAGTACATTTTTTTAATTATCAGTTGTTTACATTTTTCGGTAGGAAATTTTGTACATTCATCTAATTTTTTTATTCTTCATTGCTAAAAGTCTAAATCGTCCAAAATTATCATTTCTAATCTATTATTTGCGCCATAATTTCTATTTATTTAACAATTAATAATAATTAATGACAATTTTGATTGGACTACTTATGAGCAAAGGTAATCATTCCCTCAAAATTTATTGGATGTTATTTTCTTCATATAGCACAACTTCTGCTTACTTTTTGCATCAAACTCCAACATTTTTAGTGGCTTATTTTCAAGAAAATCAGTATTTTTAATTGTACTTTCAAAAAGTTTTAAATGCCTTAAATTTGAATATTTTTTTATGTTAAATGGATGTTATTTTCTTCATATAGCACAACTTCTGGCCACATTTTGCATCAAATTCCAACATTTTTATTTCCAAGAAATATCAATATTTTTAATTGTGTTTTTCCCAAAAAAAAAATTAATTAAAATTTTGATACTTTTTATGTCAAATGGGGTTTGAAATTGTAGACTTTGTTATATCTCTTCCTTACAGCTTTTTGTATATCAAAACCTCGATATCAGAGGTTAAAGCCATATTTTTATCTTATATATTTTTTTGATGATATAATTAACATTACATAAGAAAACTTGAATTGAATATTATTGAAAAATATAGCTTTGCCATTTTGTATGTAAGAAAATCTTATGTATTGATTATTAATCATCAAATAAGCCTATTTAACATTACCTAATAGAAAAAGTAAAGTTGTAAATGCAGTTGAAATTCTTAAAAATAACATTCAATATAATTATATAATTGTAGAAGTAAAATGAGTTTGTTTATGAAAGTTGGAGAAATAGTGATGTATTCTCGTAAATCAGTGAATATTTATATTTTTAATTAACATTTAGACTCTGTTTGTTAGGTAATACTTTTATTTATAAATTATAATATTTTGTATAATTTGCATCATATTTTTCCCCTCATATAAAAATTAACAAATTCCAGAGCTATTATTAAACAAAAAAATTATATGCAGGAAATTATTGATTACTGAGATAATTAATATAACATGATTGCTTACTTTTATATTTTATATATAATTTTAAAGTAATTAGTTTTAACAATAGATATTTCAAGGAAAATTACTCAAAATTATGTAATTAAAAAAATACGCAATAATTATTAATAGTATAATTATTTATTATATGTTACGTCCGCATATATTACAATAAATTATTTAATTATTATATATTTAATTATTAATTAAATAAATATCAATTTATATTACAATTTATTAAATAAATTAACATTAATAAACAATTTAATTATGAAATTTTATTTTTTGTCAGCAATATTTGCGATTGGATAAAATGCAATTATTTCCTAGCAGCATTTATGTTTTGTGTATGTGTATGAAGCTGTAAAATCAAACAGTGAAACGTAAATGAACGCACAAATATAAAAACGCGACCGTCGCTGGAAGGCAGAGCCATTAGTCTGAGGGGTTACGTGAAATATACCTTTTGTACAATGCATACAAAGAGGAATCACCCTCCTTCACCTCCCAATCTTCTCGCGCTATCTTTCTTTAACCGATTCACTGCAACCCTCTTTTATATTTTTGTTTAATGGACAGAACACTCTCCGATGTGCATTTATTACATTTATCTTCATTTATGATAATTTGGTACAGTTTTATTTTTGGTTTTTACATAAACATTGTGAAGGAAGAAATTAATATTTGTTGGTGGAACAAAAGTTGGTAATAAATTTTAGTGAAAAAGTATAAATGAATTTTTAATATTTTCAGTAACAATTTTATTAATTGGAAAAAAAAAGATCAATATTTATTGTTCATTAACGATGAGAAAGCATGGACAAAACAGTCTCAATTTTAAACAAAATATTATAGGCACCACTTATGTTCTTTATTTTAGTGTAATTAGAGGAAGACTATGATTTTTTTTTTAAATAAAATAAAAGTTTTGAACGTTAATCAAAATTTTGTAACAATTATTACATTTTTTAAGTCGCTTTTAAAGATTTTATTTTATATTAAAATTTTCAGAACATCATGTAACTAGGTTTACAGTATTTTATGGAAATTACAGTCATTTAAACAGGATCTGAAATACTATAGAAACAGTTAGTCTTGGTTTATGTTTAACTCTATTCACATTTATCATTATTATTAGACACAAGTAAAAAAAATATTGGCAAATAATCTGAATTACAAAAAAAACATAATTTATTCTACCAGAAAGTACCTAGTTAGCGTCAAACCGCATCGATATTTCCTTGTTGACATCTTACAAAGATTTTCAACTCACATAAATACCAGTTTCATACAATAGCTGATAGTTTGAAATAGTCTTGAACATGTAGAATGTTGTGCCTGGAAACTTCGATTTGCGTATAGCATTTTATTTTTTGTTACCATTTGAAGAAAACGGCTGCAGAATCGCATTGAATAGCAGTCATAGTGCTTTAAGTGTTTTAAAAAATTCAAAAGTGAAGATTTTGACATGAGAAATAAAGAACGTGGAAGACCACCGAAAAAGGGTGTGATCTATTATGAGCTGCTAAAACCTGGCAAAACCGTTAATACTTAATGCAACCAACAACAAATAATCGATTTGAATCAAGAATTTCGTGAAAAACTACCAGAATATCAAAAAAGACAACACAAAGTGATTTTGCTTCCTGATAATGCACCAGTAAACATAGCAAAACTGGTCAAGAAAACGTTTGAGGTGTTTAGTTGGGAAATGCGGAAATGCGTAAAATTTGCATCGATGGGATACGCACTTGCTGAGCAGCGATCCACTTCTTACGAAAGCTTGCTGACTAGTTTGCCTCAAAAGAGCAACATTTTTTTTTGAAAAATATATATCATATTTACATATCTTGGTTATTTTAATGTTTTAATTTTGGTATTCGGAATACTTAGTCGACCATGTCACATGAATCTCAGAGTTACACGCCACATATCTCAGAAGAAGTGGCGATGTACATCGGTATAGTATGAGAGTCCTGATACTTGGAGCATTTTATGTTGTTCGGAAAAGTATCCGTGGCATGTGTGCATTCTTGTTATATAACTGACTAGTCGCTTTTAATATGATTCTCTTGAAAAATTGATACTAGATTTCCAATAATTTCATGTGTTTACTAATCTCCGCGTTAGTAAACAAGGATCTTTAGGTCCATCTAAAGATCCTTCTTTAAGTCCATCTTAATCAGTACACATTAGAGTGATGAATTGAGTGTACTGGTATTGAGGGAGTATTTATATATGAGACCACGTCCTTGCATATTCTTCAGATACGTATGAACTATAGTCTTGGGGTTCTAAGATATTAGAATAAAACCGGATTTGATCTTCATTATGGAGTCCAATCGGTTAATAGGTTTCTTTGACCGGTTAACAGCTTTCTGGTTGTTGCTTCACTTCGTTGTTCGCGTACTCAATGAAAATATGTTTTCATGTAGGTGCCCGAGTAGAATTATTTGATATTGGTTTGTTTAATATGTTTTGTGGTTTTTTGAATATGTTTCAGTATGGGCGTTAGCAGAATTAGTAGATAATTCTTTTTTGATTTTGCCTGGATTTTTTTTTCGGCCTGTCTACATTTCGTTTCTGTACCATGTTAGAGGCACTCAGAATAAGATGACAAAACGTGTTTTCGCAAGTTTACTGAAATTTACTATTAAACCTGGAGCCGAGTTATTTCTCTTTCTACAATTTTGTTTAATCATCTGGTGTAATCGTATTATATGTAATATAGTAGTTATAATTTATTAATGTATTAATATAATATAAATTAGTGATCAATTATTGTATTTTTAATTTATTTTTTTTATATAATATAGTTATGCGTATTTATTTTATTTAATGTAATAATGTAAATTTGATTTCATTATTAGTTTTTTAAGATTTATAAATAAATAAGTAAATATAATATTTATTGAAAAAAATATACATAACAAACCTGTAACTTATTAAGAATAATTCCAACTATTTTTACATAATAATTTCGTTTCTTACTGCACTTTCTATATTTACATAATTACCTTACGTGGCTATATATTTAGATACCAGAAAATTGTCTTTTGTCTGGATTCAAAATTGATATTCTGCGTGTGCCATAATATTTCGATCGGTTTCAGCACACGTGTCCCATTAATTCAACCACGTGTATCCGTTAATAAATCGCCTACAAGAAAGTTTGCAAATTACCTTCACACACAAAAAATAGTGCGCAATTTAATTTCAAGCATATTGCTGAAAATTAATTTAAATATTTAAAAAATCGTCTATCCGTAAACCTGGATCATGTACGAGAAAAATCCATTAAATAATCCAGTTTTTATAATCTTCCGTTTCCACTTTTCTTTTCAATCTTTACATACATAAAACGCGCATAAAAATATCAAAGACTAAAAGCATATTAAACTTTTAAATGCGTAATAAATATAATATTAAAGTTTGGTTTATTTGCTTTTTATTCAATATAGTAAATATATTTACGGTCACATAAAGTGTTCAAGGAAACCCGACATTAAAATATCCATTGACTGATAATTTATTATAATAATAAATCTGTTATTATTTTAAATTTAAAAATATAGTTTTTCAATAAATTATGTTAATGTCGTATCATATTTCCTTAAAAACTACTTTAGAATTCGATTTTCTGGTAAGTTATTATATATTACATAGATATTAAGTTAATGAAGTATATAGTTCTGAAGTTAATTTTTAGTGTATGTATTGTCAGGCTGATCATTGATGCATTAAGAATGTCAAGCTACAGAAGAGCTCTGGAAATGGTCCAGCGGAGGAGAGCAATTAGGGACAATCTCCCGCGACGCAGTGCAAGTAATAGCTGGCGCGCTACCAATAGAGTTCCTATATATGAAAAGTGGTGCAGAAGGGAGTAAACAAAAAAAAATGCTAGAGTCAGACTGCTGGAAAAGTGGCTGATAAAATGGCAGAGCTTAAAAAAGCGTGTCGACGCCTAATATCAGAAATAGTGCCTTGAATAAGTAACAGCTTACTCAATAAGTTTGTATGATGACTCATAGATGGCGCCTCTATCGATAAATCCATATAATTTTTAGGAAGTACCAATCTTCAAACGACGCCTGTCAAAATTTCATGGCAATTTGACATTTAGTTCACAAATTACAGTGGTTTTAGTGACCATATACCATACTTAGGCTTAAAATCATAGAAATTATATAGAAATAAATTCCCATATCATCTAGTTTTAATTGATTATTTCTCTAGAAAAATACCTTTGTCTTATAATGTTATAAAAATTATATAATAAGACTTTTTGTCGACAGAACATTCTTATTTATATTTTTAATCTAAATGAACTCAACGTACAAGAAGAACGTTTTTATTGTGGAAATAAAAAAAATATTGTCGGCTAATATTAGACTTGCGGGGTCACAAATGCGACTTTATATCCCCGCCAGTTGGTGGGTAACAAAATAAATGGGACCACTAAATAACATTTGGTAGTCCATTTTTTTCTACGTAAGTTAAAACGTGAGTATATTTTTGCATATGAATTTCCGTCGTTCTATTTTAAATTATATAATTCGACACTATTTATTTAATGGTAGATTTTAATATAATTTGTAAATTTTTTTTTTTTTTATATTGTAATCATTTTCAGTAATTATATAATTCGTTTTTAATAAGCACTTTGAAAAATCCACAGTGTTGCATAAAGGTATTAGAATGAATTTAAGTACAAAAAAATACTAAGGAGTATTAATATAAATTTGCTAATGTTTTTAATAGAATTATTTAAATTTTAAATATTTTTTTTTATATTATGTAGTAGTAGTTTTATTTACAATTTATCCAATGTAAACAAGTAAATTTGATCGCGGATGATATTCAATGTATAAACTTTCTTTGTGGATGTTTACGATAATTATGAACATTAATAATTTACTTAAGTCTATAAATTAAATTTGATGGTTTATAACACTTAAGACAATTTGTTGTTTTGCTATTATCAAACAGGTTCATAACTATTTTGATTGAAACTTTTGCATGATTTGTTTATTAGATTTGCGTACTGATATTTAAGTACACGATAACTTAACTTAATTAGATTTTACAATTTTAGTGTATTATTTATATTTTGTTCTGTAAGTAATAATTAATGTAGAAACTACATTTTTCCCAATTAATTCTGTTTAATATATAAGTTGTATGTTATGTTTTTTTTTATCTTACTGTGTGTCTACTAATATTCTTATAATATAATAATAAATTCACGTTTCTTCAGTTCCATTTATATAAATGCATAAATAAATATGACTTTTTAAGTATTTGCATGAATTACGTTTTATAAGATTTTAGAGTAGAGGAATATTGATCGTTAATTTAATTTGTGCAGAACGCCAGATGACTTTTATTGTAATGGCCTTTTTCAGTATTAAACTTCAAGATTTCCGCTTAAATAAATATGCATATTATTTTTGAAAGGAAAATAACGATTATGCGGAAAGACCTAACATTTTATTTACAACGGCAATGAAATAAAGTAAAATAAAATAGTGAGGCTGCAAAACACATATTGTGTGTAAAGCTGAGCGACAAGTAAAGTTTAGTGTGGTTATGTGACATTAATGTTATGGTTCAAGGTCGATCTGCAATGCTGCATTGCACTCCATATAACTATCATTATTTTTATATAAACCATAGACATTAACTTAGATATTTCATATTTATTTACTATTTTATATATATTTGCACCAAGTATTTCATTTCTAGTGAAGCATTTATTCTTAAGTCTCATATCTTAATTAGCAAATAGGAAACGTTAAATAAAATTACTTCGCTAAGAGAAACTTCATTTTCAGAGGTAAACTAAAATATTGTGCTCAAAATGTGGATCCGTATTTCTTCGTAAATAAAATGAAAATTTGAATAAAGACATATTAACAAAAATTAATAAACTTCTTCCCAAAATTAATAAACTAGCATTGACTTCATTGTTAATAAGGAATTTTAAAACCTTCACTAAAAAACCATCATCTACTGCATTATTAACATCCTCTTCATTGACATTATCTAAACCTATTGTATTACCTATTCTTCTAATACAACATCAAACATTGGTCTTAAATTGCAATATTTTGTAGCTAGAATGTAAGATTTAACTTTAAGCAAGATAGTTTAGCGTTCTCTTATTGTATGATTTTTGTATGATTAACTAGAACAGGGGTTCTCAAACTTTTAAATATTGCGACCCATTGTGACTAGCTAGAAAAAGTCATCTCAAGAAAAGATACTTATTTATATTTTTATTTCATTTACTTTACATTTGTTGTAAGGTCACCTAATAAAAAATATCCCAATAAACAATACACGTTCTTGCCGAAGAAAGTTTTACAGGTCAAAAATATAAAGAAAACATATTTATTCTCAAATATATTACAAATAAAATTTCTAATAATAAACCGTCTGTGAAGGATGGGCTTGTTTTCAATTGCAGATCATCAACAACTTCGAAAATAGAGTTATTTTCATGCGAAAATTTCGATGTGCTTTTAATTCCTATCGTTGTCGATAATTAACAAAAGTATGAAGATGTAAAAGAGAGTAATACCTTGAATACCTTCAGTAGAAAGAATTGGAAAAGTTTGTTAAACAGAGAGCCAGAATTGTGTCAATTTACTACAATTAAAATTCAGTTTCAATGATGTATTTTCAGACAACCTTATAAGTTTTTCATAGACTTTCGACGATATTCCAACAGTAATTTTAACCTGACAGATTTTCATTTCTTAGATAAAATAATAATCTAAATTCTGTTTTGATATCACAGTAATTATGATAATAAATACAAAACATAAATATTCACATTATTTTCAATTAAAAATGTTTCAAAACTGTTAAACTTGTGGTCTTCAATGTCATTTCTCCAGAAAAGAAGTTCTTTTTATGAATTCTTGAATATTCTCATGCATTATAAATTTATCTAAAATTTCCCGCATCTTGTAAGTATAAATTTAATTTATTTTAAGTTTAAAGAATATGTCTACCGAATACGTAAGCTTCAGAACATTTTTTTTCGTTTTTATCGAAATTTAATTTTTAAATCTCAAAAATATAAAAATATACATTTAAGAACTTGACTCAATCCAACAAAAAAAAAACAACATTTCCACAGTTTGGAAAACTTGGGAATTTATTCAGGCATTAAATTTGACTTTTGATCTACTTCTATCTTATTAACATATTCAATGTAAAGATGAACTGCGGTAATATATTTGAATTATATTATTCCATTTTACTAAATTTGTCACAGTCACATTTGTTTTTATGAATAATAATTATATTTACTATTAATGAAAAATAAAATAAATTCTATTATATATAAAGAACTCTTCCATTTGATTTCATATTCTCTTGCACTAAGTTTTCAAATTCGAGCTCAAAAACATTTTAAATATTGCATTTTACATATTACATCATATCTACTTATATAATAAAAAACCACTTGTCCTAATTAAATTAAACCTTATAGATTTAGGTATTCTACAGAATGACTATAAAAATAATTTAAATAGCAAAAATATAAAAGTTGCAAATCTAAAACTATTGAAAAGATTCTTAACTAACTAATAATGTAATTTTGTACTTACCTTTAATAATTGTAAATTGATTTGTGTTTTCAAGGATAAGTAATTTTACGGATTAGGTTGTTTACACCATATATTACTTTTTTTTTTTAAATATATATAGTATTTAGTTCATAGATTTAAATACATTGATTTACAACAAAAAAATAAGCTTGAACAGTTTCGACGTCTGAAAAATAATAATTATTGCTCCATTTTAATTGAATAGAATTTTCGCCTCTGAAGTCGCTAGAATTATATGTATACGTATTATGTTATACCTGGTTTATTTGAAACATTTAACATGACATAAATATTATTTTGTATCTTCACTAACAGATGCTAAACAAGATTCATTTGATTCTAAATTAGTTCAACTACTATGATGATTATTATAATAATTTCTTTTACTTTTTTTCTCATTACATCTAAATTAAAGATTGTCGGAAATATGTCGGGAATGGTCAGGGTCAGTGGATAAATTCGTATAGCTTTCTTCCTTCTTCGGATTGATTCCGATGTTTTTATGTATTTTATGTAAGTGTATTCTGTTATCGTTTTGGTGGTAAGTACATTCAACAGTCGTGGTCATCGTAGGAGGAATCGGTGTGGTCTCGGAAATTCGCGGATGGAGTGCGTGTAACCACCATGTACGAAGAAGATTCATTGGAAGCGGGCGTCAGTAGAGGTGTACCCTGAAGACTTATCGCCAGCGGAAGGGCAGATGGGGTGCAAAGGCTCGCTGCGCCCCTGTTCTCATTCACAGACCTGTAACGCACAGGCCTGGACAATCTGAAAATTAAGATGGCTCATAAAGACGCGCAGACGATCGATCTGTGTGTGGTTGTGTGTGTGTTCACAGAGATTTTTTTTTATTATTCTTAAGCGACATCTTTCTCGCCCGGATTGACAGACCGAACGCGCTTCCTGTGCCAACAAAATTACTTTATTCTTAACACCTAATCGATACGCAGATGCTATTTTTCTATACGTACACTACCATCAGTACTTATTTGAACAACGACATTTATTCTTTATTCGCAAAGCTTAAAACAGTCGAACAACGCTAGACACGAACACTACTAGGATAGGTGACGCCTTCCTTTAAGATCTAATTGCTAGTAAAACGAAACCTATTTGCTACTGTAACAAGTCTTAACATTATATACTCACGATAAACACGCCAGATGAACCAATTGACATGTATGTAGGAGGAAAATTGATACAATTATTATACACATCCTTAAAATTTAACATGAGATGAGATGTTTCTATTAAAAATAATAATAAATTCAAACACTCCGGATATGAACGTTTCAGCCAAAAATAAACACATTTTGCACGCAAATTTCTGCGCTGTAACTACAGTTCTGCTGATCTGATTTTAAAAAATGAACATTCATATTAACGCTTAGCGTCTATAAAGCTACATAGTGAACTCAGATAATTTTTAGGATCGTCCCTTGTGAAGAAAATAATTAAATTTTAATCAAGAATTATTTGTTATTTTTATTAATTATTTCTTGAACCAAGCGAGATAAAAAAAATCTTTCTTCGCCATAATGCTTGGATTACTCCTAGAAGTATCCATTTAAAGTTTCATCGAAATCGCTCCACACATTCAAAAGATAAAATTAATTTTTGAGCAATAAATTCAAACACTCCAGATATGAACGTTTCAGCCAAAAATAAACGCATTTTGCAAGCAAATTTCTGCCCTGTAACTACAGTT
The DNA here is from genome assembly GCA_963457615.1 of Nicrophorus investigator. Lineage (NCBI taxonomy): Eukaryota > Metazoa > Arthropoda > Insecta > Coleoptera > Silphidae > Nicrophorus > Nicrophorus investigator. The sequence goes on from OY735140.1 coordinate 27,612,666, forward strand.
CTGCTGATCCGATTTAAAAAAATGAACATTCATTTTAACGCTTAGCGTCTATAAAGCTACATGGTGAACTCAGATAATTTTTAGGATCATCATCTTATCTTTTCCTGGCAATAAATCATTTTCATTGAAATACTAGTAATAATAGAACAATATTAAATATAATTTATGAAGAATATAAAATACATGAATTCTGTATCTTCATATTGATACCCTCATTGCAAATATTTGTATTTTGTAATAATATAGTAATAGTTATTAATTATAATTTTAATCTATAATTATTCAATTTGTTAAAAAATATATGTAAGATTTAAAATAAAATGATCAATTTAATTTATTTTTTTCATATTAATTCTCTGAGCAAATATTTCCAGCTTTTCCATTTATGTGTATGTATTATGGGAAATTAAAAAAAAAATACAAAACAATGATTGAAATATATTTTCATCCGCAGCATCGCTCATTAATTTATTTACAATTCAATATAAAAATAATTGTATTATTTCATTTATATTTTTTTTGCAAACAATATATTTTTAATTATATTCGCATATCAGTAAAAATGTTCTTTTCAATATAATTCTAGTTATGAAAGAAATTCTGTTTCATTTCATGCAGTATGTATTAGATCAGCGTTTTGCTATTTGACATAATATAATTTTGACACTTTGACGTCAGGTGACAGTTGTCATTTCAAGACCCATCGAACAAATAACGGTTAAGAAACACTGTATAAAATAGATGAATTTTATTAAGTTTTCAGTCACATGATAAGAATGGATGATATTAAAGTAGACTACGTTTGTGAGTTATATAAGGTTAACTTGTTTTATTAAAGATATAATAGATAGGATGAGGTTATGTATGAAATTTTTTGAATGTTTCTATTCGGTGCTTACAATTTTAATTATTATTGGATTAGGTTAGGTTATCTAGTAAGAAAAGCGCAAGGAGTAGGAATGTTAATAACTAATAAAATATCCATTGAAATTCAGAATACTACAAAATAGAGAACAATATTTATAGCAATGCAATTTATGAAAAATATAAAATATGTAAAATATCATGAATAATAGTAAATAAGGAGTGATAAATGTAAGATTTTCTTTTTTCATATGTATAAAATTATATCTTTTTTCCATGCATTGCGAGAAATTTGTTCCGACTTTAAGAATTGTAAATTTATGAAACAATAATTAAAACAAAATCTTTATAATATATCTTATTTTATTTATAATTCAATAAAAAAATAATTGTATATTAATAAATTAATGTTATGTAATAAATTTTCTGTAAATAATATATTTTTAATTAAATTCGTATGTCCTGATAAAAACATGTTATTTTCAATATAATTCTAGTAGTGAAAGAAGATCAGCGTTTCTCAACTATTTTGATGCATGATGCAACATATTTTTTGTGGTTATACTGCGACCTAATTATTCATATTATTTTTTTGACACTTTGACATCAGGTGACAGCTGTTATTTCACGACCCATTAAACAATTAATGGTTACGAATCACTGTATTAGTAGATGAATTTTATTAAACTTTCAGTGATATGATGAGAATATATGATATTATATTAGGCTACATTTTATAGTGGGTTATATAAGGGTTATAACTTGACTTATTAAGTTTATGTTAGATAGGATGTTTCTATTAAAATTTTAATTATTCTTGGATTAGGTTATGTTAGGTTAAGTTATCTAGTATGAAAGATTCTTCAAAGATTCGTATATTATTTGTTTTATAGTAAATTTATAATTAACTTGAAAAAACATGAATTGCATTAATATTTGTGGGTGAAATGATAAAGCGGGACTGGATGTAATTAAAAATACGTTCAAATATAATAAAGATACCTGAAATGAGTGTACAGATATTATCTGTAATTGAGATTCCCGGGAAAAGCTGTTATTTATAAAAATTGTTATTCTGACAGAATGTATGTCCTTTTTTTACCATTTGGACGATGATTAAAATGTCAGTGATGAATTATATTAAAATGTGATTATATTTGTTTTACAATATAATTAAAATATAATTTATAAACTATACATTTTTCTATCAATTTTTGAATAAATTTGCTATTTAATTATTCAAAACTCTTCGGTATTTGCTGTAGGAATTAAATAATAAGTTAAATCCCGTAAATTCCAGCACATTAATATGTAAATCATTTGAAATTATTTATTGTACTGTAATCATATGTTAATAACTCTTCCGAGTTTTAGTTACATTATTAAATGAAATTAACGGCGTATAAATGTTTCATGTAATATTTTATGAATTATGCAATCTGTTTTATTTTTTATTTTTACATAATTGAGTGTTGTATTAAGCATGTGCATCCACCAGAACATTTCAATTATGATGAGATGTATTTGCGTGTCCTACATTTTATGATTATTTTAAAAAGATATTTTGATGATTATCACTCACGGAAATAAAATAGAAATTCTCGAAGAATTACAACAAATATATTTATTTGAAATAAACGAAACAAGAAATGTTATAATAAAATCAATAAATATAAACAGTACGCTCGATGATTTTCGTTGTAACAAAGCTTAAATCTTTCTAAATAATTATTGTACATTTGTATCATGTTTCTTACATGCTTATATATATTATAACAATAAAAATATATTACGTGACCAATTCGTGGTTTGCTCTATTAAGGAATGTTAAGTAATATAGAGTAGATATATTTTACAGTTAATGTTTGTCCAAATACTTTCTGACGGTAGTGTGTATATTTTACTTTGGAGTCTAGACGAAATTGAGTTTGTGTGTTTATGTGAATTTGTAAGGGTCTGGTGATGGGTACCTTTGGCATTTGCAGAGTAGAAGGCGGATGAAAGCCGCACGGAAAGTGCGGTTGAACACGGTGTAAATGATGGGATTTATCGTCGAGCTTACGTATCCGAGCCAAAGACACACGACGACTACATGCTCAGGGACATCACAGCTAGGGCAGGCCGCGAAGAGAATGTTCAGGATGAAAAATGGAGACCAGCACAGCACGAACGTGAAGAACACCAGTCCCAGGACCTTCGATGCCTTCTGCTCCGTCGCCACAGAATTCACAGCCATGTTCTTCCTCTTATTCGCCCTACCAGCCAACAACCTATAACAAACACCAAAAACATTAATTACATCAATGAATAATAATTTATATCAATCTTTTAATCTGCTTCGGATGCAATTTCAAATAAATCAACCATCCCAGATATTAAATAAGTTTCCATGATAAAAAACTTAATAACAAAAAATCAAATCAGAACAAATAAAAAAAATATTAATATAATCATAATTAGCCCTTTACAGCAATTGAAATTAATTTTATATTTTTTATTGTGTTATTGTATTAAGATTTTTTTAAATTAATTAATTATAATAATTAAAAAATAATCAACTTTAACAAATCTTATTCTGTTTTTTTTATCGCTATGCTGTGTTTATTTGTTTTATTTTTTTTCTATTATGATTTGATATATTCTGTTTCAAGTAATACTTATTAGTGGCGTATTATTTTACTAAGTTTTATGTAGTCAACAAATGTATTCAAATCATTCATGTTAAACAGTACGTTTCTTTAAATTAACACGTATTAATATTATACAATAATATTTATTACATAAATTGAGGGGAACGATATTTGGTCTGACTTACAGTCTGAAGACTTTTATGTAATTAGTCTGAGAAGAAAATAATATTCGGGACATGAAATTTAATTATAGAAAATCAGTTACTTATTAACGCCACTCAACAATATTTAATAATAATACGTTTTTTCCTTCAGTTTGGATATTTTACTTTTACTTAATTCAGATTTTAAACTTAATGGAATTTTTTTATATAGAAATAATTGTTTGATGTGATTAGTCTGGGAAGAAAAAATATTAGGTTCATGAAATTTAAATATAGAAAATTACTTACTTAAAAACGCCACTCAACTATATTTATTTTTTAATAACGTTTTTTTCCCCTTCAGTTTAGATGTTTTACTTTTACTTCATTCAGAACTTAAACTTAATGGGATTTTCTAAAGAAAAATTGTAAAGAAATTAGTTCGTTAAAAGAAAGTTATATCAACTTTAAAAATGAAAAACTAAAATTGATTGTTTAACACTTGATTTATTCAATAATATGTAATAATACTTCTAAATCAAGAGCATTTTTACCAAAAATATAATAATTTATTAATGTCAATCTTAAGTTTTATTCATTTTTTTATTTTCTTCGTTCCTAATAAGATTTTCAAAATCTTCCACTGAAAAATCAATTCAATAGATTTAATCCTTTTCAACAACATTTTCGAGACATTTTGGTCTTTAATTGGAATATGTTTTATATTAAATTTGTTTTATTTGAAATTGCAGACGTCGTTATACCGAAGCTTCCTTATTCGGAAGTAACGTTAACCGAGGTATGACTATATTTTGGATATTCATATACTTATATAGTAACTATAATATATTATACCGTATTTTTCGGACTATAATACGCACCTTTCTACATAGAAAAATGGACTCAAATTGTGTGGGGGTCTTATGGTCCAAAGGTAACATTAAAATATTTTTTTCAATAAATCGTCTCTAAATTTGAGGTACATCTTATAGTCCGAATATATGGCACGCCACTGAAGTTACCTACGCAAGTTATCTCAAGACAAGCGGAGGAATAACCGATTTAACTACACTATTTGTCTATGATTGGATAATAATTATCATTACTAAATGTAATAAAGATTATGATCCGAGAGTAACATTAAAATATATTTTTGTAAAAATCATCTTATAAATTTGAGGAACGTCTTATACACTGAAAAATAGGGAAGACAAAATGTCATATGGTAATTCTTATCAATTTAAAACATGAAATTCGTGAATTTTGAACATTTCTTTTACTGTAAATTTATTTGTATTTGTGTATAAAATATAAATTTTAAAAAAATGGTAATAGTTAGAATAAAAATGTTTATTATTATTATTTTATGAAAAAATAATGTTTATTTTCCTTAAATCTTTGATTCTATTTGGTAATTATTAAACTAATTTTATTATATCCTACTATAGGTATAAAGCATGAATCACTGAGGTTTTCCAATTTTCTTCTAAATATATGTACCCTCGTAAAATATGCACATGTCATTATTGATGTATACATTGAAGAGGGAAAAGCTTATTACACGACCCTCTGGATTACCATAATTTAAAGAATTGTCTTTTCTTATTGCATTTTCAATTTAAATTTATTATTGTCTATTTTATTTCTGTGATAACTGTAAATAATCTTATTTTTTATAGATGAAATGAAATATATTTACTTCCCTTATATTCAATATATTAAATATTCGATAAATCTTATATAATTAATCTGTAAGATTATATAACATTTGGTATGTAGTTTATTAACCTTAGTTGATTTTTTTATATATTTTAATTAAATTTCAGTTTCAAAATTTTGGAAAAAAACAGGATCGTATAATATTTTTAGTTATTTTTTTTTTTATCTTTTTCAATAAAATCTGTAAACAAAATTCCCTTTACAACCCAAAAATTTTATGGAACAATCTTTATCTTTACCATTCTTTAGATTATTTTTTCGTCTCTGATATTTAGTGGTTTATCGAAGTTTCATCCATAGTTATAAATCGACAAAGAAAATCAGTTTTATTTCTGTTAAAACAATCCAAAGATGCTTGAGAAATTCGCAATTATTAGCACATCTTGCACAAAGCTTTTTCGTCTTTAATTCTACATGTATATGGAAAACTCATTTCAATACGGCATTAACTGTTTCACGCACTTTCACTCGTCGATCATATAAAATTAATAATGTGTCAGTATTCAAACTTTTCAAACTGCTCTCGTAAATAATCTATAAAATTATAATGCTTGATGTACTTTTTTTACTAAACAATCATTATTCTTTTAAATAGAATTTAGCTCAATGTCTTCACAATCACTATAATACATCGAAATATTCTGTTTCTGATAGACATTGATGAGCTTTATAAATTTTGATATCTTAAGTTCCGAAACTTATAAAGTATTTGTGGTGGTTTATTCAAACTTGATTCGCGATGATATTTGTTCAATACAATATAAAAAATGTAAGAATTGCTTGAAAAAATTGTTGAGAATCCACAATATTATTCATAAATCAACTATTAGTTTCTTATATATTGTACAATATTATACATAATTAATATTAAGAAAATATTAATTACATTGGTTCTGATTTTCTATTTAAAAAATATACTAATTACTTAATAGTAAAAATTTCTTATACAATAATATTAATTTATAGAATCCATAAAAAGGTATTATTATTTTCAGTCATAATCTATAAATAAAAATTGAATTAAAACTAAGATAAAAAAAGTACGTCAAAAATAAATTTGATATTATTTTATTTATTTATTTTCTCCATTAAACAATTTGAAAAAACTCGTTCATATTTATAATTTTATCCATTAGGAGTTCAACCTAAAACTCACAAAGTAGAATTTAAAAAAATATATTTTGTTGTTAAGTTATGTAAGCGATACTGTCGACTCCCCTCATGTTTCTTATCATCTAGAAATTATAACATTTTTCTTTAAATTTTATTTTTAATCCATTTCTTAACGATTTATTTTTTTTTCATTGTTTTTTTCTGTTAATATTTAAAAAAAATCTTTTACATTTTCAGATTAATTATTGAAGATTTAACGAAAATGTATGCGATATGGGCGATATGTTATTATATAATAGAAGACTGCTTCAAATGTGATGAAAGAGTACGTAGAGAGTGTATGTAAAGTAACGGAGATTCTTGTAACGATGATAGTATTGCATGGTATACGTTTAGTTCTAGTAAACAATGCTTCACTTAAGTAATTTTATAGGGGCCTTTGGAATATGATATGTTATGAAATAAGTAATTACGGAGCAATTACGCGACCGAATTTAATTACAAGTTAATCATGAGCTCCTTAGATTATGATGCGAAGACGTCGAGGGGTGGCGCAAAGTTATACATAAATTTGCGCCTCTTTTAACCTTGCCTACACCCTAAATTTCAATTTCGATTTATAAAATCACTTTTATTCAGAGCTCCCCCTTTCCCATCTTTGCGCCCTTTCATTATAAAAGGGCGTCCTAATACGACGTCGAGCATTAATAACAAAATGAAGATCTTCCCAACAAATTCGAGGAGAAATATGGTTTCTCTTTCAATTCTGCTCCATAAAGATGCTAAAAAGAAAATACACAACTAGGACGACTTCTTCCTACAAATCCGTTTTCTGTTTCAATCTGAAATTAATTGAAACTTTTGCGCAACTTGATAAAGGCAATATTACATACTTTCTGTGTTTCAGCATCGAATTTAATTAAATGTTGTTGTTACAACTCAACTTTAATTAGTAACTGAATGATTTATATATATATAAAAGGATAATTTATTTTGATACAATACATCGTTTTTTTTTCCATAAATTTGTAAAATAATTATTAATTTAATTATTGTGTAATAATAAGTTTGTAACAATACTATCTAACAAGAACTCATATAAAGCTTAAACTATAATTAATCCATGAACCCTAAACAAAATTAATAATTTACAAATGGGCTCAGAGGGCGACGGCAGTAATTGCCGTAATAAATTCGCCGTCCGGATTTTCTTCCACTATATTTCTGTTTCCTCGTCTATTTTCTATTGCGAATGCTTTCCAGAACTTATAGTTCCTTAAGAAAATAATTCCTGGTGTTATCCCATTACCAGGGAAGTTCCTGAGGAGACAAGATTGATCGTAGGCAATACTTTCTGAATTCCAGCAGGTGAGTTAATGTCACGATCTCGGGATTACAAGGAAGAGAGAGGAATTTTCTCAACTTATCGACAACCGGAAAAGGGAATTGTTTTTAAAAACATTTTCAATATTGCTAAATTGCGCAAAACCTAATAAATCATTACTTATTTATGATTTATAATAGATGTATTTATTTTTGTAATTTAAATAATTGTAACTTAATTTTGGAATATCAAAAACTGTTGTTAATTAAAGCTCAATACGGCTTAGATGTAAGATTACGTAAGAATTAATTTGTTGAATAGATTTGAGTATTGTTCAGTTACAAAAAAGTGCTCATACATAATCCAGAAAATACAATTCGATGACATGTGGATTTATCCAAAAATATCTGGACGTCTAGTCATTCTATAGATAATAAGATAAAATTAAATTTATTACCTAATATATTATAAAAATAATGAAGAAATAATCAATTAACACATGTATACTTCATGATTACGAGAGAAATTTAAAAAGTTTTGAAAGCGAAACAAGATTGTGGCATAAAGTTTTTGGTATCTACAGGGAATTTTATAAATAGATTATTTTTAAAAAGGTAAAAGTATTAACTCAGAATAGTATACAAGACTTGGATCAATTGGATGGAAAAAATCGTGAAAAAATAATTTACTTTCTTTATTTTCAATTTCATAATAATAAATAAAAATTGATTATATTGTTATTTTTTTATCAGGAAGAAAATGAAATTTGTTAAAATATACATAGACCAAATCAACTCAATAAATTTGTATAACAAAATAATGTATATATTAGAGATAATTTATAATTAAATATATGCAATAAACTTACTTTCTGACCTTGAAATATAAATATAGTACAAGAGCAATTTAGTGATGAATTTAGTATGTGTTGCTCATCCCAATAACTACAGAATATGTTTTATATCGTGTTATGTTTTAGTAATAAAATATGGAATAGGGTACTTTATAGCTTTATGCCTTTTTCATGTTCCATCATCCCTCAAAGCTTCATACTTTGCTGTAAACACTATAAATATTAAATAATACAAATAAACTTAGTCAAAGTTTTTAATCAATATTTTATTACCTTTACTAATCTTGATGCTTACAATTATATAGGATTTAATTATAGGAATATAAAAGTGTTTTGCTAATCTATTTTTGTTTTAATATTTGTAGAAGTTAATAATATTAATTGTTCATGAAGTTCAAAAGGGAATATAATTATATTTATACTCAAAAAAAAATTATAAATGTTTAAATATATTCGTACATAACATTTTTTTTTAATTTGTTACTCCATGAATCAAATTCGAAAATGTCTACTATACTCAAATATTATCAGCGACTTATTTATAGGCTTCAGTCCAGGAACGTGCCAAAAATAAGATAAAATCAAATACAACTGACCTAAACTTGGTTTAATGTGGGTAAATTATCTTAGTTTAAAGCCTCCAAATTATGGTTAAACAGGGCACTCAAACTGTCTTAACTGAAAGGCCTCCAAATAATATTATATATTTATGTAATTTAATATGAAATATAAAATAATATTTATTTACTAATATATTTGTGCATGTATGCTACGTTTCTTTATAAAGAAACTAATTTTAAACTAATTTAAATAAAATACAGGATAGATGCAATAATATTATATGCATAGATTTTTAATTTTATTACGTGTTATAATATATATATATATATTTTGTCAAGTATTTTTTCTATGAAATAAAGTAGAAAATCTAGGAGTGCAAAGGGTAGAGTTCGAGTAAACTAGCGGATTTGTTTCCAGATGTGCACGGATGTTATGACCGCAATTACCTAGAGAATGTTTCCCCATATATAAGCAATCTCTTGGTAGTCTGGCTTTCAGAGTCATTAAATAAGGGAATGAAATCTTCCGAGCAGGCGGAAATATAAAATAATTTTTAAATTAGCGACGCCAAATCGAGTCCGGATGTCGGCTAACGTTATTTTTGGCATATCGAATAATCATCGTTGTTGGAGGTCTGCAGCCTGCAGACACGACTTACCTGAAATTCAAATTGGATGGCACACTGTTTAATTGCAATTTGAGTGAGCGCAAATTAAAATTTCTCGTCTCCCTTGCGATGTTCTCTGGTGTTTGCGTTCCCTGGTCCCTGTGACCCCCGCTGCCGCCACCACCGACGCCCGCGCCGCTCCCCGAAGAGGAAACTGAAGCGCCCCCGCCGCCCCCATTCGTATACGTCAGCTGAGGATGCGAGTTACTTATCCTCATGTTCGACCTGCAACATTTAAATTGATTTTTTTCTTCTTCGACACGATGCAATATTCATCCTCCACTCAGTATTCTTCTTCGGAACAGATCGATTGATCTCTCCGGGAGTTTAGAAAACTACACGGGAATTCCATCACAATAGCTGCTGCATCTTTTATCGTTCAACCTTAACAGGAAAAAAGTAAAACTAAAGTGAAGTACTAATAGTAGCCTAGTGTTTGATCGAGCGATTGGGATTTCGTTGCAGCCTTGTGTTTTTCTAATGTTGAAAACAGATCTGCATCTGAACGCGTTGCAAATCCAAGGGATTTGAATGCATTATCTGCAGACGCATTAGTTCATTCCCATTCCAACCAGGAAGGGCGCAAACATAAACATCGAGGGGTGGATGATAATTTTGATTTTCCGAATTATCTCCAGGGACTGCACACTTCTTTTTTTTTGTTTTTCAAACGAAATTAACGCTAGCATAAAAACAAATCGTCATATTTATTTTTTCAAATGCCGAGGGGCTGCAGAGATAATGGAATTGAATGAGAAAAGCACATTTGTTTCATTGGACATTATCTAAGATAATATCAATAACGTTTTGTTTTATGTAACTTCCCATTTATCACTAATTGAAAAAGTTTGTCTCTTGATTATGGAAATCGCTTATAATTTATTTAGATATATAGTCGAGAATTTTTATTATTTTCACATCTTCAATAATATATTGAAAAAGACGAAATATAAATGATATGGACAAAAATATTTGTTTAAGTTTTCTTGTGAATTATATAATACTTTATGAACTACTAAAGTATTAATATCATTATGATGATAATAATTATGAATTACTAAAAATGTATAGATAGTATGACATAATGAAAATATTAAGAAATAAAGCAAAAATAAACGTTTTTCTGTTGCGTTATTTTGAAAGCAGTTAAACTACAGATACATTTGTTTTTTAATTCTAGAACATTCATCATATTCATGTAATATTTCACCTTCGGAATATCATTAAGTTGAGAAAACATTCGCTTAGAGATAAAAAAATACAAATGTTGATGAAATCAAATTGCCAGAATTTTATGAAATAGTTTATTAAAAACTGCCTATTCTGTGGAGGAAATTCATAGATAACAACAAAAAATATTTAACAGAATAATATTGTACAGAGTTTGTTTTATTTTCGCTTTACCTTCTTCAATGGTTGCAAATATGTAATTTAACCTAGGTACGATGTTAAATATTTTACCTGTATTTTTAGTAAATACAAATATTACTTATTTTTAATACAACATTTAATAAGTAAACAAAAATATTTATAGTAATAATAGGTAAAGTTTCATTAACAATGTATAAGATACTATTAAAACTGTAAAAAAAGTAAAATACAAGAATTACATACAAATATTTTTTTGTTTGTTTTAAATTATATATTTTACATTTCTCATATTATCTTAAATTACAAGATTTATGTATTTCAAAATCTGTACTTTTATTTAAAAAAAAATATAATCCATTAACTGAATTCATTTGATTATTGATAAATCCTAATATTATTGCTATTAGATTTAAATAAATGAGATTTTTCATAATACATAAAACCCATTAACAATTTTTATTATGAATCAATCAGAGAACTTTTTTAATTATTAAAATCGATGCAGTCTTGATATTTTTTAAATATTCTATAAAATGATGTTAGATTTCAAGTTTTCATGTGCAATTAATAATAATGATAAATTTGTTATTTTAAAAAATATAATCCTAAAACTGAATTCATATTATTGTTAATTAATCCTGTTATTATTGCTATTAGATTTCAATAACTGACAAAAAGAAAAACAATAGATTTTTATTAAGAATTTTCAGCTTCTAATAATGAATGTTTGAAACTCATGAAAATAATAATAAATACTTATTTAATTAATTAAAAATACATTTTTAGTTTAGTTTCAGTTAAATAAAAATCTGTAAAATCATTATTTGAGAAAATTATGTGTGAATCAATCAGAGAGTTTTTTTAGTTAACAAAATCGATATAGATTTAATATTTTTTTAATTTTCTCTGTAAAGTGTTAGATTTCAAGTGAAATTAATATAAGACTATATATAATATTATACAATAAAAAAATTATAATGATAAATTTGTTGTTTCAAAAAATATAATCCTTTAATTGAATTAATATTATTGTTAATTAATCCTGTTATCATTACTATTAGATTTAAATAATGAATGTTTGAAACTCATGAAAATAATAATAAATACACAATATATTCATAATTAAAAATACATTTTTAGTATAGTTTTAGTTAATTAAAAAATCTGTAAAATCATTATTTGTGAAAATTATGTGTGAATCAATCAGAGAACTTTTTTAGGTAATAAAAATGATATAAATTTTATATTTTTTTAATTTTCTCTAAAAAGGTGTTAGATTTCAAGTGAAATTAACATAAGACTATATATAATATTATATAATAAATAAATAATAATGATAAATTTGTTATTTCAAAAAATATAATCCTATAACTAAATTCATATTATTATTAATTAATTTTGTAATTAGTACTATTAGATTGAAATAAATGAAAAAGAGAAAACAGTAGTTTTTTTTCCATAATACATAAAATCTATTAACAATTTTCAGGCTTTAATTAATGAATATTTGAAACTCATGAAAATAATAATCAATACACAACTTATTCAATTCATTAAAAATATATTTTAGTTTTAGATAATTAAAAAGTCTGTAAAATCATTATTTGTGAAAATTATTTATGAACTTTTTTTATTTAACAAAATCGATATCGATTTAATATTTTTTTAAATTTTTCTGAAAAGATGATATACATTTAATATATTTTAAGTTTCTGTAAAAAGATGTTAGATTTCAAGTTTTTAAGTGTAATTAAGATAAGAGTATATATAATTCTATAATAAATAAATAATAATGATAAATTTGTTAGAGATATAAATGAGAACTAGATTGTCAGCAAGAAAGGGTGAATTGGGTATAAGAGAAGTGTGCGTGTTCTGGAGAATACTTCTTTTTCGTGTTCCAGACGCGCGTGTTTATTGGATTTTGATTTGATTAGCAAGTTATAGCAAGAAGAACGAACCTTTCTGCGCTTCCGCCGACCGTCCGCCACATGGTGTGGTGTGTGGCAATGGTGGACGGGGTCGATCTATCTTGTTTGGCAACAAACCGCCCCCCGAGCCTCCGGAATTGATCAGCCTCAGGATGCTCGGCGGCGAACCGGGCCTTTTTCCGGAGCAGCTGCACAGTCAGGCCATAGGTAAGCACCATTATCACCATCGGAATATAGAAAGCCACCAGGGACCCGAACACGAAGAAGGCGCGATTGTTTATCACGCACGTATTTGGCTTCGGCATTATGTTCTCATGATTTATAATACCTAAAAGAGATCGAGGATGCCTGAGTGTTCCATAGAGAGATGGCCGTCTACATATATATATATAAACATGTCTGCATGAGTGTGAAAGAGAGGGAAGGAAGAGAAGAGATCACAGTTAGTGAAATCTGTAAACCCTCTGGAGGATAGCGTCGAGGGGTGATGGTGTTAACATGTGTGTGTGTGCCTGGATTAGGCTATGCGGTTTTCTACTTCTACTTACCTAATACTGTGATGGAGCTGGAGACTAGCATGGATAACAACCAGACTAGCGCTATCCTTTGAACAACCGTTCGCGTCGTGAAGCTGTGCCTGGTCTTTAATGGATTTCGTATCCCCAGATATCTATCCAAGCTAATGAAACACATGTGCATTATTGACGCCGAACACGCCAACACGTCGCACGTCACATACACGTTGCACCAAATCACACCGAATGGCCAATAACCTGAAACCAAAATACACAATGTGTTTATTTAATGTGTTTTATTATGTTAGCAGCATTCAGGGACACCATTATACAATTTACACATGGTTAATTAATAATAACAACTATGTACGTATACATTGTATATTTATTTATTTAATAAAAATATTTATTGCAACAGTTATATCATTGCATCGTCCAAACTTATGCTCAATTTTAATTATATCCAGACATATTTTTATAAAAAATGTATCTGATATTTCGGCGAGATAATAAATAGTTTTAAAAAAATAATAAATACACTTTTTGAAGGATTCCAATCATAGGACTAACAAATTAGATATTTTAATAAAAGAGTATTGAGAAAGGGAGAGCCAACATCGTTTTATTACAAATATAAACAAGAGTAAGTATATTTATAAGTAAGTATATTTATATTTGGTCTCGGACTAATCAGTTTCTAGTCATTTTTTGTCTCTGTCCGTCCATTTATTATTTATTTATTATAGTTTAATATTAATCTTATGGCTAATGACCTTCGCTGTCGATGTCACAAAAAAAAAAAAAAAAAAAGTAAGATATTAACAATGTTTGCATATTTCATACTTTGTACAAAATATAGTCATGTTATAAAGTAATTTCCGTTATTACAAATAAATAGCGTTATGTTTGTATCGAAGTAATACTCCTGTCAATTTGACAGATTTACAAGCTATTAGTTTAGTTGTCAAAAGTGTTTATTTTTGATAAATGCTCAAAAAATGATTAAGAGATATCAGAATTGGTTTAAAAAATTCAATTCTGGAGAACTTTTACTCGAAAATAAATAATGTTTTGGTCAGTTATTTGTTGATAAAGAGTTTTATTTCGCACTACAAAATCGAAATTACCTCCTTTTTATCCTAATATTTTTCTTAATTTATTAATAATTTGTATAATATTTCTTATATTTATAATAACAAATACTAAAAAAGCTAAGTATTACAAGTTTCAGGATGTATATTGTCATGGCTGACCATTTTATTATCATCTATCGTATGATTATTATGAATATTTGGGTGGCCTAAGAATTCTTTCCTTATTTTTGTCACGTATCCTGAAAATATACAAACGGATACGTATGAGCGCCCAATCTTTGTTTATCAACATTGTTTATTTTAGTGCTGATTGAATAATATGTCTAGCCCTCATAAGAGCATTTCGTCTAGCCACTCACAAAGGCATCTCTGTTCTTATCTATATTTCGTGACCCAAAGCGGAGCCTCTGAACTCTTTGTATATCATTAATTATTAAATTTACGACCCTTAAGCTGATAGATCTAAGGCGTGTGACCACCCACTTCGATAATGTACACTCCAAGGCACAAATCAGCCCCTTTCCCCAAATATGATTCTGTATTCCGTCCGCCTTTTTACATTTAAGGCGACACTTTTATATTTTAAGTTAGTCCTAGTGTTACTTTGAAGTAGTCCCAGTCCCAGTCCAGTCCAGACACGGTCCAGATAGACCTAGTCCTAGTGTTACTTTGAAGTAGTCCAAGTCTCACTCTCCGAAGAAGCAACCTATGCTTGAAGCAACTGGAAGCTAGATTAAGAACTCGTACATCTAAGTGTTAAATAAATAACTATTTTAAAACACCGACTTCTATCTAGTTTTTCCTTAAAAACCCACTGGGACTCCACATCGACAAAACAACAAAATAATTCCACGGTGTCTAGAGAAACTCCATCTCAGGACACGACAATATTGATTTAGCATTATACATTAGAAAACTAGATTTGAAGTAAATTTCGATTTCGTGCGAGTAGAATTGGTACTTAAGAAGACATGAGCTTTGAGAATCCCCTTCTAGCATATACTTGACACCTCTTCGTCTGCTTCGCTGATTACAAGGAAGACCCTTAATTGAGTTGCCTAACATAAGTACTAGTTTCCTCTACAGATAGATACATCGATTGATAGAGATCAGCTGTAACTATAAAATAATAAATTAAATTATTATACAATTAAATATTGACTTATTTCTTACAAAATTTGTATTAAATAATAATAAATACAAAATTTTGTATTAAATAATAATAAATACAAAATTTTGTATTCTAAAAATAGAATAATAAATAATTGGCTTTTTTTCATGTAATTTTTCTTAGTTCAATAATTTTTAAAATCAAAATAACAAGCTATAATTTTAAATTAAGTAACATTTTTTAAGTATTGGCAAATATTTTACAATGTATTATATTATTATTAAAAATGGATTTCTTTATTGAATAAAAATGTAATCAGAAATATATTTGTGTTTTTCGACCTTTAATTTTTTAAGTTAAAATAGGAGCAACAAAAAGACAAATAAAAAAATACGTGACATTAATAAATCTTGAAATCTTTACATTTGTTTGTCTGTGTTCTATTTAAAGAAGTAAAAAATGTAATCGATATATTTATATATCTTGTGTAACAGGTAAATATTTATTTTCTCTTAATATTTCGAGAATATATATACTTTTACGAAAAAAAGTATTAGTACACAAACTCCCAGTCTAGACAAATACAAAAACATAAACAACCTTCATTGTTATACCGCAAGAGGCAAACACGTTATTCCTTTAATATATTGGAAGCTGTCTTAAAAAAAGTACAAACAAAGACTAGTTTTTGTACAGCTTTTACAATGTTTAATAATTAAATAAATTTTCTCAAACATAAATATAAGAGTAATTTTTAAAGTTTTGAAAACGACATTTGTTTATTTAGGATGCAAAAAGATTTTTTAATACATTAACAGATTATCTCGAGACAGAATATTAATTGGTTTAAAAAATTCGTGGATAAGACCTTTTTTTTCACTTTCGGTTTAAAAATTTGTATATATCGGAGGACAATATAAATGTGCAAATAAACATATCTGTAAGTATCGGATACGCACAATCCCGGATTTCAGGAGATTCTTCCTTGCTGGGTGTTGTGCCCAACCATTATTATACCATATTGTTGTATCTCTTACAATTTATATTGTAATTGTTATGTGCCTTTATAATTAGTTTCCCACTTTTGAAAGATTTGATAAACTAGTCAATTTGTAATGTAAATAATCACTATTTATTATATAACACCTCACTCAATAATTTCGTAGGATGACATATAGATGGCACCTCTATCAAATAATCCATATGGTTTATGGAAGTACCAACCTTCATACGAGGCCTGTTAAAATTTCATGACATCTACGAACTTATTGAGTGAGGAGTTACAAACTATAAAGTGCATTCCAGCCAATTCACTGATGACTATAAATATGTACTTCCGTCCAACCATATAATAATTAGGGAATAATACTGTCTTTCTTTACCAAATATTGTGCTCTCACTATGTTAATTATATACTATAAAATAAGATGTTTATGTAATACAAAGAAGAGTCATCCCCAAGTTGACAAAGGAGTAGCACAAAGACTCTAGCAGTCAGAGTAATAGTTAGACTCATAAAAAAGTCTTAGTTGGTGGGTGAAGAGAAGAACATGATCCTTGATAATCTATGAGATAAACACTTGTCTAGTTGACTTCTCAATAAAAATATTACTTTAATCAATAAAGCTATTTAAGAATATTGTGTTTACACCTCTCTAAGACTCGACAACTACGTAATTACGAGATAATCCACGATATCCAGAGATTATTCAATCCCGGGACACGACATGGGAAACAAGCGTATCTTGTTTTGGATGAATTGCTATCCTAAGATCACCAGTTCTTTGCTGTGTTATTTAAAAAAACTCTTTACTCCTTCATTATTAATTAACACTAACCAAATATGCGCCGTTACTCGAATTTTAACTATATTTTTTTCACGCTCCGACATATAAATATATAAAGGTAGTTATTTTCTGTAATATTTCCAATAATACATTTATAAATGTATTGTCATGGGAATGGGACATGGGAAACAAGCGTATCTTGTTTTGGATGAATTGCTATCCTAAGATCACCAGTTCTTTGCTGTGTTATTTAAAGAAACTCTTTACTATTCATTATTAATTAACACTAATCAAATATGCGCCGTTACTCGACTATTAAATATATTTTTTTCACGCTCCGACATATAAATATATAAAGGTAGTTATTTTCCGTAATATTTCCAATAATACATTTATAAATGTATTGTCAAGACTAATTTACTATATTTATTAACTTAATCGTTTTTGGATTGCCTCAAGTACATTCATGCCAAATGGCCTATTAAAAGATTTCATGCCAACTGAGCATGAAATTTAATTGAAACCATTAGATAAAACTATATTTATTGAAAAGCTTACAAATATTTAGTATTTTTGTAGTAAAAATGGTAAATAAAACTACAAATTATAATTATTATAAATATTAATTTAAATTGAAAGTGTAGTTGAAAATAATATTCTAGAAGTATAAAAATAGGTACATCATCTATTCAAGCACATCCTACTCCATGCATTGTTTAATCTAAAAATGTTAAAAAATAAGTATAATATGTACGCATCATTCAAGTAAATAAAGTATATAATTTTCATTTAATATATTTGGTGCATGCGCCTGGTCGTATATTTTATCTTGTCTAGATCATCGGTTCTCAACGTAAAATTTAATAAATATCTCGAAATGACACCTGTCATCTTGTATGAAAGCAAGAAACTGTTGAAATATACTTAACAATTAGGTCACACTACAAACAAATATGTGTGGTTATCGTGGGCGACCATTTTACTGACATCTATTATATAATTATTAGTTAAAAGTTGTAGACCTAACCTACAATTTTTTTCTTAAGTTTTAAAATGCATATATTTTGTATCCTTTAAATATATAAAATGATATAAAATTGGTAACCAATCCTCAATTAACACTCTTCTTAAATGTATTTAGACTAACACATCTATAATTATTTTTTGATATAATTTAGTCTTTATTGGGGTGCGATGAGAAAAACCTAGTCTTACTTATTGGATCAAGAAATAAAATTCCTAATTATTAATTTAAGTGACAAAAGTAACTCCAAGTTGATAATCCAGAAAATCTACATTTGTAAGTAAGTTGAAGTCAAGTTGAGCTTTATATAAAAACTAATTAGTAAAAGAAAGTAATTTCAAAATATTGTATTTAATATACCCTAAGACTACACGACGATGATCTCATGAATCCACGGTGTCCAGAGATTTTTAATCCTGGGGCACAACAGTGTTTTCCGACAAAAAAGTTTGAAAAACACTGAAAATTGTAAATAATTGTATAATAATAATTACTATATTTGTTTTTTTGAAGATCAATTTTTATAATAATTTATATTATTTTCAGTAGCTAAGAAAATGGTTAAAGCATCATATGAAAAATGAGAAACCCAGTATATTCCATTCAAACATCATTGGTTCAATGAACGTTTGCTCTTTCCTTTGTGTTGAGAACTATGAGATGAGGACATAAAGGATTCCATTTATATATCCTGCGTTGGGAATTCCATTTGATTTTTTATTTTTTAAATTAATCTGAAAGTCCAGCAAATGAAGAATTTTCCATTTAATATCAGCAAAAAAATTGTTAGCTCGTTTATATTACGTTCCAGAGATAATTCTATACGGAATACAATTTATTTGTTAGTCAATTGGTTCGTGGAACGTGATTTCATTATCTTCTTCTCGGTAAACAGTAATTAAACCCTTCACATAACCCCCGTTAAACTTTGTTAATAATTTCAAAATTAGTTATTATCGCACCGTGAAGCATTTCCAGGAATGTAATGCGAATCCTCGAGACAATCTAAAAAAATATATCTTTATTTGCTCCACTTCCGTTTTCGATGAATATAAATTTCTGGGTTGACATAATAATTGGCGATTTACAAGTAAAAAGGAACAAACGTAAAAAAAAGATACGGCTGAACGCGGCTTCATTAAAGCAAGTTACTTCCATGAATTTGAATTTTAAATTGCTTTATTTTGTTCTCTGCTTTTTTTTTATATACCTGAACGTAAATAATTTATGCAGACTGGACGTGAAAGGAAATGAAACAATTGAATATCCGTTTCTGTATTGAATGCTAAACAAAGCAAATTGAATCCTGAAGAAGCAAACATTCTTTTTATTTTGTACAGAGTAAAAATGCGTTCACGTAATCAATATTATTCACATGTATATTATGTGTTCTTTTATAGCGAGGTATTCATTTGCTTGAGTAAATAATGACGTTGCGGGGAATTATATTTACATGTTTTTTAATTATTTCTATGGATGTTTGATTAGTTAATGACGTTCACGAATATTAATTGCATGATGTTTAACATCAACATGTAATAATAATATATATCTGTTTTATTTCATTATTAATAATAAAAAATGTTTATTAATTACGAATTATTATAAAAAAAAAATAATATTATAAATTTAATAGTTTATAATATTTTCTTAATTTAGTTTAATTTTGACTCTCGTGTCTCAGAGATGGAATTTTGTCTACTGTTGTCTAATGTGAAGTCTCAGAGTTCGCAATCTAAATTAAATCAAATTGTTTTTTCCTTAATATTATAACTAAGACTAATTATAAAATACATAATCTGTATACGAAATAAACTATAATTATTTTGGGATGAGATTTGTGATTAGATAATATTTTTTCAACTAAGCCCAGTATTGGGATTGTATATATTATTCCGAGTCCCGTTGCTGCTTTCAGTAAGATTTGTCGATTGTGCGTCTTGAACAGATATTTCGTATTCGAAGGTCTCTAATTTATTGCATAACAACAGGATTCATTAATGCTAGGTCCTAGCTGTTTAAATGAAAAGACCATATCGACTAGGTATGTCTGTTTCAGTCTCTTATATGTTGATAATCGTAGATATTTATTTAAAACGTTTGGACATAACATAACTTTATATTACGCTTTATGTTTTATCATAATTCTGGCCTCTAAATTATTATTATTTTTATAAAAATGAATTATTGATAAATATGAATGATATATTCATTTCTATTATTTTAGCCTTTTGTTTTTTTGGAGAGGAAATCCTTGCACACGGTGGAATCGTGGTACTGTGGGATTCTTACCCACTAAAAACCTCTCCTCTTCTTCATCAACATCCAGGTTCTACATGTTATTTTATTTTATTTCAATATTATTTTAGCCTGCAGCTCTAAAACTTTAATAAATTTATATTTTCTTAATGATTTATATAATGTAATTAATTTAATTTAGTATAGATTATTATTAGTGTGTGTTGTTCTCGATGATGTTTTCTATCCCGGGAATCGCGGAAGTTCGTAAAATCCCAAAATCCAAAAATATTTTGCGTGGATATAAAAAAGTGTGGTAGTCCATTCTAATGAGTCGGGATTATAAAAATTAGTTAATTTATTGGGATTTTAATCCAAGGAAATTACAAGCAGCAATTAACATTAGATGAAAATTTATTTTATATTATATATAAATGTTATTGGCAGCTTTTATAATTTTATATTGTTACATATCTTGAAAACATTATATAAATAAAATAATAATAATTATTATTAATTAAAAAATATTCAAAATTAATATATTTATTCATTTATTATTATATCTATATATTTATTATTATTATTAGCAATTTCTAATTTTCTGAATGAAAAATATAAAATTATCATTCAAAGTTTGGGAAGTTCCAAATATGACACGTTCCATGTAAAGTGTTCTAAAAATTGTTTTCTATGCAACGAAAAATTAGGATTAGAAAATTGGCTAAAATTATTACATAAAGGATATATAATAGAATAATAGACTTGACTATATAGAGAGAAAAACGATCATGTATACTCTCATTTTTTTAAATTTATAATTACTTTGTTGAATTAAAAGTTAGTTTCTTTTAAAATTTTCATATGAATTTTTGTATGTTCTTTAATGTTTTAATATAATAACAAGTTTTTGACTCTACTTATATAATTATAAACAGTTTCTATAATCTAAGATTTAGTTCACATTTCATTGATCTTTAGTTAAAAATTTTAGTGTCGACTAAACTAACATTATTTTTAGATAGTGTATGAACCTTTTACTATTTGAATACCAACTAATCAATCAATGTATGATAAATCTAATCACTTGATAATGAGTATTATATCATATTAATTCGAAAGTGACAAATATGACTAAGCTGCAACTATATATAACTATAATATCAGGTGCATAATAATTAGGGAAAGATTTCTTCCTTCCAAATATTGTCCTCCCATCATGCTAATTTCCTACCATTAAATAAGATGTTTATATAATATAAAGATAGTCTTCCCATTCGTCTTTAGAATAATAAAAAAAATTCCAAGTGTTACTTTAAAGTAGTCCAAATCTTACTCTTCGTGGAGCAACCTATGCTTGAAGCAACTAGAAGCTAGATTTTAGAACTTTAGTATCTACGTATTAAATATATACAAATTTTATAAACTGACTTTCTATCTAGTAATTTCCATAAAAAAAACACTAGGACTCTATAACGACAAATCTACGAAATATTCCACAAGTGTCCAGAGATATTCCATCCGGGACACTCGTGATTATTTTGGTGACAGCTGTGGGATCAAAATAAAAACATAAAATATATTACTACATAATTATTTTGGTGGCAGCCGGATTGAAGACGATTCATCAGGAATCAAATCAACTCCAGGGATATTCATCCTTGGTCAAAGCATAATTTACATGTTTTTTGCAATAAGTGAGTATTTTCTTCATCGATTTCTACTGGAAATGATCGACCTTCTGGTATTTTTCCATGCAACTTTTTTAATTCTGTAATAAATTTACCGGGATGGAGAGACCATTTAAATTTTCTCTTTTTTAATACTTCTTTGAGTTTAATTTATTTTTCTATTTTGCATTTGTAATTTTAATAATAAACTATTGCAAAAAAACCTTGACCAAAAATCTATTGACAGAAGCCTTTCCACACGAGTTGCATTTTATTTATAGTTATTATTAATAATAAAAATATTATCTTATTATATACTTTTTATGTGAAATCTCTATATTCGTGTACTATTTTGTTTTTTATAAGATTCTGGCTAATAGAGGAGGATAATGACTATATTAATTTTAATTAACCTAGAAAACGTATATATTGTAATTTAATTATAGCAGCTGTAAAAGTTTCGTTACTTATTAAGTGAATTAATGAAAGTGCAAAGAAGAAAGGAACACAGTTTTCCCCTTTAATCCTTTCCGCGACGTACGTTATTCGGCCTAAAAGACGAGGGAGAAACGTATACGTACTACATCTGCATTACATTCAGCACGAAAGTTAAACAAGTCTAATAGATCTCTGCAATGGCTTCTATAGAATTTTCGGTCAGGTATGGTAGGTCTCTCTAGGCGCGTAGAATTGATGCGGTTTTAGCGATGACACTAAGATTTATAGCCGACACCCCGGAAACGTGCCCAGCTTAAAAAAACGTCTCGCTCACACTTTCTCTACTTCAACCCCGAAACCACTTTCTCAAACAACCCTCCTCCACTCTCAACCTTTCACGACATGCAATGTATATTCTATATGTGTATGCGTTTATTCAATTCATGGGATATGTTTATGTAATTCGCACACAATTTTCCTCATCCAAGAATCTAGTAAGAAGAGACTCAAGCAGAAGACGGAAGTGACACCTCACAATGCAACATCGATAACACTAAATTCAAACTAAAAAAGAAATCAAAATAAAAAACGTGATCTAAACCCTTAGGGAAAATCGACCCCTTTTTTTGTTTTATCTGTTCGGAACGAGACGTTCTACTTAGAATAACAAATATATTCAAAACAATAATTTATTGATATTCTTCGTATTCGTAAATAACCCACGCCTTATGTATACATATATAGACACATTTTTTTCGATTCTCTCCTTCAGTTCTGTTTTTTTATCAGAAGGCAAATATTGGTTTCCCTTTCAATGTTTCATTTTACCCAAATAAAAGTGAAACAAATACGAGGAGGAATAAAACTTTCAATTTTTATATTGAAATTTCTATTTATCTATACTTTTGTTATTTGTTTACAAAATTACTTTATATTTATATCCTGCTGCACTACAAACCTAATAAAATTCAAGTTACAAATTTGCAAAGCTATTTATTAATTGTTATTCCATTTTATAATAATGTTACAAAATAAATAATGTCTTCTAATATTTGGTAGTAAGAATTAAACAAAATTATTCAGTTACAAGTAAATAAGTATTTTCTGCAATTTACCATTTATTTTATTTAAACACTTTTATTTCGCCTTATTTAATTATTTAAAATAAGTTTTAATACATTTTCTTTCCTTTCAACATTTTCTTATTCATTAATAAATGTTTTAGCTAACTTATTAACTAAATAATATTTAAATTTTGTATAATTGAATTCTAAATTAATATAGTGTATATAGTGTATATAGTGTATATAGTGTATATAGTGTATATAGTGTATATAGTGTATATAGTGTATATAGTGTATATAGTGTATATAGTGTATATAGTGTATATAGTGTATATAGTGTATATAGTGTATATAGTGTATATAGTGTATATAGTGTATATAGTGTATATAGTGTATATAGTGTATATAGTGTATATAGTGTATATAGTGTATATAGTGTATATAGTGTATATAGTGTATATAGTGTATATAGTGTATATAGTGTATATAGTGTATATAGTGTATATAGTGTATATAGTGTATATAGTGTATATAGTGTATATAGTGTATATAGTGTATATAGTGTATATAGTGTATATAGTGTATATAGTGTATATAGTGTATATAGTGTATATAGTGTATATAGTGTATATAGTGTATATAGTGTATATAGTGTATATAGTGTATATAGTGTATATAGTGTATATAGCGTATATAGTGTATATAGTGTATATAGTGTATATAGTGTATATAGTGTATATAGTGTATATAGTGTATATAGTGTATATAGTGTATATAGTGTATATAGTGTATATAGTGTATATAGTGTATATAGTGTATATAGTGTATATAGTGTATATAGTGTATATAGTGTATATAGTGTATATAGTGTATATAGTGTATATAGTGTATATAGTGTATATAGTGTATATAGTGTATATAGTGTATATAGTGTATATAGTGTATATAGTGTATATAGTGTATATAGTGTATATAGTGTATATAGTGTATATAGTGTATATAGTGTATATAGTGTATATAGTGTATATAGTGTATATAGTGTATATAGTGTATATAGTGTATATAGTGTATATAGTGTATATAGTGTATATAGTGTATATAGTGTATATAGTGTATATAGTGTATATAGTGTATATAGTGTATATAGTGTATATAGTGTATATAGTGTATATAGTGTATATAGTGTATATAGATGGTTTCATTACTATTTTATTTTGAAGATTTATAAAAAAAATTGATAGAAATATTACATGAATTATGAAAGACACTACTAAAATTGAGTATAAGCAGAATATTGGAAGGTTATGCTTTATAAGCTATTTTTTATATGTAATATCCTTCGATGCATGCATCGATATGTGATGGCAATCGGTTTAGTTCAGTGTCTTCGTTTATTTTTACTTCAGTGTATTCATTAAACGACCTTCAGATAATCTCAGGATATTTTATTGAGAAATCAATTACACAAGTGTTGATATAATGGATTATCTTAGCATTATATTCTCCTGTTAAGTTAATAATTAGAAAATTAGTTCATCCCTCAAAACACCAAGTATATTATCTAAGAATCCATTCGTTTGTAGAAAGGGGCGAGTGGGGAAAGGAAATGTGTTTTGAACCGTTATTTTATCTAAGTTTAGTGTTCTATCCAAACATTTAGGACCGAAAAGGGTTCCGTTTATGTGCTAATAGTTAATTAGAATAAACGTTAACTGAAATTATATTTAAAATGTTAATTCATATAAAATATTATTACATAAAAATAATTTGGTATTGTTATGTATGTATTATATTTTAGTTATCACTATTTAATTAGATATAATATTATAAAATAATGCTAAATAATATTTTCAATTAATTATTATTTACCGGTAGGTGTTTTTATTACAGAGTAAACGATAAAATTGGAAAGTTCGCACTAGTTTCACAGTTTTAATTATACCATTTATCAAATATTTACAGAAACTTTAAGTTCAAAATCTAACATATAAAAGTTTTTACATAAACCACGTATTAGTTTAAATATTTATGACGAATTCTTTGCTGCAAATAAATTGTGCTATAACATACCAGGCGCATCCACCAATTTATAACTTTATTAAGAACTATTTATTATATAAATCTGTTTATGAGTATTATTTAAATAATAATTAAGTTAATATATTTATTATTGTAAATTGTATTTATTAATAAATTATTATTATTATTGAATGTTCTGATGTATGAAAAAAAAAATAGATAGGCCGTTTTGCGATATAATTGCCTGCGGTTTATGGGGAGAATAATATCTACAAGCCGACATAGCGGAAGCGTAATAATTCAAAATCAATTTGCGAATATGAATATTAATCGCCCCAACGGAATACGGTATCATTTGGGGCTGATGTCGCCCCCTCGAATTCAAGCTTAATGTAACCGATTTGCCGTCTTAATTGACTAATTTATGTGATTGTTTGAACACCGGAGATTCTCTAATTTGCTTAATTTTTACTATAAAATATTCATTTTGAATATCATAAATATAATACATTTTATATTGATAAAAAAAAATAAAAAGATTTTCTAATAGCAAATTTTGAATAAATCAAAGTTTTTAAATTTAAAAAAAATACATTTCTACAAAACCTATATTGCCAGAAGTTTAGTCTATAATGGCTATTTTTTTAGGACGCTTATAAAATAAAAATCTAAATGACTTGAATAGCCGATTTCATTGATTTATAACTTTTTTACTTCATTTTTTATGTCTGTAATTAACAATAACAATATTTTATTGAATACATAAAAAAAAACTATAGTATTTTTGCATGTCAATAATTATTTGCTTTATTACCTAATTGTTACATTAAATATTGTTATTATTATGAAACTTTATAGTTTCTCAAAATATTTATTTATTTACTATAAATCTAAGAATAATGTTATTATTTATTATATAATTAAAAATAACTAATTTTAAGATCAATTTATTATAATCAAAATTATTAATACTATTTTCAACAAATTTAAATCTAGTATTATTAGTTAAGTCGTATTAAAGTCAACTTTTAGAAACAATCGTAACCACACAGTAATAGCTAAACTAAGTTTGAAACAATCCAACATGTTGCACTGTACACGTCTCATATGTGTGTAATAAAATTATAGTTCTACAATAAACTGTGAATTCTAACTAAGTTTATGGGTTTGTGTCAACTTTAAAAGAAATACTTACATAATTCTTAATAAAAATAAAATAAATTACAAAAATAATTAAATTAACACAATAAATATAAAATAAAATTCAACTACTCCAAATAATTATATATTGCCTATAATTATTATTTTGCAACAATAAATTTGTAAATAAATATTATTAGCACTGATAAATTAAATATAAAAAAAAATTCACTTTGAATTAGAAAATTTTATTACAATATATAAATATCTCGAATAATGTGGTTTTAATTAGTTTTTAATCTATATTCAAAACAAATTAAATTTTAATTCAGATAAATGAAAATAAATTTTAAATTTCTCTCGATATAATTAAGTTTCTTTTTGTGTTGTTTATTTATTTGAAAATCCTCGATTAGTCCGGTTTGTTGGTGGATTAGTTGTATAATAAATAATGTACAAAAGTTGCATAAATACTTAATTGGTTAATATGTCTTATATTATATGAAATCCTTAGAATATATTATAATATAAATGAGATCAATGTATTTCTCTTCTTGGAAACGTAAATCCTTAGGAATACACAACCGTAATCCATCAGGATTTGCTTGAAAATGCGAAATAATGTGGTTTGTTTTTGAACCGAACAATTGGCCAAACAATGATGCAAAGGGAAGTGCGTTATGTGAAATGGCGGATGCAAGATAAGCTACCGGCAATATGTTAGGACGTCAGTAAAATTGGTCGTAAAACCGAGGCCCGGACGAAATTTGGTTTAATAAAGTGGAAAGTGGACGCAAACAAATCGTTTACACCAAAAACTGGACCGCAGACAAAACAAACAAAATCACCCTCCGGTTGCAAAAAAAAAAAACAAAAACTCCCCGAAACGAAATAATTTATCACACCGACAAATGTACACATGTGAAAAAAAAAACGAAATGTTCTCGTCGGATGCACAACAACACGTGCCTTCCAATCAATGCAAAGTGAATTGGTTTCAATCGGAACGCAGTTTGTTTATTTTCCAACTTTATTTCATCAATTAAATGAATTTCGTAGATGCAAACAAACAAATAAATCACTCATTCAATTTATTTATATTATTCTTGCATTGTTATAATTTTGATGCAATTCCTAAGATTCAGCTAAATATAAAATACATTTTAAACTATGTGGCATTGAAAGAATCTGTCGAATGTTCTACTGAATTGTAATCAGCTCTAAACAATATCACTATCTGGACAAAAATAAAGCGAATTAAACTTAACAAATCTGAATCGACACATTAACTTCACAAACAAATAGATTACATATCAACAAATGTACATTAAAAATATGCTAAAGTTTCGGTACAAAGAGCATAATTAAGAAGAAACGTGATGAATTTAACATAAAGCTTAGTAAAATGTATTGATTGCTTGGTCGCAATTCTGAATTACAAACTTACAACAATTTTATCTTATAAAGTGGAATCTCGCATTACGAGCACTTCGCTTAACGAGCATTTCGCATTACGAGCACTTTGCTTAACGAGCAAAATAAATTGTATCGAAAATGACTCGCTTAACGAGCGACGTTTCGTATAATGAGTGAAGAGGATTGTGCGCATTTTCAAAAACTTGTGTACTTATATTAGTGATTGCGGATTTAAATCACTTAATTCAGTTGTTTGCTAACAAAAATCAAACATTTTATGAACATGGAATTATCACACTGCCTGAAAGATGGCAAAAGGTCATCGAACAAAAATGGACAATACCTAATTGAATAATGTTATATTTTTAAGCAAAAATTTTGAATTTATTTAAAATACGCAATGACTTAGTTCCATCTTTTTTCGAACAAAA
Organism: Nicrophorus investigator; assembly: GCA_963457615.1. Classification (NCBI taxonomy): domain Eukaryota; kingdom Metazoa; phylum Arthropoda; class Insecta; order Coleoptera; family Silphidae; genus Nicrophorus; species Nicrophorus investigator. The sequence goes on from OY735140.1 coordinate 27,641,786, forward strand.
ATGGACAATACCTAATTGAATAATGTTATATTTTTAAGCAAAAATTTTGAATTTATTTAAAATACGCAATGACTTAGTTTCATCTTTTTTCTAATATTATAATTTGTGCTCTAAAATTTGCATTGTATCTTACAGAAAGAAGTTATGGAAGAGAGTTTGTCAAAGGAGGAGGAAAAGCAACAATCTTCCAGCATAATAAAAGAAATGTTAAAATCATAGAAAACAGTTACATTTTTTTAACGGTAATGCTGTATCGCATTATTACCAAATATTGAAGTGTCAAAAATATGAAGATGAAGTGTGAATCAACTTAAGAATGTTTATATAATTTTCAATTTACATTAGTTTATTTGAGAAAAATTGTGAGTAAAAATCCGAAAATTATGAAACGGATTATGCTCGTTAAGCGAAGTTTCACTGTATAAGCAAGTACTACGTCTAGTATGGAATTATGGTATTCAGTTGTGGTGCTGCGTCAGTGTAATATCCAAGTTATTCAAAGATTTCTGTTCAAAGTACTAAAGTTTATTATGAATGTGCTTAAGTTCGCTTGTATTAGTAACCTTGGGTTACAGATATTATCGCTAAATTTACTAAATACCATCATAAAAGATACGTGTACATTACCATCTCAAGTGTATAAAGCCTTTTGAACAATCTAATTTACAAAACACAATTGATTACTTATAAAATACCTTAGTTTTTTTTTAAATTAATTGTTATTTTTTTAAACTAGTTTTAATTGTATGTTCTAAGGGCTTAAAACAGTAATACCTAGTATTTTTGTAAATAATTTAAAACTTTTGTATATTATTCTAAATATCACCTAGATATTATATAAAAAAAACATTATTGTACATTATGAAATAAATAATGAAATATTGAAGATTCTTACTTGAGGAATTAATAATAAAATCATATCTAAACAATATATTTTCATACTCTAACAATTTGTGATATTTCATGAAATAATTAATTACTATACTTATCGTTATCCTTTGAATTTTAAGACCCCGAGTACAAATATGCAGTAGTGCACCCCAGAAAGCTAGAAAATCATAGAGGCCTAAACACCTGCTAAAATATGATTATGAATATCGTGGGCCCTAATAAATTTGAAGTATTATAAATTAAAATTAAGATAATTAGATACAAATTTAAAACTATTTTTTTCCCAAAATAATTATGAGCTTTGTAAGCATTGAAGAATAATTACTTCATAAGAAAAGTTTTCCATGTACATAGGGCTTACTTTGCTTGTGGTAAATCTAAGTAATATATGTGGAAACCTCCCCCAACATTTCTTTATGTCAGCATTAATTAGGAGGTATTTACGTCGCAAAGGGTTAAACGCCGTTAATCTAGGTAAAGTACTTTGGACTTTTTTTTATATGTTTAGCCAAATATATGAACACACAAGATATATTACTTTGTTTCAACAATGAATTTTATATTTCAACTTAATTTAAAGTGAAAATATTTTTTTTTTAAACAATAATATTTGTAAAATTATGAATATCTTGGTATTTTTTATTACAAATATAAATATGAACAGTATTTGTCATTAAAAATGAAAGAAATATATTGTAGATTTTGATAGAGAAATTATAAAGAACAAATTTATTTAGTATATAGAAGAGCTAGGCAATTCATGGCTCGTCTTCCAATTCAAAATGAAAATTATTCCATAACAATATTTTATAAATGGCTCTTTTCTACAAAAAGGATGCCGACCCCTAGTCTATAGATATATTATTTAAATTATTCATTATGTCATTTATTTATGAGAATTATCAGAAAATATTCTTAGAATCTCTAAAATTCTCTAATAGACGTTAATAATATTGTATTATTTCAATTTTAAAAAGTTTTATTGCTTAGAAATCTTACATATCTTTTATGTACTCTTCATAAACCAACACAAATGGAAATAATAAGAAATATATATATATTTTTTAAATTCTAGTTAGACAATACATAAATCAATTATTTGATTAATTAATTAATAATATCAAAAAAAATTAAAATAAAATTGTTTTTCATACTAAACAAACATATGATTATTTATAATATTTGAATGCAAATTCAGTTAAATATTAGAAAAATACAGTTTAATAAAGAAAAATATATAAATAGAAAATAATTTGTTTTTAGCATAATTTTAGCGTAATTTTTTTATCAAACATTAAATTGATAAAGATTAAATTAGTCTGATAAATTATAAGAATAAGAAAATTTAACGAGTGAAATAAGATTAACGGATTAGGTGATAATATATTATTTCAATATGTGGAATAGCAATTACTTAGTGAATATAATAGTTTGACATAGATCAGTTTAGCACGGGGACGTAGATTGAGTTTAACTAATTTATAAACTAAATGAATTCCTTGTGTGACGGGTCATCAATTAAGCTTTTGTCCAAAAATTGAGGCTAATTAAAATTTATTAAGGGTCCCGGCGTATCCGTACTACAGGCGAAATAAATCTTGGCAGAAACTAGTGCTGTTTGTCCTGGGTAGTTCGTACGAAATGCACACGCGGCGGCCCGACGACCCAGGCTTGGGCCACTCGACCCGTTTCGCCTCGACGGTAATAAATAGTTAAAACGGGTTCCAGACAATCAAAGATTACAAATTTCAGAGCAATCTGTTACTCCCTCGGAGGTGCGAGACGACAATTGAATGGATGGAGATGGCAGAAGTTGCATAACTCGGACCCGCCGGGAAAGTTCTGCGAAGACAACCGGAAAGCACGGGAATCGCTTTAAATTGCTCCAGGTAGATGTTTTATTAATTGAATCAGCGGGAAGCGAATTTTCAACATTCATTCAATTTAACTATTCGAGAAACGAAAAGAAAAATATTATTTATTAACTCACTTACATTATTTCCTGAATATTACATTTTTTGTAAAAACATAGAATGAAATAATAATCAAAAATCAATATATTCATTTGAAATACCAGGTATATTTTTGATATAAAATAAATTTTTGGTTGTTTTATATATAGATTTTTTTTCTTTTATTGCAATATTGTCTAATTAATTTATTTGTGTGTTTTTCAGTGTTATATTTATTTTCCTTGTATTTTTCTATTTTTATTATATTATACTGGCCAATAAATAATGTTATTATTATTCATTTGAAAAATTAAAAAAAAAAAATAAAATAAAAAAATATTTTGTGTTAAATTAAAATATTTAAACATTTCACGTTTTAGTATACATAAAATATATACAACAGATGTCCCGCGGATTATATGACTGTTACAGGATTATCATATGTAATTTTATTTATTTATTTTTATAATTGGATAAACAACAATTATTTTCATCAATTCCAGAATATTTAAACTGGTTTATCATTTTATCCGCTTAAATTTATAATATATAAATATATAATTTACAATTTAAAAAAAAATTGATTGATTTTCCAACAACTAAATTCATGACGTAAAATCTCGGGGATCAATTGAAAAATATGAAATGAGTGCAATGTAGAAAAATGGTTTAAAATCTCTGATTTTTTCCCTATAACAAAATGCATTCATATAGGAAGTTAGCAATATTTTGTTCGTCTTCTTAACATATGTCCATGTTTCTATTTTGATTTGACCACAAGATAGTACATGTTTGTTATTCCAGTTCTAGTAGAATCGTATTTCAAACATTTCTTAACTTTCTAAAAATTAGAATTAAATGCGCATAGTGCGAAATGAATTGAAAACTGTAAAAACGCATAAAAATAAGAAGCATACAGAGTGATTTGAAGAAAAACAAATATAATTTATGTATAAAAAATATTTTGTTTAAGAATTTATATTAATTTTGTAACTTAAAATTTAGCAATAAAAAAATTATTTTTGTTAAATTTTCATATTTTTTTTGAAATATAATTATTAAATTTTTAAATAAATATTGTTATTAGATTTATTATTCTTTGAATTTTTAAATATAAATCGTATATAAACGTGTATAAAATCAATTTGCCTTCAGTTATTTGCTTATTGAACCCAATTTATTGAAATATGTTGTAAATAAAATTGCATTCTTATAGTTTGTTGCCTTAAGAAGTTGTCCTGATATTTTGAATATTTATGGTAGTCGGAGCGGAAGGAAATTTCAAAATAAGATAATACAAAGGAAAATGGCAGCAAGGATTGGGCTGATGATCAAAGGGAGTGGAACGCGGGACAAGTGGAGTGCGACACTAAATTTTAATGTGCCAGTGCAGAAGAGCGCAGAATATGGTATAATTTTATCAAATTCACAACCCTCACAATCCTTGTTCAACCACGCTCACACATCCATACGAAACACGTCGAGTAGCAGAAATGCTTTACACACAAACGGCTTTAGTGAATTGTGTGAGAAACAACAATAAGTGTAAATAAACATACAAAATGGCAGTCAATAAATGTATTATATCGCTCTGTGAACAGTGATGTATGTTTGATTCGTCAAAATGCTGGTACTTTGGCACAACGAAATCAAAGGCAGTAGTTTTCTAAAAATAATAAAACTGTATTATTTTTTTATTTTAATTACAATCTATAAATTTCGACTTAAGATAAGACTATAAAAATAAATCTATTATGTATTGGACAAAAACTATAGTGATGAACATTTGTGCATGGAGCGCTATAACTGCTTAGTCAAAGCTACCCATCGACCACAAAGGATCTCGCGGGTCCTTGGGTTCCGATTCAAGTTCGGAGTTGTCCATGTTGAACATCAGGATGTACGCATGGTTTCTTGTGAAATAGACACGTGTGTCGACGTTGTAGTATTGAATAAATCGCCTCAATAAACCTGCCCGATCAAAAATATTTTCATCATTGAGTCTACAACTGTATGTGCTGACGATATGATTATGCAATGACTCTGTCTGTGGATTCTGCAGCTGAAGGTATTCGGTAGCTTTTCTATCCTCTTATTGATAATCCCTGGAGTTTTTAATAATGGGTCACGCTTGTATATATTCCTGTCATCTCAAATACCGTTATAATTATAAGTGTATATTGTTGTAAAATGAAGGATTCTATAAAAGAGATTGCGCATAATTGGTTATAATTCTTATTTTGAAATATATAAATTGGCTAATCGTGTCCTCGCGATAGTTTTTCCCGTATAGTCTATAACAGTGATTCCCAAAGTGTGCACTTCAGCTAAATATTCAATTAAACAATTCGGAATTTTTGCGCCAACAATTGTGTATGCTGACAAAATTCCAAAAATTTAGCAACATTCGAATCTTTCATTGTTTTCTTTCCAAACGCAAAACTGCAAACCGAAAAAGATTGGAAGATCTATAAGAAGATATTTTCATATTTATTGGAATTAGTTTATCTGAAAGTTTGGATTAAATTTGCACCGCTTTATATATAGCAGAATCGTTCGGTTAAGAAATTATCGTATCGGATTGTTTATTATCAGTAACTTTTTTGGTCTGCTTTTTCGGTCAGGAAAAACATGAAGAGCTTTCCGACCTTCCGGCCTCCTCGTCCTTTATGCAAAGTATGCACCGTAATTATAGTGCAGATGACAAAAAGTAACACGAAAAAATGATGTAACTTGAAAAATGTACTCAGCGCCAGAGAACAACCGTGTAATGAATCGAACTCGATAAAAATAATAATGCAAAAGTAATATATAATTATAACCATGAAAATATACTACAACAACATTATGTAGACTCTATTTAAACTGTATAAATTCTATGAAAACAGTACATAAAAATATAAATTAATTTGATTAATATAATTGTTAACTTTCATAAACTTTTTAAATGTACTTTTATCGTGTATTTATTTATCGATTAAAATATATTTAAATCATTATAAATAAATATAAAAATTATATAAACTGTCAATATAAAAAATATAGACCAAATCTAATATAAGGATGCTTACATATAAAGAGTTTTGACCATTCTTTATATAATATTAAATGAGTAAATTGTTTAATTAATTAATTAATGTTTTCAAGAAACTTTTCCACCTTTAAAATGATAAAAAAGTAATAAAACAATGAGATTACTAAAATTGTTATTTCTAACAATTAATAGTAAAATAAATATGAAAGGTAATAAACATTTTTCACTGAGAAAACATAAAACTTAAAAACATATTTTTCAGTTACTTTATGTCTACGTTCAAATAAAAAAGTAATTGTAGATAAATAGACAATTTATTTTCTAATAATAATTTGAAAACAGTCCAGTAAATTATATATAGAATAATTACAGCTATAAAAGTAATGCTTTTAATAAATTAAATTACCCTACATTGTTTTGGATAATCAAAAGCAATCTATTTATAATATATCATTGAAAATTCGATCGTTCCCAGGGCTTGGATGAAATTGCATTTGGTTCAATTTAAATTCCCTAACTGTTAATATAGTTTCCGACAGCGTCACTGTTTATTAGTTGCATCATCAAAATAATATATCTTTGTTATATCCACAAACTAATAACACTAAAATATATTACGAGTTTGTAACTAATAACAAATGTAGATATTTATATTATTACACTTCATTCATATTGTTTTTTTTTATTATTACATAATAAATTATCCACAATAATATTATTATGGTTATAAATTTTTATAAGATTAAACTTTATGTATTGTTTATTTTCATACACACGCAGCCTTTACACTTTATTAATTTTTATGAAAAGTATTTGTAAGTTTAAAAAAAATAAATATTAATGGATAAAATATATTTATAATAACGTAATTCTGCATAGCAAATTATCGTTTTATATTTTCTCCACGTGATATTAAATCCAGTCTAGCAGTAAATACTGTCACTTATTCAATAATATATTACAGGATATTAAGATTTACACCATATTCTACTTTCATATTTATAAAATGTTTTAAATCCTATTATATTAAAAATCAATATACAGATTTACTGTATTTTCATCGTTAATTTAAGTATATATAACTTTAAAGTACGATAACGCTATAATATTTATTAATAATAATAATATTTATTATATTCATAAAAATATTGTACATGCTTTTAAGAATGCAATAAATATTAATAATTAAAAATATTTATTTGTAAGCTTATATTTAAACGGTTACTGGCCGCAGTCTTTCCATCCCATAATAAACATTATTAATAATATGAGATTTTCCGAAATCCTTCATTTATATAATTTTATTTTAAGACAGTTTTAGTAACATGTATCATTTATATTACAATTTATTTCACTCATATTTCAATATAACTTAATGCACAAAAATTATTTTGTTAATACAAACATTGTAAAGAAAATAATTTTTACAACAAAGAAAAAACACTTAACACTTCAATAAATACAATCACATTTGAAAATATAACTTTATTGTTTGTATTTTTTTTATATTTCATTAAATTAAAATCAGTTATTTAATAACATATTCTTTCTTCATTCAAAAAACTTCTAAGATCCTTTTCGTCGATATTTTCTATATTTCTTTCACTACTGGTCATATTTTGCGCAAAACTACATTTAAGTCAGCGACTTCATTCCAAAAACTATATTTTTTTCTAAAAAGTAACGAATTGATCTCAATTAGTTGGGCGTTGGCTTTAAATTGAAAAATTATTATTTGTGTTAAGTGGAGTATAAAATTGGGGACTTCATTATATCGAGACTTCATTTGAAACTAAAATGTAACCTTTTTTAATTCATCATAAATGCTTTGTTAGATAATGATGAAATTTAAAGACAGGAAAAATATTTTACAATTAATTCATTTTTATTGTAATAATTATGATATTAAATATTATAGTTACAAATCATTATATCACAAGATGTCTTATAAATAAAACTTATTTAGAATAATAACAAAAATTAAATTATTATTTGATAATGTCATAACATTTATTATATAAAAACTACGGCGAAATACTATTGTTAAAAGTGGATCAATTGCATTTTCATGTAAAATTATTTGTTAGATAATGATAAAATTTAAAGTAAATGCCAAAGCAGGAAAAATATTTTACAATTAATTCGTTTTTATTGTAATACTTGTGATATTATATATTATAGTTACAAATCATTATATCACAAGAATATAAGACGTCTTATAAATAAAACTTATTTAGAATAGTGACAAAAATTAAATTATTGTTAGATAATGTCAAACAGCTGCGTTATTTCAACATTTTAATAAACACATTTTAATATCCATACCCAAATTCTTAACATTTATTATATAAAAACTACCGCGGAATACTATTGTTAAAAGTGGATCAATTGCATTTTCATGTAAAATTATTTCTTAGATAATTATAAAATTTACAGTAAATGCCAAAGCAGTTTTTATTGTAATAATTGTGATATTATATATTATAGTTACAAATCATTATATCACAATAATATAAGACGTCTTATAGAAATGAAATTATTGTTAAATAATGTCAAACAGCTGTGTTATTTCAACATTTTAATAAACACATTTCAATATTCATTCCTAAATTCCTAACATTTATTATATAAAAACTACCGCGGAATACTATTGTTAAAAATGGATCAATTGCATTTCCATGTAAAATAATTTGTAAGATAATGATAAAATTTAAAGTATATGTTAAGGCAGGAAGAATATATTACAATTACTTCGTTTTTATTGTAATAATTATGATATTATATATTATAGTTACAAATAATTATATCACAAGAATATAAGACGTCTTATAGAAATGAAATTATTGTTAAATAATGTCAAACAGCTGTGTTATTTCAACATTTTAATAAACACTTTTCAATATCCATACGTAAATTCCTAACATTAAAAACTACCGCGGAATACTATTGTTAAAAATGGATCAATTGCATTTTCATGTAAAATAATTTGTTAGATAATGATAAAATTTAAAGTATATGTTAAGGCAGGAAGAATATATTACAATTACTTCGTTTTTATTGTAATAATTATGATATTATATATTATAGTTACAAATCATTATATCACAAGAATATAAGACGTCTTATAGAAATGAAATTATTGTTAAATAATGTCAAACAGCTGTGTTATTTCAACATTTTAATAAACACATTTCAATATTCAATCCTAAATTCCTAACATTTATTATATAAAAACTACGGCGAAATACTATTGTTAAAAGTGGATCAATTGCATTTTCATGTAAAATTATTTGTTAGATAATGATAAAATTTAAAGTAAATGCCAAAGTAGGAAAAATATTTAACAATTAATTCCTTTTTCTTGTAATACTTGTGATTTCATATATTAAGTAATAAATCATTATATCACAAGAATATAAGACGTTTTATAAATAAAACTTCTTTAGAACAGTGACAAAAATTAAATTATTGTTAGATAATGTCAAACAGCTGTGTTATTTTAACATTTTAATTAACACATTTCAATATCCATACCCAAATTCCTAACATTTATTATATAAAAACTACCGGGGAATACTATTGTTAAAAGTGGATCAATTGCATTTTTATGTAAAATTATTTGTTAGATAATGATAAAATTTAAAGTAAATGCCAAAGTAGGAAAAATATTTTACAATTAATTCATTTTTATTGTAATACTTGTGATATTATATATTATAGTTGCAAATCATTATATCACAAGAATATAAGACGTTTTATAAATAAAACTTATTTATAATAGTGACAAAAATTAAATTATTGTTAGATAATGTCAAACAGCTGTGTTATTTCAACATTTTAATAAACACATTTCAATATCCATACGTAAATTCCTAACATTTATTATATAAAAACTACCGCGGAATGCTATTGTTGAAAGTGGATCAATTGCATTTTCATGTAAAATTATTTGTTAGATAATGATAAAATTTAAAGTAAATGCCAAAACAGGAAAAATATTTTACAATTAATTCGTTTTTATTGTAATACTTGTGATTTTATATATTTTAGTTACAAATCATTATATCACAAGAATATAAGACGCCTTATAAATAAAACTTATTTAGAATAGTGACAAAAATTAAATTATTGTTAGATAATGTCAAACAGCTGTGTTATTTCAACATTTTAATAAACACATTTCAATATCCATACGTAAATTCCTAACATTTATTATATAAAAACTACCACGGAATGCTATTGTTGAAAGCGGATCAATTACATTCCGCAGCGAACGTTCTTTATAAATACTGCTTTTAGCCGATCTCGTTTTTTTTTCGTTGCTTCACTGCAAAATAAACTTTCTCTTTGTAGGTTCAAGGCATGGCAGAGGTTCGGGGTTGTTAGCTACCAAACATATATCACAGTTTGACGGGCGTGAATGTTTTGTAATCGCTGCACAGCCGACCGGAAAACTATATAATTCCTCCAAGGGAGGCGATAAAGACAAGAGCGAACAAAAGTCCCTTCACCCAAGAGCTCCATCTATAAAAATTAGATCCGATTTATCCACATCCTGACATATCATGATCACAGTTTCTTTCTGCAAGACAGGTACATAAAAATAATTGCCTTCCTCTTTTTAATTTACAAAGTTACATTTTATAAAAATGATTTTTATATTAATTAATTCATTAATTAATTATATAATATTAATTTATACTTAATAACTCCACAATCTACCCAATGATCGCAATTACTCGAAAAACAAAATTGTTACTCTCCTCGACAAATAGCTCACACATTCGCTTAAATTAATTTCCAAAGATTCCAATTTCCTCTCCAAATTCTGTAATAACGTAATCCAAATATTCATCAATTTATCTTTTAATACGAGGACAGTTTGAAAAGTTTTTAAATCGACATAAAGTTATGGCATAATAGATTATCTTGAGAGTTGTAAAATAATTAACTCAATTGGATAAAAATCGTGAAAAAAGACTTAATTTTTGCATTTTACTTTAAAAACTTTTGAAACTGCTGTTATTTGTATATATAATAATTTTTAATATTTATTTTAATATAAAATTCACGGGTTAAAAGATTCCCTTTGGGACATTTTTTTAAAAATATAATGTAATATTTGTTTAATTATTTAATTGTTGATTTATATTATATTTTATTTTTCATTTATATATTTTTTTCTTTTTGGAATTTAGAGTTTTGTATATGTAACTAAATTATGATTAATATTATTAATTTATAAAAATAAAATAATGTATTTTCATTAAAACAATGTCATTAAGAAAATTATTCCGATTATTTTCTCATTTCATTAATTATTCTCTTTTTCCCTATAGATTTAACAACCTGATTTATATATGAGATTGGAGCCCAGAGGTTAAAGTTTGCCTTTGTGAATTAGCTGGGTTTAAAATCTACTATTGTCTAAATACTTGACTTTCAAAAGGAATAATGGAAAGTAAATCATGGATTTACATCTCATGTTTGTTTCAATGAAATAATACATCATCCAATTCCTACAAAATAAATATGTATTGTTGTTACAAATTTGTGTATTTTTTAATAGAAAATTTATAGTACAAGACAAAAATTAAATTTATTGAAATAAATTATATATAAACTATATATAAATGTTGAAAAAAAAAACGAAATTACTTTCCGAATAACACAAGATAAAATGAAAACTAGTTCAATTAAATTCATTGTAAGTTACAAAAATCTGTACTGAGACGACGATTTTTACTTTATATTGGTGAGATAATGATGTACGTATTTTTAGTTTCATAACAGAGAGTAGGTTAAATGAAGCTATTAGATTTTCTTGATTTTCACACATAGTGAACATGGTGCTGCATCAAGTGTATTGACAAATATTGAAGGCAGGTGAATTCTCTCTAGTTAGGAGTATTCCCACGAGGAGAGTATGACCCGTACCGGCGACAAGCCTGGAATTTTCTGCATAATCTGGTGTGCACAGGAGGGCAAAGGTTCGACCCTTCTCAATTACACAATTTACACATCTCCTCCCCCGAACAATCGCCGACCGATTAATTAGATTGTCTTGATTATCCCGCGGGACGCCGCGGTTATTACGTAATCCGATTCAGTAATTAAGCCTCCGATAAGTGACCGCATCGCATATTCAGACTTATTAAGAGAAGCTGCCGGATCCATGCGGAAATTCAATTTAATAATATTCCCAGAAAATTGAGGCGGGAATAAATCCTTCGGAGCCATCCCATATAATGATGCCTAGAATTAATTTCCTTTTTTATATTCATCTTTTAAAATGCAATTCATCAATTTCGTGAAAATTCAGATTTAGGTAAAATACTTGAGAAATAGAATAAACTTGTATATTAAAGATACTCTACACAAAGAACATTTGATGCATGCACATAAATTATGTTTAATCCCTAAACAACTTAATGTTATTTCAGACAAAGACGTTGTTTACCAACACTAAAATTAACGTAAAGATATGTTAGTTATGAACCCTATTTTGAGTGTTCATCGTGAGCCCTTTAGGTCCAACGTTTATTTCATTGCATGCGGCATGTGAAAATTGTTCTCGCACAATAGGTTTATGTTAATATCATTACTTTGAGGTACGTTTCTACCAGGAAATTGTTACCGCATTTTGGGAAGAGTTCGCAAAGTGAGAAATGTTTCAAATAATTGGAACTCGTGAGTTTCACGAACCCTTGCTAATTGGATTTCCCGGAGTCGGCCTTATCCGATTATGATGTGGCTACTATAGTTCTGCTTCATATAACTATAATTTTGTTCCGTGATTATATCGGAAATAATATAATACAACGTGATTTCTGATATCCTTTCCATTTAATGTTCAAAACCATATACAATATTTCATTTCTAACAGGTAAATATCCCAAATATATTTATTATTGAAATATCACTGTTTCCCAGTTTTAACATATACAACTTCATACATTATGGTTCTAAAATAAATTTCGTAAAAAAAATAATATTAACACACATTTTTATAATAAATAACATCATTTATTGTCTAGTATAATGCAATAAAAATAGAAAAATACAAGGAAAAGAAATATAACTCTGAAAAACACAAATAATTAAGAATAAATGAATTAAACAATAATTGCAATAAAGAAATAAAATAAAATTCTAAATATAATACAACCAAAAATTAATTCTATATAATAAATATACCTGTCCAAAGGGCTATCGACCTAAGTTTTTTTATCCGGATTTTTTATATTATATTCAAATGGAATGTGAAAATGTGTAAATATATAAATTTATATTATATTTTAAAAACATAATAATTTATTTTTTATTATATTATATATATAATATTTTAATATGTAGGAATAATATTAATTATAGGGCAAGAAAACCAAGGGCCCTTTGCAGCAGTGGAATTTCATTTTATTTTTGTTATATTTTTTTTTTTTTGTTGATATTTTTTGTAATTTATTGCTGTAATAAATGTTATTATTGTTAATTATACATTTTTAAATTTAAATAATTTGAAATTATGTAATAAATGAAGTCATTTACTTGACTTAAAGCAATTTTTAATAGCTATATATAAGTTTGCACGAACTTTTCATTAAATTTATTTAATCTAATCATAAAAGTTATCTTGTTCCCAACTACTTTATTGTTAACTATTAGTAACTAATATGCTTAATCAACTTTGTATTACATAGTTATAGGAAGTTCCTAAGGGCTTTCCATACTTGCGTCGGACATACATGTCAGATTGTTGAATTTACAACCTTTACGTTTTCATTTTTAGATATATTATACTTCTACTTTAAGACTACCCAAAAATTATAAGAATTATAATTACAAATTGTATATCCTCAGTGGGTAACTTTTTCAACCCCGAAGGACAAATTAGACTTTTCACTTGAATATCATTATATAATTGGTCTGCCTGTTAGCTAACAAGGCGACATTTTTAAGTTAGTTCTAATTAAACTTTTAACTTAGTCCTAGTTAATCTTTTAGAACAACCTATGACTGTTAGGGTTAAATATAAAATTATTTGATATACAGCTTTTTTATCTAGCATTTCTTTAAAACCTACCCGGACACAAATTATTCCACAATATCCAGAGATAATCCATCCCATGACACTACAATTAGATGTAACATTTCCATAAGGATTTCATTTGAGGAAAACTGAAAAAGCTTTAACTATGTCTACTTGTTGTTTGTTATTAAATTAAGTGATATTTATAGACTTATATAAATATATTGCATAGTGAATAGTGAATATTATTATTTTGAAATTACAAATTATTTCACAGTATCCAGAGATAATCCTTCCCGTGACACTACAGTTAGATGTTAGATTTTCCAAGAGGATTTAATTTGAGGAAAATAACAAAAAAACTTTAACTTTCTCAATTTGTTCTTTATAATACAATTAGTGAAATCTATAGACTTCATTAATTTATTGCAAAATTATATTTTTAATATAAATATGAATTCATATTAACAAAGAAATACCTACACTTTTTTCAGAATTGTTCATTAATAGCTACAAATTTTCTTATTGAAGATATTTAGTAAAATTATGCATGATTTGTTCGGATATATTAGTTATATTTTGAAATACCATAAATCACAAAAAAAGCAAAAAATAATTTCAATAACAAAAATCAGTTTTATAAAATTTCTTATGTAAAAATATATTAAGAAATTGAAAAAACTATACAATTTTTCTAATATTTATTTAGTATTGAGTTGTTAAGTCTAATCAATTTTTATTGAATAGTAATGTAGATGAAAAAGAGTTAATATTACTTCTTTTGGTCAGCAGTCAACATCAGATTAAGTGGTGGTTCGTTGATAAGACGAGGATTTTATCAGTATTTCAACCCCTATACACAAACGATGGTCATTTTGACCAGGGAGCTTTAGTCGGTTTCGACTGAAGATTGCAGATAAAGATAACAGAACCAAAGTGACATCGATAACACAAGAAAATCTGTTCAAATCACAGGGCTTTGAAAATGATACGCCAAAATTCGTGAAAGATAGCATAATACCTAATATAGTCATAAATAATCAAATTAATAGAAAAGTTATATTCTCTGAATTATTGATATCTACTAATAAATATTGTATTCTTTCAATATTTTTCTAAATGATAATTATTGGAAAATATTTTATTTTTGCCAATTTTTTTTGGGTTAATATTTGAAGTTAAGTATAAGATTGAAGTTAAACCGTGGAATCCCGCGGGCCACATTCGGCATCCGAAGCAATTTTATATGGCCCGCGGATACATTTTATTTATGTTTAAATAAAATACAAATATATAAAAACATTGTAGACAATACTGTCGTGTCTAGAATAAGGATACGTAATCTAAATGGTTTTTCATAATTTTATTGATAAATATAATTCTTCGGTTAAACTATATGATATACTTGGTATTTTCAATTAAGACTAGGTTCTTCCCTTAACGATTTATCTGAGACTAAGTTCTTCACTTAAAAGTTTTTCTGAAACTAATTATAAAATTATATTCTACTTCCGAAGTTAACTAAGCGTTTTCTACGGGAATGGATTGCTTATCTATTTCATAGTCCAGTCACTGCTTTTGATAAGTTTGTCCACTCTTTGTAAAACGGTTAGAAACAACAGTACAAATGGAAATTACTGAAATAAACTTTCAATTATATTCAGTCTCATTTTGACATGTAATTTCAGTTTGAAACCAGAGCTATAAGGTATGAATAATTTCATTTATTTCTAGTTTTAATTAAACTTTCAGTAGAAATTTCTAAACCACTTGTATATATCTCCATCTTCGCTTTCATTCGACTATTGCAGATTAAGTATATTCACAGATATTTCATCTTTCGATTAAGATTTACTCGAATATCTAAAATGATATTTATGAGCAGTCAAAACAACGTGCCAAATTGGAATATCGTGACAGCTGTCTCCGCCGAAGATTTCACGAGTTATTAAACTGAGGCTGTGTATCATGTGGCATAACTGCAGATCGATTTATAACTAATCAAAAATGCATCAAGTAAAAGAGACAAAGAATTAGAATAAGAAATAAAAAAAGGGATAATTAAGTTTTCTTTTTAAAATACGGATAGGTAATTGAAAAAATGAAGTAGATTATTCAAATGAGTATAGAGTATAGACGGATCGAGCATTTCGTTTTCCGCAGACAATTCATTTCCTTCTAGTTTATTTGTATGTACTCCTTCTATATACATATAAGGATGGCAATGCAATGTATATAAATTCACCCGGAGCCATTCGTTCCACATTTATTTTTATCCTCATTTTGCTTTCGTATATCTCTTCCACCTTCGTATTTATGTATAATCCAAAGGCCATAAATTTCAATTTAACGAACGAGCGAAATTTTTAAATTCCTCATTCGAATATGTTCGCGTACAAATTGCGCATTTTTTGCCTTTTCCAACATTTCTGTTTATTTTATTTTTTTGCATATACATATTTTTTTTTTGCTTACGTGTATGATTTTTTTCTTTGGTTTTGGAACATTCGTTGGACGGTTTATTAATTTCATTCGCATGAAAGCTCACGGATACTATTAACGTGTTTCGATGATTTATTCCGTTTGCAACATGATTTATTCATTGTGCATTCAATTAAATCTGATGTTTGGTAAATAATTACAGAAATGTAATATGAAAGAACAATAAATATATTATGCAGCTTCTGAAGTTGCGCAAATAATTGGATTTAAATGAAGACAATTTGTGAGCGATTGAATAATTTTATTATAATTTCTAGGAAAAAAAATATTTTCAACGTTCATTGGCATTTTGCTAATGATAAGAATAAGCGGATTATGAAACTCCACTGAAAAATCATAGATTACCGGCGCAGCCACTGCTCTTTCATCGACTCCATTGTGATGTATAAATTCCTCTCGCAAATATTTGCTTTTCTTCTATGCGAGACTAATTCTTAAACTAAATTACGTTCCATTATCTTACTGTTTCTAATTTAATAAATATTTTAATTTTTATAAATTTTTGTTTACTGAAATTAATTTGAAAATTAATTAAAAAAGTATAATTAATATTAAATTTCTCTTGAGTAAAGTTTTCTAATCATTTAAGATTAGGATGTAAATTTTAATATACATAAAACAAATAATTCAAAATAATTTACAACAATATTTTCACAACTTTCAAGTACACACCAATTTATAGCTTTTTATTTAATGTTTATTACTACACTATACTAGGCGTGATACATAAAAGTATGTCAGGCGTACCAACTACTATTATTTAACATAGAGTTAGATAACACTAAATACAATTTATTTCCAAAATGTGCTATAATTTATACATATAGTCGAGAAAAAATTGTCCAATCATAAACATTAATAAAATGTTTTTTTTTTAAATTTATTATTTATATCAGTAATCATGCCTATACCTAAAAATTAATAACAATAATTGAAGAACTGGCACTATATAAAATTTTGAACAATTGGTCCATCAACCCTCACATAGGTCTGATCATTTACCGTACAAACACATGCACATAAACCCACAAAATTTTTGATATCTATTTGGTAAATCTTGAGTTTCGAACCTGGTAAGTCTTTTGGTATGGTCTTTTGTATTCACCAACAACTAGGTTTAGTAATGCAGTCAATAATATAAAGCTCCCATATGGAAAAAATGAAGGAATGTAAATAGTTATAGGAAGCAGTTAGAAGTTGTCCAGCGCAAAGGAGCTATAAGAGTTTGTAGGCGTACAGGACAATTTCGGGAGATGATGTACTATTTATAGTGCTTCTTGTTAAGAATTGAGCTGACAGGCAGAGAGACTTTTAGGGCCAAACTGCTGGAAAGTGGCAAGAAAAATGGAACAGTTCGGACGCCGATGGTGTAACAGGAAGCATTGGGAAGCAACATTCCACCTATATCCTATTCGCTATATGGTCATGGGTGTTTCGGAAATATATGCACTTTATCGCTAAGAAAGAGAATGAACAGAGATGATGAGAATGACAGTCTAGAGCAGCGGTCGCCAAACTTTTTCACTTCACGGACCAGTTAATTCATAATTTAAATCCCGCGGACCACTAACCACGGACCACGTATTGTTATGAATTGAATCATGTTTTAATGAATCTTAAAACATAACTTAACATGATGAGTAAGTATATTCCACATTTTTCTGCGGACCAGCGAAATTTTCTCGCGGACCACTAGTGGTCCGCGGACCACCACTGACGTAGACTATTGGCTGCGTATCTTTTAAAATAATAATACAACAATTTTGATACTTAAAAATGTTTTTCGATTTCGATTCGAATATATTGATTTGACTTTAAATTAATTTTTATATACAATTTCTTAAATAATAAACCTATTTTTAAATATAAAAATTGAATCTATAAGAATTATCTAATTTTTTAAGATTAATGAGATAAAGCGTGGAGATTGTAGCTTTAATTGTAAATTACTTTTTGAATGATATTTGCAAAATATTCTATAATCAGAGGGGAAATAATACAATTATCTTATTTAAATGAAGATTATGTTATAATATGAATGTATTAATTTAAACAAATTTATTTTAATAAAAATTTTGTACTTTTTCGATATTTTTTAATTACAAATGAAAATATTAAAACGATAGAAAAGTAATAAAAATTGTGAGATTATCGAAAAATCAATTTATATATTAATTTAGTTAATTTTTATTTAAAGCAATTCCAACATAAAATTTATGCGCTAAAAATGTAATAAAAATGAGATTATTTATAAAAATTGAACACCTGCATTTGCAGCTGCGTTTAAACAATCCTTATTTGGGCACGAAAATAGTGCGATTGTGCGGGTGAATCATCTGCAGCTGCGATTGTCGAACGCTAATCACCAAAATTATTTTATTAAAACTTATTATTTTTCAATTTCACAGAAAAACTAAATTTTATTTCTATTTATAAAAATATTATTACATTTTTTTTATAAATTGCATTTTACATATTATAATTATTTAACTTAGTATAATTACAAATTGAGTAACTTCTGTAAGCGTTATTTGCCAAGTAAATTATAGAAGTACTCGTTCGTTGAAATAAACATAAGTTATTTAAACGCATATCGAGACTTGCCAAGTAATAAACAATCAATTAAAAAAATAGTAAATATTCTAATTAATAATTACTTAATAGAAATTATAAATCATTTCCTGTATTTACGGATTATTTAATTTATATTGTACTGTTTCGCTGAATTTTAATTACAAATGAAAATAATTAAACTATAGAAAAATAATAAAAATTGAGAGAATACCAAAAAATCAATTTATATATTAATTTAGTTAATTTTTATTTGAAGCAATTCTAACATAAAATGTATGCGATAAAAAAGTAATAAAAATGAGATTATTTATAAAAATTGAACACCTGCAGTTGCAGCTGCGTTTAAACAATCCTTATTTGGGCACGAAAATAGTGCGATTGTGCGGGTGAATCATCTGCAACTGCGATTGTCGAACGCTAATCACCAAAATTATTTTATTAAAACTTATTATTTTTCAATTTCTCAGAAAAACTAAATTTTATTTCTTTTTATAAAAATATTATTACATTTTTTTTATAAATTGCATTTTACATATTATAATTATTTAACTTAGTAGAATTACAAATTGAGTAACTTCTATAAGCATTATTTGCCAATTAAATTATAGAATTACTCGTTCGTTGAAATAAACATAAGTTATTTAAACTCATATCGAGACTTGCCAAGTAATAAACAATCAATTAAAAAAAATAGTAAATATTGTAATTAATAATTACTTAATAGAAATTATAAATGATTTCGTATATTTACGGATTATTTAATTTATATTGTACTGTTTCGCTAAATTTTAATTAAAATGAAAATAATAAAACGATAGAAAAATAATAAAAATTGAGAGATTACCGAAAAATCAATTTATATATTAATTTAGTTAATTTTTATTTAAAGCAATTCCAACATAAAATGTATGCGATAAAAAAGTAATAAAAATGAGATTATTTATAAAAATTGAACACCTGCACTTTGCAGCTGCGTTTAAACAATCCTTATTTGGGCACGAAAATAGTGCGTTTCGCAGAAAGCAATAAAAATTAGGCGATTGTGCGGGTGAATCATCTGCAGTTGCGATTGAAAAATATTTTATTAAACTTATTATTTTCCAATTTCTCAAAAATAATAATTTGTATTTCTTTTTATATAAATATTATTACATTTTTTTTAAATAAATTATTAACTTTTCATTATGGTTACTTGCATTGATTAATGTAAATGTGAATTTTTAAAATGTAATTCAATATTTCTTTAAATGATAAATTGCATTTTATATATTAAAATTATTTAACTTGGTAGAATTACAAAATTGAGTAGTTTCGAAAAGCATTATTTGCCAAGTGACTTATAGAAGTACTCGTTCGTTGAAATAAAAATAAGCTATTTAAACGCTTATCGAAACTTAGCAAGTAATTAAATTAAATAAAATAGTAAATATTGTAATTAATAATTCATTAATAAAAATTATAAATGATTTCGTATATTTACGGATTATTGAATTTATATTGTACTGTTTCCCTAAATTTTAATTATAATGAAAATAATAAAACGATAGAAAAATAATAAAAATTAAGAGATTACCGAAAAATCAATTATATATTAATTTAGTTAATTTTTATTTAAAGCAATTCCAACATAAAATTTATGCGATAAAAATGTAATAAAAATGAGATTATTTATAAAAATTGAACACCTGCACTTGCAGCTGCGTTTAAACAATCCTTATTTGGGCACGAAAATAGTGCGTTTCGCAGAAAACAATAAAAATTAGGCGATTGTGCGGGTGAATCATCTGCACCTACAAATCACAGCGAGGTTTCGGCAATCCGCGGATTTGTTCGTTGTTAACAATTCTATTGGTTCTTTCGCTCGGGTCGTCACGTAGACCAGTGGTCGCCAAACTTTTTCACTTCACGGACCAGTTAATTCATAATTTAAATCCCGCGGACCACTAACCACGGACCACGTATTGTTATGAATTGAATCATGTTTTAATGAATCTTAAAACATAACTTAACATGATGAGTAAGTATATTCCACATTTTTCTGCGGACCAGCGAAATTTTCTCGCGGACCACTAGTGGTCCGCGGACCACCACTTTGGCAACCGCTGGTCTAGAGCACGCAATCTTTAGATGCTGCAGATGGTCAAAGAGGAGACACGAAGCGGTCGCTGACCTTGGAATACCGCTTGAACTTGAAAACTTTGTAGCTGAAATGCTGAAGAGTCAAGACAACTGGAATGTTATAGCAAATTATGTGTCTGGTGTCATTTCCATTAAGGAAAAAGAGAACCAATGGAGAAATATATGAAAATGATAGTAGAAACTAGTAAACTAAAATGGACAATCACAACTGCAGTGCAATAGTTCAAATATGATCTGCATGCTGATGAAGAAAAGTAGAGGTTTTAGTGAGTAAGAATCCCACAGTACCACAAATCCATATGTCTTCATTAACAAAGTTCATATGCCTATTTATTTTATCATTTATAGAGTAGAATGGAGCATTGGTATAACTCATAAGGTTATAAATTTTAACTCCTGTTTGATAGCGATCGTTGCGTTTAAGACAGATCCCCAAAGTTGTATGCCGTAGGTCCAAATAGGTTTCATGATCACTTTATTAAGTTATTTATAAAATGATTACAGATTTTATTTATAAAAATTGAATGTACTATTTATTTATGTTAATAAAAATTAGTCTAAAATCCAATTCATAGAATTAAATGAATTACGAAAATTGTAAAATCATCTAAATTTTGTAACAATAGTCTCATTTAATTTAAATCAACTTTTTTAGTTCTACTAAGTAAATATGGTTACAATTTAATATCAAAATTATAACATGCCTTAATACACAAGATACACCAATACAATTTTCATAGTTCTAAGATTATGTTGTGTCCCAAATTATGTATTTTGTACTCCTTATTATTTATATTTATAATTTTTATTACGAAAGATTCCAATACTCAATAATGTGTAATGATCATTGTTATGTACAAGTTCAAAAGTATGTTTGTCTAAACTAATGATGGCAAACCTTTATAGCTAATCGTATCAAAATTCAGTATCAGCGATTTTACAAACTTTTCATATGTGATTTCCAACAATTTTTTATTTTGCCACCTCTAACATGTCACATGCGTGTAGGTTGACCATCACTAGTCTAGACACACAAAAATTATTGAAATATCCTTTTTTCGAAATATTGTCCTCCCATTATGCTACTATAAAATAGTAGATAATTATGTAATTAAAAGGTATTCTCTTCCAAGTCTCAAAAATCACTAGAAGTACCTACTTAGGAGCATGTAGGTAGGAACCCGTGTCCTAGTTAGAGTCATAAGACGTCTTAGTTGGTAGGTCGAAGCAAGAACATAATTACTAATTATTAACTCTAAAGATGAAATTAACCCTTATTAATAATACATAAGATCAACCCTTCTACAGTTGAAAATAAAAATACTATTTCAATTAGTGGAAGCAGTGGAATTTATTTTTATTCTATTGAGTATGTTTTTTTTTTAATATTTTTTCTAATTTATTGCTGCAATAAATATTATTATTAATATTTTTGATTAATATTCATAAACTCCGTTAAGATTCCACAACGAGGTAACTACGAATGCACAAAGATTTTTAATGTCGAGACAAGACAATTAAATTATATACAGTCAACCCTTCTGTAACGTAATTAATTGGTAAATGAAAGCCGCGTTAAAAGAAACTCAGAATTAGTGCAAATAGAATTTATTCATACCACGTTCTATATAAACCTAATTCTATTTCATTACCTAATATATACGCTTGTCACGTCATTCAAATTGAAATTGTCAAACCATTCCTTATACATATTTTTTTCTACCCAAGTTATATTTTAGCTTGATACAATTAATACCAATTAATTCCTCTTCATCTAAAGTTTACTTACAAATTCCCAAAATTGTTCTTAAGGCAATTAAATTTTATTATATAGAAACCTCATTATAGAATGATTTACTGAATTAAAATATAAAGAAAACTATTTTCCAACACCTTTTCGATGTTTATCGCTGCAGTGGATTATTTTTACTTTCGTATCAGATTTTCTGTTACAAGTGATAATTAATTGAATGTCTTGTACTCAGCAATAAATTAGAGGAAATATGAAGATCTCGAAATAACAAACATTCAAGAAATATGATGAAACATTTTGGTGTAAATCTATTGAATTCAAATGCGTCCTACTTTTTCATTTCTGATCCATATATTAGAATTGATTTTACACTAGCTTTTCTGCATACATATGTATAGGCAAACATTCATCTTTTATATTCTATTGAAATACAACCCATAGATATTTAAATCATTTCAGTCAATGATTTATTTTAACATCTATTTTCAGTTTCCATGTATTTTCCTATATCATTTTCTATAAAGGAATATAATTTTACTTATTGCTTAAAATTTAAATTAATTACAAAAAATATATTCAAGATATATACATATTAAATATTAGTTAATACTAATAATTAATTCATCTATATTATAATTAGAAATACAAAAAGTACTAGAAAAATACGATAAACATCACATTTTAAATATTTCGATCTTTAATTATTGTTTAAAATTTAATTTAATTAGAAAAAAATATATGCAAGACACATAAATATTGTGTATTAAATATTAGATAATCCTAGTAATTAATTCATGTAATATAGCACATTTTAAATATTTTTATTGTTTAAAATTTAAATTAAATGGAAAAAATATATACAAGACATATAAATATTGTTTATTAAATATTAGGTAATACTAGTAATTCATTCAACTATATTACAATTAGAAATACTCGACAAATTCGATAATCAACACATATTAATTATTTTGATAGTCGACAAATACTTCTTCATGTACTTTAATGCTAATAATATAGTTTTTGTCATGAAAACACATTCGTATTAACTATAATAAAATTTTATACACTTTCATTCTTTTTTAATTTAGTTTCCGTCAAAACTCAACACAAGTTTCCAAATTAATCACCGACAAGTACAAACCATAAAGAAAAAACGAAAATATTCTTATAACAATTTTTAGACAATAATAGTTAAACTAATGGTGATGTATGTATTGCCTTATTCATGTTTTTATTGTCAATTTAATTCTCGCATCTGCGGGTTCTATTTACGACTGTTTTCATACATCCTCCTACATCTCATGAATTATTAAGCAAAGTCTCTTGCCTTTAAACGTCATCATTCCTACGTAATATAAGCATATTCCCACGCAATAAAATATTTAGTCTTGCCACTTTTGCGATTTTTCACTCTTTTGTCAATTCTCTTTCTTTGTTATTACGCATTACTTTTCACCCAGTTATCCTATAACCAATTTAACATATACCTTTCAACCTAATCCACATATCTCTACAAAGATTGGAGATATTCATAGCATTGATTGTACATAGAAATAAATGTACATAGAAATAAATAATACCCCATACCAATGGGAAAAATTAACACCTCACTCGATATGTTCGTAGGAAGATATATAGGTGGCGCCTCTATCGATAAATCTATATGATCTTTAGGAAGTACCAACCTTCAGACGACGACTGTCAAAATTTCATGAGAATCTGACGTTTGGTTTAAAAGTAGCGTCACTAAAACCACTGTAACTTGTGAACTAAACGTCAGATTGCCATGAAATTTTGACAAGTAACAGTACTTCCTAAAAATCATATGTATTTGTCAATAGAGGCGCCATCTATCTGTCACCCTACGAACTTATTGAGCCAGGTTTATGTATATATTTTGATGTAATCTAATTATTTTCCAATATTATATAAATAATCTTTTAAATGGTTTTACATATCAAAGTCCACGAATCCAAGGAACCTATCTTCACTGCAAAACGAGGGTTACACTATTAACTAACAATTTTTAGACTATTTAAATTTTATTGTGTCATAAAATGACAGCTGTCAATTTGTATTAAAGCCAGTAACTAATGAAATGCTATTAGTAAGTGTGTTGCTATATATTTTAGGTCACGCGACAAAAATATTGAGAAACACTTCTATAAACCACTAACATGTTGGGAAACTGTGCTAACAGAAGAAATAAATTATATTTTGAATTAAAATTTAAATATTACTATGAAATATTAAAGATTTCTGTTAAGATTAAAAATAATAGATTTATTTCCGGTCCCATTAAAATATACTCTAGTTTTACATTGAATTTTAAATAAATAAATTATTGCAAACATTTAATTAACATGTTACTAATTTATTTATATATTTTTTAAATCAAAAAATATAAAATGATAACATATATAATTTTGAAGTAATTATAATTGTACGTTAAAGACATTAATACTAATTTAACACATTCCTGCAAAATAATATATGCTATACAACAAAAAAATCCTTTACATGCCACATTTCTACACAATTTCGGTGTAAGTTGAAATATGGTTCTATTTATTCTTTATGACAGATTTATATCATTTTCTTTTTTCACTCCGAATAATACCTTGAGATTTATTTTTCTTATTTATGAAAGCACAAAAAAATAAAGAAAAAAAAATATAAGAGAGATATGGTTTTACCTAAAAATATCTCTCTCATATTAATTAATAAGAAAGCACATTCAAAGTGTACAGAATTTAACAAAATACATTAATTATAACACAGTTTTTTTAAATTTATTTTATGTTGTGTGATAATTCAAATTGAACATTATGTAAATTAATTTCAGACTAATGCTAATAAAGGAAAACATAATTTATGGATGGAAAAATCTATGAGTTATGTAAAAGTAATTTTTTCAAATGTTTATATAAATAGTTTATTTTGGCGGAAAGACTTAGGTCGATAGCCCTTTGGTTACATTTAATGTGTGATCAATAAATATTGTTATTATTATAGTTTATTTATAAATATTTAATTGTTTTTTTTTGTGTGTTCAATATTAGATTATTTAAATTAGATTAAATGCTAAGAGTATTTGAATTTAGATTGGAATTAATGCATTCATTAGATGTTTTGTACTTATATTGATTACCATAGTCGAATGCTAATACATCTATACCCTGATTTACACGGTACTTAATTTACATGAATTCGCTTTTACACGGTTTTTAAAATTCACCTATTGCCTTATTTATACGGTGCTATTTCGCTTTTACATCGTATTACGTATTAAATGCCACAAGTTTTCTAAAGAAACTATCTTCAGTGTAAATCTAGGATTATCGCAACTAGCATTTTCCAACCTATATTTCTATTTCCAAATTTGGGTCGCGTTAAATTTTTAATGTGTCACAGAATAACAGCTGTCGCTTTGTGTTAAAGCAGGAACCAGATAAAACACTATCAGCAATTGTGTCGCTGTAAATTTTGGGTCTCGCGGCAAAAAAAATCAGAAATGCTTGTAAAAATTATAGCATGTTCAATATAGCTAGTGATGACTTATAATTGATTACGTAAATTAATAAGTGATGTAACTATAAACCTTGAAGAATTTTATAAACAACTTTCTTTAAAATACAAAAGCTAATCCAATAAATATATTCAACATTATTTGAGTTTTTCTCTAGAAGAATTTCTTTCTAAACGTCTTTAAGACATTTACGTCATTTTGACGCATTTCCAATTTCATAAGAAAAATTACGTAAATTACCAAAATTATTTATTGTACCATTTATACTGAATTTTATACATTTAAAGAAGACAAATAAATATCGTGATTCATTTTCTTAATTCTTTATGATTTTTTTCTTATCTCAACGGATACGGGTCAAATTGAAACAATTGTAATGGAACCATACATAAAGATGAAATTGTGATTATCGAATTAGGTAAAGTGGATAAACAAAGATATCGTCAGATAGTAACAAACAATATATTCGATATTTTAATCTGCTACTAAGTTACAGAATAACACTTCTTTTAAATGAATAACACTTCTCTAAAATGTTGATGCAATTTGTGATATAGAAAATGCGTTTAATATTTTAAATTTAGCAGAAATAAAATGTATGGATACTAAGTAATGAATGTACAGGATAAAAGTTATCCAGAAAGAATTTTCTTCTTTAATTTTCAGCACAAATAATCGTCGCCTCATCAATCGCCTAATATTTCACAAGAATGCGAAACCTGCCAATAGGATATTGTAAAAGAAACAGAAGTAACACCTGTCAAAAATGTCAAAATATAAAAACAAAATTTTTATTAGTTGTAGTAAACAAAATTTAATAAAATTCATACAAAAGGCTATTGACAGCAGTTTTACCGCCCTATTGTTATTAATTATTAACTATTGAAATTTATCTATTTCCTAAAGTTATCTTCATCCCGTCTGAAATTATATACTCTATTTTGCAGAACTACCATATTTTAAAAAATAAATACCGTATTTTTCGGACTATAAGACGCACCTTTTATTTTATATTCGAAAATTTTGCAATTATTGTTTATTACTTTCATAAAAAATATTATAAAAATGTATGTACATAAATTATGTTTATCTAAAAGTTTTTATTTGGAAAATTAGTTCATTTTTATTAGTAGTAGTAGTAGACAAAATTTAATAAAGTTGATACAAAAGGCTATTAATATCTGTCTTTCCGCCCTATTTTTATTAATTACTAACTATTGAAATTTATCTATTTAATAATGTTAACTTCATCCCGTCTGAAATTATAGCCTACCATATTTTAAAGAATAACTACCATACTTTTCGGACTATAAGACGCTCCTCAAATTTATACGATGATTTTTAGAAAAATATATTTTAATGTTACTCTCATAATTATGTTTTTATACTGTTTTGCAAATTTAGTTTATAACTCACGTTATATGAAAGTCTTTTTTGTTTTACGCTCATTTATTCTAATTTTAGAAAAAAATATTAAAGATTTATAATAGTAATACAAATAAATCATATAAAAGCGCACACAATTACAGTATATGCCTAATACTAGCTATTGATGATGTTTGAGTTTGACATCCTTTATACCAGGTCGAAAGCAAGTTCTTTTCACTATGGTCTTCTGGGAACATGTTGGTGATGTCTGGTTTCAGCCCAAGAAAGGCACGTGATGTGAGGCCAGAAGATCAGCAACGTTAGTCAGCTACTGCCATCTTTGGTCTTTTGTGGTCTTTTCCTGAGCAGAGGATAATAGCCAAAGAGTGTAGGTAAATCGGTGAATATTTTAAAGTTACCTTCGAACCATAAGACGTACCCTAAATTCGAATCAATTTTTCTATGTAAAAGGAGCGTCTTATAGGCCAAAAAATACGGTAGGTATAATATAAATTAACTAGTTATTTCATGGAATGACATAACAATAACATGTTTTAAAAAATATATTGAATTTATGTTGTGCCTGCTCAATATAAACGTGAATAATATATTTGTTAAATATTAGGAACAATGTTCGTAAATTTCAGTATTATCTTTTATAAAATTGGAATAAAAATAATGTAATATTAATTTTAATTAAAATGGGATTAAAATAGTAAATTGTGTTTGGAACGAATGCGATAATTATATTTCGGCTGGAGGCGTTCTAATTAGCATTTTCATCGGAGTGTAAAATTCAATTCAAAGATTCCTCCATTCGTTCCTGCAGCTTTTACATCTGACTTTTCATCTAAATTAACACAACCGCGAAAGTTGCAACAAATAATTGATTCATTTTACTGTCCGTATGAACGCTGCAAAATGGATTATGAAAGACTTTTCAAATTTTGATTGATCACCTTGGATAATCACCGTTCTGATAATTCGGCTAAGCGTTACGTTAATATCAATTAACACTTTACTGTTGCCCATAAATTCGTCGACGTTTCAATTTATCTGATTTGGACATACGAAATTGGAATATGTTTACCATTCGGAACTGGATCAATTATCGATTAGTGTTTAATACAATTCAATCAGTATTTTGTCTCCATGTATAATGGAGAGTCAAAGCGAGATCGACTGTTAAATTTCATTAACAACTATTTCCTGCGTCGCAATTTCTATCACGCAATTATCGTAGTTCAACATTGTTTAGTGATTGCTTAAGGATAAAATAAATTAACTTTAATGACTATTATATAGAAGTAATACATCAATATTCTCACAGGAAATACAGAAAATTAGACTGGTTTAAAGTTCGGTTTATAAATCATATTTTTTTAATTCCCGGGAAGAGAATATTATCGCAGTTCAACATTGTTTGCTGATTACTGAAGAATAAAATAAATTAACTTGAATAAATATTGCATATTAGATAGTAGATTGATACTAATTGATTTAATTTTCTGTTTAAAAAGTCGTATTTTTGAATTCCCGGGAAAAAACTTTATCGTAGTTTAAAATTGCTAAAGGATAAAAACAATTCACTTTAAATATTATTACATATAAAATTGATATAAATTAGTATCAGATGCAATTTCTTAAATATGGTAATATATAAAATAGTATTTTCGGAGGAAATATAGAAAATGGGAATGATTTAAAGTTATGTTTAAAAAGTCATATTTTACAATACCCGGGAAAAAAATATTAACGTTGTTTAACATTGTTTGATGATTGAACTTTAATGAGTATTTCATATAAGACAGTAAATTGATACTAATTTCAAGATACAATTCTTAAATATTTTAATAAATCAACATTATTGGAGGATATATTGAAAATGAGAGTGATTTAAAGTTTTGTTTAATTAATTTTTCAATTCGCGGGAAGGCAATATTATCGTAGTTCAACAATGTTTGGTGATTAGTGAAGGATTGCTGAAATATAATATAAATTAACTTTAATAAGTATTGCTTATAAGATTTTTATTAATTTAAATATTCGAGTTTTTAAATATGGTAATATATAAATCAGTATTCTCGGAGGAAATATAGAAAATGGGAATGATTTAAAGTTGTGTTTAAAAAGTCATATTTTTCAATTCCCGGGAAGAGAATTCCACTGCACGGTTACATGTGCACACGAGGGATCGTAATGCAAAGACGAAATGGAAAATAAACGGAAATGCCACGAGCAGGATATATATGTAAATAGCAATTACATAAGAAATGAAACATCTTCATTATTTTCACATGGAATATTCAATGTTTAAAAATATTTAATGGTTTTTTTTTAAAGCTACTTTTATATATGTATTTATAAAATATTATAAATTATATTTTTGATCTAATTCTAAATCATTGCATTTGCAGATTTACTAAGAACATTCCTAAATAAATCCACAATTTTAAGCAAAATATTATCAGACTAGAAAATGAATATAAGATCCAATAAATGGAGTTATCCAGACGTCTTAATTAATTAATTTTGGAAAAGTCGATGAAGAAGGTATTAGATATTTATTGATTGCAGAAAATTATGTTATTTATTTCGTAGATGATTTAATAAACCTTCTTTGAATAGATTCTTTATACTATAGTACTTGCCCTTGAAACTGCTACTTTGAAAGTCGTGTGGGATATATTAGTATTCCACCTTAAGTACTTGCTTATAATACTCAAATTTAGGTAATAAAATAAAATATGAATTTATAAATAAATTAAAAAATGTAATAATTATAATGTTTGAATCTTTGTTTATTATATATTTAATTCAAATAAATTCAATTTTCTCCTGGTTATTACAAAACTTACTTATTATTTTTTCAAATATGACACCATCCGTTTCCAGTTTTTTATACTTTCAGTTCTGGAACATTATTTGTCGATTTATAAGATTTTTAGATACTGCCAAGAA
Organism: Nicrophorus investigator; assembly: GCA_963457615.1. NCBI lineage: Eukaryota > Metazoa > Arthropoda > Insecta > Coleoptera > Silphidae > Nicrophorus > Nicrophorus investigator. Next base: position 27,672,521 of record OY735140.1, read on the forward strand.
AACTACATTTAATTCCTTTAAACCTACCATGATTACATGGAATCTGGTCTAAATAATAACATATAATTTCCATTTCCCTGCAAAGCATATAAAAATATCTGGGATACATTTTTATCCCTAGCACGCACTGAAACCATGTAGAAAATATTGAAAACATTTTTCTTTTTTAGTGAAGATTATACTGATTTAGGAAGTTAAATTACAGTTATTGTTAAACTATGCATTAAATCCATATAGACATTTGTTAAAAAAAGATCAAAATGAATCAACTTTAGTCTCATATTTTGATGGGTGATTTCAGTTAATAAAAGTTTTTTTTTTGATTAAAAAATGAATTTTGGTCATATTATTTCTACCTCTGAAAACAAAGTTTCCTTTTTTTCTAAATTATGGATATAATGGATATAATAAGTGAAAAAAATCATTAATATAAATTAATAAATAATTAATAAATATTAATCTACCGTTATATTCCTAATGTGTGGATGCGCCGGGGAATGAATCAATCAAACTCTCTTCCAAATGGTCCATTATATTTGACGCGAAACAAAATAAAGTATTTATACATGCATCCGGTCTACCATTTTAATATTCGCAGTGACAAAAGGATAAACCGGATAACTGTCATTAATGCCTTCCATTTCCTGCACACGCGTATCCTGCGTTCATGATTTTCAGATTTCGTACATATTATCGGGAAATTTCAAATCCGATTTTCTTCCCGCGAATTATTTGATCCTATTATAAATCACAATGAAATACTGTCAGCACTCAATATAAACACTAAAATAAACGTTATTTATTGTTTTATCCGATTGCACAATAGGCACAGCCTGCAAAAGAGCTCGTTCGATGTGTTAGATTTACGATGAATCCCACGCTAAAATACATGCTTTCAGTTTCCTGTTTTTGTTGTTTTATTTTTTATATCTGTGTTTATATAGTTGATGTCAGTTTGTTGTTATTTCGAATAGTAGTGAATGGATTAGTATTCTCATTTTTTTTTTGGAAGCACGTAAGGTAAATGCAATTATCTGGATGTAAATATGACTACATTTCGGCTCAGAAATTTGAAATTCATATCAGCGTTTACATTCGAATAAATTGATCGGAAATTTTGTTACTATGCTTAATTCTCATCCAAGCTTACTCAATATTTATGAGTGTTAACGAACCAGGATTTTAGATGGTTGGACTTTATATATAATAAATGAGATCAATTAGACAGATACAAATTTATAAGAAATATATATTTCTTTTTATTTATATTTCATACAAAAAAGATAATTTATTATATAATACGTTTAATAATAAATAGAGTAGCTTTTATATTTTTAAAAACAGTAATTACTATTTTTCAGCATCCCGAAACGATAATTTATGTCTAAAAAAAATGTGCACTAATTTTGGAATATATTTTTATTTTGAACAATTATAATTAAGTTCGTTTTCAAATTTACATCAAAAAATCTGTGCTATATAAAATAATAATGTACTCTAATAAAGATACTTTTAGTGCTTTCCTTCTAAAATATCAGTAAAATGTATTTATTTACTTAGTCATAAATATCGAAATATTTTTTTTCTAATTCATGTAACATAACATATATGATTTCTGGATAGTGCCAACCTTCAAACGATACGTGTCAAAATTTCATGACATTGTGATAATTAGTTTACAGGATACAGTGGTTTTAGTGACACCAGTTTTGTAAGTTACTAAACAATGGAAGCTGAAGATCTTTTTGATTCATGTGAGTATTAATGGACCCATGTTTCATCCATTGTCACACCGATACAAAAAATAATTTTCCAAATAGGGCTCAGAATCGTCGACGCATTATGGTTTTTGGTTCGGAGTGAGCAAACGCGGCATCCATTTCGAAAGCAAAATACTCATGGTAAAATTTTTGTGTAAAACATATTATCTTCTGATATCTTTAAGGTGTCAGCTATCTCACGCAACTTCACTTCACGGTCTTTCAAAACTATTTTGTGTACTTTTTTATGTTTTCCTGAATCAGCATCATCGGTATTTGTACGACCAGTACAAACCAGCATACCAGTCAATAAAAAAATATTTCCCTAGTACAGAGTCTTCATAATGCTTATGAAGCTACCGTTTGGCTTCAACAGTATTTTGCCCCATCAAAAAACAATGTTTAATAAACACACGAAATTCTTTTTTATTCATGGCTTTGAAAATTACAAAACTGGGGTCACTATAACCACTGTAACCTGTAAACTAATTGTCAGAATGTCATGAAATTAACATGTATTATTTGAAGGTTGGCACTATCCAGAAATCAACAGTGTTGCTATATATGTGTCAAACTTATTGAGTGATAGGTTATGTTTTAAAACAGTTTAGCCAAAGTAGTAGATATTAACATTGTTATGTATCAATTCGAACATGTGTAAATAGAATTATATAAACTACATTACAAAGTACAATCAATAAACAGAAATAAAGATTAAAGTTGTACAAATAAAATAAAATCTTTAAAGCAATTGAATATAATGCATAAATCGTCGGAAGCGATAAATATTTATATAATAAACTTAGTTCTTGTATAGTGCGATGAAAGTACAGATGTAGGTCATGTTAATAAAAGGAAAGTTGGCGATCCGTGATTTAGAGAATTTGTAAATTCACCGAAAGCATCCTAAAATATGTCTGTATAAATATGTACAAGCTGTTAAAATGTATCACAGTTTGCGCTTAGTATGCATCGTTTCGCGTCAAACGCAGAGAAATACATTTATTGGTCAATAAATTTGAAACGTCGGGAATTTACTTAGTTCGTCTGTCATCGATGATGTTTATGAAATGCTTTGGAATAGCCCGCTGCGACTGAGAATTCATTCATATTTCTTCGTCGTCCCCCCATCTTTAAAAGCCATACATTCATCCATATACAACATATATATATAGCTATGTAATGTTCTTTCTTACATGACCGAATGTAAATCGCTTTAGCGTTCCGTTTATTTCATTTTATAGAAGAAAAAAATATGTACGAGCATATTTACATTTGATTATTTATCTTCTCGTATGTCTGGGCAATTATCAATCTATATATTCTTGCTATAATTCGTTTAGTGTTCATTTTATTTTTATTTTATATTGATAATTGTATTGGACTTTGCCCATTCGCAATTTTTTAATTGTTGAATCTTCAGTTGTTGAATTTTAATCGTAAATCAGTGACTGATATCACTTAATTAGCTTTGTTGTGAAACTATTGTCAAGAATATTGACAGTTAATACATTTGGATGTTTTACTAGCCTATATGGCTAATAACTTGTTTTTATTTAAATATCCTCATGAATTTTCCTGTTCATAATATACCATGGAGCAACAATGATCCTTCTTAGGTTCTTCGACTGAAATCTTTGTAAAATACCAATGTTAAATCTGCTACTGCTTCACTACGCCTGTATTCCGAAGGTCCAAACTGACGAAATTGATGTCCAGTAGAGTTTTCGGAACTTAATTTTGCTAGAACGTGATCTTTCTAGGTCAATCTTCTTTCTAGATGCATACACAGATATTTAAATTTGTTAGACGGTGGTATTATTTTTCCGGAAAATGTCACTACTAGAAAAAATCCTTTCTTATGAAAAAATTGACTGATTTCGATTCATTTAGCTTCAATCTCCAATTTTGTAGCCATTACTGTCACAGCTTATAGAGCAACCTTGTGTGGCAAGCTTTATCGAACGACTTCAATACATCTAAAAATGCACCTAAGCAGTGACGCTTTGGACTTGGACTAAAGGCTGAGAACATGCTCTACTGCCTCACGATCTTGAAAAATGTAACATTTTCTTCCAGTTGCTGACTTATACATCTACTAATCTATTGACTTGTTATTGCTATTATATTATTTTGTTATTGTTTTTGACAATTTTCAGCCAATACATTATTAACTTTTCAAATACTTTTAATGGTTTGGGTATTTCCATTGAGAGGAAGTGGAAGAGGAAGTATCCAAGAGTATTTATTTAGTTTTACGTCGCTATTAATAAGTATATCAATTTTCCTTAGATATTATTGGTCGAATAGGAAGAAACATCATTTCTATTTTTATATCACTGTTTTCTGATGGATGTCGTCGAAAAACATTAACGAGATGTTCAGTTGCTTAATTTTCTTCTTGTCATTACTACATAATTATTTTTTTATAGTTATCTTTTAAATTAAAATACTATAATCACATTAATTTTATGTTTAAATGACTAGAGTATAAATTTGGCCAAATAAACTCACTAAGCCATATTTATTACTTTTTGATTAAATAAGTAAAATATATGATTTTTTGATAAAATTAATTTCTATATTTAATATATATTCCGGTAATTAAGTAAAACACGAGTAGAAGTCAAATATAGTTAAAAAAAATAAATTTTGTAAAGAAAGAAATCAAATAAAATAAATCTGAAAAACAAAACTTCTGTAAACACAGCAAAAAGTAAAATTATATATATTTTCGGAATTTAATGAACAATTAATATAAACAATATTATATACGCATTTTCAGATATTTAAAAATAATTTCATAATTATGAAATTTTACAGTAATGATAGGATTTTCATCGCACTAATTTTCTAAAAATAATAATAGTTTAAAAATTTAATTTCTTCAATTTTGCGGAAACATTTTTTACTACTAACCCATGTAATTTTATACTAAACCATGTCTTCAGTTTGTGTTTATCCGTATATTTGAATGTTTCACTTTAATATAAGAAATCTATTTTTTTATAAAAAAAAACAATGTTATAAATTTGATTAAAAAAAATAAAACAATATAAAAAAAATATTATACAAAAATAGAAACTCATTTAATTCAAGAAATATTGCATTGTTATTATTGTCATTAATAATTTATATTGATCGTTTGTTTATTTTTCCAAATGTCTAGCTTATAAGTTATTATTAATTCTAAATTAAATCCTTATGTTATAACTTTGTATAACAAAAAATACACTTTGTACGTGTTCACGTCTTAATTTATAAGTTAAAGTTTGGTATGTTTATGTTTCGCTTGTTATGTTTAAATTCGTTAATTCTGATAAGCTATAATTAAGCATGAGAAAATAAGTTTTATAATTCACTTGCGTAACATTGTCTCGTTCACTGAATAGCGAATTACTCAGAGGTTTAACACTTCACTGCATTTAACAATTTTAAGCGCATGTTAAATACATTTAATCGTTGAACTACGCCGTCTGGGTTTCAATGACCAACTTCAAGGATTCCATTTTAAACACATAAAAGATTGAAGAAGAAATATTGATTAAAGCCAAATCAATATAGAAAATACATTTTAAATATTATTATATAACACTTGTAATATTATATAACACTTGTAATATTTTTATTTCCATTAAATTATAATTATATAACATAAAAACATGCCAATACAAAGAATTGAAAAAAAAGCAAAACTTTTCATACACATTTTTTGAAAGAAATTTTCTTAATGTAATAAGCACATTTAAGCATTTTCTATGACAATTTCAAGTTAATTAATTAAATTAGAGAAATCAATAGAAATTGGTCGTTAGCCAATTGATCCAATAAACAAATAATATTAGAAATCTTAAAGTAGTTCATTTTTCAAGCTGCAATATTTCTACAACTGTTACAAATCTTTCCTCCTTCATGATTATTATATAACAAAATTACGTTTATTAATAAATATAATTAAATTATTTAATGAATTTCATAATTAATATTTTTCTATTTATTTATAAAGCAATCTGTTATTAGACATTGATAATAACAATAAGCTTCAGTTCTGACTATAAAGAAGAAATCAAACATGATTATTATATCTGTAGTAAATAGTTGTATTGATTATCTAGTATCATTATAACAAGAAAATAAATATTATGTAGTTTTTGTGGTTAATAATTTAAAAAATATGTATTTTATGAATATAATAGTTCAATTAGCCATTGACAGTTTAAAACCATCATAAAGTAAAATTTATATTTCATTTTAAAATAATATATTTTGCAACGCACGTCAAACTGTTATTGATTTTCGCGTTAAAAATGGAAAATATTATGAAATAAATGATTTATTTCATTTCAAATAATTACAATTTCCTTTAATTTATTTTGTTTTGAAACATATACATTTTTTAAAAATTATGCAATTTTTATTTTGTATGAAATTATACACAAATTTAGTTGAAGAGATCTAATGGTAATACGAAAATAATAAGTATTTCAACTTGTTTATGTAATAATGATAAGAATACTACAAATATTTTCTTTCTTTAACAATTTATATTTGCCCATTTAAGACCAAACGGCTAGTCTTTCTGCCCAGAGAATATAAAGTTACAATTAGTTACACAAAATCAAATAAGATATAATTATAATAAAAATAGTAAAGATGAACTTAGAAATAAATGATACTTCTTCGTTAAGATAGAAACAAACATTATATAGCGAGCAAAATTGATAAGTAGTATATAATATATTATATAATAATATAACAACAAAAGAAAATATTCAAAAATACAATCCTTTTAAAAAATAGAATAAAAAAAGGAAAATTAGATATTGGTTTAAACATATAAATAGTGATTATTGGGAATAGGTCATAGTTATAGCTTTCACATTTGGTCTTTTTGGCAATTCCATGTAGTCATAAATAGTAATAAGTTGATGCATCCTATTACATCGCAAATCTGTTACTTATGTAAAAACATTTGGAACACCGGTGATCGGTTTTGCTGGCCGTTTGGGACATTGTCAACCACGCCTCATGCTCTTCTGAATTGCACGCAGTACATTTCGGCAGGTTTATTATGAGGACTCTGATAATTGGTGTACTAAAGTTATTAGGGCAGCTATCAGTCGCATGAGTATATTCTTGTAACTTGTCACACGGCATCGGGATCGAGGATGAAGGAGCGCTTTCTAATGCTGGAAAGTGTTTATTTTTGAATGTATATATTGGATATGTGGTCATAAATAGTAATAAGTTGATGCATCCTATTGCATCCCAAATTTGTTATGTAAAAACGTTTGGAACACCGGTGATCGGTTTTGTTGGCCGTTTGGGACATTGTCAACCACGCCTCATACTCCTCTGAATTGCACGCAGTACATTTCGGCAGAGACGAGGTACACTTAAGGTTGTTATGAGGACTCTGATAATTGGTATACTAAAGTTATTAGGGTAGCTATCAGTTGCATGAGTATATTCTTGTAACTTGCCACACGGCATCGGTATCAAGGATGATGTAACGCTTTCTAATGCTGGAAAGTGTTTATTTTTGTAATTACTGCGTATTTATTGCGTAATTATTCAAAAATTATTATATAGGTTATAATGTGCAAGTTACTCTTTATATTATGCGTTTGCAAAATCAATCTGTGAATTAAGTCAGACGAATTTAAGTTGATGCTGATTTCCTGATCGATTATATCCAAATAGATTGTGATGATTGATTTTGATTAGATGTAAGACTCTTAAAGGTTTTTGTATTTTTTAAGTTTAGAGATATCTCTTTCATTATCAGTAAAATGGCACGATTTTTTTAATGGTTTCTTTCTCCTATTCTGCTGAGATCAAATGCTATCTCAAGCAACTGATGGATATGATGAGTTATTCCCCAAGCTCAATGGCCTTGCGCTGTATATAGTTGTTAAATATTCTTGTAAATTAACAATAAATATATGTATTATTTATTACATAATTATTGTTAAAAAATCTGCAGTTATAATCATTTGAATAATGTAATATGTGGTTAATGCTGTATACAATGTATCTCTAATTACTTTATAGACCTTAAAACGCGTTTCCAAATAGGTAAGAGGTGAAACAGGAACACTAAGTACATTATTAAATTTCATATTAGTAACTTTTAGAAGCAGCCTTTTATAATTGGAACATATACTGCATAATGTTCATTAAAAATATACTGCTTTCCCGCTTCTAATTATTCGTTTCTTTTATAACTTTGCAAAAATCAAATCATTAAAGGTTATAATACTGAAGCATACAAATATATCAAATTACTCAATAGAACATATTCGTTTTAATTAAATCAATTTAAGCTTTAAATAAATATAATAATATAATTGCCGAAATAATACAAAAGCATATTTAAAAATGAATAATTAATTGGATTATTATGTTTACGGGGATTATCGATATATTTCTACAGGCAATTCAATATTAATTATATAATTAATTTATGGAAAATATTCTCTATTGTAATTATATCTTTTATTAAATATCAACAGAATTTGGTGATTAATTTTATATAGAAAAAATAAGTTCTTTTACAAATTATTTGAAGTAAAATTTTGTAAAATCAGATTAAAAAAATGCGTGAAGAAAAGAAAAAAAAATAATATTTCTAGCATTTTTAGTTGAATTTTGTTTAATAATGCTATGGACATTAGAAAACGCGGAGCCGTCTAAATGTATTTTACTATGAAGACTAAACTAAGTCTGATGTTTTATGATTTATATAAAAGACTACCATGAGTGTTCTTAAATTATATTTGGCCCATTTCCAAGAAATTCAGCTAGCTAGTGTTAACTATAATGGAGATCAGTAATTAATCCGTCTACAAATGGAATTGAATGACACATATTTTAAGTTCCTACAGTTATTCTGGAAATGTTCAATCAATATACAAATTATTTGAATAGAAGATTGAAAAGTGATACCGTGTGGAAAAACAAGTCGTTTATAGGTAAATTTTCGGAAATTGTATATAAAATCATTGGAGGTATAAATTCTCGCTTTTGGTGAGATAGTCCCAATTCTTTGCAGTTTATACCACGAAATATTGAAGTCACGCGTTGTATATAATTCTAAATCGAAAATTCAGGAATGCTCTTATTAAATGTACTCTATTTAAATCTACACTCTACGTGAATTTAATCAAATGTTCAACTATATTTCTGAGGAATAAAAAAATCTTCGTATTAAAAACATATATTTTATTATTAATTTAATTAATGGTATTAAAATATTTTAGTTATCCTCATTATCCTATTGTTATAGTGCCTTTATATATACTATCAACATTAGATTGAGCTTTGTCTCAACATATGGAGACATCCATGTACAAGGCCTCATCCACCGATGACTGAAATCCAAATTGAATATATATAAACCTCATAGGTTTTTTTATGATTTTGATGAGAATCATATTATCGCAAGATGTCTTTTGGTTATTCCATAGTCAACAATACCAACATGCATGCTTATGTTATCGACAATAATCATGTCTTCTATTATATCATGGATAAATTCCTAGAAATTCGAAATTTTCTTCAAACGTATACTCAGTTCCGTTTTCGTTGATCTGAATGTTTTGATGATCTGAAGGTTTAGTAGATATTACGCTCGTCTCGTACGTAATCTTCAAGCGGTCCTGTCTCTCGAGCAGTCTCTTGTTTGTAACAAAACTTTCGTGAACTTTTTCCTCCTCAACTTTCTGTTGTACTTGAGACAACCTCTTACTATATTCTATTATATTTGAGATGCTTGCACTCACTTTCAATTTCCTCATAGTCCAAAAATTTCCTCATCTCCTTTGAAATACATCTTGGCCAAGATAATATGAACTAGTATGTAAATAATATAGAATTATTTATTCGATGCATATAATCTTGTAGTACTGAAGATCTAATGACTTTTTCATTTCTTATCTAGTTTTTATACTGCTAAAATAATAATTATACACAAATACGCACAATTTACTTAGTTAGAATCGGTTTGGCAGATCTTTTGGCTTGAAACCGTCGCTGCCTAGTTGTGTTAGTCAACCCTGCTGCTAATTGATTTGGGTGGACTTACAGTCATTGATGATAGTTTATGCTGGCTCTTATGATCTCTTCTTTCACTAGTTTGATGTTGATAAATAAATTAATCCTCATTTGTAGAATATCATGGTATATTTATGATCAGCTTCAATTTGTTTTCAATTATTACCTTTGCATTATATTTATTGTTGAGTTGCAGATAGACCCCAAAGCTGTATACTATATTTTCATATTAATCTTAGGATAGCTTTATTTAATAGTCCTTTACGGTTATCTCAGAGTTTCTGCCCATAAATTGACCTTTACGTGAATCTTCCAAATTAAGCAACAATCTAAGTGAATTACTGAGTACTAGGCTCCTTCAGCTTATGGCAGAGTGGAATTTTTTAGATAAATCGTTAAGCATCTTTGTCTACGCATTGTAAATGTAACATGTACGGACTAATTTCATTTACCATTATCTTCCATCTTTTCATCCAGTACTGATATTGCCCAGTCTTTCTTTTCGTAGTTTTGAAGTATATATCGGATCTGCGTCGAATGCAATAATTGCTGGGTCATCTACAATGATATCTCATATGATCTGCTGTATTGTTATTAACTAGGCTGTGAAGATCAGGTACAACAAGGGTACTCCTCCATATAGTACAATGGTAAAAAATATAATTTTATGGAAATGGCTTCCCGTCAGGTACGTTTGAAAGGCACTTTCTTAATCTTATAGAGCAAACACTCATCTTAGAGATCTTAGAGATTTTATTACATTGTATTGTAATACTTGTACTTAATTTATATTTGTACAAGTATTATATAATGTTAACAAATTAGTAATTAATAATTTGTTATCTAAAATAATTATAGTTATATTCATTAAATTATAAAATTTTAAACAAAATCTAGTTCAAATTTTTTAGTTTAAAATTAGAAATATATTGAATATTGCAATGAATTAGACGAAATAAATTAGTGGACCAAAATTAAATTAAATAATGCTATGGGTTGTGATTGTAAATGAGTGTCGGTTGGGAAATGCATTTCCATTTGCGGCCATCGCATTATTAAGTGAGCGAGTGCACTCATTTGAATATAAATGCAGCGCAGCGTCCTCCCTTGCCTGAGAATCCTCGAAGTGTTAACGCCGTCAGAAAACAAATTTCATATAAACTGACAACCCTGTCATCGCATCAGAATGGAATTAATAAAGTGGCCATGAAAATCCGTCCATCTGATCGTTGATAGCGAAATTTACAGTTTTTGGCAGATCCGAGTGGAGCAGAGTAATTTAGTAATACCCTTGCTATTTATTTAGTGGATGAACGTTTATGTTCAGAATCGTTTCAGGGGCCAAAAATGAGCGGATCCAAACAAATAAAAGCAGGATGGGGTGAGGGAACGGGATGGTCATGTATTTGCAAGTAAGTAAAATAAATAAATATTGGCTGTGACGAAAAAAATATTTGAAGGCATCCCCGGGATTACAGAATTCATCCGAGTTTCGAATTCAATTTTGTTTCGAAACTATTCGCAATTTATTCCCCGAACCACGAACATAGTAGAGAAAACATTTTCGCCAAAAGTTCATGCCAAATTAGTATAACTTTTCGATACAATTTTCTATTCGCCTCACTTTTATTTTTATTGGTCTAATATGTATATAGGAAATAAATAGTTCTGCAAAATGCGAACGTTTGTAACCACGCAATAAAACTGCGCTGAACACTTCAATAAAACATTCACTATTTTAGATGCAATAAACGAACATTTATTTCATCTTTCATCCCTTTAACAAATTATTTTACCAGAATATGTTTTCAAGTTTTTAACAATATTTATTGCAACAATTATGTAAATTTATATAAAAATGGTTATTGTTGTTTAATTATTAATTACCACTTTTTAGTTACATCCGTAAACGCAACATATTTCTATACAATAGTAATTAATGATATTTTTAAAGAAAGATCAAATTTTAATATTTTACTGAACCTCCAAGAATTTTTTTTAATAATATTTAAAAAATATATATTTTTTTGCCATATTAAAATAAATTTAAACTGAATAGTCGGAATCTATAAAATGAATAAATAGTTTGATTCCCAAAATTTCAAACAAATTTTATGTTTTTAAAAATTATTAGGAACAAAAAATATTCGGGATAAGTTTTTTAAGATTTATCCAAGAAAATCAAAGAAATTATTTTATTAAAAAATAGGTAATATTTCAGAATATTTATTAACACGCAGAAAGACTGAGGTCGATATACCATTTATGTTTTTTTTTCTTTTTCCTTGGTTTCAATTTTTCGCATTGCATTTATTTTATTATTATACCATTTTTTTCTTGGTACTAGTATTTTTTAAAATTTATTTTTATTATTTATTATTTAAGATTGTATTTACTAATTTTTAATCACCTTAATAATGTTAGGTAACCAATAACATGAGTTTGTTTCAATATACTTGGAAGATAATTTTTTATGATACTCCCATAAAATATAATTGCTTTTATTAATATTTTTGCGCAGGTATTCCCAAAAGAACGCAACCCTTAATACCCTAAATATAATTTTTGAAGTATATAAACTAGGTGAAAATCGATAAAGGCATTAGTTCTTGAAAAAAATTCAACACGACAAGATGTATTACGATGGAGAAGAGGAAATTTTGGACTACGAAGAGGACATCGAAATTAATGATGAAGAGGACATCGAAATTAAGGACAAAGGGGACATCAAAATTAAGGACGAAGAGGACATTGAAATTAAGGACGAAGAGAACATCGAAATTAAGGACGAAGAGGACATTAAAATTAAGGACGAAGAGGACATCGAAATTAAGGACGAAGAGGACATCGAAATTAAGGACGAAGAGGACATTGAAAATAAGGACGAAGAGGACATCGAAATTAAGGACGAAGAAGACATCGAAATTAATGACGATATTATACATATAACTGAGAGTGATAGTGATTATGAAAATGATGCCGATTTTTTGGCAATTGAAGCAAGCATTCAAGAGTTGAGAGAAGGTAATAAGACGATGTCTGAACAAAAAAAGAAGATTGAGACGGAAAAATGTGACGAAGATTTTGTCAATAACAAGATGGATGGAGCCGCGAAAAGATGCTTGCAGGAGGCGGATGAACTGGAGAGGCTGAAGCGTATGGAAAATAAGCACGAGATAAGCGTAGTATTAACTGAATCTACAGATCAGAACAACAAAATTGAGACTGACTATTCGCTTGAAAAAGATCCTAAATTTCTAGCAATTCAGGCTAAAATAAATAATACGGAGAAGAAAATTAAGGAGGCAGATAAAGTCATTGATATTTATAACAAGATTTTGGATGTGACTCCCAATAACGTTATAGATGAGAAATTGGAAGACAAGATTATTGTCGATTATAGAAGTGTGCATGTTGGTAATGTTGACTATGGAACAACTAAGAATATGCTTCAGGAAATTTTCAGCAAATGCGGAAAAATCGAACGCATTTCCATTCCCCTAAACAGAAATACCAATTTTCCTATGGGGTTTGCTTACATTCAGTTTGAATTGCAGTCATCAGTGGTTGAGGCCTTGAAAATGGATGGAGTTATACTGAGGGGAAGGGTAATCCGAGTGATGCCAAAGTGGACCATGCAAGCTGCATCAACGACAATTAAACAAACAAGAGGTGTTCCCGTTGCTTCAAGAAACATGCAAATAAATGGAGTTGGTCAAATGAGGACAACTAAACCAATGAATAATTTTTTTTCAACGAATGGTGCATATTTTATGAATAGACAAACCAATAATTGGGTTCATAACGGTAAAATGTTCACCAGCAGATATTCATTCCGCAGATCAACCCCTTATTAATTGTAAAGAAGAAAAAATGTTAATTATTATATATTTATGTATTTTTACTATGTCTCTTAGCTGAATGTAAATTAATAAAATATATATTTCTAATATACAAAAAAAACTAGACTTTTATTTCATTATCATAATATAAGATAATCCTTTGTGTTTGGAATATATCTCATATAAAAGTACTTTTTATAAATAATTTTACTTTTAAAGTACTTAAGATATCGCGTAGTAGATACTAATACCTATTTCCACTAAACATCAATGAAAGTAGGAATGAATGGAATGAATGAAGTATGTGGTTGGCTATATAGCTTGTATGTAAATGGCCAGACATCCCACCACGTAATTTGTACCCATAGTCAAGCGTTGGTGTGTACGATCAATAAAGAAACCCACAGACCAACACGACTCAGCAATGAATTTAGTGAGTTTTTTTGTTTGCAACTTACTTCCTTCGTTTGTGAAGAAAAAAAAACAGGAAAGTGTTACCATTTATAAAGTATTTAGTAGAACTCATTAAAAATCATCTACTATTATATAATAGATACAAAAATATATTTAAGGAAATACAAAATGAACATTATACTTATCGGTTTATCAAGACATTAAACAATCCAATCTAGTTTCCCAGAATGGACCACTGGTTTAAATTATGTTCTCTTAAGTATGATTTAAGTACAAAAACATGTTGATCTTTACGCTCACTTTAGGAGTGACAAAATACAAAATCATGTAGGGGTTGTTTTGAAATATTTCACTTAATCCTATTTTTTTGTTTTTATTATTATATAAAAAAATATAGTAAATTTGTAAATAATTAGTACTCTTTGAAATTAAGAAATATTTATGATAATTATCATTTTAAAATAAGTATATTTATTTAAACTTTAAACCGTAAATTATTGTATAATAAAATCCACATGACAAGAAAGATTAAAATTATTACATCTTGAATAATTCTTTAAAATTAATACTTGAATTTCTGTTGTATCTTTATCAGATTTCCTAATAAAAATTAAGTTGTAGATAAGTATTTACAAAAAATAAAATGAAGCAAATAATTAAGTTACTTTGCAGTGTAGAGAAATTAAAAATGAATGTGAAAAAATGCAATTTTATTTTCATCACAACTATTTTTATTTATATGGAGTTGACATTAACATGTGTGAGTGCTGCTGGTTTATTAAAACGCTCATAAATTTTCATGAGCGGGCAATTGCGGAATTAGCAGAAGCTAATAAAGTTTTCTGAAACAATGAGTACAATATTCAACATGTACAAGACTATTTACATAATCCACTGGCAAATTATGAATTCACTGCACAAAAGGCGAAACAATAACATGGGTAAAGGGTCCGAGTTTCGGATACTTTTCAACCGGAACTAAAGATTTGCCTGGTAATTTATTTACGTAATTCCAACTAACGCCGTGCGATGACATTTAAGGAGGACATGCACACATTTGTGTTTAATACGAGCAACAAGTTGAGACTATTTATTTCGGTATAGAGCGCTACAACTTTTGGCGTTCGTATAATATATTGTGTAGCATAATTCATGTGAATAAATGCATATTTCATGATACATATTTTCAGAATATAAAACATATGGAAAACTGAAAAATTACGTATCTTTATATTTTAGACATAGTGTTAGTGACTTTGCTTACTTTTTTGTCAGGTAATTATTTTAAATTATGGATTTGTATACTCCATTTTTATAGCTTAAGAATTAAGTAACTGTATATCAGATAGTAATGACTTGATAAATTTATTTTAAACTCAGCTATTGTTTTTAATACATGTGCCATAAGACGGAGCAACTGTCACTGGCATCTAACCTCATGATAAATAATATTTATTGATACGCCTAACATGACACCATCTTACAATATCATAACCAATAAATTGGTGTAACAACAGACATAGTAACTGTCACCATGATTGAACGTCATAATAATCAATATTTCTTGATAAGCTTGATGACAGACATAGCAACTGTCACTATAATCGAACCTCATGATAACCAATAAGTTGGTACGCCTGCAACTATCATCAAACCACATATTAACCAATATTTATTTTTATTGTATGAAAATGCAAATTGAAATTAAATTATTTTTATTTGTAATTTGGTTAGTATAAAAATATAAGTAAGGAAGCCACATGGTTACAGAAAATTAATGTAAATGTAAAAAATAATGGATTGTTCTTTGATGTTTCGCCTGCTTTCAAGCATACACCATTCCCGTTTTTTAGCATGAAGACAATTTACATACTCTTCTCTTTGGTACAAAATAAAAATGAAATAATATAGACTCGCAAGTAATATATTTAATATAATATGGTTATACAGATTTAATAATATTGAGACGTGCTCTAAACCTAAAATTGGCAAAAATATGCTACTAAGGCAGATATCCTTTAAAAAGGAATGATTTGATTGAATAGAATTTGAAGGACAGTTTTTTTCTCTTCTATTAGATTAACTCCGGAAAGGCCGAGTATCGATCTTAGACCAATCTTGTTATATATGGTCGAATTCTATAAACGGATGACAAAATGAGGAGTAACCTAAGATGTATTTTTTATTTAGGTCTCAATATTCGTTTAAACCAAGTAATGTAATTTCTAATAAACAAATGTGTATAGAGTTCTTAATTTAAAAATAGCCAAAGATAATAAATTTTCAGTTACAAATAAATTTATATGAAAGAAATTGATACTTCATCATACGTTGCTGAAAAATTGGACGCAAAGCAAAAAACTGTATAATGAATCATTTATTTCCAAATGGAATTTCCACGGGAATTTTTTCTGACGTATATCACAAAAATGTTGACCGTAAATCGAAACATAGCCGTAATTACACAATACCATTATAGCATAAAGAGGAACGTATAGAGAAAATCTCGGACTGTTTGAAGCCGAATTAATTTAGGTCAAAAATTAAAAAAAAATGTTATTTAATTAAAATATTATTTCTTTTTGAAATTTTGTATTTTTAAACTATTACTTATAATAATTTAAGTTTCAGATTAATTTTACTATTTTTTAGGTAATTGTAAATCGTTAATTTGTGACGTTGGAATAATTATCATCCGGTTACTACCATTGGCAAAACAACATTAGACTACGTAAATATTTACAGGCCATGCGATTATTGGAAAACGTCAATATCTAATTGGTTTGCTGCAAGAGTCAACAAACGGTCGACTGCGACACGATCATTGTATTAACGAAATACTATTTCAATTTGAATTAACTTTTTAATATCGTCTATTGCATTTATTATTAATTAAGCCTACAATTTCATCTTGGTTATTAAAATTCATCAAATATATAAATGTTATTATTATGAATGATTTGAATAAACGCTACAATCCCTTGAATATTGGGATAGATTTTGTATTTCTTTTCCGAATTATTATATAATATAATTTAGTCTTAGTCGGAGGGTCAAGAGAAGAAGATATTTTTAGCTTAGGAGTTAATTACGTTGTATTACTTACTTTCTCTATAAAAGCACACAATCCGTTACAGAACATTCGGATTTTTACTCCTATAGTGAAACACTCGTATAGTGAAACACTCGTATATTGAAACACACGTATAGGAAAACAATTTTCCCCATATAAACTAATGTAAAATATGATAATGCATTCCATGCCGGAAAAAATAAACTCAAAAAATGAAAATGTCCACAATCCGGGATTTCTCTTCTCATCACTCGTTATGCAAAACGTCGCTCGTCAACCGAGTTATTTTGTTAGAATTTATTTCGCTCGTTAAGCGAGTTGCTCGGTATTCGAGTTTCCAATGTATATAAAAAATAAGATATAACTACCCATTGCATGACCGACCACCAACAAAAGTCTACAGTATCCAGGATTGAAGAAAGTGAAGATGAAGGCGTAAGTCAAATCTCCCCAGGTGACAGAGCGCACTCGTTACACATGTCTCATTGAAGACTAAGAAGGAAGATTTAAGTTAAGTTTTCAATATCAGGGGACAAACTCCACCCCGATGTTTTTTTTCTTCTAATTAAGACTTTTCCATTGAAAATTACTAGTACTGATCTGTTTTGTCACTATTCTGGTTTTCATGTTCTATGTTTTATTTTCTTTACTGTTCTGTTATTTGGCAGACCCAAAGTTTCGTTGACAAAGCTAGTATATAAAATGACATACAGGTAAAATAAAAAGGAATTAGATATTTAAATATTAATGTAAAAGACATCTACTTGTTTCATTTTTCATTTCATATATCAAACTTAAAATTGTACATTAATATACAATCAGTAATTATGTAATTGCTATAGTGAACTCATATTATATAACTTATAAAGTGATCACTGATAAATAAAAATGCAACAATATAAAACATCCATAATAATATTTACTATTTTAATTAAACATAAATGTAATATTTACCACAGAAATTACAGCATTACAAGTATTTTTTCTTTTCTTGTCTTCTTTTCATTTCTTTACTGTTCTGTTTTTTGGCGCAACACAAAGTTTAGTTCAGAAAGCCAGTATATAAAATGATATACAGGTAACTTCTTTAAAATAAAAAGGAATTAGATATTTAAATATTAATGTAAAGACATCTACTTGCTTCATTTTTTACTTTAAATAACAAGAATTTAATATATTAAACTCATACATTACACAAAATTATACATTAATATATCAGTAATTATGTAATTGCTATAGATAACTCGTATTATATAACTTAAAAAGTGATCACTGACAAATAGAAATACAACAATATTAAATATACCATAATAATATTTACTATTTTATTTAAACATACTTAAATGTTAAACTGTTCAAAAGCGCTGTTTATCACAAAAATTACAACATTATAAAAATATTATAATTTATATAAATGTCTATATATATTTTTGATGGGTCAAAAAATGTCAACTGTCACCATGCATCAAAGCGAGGAACTGATGAAGAACTAAATATTTTTGTTGGATTTTTGCACGTAATTTTGCAAGTACAATAGTTATCACAAAAAACTATTGATGTTTCCGCTTTGATATTAAGAACATCTTATTTATTTCTAAATTTGCATTTATCTTTTTTATAATGATATTGCATAAATGATATTGCATTGGCAAAATATAAAAGTTCAATGTAATTGAGGCACGCTCTTTGATAAAGCACTGTACAAATGTAAGGCTATGACTTTGGCCATTATAGAACGAGGCAATAAAATGTAATGGCTATCGGAGAAAAGCCAATTAAGCGATGTTACAAACTGCATATAAAGAACTAAACTCCTTTCAGTAAACTTTTATATATATTTTTTTTTTGTTCTTGTCTAATTTTGTTATTTTTTTTCTGTGCGGATTTTCTTATTTGCGATTTATCCGTCCTGTAGCATCACTTTGACCCTGTAGCTAAGTATCAATTGAAAAGTGCCTCTAAAGCACTTTGCATTGCAACACATTTCAATCAATACTCTTCGGACCCTCCAAGCTCTCGTGCTTCATTTTTTCTATCCACTTCTCTTCGTCATTCACAGAGCCAGAGCACCACCAACCCCACCTCCAAAAACCAGAGGAAGAAAATTCAATCACATTTTCCGAGCTGCATCCATCACCGAAAACCGAAAACCTTTCAATTAAATTTGACGTCAGCAATCGCGTGGGATCTGTTTATTTGTATTTTAATTAATGCAGCCGGAAGGGCAAAACCAGTATTACTACTACCATCGATGTACAGTGTTCTGGGCGTTGCACATTTTGTGGAACATTTGCGAGGAGACTAAATGGGAGGAGTATTTAATGAGTTCCGTTTTTGTTCGACGCCTTTTCACCAACACTAAAATTTATTGGAATATTGTTTTGGCTCGAACGCAAAATCTAATTTGCATTTAATTAAACTACGCGTGGATGAAAAAATGTAACAAGGTCAACACGTCAATTTGCAGCCCCTGAAATTGATTTATTTTCTGTTATATTAACTATTTTTTTTATCATGAGCTTCATTCATATATTCAATTTTTATTAAAAATGCTACATAATATAATTATAAAACAGGATATTTTTATTAATAATAAAAAATATGTATTTTTAACCAAAAATATTCGTTAATTAAATTCTATCTTTTCATATTAGAACTGAAAATTATTGTAAATTAAATTCATGAACAAAAATCTTATTTGTACAAAAATAAAACACATTTAATGCAGGCTTCTATTAGTGCGGATTTCAAAACAAACTAAATTTTAAAATAAATTCTAAAAATTACGCAAATACTTTGTTTTTATTATATTTTTTTTCCCTCAATTCAATTCTAATTTTGTCCTCTTTATTTTTAGGCACATTTAAAGTCCTATTAATCCTAATATTAATCCGGTTTTAAACATGCAAGTTATTCCTATAATTATTTATTTACAATTTTTTATTGGACCAAAATATATTTTTTAATAATTTATCGAATTTTCTAAGTTTCTAAATCACTATATTCGTTTCGTATTTCGTGATATAACTACGGAATAGTTTATATTTTTATATATTATTTAGTACAACATTCTAACTTCAAAAATATTATTTAGAATTAATTAATTTGGATTATATTTTAGATGGACTCTAATGTTCTTTGTTATAAAGTTTGGTTTATGTAGAGATAAAGAACGTAATGTTTCCAATAACATAAATATTAAATATTCAGTATTTCATTAAATACCTAGGTTTTATATGGAATATTAACGTCTGCAATTTTAATAATACTTTTTTTTTTTTTTTTCCCCTTTTTATTCAAGCAATCTGTTATTTAAAAAAAAAACAAACAATAAAAAAACAATAAGCTTGATGTTTGACGCAAATGAACATAAATAAATTAAGTAATAAAGGATTGGTCCAGTGACCATCCTTTTAATATGTCTTATCACGTAACCACAAATCACCGCACATCAAATGAAACGATTTGGTAGGTCCTGCGGCTTGAACCTCTTCAGTCTTCTAAGGTCATTATTTGTGTTGGTCAAGTTCGTTGCCAGGATGTTTGGATGCACTTGTAATCGCTGTTGATATCTTCTACTAGCCTTTGCAATCTCTTCCTCCACAAACGGTATGTTGGTGTTTACATGAATTTCTTCGTTTGTAACGTACCAAGGAGCATTGGAAATTTGTCTCAATGTCTTTGATTGAGACCGCTGGATTATATTTATATTCGATTTACTAGCAGATCCCCACAGCTGGATGCCGTAAGTCCAAATTGGTTTAATTATTGCCTTGTAAATGAGTAGCTTGTTTTCCAGTGTTGTATGGGAGTTTCTGCCTATTAACCAGTGTAAGCTAGCTATCTTCAAGGCTATTTGTTTCCTTTTTTTGACAATATGTACCTTCCAAGTCATACGCCTATCCAGATGAATGCCCAGATACTTGGCCTCATCATTCTGTGGCAAGATACAATTATTAAGAGTAACAGGTGGGCATGTTTTTCGGCGCATTGTGAAAGTCACATGAACAGACTTCACTTCATTAACTCGAATCCTCCATTTCCTGAGCCAACACTGTATATCATCCAAGCTAACTTGGAGCAGTCGGGAAGCAGTTGTTGGATTGTTGTGCGATGCCAGGACTGCAGTATCGTCAGCATAGGTGGCCACAGTTACTTCCTCCGACGTTGGTAGATCAGCCGTGAATATCAGGTACTTAATAATACTATAAACAATTTTACACTTTATATTATTTTCACGGTTTTAGTTGTATAAATCAATAATTTTAATTACACGTTCGTTTTCTGAAAAAACTATCTGCACTATATAAATCGGATACAGGTGTTTTGGCAAACTGAAATATTTTTGTAATTTTTTTTTGTATTCTTAAAATTTTAAATAAATTAGAAGCAGGATAAAGGGAGTGATTCTCAAGAGAAGTTCAAATATAAAAATGTTAATTTTAGCCCCTTGCATATTCAACACTTTTGCTAGTTACAAAAGAGGAATATTCATATCGGTTGTGTGTACTTCTTCAAGTATCATGATAAATATAATGTTTATTCTATAGTGCATTTACATTATCTGGAGGTGGAATTAGTCTGTGATAGTAACGGATTTCGAGTTCATTACAAAGAAAAGAAGTGCGGTTTGTCACGTAACCGGTGAAAAAGAACTAATAATCCGTAACTTTGTCATCCACAAGAGGAACTTTCCAATCTCTAAGCTGTTTAAGCCTGCGAAAGGCTTTTAGATACATGCTTAGAATATCACTTAATAATGTGAGGCTTGAAAATGAAGAATTTTAAATACGGAAACTTTCTTACCAAAATAATAATTAGCGTATAATAATATAAAATCATACCTCGGTTAACGTACAGAATGTGTTCCACAATTAATCAAAACTTCGTTCTCAGAGGTAAAAATATATTCCTTCTTAAAGAAAATTAAAAATTATTTTTGCACAAAGAAAAGTTTCAATAAACAGTCAACTTATATTTACATAAAACATGAGACTAAAGTTAATTGTACTTTTTTCTCTTTCATTTAATAAATAACACTAAATTAAAATGATTAAAATATCAGATCCTTTGTAAATAGTTTGTTTCGCATCAACTTTTTAAATTTCGTCTTTATTTTCATTGACTCCATTGCAAACAAGGTTTTCTAAATCTTCTACGGAAATTTCATTATCATCTAAAATCCTCTTCATCGACATTTTCGAACTTTTGACCATATTTCTCGCCAAACACCGTTTAAGCATTTCTTTCTCATAACTACCAACGTTTTCGGACAATTGCGAAATTTATTATACAAAAATTTCGTTAAGCGAGATTTGAATGTATTATCTACATATTATATAATAAAAAAAAATAATTAGTATTAATTTAATAAATGGTGGAACTTAATTTCTTAATTAATTTAAATAAAATATGATTTATACGAAATGACTTTCATGCGAAATCCTTATAATTAAATCAAATTGATGTCTTCTACATAAAAGCAGAGATAAACACACAAACTAAACTTGTTTTTTTTTCGATATATCAAAGGAAAAAATTAAAACCAAATGTTCTGTAATTAACTCTTTGCATTCCGTTTTTATTTAAAACCTACTACATAAGAAAAAAAATTGTTTTTGTTATAATATTTTAAAATATTGATAATAAGTTTTGTAATTAATAATAAATTAATATAAAAAGTAAAACAAAAATATGATAAATAATAAAATACAATGAAAGCGGATTCAACAAAAGGGACGTATTTGAGACAAAGAATGTTATTACATCATGTTTTTAATTAAGATTCCTTTGTTCCGCGAAGCAAATTATCATGAAAGTGTATATCATATTTTTTTAGTTAGTACAAAAATACTGAATGTTAGTTACAGAAATACTGAATGGACTTATTTTGTTTTATTCTTATTTAAATATTGATTTTTTCATTTAATGCATAATTTATAATATTTAGCGAAAAAAATAGAAATAACTCATGAAAAGTAGAAATTGTATTATTAATTTGTTATATAAGATTTTTTTTCAATTCATAAATTGTAAAATTAATAAATAAATCAATATATTTATGAACAGATTTATGGAGTGTAAAATTAATCAAGTCCATGACGCATATAAAATATTCTCAATATTGGTATTTAATATGACAAAGGAAAATTGATTGCCTCACCCAAGAATTCCTGATGGAAATTGGAAACTATGTGTTATTCATAACATGTCAGTAATTTCCTAACTTATATATTTTCATAAATAATAAAATTAGTCATATTTACAAATATGTTTAATATTTAACAAATTCTGAAAGCAATATTTCATAAAATTGCATAGAAGACAAGTAAAAACGATCGTTTAGTATTCAGTATTAAACCGGAATTTCTAAGATTATTTTTATTAACAACATCTGTGTAGTAGCTACAAAAATATCAACATGCTTCTTTCTATCTAATAACTAGGCTCAATATTGAACTAAATGACCTTTATACGCATTAAACAGCAAGAGACTCAATGGGTAGTCTTAACGAAAACATGTTTTTGTATTGAATAACAAGCTGTATTATAAATATTTTCGTTTAAAAGTTGTAAAGGTCTTTACTTAGACTTTTCTGTTTAGGCCAGAAGAAATATTTTATAAAATTTATATTTTATTTTTATTATTAACTTTACACAAAAAAGTCGTTTAAACTTTAAAACAGTATACATTTTTGTAGTTAATTACAAGTAATATTGTTGTTAAAAATTAATATTAGATAAGTTGTATTTATTAATTTGGAAGGTTTCCAATGAGAAATCATTCTGCTTATTGTTTTTTTTTCCTCATGGTAAAAAATATTTGATTATTGCAAGCATGAGGCATATCGCAATTGATGAAATATTTTAAAACAAATATAGATATTACATGAATATCTAACAGGTTATATTTTGTAGTTTTTACATATATTTCATAATATATCATTTAGCATATATGATCAGATCTGATACTTCCTAATACTATTAATAACTTAGGCTATTCAGGGTTTGGAATCTTTTCTTTCATATGAAGCTGACCAATCAATAACAACTTAGAACTCACTCTCGAAAATCAATAAAAAACACTTTTTATAATTTTATTCTAAATAATTCCTTCTTCATCATCTTTTTGTGAGGACACATATTTCATTTGATTAAACATATCTGGACACAATAGATTATCTCATAGTTAGACGAGTTTATTCTTAAATGGTTTTATTACACAAATCAATTATTTAAGTACCGACGAGGGTTCATTGTGTTATTATGGAATAATTACTTTGCAACTTCGTTTTCAAACATACAAACATCTTAAAGCCTATTTATTACATATGTTATATCAGTAAAATTTCTAATTTTAAAAGAATAAATATTGACAAGTTTTCAACCGCTAACGATAATCTATGTTATATAATTTTCTTGGAAAATAGAAAATATTTCAAAAAGTAAATGATAAAAGGATAATATGCGAAAAATTTATAAAAGTTTGAAATTGACGCACTTATTATTAATAGTGTCAACGATTATAAAGTGTGGCATGTTCTTCTTCTATAAATTTCTAATTGAATAATTAAAATATTTTTGTATTTATTTATATATCAATAAGAAGTAAAATTATTATAATTTATGGAAAATAATATTCATTAACATTATGTAATCAAAGTTAATTATTAGGGCGGAAAGTCGAAAGTCTGGTTTCGTTTGTAATATGAACTGGTAATTTACCTTTAAGGTCTAATAAGGAAATTAAGTTTTATTTTCTTGTAAACTAAACTCCTAGAACGAAGGACAATTATACGTACCCTACTAAACTTTTATGGGAATGCGGCAAAAACCATGAACACGAACTCGACCTAATTATATCTTCATTCAGTTTCTCCGGCATCTAATTACTTATACATAAGTTATGTTTATAACAGATCTTATAATATACAAATAATTAAAACAACAAAAAATCTGTTAAAAAATAATAATTTATTATTTAAAAATATCATTATAATCGAAATATTCTTAGTTATTTATTATTAGAAAAAAATATTAAAAAAAAACGAAAATAGCAATAATATTAAAAAATTATAAAAATAAATTAAAACATTAGAAATGATATGATTTTTGAAAAAAAAAATGCAATTAATTTATTTTACTTTTATTTATAAAATAATTTTAAACTTTTGGTTATTAAAACCAATAAAAATTTGTAATTAATAAAATAAATATTTTATTATCATTTTCAATACTGATCTGTACTGCTCTTAAAAGTTCAGAAGATTATTCCAAATTTTATATATCAGATAGATTTTTCCAGATAAAGTTGCAAGAAGAAATCTCCAACCTATTTCCAATTGGATTTGAAGTACCGCAAGGAAGTGTACTCGGACCTATTCTGTACTTCATTGTCACATAGAATCTCTCAACACCAAATAAAATAACTGTTCTTACATTCGCAGATAATTCACCAATAAAGTCATCTAATAGTAATTTAAAAGTTGCATGACAAAACATGAAAATTGTACTAAGTCGGATTGATTGAATTGTATTAAAGCTAACGAAACGAAATCTACTCATGTCACATTTACAATGAGCAAAAAAAACATATCCAACAGTAACTTTAAACAATGAAGTTTTCCCATATGAGGTCTATCTTAATTATATTGGCATGCATTTGGACAGACAACTCACTTGGAAGAAACATATATGAATAAAGAAAAAAACAATTAGGTCTGAAATTTTTAAATTCAGCAAACTGTTCTTGTAAAAAAATCAGTGCTATCGCTAGACAACAAACTATTAATATAGAAATTTATGAAACCAGTATGGTCATAAGGAATATAGTTGTGGGGTTCAGCAAATAACTATAACATCGAAATACTCCAGCGATTTCAATAAAAAACATAGTGTACAATTGACTTGCTATTTTTACTAATACAAACTTCAGTAAAAAGTGCTATGGAAGATTAAAATCACAGCCAAATGACCAAATTTCTTTTGATGTAAATCCAATTAAATCTATGTATGAGAGTGTCTAGTATGTTACACTTTTTAAGTCTGTCTGCTTGTGTTTGATTTACAAGTAGATTTTGATGTAAGATTGAAATTTTGAAAAAAAGATCTGTATAACCTTTATGTTCTCCAATATGCGGATTACACCACTTTGGTTTCACACGTTTCCTCCCTTAAATCCTCCATAATTAACTTTGCTCCATATCATCGCATATCTATGTTACATTAGAAAATCTTCCTATAAATCCATCGCCACTTGTCAAGCACCTAGGAATCCTTTTTGATCTAAAACTGAACATCAATTCCTGTTCCAAACAACTCAAGTCCAGAATAAAATCCATAACCCATCATTTGCGTTCCCTGACCTTCTTTAATTCCGAAATACCCAAAAAATATCCATTTACAAATTACAATTCTTGAATACGGATTCCCTCTACTTTCCCAATGTCAAAATCTCGTCTTTCCGTATCCGAGCGTTCTGCCCTTCATATCCTCACCAAAATCCAACATCCAAACAACCCACTCCACAACCCTCCAAATGATCTCCACAAAAATATATTAAAATGTGTTTCCAATAAATCTTCCTTCTCAAAATTCTGCATACCTGGACACTCATACTCCCCAAATTTAAATATCCTGCACAAACACTTTTCAAATTCATTCATTAAAAAGTCCTTTTTTAAAATCTTGCTGCTGTTTTTTTTTTCAATTCTGAAATCGTCTTTTATGTTTTATTATGTTAGTTATTCTGTTCATATAATTTATAATTTAATATTCACGCACAGAAAGACTGAGGTCGATAGCCCTTTGGTCAGATATGCCATTTATGTTTTCTTTTGACTTATTTTATTATTATTATTATTACCATATTTTTTTGGTACTCTATTGTTTTATATTTATTTTTCTTATTTGAAAATATTTCTGGCTAATAAATATTATTATAATTATTATTATTAGAACTGGAAATATATAAAAAAAAATGTTGGCACGTCCAATAATAAGATTGTGTATAATAAAACCAAGTAATTTCATTAACAAATAATAATTATGTTTTAGTAACTCTCCTTAATAATAATATTTAGCAGTGATTTTCTGTCTTTCTATCAAAGGATTCATATTACTTTCAACGGACTGTCTGCAAAATTTTTGTATTCAGAGGAATCACATTATCCTACGTACAGAATTTCTATCATACAGAAATCTAATCTAGTAGTCCGTTACGCTAGATATGCATGCATATACCTACTGCATATTTGTAAAAAAAGAAAACCTCGTGAATCTGTCAGGTTGATAAATGTGTGGTCGATGGAGCGAAAATTTTCCACGCACATTTTTCATTCCCCCGTGTTCGTCTCACAGATGAATATATTATCATCATCAACATTTTAATGTGGATTAAAATAAATCCTTGAAGGATTTGCTAATTGCGTTCCACAGCCACAAAAAAATTAAAGCAGCGATCGCAAGGAGATGCGATGAAACGAAAAAATGGAAACTTCTCATCGTCGTATCAAATTTAATTAAGCTCGTTAGAAAATTTCCAAATGCTCCCAAAAGGGTTAGCCCTATTCCAAACCGCCCCACTAAAAAAAAATATCTCCCCCGGGATATTATAATGGAATTGATGACATCTCCTCATTGAATATTTCAATTGTTTTCATTTTGGCGGGCTTTTCGAAAGTGACAAATGCAGCAACATGAAATTATGCAACATAACACCGACACAATAAAAGACCCGTCCCCGTCCCGCCAGATAAAATACCAATTAATTTTTTACGTTCGCTGTTCATACTTGCAAATTCAATTAATTTCGATTGTGCTCGCTATTGCTAACCGGTGGTACGTTTTTGTTCGCTTTCTGCTCCAGTTAGATGGTAGTAGTGTGTTTGTGTGTAATAATGGCGTGTATAGTTTGTAAATCGAAACAGAACGAGCGTTTTTTTTAATGTTATTTGCATTTCCCAATCATCTGATCAGTGAATTTTGTGAATGACACGCATGTAAATAAAAATCGAAGCCATGCCATATCGTTTTTAATAAATGGATTTCGTCAGTGTTCAGTTTGTATTGTAGATAGATAGCATCAAATCATATTAGGTTATCCACTTAAATGATGGATGGGACATTTCGACAACGTTGTTATTAGTTTTCACTGGAAAAGCTATGTTTTTTTTTCAGAAGATATTACCAACATAATAATATTCAGATTAGTAATAATGACAGTAATTATATTGTTAATAGGTTTCCTAATTAGACATAATTTAAAATTTTCTTAAACAATCTGTTGTGTTCCGAGGATGGAATTTGGGACGGTGGACTATTTTATTGTTTGTCGTCGATTAAATACTACATTAAAAGTTGGTGATTAAAATAATTATATATTTAACACTTAGATGTATCTTAACTCTTAATCTAGCTTAATCTGCTATTGCTGTAGTTGGTCTAACTCTTAAACTAAAACTAAATTCAAGTACTAAAATACATATTTAATCTGAGAAAAAATAATTTGCATTTCACACCTGAATGAAATTCCTCTTATCCGCATTTGGTGTTACATCCGTTTTACACCTTATCTTAAGTAAATTATTATATACCCTGATTATAATATATCACTGCACCCGTCGACATACACCCACGCATCGGTCGGTTGGACACAACAAATCTATCGGTTATATCAGTTTCATCATTGCGTAAGGCTCCCTAAATATTTGTTTAACAGATGTAATTATAAAAAAGGCTCTTTAATCCAAATAGGTTGCCGACCCCTGACCATGAAAGTGTTCAATATTTTTTTCATTTCTAATAAATAATTATAGCAAATATTGTTCAAATAACATGTCTTGAGATAAAACATCTCTTGACCCTACATTATCTCAAATATTAGACACATATTCTTAAGTAGTTTCTTATTAGCTTATCGACTAAGAATTACATTATTCTCTTAAATTAATAATTATAAAGTACGTTAATCCCTCAACCCTCCAAATAAATTTCTTCGACTAATATTTTTCTAATTTACAAAGTCTTCACTTATATACGATAAGGTGGACAAAATACAAAATAGCAAAGGGGCTGATTTGTCCTTCGAAATGTACATTTTGAGTATGGGTTTGTAAATATTAACTGAATAAATATTAACTACGAGATGATTTCAATCATGATAAATTTTCATTTTGAATCTTTTTAATGAATATTTATCAATAAAATTCGAATTGTTATAATATATTATAATATAGATTGATTACTTTTAAAATAAAAAACAAGTTTTACCACGAAATGAAAACATGCTGACCTAAACCATTTGGGATTAGATGAATTAGAAACTGTCCTGCCTTTTTGATACCCGAAGATTTATGTTGAGATAATTTTCATACCACCTCAAAAACTTCAAATAAGTAGCCTAAATATAAGCAAATGATAAAATCATGCATTATATAAGTCAAAAGATGCTCAACATTTTTATATCATATGTTAAAAATAAAGGTTTAATTACTATTTTTCTATTTACTATTTTTATGGCTTTGATTTGAAAATATGTAAGTATGTGTTATTTTCACATTCTCCAAAGCTATGACATTACGATGTACCATATAATGTGAACACTTTTAATATTTTATTATTTAATTAAAACATAAAGAAACAATCAAAATAAGTTTGAAAGTTGTTAGTTATGATTCTATACTTTTGTGCAAGTTGAACATTTTTTGTTGCCAAATCATGTATTAACTTGGATTTCATTAAATGTTGTAACCATAAAAACAAAAAGCTATTTCCGCCTTTACCTTGAAAAATAGTTGAAAATAAGTTTGAAACATCTAGATTAAAGTATTTGCTCAAGAAAAGTACAAAAATGTTTGAATTATTTAGAATTACACATAAAATATCAAGAGAAGTAAAAGGGACTTTCGAAATAGGAACCAAATACACAAGAAACTTTTTCGATCATCCATTTTGTCCTTTATACACTAATTTATTTAGACTGTTTGGACGGAAATGTTTCGAACTTCAGAGAAAACACTAACTTAATTTAGACTTTGTATATAATGGTTAAATATCAAATAGGATTAAAAGTTGTATCTTTTATTTGAAAACCAAAACTCAATAAATAATTCTAAATTCATCAATAATATTATTTATTTATTATTTTTATTTTATATTAATTTACTTCTTAAAACTATTTTTGTTGTTATATTAAATTATTTTTAGTTTTTTTAAATTATAATTAAAGGATTGATTGGAGGCAACAAAAGAAAGCCGAAACACACTTTTAAAAAGGAGTTTTAATTAAAGATTAGGCTGAGATAAACAGGAAACGAGATTAAAACTCTTAAAGGCGAAACAATTTTAATTAGATTGGATTTATTTAAATTAATCCGGGACGGAAGGAAGTTAACGACTTTGGATTTAATGTAATTATTAAGGATATAAATAAATGGTTGATATAAATATATTTCCACGGCAATAACAAGTTCCAATGTTTACGCACTAAATGTATTCATAATTACTTAGTCTGCATATTAAGTTGTTTGGATTTTGCGGTAGACTCATGTGTATAGAAATAAGTTTTGTTTACAAGTTGGGGACGTAAATAAAGTTCAAGAAGCAATAATGAAGGAGCTTCATCATAATCGAGGCTTTATATAAAAGCCTCACAATAAATACATATTTTCGAAAGCCATTAATGCGGGAAGTCTCGTTATTCAAGCGTATTTTTGGGTTATTTTAAACCGATAAAATCCGAGGCAATAAATAGCTGGATGCTTTTAACATGATGACACGAACATAGTTTAAAATTATTTAACGAGCGTAGATTAAAAATTTGCAACATTGTTGTTTATGTAAACGAGCTTTAGATTGTGTGTGTTTGTTTTCCCTTGCGCCCTTTCACCCCTCGATTTATTTTCCGCTCGAACTGGTTGGAAGAAATTCCATTCACAGTGATTGTTTCCCTTTCCTCTTTCTACGGAGTAGACACAAAAATCCAATTACAAATCGAATTTATTGGGGTTGGCCCCAAAGAAATACATAAAAAATATACAGCGTGCTGCGGCGGCGAAATTTTTTAATTTCCTTTATTTACGAGCGCGTTGTAAAACGTAGACTGATAAAAAAAAGGAGTTAGTTTTGCATTCGGGAAAGCGAAAACAGTTTGCTTTTCCAATGGGTGTAATATCCTCGTGTCCGCTTGATTAGGTATCATTAATTTTCATCTGTACGTTACCCAGAATGTATATGAAACTCGTATTCAAACTCAAAATTTTCATATTCCAAAATTAAAATTAAATTAATTATAAATACTTTTCGTTGCCTAATTAAAGATTAGGCTATTTTATTTTAATTTTATAAAACAGTTTTAGTATATATTCTTGTTCTTTTCAATATTTTATATACTGTTTAATAAAGGCTATAAAATATGGGGTTTTCCGGTCGTAATAAATATATATGTTGATATAATAACAAACATAGTACACTTACATCCAAAGGACTTTTTTCTTCAGTCTTTCCGCTCTTTGTTGATATATTTTTATATTCATTATAGTTAATTATACTTTACGGTTAAAAATAGGATAAATTTCTATAACTGAATTTATAATAATGCAACAAAATAATTATTGTATCTAAAATATGATAATTCTGATTATTTTGTTGCAATAACCAATTAAATGTTCAAACTCATAATTTTTATATTTCAAATTAATATAATATATAATTAATTCAATATATAAAAAAAAATTAATAACATTCGTCGTATTTACAACAACGGCGCGAGTCGAGTTTGGCTCAGCTCTTAATAGTTTTCGTTGCGTAATTGAAGATTTTCCAACGAAAAATGCCAGTAAAATATTTTATTTTTATTTCTTAACAGGATCCTGCAAAATTTTTAAAACAGTTTTTGTATATATTGTAGGAGACACATAAACAAAACTAAATATAAAAAATGACTTTTTTAATGTGAAAAAAAATATTTAAACAAAAATTGCGTAATATCATTCTTTTAAATATTTCATCTACTGTTAAATAAAAGCTCATAAATATAGATTTTTTTCGGCCGGAATGAAATTATATTATGTTGATATAATAAGAAACATAGTACATATACATCCAAAGAACTATTTTCTGCAGTCTTTCCATCATTTGTTGATATATTTTTATATAAACTAAACAACCGTTAATTATACTTTATGGTTCTAAATATGATACATTTTCAGAACTGAATAATTTGTAATAATGCAACAAAATAATTATTCTATCTAATATATGATCATTCCGATTATTTTGTTGCAATAACCAACTCCATAAAGATCTCCTTTACTTTAAAATAAAAATTGTTAAATAAATAAAATTAATGTTTCTTAGCACATCTTTTTCATAATTTATTATAAGTTTTGAATAATAAAAATATTTATAACAAGAATAAATTAAATAAAATATTTATTAAAAAAACATACACAATACAATAAAATGAAATTCCATTGCTGCAAATGGCTATATACCATAGGTTTTATAATATACAAAAAAATCATATAATCATGCCAATATGTGCTCATAAAAAGTAAAAGTTTTTTTTAAATATATTTTCTTTCTTAATATACAAAAATTAATAATAAAATCTTTATTATCTCCAAAAAGGTCAAAGTGCTATCAACCTAAGTCTGTCTGCACGAAAAAAAAAATTGTTGTATACATAAATACACTAATACACACAGTCTCTCAGTCATATTTTTTGATTATTTTCATTAATATTCTAAATTTTATAGGGTAAAATGTAACATTATATTTACGGATACAGGGCAGAAAGAGCTATGGTTAATAGCCATTTGCAGCAGTTGAACTTATTTTTGCATTATTATATTTTTGTAATTTATTTGTTGCAATAAATATTATTAATATTTATTTGCGCTTTGATACATTCCAAATTAATTTCTTTAATAATTATATTTTATACTGCATTAATCAACTAATTCTTTATAATTTTTATTTACACTAGAACCTCAGTATTCGATTATGAATGTTTCACAACTTACTTTTATTTATTATAATTAAATACACATTAATGCATAACTTGTCAATAAAAATATAATTTTTGATGTATTTATTATAAATTATTCCTTATAGTTTCTGTATTTTGTATAATTCTTTTCTGGACAGAAATAGATGTGTTATATCATTATTTTATGTTCTTACATGAATATATTTTTAGTTGTTATCTTTTGCAATAAATATTATTATTATTTTTTTTTTTCGATACTCAAAACTAATTTCAATCTGTTACTGACGAGAAAAACATTTTTTTGACACAAATTTTTAAACACCGCTCAGTATTGTTTATATAAATAACTGTAATATAGATTATGTACATTTTTATGATTATATAATGAAATAATTTAAATCATTATTGATAAATTTGTGTATTATTTAATTATGTAATTTAGTTTAGCAGTATGTACATTAATTTGGTTAATAATACAATTGCCCAAGGTTATGTATCGCATATTGATACAGAATATTGATATAACATAACATAACAACGGAAGCAAATTCCCGGGAAACTAACTATTTTTTTATAATTCCAACAGTTAGAATTCATATCAAATCCCGGGATTATTAGAAAGCGGAATATTAACAATACTATATAATATTGCATTTTCTTGATTTTTGATTGTTTACAATAACATTTTTTTAAATAAACCAAGTCATTTTTCACTATTTTTCTATATTTATAATATTCTTAATTAACAATTTTATCTTTTTCAAGATAATCTATTAACAAAATTCGCTCGTATTTATATTTTCTATTATAATTATTTCGTTTTGATTGAAAGATTAGTACCAAATAATGCACATGAGTAAAATTCTCGAAACGCAGGTATTCTGAAAATACTGACGCGAAGCTTCCAAGCGGATAATTACTTCCAGTTAAACGAAGGCAACCAAAGATGAATAGTAATCATTTGCATGTTGTGCATTAGGTCTGATTCATACAGTTCTCCAATCTTCTATACATACAGGAAATGGGGACAAATTATTAATTAAATTGCACATGGCTGAATTTTCAAAACCGTGATAACTCCTAATAAATATAACGAATGAATATATTAAATTTGCATATGGATAAATGATTTAATTATAAATTAACTAAATTTATGCTTCGTTATATTATAAATCATATATTAATATCATACATAATTTTGTATTTTTTTTTAAATAGATCACAGTTTTAAAATCATCTAATATCCTCAGATCTTTGTAATAAATAATCATCAATTTTCTAAAATAATAGTACTAAACTTTTTAGAAAATTTTTTCCTGAAAAGTATTACAAAAATCTTTGAACTGTATTGGGTTGCATGCAGAATGGCTTAAATATGAAAATATTTTCTGTATATTAATTAATTTATGAAAATGTTTCGCCTGAAAAAAAAAAACTTAGGTCGGTCGTAAATTTTCTTAATGTCTTAATCTCTTCTGGTTCCGGAGATACGCACCCTCCAGAAAAAAAAACGATTCAACTCTTTTTCGCTTTTAATAATCCTTTCCTGTATGCAAATTCTACTTTAAATATTAAATACTGTATTTTTTGTTAAAGAATAAATTCTCATATTAATTGAAGAAATACTATTCAGTTTGATGTTAAAATAATCATTTCCTGTATGCAAACTCTATCTACTTTAAATATTAAGCACTGTATTTTTTTCTGAATAAAGAAGATACAGATTGAAGAAATAGTATTCACATTGATGTTAAAAAAAACATAAAATTATAATATCTTCTAAAATTAATAAAAAAAAATTATTAATTAAGTTAATAAAATCTTTTTTATCTTCGAAATAATATCTTGTTGATTTGATAATAACAATTAATAGTATTACTTTTTTTTATAATTTTAAAGTATTTATATATAAATATAGTTTTAAAATATATTATTCAAAAAGTATTTTTTAAGAGCAAAGATTTACTGCATTGACGAGTTAGGAGATTAACTTTACATAACGACGATTGTCGTATATCACATCTATCGATTAAAGTCTTTCCAGAGAAGTTTAATGCTTTTATTCAACTTTAAAGATTTATTATTTTTTTAATTTCATATCCATGACTCATGTTAGTATAGTATCTCTTATATTTTAAATAATAAATACTTATAAAAGCACAGAAAACTAATTATTAAGATTCATGTATTTCGTATCACAATGCATTAAAATTTCATAAATTCAAAAGAATATTTCCTATATTTATTTTTAAAATTATTTTTTTCCAATAATAATTCTAAAATTTTAAAAAAGAAATTAAAACAATTAATTATAATTTTAATATAATTTTAAAGAAAATATATAAAACATATATAGTCCACATAACTAAATTATAGTAAATATTACAACATATATATTAAAAACATATTCATGTAACAACAACAAAAAACACTAAAAATAATAATATAACTATTATAAAGGACTTTCTGCCTTTATAAATTAAATAAATTAAACATTAATTAATAATTAATTTAATCAAATTTCTACATAAAATTAAATTATTAGTACATATATTTTTTTTACGTAAGACAATATCATAATATTTATTAAATAACAACAACATTACTTTATCAGCGTGAAATTCTCATTTTAACACAGCTCTTTCATTGTTTATCAACATGGGTATATCCCAGAGTACTTTCTGCTTTATCGCAGATTGCAATTATCTCATCTGTATTTTCCCAATTTTTCGAATGAGATACACTCGTATAAAATGAGCTGCAAATATTGAAATGTTATCACTCGTCTTGTGAGAATCTACTACAAATTTCAAAGAAGTATAAAACATGTTCAAACTACTCCTTGTTTTCGCTCTTTGCATGAGCATGGGAATTGCATTATATTTAGAATCACCGGAACAATTTTACAACAGTATTGGCGATGAATTCTATTTGTACCGAAATAATCATCTTCACAGACAAAGAAGGTAAGCTAATAATTTATAATAAACAATCAAAGAATGTGCAAAATAATTTTCATTTTTTTAAAGTAAATTATATTATTTTTGTTGCATTTTAAGTTTTTTTTTATATACATTTCCAATAGATTAAGATTATTATTTTATACTATTTTTTTAGACAAGTTTCAGTAAGAACTGGAAGCGATGGTAGTCATTTCCAGAAAATACATCCGCTTATTAATGATGACAATCGTAAAGTTGATTTAACATCGTTCGGTTCAACTGATCCAAACAATCGATTAACATTCGGTCAACAACTTGACTATTTGGATAAAAGAACTGGTGAGTACATTAATTTGATATAATATCGATTATTATATAATAAAATAATCAATTTTTATTGAAATTTAACTGTGTTCTCTGCTTTACAGATAGTGCTTTCAAAGTGGCAGGTCAACACACGCAAAATTATGGAAATGATTTACAAGCTTCCGGTCAGTACAACTTCTTGCGTTCTACTGATGGTAGAGGAACGCTTGGGTTGGCCGGAGAATACAGCCGTCATTATAGTGGCCCTTGGGGTACTCAGCGACCCAATTACGGACTATTTCTCAGAGGCAATTATAACTTCCCTTAAACCCTTATATTTATTATTTTATAACCAACATATTTTCACTTATAATGCATAATATGAGAAATAAATATCATATACTCAATTTTAAGATTTACAGTTTCCGTTTTCCTAAAAAAAAACAAAATTCCCGATAAAAATTTGCTATACTAAATACAAAAATCTAAATTCCTTAAATATATATGTATTTTGATATGAACGATAAATAGTTATTATTTTGTGTGCGAAATTCAATGATAAATGTGAAATATATTCTCATTGTATAAAAAAGGTATTATAATTTATTATTAGTTTATATATGTTTCTAACCTACATATAAATATAATTATGCCATTTGTTTTATTTCTCGGAAATCCCGTTTCCCGGGAATAAAAAATACGGGAAAATATAAAGGTGTAAGCAAAAAAAAGTTTTTCTTAACAAACTTTAATATAAGTTTTTACACATATTAGTAATTTCCAATCTCAGCTGTTAATTCAGTTTTATTATAATAGAACTCCAATATAAATAATACACAAAGGCTACTATAAAATAAAAACTAAATTTTAATAGTAAAAATCTTAATCGCCATTTTTCTCGTTTTAAAAAGTTTTGAAAGAGATGCATTTTGTTATTAGTATTGGATGATCTAGGAATTTGAGTCCGTGAATTCCAAATTTTGCATGCAGAATGATGAAAAACTTTATTATTTTATAATTTGCTAATTTGTTATTTGCTAATAATTGAGAATTTTTCAAGCATCTTTAAATCGTTTTAACAAGAATAAAACTGATTGTATTCCTCGATTTATAACTGTGGATGAATCTTGAATTCACCACACACCAGAGACAAACTAATAGAAAAGGTTATGACATCAATTTTTTGAGATGCATAGTAAATTTTTGTTACAGGCAATTAAAACTTGCCTTAAACCCTTATATGAATTATTTTATAACCAACATATTTTCAATTATAATGCATAATAGACATGTAGGTAAAAGTAGAGGATCAATTTTAATATTAATATTTTCCCAAGAAAAGAAAAAAAACAAAATCCCTGAAAAAATATAAAACATTTTAACTACATTCATAGTTTTCTATACTAAATAAAAAATCAAATTCCTTAAATATATACGAGGACAGTTTAAAACTGTTTCATCAGCAGAAAATTTTTTTTTTGGATGCAAAGGTAAAATAATGAACTGAAAATATTGGATTGAAAGAAATTGTGAAACAAGACAGTTATTGTTTAGTGTGAAAAATTATAACGGCAAAATTCAATAGGAAATGTGAAATATATTTTCAATGTTCCACAATGCATACAAAAAAAAGTATTATATTTTATTTTTGGTTTATATGTGATTCTAATTTACATATAAATATATTTTTTCCATCAAAAATATTCTGGTCAATAGCAAAGTTTGCTTATTTACTATTTCTTTAATTTTAATACTATAATTCAATTATTAAAGTTTCTTGGAAATTTCGGAGATCATCCCGTTTCCCGGGAATTAAAATACGGGAAAATATGAAGGGATGTTCAAAAAAGTATTCGTCCAGTACAAGTGATAAACCCAATATAAGTTTTGCAGCTGCAAGAGGCAAAGGCCCATATCGGCAGAAATAAATATTGTAAATAAGTAATTAATATAAATATAACAATAAAAGACCTTTTTAATTGAATTTAATTGAGTAATTTCCAATCGCAGCAATGAAACATAAAGACTACAAAATATACGATAAAAACTAAATTTTTATAGCTATCCATACTGCGACATATGTAGACATACAATATATTTTGTCCAGCAGGTTTAGAAAAGTTTTGAAAGCAACACATATAATTATTAGTATTGGATGATCGACTAATGAAAGTTTTCCAAATTTTATATTTAGAATTAATAATAAAAAGCTTTATACACAATGGGTTCCGCATTTGCATGCGAATTTTTGCAAAAGTCTTTGGATCGTTTTAACAAGAATAAGACAGATTATATTCGTCGATTTATAACTATGGATGAAACTTTGGATTCAAGAGATACAAACTAAAAATGGTTAGAAGCTAGTTGAAATGCCAGGAAAGACTTTACAACGCAAAGTACATTTTGTTAAAGTAAAAAAAATAACTGTATATTGTGCAAATATATAAATAAATTAGTATTTATAAATTTTAATTTAATTTAAACATATAAGAATGTTAATTCCTATTATTAACAAATATTGGAA
Organism: Nicrophorus investigator; assembly: GCA_963457615.1. Lineage (NCBI taxonomy): Eukaryota > Metazoa > Arthropoda > Insecta > Coleoptera > Silphidae > Nicrophorus > Nicrophorus investigator. The sequence continues at coordinate 27,711,428 of OY735140.1, forward strand.
TGTACTTTTAAGTATACTTTTCTGCTATACAAAATAATTTTATTAAAATTATAAGTTTTATTATTTTCAAATTACACATCTTTATAAACTTATTCTTAAGTGAAATACTGACTTAAATATTCATACAAATCACAAAGATCCTTACTTTCTTTTATAGAAAAGTAAACTTTTTGACATTCTAAAATTAACATTATTTTCAAATATATTTTACAATAATTATTGTAATAAAAAAGGTTACAAATATATTATACATTTTTATGTAAAATAACATTTGCCCAGAATAGATACTGACTATACCGAGTGACCTCTTATAAAAGGTTATCGTGGTTGAACATACATTACCAGCACTTAACTAATTTAAATACATTATTCCATAAGATAGCCGCAATGCAGTAAAGTAATTCAATCTGATATGCGAATTCATATATTAAGAGCATCGTTTAATTCATTGTCACACTTAAACCACTAAGTAATTTCAAAATTATGAATAAAATGTTTAAAAGAAATAAAACTAAAGTATTAACTAAGATTACAAAATATTCATTCAAAAGTATTTTCTTATTTTTAAATTTCAACCTATAATATTTGTAAATAATCAAAGTCCTAAAAATTAGTTACGTAGTACCACGCATAATCCGGCTACGATTAGTGCGAATTCAGCAAAATAAAAATAATTTCTAAAAAACTTATATGTAATTTTTTTTAATATTTAGTTCCTTGATTAGTACGGTTTCAAATAGTCCGGAATCGATAATAATAACATCATTTATTGGCCAGTATAATACAAAAAATATAAAAAAATACAAGAAAAAGAAATATAACTCTAAAAATCAAAAATAATTAATAAATAAATAAATTTAACAATAGTTGCAATAAAAGAAAAAAAACAATTATTAATATAATTCTGCCCAGATGGAACCGATTAATCGCAATATACAAATTATTTCTGTTATGTAATTGATTTAATAAATCTAATAGTTCAGTTTAAACATCCATTAAGAAACTTGTATTAGGTAATATACAGTTTTGGTAATTCTAAACTACTCAATTAAGATAAATGTTACATAATAACCCCTCTTCAAATCTATTCCCTGCTAAAGTTATCTTAAACTTACTAACTTATTTATTACCAAACTTAACATAAACTATTAATCTAGTATTTTGATAAAGTTTTAATAAACATGCAAAATATTATTATATAAGAAAAACACATTTTTAGTTCAAGTTAAGTTTAGTTAATATACAGTTTTATAATGATAGCAATTATTTCAAACACATAATACATAATTGTGCGGAAATGTCTAAGTAAATGTTGTTATTTCACACGTTTTTCTGTGTAATTATTTGTGTTATTTTATAATTATTGGAATAAATATTGTTATTAATTATTTAATTATTACAAGTGTTGATGTATGTCAATTAATATTATTTTTTTTATTATACAATATAATTAAATAAAATTATATAATAAAACCATTTAATATTTATTTACAACTAGCATAAAATAAAACAATTTGTTTAAAATTCAAACACGTGTATTAATAATATAAATTAACACTAAAGTGACTTTTTTGCATATAATAAGCAAGCAAAAAATATTAATTTTGTGTCTAGAAAAAGTTATTTTGAAATTATGTTGTAGAGCATACAATTATTTAAAGTAGCCAAAAGGTCTTTACAAGAGGAATTAGACACACCCAAACAACCCTCTTCACAAACAACCTAATGACCTGCTACTACTTGACCGAGATTAAGCTTGTAATCAGAAGAAGTTCATAAAATTTTTAAATTTCACAGAAAATCGTTTAATATTTGTGATAAATATCGAACAAAGTATTGCATTTGGCAATACGAGTTAATTGGATTTCAATACTCTTTTTTTTTTCGTTTGTTATTTCATTAAATTCCACTAACAACGCAGGAAGGGTGAAAACTAAATTGAATATGAAATACCGCAGCGAATTCATGTGATCGTTCCCTTTCACTGTCCGGTTATATGCGGTGCAGTATGTTATAAATATTTCGAAGCCCGGGCGGTTTTTAAAACTTTAATTAGCGAGTTATTTTGCCGCCGTCGACTGCAAAATCACATCACATCCTCTGCACAGCCATCAGCCATTGCCACCCAATCCACGAACCGACTGACCGCTGACCACACAAACTAGAAACTAATATCACACCAACCACATGTTAACGCCAATATCAATCTGTATAGATAGCATATCCGTTTTTAATTACAATAATTTAATTTAACAACATGCGAGAAAATATAAAGAAAAAATACAATTATTTATTTTACTGCTTTATATTTGTATATAATCCAAACTTATCTTTACTCAAAATACCTATAATTTGTTTCATTTTGACCTAATTCATATCCACATATTTACATATTGTTTTACATTTTTTTGATAACTCAATAAGTTCGTAAGATGACATATAGATGGTCTATAAACAAATCCATAAAATATGCAAATTTATTTAGTGAATAACTTAAACTTTGATTAAAAAATATTATGAATATCTTTAAGACAATTATATTTAATAATAAAATTATTTATGTAATTATTGTTGTTACTTTGTAACCGTTTATTTTCTTTTTTAATTTACTATTATGAATATTTAGAATGATTATTATCATATTTATTTTAGCAGTCACATAATTAGATAAATAATATTATGAAAATAATAAATAATGTTTTTTTTTAATTCTTAAATTATTAATATATTACTAATTCATGTGAATAAATAATGTTTATAGTGAGAGTATTACTTATACTCAATTTTACACTGGAAATTTTAGAGTTTGAATTAGTCAACTAAGTTTATAGAGCAGAAAGATTTATAATCAATAAATCTTAGTATTATTTATTAATAGTTTAACATTTTATAATTAGATTTAATATAATATATTTTAATAATAAATAACGAACTTGTTAAAAACAAGCAACAATTAAGTATTATTATTTTTTAATTACTCTTAACTAAATGTAACTTATTAATTGGTGTTAAATTTATAAAAAAAAATCATTTTTTACGTCGAAAAATTCGCTACATTTACTATCAAGTTTGTGATGAAAGTTTTTACTACTGATTCATTCTACTTCTTTTTTTTTCAGACAATTTATTATTGGGGCTAAAAGTGGATTCCATAATTGTATCATAATTGAGTTTTTAATGAATAAAACTTTCAAGAATCTATTAAAGTATCAATAGTAAAAATTTTATTCCAATGCAAGATTTACTATTGATTCATTCCACCTCTTTTTTTTCAGACATCATTGAGAATATTTTTTCAATTATTCCATAATTAGGTTTTAATAAATAATAATAAATTCTTCTAAAACTGTATTAATATTCTTAATATAAATTTTATTTTCCAATATTAAAAAAAAACTTTATTGCTTCTTGAAGTATAAAATTATACCTCAAAATAGAACATTCGCACGGAATTCTGGTTTTGGTGGTATTTCATTGTTACAAAGTGATGCTGTCCTAATTTTTATTATATAATTATTTAATTATAATTCTTTAATATTTATCTTAGAACTATTGTTATATTAAAAAAAAAACATATTTTTACAGAATCCTGACATTTTTATTCATAGCAGTATAATTAGTAGTAAATATTATATTATGTAATATGTATATAAATTTATAATGTCCACATAAAATATATTCTAATAATGTTAAAGTACAGATGATTTTTTTTTTCTAAAATGTTTTGGATTATCTTATCATAATATATTATTTTTCATGATGAACTTGCGGATCGATTATAAAATGTGTTCAGGGGACTTATTTGGACCGTGATTGCGTGTACGATTATCATAAAGCATTTTTATTCGGATGCCGGTGGCGTTTTAATCCACGAAACAGGAAGCGAGGGCGACTTCCTGTATGGAGCGATGAAAAGAGTGGAAAAATTTCCAGTGAAATGGGTCCGACCGGCCCTCGACGTACGTTCTAAATTTAATAAACGGTTCTTCCGGTCGGAGACCGTCATCAGCTTCAAAACGTACACGTTTATAAACCTAATCTCTTCTTACTACAAGAGTTCTAGCATCGAAATATAAATAGATAGGTTACGCACATAATTACTTGTATTAACTAAATTTATAAGGATACTTCACTATTAACAGTCCAATTGATAAAAGGTATTTAAGCTCTGGGTATTTTCATAATAAAAACACATTTTACTTTAGAAAAAAACGTTTAAAGTTTAATTATATTGGACATCCATTCAAGTATATTTAATACAGCACATTGTTTAACTCTCATCATATATACATAATTCATTTAAATATTTTCAAATAGAATTTCTTGTCTTGTAATAATAGACAATAATAATAGAGAATACTCTTATTGCAAGACGATTATCAAGTTAATATTAAATGCTCGTCTTGCAAATTTTTTGCGTCTGAAATTTATCTGAATCCAAAGTACCACTGTATAACTTTACATTAAAAAAAATATATTTATTCTACATATAATTTTAAAAAAAATACTCATAAAAAAAATCACAATTTTCAATTATCAGGTTTGTATCACAAAATATTTACATTTTCTGATTCAATTTATTTTAGTAAGGAATTCTATAAAAGTAAGTTTTTTTGAGTGATCAAAATTTGTATTTACTCTACAATTATCCCGAGATTGAATAATCTCTGGACACCGAGGATTATCTCGTAATTACGCAATTGTGAGGTTGATTAATTAAATTAATTTCTTAAGTTAATAATTAGGAAGAATGTTCTTCCCGAGGCGTTCCAACTAAGACTATCTTCTTCTTTTGGCCCTCTAACTAGACTAATTATATTAGACATAAATCTGTTCATTTCAAAAACGGGATGAGTGTGGAAAGGAAATGAGTTTTGACTATGTGGCTGTACAAAAGATTTCTTTATGTGTGTAGACCCAAATATTTACGACCTATGAGGTTTCAGTTTGTGTTGAAAATCACATTCCTGAAAGTATGTACAATCTATTCAAAATAATTAAGTAGACCGTTGTAGGCATAATGAATACAAATATTAATTATACAAGAGACAATAAAATGGTCAGACATGACAACTTGTACAAGTTATCAAGAACATCTAACAATAGTATTAATTAATGATGGGAATACTATAAATGCACACAAAAAAAGTTATAATGTTAATGTAAATGTACTATATATTTTTTAGATAGGTAAATTCAAAAGAGTATCAACTTTCAATGTGTATCGAAGATTTTCACCCTTTTTGCTAAGTGATGAAAACGTACAGGTTTCGCATTTAAGTGATTGAAATTCTGGGTTTGTTTTCATCTAACATTTAATTCCAATACTTCGCCTAGATTTTTTATGTGTTTTATACTATGCAGTTTATATAAAAAGAAGAGTTTAGTTCTATATACATGTAACATGTTTTTAAAGTTTTTTAAATCTCATTATCTTTATAAATATGAATCATTTTGTTAATTATAGCAGAGATTTATGAAATATAAAAAATACTGTAGATATAGTACATTAGTATATTTCATTTTAAATATTAAAAAGTATGTTTTTCAAATGAAATATTTTCTAAAAGAGAGATGAGTGCTTTATTAATAGTTAACATTTACGGAGAGTGCCACCAGTTACAAGTTTCCACTCTTTCTAAGCTAAGTAATGTTTTGATGTCAAATTTGCTTTGAAGCTTACATCGAATCGTAAAATTTCCATGAGATTTATGTGAATATTCATTGAAGAACTTAATATGATGCATTCATGCATTCATGGTCGGATATTAATTTATATACATAATATTTTTAAAATCTTTATGTCTAATTGTGTATATTGCAAAAAAAAAACATTTTAGAAGCATTTATTACTTAAATAATAGTATTATTTCAATTTAACATATTTTATCAGTATAATATAATCAAATTAGAACATATTTAATAAAATCAGTCCATAATTTACAAAACTTCCTCTCCTCGTCATAGTCCAGGTTTAGGAAATATGTGGCATCTAAAAATAAATTATTCAACAAAACTGATGTTCTATACCATCGCATCTCCCCTTCGTCAACAAATGTTGCCTTTGAAAACTATACCATACATCCATCGACCCTTTTGAAATGCTTGGAAACCCTTAAACCAAAATTCAACATAAATTCCAAAAAACTTAAGTCTAAAATAAAATCAAGATTCTATCATTTCTGTCCTTGCGAAGTTCCAAAATATACAAATGTAAAAAAATTGCATATTTTATGGATTTGTCTATAGACCATCATATGTCATCTTACAAACTTATTGAGTTATAAAAAAAAATAAAAAATTTAAAATATAACTAATCGAACTTGTATGAAATTCCCATTTTACATATTAATTCTGTTTACACTTTATTCAATAAAGAAAATATTTCAATTCTGATTCAATCTATTTTATTATCAATTTCTCAACAGAAATCTATTACAGAATTAATGATTAAATTTCTTTTAATCAACCAACGATCTTCCATGTGAAGAAGCAAAATTTTTAATAGATTTTAGCATAATTGCTATATATAAAATACATATTAAAACTATTATTATATAATTTTTGTCATCAAACCTTAACCCTTTGGAAATCCTAACTTTAGATATTAGAAGTATAGGACAAAAAATAGTAACTTATTAGCACTTATAAGTCGATCCAGATCATTGAAAGAAAATACAAAATCTACTTATAAAAAAAGTTTTAAAAAAGTATAAGAATAATAAACTAATTAAATATTTATAATAATAATTAATTATGTAAAATAATAATTATTATTACATTTAATGAAACAGACATTCAATCAGATAATAACTAAAAATATATATTCATACAACAAAAATAATAGGACAAGTATTACATAAGGCTATTGACCGATAAGTATGTAATTTTATTGTAATTCTATAAATTGATTATTTATATATATTTCATTGATTGCTTCACTGTTGCATTGTTCATATTCATCATTTAAAGATTAAAATTATAAAATAGGAAAGCAAATTAATGAATGAAAAATAATTAATCAAATTTTCAATATGTGTATTATTTGTTCACATTGCAAGTCTTTCCGCTGGATTAAATTATAATGAAATTTTCAATGCGCCATTATTATATTAAAATTAATTAATCTATTCCGGCTCGGTGGACGCGCAATAAATCGCACAGTTTTAATTAAGCCGCAGACTGAATAGGAATTCACTATACATTTAATAGTCCCATTTAAATGAATTGCTATTGTTCAACATTAATCGGATAGGATCCATATGTTTTTATTAATCATTTAGAGATGTTCATCTGTAAAAATATTGTAAAACGGATGAAGAAATAAGTGGTAAGATATTGGTTTTGAGCGAGTGATAAAGAGTTGGCAGTCCAAAGAAATGGCGATGGTAACTTGGGAGGTGAATGAAAAGAAAATTCCTGTAGTGGCTGTTCAAGGATTGGTGGGCTCTTGAGGAGAGCCAAAGGAAAAGTATAAAGTTATTCCTGTCTTCAAAAGGAAGTGGCGCACAGGACCTTCACACGGTAACAAACCTAAGTTGAAGATGGTATAGAGCACGATTATTATAATGTCTTTAGTTAAAAAAATTATATTTCTGTACAACAACATCTAAGATAATATATTTCTCCAATATCCTGGACTGTTTGGACAAAATAAGATTTTTAAAATCGCCGGAAAATAAATTTTACTGTATTAAGGGAAATTTACCGATGATTTATAATTCAAAAATATAATTATGTGCACCAATTTTTAGAATTTATTTTCATTTTGCTTAATTAAAATTTAGTTTATTTTGAAAATTTACACTAATCGAAGCCGCTACAATGCTATACAATAAATTTACAACTTTTGAAACATATTTAATAATGTTTCCATAATAATTGAAAAGATTTGAAAACGACGGAAGATTATGGCATCAGTTTTTTAAGATAGAAAATTAAATGAACTAATATGTGACCGAATATACAATAATGTCTATAAAATTAGTCATCGGTTGTATATTTGACATATCTTCACAGGAGCGGACCGATAACTTTAGGGGCCTTGGACTAACACTATAGGGTCCCACATAGATCATGACAAGGAAGAAATTTTAGGTGTAGCAAAATATGTCTTTTAAAAAATTCCAGGATAAAAAGTTTTTTTTTGATAATTTTTTTGATCTACCTACACTGATTGTGGCCCGTTAGCATAATGGTCTCTAAAATGGGGACGATAAATAAATAGGGGTACGACATGATTAATTAAAAAATAACAAATATTATTGTTTTAATAACAAAAATAAATATGTTTGTAAGCTGTTTATAAAATAAAATATTTAGTGAAAATACACATTTTTTTTCTGGAGCAAATAATAATTATATTTATTGCAATAGTCGTAGAAATAGATAAAAACTAAAACTTATTCATATTAATAAAAAAGTATTTATTTTTTAGTTTTAGTAAAATTTTTGTATCAAGTTATTTTAAAATTATTAACTGGAACTTATTAACTTATTATTTATATTATGATATAATATATTATTTACAGTTAGAAATCTATAGCATTATATAAAATTAAAATATAAACTAACTAATATGCTATAAATAAAACATTTTTTATATAATTACTTTTTATGTAAAACATGTGCTCAATATAAAACCTGATAAATGATTGATAATTACAACATGCAGTTTATATCATTTTAAAATATGATCTATTGACTAAATAAATCATATTCTTGATATCCATTAATATATAAATCATTCACAAAAATATTATTTATATTCAACTAATAAATTTCAATTTATTTTTCTATTAATTCTCTCAACTTTATTACCTAACACAATTTTGTATGTAATTATATAATTAATGCATTTTAATGAACATTATTATTATATAAATTAATATAAAAAAATGGTAAGACAAAAAAAAAGTGGTTTAAAATTTAATATTATTTTGGATTATTTTATTCTCTCATCTTTATTTCCTTACACAATTTTGAAGGCAATTATATAATTATTGCATATATAATAAATATTAATATAATTTTAATTAACATTATTATATAAACTATTATAAAAAAAATGGTAAGACAAAAAAGTGGTTTAAAATTATTTTGGTTTATTTTATTCTCTCATGTTTATTTCCTTACACATTTTTCTGTGCAATTATATAATCATTTCATATATATATATTAATATATTTTTAATTAAGTAAAAGTGATTTAAAATTTAAAATGATTGTGGTTTATTAATTTTTTTTTGTTGGAATTTTTTAATTATATTTGTTGTAAATATTTTCATTTTCATAATTGTTATTGTTGAAAGTAAACAAGATATAACGGGAATAAAGAAACTCTTGACTAAATAAATCATATTCTTGAAATCCAATATATAAATCTTAATTTAAAAAGTTATATTTTAATTTTCTTATACAGTTTTGCCTGTAATAATATTGTATTTATGTAACAAATATTAATATAATTTTAATTAACATAATAATTAGTATAAAAAAATATTAATAAGACAAAAATTTAATAACAATTTTATTTAACATTTTCTTGTTTTTAAATTATTAATATATTTGTTGTAATAAATATTTTCATTTTGACGGGAATAAAGAAAACTCTGATGCAGGAAATACTTATGTACTAAATCTTAGCAAACTACGACTATTACAGTATCATAACTTGTGAAATTTGGACAGTTTACCGAGGAGTATTTATGATCGTTTATTTCCTTGAGGCGGTTTCCTATAAAATCGTCAAACACCTACTCGTCCCAAGAATCATCCATAATAGATGTTGCCAATGATTAATGGTATTAGGTAATGGGTTACGTGATGCACTCAATTGAGCTGCTGGTTAATTGGAATAAAGACAATTAAGTTTTATCATGCGGATTTGTCGGACAATGAAGGCAATCTTCGCAAAACGATTAGTACAGCATCGGCAATTAAACCCTTTTCCAACTGCTTAAGAAATCGGTCTAATCTTTTCTCATTCCCTAATAGCTTTTCGCTCCATCTTTCACCAAACACAAGAAGCCGTTCAATCACTCGTTCATTCATTCATCAATTCGCCCAGTCGTGCAGTTCGCGCATCTCCTGAAACTTTAATTTATTCCACTTGTTGAGGCGATCGAAACTTTTTAAAGATTTAAACGCATTTGCACAATGAAATCCCTTTTCTTCCGTCTCTACCTTTTCCTCTGCATTCATTGCGGCAATAATTGATTAGAAAGCTTTCGCTCGGACCGCATTCTAATGTAGGTTATACAAAGAGAACTTCGTTGGGACAACTTTAAATCTGTTACATATAATTTCGAAACATTGCAAGGTAAAAGCATCTTCACAGTGCAAAAGTTTTGTATGAATCGCAAATTCTGTTACGTCCGTTTATCTTGCGATTAATTTCATAAACGTTACGCGCATGTTGCAATTCGAACATGCAACGTCGGTTATTAATATATATTGAGGATAATATTTGCAGTTGAATAAATATACACATATTATTTCTTTGATGATAGCTTCAGTTCGCTGAAACAGCACTATCTAAATTTTGTAAATTCGAGAAATACAGACACAAAATAACTTTCATAATGAAAATAACATATAATTACTATTTTTTTATATAACATTATCAATATTTCAAAAATGCTAATTAAAGCTATATGTAAAAAGTAAAATTTGTTTAATCAATTAAATTGAATTTCAAGTGAAAAAACTTACAACAAAAATTAAACTTTAAAATACCCGTGATGCAAAAAACAAAAAAAAATCATGAAAATCAACATTAATAATTTTACCATACTTTAAATAAATATAACTTTCACATGAAAATATATTTTTTTCAGTATTTAAGATTATTGTGAAATTCTGTATTAATAATGATAACAATTTTTCTTAATAGTTAAGAAAGATATGTGTGATATTAATATTCAATTCATATTTCGATTGAGGTTGTATTGTTCTGAAATATGTAAAATCTCTGCGGAATATAAGTACATAAAAGTTTGAAATCACATCGGATGTCAGCCGCAGAAGTTGTTACCGAATCAATAATAGATATTATAAAAGTTCCTTGGTAGGATTATTCTTTATAAATGTATAAGATTTAGAAAATGCGACTTACCTAAGAATCCAGGAATAGCTCCTAGCGGCATGACGAAGAGGCTGACTAGAAGATCGGCCATAGCCAGAGACAAGAGGAAATAGTTCGTATAGTTACGCAACCGCCTGTCGAAAAGTACGGCCAAGCAGACGAGGATGTTCCCGACGCCTCCGGCCATAATAAACACGAAGACGAAAAGGAAACTCCAGTCGGACTCCCAGAGGAAGTTTCCAGCCGTCTCGTTCGTAACCGAATCATCTAAAGTGCAAGTCCAAAAGTCAACGTCACTTTGGTTCCTGGTCGAACACCTGAAATTCCCGACCATCGGACTCATAAACAAGAACTCGCTCAAATTATTGATATTGAGTAGCTCAATCTGGAAACGACCGGGAGAGTCGCATCCGGTACACGTGAAGAACCCGGAAGCGGAAGCTGATGCAGTCGCGTGCAGTTTACAGCTGTACTCGTACAACCTGTCCCCGTAACCTGTGCAAGCCACCACAACACTTGTACCGTTTTGAGGGCAGACGCCCTTCGCATCCTCGACGTAAGTGCATTTCAAAGGATTCACTACCGACTGATTTATTAAGGGTTGCAACGCGGCCACCGCACTGTACATCTTCAATTCATTAAATCCCAACTCGCCATACCAGCCAAAAGATGAAAAAAAAACTACTATACTCCTCCTTGCTCCAACCACCTCACAGCTGCAATAAAGAAAAATAGTTGAGCATTAGAATTCATACTTCCATTTCCATTTCACTCAACAAGTAAAAATAATTACGTCCAATATAAATATTACAAGTTCCAAAAAATTTGCAAATAAAACAAATCTCATATTAATTGATGGATCAAAATTATTCGATTGCAACATTACTTCATAATTTTTCAATAAAACTTCATAAAAATATAATATAATATCTACACAATATTCTTGGATTTTATTATTTTAGAAAATAAATTTCTAATTAAAATATTTTTCAATGCAAAATATCTACAAATGTAATTAGAGTATACAGATTACTGAATTCAAGGTTTGGATGCATTTTGATTTAAAAATATATTCAAAAATTCAATCTATTTTTTTCTATTATTAATTAATTCAATCTAATAATTCTAAAAATAAAGATAATACAATTACATATAACAATGTCTATCACATGATATGTAATATTAATTTCGTATTGATGTATTTTTCTTAAGTTCTGTGTCTTAGAAAAAAATCACAAAATCTTTTAATATTTCAATCAAATTAATTAAAATTAATTCCTCAACTTTATTTAAAAACTTAATAAAACGTAATTGAAATATGAAATGAATTTAAAAACACAATGTATAATATTGTTTCCTTGTAGAGGATTTCAACTTTCGTAATGAGAATAATAAAAGGATTTTAAATAATTAAGTTGGTGAAATATTTATACCAACTCCGCTCGCTTCTCACTGTACCTGAATTTAAATAGTTTTCATTTCAGAGGCTTTTAATGTTTTCTCTTCCACCCCTTCACTACTCGAGCGCCTTTTCGACCTCTTTTTTTTTATTAAACCCTCCTCCTTCTTTATACGTTCTTCTTTTTTATTGCGTAGGATAAACAAAATTCCTTCCAGTTATACGTTACGTGCACGTATAAAATAAGGGATGGGATGGCAGCAGGGAAATTAATCGGCGAATGAAAATTTCAAACCTTCTCCCCCGAAAATTCGAGATGAAAACTATGTGTCAAAGCATTCCCCGCAATTAATTTCACGATCTGTTCTAAAGGGCACTAATTAATTACAGAGAACGTTCTGCCCTCTGCGCTAATCTCATCTTTCTAATGTCTTTTGTATTGTTGATCTCTTTGTGCGCAATCGTAGTGGAATGTATTTTGATTTTGATAAATTCCCTCAAATTGTGTTTTATTGTAGTATACAAAAAAATGAAGCTGTTATATTAGAAACATGACTGAAATGTAAATTAATCTTAAATATTAATTAGAAAAAATATGTTTGACTGTGAAATTATTCAGTCGGTGTTGCTTTATTCCTGGAGGATTGAGCTTGTCGTACGTGTAGGATTTATACATTTTAGCAAACGCTGGAATTGCACAAATTAATTAGCCAGCAAAGCCCTTGGAAGCTTGAATTACATTAAGTATGCATGGGCTATTCTCGCGATTACTGGTTCACAGTTTCCGCGGATTTTCTAATTCATCACCTTACACTTTAATATAATTCATTCGTTTTATCCATAATATCATTCACATAACATAAGTTATGTAATTAATACTTAATTATTTTCGTTAACTTCTATAATAATCTTCATATAATTCAATTATGTTTATATTTAAGAATAATTATTCATTTATAATAAAATTAATTAATTTTACAAAAAATGTCACAATGCAAACAGCGCAAATGACATTGGTAATAAATAATACTATTATTATTTAGAGGATTTTGAATTTCTTAAACGAGAAAATTGGGTCCACTTACTTATCATTATATAACTTTAATGTAAATAAATAAATAATGTAATAAATATAAAATATATTAATTTCAAATAATCGTTGAAAATACATATAAAAATATATAACTAAAAATTTAAAAAATGCACAAATCTAAGTAAAGGTAATAATTTATAAACTATTAAGTAAAATAAGTAACACTTATATGCGAAAAATATTGGTTATGAAGCATGAAAGTAAAGGAAATTACGTAATAAAAATTGATTTCTTCCGAAACGTTCAATAAATATACAAGTTATTTTGGGAAACTAGGGCAAACTAAGTATATTTAAGAAATTAAAGTTACTTTCGATGATCTGAATGGAAGTATTTATATCTAATTAATTTAATAAATATGTAGATAATAAAATAACATCTATTAATTTTAATAAAAGTTTTGAGACAATTCATAAATTTTTAAATAAATCTAATAAATGTATTTTCATCGCGAAATATATTTCAAACTAAAAGTACATTTTAATTAAATTGCAATTACCATTTATATAGTATTCGTAAAATTATATAAAAAGTTTCCAGTTACTCGTTCATCCAATATTCATATATAATTAATAAAAGTTTATAATTAAAAACTGATTAAAAATGAATAACAATTAGTGCGTTATTTCATAACTGTCATTCGTGTAATAATCCATTGTAATTTTAATTTAGCGATAAAATTTAAATTCGTGAAAAATAATGATAAAACTTATTTTAAAAAAATGCTTTTTCACACAGAAGTTCCTTGGTTGTTGAAAAGTTATTGTTTTATTGAAATCTTTAATTACGTAATAGAATTATTTTTGGAAATTGATAAACCTACGGCAATAAAATTGATTGAATCAAAAAAGATATGTATTTTTTATGAAAATCTTATAATATAATGCTACTATCTGTTGTTGAAAAAGATAATATTAACGCGAAAACATTCAACTCTACACTGTCCACTTGAAATAATTAAAAGAAGATAAATGATGTTATATAAATGTATAAAATTTACATGTCCCGTCTTGTATAAAAAAAAACCATTTGATAGCGACATCAATATGGACTGATTTCATGTTTCAAAAAGAGTAGGATTTGGATTCTAAAATCAATTTTACAATTTGTGGATTTTCAAAATTTTTGAGAATTAGAAATATATTCGTAAAAAATACAGAAGATTAACAAATTTAATCGATCAAATATTTTTAGTTATTCCTTGTTCTCGTTTGATTAAGGCAGGATTTTATTATATTAATAATATATTACGAAAACATGAAATACACTAAATAATAACCTCAATAAAGTTCGTAAAATGACATATAGATGACGCCTTTATCGATAAATGCATTTAATTTTTAGGAAGTACCAACCTTCAGATGTCGCCTGTCAAAATTTAATGGCAATCTGGCGTTAAGTTCATAAGTTACAGTGGTTTTAGTGACACTACTTTTGTATTTTGCAAAATAATGGAAAAATCTGTCGATAGACGCGCCATCCTACAATCTTATTGAGTGAGATGTTGTATCAACAATTTTCAAACACCTCGACCAATTACTTATTGTGAAATAGATTATGAAAGTTACATTAAATTACGATGTGTAAAATTATCATTTTTAATATTTAAAAAATATTTAATCCACTTTGCATATTTCTATAAAGTTACAAACGTAAAAATATTATTAATTAATTACGCAAACATTAGTATAAGCTACTTTTTCCAAGGTCTATAGCCTTTCAGCCAGTTGTATTTACTTTTTAATTTTATTTATAAATTATTATTATTATTATTTTTATAATCATTTTAATTTTGTATTTTTTCTGAATTTCTGGACAATAAATAATAATTATAATTTATTTATTTCCAGTAATTTATTATTAAATGTTTTTTTACATGCGTAGAAGCAAGCACTTTATTTCCATGGCAATTAAAGACTGAAATATTAATAAATTACATTAAGTAAAAAGTGAAAAAAAAAAAATATTTTAACAAATTTATGGGCCACAACATTCCCATTTGAAAAAAACGAAATCTTTGGTACTTACTTATGAAATATATGAAAAATAAACAAATTAAGATATGGATTTAATATTTCTGTATTCTTCTCATAATAACTTTTCTTTTATATCATTATATTTTATATTTCAATATGAAGATAATCAAGTAAAAGTTTGTCTCATTGATAATAAAATATGTTTAAACAACAAAACTTTCTCCCCCAATTCCATTCTGTTCTTCCTGTTCCTCTTTTCTTGTATGATTATTATTCAGTTTAAAAGGAACGGTGTTTCGGTGGATGCGCAGGGTAAACAGAACTTTTAAACTTTCAGCCGGCGGCAAAGTGGAACGACTTTTTCTTCGTGTCGCTTTACAAACCGGAACAGTCATTTATATATTTCACAGACTATGGATGGGAAGGATGGGGATGGGCATTCGTTATGCAAAAAGTCTGCCCGTATCTCCCGTTTAATCGCAGATGAAAAATTATTTCCTTTTGAGGCCTTAAATAAATTCATAATGTTAATAAATGAAAGAGGTTTGAATTCCAGGACCTTCATTCCATTCAATGTACATCAGTTTTATTTAATTCCAATACATAAAAGAGATCTACATTTTCAATGTTAATCTAAAAAAAAAAAAAAATATTTTTTAACCTTGACTAGAATATATAAAATTTATAAAGTATTTTCTTTAAAAAATATTGTATTTAATAATTAGATACTACAAAATTATATTAAATATTTTCACAAAATTAATGAAACTGTAAGTCAAAAGGAAAACTGGCTTATATTAATTTAAATGATTTTAAAATATAATTTTCCAATTAAATAATAAAATACTGGATTAACGTTACCTCGCATAACGAAGCTTTATAACAATGTCAACTATAATAAACCACACTTAATATAAAAAAAATCATTTTGTGATTAATGGTCAAAAGTTGAACTACAGGAAGAATTAATAGAATACTTTGATAGAATTAAAGATTTCTTGTAAAAAAAAATAACAAAAAGATATTTAAAAGATGCTAAACGTTTTATTTTTCGTTAAGTAAAAATTATTCTGATTTATTAAGAAGTATTATTGTTAAGTGATCAGTTTGAAATGCTTTATCTTCGTGTAGACAATTATTAATTGATAGAGAAAAAAAGCATTGAAAATCAACTTTGAAATCATACTGAAAAAAGCGAATTTACGTTGTATAATTATTTAATAACACTTTTCTTTGTTCGATCAAAGTTTTTTTTTAAGAAAGTAATTGTTTTGAAACAATCTTATTCGCTATTCGCGGTATGAGTTTAAGTAAGTATTTCAGATCACTAAAAAATGTGAATTCAATAAGAAAACTTTTGTAGGTAAATCGAAAAATCTGTCATTGCTTGTAACGTACGCTTTTTTAACTTTAATTCTAATAAATCGTTAAATAATATAGTTCAAAATTAGCATTATGTAAAATATTTTTCCATTTCATCAAGAATAATAATGATCCAAAAAACTGGAGTAGAATGACCAGAACATACCCTCTTCAGATGCAACCAGTGGGCAGTATGGAGCATGAAGCGGAGGCAAAACTGGGTGAGTCACTACAGCCAGACAGCATGCTGAAAGTCTTGCTGAAAAGCCATGAAAAATTATGCTGAAAACGAGGCAGGTACAGAACGAGAGCACAAAGACAGCAAGCTAGAAGCCAAAACGGGGTTTTACATCTCTAAATTTATCCAATTCAAATGAAGAAAAAACTCAGAAGGAAGATGATTCTACAAATAAGAAAATAAAATCATCAAATTTATAGTAAATTGTGTGTTTTTGATCTAAGAACAAAAATTGACATTAATTGATTTTTTTTTTCAAATGATTCTTTTTAATTTAATTTCATACTTTTTCGTAGTCATAACAATGTGTAGAATTACAATCAAAAAGTTCTTTTAATTTGTTCTCTACATTAAAATGTATTAAAGTGGTCCAATTTCGGCAACTCTCTCCTAGATACGAATTCAAAGTAATTCGACTAGAATATTCGAGTTATGATCTTTTGCATTCCAAGATGCACATGAATAAACGCTCGCGAATCGCCGCTTAAAAAGATGTTCTCTTTTTATATGAAACATACGCTGCTGCATTCTGCAAGAGCTTTACGTAAGCTCGTACTCGAGTTTTTACGAGCGACCGCCAAACACAATTTCACACAAAGCAAAGCGCGCAGACAACAATTTTAGTATTTACAAGTGCATTTTTGTAACATTTTATGTGCCTCTCTCTGTTTTTTTCTTCTCTATCTCTCTCTCTCTACAGTTTCGTTCTTCCTTCAATAAAATTCAATTTGATTTTGTTTTAAACTGGGGTGGATCAGCTCACATGGAAAAACAAACAGATTTAGGGGAAACGAAAACGGCTGGGATATGGGGGTGCGTCGATGACTGTACGTTTTTATATATATGTGTGTATATGTATGGGCATTGACATGTGTGGATGTGTGCGTATGCCTTTGAGCTGCTGCACAGATACAATATATAACAAGTTACATCAAAAAGCTTTATAAAACTTGACACGAGCTAAAGCCCAATATCTCTTGATGATACCCGATACAATTTAAAATCAAACATATAACGCAACGATGGTTTCAAATGAAATTTACACTTTTTCCTACAAATTGCATTTATATCTACGTTAACCAATTTTTTTTGATGATATTATCGGTCGATTTATAAATTCTTTCACAATAAAAAAAATCAGCTTTTTAATGATACAATCTTAAAAAAAATATTTATTTCAATATATAAGATTTTAAACAATCCTATTACTACTTAAAACATGTAAAATTGTATATTTTTTATAAGAATGAACTTTTATATAATAATAACATTTATTAATCCCAACGTGACCAAAGGGCTATCGACCTAAGTATATGAACTTTTAATCTATTGAAAATCTTTTTCTATTTATCCACCTAGGTTTATAAACAAAATATGTTTTATGTTTAAAAAAATTCATAAAATTATCTCTCTATAAAATTTGCTATAAATGTTAACGTTTCTATATTTTATAAAAATTTTCTATACATAATGTTCACTATTGAAAATACCTATTTACTTATTTACTACTTTAATTCATAAAAACTAAATAAATCAAACCAACGACTGCTGCCTTCAATACACCTTTTTACAGAAATATATTGAAATAAATTCCTGAAATAACAAAAAAATCTATTTCATATGATAAAATACAGTAATACAGCGATAATCGTATTCGCCAATATCCAATAATTGAAATTAATATTAACGATTTTCTAAGTATAAAATCGTTAATACCAGTGTTTACAAGGATTTCAATTAAATTCAAATCAAATTCTACTCCTTTTTGCTCCCTCAAATAATAGTAAAGAAACAAATACTTATGTAACAAAAATATTAATCTTTAGTATTTTTTTCAGTTCTTTCCTAATTAAATAAATAATAAATGTTGAAATAAATGTAAGAAATTAATTTTTCCTAAAAAAACTTATATTTTATTCGTAAGTCAAAAACTCTGATATTAAATATAATATTATGTTAGTAATTAATATTTACTAATAAAAGTAACTATATTATGCTTTTAAATCAATATTTATATATAAAAAGATAGTTTAGACATTTTTAATTTGAAAATTTGCTTAAAATAAAGAGTTCAATCAATATAACTCATCACTCAATAAGACTCCGGTCTACCTAAGAAAAACATTTTTTTTTTAGAAATTCGTCTTCATTCATCAACATACTCTCCTTCAAAAGTGATATATTCATTCCAATGCTCTTCTAACTTTTGTATACCTTTTTTTGAAAAAACCATATATCTTTACTCTCAAAATAGGCATCAGTTTCACTTCTTCATTTGAGCCAAATTTCTTTCCCTGAAGCATATTTTTGATTCAGGTGTGTAGTAATGGATCCATGTTTCATCCATTGTCATATACCAACTCAATAAATAATTTTTATCAAGCTTGAACAGCTCTAAACAGTTCTTTTTGGTCTGGTTTGAACAAACGCGGCACCCATTTCAAAAGCAACTTATTCATGCTCAAATATTCATGTAAAATTGTATACACAGTACCTTCTGATATCTTTAATGTATCATCTATCTCACGCAACTTCACTTTACGGTCTTTCAATACTATTTTGTAGACTTTTTCTTATGTTTTTTGGAACAACTACCGATTTTGGACCAGAGCGTTCAGCATCTTCGGTGTTTGTACGTCTGCATTTAAATTCTGTATACCAAGCATATCAAGAAACTGTTTGGCTTCAACAGTATTTTTTCCCATCAAAAAGAATGTTTAATCAATACGCAAAAT
The DNA here is from genome assembly GCA_963457615.1 of Nicrophorus investigator. NCBI lineage: Eukaryota > Metazoa > Arthropoda > Insecta > Coleoptera > Silphidae > Nicrophorus > Nicrophorus investigator. Next base: position 27,731,316 of record OY735140.1, read on the forward strand.
TATTTTTTATGCATTGTTTTGTGGTCACTAAAACCACTGTAACTAATTGTCAAAATATAATTAAATTTGACACGTATCGTGCGAAGGTTGGTACTATCAAGAAATCATATTGATCTGTCAACAGTGTTTTCAAATATGTGTCAGACCTAAGACTTTTTGAGTGATGTGTTATGTTTCATTAAAATTTTAAAAACATTATACAAAAGACTTCAATGTAGGTTTATAATAAATTTTATTTATCGATTTCAAAAATAAATAAAATATATAAGTAATATTATATAATTTGTAGTATATCGCTAATAATACTTGTAATAAGTCAGAATAAAAAATGAAATTATATTAAAAACTAAACTACGTAAATACTTTTGCAGAAGAAATCAACTAAACAATGTTGGAAACCCAATTTGTTGTGTACATTGATGTTTTTTAACGCACGACAGGCACAGTTAATTGATTGATTACACACTGACCGAAATTGGTCTTGGTCTAATATCCTTTTTCCCCGTTCTCGTCGAATGCCTACAGAAATCGATGAACGAAGGAAACAAGGACTAAACAAAGTAGACGTAAAAACCGAAAGCAAGATGATGTTGAATGACTGACAGATGGATGGCTTGGGTAATGGGTCGAAGCGACCTTTTATAGACTTTAGATTTAATTCCGGCAATATAATATAATTTAATAACTGCCATGAGGCTCCCGGCAAATGCGGTCGTCGTGGCGTCGTTAAAGAGGAAATTAAATATTGCCTCAATATTAAATACGGAATGAATAAGAGGGGCTAAAAATGTATGTTTTCAAAAGGAGATGAAGGAAAATGCTGGAATGAAGATGTTGAGTTGATGTAACACGAAAGCCCGAAGGAAAAATGGAATTAAAAGCTTACCGCGAAATTGAAACAAACAGATTTTTTTTAAATAATATTAATCTCTAGGATCATTGAAATACACAAGAGTTGAACCCTTATAAAAGTTGCTACATTTTCATCTAATTTCAAACGAAACGATTGATCAGTTCTCGCTCGACGGCAGCTCGAATGCACCTTTTTATTTCATCGTTAATTGCTTCAGTTTTAGTGAAAACTCGGGTTAATTAATTTGCTTTTAATTGGATCCAAGTGATTTATATTTTACAGTGCGGAGGTAAGGTCGGACGAAAATTGGCCAATTTTCATTTGAACGCTTCTAAAAGGCCAATCGATCTATTCACTAAAAGAAAAGTAAAATATTTTATAAAGTCAATTTATATAACTTAAATAAAGTCCACAAAATATTAATTTTTTCCATATGTATTATGCCAATGAGTACATGTTGATATATTGGTTTATTTTACCGGTATTTATTGCATCATTACCGGTTTTTAATACCCAACAAAATTTGTTTGAAAATAAGACAAAATACAAAACAAAAACAAAATAAATGTCCATAAGCACGAATACAAATTTTAATACAAATATAACAAATTTATTTTTTCTATTTGCATTATGGCAATGTGTACATTTTAATTTATTGGTACTTTTTAATACCGATTTTTTTTTTTACAAACAGTAAAAAAAGTATTATATTTATAAAATATAGTAAAAACCCAAATTACAATTTTAGAAAACTAGAACTTATATTAACAATTAAATAAATCACAAAATAAATTATCAAAAATATATCATAATAAAATATAGCTTCAGATTTTGTAAATATAGACTTGATTCAAATACAAGTAACAGCAATAAATCTATTAAACAAGTTCTAACTAAGCAAAGGTTAAAACAATTCGAACCTCTGGATTCTTTGCCAATAGCGAACTAATTTATTGACTGTTGAAATATTATATAACCGAGTGGAAATATCGGAAGGAAAAAAAATATATAGTGATAAAACATTATTGATTCTTTAATGTCTATGATAAATTTTTTATAAAAATGTTAGTTAATGTTTTAAGAAAAATAAATTGAAGTGATAAAATATCAATGTTTTATTTTTCTAGATAAAAAAATGGCAGATAAATATTAAACCATTCAACGTCTAAACATGAAGATTATAACATAAATATAAATAATATTATATTTATTCCAATAATTATATAATATGTATACGCTAAAGAGAAAAATCACATTTTTTCGTAGGAAAAGTTTCAATTAAAAAATTACGACAATTTGCATTTGGCACGCTGAAGCGGACGGGAACATCAACTGGTGTATGCTTGAATTATTTAAATTTATTTTATTGAGACCCTTCTTCCGCATGGAATCTTCGAAATTAAGGCCCTTTTTTGGGTAAAAAGTGCGTGCTCGAATGCAAGGACGGGAAGCAAGGTTGTTATATAATGGGATGCGTGTTTGTTCAGCGGCGAGTGCAGAAACTCTTTTTTTTTGTTTACTGTTCAAATGGTTCCAAGAGAGAATCGCGGAATGTTCCGGAGAAAAATTGATGGCAGTCCTTGAAACAATCAACGCCCAAGCAATGAAACAATAACATCGCAATGTATTATTATCTATTTTTCTATTTATTTTAAGCTAACTTTAAAAATAATTTAGACAAGAACTAATCTAAGTTTACTTCAGCATGTACGTTACGTAAACACTATGAATATCATCATCGTAATATGTTATTAGCAATAGATTATTTCATAATTCGATTTAGGTCACTCTCATGAAGAATGTGTTATTATTACTCAAAAACAATCTGAAAACCAAATGTATGTGTATAAACATAAAAGTATAGAAATCTCAAGGATTTTCTAACAAGAATATTAATAATAAGAAAATTGTTTATATTTAAAAAAATTAAAAAAATATTTTATATCATCAAAAATGTAGTAAAAAATGTCTTATTTTGGTAATTTAAAAATTTTCATACCTTTCCCAGTCCAATAATTGTCAAATACTATTTTACTGATACAAGTACGCAATATTTCGCTTAGTGCTAATTCACAATTGTTGCTTTTAAAAATTTCACAAGCAACAAAATTTTAATTGACAAAATTATTTTCTTTTTAGTAAATGTTCGGTTTTAATTTTAATATATTTTATTTAGTTCCTCCATTAGTCCGGTTATAAATAGTACGGGATATTCGAGGTATTGCTGTTTATTTAATTAGAAGTTAATTAATTATATAATATATTGAAACTACGATTTATAACTAATTAATTTATGTTCTATAAAATTACATTTATTACAAAAAAACAGGGTTAATATTTAGCAAAAATATTTAATATACAAATAATTATAAGTATATGAAAATTCGAATATATTATATAAAAGTAACGAATATAGCAAAATTCTATTTAAATAAGAGAAATACAGCTTTTGTGCAGAAAATGCTTTTAATTATAGAGGACCGACTATTTTTTTTGGTCCTTATTCGGTGAAGTTGTTTCTCAATGGTCCTGCTTTCTTGTGTTACTCGCGAGAGATATTGTGCAGGAAGGAAAGCTATTTTCTGAATGACCTTTCCATTTAGAAAATAAACCAAAACAACACTTGAGTTTTTTGTTTGGTTAGAAACTCGATGCTTTCTTCCTTTTGCAATCTGAAAACTATTGGTTTCTTTATAATTACTGAACAAATCCAATAAGCAAATAATTAACTTAAATCAAAATCTACTAATAGAATGAACATGATATATATTTTAAATGTATTTTATTTTAAACACTTTAGAAGAGTGCAATTTTGCTAATATTTATTATGTAATTCATAGTTTATTCAAAAAAAGTATTATTTTGTTATAATTAAATAAGTAATGTAATTATATTAACTATAATTTAATTAATATTTGATAGGTCTAAATTTATCATGTTTTTTTTTTAATTTCGTTTGGAATTTACTGCAAACAAAGTTTATTTAACTTCACTTAATTTAACTTCACGAATTTTCATGTTTGTTTTCTGAGAAATAAATAAAGTAAGTTTTACCTACCACGAACGGTCATTTGACCTGTTAAACTATTTTTTTTAACACTACTCTCGAAAATGAATTTTGGTAGTATAAAGTTGTTAAAAATGAGAGGTAAAGTAAATGTGGCATGATTAGCTGAAAATGTATAAAACATGATTACGATAATGTTTTTGTTAAGGCATCAACAGCATAAGTCATCATCAAAAAACATGTTCACATTTGGTTAAGTAAAAAGAAAATAAATAAATACGAAATCAGACAGACAAATTAATAAATAAGCTAATAAATAGGTGGACAGTTAAATCATGAGTATAGTGCAGAACCAAGATCAAATGAGTAAAAAAAGGAAAAAATAAAGTCAAAAATAGGTCCAAGCAATAATAAACAAATCACAATAAAATGTATTATATTTTAAGAAGAAGACTAGATCTCCTCAGGAATGACGAAACAGATTAGAAAAATATTGTGACATTGCCTAGATCAAAAAATGTCTTATATATTAAGAAGAAGACTAGAGCTCCTCAGGAATGATAAAATATATTAGATACAACTTGTGACATTGCCTAGATCATACTCTAACCCACTGTAACAATACACAACACAAAATAAAATGACTTATATCTTCAGGAGAAGACTTGAGCTTCTCAGAAATGACAAAACAGATTGGACACGATTCATGACATTTCCAGGATCGTACTCTAACCCAGCTGTAGGAATGGGTTAACCTAGTGTGACCAATTCTGAGTCTAGCCAAAACGACTTGTTATTTTCTTGATAAGTCTTGATAAGGGCAGAGGGCATTTCAATGCCGAAATGAACGGTTTGATCCGCTTTAGCTTACTATCCTGAGCATGCCACTCGGACTGCCACTCCACGAGAACCCTTAGAGAAATAATAATAGCGTTAATAGTGACGTTGATTACGTCCGGACGAAAAATAACATTGTATTTATTTCTCCCAATCTCGAAATGCTTCGATCTCTATCAGATCGATAAATTCTCTTTGATTTCAGAAGTTTTGAGCAATTTTTTTGAGAACAGCCAAGACTGTAGTTTTACTCAGTTCATGCCCAATCAAATTCTGGTTTATTTTCTATATAAATTAACAAATATATAATAAATGGATTTTCATATTTGGGAAAAGATAAAAGGTGAGAACCTTCAGCTTAAAAATTTTAGGAAATATGTAAACTTAAAAGAAATATAACCATGGACATGTTTTTACAAACTATTTTAACTTTCAACAGTAGAAAAATATTATTTTTAAAACAATTCGCATGAAAAAGTACTGATTCTTAGTTCAATACATAAATCCATAAATGACTATATACCGAAAATAATTTGATTATATAATAATACCTATTAGGTGTACCGACCAAATGACTAGAAAGTACATAATAAAATCTAAATCTGCATAAATTCATGGATTTTATATAAAGAAACCACGGAAGAAGACATTTTTTTTAATTGCAAAAAAATCTTGCCTCTCATTACCAAAAAGAATAAAAACTATCAAAATATATTCAGCAAACTAGTTATAAACATACGTTAACGGAAAATATGCAGAAGATATTAACATAATTGATAATAAGACTAAAATAATTGTCTAAACTGTAAAAAAATACATATGTGTAATCCAGAATCTTATAAATTGTAAAAAAAATAGTTAAATGAATAAAATTATTTCAATCACTTTTTTCTCTAGAATTGTTTATTTTATTTGTTAGAATTTTATTTATTTCCATTAATTAATTATTTATTATATATATTTTTAGTATTTATGAAATATTTTATATTGTATATTTCATTTATATTTGGAGTTCTGGCAAATAAACATTGTTTACTATTATTATTTGAATAAAATATAAACTATATTTTATATAGCAAATTTGATATTATCTTCATAATATATTAAGACATACAATTTATTTTAAAGACAGGTCATGGTAGGAAAAGTCATATACAAAGAGTAGATAGGTTTAGTGTTAATAAACGAACTCTAAAAAGGTGTTGCTAGAAATGATTTCAACTTAGGTTTTCAGCTTTTACGGATACAATTTCTATTTCAAAAAATGCTAAGAGAAATCAACAAAATAAAATCAGTGATATATAATAATTTTACAAAACTTTTCATATAGATTTATCTAAATTTCAATGTAAGCTCAAGTAAATATCGGAAAGTTTCTAGAACAAACGAAAATTATACGCTGAAAACATTGGCAGTTGGCATATTTGGAAAGAACGTCTGCCAAACAACTATTTAACACTTTCAAAAAAAGTTCGTCTGACGTAATTCTAAAGAAAACATTTTTTAACAATGAAGAAAGCGTACGTTTTTAGACATATTACTAAATCAATTAAATACAATTAAATATGCAAAAAAGCATTGCTGATAAGTTTAAAAGATAATTAATAAATATATTTAATTATAATAGAATTATTTATTTTATTTATAAAATAAAAATTGAAGTGTTGTATAGATAAATAAAGATGTTATATAAATGATCATAATATTTCCATTAAATAAAACAAAGTTAAATATATTTAGTAAAGAGAAATTGTGTTGATTAATCGAATCATCGAAGCGGAATAAAATAACAGACTTAAAATTTCGATTATTATTTTAAGCCTAAGAATAATAATCTTAAGCAGAAGGATTAGGCGGCTTGCGTAAGCAGAAATTATGAAGATAAATTAGGAGCGTCGAAGTTTTAAGAGCTTATGTAGTGTGTTACATGGCGAGGGTGGATTGCATAATAGAAAATGTACGGCGGCAGAGGAGAACCTTGGATCGTAGAAAAGTTTATGCCGATCGGAATATAAAGAGAAGCAAGCAAACTGGGAAAATACAAGAAGTTATTTATATCGTTTTCTAATCGTCCTTCTTTTTCCTCTCCGAAGGAGCAATATAAAAGTTGCGGACGTCAAGTACTAAGAAATATTGTCAACAACAATCCACTCTCGCATTACTCGACCTTTTTCCTCTTAATTTCGCGGAAACTCAACCTTGCAGAAGATGAGAGCAGAAAGGTAAAGAGATGGAGGGTGAGCATGAGCACAAGACATCCAATTATTAATTAAAGCAGAAACTAAAAAGCTCTCAACGCATTAACCCAATTGAAATCAATATTCTTAATTGTCAGATAAAGAAGGGAGGAAAAATATCATGCACATTCAATAAATCCATTTAGAAAAACTACTAAATCTCTATTACTATTGTTTTGATTTATTCTTATTTTTCATCTTGACTACTATTTTCGTGCTATCCTTTATTTCGATTAAATTCTAGAAAAATATTTTGCATCTTCGGGCGGAAAAACTACGGTCGATAGCCCTTTGGTCAGTTATGTTATATTTTCTTTTTTCCTGGTTTATTATTACAATTTTCTTTTATATTTACATTTCTGGCCAATAAATATTATTATTATTATTTTGCATTTTTTTTTTTGTGGTGTACACAATCTGCGTTTGAAAAGTGAAAAATAGAGAATATGACAAAACTCAACGCTATCTGACCCCATCTCAAAAAACCTTTCACCGGCAGAAGCTACTGATTATTCACTACGAACCGAAAGATCAAACAACCCCAAATTCTTGCCTTGAATGCTTTGAAAGCATACCGAAATTGGACAAAATATAATGAGGACAAGGCTCAAATATTTTTAAAATATTTGAAATATGTGTTTCAACTATTTTCATCAAAAAACACGTAAAAATACGTCAGAAATTATTATAAAATTAAAATTCAGCGTATTTTATTTGACTAGAAAATGATTTAAAAAAATATCTAAAATTTATCTAAAATTTTCTGAATAATAAGTGACATTATAATTTAATTTATTATTATAAACTAATTATCCATTTAAATAATATAATAATATTGACTTGTAATTTATGATAACATTTTTAATAATAATTATTTCTCAAAAGATTACTTTCCAGCTTTTCGCCCTTATATATTTATAAAATTGTATATAATTATTTATTTTTACCATTTATATTTTCAACTTTGTATATGTAATCAAACCTCGATTAACAAATGTGTTCCAGGAAATTAATTCGTTAAGCGAATCATAGTTTTCAGATTAAATGTCAAGCTTATTTTTCAAACAATATATTTTTTTATTAAATAAATAGTCAATTTACATATAAAATTAAAGTAATTACTCTTATTATTTTTACGTAACAATACGTATAAGAAGTTACTGTAATAACATTTCTTCCTGATTCGGAATTATTTACAATTTAGAAAAACTATTTATCAACTTCTTTAATTTTGTCTTCATTTTCTTTATCTTCGTTGTTAACAAGGTTGTCTAAATCTTCATCTTCTTCATCAACATTTTAGAAACTTGAGCTATTTGGATAACATCATTTCTAATTTCTTGTATTTTAGTTTCTTCTTCTAGATCATCATCTGGCCACGTTCTACACAGAACTTCATTTAAGACTTCCTTCCAAGAACTATCAATGTTTTATAGATTCCATTATTATTTCCTTTTACTGAATTTACTTTTCAATTTACGTTTCATTTGTGCCTCCTTTTTGTCTATAATTTTTTAGCTTTTTGAACCTTCATTTTCTTGTTTTCCTTGTTTCTTCTACCAATTAAGGGTGTATCTTCACTTTCCTCCAAATATCTTTTAGGTTTTTTAATTGATCTGTTCTTCCTCTTTGACTCATTCTCAACTGACACCTTATGAATATCATGGTTGCACAATCCCAAACTCGCTAGGAAGCTTATTTTGTTATTAATTTCTGTTAGTTTGCTCTTTGTTCTTCTGCGCCAAAAGATTTAAGTGTTTCTGCTTTTCGGCTTTTATTTCTGCGATTTTTTTCTTTGTTTCTACTATCCGTTTCATAATAAGTTTCTTCTCTTTCGACGACTGACAATGTTTTTGTTCTAGCAAAAGTTCAGTTAACAGTTTAACTTCATTGCTAAAATTATCTTCATGCGGGCTGACAATTGCTGAATAGCTTGCAGTTGCTGATTTTAATGCTAACATCTTGTACTTTTGAATGCGATAGAATGAATACTTAGTTGCAAATCGTGGTGTATATATACCAGCCTTTTATTATCCTTTTATTACCGTTAGTACTACCTGCACTACCTGTTAGTACTACTTTTGCATTTTACCCACCAATTGTAATGAAAAGATTACTATCACAACTTTCAATAAAATGAAGAAAATTATCTTTTTACTATTAATAAAAATCTTCATTAACTGTTATTATGTCTAATTATTAAATAATACTAATAAAATAAGAACTTTAACTGTTCAATTCGGAACACGGTGTGTAGGAACGTTAGTTATTGTTGACTTGTCTTGGGGAATCGGGTGTGATTGCAATGAATACTTGTGACCATGGAGTCGGTGATAGAGAGCTCAGATGCTTCATCGTACTTTTTGGAGTAATAAAAAAAGTGGATATATCAAAAGTAAAAGATAAAGTATTCAAAACGCCACAAAAATTCTGCAACCACTAAAACCGATAAGCCCACTCCAAAATGAGTTTAAAACAACAAAAAATAACATTTTTAAACTGAATGTAGGCGATTGCAAACTTTCAAACCACAAGGGTCTCGGCAATTGCTAAAACATAATTTTGGAGACTGTTGGCTGTTGTCCTTGCACACTGACGGATATGCAGGGACCAAAACCTGAATGAACCAAAAAAATACGTCTTCAACACTTGTGTCTCGTATCCTCATACATATGGTTCTGGACTTTACAGACCTGGAAATTAGCAAAAATCTGACATCTGAAGTAGGTTCTGTAGGAAGATTATCTCTAGAGCGACGGGGCAACCGACATACAAACAAAAACATGGTTACAATGGGTCGCTGTCTTGTATCCCCAATGGATGGATTTGGACATCACATACACGGAAATTAGCGAATATCTGAAGACAGCTGGAAAATTACAGATTTTGTAGGAGAATATTATATCCTAAGCGACGGAGTAACCGATATACAAAATGCGCATCATTAACACCCTTTCCAGAGAAATGAGGGTTTGTTGTATATGGAGAATCACTTCTTGGAAGTTAAAGAATATTCCAGTGCCTTATGCTAGATATTAAGATTACACGCATTCTACGAACGCCTTCCAAATAAAACTAAGTGCTCCCGATGCCAGAGCCCGTATCCGACCTAACGATGTATAAAATAATTGTAAATGCTTTGATTCATGTTTTATTATTTCACACATTTTGCAACTAATTTTATACACTATTATTATTGCAATAAATATTATTATAACATTATTTAAAACAAATATTCAATAACGTGAGATTAATATATTTTATCTTAAGGTGCTATCAAATCGTGATGATATTAATTTCAAATAATTATTAAAACAAATAAAAACAACATTTTATTTTTTTTTTGCACTAAAAGTATTATTATTGATGATAAACATTTTTATTGTGAGTCATTTCAAAATATTTTTATTAGATTAGTTAATATTTTGCATCTCTAATATTCTACTTCATATTCTACAATAGTCATTAGGAGTTATTCTAAATAGGAAAACATATTAATCCTAAAAATATTTATCTTAATTACAAACAAATACGTATTTATAAATGGCGACTCTTAACCAAATTGTTAGAGTTGCCCCCTCACGATCTTGTGAGTACGTATACGTGTGTGAGTACGTGTAATATTTTTTGTAACGTACACAACTTGAATATTCTTTGTTATCAGAGGTAACGTATGCCGAATTACAATTATATTTTGAATTTATGTTATATCTGACTAATAAATTATTATTATTCTTTTCATCTAATTTCAGTATAAATATATATTTTTATTATAATTAAAAAAAAATATTTTCTAATCTTTTTATCTTCATATTATTATAAAAACTTATACAATATACCTAAATAATCGAATACAAATCTTAGTCATTAATATTAAAAAAAAAAATATTTATTTATTAATTTGTTTAATTAAATTGTCGTTTGATTTCAATTAAACGCAAATGGAATGAGTTATTACCAGATGAAAATTAAAAATATAATCGTCGTCCTTGATGTATTAATCTATTTTGAAATTAGAATTACACACATTAACAAAATATAATCAATAACTTTAATTTGAAACGAGACAGCAAAAGCTTTGCAATTTTGCTGAAGCGTAAATTAAAAAACGAAATTATTTTTTTTAATTACTTCATTAATTTTTTATTTTATGCATAATTTGCATCGCATTTATAATTAAATCGTTAAAAAGGTATTAACTAGTTCATATCAAGTAGTGATTATTGTCAAAATTATTAAATTTACAAATTTAGATATTAAGTCATCTTTTCAGATTTATGAATATTTAATATAATTATTCGGTATTTATTATCATTATTTTCTAAATTTCTCTTTTCATGAAGAATAAAAATTTTCATGAGAATGAAAATTAATTTCAATATCTTAAAAATATTCTTTACTTCATAAAGTTTGCCGATACTTATATTAAGTAATATTTATTAGTTTTGGGCTAGTCACAAAAATAATAATTTTTTGTTCTATTTAATTCAAAACAATGTAGAATATTGATTAATTATTTTTTAATATGACTTACAACATATTTCTATCTCAAACATTTCAAAAAAGTAGTATTTTCAATGAAATGAAGAGTGATTGAAAAAATATATTTAAACTTCCAGACTTCGATCTTTCAATGTTTATTATACAACTGCTATAATTCTAGTTATTATTAATTGTCTTTTAATAGTTTCTAGTATTTCAAATTTAATGATCATTTCGTATAAAAAATTGTAAAGACACGTGCAAGATGTGTAATTACAATCATCTTTTGATTTAATAATATCTATAATTCTTAGAAATATAAATCAAACTTGAATTTCATATAGAAAAAATATTTTTTTAATGTATCTGAAATTTGTAAAACAAAATATTAAATTGCGGTTTTATCTTTGACTGTTGAAATAAATATAATAATTATTAGTATTCTTTGTAAATATTAAATATTATAATAACATTTATTAATTAAATAATGAGACCAAAGGGCTATAGAACTAAGTCTTTCCGCCAATGTATTCATTATTTTACCAAATATTCAATTTAATCTTAATGAAATTGAATATTTGAAGATAATATAATTGATATATATTATGAAATATTGGTAAAGTAAAATTTATAAAAATACAAGTCGCTTCTCTTTTCACTGAATATTTCTTTTAGTTTTTGTGTATTTTGCATATTTTGTGTATTTTTTTGATTTACAAGAACATTCAACAACTATAACAGTGCAAGAAAGTCCTAGATCGGAGGATGAGTTGTAATATCTCATATTGGCATCTGATTGCACGTGATCCCTGACGAGGAGAAAAATATGCCATCAAAAATATTCTACCGATAATGAAAGCGCTATCTCTATTGCCTGAACAAAATACACAACAACCTTCAAGACTCCAGATAAACCACATCAAAGTTAATCATCATAACTAATAGGAATCTCAGCCAAAATTTCACTCAACAAATTTATCAACATTTTCTCGCTGAGCCCTCGCGAAGTTATGACTCCTTTCTAGATATTCGATTTATGTTCTAAAAACACACCCAATTGAAATGATTCTATCATCTAAATCAAGTCTGGGTTCATCTACCAACTCGATAAAATCGCAAGTCATCTCCTTCCTTCGGGATATGCGCACCAAAAACAACTATAATTGATGCTTACCAAACATCACTCTCTTGCGTATTGACTAAGCTGAATCTATAACCAAATATATAACCGACCTGAAAATTTTCAGATTCTGTAAATACATAATTTCAAGAGTAACTTATAAATTAATACTAATTACAACCTATACAACATCATTGGAAATATTGTATTTTTTTCAAAAATAAACACTTTCCAGCAGTAGAAAGTGCTCCACCAACCCTGATCCCGGTACCGTGTGGCATGTTCCAAGAATACACTTATGCGACTTATAACTTCCCCAACAACATCAAAATCCCCAAGTGTAAGGGTCTTCATAACACTCTTAAGTGTACCTCACCTCTACCGCCAAAGTGTACTGCGTGCAATTCAGAGACGCCTCATGCTTCTATCGACTAAATGTCCCAAACGACCAACAAAACTAATCCCCGGTGTTCCAAATGCAAAAAATCAAATCAACAAATTAAAAAAAACTAATGATATAAGCAATAAGTTGCATTATCCAATTATTATTCATGACCGCATAGTCAATACGCACATTAATAAATTAAACTCTCTGAAGCAACCCTACAAAGCGGCTCTCGTCTGGAGTCTGGACAGATTATAAAGCAGTTACAATATCGATACTCATGTCTGCTTTTCGGGAAACTTTGCATACATACTAATGCTCTAACTGGACAATCCAAGTTTGGAGTCGCCAACGAGACCAACTGTGAAAGCTGTCGCCAAGACCATTATATAATGTTGAAACCCATATCGAATTTTCATTTCTTTTAATTTATTTAATAAATATAAAGCAAAATAAATACATTAATTAAACTAAAAATAAATATATTTAACAAATTTCTATATGGATTTATTGTATTATCCTGTAAAACACGTTAATATTACTAAAACTTTGTGTAACCTAATATTAATTTGAATGAATCTTTTCCAACTTTATTGTGATCAATTATGAAGCAAAAAAAAATCGCACAAATTCGAACTCGAGAACAAATTATAGATTTTTCATAAGAGTTATTTTAATTATTGGCTTATAATCAAAATATACAACAAATTTTATTTAATAACACAAAAGGCATTTTTCAAAATACAAAAAAAAACAAAATAAAAGAAGCAAAGATGCCGGACTTAATATAAAAATACAAAATTCTACACATTTTTATAGTACAAACAAAAACAGTTTGAAAGAGAAATTGAAAAAAAAAAGAGGTATTTTTAGATGTAAATCTAATTGATCCAAAAGACTTGTATAATACTCTGAGTTAATTCTTTCACCTTTCTCGAGATTATTTGTTAACAAAATTCATTTTGCATCACAAAAAAACTGATGCTATAACCTTGAGTCCCATTTAAAACTTGTACATTAAACACTTATGATATATTCATATAACATAAGTGTTTGTGGACAACCCAGTATATCACATTCATATTAAAATATTTTAAATATTTGTCATCAAAATATGCAAGCAATATATGCGAATTAAAGTACAAAGAAATGGTATAATACATTTCATTCAAAATATATGTTTAAGTCATACGTAAATTTGAAATGAAATGAGCTGGAAACGTTGCGTTGAATAAAAGTAATGTTTCACATATAAATACAACAAAAGGTAAATCGTGTGTGAAATGAAAAGCGGCATTCCAGAATTTCCGCAAAGCGAAACCATTTTTATTTTGCATTTCCCAAAAGTAAATAAATTTTATAATAAAAAGCATTGGTGAATATACATAATAGTTGTTTGGCAAGGAAACGCTGACAGTGAAAAATGCGTTCACTTGTGTGCTGCTTGGCGAGTAATGCAAATGCAGCAGCAGCGATTCGTGCACTTCAAGTTCAATTAGAGCCAGATTTAAGCACGATTTTGTTGACTGCGAATACGGATTTCGGAGCGGATAAAAATTAACTGGATTTATTATGTGTGGAAAACAATGACAAGAGATCCATTAAAGCGTCGATAAATTAGATTGGCAGCTGCGGTCATTGGACCGTGCAAGAAACGCTATTCTCTTCGACTGCCTAAAAATATATCTATATCTGTTATATCCAATACATATTTTTATAAAAATCAATTTGTTAATGTTCCACAACACTCGGGCTTTCCTATAAATAAAACGCCACTCCATCAGTCCGCACGTGTATTTTTATATAATATCTCGGGAAAATGAATTTTTCGTGCCTTGCCTAAGACAACTAATTGACCAACGCTTTATATTTATAGCACGACACTTGTATAGTTTGTGTATGTAATCTCTCACGCCACGGCTATTTGTAATCACACATCTGTTGAACAATATCTTCATTTTAACAACTTCAAAACTTATAATTAAATTTATTACATAAGTACAACCAAATATTTTAGAAATAAACATAATATTATGGTATATAAATAAACAATACACATTTATAATTTATATTTACAGTTTGATATTTACAAAATTTAAGAAAAATAAAAGTAAATTCTAAAAAAAATTAGGATATTGGCGATACCGATTGCTGTATTCAACCAAATATTGACTTACATTTTCTATATAATAAATAAATCAACTGACGTACATAAGATTAAACACTACAATAATAATATTTTTAGCCATAAATTTGTAATTGCATAAATAATTAATGAAAAAAAGTATTAATTGCAACAAGTTTAAACAATATTATGAATGGTTTATAAATTGACAGTTCAAAGTCATATTTAAATAATTAATAACCAAAATATTATTGATAAAGTTAAACTAACATATTGAAGCAAGTAAGAGATAGCTTCACTCACATATCTGTGAAACTTCAGATATTTGCATTTCTATTCATTTTTCAACACTAAGAAACGAAAATTAAATAATGTTTATAAGACGACGGAAGTGTTCGATCGTGTACTATCCAATCTTCAACGTCCGGCAAGGTTTAGGTTCGTTGACTTGGAACGAGAAAGAACTCTATACTTATACTCCTCAAGGGCCCACAAATCTCTGGACTTTTCCTCTCATTCTTCTCCCGAGTGAACAACACCATTTCTTTGAACTATCAAGTCTATTTTTTCTCGCTACATCAAAAGCTCACAACCGTCTTCTTCGACTGCCAACTAATAACTTCTCCACTGTTTAACACTTACAACATTACATGAAATATTAAAAAAATCTAAGAAATTACGGGTAAAAACATCAGATCTAAAGTAATTAAGAATTAATGCATTTATCCCTATTTATTCATTGTTTCAACTACATACAATTTTAGTGATATTTATATAACTATATAATTTCCCCAAAATAAATAATCTTGAATATGTACAGAACTTACAAATAATTATAACTAAATTAAACCAATAATTATGTTATAAGAAGCAATTTACTCTCCACATAATGAATAAATAAAGACAGAAATATAAAATATTTTTTCAGAAATTAAAATATTTTAATTACTCATGATATTATTGAAAGTATTTTCACACTTATAATTATACTGTTTAAAGTATTAGAGAGATTGCGTGAGAAGAATTTTCTCATTAAGTCCAAGTTAATTTATAAAGACATTTATTTGCTAATGAAAGACAAAATATTGGCCATGACTATTTATTTCTCATAGTCTACATCTTGCTGGCATTCATCCATACATAAATTATATTTATAATTTTTTTTTTTTTTGTACTTATTCTTGCTCATAAAATACTATAAATACTAATGTGATATATTTTCAAAACAAAATGTTTTCTCTTAATTAATATAATTAGAAACAGTAATTGTATTAATTAAATAATGAATACATTTGCATATTTAAATGAAATACAAAGTTTTCAAATATATACATAATTATCACTAATATTAATATATTTTCAAAAAGAAAACTAAAGTCAGTCATGTCTAGAAGTCGATTGCTTTCAGAGAATATAATTATTTTTGTTATAATATCTGACCAAATTAACTATATTAAAAATCCGTATTCTCTGTGTTGTAGACTTCTTCCTTGGTGTCAGTGATATCATTTACCATAAGTAATATGTGTATTCGCTGTATATGAAAATCCATATATTAAATATTAATGTTTAAATATGAGAGTTCCTTTATTGGTTAGTGTGTTCTCTTAAAATATGATTCTTCTCCCCACAATGTTGAAACTTTTGTGCCAAGTCTGTTGTGCATGTTTCAGCTCTGTGTTCTCCACCACACTTATTAGAAATTTTCATTTAGCTGTTTATGTTTGTTTATAATCTCACTTGTGTCAATTCTCGGTATTGTTGGGTATCTCATATCATAGAAGAAGAATCCCTCTAGCAGTTTGTCGTAGTCTTCCGATAGACCCATTATAACTCGTATCAAGTTAGTGGTTGTCCGGTCACTCAAGATATAATCCTTTTACTGAATCTGCGGCTGAAACCTCTATTCACAGAACCCGAAATCTCCTCCAGTACTTTTTTAATAATAACAAATCTATATTTTTTGTTGAAATTTCTGTTTTCCATTTGTGTAGTTTATTATATTTTGATTGTGTCTATTGTTTCCAATTGTCACACAGATTTATTAATAAAATCATCCTCTGCGAAAATTTTTTTTTTCAAAAAAATGATTATTAGCTTAGCTTTAGGAAGTAATCATTTCAAGTTTCATCGAAATCGCTGCACGTATTCACAAGATAGAAATAATTTGTACACAAAGCAAACAATAAATTGATTTCGTCTCAGATCTAAATAAACACACTTTACACAAAGATTTCGATAACGCAATTTCTATTCCATTGAACCGATTTTAAAAATTAATCATTAATTAGGCATTCCTAGGAAATGATTTCTATTTATGTTAGTTTTGATCAGAAAACCAGTATTAATGTTTATAATTTTCTTTTCATTCCCATCATCAATGTTTTCCAAAGCATCTACCATGGTTCGTCTTGTAACAGTTTATTTTTTTATATAATAATTGAGAAGATATAGCATTTTGTATAGTATTTGGTTTATTAACCATTTTATCTTACTTCTGTGAGTCGTTTTTTTTTTACTTTTTAATTTTTTTCCTCTTATCACCTGAAACTATAAATTCCAATTCATCAATGAAGAAGCTGTCGTTTTCTTCCATTTTCATAAAACTCTTTTGGTTCACCAGTTATGTTTGTTACAAAATTTATATTTTGGTTATATTACAGTTGTGTAGTTTATTAAATTTGGTTTGTTTCAAGTTTCTCTGCTTCATTATTTCTATTTTATTAATTTTTTATTATTTTCTCTTCATTCCCATCACTATCCAGGTTTTCCCAAGCTTCTACCATGGTTCGTTTTATAAGAGTTTATTATTTTGTAGATAATAATATAGAAGATAGAGCATTTTGTATAGTATTTAGTTTATTAACCATTTTATCTTACTTTTGTGAGTCGATTTTTGTACATCTTGTTTTTTTTTCTCATTCACCTGCGGCTCATAAATAAATTTCAATTTTCCTAAAAATCTTTCGGTTTTGTAAGTTTTTACGTTCTTATTATTTATCAATGCTGTTATTTGTGTTACAGGAAGGATCTTGCAATAACATGTACAAAAAATGTATTCATTCTTAAAGTTTATTAATCTTCTACTACTACAAATACTAAATAATTTGACCTGAATATTATATAGTTTGTGGTTTATAAAATGTACTTGATGCGAGAAACACTAATACATAATATAAAATCTGGTCACAGGCGATATTTGTAAAAATATCTTGCACATTAGTAAAAAAGAATATTTTTTTTTTCAATTGCATAATCAAAGTCTTTGAAGCTCCTCCGGCATAGGTAATTTAATTTCCGTACATTCATAGAGAGACTTCTAATAAAAATCAATTCTTTAGAGAATACATCACATTAGAGAATACATCACATATAGTCCAATGCATGCATAGGAAATGTAAAAAAAAACTGTTATACATTCATATACATGAGTTTATATGCGGTTCGTTATTCTTACGTAACATTTTAAGATACGTGTTTGTCCACAATTCCCCTGAAGAAACGCTGTGACAACTACAATGATTCAAATGTAATTGCATCCTGGTGACACAGAATAACTAACAAATTGATTTGATGAACTACTCAATTGAATACAATTGGCTGAGTAAAGCAATAACATGTTGAAATAAAATCGATTAATATCTTGTCCAAAATTTTATAAATTAAAAACTAATTTTTTTAGAAACAAAATCAAATACGCGAATACTTCACTTAGTGCGAGTAAGCTGTTTCTTCAATAACCAAGAACCGGACTAATCGAGGACTTTAAAATGTAATAAAAATAAAAATGACACTTGACAGTGTAAAGAAATAATCGATCATCAAAAAGTAGTTACCAACAAGGATTTTTTAATTAATTTTATCAGTTGAAAACTTTTATTTTTAGAAAGAAAATCAAATACAGTAATACTTCGCTTAGTGCAGATAATCTGTTCATTCAATATCCCAGAACCGGACTAATCGAGGACTTTAAAATGTAATAAAAATGAAACTTGACAGTGTAAATAATCGATCATCAAAAATAGTTACCGAGAGGGTTTTTTAAATCAATTTTTTCAATTGAAAACATTTATATTATTACATCATTTTTATTAGAAACAAAATCAAATACAGTAATACTTCGCTTAGTGCAGGGCAGGTAAGCTGTTTCTTCAATATCCAAGAACCGGGCTAATGACTTTAAAATGTAATAAAAATGAGACTTGGCAGTGTAAAGAAATATTTTTTTAACTCTAATTTGAACTTTTGTTTAAATTCTAACATCTCTATTGTCTTTTATGACTTTTCCTAAAATATGCAAACAATGATTTTTTCAGTATTTACTTCTTCAACAATAGCCCTTTGTATTTAAAGTACAATACGTTTTGTCTACAACTACTTCTCCAATTATTTATTATTTTCAGAAAAAAATATGTAAGCTGAAAACTTTACAATATTTATGTCAACTCGTCCGGTAGGCTGTTGTATATTTGTATCCACTTCGTTGTTATATTGTTGTTTAAGGCATCAGTCCTACTTTTACCCGTTCTATATTTTTTTTATTTCTTACATCGTGCTCGTGTTCCTCCCCGGTTATACTTAGACACATATTCGACTTTATTTGTTTGTTTATAATTTTGTGTATAACACAGTATGTTTGAATTTTCATCTCCACATCCAAGTCCGGGAACTTCGACTTCGACTTTATAACTCCAGGTGAGAGCACTAAATTATAAAAGTTGTATATTTTGTTATTATTAATGCTATTTTGAAAAAAAAAATGTATTCCAATAAAAGATAGACCAATTTTCCATTTTTTATATAATTGTCAATTTGCAAAAGTTATTTAATTTATTCATTAATTCATTTTTATATGTCGTTTTGACCCCCGTTTTAGTTCATTTTGTTAAAATTCAGATTGTATTAAAATTGAATTACAATTTTTTATTAAGTTAGAAGAAATATAATAAACAAAGCTATTATAAGTAAATATGAAACTTTCTCTTAATGTTAATGTTATTTAATCATTAATTTAAAAATGTTTTATAAATCAAAAATATCTTATATTATAAAATAATTAATTTATTTTAGAGTTATTGCATACTTTACACATTCTATTAATTTTGTCTTCCTTCCTATCAGTATAAATAAATATTACACACGTATACTAAACATTTATAATAAATAATAAAATTGTCATTTTCACATGACTTTACATCATATTTAAAAAAAAAATAGTTAAATTACATAAATATTTTTATATAACTTTTTTACACATATTTTATTAAATATGTGAATGTGATTAATGCCCAAGAGAATGGAATGAGCACACAGCGTTTGTGGCAATAAAAAACGCTAAACCTTTTATTGAGTCCCCCTATGAATGTCCGGAAATTAAATTACCTATGCCTGGAGAACTTCAACAACTTTTATAATGCAATTTAACAATTTCACTAAACAGTAACTTTTTTGCTGCGGATAAATATATACATCAATTTTATTTTATTTTACAAATCCTTTTATCTTTTTCTTTTGTTGACTGTACTATTCTAGAATATTTCAAAATTACGTTTTGTATACCGAAGTCTTTATTTATTTCATGTATAATTTCATTATGTAACAAATTTTATTTCTTTGGTTAAATCTATCTAACTGGGAAACAGTCTAATTTAGTAAAGTATTTCACATAGATACCAAATGACTGTTAGTGTAATTAGTACTTAGTATTAGTAATGAAAAGTGTATGAACTTACACTATTAATGAGTATTGAATTTAACAGTAAAATCACCAATATTTGATGTATACCTAATAATACAGAAGACGTCATCTTAAAAACAAGTTATATTTTTCAGTTTTTCATTCTCTTTCATAATATGTTATTTTGCATATTCTATCACATTTTGTTACAACCCAAAAATGTTACGAACTGGAGCTTTCTGAGTTTAAAACCTTCTTTAATTGCATCCATAATCTACAGATAACATCACATTCAAAGGAAATACTTATAAAGTAATTTTTATAATATGGTGCTCTCATCTGAAGTTATATAGCACATACTCACTCTATCAACAAACTAAAAGTTGTAATAACAGTATAAACACTTGCCAAAAATCTTTGTTTTCCCAATAAGCTTCTTTTGTATGGATTGTTTATTTTTATTTATATTACCGACCAAATTGACCCACTTTAGTAGTTAAATTAAGTTACATTTTTCTCAGAAATTATAAAATATATGCAGAAGTAAACACTGAAAAAAATCACTTATATTAGGAAAAAATCATAATAGATATAAACAATAACGTTATATTCAAGAAATTGTACACCAAAGTTCGGCTCAATGCCATTATTAATATTTTAGTACCTTTACTCTTAATAGAACTAAGCCATAAGGAATAACTTAACAAAAATATGCATTTTTATTGTAGATAAATTTATAAAGTTTTGATAAATTGTTTGAACAAAAATAACTCAAGACCTTTTCTTGAATTCAGCACTTCTTTTTTATAACATGCTAACATATTTTTCGATAATCAAATATATCAAATAAAATTGTCTGAAGAAGATTGTCTACACCAAAGTTTTCTTGTTAACTTACATTCTTGTCTCTAAATAAAATGTATATATATAAATATTATCGGTCTCCGTTGAAAACTTGTAGAGTGTCAAAAATATATAAAATAGATGATTTTTTCTTATATATGCGAAAAGGCAGAAAACCTTTCCTAAAAAGTGAAATTCACTCATTTTCAATAGAAATAATTGACAAAACCATTCAATTTTTCCTGGATTTTTAATTTATTATAATTTAGAGAAGGTTCTCTCACCTTTAGCAATTAGGAAAAAGTTTTTCAATATTTAAATTATAAATTATTATTTTCTGTTAGTTCCGTTTACTTCATTTTATGACAGCATTTTATGTAATACAAAAATTGAAACCATATTGAAAGCGATTTTTCATTGCCGTAAAATTAAAAAAAAGATTTTCAATATTATTTTTGAATAAATGTAAATCCGACTCCACATCAAAAAATAACTCTTTTGGATTATTACATACCTCGCTATACGGCCGCTCTTTATAAGGAATAAACATCCTCCTTAAGCCAGGCCCATCCTTACCATCGAAAACTGATGACGACAGTGATCTGCATCTTCATCGTCTTCAGATTAAAGCCATTTAAAAAAAATATGTATGTATACATATACATATTTTATGTAACATAAAGTTGTTTCATTTTTGTTTATAGATTATTGTTGGTTTTTGAAGTCTGTTATTATTTTATGTACAAGTGTATGTACTTGTTATGTATGTATTTTTGATTTAAATGAAATAAAAAGATAAAATGCAATTTGAATGATAAACCATGTTACATATTTTTGTATTAGAATAATTGATTCCTTATACGGCTTTTCATCCTCTAAAAAGTATACTTTCTGATACCATTATTAGAATGATTAAAATCATTCTCTTAACCATTTCACTGCTAAATTTGTTCACTAGAAAGTCACTTTTTAATTCAATTTAAATCTGCAGAAATTGTGTTTTCAGACTTTTTAAGTGCCTTTTTTATGTGGCTCGCACACACTACTGCCCTATATATACATATCAAAGCGCTTTTATGCAAATAAACACATCACTTTGTAATGTTCACAGGTGTTATGTGTTACGCACATTCATGGATTTCTTTGGAATACCCTAGCCGAGTGCGCGCGGTGGAACTAGAGTAGCAAAATGGAGAAATATCAGAGTTTGGAGACTAGACGTTCTGGATAGATTCTGGCCTTGGATCACAAGTTCTAGGTTGTCTCAGATAAACTCTTTACTATTCATTATTACTTAACATTAACTGAAGTATTCGGATATTGATATTAGGCCTAATATTAATATGGACCTTGTTTTTATTTAAAATAATAGAATTTATAGTGTTAATTGTAACAAGGCTTCAAATAATACGTTAAAAAAAATTGTTTTAAATTCTATATAATAATTTTATGTTTAACTAATGCATAACATAATTCAACTCAATCCATCATCATTTACGTTTTGCAGGCAAAAAAAATGTTTTAAAACAAAAATAAATACGTGAATTAAATATTAAAAATATTTGTATATGACAACTGTTATAAATATTATTGATAACTGTACAATATTGAACATTCCAAATAACTTAAATAAAATTCAACTATTTATTCCAAGTAACTAAATATATAAACGGCACACAAATATTTAAACATTAAATTTACTTAACAAAACTTTAATAAGTTAACGTTTGAAACGTCTTAAAACAATGAATATACCCTTAATATTTAATTAACGCCTGTTTTGTGCATTATTATATCATAAGGGGCATTAGCTTCGGGCACATTCCTACTATTACTAAACCATGAGGTAATTTGCTTTATGTTTGCTTAGAATAGTTTGACTTTAAAAATAATAATCTTTTTTTAAAATGAAATTTTAAAAAAATGTTTTAGTGTTTGATCGGGTTTGTTTTATTTATCTGTTTGTGGGACATATTAATATGCAGTTTTAAAAACGGAAGCGATTACCGGGACTATGCGAGGTTTTGTAATTTAATAGATCAATATAGAATTGAAATATAAGTGTCGTTTTTTTTATGAACTATCTTTACATTACTGTCTCGATGTTAAACTAACTATAAATTAATCTAGAATTATAGCGCAAAATACAGTAAACTAATTAATTAGCGCCCTATTATATATCTCACGCTAATTAAACATCTATATAACTATACAAAGGATTATTTTACAAAGCAAATAGTAATATACGTTAGAAAGCACGATAACGTGGAATTCCATTACATTAATTATATTATAATCACTTTTTTAATTACATTTTTCTTCTTTCAAGTCTATTAAATTAAATAATAATTTATAATGTTTAACCTCTGAGAAGAAGATAAAATCTAGTATATCATTCCGAGGATTATTAGTATTTACTGAAAATGAACTATTAACGCAACTTTTGGAATTTTCTATTGAAATGGTACATGAAAGCAAATAAAAATGTGGTACAATTACCAACATATATGAAAAAAAAATATTACGTCAGAAAATCACGTGAGAAATACGTTCATAACTGTCCTCAGTTCTGCTCAAATCGTATTGAAGCGTGGAGTGTTACATATAAATCAATACAAGAATTTTCTTTTTCTGCAAAAATATGTTTCTCAGTTTTTGTAAATTCATATTAATCAAACTTAATTACAATAACGATTCCTAACGCCGAATTACTATTATCATTAAAAAATAATTAACAATTTTCATGTTATAAGTTTAAAAATAAAACAAGAATTATTCAGATTTTTATTATTTTTATAGTTACATATTTTACAGTTGCAATAATATGTTCATAAATATTATAATAATCATATTTAATAATAATAATATTTATTGCAGAAATAAATTTAAAAAAAAACTCAATATAACAAAAATAAAATTCCACTGCTCTTTCTGTCTTCATATTTAATGATATAATAAAAAAGGAACAAAACATATTTTTTTATAATCAAAATAAAGGAAAAAATAATTAACAATGATGTATTAACTGTATTTGTGAAGTATAAACAGGAGTGAAAATAGTACTGAAATAAGTCAATAACTTAAAATAAATATATTGGTTTACAGTGATTGCAATAGATGTAGAAACTATAGAATTTATAATTCAATGCTAGAATAATTTTGAATTCAATTTTTCAAAGCAAAAATTTTTAACACATATTACTGTTCGATAAAGAGTTAGGAGTAAACATTTCTTATTAATATAGATTCATATTATAGATTTATAATAAATTATATTATTTTTTATTATTATCTTTCGTTTTGTACTTTATTATATTTTTTGAATGAATTAATCCAATAATAGAATATTTCATGTATATATTTTGCACCCTTTATAATAAGAAAATCCATAATTTTACTATTAAAAACGGGAATATTTGTATAAAGAAATGATTTAAAAAATATTGAATCATCTAATATTTAAATCATCGTTTTTACACCTGCAAAAATATGAAAAATATTTCAACAATTGATGTAGAAATAATTATATAGATTGAAAATAATAAAGAACATAAAAAGACCGGCATCCACGGAGTGTTGAATTGTAGAGTAATATATAATTTTTATCTCGTTTTATGTTGAATATTGATATAAATAAATACGATTTTAATTTGAATAGCTGCAAAATCACATATAAATATATTTTATTTGACTTTGCAAAAAATATACATAATTGTATATTATAAATATGAATTGAATATTTATGTGTTATAACCAGTACGTATACAAATAATACATGAAAATAATAAATTGCATTATTTTTGTATGCTGTGCTGAAAAGAGCACACACAGAATGTGCTGACGAATTAATTGAATATATTTCGATATGTATAAAACATTCGGTAAATATTCAAAGTTATTTGTTTTAATTTATATATTGGTATAATTTATTACTATTGGCTGATTTGTTATAAATTGCAAACGATTTATGTTAATGCCGTGCACTCGTGTTTACCATGAACAGCATATCAGGATCGACAGGAAATGCCTGTTCAGGAGAGCCCGATTGTTTCCCGGAAAGAATGACCTAGGAGCCTCGGGAATTGAGAAATAAACTTTTCAAAGATACCGAACCATTCTCGAGAGGCTTCCCACCCACCGGATCTTCCAAATAAATGGGTATAGATACTCTCCTCTTTTTTTTTCTATCACACAACACACAAACATCATAATGACATTTTCCCTTACCCTCTATAACCTCAGATAATAATGTAATAACTGCAAATATAATAATAAAAACGAAACTGTATTTCCAGTCTTATATGAGAAAAACGATAAATATATTTTTTTTCCTATAAGTTCACTCTATTTTTTTTTATTATAATAATACATTTTCTAATAATATTTTAAATTACTTTTACAAATTCTGATAATACTATAAATACAATATGTATACAGCAAACCATTTTATAACACCTTAATCTCATAGCACGGTTTTCTTGTAAAACTGAACAAAAATTGCGTGACCTCTCCTATAACTTAGTTTCCATATAATATTAATTAATTAGATTAAGGACTATTTCAGGAAGAGACATAAGAATTTAAAGTTTAGATGTAGAGGAATTGATTTATCTATATAAAAAACATTGTTATATGAAAATATGAATATGAATAAATTATTTGAAAAGGATACTTAATTTAGGTAGAAAATTAAAATTATGTTTTTATATAATACGATATTAATCGCGTTATAGGAGGGTTCATTATATTAAAAATTATATTAGCGTGAAGTTAGTAATCATTAACTGTCATTGCTTCTCACTTAGTGCAACTAACAGCTTCCAAATTCACCAACTTGGATAAATTTAAATAAATGTCACTAGATTTAGTTATTACCATTAAATGATTTTGTTGCATATCTACTTAAAACATCATGAATATAGGTAAATTAATAATAGCTGGTATTCCTCCTATAAAGCTTCGTGTTAGGAAAAGGTTAATAGTCAGAAAGGTGATAGTATGGAGGCTGCTAGAGCCAAACTGTTGGAAAAGTGGTAAGAACAGTGGCTCAGATCAGAGAAGGGAGCCTGGACTCAACATCTGAAATAGTGACATGGATTAGCAAGAAGCATGAGGAAACTACATTCCATCTAAGACAAGCATTTCATCTACACAGTGCTGGTATTGAAATGAAAATGACAGTCCAGAGCATACATTTTTCAGATGATGCAGATGGTCACTTAGTAGCTGAAATGCTGAAGAATTATAAAAAACTATGTGTCTTGGGTGCTTTCTGTTAAGGAGGAAGACGAGCGTAAAATGACAGTAAAATCTAGAAGTGAAGTGCAACATATCAAATATTAATATTTTGTATCGTTACAAAAATCACAATAGATTTTAATTTTTGGTGAGATTTAGTATCAGATTTTCTGGTTTTTTATATCAGAACATATTATAAATGGTTATAAAGATGTCATAATGATTGTAATTATTATCTATATTTATTTATAAAATTGAAAAAAAAAATTAATCAAATAATAGAATATTTCATTTATTTTCATGAGTATATTTTGTACTTTTGTACAATAAAAATTCCATCCAGAAATAATTTAAAAATAATTATTTACAGTTGTAAATTCTTAACTATTTCATTACTTATGCTTATTCCATTTTTATAATAAATAATAGATTCATATTAATTTTATAATAAATAATAGATTCATAGTAATTTTATAATAAATTAAAAATAATAATAAAAATATACTATATTTTTTCTTATTAACTTTCGTTTTTCCTTTATCATATTTTTTTGGTAAATCAATCAAATAATAGATCATCTATTTTCATGTGTATATTTTGCACGCTTTTCATTAAAAAGTCCATAATTTTAATATTAAAAATGGAAGTACTCCTATGAATAAATAATTAAACAAAATTATTGAATCATCTAAACTAGCGTTCTTCAACGTTTTTACACCTGTAAACCGGCAAAAATATAAAAAAATATTTCCGGTGAAAAAGAAATATTTTGCGACCAAAAATAAAAAACCATGACATCTCAAAACAGTGTAGTTTTCATAAACTTTTTATTTAATATAATATAAGAAAATGTAAATAAATTATTTTTCAATTTTATTTAAAAAATATGTAAATATTTTAATTGATGGCAAAAACGGCGAATATCGATAGATAATTGTTATCATGCAATTTTTGTTTTAAATAATTTGTAATTATTTCAATAAATATTATTATTATTGCTATATATTTATTTCTATATTCATTCCAAAAAGTAAAAATATCCAAAATAAAATCAATATACAAAACTGAATTATGAAAATAAAGCTTACTACGACTTTTAACAAAGAGATAAGCGCTAAAGTAGCTGCAGTGATTCGGAGTGGAATTCCAATAGAAGTCTGGAAATACGCCAATGCAGAGAGGTGAAGGATATTGCATATGAAATCTTAAATGCAAAGTAAAAAATCGATGCACTAGAAAGCTAGGATCAATTTGTAATTTATTGGAGACATTCACATATACAAGCTATACACTTTAGATAGAAAGAAAAAACAGATTTACTATTGCAATCAATAATAAAATATTAATAAAATTTTTGTTCAAAATTATTATAAAATAAGAAAATATAAACTTTTTCGTTTTCTCATTATTATTATTGTCTTATAAATATATTTTAGTTATTATCTGCTTATATTATGTCTGTTACAATAAATATAATTATATTTTTTTAAACTTTTAAAACAAGTTTTTTTATATATTTGAAATTAAAACTAAATTATTATTTCGGAATCTCAATAATTCAGTTCTAACATTCTCGGACAGAAAGCTCTTTCCAATGGTTTTAAATAATCAATACTCATCATTAAATTATCTACTGATAAGTTTGTAATATTTTATACTTATTTATTTATTTTATTATTAGTTTGGTCATAAAACTCTTATAAATAAAATTATAATTAAAATTGAATAATATTTTGTACTCATTTTTTTTTACAAATTCTATTGTAATTCCAACCATCATAAAAACCGCTACATACAATAAAGTACATACTGTTATATAAAAAAATTAACATACCAGTAATAACACATACAATACATAACCTGCGTAACATATTTTTTTCAAAAACTAAAACAAACCGTTCTACTTCTCTCGTTATATTCAATCCAACATTTAAAAGTCCAATAAGCAAAGCAAGCAAAACAAATCAGTCGTTAAATTTTAATGCAAACAATTTAATTATTTTGTTTGAATTGTCAATGGTTTTCATTTCGCATTACCAAAGAGCAAATTTATTTTTGTTATTATTCCAATTACTAAAAACAGAAATACAGTCCAATTAACAAAAAAAATATATATACATGGTTTAATTCAAATATGTACCTATTTTTTTGTTCTGTTTTTTTTTTTCAGAAAAACTGCTGAATTTGCCGTTCAAACTGGGTAAAATTACTGAATATGCTTTAATAGTTAATTGGAAAAATAAATCAATTGGAAAGAATTCATTGGCAAAATATTATAAATTACACATTTATTGATTAATTTTTCTTACAATTATTTTATAATTAAACTCTCATTTCATGATATTCATTTTCATCGTTTCTGATATTAATAAGTGTAGTTAAAAAAACACAACTTGGCTCAAAATAAATTTAACAGAAAATTATTTTATAATTAATTACTTTCATGATTTCTTTACAAATATGCAAATTCTATCATGAATTCTATTATTCATCTTCTTCCTATTTTGTATTAATAAGTGTAATTAAAAAAACACAACTTGGTTAGAAATAAATTTAACAGAAAATAAATTTTCTATTTATTAATTATTATTAACTTTAATTATAAATTGTTTACCTCTTGGAATAAGATAATATATTGCTGTATTTTTTTATAAATCTTGGGAAAAATTTTAATATGAGTTTTTTTTTTTCAAGCATAAACATCTATTACCGAAAAAAATAAGTATTTAATATGATAACTTTTGAGGTTGAATAAGTGGAAGTAAATTATAATATTCGCATTCATAGCACTTAAAATGATGGTCTTATTTAATTATATAATTAATGATTTTATTAAGTTATAATATTCACTTAAAAAGATGATCTTATTTAATTAAATAATTGATGATTTTATTAATTTTTATATTTACTAATAATATAAGTAAATTAAAATCGGAAAAAAAAATTGTGTTTCAAACACAGAAATAAATAATTAAAAAACTTGAAAGAAAAGTTGCATTATAACAAGGAAGGGTGTTAAAAAAATGGGAAATTAAAAAAAAAACCTGTCACGAGCAGAAATCCCAGTTTGTTCACTTTCAAAAGACGTAAAAACCAAATCAAATTCCTCTCATATACAAAAAGCAGTAGGAAGCGTCGAAGAAAAAGCGGTGACATTTGGAAAGCAATTTCATCAACTTTACTGCCATTAATAATGGACACTTCCGCTGATGAAGAGAGTATCAATCAATTTGGCGAATCACCTTTTAAAATGATATAAAGATAAAATATAAGCTTCAGTATAATAAGTATTCATAATATTCACAGATTTATGTTTTTTTTTCTTAAACAGAATAAAACTTTATGCGTATAAATGAAACGTAATAAACATATTTTTTCTTACTAATAAATAGAATAACATTTTTTAAATAATTGTGTTGAAATATGATGTTTTAATATATGAATAAATCAAAATCAGCGTTTTTTACACCAGAAAGATGATATAGAAATTAAAGTTAATAAAATCAATTTTGTTAATAAAATTCACTTCTAACATTCATAAATTAAACTTCTATACTTTTCTTCCAAATTATAATCGGATAGATCGTTACAGATAAAGTTGCCTCTTATTTCCAATTAAATTCGGAAGTGTACTATACCCTATTTTTTATTTCATTTTTACATCGGATCTACTAACATCTAATAAATTAACTGTTGCTACATTCGCAGATGATATAATATTAATGTCTTCTGCTAATAATCTAGAAGTTGCATCCCAAAACTTGTAAAGAGGACTAAATCAGATTTTACACCAATGAAACCTTCATTTCCGATGACCAAAAATCATGTCTACTAGTAACTTGAAACTATCAAGTATTACCGTATGAGGACCATGTATTTTCAAAATATATTGGCATGCATTTTGAGCATAAGACGTTTTTAAAGTAATATTGATAAATATTTATAAATAGACCAGATTTTACACTGGCTGAAATAATGTCGTATTAAAACCAACGAAACCTTATTTTCCGATGAGCAAAAATCATGTCTACTAGTAACTATAAACTATAAAGTATTACCGTATGAGGACCATGTAATTTCAAAATATATTGGCATGCATTTTGAGCATAAGACTTTTTTGAAAGTAATATTGATAAATATTTATAAAAAGACCAGATTTTACACTGGCTGAAATAATGTCGTATTAAAACCAACGAAACCTTATTTTCCGATGAGCAAATAACAAGTCTACTAGTAACTTTAAACTATGAAGTATTACCGTATGAGGACCATATAATTTCAAAATATATTGGCATGCATTTTGAGCATAAGACTTTTTTAAAAGTAATATTGATAAATATTTATAAAAAGACCAGATTTTACACTGGCTGAAATAATGTCGTATGAAAACCAACGAAACCTTCTTTTCCGATGAGCAAAAATCATGTCTACTAGTAACTTTAAACTATGAAGTATTACCTTATGAGGACCATGTAATTTCAAAATATATTGGCATACATTTGAACATATTACTTTTTTGAAAGTAATATTGATGAATATTTATAAAGAGAAAACAATTAGACCTGAAATTCAGTTAAAAAAAAAAAAGTACTATCTGTAGACAATAAACTAGTAATATATAAATAATATAGAATGCAGATGTGGGGTTCAGCATCAAAATACTACAGCGCTTTCAATAAAAAACATATAAAATAATTTACTATTTACTTCCATTAGTAAATAACTGTATATTTATATACTTTAGTGAATGATAACAAGAAAGACTACAATCGCACCCAAATAACACTATTGCGTACAATTACCGACGCACCTTGGTACGTCTCCAATAATGTTTTATACATTGATTAACAAAGGGAAATTACTTTTAACTGTTTTCATTTGTAAGTAACTGTATAATTATATGTTTTAGTAAAAGATATCAAGAAAGACTACAATGTCACCCAAATAAACTATTGCGTACAATTACCGACGCACCTTGGTACGTCTTCAATAATGTTTTATACATTGATTAACAAAGGGAAATTACTTTTAACTGTTTTCATTTATAAATAACTGTATAATTATATGTTTTAGTAAAAGATACCAAGAAAGACTACAATCTCACCCAAATAAACTATTGCGTACAATAACTGACGCACCTTGGTACATCTTCAATAATGTTGTATACATTGATTAACAAATGGAAATTAGATTTTAACTGTTTGTAACTCACTGTATAATTATATAATTTAGTGAAAGATACCATAAAGACTACAATCGTAGTAAATTACAAACATATAGACTTAAAAAATCTTCTCTATTAACAAAACACAAATGGATATTATTACATTTCCCATCTACGTGATAATTGTACCACCAAAAAATGTATTTAATATCATTTGTAAATAAAATTAAACGCTATACAAAAAAAATAAATTATATTATCAAGACTGAATTTTTAAATTTGCTCAAAATTTCATCATAAAACGGAAAAACATATCAACTTAGATAAATATAATGAATGTTGAAGGTTGAAGAATACTGCTCTTGATTTTTAATTAAAAATTTCAAAGTTACATTCAAACATTTAAATTGTAACTAAGTTGCATAGGCAAGAAAAACAATATTTTTTAAGTTATCAAATGTTGTCACTATTATTCAATTACAGATTTTATTGCAATTAAATAATATTAATTTGATTATATATTTGAAAGATATCAACTTTTTAATTAAATTATTAAAGAATACATTTTGTATAATATTATAAGGTGTATATTTTTGTTTATTTCTCATTATTTAAATTAATTTTATGTTTATTTTTATTATCAAAATATATTAAATTATATATTATAAATAATTATAAAAAAAATGTTTATTTTTCATAATATATAAAAGAACTAATACAATTGATTTAAAATACTGATAATTAAATTATAGAAAAAGTAAATAAAACGATTAAAAATAAATATATTGTTTGTAAAAGAATCATAAATAATAGCTAATTATATTATTTACATTCAATAATATTTTTTCTCTAAAAATAAAGGTATAATTATAAACATTATATTTATACAAGATTGCATATGTATCCATTAAATATAATTGATGCATTATATAACTTATTGTTAAATATAATTTTTAATAATATAATTAATTTTTAAATGGTTATAAAATATAAATTTAATTACAACTCTAAAAGTAACTATTAATTACCAATTACCAATCTTTTATACTTGATTTTCTTTAATTAACTTTTAAAAAAATAAAAGTTTGACGAATATTTATAAATAAACATTTTCGTATTTCTAATAAGTATTTATTTTTGTGTTTATCCATTAAATATAATTGATGCCTAAATAACCTATTGTTAAATATAATTTTTAATTATATAATTAATTTTGAAATGGTTATAAAATACAAATTTAATTACAACTCTAAAAGTAAATCATGAGTAAACCTATTACTAATCTTTTATACTTGATTTTCTTTAATTAACTTCAAAAAAAATAAGAGTTTGACGAATATTTATAAATAAACATTTCCGTATTTCTAATAAGTATTTATTTTTATTTATGAAATTAATTATCCAGCTATAAACTTATCTACACCCAGTTGCATATATTTCCATTAAATATAATTAATGCCTAAATAACCTATTGTTAAATATAATTTTTAATTATATAATTAATTTTGAAATGGTTATAAAATACAAATTTAATTACAACTCTAAAAGTAAATCATCAGTTAACCTATTACCAATCTTTTATACTTGATTTTCTTTAATTAACTTCAAAAAAAATAAGAGTTTGACGAATATTTATAAATAAACATTTCCGTATTTCTAATAAGTATTTATTTTTATTTATGAAATTAATTATCCAGCTATAAACATATCTACACCCAGTTGTATATATTTCCATTAAATATAATTGATGCCTAAATAACCTATTGTTAAATATAATTTTCAATTATGTAATTAATTTTGAAATGGTTATAAAATATAAATTTAACTACAACTCTAAAAGTAACTATTCGTCATCACTAAACCTATTACCAATTTTTTATACTTAATTTTCTTTAATTAATTAACTTAAAATAAAATAAGAGTTTGACGAATATTTATAAATAACATTTTCATATTTTTAATAAGTGTTTATTTTTGTTTATTAAATTAATAATTCAGCTATAAGATTGCATATGTTTCCTTTAAATATAATTGATGTCTAAATAAACTATTGTTAAATATAATTTTCAATTATGTAATTTTATTTTGAAATGGTTATAAAATATAAATTTAATTACTATTAATCATCGCAAAAGCTATTACCAATTATTTATACTTAATTTTCTTTAATTAACATAAAAAAAATATTTCTAATAAATATTTATTTTAATTAATAGTCGGATAACTTTATTTATTAATTAAAACTAATGAACAAATCTGTCTATGTAGTAAATCAAAAAATAAATAATCTAAATTTATATTTTCATTAATTATATTATTTCTAAAAATATTTTCATATAAACGCAAGAGTCGAATAGAGAATTGCTAAAATCATGTAAAAGACCTAATGAGATACGGTTTCCTTTTCTGATCATTCGACTAGTTATTTTCCAGCTAAATTTCCTGCACCACAATTGGTGGGGTTCAATTATAGTCAATTAACCGACATCCTCATTGAAAACATCTTCGTTTCGTGAAGCAGCGGAAAATGAAATCTATAAATTTAATTGTTTAATAGCAGTTTAATAGGTTTTTAATTGTTTAAACTGCATATTAATTCCCACTACCTACTTATGTAAGTGGCAAATGACAAATACGGGAAAAAGAGAAAAAGTAAACAAATAAACGCCATCAATCTTCTCAACGTTCGACAATCTCCCGCCGCTCATTGTTTCCTCTTTTTTGGTACTCGTTCTTTCATGAACAAAATTGCGTAAATTCGCACGACAAATTAACTTGAATTTGGTTGTAGAAAGCTCTCCTATTGAAGTTCGGCTCTGTAATTTGCTTGAAAACTCTTGATGAAGATTATGTGAAGAAGAAAAAAAACTACTGGAATTTAAATATTGCTTTAGCAAGTTAAATAATTGCATCGGTGTGACTTCAGATGATGAGGTTAGAAGATTGCTTGAATGTTGACACGTGCGAGACAAATATTTAATATTTTATACTCTGGATGTAGATTCTAGTGCATTGCTGTTCGCCATTTAAATAATTACTTTGGTAGATGTTGGATTAATTCGGGTGACGAAATGTTTGTAAGATGGGGGACAAATATGATGATATTGACATGTTCTGAGTAAATATTGAGCGCAATAAACTAGCTGTAATTATTGTCAGTGAATTATGTGTCGGACCAATTTACCTAAGGATAAATATTTGCTGGCTGTGTCACGTATAGCCGGGAGGTTGTAACTTCTTAACTTTGGCGGCGCGCAACTTGATTAACTGATCTTGCTTGTCCAGAAGGAAAACTTCACGTAACTATCTCGCACCCTTCGTTAAAACCCAGTGTTCGTGTATCTTCCGTATTGTCTAAGTCTGATTAAGAAGTTTCTTGATGTTTGAGTTTCTGTTTTCGCACAATTTTAACTGGAGGTCAGGATGGTAGATCGGGAGAACACACGACGTCCGGTTGGGATGACGACGCTCACAGATTCGGCGTCGCACCAAGACTGACGCCGTCGCGCGAATACAGATCGTGTGCAGGTGAATTAGCGCCAAACTCCAGCATCCGCCAAGCGCAGATCTTCGCAGATTTTATCCCATGATATCAGAATATGATATTTGAAAATCACATAATAATATAAGCAATAAATTAAATAAAACTAAAAAACAACATTTTATTTATCTCAATTTAATTTATAGACTATTTCTGAACAACCATGAAAATTCAAACATGATATTCCCATTGATGCACATATTAATATAATATTTTCTCAAAACATAATTAATTAAATACGATAAATCTAAGAGTCCAAAATATATATTTATGAATGTTCCTACTCGTATTGAATCGTAAGACATCTATACTTTTTCTTAAAAAGTTTAATTGATTTGGATTCTAAATTCATCTTTAATATTTATTTTCAGCTGATCATTATTACTTAAACCTAATAAACCCACACAATCTTCTCTTATAAGATTTATATCTATTTTTCTTTTGAATGTTAAATCATTTTTGGGGTGAACCTTGAAAGAAAGACAGCTGACCTATATTACTTTTTTAATTTGATGATGTCAATAAGTCTATTTAAGAAGATTATTATATGTACATTCAATTATTGAATCTATTACTAAAAAATAACCCTTTGTAAGCACATTTTTTAAGTTCCCATAATATTTATATGTTTATTTATTATTAATAAATCTTTGTCCGTTGCTTCATTATTCGTAAAATGTAGAAAAACACAAAGTGTCAAAGATTGGTGTTAAATAACTTATTTCTTATAAATCATAGTCATTTTTTAAACTTAAATTGACTAATTATGTATGACATAATGGCCTTTAGTATAATATGTAGATTTTTGTAGAATTGTACTTAATAAACTAGTGAATTTTCATGAGATTAGAGAATTATGGCTTATATAATCACATATATCTAAGAAAATTATAATTTAAAACTTTAAGTAAGTAAAAAAAATATTAAAACACTGCAGATCAATCCTATTAAAATTTACATTATGATTATATAACTAGAATTCATGGTTCTAAAGCAGAAATATAGTGTACTACATTTGATATCTAAATTTGAGCACAATAATTTTTAAATAAATTTGTAAAGCACATATTTTCTAAATAAAATACAGATATTTTTATTTACTAACTTCCAGAGTGTTTTATCAATTCAAATGCACTTAAAGAATTATTAGTTTTTATAGTTTGTAAATTAAAATTATACTCTCGGTAATTCAAATATAATATTAACGGTAATTAAATTAAATACGATAAATCTATGACTTCAAAATATATTAACGTAAAAATTTTTTCAAACAAATTATTATGTAGATATTTGTTAATGTTTAAACTCGTTAAATTATAAGACATTTGCATATTTTCTTAAATAGTTTAATTGATTTGGATTCTAAATTCGTTGAATGCATTCCACTTTTAATATTTATTTTAAGCTGATGATTATTTATAATAATATATCTATTTTTCTTTTCTATAGAATATTGAATGTTAAATCATTATGAACAGAAATACTATTTACTTTCTTAATTTATGGTGCTTTTAAGTTGAAGCCTAATTAGGTTTTCAAATATTTTTCATAGTATCGCTAGAAGACTTATGAAATTATTATATGTACATTCTATTACAAAAAAAAATATTTTTCTTAGTATTAAATCTATTAATAATAAAATAATTATTTCTAGTCATATTTTTTAAGTTCCGATGATATTTACATTTTTTATTTTCATTTTTTATGAATCACTGAAGAAATCATATAATACTTGTTTACTCTTTCGTCTATGTTCATTGATTCATTATCCATAAAATGTAGAAAAAGATAAATTGTCAAAGATTGGTGTTAAATAACTTATCTCTTATAAATCATAGTATTTTTTTTTAAACTTGAATTGACTAATTATGTATGACATAATCGCCTTTAGGATAACATGTTGATATAATAAACTATTGAACTCTTAATTTTCATGAAATTAGAGAATTATATTATTATGGCTTATATAATTATGTATTTATTAAAAAATATATTTTAAAAAAATTTGCTCCAGACCTTGGCGCAGCTTAGTTTACCGGTGTTGCATTTTAAGAGTCGGAGGTCGATATAAGATCGGATTTCCTACTCATACTCTTTCTGAGCATATATTAGCAACTTAAGAAGTACCGTTATAATTTTAGTGTTTTTTTATGAGCTCTTGTATTTTATAATTCTATTTTCCAGGCAGAAAAACCTATGTTAGTTTTATTATTGTGTTATTGTATTATTTTTTTTTGTAATTTATTGTTGCATTATAAATTATAATTATTATATTTAAAAATTTAGTCAAGTAAAAAAAATATTAAAACATTGCACATCAATCCTGGTAAAATTTATATTATGATTATATAAATTGAATTCATAGTTCTAAAGCAGAAATATAGTTTACTAAATTTTATACCTAATTTATATCAAATACCTTTTTAGACCACACTTTTTTTTAATAAAATAAAGATATTTTTATTTACCAACTTCCATTTTTATCAATTCAAATATACTTAAAGTATTATTAGTTTTTATCATTTATACAACTATTTAATACCGGAAAATAGGCTTGATAGCAAAACCTACATAAATGCTATAATTTTGTGTACTATTTTTTTTAGAATTTAGTTTTATGTTACAGATTTAAAATTTTTGATTATTTTTAAATTATCTAACATTGCTGTATAGTTAATTTGCGGTAAGACTGATTTCAAAAGCTTTATTATTATTATGATGTTATAATTCAGAGATTCCCAATCTTTTTCGGTTTGCGGCTCCCTAAATAATCGGATTTTTTCCGCGGCGCCCTTAATACATCAGATTTTTTTCTAAATTTTTGACTTTCTTGAAAAATTGGAAAACTTTCCTTTTTTAAATATTATGCATCGCCCTTATGACGGCACACTTCGCCCCGGGGAGCCGCGGCGCACACTTTAGAAATCACTTTTTTAATTGATTTTAATTTTAAAAAATATATTTTTGAGTATTTTTTAATTTTCTCTTTTTACATGTAAATAGGTAAAAATTGATTATTTCTGTATTAATGAAGATAACTTTTAATCGACCAAGTAAAAATGGTCATTTCAATAAAAAAAACTTCATTTATCTTATGTAGAAGATTTCCATGGAGAACATCATTAACATTTAAGTGCTTCCATCTATAACGACTATCGAACGGCGACAATATCAATCATATCTGTCGATGACATGTCCCTAAAATATTGTTAATTTCATCTCATTGACGTAGAAAACACATTAACTTTTCTGACAAAGACGTTAAATGTATATAAATA
Source organism: Nicrophorus investigator (assembly GCA_963457615.1). Classification (NCBI taxonomy): domain Eukaryota; kingdom Metazoa; phylum Arthropoda; class Insecta; order Coleoptera; family Silphidae; genus Nicrophorus; species Nicrophorus investigator. The sequence continues at coordinate 27,770,103 of OY735140.1, forward strand.
AAAGTGAAATCCAGTGCGTTTCCGAAAATAACATAAAATATCATTCGCACATCATAAGCACTTGAAACGTAACGATCTAAACATTACGATCGAACGGTTTGCTTATATAACAAGTGATCGAACTCTATTGAGGTTGAAATAAATATTAATAATAAAGTTGAAAAAAAATATTTTAAATAAATATTTTACGCTATTTTTACCGAATGGTATACAAGTAGATATATAAATCCTGTAATTCATTTATGTTATAAACCCCTTAAATAAAAATACTAAATATAATGCAAGTCTTTAAAAAAGCAGCGTTAGATAAAATGTTGAAAAATTCTATAGATTTAGTGTCGATTTTATTATGTAATAGTTTCTTTGGACAACATTATTTGAATTAAAAAATCAAATATTTTCGTTATTTAACAATATGCAAATAAATTTACAAGGAAAACGTGAACCTCAGTTCGATCAGATTTATGATTTTATTGAAATGATTTTCAATATTTTGAAAATTTAATAAACTTGAAAAAATTAAAATAAAATGTCTTGAAATATAAAACCATTTGAAAACGATATTAATTTCTCTTTGCAAGCAGAATTAATTGAACTAAATGAATTTAAAATTAATTGCTGTATAGTTAATTTTAAAAATAGATTTGTCGAATTTTGGAATTGCAAGACAAAACTATATGAATATAAAAAGTTTTAGTAAAAAAAATCCATTTTTTTTTTATTATATAAAAGGTGATTAATTTTTAAGTACTTACTATTTATATATAGTAAAATAAGTCAAGCAAAGTTGTAAAATTTATTAAAAATATATTATGTTATGGTAGCGCTTCAGCAACTTAATTCGTGGTAATATAATCTTTTTTTTAAGAGGGTTGAAGTAAAAATATTGTCAATTTAGTTTTACTATCAATAAGGTTATCTCAAATATCTTTAATGATATTAGGTCGCAAAATGACAGCTGTCACATTCTGTCAAAACGTCAAAAATTATATGTTATAAACAATTAAGTCGCAATTCAAGTACATAGAAAAATGTTGGGTCGTAAATGAATTTCATAATACCAATAAATAGTATTATACCTAATTGATATTATTATTATAATTATTTATACCACTTTGCAGATATTTTTATCATTATAATATTTGATATGCAATGAAATTGGAAGAACTCGTTCGTTCAAAATAATCTGACGTAGAGATTTAAACTCGATTTGAATAAATTGACAATAAAAAAAATGAAATTATACCTTCAATTCTGACATTATAAGTTTACGTGGGTTAAAAGTAATTCCGAGATGGAGAGGCAACCGTGGGGCTTCATAAAGTTGCAAAGATATAATTAAAGTCCGTCCCATGATATTAACCCCTAGTTAAGTGTGTGGGCCAAGTTATCATCATTTCCATAATGGGTTCTACAACCTAAGCTTACATTCATAATTCCGGTATCGGCGGCAAAAGTATTTTATTATTATCATATTTAAATATATTAAAAAATCATATTTATATAAAAATCTTTTTAACTTATTCACATTTTAAAATATTAGCGAAAAATGTCATAACATATTTTACATATATTTCAATTTCAAATAGATTTTTATCAATTTAAACTAGTTTTTCTCTTTTTTTACTTAATTCACTGTATTAAGAAGGGAAGTTTAGAAACTAGTAGCAACAAGTTAAAACAAGATTCCTTAAGGAAGTTCAATGTAAAGAACGTGCGCGAAATTCCAATTCACCGCTTAAAAGCACAGCGACATAAAACAAATAAAAATGTATGTAGTAATACTTCGAGTTACATCGACTTTTTAACTATAATAGTTTTATGAATAAACCACAAAAAAATAATCTAAAAAGTTCATTAAATTATATTCATTTCTATTTAGTTAAAATTGGATTTTTGAAGTAATTATTTAATTTATATTTTAACAAATTATTATTAATTATCCTTATATAATAATACCTCCAGTTTTCATAATTTTAAAACTAAATATAAGTAAGCAAAATAAATTCAACAATAATATTATTTTTTTTCCAAATTAATTGTTCAGTTTTAAATTCCTCGATTAATCCGGTTTCAGATAGTCTGTATATTTTTTGTAATAATATATTAATATAATTTTGTAACTGTTTCAATTTATTATTGTTATTAAAAATTTCTTAAAACATTTTGTCTAAAATGATATATGATAATGCTCCAAATATATGTTAAGATAAGATATTGCATGTATGCATATTTTAAAGTAAAGATTAACTGTGTGAAATCTATTTCTGTGCTTTGTCGCGGAATTCTGGAGCGATGGTTCAATAATTCGTGAACAAACATATTCATACATACACTATCTTCGTCGGAGCTTCGGTTCTTGCAGTCTTATTATTTTGGCAAAAAATCCTAAAGCAAATAATACCCACTCATGCATTACAAACAAATTCCTCGATGTAAGAGTGTTATTTACGTGAAAGCACTACGCTTGTCTACTTACATTTTATATTACAAAAGCGAAAAGAAAATTGCACTTTTATTCACTAATTACATAATTTACGTTTCAATAAATTAGGAATAGATGTCATTTTTTGCTACAATATTTCAGTGAAATGATAAATTTCAAAAATAAACTCTGCGGTTTATGAAGAATCGTCCACTAAATTTTAAAAGTTTTCAATGATATATAAGTATTGCAGTCTATCCTAACTCGGAAACTTATAAATCTTTATGTGAACATGCATTACATCATCGAATATAGAAACGTATAAAAATTTATTGAAAAAATTACAAAGTTATATTTATATTAAATTTTTTGCTATATTATGACTGACAAATGATTTAAGAATTGTCTATGAAAATAGTAAAATTCTATGTTTTGATGTAAGATCTGATACTAATTATATATTTTCTGAAATAGTTTTATTTACTTTTTTGTATGATATTAATAATACCAATTTTAATTTGAAAATCCCGCCTGTTTCTTAGAGCAAATATGTACATGCAGATATATATGAGTTTGTAAAAGTATTCAGAAAACATATAAGATGCGAATGCAAATAAGCGACGGACGTTGAGTAGTAAATTGGATGTTTTGCATGGGCAGGAAGAATGGAAGAAGTATCATTTCGTGCCTAAAATAGGAGTTCCATGCACATGTAATAACTAGACTGGCATTAAGAAATAAAAAAAATAGAATATAGAGGACGAACGAAAGAAAGAGAAAAAAGAGATCTAGTTTGTGGATGTAAATAAAGCAGCTTACGAATATAAAAGCTGGGAGGGAAAAGAATTTTCATCATGATGAGTGCAACGTTTTAATATATACAGTGTACATGCAGGCAGACGGCATGGATATTTCCTTCCTCTGGATGCTTAAAATTAATTTTTGGGTCAAGTGCTGTTAACATATTTTCTTGTGTTCGGTTTCTTGCATGATTGACTGATGTGATGAATTAAATACAGGAGGATGGTGTGTGCACTTGACACTCACATACACGCACCACGTGTGCAGACACATACAGTTGGGCACCAATGGACCTAATAGCATCAATTAGCATGCCTCTTGACTCGGTTGCGTGACTGAGCACCCTCCAAATTGACAGAAATCTGACATATACCTCCAAACCATTCTCTCTGATCAAAGTATACATGCAGGTCTCTCTCTATATATATATACAGAATACATATTGACGATGTATAGTTTTTTGCGTTTATGAATGACTTTAACTTAATTTTGTAACTTTGTACACAATCCAATTAAATTGTTTATTTTACATACAATACAGAATAAATAAAATTGTGTTTTTCTGTATAATATCTTGTATAATATGATTCAAAGAATTATCCTAAAATTACAAACTCAATTTAAAAATATCCTTTATTTAGATGGTACAATACATTTTTCCAATACTAATTTATGTGGGCTAAGCCTCTTGCGGTCTTGAGATGAATGTGAGTTAATGTTAAAAACTAGGTTAAATGAGAATATAATGGGACTTAGTGACTAGCTGAAAGAGAAGAGAAAAGATGGTTATTGTGATTAGAGAGGAGGAAGGAATGTTTGGAGTAGTTCGGTGAGGATAGGATCATTGGATTCGGTATTACGAGCCAGGACAGCAGGATGCTCCCATCGTTTTGGGACTTTTGAGAGGGATGCCCCAGAAGGGGGTTTGAAGAGAGACAGGGTGTGGTGCTCTAGGAGGGATATTCGGGATGCGAAGCGGCCTTGGAGTTTTTTGATATAGTCATGGATGGTCATGTAGTGAAGGCGGATGGATTTCCTTTCGAATTGAAGGATTGTTTTATATTGATTGGGAGAAGAGATGATGTACTGTAAGATTGGGTAGGTTGGCAGAGGGCGGATGAAGACTTTGTAGGTGTGAAGGAGGGTTTTGGATCAGCAGCCTCCTCTTTTGTAACGAAGACAGGACAGGAAGTTGAGACAAATTTATGCAAATTATAACATATTTTAAATATCAAATATAATCAATTTAAAATAACTTTAGAAAGGTATAAACATCCAACATACTTTTAACTTTTTGTATTTATGTATAATTATTACATATTTTATTGATATATCTATTAATTAAATATGTGTACTCATTCGAGAAATTTATGACATATTTATGCAAGTGTTATAACATATTTTAAATATAAAATATAATCAATTTAGAATAACTTTAAAAAGGTATAAACATCCAACATATTTTTAACTTTTGTATTTATGTCTGAAGAAATATTTCATTAATTACTTCAATCTAAAAAAACACTAAAACACTCTCTTTTTCAGTAATTATTAAGTACTTAACTCTAATCATCTCCAAATCTATGAATTTAATAATAAAAATTTAATTCCGGTTTTATTCGTTTTTGAATATAACTTTAGACGTCTGGATTATGTCATTTTATGTCAAAGTGTTAATCTGTAATCATTCTAGTTGATAATTATATAAATCATTTAAAGTAGTTTTTAATGTTACATTTTATAACTAATAAATATTTTATATAATATAGGAATAGCTATGCTAGCAAATATAACAAACTTAAATAATCTGTGTCATTATTTATATTTTTTATGATTGCCTAACAAATAGATTTTACTACGCAATTTGTGCATAGTGTGAAGTCATGTTTACATTACATATAAGTGAATTTTTGTGAATTATAGATTGAATTATTTTTTTCTTTCTATTAGAGAAAAATAGATACAAAGGAATCTCTAGTTAAACCTTTACCTAGTAATAATCTTCAATGCAATTCTAAAAACTAGGTACTCTTTCTCTCATTGGAAAATAGTTAACATAATATAAATAGCCAAGCCAATCAAAGGTGATTGAAAAGTTATTAATGAATAGGCTGAAAACTATCATAAACAATATGAAACTAATACGAAATCATTAATTTAGATTTAGAGCAGTTAATACTGTGAGGCCATAAACAAATCCTTTACCTGGAAAATCCCATAAAAGGATTCTGCTGCTAGAAAATATTTGCCTCGGGCTTGTTACTTTACTAATTGTAAGTGTTTGTCCATATTGTTCCATATGTTATATCAGAATAAAGATACATTCGCCAAAATATAATGGTAGATATAGGCATTCTTAGATGTAACGCACGCTTTCAACAAAGTTTAGCACTCAAGATTGCCAAAAAAAAAAATAAGATTTTAAGACACAATTAGAAAATGATTTCAAGTGAAAATGATCGAGACAGTTACAAATTTGTATTATGCCCAGTTATGTCCATTCTATTGTACATAAAGATAAAACCACAGTTGCAACGTTTTCCGATGTCACTGCAATACTCAAATGCAGACCCAAAACGTACATCACACCATCTGCAAGAAAATCCGGACTAATACAGGAATGGCTATAAAAATGGATAATGAAGGTGATTAAATATAAATCAGTGCATGTCACCTTTGCTATGAGAGTAAATATACACCAGTGATATTCAATACAGGCTAATAAAATTGAATATTTGGGAATGCTTCTAGACATTAACCTGGAAAGACAACATTCTATCAAAAAGAGAACAACTTTAAATTGAGTTACAAATGTTACTTACATGACTTCTAAAATTCGAAATAAACCAATCTGAACCTACTAAATTGTGAGGAAGGAAAGAAGTGGTATTTTACAAAGATTTCAGTCGAATCAGTAGAGAAATCTATTATGTAAATGGGCTAGAAAAATATCCAAATGTATTAACTGTAATTCAATTCTGTCAACGGTTAAATAAATAATTTACTGAATGTTTTCTTATAAAATAGATTGTATGTAAATAAAATGATAAAAAAAATATCGAGATTTATTAATCACAAATTGTTTTTTAACTAAGACGCCTGATAAATAATGTGTCAAATATCTGTTTATTTTAATTACATTTCTCCGTTGTTCGCTCCTTACATAAAGGAGATATACTTCAACAGAAAATTATTCACCGAAACTTTTCTAATTAATAATTTTCCTCTCATTCTCGCCCACCCACCGACTTCCATAATAAATTTCCATAGAGACAAATCTCGAGAATCGGAAAAAATATCGCACGCAGAAATCGATTGTCTCAAAGCTTCATTACTCTCAGAAATAAATGGTGCCGTTATCTGTTGGCTCACAAATTCCAGATCTTTCTTTCTGCGGTCCCTATCGTCTGCCGCCCTTTTTACTCCCCCAAGCCTAATTGACTTCCGATAACGTATGAGGCGAGGCCCATTAGCAAAAGAAACGCTTGCAAATTGGCCCAAGACGGAAGCTCCAGTTGCAATTAAGCGTGCCATTTGCAGTTATGTGCCTGAACCAATGGCCGCAACGACGCACATTAATGCAACTACTTCAATCCAAGAAATATAAATATTCTAACATAAGTCAGCTGCACTGTTACAAAATTACATCACACAAGAAGTATATTTATTTAATAGTGATACCAATATTTTAAAATTTAATATACGTTGCTAACTATTTAATTAATCTTAAACATTATTAAAGTAAGTAAAAATACTGAACAGTCGCCGTTAAATAAGTATCGTCCAATTTAATCAAAAACCTTTAACTATGTTGAACAGTGAAATAAAAGCGCCAGAATACAATCAAATTAATGGAAAAGTTTTAAAAGAACTGTCTGAAATAACATCAAAAATAAACTAAAGGATATAAAATGAGTATAGTGTATCTCAATATTGACAAATAGATTGAAGTTATCACATCTTAAATCCAGATAAACCACTATTAATTATAGGTTTTCAAAATATTACTGAAACAAACAGTTTAAACATTAGGGACCATTATTATTTTTTGCTTCATTAATTTCGTATAAAGAATATTTAATTTGGTTATTAAATAAAATAAATGTGAAATTAATTAAAAACTAACAATATATTTATAATTATTATAATTTTTGTGTTTATCGTCAATATCTGTACATTAATATTGAATTTATTTCTTAAAAATATTTTACAATTTTTTAGACGACTTAAATTATTATAATAGTATATATTTATAACTTTCGGAATTTAATAAATAATGTGATTTTAATTTATCTTATATTGATTTTTTTTTTACTTATCACTCTTTAAATCTTATTTTATCTTAATAAATTACGTGTTATGTAACGCACTTGCACACCTCGTCTTTGTAGAATGTAGGTGACGATAAGTCGAGGATTTTTATTGGATTTTGCGTTATAGTGTGTCAATCGATTAGGTGAAGGGAGTCTTGGAGAGCAATCGAGGAGTATGAACACATGAAATGCAGAATAATTAAAAACTTGAGGAGCACGGCAAGAATTCAAGTAAAAATCGATGAGATAAAAATGCTTCGATAACAATAATATTCATTAAAAAAGCTCTGGGAGGTGCTGCGGTTGGCGACTTTAATTAGTGACGAGTATAATGAAAGCCTCAATGGGCAGATTGGAAACTTTTCTATCCCTAATTCCACGTTCGTTTAATTTTAATTTACTACTGTTTTTAGTTTTATTTCATTCGTTCGTTCATTTATATTATTGGACAGTTTTATGTCAACTTCTCTGAAGCGGTTCGTGTGAATTTACATCACCTATTTCGTGGTAGTACGTGCTAAAACGCCAAGATTTTAATGATCTCTGCAATTTGCGGTTCCATTGGTTCATTATTTTCAATGTTGAATGAGAATAATGATTTATATATATTTATTCAAGTGCATTTCGCTGCGCATTTTGCTAGGAAATCAGAACGTTTCTACTTCAACTTTAGATTATTAATCCGATTGTATACAGAGTGATTGCACTTCCTAATTATATTTACATTTTCAACTATTTTCACATTTATATAATTTCATCATATTATTTATATTATTACAATCAAATTTTATTTTAACTTATATTTTGTTCACTTTATAGAATGTATTCAGTCTTCTTGATGTCTATAGAATTTAGTTTTTAAATTATATTCAAAAAATTATGATCAAAAGTAAATAAAAAATATCAATTAAATACCTATATTAAAAGTATTTAGTTTTGTTAATGATTATAGACGATATGTCAATATCATATAAGTATAATCATTAATACAAGATTTTGTAGAATAAAAATATTTTATAATTTTTATTTTAAAATACATCAATACCTTCCACCTATTTCCTATTTGAAACCGGACTAATCGAGAAACTAATAACATGTAAAAATAAAAAAGTTTCTTATTATAACTTAGAAAAATACTCAGATTATAACAAAATAAATATATGTATTATTTCTTTAAATTTTCAGAATATCAGAATTATTTGCACTATACTATTGGTAATTTATATAATGTGTTTATGATAATTATATAAATCAGATGCTTACAGCAGCTTTAAATGTAGTAAATCGTTAATTAAACTGATAATTATTAATTTCTACCTAATTATATCATCCGTACAGTTATTGAAAATATCAATGAACTAATTTAGATTAAAATATTATAAATAATTTGCTATTAAAATATAAGAAATATATAATAGCAGTATAAACGTGAATCTAAAAACATTATACAATGTGTTTAATCTAATATGGAATCACCCTATATAGCTGTTCACCGCAGCATATAATACTGGACCTGAAAGTCCTATTAGCATTAAGTGCTTTAAGTTTCTCAAAGGCTTTGTTATCGTAATTATAAACCTATAATAACCCCAGGTAGAGTAACAATACAGGATAAAAAGTAGCTACTCTCATGCTGTATGAAAGTGCTTTTAAGGCATCATTCGTGCGCTCAAACTAAGTTTCAAAGCAATGCGATTCCCCGAAATGATGTAATGCAATAAACCTACAAACTTATCAAAGAGGAAAAAATTGGATGCAAAATTAAAAATTTATTATTTTTAAATATTATGTTGCAAATTATATTCGCTCGAATGCATTTTATTGTTGTTGCTGCACTCTCCAAAATAAGGCAAGATCAGTTGATTGAGTCATTAAGATGTCGATCAGATAATGTTAATTAGGTAAACACCAGATTCTAAAATGATTCATTCAAGGTTCCATTATAAAAGCAGTATATTAATATCTAGTGAAAAATAAATACAAAAACATGTAGAACCGGTCTCATATTTATGAAACTTGCACTTTAAGGATTAAGCAACGAATTAATCAATTATGTCGTTTATATGTTATTTACTAAGATTGTTAAAAAATCGATCAACTTATTAAAAGCTAAACCCAAAATTTACCTTTAAAGTTTTATAAATTAATATTACATATAAACAAGTTTAAATTCCAATAAAATGAGAGGATAAAAATAAATAAAATTAACATACAAAATAAATTAACAATTACAACCTGAAAATAAAAAATATTCTATATTTAAATTAAAAGAAAAAAATAATAATTTTTATTCAAAACCTTCACTTAATATAGAGATCGGCAAATTTCAACCACCATTATATAAAAATCTTACACAATTATCAATTATCTAATAACATAAATTAATGATTATAACAATTGTACTAGGAAATATTCTAATAAAAAATAAAAATATAATCAAGACAATATAATTATGACAATTAAGACTAATAAAAAGTAATCTAAAATGTTTAATTTAAAATATCAATTTATTTAAACAGTCTATAGTTTCTGTTTTTTTCTTCAAATTAAAAAAAATAAAAATTAATGATCTAATACTGAATGCTTTGCTGATGTTTATATATAGGCAACCAAATGTACATTAAAATATATTTCGTTTAATACAATCTCCAAAAATATGAATTATTTGAATATAACTACGATTATATTTCTCTCATAAAGTTTTGTCAAACAAATATTAATTTATTTTATAAATCTTCTCAGTAATCCTACCAAAAAATACTATTACATTTATAACTCTGCTAATGTTATCTGTGACAATAAAACTCAATTTTCTTGTTTAATATAAAAATATTTTAAAATAAGCCAAAAGTTACATATAAAAGTAGAAATTAATATCCTAGAAATTAAAAATTAAGTTACCTAGTTGACTCATCTATAGGTTTCAAAAATAACGATGAAAAATTATTTGTAAATTAAAGAAAACCGTGTTAGCAATGATGACAAAATTAAAGAACCATAAAATGTTAACAATAAAAGTTTTTAAAATGTTCTGAATATTTTTTTTAGTAAAAAATATCTTTATTTGGAAGTAAGTGTTGTTGTTAAGCAATCAGTTTTTGTTAAATAAAAAAGCACAATTAACTATTTATATTTTAACTTTGATTTCTCTTTGCATGTAAGTTGACTGTTTATTTTATAAAATCCTTTTTCGAACAGTTTCTTTACGAAGAGACTTGCGCCTTTCTGGTCGAAGATTCCCTTAACAAAATAATTTTATGAAATTATCCTATTCATTAATACGACGTAGTGTAACACTACTATATATATTTAGATAACAGTATTTAATATTAGTATAAGGAAATCTCAATAGTATACATGCAAATCCATTAATTACAATAAATTTATTAAGCAATTTGATGGAACGATACTTTCTTATTTTTTTTGATTATATATGGAAGAAGGATCTAATAATAAAATTGTTAATTATTATAAAGTAAAGGATGTGATGAAATAAATAATATAGATATATTTTTAATAATTCTTATATATTTCCAACTTGTATAAATTTTATAAATATTTTTTTAAACAATAATAAATAAATAGATAAATCAAACAATATCTCTTTGGAATGTATAAACAGTAGTTTTAATCTGCGAAATATACTTTCAAAGTTCAGAATCGAAGTGCTTCATCAAGAATCCAAGATATGTGTTAATATATTGCATCAAAACTTGTTAAAAATCCAATGTACATAACAACAACAGTAAACAGAAAGTAATTAATTTAAAATACAAATTATATTTAGGCTCATTGAAACCGAGAATATGGACATTTTGTATTTCAATTTAAAAACTTTTTCATAAAAAAATAAATAATAAAAATAATTTAAAAATAACATTATTAATTTTAGTAGTTAATAATTTTTTTATCTTATAAACGCAATTTGTATTCGTCTTCTCTGGTTCGTATTTGTTAGTGAAATAAAAATTTCCGTGCAGTGAAAGAAGAATTTCGCATTTATTATGTGATTCTTTTGTTTTCTTTTTTTTTTTGGTTCTGTTTCTATTATTATAAACACAAAGTGATGAAGTAAAAGCGATCAATCTTAAACCGGAGATTTGTAAAGGTTACTTCTTTACTTTGTATTCATAACCCTTTCAGATTTGTTGTTTTTCGTTTACTCCTATTCGCGAACAAATGAATTCATACATTTGATTTATCTTTAATGCACAGCCAATGAAAGTATAATTTTGCAGATTAAACTGGGCATTTATAACTCATTTTTTTTACATTTTATTTTAACCCTTTTTAACCATTCCACCTCAAATATACCATTAATATATACTATTATATCTCACAAATAATCGAGCATATTAGCTGGAAAATATAATATATACAACTATATTAATGTTTTTTTCAATAAATAAATAATATATAAATACATATATGTTTCCGTTTTGTTATCTTTTGATACTATTTACAGGATTACTTTGAAAAGTAGAAGGAAATTTAGGAAGATGCAAGCCACGCAAAATATGATGAGCCAAACGCCTTTGTGCATCATCTCATTCGCGTGTTCTTTCTTGTATAACCTATTCTTATGCTTAGAACCTAGAAATAAATATAATTATTAGTTTTGTAAACATGTTATATAAAACTATGAAATCAGAAAAAAAAACATTTTAATTAAAAAAACGCATTCATCCAGGTTACAAAATAATATGCATTATATAAAAAGCGCATCATTTGCACTGTCTATGTCTACTTATATCAATTTGAAGATATATCCAATTATTTCAAATATCAAATTTAATACCCGATATCTCTCATATTTCGCTTCGACAGTTCTGTGATTATCTACCAGATTGCCTGTTGCAGTTTAAATTTTATTTTATAAGTCAAAAATTCGATTTATTTTCTAATAAGAGTTGAAATTAATACAGCGCAGACAACTCGAAACTCCAACGAAGTGTTTGGAAAGAATGTGGCTAATGACGTACTGTGCCGTCGATGATTTGAGAAGTTCTGACGATTTGAGCTTTAAAATAAACCATGTGGGTGATCGAAACCAATGATGAGATGAAAGCTGAAGTGGACACGAAATACATCTCAAACTACGCATTAGAAACATAAATCGGTATAGTAAAAATGCATGAATTAAGCATAACGCACAATGATAACTAAACAAATAAATAAAAAACTAATGGTGTCTGTTTGTCTTTCAGCTCTGGTGATTTCCATTACAGCTTCATGAAATCTGGTCAATCGATTAAGAAAGATGTCTATTCTATTATTACTAATGGACAATGCTTGATTACTTCTCGCATAAATAACGTTACTCAAACTACAGGCAGGGCAGGATTTTGATAGTATTTTAGAAGATTTTTCAGATCAAAAACTTTGAAAAATGTAAAAAAGCTCTTTATAAATTTATATTCAATAAATTTCAGTTATATGCATTGTTTTTATATTTGTTTTTTTTTTAATGTAGAAATTTGTCTACGTTATGGTTCATGACTTAAGATTTTTATAATTGGATTTTGTTTTAAATAAATATTTAAAACATGTAAATTCTAATTTAAGGGGCCGCGCAAAAAAAAAATCCAAATCTTGAGCCAACTGAATACCATTTCTTCCAGGCTTTAGAGCACATCTTACAAGAAAAAATATTTAATTTCTCAAAAGCTGCAAAATACTTCTTTCGACATTTATTACCACTCGCTCTCCAATTAATTTTATTGCTTCTTGTTTGAGATATAAGAAACCAAACATTCAGTTAAAAATAGAACATTTCATACTTTATCACCTTTTGACGCTTTTCTTTGCTCAATTATTCTTTAAATTTTAAATACGTCTGGATTCAGATTTATATGTAGAAAACGGATATTGTATTTAAACATCTTTAAATATTAAGTCTAAATATTGCAAGTTCTTGAATATATTAAATATATTATAGCTAATGACCGCAGTTTTTCCGCACTTCTCGAATATACTACACGAATTTTTAGAAAATGTTATTTATAGGAAAAAAAAGTTTGGGTCAATATTATTTCTATTATTATTGTTATATGAATAAGTTTTAAGATGTTATATAAATATAATTATTATATATTTAACAATTTTTATCGACCTTAGTCTTTCCACCCTAAAAAATTCAATTATTGCGAAATTAATAAAATATTAATTTATACATATTTCTCAAAAATATCAAAGCTGACTGTATTAATCAGTCAAAATTATAATGAATATCAAAATAATACTTTTAATCATATGAATCAGCAGTATTTCCATACAGCTATGGAACTGATCTGAACTTTTTTTTTTATTTTCTATACTAGTAATAACTATACCACAAATAAAATATTTCTTTAAAAATTAAAAAAAAAGTATTTCAATTTCTACGCTTCAGTAAAACGGTTATAAAAAAAATCGAAATACAAATTTACTTTTTTGTATAATAATGTCTACTCGCTTTATAAAAATTATTTCAAGAAAAATTTAAGGGCGATGCAGTAGATATACTTACTTCTTAGATGCGCATCCAATTGGGTTTGACTATTCGCAATTATTTCGCATAATTGGCATTCAAAGGTTTTCCCTTCCCGTTCAACTCTCATAAGATGTTTCCTTCCTTCAATGTGTCTACGTAATACATTATTACTCGTTACTTTGATACCACATAAATCACACGTATATACCTAAAAATGAAAGAATAAAAAGTAGTTAGTTTCGTTTGAGCAAACACGTGTTATTTAGAAATTTAAATTACTTTTCGTTTCAAGTCAATCAATTTATTAACGTTTTCCTTCTCTTGCGTAACGTGAAGTCCATCTGGTTCGAAATGGATCTCCTCGATAGGATTACGAATTTCACCAGACATTTTCACATATACGTTGCACTAAGCAGACATTTACATTAAACGGCACAAACATAAATGTGAAGACTTAATCAGTATTTCAGAAACGAAATATTTTTTCATCTATCTTTCACTGAAAAAAAAATAAATATTTAAATGTATATTACTGCAAGTTGCGAAAAACTATGAATTCAAAATTTAGCGCCATATTTTGAATTTAGTTACATTTCACTTTTCTGCACCAGATGGATTGTTTTGCTGTTAATATAGCTAACCTCAAATATTAATTATCAAATCGTAACTATTCTATTTTGAATATAGAAACATGAAGGAGGAAGAAGTTGATACGAAAAACTTAATCAAAAGCCGTGAATTACTGTACAGACTAATAATAAGGTGAGTTTATTTTTTTAGAATACAAGACAAATGCTAATGATTATTTTGTAGCCAATTGTTTTATGATGGCCATCAGAGTCTTGGAACATCACTTACCAGTGCTGTGTCCGCAGATCCTCCTTGCTCACCATCGGATAGATTATTACATCTTGTAATAGCTGGTTTAGACCATGAACCTGAAAGAAAAGAAAGAACTCCAAATCACACAATTGGCAGCAATACCATTGGTCCAGGATTGGGTAAGATCATTTTATTTATTAATTAGTGTTATTTATAAATTAATTGCAGATTTGGAGTTTGAAACTGATGCTAATATACCCGCACCAGAACCTGCTCTATATGAGACAGCCTATGTTACTTCACATAAAGGCAATTGCAGGGCTGGTTGCTTTTCTACTGATGGACAGCTAATAGCTACAGGAAGTGTAGATGCTAGTATTAAGGTTTGTAGGATGTTTCTTTTAATTTACAATTCATTAATTTTATTACATAGATTTTAGATGTTGACAGAATGTTAGCTAAATCAGCACCAGATGAAATGGACCCAACAAGAGGTGAACAACAAGGACATCCAGTTATAAGAACACTTTATGATCATATGGAAGAAGTCACTTGTCTAGAGTTTCATCCAAAAGAACCAATCCTGATATCTGGGTCAAAAGACAACACAATAAAAATGTTTGATATTTCTAAAGCCAGTGTTAAAAAAGCATTTAAAACAATCACAGTACATTTTTCAATTATTCTCCATTGCTTTTCTTAAAGGATATTTGTTTTAGGAAGCAGAATCAGTGAAATGTTTCTCTTTTCATCCAGGTGGAGAACATTTGATTGTTGGCACACAGCATCCAGTTGTTAGATTATATGACGTGAACACACTACAATGCTATGTAGGAAGTATACCATCGCATCAACACACTGGAACTATAACATCTTTGAAATGGTCGCAAGATGCTAAAATATACGCATCTGCAAGTAGAGATGGCAGCATCAAACTGTGGGATGGAATTTCAAGTAAATGCATCAACACGTTTGCGAAAGCTCATGATGGTCTCGAAGTGTGTTCAGTTTCTTTCTCAAAGAATGGTAAATATCTTTTATCTGCGGGAAAGAATTCCATATGCAAACTGTGGGAGTTATCGACGAGCCGCTGTTTAATCGCATACACCGGTGCTGGAACGACTGGAAAACAAGAATTTGAAGCTCAAGCTGTCTTCAACCACACAGAAGACTACGTTTTATTCCCGGATGAGGCAACAACATCCCTCTGCGCCTGGAATTCGAGGAACGCATCCAGAAAGCAATTAATGTCACTCGGACATAACGGCGCGGTTCGATTAATTGCACATTCACCCACACAGGCCGCATTTTTAACTTGCTCTGACGACTTCAGAGCTCGATTTTGGTACCGAAGGACGCCAACATTATGAGAAGAGGAATAGTTGTTCATTTACATTATTAATTTTGTTTCCTATTTTCCATCATTTAGAGATATCGCTGCGAATTTACTATTCATTTAAATCGCCCCCAAACAATACCAATCTAAGTAATACATTTATTTATATTGCAACAATGATTTACTTGTTGCTATTTCTCTAAATTGTGTTAAATAATATTAATTTACAACAACAATATTATAGTATAACATATTGTAATGTCCAATTATATGTTTTACTTATATTTGTATATTTAATAAATAAATCCATTTTTAATGGTTATTATTCAAATATTTTATTTCCAGTATCATCTACATCGTTCCCATGACAACCGTAGATGGTTTCGTACATTTTTTTTAAATTTGGAAAATATGAAATACTAACTCTTAGTTACAATAAAATGGAAAAGTATTGCTTCCATATGACTCATATTTTAGTTTATAAAGAAAAACTAATAGTTTTCATAAATTATTTTTAAAGCTTTGATTAGATTGTGTTTAAACTATATATTATTATTTCTGCTTGTTAGAAAATTATCAATTATTATTTAAAGTAAAATGATCTTCCTAAGTTCATGTGTTAAATAATACCAACGTAATTAATGATAATTTAAATTTTCTTAGTATTTTTTGAGTTTCTTACAATAATAATCAAATATTTTTATGCTAAGTTCAGTTTTTGCTAACTACTAAGTTATTAAATATCCTTCCAAGGAAGTTTAATCTGAATGCAGCAAATATTGGTGTGTGTCATGGTCATTGGTGACAGGACTCAGGGGAGCAAGGCCTCTGTATAGTGGCGTATTTTGGCAACTCTGAAAATCGAGTGGCGCCCCTAAAGAGCTGCCGAGGAAACAAAAATCAAAACAAAGCCACATAACCTCAATATTTACTGTTTACAATTAGATTTTCTTTGCATATGTCTATGTCTGAACATAGCATCAACATTTATTAAATTTAATGGTGAGGTATTTGAAATGTATATATGTAAAATACTTTTATATTATTTAATATTATATATTATAATTGTAGTTACATTAATAATTACAGAAAAGTAGGTAATTAAATGTTCACTTATATTAGTACGATGAGCTATTGAGTGTTGGTTTTACCACATACATTAATTAATAATTGTATAATTATGAAATATAGAAAACAACAATTTTATACATATTTTGTATTGTAATACTACCATTTATAAATCACTCAGATTTTGAAATACGATTGTATTGATCTTTCATATACAACCAATTAATGTGTATCATCACCATGATTTAAATGTGCAGATATACATCCTGGAACTGGACAAGTGTACCTCATTTCTGAAAAGTTATATTTATGTACTATAGTAAAATACATTTTAAAAATAAACTTACTGGAGGGTGCCATTTGTCTTTCAATTATTGCAAACCTAAATCAACTTCTAAAGAGCCTAAAACAAATTAGTTAAATTTATCCTACCTAGTAGTACCCACAAATGATCCTCTAATCAGACTAGAATGCTAAAAGAAATTGATTAAATATGTAATGGGACTTACAGCGAGACAGAAGAACTAAAAGAAAATCTAACAAACATTTTGTCGTCATTCTGCTAATTTTAAACAATACTCACTAATTAATATAGTAATCACTATTAACAAAAGTCTTAAGAAAGACTAATATGTTTAATAATAATAATTAAACTTATTTGGATCAGTACAAACTCAGTTAAAAGTAATCGAGCAGTCGTAGTTCCAGATATAAATGGTGCAAAATCGTTAAAGCAATAAAAATTATTTGAAAGGAAAAAGTAAACACAGAATAAATTAGTTTAATGTTTATTTTTTGTTTAAAATTTCAAATTGTTTGGCGCCAGTGCTTGTGGCGCCATCTTAAGAGCTGCCGATGCGAATCGAAAACGATGACTGCGCCACCACTGTGTCAATACAACAAATTTTGCATAAGCCTTGGTCCCCCTGACAGGACTTGTCAAAATGCGCTGCACAACATAAGACCACAGACGTGCGGGAGCAAAAAAATGGTTTGACGTAGACGTTGAAAAAGTAAGAAAGTAAATTTAAAAACTCCTTTGGAAGAAACAGGAATTTACTATTAATCATGTTTTGCAAGGTAAAAGAGCTTGTATACAATACACACATAATAACATGCAATAACACTTGATTCACATTCATTTCAGGAACAATTGTTTTTGGCTGGGCTTTTGATCCTGTATTCTGTATGTTTAACCCATCAGTTTTATGTTCCTGGCATGGCCCCAGTGGAGTTTAAGCAGGGCCAGCCAATTGATGTTAAAGCTGTGAAAATGACCAGCATCCACACTCAGTTACCTTATGAATATTATTCATTACCATTTTGTGTCCCCAAGAATGGAACATCCTCCATTCATTATAAATCTGAGAATTTGGGAGAGGTCTTGAGAGGTGATCGCATTGTGAACACACCATATGAAGTTCATATGGCTGAGAATACACCATGTAAATTACTATGTCATGAACCAAATAAGCCGATGCACTGGGACACTGCACAATCCAAACAAGTTATAGACAGAATCCAACATGAATATTTTGTGCATCTGTATGTATTAATCTTATCAACAATTAGATCTGGTAATAATTAAAATGATCATTTTAGGTTGGTTGATAATTTGCCTGCTGCTGCAAAAGTAATGAATCCAGATACAAATGAGGTGCAGCAATATGAACATGGATATAGATTGGGTAATGTGATGGGTGACAGAAGTTACATTTATAATCACTTAAAATTAATTTTGGCTTACCATAATCCCTCGCCGTAAGAATTCAACCATTTGTAGATTTTTTCCAGACTAAATAGTTCTGTTCTAGGTCTGTGTACAGGGTAGTTGGATTCCATGTTGAAGCAAAATCAGTGCACATTGATGACATAAAATTCAACAACAAAGTTTGCTCATTCCCAAATAAACCTAGACCTCAATTAGTAGATGGTAAAAGAGGAACAAGGCTTTACTTCACTTACGAAATTGAATGGGAACCATCTCAAGTCAGTTGGGCTTCTAGATGGGACACTTATTTAGCCATGAGTGATGTGAAAATTCATTGGTTTTCCATTATTAACTCTTTGGTCGTCATTTTCTTCTTATCAGGTATGCAACATGTAATGTAAATCCATGTAATAATTTCAATGATTTATTAGGTATATTAACCATGATTATGGTAAGAACGTTGAGAAAGGACATTGCAAGATATAATGCTGATGAAGGAATCGACGAAGCTATTGAAGAGACTGGCTGGAAATTGGTACATGGAGACGTATTTAGGCCTCCAAGAAACTCGCGACTATTTGCTGCTGTCATTGGCTCTGGAATACAGTTATTTTTTATGGCCTTAATAACCATATGTAAGAATGCAATCTGTTGTTGAAGAATTAATAATCATGATTTATTTATTTTCAGTTTTCGCTATGTTGGGAATGTTATCGCCGGCATCTAGAGGAGCGTTGATGACCGTAGCCATATTTTTATACGTATTTATGGGTTTGATTGCTGGGTATTTCTCAGCCAGGTTATACAAAACTATGAAAGGACGCGAGTGGAAACGAGCTGCTTTCTTGACTGCTACTTTGTATCCAGCTATTATTTCAATTACTTGTTTCTTCTTGAATTTCTTCATTTGGGGAAAAGCTAGCAGCGGTGCTGTTCCTTTCTCGACAATGTTGTATTTGTTAACAATGTGGTTCTGCATTTCACTTCCTCTGGTATACTTGGGATACTATTTTGGTTATAGGAAACAACCATATCAACATCCAGTGAGAACCAATCAGATTCCGAGACAGGTACCTGAGCAACATTGGTACATGAACCCATTATTATGGTAATCAATTATGAATATTTTACAAGAAAATATACATTAAATATATGTCTATATTGCAGCACACTCATGGCCGGCATTTTACCATTCGGAGCTGTCTTTATCGAATTATTTTTCATATTCACTGCTATATGGGAAAATCAATTCTATTATCTGTTTGGATTCTTGTTCTTGGTATTCATCATTTTAGTAATTTCCTGCTCTCAAATATCGATTGTAATGGTATATTTCCAACTATGCGGAGAAGTAAGTTAATGATAACTATTTATTTTTTCTAAATTAACTCGTTATGAATTATAGGATTATCATTGGTGGTGGAGAAGCTTCGTTGTTTCCGGTGGATCGTCGATATACATTTTGACCTATTCATTGTTCTACTTTGTTGCCAAACTGGAAATTACTGAATTCATACCAACCCTCCTGTACATTGGATACACTGGTCTAATGGTCTTAACATTCTGGCTACTGACCGGAACCATTGGATTCTTTGCCGCTTACGCATTTATAAAGAAGATTTATGGAGCCGTTAAAATTGACTAAATTAAATTCAGCTCACCCAAACTATTCGATTTTCTTAGTTGTAGCAGTGACAAACTGCAGATTT
Source organism: Nicrophorus investigator (assembly GCA_963457615.1). Taxonomy (NCBI): domain Eukaryota; kingdom Metazoa; phylum Arthropoda; class Insecta; order Coleoptera; family Silphidae; genus Nicrophorus; species Nicrophorus investigator. Next base: position 27,790,760 of record OY735140.1, read on the forward strand.
ACAAATGTCTGTTTTTTTTACATATTTTATTTAATTTTTAGTTATTGTTTTATTTGAATACTTCTTTCTAAGAACTAAGCCAAAATATGAATGTGTATATAAATGTTTTGTCCAAAAAAAATATGTGGAATTCTGTGAATGTTGTAACATTTCGGTAAGTCAGGGATTACCTAATCACTTCTATGTATGTATAAATTTCCAAGATCTAAATGTAACCTTACGTAGCCTTTTCAGTTTATCGTTGGAACGAAACGGAAGATTTTGAAACTGATTCTTCGTGGTTGGATATATTTTTTTATGTGGAAACTAAACGATACAAATTAGTTCAGTTTTTATTTATTAGTAGTTTAGATAGACATGATAATAATTTAAATAAACAAATTAACTTAATCCAATTTTGCTTTTGATGATTTGTAATACTTGTTCACACTAGTTAAAGACATGAAAACTGGAATCATTATTGGTAGAAATAAAGGAATGTAAACAGCGTATCTGAAATAAATAAATATTGTTATCAAAAAAAAATGAACGTAACTATACAAAATAACAAACTTACTTCTGATCATCTGGAAAATAAAGTAAGGCTAGCAATGACGGATCACTGAAAGCTTCTTCCGAGTTTTTAAAAGCAAGCTGTGATGCTTTAAGTGCTTCATTAATATTATTTTCTTTTAAATACGCATCTGCCTCATTGGCATATTTCAATGCGCTTTCTATTTTGGTAGCTACTTCATCGCTAATGACAATACTATTAATTTCAGATAGAAGTTGGGCTAAGGATTTCAATGTTCTCCTTGTGGATTCAACCATTTCAGTTGCTTTAGTTTTCTTCAAAACTTCAATGTCTTTAAGACCAAATAATTCTTTTAATTGGATCAAGAATGTTCCTATCACAGATTTCAAATTTGGCTTTATCTTCTTTTCTTTGCATGATTTGCTATCTGCATTGATTACACTAATTCCTCCCCATCTAGGACTCAAGAAAGCATTACTATCCACCTTCTGATTCATATTATTATACAAATAAATAGGAGAGTTGCATTTTGTAAAATAGAGGACAAGATTTAAACAGGGCCTTGGAGACATATGAGACCAGATTTTCTTCTCAAGTGGTGTGATAATATGTGGCAGCTGTTCTTCAAATAAAACTAATTCACCTTTGTGATCCTTGGGAGTTACACCCAAATCTGTAAGATACAACCACTGTGATTTAACAGTAAAATTAGCTATGGGAGTAATTGTAGTTAAGAATGGTTGTAAATTAGCTTTCAAATCCTGTGCTTTAAGATCAATAATTAAGTTCTGGGGTTCTGGATTTATTAATGTTATCAAAACATCATATTCCAGACTGAGAGGCAAACTGTTTTCTCGAATAGTCTTGCTGGGTATTTCAACATTGATCATTTCATTGATGGGCAATGGGGCACGGTAGACCCTTGTTGTGTACCACCAGACTGGTACTCCTATTACTACTAACACAATAAAATAATAAATAACGCTGTAAACCCTATACTTTGCTTCTGGATCATTTTCAATCCTCTGATCATCATCTACAAATATATTTTTAGGTTATATTTATTTAAACAATGATTTCTTACCATAAACTTCTTCATCATCTTTGTTATTTCTATCAACTTTACTGGACATATTTATACTTTTTTATATATGAAAGATTCGTTTGATTCTTCTTTATAACTAATTTTTTAGATCACATACAACTGACAATACTATTTTGAAATATTTACTAGGTGCATTTGGGTGTGATAGATAACTAGATATTAATACTGCAATAATTGTATTAACATAAACAGTAATATTATACTTCAGATATGTATAAATATCTTCTTATCTGTTAGTCTACATTCATGAATGATTGTTTAATGTATTGATTAATATAATATCGCGCATGTCAATCATTAAAAAATTAAATGTTTAATTATTTTGTTACACAGGCTAAGTTAACTACAGGCGAAAGCCTGAGAAGAATTATTTTGTTCAACTCGAATTGAGAATATACTTCATTATTGATGAATTAACTTCATTTAATAGAATATTTTATAACAACATAAAACAAATACGATATTTTCACATATTTCAAACATTTTTACCACACCCTAGACATGGGGTTCCTAAACCGATATATCATCCAATTTATGTTCTCCGTTGTTCCATCACGATTTAAAGTACATATTTTGTCAAGAATAAAATAATGAACTTGCTATATTTTATGGATTTTATTTATTACTCATTGTAACTTCTTATACAGTAATTCAATGTTACCTACAAGGTTTTATAATGATTGGAAATAAATCATTCAAGGCCTATTGTTATTCTCAAATGATTCATCTATGAAATGCTTAATTTGTTTTTTTTTAACAGGAAAGTAAAATAAAATGTTTACATAAAGAAAGCAATTGTACATTTTGATTCTTTATACAATTGAATGGATTTGCAAAATTAAAATAACTAAAAGTAATTTCTATTTGAATTTATTTGGAAACAAAATCAGTACAGAGTTTTTCACACATTATTTCTCATTTTATATGTTAACTTGTTTTGAAACATAGACCACAATTTGCTATCTATGGTTGTAATGTGTAAGATAACCATGGCTAAATAATAATACTTGTATCAAAATAAGGTTATAAATTATGTACAAAATGAAAAATAAAAAAGCGTATAAGGAATGAGAACATATTAGAACACATGTCCTAAGAGGAAAACATGGTTAGAAAATTGGTTGATTAATGAGAGGATGTTTAATCTACTTCCTCCATGCGGGAAGAATCTTCGGTTTCTTCAATGACTGGAGCGTCGCCAGCTGGCAAATCTTCAGTAACCATATCTTCTTCATCAATGCTAAGACCAAGCTTGATCATTCTGTGGATCCTGGAAGCATGAACTTGGGGCTCATCCAGGGTGAATCCAGAGCTCAACAAAGCGGTCTCGAAAAGAAGCATAACCAAATCCTTGACGGACTTATCGTTCTTGTCAGCCTGAACCTTTTCACGGAGATTATCGATGATGGCGTGATCTGGGTTGATCTCCAAATGCTTCTTGGCAGCCATGTATCCCATGGTAGAAGTATCACGGAGGGCTTGAGCCTTCATGATACGCTCCATGTTGGCAGTCCAGCCATATTGAGAAGTAACAATGCAGCATGGAGATTCAACGAGACGGTTAGAGACAACAACCTTTTCAACTTTGCTGTCCAAAATAGTCTTCATGACCTTGCAAAGACCTTCGAATTTCTCCTTATCTTCTTCGCGCTTCTTCTTCTCATCTTCATCCTCTGGGAGTTCAAGTCCTTCCTTGGTTACAGAAACCAATTGCTTTCCATCATATTCTTTCATTTGTTGCACAACATATTCATCAATTGGCTCAGTCATGTAAACGACTTCGAATCCACGTTTCTTAACGCATTCAACGAAGGACGAGTTGGAAACTTGTTCCTTGCTCTCGCCAGTAATGTAATAAATGTGCTTTTGGTTGGCCTTCATGCGGCTAACATATTCCTTGAGGGAGCATGCTTCATCGCCACTGGCAGAAGTGTGGTAGCGGAGCAATTCAGCAATCTTAGCCCTGTTTTGAGAATCTTCATGGATACCCAATTTCATGTTCTTGGAGAATTGTTCATAGAACTTCTTGTATCCTTCCTTATCTTCAGCAAGTTCATCAAAGAGTTCCATGCATTTCTTAACCAGATTCTTCCTGATTACCTTAAGGATTTTGTTTTGTTGCAACATTTCACGAGAAATGTTAAGTGGAAGATCCTCGCTGTCAACAACACCCTTCATGAAGTTAAGGTATTCTGGGATAAGTTCTTCGCAGTTATCCATGATGAATACACGACGAACGTACAATTTGATGTTGTTCTTGCGCTTCTTGTTTTCGAAAAGATCGAATGGTACGCGTTTTGGTACAAAGAGAAGGGCACGGAATTCGAGTTGTCCTTCAACGCTGAAGTGCTTTACAGCTAAATGATCTTCCCAGTCATTGGTGAGGGATTTGTAGAACTCACCATACTCTTCCTGGCTGATGTCGTCAGCATTACGAGTCCAAATTGGCTTGGTCTTGTTCAATTCTTCATCTTCAGTGTATTTTTCCTTGATGGTCTTCTTCTTCTTCTCCATCTTATCCTTATCTTCATCCTCATCTTCACCTACATCTTCAATCTTGGGCTCATCCTTGTTTTCAGCTTCATCTTCTTTCTTATCTTCCTCAGCTTCATCGTCGCTCAATTCCTTTTCACGCTCCTTCTCTACAAGCAATTTGATTGGATAACCAATGAATTGAGAATGCTTCTTAACGATTTCACGGATCTTCTCTTCTTCCAAAAATTCAGTTTGATCTTCCTTAATGTGGAGTACAATCTTAGTACCGCGACCCAAAGGTTCTCCTGGATCGACGCGAACGGTGAAGCTTCCACCAGCAGAGGATTCCCAAATGTACTGTTCGTCGTCGTTGTTCCTGGACATTACAGTAACTTTGTCGGCAACCAGGTAGGCTGAGTAGAAACCTACACCAAATTGACCAATCATGGAGATATCAGCTCCAGCTTGCAGAGCTTCCATAAAGGCCTTGGTTCCAGATTTGGCAATGGTACCCAGGTTGTTAACCAAATCAGCCTTGGTCATACCAATACCAGTGTCAATAATGGTCAAAGTTCCCTCACTCTTGTTGGGGATGATTTTGATGTACAATTCTTTGCAAGCCTCCAACTTGCTTGGGTTGGTAAGAGATTCATAACGGATTTTATCCAAAGCATCAGAAGAGTTGGAAATCAACTCACGAAGAAAGATTTCTTTGTTGGAGTAGAAAGTGTTGATGATCAAACTCATCAACTGAGCAATCTCAGCCTGGAAGGCGAAGGTCTCAACATCTTGAGTTTCTTCAGGCATCTAAACAAAAAATATAAATATTAATTAATTACCATTTTCAAACCATAATATGCATAAACAATAATACAAATTATTCTCGATTACACACTCTTATTTCATAAACATTTTTTTTAATCATAATTATTGACAATAAATTCACTTTATTTATAAACATTTAATCGTTTATATTAATTTCAAACAAATTTAATAAATGAATGACCAACAAATCATTTGTGTATCTTTATTAAAGTAAAAAAAAAAAATTGAAGCAGCTACGCCCTTTGGTCAAAGTAAAAAATTGCGAACAATAAATTTGTTTAAATAAATTAAATGCAAAAGATTAAATCCAAAAAATAAATATATTCTTGATATGCTTAATCAGCCACACTAAAACATTTTATAATTTATAAGTACAAATAAGATGTGAATGGTTAACAAATATTTTAAAAGATTGAATAAGATTCGTATTGGAATAGTGAAAACGCAAAAACAAAATGCCGGCACATGTGGCGAGTCGGAATTTAATTATCATGTAAAATATCATGAAATAAATATTCTACAACATCGATTTTATAGTAGAAACACAGTTGTAAATCAGTAGAATAAGTTTTACTTACGTTTATTGATGATCTCTGTTGTTCTTTCTGATAAAAATTGTTCAAATTCACACTGGAATCGCCTCTCTCACTAGCGTCAGCTCCGCTCGCTTGTTCAGTTGAAATTGATTTCGCTCGGCAACGGTCGGTCTCTTTTATAGCCTGCTTGCTTCTAGAACAATCTAGAACATTCGCGAAGCATATTGATCGAACCTCTCACTTTTATAAACAAGGACAGAGGCCAACTGTTTCCGTTCTACAGGGCGCGAAATTCAAAAATTACCATCGAATGGTTGATAGTTATTGACAATTTTGTACAATAAACAAGATTTTTAACATCGTTATCACAAATTAGTATCTAAACCACGATGCCACAATGTTGATAACGTGGTTTTAAGTAAATACAACCTATATTTCATCAATTTTATTGGATTATATCCAACGTCATATAGTATTTTATTTATTAACGAGATTCTAAATTGCTATAAATTCGTTATTACCTAATAACATCGATGGAAATTCTTAAAATTCAAGAAATACTACCCTATTACTGATGTTAAATAAAATCATTATCATGTTGTAATCGTATTTTGTAACAATTATTTCTAAAATTATAACGAATGAAATCTATTTTCTCCGGCTATATAAACACGTTTTTTACAACATGTTTATAATAACCTAATTGATTTTTTTTATCAGTGGCAGCTATTTATCATGTAATAATTATAAATATATGATTTAAAAACTGCATTTTTATGAAAATTCTAAAAATATATAAATAATTATTAAATATAATTAAGAATTTCATTAAATTTAAGAGATTTTCTCATTTATAATAAGAACAATTTATTTAATCATTTTATGGAAGTCATTGTCGTTTATTCTAGAACAGAATTTCCATATTCGTTCGGGGAAAATTCTGGAATTTTCGCTGTATCGATTTTACTGGAAGGTTACCAAATGCAGATGATTTTAGAGACTTTAGGTGGTAGTTGGCAACATACGTTGGTACTACTACTCACAATCGTTTTTGTATTTTTGTTTTGGCTTGATTCAAAAAAGCCGGAAAACCGTTAACTGCAGAGTTGTTAATTTTATCCTTTCTTTGTGATTGTTTACTTCGTCCCTTAGAAATAATGGCGGGTGTAGCTCAAAAAAATAAATCAGCAATCACTTTGAAAGGATCTGCCGATATTGTCTGTGAATATCTTGGTAAGAGTAAAAATGTTCGTCTTACATATTGTGGTTATGATTCTTATTTGAACATTCTTATTAGATTTTGGTATAAATTCGATTCTATTCCAAAGAGGTATTTACCCACCAGAAGACTTTAAACCAGTGGAAAACTATGGTTTGACAATATTGATGTCTCAGGATTCAAAAATAAAGGAGTTCTTAAAAGTCACTTTAGATCAATTAAATGGTTAGTATTTTATGATTTATGCACACTGAAAATATAGATTAATAAAATATTATTTAGGTTGGTTGGTTGATCGTGCTGTTAAGAAAATAGCATTGGTCATTACCAATGTAAGAACTTTGGATGTTATGGAGAGATGGGATTTTAATGTGGAATATGAGGGAGATACTACTGATAATTTACAAACATCTGAGAAACCTTTGAAACAAATCAAAAATGAAATTCGCGATGTTTTGAAACAGATTGCATCATCTGTGGCATATCTACCATTGCTGGACTGTTTGTGTAGTTTTGATATTCAAATCTATACCAATGATAATGTTAAATTACCAACTGAATGGGCTGACACAGAACCTGCCCACATAAAGAATGCTCAATGTGTTAAGATGAGGACATTTAATACGCAAATTCACAAATTGGAAACAATGGTAACTTATAAGAATGAGGAATAGGATTTTAATTTATATGTATATTTTATGGCATGCTATTTTAAGTATTAAATATTAGTTAAAAATCAAGGATTTCATTTATTTACACAAAAAAAAAACAACATTAAGAGACTTATGTATAAAAAAAATCAATAGAATATAAAACTATTTTATAAAAGGGCACTTGGTGTTACATCAAGTATGACTTAACTACATAGGCAATGAACTTAGTTGGAGTAGAATTTGATACTTGGGTCTTTAGCCATTTTCAAGAGAGTATCGCATGGCTTGAAGGCAATGCCATATGCGTTTTGGTATTCTGTCATTTTAGAAACCAATTTGCTGGCTCCGTACTGATCGACCCAACGGAATGGGCCACCAGTGAATGGTGGGAATCCTAAACCGAATACAGCACCAACGTCTCCTTCCAAAGGATTGGCCAAAATTCCTTCTTCTAAGCATAAAACTGCTTCATTGACGAATCTAGATACCATACGCAATTGTTTGTCTTCATCGGTAAATGGACCACGGGGTTCCAGAGAATATCTCTTCAAAATATCCATAGCCTCTGGATTTTCTTCACGGCCTTTACCCTTCTTTTCGTACATGAAGATACCCTTTCCGGACTTCCTGCCCAAGAAACCAGCTTGAACAATATCTCTCATTACACCGAAATCTCCACCAGCGATACGATCACCAAATACCTAAAAGAATCGATTATATTTAATGCAATGCAAAATATAAGAATTAAAATATATTACTTTGTTTAAATCAGCAGCAATATGAGAACCAACATCCAAACCGACTTCATCAGCCAAAGTAGCTGCTCCTACTGGGAAACCAAAAGCTTTCGAACATTTGTCTAAATCCTTTGGTAAGACTCCTTCTTGCAATAGACGGATTGCTTCGCTCAACATGAATGATAAAATGCGAGTAGTATAGAAGCCAGGTCCATCACCGACAGTGATGACAACTTTGCCTTGCTTTAGACCAACTTGTACGGCGGCAGCGGCGGTGTCTTTGCTAGTTTTCGGAGTGGTGATGATTTCCAAAAGTTGCATTTTGTCGACAGGTGAGAAATAATGCATACCTGAGACATTTGTAATTGACATATTTTCTTTAAAAAATAATTTCAACGTTCTTACCAACAACTTTTTCTGGTCTGCTTGAAGCGGCAGCAATCTTAGTAATCGGAATGGCACTGGTGTTTGTAGCGAAAATGCAATGGGGTTTAACGACAGCTTCGACTTCTTTGATAACTTTGTGTTTGATGTTAATATCCTCGAAAACAGCTTCAATAACCATATCGGCATTCTTGAATTTGTTGTAATCTAAAGTTGCATCCAAATCAGCCAAATATTTATCTCTTTGCAAGCTAGAAGATTCATAGGATTAATATAAAAACAAAATATATTTATAATAATTCATACGCGTTCATGCGTTTCCTTTTAACGGCTCCATTTAAGCCATTTTGAATTTGACCGACACCTCTGAATAGACCATTTTGATTAGTGTCCTTGAGGATAACGTTATAGCCTTTATCGAGGGTGACTTGAGCAATACCAGCTCCCATGAGTCCAGCGCCAAGTACTGCTACAGTATTTACGTTTGTTGCTGGAGTTCCAAATCTGTTTTTCTTGCATTCAGTTTGACCTCTGAATAATCCAATTAGACCTTTCGATTGAGGAGTCATTGCTAAATCACCAAACGCCTTGGCTTCAGCTTCCAAACCAGCCTGCATACCTTTATCGACACCTGTACGAACGACTTCCAAAATCTACAAGAATGTAATAATTAATTTTAACGTTATTATTATTATAGTGAACAATATACCCTTAATGGAGCAGGATATAAACCACCAGTCATTTTCATAACTTGTTCTTTAGCCTTTCCAAAGATTTTGTCTTTGACAAAGTCATATTGGAGAGCGAAATTTAAAATCTTATCAGTCATACTCTTATTTTCCCTATTAATCTTGATCTTTCCACTAGCAATATCTCTAGCAATACCAATGGATACAGTTTCAAGGTACTTCATTGTGTTATTTTCTGGAATATCTAATCCAGGTCCTAATGGATCAACAATCATATCCACAATACCCATTTTCTTAGCCCTGTCAGCTTTAATGGTTTTACCAGTAAGCTTCATATCTAAGCAATTTGGTAATGCAGTGAGTTTTCTCAATCTTTGGGTGCCTCCAGCACCAGGTAATAATCCAAGCATAACTTCAGGTAAACCTAATCCAGTTTTCTTATCCTTAACTGCAATTCTGTAGTGACAAGCCAAAGCGACTTCTAAACCTCCACCTAAGCAGGATCCCTGAATGGCAGCAACAATTGGTTTCTTACTAGCCTCAACGGCATCCAACATAAGTTGGCCTTCACGCGACATTTTGGTACCTTCTTCTGCTGTTTTGAATGTTTCCAGCATGCCAATATCGGCACCAGCAATGAAACAACCTGGCTTTGCAGATATGATCACTGCAGCCTGGATCTGCGGGTTCGACTCTACTTCACGAATCAGTGAAGAGAATTCAGCTGATACTTCATGTCCTAACGAATTGACCTAAGAAGATTTAATGGTATTAAATAATATAAACATAATGTATTTTTATTACCTTTGAATTAGGTGAATCCAGAACTATAACGCCTACATTATCAACAATTTTTAATGATGTGTGCTTATTTTTTTGTGTAGCCATCATGCGTAATTGTCCTAGAAAATAGAACTGTATCTTAATAAAAGTGTAATATTTTGTTACATTACAATAAATACCACAGCCATAAGGTTTGTTGATGGGTAGGAAAAATGGATTTAGGAATATATGAAGGAGTTTCAGGATCTAAAATAAATGCAGAATAAGTGCTATTGATTAGCTAATTGCAAATACATTAGAGATATTATTTTTTGTTTACTTGAACTTCAATCAGGTTTTGAATATGTTGATTACTTCCAATGAGTTACAGTTTGCAACATACATTATTTTGTGCAAGAATAAATATTAATAGTTTTTATCTATATTAGATATTGTACTTTAGACAGTAAAAAACGGGTTATGATTGGACAAACATATTACATATTAATAATATTCATAAACAATTTTATATGAATAAAGAGTACTTTCTAGAGACATAGAATAATGAAGTGCAAAGTACAATTTTGATATTAGTCTTACAGGACAAATTAGAAATATAATTGTAAATACCTGTATGATGACTTAATTTTATATTACTCTGGCACACTTTGTGTAAAGCTCCAAATAGCCTTAAGGAGGACATCTTCACTAAAATGTGTTGCTTTTACTTTTCTACCCCAACTTGATATGCCGACGTTTCGATCCCAATTCCTCGCAATGGTCCAATGCAAACCTATTTTTTAGATTGTAATATAAAAAAGTTGGACTTTGGAACTTTGGGTTCTGTATTATTAAACACGGTCCAAAAACCATAAATGATGACGAGTTTGACAAACAGTGCTGCCATTAATTTTCTTATACTTAATTTAACAAATAAATATAAAGTTACAGTTTAGGTGGTTTAAAGGAAATTTATAAAATTTTGAATGTAGGGGATTTAGTACTATCAAATATTAGGGGTGTAGAAATTTTACTACCCTTATTTTCTATTTTTTTTAACAATTATGTATTATGTTCTATCAATAAAGCAATTGCTATTACTTATTATAATAATGATAAAATAACGCATAATTAAGATAATTTATATATATTAGTAGATATAATTAGTAGCTAACTTCATGTATATACTATTTCATACATATATATATATATTTTCGACAGTTTAGGTTATATTTATCTTATAATCAAAAAACATCAAAACATAAATAAGTTTATTCAGCCAAGAGCTTTATTACAACTAGTTACTCCTAATGAAGATGACACAAGAGGATAAAATAGCATATCATCTAGACACAAATAATGCCCTGGACAGGTAATATATCATCTCATTTGCTACATCAGTTTTTAACTGAATATTTGATTTAGGGTGACTGAATTAGTTCATACCAGATTAGTTGATTGTGGTTGGAGAGATCAAGTGAGATTGGCCTGTAGAAAGGCTATCTCAGATAGTGGAGATCGAATACCTAGTGTTGATGAATTGATCAATAATATCACTGGAAATGCCAGAGGGATGGTTCCAGACTCAGTGAAAAAGGAGCTTCTTCATGAATTAGAGAAAATTTTAGTCAATGTTGATAAGGTTGCTCACTAATTTGTACAAGTATTTTTAATTTTTATTTAACATGTATATATTTAAATATCATTTATAGTTCATCTTTATGTAATGTATTTGTTCCACATTGGCATACTTGTGCTTCAGGTGGTTGTTCAACAATTTCCATTCCTTCAATTATGTTGACAGTGCTTACAAGTAGTTTGCTATATTCATTGAAAAGATGTGCATGGTAACAATATATATCTTTAGGTAATAAATTTTCATTTGAATAAAGTCTAGCATTATTTGCAATAATCCTAGCTTCTTCATCATTCTTCATAGCCCACTTCAATTTCTCCAATAAATCAGATAAATCCTTTTCAACAGGAATGTAATGAACATTTGGTTTTAAATCATTGTAAAAGTGTTCATAATATTTAGATCTTTGCTTTAGCACCAAGGATCCTCCAGCTAATAAATATGGAAATCTATAAGCTGCCACTGTTCCATCTATGCTAATCTGGTATTTGTACTGAAAATTAAATTAAATATTAATTAATCATTATTAATGGACAGTTTGAATGCTTACATCAAAGAATTTATAAAAAGAAACATGTTCTGATTTAGGTCCATATTTCGCTTCTTGATCTCTATAGAAAAAGAAATTTGTTAGAGAAGCATTGAACAATGCAGGATTATCTTTAGCAATCTCTATAAGCTTTAGCCTAGCTACGTTTGAGTCACGACCTCTCCAAAATGCCATTGGCTCCTTTTCATCCCACGCTCGATCGTTATTACCTTGAACTGAAAGCATGTCCAGCATAACTCTTAAAAACAAAAATAATTACAGAAATGTATAAGAAATATTTCAAAATCGAACCTTCCCATATTTTCCAATGTAGATTCTGTTATATCATAGGTTGGCATAATTATATCAAAAGAATCTGTGCTTCCACACCATGAGAAAATAGGATATTTTTCAGATATATCATTCACTAAAGGCCAATCTCCAAGATTAACAAAGAATTCCATGTTAGGCAAAAATAGTTTTCTGGTCATGGACAATAGAATATTATCCATGAACATTTTGAAACCAACATACTTCCCATAACATGTCCTATGTACTTTGTTATCAAATATCACATAATGACATAAACTTATTGAGTGTGGTTTATTATATTTATCAATTATCTTTTTTCTCAAATTTTCAAAATCAATTGATTCAAATTGACTCAAATCTCTAGCTATTTGTTTTGGTAATTTTGGACATTTAATATTATCCAACCATTCATTAACTTTTGATTTCGGACAAATACATTGCTCAGGATGAACAATATCATCTATTATGTATGGAGATTCAGCTAAATGTTCATCTTTGTATTTTACATTTATTTCCATATTGCTGCAGCTATCGTAGAGTTTGTATCTCATAATATAAGATCCATCTTTCCTATCCAAGATATTTGACCAGACTCTGCAAGGTCTCTTCTTGTCTAAACTTAACCCATTCACTTTAAATGAAATGTTACTATTTAAGTTAGATCTGCAAGTGACAATAGTGTAAAACAAGGATTGAACTGAATTTACTCACTTACAAATTTGTCTCCAAAAAGAAGTATCTGGCTGGCAAAACTAAATTTTGGGGCTCCAAACCTGGGCCCCAAATCTTAACATCACTTAAATCAACATCACTTTGGTATGTACTTTGTAAAATGGAGATTACTATTAATAAAGCATACATTTCTTTGGTTTAATGTTGCATGTATAATTCAAATAAAACACAATGAGTTTGTAGATATTGTTGATAGTTAAATGGAAAGTATGTATATAATTGGGTGTTTGAAGCACCATCTAGAGGTGGAATGTTATGTATTAAAAGAATAAGGAGTTGCATATTCTAATTAGATTAAAAAGATGATGGTCATCGTTAATCGCACTGAAAATTAACTGGTGAAAGATTATATCACCTTTTTTCATAAGATTAAATTAAAGAAAAATAAAAAAACTAATAATAATTATAATAAAATATATCATAGATATTTTATTCTTCAGATAAAATGTTCATTTTGGGCAATAAATAACAATGGATAATATTAAAAGATTTTCTTTAGATAACTAAAATTGAATTTAAAGACCACCGCCACTCCTTTCAACGGTGATTTTCTTCTTCAGCATTTCCTTTTCATGCTTTTCTTCCTCCAGTTCAGCCATTCTTGCGAATCTCGAATATGCTACATGACCTGACTTGATGGCCGACATCATCTGCAAATATTTAAATAATTATTATAATACATAGAAATTTGATAAACAATGTTATTTTTAATTGAAGTGCAAAAAAAAATCATAGATTTAAACGACAAATATAAGCTTATTAAAGTTGCTTAGTTTATAGACAGGAAAACTTATGTTATTAAATTATTTTTTTTATGCCAGCTCATCATTTTGTAATTGTAAAATAATATTAACGTGCGATTAAAATCATGCAAATTTTGTTGATGATATTATAGCTTTTTTTAATAAGGTCGTGGCATCGTCATTAAAGGACAAGTACAACATCTATATTGCATTATGCTTAAAAGAGTCAATGCAGACCTGTAAGTATTCATCAAGTTCAACTTGTCCATTCATATTTGAATCAATTTCTCTTAAAATTTCATGTAATTCCTCACCGGGAACTTCTTTCTCACCGTGTAACTGGAAAGAAAAGAAAAAATTGTAATGCACGTTCGACAATGCTTACCTGCAAATAATCTGATAAATCTAATTGGCCATTGTAAGTGGTATCTATGTCATTGAGGAGAAAGTGAACATCGTTATCGTTCAATCGAATGCCTAGATGCTAAATAATTTCCAAATTTCATGATTATTGCGTCTCCGAAACTGTATTAATAAACAACGAAAAATCACCACAATCAATTACCTTGAGACTTCTACGAATGTCATTGATAGAGACGTATCCCTTACGATCTGTGTCTATTATTTGGAAACGTTTGATGTATGTCTGAATCTCATCTTTGCTCAAGTTGATCGGAATCTTGTCTCTGCTGGCGCGGTTGACGTTCTGACCCATTTCGTACTGCAAAAATTCAGTGGCATCTTTGTGTTGTTTCTTTTTCTCCTCCTCGGACCAATTCAGTTCTTCGGCCATAACGTTGATAATATCTGGAAGTGCCTCTTGGGCAGCTTGCACGTTAAGGAACGCCAAACGCAGACGTCTTGCAATCATATCAGTTGCGGTCATCGCGTATTCCCGAACTCCGTATCGCACCTCTGCATCGATGTATGGAAATTCTGGATGCACCTTATTACCAATAATTGGCCATCTTTTACCTATATATTTATTATAACTTTAATTTTTCTCTTGAATTGAATGTTGCTATTGTCAATTACCCGTTATAGTTGCTAATTTGGCTACAGCGAAGGCTCTGTCGCCGTACGAATTTGCCAAATGTTGAGCAACTTCGCAGTCAAGACCAAAATCTTGTACTAAACGAATGTACATTGTTGGAGTCCAGCCGTGAGCTCCCTCCATCAATAAGCCATCGGTTTGACTCAATTCGAATTTCGGTTGCAAACTGCAAGCTGAAAGTTTCAAGCGTTAAAAAAGGATGGTTAAGATTTGGTTAATGGGGGAATGTGCCTTCAATCGCAGCGTCGATAGTTTCTTCAGCCATGGACCTATACGTGGTCCATTTTCCTCCAGCTATGGTGACTAATTTAGAATCGCTCACATGCACAATGTGATTCCTAGCTAATGATTGTGTATCCGGTTTGTTGGGATCAGAAACTAAAGGTCTGATTCCGCTCCAAGCTGATAATACGTCTCCACGACGTACTGGAATTAATAAAAACTTGTTAAAACTTAATTATTACAATTCGTTTCAAATGTACCTTCAACATCAGGATTGAGGTAGTTTTTCACTTCTTCTAAGATAAACATAATTTCGTCTTCGGTTGGCTTGGGATTGTGCGTCACCTGGCATGGAAGATCAGTTGTACCAGCTATAGTTTGCTTCTGCCAAGGTAAGAAGAATATTACTCTTCCATCGCTGGTGGATGGATCCAAAAGTCCCATTTGCTCTGGACTATAATATCCTAGATTGTGCGACAATAATTATATAATATTTCTATTTTATTTGAAGCAATAATGGTAGTACCTGGTAAAACTATGTGTACTCCACTACTTGGAGCACATATTTCTTTAATTTCTACATTATCCATTTTCCTAATAGAATCTGTGAAAGGTCCCGTAGCGTTGATGACGCATTTAGCAGGTATCTTCCACTCCTTTTGCGATAACTCATCTTTAACATGCACGCCGCAAATGATTTCTTTTCCGTCCTTGTTCGGTTCCTTGATTAACCCTGTCACTTTTACGTGGTTGGCCACGGTCGCACCGTGTCTGGTTGCTGTTAAGGCTATGGCCAAATTCATCCTAGCATCGTCCTGTTGACCTGCAAGGCAAATTCCCGTTCTATAAATTATTCAAAACTCAATTTCAGCGGTATATTACCATCGTAGTACACAATGGCACCGCATAATTTATCTCCGCGCAGCATGGGGAACAACTCGAGGGCGTTCTTCTTGGATAATAGATAGGAACCTCCAATGTTTTTCGTGCCAGCTACTAAATCGTACATCTTGATACCGAACCAGTAATAAGGAACCTGCCACCATTGATAAACTGGCAACATTATTGGCAGAGGATGCGCTAGATGCGGAGCGGAATGGAGCATCGTAGCCCTTTCGTGTAAAGCTTCCTTTACCATTTTATATTGGTCATAATCCAACTGCATGATGGCTTTTTGAAGATAGCGAACACCACCGTGGATAAGCTTCGTACTTCTGCTGGAAGTCCCGCTTGCAAAGTCATCGGCTTCTATGAGTGCAGTCTTAAGGCCTCTAGTAACAGCATCTAAGGCACAACCGGCTCCAGTGGCACCGCCACCGATGATCAATACGTCGAAAGAGTCCGTCTGAAGGGATTTGATTTGTTCCTCTCGTTTCGGCAACGGTCGTTTGTTTCTCTTTTGGTTTTGGTGCGCTTTAACGCTCCACTAAATAAAATCATAAAATATCGACCATAATTTCTCATTAATGTTTCTCACCCTATCATCAACGTCATTGTTTAATAATAAATAAGTTGCTAGTCCGGCACCCACAGCCCCGGCTACTCCACTAATTGCTAATTTCTTCAGTTTCGATGCCATTTCAGTTGATTAAATGTCCTAAAAAAACACACAAAAAAAGCTTTAGGTCACATTTATAAACAATGTAGATAATTACAATTAATTGAAACGTACAAATTTGAAAACTAATTATAAATTAGAGCGTTAGAGTTTATTTATTGAAAACGAAATAATAATCGATGACGCGCTTCGCATGTATTTCCCGATTTGTAATCAATCGAGCACATTTTTTGTTATCGTGTGTCTAGCGTGAAAATTACGTGCGTGTTGATGGCATTGAGATAATACAGCAAATTTTTATTATTACTTCATGGATTCTGTTTTGTTTGCCTGAAACAATTATGCAACTTGCGCGCTCTTGCATAACGGATCCTCAAAACCAGTTCACTATCCGCTAAAGAATTAACAATTATTCTTTTGGAGTAGGTCGTACATTCAACTTTCATTTCTTATAAAAAATATCTTTCTTATTGTTATATAATTACTATTACATTATATAAATCAGTTTATTTTTTTTACATATTGTTTAATTAATTCCAATAATACGTTTTTTGGGTTATTTACGGAAAGGAATTTCAAGGTAAATTGTCAGACACAAATTTGTACAAAACACTCCTTGATAAAAAATGTAAATACCTGTTAGATAAAGTTGCTTTTTTTTACGAAATTCATTTTGCCGGAAATGTATACGACGAATCACTTTTTTAAGTTTTACGTATAGAAATGTACGATTTAATCTGGTGTATTTCTTAATCGCAGATTTAATTCGAGCTCCGGGGTTATCAGATGGATTGAAAAATTCCGGTTATGGGATTAAATTAATCAATTGTACCGTGGAATTTTGTTTCTGAAACATATGAGAATATTTACGAAAAACGCGGTTGGAGTTTGTACGCACGCATGGAACATCGAATAACACGATGCAAAATTTGCACAATTTCGTGCTTGCATATTTCATACTCCAAACATATGCTCACAGTTTTTTTTTTAGTTTTAGATTTCAGTGGCAGTTCTTATAATGTTTGTCTAAATGTTATGTATTTTGGGATTGTTACAGTTCTGATACTTGGTATTTTAGCAAATCATCGCCATTTTATTACAGCTATTTTATTTATGCAAAAGGGATAGAAATTAGTATAATAATATAATTATCAAAAATACTTTGGTCAATATAAAATTATATGAAGTTAATATAATTTAAATTCACACGTCAACAAATTCAAGCTTAACAACAATCTTCAGAATAGAAATATAAAAGCTATTTCTACAAACAGTAAGTTATTATACATTTCACAAAATAGCTAATACAGTGGTACCTCGGTTTGCGAGCATAATTTGTTCCAGAAATGTGCTCGTAATTCAAAATACTCGCATATCGAAGCAAATTTATCGATGACCTTGATGTAGTTTATATAACATGAAAATTATTTTCCCAAGACTCTCGGAGGGTAAAGTTACCATAAACATGTATCAAATGAAATATAATGTTAATTCATAAAAATATAATGTTAATTCAGTGATTATTTAATTATGAATAAAAAACATTTAATAAAATATGAACATTTCATATAAAAGCATTTGCACATGTTCATATGATATGTGGATTTGATAACATCTAAGCTCAACTACAATACAAATATTAAGATTAATTTTATCGTCTATTGCGTAAAAAATAATACATAAAACATCATTCGTTGAAACTCTGAATCATAAACCGTTTGGACCATTTCCTATGAACTTTGCATTCCATTTTGTAAGGCAAGATTAATGGATTCGAATGATCCGTTGATTCAATCTAGGCATCAATAAAAAAAATACGCGAACAAAAATATCAGACAGGTTATAAAACAAAAATAAGTCCGTTAATCATGAAATACGTTAGAACGCATTCAAGGTAAGACAAATTAAATATTTGTACCTGTGTACGAATTTTCTAAATAGAATAATTGTATTTTAATAAGTAAGAAATTATTATCTATGGTTGATTACGGCTAAACTTTGCGGCTTCGATTTCAAAACAAACTGAATTTTAATTTATTTTATACATAAATCATCGTTTATTTTTTCTTTACATAGTCTCGGTTTTGAAATATATTTTTAAACGGTTTTTAATTCCTCTATTAGTCCGCTTTCAAACAGTCCGGCAGAACCGATTAACCCGACTAAATGTTATCTACATATATTATTTTTTATTATTTATTTGATACTTTTACTCTTTAGAAAACGTGTGACTAAATTTGTAATCCAATAAAGCGAATAAATATTCAATAATTTACTTTCCAATAAACAAAATAGAAGTAAACTCCACTATACGACCTTATTAGAATTAAGTAGGGATAGAGGAAAATTATGATAGTAATTATCAATTATGCGAATTGGATATTTTCCTGATAAATGGAAACTTTCCAAACGAAAGAAATTAAATTATATAGAAACTGTAAATAGGCTTTCAGATAATGACGGCTTAATGAGAATTTTGCGAACAACATTGAAAATTAAATAATTGAATGGAATAGTTGATATTAACAATTAAGTTCACGTTTTTTAGATATTATGCAGGTGTTAAGAAAAACTTAACATATATGACTACTGTATAAACTAAGGAAAATAATTATTATTATAATAATTATTAAGCTTATTTGAAGTTCAAATATTTACAAATTTTTCGAAGAATAATACAATAGAAAAAATAAGTTTTATTTATATTAACCGCGAGATAACATAAGTTCATGAATAATACAAAAAATATTTAATTTGCATATAATAATCTATGTATGCGGTTTTTATCAAATGCTTTCTGTTTGAATATTCAAGTTGTTTTATACAACTTATGTAGTCAATGTACTACAATGAATTAGTACATGTGTGTAATTTTTTTTTCAATATCAGCGGAATTTTTGACGATAAGAATTGCTATTGATGTCAATTAACAAAAGCAATCTGAGGTATTTCATATCTTGGATAAACACGATACGGCAAAGTGTTTAGTAATTACTTAAAAAATAATTTAATAGTAAAGCTATTAAATGAAACTTATAAATCGTAAATAAATGAATAGAATTGCTGAACAGCGATCAATACATTTAACAAGGGCAATAGGTCACAAATTGTAGTCTTCTCATCTCCCAACAATTTTTAGTAAATGTTATTTTAGTAAAATTGGAAATATTAATTTCTTTAAATTTGATTCAATTTAAGAATTTATTGTAATTTATATTTAAATAATCCAAAGTTTTTTTTTCATTTGTCATTATTGTTACAAAAGCAATAACTATTATTATAGATTATTTAACTATTCATTAAATATTTCAATATCATAAATTTTAGTAATTATTAGATCAAATTATATAAAATCACCTATAATTATCATGAAAATATATGAAAATGTGAAAATTATATATTTAATGTTCATTATTATTATAATCAGTCATAAATATCCGATATTAATTTTATATTTAAAAAAAAATATGTTAATGTGTATTTTATAAGTGATTGATATAAAAGATAATATATGTAAATAAATATACATAATTAAAATTATAAAATTATTTTTGTAGCATCTATAAATTACTTAAGTTTTAACAACTTACTTAACTGAAGTTAAGTAATGTGTGTGCTGATAAATATAATTGCAACTTGCATAAATAGAATGGTGATGATTTGAAAATAAGTTTTGATACTGCAATCACATGATTTAATAACAAATAAAAGAAAAACTTTGAAGGTATGGAAATTTCCATCTTACATTTGCTTTTGATATATTTTTTTAAATATACAACTAATTGTAAATTCTTTGTTTTTTTAACTTTAAGAAATGCTTTTTACAATTGTTTCAAGGTTCGTTGCTAAAAACATTGTGGGACTATGAAAGTTGAGCTACCTTATTATTTCAATGCTATATTTTGTATTTCAATGTCAATGAAAATAAATAGACTGTTGCGTTACGCTGATCGATAAATTGTGTTTTTCTTCTCAGTTTAAATGCTTTTCATTAATGTGAGTAGGGAGGAAAAGTGGTCGCTGAAAATGATACTTGAAAAATTAAAAAAGAAGTACTTGCTATTTTCAATTCTGCACTTTAATTTATTATGTTTAATGTCGAGTGGCGTTAGAAGTAGTCGGAGAGGACGATGTAAGGGCATCCGTGTGAAAAGGGCACACAGGCTTGACCTAAATAGGTCCCTTCTTTCCTCGACTACTTGTAATTGCAAAGGAGACGTAACAATTCACAGATGAATTGGATGGTGATGATGATCAGCGAAAGAGGCGGATGGTCGCGGTTGCAGTGCGCACGTGTAGTAATGATTTTTACCTGTGGATTTGGATTTTCCATTTACCAGGATGAGGAACCACAGAACACACACTCTCTCTCATCGACTACATAAACAGAAATGAAAACGAGATGGATGCGAGGCTACGCGACCACGCGGAAACCTACTGAAAGATTCGCGTCGCGCTTCGAACTATGTGTATATATGTGCGTACATATATATATATGTATATTGATCCGACGGAAGCGTCGGGCCTCTACTGTGTGGGAGAGCGGAGCGTTCGCTGCGAACCCAAATTGTAGGTCTTACCTTGAAATAGTCGCTGCATGTGACAATAGATTCGAAGCTTCGACCTAGGTTGTTTTTCAACGAGCGTTTTCTTTGGCCAAAACAGTAGAGGAATTTCGCTAGGCACAGCTCCAAGTATATTTCGCGCGTTGAACAATTATAGGTGCTCGCATGTATCAGGTGTGCATCGTAATTAATAACAACGCAAATAATTGCGTTTGCAATTTACCGTTCTGCATAGGTTTGTTGTTTTACACGTGAATTACAGTTATATAACGAAATCCGATGGATATGCATCTATTCACAAATACCAGTTATTTTCGACGCTGAACTGAGCCAAATTTTATCTCGAAAATAAACAAAAGACCGCATTTCTTTATTGCGGTCTCATTTCGCTTTTACAACTGAATTACTTTATTTACAATCATATAAGTGAACACATTACATAAAGTCATCATGAACTTGTATCGCATAACGTAACACTTTTTATCAAACAACTTCCTTCAATGAGTAACTTAAAACTTTTCATATTTGCTAATCTGATTTAAAATAAAATAAATAACTGAAAGATTTCAAACAATAATTTTAGAATTTTTACCACAAACACCAATTAGTCTACAAGATCCTTGAATCTGAAACTAAAATATTTTAACCTTACGTCAAATTGAATAAGTGTACGTCAACAAAAAAACATTCAATGATCAAATCTTAGATAAGTAATTCAATGGATAGAAGAGAAAATAATTATTTTAGGTTGTACAAATTTCCAGTAAATGAATGTCGACCATACTAACAAACAGTATAATTGAATGAGGTTATTTTCAAACTGTGGAATACGGCTATTTATTCACATGTACGAATTAGTCTAATTATACCCAAGGTCTTTATAAAAGCAAAACTTACTCAATTAAAAATTTTCTTTATTTCTGTAAAAAAAACTTCATTCAAGCTTTTGCAAAAATGTTTTTATAATTGTATAATTATAGAAATATTTATTTAATAAAAAAATAGCTGAGCAATTGTCTATACCAAATAGTTTATTTTTTATAATTGTTGGGAAACTAGTCTAATTATTATTTTTATGATTATTAGAGATGTAAGACTATTATAATATAAATTGAACCAAAAAATACAAAATTCTTTCATATATGAGCGGAAATACTGCGGTCAATAACCCTCTGTATGAACTACAATTCTTCTTTCATATATTAAAAAATAACTAATAGAAATATGTCTATTAACAAATAAAACATTCTGCCTGAAGTAACAAGTATATACATAGTATTTTTAATTAGTTTTGTAAATTGTTAGATTTATTACTAAAATGACCTTGTAAAAAATTGTGTAAACTATATACGAAAAATTAAAACATTGGTGGAGCCTTATTTGTTATTATCACTACTTTTTTCTTCAAATGATCAAAAGGGGCACAGACAACCCAATGGCGGAATACTGTTCGCGCCTCTAAAATTATATTATGTAAATTATAAATAGAACTCAAACATCCGGTTCTTGGAGTTCCACAAAAACATTAAATTTTAAGATTTAAGGGTCCTCTGGTTTGAGAGCCAGGAATCCCTGCAGTTTTGCAAAAAAAAAATCTTCCCCTTGCATTACAGATTCTAGCACATTGTAGTTCCGGTTTGAGAGCCAGGAATCCCTGCAGTTTTGCAAAAAAAAATCTTCCCCTTGCATTACAGATTTTAGCACATTGTAGTTCCGCCACTAAGGTAACTTCAATTATTTCATCATCTTCAAGAAGTTTATTAACTACCAATTTATCTACGAATTAGACGAAAACATCATTATTTTCAAATCGTTTAAAGACAGGTTCAAGTGTATTACTAATTTCGGTTATATCATAGTTTATGATCAGTATTAAATTTGATTAGCTTCACTTTTTTTTCTTTTCGTTTCTTGATAAAACTATTATTTAAATTAAGCAAAAACTGGCAGTAGTCTTTCTAACGATTAGATTTTTTAATATGTATTTATTTATATAATAAAAATAACTAGATTTAAAATATATATCAATAACTTTGTTTTTATGTTATGTTGAAAAATAGAAAACATACATTTTTAGATTAACTATTATTTTTTAATAAAAGTCAATTTAGATATGATTATAGATTCTATATTAATTGCACTTTCGAAATTGGGGTTTTCCAAAAACGTGCAATTATTGATGGAATTATTTTAATAACATGTTTCATCAAAATATTTAACAAACACATACTTTTTTTACCTCTCGATTAGATTATTAGCAATGTGGGGTTTTACGTTATATTAAAATCGTAATAGTAAACACGAACAGTTAAAATAACAGTTAAATCATTTCGTTTTAAGTCAAGTATATTTATCAAATATTTAAGTTCTATTTTAATTTCGAATTACCTAATGCAAACATGAATTCTATTATTATTATAAGCAAAATATTACATAATAAATAGGGTTTGTCAAGGTATAGGTGGAGGAGCCGGGGATGTAATTTAATTGAAGAATTTTTATTTTGATATTTTATGAATGAAATAATTATATCCAATTCTAATATTTTTATTTTGAAGATTGTTTACAGTACTTGTATACATTTAAAGTTATTATAAGTGAAAGAAAACATAAAGGAAATATTTTATTAATAATTATTATTATTGTAGCTACTTTCGCTATATTCTTTTATTTTCTTCGTGAGAGCACATCTAATTCTCAATACTTAATTTTAACTATTTTGGAACAAACAAATATATATTACAAATGGTTTGTTTTCTTGAATTTTACTATTTCCAAAGCACGGAAAAACGTATAAAAATAGAACGAGATATATTTATTCGAAAATGATCCCAAAGTGCCAGTAGCTCCACCATGTTTTAAATTCATAGATTCCTATGCCACCAATTATATTTGGAACAATTACTACCTGCCACTAGAGGTCCCAGCAGGTAATTTCTCGAAAGTCATCCTCCAAAACAGGATGTGACGTTATATGTACCTTTTACCTGCTTGCACAGTATGAGGTATTTCAAGAACCTTTTATAAAAATATTTGTAGAAAAACAAAATTTAATATTTGCAAGATTGTAGCATTAAAACAAAAGTATTTTTAAAAACCTTTTTTAATGAATTTTTTCAATATTTTTATAAATGAATTATTATTTAACTTAAATGTTTTTAAAGAAGTAGTGTTTTTTTTTAGATTAAAACTGCATTGTATTAGATGTTTGATTATTTTACAGATAATATATTCTGATATTTACTCTTTGAATGAATTACTTTCAACAAATTTATTGCAGATATGATTATATTATTAGTAATATAATCATAGTAATTTTTTAAATAATATTTTTTTAACAATATTAGAAGGTATATATTTTGTTGATGATTAATATTAAGGAAGGGTATATTAATTATTTAGATTTCACTAATATTTATGAAGAAATATATTTATTGAAAGAGGAAAAGAACAAATCTGAGGTTCAATAATTTTAATTTTATATCTTAACATTATATCAAATATATTAGACCTATAATAAACTTCCTACTTAAATTTAAATTATCACTATAATGCTTGTAATGTATTTAAAACCATTGTAATGTTAAAAATTCAGTTTAATACTTTTTCAATGCATTACGTATCAGTGCTAAACGTTGCTTATGAGACTCAGTAACCAAACTCTTTCGCTTATATGGTCTTAACTCATCTGTTCCAAGACCAGGAGCCCACATGTTAAAGTTACGATCTGAAAAAAAGAAAATTATAAATAATGCAAATAAATAAATAAAATTGATATCTTACTTATAAATTGTTGAACATCTTTCACTTCAATATTATTCACATGTCTATGTTTTGCTATCATACTAGCACCGTTCAAAACACGATCAACAAAGTCATCAACATAACTTAACAATATCTCTTCAACTTCATCTTCCATATATATATTTGGGTCTATGTCTCTCACTAAATCTGACATCCTTGTCTTGGACAGTACTTGCTAAAAATTCAATTAAATTGAGTTAAATATATTCAATTGTGATGATGCAATTTACTTACTTGCAATGGTTCTGATGGTGTGGCCACATTTGATGCTGTGGAGTTATGCACAACCTTCTGTGAATTTGCGGCTTGAACAGGTACACTTTGCACACCCATTGCTCCAGTAATAGGTAGAGAATCCATCATAACACCAGTTTTGATCTCTCCACTCTGATTAACAACAGTTGGTGGGTTCGATAAGGCAGTTGCTATTGGTAATCCATTATTAGCATTAACATTAGTCATTATTGCATGCGACAAAGGTACAGTGTGATTTATCACTATGTTTTGAGGCTGAATTATGTTGTTTGTTAGGTTAGGTATTGACATCTAAAATTACATTAAATGTGGTTAGAAAACAGTGAAGGATATGAAGGAGTGTTGAACTTACCTTGGTGTTTCTTGTTGTGTACAAATTAAAACTGAACTTTAAGAGTCTAAAATGAAAATATAAATAAACGAAAATTTATGTTGTGTCAAGAACATCGAGGTTAAGTTTTATTCCACTTCTCGCTCATGCGCATTACGCTACACAAAACATATTTGGTATATACAGGGTGACACAAAAAAACTATCGATTTACATTATTTTAAATTAAAGTTTTCTTAATTACCAATCAAAGAGATATTATTTTTTCTATCAAATTCTATCAAAATATTCAATATTTTCTTAATTTATATTAATTCAGCAACTATTTTAAATATAATTAGAAAAACAAAGATCATTTTTTATGGAAAATATACATTAAGAACAAAAAAGTATATACTGTTTTCAGTTTCCTTAAATATTTTATTTCTTCAATATACCATATTTGTATTAGTTCCTCAATAATTAAGTATAATTAGAAACAATTTATTTCAATGGCAACACAAATGGGTGCATTAAAGACTTACAAGTTGCAGAATTACTCCTAATGTCTATCAAAAAAAGTCTTCTTGCAATCAATTTCCTATAATTTTAAAATGGTTGATGATAATCGACCTCTCTATAAAAGAGCGACCCCGTATTTCTAGGAAACAATTATGCAACCACTTTTCCTTATGTGGCATATATAAACCTAAGCAGTAGTTGAGAAGCGTGCGAGAGCGTGACAGGAATTGTTTTGTTGTTGGTGATAAAGCATTTTTATCCAGCAATTATCTGGTGCTGCGGTTATTTTGTTATGAATTAAAGTGATTTTGTTCTGTAAAACTGAAGTAATAAATTAACACGATGACTACGAAAACGACAATACGTGTTGGATCAAGAAAAAGTCAAGTGAGTTTGCTCTACTTTCTAATTATGTAATTGAAATACTTAATTGATAATCTATTTAGCTTGCCCTTATTCAAACCAGACATGTTATTGGACTGCTGGAACAACTTAACAAGGATGTGAAATTTGAAATAGGTATAATGGATGAATATTTATTTTACTTGTTAACAAACTTAATTTATTATAATTTTAGTAACTATGAGCACTTTGGGGGACAAGGTTTTGGATATCCCTTTACCAAAAATTGGGGAGAAATCTTTGTTTACTAAAGAACTGGAAACAGCCCTTTCTAATGGGCTTGTAGATTTTGTGGTTCATTCTTTGAAAGATTTACCAACTACTTTGCCCCAAGGTATGGCAATAGGAGCAGTATTAGAAAGGTAGACAGTCTAGTTTTGTTTAACTTTCTAAAAATCTATATTTTGTTATGTTACATAGAGAAGATCCAAGAGATGCATTGGTGCTAAGAAAGGATATGAAAGATTTGGATTTAAATACATTACCAGATGGTAGTGTAATTGGAACTTCCAGTTTAAGGAGAGCTGCACAGTTAGCTAGAAAATATCCTCAACTGAAAATTGCTGATATCCGCGGAAATTTAAATACTAGACTAAAGAAACTTGATGAATTGGATACTTTCAAAGCTATTATTTTAGCTACAGCTGGTTTGCAAAGAATGGGTTGGGATAGCAGGATAACAAAAGTATATATTATTTTTAATATACATCTGTTCTTGAAATATAATGGTATTATGTATTTTTCAGATTTTAGATACAGATGAGTTATTATATGCTGTGGGTCAAGGTGCTTTAGCTGTTGAGTGTAGAGCCAATGATGATGATACAATTAATTTATTGAAGCCCCTCTATGATGCTCAAACAGCAATTAGAGTGAACACAGAGAGGACGTTCTTGAAAACTCTCGGCGGCGGATGTAGTGCCCCCGTTGCTATAAGTACAGATATTATCAACGATCATGGTACCATACACAATCTTGTAGTAAAAGGAGGCGTTTGGTCTTTGGATGGAAAAGTAGAAATGATTGAAAACGATGAAATAAAACTGGATTTAGCAAAGACTAAACAATGTAGCAGTTGTCCTTATAATAATACACAAAAGGCTGTTTGCACTAAAGATTATTGTCCGAAAACTGACATTGAATGTTTAAATGGTTGCGCATTTAAAAACGATGATTGCGAATATGATAAGCCAAGGAAAATGATGAAACTTGACGAAGGAGCGAATAAAGAAGACATTCCTATAGAGTTATTGAAAAATGATCCACACGAACACTGCCCAATTCCTCTACCAGTTGGTGCTGATTTTATGGGGAAATGTCCATTCCTAGAATCGACAACATCCATTGGGAAGCATGTCAAAGTAGATGTTTCTAAACCGGAAGGCCTAGACATTTCCAAATGTCCGTTTTTCCATGACAAGGAAATAACGAAAAACGATGTGACAAACAGCGAAAATGAACAAACAAATGATACCAATTTATATTGTGGATTGGTACCCCACGATGACTTACCTGAAGACGTTATGAAAAACGCCGAAAAGTTGGGCATACGATTGGCTCAAAAACTGATAAGCGCAGGTGCTTTAGATGTAATGGCCAAATCGCAAGCAATTATCAGAAACTCTTGATTTTGTCTTTACAGTCATAAAATAAAAATTTTAATAATTCTTAGGGGTGCATGGAAGTGAATGTTATAGTTTTGGTGTTATAAAAATTTATTATTTGTTATTTTCATGACAATTTTCTCTATTTTATATATATATTTATAAATAATAATAATAATAATATTTCATGTTCTCATGCCAGGTGATTTTCTAAACATTGTGAAATGCTCCAGATACTGATGAATTGTATCAATTGGTGTATAATTTTCTTGCATCCTTGATGCCAAATAAGGTGGTGGATTACTTTGCACAGATGATCCCAAAACACCTTGCATGAATTCTCTGATCAACTCCCAACACATTCCAGGTACAACACAAGGTCTATATTCAACCTCAACTAAAATACCTTTAAAGTTCTGACTCACTGTAACAGTTCCTAATTTCACACAAAAATCACCAATTTCAAAACGAGGTCCTTTTGACTCGGCTTTTGTTTGCTTTTTTGCTTGATAAAAGTAATTCATTTTAAGCATTAATAAGTCGAAGAGGCCATCTGCAGCCAATGGAATTGTTTTTGTACCAGTATCCAGAATAGAGAAACAACTTGCTGGTTGTTCAGAGTTGTGCAATACATGCACAGTCCTTGGAGGCCCTAAATGTGCCACTGATGAGTATGTTTCACAGTCTACTAAGAAATGTCCTTGTTGAACTGCTCCCAGTGCAGATATTCTTTTTGTTAGTAATTCGATTGTCGCAGGTCCTGTTCTGTTTTCAATAGGGAACTGTTGTAAAATCGTAACACCCATTTCGTACTTTGTTTATTTAAAAACACAACAAAATAACTTTACTTAACCTAAATTGTAAATAATATACTGTTAGCCGGAAAGCAAAACAGATGTCTGAAACGAATTTACTAAAATTAAGTTTCCACAATTTTCACTGATGGCGCTTACTAATATGGCGCGAGTTTTGAAATAAAATAGTTGAAATATATTTTTTATAGCTTTAAACGTGTATTTTACCAATTTATTTTATCAGATTTAAGCATTACATTGCAATTAATAATAAATTTATTATGTTTGAACGCACAAATAAAAAATATTTTATAGTCCCATAGATGGTTCTGTTAACGTTTGATTATTTTTAAATCATTTATGGATAATATATGTACATGTAGTAAGTAATTATAGATAAAAATGAATATGTTTAAATTGTGCAATTAAAAGTAAACATCTATAATGTTTTAAGAAAGTTCATTAGTAAATAAAATATCAGTAGTGTTGCGACATTCCCGCCATTCGTAGATATCTGTCATTTATAGTCTGTCAAAACAGGGAGTGATTTTTAACGACGCTGGTTGCTTGCATTTAATCATTTAAATTTTAAATTCTGTAAGACGCAAATGAATAAGTAAGTAAATATTATTTTTATTAGTCAATATTTTGGAATATTTTTGTTATTTTAAATAGAATGGAGCCAATGAACTTAGGAAGTCCTCCATCAAGTCCAGCTTCACCTAACCCCAATTATTTGCCTGCCTTTTTGATGGGAGATTCTCAACCTGCATCGCCTAGTCCCGCAATTTCGCCAGGTCGCAATAAAACTCCACTATTGAAACATCAAGCAGGATACAGCAATACTCCAACCAATCTTCGTCAGAAATTGTTTAATCAATCTATAAATGATTTTGGTGCGCAAACTGGAATGACACCTTACAGCAGTCCAGCCGTAGAGAAGGGTGGCCCTCCAAAGCAAGGTTTATTTGATTCAATGGAGTCTAAACCGAAGAGTCCAATTTTAAATAGTACAATGCAGAATTTTCATGAACCTCCTATGTTCTCTCCAAATGATAGTATATCAAGAATAGGGAATGATAGTATCAATTGTTCCAATAACTTTAATGACAGCAGATTGATGTTCCAGAATAATCCAACTTTTAAATCTGATCGAGTGGATACATTATGGGTAACAATTTTTGGATTTACTCCAAGCACATCTAGCATTGTACTTGCACAGCTGGCAAACTGTGGGAACATTGTTGAAAAGAAATATCCCACACAGGGAAATTGGGTCCACATTAAATTCAGCTCTCCACATGAAGTTGTTAAAGCTTTATTACTCAATGGAAAGTTGATATCAAATTACATAATGGTTGGCGTTATGCCTTATTACAATAAATTAGAGAATAACAAGGAAAACCACGACAATACTACAATGTACAGCTCCCCAATTCGCGCTAGGTCTCTAAGGACATCGTTTGTACCACCTCAGAACTCGAGCACAGTTCTTAGTCCACAAAATGTTCCCCAAAAATCGACTGGAATTGTTACAAAAGCAATGGAATATGTTTTTGGATGGTAATTTTGCGAATGATTTGTGTTTCTTTAAATATTTATATATATTTTTTTTAACTATTACAATACTATAATAATAAATTGGTATATTTTATGAAACATTTTTTTTTTGAAATAATTAAAACCATTATCTAAATCAATCTTTTTTGTAAATCATGTTTAAAAGAATGTCATTGTGTTATCTTTTAATGTACTATAAAATAAATATAACAATTGTACCTAATCACTAAATATTCCATTAGCCTAATCTATTATTATAAAATGAATTTTGTTTACAACTGTGATATATTTATATATATACAGAAAAGGTTTCGAGAATAAGAATTAATTTAAAAATCATACATGGAGATATAAACAGAACAGTCTAATTGCTGTTATTCAGGACCTTCTATTTTACCTAAAGAGAGATCAGTCATTTTTGGGTATTTTGGGTTCTTTTTATCTAATTTATCTTGAGCCCAAAGGATAAGCTTTAAGAGTGTTGACAGCTTTGGCAAAGTGCATTCTTGATGTTCCATTTTAAGTATGGCTGCATTCACCTCGCTTGCAATCTGTAAATTATTATGAGAATTTAAATTTTTTAGATGGAATAGATAATTCTGCATACTTTTTGTTTGTGAGTTGGTTGAAGAAGGTCTCCAAATGGCGAAGTTAAAGGATCTTCAAATGCCAATAAAGCAACAGTCCTTTCTAGCTCAGATAATACTGAAGGATCTTCTTCTCCTGCTTCACTCAGATGAGACTGTGCAAATGCTAAAGCTTCCTCAACTCTGTTGTTTCTTATTAATTCAATTAAATGCAATTGCTTAAAATAAAATAATATGAAATATAAATTTATGTATTTGGAAGTAGATTATTCTTACTTGCAAATGAAAATACAGATATCTGTCGTTATCTAATAGCTCAGGGTGTAGTTGATTGATGAATGCTGTAGCCTCCTGGACTCTTCCATTAATAATTGCATCCCGGATGCGAATCCTGTCATCCAAGGAGTTTAATTCAACTGTTGGCCCAACCCCAGATTCTTGTTGGAACTTTTCAGCTGCCTCCTTGAAACCCTCTGCAGCAAAAACATTTAAAGTTTTCTTTAACTAATATTATAATTGGTATTTACCTGTCACCAAGTAATTCATAATCAACTTGTTCATACTAGTTCGCCCAATATCCTTGGAATCCAAAAGACGAACCCAATCATCCTTGGAAGGTATGTCAGGTTTAAAATTCATTCTTTATGTGTTTTGTATACTACAACAATCTATTTACAGCTGATGACATTCGACATTCAGCTGGAGCAATGTCATATTCCTGTCAACTGTCAAAGCGTTTGTTTGGAGTTTCTACAGGAAATTGAAAAGGAAAAGGCGGGATAAATATCTTATTTTAAATTTGAATTTTATTCAAACAATAGAAAATTATCCAAAAACATTATAACTTATAAAATTCTACGAAATAGTCAAATTTTACTTAATCTAAAAGCAATTTCGTTTGATCAAAAGATGGCAGTACAGTACGATTTATGTGAAATATTTAATTTATCTATTATGAAATATTCTTATCACTCAAAAACATGCAGATATTATTACAATGTATACTAATAATAGACGGTATCTGCACCTTATATAAATTACACAATTAATAAATGTTAATATCTGACATTATAAATATTACAATCATTCTGCCGAAATAAAATTTTATGTCAATGACAAAAAAATGAGTTTAAGTTTTATGTATCAATTTGTGTCAATAATGTGATTAATTCCTAGAAATATGTGTTAAATAGTAATAATATTTTATAGGTTTATGTTGAATCGTTGTTTATTTTCGTATCATAACGAACTAAATTCTGTTTTGCTAGAATTTAGAGTAATTAAAGTGATTTAATGAAAATGCAAAAGGAGCCATTTAGATTAAAATTCCTATTAAATGTTATATTTATTATATGACACATTCTATTCTCAATATTGAATATGTATTTAATTAAACTATTTTATATTGCAGATTTCT
Organism: Nicrophorus investigator; assembly: GCA_963457615.1. Lineage (NCBI taxonomy): Eukaryota > Metazoa > Arthropoda > Insecta > Coleoptera > Silphidae > Nicrophorus > Nicrophorus investigator. The sequence goes on from OY735140.1 coordinate 27,823,264, forward strand.
TACTATTAGTTATTAAAAGTTAGTAATTACAATTATTTGTATTATTTTTTTATATAAATTGTGTTATAATTACAAAAGAAATTGCTACAATTATTAATAAATATTTTAAAATATCATCATTTTTGATGTACTATGTAAATAAACGTTAACTGTTGATCCATTGTATGTTTTATTATCAATGATACGTATTATGTAGAAAAGACCGCCGTTTATATATATTTTTTATATATAACATGTTGTAACATAATACATAATTTTACCACATACTTAAATAAACTTGAATATTGATTTACAGTAGGATTAAGTCAATTGAATTATGCCAGTGTGTAGTGTAAATATTGATAATATATTTTACTCTGATTTTACATAGAATAAGAAATATGAATAGAACTACATCATACACTGTTTAAAAATAATGTAACAAACTTGTAAGGAAACAAATTTGATTTATTTTGAACATTCATAGTTATGATTAAAATTTCCAATCATAGATTTAGAAGCAGTTTAACTCAATTTAAACAATTATATTCATAATTTTTAATAAATGATGTTAATGTAAATTTATTGATAAACTTAAACTGATTAATTTAGCAACATTATTGTTTGCAATAATAATATTATATATAAAATTACAATGGATTTTTAACCGTCAATTTTAAATATATTTAATATTTCCAGTCAAGAATTTAGTAAATATTATATTTTTGATAGATATAATTTTATTTGAGATTTCATATATCTATTTCAGGGATAAATCAGAAAACTTCATTATGAGTAAATGATAATTATATCGGAAATTAAGGCTGTTATTGAGAATTCTTGGTTTCATGCTCTTGTAATAATGCAATCGTCTGTCCTTCAGTTTGTTCCGGCCGTTGGCATAAACGGTATGGTCTAGTGATTATCAGGTTTCCTAGGGGCTGACTTAATGTATGATAATGCAGGAATAGAAATGTATTCGCGATTTGCGAATTAATTGACTGCATAAATATATGGAGTTGCCGCAGGTGGAGAGCACTTGCTATGCGGGTGGAAGTTAACAACCGCAGATAACAAATAGTTTTACGAAGATGATCTGATGGACATCAGTTCATGTAAAAGCTCAGGAGGTACAGAAGCGTCGGTGCAAAAGAACGCGTTGGTTGTGTGCGAGTGTATGCATTGCGCCGGACCAAAACAATATTTGATTTGATTTTGTAGTCTTGGCCTGCAGTCCGTCGGTTTCGTCGCGCTGTGCGCATTAGTTGGCATCATGGCGTTCGCCGGTGGTATCAGTAGGATTCGTCTCTTGAATAAAATCGAAGTTTGTCTGGGATTCCAACAAATACAATTTATTAACAGTGTTACAGTGATCCATGTAAGTGATCGTTTTTCATTCAGAGCCAGGAATGGCAAGCTGCATCTTCGCCTAGGCAGTCCAATCTCAAATCAACCAACCAACCTTCCGTATTTATTATTTTGAATCATCCTGCTGGAGTCTGCATAGGTTACACCCCTTCGCGGTTTCCTGCAGTGCCGGTCCCGGCAAACCCAAACCCGTCCTACCTCTCTGTACCTGCACCACGTTCAACTTTAAGTGAGGTTAACTCACCTTTATTACTGAGACTATGCATATACCAGATCTGCATACTTGATCAATGAAATAAACAATAATATTTGCTATCAAGTTCATTAAACTCATTTAAATAAACTCAACAAGTTTAATATAGGTATCACATTTCATTATTTTTTCTAAGTAATGGTAGAAAAATTCCAATAGGAATCTTCATTCTTATTAGTATATTCAATTATTACCTAGTTGAATTTACTTAATAAGATGTTTCTATTGTGGCTATTTAAAAAACCTACAATTTTAGAATATTTCTACGAAGAATCTAGTTCTTGGCACAGGTTGTTAGTCTATTAATAGTAGTTGACTATTAAACCTACTACATCTAATTAATTAACTTAAGTTTTCTTGAGATCAAAAACAGTTCAAAGATTTAATATATATACAATTTATTTTTTTAAAATTTATTAATCAAAACCAAACAAAATATTTACATTCTACATCCTTTTATAGATATACATAATACAACTTTGCATATAATTATTCAGTCTTCTACATATACAAATTTAACTATATAGTTTATAAAATAATGACAATTTAATTATTTTTTAAATAAATCTTTTATAGTTAAGACTCACATTGTAATGAAATAAAATATACTTATTATTTAAATTTATTTAATATTAATTATAATGTTAGTGGAAATAAATAATTTAATATTTTACTTAATTCTTAAATCTATCTTTCAAGGGACTTTAAATGAGAGCCATGAGAATATTTTCTAAATATAGTCAATGTAAATACATTATTTGCAGCCCTGATTTCAGTCACATAATCAGAGTTAATTCGGCTGCTTTTCAATTCTCAAAAGTAATCGTCCTCATTGCTTAATCATTTCGCTTTCATGCAGTCTTGTATTGACCCAATAACCCACAAAGTCCGTCACGTCCAAAAATAATAACAAAATTATCGCGTGGGTCCACAGTTTTTTTCTTCCTTGTTTTTTTTTTTTAAAATGTCATTATTAATATTTTTTAATAAATATACTTTAATTTGTATCCATTCAAATGGTAGAAGAATTTTGCGAAATGTTCTTGAAATGTTGTGATTTTGCCCAAATATAATCTATTTTTTTTAAATAAATAAAAATAATGAACATTCATTAAATTGGAGTTAAAATATGAAAATAAATGTAAAGTTTATGTTACTATTAATTTGAAGCTAGAGTTTTCAATTTGCTAACCCTCATAAAATTTGTTTTAAAATTTAAATTATAAATAAGTGTTAAAAACATACAAATTGGTTATTCATTGCTTTTCGAGCAGTAGCCGCATTATGCAGACGTTCATTTCCTTTTCGTCTGATCGATGCTGCAGTACTTTCTCTAACCTCCTGTATAGTTATGTCTACGAAATTCAGTTGGATTCTCATGAATACGTATTACATAAACTGTTTTTTTGTATTATGATTTAGTAACGACTTTACGAACGAGTGCCAGTTCTAAAATGTGCTGAGCTAACCTACTAAACATAAAAATATACATTATTTGTCATTCAATACCACTAAATATATTTTGTACCTTATTTTCAGACTTACGTGAATTAATTAAACTATATTATTTATAAAATTAATATTAAAGTGCTATTGCATAAATGAAAGTAGAAATATGCTTTCTATCATTACTTACAATCGATTCATTGAGAATGTACTAGACTTACAATGCGCGGCATCATTTTGCTAGATCCACTCAATTTTTACGTAACTGATAAATGGTAATTTGTAGAATCGTGTGCGTGACGTCTGTGTAACTATGACTCATTGATTATTAAGAATCGCAAAATTACAACTAATATTATCTCATCATTATTTACTGATTACGATTTTTTATTTTAAATTAATTATTAATACAACGAATTGTTTGTATTTTTTAATATTACAAAATATAATTTTATCATGTTTTATCATTAAAAATTCCAGTAATTTTTATTTGTACAATTTAATTTATCAGTAAATTCATTCGTTATATTTTATTAAAATCTTGTATGAATATAGTAGTAACCAAAATATATTTTTCAATTTGTAAAATATTCTTTAAATAATGAGGTTTCTTAAAATCTGCTATATTAATTCTACTAGTAAACTGTAATTTCAGAATTTGTAAAGTTTTATTCGTAATTACAAAAAAATATAGAAAATCCTGTGTATCATTTTTCTTAATCATTGAAAGTTTAATAACTCTTTTATATTGACTCATTGGTTCAAGGCCAAGAACTGGAATGCAGAATGCGCCTAAAATATATTCCAAGGTTCTGCTACATCTTGAACTCAAAGAAATTTGCTGAAGAACAAAATGCTTGTAGGTTAAATTAAAAAGAATTTCGCTATTATCAGTCACCTCATAATCATTTAGATTGTTGCGTTGTAGCTTCCGGTAAGATACTATGAATATTACACACTTTCTAGGAAGTTGCGGTATATTTATTTTATATTTTTCGCGTATATCGATTACTCACGAACGCTCGAGTCTCATTTGAATAAATGATGACAAAAAGGAAGAAACAACAAGCAAGGGAACGGCCTAATAATGGTAATACTTCGGGTGGGAATTCGCATTTCGGGATTGCCAAGCGGCGGTTTCAGAAACGTGAATGGTGTGTAACTGTCTGTCTGGCCGACGGGCTTTGTATTCATTCGAAATGTCTTCAGAAGACGGTCCTGCATATTGAAATGGTGACAACAATATACGTGAACTTTAAAACAATGCAATTAACACAATGGGTCACGCTAATTAAATATTAAACAACGATTTTCATGGTTCTCATAATTTTGTTATTGCATTACTTTTGTCCACATTTTTTTGTTGTTGCTGTTCATGTACGTTAAATTTTGGAAACAAATCAATCAAATAATTTAGTGTATTAATACTTATAAACTTCTTTTATTTCCTATTATTTTCAATTTTTAATTATTTAATTTTGTTATATAATATTTAATTATATCATATTTTAATTTATGTTCATATCCTGTGGTTACAGATAAAATAATATTTAATAACCTTGAATGTAATATTTAAATTATTCTACCATTTATGTTAATAAAATGTCAATTAGTATGTGCCATATTTATATTGAAATGTTTAAGATCATCTCATACTTATTCTCGACTCATATAGATAAAAATATATTAGTATAAACTTATTTTTGAAAAACTATTCCATAATGAAAATATTAACACTCATAAATCATTATTTTTTGTTGAAATTGATTTGTTTATGTCTTTCAATCGAAATTATTTTCGATTTTTTGAAAATTTAATGTAATTGTTGGCTGTTAAAAATAATATAAATATTGATAATATTCATGTCTACATGAAACAATTTAATACCGACAAAACTGATATTGATTTTTCGATGCAAGAAGAGTTAAATTAATTTAAGGAGAATTTAAATTTTCGAATAAGTGGATTTGCGGATTTTATATTACAAAGATATTCGTAAAAAATACGTCAAATTAATAATTATCACCAACTAGTTTTTACTAGATTGAGTTAGGATTTAGTGACGTTAATAATTTAGTATGAAAAATAAGATAGTGATTAAATATATCAGAATGCGGCGATTTAAGATTATTGTTAAATATTTTTATAACTTATATTAAAAGTATTGTTAAATAACATAAAATACATCCATCACATTGTGATGATTAATATTTAAGTTTCATTAAAATTAATAATAATTATTATTATAACAATAAATTAGAAAATTTACAAGAACTTAATACAATAATAAAAGTAAAATAAAATTCAATTGTTCCAAAGGACTATTGACCATAGGCCTTTCTGGCCCATTAAAATTATTAATTGTAATATATTATTAAAAAATATTATGTAATGTTACTGGATCTACATTAAAATATTCAAAATTTAGAGATCAATTGAAAACTATTTTTCTTTCAAGGCGTATAGAAACTTCCATTTCAGAAATAAAAGTTATTCTGGAAAGAATGGAGATACTTTTCATCGTAAAGAAAATAAAAAGTTATTTCATTCAGTTATGAAATAAAAACTTTTTTTAAACTAAATTATTTTTATTTTTTTCTTTAATTAATATTTCTTAAAGAATTATAAATGTTTTTAATGGTATAGTTTTACCAAACAGTTTTAACTCCTAATTTCCTCTTTATCATCTACTGTTCAAACAATTTACCAATTTCGTGTTATTTAAAGATGGTTGAGATTAGATATAGAAGTGTCATGTATATGAAAAAGTAGTGTAAAATATCTGTAATATTTACTTTATATGTTTACATTTCTTTAATAATATTTTTTAAAAAAATATTATTTTGTCGCTTGTGTTGTATAGCGTTTATCTAATAAAACACGTGGAGTATTAAAGTGAATATAAATATAAAAAAAAAGATGTTTAGTTATTAAAAAGTAAACAGAATCCGACTTTATTATCTTCTGGTTACGGAGAAAAAAATAATATAAACTAGCGATAAAAGTGATCACAGAATGTTGAGTATACTGACCTCTGCATTGAGATAATACGATTATTTTTATTTGCATGTTCGCAATTATCCACTTAACAGACATATCTTATTAAAATACTCATTTAAGTCTGCACATTTGAAGTACGGCGCAAGGCGTGATCGGAATTATAAATTGGAAGAAATTAATCCGCGTTTCGTTTGCTGCTCCACGGTTTCTTCATTAGAGGATTTCCTTTTTAGATTCAATTAATTTTGAGAGCTTTAAAATATACGCTTTTCACTTCTATAAAACAATAGTCCACTGGATGTTTTGTCATTGATGTTTTGTATTAAAACAAATTATTAAATAAGAGGAAGTCCTAATCGACACTAAAATCTCGTATCCTTGAGCATATTATCAATTGGTGTAAATTTGTATAGTGTTAGCTGAGATGTTAATTCTTAAAAAAATATATTAAAATGTTATGTAAAACCTACTTTTTACGGAATTTAACAATATATAAATCTTTTTTAATATATACGACACAGCCGTGTGCGGCCCTTTTAATTATTTTCACTAGTAAAAATAGAGATCTTAATGATAAGTACCCTATTTTTAACTCATTTAATTAGAACTCGTGTTGAAAAATTATTTTCATTAGTAAAAATAGAGATCTTAATTATAAATACTCTATTTTTAACAGATTTGTTAAAAAATTCTCTATATTAACTTTTTTTTTTCTAATTTCTTGGATGTTATTTTCTATAAGCTATACTAGCTTCAAGCCAATTTGAATTTTATTTTAGTATTTCTTACTTTTTCCAAGAACTTTCAATATGTTAATTTGCATTTATATGATTTTTGAGCTCAGCGTGTCAAAATTCGAAAAAAAAAAACGCACCCTTTTGCGTAGAAGGAAATTATTTTCATATGTGATGTGCAGAGGGGTGATATTGGATTTTTTTTGTTACCCAATAAAAAGTTATAGTTATCGAAAATGTTATAGACATCGAAAATGTCACATCTAACATCTGTGTTATAGTTTGCCCATTACTTCAATTGCAAAATTGCGCATTTTATTATGTAAAACCTTAGAGGCAATGTTTATCGAGGTACGATTGTACGTATAGGTTTGTTCTATACTTCACAATAAGAAATAGTATTATAACACTGTTAATTTTGCAAAATGGTATTTACCTGGTATTTACTTTTCATAATTTAGTTCAATTAAATATCTTAATGTTTGGCGCAGATAAACTTTAAATGAAGCTATTACTCACTGTTTATACGGATGTGGTTAATCGCCAATTAAATTTGCAGATTTCGTTATATCAAAGCTTAGTTATTAGAAGCAACGTCTACCGAGGTATGACTGTACTTAATTTGTGATAGGTTTGTTCACTTTAAGAAATAGTATTATTACACTGTAGTCCTTACAAAATGTTTTAAAAAGTATTTATTTAGTAGTATTATATAATCTAGTTTAGATACATTGTTTAATGTTCAATGCAGGTAGCTTTAAATGAAGCTATCATTCACTAATCCTATGGATGTGGTTCTTCACTGAAGTTCTTATAAAATGTATTAACTAGTATTTTCTTTATATAATCTAGTTTAAATAAATTGCTCAATGATCAATGCAGGTAATAATCTTTAAATAATCAATCATTCATTGATCCAATGGATGTGGTTGATCATTAATAGAAATTGCGGATTTTGTTATATCAAAACTTAGTTATTGGATGTAACGTGTACCGAGGTATGACTACTTATTTTTTATAGGTTTGTTCTATAGTCCTTACAAAATGTTTTAACTAGTATTTTCTTTATATAATTTAGCTTAAACAAATTGTTTAATGTTGAATGCAGATAATAAGCTTTAAATGAAGCTAATTCATTGATCCAATGGATGTGGTTGATCATTAATAGAAATTGCGGATTTTGTTATATCAAAACTTAGTTATAAGAGGTAACGTGTACCGAGGTATGACTACTTATTTTTTATTGGTTTGTTCTATACTTCACATTTAGAAATTGTATTACTACACAGTTATTCTTGCAAAATGTTTTAACTGGTATTTCCTTTTTATCATTTAGTTCAATTAAATAGTTTAATGTTCGGCGCAGATAAACTTTAAATGAATCACTTTTTATACGGATGTGGTTGGTCCAAATTGAAATTGCAGATTTCGTTATATCAAAGCTTAGTTATCATATAGTTTTATTCTATACTTTACATTAAAAAATAGTAATTGATTTTTTTCATGTTTTGTAATAATATGAAGTAGTATCGACGTAAAAAATTGTGTAACAGATTTTTTGATAAAAATAATTGTAAATAAGGTAGCGATCAAAGTTTTTCTGCCTTTGCTTAATATTATTACAGAGTAAATTGTAATTAAAATTTGTGGACACAAATAATATTATTATAAAAATATTTAAGATATTAATATTTATACTGAAAGACGTAAAGTGTTATTAACATAATTAGAAAATAATATAAAACCGAAAATACTAAATTACTCTCATATGTTTATTAAAAGCTTAAGTAGTATATAAAACATTGAATTAAGTTCATACAAATTTATAATTAAGTGGATAAAACCTTGATTGATGATGATGGTGAAATAGGCATTTTACTTTATGAGATTTTGCAAGATTCCACAAATCGTTAGAATTAAAAATAACATATATTAATTGCAAAACATTTAAACTCAATTATGTAATTGATAAATATTCTTGGCTAAAGGATAAACATATTATTTTTCTAAATACTCTCTAAAAAAGATACGAGCCTCTCAAAGTTATAAAGGACATATGGATGTAATCAACTTGAGGGACAGCACAATAGGGCTTTTAGGGTCAAATGTTAGGAGCGTCAAAAAGGCTAACATTGTTACTCGAAAAAATACACATATTGGAAAATATAGATTCTATTTTTTAGTTTATTTCTTTCTTTAACGAGAGAAAGCTCGTTCACAAAATCAATAATTACCGTTATAATTATTGATTTTGTGAATTATTCAATCTGAAGACTTTGCTAATTAATTGCTTCTGGGCTTTTGATTTTGAGTTTGCTTTACCGTCTATACTGGAGTCCTTTATATATGAAATTAACTCGTTTAATTAAAAGCCTCAAAGTCAGATGAAACAATTAATATCTGAAACAATGCTTTATTCTTCTCTTGAGTAAAATTTTCATATCCATAATATTTTAATAACTGTTTTACGATAAATGTTGTATTTTTTACGAAATTGAATAAAATCTAAAATATAATAAAGTGATGTCTAATAGTTAAAACAATAATAGATATGTTGTCTTCTAATGATATGTATTTGTACTATAAATATATTCACCTAATAATAGGACATAGCTTATGAATAAATAAATAGATAGGCATTAACATAACGTGATCATTGATTATACAATTCATAATATTTTATATCTATTATAGTTATTATCATAACAGTTACATAAAACATAAAAATATTAATTCTACGAAATTTTGGTTTAAAATAACCTAAAAAAGATAGTCAAATACTTTTTTATCTTTGTATTATAGCTGTTGTAGTTTAAAATGGAAATAACTTTTGAATGCCTTCTATTGTAGTTGTAAGAATTTTAGGTATGAACAAGTTGTAAGATATAAATCTTAATAAATAGTCAACATAAATGTTTTTTAAAGCAAATAAAACATACATTCAATTACAGTAAAAAAAAGTTTCTCAAATACTTATTTTATATTTGTTCTATAGCTGTAGTAGTCTGAAATATAAATAACTAGTTGTAAGAATTTTAGGTATGAACAAGTTCTAAGATATAAATCTTAATAAATATTAAAAATTTAAGTTTTTTTAATTTTCTACAACAAATTAAATAAAAATTGAATTACTGTACATTCATTCATTCTACAAAAAAATTAATAAAAATGAATGTAAATTATTTTATTTATTTATATATCAGGAAAAATTAATGTTGGAAAATTTCTGAAGTGAAATAAATAATTGTACATAAAATATCAAATTTTAAGTAATACTTTTTACGATGAATTTGGTAAGTAAAAGTCTCTATTGTAATTTGTATTCAGACCTTTGCTGTAAAATAAAACTTGGCAATTTTTCAGAACTTTATAAAGACTTCAAATGGAAGCAGCGGTAATCAATACCAACTCACGAACAAAAGATTATATATTTTGCCCAGTTATTATCACATTGTTTATATAATCAATACATTCTTTCAATCATTAATTAATATTATAATATAAATATATTATAAAACAGTTTTATATTTTTTATTCTTATAACAATTTCCTCAATTATTCCAGGAAAAACAAAATATACAATGATAACCTTTATGTTAATCTATTTTTTTAATGCTTTCTCTTTCTTGTCTGATCATTTATTATCAGAAAGCAAACAATTTAAATGATTTATTAAATGTTTAGCAACTTTGAACATTTTTTTTATTGCATTATAATGACTATTCATAATTTTATGTGTTCTTCGTTATTTATTTCATTTTTTAAATTTTGATGTGTAGTAATTAGTAATTATTATAATTAATTAATTAATTATAATATTATAATTAATATGGAAAATTTATTTTATTTTTTTAATTGTTGATTGAAAGGAATATTAAAGTTAATGTTTGTTAACTTTCACTTTATTGTTGACATTTTTATTATTTCAATTTTATGTTTTATTACTAATTAATTCTACTAATTAAATTTATATTTTCAAGTATGTTAATTATTTTTCATAGTATTTTATACAATGCGATTTAATTCTATAATTTTATGAATTTGTTTAATGATGCAACCAAATTGAATTCTTGTAGTTATCTTTTGGTGACCTATTCCAAAAGTCTTTTTACTACATAGAAAACTGAATTGAATTAAATCACCCTCTTTGGAAAAGCACTTCAGCAATTTCTTTCATTGTGTAATGTGTGGGGAGTAAATCTCCGTTGGGAGAATCTGCGCAAGTTCCGGAACAATTGCAAATGTCTAATTGGAATGTTCTTTTGTTATTTGCAGTGCGTGCCGGAGCGTTATATAAGACATTGTAGGAAATTTACGAGCGGCGTCACCCCGTCGCCGGATAGGAAGAGCTTGACGCACATTTGCAGGAAGGAAAACATTGCGCACAAGAGCAGCTCCAGTAGCAGCTCTTCGGATAGCGAATACGACGAGAATGGTGAGTGTGCAAACAAAAAGCGTTTAGCATATTTAATTCTTCATCCAGTGAAAATGCCTTGCGAAATGTCTTTCAGCGCAAACGCATAAAACAAGGAAACGCATCGTAAAGATGAAAACAGCAGTTCATGTTTATGGTCGCATTAAAAAGGCGATTCGCAGTAATGAAATTGTGTTGGTTTGCTGTTTTGGAAAAATTAATTTCTAAATTATAGCTGATTACTTTTCTCTGGTCTTTAAATGTTGCTTATTTCTGAAAACAAGTTTCATAACTTACAGTTATCGATCCAACTTACTGTTTGGGGGACCTGTTAAATAGATCATGACGGGGGATGTTTCTGGGTGCAGCAGAATATATATTTAAATATTTTTCATGAATAAAAAAGTGAAGAGAGGGTGTATATTCTTGGATAATATTATTTGGGGCCCCTCTTATTTTCAGGGCACTGCAGGTCATATTTATATATTACTAAATAAAAATAAATATTTATTCTTATTACTACACTTATTCCAAAAATAAATAAATCATAGAAGAAAACATAAATTTACAATAAATGTATGAAAAATTCAAAAATTCAAATAAATAATAAATTAGTTTGAAGTAATATGTTTTAACAATAAAATGTTACATTATGAATAAAAACCAATGCTATATATTTTTATAGTAATTGGATTGTTAAATGTTTCAATGTTATGATATAACAATTTGATAAATTGATTTTATTATCAATAATATTTTTTTGTTATTTTATTTCAATAGTAACATTCAACTTCAAGGATAAGAATTTTAACTAAATTAGTCCTTAGTCCAAAATTTTCGAAAATAATTATTTTACATTATTTATTTTTATCATATAAGTTGGTGTCAATTATTTTACGAAGTATTTATCTTACTTTTTTTCAGTCAAAAAATGAATAAAAAGTTGGAAGAACGCTTTTATTAAATTGAATTTAAAATTGATTTATTTTATTTAATTATAAATTTAATTACTGTACAAAAAGGATAAGAATGTTTATTTTTCACAAACTAAATAAGTCCTTAGTCCAAAATTTTCGAAAATAATTATTTTATAATTTTAAATTATTTATTTTTTACTATATAAGTTGGTTTCTATTTTACGAAGTATTTCTCTTATTTTTTTCAGTAAAAAATGAGTAAAAAGTTGGAAGAACGCTTCTATTAAATTGAATTAAAAATTGATTTAATTTAATTTTATTATCAAATTATTATCTAATTCATATTATCGCCTAATAGTAATCAATCTTAATGAATAATTTATCTATATTTATCTAGATTTGTTGAGATGTAATTTCCAGAATAACTTCATTAAACATTAATTAAACTTATCTCGAAATATTTAATCTCATGATCGGAATTAGTAGAGAATAAAGCATGTGAAAATCTCTCAAATTCAGATCTAATAATTATATTTTTGATATTTCTTTAGAGATCAGATTTGTTAAAATAACTGTTTCATTTTATAATTCAAAATGAAATAAGTAATTTTCAGTCAAATTTATTGTATATTAATCACTACCTTATTTATTTTCATATTTAGTTAATTTAGTATTAAATAACTTATTAACTAACAAAATTATTAACATTTTTAAAGAAAAATTACAAAATTTTATATGCTTTCATTTAGTAGTTAATTGGTTCCGCTAATATCCTGGATTGTCTGAAAGCGGACTAAACGAGTAAAATTACATAAAAGTTCAAATTACATAATAATAAAGAGACTTTACTGTACAGGAGAAAAAAAAATCATTTATGTATAAAAAAAAATAGTGAGTGAAGCCTCATTATACGAGGTATTACAGTATATGTTATTTAACCGATAGATTGTATTTCAATTAATAATATTATTATAGTTAATTAGTATTGTTAAGTAATTTATGAATTTCTAGTAATTTATAAATTATTATTAGTAAAGTCTTAATTTGTTTAAGTAAATATTAAAATATTTGCTTTTATGTAGGATAAGAATTAATTTTTTAACATTAACATGTACTATTTAATGCTTCATTAATTAAAAGTTTATATTCAATGTGAGTTTCTCAAGTGTGTATAAAGCATGGTAACGTTTTGCACTTCTTGCCTGTTAAAGCCAACATTAATTTGATTAGTTTTTAGTGGCAATTTTTTAAAGTCGCAAGTGGCGCTGTTCCTTAAACTTGCATTGCATTCAGATGGCTGTATTCCCAGTTTTCGTCGGGTCGTGTAAAGCGGAAACTGGGTCAGATCTTACGCAGAGCAGCTCTCGAAATTTATTTGGTGCCGTCGCCCATCCCCCTACGCTCCGGCCCTATTGCATTGCGCTCCAGAATCTTTGGCACTAAATAATTCCGAAAATGAATCGATGTGATATAGGCCTGGCCTACCTCCAAAAGGTCGAATTTATGCCATACTCTGATAATAATTTTCTGCTGCTAGAGGCGAGAACATCTTTTAATGGTATGCATGTACAGATGTAATATTTGCTCCAGGTCCTTAAGACCTAAGTTTGGACACGAATGTTTATTGAGAGCCGCTTGCACTGGTTTGCTTTAATTAGTGATTGCGGTAGGGCACGAGACATAAATGCTGGAAATGTTATGCCCTTATTTCATGATATTTTCAGCCAGGAAAAAAATACTATTGTTATACAGTCGAAAAATATGTTAATTTAAGTTCTCAATTTACAAAATTTATATGCTATAATTTAAAATAATACAAATAAATACATTTAATTAATAATAGTCAAAGTTTATTTATATCATTAAATAATAATAAAATATTTTAATTGTATGTTCTGTAAGTATTATAATTAGTTAATTGGAAATGAATTAATAATTGCAATATTTTGGTATAATAATGTGCAATGAGTAAAATTAATTAGTTAATTAACAAATGTAATTAATATAATTTTAAATATTAAAATAATAGTAATAATATTTTAACATTTATATAAAAATAAATAATTATTCTTAATTAAAAAATAATCAAGTAATTTATTTACATTTATAAATTTACAATTTAAAAATATAACCTTTAACTACTAAAAATACATGTAGATTTATTACGAAAATAGGGCACCCGAATAGTTAAAAATATCTTAAAATTCAAGTTTACAAGTTCATCGATAACTCACGCTATACGGAATCCTTTAATGTCTTGTCTTACAGTATAAAAATAAAATCTTACAGTATTGGTTTATACACTTTTCAACAGCTGTAATAAATCCAAATCATTGAGTTTTAGTCTTCTAAGTTCTTAACACACGTCTTTTATATTGCGCTCTTCTTGTCTTGATTTATTTACAATGTTGTTTCTTTTTTCTAAAGATTTGTACTATTTTTTTCTAATGGTCTGTACTAAATCTTGTGAATGTATTTTATATAATTTTTCAATAATTCTAATTTAATAAATATAAATATAAATAGGATTATCGACTGTAGTTTTTCCGTCTGTTATTTTATATTTTGGAGAGTAGTGATTTTATTGAAAGATTGAAAACTTAGGAAATGTATTGTATCAAATGAATCTAAAAAAAAGATTAAGACTACAAATTCTATAAATATCTTGGTCTTCTAAATAACTATTTAGTTTATCTTAAGATAAGTTCTATATAATATATTATCTTAAACTTCTATTTTCTTGATAATGTAGAACTTGTTAATGCATTGCACTTAAGATACTAATTTATTTTATCTACAGATTTATTTTATACGTATAAAACCACTAAAGCGAGATTTCATTGTAATTTAACTTTATTGTTATTTCTAAAAGAATTTATAAAACACTAACTAGTGTTATTTATTATCAGTTATATATTTCTTTTGAAATATTGTTAAATTATGTATACTTCAATAAATATTATTAAAAATCTAGCAGAAAGTCCTTTGGTCTTGTAATATTTCTTTTTGATTTCTATTATTGTTGTTACATGAATATGTATTTAGTTGTGTATTTATTACAATAATTATTATAAATGATCTTTTATAATAATTATTGTAATAAATACAAATATTAAACCGGGGGTCTGAAAGCTGCGGCTCTGGAGCCTTATGCGTAAAGTGGTTAGCAAAAATGTCACTTTACAGACAATATCTCAAAAATGCTTTTTGTTCCAAAACGCATATATAAACTGTTTTTTTAAATATTAGTGGGTAAGAATTTTTTTTATGTTCGAAAATCATTGCATTTTCTATTACAATATTAGTAGGAATATATAAATTATTTAATATTTTTTTTAAAGATTATTTTGATTATTTCTGTTAACCATAATATTAATTTTACTTTCAAATTTGATTATTATATGTGAAACGCCTGAATTAATTCACAAATTATGTTTCAATATAGAACTGAGAGGATCGATTTTGGTACGAATCAATGACTTTAGCTTAATTGGAGGGGTCGCAATAAACTTTCAAGATAGAAATTTGCATTGCATTGCTATGCAAATCGAAAGTCAATTTACGGCGAAGATAATGGAGCCAATTTTAGGGCTTCGAATTTCGAACAATTTCACGTGATCGCTAATAATTTCGGATATTAAGTTATTAGCATTCCATTCGATTCAAACAGTATTTTGAATAGGCGACAGGTGTTAATGGTAACATTATTTAAACGACAATAACTGCCAATTATGTGATGCAATCAATTCAACTAGCAAGTAATATTTCGGTGCAAGAGTTGCGATGCGATGGCCTTTGTTGGTATTCTGGTGTCGAGCGAAAAAAAGCTCTTTGGAGAAGTGCTGTTTTGTGCAACACGTCTCCGCTTATACTTTACACGAGCTTTGATCCTTGAACCAGTTCGCATCTCCTAATGACAGCTTCATAATTGGCAAGTACACTTTCAGAATTAAACCATTTCAGGATGATGAAACACCTCGCATGCATTAATTACATTAATAATAAAAAAAAAGTCAATTTTTAGTTACTTATATTTAATTTTAGTACTGTAATTAAATTAATAATAATTACAATATAGTGACTAATTATGTTGTTAAAAAATGAAAATACTATCAATTAGTAATTTATTATAAAAGAACAAAATTAATTTTCTACTGGAAGGGCTGCAGCCTTTACTGATCCAATTTACTGTGCGTGTGTTGCTGTTTTCATATTATGTAGGACTGTTCATAGTAGTATAATAATAAAATTGTTACATAGCGATCAGTAATTGTATTTCAAGCTCATAATATGAATGATATGTACGTTTGGGAGTGAAGGTATAAAGCAGAACTAAAATATGTAGAGGTAATATGAAAGTAAATTGACAGGACGGAGTTAACATGACTTCAAAAAATACCGCATGCATACATAAACAGAAGCGTTCCCTTAATCTGATTTGAATAGTCCATATGGTTATTTCTAATTTACACGACTGAATTTTTATACTTTACTATATTATTATTGTAATTAATATTGATACTAATAATGTTGTTGATATATAATTATTATTTATTACTAAATGTAATTGTTGCGAATAATGTAGTTTAGTTCATACCTGAGAATTTGCAGTCACTTCTTTTAGAATTGTTGTTGATTTTCAATGTTTGAGTTGCTGGCTGATCCCCACTATCTTATATATTAGAACTTATTGTTTAAAGTGAATGTATCATGATTAGGCTTTTTGCACGTCATCTTCTGAAATAATTTTATTGTTTAAAGTGAATGTATCATGATTAGGCTTTTTGCAGTAGGTTTTATTAGCGATTTTACAAAAAACCTTTACGTTACGTCATTTTCTATTGTAATTTGGTAGAATAGGTTTTATAAATAATATTTTAAGACGTTACAACATGTGTGGTATTACATACTTTATCTAATGTGTCTGAGTTTTGTCTAAAAAGGCTGTTATGCAATAGATTTACTCTTCAAGAGATTGAATAACACATTGACGAAGTAAAAATATAAAATATTTTTTTATCATCTTATAAAATACGATTATTATATTTATTTACTTAATAATTAAACTATAAAAACACTTCTATTTATTTTAATATTGGACATGAAATTATAATGATTGTAAACCAAATATCTTCATATTTCTATAATTATATATGGAAAGTTGGTCAGCAAATTATAAATCGTTTTTGAGAATATAATAATACCTCGATTAACGAATAGGATGCGTTCCACTAAATTGCTGTGTTATATGGCTAGTTTTATAGTGCTTTTTTCATTTAATAATTGCCTATACGGAATTATTATGTTTAAAATTGATCGCTTACATAATCAGGATCATCAAAGTTTTCTAAATATTCCACAGAAAAATTATAATTTCTACTTATAATTATGATTGCTTCAATTATATATTTGTGTAATTAGGGTAAAGAAAATGTTTTATTTTAATAATTGATTTAAAGTTCTTTATTAGTAAATAAATCTACATTTCTTAATTTTATACGTCAAATTTATTAAGTTTTGAAGTTGATTAAATACGGTTTGTTAAATTGACGTCATTATAGCTGAGTTTGTATTACAAAATCAAGGAAACAGTATTTGTTTGCCGCAGTAGTCTTGAAGTTTGTAAGATTGAGTGCGAGTTTCATAAAATGTAAATTTTCCGGTGGTTGGTGCTGAACAAACCATTTATCAGAGGTCGTCAAGAGCAAAGTACAAAATTAAATGGGCGTTATAAATCCCAGGCAAAAACGAATATCAACGGAACTGAAAGAGGAGACAAATTTTGCGCGTGATAAATCGGGACAAGGTGGCCTTCCCTAATATAATTCCAGACTAGTCTAGCCTACCGAAGATGGGGACGAAACCATTAAAGTATTAGGCCTCATATATATCTTCAAACCTGGTTAAGACCAAAAAAGGGGAAGGTTCCCTTTAATCCTACATATATTTGTGTGCACGTACTTCGTTCGAGTCAGTGACCTCATTTTAATTTCGACTCAGACACGTATTTTACCTGCCAAGTATGAACGTGCATCCATATGCGAGTGCAGAACTACCGTACGAATAGAATTTCAAGCGGATGAATTCAATCGACCCATGTATTGCACATAAATACAACAAAACAAGTGTAAAGTGATGCGAAGTTTACACAGTTTAAATCACATCTTGAAGATTTTCATGGTGGGTTTTGTACATTTTGCGGAAATACGCAATTATTGGGACAGTAAGTCTTACCTCAAAGTGCTTTCTTTCGACCGGAAAAGCGCTGGGGATGGTTTCATTTGGTCGAGCGTTAATTGCTTCCTCCTTCCCAACCTATCTGTAACGTGAAACTTTTACACATAGCACTTAATGAAAAACGGAAAGAAAAGAACAGAATCTTAATCAACAAGAGAACAAGACTTGGATTATATACAATAATCATTAAATATTATACAACAAAAAGTTATGGTTAGAGATTGCAAATGTGTTGCGAACTGCATTAAAAAAACTAGCGAGCTTTCCCGTGGAATATATGTAATGAGATAAGCTGCGACAACATTTCAAACTTATTGCTTGTAGTTTTATTTTTTATTCTCTTGATGGTAAATAGGCAAATATGCATTATATAAATATTTTATCACTAAAAAAGGGAAACATATTTACTTACATTTAGTAAAAATATTAATATATTTGATCCAAACATAGCTATTGGTTCCTCAGTTGTATTATATCCTGTTTTTTTCATAGTTTCTTCACATTAAATACAAAATCGTCTAGTATTTTTGTCATTTTTTGTAATCAAACTTTGATGATAAATTGTCAATGGCTTTTTTCAATTAAGATTTATCAAAAAAAATGTTTTAACTACCTTCTGTGGTTTCACTTAATAGTCCAATTTTGACAACTGACAGCTATCGAAAATTAGACTATTATAACTAATTGAAAATGTTTAAATTTCAAATTTTGAACTAATAAATTAACAAAAAAAAAATCGTGCATATAAAGGGCTGCCTTGAACTAAATTAATAAAACTACTCTAGATAATTATAGCTAAATATTCGTATTCGTATTGACAGCTTTTAGTAAAATATTTAATTGCTATTTGGCAATTAAACAAAAGTCACTAACGTTTTGGTAACTTATGGTAGTGCAATGTAGTTTAAATTCAGAAACCTTCCACTATATTTTAATTTTATATGAAGCAAGTACAATGACCAAGTCTGCGACGCGACAATAACTCTTTGTTTATGTGGTCGTTCGAATAGTAATGGGAAAAAACATTACATGATTAATTCATCGGATTGAGAGTTGCGGCGAGACTTGTTGCTTATTGGGGCGGAAAGTTAAGGGGATCCAATAAACTTATGCAATGAGGAGTAGGTTTGCATTCGTAATAGGACCACATTAATTTCAAGCTATATGTTAAGTTGCTTTACGCCTCGTCTAATCATCAAGTTGTCAACAACATCATCCGTGATTCAAAAGTAATTTATTGATTTTAACTGTCAGTAATTAATATAGTTATATTAATTTGGTACAAACATCTTCCAATTATAAAATAATCTATAATAGCGGGTTTCAGCTTATGAATTATATTATTAACAATGAAAAACTGTTAGTAATAACAGCAGCATCTATTGGATTGAGTGGCAAGAAAAGGTTGAGAAGCTCTGGTCTATAAAATTATTTTTTATTAAAAAGCTAGTGTATTCATTTCAATTATCTGTAGATAAATTGTGTATGAACGGTAATTATATAAAGTTTACATTTAGAGAACTCAAATATTTAACTATATTAAATCAATGAGAAGTTGAATTTGTCTTATGTAAACTATTCGAAATGCAAACATATACCCAATTTAGTTTATAAATTAGTATTTCAACAAGATTAAATAAGTTTACATTTCAAATGTAATAATTTATAAAAGTCGGGTGTATATTTTCTTTATTAAAATATGATATATATGTTTGCTTTGCAAGCAAAAGATAATCTTCCACATAATTTCTATGAAATATTAAAGTCTTATTTAATTGACAAAGTTTTTTTTATGAAATTGGAGTAAATACAAATTAAACTGTGTCTCATCCAATCGAGCGTTCCACAGGGGAGTGTTGTAGGTCCCATTTTATATCTTGGATGCTGATATTCCAATAACAGATAATATAAATATCGCAACATCTTTTGATGATGTAGAGAGGAAATCTTTAATTCTGCTGAAATTCATTATAACATCTTCGAGAAGATCTTAAGATATGGTATAAACATATTCATTCAATGCGTGTACAACTAGAAATCAAATTTAGAAAGTTTTATTCGCAATTGCTAGTGTACAAAGTTATAGTAGAACCAGTTTGACCATACGTTACTCAAATATTTAAAAAAATCTAATCTAAATGCATATGAAGAATCGCATTTGTATCATGGGACATTGCCATCTACAGTAGGACTTTGCAATAAAGACATTGGAAGTGTTGTCATACACTTCTCCAAGAAATACTCGGATATGTCTGTCAACTTTATTTGACAACAAGAAGATTGAAGACTTACTAGCCAAGGAATGCTGTGCAGCAAGTTCTCAATGTCAACAGCGAACTGGTTTATTATTAAATTGCAATTTTCGTATAATCAGAATTTAATCATTAATAAATAATTATACAAAATATGTACAATTACTATGTAATTACAAATGTAATACATATTAATAAAAATAATATTTATTAATCACAAAATATGACCAAAGGACTATCGACCTAAGTTTTTCCGCCATAATACATATTATTTCAAATAGATAATAAAGATATAGACATTTAGGCCATTTGTATTTCTTAACTTAACTTCAGTAAAATTTTAAGTGAATTAAAAATTAAATGATAAAAGTTGATTATTATTCATGTATGTAATAATATGTACGTCAATTGGAAGGTTGAGATGAAGTCAAATAATAAGGAAAAATCTCATCTAAAATCTATAAGAAAAGTTGAGAAGTTCAAAACTTTGGAAGATCGAGAGATTTATTTTTATGGACAAACAGTAGTATAAATCAGCTCAGATTGTAGTAGGGTCGACGATCTGCAATTGTAAATATAAAATTATAAAATTTTAAATTATGAATATTAATATTATTGCTATTTAATTTCAAATCTCTAAATCTAATCATAATATTATTTTTCAAAATTGTTTGGCAACTTATTATTTTTTGATGTTATATAATAAATTTGAGCGACGTTATTATTATGAAATTCTATTATTTAAAATTGCATGGATCATTGCTTATAATATAAATTTTATAAATACTATTTTTGAAGCTAATTCGATATATAAATCATATTTTTATCTGTTTGTAATTATTAGTAGAATTGTTTTAGATTAATGAAATAGTATAATAAAGTATATTTAATTAAGTATTAATCGCATTTATTGAATCTCTCGTACTTAGATAAAAGCGAAATTTACGTCATTAATTTAATTAAACCTATTATTATATAGTTAATGGACCTTGGTTTTTATTTATTAACATCAGATAGCCTATCAATTTTTATAAATAAATGTCTACATTCCATATCTGTCTATTAAAAATAATCGCTGTAAAAACGCATGATTTTATTTATAAAATTCAATCATAATTTATTTGAATTCAACAATTATAGACAAAATTTATTGTATGTCTAAACACAAAAGGTTATTGACCGCGGTCT
Organism: Nicrophorus investigator; assembly: GCA_963457615.1. NCBI lineage: Eukaryota > Metazoa > Arthropoda > Insecta > Coleoptera > Silphidae > Nicrophorus > Nicrophorus investigator. Next base: position 27,845,052 of record OY735140.1, read on the forward strand.
TTCTGTCGTGCAAAATAAATTATCGTTATTTTTTCCTTTATAGAGTCAAATTTTTGAAGTACGGATTATCAGCGTTAAAAATATAATCAACAACGAAATTATTCAGTTATTTGTAGTACGTAAATGTGTAGTTAATTAGATTTAAAATAGGTAATCAGCGAATAATTAAAATAATTATGCATAATTATAAACAAATAAAATAATGAGAACAAATAATTAAAATTTCAATGTAATTTAATTAATTTTTACAACCAATTAATATATTATTAAAATTAGATGATTTTTATTGAGATAATACAAATGTATGTTGTTGCATTCTATTTAAATTATTCATTTACAATTTGTCATGCTTAAAATTTAAAAATAATTTTTGTAAAAATAACAGAATTCATAATATCAACAAAATGCAATGTCTTATCAACATATAGTCATATTTAATATAGTTTTATGTAGTAATCCTATTTTATTGCCGTATTACATAATTGTTTTTATTTTTTGTTAGTAATTTAGTTTCCTTATGATATTGGCAATAAACTGGTTAATCTTTAGTTTCACTGAAAATTTACCAATTCTCCAATATTTGTATAAACAGTTATTGCTTTTCAGTCGATTAAATAAAAATTGTGATTCCGCTTTTGTATTTTTATTAAATTTCAATTATAATCAGTTAATTACAATGGAAATATCGACCAGTAAATCGAACACAGTACATTTCCCAAACGTAAATGCACATGAATTATTTTGTCGGCCGTTTGCATATCCAGCTGTAAATTTTACTACATTTTCATATTTATGGGAGACTTTTTTTTTCCGCATGTATAAATTACCACTTCGTCGTCATTAATTAAATATTTATACGCACTGCGTTCCTGCTTTTTTTCTTCGCATTTTATTTTCTACGTGTTTGATGTGTGTGTGGAATGGGTGGTTGTTTTTTGGGGTGGAACGCAAGTATGGAAATACTCTTTATAGACTCGCCTCGGTGTGTGTGTATGTTTTTCAGGTTGATATTCTTGTTTCAGCGGGTCTCGTTATTTTTAGTCCTGCAAGTGTCATTATGGATTACTACGGGGAGTAATTCCGAGCAGCCACGCGGCATAAAAAATGTACGGCATGTTTATGTACACTAAATATAATATAGTTCGGGGCTGGCCAATTTGCATTTCCACGTAAATCATGCAAATGCCACACGATTCGTTTAAACCGCATGTAAATGTGTATGCATGTGTAACGCAGTTTAAACTCGAAACAGAAAAATAATTAGTTCAAATTTCAAGTACCATCATTATTTTATAATTTTATTAAATATGTTTTCATTCCATTGAATTCAGTTATACATATAACTTTATTGTAACCAATGTTTGATATTTCATGAACAAAACATAAATGAAATTTAATGCTTAAGTTATATTATAGGTGTTGATCAACAAGTGTAACAAATATTTTACATAATTATTAACCCTATGCGGATAGTTTTTTCAAGGACGTATTTTTAACTTTCAAAATCGAAACTGCTAAATGTTGTATCAAAGACAAAGCTGTATCAAAGACAAAGATTCATAACCTCTCCTACAGAAACATATGTCGTTCAATTATGTTTGACAACTCCGTTCGAAAACGACTAGTGGCGCCTCAATAAGAGCTAGCTTTGAACTACAATTTTGCAATGGCGGATATATTCGCCATTTATTTACGAAGTGTTACGTGCGTATACAGAATTACCTTGCGTAGTCCTAATAATAAACAGCATACAAATCGATAATTTTAATATAAAAAAAATGTTTATAGTAATACGCCGACGTAAGTTAACTCGGAGTTACGTAGTTCTTGATCTTTTTTGTTTATTTTCTTTTATACACTTTGGGCGCATTTCGCGCAAATTCTATGATTGACGAAAATTAAGTTAAGCGAAGTAAATCTGCACCTAATACACTGTTGTACTTGTAACACTGTTGTATCAGGACTTACGCAATTTTCATCCTCGATTAGTCCGGTTTCACACTATTTTTTTAGAATTTATTTTTATTTTGTTCGATTAAAAAAATAGTTTGTTTGATCCGCACTATGTGTGGTATTGTTGTACCAATATTAAAGTACATTATTATTCAAAAAATACTTTTATTCAGACTTTCCAAATCATCTAAAGCTACTTTAACATTAATAGTATTTTTACAAATTTCTTTGTATGAATTAAACAAATAGAAAAATAATTATAGTTAAATAAATGTGTATTTAAAACCGCATGAATTATTGAAAGAACTAAATAATTCAACTATGTAGTTCATATTAAATTAATTAAAAATAAGAGATTCTTTTTATCTACAAAAAAACTAATACTGTTTATTCAAAATAAAAAGTTCTTAGAAATTCTATAATATAGTTTTCCAAGTTGGGATTTTCAATAAACAATAAAAGTTGAAACTAATTTGTAAATTAAGTATTAAAAATTTCCCTTTTTAAATGCTACAACACTTTTGTCTATTCTATCAAAATTGAAGATTCATTTACTAAAAGTAATATATTATAATTTTATAATTTTCTTTCTAATAAATATTTAAAACCAACAAAAAGTAAGAAAAACGATGAAAAAGTGATAAAAAATATAAATTTTAAGTTTTTTTAGAAAATTGCATTTACTATTATATCATTTCAGAAAATAAATAAATGAATGTGTATTTTCTATGAATAATCCAATCTGGAAAATAATTGCTAGTAGTTCAAGTAGCGTAAGATAAGAAAACAGTGTTTTCGCTTTTGAATTACAAATACTTATTAAAATATTTAGATATTTCTTTACAAAATAATATTAATTTAATTTTAATACACAGACAAAATTTAGATATAAAACATTTTTATCATATATCTTTTATGGTTAGTTCCAAATGTAATAATAGCGTAACTTCTGAGAACATTTTCATCGCGAAGTTATCGTTAATATGTCTTGCCATATTTTCTGGCTGCACTCGGGAATTCTTTGGACCTATTCCAATAGATCTATTATACCCAATAAGTTTAGTTATATCTAACACATAATAAATATTCGCGAATTTAGGTTTTCAATAGGTATAACTTTCATTTGATTCATATCTACATACATTTTCCATCGTTTCAACTAATTTAATTAAAAACAAATAGCTTTAAGCATCTTTTTCATGTTTATTGTGAACCATTTAATTTTTTATTTCACATTATTAAATATTGTGAAGTAAATTATATAATAGAAATACTGATAATTATGATATTTTTTACAAAATATATATTTTTTATTTGAAATTATATAAAGTATATTTTGTGAGTGAATAAAAATGAAATGTTCATTTTATGTTTAACGTTATCTGTAATACAGAAAAATATCAACAATATGATTTATGATTTAATAATTCGATGACGCAATGAATTAGTCAGATAGCAAGTTTTTAAATGGATACATTATTGTAATCAAAAAGGCATTACTAAAAATAACTTAGTTAATTACTAAACAACGTATTACATTTGCATTACTAAAATTATGAAATAATACTTAATTATAAAAATAAAATTATAATAATTATAGTTTCTAAAAATCCTAAACATCTATCAAGACAACATGTCAGTTACATGTGTTGTGTTTGTGTTGTTCTATAATAAGGAAGGATGAAATAATATTTGATGATATATTTAGTATTTGGTATAACTTAAATTGAGTAATTATAAAGTTCAAACTAACTTTTTGCTATAATTTGTGACTGTCGGAATGTGTGAAATATTTGAGAGCAATTTTTAATAGCTAATTTAATAAAAAGTTGATTAATCTATAATAGAGATAATCTCAATTTAACTGATGTTATCTATGTTGATTATGTTAATTCCTGCTGTAAAAATATGTTATAGCCATAATACTCTTTTCGATATAAAGTTTGTATTTTATCTACAAATGTTCCACCAACAACTTTGCAGAATGAAGAATGAAAGTTTAAATTTGTTATGTTTGATATAATTATAAATATATTGAAAAATATTTATAATTTATTGCTTGTAAAAACTGTCTGTAACAAATATAAATATTTTAATTTTTTAGTTCTATTACATTTGCAGTAATTATACGCCTTTTTTATTAATAATTTTGGGGTAAACTGAGAAAATTTTTATAAATATATGAGAAATAATTTTATTTATTAGGCGCCTTAATATTATGTATTTTCCAGTGCGCCAATTTTGGTTACATCATAATTTGTAGAAGTTTATTTTACAATTAGAATTTTTTTTTTTTTTTTTATTATTATAATTCCAGCATTCTATCCCTGTGGATAATGAGCTGCATGACTGACAATATTCAACAGGTAATTCAAGGATTGATTCAGCAACCATCCCTCACTTCGGACACCCTTTTCTCACTCATTTCATTCACTTATTGAAACCGGTTTTGCAGATCTTCAGGCTTGTAACGCTTCAGTCTCCGGCGTAGGTTGAATGTGTCGGTTAACCCTACTGCTAGGTGGTTAGGGTGATCTTCAAGTCTATGATAGTATTTAATTAGAAATTAATACTGAAAAATATTTAAAATATCAAACATATATTTTTTTTAAATTTTACGTGAAAGTGTGTTTACTACAATTTACTCAAGTATGTGCTATCAATTAGATCGTATGATATAATGTATTTTTATTGTCGTTTTATGTTGAGCGCGGTGACACATGTTGCCAGTTGCGTGTTGCAATATCGATGCAAATTCTCATAGAAGTATTTTTTCATAACATACATTATTTTGGAAATTTAAATAATAAATTTATTTGCTATAAATTGTTGCTATTAACATAATAAACATATCTTGAGAAATACAATTATGAAGAAGCATTAAACATAATTTGAGTATTATAAGACTGTTTTTATTTAAATTATGGTCATAGTTTTTTTTTGTATGTATTTAGTTCCTCGATTAGTCCGGTTTTAAACAGTCCGGGGATGTTGTTGGTCTAACCCAGTGATTCCCAAATGGTGCGCCGCGTCTCCCCGGCCCTGCTAAATATTCAATTAAACAATTTGGCAATTTTCTTGGAATTTCCAATTCTCGATTTTTTGCGCCAACAATCATGTATGTTGACAAAATTCCAAGAATTTGGCAATTCTCGAGTCTTTATTGTTTTCTTTCCAAACGCAAAACCGCAAACCGAAAAAGATTGGGAACCTCTGATCTAACCGATTATTTAATTTTATGAAAATTGGTGTAATAATAAAATGTTATCAAGATTTTACACAAATAATTTGGAATAATATAATGTCATTAACTAATAGACTTTTTATAATAAATTATAATTTGACAGGTTTTGCATATTTTATTATAAGAAAATATGTCGCTCTCTACTTCCTTCCTTTTAAGATTTATGTGTATATTCTTTTGCTTGGGGATACGGAGAGCTTCTATAGAATAAAAAGAAAACTCTCTTGAGGCGAAACGCGACACCGTCTTTTTTGGTTATTTTGTAACTATACTATAGGCTTGTCAGCATTTATAGTCCCAAACAGAATAAAACTGCTACACTATACTCTGACGGGTCTTGGAGGGTGCATTGTCACACACTAATTAACATTAAAGGGAATATATCATCAAAGGCAAATACGTATACTTCTAGGACTTTCGTCCAAATCATCCATGTGAAATAATTTACTGCTTTGAAGTTAGCGGTTTATAAATATGTTTTAATAATTTTCTTGGATTATTTGTCAACAATATTTTAATGACCATGATGAAAAGACTAACAACTTCGTAAATAATGCAATTTTATTTATTTGCATTATAATTATATCAAAAGGAGTATCAAATACTAAAATATCAAAGTTTAAACCTCCTATCCTCAACCATATTATGGTCCAATCTCCCCATGTTATCTTAGGACATAATCTTATATTCCCATCACCCCTTATAATAGGAATTCTTCTGAATTCAAAACTAAACCACAATTCCAAACAACTTATATCCAAAATTATAACAATCTATTGTAATAATTGATTTTCCCATACCAGAAATCCAGTCAAAAAATCTAATACCTCTACCTCAAAATGATATTCTTTATTGTATAACCAAAATTGTTCCTCTCCTCGATAGATTTCTCTCGCTTTCCCTTAAATACATTTTTAATGATTTTCTATATTACTTTCCTCTTCAAATTATAAATCCTAGATTAAAGTATCCCACATATAATCTATTCCAATTCCTGTGGGGTGTATTTTTTTATATCGATTATACTGGCTTATAAATTGTATTATATTGTTATTAAAATCTAATTACAATGATTTATAATTGAATTAATATATAAATGAATTTCATTTAATTTATTTTTAATTATTCATACAATTAGTAAAGTGATTATTTTTAATAGACTAACTAAGTGAAACTTATGTAGATATGTTTTTGAATGATTTGTTAGAATCTCAGAGAATAATTAGATACAATTTTAACAAAATATTATATAATATATTTATTATTTTCAAATTGCAAATGCGTAATTATGATAATTAACCAGACTGGTTAATTATAATCAAAAGGACGACGTTGCAACATTTATGAAATCTATTGGTCGAACCGACCGGCGGCAAATGAATATTTCAGTAATGAAATCACTCGTATCAATTATTCAGCGTAACTTTTAACAAAGTACGTTTCGGAACAAACGCGTATTATTAATTCATCTGTGCTGGGTGGATTCACGTTCGATCGCAAATCCCTTTCGAAACCTCTCCAGCCGCCCAGAATGTACATACATTATTCGCAAGCTCATATATTGGAATTCAGGAGGACGATTTTTTTAATGCAGCGTCCTGTAGTTTGAAATTCGAAGAGAAATCGATTATTAATAACACGCTGGCAAAATGTAATTATATCGGGTCACGAAATTTATTGGCGTGAAATTCCGATTAACACCGGTTCCATATTTCATAGCTCGTTGCCATTCCCTGTTTTTGGTGATGGCATATTCAGCAAAATATTACAGTTTGTATCATTTTGTTGCAAACATAATTGTTATGTTTACCTTTTTTGTAAATGTTCATTCATTTTATTATTTTTTTATTTCCTTTTTTCTATTTTCTTGCATGATTATTTATCGATTAGTTTTACATAATTATATACAATAATTACAAAATGTGTGATCCAACACAAAAATGCTATTGTTAAACTAACTAATGTAAATGTAATTGAATTTGCTACCAACTAGTAGTTTTTATAAGCAGATTACTCAGTATAATTTTGTTTTAAAGTCTAATTAAATTTAAATTGATACTTTCAGTATAAATCTTCATATTTTTCATATTGTCGTCAAATAATGTGATTCTCAATATTTTTTACGTCTAAATAATTGCCTACATTTTTTCTGTTCTATAAATATCAATAAATAATACTATATTTGTTATGTAACATTATATAAGTTGAAAATTAATAAAATGATGATTCAATAAGTTTATATTTCTTTGAGATTCTATTTTTATTAACAATAGTATTTATTTTACTCACAAAAGTACATTTTAATATGCTCTATATTTATATATTCCTGTATATATTTGAACTATTAATTAATCTAAATTTTAATTTTAATTAAAATTATCATATTCAAATCAGCGTCATGCATCACGCGTAGGGGCAGGACAAAAGTTATATTTTGACCCCTTCTATTTCTTAATATTACATATTTCGCCTCAAACGCAAGATCATCATGTTTAAAATTTTATGTATAGTAAATGAATGTATTACATGTGAAAAAGGAAATTTTAAGGATACATTAGATGTTAACAGCTTTAGTTTTTTTCTCACTGTTTTTGTCCGATTTTAAAAGGTTTAAAAGCAAAGCTTTTAGAGTAGAACTCAAAAGCGATATCTCTGTACCAGACGTAAATAATCAATTTGAAGCACATGTGGATACATTCTCAAAAGAAGACCTTTTACTGTAATTCCTGTTTGATTTTCACTCTTTCATGTGATATTCTAATACACCAAAAATACAATGTATTTTTGATACATAATTATTTTTGTTTTTACAATACAAAGGAAATATTAGTAATGTAATTGAAAATAATTAATAAATATAGATAAAATTTGATCTATTCCGCCTACAAATATAATTATGTAAAAAGATTTAGTTTTAATTTTTAAGCATTTTATTTTGCATTTATACATTAGAACATTGATTTGCGAGCATAATTCGTTCTGGAAACGTGCTTGTAATTTAAAACACTCGTACATCAAAGCAAATATGAGAGACTATCCGCAATTATGAGCAAACATTGTCAGACTAAGTTACTTACAATCCAAGATTAGTTTGTATTTTTTTAAAAATAATTGTTACATATTATTTATTTATGATTATATAATCATGTTTATTATTAGTATCTACAAATACGTATTGTGTTTTTTAAATCTAGAAAAGTTTATTTGTGTGTTAATTATTTTGTGCTAATGGTAAAATCAGATGCTGTATACTTTATAACGATTTGTTATGTATGCGTTTGGTCTAATTCTGTATTGATAGAGTTAATTTATTTTATGCTGATTTACAGTTTCCTAACTTCTGTCTGACATGTTTAAATATACATATGCAAATGTGTAGAATATTAAACGGAAATTGAAATATTCTTTTATGCTCCAATTATATTTTTGGATTCGAATATTAATACAGTTAGATTCGTAATATAATATGTTCATTACATTGAAGTATTTAGTAGTTTAGAAAAGTATTTAAACACTGTTTCTGAAGATTTTTTAAAATATTAAATCTAAAAAAACTGTAAGTTTTATTATTCACTTTTATTAACTCATACATTTAAATTTTTGATTTTCTACAAAAAAAAAATTTTAATTTGGTCGTCTGATTTATTTGTATATTTATAGAATTGTCGTTTTATATTCTGGTACTCGGAAATATAAATTATTTCATTTCTCGCTATATTCTGGGAAATATCCAATCACATTATGAAATTAAGTTTTTTTTTAATGTTAATAAATCTGTGAAAAATGAAAATATAATGACTGTTCTTTGTAATAGTTGATAATTTATATTTCTTAAATTTATTTATATCTTTTTTATTTAAAGAAATTGATCCGCCGCAATTGAGCCACAGAGCTATTGACCGAGGTTTATCCGCCCGAAGATAATAATCTTAATCATAAAACATCATATACATTCAAATCGCCAAAGGTATACAAAAATAAACGAAAAAAGGTCTTTCTACTTTAGTCTACTTGAAATGAAAATAAAATAATAATTCTAACAAAATATTTCTTACCAAAACATAAATGTACAAATCAAAATATATGAAATAAGATGATGACATTGACTACCAACTATCCATTAACCACAATGATTTTGTGGTACTATGAATACGGCTTGTGGGGGTTTATCCAAATCAAACCTTAAAATGTACGCAGAATTACCTGAGAAGCAAACATGTGTATTGATATTAAAATTATCAAGAAATCGTTTCCTCAGCGGTTGCAAAATACTGATGAATTTAGCTAACTCAAACGTTCTTTTATTTAATGGTTTGTTTTGTGGGCCTTTTCGGACACTTAGTCGACCATGCCGCATGGTCCTCAGAGTTGCACATCGTACATCTGTGAGGAAGCGGCAATGAGTTCCATGGCACTTGGAGAATTTCCTGTTGTTTGCACAAATGTCCGTGGCTTGTGTGTATTCCTGGCACCTCGCGCAAGGTTCAGGAATCCGAGCCGGTGGAGTACTTTCTATGTGTTTATTTTTGAAAAATAGACCTTGGAGGAGTTTCTGGTAAGAGACCGAGCATCCAGTTATAAGCGGCATTTTTAAAGAAGACTGACCAGTAGAATCGATGGAGGATTTCAGATAAATTTAGGTGTTGATTATTCTCCGAGCAACTACCTACAACCCAGCAACGACGTCCACCACTTAGCTTCACTTCCTCCTATTGCCGACTTTTTAAAAAAATACCAGGGCAAGCATGCAGCAAAAACCTACCACCACACTCGCTCCAGCTTTACTTCTGCACTTGTGTGTATTATTTTTGGGTGATTTTGGAGAACTACTCTTCGCGAAGCTTTAGATAAGTAGAACGATGGTCTTGGGATTCTAGGATTTCAGTATAAAAACTGATTTGGTCTCAATTCTGGAGTCCAATCGGTTAAGAGGATTTTTGGAACATACATTTTGCATAACTTGTAGTGTTCCGAGTAGATTTATTATATTTATGTTTGAGTCTTCTGTATTTTCAGCTGGCTAAAGTTGATATAATCATTTATATTGACATCTTTATTATTATTATTATTTATATAAGCTTTTATTAAGATTATGTTATAAGACTAATAAATAGATTAATAATTCGTGATTCTAAATTAATAATGTAAAAAAAAAATGTTATATATTATGACATTTATATCCACACATGTCTTCATAAAAATATACAATTTTATTGGAATTTATTACCAAATAATTGATTAAAACATGAGTATTATATATCTAAATCATATTATTGTTAAATGTATGCGTGTTATTTATTTGCTTTGGCTTAAAAGACAAATATTTTTAGTCTCAATGTTTGTTTGGTGGATCTTTATTTGCTGCATTTATAAATAGATACGATGTCACCTCTTTGAGGTAGTGTATATACAACATCTCGCGATATTTCTATTTACACATATTTTATTTATACAGAGAGGCACGCGGGCGCCCGATGTGCATGTTATCTACCTACTCAGAGAAACTATTTCAACCGAAAATAATAAAAATAGTGTTTTGGGTTTAGATTATCGAACCGTGCTCGGTTGACTGCAATAAATCACATTGTACATATATTGACTTCAATTAATACTATCTATATGCTCGATATATAGATTGCTGCGAATGTGCCATATGTTTGATTGTGTAATTCGATATTTTGTACCTATGATAACGTGATGAAAATTGTAATGAATATGAATTTATATATAAATGTATGAATATATTATGAGAATCAAAATTAACAACATCCAGTGGCGCAGCTACTTCATATTAAGGGTCTATAATACAATGCGTAAGGCCCCAAGACCGTGTGGGCCCTCAACTATTTTTAAATATTTCAATTATAATTTAAGATTACAAATTTTGTTGTTAAGCCTCCAAAATTATTTTTATTATTTTTCCGATTATAAGAAGTACTTTTTCACATAAAAAAATTGACTCAAATTTTGGGTGCGTCTTATGGTAACATTGAAATGTTTTTTTCAATAAAATTTGAGTTACGTCTTATAGTCCGAAAAATATGAAACGCTAAGTTATCTCAAGACAAGCGCGGGAATCACCGATTTACCTACACTCTTTGTCTATGATCTTGGATAGCTAGTATTAGGCTTAGACTGTAATCGTGTGCGCTTTTGTACGATTCATTTGAATTACTTTTATAAATCTTTAATATGTTTGTTCTAAAATTAGAAAAAATGAGCGTAAAACTAAAAAGACTTTCATATAATGGGGTATAAACTAAATGTGATCAATTATGCAAAACAATATGGAAACATGATTATGATCCGAGAGAAACATTAAAATATATTTTTATAAAAATTACCTTATAAATTTGAGGTATGTCTTATCGTCCAAAAATTTGAGGAATTGTTTGATATTTTTAGTTACGCAATCAGTGGCGTATTTAAAATTTATATAATGTAGAAAGCGGTTGCAATGTAAATTTGATTTATTTGTATTAGTATACAATTTTATTTAAAACTAGATGTTTGTCATAAACATTGCTATTTCATAACAATTGGAACCATTTGGATGGTTTACGAAGTTATACTTTATTAACTTCCAATATTGTCTTATAGAACAGATATGAAAAATAAAATTCTTAAGAAATATACGTGTAAATTATAAAATATAAACTATTGTATTGAGTGCATTGAGCGTCAATTACGAACTTTGGTCTACAGTTTCTGAAATATAACATTATCACATTGATATTGATTTATCCTATGATTTTTTTAGTATTTATTTTTCCAAATATTTTATATTTTCCGAGATAAATCTGTAATCTGTCATATCTACCTAGACCAGGGGTGAGCAACCTTTTTAATCAATGGACCAATTTAAATTTTAATTTTTTTGGAGGGCCGCACATAAAGTAACACTTATTTATAATAAACATTAGAATAAAGAAATATAAAAATTTAAAATAAAGTAAAGATTTCATATACAAATTTTAATGCAAAATAAAAACAAACAAGAAAAGAACAGAAAAACGAATTTACTTTAAATTTTTAATGAGAAATTTGGCAGTTTTTTCGATACAAGCTGATCAATATCAGCCGGAATTGATGAGGTAGCTACACGTACGCTAATCGTGCAACACTCAGTCTTGATCGATGATCATTTTTGATTAATTTCATGGTTGAAAATAATTTGCATTGCACTTTTCGTCAAAAGCGAAAATTTCTCAGGGCTCACATAAGATTTATAAAAATTTTCGATGTGTACTGAGAAAAATATATTTTTTAAATCGGTATTATTCTGCATGTCAATCACTTCCATTTGAATGTCTTCGGGAACTGTATCCACATCGATATTAAATTGGCGAGGAAAACATTTTCATGGAAACCGCTGTCTTCTGAGCTTTGAACATTTGGAATCGTAATTGAAATTTTAATTTGCGCTCAAAGCCCTGAATTTTATCATATAAATTGTGAATAAACAATAATTTTATAACAATATATTAATGGGAGAAAGTGGATAAAATAAATTCAATTATAGAAATGCTTGGCGGTCAGCATAAACATGTTTAACGGGCCGCAAGCGGCCCGCGGACCGCCTGTTGCTCATCCCTGACCTAGACCGTTAAAAGCTAGTCAATATTTATTCTTTTAAAATTAAATAATTGTTACAAAAGTAGCAGATTGATCTTCTTTTTTATTTATGAAACAAATAGATTCAATGATGCAAGTGTATGATTGAAAACAAATATGTATGCCAAGTATTTGTGCTGTTATAATTTGTATCTTGGTGATAGTGTAAAGTCTTAACTCCTGGTGGAAGCATCATATAAAAAATTTATGTAGTAATTTCTTTGTATTTCATATTAAATGTAAATGTTAAAAAGGAGATTGCTATTGAGATCTGAGAGCAAAAGATTTCGACTGTAATATTTTTGGCAAGTAACATACCTGATAACATGTGCTAACATGCAAGGAAATGAAAAACTAAAAAAGATAACTTATTTTTAAGACAGAAGCAAATATTTTACTCAAATTTATAAAAACTTGTTAATAAATATGATTTTCCTTATATTTCGGTAATTGTAAATTGTGTCATATGTATGATTTCTTTCAACATGAATTTTATATTTTTATACTATTTTATAATAGATAAGAAATTAGTAAAAACTTATATTCTTACTAAAAATTACGTAATATCCAATAAATTTTCATTTATAAAATGATAATCTCATAAAATTGTGTTTAATTTAAATTTATTATTGCTACTAATTATAAAATACTCTACTGGCTCGTGTTTACTGTTTGTATATAAAAGTTTTGGAACTGCAATAAAACATGATTTCATTTCGAATATTATATTTCAAAGGTAAATGGAAAGACACTTTTGGTATTGGTTTTACCATTTCAAAGCAAATCTGTCAAATATAGGCTTTCGATATCTCTTTGACGGCTTTTGGCAAGTTTCCAAAATGGAATGAAAAGATATAAATTTTTGATCATGTAGTTACAATAATAATATGTTATATAAAATAATATGTTATATAAAAAAAACATATATATATATATAGCGGATATTGAAACTGGATTTCCTTCTCGATATTTTCAATTAAATATTTCTATTACAATATTATTTTTTTACGTTTTATAGGAATTTTGCTTGGAGGAGAGTATCGATTCACCAATACCTGTTGTGAATATTATATTCAGAATATATCCGTTTTTCCATATTATAGATATACATTTTTTAAATTCTATAAGTATTACATAATAGTTATAGTAAAAAAAAAATATAAAAAAGTGCGAATATAAAAATATTTATTTGAATTTTATTTTCAAGGATAAATGATGAAGGAAAAGATATAAATAAATATTAATCATTTTGATAAATGTGTATTTTTATAAAAGTGGAATAATAATATATTTGGTTATACAATTTGACTAACATATTTAACATTTCAGACGAAAAATGAATATAGATTTATGAAATATTTATTTATGCATACAATAAATTATTATTATACTGAACATAAATTATACATGATTGTTTGCAATATTTTTATTTTAAATGAAGGTTAAATAATTGACAACAGCGATTGTATATTGATTAAATATATAAAAGAAGAAATTGTGCGGATTGTGTAGCACTGAATTTTTATAGATTAAAAATAGCTAAATATAAGTTGATTCATGTTGGGTATTTCGAACTTTGATTGATGCTAAATGAACTGCTGCGAAAGTTAACATTAACTGACAACTTCTCGTGCTTGGATGTAAAGTAGACGAGTTAATGAATGCGTTCCATTTTGTGGTGCTCGCAATCGATAAAATGAAGTTGTGCAACATCAGAGTTGACAAGATAACAAATACCCATGAAATATGCGGACGGGCTTCCTCGACAGCTTCGGGTAATGATCAATTCTATCTATCGGTTATCATTCCCTACGAAGCCGTCCGTTTTTTCGCACATACTTTCGTTAGTGCACTTGAATTAAACTGGTTGCAGAATTGATACTCAACGAGCCACTTACCTGATAAAACCTAGTGATGTCAGGGACGGCCGATATTGATGGAGAGCAGAGGTTTTAAATGTATCTATATGTTCGTGGAAGAACTGGGTCGGAAGATTAATAATTTACAATCGCCTAGGGATTGATTTATAAGCAGCTAGCTTGGAAATTATTGCTTAATTTTGCAATGATTTTACTTCGTGCTCATCAATTTTTAATTCCCCCGAGACGAGGCTAATTGGATTTAGTGTGCGCAATAATGCAAGTGGTTCGTAATTTCGGTCTGATTTCTATCGAACAACAAATTTGTGGATAAAATATTGCTTTTTGATGTGAAAAAATACCGTTCAAGCAAAGCAAGGGTTAGATAAGTGTTATGGGGACTCTTCTCCGTCGAGACAATTGTTGCGTCACTAAAACCACTGTAACTTGTGAACTTAATGTCAAATTTCCATCAAATATTGACAGGCGTCCTTAAAAGTTGGTACTTCCTAAAATTCATATGGATCGATATGTCATCCTAATAACTTATTGAGTGAGGTGTTATATACGTTGTTTGGATTAATTAGATGGAAAAAGACTTGTTTTTTTCCCTTTTGCTTTACAAACTTTTCAAACCATTGTATATAGACTGTTTTTCATACGTGTTTTATAGGACCTTTCCATTGTACTAAATAGAGTAAATTCGACCTTTTCAGTTGACTAATCGTTAGGTAACTTGTACAAATTGTCGTAATTACTTTATTGTTTGTATACTCTTTGTTCTAGAATTTAGATTGATTAGTCTGGGATTAAGTTTACGGGTAAATTAAACAATAAAAAATAGTAGAAGATTACCGATTTTAAATTACCTAAATATTTTTTATAATTTTATAATTATTATACAACATTTTTTAATATTCTAGCAAAGTTACATCATCAAAATAATGGAATTTATTAAAAAAATAATTCACTAAAAAGTCATAATCTACACATATTTAGTTATTAATTATAAAACATGTAGGTTTAAAGTTACGTTACACAAAACAAGGGGGAAGAAAATATTACAATCTGTTTTTTTTTTTAAATATTAAGACGATATAAAATTATATAAATATTTATCAATATCAATAAATACAATAAAGAATTAATTTATATTAGAAATAGAAATTATTGTTACCCGGCGCATCCACACAGCAAAGTTTATTTCGAACCATATTTTTTGTGATATTGTTTTGCGGGAAGGAACCGCCTCGTTATCTCTGCGCACAAGGCATTCATTTAAATCTTCCCTTCCTATATTTTTCCGATGTCTGCAGCAATATTTTGGCTCGCTTCCAAATGCTTGTATTGATGTTCTTAATACAATTTCATCCCAAAACTAGAGACATTCACTGGCCTTTTTCTGCAATTTTTAAACTTATATGCAATTATTCCGCCTTCCGTCATTACTGTTCTATAAATTTATAGTTATTTGTTGTTTTTTCTAAACATTATATCATTATTTCCGGGCGGAAAGACCTATGGTCAATAAACCCTTTATAACTTCATTCTGAGGACACTAAATATTTGAAAAGGGTTAATGAGAAACTCAGAATCAATAGAGGGAAGAGACTGTTTGGACATACATTTCAGGAAAAGGTTTTGGAGTAAACAAGAATTATTATTATTCCAATATATTAATCAGTTCTTTTTTTATGATTTGTTTCATCTAATTCATATTGTATAATTATAATCTATTAATAAAATTCGCTTTACATCCCAAAAAACTGATGCCACAACCTTGTGTCGCTTTCATAATTTTTAAAATAAAAACTATATATATTTAAATTAAATTTGTTAAATTAGTTGTTGTAAAAATTAATAGTTTTTTAAGTTCTATAATTATATAATTATTGTAATAAGTATAGTTATTTGTTCTTTGTTGTGATAACATTATAAAAATATAATTAATATATGATAAACGTAGATTTAGTTATATTATTTATAAATAAATACAATGTTAAGAAAATGATTATATTTATAAATAATATAAAAGTGGTAACTTTTCTTTATTTTATTAATATTTTTATATAATTATAAAATGTAATACAATACAATTTGCCGTATATTCAACTAGTATTCTTGACATGGATACTTGAAGCGAAATAGAGTTAAGCTGGAGGATAGAATAACTCGCTGTAAAACGTATCACACTTGTGTTTTAAGCGTTTTATGTGAGCCTTTAATAAAGTATTCTTTATGTTACGTTTATTGTGAAATCTATTATATTTATAGTGTTGTTATTTTCATTGTTACTCATATTGAGGATACGTGCATTAACAGTGGACTATACTGAATTGTAGTTGATAAGGATTATGTGCAGTACAAAGTTTATTTTTTAGCGGAAATATTATTTATTAAATATAATTTACAAAGCACGTTAAATAATATTTATTATAAACTGATTGCAGGACATATAGAGTGGTACAAGTATATATTATATAAGTATATTTAGTTCAAACTATGTATATATATTGCATTTATTTGTAAGCTAATTATATAATTGCTAGCAAGCCAAAATTCTTATTGTTATTATGTACACTATGATTAATCATCCCATATTAACGAAACATTAAAGACTAGTTAATTAAAATGTAAATATGATCGTTGTATTTTAGGCTACTTCGTAGGGTTCGAACTCCATCTCGTCGAGCTTCTTGGTTTTTGGTATGACATAGTTGTGGTAATCGTAATTGGGTTTTGGTGGAGCGGTGTTCTTGGTGAAATTGATGCCGGTGTATGTTCTTCCATCGACGTTCATCTCGCCCCATTGAATCAACTTTTTTGTCGCTTTCATCTCTTCGCCGATTATTTTCGGAGATTTGTTAATGTTCTCCTTAATGCTCTCATTAATCACGTTTTTCTCTTTGGTCGTATGCGATTTATCGGCTTCGTTCTTCGTATCCTCAATTTTATCCTCGTTCTGCTTCTTCAAGTTGTGCTGCTCGATTAATTGCTTTTGCTTGCTTATGAACTTATTCCGGTATTCAGCGAGATTCTTCGTACCCACTAATTCCAAACGACTGCTGCAGCTGTTGGATTTGAGAAGTTTAAATTTAATGCCTTGATATATGTCGTTGGTGTCCTGTGCTTTGTTATTTTCTATAAAGGTGACGGTTTTTCCTGTTGAATTTTTACGACAGTTGCAATCGCTGTGCCTTTTCTGGTTTTGTATTTCATCCATTATAGCTTTAGTCATGGAATCGCACCTCCCCGATCTCTTATTCAGCACTCGCCCTCCGTAATACGTTATAGATGTTCCACACTCGCGAATTTTTTCCATAATATCTTCGCTAACATATTGATCACAGCACAAATCGTTATCCAACGATTCGTAAAGGTTTTCGTTGCTTCCCAGTTCAGAAGGATTAGAATCTGTAGCGGAACAACGATCTTTATCTGGATCTATCTGTGTATATTGCTGAGGATCCATCATGTCTATGTTCTTTGAGCTCTGAGAGCGCGTTAATCCACCCTCAAATAATTGTCTTACTTGCTTTACTGTGTCCGGATTAGGAAGTTCATCGTCATTGACTTCCCTATTGACCCTTATGGGGTGATAGAAGAAATGCCTTTTCATCCCATTTTTGTCCACCCCATCAACTTTACTAGACTTATGCACAAATTGCGTTATATTTCTTGTAGTTTTACATTTTTTCGGTCCAATATATTGCACGTTAGTTCGTATAGGCTCTATAATAACAATGTTATTATCAATCAACAATTCCTGAAAGGAATAATCCTGTAAGTATTGCATGAGCCCATCGAACTGTGATTCTTTTTCGCAATTGGCGAAGATTTTCTTCTGAAATAAATCAGATTTCATTACTCTATATCTCACATGATCAAATTCCGGTTCAGATGTGATGCTCTTCGATTTCACGACAGGTTTGTGATGTTTGGGTTTCTCTATTATTTCCACCACGTTCGAACTCAAACTTTCGAGTTGATTTTCAAAAAAAGGATTTTCCAATAACCCGCGACAATCTTTCGCTTTTCTTGTAGGCTTTTTTTCGAAAATCTGTTTGGCCGTTTGCACGATGCTCGGTTTCTCAGGCGCTTCTTCAGCTTTCTCAAATTTTTTCTTCACCTCTTCAACTTTAGTCTGGACACCGACTATTTTACATTTATGCTGCTCTGTTTCTTCTTTAGTTAAATCACTTTTTTCTGCTTTTGGTTGATCGTTTACTATGTTTCCCCAATAATTACGCATAGTGTGGATCTTCTCATGGTACTCCTTTGTGATTTCCTTTTTCTCGCTCATTTTGTCTTCGATCAAGACTTCGACTTCTTTATCGCGTTGAAAGCAATCCAGATCGGTGATATCTTCACCGTTAACTGTAATTTTATTAATCTTCGATTCAGGTTTCAATGTTTGTTTGAGACTCTTGACAGCGTCCAGAAATGATTTTTCGCGATCTTCACTTGAGGATTTGTGTTTTTTAGATTTTTGCGATTTGGGTATTTTAGAGATTTTCAGTTCAAAGTCGACTGGAATTGAAGAATGTGCAGTTACGTCAAAGTGACTTCCTATATTTACTATAAATCTGTTTGTTGTATTCGATGGTTCTAGAGCGGTTTTATGCTGCTTAGAATCGCATTTGCGTAATTTTCTATCAATTTTTTCGCACTTCTGCAAATTCTTGCTGACTGTGATATCTGGCAACGAGAAATATTGATTATCTATTAAGTTTGATGCCTTTTTGGGTTTGCATCTTTCGCCGTTGAAAGCGCGCGAAATTCGTTTCGAAAGAAAGTTTTGCAGCGGTTTCTTAGAGCCTTTCTGTGTTTCCAGGAACTCTTTAAGATAGTTGTGACTGTGTTTCTTCGCTTCTCTTGGCGACCCTTCTTCTGATTCTGGGTTGTTGTTGTTATTATTATTGATTGATTTGTCGTCGGATACGCTTACGATGGTTCTGTACTCGTCCGAGTTTTCTGAAAGTTCACGCTTGATGTAATCCTCCTCTAAACCTTGAACTTGGATAGAAGTTTTAATTGGATTGGCAGGTGGAATTGTATTCGCGGTTTGTTCGGGAATTTGTTCTATTTCTTTAGTGATTAGTGTTATATCGGTAACTAGTGGAATTTCATCATATATAGGATTCGTTTCTATATTTGAGAAATCTGATTTGTTTATAAAGATTTTCTCTGTACCATTATCCTCCTTGATAACTTTAGAGACTTGCTGATTGCTGTCGCTTTCTGTTTCAGTAGCGTTCTCCGATTTAGTATCTGAAGCGAGTTTCTCAATGGGCTCGTAATATTTAGGGTCGTAGTCGGAGAGGCTGGATTCCGAATCGTAGTTAGATGTGTAATTTGGAAGGCTTCTGGGCTTTCCGTTATAAAAGCTTTCAGATTCTTGGCGGTAGGGCGTATTTCCACGTATAGTGCGTGGTTTACTTTTGGCGTAATAATTATTTTCTGCGATTTTATCGTAAAGAGTATTCTTGCTCAGAACAATGTTTTCGTCGTAGGAGATGTTCTCCTTTTGCCGATGGTTTTTAGATTGCTTAATAGAAAAGCCGTTGATCTGAGGACTGCTTTTATCTGAAATAACCGCGTCCTGTGTGGTTATTGTATCGTTTACAGACACATTATCTGTGAAAGATAAGTCCGTGTCGCATTTACTGTCGGGATAATAGTTAGGTAAGCTTAAGCCGGCATCCGTATAGACGAGATTTTCATGGGAAACACCGTATATCGTATTCAGCGATGTTTTGTTATGGTAGTTCGAGTCGAGGCTATCGATCTCCCCGGCACCTCCACCACTCCCCACGGCTTGCGGCTGCGGAAAATTATTTACATGTATATACGGCAAATCCTTTTCAGCACGATCTTCATCATCCTCTTCCTCTCCTTCGTTCTCCTTCTCCACGTGGTTTGCAACTATCAGCTGCGACTTTGGACCGCTTGATAAGATCTGCTGCGGCACGCCGTAATCTCCTCCAACGCTGGATTTCCTCTTTATTAAATTACGCTCGCTTATGTACAGACTCTCCTGGCTCAATCCCCTCTGCAAACATCTATAAAACAAAGAGAACACAGATAGATTACATTTGGGCACTTGCTGCTATCATTGGGGATCTTGCATTTTCGAAATTTAATCAATCTTACCTATCTTTGGTTGAATATTTATCAATTAGTTTCGCGCGAGGGATTAGCTGCGAGCGTCGGTTCCTTGGAGCATTCGGTATCTCTAAATTCGTGAAGACGTCTTCCCGTGAAATGGCCAAGCTACGGCTCCGACGTAACGTGGATTCGTGGACTGCCAATTCTCCCAGGGGATGACTGGAAACGTTCTCTAAGCTACCCTGGATGAGCTTGTCTCTGTGTCTCTTTGTATAAGTTTGGTCGCGCCGTGAATGATGATGTGCCTTGGTTAATGCGGCATTTGCAAATGCACCGGGTGCATTCAAGTTATTTATTTCTCGTTCAGACCTGAAAAATCAATTTAACTTATATTTGTACGCTAATGCGAAACTTTTAAAAGCATTTTATCAAAGTTACTCAACTTTAACTTTTTCTTTTTTTCTGTTCTAGGTAAGTGCGATTCAATCCATTTGGGACTTGTGGTGAAAGGTATTTTGCTTTACACAACTACGTAAATAGCAGTCAATAGGGGAAGTTTCCTGTATTGCGGTTTTGTTCCGATTTCGGTTTGCTTGCATACGGAACAACGCCCGACCAGTCGCGGGTTAACCAACGGACGCATTTCACGGATGTTATGTAACAACCGTGCGAAAACTTGACACAGTCATCGGATAATTAATTTGCACAAATCTCTGAAAAGTGGTTTTTGCTTTCGGAAGACTGAATTGTGTCATTCCAAGGGTTCAATAAAAAAAACTGCTTAGTTCTTCATTAAGAAATCGGATTGCTTTGGGAGCTTGAACACGATGTCGTTTAATCGATTTGCCGAAGTCCTAAGGAAATAGTTACGTTTCAAAGGGCCTTTGTTATAAAGTCCTTTTTGTATACTCAACGATTCTCGGATAAATACGATCAGTTTATTGAAACACCTTTTATTTCTTTAAAACTTTGTTTAAATTAAATAAAATTTATTATTAGATAAATTAATTGTAAATTAAAATTATTTCATATCTTAGAAGAGAAAGGCAAATTTATGGAACAAAAAAATAATAATATTTTTTGTAGAAAACATCTCTAATTGAAGTTTTTAATTATATGATTAAGATTGTTAGTTAAAAGTCGAGTGAAATCTTAAATTAAGTAATGCAATTTTACCCATATCTGGAAGGTATATCTTTGATGCTATAATTTAATCATATTTGCTAAGTGCACTGTGACCTCATAATTTAAATACGACGTTAACTTCTTAACATTTTATATCACTGAAAATGCTTTTACAGTATTCAAGATATAGCTTGGAAGTTGTCTGAATTGGAAAATTACAATTAAAAAATAATCATGAAATTCACGAAT
This sequence comes from Nicrophorus investigator, assembly GCA_963457615.1. Lineage (NCBI taxonomy): Eukaryota > Metazoa > Arthropoda > Insecta > Coleoptera > Silphidae > Nicrophorus > Nicrophorus investigator. Next base: position 27,867,204 of record OY735140.1, read on the forward strand.
CCGTTCGCAAACAAAACCGTTCGCAATGCGAGTTCTATAAATAGAAGCTCCCGAATCGATTGCGTAATATAATTATTTCCATCAGCAAATGGTATTTTTTTTTGTGAGGATATTCATATGAACAGAACACGCGTATTTTTTCAACCCCTTTTCATCATTTCCATTCCTTCTCGCTGAGCATACTGCTTTCCTTTATACCTCTTATTCCTTTTCCGTGTGTCTCCTAAAGTTGCACGAAGCGCTTATTTTATTTTCATTTCCCCTCGTCCTTATCATATATGAAATATCAGCTATTTCCACTCAATTTTCCAGTTGGTCGCCTTTCTACCCCTCTCGACGTTTTAATAATCCCGTATAAGTGTTGTATATGCAGAGATCAAAACGTTTTCACCCAGCTAAAATTTACTGCATTCTACTACATGAAACTTTTTCTATTAACATAAATTTTCCATATGAATTTTATACTTTTTTTCAAATCTAAATACATTTAAGAAAAATGATAAAAGAAAGAATAATTGAGGAAAAATATAAATGTAATGTCTTTGAATTAGTACGTTTTTTCAATAAATGTCTAAGAGTTTTTCTTTCTGATTTTGCATCGATTTTAAAGTTATTCAGTCTTGAGAAATGTTTGAATTTGAATGAAGTCTACAAGCACTCTACAAAATTGCCTCTATCTAATAGCTGCCATTATATTACCTATCCCGAGTCGCTCATTTTACACTATTTTTAATATGTAATGTAATTAACAAAGTTTTGTTTGTTTGTGAAATATTTAAAACACGAAATTTACGTGCAACTAATTTCTCTTAAGTAAATAAAAATAAAAACGTATTAAAACACTTTACTTTCAATTTTCTTGCTGCTGTTACGAGCACAGATATTAAAAAAGTTTCTTTTATTATTACATAATACTTTTTAAGTAATTATATAGTGTATAAAATTATATTTCGTCCAACGGTTTTTAAGACTCTCGTTTTATAATCTTTTAAAAAAATATATTATGACTTAAATAACACCTCACAAATTACAAAAGTAGCGTTACTAAAACCACTGTAATTTGTGAACTAAATGTTAGATTGTCATTAAATTTTGACAGGCTTCGCCTGAAGGTTGGTACTTCCTAAAAGTCATATGGATTTGTCGATAGAGCCGCCATCTACGAACTTATTGAGTAAGGTGTAATCTGTAAAATTAACTTTTCAATAAATTATTATATAACATTGTGAAATATCAAAAATGGTTCAAACTTGTTTTATTGGTCGATTTGGTACTAATTATTGATATAAAATGTAATATACATGGTTTTATAATGGTTTTAAACATACTGGAATATTAATGGGAGCAATTACACTATATGAGGTATTACTGTTATGACTTATATAACTGTGTTTGTATTCTACAATCAAAATAGCAATTTTTTGAAGTTAAATTCCATTATGATCTTCATATTATATCAAAGCTTATTTTTTAGTATAGAAATATTTGTACTTAAAATATGTATTTTTACAGATATTAGTTTTGGACTTTCTGATCATCAAATTTTTCATATTTAAGATAATATTATATGTAGATCAGTCATGTCAGTATTTTAATATATTCAGTATTTAATAGATTATTTAGGCAATATATGATGTGGATTGTACTTTGATGGATGTGGAGGGTAGTTTGAAAAGTTTATTTTAGGTTCATTTTCCCATTTTTTTTTCTATAATTCATATTGCATTCCAAAAAACCGATGGCATAATCTTTCCTGCTGATAGAACAGTTTTTACCATTTTTGGTACACTTTTAACCATTTCATGCATAGTTATAAATCGACAACAGAATTAGTTTTATTCTTGTTAAAATGATCTAAAATCGCTTGAGAAATTTGCATTCGTATGCAAATGCGGCACCGTATTGTATAAAGTTTTCATCTTCAATTCTTAATTATATTACTATTGTAACACAGGTATTGCTCCATTTTCGCAATTGGAAAATATTTATTTCTTCATATGACCATTACGAAGCTATCCAATAACTACAATAAAGTAGAATTACATTTACGTAATGACCACTCTAGAGAGCAGGAATTGCATTTCGTGAACTGCATTTCGTTGCGAAATTAAGCTTTAAATTCAATTTTCCCAATAGAGAGACGGAATTAATTAATCCGTAGAGCAGAGTCCAAATGTGTTGATTAAAAGTTTGCAGTTTCCTGAAATTAGTTGTTCTAGCTCTTTTCAGTTCCAAGTCCACCTGTTTAAGTAAAAAAAGGATAGTCGTAAAAAAGAAGTATCTCATAGTCTGCTGCAGATTGGATATGCCAATAATATCGGAATCGAAATCAGCAAAAGCGATTGAACACATTATTTTCTGCTAGTGCATTTCGCCAGATCCACTACGTGACTCGCGTTATTCAATTCCTATCGATCGTTTCCGCTCCTCATTATCACCACTTCATAGCGCTTTCTCGACTCTCTTATTATTTTCATCGTCGATTCTTTCCTTGCAATTACTGCTTTAAACATACCTTAGAACTATAGTTTTTGCTTCGTCTTTTATGCAGAGGAAAAGACATTGCTGAATATAATTGTAATGATTGTTTTATGTTCAGTAAGGCATGATGCGGACGTCATAGGGGTAGCAAATTCATCGCATGGAAGGAATAGTGAAAAAGAACACACAGCAATGACGGAAGAAAGCTTCACAATGGTGCTTTTATGTTGGCCCCAAGCGTGAATAGCTTTTAGATTAATTGCTTTAAACATTAATTCCAGACCTCCAGACGTTCGCATTCCTATATACTGTTGTTTCATTCATTTGAATACAATATTTTAAAAATATTTATTATTTATGAATATTACGTAAATACTATATTAATACGGAGTAGATTTTTATCAACTTGAAAATACTTTTCTCATTAGTCTATAATTATTATCTAGATAAAAAATTGTTGTAATAACTATAAAATTACTTGAATTACTGAATTTTTACTAATTTTGAGTTCCACCTTTTTTGTAAGGTTGAAATTGATTTATATTTTTTAATTTAGAATTAGGGTTTAATTTCGAAGGTTACAATCTTGAGTTTGTCTACATTATATATTTTTATTTTTAAAGTTAAATTGCTATTTGCAATTTAAAATAAACCAAATTCACATAAATATTCATATAGTTGATATATGCTGGAGGAGGTCGTTGCAAAATACTGCATAAACATGATATATACAGCACACGTTAAATAAAACTAAACGCTTTAGACATATTATATTTTTGATAAATAAAATAAAATAAAGTTTATATTTAATTAAATATAAAAAATTCAATTAGAGCACTGTAACTATAAAAATTATGTTGAAAGAGTTATTCAAGATATCTTAACTATAAACCCGTTGCATAATGAACATTTACTTCTTTTTTTTGTCATTCCACATTTTTTAATTAAGCACGCACGAAAGTGTTAATGGTTTTTCGCAGTCGACTTGGATTTCTTTATATAATGTATTCTTTTCCCCGAGAAGTGTTATAATTAATGGCGAAGTCTTTTGCGAGGGTAAAAATGAAGCGGATTTAGAGACGTATTTTACTTTTTTGCAAATAATTATTTCAATGTCGTCCGTCTGATTTAATTTTAAATGAAGGCAGTCTTGTATCGTTTGAGAGCTGATACAAAGACACCATTCTATTTGCTCGGATCCTCTAAATGTTTGTTCTCACAAATTAAGGGCCGCCGGTTAAACATTCAGAATCAAATTATATAATTGAAACACGGGTTAATGGCATGGGAGTCGAATGATTACTTGAAATTCCTGTTAAAGTCACAAATAATCGTTTAAATTATGGATATTTAATCTCTAACTGTAATTTCAATAATAAGTATCACAACATTTATAACATTCAACATATTTCGTGTTTGATTGACTATTTGCATTTTATGTATTAAAAGCTTTGAAATGGAAAAGTATTAATCATAACACATTAGCAGATATATAGATTTTGTTATTAAATGTGTATATATTACTTTATATTTATTACTTTATTTTTCGCAATAAAAGGATTTTGGTGTATTTTCACTTAATAAAGCAATACTTGGAAATTGCTAATTGGTAAACAAAGTGATGTGCGTTAAAAAAATAATGTAAAGTACTAAATTTAGAAACCCTTATTTCATATCAAGCTCAGGAAAAATGTATTGTGTATTTTATAATATTAATATACAAAATTGTATTTTTCCGAGATTTGTATTAATTCATTCTTGGTTTTTAAGGTGATAATACCGCGGTCTATTATTGTTGTTTGTTATATTTTATATATAATTTTATATAAATTCTTAATTGTTCATTAAGTATAAAAAAGAGGACTCAAAGACTTAAATTAAATAAATTAGTATTACTGTACATATTTTTACTATATTTTAGTTTGTTCTTTCATTCCGGTAGTTGAGATAAATTTGTAAAATATATTTCAAATATTTGATTTTACAAATAAAAATGGATAAAGCTTTGATAATACAATACCTGAATCCTATTTATTTGTTCAAATTATTTGATCTTTTATACAGAAAAACTTATTTTATTATTTGAATATAGTTTTTGGTATTTTTATTGTCTTTCTATTCATCAAATGCAGATATTACCATTTATTTTAAAAGCATTGACAAGAATATTGAATATTGAGTATTAATATAATTTGTGTACTTTTTTTTCAAAATGAAGAGGACAGAATTAAATATTTTAATTAAAAAATACAACAAATTAGTTAGAATGTATCTTTCTGCATCATTTAAAACTTCTTGCCGACGTTCTACAAGTTTGTCCATGTCTTTGCGATAAAAACCATCCGGTTTTGACGCGAATTATTCGTCCAACTATGCTTGCAATTCGACGACATTATTGAAGGAAATGCTGTCCTTTCATTTATAGCAAAGATTGTGAGCAGCTTTGGCGGCTTTATTCCTGAACGCGAACATCTATATAACATTCTATATATTTATCTATATAACATTCTATTTAGAAGACTTTTACAGTGGAACCTCGCTTAACGAGCATAATCCGAATTCCAGAATTTTCGTATAATTACTCGTATAGTGAAACTCTCGTATAGTGATACATTCGTATAGTGAAACTATATGAGTATATGATATGATAAACACTCGTATAGTGAAATACTTGTATAGTGATACATTCGTATATTGAAACACTCATATAGTTATACACTCGTATAGTGAAAAACTCGTATAGTAAAACAATTTTCCATATATAAACTAATGTAAAATACGAAAATGCGTTCCATTCTGCGAAAAAAAATTTAAAAATATTTATAACGTTTATTAATCATAAAATTATATAAACATTGTTAAGGTGATTCACGCATCATCTGCATATTTTCTTCTATCTCGAAATGAACCAACCTGGAATGGGAATTCGCTTTTCAGGAAACAAATAATTAATTTATTAAAATTTTTTGCCAACGTTTCAAAATTTGATAAAAAAGCCACCTGGCGCTACACTGTATTTAGGGTGATGCTTCTTAATGTACGATGTTTCCCATGATATTAGCATTACTTTTAATACGCCAAAAGATTGTTGTTTTTCTGTTACCTCTTCCTTCTCTGATAAACTCTTCTTTCTGTAAGAAACAATTAATTTTTTACAGCAAACACAAATTGTATTTGCAAATTATGATCATCTTTATTTAGACAAAAAAAATCGAATATGGGACTTCTCTTATCCTCGTCAAGCGAGTCATTTTTGTTACAATTTATTTTGTTCGTTACGCGAAATACTCGTTAAGCGAAGTGCATGTTATGCGAGGTTCCACTGTACGTAATATAATAATAAATGTAACGTAAAAGTAGATACAAAATCTTGTGGAGCACATTTTTTTCTTTTGATTGACAAAAACAACACCAGTTTGTTTTGCATGATGCACATTGTGTTAAACTAAATAGAATCAATAATTTAATTTCATTAATGAACTTTTCCGAGAAATCTCGGGAATAACCCTAAGTTTTTCGGTTCTGTTTAATTTAATAATAATCATATTGATCGATATAAAATAATTGCAAAAAAAAATATAATCTTAATAATAAAATAAAAAATGATTCCAAGGTTTATTTTATATTTTTCTATATTCCATCCAATTTTGTTTAAATTGTATGTTTAATTAATATTATTATAAAATTTTGAAAATAATTAAATCTTACAAATATGGAAGAATGTTTATTATAGTTTAAATAAATAATATGACAAAATAAACAGGAGCTAATGCTCCTGAGATTAAATTAAACAAATCAAAACATTTCGAATAAACAAATAATATACGCTGATAAAATAAACAAATCAATATTAACACTCGCTTTAATATAAAAAAAAATGCGAACGAATTATTTGTCCTCAACAAATATCACATAATTGGCATTAATTTGCATAGGAAATATATTTGCTTTTTGTTATCTGGGTTGTGATTTCTCCACTGTTGACTTTTCTTTCAACAAGAAAACAGTATTCCGTTTCTAAAAATCCCATCGGATCCGAAAGTGATTTTCTGGTTACATTTTTCGATTTACTCGTCCGGCTTTCAAGTTTGCAGATGCAAATTGCGCTATCCAGTCTCTCCAACTTCGACTCCTGGATAAATTACTGTTTGTGAAACTACAAAGATAACAAAGTAAATAACGTTTTACTGAGTGTAATTCGGTGTGAAAGAGAAGTTTGAGATATTAGGGAAAATTCAAATATAGCTCCGCTCGTTGCACTGTTGGAGGCAAATACATTATTCATACTGGTTATTATTTGTAAACACGTAAATGAAAAAAGAAATGGATTTAATCCTGTGGATTATGAAAATAGAGGTATTAAATTTAATTTATTATCATGTGAAACTTTATTAATTAGTAGTTTTAGTAATAATTATTACGTTGTTACATAATTGTGGTATTAATTATAATTTATTTGAATAGGTTTAGTGACCCCCCTGGACTTGTCTGCTCTAAGTGTTAGGTGTCATGAACAAACATATATCTGTTTTGCGAAGATAATTATCAACTTTTTATATAATTATAATAATATGTGTGTGTATCTTCTAAAATTAAGTGAAACTATATTTATTAAGGAAATATTATATTTTTAGTAAAAATTTGGAAATATGTTATGAAGATACTAATGGTTCTATAACACGGTATATAGATTTTTATTCGTGTTGTCTATAACTCTATCATATGTGACTAAAATCCAGTATAAATATATTTTCTTAATCCAGACACGCAACTTCATTTTTATGAAAAATATTAAAATATATATGTAAAACGAAAAGAAACTAAATATAAATATTTTTATTTCATTTAATCATGATTTTGTAGTCTACAATAATAAAAGTAAAATCTTCATGGACTGAAAATATTCACTGTAAATATTAGCAATATCTTACATAGTGTCGTTTCTATCAGTCCGGATTTATTATTTTCCGTTTTTCCCTCTTCCTTATGTACTTAGTTCCTGGATTAATCCAGTTACAAACATGATATTGGCTTAATATAAGGTATTTTGAAACGTTTCTATAACACCTCACTATATAAGTTCCTAGCATGACATATAGATGGCGACAAATCCATGATTTTTAGAAAGTACCAACCTTCAGACGACGCCTGTCAAAATTTTGATGGCAATTTGACGTTTAGTTCACTCACAAGTTACAGTGGTTTTTGTGACGCTAATTTTCAAAACAATGAAAATGAATTTTGTGTGTTGATAAAACATTGCTTTTTGATGAAAAATCATGGGAAAAATACCTAAACATCTTACGAACTTACTGAGTGAGTTGTTAAATATATATAATAATAGTATAGATTATTTGCCAAAAGATGTCTCTGCCTTTAAAATTATATTAATTGTAACAAATATACTATTCAAATGAAGAAGAGGGAGGAAAAAAAATATATATATACTATTACATAAAAAAAACATAAAAAAATATAAATATTATAATTCTTCTTAAGGTTTATAGGTAAATGCAATTGGTATTTAGTAATAGTTATAATTTATTATTTCTTATAATTAAGGAATATAAGTATCCATAACTTCAATAATTAATAAATGGAAATAACTTGTTTGGCTGTAGATGGATTTAAATTAATTCATTAGAATGCGGTTTGGTATGTGGGGAATAATCTTTTTCTCATTAAATCTCGTTGACAACGAGTTCATCGCATTTCCGCGAGGCGTATTCAAGTTTAATTACTAAATTCTCCTGAGTATTATATCCGTAACCCCGTAGAATCCCTACAAAAATATAACGTTCCAAGTAAACATATTTTTATCCGACTAGATCTTCAATGTTACATCTGAACGGCACTATTTACGTATAATGTATGATATAATTGCACGCTTTATCCGCACTAATTGGATTTAGATGCGTAGCGCATGATTCTCCGATTGAATTTCAATAATTTAAATTATGACTACACGTTCTAAAAACGTTGCAATTACTACATGGTAATTGCATCTTCAAACCGCTATACGCAATTGATAATTCGCGCACCGTTTTAATTTTATTGGCCGTTTACGTAATGCGAGTTGAAGTGCGGAAACTTCGAAAGCTGTAACCGTATCTGATTTGATTACATTTTTTGTAAGAATTAAGTAATTTACAAATAATAATAAAATAAAAATCTTTACAACATAAAATTTTAAATAAAATAGAACGGTAATCTTTACACTAAAGAATCTACAAAATTATGTATGTTACTCAAAGATGTGTGAAAAATTACATCTTTGAATGTATTCTTGCCTTTATGAAAATTATTTATGTATATAAATATCTTATAAAAAAATTTATTACATAAAAATTTTGCTATTCTTTGCTGAATCCCAGTAATTATTGATTGGATTAAATGTAATTTAATTTGCTCCATGTTTGACCCTAGTGCTAGGTGCAAGCGATTCGTGAATATATTTGCATTCAATTAACTGTGTAATTTGAATCTATTGCAATTAAAAAATTAATTATTTGATATTTATTAATTAATATTTTAATAGTAGCATTAATTTGTTTCCAATTAAATAATAATATAAGTGTTTATGAAAATTACCGGATATCAATAAGTAGTATAAAATGTTGTTAAGATTTTACACAAATAGGAAATAGTTAAATGAGCGGCTATTTTTGTTTTATCTTTTGTATGTTATTAAGTTTAATGATATGCGCCATTGAAAATACAAAAAATCTTTTGTTGAGTCATCTTTTTTTTGGATAATTATGAATTTTGTTAATGCACGTCTTCCGTGCGCGAGTTATGTAATTTACTTTGTTTGTTTTTGTGTCTAAACGTTGCCCAAATTACACTCTCAATTTCCTGACTGTAATTACATGATTTTAATCAATTAGTGTGATGGCGGTTTTCTTAATATTTATTTATTTGCAGAAATACTATTAATATATTTGACACTACTATTATTCATATATTAGTGTGATCATAATATTATTTTATTATTTATACTGTTTATACATTTCATCAGATATTTATTATAAAGAGTCCAATGATACTGAAAAAGTGTATTCATTCATATGGGGAGATTTGCTAAATTTTGATCGGAGCCTAAATTGGACCACTATTGTAATTTGACTGATATGGAAATATTTGATAACAAACACAAATAGTCTAGACAAAAATTTGATTAATTTATAAACTTTACATTTATAAAGTCCGAATTGTTAGATAACTAATCACCTGGTTAAACGATATCTTAACTGGATCGTCAAAATAGAACGTTTGAACGTCAAAAATCAGCTGATTTGTGATGTAAAATAAGGGATGTTTTCTTCGATTTCAAAGTGTATATTGAAGAACATATTTTTGTAAATTGTTTATATGTATTTTTAAAAATACAACCAAATCTAAACTTGAAGAACCTTATCTTTCTATTCTATTTTTTATAATAAAATCATTATATTTTTATATACTTTAATTTGTCTTAGGTTCTCAGAGTTTGGTATTGGTTGTATTTTATATCTCTCATTTTGTTGCGCAACATATTTTTTTATCGTCCTATACTTTTATATTTTGTCGTGCCATTAATATTTCCCCTATATGTTCGGATAAAGATAAACTTACCGACCGATTAACGTTACTTTGGAGAGTTAATGCAAAGCTTAAATCTATGATCAGTACTAACATTTATTCCATTTATTATTGTTATCACTGGGTATTTAAGAATTTTCTTCTTAATAATTTGGCAACCTGAAGATGTTATGCAACGCGGATAATACTAATATACTTGTCAAAATTGGATACAGGTAGAAAAAGTAATAAATATATTTTAAGTACTAAATTACATAAATAGGTTATATAATTAATTTTATATAAATAATTCTCCACATTGTTATAATTTTATTATTTTCAATATGTTAGTCGAATAATAGTTAAAACTAAATGATGAATACAAATAAAAACTCATTTATATATAGATCCGGGGCATTATATGACGTTTCTGTTGTATAAAGTCCTGTACATTTCCGTAAATTTAATGTGCGTTGTAAAAATGAATGTTACATAAAATTATACAGTTACATTATACGATACATTTCTAGATAACCCATGTGCAGATCAATAGTAATTCGTCGTATATAGGAAATATAGTTGTTTTTAAATAATATTTAATAGAGAATCTATAAATGCATTTAGAGTTGAAGTTGAATAAATAAAGTGTGATTTATCTCGAAGCCTATAAATATGAAAACCATCGGAAAGCCATTAATTTTCAGGAATTCTATCTGTTACTTGTCACACCGTTTCAAGCAAGTGATCTCACATGATATATAGATGTGTATAAATTGTTGAACGCGAGACTCAAGAAAAACAAATATTTTTTTATTTATATTTATTTCAAGGAATTATATTTAGTTTACTCTAAAAGTGATATTTCAAGGATATTTCAATTTCGCTCTTGTATATTTATGCATAAGAACGATGTATAAAACCAAACAATATAAACTTTACATTAAATTTATTCAGTTTAGCCAAAAAGGTATAATGGAAAAAATAATTATAATTGTAAACATTATATAAGGAATAATCTTGCTAGGAAATACAAAATACACAATTGAATACGGAGAAAAGTATTTCCAATATATCGATGGGAAAATCCCGAAAGATTCTCAGAAAATTTTAAAATCTTTACATAATAAATTAGAGTAAATATGAATATTTTTTTATGGATTATTGACTACAGGAAAGTCTTTTATTTATATATTTATTAAATTGTTCTATAATTTTGAGCCCAAAAAAATGATAAATAAATTGTTTTATAATAATTTTAAATTTTAATACACGGATAAAAATTATGTTACAAAAACTAGCATTATTTGTTGGTTTTCTTCTGATAAATAATTAATAAGTATATTATTTTAATCTATTTGTTTTATACTGTTTCTTATTTCAATACATAATTGCTTGAACAGATGATATAATTGCATTTATATTCATAAGAAATATTGAGAAAAAAGTTTGTGGTAAGAGTGGTTTTCTTACGAAATATTAAATGTAACAAAATGTAATTGTAAAAGAAAAGTTTATATTCTATATTCATTATAAACTTGAAACTATATTTAGTAATCGAAATATTCTAAGAAAAATTCGCTTTCTTACCAAAAATTACTTTCGATATTGCTTGAAATCGCTTATGTATGTTAAGTGAGAATATTTTAACAAGTATAGAAATACTGACGTATGGTCGTAATATATTTATATAAATAAATAAGTAATGTGTATGTAAATTAATTAATTATTTTATTATATTTTATTTGAATAATGCATTTATATGTATGTGCTAATAAAGTTGTTTTTGCAAAAATCAAACTTTAAGATTATTTGTTTAATGGATTTTATTTTATATTGTATTGATTAACTAATTGAGTTTTGTTGTTCGAAATGGTAAAAAATATGATGATGGTAATAATACTAACCGTGGTTCTATTACGCAACAAACTACGCACAAAAAGTACACACTGTTTACAAATGCTGTTTAACTTTCACTGTTGCTGCTGCGATTTTGGGAAACACATTTTACCGACCGGTACCAATAAATTTGAATCTCAATTGGTGCTCGATTCCACTCGAGAGTCATTAACAGACTGAGGCATAATTTCACACAACAAAACTTGCGGAACTCATTGTTGTGTCCTTGCGTAGCCGATGTGTTCGAATGGAAAGAGGTATTGTTGTTCCATCTCCCGATTTGTGTTGTTATGGTGCGTCGGGTCTTTGGTGTGGGAAACGCTCGTTCAAAATTTACTTCCACTGTGACTAATTGCGTATGGTACCTCCATGGAATATGCTAAAGGTTGTAGGCCTGATTGCCTTCCCTCTATGTTTGAACGGAGACCAGAACTTGGAAAAGCAGCAGGAATCATCGATGCGTTACTCTGAGGGTTACGTTTTCATTGTTTCCTTTGATCCCCTCCTGCTCTATACATGCATGCTATCTTCTCCACTCGAATACAATACAATTGCCAGGAAAATGTAATGAAACACATTTACATGAAACGTGCACACATCCTACTTTTATATATTTTCTATGTTGCACTATCAGTGGGATATCACAGGAAGATTTAGAACATCCATTCAAGACGATCATCGCTAATTATCCTTCAATTTATTTATTACTTTTTATATGCATAATTTATCAAACGTAATTATGACTTTTCAAGGATATGCTTCGCATTGTTTTGCAGCGTTCAAGTATAGAATTCTCATAAGAATTGTTGGAGATGGTAATATCTTCTTCAAGGTGCAATACTAAAGATGTAATAACTCTTTCAATGACTTTATTCACATACATTATTTGAAAACCTTGATTAATCTGTATGTACATCTAGTCCGGATTCACGATTGTCCGGTTTAAAATTTTCAAAACAAACTTAATTTTTGGTTTTTGGCGTTTGGTTGAAATCTAATAATAAATAAGAAAATGATTTACGATTTCATAAATATTTTTAATAATATATTTTAATGTATTTTAAACTACTGTATCACGAGAAAATCAATGTTAAAATCTTAATAGCTAATTAATTTAATTATATTCCAATGAAGTCCAAAGCATAATAAATTCATAAATCCAAATTGCCTTAGGATAAAAAGGTTGATAAATCTGATATATTGTATTAAAGTCATTAAATGTATTTTTTATATTATCCAGTTTAGGTATTTAAACAAATCTATACTTTAATTACTAATAGATTTTTATTTAAAATTTTTACAATATTATTAAAAAATATTTTAAATAAAATGATTTGTAAATAAAAAAAATTGTTATTTTTTTTTTAAATAAATACTGAAGAATATAGTCATGGGAATTTCAAAGTGGAAATACCTATTTAAATTAATAGAAGAAAAAAGGATTATAAATGATGAAGTAAATATCTAAGATTATTAAATTAATTATATAATTGTTTGTAATTGCATTCAGCTTTTATATATATAAATATCCACGCTATAAAATTGTTAATTTATAAAGTATTATACATACATTTACAATTAAATATATGAATTATATAAAAATGCTATGAAATCAATAATATTGTAAATAATTTAATATATTTAATAGTAAACAAATTTATTGGCTACAATTGAGACAAGAGGCTTTCTCGGATAGATGAAATTATTTTAATTAGAAAACATCATAAAGATTCAAATCATCAAAGAAATTGCTTTCTACTTCAACCAAAATAAAATAAATATTCTAACAAAAAAAGAACTTAAAATTATTTTCTACTAAAACTAAACGTACAAAGCGAAATATATAAAAATGGATGACGACTGCTTGACTACAAACTACCTAAAATAATTTTATATATTTAATAATAAACAAATTTATTGGCTACAATTAAGCCTAAGGGCATTCCGGCCAAAGGGAATTATATTAATTACAAAAAATCATAAAGATTCAAATCGGCAAAGAAATGTTAAAAAATTGCTTTCTATTTCAGCCAAAATAAAATAAATATTCTAACAAAAAAAGAACTTAAATTATTTTCTACTAAAACTAAACGTACAAAGCGAAATATATGAAAATGGATGACGACTACTTGACTACAAACTACCTAAAATAATTTAATATATTTATATATTTAATAATAAACAAATTTATTGGCTACAATTGAGCCTAAGGGCTTTCCGGCCAAAGGGAATTATTTTAATTACAAAAAATGATAAAGATTCAAATCGGCACAGAAATGTTAAAAAATTGCTTTCTACTTCAAAAAAGAAACTTAAAATTATTTTCTACTAAAACTAAACGTACAAAGCGAAATATATGAAAATGGATGATGACTACTTGACTACAAACTACCTATTAACCTCCAAATCGGGGTTGTCCAAGTATGATGTTTTGTTAATTGGTTTGATTTTGGCATTCGGTAAAAGTTTTATAGGGCTATTCGGACACTTAGTCAACCATGACGCATGTTCTTCAGAGTTGCATGCAGTACATCTCGGAAGAAACGTCGATGTACATAATATGTGTGTAGAATGAGGGCCCTGACACTTGGAGCATTTCCTGTCATTCGGACAAGCGTCCGTGGAATGTGTGAATTCTTGGCACCTCACGTAAGGTACAGGACAAATAGACTACCGTGAAGTAGTCTCTAGTAGATGACCGCTTATCCAGTTATGATGCGCATTTTGCATTCTAAATACTTGCATAACTTAGTTTAAACAAATATATTTCTCTATAGAAAATCTAAAATTGAATCAGTTACATAATGATATCATATGTTATTTAATAAATTTTTGGTATGCGATTTTGTAGCAATAGAATTTTAATTTATTATCCTTTTCTAAGCTGATGGAAATGCGATTCCAACAACTTACCAATCCACCACATATTCTACTTCTACTTGAAATCCTGCTTCCTTTATCGGTTGCACCAATTTTCAAGGAATAATGCATGAAATCCGTAAAGGAGGTATATCACATCACGAAGTGTTTGTTGTTCCGAGAATAATTCATTAGTGGCAACGAGACATGTTTCCAGCAATGAACAATCAATCTTCCTGAACCTCACTGCTTCGCATTAAACTACTAGTTTTATTTAAACTCGCCTCTATTTCCAACTTTCATTCTAGATATTTTTACAAAATTAAATTTGTGTTTTGAAATTTCTAAATTATAGTCGACAATTCCTTAACGTAACTTAAATACATAATTAAGTAATTGTTAAAACGTCGAGAAAGTGTATGCAATGCGGATTATTACGTTAATATTTAAAATATGAATAGTTTTACGCTTTTACAATTTATTCTTTTTTTGCATAATATTTTGAATAGTTATTAAAATTTTTATGCGTGTTACATAATTATTATTTAAAAGTAAATTATAGCCAAGTAACCTATACATTTTTATGTAATAAGTAATATAGAAAATTTGGTTAAATACTGTACAAATATATAATAATTATATTTATTGGGTAACAAAAAACAGTATCTATTTAAATTTTTATTTGTTATTTTAAATATTTAAAAAATCATATTATTTATTATACTTTGAACAGAAGATTCCAATCGATGATAGCAACTTAACAACAAAATTTGTAATCTTGTATTCAAATATTTTTTTCGTGTAAAAGTAAGTGATGACAGGAATAGCGAATTTTGTAAGCTACGGCCCCTCACACGTGGGCCCTTTTGCATTGCAAACCCTTGATAAATATATCACTAGTTTATAATATTGAATATTGATTATTAATATAGAAACTAAATGTACTGTAAGTTCTTATAAATATTAGAATTATCTGTATTTTTCAACGATTTTGAACGATTTTGATGAATAAGTATGTGCCACTAAATGTATGCATTATTATGTGAGTTTGAAATGTCTTTCAACTGTTAAAGCATATATGTCATTTGAATATTTGGAAAGTGATTTACGATTCTGTTAAAAGGGATTAAGATGTAGACGTATGTTAGACGTGCCAACAGCTGCTATCTTTTGATATATGAATCCACGTTATGTGGATTATCATAAGTAATCGCTCATACAAAGTTGCATATGAATCGATAATATATTAAATAACGATTTTCATAAATGTTCATTTAAAAATATGTGATTTGTATTTAATTCGAAATAGTTGTTGTTTAATAATTCGGCGTAAATGGTTCTATCGAGGACGATCCAATTTCTATATTTTACTTTAATTTAATGTCGTCCAGGTAGTAAAGTTTACTTTTAGATGCCTCGCGTGGCTGACTCTAAAACAGACCATAACCGTGTTATGTGTTGAAGTATTTTACTGACCTAAACATTTTCTTTTTCAATTCTTATGTAACAAACTTTGCTACTAAAATAAAACATAAAATACAGAAATTTAATTATGATAAATTACTATTTTTCTTCAGTCAAAACAGAACAAAAAAAAATAACATGACTAAATTGAACATTGAAAATTGTTCTATTTTGTCATGGAACCTTTTTCTTCTTATAATTTATTAGTTATAGTTTATTTATATTTATTTTTTTTTTAATATTTAATAGTTACAAATGTCTATTATGGTTACAATATGTCTCATATAAACTAGTTAAAGTGTAGATATATATTTTTTATTATATAATTGTTATTTTTTTTATTATAATTTTATGTAAATAAAATTTAAAGTTTGGAATTTGATTCCAATTTTATTCAAAAGCAAAATGAGTTATTATTTTTATTATAGATAATATATACTTTGTTATTATTATAATTATTTAATTTACGTAATACCTGCATGTTACCATAATAACATTGAAAAGAAGCGTTATTTCAAATCCATTATATCCAAGTTTAATATTATTAACCTAGTTTACATAATGCACGTATGACTACCTCTATTCCTATTTAGAGTAAATCGCTTTTGTTGTTGTTAAAAGTGTCGCAAACCGGCGTTTCGTAACGATTCGTATTTTGAGCCGTTCTAAAATGTAACGCATTGAATCAAATTTCGCGCATTTATTGCTAAATATCGTTTGGATTTGTCCCGATCAATTATTAATTTATAATGCATTATTACTAATAAATCACATAACATGCACCATTACCAATTTGCATTCAGTACAAAAGGAATTATCGAATTACAAATAATTTAATATTACAATGATTGCTTTAAAATTACCTTGTTGAAAAGCGAAATCCAAAGTTTCCGAAGCCTTGAACCACCTTGAAAATCTGAATATATATAGAGAAAAAAAAACGATTTGCTTGTTTATTTATGCTCATCACACTTGAGGCAAATGCACATCACATGTTGGTAACCTGCTTATGTAATATAGAACTGCGGTTATGTTTATTATCGTACATCTCATTTTGTCTATTTGTTGTTATTTTTTTCCTTCTTGGATATTTCTCCTCGGTTGTTTTACGTACGGGTGATTACGTAAGGGTCAAGGTTTTACGCGGTTTCTCACGTAAATTGTGTGTTTATTATTATTGCGTTTCGTATGAATAAAATAATGGTTTTTCAAACAATGGATGGTCTTCCTTGTTATTTTTTTTTGCTGATGTTTGTATTATATACGTGTTCGCTTTTACGCAAAATTGAGTGAAAATTCACTTAATGTACATTTCCTTAATGTACATTGCTCGTTCTTCGTGATGGAACTAAAATTTAATCTTACGTTACAACGCTTGTGTATAGAAGAAAAGTGTTTACAGGATAACTAATGGAAGGGTTAAAGAGAGAAGACAGTCGCGGTTAAAGCAGAACGAACACTAACATACACTTTATGATTTATTTACTTCTTCTTTTAGGGATAGAAAATTAACTTTATTTTGATTAAAAAATATTTATTCCAACAATATATTAAATAAAATTTAACTGCTGTAAAGGGCTATTCGCCATACGTCATTCTGCCCCGTGAAAAATATATTTATAGGTAAATATAAATAATAAAATCGATATTATTTATAAAAATAATTATTATCCTTTCAGTTTTTAAGAAATAGGATTTCAAATTGAAATATAAAAATGATAGTAATTATATTTGATTTAATGATAGAATTCACTTTTTAAAATTAATCAATACTTTAATTATCATCAATTAAATAGTATAGAAATAGAAATATTACAAAAATAAATTTAAATGCAACCAAAATTTGAGATACAGACGCACAAGGATCTTTTACATTATTCACTGCAAGTTTATGCCACTCTACTTTGAAATATTACACTATTCTCTTTAATAGAAATAATAAAAGATATGGTAGAAAATAATAAAGTTACTTACTTGAGAGGAGAATTAAGAATTAATTTGAACAAGAATTATGTAAAACCAGAAGCTTAAAGTTAAAAGTGAATAAATTTGAGACTAAAGCCTTTCAAATGTTTATATTGAAAATTTCTTGAAATTATTCATCGTGATTTAAATTTAAATCTAAAACATTGTTGTTGTCTCTAAAATGTAATAATTATTATTGCAATTAATGTTACTATTATTATATTGTAACAAATTATTCGATGTATTGCTGAAAACCATTTACGGGTTCAAATTTGTCTTCATCTGTCTAGAAACACCTGTTCTACTTTTTGGCTCCTGACCCTATCTAAGATATTTATCTCGTGACATTCTTTCTTTTAAGATTTAGATGGTGCAATTTCTTTCTATCAAGGCTTGTTCTGTATTAGATCTTTTGTATTTTTCATTTTGGACTGTACTTGCAATCGTATAAGATGAGATGTCCGGAGTATCTTTCTATAAATCATTTTATAGATGCATTACAAGTTGTCCTATTATTTGTCCAAGTCTCTTTACTATGAATTATGATAGTATTGTTGTATTTATGTAGTAATTATATTGTTATATAACTTAAATGTATTTATAATACATAGTTTCAAATACAATTTCTATAATAAAATGCTGTTAATGTACAATGATTAAACTGAGACTTAATAGTTGAAAAAAAATTGATGATTTGACGTAAGATGACAGCTATCATTTCACGATCAATAGATTAGGAACACAATAAAATAATGTTATTTACAGCTGTAATTGTTATTTACAGCTTCAATAAAATGATATTAATATTGAATGATTGTACTGAGACTAAGTAATTGAAAAAAAAAACATTTTGAAGTAAGGTGACAGCTGTCATTTTGTGATCGATAGATTGAGAAACGCTGTCTCAACTACAATTTCCACAATAAAATGTTATTAATATATGTCGGAGCGTCAGGATTAGATTCCGATTTAGGCGTGTGGAGAAGTCATTGTTACAAATTTAGGACTAGAGATCCAAGCCCAGCGACCCTTCTGGCAACTCTCCGATCATTCTTGTCTCAATGTCTCTATCTGAATGTCTCTATGCCGGTCCTTCTGCTGCCTTGTTTCCCTCACACCCATTCCAGAGGAATCCCCTACCTTCTAGAAGATTCCCGAATGTGTGCGTGTCCTCGACACGTGTACTTAATAAACAAATAATGAAGACAATAGTGTTCTTTCTATCCTCGTCCTATTGTCTTGAGCTGCGACCCAATCGGGTCGCAATTATTATAAAAGCAACAGCAAATAAGCAAATATCTGGTGTTTGGACAGATCTAAATATTCACGTGATCCTGATGGAATATCAACGTGACCCAGCGCGAAGACAATGATGTTTGACAACGATGTTATTGTCTCGCGCTGAGGTCCGCAAATAATTTGAAAGTAATTATAATATTTGGTTTCAATAGTATTGTCTCTTTGTGTACCAACACATAAGATGTTTGATCAGGTGTGTACGCGTGCTCCGACATATATAATAGTTGTACTGAGACTCTACAGTTGAAAAAAATTGACAGCTGTCATTTTGCGATTCATAAATTTAAAAATGCTGTTTCAAATACAATTTTTACATTAAAATGCTATTAATACGTAATGGTTGTACTGAGACTCATTAGTTGAAAAAAAAAATGACGCTTTGACTTAAGGTGACAGCTATCATTTCGCGATTCTTGGATTGAGAAACACTATTTCAAATACAATTTCCTCAATAAAATGCTTTTATTATGGTAGTACTGAGACTCAATATTTGAAAAAATGACGCTTTAACGGAAGGTGACAGCTGTCATTTTATGATCTATGGATTGAGAAACACTATTTCAAATACAATTTCTAGAATAAAATATATAATGGTAGTACTGAGACTCAATATTTGAAAAAAACGTACGGTGACAACTGTCAATCCTTGAGAAACGCTGCTTTATAAACAATTTCAAATATAAAATGTTATTAATATACATTGGTTTTACTGAGGTTCAATAGTTGGAAAAAAATATTGACGGACTTATATGAAGTGACAGCTGTCATTTTGCAATCCATATATTGAGATACGCTATTAATATACATTGGGTTTACTGATGTTCAATAGTTGGAAAAAAATATTGACGGACTTATATGAAGTGACAGCTGTCATTTCGCAATCCATATATTGAGAAACGCTGTTTTATAAACAATTTCAACTATAAAATTCTAATAATAGGCATTGGTTGTACTGAGGTTCAATAGTTGGAAAAAATATTGACGAACTTATGTAAAGTGACAGCTGTCATTTTGCAATTCATATATTGAGAAAATTCTAATAATAGGCATTGGTTGTACTGAGGTTCAATAGTTGGAAAAAAATATTGACGAACTTATGTAAAGTGACAGCTGTCATTTTGCAATCCATATATTGAGAAACGCTGTTTTATAAACAATTTCAACTATAAAATGCTATTAATATACATTGGTTGTACTGAGGTTCAATTGTTGGAAAAAATATTGTCGGACTTATGTAAAGTTACAGCTGTCATTTCGCGATCCACATATTGAGAAACACTGTTTTATAAACAATTTCAACTATAAAATTCTAATAATAGGCATTGGTTGTACTGAGGTTCAATAGTTGGAAAAAAATATTGACGAACTTATGTAAAGTGACAGCTGTCATTTCGCAATCCATAGATTGAGAAACGCTGTTTTATATACAATTTCAACTATAAAATGCTATTAATATACATTGGTTGTACTGAAACTCCATAGTTGAAAAAAAAATGACACTATGACATAAGGTGACAGCTGTCATTTTGCAATATATTTAGAAATGCAGTTCAATAATATTCAACTTCTTAGATAATATCCTAATGTATTAAGAATTAGATTAACAATTTTGTTTAAATTGGTTATTAAGATAATATAAAAATAATTGTCATTGAATTTGTTGTCAATTATGAATAGTATGTTTGATTGGAATAGATTGAACATTAATATTGGACGGCAAAAAATGAAAACTGGATTTGAAGCAGATGAGCACATATTACCAATTATTTAATAATCAAGCCGTTACTCGTGCTACATACGCTTTATAAATAAACATGACTAGCTATGTTTGGTATAGAAATATACATTATAGTCTTTTATGAATATATAGTTTAAATGCAATAATTTATTATTAAATAAATGAATAAAATTTATTTCTGTATAACTATTGTAATAAATATTATTATTATATTAATTTTAATTAATACTATAGTATTATTACTTTAAAATATAGTTCTCTTGTTTCATTGATGAACAAGAATCAAATTTTCATTAATATAGCTTGGATACAAGCATACATAAAAGACAGGCAGTAAGTACATTTTGTAATGCTTTAGAAGCGGAAGTTTTTAATTATTCAAAAATATTTGTTATTCACGCTTGTTTGGCGAAGTATATTTAAGGGCTGGAGACACTTTAGGGAACATCACGTATCTTGGAGACTCGGCACGATTATGTGGTAGGACCATTTTAGGTGTATTTAAATGTATATCTGAGACATACCACAGCTGGTCGGATACGTGACACTTCTACAGTTTTTTACTTTAGAAATTCATCTTCAAATATTCTGAATATAAAATAAAAACGCTTGTGATACTAATAATATTAATCTCATTAATATTATATTTCACGTAAATTTTCATATATAATATTTGTTGGAAAAATCAATATATCAATATTTTTTTAAAAATTATAATACGAATATATTAATATTTTCTGTAAATTGTAATTTCTGGGTAATATATTAAAATAGGGATATAAATTGGAACATTTGGACACGCTATAATTTCTATTAAAATTCATTGCGAAAGATAAGCGTAAAGTGGTGTAATTTAATTTATTTTTCATGTAATTTTGATAAATTGTTAAAAAACTATGAGATGTGACTTAGTTGAAATAAATGTTGGACTACATGTTAATTTTAAAGGTGACGATTGTTTAAAAAAAAATCTATTGTTTATTTGTTTCCATTGACGAAGTCCAGCATTGAAAAATGTATGCAAAATGTATTATTACCTCGCGAATGATTATTCAAGGTTTATTTAATGATGTTTTATATGCAGACCACATTCTGTCCTCGCTATTTATTTACAATAAAGTAATAATTATTTTAAAATAAAACACATTTAGGTCATATTATGGTTTTGTACCTTTATATGTAATATCGATTACTTAATAATATTCAAATGTCCTCGACGGGTTGACATCGAATTTTAATGCAGATGTCCATCAACCCATTGAAAGAATTTGCAGTATGGACCGTAATGATGGATTGTTCGCCAGCGTACAATTTGTATGTAAATTTGGAGCATGATATTCAGATGGAACGTTGATGTATCATAATAAAATCGGTTGTTATTTGATATTTCATTGATAACTAATGATTTATTTGAATCTAATTTATTTTTGCACTTTTCTTATTATATAAATTTTCTTAACAACTTAACAAAACTTATATTTAAAGCTTCGTACTGCTTTTATTATTTTGAGAAAAAAATAGAGAAAGAAAATCGGTACATGTCACCTTCTCAATTAGAAAGAATAGAAGATTGAGCCTGAAGAACCACATTCTAGAAGAGATCAACTAAAAAAGTTCAGGAAACTCTACTGGTTATTATGGGAAGACTTTCTAAAAAGGCAACAATTGACCTAGGAAATACTATTCTACAAAGATTTCAATCGAAGAGCCAAAGAAGGATCATTGTTTCTCCATGGTACATTAGGATCAGGAGGAGGATTAGGATTAGGAGGATTTTCAAATTGAAATAGTGGTTGGAATCTATTATGAAAAACTATAGCCGATACCAAAATAGGCTTGAAAAATATCAAAATGTATTGTACTGTTAATATTTTTGACAATAGTTAATGATATAAGAAAATGAGATTAAATGGTTTTAATTTTACTTGAAATAATATTTTTTATTTTGAAAAAGAAAATTTGGTCAGTTGAACTTTTGACTTGTGTGAGCAGTCAAAATAATAATTGCTTATTGTATTAAAAATATAATTATTGCTGGTTATTATTTATTAATTAATAAGTTTTCGTCTGTGTTTTTTAAATTTAAAATTGTATTATTTTATTGGTGTTCCACATTTTGAATTTATACAGACATTAATGATGATTTAACGCAGATCAATTCTATAAAATAATTCTCGTTAAAAATGATGGATCGTTCGCAACGACCTAATCTGTATGCAAATTGGGGTTTGTTTTTCTAATAGAAATGTTCATCGTTACATAATAAAACTGGCTATCGCTTGTTAGTTAATTAATTGCTAATGAATTGTACTCATCTTCTGGTTTTACTTTTATTGGATCTTCCGACTTTGATTGTACACAGAGCTTAATTGAACGCCGTGTTGGTAAAGATGATGCCGGCAAAAGGCATCAAAACGGTTTGAAAACAAGGCGGCAGCTGTCCGATGGCATTTCATTGAAAGGAAACAAAAGCGGAGAAAACATTTTCGTTCGTCGAGCAGCAATTCGAGTAGCAACTGTTTAAACAGTAATGTTTATTTGTCGTGACCGAATGGTAAACAAACTACACTAATTATATTAAAGTAAATGCTGTTCGAACTGTGTGACGTAAACGGTAATTATCATTAGTTTGTTAATGATACAGTCAATAATGTAGTAATGAGAAAATAGGAATGGAGGCGCATTTATGCATAAGAGAAATTAGTAAGAAATAAGGGACTAATTAATTAACTCTTTATTTTTGCATTATGTTTGATTAAATGGAGCACGACATGTTCGCGTGAATTTATCGTCGTCCTTATTTTGCTCCAATTATTCACCATTAATGTGTATATGCACCTATTTATTCAAATTTAAGCTCTCGCGCTAGAAGTGCATCCTATTTCCGTGTTATTAAGCTCATAATTATTACCACCGATTAATTTTAATACGCGCGATAGATGGCGACACTCCGTATCAGGGTCGATTTCTCTGCAATTGGATCCTGGAGGTGTCTTACATACGATCATAAAATCTCTTATATAATACGCAATTTGTTCTCACGATAGCTAGTAAACAAATCAGTATAAAAAGAGTAATATTTGACATGTTTTTGATTAAATGTTCAAATTTTCAAGATATGAATGTATATATTAAAAAGTGATGTAGGGGTTATGGAGGACAATTCTTGAAGAGCCGTGGGCCCATTTTAAGATTTGTGGCCCCCATGTGGGCGCCTTCTGTTCCTGCGCGGAAATTCGTCACTGCATATAATTGACATTTTTGTTTCTTTTTATTAAATGTTTAACAAATATTTTATGCATCAAATTGTATACAATTTTGAAAAGTATTATATCTCAATTTTAATTTCTTCACAAGCTATCGCTCTAAATCTTATTGTAAACGAATGCGTTTTAAATTCAAGATGTGATCTGTCGTGTCATCGTCCCTTCTATATTGTAGTTAGTTTCCAATTTTGTGTAGATCCAGGTTCATAATTTTCACCGTATAACGAAACGAAACAGAATTCAATTGTCCGGATATCCTGGTGCATGTGTGTAAAATGAATGCAAGAGCAGCTTTCATTGTTAACTATGCACCATAATTCCTCTAAATTAATATGAATCAGCAGACGTAAAAAGTAACATAAATGCTCTACATAAATGCATTTATGTTACGACGTCCGGCGATATGAATAGCTGTCGAGGTGCGATGTTGAAAGTTTCCACTATCGCTGGTTATAATTATGTAAATTAATTACATTATATATACTTGAATATTCAAAATTTAAAAAATCAGGTAAATTATTACTTACTGCATTATATTATTAGTATTTCATATTTTTTTAAAATTTTTCTTCGTAAATATCTATAGTTTACAATATCTTAGACGTGAGTAATGTGTGAGGATTTGTTATTCTAAAAAGTCTTCGAGAAAAATAGTATTCTATTTATCTTGACTTGATAAATATTTCAATATAATTTTGACATCGTTTTTTTAAGTTAATACTGTACCGAAATGAAAATATTAAATGATGATTTAATAAATTATTAATATTGCGTGACTAGAGTATAACAAAAAGTTTAATTAATTATAAAATTAAGTAAATTTGCGAATTCATAATTTAATTGTTTTACTTTGTTAGTAATTGGTAACAATTAAGAATTTGATTGA
Source organism: Nicrophorus investigator (assembly GCA_963457615.1). NCBI lineage: Eukaryota > Metazoa > Arthropoda > Insecta > Coleoptera > Silphidae > Nicrophorus > Nicrophorus investigator. Next base: position 27,892,618 of record OY735140.1, read on the forward strand.
TTTTAAATATTTTTTTTTTGTTGGCATGAAACTATTGTTTTCGCGTTACCAACATTACAGTTACGTAAACTTTATCTGAAGTTTTGTTTCATTTGCATATAGATCGTTATTATAAATGGAACTCTTTTCAAACTATGATTTCAATAACGTTCAGAGCTTTTATGGAAGAGTGTTCCTTTAATGTCATTCTTTAACAAACTTTTTAGAAATATTAAGGTGCTTCCATTGCAAATCATTACTGGATATTTGTAGATCAGAGTTGCTCATCTTTTTTGCCTCATGACCCAACATATGTGTTTGTAATTAAAAAATTAAAATTACAAAAAAAATACTGATGAGAGCAAATATTATATTAGCACTTCTTCGTTTCAACGTAAGATGACAGCTGTCACTATATTATGTTTTATAGATTGAGAAATAAATCATTCTAAATAATAAATTATAATAATAACTAAAGTATAGATATAAAAAAAATATTTACTTTCCGCTTATATAAATTATATTAATAATTAATATACTTTAAATTGTTTATATGACAATGTTACCGATTTTTGTAAATTGAAATGAAGATTTTTTAAGAAATTGACAAAGGTTTAGTGTCGAGAAACTAACTGTTTATAAAAAAAGTTATATTTTTAGTATAGGTGATGTCGTAAAAGCGTACCGAGATTTCACTACTTTCGGGAATTGCATCGGCTTTGCGAAAATCAACTTTGTTCACCTACGTATTTCACTTATGGATATATTTATGACATTTTGTCGACATTTCAGTTTGTCAACCATTACAATACGAATAGATGATATTTGTTTCTTGCAATATATATACTTCTATATCGGAAACTTAATATGAACTTTATATTTCTTTGTTCCATATTATTTTACTTTTAAACAATAGTATGAAAAGTATGAACAGATTTATATAAATTAATATAATACGACAAAAAATAGCCCTTTCTATTAGTTGATAAATTTTTTATTTATTTTTATGATTATATGAATATGTTTTAATTTTCGTTTATTTATATGCTGTGACTATAATAATTAATATTATTATGATACTGAAATATTTATTTAATATAAAAAGTTTTAAGAAAGACAAAAATACATATAGTGAATAATCCTTTGCAGCAGTTGATTTTTATTTTAATTTTATTATTGTATTAAGTTTTTCTTAAATTTATTGTTGCAATAAATATTATTATTTTTACATGAAAATGTGGAAAAAGAATCGTTTATTAAACATTTTCCTGATATTTTTTAAATTCAAATGCAAAAAAACTTCTACTGTAAAATTATGAATAATATTGACATATTTATAAATATATTTTAAAAATGTTGATAATGTTACTTAAATCATTGAAACACTGAAATATTTTGTAATATAATATATACATTATTTAAGATGTCAATGATATAATCTAACAACTGTGTCGTGATCATAAGCTATTGTTATATAATTAGAAAAGGTAGGTCAAATATACACTAGCTGTAAATAACATGCATAATGTAGAAAAACTCATTGCTACTTATATATTATTATCATTATGTACCTGTTTCATTGAGCATGTTTGTTAATAGTAGAAATTATTTTAGATGTGAGGTTTTAACTAGGTCTGTGCATGTTTTTGGTGGAAAATCTTGTAATTTTTGTAAATCGTCGAGTACCAATCTATTAGACTTGAATCGAGAACGGACACCCATTCGCGCCAGATGTTGCTTAACTATCGTCAGCCTTTTAAAAATAATATAAAATTGTTAGAGTTGAAGCTTTAAATATACGTTTATTGAAAAATCGATTGCTTTTTATAATATTACGAACACCTGCGAGTTCGGTAATGAGATTGTCATGGGCAGAAAATAGGAGACGTTAACACAGTAAGCATCTCGACTATCCAATCCTGCTTTGAAATTCGCTGTCGTCCCGAAACTTTATCGCCGCAAAGTCGCCATTGTTTGCATGGGAATTAACGTCGGCATCGCATTAAAACTTTTCCAAAATAATATTTGCGACTGGAAACAGATTAAACTACTTTTTGTTGATGTTATCTCTCTTTCCCTTTCTCACGTATTTCTGTTGATTTCGTTTCAATTCAACCTTTTGCAGAAACCCGGCGTCTGTATTGGTGAATCTGTCGGAAATGCATTAAATGCGTAATGCAATTAAAAAAGCTAATTAAACGAAACCGTTATATTCGAGTCGTTTTAACGGAGGTTTCAAATAAAATCGAGAACAATAAACTTTTAATTCGTGTTAAACTTGAATTATGTATATAATAAAAAGAGCGATGAAGACGTAAACATTATTACTTAAAATAATACAGACATCAACATATTTATTTTATACAAAATGAGGAAACTACTTTCTTTCTTTTTACAAAAGTTTAATAATTATTTTAATTAAAGATTTTAAATATAGAATATGTATTCAGATTTATTACAAAATATTCTTCGTTTTACGAAAATTTCATTAGATTTTATATGAAAGATTGTAATAACTAATTATAAAATTAAGTCTCTTGTAAAGATTATAATGAAAATTAATTAACCTCTTGTTTCTGGTATTTCGTATAATGCGTATACAAAGCGATAACGATCAAGAAACTAGAGCTTGCGTGGAAAGGTTTATTGTGTCCAACTGATAAGAAGTGCATATCGCAGCGACCTAATTGAAACATCCTATTCATATAAATTACTATGGTTTACCGGACCCAGATGTAGAGTGGACAGATTCCATTGAGAGTAGTCAACTTTTTTATACGAAAATAGAGTGGATAGGAATTTCATTCCTGCGGGAAACGCTTGATTTGCGAATTGTTTGTAAGGCGCTTCTCTCAAATCACAACCTCCATCTTTAATAATTATGGTAAGATTTTAATAACAATTCTCAAATGAATCTTTAAGGGAAGAACCAAAACTGAAATAAATCATTAAACCACATTAAAACTACATTCTTCCAGGTTTTAATTGAATACGCCATAAGTTTAACTGAAGGATTGTATTTATAAAATAAAGTTATAAAAAAAAACATTCCATCCTTCGAGACAAAACTGCTACATGACAGGTTAATCAATAACAGTGGATTGCGAATAACTTTATCTGCAAGTATTTTGTATGACGGACATTTTTATAAAGATATTTAACTTTACAAAGACCTTTCTAAGACCTTCTGAATGCGAATATTATCTATACACTTTACCAAGCGTAACGTGATCACAATCCGCTCGGGATTATAGGTAATCGCATCTTCGCTTTGATATACGAGTGCCTTAGATTCTAAGCGTGTTTCTTGAAAAAAAATTTCTCGCAAAGCAAATTACAACTGCATATATTATGTTTTGTGAAAAACTACCAATAAGTTTTTTGAATATGAATTTATTTATTTTATTTAAAAACTTTGGTCATATTATATAATATGTCTTTATTATTTTATTGTTGATTTATTAATAGAAAAAAAAATTATCAAAAAAATAAATATAGTTCTATGAATTTTATCTAGACATTTTTGTTTCATTTCCTTGACGACTTATATAAAAACATGTTTAGCAATCCATCATCCTCAACATATGACATATCGATCACATTTGGACGTTCCTTGCATTAAATATGCGTTTAATATAAAGATTTCATGAATGATTCTTATTCATTGACTTGATTATCGTTTATTCGCATTAAGATATAATTTCCCTTGTTTACTGATTTATATAATAATTTGAAATTATACACTGCAGCTATGTAGAAAATTATATAAAATCAATATACGTAGTTTAAAGTTATTTGCAAATGGACTTACGGCAAGAAAAGAATCGTGTTAACGATAATTGCTAATTGACCCGTTTATTTCTCGTGACCTGCAATCTTCATTATATTCCGGCATACAATGTGTCTTACGTAAACCAATTTACACGGCGTTTCGGAAAGGAAAATCAATGATCATAGTTATTGTGAAACAGCAATACACATATACGATAATGGCACATCAGGCTGAAAAGCTGCAATAACGTAGAGGCTACAATAGGGATGATAATAATTTTATAGGGTGTTCCGTGTGGATGGAATGGAAAAAAAAGATTACTGGTTTGCTGAATTGTAATGACGCGTTTTAATCGGAAGAATGTGCGCAGCATAAATGGATTGCTTTTAATTTTTATGCTGAAACAGATGACTGAAAAATATTTAATTTTAATGGAAAATGTATTTATAATGATGGTTAAGTACTATTAATTATGCAATAATTACAAAGTGGTTATAAATAAAATTATATAAATTTTGTTAGGTAAAGAATGTAGAGAAATATCTCAATTTCTCTTGATTTTAATTTAATTCTAATAAAAATATGTGAAAAATATGAAAAATACTTATTATATCTTAAATTTATTTATCTGAAGTTTAATTTATTATTAATATTAATTGTTTTCTAAGTTATTAATTAGTTCATCACTGGATAATTAGTAAAATATGAAATTATATAATTTATATGTATTATTTTTTTTGCAAGAGTTATATTATATAATAGTTTTAATATTATTTGGAACATGATTTTTTTCTTTTCTAATAATTACTAAAGAAAATTTAAATGTGAGTTTAAATTAATGCAATATTAAATCATATTAAAATGTGTATGAAATTTCAAATTTGTTGTGTTTTTAAATATTCTGTAGATTATGCAATTTTACGTTTAATGTAATTACAGTTTTGTTTTAAATAGATAATCCTGTTCTATTTTGCCACCCTCTAATGTTGGTTTTCCTACGCAACTTGGGTTTAATTCCGGTTAATTAGAATACAAGTCCTACAACCAGGACAGTCCCAAACATTTCCACTTAAAAGGATTACATAACTTTGTCCATGTTACTTGCATAAGAAATGCTTGCGTTGCGTGTGTCTCATGTTTATAGTTAGTTTAAAATCGATGATAAATTGGTACATCAACTAGCGTATCTTCAATTTTTTTCATATACGGTTTTTGTGCTTTAATAATACTATAAGCGAGTTTTAAAACAAACATTTCTCCAGTAGAAATTAATGGATAGCCCCTTTATGGGTCACAAACTGGTGGATTTAATGAGACGTTAAATGGATTTATTGCCGTAAAATATTTCCACCGGAAAGTGCAAGACTTCTGGTGACCCCTTTTGCAAAATACACAAAAGGATTCTATCGAGGCGAGATATTTTAACATCGAAATATCGTTCATTAATTTCAAACCGCGTTTAACGTTTCTATTTTTGTAGTTACTATTTTTAATTAAAATACTGCTTTGTGTATGAATATATAGTCTATAAAAAATAATACAATGGGATTTGTGATTATTAAAATCATATTTATTGTTTTTTGTAATATTTATTCATTATTTATTCTTCAGAAGGTCGAATTTACAATATATTAAATCAATCATTTTTATTTATAAATTTATCTAAAAGGTTACTTTAAATTTGACTAACGATTTTTTCATTTCTGATAAAATTATAATTGGTATATAACATAACTTTTCTTTAATATTTGTTTCTTAAATTGTAAAAACTATTCTTAAAAACGATAAAATTAACTATTTTTCTTAATTACTTTGTATTGGTATTTACTCAATATTCTATAATTATGTGTAAATCTTTAAGATCATGCTAATGGTACAAATTGAAAACTTGACCTACTATTTATTCTAAACTATAATGGATAATGTGATATGTATTAATGTATGCCAATGCTTTTTTTAAATGAAACTACAACTCTTCACATGTTACATTGGTAATTATTACAACATAAAATGTGCTTACAATTAATTAATTTATATTATTATATTATAAATGCATGCGTAATTAGTTGGTGTCATTTGCAGAGATCTCCAATTATGGTTTATAATCAATCAATTAATTTTCGAACTCGATTGCTGCAGATTGGCGTCCGTCTAATTACCATCACGTTTCGCTGTTATTAAATCAATCACAGGAATATTTAAAAAAAAATGCTTCCTACACTTTCACTTATTAATATGCAGCATATTTATTAGCACTGTTTGATTAGAAAGTTTTTTTTATAAAAAAATGATTTTATTCTATCTTAGAATACATTTTTTGAGCTTTTTTTGATTTAATTTAAGTCTTGTCTTTATTATTATTAAATAAGAGCGAATGGTAATTCATAAATCCTAAACGAATAATCTTATTATGAATATTGTTACATAAGCAGGACTTTTCAGAGAAAATGCGAGGCCCGAGCGAGCAACTAATATTTTAATCAACTTTTTAATGCAACAAAATATGTATGTATTTTATAAAAGTGAATTCTTGAAATAATGAAGAGCGAGGGAGCAGAGGGTGTTTAATTAACCAAATGATGAGTTTCAAGTTCAGGTCTCTAAAATTGCGGGGCCCGGGGCTACATCCATTCTGTAAGATATTCAAATGAAAATATTGATATTAAAAATATATTTTTTGTTAAGTATTTATTTATTTAAACAAATTTATTTTCCGCAAATATCTTTAAAAAGTATTATTAATATTATTAAAAGAATATATTTAATTAAATGTATTTTCAGTGGTGGTACAAAGTGAAAACTGTTAAAATATTGAAATGAAAATATTGATATTAAAAATATATTTTTTGTTAAGTATTTATTTATTTAAACAAATTTATTGGCCACAAATATCTTTAAAAAGTATTATTAATAGTATTAAAAGAATGTATTTAATTAAATGTATTTTTAGTGGTGGTGTTAAGTACAAAGTGGAAATCAGGAATGTGGAAGCTTCGTGTTTGGAACTTCAACCATTCCGAATAGCCAGTTGCATTCCTGTAATTAACTAATCCGATGTGACATGGAAATTAACTTATCCTGCAATTTACTCTATAGTTTGAACATTCACGTCAATCAGTTTGAAAGATAATTTTAAAATTACTTAACTATAAATTTGTAATATTTTAAAGTTGTTTTTGTCTTAATTTATCTATAGAATATTGAATAAGATTTTTATTAAATAATAATTTCTTCATGTCGTTTTGGATAATGAAGTAATTTGTTGTTATCTAGTTTTTCTGCACACAAATAAATTATTTTTTAATAATAAACAACGTTTATTTGCCAAATAGTAATATAATGCAATATATAATCCGTAAAGAATTGACTAAAAAAATATAAATAATAAAAAACTTAGTTAATGGAAATCATTACAATTCTGATAAATCAAAATTGAAATAAAAAATAAAATAACAATTCTAGAGAAAGAAATATATAACTTGGGCCAATAGTCTATCGATCGAGGTCTTTCTACCCTTAAAAAATATTATTTAATTTAATTTAAATATATATATTTAATTAAAAGTATTTTCAGTAGTATTACAAAGTGAAAATCAGGAATAGCCCGAATATGTAAATTTGTTGTTATATTGTTTTTCTACGTACAAATAAATGTTTTTTTTTTAATAATAAACAACGTTTATAATCCATAAAGAAAACAATCTGAATATAATTAATAAATAAATTAGTTAATGGAAATAAATACAATTCTAACAAATCAAAATTAAAATAAAAAATAAAACAACAATTCTAGAACAAAAAAAGATATTACTTGTGCCAAAAGTCTATCGACCGAGGTTTTTCTACCGTTAAAAAATATTATTTTTAAGGGTTACTAAATATTATTTTTAAGGGTTATGTGTTACTAAGTACAAAGTGGAAATCAGGAATAGCTAGTTGCATTCCTGTAATTAACTAATCCGATGTGACATGGAAATTAACTTATCCTGCAGTTTAAACACTCACGTCAATCAGTTTCAAATATAATTTTAAAATCACTTAACAATAACTCTGTAATATTTTAACGTTGTTTTTTTTCTTATTGTATCTATAGAATATTGAATAAGAATTGTAATAATTTCATTTAACAATTATTTATTTCTAATGTAATTTTGGTTAATAAAGAAATTAGTTATTATAAGGTTTTTCTATGCACAAATTAATGTTTTTTTTTTAAATAATAAACGTTTATTATATAATCCATAAAGAAGGAAATAAAAAAATATCTAAATATAATTCGTAAATAAATTAGTTAATGGAAATAAATACAATTGTAACAAGTAAAAATTATAATAAAATTAAAATTCTAGAGAAAAAAAAAATAGTCTACCCTTAAAAATATTATTATTAATAAAAGATATTTAATTTTAAGTATTTGCAGTAGTATTACTAAGTACAAATTGGAGTAGCTAGTTGCATTCCTGTAATTAATCCGATGTGACATGGAAATTAACTTATCCTACAATTTACTCAATAGTTTGAACACTCACGTCAATCAGTTTCAAATATAATTTTAAAATCACTTAACAATAAATCTGTAATATTTAATTTTAATTTAATAATTTCTTTTAACAATGTATTTCTAATGCCATTTTGGATAATAAATAAATTTGTTATTGTCTAGTTTTTCTTCACAAAAATAAATGATTTTTTGAAATTTTTCGTTTTTAACAAGAAATTAATGTCTTGTATAATAAGGATACTTATTAATAACGATATATAATCTAAATTAATTAACATAAGCTCTTTTTGATGAACCGATTACAGAAGACTTATTTATTGCAATGTATTTTAATAATTGTATTCTTAAATATTGCTTGTAAAAATTCAACACTTTGTACGTCTGAAACAGATGTTGCGCAATTTGCAAACATTTAATTCGATTTAATTTAGTTAGTAAATAGTTTAGAAAGTTAGAATACCCATTAGCATCTGCATTATTTAATTATACAACATTCCTATTTTTTTAATTTTGTGTTAACAATGTATGTTATTGTTTATTTCTTTTTTTCTTTTTTGTTTTGCCCAATTAGTGCATGAATATATGTTGTTTTCAGGTCGATATACGCGACGACCGCTCCACAATGTTGTTATCGAAGTATCTAATGGTAAGTTCAAAAAATTTTAATCAAATCTGCAGTTTGCCGGACATTGGTCACATTCTTTTCCGTTTTGCGAGGAATTCCAGGTATTACATTGGGGGAGCTCCAACTTATTCTAAAAAAATAAAGCTATTTTACGATTCGTTAAATTTAACCTCGTTTGAAATGCCAAACAAAACATGTTAAAATCTTGACTACGGTCGTATCCTGGTAAATGTAAACGAAATATAAATATTTGCATATACCAATACTCGTAAAATACCTCAAAATAAATTGAATTGCACAAATTTGTTTGCTGAATATAATGGTTTATTCATTGTTTAACGAGAAATATGACGATATTTTTTAATACCATAACATAAATATTTTCAATAAGGATGTAGAAAATTATGATATTAATAGATTAAAATTTGAAGATATAATTTTTGTTATATTTTATAAAAAAAAGCTACTATGTAGCATTTACATTAAATATAATGCCACAAATATCTTTTCAAGATTTTATTTTTGTAAATTGTTAACAAAAATTAAATTTTTCTAAAAAAACAACAAATATTATTATTAATCATAGTTTCAGCTTTTTAACTGTTTGTTAAATATTAAAAAATATCTGTTTCATTTTTATATATGTGCGAGACTTTATGGTAATTGTTTAAGTATTTTCTTAATTTTTGAAGTAATTTTTAATTTATATTTCAAGGTTTAAAAAGTTAATATAAAATAAAACGTTTATCGCGGTTGATTTAGTAAATTTAAAAGTATAAATTACAGATAAAAATGTAATATTATATTTTTTAATGTACAAAAATAAAAGCTAGTTAATTTGGTTGCATAGCTTCAGATTGTTAAATTTCGTTTCTGTCTAGTAATAAACGATTCCAGTCACGGTTAGTTTCGCTCCTGGTTGATGTTCCTTCCGTGATAAAGCATTTAATCTCACTTTAGCATTATCCATGTGCACGATACCTCAAGGAAGACACTAAATGAATGGCCTGGCGGAAAATCGTTTCCGATTACAATTGTTGCTAAATCCCATCTGATAGAAATCTTTTGAAGTAAAAACCTCGAAACAAAGCTTACCTATTTCCATCCTTACGTTTAAAGACCGAAGGAAAAAAGACAATTTTCTTTTAAAAATTGCTTGTGTTAAATGTAATTTCTTGTAATTTACTGTCGAACTTGAATAATTTTTATTGAAGCTTAGAAAGTGTCTTCACATTTTTGAATATATCTTAAAAAGTATGAAAGCCAAATTTATTAATAAGCACGCAAATTAAAGACTGATGTGTACTGTTTAAAATTAGTGTATTGATATTATTATAGCATTTGCCATTTTCTTGCAAGTCACTGTCAAACTTGAATAAATTTTATTGAAGCTTCGAAAAAGTGTTTTCACATTTTTTAATATATCTCAAAAAGTATGAAAGCCATATTTATTAATGAGCACGCAAATTAAAGGCAGATGTTCGTTATTTATGAGTGATATTATTATATAATTTTCTTGAAATTCACTTTTTTATATTTTTTTAAAAATCACTGTATTTTTTTTCTGAAATACACTTTTAAACTAATTAACTTGGAATTTTTTTGAGCGAATAGAGTGAAACAGAAATGGCAAAAGCATACTTCGTCGAATATTAAATTTGAAGCGAATTTTAATTAATTGCCTTAATTAAAATTTGTAATTGCAGTCTGGAGCTTCAGAAATTCCAATTAGTATCATCAAATTGCATTTAAAAATATAACGGATGAGGAAAATATTGTCGCCAAGTTTAGATCCCAAGTATATTGGCTAATAATTTATTCGATGCATTTTATATTTTACAAGGGTCGAGTGTTTTTATAGTTTTGTACACAAAATCAATATTCTTAAGAAACAAATTGCAAACTCTGTAGTTCGAATTGAAACATTCTATTTCTTAAACAGGTTAAATTTATAGTGTGTTATATAAAATCAAGTTAAAAAAACTTTTACAGAAATTACATGTACAAAATATCCAATATTTAATAATTGTGTAAATATTAAAAATAGTTTAACTAAACTGAGTTTAACTTTTATGTCTTCATTTTAATGTCCTTATTGGATATACAACATGTTGCGTCGATGTTTTTTTTACATTGTTTTCTAATGGAAGTAGTAAGTATTTTAATATTGGATTTACTTGTTGAAACCCACAACTGAATAATTCAATCTAAATTCCATACGTCTACACTGGCATGTGTATTGATTTGCAAATATATAGTTTCTTGTCCAGCAATAGACTTTCTTTTTAGCAACCAAAAAAGTGCAATTTCAGTTTTGACTTTCTTCAGTATATTTTTTTACCAGTTTAAAAAATCCATTTTAACACCCCATATTTCGTTATTGATTTATTACTATAATTATTATATTTTCATGTTAGTTTAACGATTTTATCAGTTAATCTATTGAAGTGTATCTCTATGAAAAAGTTTATGAAATATACATTTTTTTCATTATTTATGACATAATTTAGTCTATTTTAATCTTAATGAAGATCAAATATTTTAGTAAAAATGTATCTTTAAAAATTTAAAGAAATCTCATCATTTATTACAACAACAAGAATATAATTCACGTTGTATTTGCGTAATTGCTTAACAAACAATCTAATTAGTTCTTGTAAATGAATTTTCTAAATTTCTCTAGTTTGAAATGCATTGGACTGATTAGAATCAGTCGGAGGAAATGCGCTTACTATCAACACAATTACTCAGTTGTGTCTTATATAATAGTTGTGCGTAATTAGAGGAAGCGCAATGGTCGGATTGATCGCAATCGTTTTTAATTACACATTTCCTTGTGCATCGTTTATTGTTGCCCGACGAACGCATTATATCAATCTCGATCGTGTTATATAATAGTTTCGATAATCACATTCTGTATCCAATGAAGCCGACATTAATATCATCTTTGATGTAATATGCCCAGCCTTAAGGGATTAATTATTATTATTATAATTTGATCATACATTTGCTGCTAATACTCGAGTGTGATACTAATCTCTTAATAGCATAATCGTCTTTTGATCATCCTGTTGTAAAGCAAATTCTTAATTGTCACTTGACCTGTCATTATCATCATTTAAATCATTCGTCTTTTAAACATTAATGATATTTTATATTGTTGGAAAGTTTTTATATTGGAAAATTGATATTTTTCTTGGAAATTGAAAAGGAGTTGCAACAATTGTTTTATTTTATTTCGATTGCAAAGGAAGGATGAATGAGATTGCTGAATTTGAATAAGCTAAGTCTGGACGGGTAAGGCAATTTCGTCGGTTCACCAAATATTTACAAGAGCCGAGTGTAGCGACTTCAGCAGAATTTATTTCTCCTATCCACTACTTCCTCATAAAAGAACACAACTACTGAAGAAAAAAATTATTTTTCTTTCATACTTCTTCTACTAAAAATAAAGTTTTTTTATCATCAGCTTAAAACATGAGAGAAAGCTTGGACAAACTGAGATACATGCGGCTCTTTGGAACAGAAATAATATAAAATTAAACTATATTTCTGGTTTTCGAATAATTTTAAAATTGTTGTGAGACACAAAAAAAATATATTTGTGGTTTAAATAAGGAACAGTTAAAATAAGTTAAAATGAACTTTAGAATTAAAATGATCTTGTTTCTTGACAACTTCCTGTTATTAAATAAGTATGCAAATATATTTATGTAACATTTACATGTCTAATTTTATTCCTAATGCATTAAATGTAAAATGAAACGAATTTAAATTATACTTTTATATTCTCTTTTAACGCATTAAATTATAAAAGCATAGCTTGATTAGCAAATTCTAAATAGTTTTATTGCAGATCTTACAGGAATGTTCATAACATATTTATTGACTTTAACTGTAAGGCGAGTAATTAAATCCTTTAGAGTTATACGAAAATATCGCATGTAGCAAGAAGGAAAATATTATAAACATTTCGATTTCATTTTTCATGTATTTCCTAATGTCATATACATATCTTTGTCTTTGGGAAAGTCAAAATTTATTGCCACATAAAAGTTTTTACGTAACGCTATAAATGGTTCTCCGTTATTTGTTTTTTTCTCTCGTTAAAACATATTTTGCAGCAGTTAGCGACAAAACCGTGTTTTACAGATAACGAAGGGATAATAACCGTAATTAATGTTGATAATGTCCATGGGAGTGTTCATTTTGGATTAAATTTTGGTCTTCTTTTGTGATCGTGTTATCTATTGAATTTATAAACCCATTATTTTATATATAGAAAAATCCTTCTTTTAACAAAATTTTTATATTATTTATTGGCAAATATATCATTAGCATCATTAAATCAATCTGGTAAAGAATGATTTATTTATTGATAATAAAAATTATTTTAGAGAAAAGTTTAATATTTAGACAAGTTTTTGCAAAAACCCTAAACTGTATAAACAATTTTTTTTCGGAAAATCGTTTAAAAAAAACAGATAAAATCAAATTTTTAAACTTAAAAGTTTCAATCCGGAGAAATTTCAAGATCTTAATATTTTTTTAAAAAGCCAAAGTTCCCATTATTTTATTATAAAAAAATCCTTCTTTTAACAAAATTTTCATATTATTTATTGGCAAATATATCTTTAGCATCTTAAATCAATCTGGTAAAGAATGGTTTATTTATTGATAATAAAAATTATTTTAGAAAGAAGTTTATTATATCAACAAGTTTTTGCAAAAACCCTAAATTGTATAAACAATTTTTTGTTAAGATAACCATTTAAAAAAAACAGTTAAAATCAATTTCAAGATTTTAATTTTTTTAAAAGGCAAGGTTTCTAAATATTACAGAAATTTTATATTTAAGAAAAACTTGTATCTATCTAAATCTTATATGTAAATCTTCATTTCTAAATTTGTATTACAATTTGCTTCATACATTTTTGAAATGGTGAAATGAATCTGAGATGTTTATTAGCATACAAAATTGGGAGAAAACTTAGTAAATAGTGTCCGTTTCGCTCTATATACAATTTAAAAATAATGACCAAAAGGAAATGTAATTACACCGAAAAGAGCTCACGTGCTCTTAATTGCCCCGAATAATCGTGCGGTTAAAAACAGTTTCGAGATTAATTATTTTCAGATCGCATTAATCAATTTCGGTATCATCAATTTTGCACCTTCATTTATCTCGCGTCCATAAAGTACTGAGCCTTAATTGCACGTCCGAAAAAGTTATAAATTAATTAAATTATACGAAAGCCCGATTAATGGAAATTGCCTTACACTGACTTGCAAATAAAATCAGATTTTTTATGTATCGGAATAAAATTTTATTGGCTTCACAGCACATGCTTGTATCAAGAATTTATTTCAGTCCAAACAACGTTTTTTTTCTCTCGTTTCCTTCCTGTTTTATGATCACTGTTTATTATTTTTTTATGCTCTTTGAAATGAGACGGATTTCTGTAAATTGTATTTTTTTCACCTCTCATATTTGCTCTATTTATTTATGAATTCCTCTTCCTGAATACAAAGTAAAACGCGTTGTTAGATCCGGAATAATTGTATGGATTTATGGTATATTAATTTTGCACATCCATACTATTGTTATTGCAGTAACGGAATACAGAACCAAATCCCAGGATTTAACGCATATAGAGCAGATGCAATCGCAGTCTAAGAAATTTATAATTTTCTTTTACATTTGTTATGAAAAAATAAATAAAATAGGTTGAATTAACGATTTATTCGTAATTAGCATAAATGCAAATCAAAACGTTAAATTAAGTCCTTAATATGTTCTATAAATGTGCAATTTCTAATTTCCAATAAATTCATCCGGCCGTTCGTTTTGCATATTTTAATTGAATGAGCTTTCTAACATTACGGTTTTGTAATTTTGACTTTTACATTCACGATTTGTGTAGATTTGATCATTTTAAGGTATATTTACCAAATATTTTATTAGTTTACGAACGTAGCTGTAACAATCCAAAGTTGATTGAAGTTTGGTTCGTTATGAAACTAGGATGTTGGAAACTAAATGCAATTTGTGCAGTTTAATTGTGTTTGGGAAGAACAAGTGGAAATTTTAGATCAACTTATTTATTTCCCTTGTAACCAGTCCTTGTTTCAAATTAAATGCCACGTAGTTTACTTGTGTTAAAATAAATGTGATGTAATTAAAGAGCTAGATAAAATAAATAATTGGTATTTAATTAGTTATTAAAAACTATATTGTAATTTTGAAAATAAATTACATTTATATCTTCTGACACAAAGACCTATTGTTTTGATTATATAAGAAGATATTAACTATTTATGAGATTATATGTGAATGTCGCAAGAAATATTATTATTTTTATATACGAGATGTTTTTTTTTTCAATGTAATAATTTAAAGCCTGGCTCACATTGCATGCTAATATTACATTATTAATCCACAATTCACTAAAATTTATATAAATTTCCTGTATTAATAATGTTAATAGTACATAATAAAATTGGAACTTATATAAAAAGCTGTAACATGCAAAATAACTTACACGCAAATATGAAATAAAACGACGAGGTTTAATGATTTTTTGGAATTCGAACTAAATTACTAAATATTATATAAAAAATAACGAGTATTATAATATTTGTATTACGTAAATGAAAAATAATTGTCTACAAACAACAATCAAATGTTATTACACGGTAGATTTATATCAGAACGATTCGTGTTAAAAAAATATGTGAATTATATAATTTGTATATGAAGAATCAAAAAAAATAGTTCTTAACATCGAAAAAAGTATAATCAATAACAATTCACGTTTCAGCAAAACTGAAGTCGCTCTAAGTCGCTTTCAAATGAACTATCTGCTAGTTGTGACAAAAAAAGTAGCAGCAGATTCATCCACAGATACAATAAAGGTAACATTATTTGTAGAAATATCTTTTAAAGAAAATTGTGTTTTTAAAAATATTTTGTATTTCAATTTTATTTATTTCTACAAATTTATTGGTTATTAAAAATAATTAATTGAAAAGCATCGAATTTAAGTATAAAGGCATAATTTATTTATTAAATATTGAAATATAATTGTTCAAAATGTAATACTTTATATCTATTTCTTTAACGTTAATATATATTAATTTTTTGCTTAAAAAAATGTTTATTTTAAGTAATATTTTGTTTGTTTTTTAGTGACAGAATTTGTGCAATTAGAATGTATATAAAGCTTTCCGACCCTAATGACTATGAGTAAGGTGTAATTATAATTGATCTTTGTTCACGTTTATTACAGGATGCGCAAACGAGAGAATAATAATCCTCAATCAACACGGAAGATCCGGAATGTTCTATGCGAAATAAATATCACCTAGTGCGAAGCACCGCAATAAAGGAAAAGCATTTTCACAACAATAAAAAAAAAGTACAAAAGCTTGTGATTTATGATGAAGTAGTGTCATGGAAAGAGTAGAAACAATAAGTGCAATTGGCTGAAACGAAAGTTTTATTTCTCGTTTTTCGTTGCGGAAAAGTTCGAAACCGCTAAGCCTGAAAGAGCTGAAGGAAAATTAGATTGTTTGCGTCGGGCTCGGGTATAAACATGTGTCTACATTGACAAACAAATCAAATTACTTGTTTTGTCAATCAAACATAAATCAATTACATAACACAACGGAATTAATTATTATTCAAACATGGTAAATCAATTAATGTTTTTTTACATAAACGTAAATGTTACATCTCAAAATTTAATTAAAAGAAAAAGTTTTTTGTTGCATTTTATACAAACGATCTCTAAGAAGATGTAAAGTAAATTAGATAACAAGAATTGTAGATGAAAACTTTTACACATATTCATTATAATTTTATTAAATTAAATGTGGACATACAGTGTAAAGTCTATATATTTGCTATTTTTAATTATATAAAATATTTTTAGTTAAATTCTACTTGATTTTTTTTTTTTTTGTCTTTATCCAAAATATTATAACATTGCTTTTTTATGTAAAGTAGTAGACAAAATGAATTGTAATTTAAATAAAAATGACTATTGATTACAGTCCATATAACTACTAAAGGAAAAAATATAATTGGTTCAATCATAGTAAAAATCTTATAATTTATTAAAATAATTGTGCATTTAATTTTTCTATTTTAGCTGTTTTTAATTGTAATTAAAAAAATATGTAATTATTATACAATTTTTATAAAACGAGTTTACATATATTATATGCAATTTATATGTCAAGGTATGTACAATCTATAACTATTATTAATAGTTAGACACAAAAAATAATTAATTACTTATCATATATAAATCAGTCTAAATAATTATTGAACTAATTAAATATTTATATATAATTACACCTAGACACATATATTTTTTATATATTATAGTATTTTTTTTTGTATAAACGAATCTTGTAAAAATAAAATGTAAATTGTTTTGCAAATGTGTTTGATCGATACTAATTATTTTTAGTTTCTTCTTTCATTTTCTAAATGGTATAACTCTTAACGCAACTTTCTCGGAACGATTTAAACTACTTACGCTTCCATAGCAACATCTAGACTTACAAATTCTGTCAGGATTATTTTACACATGTTTCTTCAATTATTCATTTTATAATCATGGTTAGATTTCAGTTTTGTCTATATTTAATTTCATTATTAAATGGTTTTTTATCAGTACAATTATTTAATTGGTTGGTTTAATATTAGATTAAGTTAGGTTTGTGAAAATCTATTTAAAATACGGATAAAATGAACAATGCTGATAATTTCTTTCAAGTATCTGTTTAAAAATTTTGACCTAATAATAGCAGCGAATAACAGTGAAATACAATTGTATATATTTTTGCACGTTTATATAAAATGCGTTTGCTTAAGTGAGTGAAGTAACGATAAATATCTATTTACAGTTGAATTTCATTCAAGCAGCTGCAAAATTATTTTTTTTTATTTTCATCATGGATAGATTCTAAACGTAGGATAAATAGTGTGTCAGTGATGACCCTTGAATTCGTGTGACTTTTTCCTATAGACCGAGCATCAACCATTACTCAGTTGTCGACATCTGTTACTTATTTCCATCCATCTCGCTCGTTTGATTGTTAAATCAATTATTTCACGTGAACATCGAAGCCGCATCTCTGGGATGAAACTCTCGAGTTGTTTGCGATTTAAGTACGTTGTTGTGGCCACTCGGATTAGTAATTGCTTGTATATAGTTTCACAATTTCTCGGCCTTTCATTCGAATCCACTTCTCAGCTTAATCTCGTTCCCAGAAGTTTGCCATTCGATCAATCACTGCATCTCCCTTTATACTTCGAGTTATCAAGGGACGATGCATCATAGTATGTAGGACAAGAGTCAAAGTTACTATTGGATTTGCTATTGCGAGAGGACGTCGTTCGGGGAATTATTACGTTTTTACTTCGGTTTTTCGTTACTTGCACAGCTTCTTCAAACAAACATCGTCGTCTGCTTTGAGAGATAACGTATTTTTTGAATTTCAAATTTCCACTTGACTAAGTTTTTCGATACTGCCAAAAGTTTAACTCCGTCAAACAGAATGTAAATGCAGTAGGGCCAATGAATTTTAGATTTCCGTTTCTCGCAGAGAATATATTTCATTTTCTTTGTTGCTTTAGAAAGCGATAACAATGTGTGTGCCTTTTTTTTTTGAAACTAACCGATTTCCTACAGCTTTCTTCTTCAAAACAGTTTTGCCGAATTAAGAAATCAATTAATGATGTTCAATGGAATAACGTTTATTCTGCACATCTTTTATGTTCGGGCTTTTTTGGTATACAAGGAGATGAAAACTTTCATTTTATTTATTTTACCTTTTTCTATGTTTGAATTGACCCGGATTTTTTTTGCCGGTTCTAAATTACTCTTGGTCCTTAATGACTAGTGCTTTACAATAGAAACCGAAAAATCTCTCGAGTAAAGGAAACAGATTTTTCAAGGAGATTGGCCACAGTTATTTCCATTGTACGTTTTAGCATTCCTTGACATCTTTAAACTGTGCAAAGCGATTCATTGCAAATGCACGCACACTGCGGATGGATATTTTATTTGTATGCGTTTACACCAGTTTGCGAGCGTCGAGTTTCCTTAGTTGCGGAAGTTAGTAATAATTGCATTTAATGAAATTCAATTTTAGAAAGTGTCGATTTTCACTGAGATTTAATTTAGATGGAAATCAAATTACGGAAAATCGTGTTTATTTTTTTGTGTGCGTCTACGAAACCAGGCCGTTTTAGGAATTCGTGCCGCGATTTTCGCCCGTGATTGGATTTACTGCTAGCACCACTTACCGTCTTTTTCTTTGGCCCGAGCTCTTCGCCACGATTGTGTCTTCGACCATCCAAAGGGCCTCCTGGGCCTCGAGGTCCTGCAAATCCTGCCGGGGGTCATTGGGTATGCTCTGTCCCGCACCTATTTTGAAGCACCCGAAAACGTCGCACAAAGCGAAGGTCTCGCCCTTCTTGTTCTTCCTATTTCTATCTTTCCTATGGTCGCAGCACAACGCGGCCGTGATTGTTGAATACTTGTATACTCCGCGCTTGATAATCTTCACGAAGAAATCTCTGCGTATGGTCTGGATGGAAGAGGACGTACGCGAATCGAAGAAGTCGCCGCGGCAAGTCTTAATAACACACTGACTGCCTCGCGTTGCACACTCTCTTCAATCTTCAATGAACGTATTAATTAATGGTATAACGTTTTCCTTCTATGCTTTCTGCACTGAGGAGTATATGGAATAACGGGCTTGGGGATGTTAAAACACAAAAGATGATGCTATATACGCGTGTCCATTTATGCGATTGTAATTCCTTAATTAATAAACACTACGTGGGTCTCCCTATTATTCCATCATGCACAATTACCTAACTGTATATAAATATTTACCTCTTTAACTAATTTCTATACACCACTATATAATACAAATAATTATCTGTTACAACAAAACAAAGTTGATATTTAACAACATAGTTAAAGTCTACAAAACAATAAAAAAAATATATAAAAAATAAATATCCAACAAAACCAGAATCTGTATTTATTCACAAAATTTTATTTCTTAATTATAAAATTTAGTAATATTTTATATAAGTTGTAGTTTTTGTATAACTTTCTAATACTATAATGAAGCTAATAGTTATTACCCTATAAAATGTGTTCTACTTGTTTAAAGTTAATTACCTTATCTCGCTTAATTATTAAAGTTTAATAAAATATAAGGCATCCCAGTAGGAAAAGCGAACCAGTGGAAGTTCTAAAGTTAAATTTAAAAAATGTTCGTAAACGAGTATCTGACAGCGATGAAATAAATTCGTCAGATATTATGGAAAACTTTAATTGAGAGTAAAGTAAAAATATAGTCCATTTTAAGCACTCAAAAAAGTAAAAAATAATTACTTTTTCGGAATGACTAAAAGAAAGAAATAGATATAAAGTAGTATTTAGTAATTATTAAGGAAACAGGAAATTTTGAAGCAACTGTAAACAAAAATCTACATAAAAGTTTTCGATCAAAAAGTTATATTTTTGTCAAGGAATTAAATGACAAAAATTATAATTGTGAGTAAAATATTGCCATTATAGCTTTTATTTTTAAGAATTTTTAACAATTATAATTTTTCTTTTCTCAATTATTTTTATTATATGAATATGTTTTTAGTTGTATCTTTTTAATCGATAGAACTCATATTTGGAGCGCGAATTATTGACATTCCAATTATCCTTAATTGTCTGTTCTTGAGAATTTAAAGTCCTTCCAGTCGAGATCATAAACGAACGCTTCGTTAAATCTGATATACACATTAATTTTTCAAGAATAAAAATTTGGAAGGGCCTCTGAAATATTAGTTTCACCGCGTCTCGCAATTTCTCTGAAAGGTATTGTATAAATATAAAAAAAACTTGTTTAATATAAAGCAAAATTACATTGTAAGAAAATGAGAATAACATTTAACCAATTGGGAGATAATTTGTATTCATTTTAATGATTTATAAAATAATTAAAAAATCACATAAGCATGTTTCAGTATGTAATAAAATAAAGAATAAAAATATTTTAAATTGGAAGAAACTATGAATTGGACTTTTTTTTTATATTATTGTTACTAGGAAATATTCACTCATTTTTAATTAACTGCATAAATTATTGATAAGAATGTTTAAAAATTAATTAATAATTTACTTTGTAATTATTGCATCTCATGCAACGTTCATTTAATGTTTATATAGCGTTTCATAATTTATATGAAAATGTGTTCCCATATAAAGAATGCCCGTATTATTACGTAATCGGTCATGTTTCTATGACTTTAATACATTTTATATTTCATTGATAATTTTCAGATATACTTGTTTTCAATTTTGTATATTATTTTATTATATTTTATTTTATAAACTGTCAATATTGAAATAAAATACTTTTATTTCAAATATTTTTATTGAATGTGATATCAATGGATTGCGCAAAGCAAGCATATTTTAATTAAAATTTAGTAATGAAAGTATAATATTGAATATCAAATCAATTTGAGCAATATTTATATATGAAACAATATTTGTATATGCAATTTTATATAGAATTATAATTCGTTGATATAATATTGTTGTGAATTGCAACTGGATGATAATTACTAAAACATTAGTGGAATATTTATATAATTAGCACAGTGGGTGAAATTCTAATGAGAGTTGTGTGTTGTAAATAGATAAATATAGATGTTGATCAGTTTTAGAAACAAACTAAATTTTATTTGAAATTATTACACACAAAAAATAATGATTTTTGTATAAATTAAATCATCGTCGATATAATATCTGAAAAACTTCTTGTTGCAACCTATTTAATAATAATAAATAAATTAATACCAGACCATCAGTTTTTTTTTTCGTTGCAAAGAAGATCTAGAAAAAAGAGATACAGCTCTGCTGCCCTTTTAGACATATCGCATGTATTTGATAAAGTATGGTATATTATATAAAATTATTAAGAACTTTTTATATAATTACTATAAAATAATAAAATTAAATCTCGAGATTAGAATGTTAGGACCACTGCTTTAACTTTTTGACAGCGAAGTCAGAAGGCTTTCTTGGAGAAATAACATTTACTTATTGTTCACTTTGAATAGATTGTAAATAATTATTACGACATAATTAAAAAAAAAGATCGTTCTTTCCTTTATACACTTAAGTTTCTTTTGTGCAATTTATTTTTATGTAGTCGGAACCGATTACCCACATTATGTGATATTCCCTATTATTGATCACTACATTTATTTTTTTGCAATTATAAAATAAGTAATTGTGAAAATATGAAAAATATGAAAATATTTTTTAAATTATGCGATTTCATAATAGTTTTAGTGACTATAATAATTATTCATACAACTTTAATCCCATTCTCATAAACGCCGTAATTTTATTACTCATTTTTATTTAGTACTTAAAAAATATTATGATTTATACTGTACTTTTACAAAAGTAACAACAACATTTAGGTTTTTAAAGCAATGTTTAATAATTTTTTTTTTCTTTTCTAATTTAATCCGGAGATGTTAATTATTTTTAAATATTATTTAGCATGCACTATTATATGCTCAGATTCATTTATTTTTATTAATGTATTCTTCAATATATAAATTCTTCACTAATTGTAAAGAACTGCGTTTACATATTAATCTCAATTAAGCCGCTTCTGGTTCCGTTGGTAAATAAAGATTGAATATGTATATGAATCTATTATTATTAATATAAACTGTAATATGCAGAAATCTGCATTCTTCATTTTATAGGATTACAGTTAAATAAGCTCATATAAATTAATCCAATTGTATTACTTTATGTATACGTAATAAAATACTTCCATTTATATACATCTATATTACCTTATAGTGCCTTTTCTTTCATCAAACTTTATATAAAAGAATATATATTCCAGGAAATATATCGATTAACATCAATTTGTGTATATATTTTAGTAGTTTTATTTACTTTTGTTTGTTAAGAAGGGTTCATTCTTACCATCGATCAAGATATTGTTTCAGCTATGTTTGTCGTAAGAATTCTGCGTTAAAGCATGTTTCTTTAGCAAATTGTAGCCGTTCTAGTACAGATCATACATCCAAATATTATCTTCAACAGTGTTTCTCAACCTTTTAGCCGAATGAACAAAAATATTTGTTTTAAGTTAAACGTCGACCCAATTACTAAAAGTATTTTAGCAATTATTTTAATTAATATTTTTCATTTCATACCCATAATTAAAATTGCGTATGACCATTACATTAAATATTTTTATGTTGTTGTTAAAAACTTGATAGTTGATGAATTTGAACAACAACAAACAACAATAATAATTAAAATCGGTTGACCGTTCTGATCAAAATACCAGAAATTAAAATTGCTTTGCAAGAACTAAAAAAAAGGTTATTTATATTTCACAATTTGTAGATTGAAGCTGAAGATACCAGATTCTCTTTAAGCAAGGGTTCATAACAGTAAATTGATGAATCTTTACTCTTTCTTAGAAATTTGTAAAATTCTGACAGTTATAATATTTCGGTTAAGGTTGCAACGTTGTATATGCAGAGCAGGCGATAAAGAAACTAAAAACTTTAATAATTGTTGCTCGCTCTTGACGAAGGAGGACGAGTCGTGAGTTGGCATCGTAGAAGACGGTTCAGGCTGGTAGATAGTAGCGACCAAGCGGTGGTGATCACTTTGCAGAAGACGACACGTAATTCTGGATCTGACTGTGGAAGATTGGAGGACTTTGGAAGAGAGCCGAAGTTGAAGTTCTTCCTAGTGGCGCCCTGGATCTTCACACGAGTAACCCACATCCTTTAGAAGTTGGACCTTTATAACTCTTGTTGTTAGGTTATAAGAATAAACATTTCCAATTGCAACTGAAGTATCGCCAGGAAGTAAATTCCGAACAATTAATAAAATAACTATTACTATAATACTAATATCCTCTAATAGTAATCCAGAAATTGCATGGCAAAACTTGCAAAGATGACATAATCAGATTGAACACTGGCTCAAATAATGACGTATTAAAGACAATAAAACGAAATTAACTTATGTCACCTTTAGGATAAGGAAGTAGACATAATAACTTTATGCACCAGTAACTTTAAACAATCAAGTAATACTACAGGAGGACCATGGAAAATATCTTGGCATGCATTTGGACAGAAGAAACAGATTTGCTTGGAAGAAAATCAGTGCTACGGCTAGAAAATATATAAATCTATCCTGCTGTATGATCTCATGGAATATAGTTGTGGAGTTCAGGAATGAGTTAACCATTACGTAATAATACTAACGCACAGTTTTACACAGCAACTTACAAACGGAAACAGTGAATAGTGTAATTAAAAACTTTAATGTTTAGTGAAAACTAGAACCACACCCAAATAAACTAGCATAAAATTTAGTAAATCAAACCCAAATAACAGACGTAAAAAGTTCAATGTACTAGATTTACCACGTAGATTTAATTAAATTGAATTACTTTTAAATTCAAATCTACTAAATGTCGTTAATAATTATAGTAATAGTTTTAAAGCGTGTATAGTTTTTTGGGAAATTGTGAGAAATTAATGATGAATCTATAATAATAACTGAAGTTCTTTGGTTGTCGAAAGAAAATTGTTTGCAGCTTCTTATTGAACTCTTTAATTCTGTAAATGTTCTTTTTGTAAATTAATAAATCGGTGACAACAAAATATATTTGGATTTTATTCTAAAATTGATTTTTTTATATCTGCTTTAAATCGAAATTATTCTCAATATTTTTAAATTGTAATGCAAGTGTCTATATAAAAGCTAATATTAATAAGTGGATCTTTCAAATTTTGTAATTTTAAAGACATTCGAAAAATATAAGTAAGATTAAGCCACTCGAGTTTTTCTTACATAATTGAGTCTTTATTTACTTTAATAATTTATTACAAAAAAGCAAGAAATCGATTTATATAAAAAGTATTATTAAAATACACCAATCATCGCATTATTATTTTTTAATTCCTTTAACAGCGATTATTATTTATGTTACATTAAAATAATTATTATATAATTATAATATCAAAGTCAAACAAAGTTATAAAATTATACATATTAACAGTAAATTGATTCGTGGCGATATGTCTGCATTAAAATATAGAAAATTTAGGGGTCTATTGAAAACATTATTTTCTTTTACGGAGGTTGAAGTACAAAAGAGGTTGAGAAACCCCAAAAAATATACTGCTAGAAAGTTCAAACTTACATAAGAAGTATTATTTAAGAATTGGAATAATACAACATAAATGTACAATATCCTTCTGTATTTGTGTTTTTATGTATACATTAAATTTTATGAGCGAAAAGATTTCCGCCTATAATTTATTAAAAATATTGGTTTAGTTATATAATAGATTGTTATTTTAAACAATAGTAAAATTTGATTCTGAAATTAATTATTGTAATTATCATTAATATCTATTAAATAAATTATAAAATTATAGAAACATGAATATACAAATTACATATATTAATACACAAAACTGCTTTTATATTTATATCATTCGGAAAAGATAAGTCAGATTAAGTTATTTATTTCTTAAAGTTTAGTTCTTAATTGGTTGAGGCATGATTTAGTCACGTTAATAATTTATTACTAATAACAAGAAATCGATTTAATACGCGGTGATTATTAACTTTTTTTTACATTTAATATAAAAAGTATTATTAAGAAGCGTCAAACTCATTCATCGGATTATTATTTTTTAATTACATTAACGATGATAATTATTTATGTGATTAATATTTATATTACATCAAAATAATTATTACACAATTATAATATCAAAGTCAAACAAAGTTGTAAAATTATTTAATAACAATAATAATGTTATAATACTGGATTTACATAATATATAAAATTTAGGGGTCTATTAAAAACATTTTTTTCTCTCACGGGGGTCGAATTACAAAAGAGATTGAGAAGCCCCAAAATATATTCAGCCAGAAAGTTCAAACTTACATAAGAATATAAATTCAAAGTATTATTTAAAAAATGCATTTGGAATAATATTTATTTCAACATATTTATTGATTTAGTTATAGATTGTTATATTTAGCAAAAGTAACATTTGATTAATCGAAATTATATTCTCTTATATGTCTGTAATTCATATTTGTAAATATCATTAACATTTATTAAATAAATTATAAAAGAATAGAAACTTGAATATACAAATTATATACATTATTACACAAAAACTGCTTTTATATTTATTTTATTTCGTTAATAATGTGCAAATAAAATTACTAAGAAAAAAAATGAATTTGATTTGAAATTTATATAGATTTTGTTGCAAAAATGATTTATTTGTATCAGTTTTAAATCGAAATGATTTTTGATATTGTAGAAAAGTAATCGAAATGTTCATTATTGAAAAATATAATATTAACTTTAATAACATTCAAATCTACACGGACCGCTTGAAACAATTAAAAGAATAGCAATATTCGTTAAAAATATTTCATGTAAAATCATATTAAAAACTACAAAGCCGTTATTAATTTCTCGTTGCAAAAAGATTTCATTAAAATAAATTATAAAGACATTCATAAAAATTGACTTATAAATTAATTTATATATCTTTTTATAGTTTTTACTTGGTTGAGGCAGGATTTAGTCACGTTAATAATTTATTACGAAACTATTATATTTTTATACTTAATATAAAAAGTATTATTAAAAAAAATCAAACTCAATCATCGCATGTAATAACATTTTAATTGATTATTTTTTTATGTGATTAATATTTATATTACATTAAAATAATTGTTTTACGAAAAACAAGAAATCGATTCAATATTATACGCGGTGATTATTGTAATATTAAAAGTATTATTAAAAAACGTTAAAATCATTCATCGGTTTTTTTATTTTTTAATTACATTAACGATGATTATTATTTTTGTTATTAATGTCTATATTACATTAAAATAATTGTTTTACGAAAAAGAAGAAATCGATTCAATATTATACGCGGTGATTATTGTAATATAAAAAGTATTATTAAAAAACGTTAAACTCATTCAACGGATTTTTATTTTTTAATTATATTAATGATGATTAATATTTTTGTGATTGTGACATTAAAATAATTGTTTTATATTGGAATATAAAAATCAAACAAAGATGTAAAATTACAATATACAAATTAAAAAAAAAACTATTTTTTCAACTGGTGTTCAAGTACAAAAGAGGTTGAGAAATTCCCAAAATATATTGTCAGAGAGTTTAAACTTACATAAGACTTTAAATTATTATTAGTATTATTTAATAATTCCATTTAGTTTGTTGAATATTTTATTAATAAGAATAATATTTATTACAACATAAATACACAAAATCCTTCTGTGAATGTATTTTATAGTGTATTTATACATTAAATTTTAGTTTTTGAATTACTAGAAAGGGCAATTAATGGAAGGATTTCCGCCTATAATTTATTTTAAATATTATTATTTAACAATAGTAACATTATGTAATGACTTTTGTAATTATCATTGACATTTATTAAATAAATTATAAAATAATTGAAACATGATTATAGAAATTACATACCTAATTACACAAAACTGATTTTATGTAATTTTGTCATAAATTGTATTTTTAATTAGGAATATCAACATATCAAATCGGAAAATGTATTTATGATTAATTTGTAAGCATCGGTCTATGATATATGTTGATCGAATTGATCCATACAATGCGTGACATGAACAAAAAATGTCTGTCAGGCCTACCAAATATACTCATGACATCATAGCTTGCAATTACAGCTGCTGCTGCAGTTTCAGCGTAATCTGACTCGATGATAAATAATGATAAAAGGTACACCTGACAGGCATTGATGTTTCACATTTCGCACAGTATGGATACAACACAAAAGCAAATTGGATTTGATAAATCAGTTTGACAAGTTTTTGAAAATCAATCATAACATATTAATTATGTAATTAATAAGTGCTTGTTTTGAAAACGTTGAAACAAATATCTGTTTTCTTATAAGCGTGTCAGATGAAAAGCAATACGCAACGGTAATCATTCTAATTGCGTTCGCAGAATCTAAACAGTTTTTTTTCTGTATTTCGTTTTACGCTATTTGTTATTATTTTAAATGCAGTGTACGGAATCGCATTCAAATTTTGTCCGCACGTGATGCATTTCCATGGAAGAAATTATGCACGCGGCCGCGTTTCTACCATTTTCACTTGAACAAGCAACAGCGCGCAAAATGTAAAAAGGCTCAATCATTCGGCTAATGAAACGAAATACAAAGAAAAAAAAGTAAGCAAATACAACGGAAGAAAGTTTGCATTTGAACAGAGAAATTCTATTCATTTTTTTCTTAATAAATTTATGGTATAATGCAATTAAAATATTTCCACATAGTGTCTCTCCTATGTTTGCGATGTGTAGGTTTGGAAAATCACAGATTTTGCAATTTTCACCCATCCGAGTTGCACACTTGCATTCCTGAAACCATTGATCATTCTCTGAAGATGGTTGTGGCATTGGAACAGACGCTGATTAATTGCATCAGATCTACCTTAAACGTCCATCCTATTTCCCTTTATATTTTATATCAATATAATTTTATATAAGTTGAGTTTTATACACATATTTTTAATTGAAATTGTATACTTGTTTTGTTATATAAGAAGAATTAATTGACAATGTAGTTCATTGCATGTCCGCAATGTTCTTCCATTAATTAAGTTTCAATTTAATTAACAGACCAAATTGGTCTTGACTAGGGTGAAATATTAGTATTGCAAGTAATGTATTGATTAATAAATTATTTGCTTCCTGCTCTTAGCGGGTGGAGTTAATTTAGAAAATTTTAACTTAAAAGTCACTAAAGTTTCCTATACATAATTTCAAATTATTCTCTATAGAAAGTATTGATTTTGGCATTATTACGTAACGTTATTGAATATAATACGAAATCTGTTCTTGACTATAATACAAGTCATGTTATTTTATTATTACAAGATTTATTTTTAACATTTGTTTTCTCATACGAATTGTTGCTTTTTTCTCATGATATTTAATACACATTATTTCTTACTGTTCACTTTTAGATTGAACGTATTATAAACCATGTTAATTTTCTATTTATAACTTTTGCTTTTGTATAAATAATAAT
Source organism: Nicrophorus investigator (assembly GCA_963457615.1). NCBI lineage: Eukaryota > Metazoa > Arthropoda > Insecta > Coleoptera > Silphidae > Nicrophorus > Nicrophorus investigator. The sequence goes on from OY735140.1 coordinate 27,921,734, forward strand.
TTATTTATGTTCAAACGTAATTTTATATAGAATATTATTAATCATTAATTTCTATATTTTTTCCAAGATTTGAAATTAGGAGTAATTCTACAATCTATTTAAAAATGTATTCCATTAGCTAAAATAATGAACTCAAAATATTATACAAACCAATTGTACGAAAAACATAACTTGCAAAAACTATTTACAACTAATAATTATTTTTTTGCTTTAAAACGAAATATACATTTTTAGATTGTAATAAAAAAAAAGAATATTATTAATCATTAATTTCTATATTTTCTTCAAGATTTGAAATTACTCCTATTATTAATTCCACAATCTATCTCAAAATATATTTTACTATACGTTTATAAAGTTTTAAAAATTGTTCCATTAACAGGAAAGATTTTTGGGATGGAAAGTTATCAGATTAACTTGAGAAAAGGTAAAATAATTAACTTAGAATATTATACAAACTGTGGGATCAATTAGATGAAAAAAAAAAACATTCATAAAAGGCCTTAGGTTTATTATGATATTTTCTTATACAATTTTATAATTATGAAATTATATAACATTTTTCTGACTAAATATCTACACATTATGTATTACTATTCACTTTTAGATTGAAGTAATATAAACCATGTTAATCTTCTATTTACAACTATTGCTTTGGTATAAATAATTATTTCTTTGTGTTAAAACGAAATATACATTTTTAAATTGTAATAAAAAAAATGGAATATTAATCATTGATTTATATATTTTCTTCAAGATTTGAAATTACTCCTATTATTAATTCTACAATTATTTTAAAGTATATTTCACTATACGACGGCAGTTTAAAAGGTTTAGAAAACTGTTCCATCAACAGCAAAGGTTTTTGGGATACAAAGTTAATAGATTGAGAATATTATATAAACCTGTTGAATCAATTGGATAAAAAAAACATGCAAAAAGGCTATAGCTTTATTATGATAGTCGCTTTTACAATTTTATAATTATGAAATTATATAATAATAATTTTAGTTTACAAACATTATAATTTATGTACGAATTAATTACATCGATAATAGGTAACAATTGTAATAGTGTATTCTGTAAAATGAAAATGATCGTAATGCAATAATTAGAAAATATATTATTAATGGATGATAATTATCAATTTCTTTTTCAACTGGAAATAATTTAATAATTAGTGAAGCTAATTTCATTCTTCTACGTATTGAAAAGTAACATCTTGACAGTTTATGTAAATTGACATTATTCTTTTGTCTGTAATTATTTATGTAATTTCCTAGTATAATTAATATTATTATTTTTATAAAAAAATAATAATTAATAAACTGAAAAACTTTTCGACTATATAATTATTATATCACTCACTGTATTAATTATTTTATATATTATTTAATATTTAGGGGGGTTTCCCTTATTTTTTTTATAATTAACAAACTTTTCTCGACGGACAACTTTTTCCTGTTTTAGATCTTTCTCTGCCGTGACCAATAAAATGTTTTCTCTTGAAAATATGAAGTATTTTTTGTTAATACCAGCAAGTTTACTTCTCATTCACATAATAATTCAACAAATAATAATAATTAGAGTCAATTAAAGTTTGATGAATTCGTAAATAACTAATTGACTCCAATGCATATTTACAGCTGAAATACTAATTATGTAGTAAAGTATGCGTGTGCATGTATGATTGCTACCTAGTATTATTTCTTTTTTCCTTATCCTTTCGCATTTAATTTTGACACACTTGTGCTCTGATACACTCTAATTGCGGCAAGCAAATACGGAGGAGGAATTAGTTTAATACCATTTCTCGTTGTTAAATTGGTGTGAAGTCAGGACCACGCGATACGCAATTAATTTTTCAAAAGGAGGAGGTCCTATTGTACCCAACAATACCGGTAATAATATTTCATTTTTTTGACGCGTCGAGTGTTTAATGTTTGCTTTTCGAAAATAAATTATAATGCAGAAAATAAAAACATATACTCGCATTGCGCGCTGTTATTGTTTTCGAGTTTCGAACGCTAATTACACTAGACGTAATTAATTGCATGCCACGACTGAGTTTAATTCAATTATGATTATACAGGGGATTAATGCGCTGTTGATTTGAAACCATACATTACGATATCAACGGATATTCAATAAATAGGTTGATTAAAAAAAAATCAACATTAAAGCTTTTTATTTTTTTTTATATAATTTAAAACGTGTTGAAAATATTCATATATAGCTGAAACTAATTTTTGTTGCCACCAGTTTTTCGGAAATTAATTTCGTTTCTTTTTTATGAAAATTAAACACAATTTTCTTTTAGTAAATAAATATTTTATTGATTTATATATTGCCTATTCTGGTCCAATACCTTTTGCCATCACGCTCATAAAATGTTTGTTCTTTGCTGGCAAAAACTGATTCCGGTAATTTTTTATCTTCTCATTAGAAGTAAAGGTCTAAAGCTCATTAGACGATGAGGGGGCATGAGTATCTGCATTTTATCAACTTACAACAAAATACTCAAATATTTTCTTGAATTTTATTTAAAATATTTTATGGATAACATCATTACAACGAGCACAATTCTACTGAATTATTTCAATATTCAGTAGAGTTTAGTTATCGCTTTCAGAATAGCAAAATTATTAATAATAAAATCTGAATGAAAGGAAGTAACATCTTATAAACCAATTTGGTAAAATAATACTGAAACAATCTACGTGGTAAATATTTTAAACTAATATATTGAAGAAATTACAATACTGAAATAGTAAAAATTGTACGAGGCCAATTTGAAAAGTTTTGTAGCCAAACGGTTTTTTTTTGTGTTTTGTGATATTTTAAAATGTCGGAGAAATTTTAGTTTTTTTTTACTGGATTATATGTGTCGCTTTCAAAACTTTTCAAACTGCTCTGCTATGAGAATTTACCGGGAAAAAATATATTTTAGTTTAATTAAATAATTATCATTTTCTCAAAAAAATAATACAATTTTGACCACATCTTGTATATGAAAAACTCATTATTTTCTCATTATTTTTTAATATATATACTAATTTTATTTAAAACCAAAAGCGAATTATTTTTTTAATATATGTTTATAATGTCATTCTCTTAATCCGCCGGATTATAAAATAAGAATCTTTGGCCAATATTTTTACCGGTAAAGTTTGGCACCATATACCGGTTAAATTACATAAATTATTAACACTGGCTTATAACCACATTCTTACATTGAATTCAATAAGTATTGAAACACAAACACTTTTTATACACTGCATATTGCCAGTGCAATATTCAGAACTTTCGAACTAGTTTGAGTGATTAGATAATAGATAGTATTTGTCTATTGGGTGCATTATTTAATTCTCAGAAGGAAATAGATTTTTTTTTAAATATAAAAACTATTTTGATTGTTTTACATTAATAATTGTTTTTTTTTGCTAATATATTAAACTTATAACAAATTGTAAATATCTATTTGAAAGATAATAATTTTTTTGTTAATTATCTCTGAGTGAAATTTGCTTTGATTATTAAGAAATATTAAATAAATATATAAAAAAAATATTGCTTTCTAGTAATATCACAAGAATATTGGAAATTATCGGTTAATCGCTTTTTACATAAAATATTTACTGTTAAAAGAAAATCTCGGTAAATTTTGATGCTCTGAAACAAAGCTTTATCCATACGACGGTAGTATTTTTATCATTATATCTAGCAAAATAAAAAGCCTTTGAAAAATATTTTATCCCAGTATTTCATGTCTACATTCAGATGAGGGGTTTTTATGCACTAAATATTTGTATGACACGTTAAATAAATTATCAAAAGAAATTGTAGCAGATAATTATGAAATATATAAAAAAAAAAAAAACGTATAAATGTGAATAAAAATGTAATACTTTGTAATTTTTTTTTTTTTCAATAGCATAAAACAACTTCTGTGTACAGTTTTCTTTTGCTGCGATTTTAATTAAATTCATGTAATGTTTCAAACAAATGCCTTATTATTTTTTATGACGAAGGTGTGGCTGGTCCGTCTTCGCATTGACACCGATTGAAAAATGTGTTTGAACAGTAGGAATCCGAGCTGAAAGAACATGTTTAGTGCGAGACGTCCTTTATATATAAATCGTTCATTAGCAAAATATAGGTGGTACACTTTACGACAGTAATAGCGCATTCCGAGATAAATAAAGATTGCAAGTCCATGATTCACTCAGCTTTCCGCAAACAAGATTGGATACACTCAGTCGCGACAAGCGCATCCGATGCAAACCAATCGTAAATTGCGAAACGAACATTACCAAACTCCAATTAATCGATGATTCAGCTAGCCGATGTTCAGATTTATATTTATTTTCCAGTCCAGGAATTAGGTTGCACGTAACTAGAATCATTGACAATTACTACTCTTCCAGAGGCTTATGAAAATGCAAATGTTTAATAGAATAGAACTAAGTCCGCGTGCAGACGGAATATGCATGGAACCACCCCTCGATTTTATTATTATCACGTCCCACGGAACATTGCATACATCCAATGTTTTCCATTAGGATTATTGGAAAGTTCACAATTAACGTAACACCAATTATAACCCATTATCAATTAGAGAATAACAAGTTCGGAATCGGGCGGTCCATTCTAATTACAAATTTAAATACTGCTTCACCTGCACTGCATATTGCGTCCTTAACTCTATATTTATGGATTTTAATTACTACGTGCTTGTTACGTAGAATTTAATATCAGAGAGACCGGAATGATTTCATTTGCAAATGTGCTCGAATATTGTTACAAAAATGTGTTAGTTTTATGCAGAGTCTGTGCAAAAATTAACACATATTATTCGAAAACAAATTAATTGATTTTCAAATTGCATAATTTATATTTAATTTACTGTACATATTTATAATGACTATAATTTAATTTTTGTACTTTCATGCTTTTCAATACTATATGTTTATTCGTTTTCTTTTACCGATATTTAAGAAATATTTACAATTTTAAAATTGTTTAATTATAATAATATTTCTGATTATCTTACAATTTAATTGACATATTTTATTAAAACTAAAGAAAGAAAACCGCTAAATAATTGTTATTCAACTTAATCGAAATTTTAGAAAAAATTGTTAAAAATTTTCACATTTACAAAATACTACTCTTGAATTAGTGGTATTATTTTTTAAATTTTCAATTTATGAAACTTTTTGTATTATTTTATAAATCTGGGTCAAACTAAACGAAAATGTGACGTGCTCATCACATTTTCCGGCTGTATGTAAAAAGAGATTTTAGTCGCGGCTTTAAAATGGATGGAGGGATGCATTCAATACGTATATGCGCTCCTCGGTGCAAATCCTTTATGGATGATGACATTTGAAAGATGTTTCCTTCCTTCCGCATAGCATGAGCATAAATTAGTTTCCCTTTTCTCTCCGCAGTCCTCAATGCACGCTGTGCCTTCCTCTTCACTTGTAATATTAAAATTGAAAATATGCAAAAGTTGAAATTTAATTTCTGCTAGGAAATGTACATGCATCGAGCGCACGGTCCAGATTCTTTCATTTCGATATGACGAAAGTTTTATTAAAAACGTCAAGAATTTCGATTGGTTTGGCCTTTTTTAAACATAGACATATCTCTTATTTTCCAGATGTGACAGTGGAATATTCTCGAGGCTTGCCCCAGATCACAGTTCCTTTGCCTAGTAGACGAGAACGATGTCGGTTCACATTGAAGCCCATTACTAACACCGTTGGTGACTTCATCAAAATGCTCAAAATTGAAGACAAGGGTATAGACAGGGTGATTGCGATCAGCATGGACGACACTAGGATAGCCGCCAGTACCACCGTAGAACATCTTCTCGAAGAAAATTTCAAGCTGATCGTTAACGACAACACTTACATCGTTAATCCGCCTAAACCGCTCAGGATATCAGGAGAAGAAGTAAAGTGGTAAGACAGTTTTTCAAATGCTACACTTATTATAAACCGATTTATCATTTATGAAGATATATTTTTATTTTATTTTTAATTTCCAGCTTAGAAAATAATGGTGTGTCATATAAGGGAATATAATATGTAGTAATATATTTATTTTCTATATTCATTATTAATCGTAAATACAGGACATCTTCAAATAATGATTTTTCTTATATAACACTACTATTAGATGTTTATTATTTATTAATATGTATAATACTATATTATATTGAAATTCGTTTATATAATAATGCATAAGTTTGTAGGATGACATACAGATGAATTTGATAAATTTCTTAATAAAACATTGCTTTTTGATGTGAAAAAATACCGTTCAAGCAAAGCATCTTCTCCATCGAAAAAAATGGGTGAGAAGTGGTTTGCTGTAATTCAGATTTTTTAATAGTTTTGAAAATTACAAAAGTAGCGTCACTAAAACCATTGTAATTTGTAAAGTAAACGTCATATTGTCATAAGACTTTGGCAGGTGTCATCTGAAGGTTGGTACTTCCTAAAAATCATATGGATTTGTCGATAGGGGCCCCATCTATATGTCATCCTACGAACTTAATGAGTGAGGTGTTACTTAATACGAGACACAAATGTGTAAAAAGCGTATCAAAAGCTATTTTATATCATATAATATATTTATATATCATGTCAAAAAATAAAGACGTGATATAAAATTACAACATAGTAGTGATATTTTTATCATGTAGTAGTTTTTTTTTCTGTGGATAATTAATTAGTAAAACTTTTAGAATGTCAAATTAATATAAAGAAAACATTTGCATGATAATAATATTTACATACATTTTAAATTGTATGTGATACAAATACAAATGAATGAGTAATATGAAGGAATAGGGTTTTAAAAGACGGTTAAAAGTACACTCAAATTTTGAAACGGTATGAGACAATTCTGCAGAAATATACGACATATATAAAATAAAATTAAGGAGCGTCCGTAAAAGTTTTCATAACTTTTGATGGTCCCAAAATCTCGGTTCTCTGCGGAGGGTTAAAACTTTTGTGCCATAACAGGTACGGGCGACTCATAGCCGAATGGTTAGAGTCGCCCGCTCACGATCTTGTGAGTACGGGTTCGATTCCCAGCCAAGCCAGGCCCTTTGGGCCAAAAAAATGTTGTGATGGTTGCAATAGCATAGTTAAGGATAGCAGCAGATACACAGAGAAAGAGAATAGTGATCGCAACGCTTCAATTACGAATGACTATTAGCCATACATACACACAACAGCCAAACCAACAAATTGAAATAATTTGTACAAAAAAATATATCATCAAAAATGGTAAAACTTCCATTGGGAAAGTTTATCTATAAATAAAAATGTCAACCGCCACCAGATTTACTTAATGTTCAACTCGAATAGATTGTAAATAAAAAATATAAGACAAAAAAAAAAAAAAAAAAATAACAGGTACAGCAATTTCCTTTGCTACGGCGTAATCAAAAAAAAATATATTCCATAAGATTTCCGTATTCCAAGTTTTTCACAAATAATTAAACATGTGTTCGTTTGTTCTATTTCAGTTTAAGTGATGTAAAAACGCTAGTGAGTAATTTATACGAGGCGCTCAACGTCCAAGAGCACAACATCCAGAAGGAGAAGGATTTGAATATTAAAATCGAGACGTTACGAGAGGAACTCATGCCATTGGAAGAGGTATGTACATTCGAATGAGAATTTTTCATGGTTAGGGCGTGAAGCGTTGCGGTTAAATCAATCCAGGAGTGATTTAACTGGGACGCCTGCCGCATCCAGAAAACCGCTATATTATTAGTAAGGTTATTCGGGCAGTCCGCAAAGCCGCTGATAATTTAGGCTCAAGACCACTATGCAGATTTAATTATATTTTCGGGCTTCCAATATTAATTTGATATTTTTCAGTTAAATCATTTATATCCATTAAGCCTTAACAATTATTCATCGCAAATTGACATCAACCATTTATCTTATTAATTATATTCGATTATTAATTTAATTAATATCTTAAGGAACTATTTATAAAATATATTATTTGAATCAGTTTTATAAACAAATATTATACATTTATATTTAAATTTAACAAATTTGCAATAATATTTCACAAGTTTTTTATTGAAAAAGATATAAATATTGTCGCATTTATAAAATAATTTACTAGTTGCTAGTATTTAATTCATTCTATTGAAAATATTGACAATTAAAATAATATTGCATTACTTTATTTGTTATACAAAATTTTATACAAATAAATGGTATGAGTATAATAAAATATAATAATAAAATTTATTTGCAACACAAAAAGCATCAAAATTAATAAAAACAAAATATAAATTATGCAAATAATAATAAAGTAAATAAAAAATACTCTAAATATAAGTAATAACAAAATTAAAATGATTTTTAAAAAGGAATCAATATTTAAATTGTTAACTTTAGGAACCCTAGGCTAAACTATTTAGGGCCCTGTTAGGTAGATCTTTACGGTAAAGGGGGTTTTAGGTGCAACAAAAAATGTATTTAAATATTTTTCATAGATAAACAGAAATGAAGAGCGGGTCTTAGCAGACGTCAACAGCTTATAAAGTCCACCGAACACTTAATAATTTAATTGTTTACTAGCAGATGTCACAGAACCTCTATTTAGTAGTGATCATTCATTAAGCCTTTCTTTATTTAAAAATTAACTGAAATGGAAAACATTATTAAAACTGCACGTTAAAATTTAACTTCATGGAAATTGATGAACTAATCATAACATTTAACTTTAAACCAAAATACTGAAATAAAACCTTATTATTTTTTAATTTGTTAAATATTTTCTATTTTATTTCTACAAAGGAAGACATATTTTATTTATAACATCAAGCGTGGAAAGTATTTTATATTAGAAAATCAATTTTGTTACATTTTCTGTACTAACAAATATTTGTGTCAATAAAAAACACAAAAATATATTTTATTGTGTAAACAAATATTTTTGTTAATAAAATTAGTTCCTTTTCCTACTTCAAAATTGACAAATTTTACTGATTTTGATTTCAACAATGATGTTATTAATATTTACATATTTGATTTCTGATATTTTATTTTCTTTTACGAATAAAATGATTTAATGATGAAATAAGAATTTATTATTTACAAAATATTTGCTGTAATGTATTGATTTATTTTTTTATTTAGAAAAAAAAAATCTTCATACTTATTAGAATGTAATATTAACAATTTTTAAACTGTTGAAAGAGAAAAACTTGGATGGATGCCAAATTATCATTTTAAATATACTGCCTAGGCTAGTTGGAAATCATAAAGCACTTTCCACATGGTGAGCAGCGAACGGAAACTCTCTAAAAGTAAATGGCATTCTTATTATAGACGCTAGTTGATTAATATAATTTTGAAAAAAATAACTTAATGTAATTGCATTTTTTGTCGACGTAATTAATCATAAATAACTGCACGATTACACTGCTAGTTTCCTTTTTGTCGTTTTCCATGCACATGCATATGACAGGAATAGGGATGAGAGATATCGCGTCACGCAAATATTTAATTTCCGCCGCTTGGAATTCCACAACGTAACAAGAATGTTATTGTAGCAAGTCCGCAAATCGATTGCGAATTAATTTCATATCTGGAATCGCTATCAAAATGTGAATGTGATTGTTGATGTATGATAAGAATTTAATTAATTTTGTTAACGCTCTACTGATTGTTGTTTAGCAAAAGATGCATTTGGATATGATCGCACAGCGAAAGTCCGATTGGATGTCCTGGATCGGGCTTGGATTGATGTCCGTGCAGTTTGGGATCCTGGCGAGGCTCACCTGGTGGGAATATTCCTGGGACATCATGGAACCCGTCACCTATTTCGTGACGTATGGCACTGCAATGGCAGGATACGCATACTTCGTCCTCACGAAACAAGTAAAAAAATTAGTTCAAAACCATATTTCATTGCATATTAAAATCGTTTTTTGCAGGAGTACGTGCTGAACGACGTCAAGGATAGGCAGCATCTGTTGGCTATCTACAAGACCGCCAAGAAGAAAGGTTTAGATCTGCAAAAGTACAATCAGCTAAGGGAACAGATCGTCCGACTGGAATACGACTTGAAGAGGTTGCGGGGGCCGTTGCAGATGCACACTCCGAAGAAGACGAATCCCGCGACAACGACTGACGATGCCAAAAAAGTGATCTAAGTGTTAACTAATTTATTTATTTTATTTATTTAACTGAAACAAAACAATACACAAACAAAATAATACAAGCAGAAGAAGCAAATCGGATCCCCTTCGAAATCTCAAATCATATCCACGTATGAGGACGTTAAGCTGCCTTGCTTTGTTTAGTATTTGAGCTAAAGGGCCCAAGAAAAACTTAAAATAATAATGACATATATGTTATAAATATAAATTAAGAAATTCTTCTACTAGTTCTAATCGAGTTACATTTTTCAATTCAGGGATAAATATTACGTATTATTCATCATCTAGTTATAATAATATAAAAGAAGAAAAAAAAATAACGTAAACGAAAAACGGACGCAAATTTATAAATATAATTATATATCGAACCGCTTTACAGGTGTAATAATAGAGGCAATCGAATCATTATTCACCCTTTCTCTTCGATTTTTTTTAACGGGAGAGGTTTTTTTCAAGCACTAATCCGTCCTAAGCTTGTGTGGCTTCATGCACAAAAATCGTAGTGAATAAAACTCTTAAATTTTCATTATTTACTTAAATAATAATAATTGGAATTGGCTTTAATCAATTAACTTTTTGTTTTCGTTGTGTTAATTTGATTTTTGGTAAAAGTTTTCCTTGTGCTAGTCAATTTCTAGACTGTCCTATCTTTTTTTTTAATCTCTAGAAATGGAAAAAAAAAGTTTATGGCTTTAAATTTTAACGTGGATTTTGCACATTACTCTGTGATTTTACTAACAGGTTTATAAAGGGATTACGAAGTTAGATACAATCATATTTTGCACGGCTTATTCTTAATGCTTACGCGATTGCAAAAGTTTTTAGACAATTTTCTGTAAATATGGATTGTTTTATTTCTCACTTTTAACATTTTCTTCCTAATTTTAATTTAAATGTTATGCTCGTACTAGTCTCCTTCTCGATGGTAGTGACTAATTTCTAAATCTTTTTTGTATAAAGGGTAAGGATGTATGATTGTTAATTGTTACATAGGTTTTTAAACGGAAACAAATCTTTGCACTCTCGATAATAATGGTGCCAATCGAATTTTTTAATATTTCACACGAGAATCTTGTAGACTAGAACGAGGAAAGGTTATTGTATAAACAAACAAAAAAGTATAAGAGTATAACAGATCGATAAATGTATTATATTTAAATTTAATTCCTATCTTCCAACTTTACTGAATTGCTTCTAAATAAATATAAACAATAACATATTATGTACTTATGTAGGAAAGAGGAGTTTGCAAGTGAGATTTTGTTTTTAAATTACTATGACATTGTTAAGTATTGTGGCTGTTTTACTATTCCTGAGAGTAAGTAAGGAACCCAAGTGTTGTTGCTGAATAAGTTTTCATTTTGTTTTTCATGTTCTTCTCAGTTTTGATGAGTTCCAATTTCCGAATTTTTAATGTTCCAGTCATTTGTATGATAAAATCATTTGTACATATTTTAATCAATACATTGTAACTAAAAAGAATTGTAAGAAAATATACAATTGTTGCCAATATAAAACATTTTCTGCATAGCAAATATTTTGTTTCGTCTGTCTACGTACAAATAAGAAAAGTTATAGGTAAGAGTTATTTATTTAATTTAAGTTTAAAAATATATTTAAATAATTTAAATTATGTAACATAACAATCAGATTATTTCAGAGACTTGTATTTGCATTATATCCATTCGGACTGAAGACTTTGATGCTGAATTTGCAAGTGGATTTGTAATGTGGATTAGGTTGGATAATAAAAACAGGAGCGTTAAATGAGACCCAAAGTCGCCATTAAATAAGGATTAAGATGAGATCCCCAATTTCGTGGAATTACAACACTTTAAAATATTCATGTTTAGAAAGTGACCTACTGCTATTATTTGGATCCTCTTTGTTTATTAATCATTTATTACCTTGGAGACAAAACATTTATAAATGTCAAATTCTACTAAAGTCATGAAGATCTTGAACATATCATCAATTAATAATTTAACAGCTATGAATGTTCTTGAAGAATACAACTCTCTAATACCCACTCTTCGATTAATATTGGGTAACTATATGTTTTAGCTATTGCTTAGTAAATTGAACTTCTTGTTTTCTGTAGTGATGTTGTTTAGAGCTGGTTCGTTGCTTGTGCAAATAGGCACGTTTCCTACTGAAAATGTGTATAACATCATTTTTCAAAATGTTGTAACATTTTCGATTTCCGTGATTTCCTTTACTTTATTTGGTTACACTTTGGCTTATGGGCGTCAAGACTTTTGTGGATTTTTCTCGTTTGGCTCGTGGATTGATTCCGTTGATGTTAATTACGAACGAGCTATTTATGGTATGAATTCTAAATTATTATTAATTACGGTATGCTAAAATGTGAAGTTAAATAACAAACATGTTTAGGTATTTGCGCTGCTCTAATTGGTTCGTCTGTAATTACAATGCAGGTTTCTGGAAGGTTACATTTTGTGGCATATATATTGATTGAAATTTTCTACTCCGGTTTGATGCTACCATTGGTGATGCACTGGACTTGGCACGAGGATGGATGGTTAAGGAATCTGAATTTCTTTGATGTGAACGTGTCGTTCGTTGATTATTCTGGTGGTGTTTTGATACATACGACATCGGGTATTGTAGGTCTGCTCGGATCTTTGTTCTTGGGCAGACGCTTGTTGCGGCTAAACAGACTTGATGATTGTTCTGTTGGCACAGAATCCAGTGGAGCAACTTTAGTAGGTTACGTATTAATGGCTTTGGGTTTACTAGGAATGTCGTTACCCAAAATTGTTCACTTGAAGCACGCCCTGAGCGTAGTTCTGATAAATACGATAATGGCGATGGCAGTGTGCACCGCCGTCGCTATAACCATTCAACTGATATTTTGCAACAAGCAATTTAATTACTGGGCTATATTGAGCTGCGTGCAGGCATCCTTAGCAGGATTAATCATTACATCGTCGGGAATTATGTATTATTCTACAGTTATAAGCATACTAATTGCATTAATTGGAGCAGCGTTATACACACTCGCCTCGAGATGCGTTCAAGTATCGGCAATTGAGGATTACAGTAACGTAATTGCTTTGCATTTAATTTGCGGCTTCGCATCGACTATTTTCCCGCAGATATTCAAACACGAAACGAACAGGAAAATACTTTACGGGACATCCTGGAATATACTGGCGGCGTTAATGATTTCAGCTCTATTTTTCGTTACTTTCTCTTTGATATTTGCGGTACTTTGGTGTTGCGGGTTCTTGAGAAATAAAAACGACGAGATTTGTCATGAACGAACTAAACGACTTCTAGATAATAAGAACGTCTCGTTCGCTAGGAGATTGCTGGGGTTTAAAGAAGAAGTGTTCTTGGAGCCGGGATTAGCTAATAGGAAAATTGGAAGTATGGAAACGAGGAGTACAAATTCGCTAACCGATAGAACACGCGGAGGATTTAAAAAGTTCTCTGATTATTCTTTCAAGTACAATGGGACTTCGCAAGATAGATCAAAGAATTTTGGAAATAGAAGCAGAAAGTCTCAATCTTTTGACATCCAAAGCGATGATAAGTTCATAAATTACAAAGAAGAATTTTTTATTGGCGCTGATGACTATAAAATAAGTAATTTTGATTTCGATTAATAATTTAAATTTTTTTAAATTCAAATTATGTCTTTTTCCTTGTAATTATTTGCGATAACAACATTTATAAGTTTTTTTTTATTAATAACCTATACTCAAATCACATTTAAACATTATTAATTGCAAACTCGTTTTAGAAATAAAAACATTTTTAACAAAAAATCGGTTCACATTAAGTTTGAATAATAGTTTAATACAGTAACGTTTTTTTTTATAAATAGTTCATTCACAGACTTGTACGCAGCAGACAAATTGTATCTAATGTTATATCTCAGGCAAAAATAACAAATTGACTTTTGTTTAAAATGTAAAGAATAACTAACAAATAGCATGAACAATTTTACAATGGCAAGAAAAGCAACAATATTTTTTTGTTTATTTTGAAGTATACTATTTACATAAGTAGTTTCTTTTATAAAGTTAGAATGCATTTTTGTTTGTTGCACTTTCTTACGAAGCGTAGAACGTGATATTCAATACGTAAGTTTCCTAAATTTACATCATTTGTTTAACGTATTTGAATAAATGTTGTTATTATTTGTTATTAAAATCAATTATTTATAATTACATTAATATAATATGAAGTCATGAATTTTAAATAATCGACTACAAAAAAATTTTGTATTTCGGATTTATTATAAAAAATAGCAACCAAAATAACATCAGATAATAAGAATGTTTTGTAATCTTGACCATGTAGCAATTGAAACATGCTTTAATCATTTCAAAAATTATTAGGTTACAAGAACGAAGCCGGAACTAAATCATGTGAGCATAACTGTTGAATAAATTTTATTATTATATAAGGACTATTGCTTCTTCATATAAAAGCATTTATATTTAATTAAATACTTTTGCATTCTAAAACTAATAATTTTGTATATACAATGTATTATTATTTTATAAATATAAATTTTAAAGATTTTACACAATAAGTTAAAAAAAAAAATTTTTGTTCACTCCGAAATTAGACGATTTCGATTACCATCAATAAATATACAAAATATACAAATTTTGTATGTATATAAAAAAAATATTTGGAAATAACTTATCAGTGTAAAGTTTTTGATAAAAAATTCTTGCTGAATCGTTTTGTAGAAATAAATAGTCAATAAGTTTAAGAATATTAATTAAATACTCAAATTCTGTAGAATTGTAAAATATCAAAGTTCAATTTCTATGCAATTATTAATAATTACTAAAATTATATTAGAAAGCAAAAAAATATTTGACTACTCATAAATATATAAACTAACGCGAAACGCACAGATTATTAGTGTATCGTTTCAGAATGGTTTTAAATTGGTACTCAGTACTTGCAGCTGCGATTATTTTCCTACTATGGATAGTCGATCGCAAAAAAAAGCAATTAGTAGAATTACCTGGACCAAGAGCGTTACCATTTGTAGGAAATCTATTGCTTATGACCAACTCAAAAGGTATTTATTAAAACCATCTTTTTTCTTTATTTTAAGTTATACATTTAAACAGATAATATTTATCGAAATTGCTATATGCAATAGTTTTAATATTACATCTAATTTTGTATAATTGTTTAGAGCATTTGTCAAAGTTTTTAATGTTCATGCGAACTTACGGAGATAATTATAAATTGAAATTTGGCCAAAAAACCTATATACAAATTTGCGACGCAGATTTAGTGAAAAAAGTGGTGAACTCAAATGATTTTAACGAGAAATCCGAATTATACACCTTTTTGCACAGTTGGCTAGGCACTGGTTTATTAACAAGCTCAGGTGAGATAATTGTTAAAGTTTTTAAAGAATATCCGTACAAATATTAGATTTTTAATGTTTAGGCTCAAAATGGCAGAAGCATCGAAAGATCATTACGCCCACATTCCACTTTCAAATATTGGATAACTTCATACCTACATTTGCCAATAAGTCCGATATATTAGTTGAAAAATTGAACGCATTTTGCGGTAAAGGCTACTTCGATATTGCACCGCATATCCTACTTTGCACATTGGATATAATTTGCGGTAAGTATTAAATATTTGGAAATAGTTGGAATTATTGTATTACCATTATTTATAGAAACGGCTATGGGTACCTCCATGAATATACAGAACGATTCTATGTCGCCTTACGTTCAAGCGGTCCACAATATGAGAGAGATATTTATAAGAAGAACATTCTCGCCTCTTAAGCAATTCCAGGTTTTTTATGAATTCACCAAGGATTACAAGTTAGAGAAAAAAAGTTTAGAAATCCTTCATTCAGCAACGATGGACGTTATAAATAAACGGAAAAAGCTTCTCGAAAATTCTGTTGATACAGATTCAGATAGGAAAATCGCTTTCCTCGACAAATTATTTAACACAGGCTTAAACCTCGAAGATATGAGAAATGAAGTTGATACCTTCATGTTCGAAGTACGTATCACTAATGAAAATAATTGTATAGAATTATGTAATTTAATTTGCAGGGTCACGATACCACAGGATCAGCTCTCTGTTTCATTATGTATTGTCTCTCAATGTATCCAAATATCCAGGTATATAATATATTCAAAGTTGATTATATTTTATAACGAGTCATTTTCAGGAAAAAGTTTATAAAGAGCAACAACAGATATGTGGCAAAACAAATAATAATATAGATCTTAAAAAGTTGTTAAGTATGAACTACTTGGAAAAAGTAATAAAGGAAGCTATGAGGTTATATCCACCGGTTCCAATATTCGGAAGAAAAATAATAAATAATTATTATTACGGTAATTATTTTTAACACCTTATTAAAAAAAAATAAAATCTGTTAAATTTTAGATGGTTACGTGTTGCCCAAAGGGGGAACCGCTGCAATATTTTCTTTTGGAATTCATCGGAATCCCAAATATTTCCCGAATCCAGAGAAATTTGACCCTGAACGATTCAATGTAGAAAACAGCAAAACAAGATCCATGTATGCATACATACCTTTCAGTGCAGGCCCAAGAAACTGCATCGGGCAAAAGTATGCTATGTTAGAGATGAAGATGGTAGTTTCGAAATTAGTTCAAAACTATAAATTTCTACCGTGCCAAGGTTTTAAACCCGTTTTAATACCAGACATTGTGTTAAGGTCTGATAATGGAATTCGATTGAAAATTGTTAAAAGACAATAGTTTTTTTAGATAAACCTAAATGCTTATATATGACAAATTAAAATAGTATAATTTCAACTGTACTTCAAAAATAGTATGTAAGATAATTTTTATTATTTTGTTGTGTTTATATTTATTCTTTTTTGTAACAAATTTCACCGTGTCGAAATGAATTATACAATTTAAATATGCAATTATTATTATTTTTAATAAAATATTATCTTCTTATAATTTAATAGTTTTATCTATTATACTAAATGTATTATCATTTCATTTATTTACTTATTACAACCGATAAAACATTCATATGAAAATAGCAATAAACCAAAAAGATTAACTGTTACACCGTCTTTTATATTTTATTTAACAATGTCTTAACATATAGATTATAAAATAAATGCTTTAATCAGTGTGTTATATAACACCTGTAATATCTGTAATTTATATTTCATTTTGCGATGAATGTAGATTAGGTAATAAGTAATAAAATCAATCTGCTTTTAAAATTTTGTTGGAGTTTTTAAACTATAGAATTGAAAACAGGCAACCAAGTATACACAAAATTGTTCAAATATTTAAAATAATATACAATAATCATTGATACAATACTTAGTATATTCAAAAAAATATATTAAAGACTTAATACTTTTAATGATAAACATAAGATAATTATGGATGTTTCAGAATTTTCTAGAATTAGGTGAATAACTTCAGTATGTTCAGAACGTTAAACGAGTAACTGTCAAATCGATATTTGTCAAGTCTTGTTTATCTTCGCAACCGGTGCACGTTGGGCTTTAACAGTTTCTTAAAAAAAGTTCTTTCTAATTCAATCATTATGGACGGCGACAAAAGTGAACAATTTGACACCCTCTTCTTATCTATTGCTCAACATCATCCACAAGGTGCTTCACAGGTATGTAAAACAATAAATCATGAGATAACCTCAATTTAATATGTTTAATGTTTGTAGCTTCTTGATACCTTTGTTAACTTCCTAAGTCGCAAAACTGATTTCTTCACTGGAGGAAGTGAAGGACAATGGGAAAAGGTAATACTGATAATGTATTATTCTTTATCGAATATTGCATATATAAATAATAAAATAGTAAACTAATAAAAATAATAATATTTTTAGCTTGTGATGTCCACATTTAGAAAATATGAAAAGAAATCAAGGCAGGAACATGCTGAAATTCTCAAACAAAAGGAAGAGCGGGAAAAGGCTAAAAAAGTTGCTGCTGAGGCTAAGAAGCAATCAGAGAATGAGCAGAAACCTAAGATTGTCGAGTTGACAGAAGATGAGGCTGAGGCTTTGCAGAAAGAGCTAGATAATAAAAATAGTAGTAAGGAGGAGAAAGTGCCTCAACCTGTTAAATCTGAAGTGATTGATGATGATGACGATGAGGCTGAAAAGGGTAAATTGAAGCCAAACTCTGGCAATGGATGTGATTTGGAGAAGTATAAATGGACCCAGACTCTACAAGATGTTGAGGTGAGTTTTATTTATTACACGTTTCTATGTTTGATCAATTTTCTGGTTGCTGAGTTACATGAAACAAATATTGATTCTTGTGATTTTTTTTATTGTTTCAATGCATTCTAGGCATTAATTTTTTCAATCTATGGAAGTTGCATATATATGTAAATTGAGTTGCCTATGTTCTATCAATGATATTTGCAATTATTTTATGAATATTGCTTATTAACTTTCTGACTGAGGTTGCTCATCAAAGTTGATGGAGCTCCAGCCTAATTTGTTTTTTTATTTAGTCAGTAATTTTTATTCCTGGAAATTTAAGTAAATCTTTTATATATTTATTTATAATATTTAAACTATAATTATTTGATTCTTTTTAGTTATTTTGTATACAAATTTGGTTTTATTTTATTTTCATACAATCATTAGGTTTCTTCATCAATATATGCTGTTGAATGTTATATCAGCAAACATATTGCAATGATATAAGTCTGCAGATTCAATCGCAGACGAAGATTGACACTAAGTATTCGATTATAGGTTTAGGCTTATAATTTATACGGCTATTATTCGATAGTTTCAAGATGACAGTAACCTTCTGAAAGTTGCACGCCACAATTTAATCTCCTTGATCTCGTAGTATTTAGAATGCTACTGTAGATTCCATCACGTTGGAATAGTCATCAGTCTGGTAGTTCGATCTGTTTATTTAAAGTCGTGCCGTCTTTTAATTCTTTAACGCAAAGCAGTTGACATTTCTCTAAGTTCCAATAATTCATCATTATTCGTTGTTAAATATACTTAACAAGACTTATTGAAATAATATAATCACGAGTATCATTAATTAAAGTCATTATAATACATGGGGTATTGTTTTAGAAAGTAATAGGAACACATTTTAAAATTTTATTGAATATAAATAAAAGTCACAAAGTATGCAAATTTTACAAATATATAAAGTAAAAACTGTACATAGCGTGTCTTACAAAAAGATTACATAATACATTATAATAATAATATTTACTTCGTTTTTAATTAAAAAATATCACAGTATATAATTTTAAAATATTCACAAAGAGTTAGTTGAACTTATGCAAATTACATAGACGGTCCTACGCCCTACTTTTAATAAAACTAAATTGCTTCGAAATACGCAATTTCTTTTATCGATGAATAAATAAATAAATTTTGGTGCTTAAATAAGATAATTAAATAAATTCATCTAGCTAAGGATGTACAAATATAAACTGGAAAGAAAACTGGGGGTTTGTGCTTAATGTGGTGGTTGTCTCCTTGCTCTCACTGAAAATTAAGAAACATTTGTGTTAAATACATTTACTTCTTTTTCTAACTATTTATACTTACTTTCTAATGCAAAAATAGCCATGATTATAGCAAAGGTGAAGATGGCGCTCATCGAAACAACCAGAATGGTCAACTGGTGTTTCTTGCAGAAGCTGCGCTTCTTGACTGTCGGTCTCGTGTTTACGTTGACTACCGTGAAATGCATAGAACTGGCAACGGAGACAGAGTCCGGATCACTCGGTTTCTTTTCGGTAATCGGAATTGCGAGAGGGTTACTGTTGGAAGATTCCAAGAAATATTTGATGTTGTCATCTCTCGTGGTCAATTCCTTGGTGGAGTCTTTATGGATTTGCGCCAAATTAGCCGCTGTTAACAGAAGCGAACCAGATCTGGCACTCTGAAATTGATTTTAAAAAAACATTTAGTATTGTGTAAAAAATCATTTGCATCTGAGAAAAACTGCACGAAATGTTTATGGCTTAACACGTTTTACCACAGAATTGCTTCAGTAATTATTTCATATAATTAAATTTATAATGGCTCGGTAATCCGAATAATTGCATCATTCTTCATCGTAATTGCTTTATACATTTTCGGATATGATCGTTTTGTATCAAGATATTTTTTTTGCAAGTTGTCAATCATTATGTTTTACATAATATTGAAGAAATGTTATTGGAAAGGTCAGTTTCATGGGCCAATGTCACACTGAGGAGATTCCGTGTACCGAAAATAGAATGTCCGAAAAAGTAATAGACAACAACAAACAACAGGAAACTCCATCGGATTGCATAGGAATGCTGATTATGTAAATATTTTTTAAGTAAGTTTCCTTGCACTCTCTTCGAAATTGGCGCCAGGGCTTTGAAAGTTGTTTCGAGTTAATGTATTTATTTTTCTTTTGATACAACTGATGGAACATTTTATTAATTTGTGCTCGTGTGATGTGAATCGAATTCAAAGAATTAATTATTTTAAAAAAGTAATAAGGAACATATGTTAAGTGTAGATTTAAATAGCTTTTGGCTGAATAGAATAACAATTTCAAAGATTAATAGTAGAAGTAATTAAGAGCGAGTCAATGAATATGTAAATACTGAATCTTAGATAATTAATTGATCATTTTTAATATTGCTAATCGTATTAAGTAATAATTGTAAACAAATAAGTTCAAGAAACTTTGATCTATTTATAAACTATTTAGTTTGTAAATGATTGATTTTGAGGATATGATTTGCTTCTGCTAAAATATTTTTTTTTAATTATTTAGTTGAATTAATTCAACAAGTTTCGCGTGTGCACATATTATGTAACTCATTGACTTGGTTAATCGTTATAATCTAAATTGCATTAATTTTGATTACTTTGCATAACGACATTTTCGCGCGAACCACGCCTTGCCAAATTAAGTTTATTACCGCAAGATAAAATATACAACATAAATAATGGCAGTTCTTGTTCCAAAATTTATGTTAATTGCTATTTTTTACCTGTGTGCTATTTGTACTTCCTGAAGTCGATCCTTGTGAACTATTTGAGCTGCGAGCTAGTGTTGGTCTCGGTATATGCCAACTCTGCATGAGATCTGCTGTGGTCTGTAAAAGAAAAAGTGATTGCTTTAGATTAATACGAAATGAATTGGATAATAGCTTTATTAATCTGAGAGAGGCAATTGACTGCATGCAATCAATAATGAATCAATTACTTCAATGAGCATAAATCTGAAAATTTGCAGTGAAGGCATTTTAATTTGACCGCCACTCCTAGGCGGAGGCGGATCATGGAAGAATGCAAGAACCCCATCGCCATCCTTTGTTATTTGTTTTTTTTTTCTCCAGAGATGAATAATAAATAATTGGAGTGCGTGAAGTTGTAGGTGCAGGTCCCGACTCCCACGCAGCACCTTTTTTTTTGTTTGTTTCTGGTTGCGAAATGCAACCCAACCATCATGTTTTTCTCTTATCAACAAGCACCGTCTGGACATGCGAATACATCTCGTATGGCCGTGTCCCACGCTTTTACTTCTTCTGCAAAACCATCCAAGGTCTCTCAATCCGGCTGAAATAAAAATCTCACACGTGTTATTCAATCCCTGCTATCCTTATTACGTTCTGTATTGATTGATCTGCCAGCATTTATCGCTTTCAAATGCTAAAACGCTCTAATTTTAGACATTAATAACAGGAAATAAAACTTTAGCGAAACCGCGCCTCCGCTTCTGAGGTCACTTTGTTAGACTTCTATAATTAACAATAACAACAACAAAAACTTAACACAAAATGGAATTGTACACCGTTTTTTGCTTCTGCACTCCTTGCATCGCAACCGAAGGTTTTCACTTGATGATCTAATAAGTATATATAAGAATTGTTTACTTATGCAATCCGTATTATTAAAAAGCAATTTTGACGGGAGCCTATAACGAAAAATAAAAATAATTAAATCTGCGGTGTCCTTTAATTTTTATGCCCATTACTTTTTTTTATATTTCTTCGTTCCATAACCTATTTTACCCAGACGCTTTCGTAACATCTCGTTAAAATTCAATTTTATTATTTGGTTCTACCTACGGTACGGATTGTTATTAGCCTTTTATCTATGAAACAGTTTATTGAAACGTAAATTGTGGTAAACTTAGAAAGGGAAATGCCAGGATCATAAATTAAATACAGGTGAGCTCCTTTCCTACCACGTGGTAACTATTTTTTTCGTAATTAATTGCTTATTATTATTGATTTTTTACCTTCTGGTTTCGGACGATCGGTTTTATGGATCAGATAAGGTCGGACAGACAGGATGTCTCACATTAATGCTTATTAAAAACACCTCTCCAATTGGCTACCGCATTTTTATTGAAATAAACCATTACTTGCCCATATATCATAAATATTCTTGAAATATATGTGCAATTAAGAACAAAAAAACCTTGTATTTTTTTTGTATTAAATTTACAAAGGTTATTCAAACTTTTCGGGATTCATTACTTTTAATAAAGGTCCACATAGATAATAATATGCTATTATATATTATACAAAAAATTATAATCATTAAATTTTTTTGCTTACATTTATGTATTATATAAAAAAAGGAGAATAAATTAAGACATTCCAACGTCAATTGACTAAACACAATAATAATTTATGTGGATATTATTGAAAAGCAATAATTACATCATAACATTATCAATGAAAGTTCAAACTACTTGGAAACATCTTCACTGCTCGAAAAAGTAAATGGAAAAAGTGTAAGTAAAAGATTGTCTGAATTTTGTTATTTATAAATTTGGTTCAATGTAAGTTCCATAAGATATGTCGAAAGAGTGATTTTTCCACGTTAAAAATTGACGTTGCCCCACGGTCACACGCATTCTTTATATTTCCATGTACTAATTAGTAATATCGAAATATCTTTGTCCTTTGCAGAAAACGAAATTTCAGATTCACATGAGAACTGCGGACCGCTCGTGGCAAACAAACACAATAATTTGTTGTGTCGCATGAAAGGTTACTCCAACAATTAAAATTATGAGTGGGAAATGGTTCTAAATTTAAATACAGTGCTATACTATCTGTGTGCATCGAGGATTTTCAGCACTCCTTTTGGATAGAAAATAATGTGAGATCATTGCTCAATTTTTAAACGAGAAACTAGAAAGGATTTTCAATTAATCCGACGCCTCGTAAACTGTGGCCTGAAATTGTAAATCGCAACGGTGGAAAGTAATTGCGACATTTAAAATGCTGTTTGCACTTCTTTTTCCTCTCCTCCGATCAATCCATTTATTATTTCCTAACTACTGGTTGGAGCGCGTTTTGAAACTGGCAAATTTATGAGTACTATGTATGATTTAATTAGCTGAAAGATGCACGAGCACGAATCATCGCCTCAATTTTACGGCACTTCGAGAGTGCAGCGTACAGCATTGTTGGCGATGGCTAAGCTATTACCTTTTTTTTGTTCCTTTCTTCGCGCTCACCGCCGTTTACGAACCCGAAGAATTATAATTAACATCGTCGTAATGAAGAGGTTTGCTAATAATACGTTTCTACATCCGCATAACTGGCTTTAATATTTAAATCATAAATGGGCGTAGTTGCAGTGATTTCGTTTGTAAATAGAGAAAGAAAAGGGAGCAACTTCGAGCTTAGTCGAGTACACGTGCTCGAAAAATTGTGCAATTTATATAAATCAACACTTTCACATGAATCATTGTATCCTTCTTTTTTATATATCCTATTGTAATTAGAAATGAAAATGAGGCATTATAAAATCTCGAGATTTATATAAAAAAAATAATTTTTAATTGCTATATCCTGAGGAAATGTTTGTATATTTTGTTTCGCATAAAAGCATTGATTATAATCGAATTATACACTTATATAATTTTTACTGTTATATTATGCTACAAGCGTTAAATGCAAACGGCTTTAAGTTAAATTTATGTTTCGTTCAATAAGAGAAGTTATATAAAATGTACTTTTTGATTTATTTAAATATTAAATAAATTTACATTTTTCTATAAATAATATACAAAATTTTCTAGCATTTCAAATCTCATCACTAAATATCAAATAACTTAACTTTAATTTATTTACCAAATATGCTATAAAATCGAAGGAAACAGGTATTAGCTGTAATTTCTTAATTATCCAAATATAACCAGAACTAAAGATAATGCTTCCAATATTAATAAAATAGCATAGATCATATATAAATGTTTAAAATACCTTTCCGTAGTTTTCAATAAATAATATTTAGTTTCAAATATATTTTTTGAGGAAATATTAATTGAAATATTATAAATTAAATATATTGACATATTGGGATTGAAATAGCAGTTTGCAGGAAATACAAATTAATTTAGTAATGCTGCTTTTTATTGTTTCAAATTTGTAGTATCATTTGTATATATGTAGTTAAGCACGTGCCACAGTTTTTGGTCAATGGAATGTCTAAAAGAATGAGTATAAAAACGTTCACATTGTTCGACGTGAACAACAGAACAAGAACAAACTCGATGGCCATATGCAGCAAGCCGAGGCCTTTAAATGTATTTTTTGGCAATGAAACGCAGAGACCAAAAAATCGATAAAGAACGTCCTTGCACACGGATTCCATTCGGTAATTTTTTCGACGGCATCAAATTATTATTTATTATCTAACGAAATGAAATTTAAAATTATGATTTTCATCCAAATTATTCCAAACCGTTTCGAGAAATAAAAAGAAAATAATAATATATGGCCTTATAAATAATTCAATAAAATAGACGCGCCGTGTGCAGTTACCCAATATAATTAGTTAACGAAAGTTAATTACTGCAAACACCATTATTAATTAAGAGACAAAGGAATATTGCAATATGCTTTTTACATCGAGATTGAGCAACCAACGTCGGTGACGTGCGGTGAAAAATGATATTTAGATTTGATATTAAGTATTCCGTAGTTGCAATTAATGTTGGCCATTTTATATGACGGTACAAGAAAATCTGCAGCGCATTCATCAAAAGCAATGCCATTTGTGCAATCCTCAATCACTGTTGCCTCTGCAACTGAGTTCCCCTTTTTCTTTATATGTCTTCTTCCTTTTTGCATCATTGTTGATGTATTTACTGCTTTATTTTTCGTTTTTAATTAGCTCAACTAGGTTAATTGCAGCCTTTATAAATATTTATGCATCTTTATTCAGAACTATCCATCTGGATTGGTCACCACCTTGACCATATTAGATTTTACTAATTAAAATATCTCACGCCACGTAAAACTGGACACCGAATCCGGCTGAATTTTAAATTTATTTCGTTGATGCTTTTTTTATTGTGTTTGTTGTGTTTATATATTTATATTTAGAAGCAAATCCTGGTTATACTTTTTTTTCCTGCAAACGTAACTTTTTTTTCAAACATTATTATTCATGTTGCCTGATTGGTTTATGCTAATATTAACGATATATTTGAAATTGCGACGGTAAATAAATAATATTAATTGGCTATTTGATATTTAAATTAAAATTTACTATTAAACTATAACTTTACACGCAAATAATCAATTTATTTTTTAACTTAATTTCAATAAATAATTTTATAATATATTTAGTGATTAAGTGTAGTTATTCGTTAAATAGCAAAATTATTTAAATAATTTTAAAAAAAATCTGTAATGAACTTTATCTTATGCACGAAACTTATGAAATTTACAATAAAATTAACATTAAAATTTTGCAACTACAACACGGAGTATGAAAATAAACACACGTATTTAAAATTCTTACATAGAAATATATACAATTATAACTAACACTTTGAAAGTGGAAAAGTTGATGAGAAAATGTGTATAAATAAAACAATTATCATAATCTAACAGCCATCATCATTTCTTAATACTAACAAGAATATGGTTACGTATATAAGAAATTAATGCTTAACAACTATGCCCCAGCGAGTAAACTATGTATATATTTTTTGTGTGTATTTGCATTAGAATAGTTAATATGAAATTGTGAAATCTTTACATGATTCTGCTTTGTTTCTATTGCCATTCCATGTTACGGATTTGTGGATGGTCAGTTTCCAAGCACAATTAATCATGTTTTTCATGCAGTAACGAAATGCCTTGACTCCGTTATTAAATTACATGCAATTCTATTTTTCTTTTTCATTCGAAAATTATGTTGTATTATCCGAGTTTCTTACACGCTGTTTAAGTAAAAACATTATAATTTTAAATAATTCATGCTTGCGTAAATAAACCACTTTTTTGTTGTATCTGTACAACATTTACACAGATTGAATTCTGATGATAGTAAGGTAATTATTGTTCCGTTTTCTCGCCTAACAACTTACATAATTATTATTATTAAAAATGCATTTTTTTTAAAATATTTTATTTAAGTTTAAAACAGTAAAAAATATGATTCATAATGCAAATATTTGGGATTTGGAGGAAAAAATGTTCTTGTAAGTTCAAAACGGAATTTGACCATGAATTTATTAGCTGCGTCTATGAGAAGTATAACTGTACTTTGTATGAATTACTTAATACTCGAAATGGTTTATTTACTAATATCAATTTCAGTTTTATACTTGATCTTTGCTTTGGAATTTTAAAATAAATCCTTCAAGTATTAAGTAGATGCTTTATGTTAAGTGTCCAAACGGTTAACGCTAGGTCAGATTTTTGTGATTATTCCGTATCCCAAATACAGACATGATCTACATTTAGATATCAGGAGCAAGGTCTACCACAACCTAATGTAGATAAAATAAAAGTGAAATGATTCTAACCCTCCATCTAGATTGCAATTACTTATTTTGACTTGCAAAGTAAAGACAAGAAAAAGTTTAATGACGATCATTAAAACTGTTTTCCAGAATCAACGATATTCTGTTCCAAAAGCCTTTGAAGAACGTGTAAGATTTTCATAAATAAATAAAACATTTTCCTTTGCTTGTAAATACATTTTTGTAATTATCAGGTGTTAGGAGTCACATTAAATTTAACGACTCCGGTTAACCTAGAGGACTTGTCATCATTCCATGTACCTGCTTCCAAACATGGTAAAAATATGCAAAGATTTGCATTGCAATTAGTCCATTTCGAGTGAAATCCATTTGTAAAAGGTTATCTTTACTCTTTTTTTATGTTTTTTGTGCATCCGTGAAATATGATACTACAACATTTCAGTATTGTTTTATACATGTGAGCTGGACCCAAATATGGATGGATTTGATTAAGTGCTGCCGATAAGTTTTAAAGGACGTCGAGCGCATTTTTTTTTCGTGTAAAACATTCATGAATCCTTTGGAATACCGCCTTATCGCAAGTGTTAATAAATCGATGTCGATATGTCACAGTCCAAGTAATTTCAGATAATTCTACATTTTCTGTAATAACTTCATTAAAGCGCGGTTTTCTTAATCATGCAAATGTGATTTATTACAACTATGAATTATTTAAACTTTACGTGATTAATATCAGCAAATTACAACCCTCGCTGTTTATAATTTGTACCTACACTTTATGTTTAATAAAAGTGTTTTTTATTTAAATATAATATAAATTACATATTCCAAAATCTAATTATATAATTGAGTTATGATATCCTGTTTGAAACGTTTGCCTTAGGCGATTTATAAATTATTATTTAAAAAAATGCATTAACTGTAAAATTGAAATAATTTCTTGCGAGTAATAATTTATATAATTCATTTTTTTGTTGTTGAGCATCGAAAGCGAAATTATTCTGTCGTGTCCATTTCGCTTAACGTTTACAATTTGGGAAAGTCTAATACTTGATGGATTCAAATGTTTATGGAAATTCATTAATTCAAAACAACTTTTGAATTACAATTTCAAACAAAGAGATCGTTGTTCTATGTTAAAATATTTTTGTTTTACTAACTTCCTAGTCAGCTGACACTTCGTATAACTGAATGATAATTAAAGGTATATTAAATAGGCGATACTACTTATTAAGAACTTTATTTTCTTACTTCCTTATATTATCGATACTAAAATATACTTTACATTATTTATTTTATAGGAATTATACAAACCAATTAAACGGCAAGTATTTACTGTTATTTTTTTTATTCTATCGTTGGGAAATAGTAGAAAGTCTTATGCGTGTATTTTTTTTTTCACGTTAAACGTTTATTGTCTTAGATGGTTTTGCGCAAGTTCATTAACACGCTCATTATTATCGTTGAAATTTGGAAATTATATAAGTGCGAGTTTTCTTTCGTGATTCGAGAAATGTGTGTACGTGCGTGGACCCGGTCTACGATGATCGTTATGCAACGATTGCCGGATGACTGGAATCCCCCAGAATTTCATTAACCGATTTCGATGATACTCACCGCCGGTCCGGAGTCAAATTTTATTACACAAGATTGTTTAAATTCCTAATCGAGGATTTGTTTATTGACTTAGCAATGCCGTTCACACTTGCAAAAATAAAAAAAGCGGATTTTCAAAGTTTATTTTGGAATGTAGATCCTAGTTGCAATTTCTTGACTCATTTTTTTACATAGACAAAAACAAATGTTGTTTATTATTTTATTGTAAACTTTTTAATATACGTTCAAATTAATTCTGAAATTATAAAAATTATATATAATATGCAAAGTAATTGAGTTAAGTATAGAATAAATTTGTTTTGAAATGGTTGGAATATTCAAGGAATTCGTAAAAATTGAGTTTTGTAACAATGTTATATAAGGGACAGCCAAATTACTGTTCCTTGCATTTCCCAACCGGATTACTTTATTGTCTGTCACGTAACATCGACTTTTATTGAATTTTCTAGACCGCCGCACCAATGAACCAACCATTAAGTAAATAATCTTGAATAATTGAAAATACGTTTGCAATATTTGTTTTTAGTGGACGTTGCTGCGATTCTATTGTATTTCGATTCACGTTTTTTTTTTGAGAACGTCACATTAATGCGATTTACCAGGAAGCAAAATTATTAAAAACCAGTTGATCTTTGGAATATCCTTCATTATTTGAATGTATGGAAAAAAGCCATTTTGTTTAAAATGTTTTGTTATGAATATGCGTTTGGACCTTTCCAATTTTTATATATATTTTTTAATAAATCTAGAAGGTTTTATATTAATAATAAATTAATTAATACCTTTTAAATATATATTTTTTAAATATGTAAGTTTATTTCCAATTAAAAATTGTGCAGGAAATAAAATATCTGGCAGTTCAATCAAAAGTTTATGATTAATTTATCTTTAATAACTATAAAAATGATATTCAAAAAGGAAAAACTGGTATTTCAGGTCTTCAAGACCAAATGCATGTCCTTTAATTAAATAAATGTATTATAATAAATTAAATCTTATCTGTACACGATCTATAACATATATGAATAAATATATCAAATAACAAGAAGATTAAAAATAAAAGTAGAACAATTTATTATGGAACGTGAAAACAGTATAATTTCTAATTACTTCACATTATTTTGCAAGAAAAATTTGTAATTAAGAATAAATAATTACCTTTTTTTGACTTAAGTAAATATATCATAATGCAGATTTCTTATAAAATTGTAGTGAAATGTTTAGAAGTTTAATTGATATTTGTTATTAGATTTTTATTTATTAAAAAAAATTAAAATTTCATAAATGAAATTTGAATTCTCTGTTTCAAAATTGAAAGTAATACAAATAAAGAATTATGAAATACTTTTTTAAATTAAATAAAATAAAGGTCATTTTGCACGAAAATATTGTTAATAGTAATTTCCTATTAAATTAATTATTTAATGAAGTTTTATAACATACGAAAATAATTATAATATGTTTTATATGAGAAAAATAATTGAGTCACGTTATGTTGTTCGTAAATTGTCATTTAAATAAATTTAATAATGTTTTAACTCCTTTCTACAAAATCTATAACATAAGTAAAAAAGTATAACATATAATAAATGGATGTAACAATGTGCAATGATTTTATTATAGAAATGTTGCAAAATATTTGTTATTTTTTTACAAAATTTTGATTTAATAAATAAATATATTAACAGTATGAGAACATAAGTAAATAATTATATCATATCACAAAGATATTGAAAAAAATAAGTAACAATTTTATTATACAAATATAGGAAAATGTTTGGAAGTGAAAAATGATGATGATGCCAATTTGACTCACGTTATTTTGCACGAAAATTTTGCCTTCCATTATTATGCTGGAAACTGCATATAACTATCGTGTTATCCAAAATATCACCGACCAAACACAACTCTCCTTAACGAATTCTGCGCGGATACTGGCTCAGCATCTTGTCGGCATGTTACTTAAATAACACACAGAACGTCGGTGAACGCAACTTCTTCCACGGCATGCTTCGCGCCACACACATACACAGACACACGTTATTCTTTTTCATGGTTACGGCAGGTGCAAATCGCGCGTCGGAGACTGTAAATTCCGCCAAGCACACGCACCAAACACTTCATTCATTCATTATGCACGCACGTTTTATTTCTGTTCCGTTTACTGTGTGTTTTTCCAGCTTCCTTTTCCTTCACCAAAAACTGTACTCTCAGTACACGAACATGTAAGATTGCAAAAAATATTTCAATAATACATTTTATTTAAATTTTATGCAATTAAATAAACTTAATAAAATTATCGATTCTTGAAAATATTAATCATCGAATTTCTTAATTGTAATTCCATGTAATTTTTGAGTTTGGTGATCTTTCGAAGGGCACATCTCGTCCTTGTCTTAATACCAAGAATCGTGATTCACAATCTTAAGTAGATCCAATAAAATTACTTACTAAATATGAATATTCTTTAATATTGATTATTTTGTAACTTTCTACACTATACATTTTCGCCAATATTCCGGATTGTTTGAATGCATAAAGCAAATTTAAAAATTATTTTATTAATTAAAATTTAGGTTTGAACCTATAGTGAATCTGGACTAACCAAATCTGCATTATGACACCTCGCTGTTGTAATTCCTAGGTAATATTTGTAAGTTTTCGTTAAATTTGAATAAGTATAAAAATAATTATTTTATATACAAAAACTATAAACTTTAATCAATTTTATAAAAATAAGTGGTATTTTTGTAGTTTTAATAAAATAAATAATATACATTTCACGCTGAATCACCGTTTCGTTATAAGTGATTAACCTTTTATATGCACGTTAATAGATATTTAATTTCATGTTTGCGAAAATTATCTATTTTTAAATATGTAACGGTTAAAAATTATCAATTTCAATATGAACACGTTATGAATAGTAATTAAAAAATTATTTTTATGTAATGAAAAATTAATGATATATAATATTATCATATTTGCAATTTGCTATAATATAATCTATTTCTTTCCGGTGTATTTATAGAGTAAAATCTCAAGTATTATACGCATTTTGTATTTACTTTAATCCGCAACAAACAGAAATGCATATTATAAAATTTCAATTTCAGTATTGAAGTAATTAAGAATTACACTTAATTTTTATGCTTTTCTTATTAAAAGTAGTTTAAATGTTACTGATATTTCACTTTTTTAATTTTTGTTTTTATTATTTAGTTTTCTATTGACCCTTATTAGGGCTATGGACTGAAACTATTTACTGTAATCTAATCAAATTAAATTCGTATACTCGAATTTATAAAAGATGTTTAAAACATTACTTTGAAAGTCATATGTTACTCATCATGATATTTCCAGATGAAATCAAAACATAATCATTATTCTACGAGTCAAATTAAATTCAACACTAGTGATGAAACGTTCATGTGTAAAATAAGTTTGCATTTTTAAGCAATCTGTTTTTGTCTAGTATTGATTCATACAAACCTCTCCTGTCTTAGTCACTATGATCACTTAATATATGTGGGATCTCCCAGATAGTTTAACAACTATTAAAATATATTAGTATAAAATATGCATAACTTTTAATGCAAACAATTTTTTTTTAATATTAACAGACTTGTTAATAAATATTATCAAGAATTATTATTAATATTGAAATTCAATATTAAATTCTTGTACTCCGATATGAATTGTTGTTAAATATTGATGCGGTAGATGCACTTTTATAGTTGCAAAACTGCATCGTTTGCACAATTCATTTCGTTTTTCACCATTTTCTTTAAAAGTTCAACTCTTGCAATATTTAAAACTTATATTCTGCTTACCGCGATTACACCATTTAAACTGATTTATATTGTTCAAATCAAGTAGTAACTAAAGGGTTTTAATGACCATTCTTAAAATTATGATTTTAAACTATTTTCTTTAATATATCCAAGTTTTAACATTTTTTAATACAATCAAGGTTTTGTGGTATGAAAATATGGTAGGAAATATTTACTGAACGCACATATATATAATAATTGGGTCGTTTAAATAAAAAAATAATTGCAATATAGAAAAAAAACAAACTTTTTAATTACTTATTTATGTGTCAGTCTATCATAAAGAAATGATATTAAAATAAAGGAGAACAATTATAAGTCGACCTTCCTGTTTCGATTTTAATTTAGATTCTATAATGTTTTTTTTTTTAAATTTGTAATATGCAGTTATTTACGCTTTGCTATGTTATGCATATTTTTTTGTTCTTGGCGCTATTAAGCAAAACAATTAAAAGTAATACTATAAATGTAGATTGCACTTTCGCTTTTACTTTTATTGTACTAAGCAACAACATGTGTATGACAGAGATACTTTAAATTGGTTAATACTTATGTTAAAAGTTTCTCAAGTAATATTTTTATATTCAAAAACCTTCAAATCGTTAATATAATTTATAAGAAGTGAACATATTTCAGTTTGTGGTAATTTATGTAACGCAGTTTATTTAAAAAATGATATATTGGTGGTCGACAACTTACGAATCCCGAGTTGCAATGTATCATTTTGTTGTCATATTTGTATATATCAGCTTTCCTAGATTGGCTAAAGCTAACTTTAAAAATAGTAAGTGGTAGCTTAGTTTGTAAGCATAATTCGTTCCGAACTCGTTCGTAATCCAAAGCACTCGTATATCAAAGCGACTTTATCGAAGAGGCAATTGACATGAAAATATTTATTCTCAAATTTTTGATGGTAAAGTTAGCTTATTGTTTTTTTTTGCTTGTCTTGTAAAATACTTATTCTTAGATAAAGTCTTAATAAAGGATATCGAATTCCTCATCTTATAATATGAATTATTCATGGATCTAAATATTTTATTGCTTGGAAATATTATTTTTCCATAGGATATTGGAAATTCTATTTAGTTTTTCCTAATAAATCACAAATCCTGATTTCCGCTTCAAATGCATTGTTATGGTTTTGCATTGCTTTCTGCGCACATAACAATATATGTACCGTTTAATTGTTTGCGTCTATAAATAGATTCCGTATAAATAAAAGGTATTTATTAGCATCACCTGGCCAAGTATTAATGAATGCTGGAAGCGCTATGGAATTTCCATTGTAATATGGCCCATTGATTGCACTTCCTTCAATATTCATTAATTCTTTTGTTTCTCATCATTAATGACAGGCATCAAATCATTTTTTTATGAATGAACGCTTGTATTTTCTTATTTCCTGAATACACTTCTCATTAAACTGTATCAATTGAAAATTACTATTTCTGGTTATATATTCATGATTTCTGTTTATATTTCTAATTTATTGTATAATATATTAAAAACTGGAATATTTGGGTAAATATCAAAACTATTTCTATGGGAAAAATTTTGCAATAAATAAACAAATAAATTAAATGTTGTCCTTCAATGTTGTCTGCATGTTGGCAAATCAATAATTAACCATTAATAGATGTAATCTCATACTTCTTTTTTCCGCCGGATCCAATGTTTACGATACCATAATGTATCTATTATGCATATGTAATTACGACATGCATAATTAATGCCAAAAGTATATCGCGTTAGTTGCTGTTTGCATCCGGAGAAAGGTTAAGGTTACGGTGGCAAAAAAATATTTGCACAGTCTGCGTCCCAAACGGAATTTCTGGATGTTCGCTCTTTGTTGATGTGCATTTACCTTTTCTTGGAAGATCGAAGCCCATATTTAAATAAATCGTTAAATGCGGTGGCATTTGCTTGAAGGAAAACCGTGTTTCAATTAAAGCCGCATATGCGAGAAAAAACCTTGATTGCATTGATTACCAGGCCATTAGTATGTTTTTGATACAATTCTTTTAGACAAAACATTTATAAATGTATTTATACTGTATCGGTTTTATTTTTATTCAAGTAGGATCCGTTTTGATTTGGTGTTGTGACTCACTATCAAAGGAATGAGACAGAAAAAGCGAAACAGGATTATTGACTCACAGCTACTGAAAATGTTGAGGACTTCGACGTATACAATTTCAACATTTTTTTTGAATACCTTTCTTTTAAACCACAAATATATTTTTTGCTAGTTCACGTAGGGAAATTAAGACAAACAAAAATGACAACCTTATACGTTGATACCATCAAAAGATGTTATTCCGAGAATGGTAAAATGAGGTTCGAAATATAAATAGTATCAGAGACGTGTGAACAAATTTTATAGTTCATATAAGTTTTTATTAAGATCTACAATAAGGAGATAAGTTTCGAATTGTAAATAGGAGATTCCAACATTAAAAGTGTTATTTTTATTATTTTGTTTATATAACTATAAATTTTAATAACTATCTTTATTGCAGCAATTATATAATAACATAAAGAATAACAGGCAAGTGTGAACGACACATGAATCTGATATTAATATTTTATAATTACATTAATAGTTTTCATTTGTAAATTATTGTGTTGTGTCTAAACACTTTATTTTTATTTATTAATAACTGATATGTTTAGTCAACTTTGTAAAGCAGTACACATTAATTGACACTTATAATAAATCTTTATTTTACACTGTAAGATCTTGTAAATCTACATAAAATTGTAAGGATTCTCTGTAAAAAACACTGATTTGTATAATAAAGGTATTTAAGAATATTGTATGTAATATTCGTAAACCTCTCTTGGACTCCACATCGACGTAACTACGAGATAATCTTCGGTGATTTCCAGAGATTTTTAATCACGACAATAGTGGTATTAACAGGTTTTTCTATTAATTAAATTATATTTGAATGAGTCACCCATCCGATACACGTATTGCTTAACATGTTGTATCATGAGTATCAACAATATTAGCTTTTTAATGTAATAAGATGAAATTGTACATTGCAATTTACAATGTTTATATATCATTAATAATCCAAATTACGTGCGTACTTTAAATGATACTTCGAAAATCAATAACAATAAAATTAAAGGTAAAACGAACAAAGAATAAAAATCCTTGTGAGTTGCAATAAAGGAAGTTGGGCTGCGTTTATTTATTCATTCTAAACTGTAACCGTTGAGCAACGTTTAATTAGATTTTCTAATTAGTCAGGTCAATGGTGATGTGCCCTGTTTGCAGTTATTAATTTTCGGTTGAATTTGAAACACGGAAAGGATTGTTTCGATGCTCAAGGTCCGTGCTATTAGACATTCATCTCGAGGAATAGCGATTCCATTGCACTTAGCAATGATCTGCCTCGCTCGTCCTTCACGTGATTCCAAGATTCCTCCATTTCTACACTTGCAGTTTCTACACTTCCGAAAATTCGATTCCAATCTGCTGACCTTATGTGATTGATATATCGATTCGCTTCGTTTTTATCTTCCCCATTTCTTCACGTTACTTTAAGACAATGGCAATTCATTATGCTCTGCACTTGGCTGGGCCACGAAAATCACATTAACAATTTAATTTATTTTCGCAATTCAGCGTGCTTATCTCACCGTTACAAGTTTTACGTGTTAATGCAACAACCATTTCTACTCTCTGCTTGGTGTGTATCGCCCGATCGAGATTTATTGATTACACGTAAGTTACTACCCCATTTTCACACCTTTTCACGTCTATATTATTGTTATTGCGAATACTTCGAAGATTAAAACTTGCTTAACTTTATATATAAAATCCAAGTCTATATGCAGAAATTGTGATTTTCTTTCAGTTTATATTCGAAAACTGATAAGAGTTGTAATTTATTGGGTTGGATTTTTGATAGTCTTGGATTTTCTTTAATAACTTCATTGGCTTCAAATCGCTTTTTCATGTAATGCATTGTCATGGCCTTCCACATCGAAATAAGACTGTTTTAAATCCAATGTGTTCTTCATCTTTAGGTTTATCTTGAACTACAAGTTCTAGATCTTAATTCGTGAGAAGATCGTTTACTTCAGATGCAGAGATATTCAGTCCCATTCTGATGCAAGAGTAACGATTGCTTTTGACCTCTGTTACAAATCTCCGCTTTTCTTTGGAACCTTCAAAATTAAAGAAATAAATAATTGTGAATTAATTAAAATATCTTTAAAATTAGTCTACAATGACTTAGATATACATGAGATCAGTTATACAGTTGTAATATTGATCTCTTTAACTAGTTGCATCAATTATACTTTCCGAAGGTTTTCCTGATTTAATTATAACTGCATAGGTCGGAAACAAAGCTTTAGAGCAAATGAGGATTGGAAGCTGCGGGTTTCCGGCACCTGATTTAGAAGATTTAATCTTTTATGAAATGCTAAATCTTTCCAGTAATCTCTGCACCAAGTTGCTTAAGTTTTGTAGGATGTGACATGAATATTCATAATAAATAGTTCTTGGACTTTTCTTAATATATCCATATATAATCACTGGGGGTGGTGGATTTATATTTTTTATGCATTCAAAAAAATTTAAACCATAAAAATGATATTTACCCCATTTGGGGTAATTTACCCCAAATGGGGTTTGCCGACACTGGTATAGGAATAATATTGAAATGTTAACACCACATACTTAAATATTAGGTCGAGTCATAAGTAACTTCCGTTGAAGCTAAGTAGAATATTTGTTCATATCTACCCGCCGTAAGTTATCAGGACAAGTTTTTGTTTTCACTATATAGACAAGGCTTCAGTTAGTCTTTTTTAAACTGTTTTGTGTGTTAGACGTTACGATAAACTGTTTTTTTTAACCTCTGAAATGGAGAGTCAAAAAGTACATGTAATGCTTTGGGAATTTAAACAAGGCAATATTTGTAAGGCGACAGATGAAAAATCCGACTTTGACGACAACCTTTTAGAGGTAATATTGGAGCAAAATCCACGTCAATCAACAAAAGGTATAGCAGATAGGTTAAATACATCACAATCAACTGTTAACCACCACCTGGAGAAATTAGGGAAAGTCAGCAAGTTAGGAATATGGTCATTATTTTACACAATGTGAGTCAAGAAAATATTCTTGAGCTTGGATGGTCTGTTTTACCACATCCACCTTACACTCCGGATCTTGCCCCGACAAACTACCACCTTTTCTGTTCCTTACAAAACAAAATAATGTCTGATAAAAAACGGAAGTTACTTATGACTTGACCTAATATTTAATAATTTATTATATTGTTTTTATGACTGAAAGTGAAATGTTTATTGAAGAATAAACTGAATTTAAAAGACACTTGTTAAATTTTTAACAATGAAAATATAATTTAAGTCGCAGCGTGTGCGTGGGCTGATATCGATCCGCTTATTCGTAAAGTATTCATTTATTTCATTCTTTCCAAGTTTTTTTTGTTCGTGCCAATAGTAACTTACATCCTGTTTCATATCCTCGTAAATAATCTACATGCGCTGCGACAAACCCAACATTCCACATCTAACGAAAATAAATACCCTCGAGGTTCTATCGATTACGTATCCTCAGCGTTACACGTAACGCTACGCATTATAATGTCAATATGATATTTGTAATATCTGTTGTCAATTTAATCATCCGTCAATGGGAGAGGTCGTTGCTATTTTGAGAGCAGAGCGCGTGTTCTATTTTTATCATCGTGCTTCCACTTCTTTCTTATCCCCGCAATTTTCATTACCTGTGTAATACACATCTCATGGGCGGAATCCAATCACGTTTTTCTAATTTCCGAATGGCTAAAAGGCACATCAACATTCTAAAACCATTCTCAATAACGTCTTTGAAATCCACCACCAACCTATGATTATTCATTCAATTTTTTCAAGACATTTTTCAAATGCCATGCAATTATTATTCCTTCTCGTCCTCCCGTTTACTTATTTCTATAAAATCTTACAACCTACTGCACTCACTTATATTACAATTTTAAATCATGTTATTATTTATATTTCACTCAATCACTTCTTGCATTGCCATTTAAAACGTGTTATTATTTGCAAAAAAAATCAGTATACATTAACTAGTATTAATCCGAATTATAGATCTATAATTATTTGTTATTTATCCTAATGCACAACATTAAGGAATAATCGAAAGATGATAAATGGTTTCCTATTATTTTTTCAGTTACTTTTAATTCCAACTTATATTTGTTGCATTTTAATTATTATTTACAAAAATTTCATTATACTTACTTAAATATCATGCTAAAGTATAAAACTAAAATCAATATCTATCATGAATTGTTATTTATCCAAATCAACACCAATAGCGAAAGGTCGAATGATGATAAATGGTTTCTTGTTGTTATTTTTTACAGCAGGTTGTACGTTTCCTTTTGATACAAATTACAATTATAATTTGATTATTGCATACTACAATGAAAGTAAATTTTATGATTAATTAAGGACGAGATATATCTTTAATAATAGGCCAAATATTTTTTTTGATTGGTGATCAATTCGCTGTTTGGGTGGAACTTTATGATTCGACCATAACTCGACTTCCATATTTTTTTTACTGTCAACCTTTGAGTATTTTTTTTAACGAAATACCGCGTAATAAATCCATCCACTTCCGAAGTTTTTTACATGCAGCCTTTCGACATTTACATAAGCAAAAAAAGCTATTGTGAGAGTACATGAACGGTGTATTATTTTTCAATTTTATGGTTTATTTATTACTTTATAAAAGTTTCGATTTTTAACCATCCCTGCTTTTATTAAGTTTATCATTTTTATGACATCAAAGTTAGTTTTTGGAATTTATCTAAGTTATTTATAATAAATTTATATTTTTTTAAATTGTAAATCTCTCTTTATATTCTTGACATCTTTCTCTTAGAAAAATGTTGAGCTATGTTTTTCCTTTTTGTTTGTTGATAATTTCATTTTCTATTCAAACATACTTCTGTGTGTATAGGCACTTTACCATGGAAAGTTTCTCTTGTGCAGGAAATATTATATTCATATTAGTTATTATTAACTTATAGTTTCTAATAATAAATAATAAAAAAGCAAATAATCGTTTGAGCTACAGTACTTAAAGTAAAATTGTATTACAAAATATTATTTCTATATATCGCCCTATTTAATTTACAATCTATTCTTATTGAACTTTTAGTAAATTATCACGCATTTAACAATTGTAGGAAAGTGCCCGATGGCAATTGCGATTTATTTCTTAATATAAATTTACAATGCAGGTGTTAATCAAATTTAAAATGTAGATTCAATGATTTAATATTTTCCAGTTGTGTTTATACCTTGTATAGTGCGGGTAATTGGGTTTATTTAGACTGTTTGAAACCGTACTAATTGATAACTTTAAAAACCTTATTAAAATAAACTGCACAAAAATACTTTTCGTATAAAAACAAATTTTCATAGTGAATCTGGATTGATCAAAACTGTACTATTCACTAGTCTTTGTTTTGATTATTTTTTAAGTACAATCTCTATTCATTTATAAATTCTTAGGTAGAAACATTTGAAGTAGATGAACAGTTGATGTTATATAAAAAAAAGATGACTTATCGAAACATATTGTAATATAAAACAATTATGTCATCGTCAAGATTATATATAAAATTCTAGTTTTTATAATATTTCTCTTTACAAAAAATATGCATATATGTTAAGTAATATTGAATTCGGTAAATAAAAAAAAAAGTTAAATCGCGAGAGGTGATACACATCCGCAGTGGCGCCTCTCAGCTACATAAAAGTCAGGTGTGTGTATTTTAAATTTATTGTTTAAAAAATACCAGTGTTTTTAGTCATAAAATAGAATTTACATACATTCTCTAAAAAAAACTTAAAATAAACTAAATGGAATTTTGAAAATTTTACTAAAATGTTTATAACCAATATGATTCAATTTTAATAATATGTATTTTTTTTAAGAATCTTGCATAATAATTAAACTAAGTAACATAATATTTTTTTAAGATAAAGCTGACTTTAAATTTTCATTACAATGTTGTGAAAACTAAATATAAATTAAGGTGTTCCGGTATAGTTTCTTTATTGCGTGGCATATATCTTAATTATATGAACTAGTTTTTAAGACACGTGTAACATAAGTTTAAATAGGATATCACGACGGTTCTTTTTTATTGCGTTGTAGTCAATATTTTTTCGTAAATGTTATTTCCTGTTGTTCGTATTTATACAAATATCCTTCTAGAATAATTTTATGTATTTACTTTTATTAATTTCATCGATATTTTATTGGTAATTATAAAATTTAATTCTGATGTAATTAAATTTTATAATTAAATTTCGTTTAGTTCGCAATATGCAACATCAGATTTAACTAAGAAATATTAGTTAAATTGTCGTGTCCTGAGATGGATTTTCCCTGGACACAGTGGATTTATTTGTTGGTTTGTCGATGTGGAGTCCCAGATAAACATAGTTATTTATTAAACAGTTAGATATAGGAGTTCTTGATCAAGCTTCCTGATGATACAAGCATAGATTGCTTGGTACTAGGACTATCTGGAACTGGGACTTAGACTGTCTGGAACTGGGACTATCTTAAAATATAAAAGTGCCGCTTTATATGTAAAGAGGGGGACTGAATACAGAAGAAAATTCCGGGGTAGGGGTTGATTGGTAACATTCTTCAGAAGGGGTAGTGGAAAAGTCCCACGGATTAAAACTAGCATTTCCAGAAGCATTTCCCAGTAGGGGTGGTAATAATTACACACCGTTTATGCATTATCACATAACTTAAGATTGTAAATGGGTAAAAGTTCTAAGGGCGCCGACAAATGTATCCTATACTTTCAACATAATAGTATTAATAAACAGGTCGGTCACGACAAAATGTTCATTTTAATTATAGATTGTATTTTGTGATTTTAAACGATGAAATATATATTGAATGTATCATGTTTATAAATCGAATTATGTGAATACATTCAAAGTCAATATATTATGATTTTGGAATCCGGGATAGGGGTTGATTGGTTACATTCTTCAGAAAGGGGTAGTGGAAAAGTCCCACGGATTAAAACAAGCATTTCCAGAAGTCGTAAATGCCACACAGATAGCCTTCCTAGTAGGGGTGGTTATAATTACACACCGGATATGCCTTATCACATAACTTAAGATTGTAAATGGGTAAAAGATCTAAGGGCGCCGACAAATGTATCTTATACGTCTAAACATAATAGTATTAACAAATAGTATTAATAAACGACAGTGTTCATTTTAATTATAGATAATATTTTGTGATTTTAAACGATGAAATATAGATGTAATGTATCATGTTTATAAATCGAATTATGTGAATACATTTAAAGTCAATATATTATGATTATAGAATCGTTTTTTTTTGTATAGAAGACTTAAAAAACTAAATTGCATTTATAATCTGTGACTGATATGCACACGCATTCTATGGAAGTGAATTAAAGTTGTTCGTGATTGAATAAAATATAAATGAATCGATTCAAGTGCAGTGTAATGGTGAATTATCGTCGCAATAAATTTGCGATTGCTTTTAATAAAAAAGGAAGAATTAATTTACACGCGACTCCATTTATTTTTCCTCACACTTAAATTGCGTTGCACATGCATGCATTTAGTACCCTCTGCTTTCCACTCCTCTCCTCTTCGTCCTT
The DNA here is from genome assembly GCA_963457615.1 of Nicrophorus investigator. NCBI lineage: Eukaryota > Metazoa > Arthropoda > Insecta > Coleoptera > Silphidae > Nicrophorus > Nicrophorus investigator. The sequence goes on from OY735140.1 coordinate 27,963,890, forward strand.
TCGATTGCGCCAACTGCAACAGCAGGATCAGAAATGACCACGAGCGTTGCAGGAGGGGAGGGCGTTAATTGCCATTACATGATTAGCGCACGTATTTAATTCAAATGTACACAGCACAAAGTATGTTTGTGTTCCCTCAGGTATTTGGGTCAATGTCGCCCAAGAAGAAGTGTATTTATACAAAATTATTACTTCTACATAAAAATAGCAGACAAACAACATATCCAGTCTCAGTTAATTAGAAAATTACATCTAATTGTCTGCATAGAGCTGAATACAAACCATACATCATTCCAGCTCGTGACAACTCGCTATTATTTCATTAATCGCAGATTTAATGTATGCCGATGATAAATAAAATATAAAAAAATCCACACGAGCAATTCTACTATAAGGCGTTACATAAATCATTCACGACTTTAAACCGCAATCGAACAACGGCAACCGCACTCGAATTATATCGTTCGAAAGGGGCTTTGGTGGAAAATAAAACAGTTACAGGTGATTTATTTACCTTCCGTATCCATGAGTCGTCGAGAATCCGATTTTCATTTGCGAAATTGTTGCAAACGTTGGAAAAGTTCACGAACGGCAAAGCCTCAATTCATCATCACGATCATCTAACTCTCCGTCCGTTCAATATGCATCCACCAACGTCAGGATTCATTTATTTCGTTTGCATTTATACTTGCAATTGTTTCGATTCAATCAGATTCTGATTCAATTGCATTTAACGAATGCTAATTAAAAGCACATTTACACTAATCAGCAATTAACTTCTCATTTTGCCTTCTGTAATTTATTCAAATGCTATAAAAGATTCAATTAATATGTTTATTACTATGTATGTGTATTATATATTATCTGATTTTATTGTCAATTTCGTATGACTTTAATAGTATTGACATTTTCAATTCCTATAAATTCATACTGAACAAATAAACTTATTGTAATTAACAAAAAAGAATAAAAATATACAAGTGAAATCGTTGATAAAATATTAATATATTTGCTAAAAAAAATATTAACTGTGAATTAAATTTATAATGAAAACATTTATGTTGCATTCAAAGTTATCTTCTTTTATTTCGTAATATATCAAAATTGGGTTTGAAAAGAATTTCGTTAAGACTTTCCTAAACTTAATTTTAAGTTTTTCTTATTTCGAAAATGTAATGTTTTTAGAACAAACTAAAAGTAGATATTTTAGAGATTACATTTATTTTACATGCATTACTACATAGTTTTGTTGTAGAGCTTTGATTAAATAAACATAATTTATTGCAACATTATTGTATATCTAATTATGTTTTTCTTAATTTCTTTCAGGTGAGTTTCATTCGTATTGGTTTAATATTCTGTCTTTAATGGTAGGTGAGTTTCTAATTTGCACTTTAGATTTAAGCAACGATCTGCCTATTTAGTAACAATTGCGCTTCGACCATTATCAAGTAACGTTTTCTTGCAAAATCCATATCTTATTTATTTACGGTGTACAGCAATAGCTCAAACTCGTTATGGATGATACTTCAAAACGGAAAATTAATCATATCCTGAAATGATGAGCTCTATTAGAGATCATCATCATTATAAATGATTTATTACCATCAATCTCATGGCATTGCTCACAATATTTTATTATTATTAATTTAGATTATATATAAATACCGATTTACCGTGCTTAAATGTTTGCATTTATATAAGTGGATGCATATTTATCTGAGCAATTGAATTATGTAATGCAAAAAAGTAATTTAATTGAAGTGGTGATTTAATGATGTACTATTGTTGACTGATTATTATTTAATCAAAAGCGTTTTTTCAGTTGTTTGCTATTTCGGGCTTTACATTTGTTTAGATCTTCATTAGAAACTGGAATGTTATGAAGGATTGTGTCACTTATAATTCTTTGAAGAATAATATTGGAATATATTTCACAAAAAATCCTTTTATTATAATTTTTTTTTTATAATTTATATCATTATTTAATTTATTTAAATACTCTATTAAGATTTTTTTAGTATTATATAAAACGTTTTTCTACTTTTTTTTTGCATATAAAATTAATGAATTAAATTGGTTTAATTAAAATTCAATGTGATATATATTCATCATTATAAAACGGCAAAACGGTATAAAATAATGCTAAAAAACGAATCCTGATTTTTTTCCAATTAAAAGTTAATTAAAAATCGTGATCATTCATGCGTCCAGAGGGATAGAAGTTATAGTGCGTGTTCAGCAAAATTCGCAGACTTTTGTCCATGATGACGCAAATCGTGAAGATGAAGGAGGTAAACGTGATTTCGTGATTTATATATATATACACACACACCTGAACCTATTATTTAGGGCTGTCGGATGCCGCTGAGATGATGAATACTCGCCACGTTATTTCATTCTTAATGACCAGATTTCAAGGACGCTTTTACCGGATTGCGGATGCTGCCCGTATTCAGATCAATTATTTAATTGCGATGATCTAATCCGGTTACCGATTATTAGCGCGAATTCTGTTTAAAAATAGATTTTCGTGCATGCTGCTCATCGTTATTATTACTGATGTTAGTTTTTATTGGAAACAGGATAAGCTCAAGAAAATTATGTTCATTATGCATTTATGAATAGGACTTACATAATTGCCAGTGCCAGAAGGTTCCTATTCAGATTTTTATAGAATGTTCAAACTTTAGATCATTATTTTTTTAATATGAATTAATTACAAATTAATTATTTAGTTTATAATATGAGTAATCTATTACTTATTCCAATATTCCGATTTATTAATTTCAAGTAAAAATATATATTTAATGCTAATAATAAAATCCAGTCATTTAAATAAAAAAGTTAAGTTTCGCTGAAGTTCGGAATTCTAAAATATCAATTAAATTAATAAGTTACTGCGTAACTTTGTAACGAATTCATAAGTATTTAAAAGGATTTCCTTCCATGATTTCGGTGATGGTAATCATAAATAGTTCCTCGAATTTGCAATGCGATTTTTGGAATTAAAAATATCTTGATCGACCTTCGTCCGCCTTAAGCAGCCTTGTAGCACGCGTTTGGAATTTTTATCGAAGATGGCTTTGGCTTTGGAGAACCTTATGAACTCGAGCGAGTAGCATGCAGTACGCAACTTCTATAATCGTTCTAGTAAATTCCACGAAACGAGTTAAGAGGATTTATATTATCAAATTACAATTATCTCCTACATTAAAAAAAAACCTTTTGTCAATGGTTGCGGAGTGAGGAAATAGCATTGAATGAAATGAAAATAATCGCAGAGACGTAACAATTAAAGTGATTAAATTCGTTAAGACAATATTCTTGTTAGCTTTTTTTGTTGTTGTTATTTATGGTACCCTTGGATTTTATTAGTGCCTGGGAATATGTTAAGTAGCGAAGAAAACAGAATTAGCTGCATGACATTTTTGCGTAAACTCATTTACAAACGGTGTGTATATATGCACTGCGCACAATTAACATGTGTTTTAATTAATTACCATTAGCACCTTGGGAAGATGGCAAGAAGGAGAGAAAACTGCGTGCGATTTGATAGAGATGTGGCTCTTGCGTGGCACAATAATGGATTCTCGCAATTTCATACTGTTTAGGTATGTAGGTTAAGCTGCGTCTCATCAAAATAGGCTAACGGAAAGAAAATAGTCTGCCAAGGATGCGAGCATATTTCCAAATTAGGTGGATCATCGTAAACTTGCATTAAGAACATCATATTTTTTTTAATGGAATATCTGTTTTTCTGCAGAATCTAACTGTTCTAATCAAATATCCTGTTCTTGTTTGGCTCCAAAATCTGTCTCATCGCGTTTTGGATCCGGCATAGGGGAATAACCTCCAAAACGTCGCTTCCAAACAAATATACACAAGTCATTATACTACGTGTTTAAGCATCGTCTGGCTCGCATATCTTAAAATAATTTTTAAAACATTCATATTTAAACTAATAACAGATGCTTAATACGAATCATAATATTACTTTTATTCAAATGTTGTAGATCTATAAATAGAGCGAATAGAGAATTTATTATTAAAATATGCAGTAGTTAAAAAAATATAAATAATAATTTTATTTTCAACCTGTTTAGATATTAGCAAAGCCATATTTCCTGTATATTTTATTAAGTAAATTTTGTGTAGCATCCACGACGATTTGCACATTAACAAACTTTTTAACAAAGGACGTGTCCTTGTGAGTAAATTGCATATATTCACTAATAACAATTAACGAATTAATTATAATCCAACTCCATTTGAAGCATTGTTTTTTTGAGGTCCAATGCAAATATGTTCGGATGAGAGTAACGTCTCGCTTGGAATTTTTCATTCTACCTAGTTAGTACTGCTACTGTTAACCTTCTCAAAACGCCCCAATTTTATCTACTATTGTTCTTTTTGGTTGCATTCGAATACGCCGCAATCCTTCAGTTTAAGAACCATAAAATAATCTTTTTTTTTAATAAGTCACATAATATTCTTATGTGAATAACCTTAATATTAAAATAACAGTAAAAATGTATGGATATTTTTTTTTATATTATGATACATCTTTTTCTGACGCATCCTAGATCGCCTACTCTAAAAATAGAGTAACGTAACAATTTTAGCTGTCTTTGAATCTTATAACTAAAAACTGTTCATTTTTCAAAAAGCAGGATTTTATGATTTGGTAGCTAATTATCATATATTTAAACCAGTAATGCGCCCGGAGTTACTAGTAAAATACTCAACTATACTTTATAATGATCATATTATGGTAACATTTACATTTTTAATGTCATAAATGCAAATAATATGACAACTAACTGAATTATGTTATTATAAAGTTTTATAATGCCTTTTCACCTTCTCAGTGAACATTAACCTAATGAATTAATTATGTCTGATTATTATTTTATGATTGACGTCAACCTCCAAGAACAAAACTCAGTAGGTCGAATTAAAATAATTATTTAATTGCGCCTCGTAATCTGCAGCATGAATAATTTGCTTTTTTTTCCATTTGATGTTAATTTTATTTCGTCAATGTTTTAATTATTTCTGTAATAATGAATTATGTATTTCACACTTTAAATAATTTTCTTTTAATTTTCTATAAATCTTCCATTATTAGTATTTATTAGTAGGTTTACATTTTCAAAAAATACCAATCATGAGGTTGTTCAACCGTGTTTATTGTTTTTGAGTAAAACGATTTATTACTTCAATAAATTGAATCTGAATTATCTATTTTAAATAGTTTTCTTTTAATATTTTTTGATGATTTTTGATTTCTTAGATGATTTTTATTCTAATCGACCACGAAGTACTTTAAGTACATTTTTTACGTAATTATTGAGATTTTCTTGTTACAATAATAAGTTTTTACTCTTGCACTGTGTAAATCTACTACTCCAATACATTCAGTATAAACTGCACACGTTTTTAACTTTTGTTAGATGTCAAATAGCAAATACCCCATGGACGTTTATCTTCGATTAATTATATAAAATTGTTGTAATCTTTTCCTTCGTCTTCACATTTAGACAAGGCTGTATAATGGTTACCTGCAACTAAGTTGACTATTTGCTATTTATAACCGATTGTTTGTCATCATTATTGATTCGTTTTGCTGTGGTGTATTTTGATTTACGCATTTTTTTCTTCATCTTTACTAGAGTCTTTTGTAGGAATGGTAATTTTCTTGTAAACAGTGATTTGTGTTCTTTTTATATCAAACTATAGGTCAGTGTTTCTTCCTTCCTATTATATTTTTTTTTCTAAAAACTTTGTGCTCAACGGACACTACTTCATCGAAGGTCGTCTTTGTTTTCACAGATGAATTTTTCGAAAGTAATGCCGATTTTGTTCGCTGGATTCGCTCGAGGCTCTCCTCGTTTCACAACAATTACACTTTTATATAACTCTATTGACACTGTCCAAGGTCGCGCAGGTATTCGTTGCGTGTGTGTTCGTGTATTTTTAATCGTTCTCGATGAGGAAGTGAAATTGGTTTCGAAATGGCTAATTTTTGGGCGTGTTCCAACCGGCCGTCATTCACGAATCAACTCCAACCGCATTCGTCTAATGCACATTTATTTTTACGACATCCGCTTTTTTTCTTCTTGTCTCTACCTATCATTAATTTTATTTGTTTTCTTCCGCAAATGCACATTTCAGTGTGACGAGTTTCCTATCAGCTGCGCTTTGAATTATTTATTATGTAATTCTATATTTCGTCCCATGAATATTCAGAGCAAATGAGTGGTTTTTTCATCATCAAGGAAGATATGTTTTCTCTTCCTCGTGTCGAACGGTACCATAAATAGTGTCTCGCCGTGATTGCAGACACTAATGACGCAACATAAATCATTTAAAATGCGTGAGTGATCAAATTCATATTAATAATATTTTATTTTTGATCCGGTTTGGTATGTCAACTATATTGTATGTGTGTATCCGTAAAACTCGTTGGCGCACCCTTCCCAACCTTTATCTTAGTTCAAGTTAAACATTTTATTTTGTATGCAAATATGAACGAGTTTTATTTAATAAAAGTCACATATTTGGATAACCAAAAAAAATATCTAATCGTTAACACTTATATTTTTAGACACCCAAAAAAAATCTTAGGCTGTAATTATTTTAAAATTAATTATAATTTAATTAATAAATAATTTTATCAATTGATGATAATAATTGATATTATAAGAAATAAAAAAGAAGTAATAATATGCATTAAAATATATATAAAGGTGTACCGGTAAATGGTTAAAGGTTTTACCATCCAATATTATTAAAGAAAATACCGGTAAATTTTGAAAATAAATACTGGTAATTATTGAAATTTTGTTTGCAGTACATGAAATTAATTAAACACGATGGCTGTAGAAGTTTCACTTAGTTACCCATACATTTTTAAACTAATTATCTGCATAATATGAGAATTAAAATGAAAATTAATTTTACATATTCAAGAGCGACTAATAAATTTCATATGTTGTGTAATTTTTGCACAATCCATTAGAATTTAGGAATGTGAATCAATAGGTTGATTATAATTTATTTCAGTTAAATAACTGCTATTACCAAAGCTTTTGTATATTTTATTTAACTGAAGATCTAAATGTCTCGAATGAATCATTTGAAGATGGTTGAACTGTCGTTGAAATAAAGAAATACCAAAGTTATCGAGCCAGAGGGAGCTTTTTATTCTGCACAGTAATATGTACGAATTTTCTGTATGTATGAAAAACCAATATATATTTTTATTGTTTTTTGTTAATGAATTAAACTTTTATTAAAAGTTTATTATAAATTATAATTCTATGCTTAATATCAAAATTACCTGTCTAATAAGCAGTATTTACAGGTTTACCAAACATTAAAAAAAAATCTTGGATGTTCTATTTACGCATAGTCCTAATCTTTTTATGTGTAAAGATGACGCACAAATGTGATTTAATATGTATTTGTGCCTAATAGATTTAATTTGTATTTAACATGTAGGACTCTCATTGACGTAAGAAAAACTTGTTCTAAAAAATTTCATATTAATAAATAATTTAATATTTTTATTTATTCTGTGCAAATTATATACATAGATATATTTAAAGAATATTGTTGTGATGGGTATTTTTCACCGTATAATTAAAGTATTTATAATTTGTTGTTTTGGAATTTTTAATAAATTAATTTCAAAGTGAAATTCCATAAATTAAAAATACAGTTTTAACATATATCAATACTAGATTTGCATTCTCTTTGACATGTAACATTTAAGTATTTTGCTTTATTTTACAGAAAACTTTGAACATGTACTATAAATGTCTCTATTGATAAGTTTAAATTTTATATATAAATTGATTTATAAAAAGAAATAACATTGTTTATTGGCCAGTAAATAAATAATAATAATACAAACAATAATATAAAAAAGGAAAAAGAAATCTTACTCTGAAAAAAAAAGATAAATGAATTTGAAACTACTTAAAATCTAAAAAAAAAATCCTATATAATTCAACCAAAAATATATTTTAAATTAAAAAAATGACAGGTATATAGCCAAAAGGCTATCGACCTAGGTCTTTCTGTCCGGGTAAATAATATATATTTTTTACATAATTTATAACAATAAAATAAAGTTGGAATTATGTAATAATTAAAAAAATGCACATATACGTCAAACATTGGAAAAGGATACATGCGAGATACTTGAACTTGGGAGGGACTTCTGGATTTCCAGGGATACAAATAGAAACATTTTTGTCTTTAGACATAAATTTAAGAGAGAGGGAGAGGTATCTGTTGGTTTTGTAATGAAGGAGATCATTGAGAGGGTTATGAAGCGGATTATTTGGATGGCTGATCCTTGTAAGGATACGAATTGAAGAACGTTCGGATACAGATAGGCTTTTTAAGACTGGATTTCGACTTCGGGAGAAGAGGATTTATATATGGAAGTTTTGACATGGATGTATGTTTCCGAACTACAGAAGATCAAGGATCGAAAGTGACAGGATTTAGTTTTTATTTTGGATTTAAGAGTGGAATGGGAATTTAGGTTCAGTTTAGGATCAAAAAGGATTCCAATATATTTGACTGAGGTCAATGAGAATATAGGATGATTTCAGAAGGTAACATGGGGAGATGATCAGGAAATACGATGATAGGGAACAAGGAGTATTCTTTTAGCAGGAGAGGAATTGATTTATATATTTCATGTTAATCCAAAAATATATTTGATGTCATCAGATGAAAGTATTATTTTGTCATTGGTGATAATTTCAATTTAGAAATGAAGATTTATTGAAGAACACCTACATACACCAAAATAATACGTGTCGTAAGTCATTATTAAAAACAAATATGAAATGATAAATGTGCTTGTTGTAACTTAAAATTGTGCTTAAATATGAATGTAATGTGTTATGCGTTTTGTCGTTTATTTCCAATTAAATTGTTTATCTTGTCGAGTAAAGAGTAGTAATATAATATGCATTTCTACATCACATTACTTGAATAATTTATTGATTTATTAACGAGCGAATCTCTTTATTATTTTAATTAGCGTTATTTAATGACAGCATGAGCGACTGTGTAAATCCATTGCGCATTTATCGGCCTTCCATTTTATATTTATTAAATTTACGTCTGAAGTCTATTCATAGCCGCAAAGTGATAGCGAAATAAAGGATTCCAACAGACGTGTGCGTGTCTACCTCAAATCATGGAATTAAAAAAAAAATGAATCATGCATTAGCGATTTTGTCGCAAACTCATAAGGTCGTACGTTTACATTGCCTTACGCAAAGTCTACATGCATAGATTGGTTTTGTCTGAACAATTGCCGGATAGGATTTTAGTTTAATTGTGCAGACGAATAAGTATGGAAGGACATGCAGAAAGTAAAAAGAATTTCCAGTTGAAGTTCTGCAGGAACCGATTGTAATTACAATTAAATTTGAAAGTTGAACCAATCAAAGAACAATCGACGAAATATAAAGAGTAATAAACATTTTAATGTTTCACAAAAATATAAATTTAATCCAATAATAAAACTCGTTTGAGCCAAGGTTGGCTGCATTGCCGTATTATATTGTATTTCATTTTTTTAAAAAGCCGTTTCTTTTCTTCGTCGCCTTCAATTTCTTTGCCGCTGTACCTAAAACAAGATCAATTTAGAGCTCACTAAATTAATTTATCGTCCATTAACATTCTTCAAATAAAAATCATAGTTTTATTTTCTTCATGTTCGTTCAAGATAATTAATATTCAAATTTTTAATTAATGATAAATTACTCAATCCTATTAAAAAAATAAAATAAAGAAAAACACACAAACACGATATGTCTGAAGCCTTTTAAGAGTAATTTATCTTGAAGCGGTTGTATTTTTATGCATTACTTCACTGCATAATTGCACTGTGCTTCACTAATTAGACGATTGATGGCTTTGAAGTCCGAAATGGGTAATTTACCTAAGGTCATCCGTTTCTCAGAACAAATCGAATGATTTATTCAATGTTTTTATTCTGCTAATTTATGGAAATGATATGCGAATCTATCGAAATCCAAAACTAACATGCCACATCAATGACACAATTCTGTATATACTCTAAGAGATTTCTGCAGAACTTCCAGATAAAACTCCGAATCTCGTAGTTTCCGTTCCAATTTTACGAATTAAATCAACTTTTTCATTGTGTGTTTTAATTGTGTCCTTGATATTATAATGCATGCATTTTAATTGAAACCTCAACGAAAGAGAGAGCAAATAATAATCCTGAAAATTTGATACGAACTCTTAAAATTTCGCAAACTTTGTTGCATGCACACTATGATTAACTCGAAATCTAAACTGCATTTATATGTAATAATAATTTCAGCATTTCATCCGCTTTAATTGAACGTTGGCAAAGTAAAAGTCCCATTGCGAATCTGGAGCAAATATCAAACACTATTATACTAAATAAAACGCATTGCAAAAATGATGGAATGAACAATTGATCTGTTTCGATTGCTTGGATATTCAGGATAGCAGAATGTGCTACTGATTATTATCCTGAGATTAAAACGTAATCCAATAAATCAACGTTACAATGAGTCAAACAACTACAACTATACTTTAATGTAGTTGGAAATGGAACAAAGAACGACTCCTTGGCATTTTGTTTAATGCTTTTTATTTTTTTGTTACTGTTATTGTCTTAAAATATTCTATTATTTTATTATATTATATAATTGACTTTATCAACTTTTATCACTAACAAAATACTTTGTAAACGCGTTTCTCAACCTTTTTACTGCATGATGTAACGTATTTATATGTAGTTGTACTACGACACAAGGTGAGAAACGTTAATCTATATGATGTTCATTCTGAAAGAATTTTCGCAAATCTTCTATCACATAAGAAGAAACTCGATCGCGATCCATAGGTTGAGATACCTTATATATTGTTATAGAATGTTAAAAACTTTTGGATTAAATGAATATTTATAGAACAACTATATTATGATTATATAAGATCATATTTTGTTGTATATTTGCTGAATTCCTTGAGGCATTCTATAATATACGGAAATTATATGTTTACAAATTTTGATAGTTGTCATTTGTTGGCCTGAGGAAAAAGTTTTATTTTCTTGCAATTATGAGTCAGGATTTGATTTGGAAGTCGGCTGACTAATGTCTATTATGTTTATATTAGAATTTATGTATTTTGTTTGAGATGAAACTTAGTTAAATGATATTGAATCCTATTTATAGAATTGCCGTGCGTAGATGCTCCACGTATTTCGAGGAGTTCTTTCGAGGACGAAGGATTAAACTTGATATTTATTTTCTATAAAATTTTATGCTCGCACCACTTTTTTCCTGCAATTAAATTATTCTTTTTTTTTCTTATCGATACAACGTCGTCTCATTTTATTTATTTTTTTATTTTCGTGGATTGCATTCGTGATGTGATCGACATGAAGGCCGGTTAGTGGAACGGATGAATGCAGTTGCCGCATTCTGTAATCCTTTAAGTGGATTTAGCAATAGGTTGCATGTCCTGCTACGTTCGCATTGTCCGTACTAATATTCATTGTCAATGTTAAAAAGTATTTTTAGTATCTCCACACAATGTCAACCTTCTTTTTATGCAGAATCCTGTTTCATTTGTTGCTTCTCGCTCGTAATTTTTTAATAGAATGGATTTCGATCCAACGAATGGTTGGTATGAGGAAACGCACTTTTCAATGGCAGTTACGACGGAGAGAGGATATTTTATGAATTTATTTTTATGAAGTGTGTATAATATTAATGGTTTGCTTTTGTTTGTTGCATCGGCTGTTGCTGTTGCGAACGAAGAATGCAGAAATTAATCGACTTAACATTTTGCCCGTTAACGTTTTCTCAGTAATTCGCATTATAATCTTTACAAGTAATTGAGCTTTGCCATTTTTATCTATTAACTCGTAATAATTAAAATGATGTTTCTGAACATTTGATGAGAAACATCATGTAATGTCAAAATAACTTTCAATTTGTTTTAATTGAATTCCTCGATTAAATATTTATGGAAATTAATTAATATTTACTTTTATTTTGATCAGAAATATTTTATAATCATTTTAATTACCCACAGTTTTCCATTGCTTTGTTATAAAATATTCTAAGATTTTGTGCAGTTTTCCAAAGTTTGAAGTTTTTACTATATTTGAATCTATTCTAACTAAGTTCAATTTCTAAGAGTTTTTCATCGTTTTGACAGAAGATGACAGCTGTCATTTTTGGAAACGCTATGCAATTTTGAGTTACAAACCATACATTGAGAAACGCTGGTAAATAATAAAATTTACCAAAACAAATTAATATATTTAATTTTTGGACGTCTTCTGCCAAAAAATAATAATTTCATAGAAAATAAATTAGTATAATAAAAATCTACAATTAAAATATATATTTTCAAAATATATAAAATAAATATTATATTCAATTATGTAATTAACATTATTAATATTTACAAAAATATACAAACAAATTTGAATTTTCTATGATATTTTATTGTTTATCACCGTTAATTATTATTAATATTAATTTATTATAATTTAATTTAGCAATTTTATGTTTTAATAACATATAAAATTGTCATAAATTTTTTGCATTTCTAAATGACCAACCAGAAATAACTTGTTTTTACGAATATTTACTTTATTCCAATAAACAATTTTAAACCGTTAATTTACAATTATTACTTGTATGCAAGGACTTTTAAATTTCCTGTAACTTTTAATCTACTGCTTTCTTCATCTTTTAGGAGAACGCATAATAGATAATCTCGTTGCAACTTAATAATTTACTTCTCAATACCACGAAACCATCCATCCGGGTTCATCTATCATATTTTATAGAAATAAGACTTGTTATTTTTATGAATCGTGTCCATTATATTATTGTTTGCTTTTTTCTCTACATTTTTAGAATGTTAAATTTGTTGTGGCATTTTTAGGCTGTCATTTAAATTGAAACAATCTAGTTAAACTACATTCTACTTGCATTTAAAAGAAAAAACTTTTTAAATCTTCCATTTTCTTAATAACGGCGATGTAAAGAAATAAATATTTCTTATGTATTACAATGGAACAACATCCGATTTACGTGAGTTTTCTGTTTTTATTTATTTATTGTAGTTCGACTTAACCAAAGTTATATAACAGTGGGAGAAACAGCAAGTGCGGTAAATAAAATTAGCATTAAATTTGTATTAAGAGAAAAAAAGGCGAGCTTAGCAACACCAGCTGTAAGAGCATTATTACTTTTACTGTAAACGATATTTTTTTATTCTTGCATTACGCGTTCTATGTAAAAGTGGTACTATAATGTATAGACATTATTTATTTGTTTTGTTTTTTGCTTTCGCTCCGTCTGCCTTCCCTATCGCCTTTTTTTCCTCGGCGAATTTCAATTATTGAAAGTCATTTTATTCATGTACCTGCATATTATATACTCAATTGAAATAATTTATAAATTGGTATGTCACGTCGCAATGCCATCCAATTAGTGATTTTATGTATGCTGATTGCTGAGTTGTTGGCAGCTTTATTTGATCATCACTGCTATTGGAACGAGAAATGTAAATACGAGAATGTGTTTGTTGTATACAGTCAATTCAGCTCTATACAAATTTATTAATTAATTCATATATTTGTGTTTCATTGGATAAAAGTTAGTAATGAATTTTGATGGGAGTTTAATTATATAATTTCATTAAAACGCTATTGTCCTTTTTTTTTATAATAACCCTAAATAAATGTATGTATTTTAAAGCTATTTTATATAATTATCTAATAGTGTTTTTGTGTCCCGGGATTAAAAATCTCTGGATTATCTCATAGTTATGCAATTGTGGTGGCCCAGTAAGTTTTTTAGGATTATGGCTAGTGAAAAGTAAAAATATATTTCAACACTAAAAAATATAAAAGTGCCGCCGTATATTCTAATTAAGACTACTATTCTAAGGTAAACATTTTGTGGGAAGTTTTCAATTAATTTGTAGCTCCCATATGAATAACTAAACAGTGTTTAATACAGGGTTATAAAACATTTTAGTTATTAACAGTGAACAAGAAAGTGGTTGGACACAACGGTTATAAAATATAAATTCAGGAAACATTTTAATATAAATATGGTCTTTAATCGTTTTAATAATTAAGTAGTGATTTATATATGTCGGAGTGTCAGGATTAGATTCCGATTAGGCGCGTGTGGAGAAGTCTTTGTTACAAATTTAGGACTAGAGATCCAAGCCCAGCGACCCTTCTGGCAACTTTCTGATCATTCTTCTCTCAATGTCTCTATCTGAATGTCTCTCTGCCGGTCCTTCTGCTGCCTTGTTTCCCTCACACTCATTCCAGAGGAATCCCCTACCTTCTAGAAGATTCCCGAATGTGTGCGTGTCCTCGACACGTGTAGTTATAATAAACAAATAATGAAGACAATAGTGTTCTTTCTATCCTCGTCCTATTGTCTTGAGCTGCTACCCAATTGGGTCGCAATTATTATAAAAGAACAGCAAATAAGCAAATATCTGGTGTTTGGACAGATCTAAATATTCACGTGATCCTGATGGAATATCAACATGACCCAGCGCGAAGACAATGATGTTTGACAACGATGGTATTGTCTCGCGCTGAGGTCCGCAAATAATTTGAAAGTAATTATAATATTTGGTTTCATTAGTATTGTCTCTTTGTGTACCAACACATAAGATGTTTGATCAGGTGTGTACGCGTGCTCCGACATATATAAAACATGTATTGAAAAAAAATATTATTGAAATATTAATGAAAATATTTATGATGATTATTTTAGGCAATAATAATTTTCTTATATTTTAAAATAATACTATAAACAGATTAAATTATTATATAATTATAAAAATTAAAAATTATTAGATTTAATTAAATAAATTATTATTTGTGTGTTAAATAAATAAAATTAACTTAAAGACTGTAAAAATTAATTTTAAATATAATATGAAACTAAGATTGATGCATTTTCATGAATATTAATTTATTTTTTGTAATGACAATTTGTCAAATGTGGGATTTTGTTTATATTGTTAAAATAAAATTATCGTATTGCTCATAACCAGATGGTATGTTATGATCTAATGAACAATCATTAATTAAATTATTGCAACACAGTTAAATATTATGGGATAGAACTGCTCGTCAACAACTATGTTTAAATTAAGATTTTAACAAGTCAATAACAGCATAAAAAGATCTCTTGCTCCATGATTTCGGAACTATAGATTTTTATCTTTTTGTCTAATTTGTTTATTTTTATTATTTATTATATGTACATATTATTGTGACTAATAAATCTACAATTATTATTACATTCGATATTGTGAAATCCAATTTGTTTTGCAAATTCTTAAATAACCTTGTTTATATTGACATTTGTTGCTTTTCTAACATTGATGTATTTACTAAATATTGTCTAGTCTTCTATTTTAAATGTATTCCACATGAAAATCAAGTAAATTAGTTCACTATTAAGAATAATTGAAATATATTGCCCTTTAGTTGCATTCCTTTATAGTTAATGAAGTGAATTATAATAATATACATTATCTTCATATCTAATGAAAACTGAATTGCAAATTCGAAGCTTTCAAGCGTTTCTCTCTTTGCGGTCTTTTGCAATAAGTAATTTAGAATTATGTGCAATATATTCTGCCGCATTATTTCCTTAAATCATTCATTTAATATTTATAGTATAAGTAGAAATTACTTGTTTCGACACGTATATTATTTATAAATTTATCAATTTTTTACTTTAGTTTATTTATTCTATAGTTGTGTAATTTTTGTCTTTAATAGTTTAAATATAGTATATAATTGTAAAATATTATTATATTGCAGTTGTTCTGAACCGAATGATTATTATATAAATTATTTTATTATAATAATAACAATATTTATTGATCACACATTAAATGTAACCAAAGGGCTATCGACCTAAGTCTTTCCGCCCTTATTTTATTAATATCTAATAATAATTAGATTGTATACCCGGAGCTTTTAAGCGGTTTGCTCAACGCTATTTTGCAATCCAATTGAAAATTATGCAATTTATTTTTCACATTATTTCTTTAAATTATTCATGTAATATTTATTACATAAATAAGCGTTGCTTATTTTTAATAAACTTATTGATGTTACTTACAAGTTTGTCCATTTTCCTAGTTTGGGATCAAATGTTTGCTACACTCGCACAAAACACACTATGCTCCTTTTTTGGCAATAGTCGGTGGAGTTTATAATTTTTCTGCAAATCGATTGAGGAACTGATGAAATTTTTTTTTGCTGCTGTCGCGCGGTTCGTTGTATCGGATGGTCTAGGTAGGGGATTCTAATTGAAACAATAATAAAAAATGCAGAGGAAATTCATGATGTGGAGAGGCCGAGGGTCAACGGGAGCTCGTGGGGACTTCTTAGTATGCTGGATGGTACCGTGGGTCATCTTGCGAAACGGAATCCGAATCGGATATACGCGACCGCGGCACGTTACCATTGACCGCGTAATCTTGACACTGAAATTTCGCATGCATTTTAAATCTCTCGCAGTAGTTTCATTTCAATTGCACCAAGGAAAAGTGTATTACATAATACCGTCCGTTTACCACGTTCTTGTAGTTGTTTGGAGAACAAACGAAACTATACATGTGATATCGAAAAACATGCAAAGATTTATTGCAACATGTATAAAAAATTCTTTATTTATGGCTTATGATTTTACAACTTTGTTATCAAGCAATATTACAGTAATTGCAGTAGATAATGAAATTTATTATAGGCAATTTCTCTTTATTATTAGAAAAATACAATATTTACGTATATTGATAATGTTAACAATATTTATTGAACAATAATAAAATTTCATAATTACAGATGGATATGTAAATTATGTTTTGTGTAATTTTAAATAAATATAAATTATATTAAAGGTTTGTGATCCGAACTATTTTCTCAAGACCATATTACGAATCATGTCCGAAAAGCTGCAGTAAAGCAGCTAACGAATGCGACGGGAATGCTTGAGTAATTGAGTTTCGAAATGGTATTGGTCACATTTAGCATATGCTTCCATGAATTTGTTTCCATCGTGGCTCATTCGTCCCTCGGACTTTCGATTCTACTGGAACGATTCGAAAATAAGAGACTCGCCACTAATTGGAATCATGAATGAAATTTGACAAAATATCTGAAGGAAAATGAACATCGTATGCGTCATCGTCTCAAGCTTTTCATGGTCGTCATGAAACAACACACAATGCAACTCGATTACAGAAAGAAATACGAAATATCTGCTTACGTTTTCCTTCTGCATCGGCTTCTGCTTTTTTTTGGTTTATTTTCTTGATGAAATTCCTTATTACCATCCGTTGAAGGTTTTTCAGCCAACTAATTTACTTAATGTCTTAATTTCTTTTGAGATAGATTCTTGATGTATTGCTTCACCCACACTATACCTAATATAAAACATAAAAAATTGTTTATTAAATATGTTGTTTAGTTACGTAAACAATATATTTGTCGAAGTGATTGATCATAACTTTTAGATGATAAAAAGTGGATTATTATTTTTGTATTGCATAAATATATTTACTATATGTCATCATTACTAGTCAAATATTAACATAAACATCTATTTTATATTAACAAACTAAATTTATTGCCTTTTAATATGTAAAGTATCGAAAGAAAACGTTTTTTTAGTACTCAGGAATTAAGACGATTCAAGCTTCTTTTTTAGAATTAAATGACAATATTATAAAATTTTTCTTATTAAATTATAGTATATTTTCTTTAAAAATAATTCTTATTTTTATTTTACATAAATATACAAGATTTTGATCTTATTTCATTTTAAATATTGTTTTTGCTCTCAAATCTCTTTTCATCTGAAATGTTTATGTACATTTCGTATTCCATTTTAGTTGTAATTGAAGTTTAAACTGGAGTAATTCATTAAATTTGTAACAATATTATTGTGTACAATCTGCTACAGACAGTAATAACAATAAAATATTAGTGTAGAAGTATTAATAATTCTGCTTCAGCATAAATTTACTTTGTTTTGCCAAAAATATGACCAGACAAAAATATATTTGCCAAATACAGCTTAAACGACTCTAATTAGAATTATAAATTCATAGTTTGCAATGAGGTTTAGCTCTGGAAAATCCCTCTCTAGAAACAAATATTCGAACGTCCTTTACCTAAGTCCATATTAGTCATGTCTTGACAAATATTATTAATTTAAAGAAGTGTGTAGTAATCACTAAGTAAATTGTAGGCTGTATTAATATTTCAGTCAAGAGTCGTTACTAAATCGCGTATCTCGAAATGGGTACCCTGTTTGTAATAAGCTTTTGTTTGTTTCTATTTGAAAGAACGTTTTTAGTTTAAATTGCTTCCTACACTTTTCCTGATTTATATTACAATTCTAGATTTGAACTCATTGAAAGTTTTTTTTGTTAATTCAATAAATAACGTGCTTTGCGATTAGATCACTCGTGAAAGAATGGGGCTTTAAACTAGATTCAACTACCTACGCGTCACGTAGTATTGAAGGAAGAATATACGAGGTACATACATGTATGTTGGCAGAACGTCGATCCAAAGAGAGCGTTTGAATTTAGCAAGGAGTTACATAAATTAGAATGGTACATCTCTACATTTTTTAAATAAAATCACTGCTATTGAATGTATATCAATAAAAAAGTATATCTATCCCCGATTTACACGGTTTTTTTTTTAAATATAACTATCCTCTAATTTACATAGTACGATTTCGCTTTTACATGCTTTTACGTAACAAAATTCACAATTTCGATTTACACGGTTTTCTTAGGAACTTATATTCAGTGTAAATCGGGGGATATGTGTACTTATAACACGTTTATATATTTGTCATTATTTTTATGTATTTCAAGTTATAATATTTTTATTTTATCTTAAAATAAATGCATATTTTAATTTGTTTCCTATTTGCACAGTTTTACGTAATAAAATCTACAATTTCGATTTACACGCTTTTCTTAAGAACTTATCTTTTATGAAAATCGAGGGATAGATAACCTCCAATTTATTAGATTTATATAACTCTTATTTGGAACCAATAGTAAACATTAAAATCATAGAACTTAGCCAGCGTTCTAGTAAAAACTTTAGTAAGTAATAAAATAATTAATTGTAAAGAATTGTTTCATAGGAGCTGCAACTACGTTTTCCTTGTACTTTAAATTATACTAAAACGTATTGAATTATTACTTTTGAAGATTATTATTGATGCTTACTATTTAATTAATCTTATGCATCATAATTAAGTATTTAACAAGATAAATAGTATAATTACTTTATACTATTATTTATGGCTGTTTTTGTGATAGTGTATTGAACTATGAAAAAAAATATTAAAGGTGAAATTATTTGATACGTCAATATGAAATATTAAACTTTCGATCTTCACTTAAGTTCAATGACCCTTTTAGCGATTTATTAATATAAAAACTGAGTAATCTACTGTGCACAGTTGAGAAACACTGATGTAGAAAGGAAATAAATAATACAAGAAAAAATAGTGAAAAGAAACTGCCATTATCTCATAAGGCTGTGAAGAGCCGCATTAAATATGCATTATACAATGTGTCTGTCCACACGGCGATAATATGTATAATGGGAATGAAACGGCGACCTTGTTCAAGAGGTTTTAACCCGGATTTCGCTGCTGCTGCTACGGCGGCAGCAAAAAAACAAGAAGCGAACCAGGATTATTGCAATGCGGGTGTTTATTTGTTTAATTTTTTATTAACAACGCGCATTATTTATTTACTTTATGAATTGTTGCTGATTTCGAAGAGAGCCAATAATATAATATAATAGGAAACACGGATTATCATAATTAATAATAATTAAAGCGCGCGCGCTTTATGTGTCTGACCTTTAAACGAAGTTCTGAAACAATCAGACCGTGTCTACGTCAATTCTTGCGCAAAAGGGGATATAGATTTTTCATTACGTCGTCTTGCGAAAGCCTTATTATTCCATCTTCATTGCTCTGTCCATTGTTCGCATCGATGTAAATGCGTAATTGTGGATGGGATATGGCAGTTTCAATAACTAAATCATCAATATAATCAATTGCAGATCGTATCTCGTTGATTGAAATAATCAATCGCGGAATGTCCTTTCGAATACTAACAAAAAAAAGATACTACTACCCAAGTAAATAAATAAATCTTTTCGATTGCTGCAATGGGTCAAGGCACGGGCGTCGTCGAAAAAAACGAACACCTTTATTATTCTCCTTGTTTTTACTCATTTTCTTACATTTCATTCATTCGGATCACATTTCATCCTTCGCGTGTTTGCTATTTTCAAATCCCACCCACAGTCGACCAACGCTGGACGTTTCCTTAATTTGAATGAAAACGTGTCGCATACAAATGACGAAAAACAAGTTAAAACTGATTTACTTTTAAAAAGATAATTACTAATAACTTACACAATTTTATATTAGACGCATACATCTTTTACATTAAATTTTTAATTAGTTAAATGTAAGTTTTCATTATTTGTTTTTAAACAATAATAATCATAAATTACTACCGCCCTTTATACATTATATTTATAAATTGTTTTATCTTAATCATTACTAGAAAAATATATATAAACGTAAAAATCTATATATTTCCTTAATAAATCTTCGTGCAATTATGCTGATATATATTATTTTGTAATTTGGTAATTAAATTCGATCAGAATTTAGAATTAATTAGAAATGATTTTGGATATTAATTGCCAATTTTAAAGAAATCCGGTATGTAAATATATTCAAATTATAAACAAATATTAAATGAATCATAACGAACGATCTTTATTCTATAAATTACTATCAAAAATCAAATTTTTAATATATGAGAGAATACTTGTTACCTAAAATTAATAACATCTTAATTTAGAACCATGAGTTTCAAAATAACTTCTTAAAACCTTACAAAGATTTTTTAAGTAAATAATACTGATATGTATTCTGCTGTAGGCTCCATTCATCGAAGTAATTGGTTTCATGAGTTTTTTACGTAAAATTGAGGGTTTTTTCAGTTTCGTTTTAATATAATCGAGTAATAAGTAAATAAAATCATTAATTTAGGAAATATTATAAGATTGTATATTAACTGCAAGATGAATTATCATAACATTATTGTTATTTTAGCATTTGTTACCTGTAACCATTACTAATCTGATTATTTCTTTTGTTGTAGCTTCGTGTGCCACTTAATATTAACTTCAAAGCTAAGCAAAAGGATCTCATTGTAAGCCTTACAAAGAAGCATCTGAAATGCGGTGTAAAAGGCCAAGATCCTATCATAGACGACGACTTTCCATATGAGATTAAATTAGAAGAATCTACGTGGGTTATCGAAGACGGCAAGCAGTTGCTCATTAATCTTGAAAAAGTCAACAAGATGAATTGGTGGCCGAAACTTGTCGTTTCCGATCCCGACATCAGCACCAAGAAAATCAACCCTGAACCATCGAAGTTAAGCGACCTTGACGGCGCGACCAGAGGTTTAGTTGAGAAGATGATGTATGACCAGAGACAGAAAGAATTGGGATTGCCCACAAGCGAAGATCAGCAAAAACAGAACGTACTTAAAAAGTAAGTCCATCCTCCATTAATGAATTATATAAATTGTAAAACTAATATGTTTTTCTTTCAGATTCATGGAACAACACCCAGAAATGGATTTCTCTAAATGCAAATTTAACTAAAATACCTTAACGTTCAAGTAATTAAATAATTGTTAATCATTATTTATGATTCTTTACACAATTTTAATTATCCTTTTTTATATTTCATTAAGATATACAAGAATTTTCTTTTTGTTTTTTATGGAAAAAGGATTTTTTTGTTCGCTTTTTTTAAATAAATAAATTTGCAACTCATTAACCATTGCCTTTATTAATGTAAATGAGAGTGTAATAAAAAAATGTAATAAAATATGCTTCTTTTCAACAAATCCCTATGCCTCATCCATATGCGTTTAATTATATATACACAATGTTAAATGCATTTTCTTTCTTTTAAAATAACATAAAATACAAATGAGTAACAGGTTAAATATAAAATATGTTTAATTCAATAAATATACTCTTAATCTTTAAGGAAATGTACAAGAAGGGATAAGATTAAAACTAATAGGGCGATTGCCGTTCCGATAATGTACATGAATTTGTTAGTATCCGCAGCCAATTTTGGCAATACTTCGTTGCTGCCACCTTCAGACATTTCATTGTAATATTCTGCCAAGTCCACAGGACCTTCGACATCTTTAATTGCGCTCTTAGTTTGAATAGTTATATCCAATATATCCAGAAGTGATAGTACTGTCTCTTCAACTCCTTCTCCAGGAAATAAGTAATCAGTCAGCATCACCTTTGATCCCGACAAAGGAATTAAAACACGCCTGGGCGGCTCATGGATGCTACTTGAATCTAGAAACATCAAGTTTTATATAATATTGATTATAGATATAAATCAAGCATTATTACCATTATAGGTTCCTTCGCCGTCAGTCAAAGAATCAAAATGCATTGAAAGCCTCGATGTTAGGCTTCTGATAATATCTTCGTGAATAGCATCTGACGCTTTCTTGAAGTTATATTTTGGATGTAACCAGACATTGCTGCAAATCAACCCGGTAATTTTAAGGAAACCTTTGGCATTAACAGTTTCTGCATTGATAATAGAGGATGTACAATTCTGGAATTTACAAATTAAATTAACAAACAAATAACTTTAACTATAAGCTAGTTACCAGTGGCATTAAAACAGAAACAGACACTGGCTTTTCCTCAGCGTCTGTTAGTTCCACTTTAGACATCTTAGCCTTCTTTAAAATAGCTAAAGAATCTTCCTTACTTCTAACTTGTCCATTAAAGAGGTATATTCCAGTTCTAAGGCAGTTATTAATTTTTCTAGCGATTTTCTAAAACATGCTCATTAAAAATAAATTATTTTATTAATTCAATTAATTAATTACCTTCAGCTCATCTTTTATGGATAAATTTCTATCTGTTATCAAAACAGTTTCATTTACCTCATAGAAGCATTCCAAATGCTCCCAAGCTAATTCTTTTGAATTGAAATTAAATTCTGCTGGACTGCAAGTAGATGATTCCAAACAAAAACTTGTTGCTGTATAGGAATTACTCTTCTTATTATAATGTAAAACTAATTGCTCTGCATTTTCTGCAGATTTTCCGAACAACAATTCATGTTTAGATAATGTGGAATGCATATGCCTGAGAATTGATTTAACTTTGGCCGAAAGTGGATTAAGAACATGTTCCTCAGTAACTAAGAATATTCCCAGGATGTATATGCCTCCTGGCAGCATACGGGTTGCATGTTTAGCATGATCAGCAACTACAGCATCTGGTATATCTGCAATGTTTTTAAAAGCTGTTGCTGTCTTCTCAGTTAAAGTGGGCATAGTCTTTGCCAGATGGACAACAAAGTCCTTCTTGCCCATTGACTGAAACATGAATCATTTGTTGACATATGTTGAGAATTTAAGGTTAATTTAACTTACCTGTCCTAATATCAATCCAATTGTACATGTTTTCGGAGAACTTAAGTTACTTAAATAATCTAGCAGATCGGAATCCGCAACCGCAACACGGACCATTATATTTGAGTCGACTGTGAATTTTGGAATGAGCAGGAAAATTTGACGTGTATGTGTATATGGTTTAGATATGATTATTGAAGAACTAATGGCAAACAAAACACTTTGGCATATGTGTTTTATAAATTATGTACCATATCTAATTGAAAGAAACAATTATATTATTAATTAATTAAGTTTGATTTGTATCATTTAATATAAGGATTACTAAATAAATATTAACTTAATAAGAAACTTAATATCCTGAGTGTGCATATGAAGTTGCATACAGTTTAATTATTGAATTTGTATTATAAGTTTGTAATTCTGGCAACACTGATAGTTGTTAAGTGTAACGGCACCAAAAAAATATTAATTTCAAGGTATATGTTGAGTGCTGAAGAAACGTGGGTGAAGGCAAGTTCAAGATTTGTTCAATGGGACCTGCAATTGAAAACAACTCGAATAATCAGAACAAGATTTCGAATCCTAGGAACGGAGGCGGTGGGAACAGCAAGAAGGTTAATCGTCGTCGGCAAGTAGGGCCGCCGTTTATTCCATTTAACCCACAAAACATGAGGCCGAGACCAGGTTTTCCGCGGATGCCTCCTCCAGGTATGAGACCGATGGGACCACCACCAGGTATTCGTCCGCCGCCACCTTCAATGAGAGGTATTCGTCCACCTCCGAGAATGGGTCCTCGCGGACCTCCGCCAGGTAAATAAACACTATATATTCTGTAAACAAAATATGCAACTGATACAAATATTTGAGTTATTAACATTTAGATAATCATATATCATAACAACAGCCTGGAATTACTCCATGTCTTATTGATCAATGAGATGAATAGTGACAGGTAGATGTAGTTAGTCAGATGGATTATTGATTGATTTACAGCTTATTATTATTTGCTTCTTTTATATATTGACAACTATATACTACCATAGTAACACAATACATTAGTTTACTTTGTTCTTATAACCCATTGTATATAATAATGGCTTTGTTGCACATTGACTTCATTCACAAACAGACTTAATTAGAAGCTACTGTATTGATAAATATGCAATAATTTGTATGAAATCAGTTTTTTTTAAATATTTTGTATTGTTATGTTGCACATTATTATATTATTACTAAAGAACTTGTAGCCCAAAAGTTCTTGCCAGTTTAACTAATATGAATATAAATTTCTAGAATTGATCATGCATTGTATATATATATATATCATTTAAGTAAAACTTCGAAACTACCTTGATTGTCTACTAAATACTAATAACTTAGTAATAATTGTTCATAAAGATATTCAATATTATTGGAAAAAGTAAATAACTTTCATACATTGTTAGATTTAATAAATATGTATTGCAATGGTATTCTAACTTTAATTTATGTTATCTGTTTATATTGTTCCTTGTCAGTCACAAGATATTTGATATTTATGATATAATATTACATTACTAATATATGAACTTATTATATGTTTATTATTAGATAAGCCATTGAAATAATAAACTTTTGTTTATGTTAAATAATACATTTTTAATAGTATTGCTTCAACATTAAATTGATTAACTAAAAAAACCACAGTAGCTATACATTAAGCTATTATTATTTTTTATTATTGAGCTAATTATGCAAATATAAATGGGGTAAGACGTGCCGCCCTTATTTATAGATTATTTATATACAACAATATTTTGTTAATATATGGACTTTTGTTAGGTATGAGACCACCTGTTATGGGTATGAGACCGCCTCCTCCGGGTATGCGACCGCCGCCGCCTCATATGATGCGACCTATGATGCCGCCTCCATCAATGCTTCCACCTGGTGGAAGACATTCTCGCGGCTTCCGCGGTGCGAGAGGCCCGATTCAAAATATGAGACGTGTTCACGATGGTCGCATCCATAAGAAACCC
Organism: Nicrophorus investigator; assembly: GCA_963457615.1. NCBI lineage: Eukaryota > Metazoa > Arthropoda > Insecta > Coleoptera > Silphidae > Nicrophorus > Nicrophorus investigator. The sequence goes on from OY735140.1 coordinate 27,989,551, forward strand.
AAAAAACGATTCGCTCAGTTCGATCTGGATAAACCGTGGGTCAGCGTTGAACTCAAAGAGGATCAGAAAAAAAAGGAAGAGCTTCTGACTTCGGCCAAAACCAGTGGAAAACAAGAAGTCTGGGATGCATACAAGGAGGCCAGAGATGCTTTCTCAAAGAAGTACTTGGCAGCTAAACAGGAGTACGATGAACAGCATCCAGGGGAGGTGCGTATTCCACAACTCATGCCAGCCACTAAGAAACCAGCTGTTAATACAGCACCCATCGATTACACAGCTGACGTAGTATGTTGATTCAAAAAAATCAACATTCTTGTAAATCTATGCTAGACATATCTAGCACAAAGTTAATTGCACAAAATTTCAATCTCACTGTTTTTACTTTTAATTTATTTTTCAAACATCTTTTTGTATATACCGATTTTATATGATTTAAAACACTGAGATTGAAACCGTTTGATCTACCTCTATTTTTCTTTATTATACATAGTAATGGATATTATCGGAAAGAAAAAGATATTATATTTACATATTTTTTATAATTCATATGAAATTATTAATTACATTCGCTGGTTCTGTTTTCAGGACGTAAGCAAAATCATGGCGGAAGCAAATAAATTAACTATTTAGTTGTTGTAAGGGTCACAAATGAAACAGAAGGGTTGCAATTTGAAAGTAAACAATGTCTGAAACGTTATAAACCTTCAAAGGCTGATTGAAGCTACACTCTCATCGATTTAGTTAGCAAACCCTCGAATACAAATGGATTTTGATTATTTAATTATTTAAAGTCAGTAATATATAGGTACTTCAGTTCATAGTAGCCAGTCCTGTTGTATAATATAATAAGGATTATAAATTGACCATTGCATTGAAGATCATTTCAAGATAAAAGCTGGATGTTTAATCATTATAATTCTTTAAATATGCAATGTTTCAGTTTAGTTTATAATCTTTTCATGAATGGCTTCTTAATAAATAGATGTAATCATATTTAGGTCAATTTACTGTGTGTCCATATAAAGAATTCTATCAACTGAAGTTAAAACTTTCAAAATTTCTATATATGAATGTTTTCATTATTTTTTTTTGAGATTAGTAACTAATGTCTCTTTAATTTTTTTTTTCATTGAATGTGAACAAGACCATTGTACCTGCTCAAATATATTCAGGTACTATCCTCTAGAAGTACCCTGATTAAATGTATTATTATTACATGTTGTAATAAATAAGTTTGACACAAATTTATCTTTTACAATTATTTTTATGTTCTGGTTATATTTTTTTTTTATTTTTTAAAACACATAAACCTTTTTATGTTTTACGAAATTTCAGCTTGGCAATTCAGTTTGCGAAAGGCACTTACCATATCATTAATTTTCAAATTTGTTTTATATTGAAGTAAAGAAGTTGAGTGATGTGGTTCTTATATAAACTGATGAATAACCTTGGAATTATGAGGATGTTTTGACACAATGACATGTAAGAAAAGGAATAGTATTATTTGTTTGCTTCTTCCCTGTCTTAGAGTATTTTCATTATCTAAATTGAAATACCCATTTTTGTTGTTTTTTTTTTATTACTTGTGTCTCACCTATAATGCTTTTATTTAATAGTGTTTTGTTATAGGAAGAAACAGTTGAGGAGGAGAGCGGTGTTTCAGATGATAATCAATGCGATGATGGCTCGCAGAATAGTGATGAGGATGATGATTATTGTGATGAAATGAATAATTATGATGATTGTGATAATAGTAATTACTATAACGACGAAAGTGAAATTAGTTTTGATGATAACACAGACGGCAATAGTGTAGCAAACGAATCATTTTATTGTGAGAGTTGTGACAGGGAATTCTTTAATACACATTCTTATAGCATTCATTTATCACAACATCAAACCTGTGGTATTGATGGGTGCAAATTTACAGCACACGAAAAAATTATTGCGGTCCACATAAGACTACAGCATTCTTCTGGGTTGTACGACAAAATTAGGAATGTTTCAACTCCCGAAGATATCGCAAAATGGGTAGCAGAAAGGAAAAAGCGTTTTCCTTCGAAAGAAAATATCGAGCAAAGATATAAGAAGCAGGAAGAGATGTTGAAAAGGGGAGAGCGGATATTGGACAAGAAAAAGAGATTCCCCGACAAAACCGGTAATTACTATAATAGCTTTAATTTTGTTTTATTTAAATATGCAATTAATATTTTATCTAGTATTAGCAAAGAAAAAGCCTATTAAAAAGAAGAGGAGAAAAAATGTATCGATTAAACGGACTAGTTTAATTGACGAAAAGGCCGATTGGAATGGCGAAATGTTTCCTTTCAAAGGGACTAAAGAATTGTATGCCAAGGATGACGATAGTTCATCAGCTTCTGAAGATTTGTACGATGACGATGAATGGAATGGAGCGACGACTTCTAACAAGAAACAGGATAAAATAGTTATAAACAATGCTTTGGGTTCGATTATGGGCGCTTACGCTTCTGGGTCGGATTCAGATGCAACTGAAACGATAGAAGAAACGCCAATAGCAAGTGAACCAACTACATCCGCGGAACCGCAAGACGCAGCATTTGAGAAGCCCAAGCAGGAAAGAGTCCCAAAAGAACATAAAGGAAATCGAAAGAGAAAACGAAATGCTACGAAGGAAGAGAAGACTCAAGTCCCGAAAGCCGCCGAAGTTCTCTCCAATAAAAAATACAGAAAAAGAAGAGAAACGCTGCTTGAGAAGCTGTTGAGTAAAGAGATCAAGCACGAACGTAATGTGTTGCTGCAATGCGTCCGTTATGCAATCAACAACAATTTCTTTGATAAACCTATCATAAACATAGAATATGATGAAGTGGAGAAACCGGAAACGGTTTCAAGCGAAGATGCGAAACATGAGGATATTAAATGTTGATTGTTATAAATATTAACAGTATGTGATCAATTTGTAAATATTTAAATAAAAGTTGTTATTCACGTGCAAATGTTTTTCTTTCTGTATATTTCTCGAGTATTGCGGAGAACGGTGCCAAGAAATGTCAGATGCGTATTGGAACAATCATTTAAAAATAATGCGTGCATATGATATTGCAAGGCCGGCCGGAATATTTAAAGAATTAGAAGGTAGAAAAGTTTTAAATCATCGAGTAATCGTACGACCGACGCACCTGTACCACGCGGTAAAGTTGGATCATCATCATCGTCTGCACACGGAACATAGAAATTTATGAAGTCACGGAAAATTATGGTATCAAGACCGGGAACGCGAAAATATCCCATATGAATATTAAAAATAGGCCGTTTTATTATTTTTGTTCCACTTTGAAGATAATAAAAACTGAATTTATGATTTTTTTTTTCTATCATCTCTCTCGGAGGGATTAGAATAGTTTTGGAAAGGAACAGTTTTCTAACGAATTGAGGCAAGCGTTAGTTATTTTTACGGCTTATACTTCTTTGATTTGTGTGAAACCTTGCCCAACAACTTCATATTTAAATCTTTTTTTTCATCATGAAAAATAGAAGTAAATAAAATTGCATAAATTCCTATTTCTATATTTAAACACAATTTCCTATAGTATGCAACGCTCTTATTTATTAGTTCTGCCTAAAGTTGGGCAATACTGGTGGCAGATATTATAAGCATATGCGTTTGATAAAGCACCGAATATTTATATATAGCAAACAAATTATTTATATTATGTTTATCAATTATAAATATAAACATACATTGATTCAGTAAACCGAAACTTACGTCTATATAGTATATTTATCGCAGAGTATTCATTAAACATAAATAAATTATTTTTTTTATCTTTATTATTACCACTCTTGGAGATAAAGAAGTAATTCGATGTTTTTGTTTCAACATTTTGTATCAGAAAATAGTCTTTTTTAAATTTATAATCATGATTTTATATATCATATAATTGTTAATTCGAATATGCAACTTTTGATTGAATTGAATTAACTTAAATGTCTAGTTAACACAAATATAGTAATAAAATTTATTATTTTACACCACGATTTTGTTCATTATATTTAAATTATTCTAATTGATAAAAAACATCGAAAAATTAATTTATTTTACAAGCATTTAATATTCATTTTAAAATAATACTAAAAATAAAATTTCAAAATAGTATTTTTATATACTGAATAATTTTTATTCTTAGAAACATATTTCAGAAATAACATTTTGAATATACAATAAGAATTGGACATAAAATATAATTAAACATAAAACGCAATATAAAATATAATTAAACAATCTAAATAAATAACATCTGATCAAACCTAATTATTACAAATTTTAATTGTTACAAAGGTAATATGTAATAGATGTATATCAATTTTAGTAATTTATTTATTAAAAAAAGTCGACAACTTTCATGGTAAAAGCATTCATTATAATTTAAATGCATTTAGAAATTATGTTACATTTTGTTAGCAGATTTTAATTAAATTATTTTCATTAAAAATAATAATTTAACTATAAATATATTTTTCCTTGATATTGTTACGTATTTTTCTATACCATAATGTTATGAATATAAATTACAGTTTCTAGTAATAACGTAAAATTAATTAGAAATATTTTTAGATTATGCTCAACAAATTTTTATATTAAAAAATGGAGAATAACGGCAACAAGAAATTTATTTTTGAAAATTTGGGATATTAATAGAATTTATTAAGCTAAAAGATCTCTGATTTGTTACAGTAAATTATATTTTATTTTAAAATACGTTTAGTTTAAAAAATATTTTGATTATATTAATTTTAACAATTATATAATAATGAATAATAAAATTTATTTTATTTTTCTATTTTGTTTATTTTGGAATACCATTAAGTTGTTAGCTAAGCAATTATATATTACTTTGTTTATTGAAAAAAAAAGTATTTTAAGTTTGATTGCTTGCAGCTGTAGAAAGAAAAATAGAAATTAGCGTGTAAATGTTTTAGCATTGCAGAATATACACATTACAGCTTTACGCGTCTAATTTTAATCTCTTTAATCCTTGTAATCATTATGTTTGCATCTTTGTGTCTAATAAATTTATCGTTAAATAATTAGTTTTGTTGTGTCGGAAGAGAAAAGAATGGATATAGGAGTGCACGTATAAACGTTTTTTTCGCGCAAATAACTCCATTAAGATGTCAGTGTATGTTTAAAAGGCTGTGTCCAAGCCGATGTAAATAAAAGGCCTGTAAAATTATATTTTTAACGGGCGCGAATTATAATTTTTCTGCAGGACCCGGCGAGTCCATCTCTTTTCCACTCGTTTCTGAAAATGGATAGAAAAGAGATGGACGGAGTCCGCGAAAATATAAGCCGAAAACCCCACCCCCAACTTAGCTGAACTTCTGGCAAATCGCGAGACGTGCTATCGCACTTTGACTCCAGGTTCTGGACGGTGAAGACACATCCATTGGAAAATAACACGAAAACAACATCCCAAAATCTAAGTAAGTTGTTTCCATCCTAAGTTTTGCTTGTTTCGTTTCATTGCTAATTAACTTGAAGAAATCTAATGTTTTCGCTTCATTTATCGCAAATTCGAAGTTAATTACAATATAATCTGATTGGAAGTGTTCCAAGTAGTTAAAATCGCCGATACGCGTATGCTTGTTTTTCAGAACGTTTCGGTTCCAGCAAATCTGCTGTGCACAATAAAATGCTTGGCTCCAGAATATTTAGGTTTTCATGGTTTATGTAACATGCAAATTGCACGTGTTTACCATCGAAGCAAATCTTCAAAAGCTTTTACGCTGTAATAAATTCTATTTCAAGTGGACGATAAAAAATATTATAAAACCACGCCACTACATAAATATATATATACTATATATTTTTTTATATGTCTACTTTTAATTTTAGAAATGGCCACTCCAAGTGAAACCCAAAGCTTATTCATGACCTTCCTGATTTTGGCAGTTCTGCTGTTCGCTCTGTGGCTGCTGTACGTGGGATTCGTGTAAATCAAATATTATCCGAAGAACCAGCAGCTCTAGGGTTTGTATTTGCGCGCTAAATATATAGAGGTTTTCCGCACGACATAATTATTTTCGCTTTCCGGAATGGCATGAATGAAACGATTATTTCGGTTCGAGCGGCGCCTTCCAAAAATAGTCTATCCCTCTTATTTATAAACACATCCAAACTATTTGCAGAATACGCACTTCAATAATAATATCTCTATACGTTTCCAGATGATCCACCTGTTCCACGACCATGAGCTCCGCGGAAGAACGCAACATTAATGCTTCCACTCAACATCCTAAACTATTTATTTTACTTTATTTTGTATAAAGACATGTATATTTATTAACGTAATTTGTAATTGAATGCAAATTTAGAGAATAAATCACGTTTTATAAAAACACTCTCATTTCGTTCCAGTTGTTTTCAGTTCTGTTATTTAATATTGTAGTGCTGCACCCACTACACTTTTGACATTTTAAGTAAAAAAAACATGTTGTTTTCGTTCAGAATTTTTTTCTTATATGCGTTTCCATCCAAAATAAAAAAAAAGCACATGGTTTATATCAGGTTTATTTTAACTATGTTATTTAGGGATATCGCCAAGGAGCAGCTATTAGCAGCATGCCATCATTCGAGAGACAACAGACGCTTCTTTCTGGCGCAACTGGCCTTACCATCTTGAATTTTCTGCTCAGAGATTTCTCTACGGACGTCGGCAATCCGTTGTTCAATTGATTCTGGCCGCTTGTTGCTGTTATTTCCAGGTATCCTTCATTCACCAAACATTTGATCTCGTTTGGAGCGTAGCCTCTTGTATCTACAATTGCCTGTATTTTTCTATTAAAATATAAACACGGTCGAGAAACGACGATAATACTTCGAAACGATCTTCGTGGATATAAATAGTGCCCATTGCTTACATATTCCTGATGTTGAGTTATGCATGAAAATTTAGAATGAAATCAAAATGACATTTGTTTGAATTAAGTTTCGAACTTGACAATTTGATTTATTTTATTTTTTTTCTGTAAACTACTTATGTTTACACTTCTTTTTATGTTATTTTACAATGTCAAGTGCAATTTCAATTATATCTTCATTTGTTAACACTATATTACACAACTATTAATCATATATTAATCATTCTTACGGTACGGTATATATAATATGTTACTATTCTTAAGATATTCTTCTTCAAAGATGATCAAATAGAAATTGAATTAAAATAGGAAGAAGTCTAAACCAGTGTTTTTAAATCTATGGTCCGCGAACCGATGCCGATTTGCTGAAATTACCTACATAGGCAATTTGGTTCAGTTTAGAGAAATTTAATTTTATAATATTAAATTATATTATTTTGATTATCAATATTTGGTTTCATTTCTATATCAACTGACAACAGACATATATTTTGTCGGCTGGCAGGTGTAATAAGGTTGAAGCAATTTGTAGATATTGAGTTAAATGTATTCCTCCAAAAGAATATTGGATCAGGACTTTGGAATAATTTCAGTGGAAGAGGTTGCCAAATACATCTCTAAGAAATACATGAATAAGTTTAACTTGCATAAGAACGTATTGGCAGTCAACCATCTGAACAACAGCGAGACAACAAGACGGTTGAAGCTTTTCAAGTCCTTGGATCTTCAATTTAGATTTGATTAAATAGATGTATAAAAAATGCTACATGTTCTAACGAATAGATTGAAAATAAATTACTTGGACTACGTGTGTTGTACACCTGTTTCCCTAAAGTTGTACTGTCTTCAGATAATCCCTTGCACCTTGTGATTTCATCTTTCAGTCGCCTCAGGATCATTTACTCGTAGAGTTTACTCATGATCTAACATTACACCAAGGTCTACATAACGATTGATTTCCCAGACTTCTTTATGAGGACTTCTTCGCAGTTTTCCAACTACTAAGAAAATAACATCTTTGGCATAGGCGAAACATTAACTTTTGACTAACACTGTTTGGGAGCCTATCTAAAAAAGATACCCCAAGTTTGGATTAGTTAGATTTAATAAAACCCTGGGTGCTACTGTTCTTTGCTTAAGCAATTAGATTACAAAATCCTGATTTTTACAACTTCACAACTTTGTAATCGAGTCCTATTATTGACTCCGAATGGATTATCTCAAATTATTAACATTTTTTTTGTTTAATAATTTTTAAATATTGTTAATTTATGTATCTTTAACACTTGATAGATTACGTAGATCTAATATTATTTTTTCTTTGGTATTAATATTTATTTTTCCTTATTAGTTCAATATATAAAAGATGATACAATATCTTTTCCTATCCCACATAAGTTTGCTAAGTCTATGTACGACGACAACTTTTCATTCCATTAGAAAAAATGACGATCATAGAGCAACTAAGTGCGGCTCTCTATACATTTTTCAACAAGCAATTTCTTAAAAATGGCTCTACTTAAAAAATGTTGCGTACCACTACTTTAGATTTTCAAGTAATATATAAATGAATTCAAATTTTAATATTTAAAAAATGTTATTGTTTGTTTGTTTGTTTTTTTTTTAAACAAATTGGTCGATTATAGATTTTTAATTTATTTCTTGAGTTTAAAAATATTTTATAAGTTATTATAAATAATAAATATATAAGAGCGGAAAGACTGCGGTCAATAGCAGTTTTTTATGTAGAATATCTCTATTTTTGATATAATATTTAATTTCAAAATATAAATAAATTTGTTTCAAATTTTTTTCATTTTTAAACATAACCCTGTTTACTTAAAGCAATACTTTTGTAAATCGCTGAAAAAAAACTGAAATTATTAGAAAACAGCAGATAGATGAGATTTGCGCTTGATAAAATGATTACACAATTTTATATATAAATGAAATAAGCAAAAGAAGATAATAAACATCGATTTTTAGGAAAGACAGAACTGCGATTAAAAGCAGTTTTTATGTAGATTATGTCTATTTTTGATATAATATTTAATTTCAAAATATAAATAAATTTGTTTCCAACTTTTTTCTTTTTTAGATATAACCTAGAGTAATACTTTTGTAAATTGCTGAAAAAAAATGCTGAAATAATTGGAAACCAATAATTTGCGTTATTGCAGATTTGCGAGATTTGCGCTTGATGAAATTATTACGTAATTTTATATGTAAGTGAAATAAGCAAAAGAAGATTATAAACATTTGATTACTGTAAATAATATTTATATTTTTTTAAATAATTGTTTTTTATAATGTTAATAATTATATGATGAGACTAATTACTTTATAAACATAGCAACTACAAAAACTACTAATCTCTTTGTATTTTCAGCATGTATATTCATTCATAATTCAATCAAATCAGTGTTCAACCCTTTTTTTATGTTATTTGAATAACCTTGACTTAGTAAATTAATGACTTTAATAAAAAAATAATTACTGCGGTTTTTCGATACTAATGAATTCCAGGACACGAGTGAAATAAATAATGTAAATGAATAAAATATTTTCGAAATGTTTACATTTTACTTGAAAACTACATTAGTGTTCATACTAATGTATTTTTTCGCTATAAATAAAAAATAAATTAAAGACGTAAGTATAAAAATCAGTGGATGAACCTGTTAAGAATTTTGTGTCGAGTTCCGAGTAATCGCCGAGTACTGAAATTAATATTTTGCTAGGTACTTCAGTAATTTTAATATAATATATAATTATATAAATGGAAAATTTAATTTAAATATTGTTTAGGATGTTCTTCACGTACCTCTTAGTAGTAACAATTATCATTGCTCTCAAGGTTTGGATACTCCCAGGAAGAGAGAAAAATGAGACTAACTTTCCTGGACCAAAACCAATTCCTGTAATCGGTAATATACTGGAATTCATCAATCGATCAGGTATTGTATACTTAACACTTGTTTATAAAAAAATTGTTACTAAAATATTTAATATAATTTTAGTGTTCTTTTATATTTTGAAATGCAAATTGAAGATGAACATTTCATCTGAATTTTTTTTATTTCAAATACTAAAATAATATAATAGTATTATAATAAATTAAAATTAAAATAAATTTTAGATAAAGTTACCATTATTTTCTTATAATTAGAAATATGCTATTTCTTTATGTTAAAAAATACTAGCAATTAGGAAGAATATTTTATTATAAAAATAATCAAATTTATTTTTATTATAATTATAGTTGATAGTTTTTAAATATAACTATTTCCGGTTTGTAGAGATACTACCTAAATGCGTTAGGTATATGGAAGAATTTGGTGATAACTATTCCGTGCAACTAGGACCAAAACGTATTGTGCAAGTGTGTGATCCGAATTTGGTTGAAAAGGTAGTGAACGCACAAGAGTTTAGCGAGAAGTCCGATGTTTACGACTTTTTGAGGAATTGGCTCGGCACGGGATTATTAACTAGCTCAGGTGAGAAAACAAGAATTAACAAATATTTAATTTAATGTAATTCTAATCAGGCGAGAAATGGCAACGGCATAGAAAAATAATCACACCGACATTCCATTTCCAAATACTTGAACAATATTTGGTCACCTTCGATCTTAAGTCCTCAATACTGGTCGAAATATTGAGAAAACATTGCAACCAGGTTGATTTTGATATTTCACCGTACATCTTTAATTGTACATTGGATATTATTTGTGGTAATTATTAACAATTTTGTATTTATACTTGAGTTTTTGTATTTTATATTTAGAAACTGCGATGGGTACTTCGATGAATATTCAAAACAATTCCACATCTTCGTATGTAAAAGCCGTTAATGATCTGAGCAGAATACTTTTGAATAGACTTTTATCGCCTTTGAAACAAATCAACATTTTATATAGATTTACTAGCGATTATTTATTGCAGAAGAAGTATTTGGATATTCTTCATACGACTACTAAGAATGTTATCCGTGAGAGAAAGGCATTAATTGATGAAAATTTTGATTGTTCAGAAGGAAAAAAGGTCGCATTTCTAGATATGTTGTTTAATAAAGGGCTAAGTTTCGATGATATTAGAAACGAAGTGGACACTTTCATGTTTGAAGTAAGAGTTTTTAATAAAGCTATTTACATATTATTTAAAGCTATTTACATTTATCAAAATTTTTAGGGTCACGACACCACAGGAGGTGCGCTCTCTTTCATTTTATATTGCCTTTCAGTGAATTCTGACATTCAAGTAATACATAAATAATTATTAAGATTTTTCTTCGTCAAAACTAATGTTTTCAGGAAAAAGTTTTTGAAGAACAAAAGCAGATATACGAAAACGATCCGAACTTAATTGTGACCTACAACATTTTGCAAAGAATGAACTATTTGGAGAAAGTAATTAAAGAAGCGATGAGGTTGTATCCAGTGGTTCCGTTTTTTGCTAGGAAAGTTACCAAAGATTTTCAATTCGGTATTTTTTTCTACTTGAATTTATTAATTATTATTAATATTAAAATCGTTTCAGATAAGTTTATAATAAAAAAAGGCAGCACTGCTAGTGTATTCGCTTTCGGGATGCATCGAAATCCTAAATACTTTCCAGATCCTGAAAAGTTTGATCCTGAACGTTTCAGCGCCGAAAACTGCAGGAAGCGATCTCCATACGCGTACATACCTTTCAGTGCAGGATCACGAAACTGCATCGGACAAAAGTTTGCTATGTTGGAGATGAAGACTATAATTTCTAGATTTATCTGGAATTATAAAATATTAACTTGCCCAGGTTTTAAACCTGATATAGTACCTACAATTGTCCTAAAATCTTTAAACGGTATCCGCGTGAAACTGGTCAACAGACAATAGATTGTAAATCTTTTTTTTTTATATATAATGACTATTCATTCTACTAATTGATATAATATGACGTAGGTGTTTGTTATTGAAATATTTTAAACGGATTTGCTAGAATAATATCAGTAATTGTTAGAATCAATTGAATGTTTACCATTAGCATTTTTGTGATGTTAATAATTATAAATAGAATAATGTACAATAAGCGATGTTTTCACAATTTTGCATTTTCTTTACTGTGAAAGGAATTTCAAAGCCCAATAAACCAGCTGACACAACATGCTCTTCCAGACCTATCAGCCTTCTGCCGAAGCTGTTTAGCAAGCTAATACTACAAATCAGACTTACCTTTTAAACAATAATATCACATCAGATTTGAATTTCGACATCAACATAATACTGTAGAGCAGGTTAATGAAATTCACAAATGCTTGAACAAAAAATTAGAAATGGTCATCCGTCAGGTTGATAATAGAGGGACTACTCTATAAAATAAAAATATGGTTCCTACATTACATGGTTTTCAAGTCATACCTAACGGGAAGATATTTCCAGGTAAAGCAAAACGTATCAGGGGTTTTGATACATCTACTATTTATCGCGAACCTACCAACTGCTACTCAGCAGGTTACAGTAGCTACATATGCTGATGATACTGCAACCCTGTCATTCCATGCTAATCAACTTACTCTAGGACTACTGTAGGAAAGATTTTCAGGTTCAAAACCTGGAGGATAGAAGCAAACAAATCGAAATCTTTAAATATTACTCTCACAATGCGCCAACAAACATGCCCACCTGTTGTCTTAAATAATAAGCTTTACCATAAACCGATGGAGCCAAGTACCTAGATCATTAACTCACTTGGAGAAACCACGAACAAATTAAGAGGAAACAAATGGAATTGCAAGACAGCAAGGCAGAAACACTAACATCTCTATTGAAAATAAGTAATTAATATTGTAACGGTGCAAGTGTAGAATTGGTGATAAATAAACTGAAAAAATAAGACATTGATGCTCGCTCTTCAGTGAGTGAAAAGGAGTCGTGAGTTGACCAAGGAAGAAGGCGGTTGGGCGATTTGGATGAAAGCGAAACTCAGAGTCCGGATATCGAAATATTGATGGAGTCTTAGATAGAGCCAAAGAAATGAGTTTTTCCAGCTCAAAAAAAGGAAGTGGCGCCGAGAAAATTTTATACACTTTTACACCCCAGCATTTTATAAAATGTAAACCTATCTTAAAACCTGTATAGACCTACGACATTCAACTCCGAAACTTTTTCTGAACGCTGTTTTTTCATTCACATGAATTAATATGCACATTCAAATAATAAAACCAAAAGTATTTTATTTTAGTTTAACTATAAGTTTTTTTAAAACACTATTTGCAGCAAAACTGACTCCATTGAATAGGAATTATTGCAGTATTTAACATTATTACATATGAATAAATATTAATTTCTGCTAGAAAGAAAGAAAAAGGACGTTATCAAAGAGCTGTGGTTGTCTACATTTTCCACTTGTCACTAGAAATAATTAACTTGATATTGTTTGAATTGTAAGTAAATTGATCTGCAATTATTTCATAAGTTATTATTTTATAAATATTTATCAAGTCCTGTTGATTAAAAGGTCGTGATAAATATTCCAGACGATGGCATATTTGTCCAATTCTTAGTTTCAATCCTTGGAATCGGACTATCATCATGTTTCCTTGTCTGATAAAATTTCGCTTATTGCTTCAGTTTTATATTATTTATGATCTATTGTAAGATTGATATGTATTTTTCGGACAAATACCAAACAAAAATTTCAAGGAAAAACCAGAACAAATTAGAAAATTCAAATATTAGCATGGACGAATATTGGAGTTTCACTGTATTTATAAGAAAAAAATACATTGCATAAATTCTTAAGTATTCTTAATTAATAAACAAATTTAAATTTTAATAAACTGATGTCATTATTATTTTTTGCTTCTAGAAAAATAAATTTATGTATCAATTATGCAATTTGAAGATTGTTGTTCATGAAACAAGTTATGAATAATTTAAGAATCGAATTTTAAAATATGAACAAGTTCGTTTTTAATTATTTAATTATTAAAACATTCTAGTAAAATATTACCATTTAATGTATTTATATTTTTAATAAACTACCGAAATTATTGTTATTCGTTTTTGGTGCATATTCATTAACAATTCAACCAAATTGACACGATGATATGATTTATACAAAACTAAAATGTCTGTAATATGTTTTAGTACACGTGCGGAAGTAAATGAATAAAATTTAGTCAAAATATTTGCATTTTACTTCAAAAACACATTAGTGTATAAACTGTTTTTTTTTTATTTCGATAAATAATACATAGAAATTGTAGCTATAAAATCTATGAAGCAATGAAAATTTAATTAATTCTTGCCTCACGATAAGAATAAAGTGTCGAATTCTAAGTTTTCATCGAATTCGAATTTTACGAGTTCCGAGTACTTTTCATACCATAAACTTAGTAATTAATTTAATTAGATAATGTTTTCGCATAATGTGTATATTAATTAATCATATGTTGTCAGTTGAATTGTTAGGCCTTGAGTAAAGTTTTGAAAGCGAAAGGTTTTTTTTCATGATTTTTTCCATCCAATAGAAATCCAAAAAAAAAACTGATTCCAAAACTTTTGTTGCTGATGGATCAGCACTTCTAACCATATTTGAGTATCATCTGTAAAACGTGTAAGTACGGCAACCATCATGAACAAAGCTTTTTCATTTTTTATTCGAAAAACTCATTCTGATGAAACTTCTATGGTATTAACTATTTCTCGTCTACTAATAATGATAAATGTTTTGTTGTAAAACTTTTCAAATTGGCCTCATATTGTGAAATACTTTCAAAATGTGATCCAAAACCAATTCCAGTAATCAGGAATATTTTGGAAATCATTAATTGATCAAATATTGAATCAGAATAAATGTGAAATTAAATATTGATATTTTTATTAAATACAATACAAAATATATATGGAATATATTTTTAATATTATTGTAACATCAATCCAAAAATTTTATTTTTATTTTAGTTGATTAGAGATTGGTTATTCTTAAAGTTTTATCACTACAAATACATTAACATTTTATATCTATTATTGTAAACACGTTTTTAATTGAATTTTACATAATTATAGTTAATTAATCATTAAATTAATAATATAGTAATTATGAATATTTAATTAAAATCAATGAATGAATTCATTCATTAAATGATTCACGATAGTAATTATGTAATTTCATTATTTAAAGCAATTCATAAAATTATTTTTTGTATATACATGTCACAGTATGAAAGAAATTAAAGATAACGATACCCCCGAGGATAACTTTGGTTAATGTTAATTTACAGTAAAGTAAAGAGTCTCTTATTGAGTAATAAGTAACTAAAGATTGCAGTCCATTCAGAATGTCCAGTCTTCAAATTTTGATTCTTCGGTCTTTCTACTCTTGTTTCCTCCATATAAGGGTTTTTCCCATAATCTAAGAATATATGTATCATTGACACGTGTAGACGACATACAAATATGCTTTATTTTCATATCATAAGAAATAATATTTCCATTTTTAGATAAATGTGTAAAGTGTGTGGAGGAATTACGTTACAAGTACATTTTACATATAAAAAATAATCATATCTACATTTCATTTCCAAATAGTTTTTGGTGACCTTCGATTTCAAGTATTAAATACTGATAAAAAAATTGAGAAAAAAATTATAACCAGATCGATTTTGAAATTTTACTATACACTTATAGTTATAGACTAGACATTATTTGTGGTAATTCATAATGTTTTTATATAGAATACTATTCCAAATTATAAGTTTTTGTGTTTTACTTTTAGAAACTGTAATGATTATTAAAAAAATGTTCTATATAGATTATTTATTGGAAATGAAGGTTTGGACATTTTGTGTATAATTAAGTCGAGAAATTGAACTATATTTTTAATGTATTATTTAGATATTTTGAGCATAATTATGGATGGTTTATTATTATATAACACATAGTTTTATTCTTTTATAAAAGTACTAGCGAATATTTATTGGAGATGAAAATTTGGACATACTTCATACGACAACTGAGAAAGCAATACACAAGCGAAAGACAAAAATAGATGAAAATGTTGGATCTTTAGAAGGAATTTTTTTAAAAATATGTTATTTAATAAAGAATTTAGATTTGATGATATTATAAATGAAGGTGATAATTTCCTGTTTGATGTAATAACATAATATCTCAATTTTCTTCTACATTTAAAACATTTTATAAATATATTCGCATATATTTCAATTGAGTTAACATAATAAAAAAAAACATTGATTTTTTTTTAAAGTAATTTGTAAAATTGAACAATATTTTTAATAATTAAATTTGAAGCATGATTAGTTTTAAATTTATTAGCCGAGCTATAATTTTCAGAAGTTTTAATATATTATTTAAATATTTTGAGCATAATTATGTAAGGTTTATTATTATATAACACTTAATTTTATTGATCTATTTTACACAACAAGATTATATGGCAATTATTCCGTTTATATTTAAATAATTTAATTCAAAGTTAGCTTTAATTAGAAATATGCAATTTTCTAATGTTAAAAATACTGATAATGCAAAAATAATAATTGCGTTATTAATTAATTAATTATAAAGATTCATATTTTAAGACAAATTTTTCCTATTTTTACATATAATACCAAAATGTGTAAAGTGTATAGAGGAATTGGGTTACAAGTATATTTGACATATAGAAAAATAATCACATCTATAACCATTTCCAAATACTTTTTGGTGACCTTCGATTTCAAATAATACTGATAAAAAAAATTGAGAAAAAAATACGATTATATTTGAAAATATTGGTTCTTTGGAAAGAAATAAAAATATTTATAGATATGTTAGTTAATAAAGAATTAAGATTCGATGATATCACCTTTGTTATAATTTCCTGTTTGATGTAGGATTTTTGTATAACATACATTATATAATTGATTTTTTTAGGGACACAACATGTAATCCATTTCAATTAATCTTGATGTTTAAGTAATACATAAATGATTATCGTTAGCTAATACTAATGCCTTCAGGAACAAGTTTTTGAAGAATAGCAGTAATTATACGAAAGTTATGATAACGGAAGGAAGCTAACAGCTTTTGCCTTCGGGTTACATCGAAAAATTTGATCACCAACGTTTCAACACAAATCTTTTGTATTTTGTTTACTCAATTAAATAACATTAATTAATACTGCAATAATATTATTTCATGTTAGCTGAACTATTAAATCGTATTTTATACATTTTCTTATCTGATAATTTTTCTATATTGATAATTTCTATTGGCTAACAGCGATTATGTTAAGTACACATTTACAGAGGAATAAATATTTTGTAATGGTTCAATGTACAAAATTTGATAGATATAGGAATTTTTAAGGGAGACTTGAACAGTGTATTTATTGCTGTTGAAGACTCAACACATCATTATTTCATACATACATATATTTGGAACTTCGTAAGTTTTACTTCATATATCATAAATAATTAATTTGAAATAGGGCGACATAATTGCAATCTTATTTTGCATGAATATAAAAATAACAAGAAAATTTGCTGTTTTTTTCTTAAATTAATTAATGTTTATGAACAATTTTTTTGTAGATTTTTAGTATTTTGGTAATGGTTGCGTCTAATATAAAAGTTTTGTTTTTATTACAGAATGTTCTTCACGTGCCTTTTAGTAATAGCAATTATTATTGCTTTCAACATATGGAAACTTCGAGCTAGAAAGAAAAAAGTGATCCTCTTTCCTGGACCTAAACAGTTACCTCTAATCGGGAATATATTGGAATTCTTCAATCCCTCAGGTATTAAATAGTTTATACATATATTTATTGTTTGTAAAAAAAGGGAACATTTCTTGTGAAAATTGGAAGAATTTAATCTAATTTTGATTCACAAAAACTTAAAATATAATTTTAAGATATTCGCTTATATTTGGGATCAAATAATAGACCATATCATAAACGTACTACTTATGAAAAAAAAAATAAATAAATATTAAAAATACAACAACAAAAAATATTTATTTTCTATTTTTTTTTTATATAAATTTTAACTTTTCTTAATCGAATATTCAAAAATTGTATTTTATATATAGATATTTTTGTTAAATAAAACTTAAAAAAAAACATAACAAAAAAGCATATTAGCATAAAATAGAAACGTTTTATATTCATTAATAAAAACATATTACATTACCACAATTTTCAATTCATTAAAGTTAGCTTCATGTTTATAATTACAAATATTTTATTTCTGCATGTTAAAATAAACTAATTAACTAATTAATATTTCTTAATTTTAGATGTAATACCAAAATGTGTACAGTTTATGGAGGAATTTGGTGACAACTTTAATTTAAAACTAGGACCTAAACATATTTTACAAATCTGCGATCCGAAATTAGCTGAGAAGTTATTGAACAATCAAGAATTCATCGAAAAGTCCGACATTTACGACTTTTTTAAATCTTGGCTCGGTACGGGTCTATTAACCAGCACAGGTGAGAAAATAACATTTAAAGTAATCGACAATTATTTCATTCAATGTAACTTCCACCAGGCGAAAAATGGCAACGGCATAGAAAAATAATCACACCGACATTCCACTTCCAAATTCTTGAAAAGTTTTTGGCGACTTTCGATCTCAAGTCTTCAATACTGGTCGAAAGATTGAAGAAACATTCCGACCAGGTTGACTTTGATATTTCACCGTACATCTATAATTGTACACTGGACATTATTTGTGGTAATTAATAATGATTTTGTATTGTTTATTGATTTAATAGTTGAGTTTTTGTATTTTCCATTTAGAAACTGCGATGGGAACTTCGATGAATGTTCAAAACAATTCCACATCTACATATGTACAAGCCGTTTATGATATGAGCGGCATACTTTTGAATAGACTATTATCGCCTTTGAAACAAATCGATAGTTTATATAGATTTACTAACGATTATGTAATGCAGAAGAAGTATTTGGATATTATTCACACGACAACTAAGAATGTTATCCACGAGAGAAAGGCATTAATTGATGAAAATATTGAATGTTCAGAAGGAAAAAAGGTCGCATTTTTAGATATGTTGTTTAATAAAGGGCTAAGCTTCGATGATATTAGAAATGAAGTGGACACTTTCATGTTTGAAGTAAGATCTTTTTATAAACTTATATGCAAATTATTCAATTGCATTTTTTAGGGACATGACACTACAGGACTGGCGCTCTCTTTTATTGTATATTGCCTTTCATTGAATCCTGATATTCAAGTAATACATTATTTTATATTAAGATATGTATAAGCTAATACTTATTATTTCAGGATAAAGTTTTTGAAGAACAACAGCATATATGCGAGAATAATCCAAACATGCCATTAACTTACAGCCTACTACAGAGTATGAACTATTTGGAGAAAGTAATTAAAGAAACGATGAGGTTGTATCCATCGGTTCCGTTCTTCGCAAGGAAAGTTCCTAAAGATTTTGAATTTAGTAAGTTTTGTTTATTTTCATTTACTATTTATTAATATCTTAATCATTTTAGATGGGTATACGATTAAAGAAGGCTGCACTGCTAGTGTATTCGCTTTTGGGATGCATCGAAATCCTAAATACTTTCCAGATCCTGAAAAGTTTGATCCCGAACGTTTCAGCCCTGAAAATTGCAGGAAGCGATCCCCGTACGTGTACATACCTTTCAGTGCAGGATCACGAAACTGCATCGGACAAAAGTTTGCTATGTTGGAGATGAAGACGACCATTTCCAAATTGATTTGGAATTATAAATTTTTACCATGCCCAGGTTTTAAACCTGATTTAGTACCTAACGTCGTCTTGAAATCTTTAAACGGTGTCCGAGTGAAACTCGTCAAAAGGCAATATTAAATATTATACAAAATATTAATGATTTTATTCATTTATGTTATTTTAACATCTATTTTATTTACATAGTATTACAAAAAAGACATTAAGTAAATTTGTTCTCTTTAAAATAGTTTTGAAGATGGAGAAATGCAAGAGTAGTGACAACGTTTGTCATAATTTTATTGACACATTATATTAAGACAATAATTTGTGTGTTTTAAAATGTTGTGTTTACTATAAAACAGTGGTTACTTTTACGCAATTCATTTTTGATAATAATATATTATTTTTTTATTTGAAATTGAATTTTATTGAAGCAAAAGAAAAAAATTGTTATGTATAACCATTATTGTTTATATAATTGTTATATTTATTTAGATATGTACTTCATTCTCTAATCATTCCATAAACTATTCAGTATAAAATGACAATACTAATCACATGATAATATTTACTCTTATACACAAACCAGGAAGTACATTTCACCTAATTCGAATATGTACATCCGTCTAGATACATATTAATTAGGGAATGATAATATCTTTCCTTACCCAAATATTGTACTCCCATTATGCTAATTATGTACTATAAGATGTTTATGTAATATCAAGTGAGTCCCAGACCTGGTCCAGACGGACCTAGTCCTAGTGATACTTTGAAGTCTCACTCTTCGAAGAAGCAACTTATCCTTGCAGAAACTGGAAGCTAGATTACAAACTTGTCCATTTAAGTGTTAAATAAATAACTATTTTAAAACACCGACTTCTATCTACTATTTCCCTAAAAACCCACTGGCACTCCACAACGACAAATCAACAAACAATCCACGGTGTCTAGAGAAAATCAATCTCAGGACACAACAAAATATTGGAAAATAATTAATTTTTCGAATTCATTTTAGCGCAAACTATGGCACAAACGAGTCTTTCTTGAGCACATCAAAACTCTGGTATTTTCATCTTTCGACCTTGGTCTGCAAATTGCCGCATACTGAAAAGTCGAGCGAGTTTGCATCTGGTGACCGTGGAGGCCACTGTGCGGTCGAAATAAAGTGTCGTTGTCTCTGAGTCATTGTTGGTTGGCGCATGCTTTATGTGTCGGTACTGAATCTTATTGAAACATCCACGCTCTGTCAACGAAAAGTTTGGTTGCCCACGGCTTCAGAACATCTTCCAAAACTTTTTCGCGGTAAATCTTTGCATTAACCTTGACGCCACGGTTCAAATCACCAAAGGAGAGCCCAACCCATCACAAAAAGTGGTGCTTGACTTCTTGTGGCCACTTCTTTGCTCTATCAAACCTAGCTTTTTTTTAAACATCGATGAGATCTTGTCCTTTTTGGAACTTGTAATACTTCACTTTGATGTCATAATACTATTATTCTTTGGCAAGTATTGCACTCCCACTATAAGTAGTTTTCTACTATAAAATACTACGTGTTAGTAACTAGAAGCTAGTTTATGACCTCATATTTGAAGTGTTGAAATACATTTTTTTTTTGTGCGCACTGACGATTTAAATAAATGATAATCCACATCGTTCATAGATAATCCATCTAAGGTCACGATAACAATGTATATAAATTAGTGTAGTATATACAATTATTATATAGTAAAAAATATTGCTTTGTGCTGGAAAAGAACTAAGTGGACGCCAATAAATAAAAACTTAGGTAATTACTAAACTATTAATATTTTTACTTGTGATTTACATAGTTTAATTTTAAATTGTTTTTTTATATAACTTTTTTGGAGAGTATATAAAATGGTCATGAAATACAACACATAAGTTGAAAATGAAAATTATATTATTCAGTTCTTGAAACTGCTGTCAAAAGAACGATATCTGGGTATTAAAAATTCAAAATGTTCCATCCTGATGCAGAACTAGTGAACTCCGCACGCACACATAACCAAAAGTTTTTTTTCTCTTTGTAACATATTAACACACGGCTAAAGAGCTGCAGTTCGCCGACACATCAGTATACACAACATTTATGTATATAAAACCTGAATAAAAACTATTAAACTTTAACTTTAACTGAGTTAATATTAAAATATTATTACCGTTAGAACAGTCAAAACCAAGTCTCATATAAATCTTTTAGACAAATTTACTACAGGAACATGTATTATCCTGAGGCCCACATTGTCTTAATAGGTAATCTCCAACTGTATATAAATTCTTGCATCAAATGTCTGTCTCTAATTTTATTTTGCTATACATAAGATAATTTTGTCCCACAAGCCCCCAAACTTTCTGGACCGGTTGAGCAACTTTGTCCCCAAAGTAATAACAATGTTTTATTTAACAAGATAGAATCACAAGCTGTGAAACGTATTGACCTTTCAAACTTGGTTTACACCTATTTAAAATATATCTACAGTCTGTAGCTAATATTTTAATGATACTGATTCTTACAATTCACGTCTCATTCAGATTCCTTATTAGTTTGCGTGATCAACATTTAATTCCTCTTATTCCATGCGGCAATGATGTAATTATTCTGCAAGCGTATTTCAGTTTCAATATTTAAGAATTATTGCGTAATGCATTAATATTATTTAAAATAGGCCTATTTAGAAAGTCATTGACATTGATAAATTATATATTCAAAATTCGATTCCTCTTCTGCAATTATAAAATACATTTACGGAAAGAATCGAAGTAAAACTAGTTTTATTTCAATACAGGAAATTATGAAAAAAAAACGTGGATGTTGTTATTCAGTGTTGAATGTAAGCATTGTGCATTGTGTTAGTTTAAAAAAATCAAGTGTTGCTTACGTTGCGCGAAACAATTCATCATTTTACAAAGACCTAAAATTAGTAAAAATTGTAACAATTTTATAACTTTGATAATTATCAGCCAGTTTTAAAAACTAAATATGCTTTTATGGCACTAACTGAATCAGATGAGCGGTAAGCTAAAATTCAATTTAATCAAAATATAAATTTGATGAATAAATTTTAAATGGTTCTGAATATTTATTTTAATTTTCTTAAATAAAAACAAAATTCGTTATAATTAAAACAGTAAGTATGAATATATAAATATTTATAAAAAAAAATATTTTTTTAATTATATAATAAGTCAACTAAATATTAATTGTGTACAAGGTTTACAAAAAATGCTGATTCAATATTGAATGATTAAGAATTCACTTTTTTACATTTCTTGCAATATTATTCACTGGAAGAAATTTTTTAATTAAATAGTTTGGCTAAGTGCGACTCCTCAAACATTTTTTACTGAAACTATCTTACAAATAACTTTACGCTAAAAATATTGTCTTATTAATTATTATAATGATTGAAACTAATTTTCTTAATTATTTCAATTGCATACATGAGTATTAAAGATAATTATTTTTTAATTATATAATAAATCAACTAAATATTAATTATGTACAAAGTTTACAAAAAACGCTGATTTAATGTTGTGTCTTCTTAATAATTCACTTTTTTAATTTATATTAAAAACTGTCCGAGTAGTAGCTTGTAAGAGTAGAGTTCAATATGTCACTATAAAAGCGATATAGACAAGATTATACAGCGAACGAGTGAACAGTGTATTTGTTTCAGTTGTATAGTCTACACAGTTTTATTTTAAACACTTATTTACAAAACTTCGTAAGTTATACTTTTTTTTTTTTTTTAATATTTATAATTTATGTATGTTAACCATTTGAATTAATTATCTTTTATAAATAATCAATTTATTTTACTACTAATTACAGTAATAATTTAATTCACATTCAAATTATTTATTGATTTTACAAATAGAAAAGTAGTAGAAATCGCCAATATTTGAAAATTGAAATTTATGTATAAAAATATATATTTTTTTAAATTTATTTTTATTTTTCTCAATTGTGAAAAAATTATATAAAATATTATTGTTGTTTTTGGATAGAAAAACTTTTGGTAAATAACCGTTTGTAACAGTTATAATTTTTTAACACCAATAATTGTATTAGTTTATTATCTGTAGCAAAAATGTAATAATTATTATTTATTAATTACAATTTTCAGAAAAAAAAATGGAATTAAATTTGATAAGCAAATTTCTTGCAAATAATGTTTATTGGAATTAGAAAGATGTTGCGTAAAATATAATAATCATAAATTACAAAATATAAACAAGTTTCTTTTCGACTATTTATTTTTTGGAACATTAATTTCCTTACAACATCAAACCTTTTTTATTACATAAGTAATTTAAAAATATATTTTAGTTATATAAATAACCGATCATATTATAAAATTTCTTCTCAAAGAAATAATGGAATTTTTATCCCGTTATTTTGAAATTGATAGATTTTTATAGATAAGTCTTAGTTTTGTGGGTCGAGGGAAGAACACAATTCCTAATTATTAAATTAAGAAAATATAACTAGATAATCCATAATGTATAATAATAAAAATATTTATAATAAAAATATCTATAATTTTCAAAAAGTCAATTAAAAAGGAATTCGTGATATTTTTAAATTAGTCCAGAAATTTTTAATTGCAGCATATGACATATTTATTAATAATAATTTTAAAAAATCATTATATATGATTTATATTACCTTGACCCATTGATACCATTATTTAATAATAAAATATGCACTTAATTAATTTTAATACCCTGCAATTATTTATTTTTTAATTACATAAATGCATAGTTAATTATAATTTTGATATTATTTGACATGCTATGTGCATAAATTAATATGATGTATATGTTACAGGATGTTATTCGCGTATTTTACAATAATAGCAATAATTATTGCTTTGACGGTATGGACACTCCTCGGTAGAAAGAAAAATGTCATCATGTTTCCAGGACCAAAACCATATCCTGTTATTGGAAATTTATTGGAATTCTTGAATCGAACAGGTAATAAATACATAATTAATATTTTCATCAATTAAATCAATAATAATTAACACCTTTTGGATTGTAAAAAGACTTAATTTCAATACAATTTTGAAATGAATCGCTCGATCAAATGTATAATAGATATAAGAACAGTTTGAAAGCGAAAAAAACAAGATCTTTCTTACACGAAATTTTACATCCAATTGAGCCAACATGTTTGTGTAATAATTTGTTATTTGCTTACAAAAATATAGAAAGGATTTTTACAATTTACCACAAATTTATTAATTCTAAAAATAACATAGATTGTTATTGCAATAAATTCTCTGCAAGTATTTTTTTTATTAAATAGTGACGAAACATTTTATTCATATTTTATATTGCGTATTTTATATACGTATTTTTAAAAATATACGTATATTTATAATATTTTGTATTCTAAATTATTCATATTTTTATTTAGAATATTTATTATATATTTTTAGATATATTACGAAAATGTGTTCAATTTATGATTAATTTTGGTGATAACTATACGTTACACCTTGGACCAATAGTTTTTCATCAAGTCTGCGATCCCAATTTAATTGAGAAAATAGTGAATACGCAAGAGTTCAACGAGAAGTCAGAATTGTATTATTTTTTGAGAAGCTGGCTCGGTACGGGACTGTTGACTAGCACAGGTGAGAAAATAAAAATGAAAGTAATTTTAAGATATTCCAATTGATGTAATTTCCCTTAGGCGAGAAATGGCAACGGCACAGAAAAATAATTACACCGACATTTCACTTCCAAATACTTGAAAAGTTCTTGATGACCTTCGATCTCAAGTCCAAAATACTGGTCGAAAAATTGAAAAAACATTCCGACCAAGTCGATTTTGATATTTCACCGTACATCTATAATTGTACATTGGATATTATTTGTGGTAATTTATAAAAAAATTGTATAATTTACTGATTTAATACTTAATAATAATTTTTGTTTACTTTGTAGAAACTGCGATGGGAATTTCGATGAATATTCAAGAAAACTCAACATCTTCGTATGTTAAAGCAGTTAAAGATATGGGCGGCATATTTTTGAATAGAATACTCTCGCCTTTAAAACAAATTGACGTTTTATATAAATGTACTAATGATTATTTCTTGGAAAAGAAGTGTTTGAACATTCTTCACACGACAACTGAGAATGTTATCCATGAAAGGAAGAAAGTAATTGATGAAAATTTTGACTGTACAGAAGGGAAAAAAATCGCATTTTTAGATATGCTATTTAATAAGGGATTAAGTTTCGATGATATTAAACACGAAGTTGACACTTTCATGTTTGAAGTAGGATATATTTTTTTAAATCTATTTAAACATTATTTAATTGCTTTTTTTAGGGACATGATACCACAGGAGTTGCGCTTTCTTTCATAGTGTATTGCCTTTCATTGAATCCTGATATTCAAGTAATATATTATTTTATATTAATATAAGTGTAAATTAATACTTTTGCTTTCAGGATAAAGTTTTTGAAGAACAACAGCAGATTTACGAACATGATCCGAACATAGATTTAACTTACAACGTTCTACAGAAAATGAGCTATTTGGAAAAAGTAATTAAAGAAACGATGAGGCTGTATCCATCCGTACCGTTCTTCGCAAGGAAAGTTACCAAAGATTTTAATTTTAGTGAGTTTTACAAATTTAATTTATTATATATTATTATTAATATTCAAATCTATTTAGATGATTTTGTAATGTCAAAAGGAAGCACTGCTTGTATATTCGCTTTCGGGATGCATCGAAATCCTAAATACTTCCCAGATCCTGAAAAGTTTGATCCCGAACGTTTCAACCCCGAAAATTGCAGGAAGCGATCCCCATACGTGTACATACCTTTCAGTGCAGGTTCGCGCAATTGCATCGGACAAAAGTTTGCTATGTTGGAGATGAAGGCGACCATTTCCAGATTGATCTGGAATTACAAAATTTTACCTAGTCCTGGTTTTAAACCTGATTTAGTACCTGCGGCCGTTCTGAAATCTTTGAACGGAGTCCGCGTGAAACTTGTCAGTAGACAATAGATTATTAATTATTATTTTAATTGAATTGCAAGTAGTACCAGTATTTATAACATTTTATTATGTAATGACCATTAGCACACCTGAGATATGATATAATAAATGTTTTTAATTTTGTTTTTCATTTCTAATGAAGTATTTGTTTTTACTACAATTTAAGAATATTTACTGTGGATTTACTTAATTTTAGCTCGTTATCATTTTATTATTTAAAAACAACTAAATCTTATCGTTGTTGAGATTACTAGAGTCTTCATCTAGGCAATCGGAATGCAATTGATTTGGTGGGCCTATTGGAAAATTATACCATAGAGCAGCATTGGCAAGCCACTATTAATGCTCTAAAAGTGTAATTATATACTCTTTATTTTACTATTTATTAAAAATTCAATGTGAAACTGAACACTGCATGTCTTCTGCGAGTTTATTATAAATGATGTTATGGTCAATTTTTTGCAGACATTGTTTATTATTATTATGAACTTTGGTTTTAACATGTCCATTGTTAAAAGACAAAGGTAAGTTGGTTTGAAGCATGATTTTAACCTTTGAAAAGTTTCTTTTAAGAGTGGATATCTTCGAGTATCCAAAAATCTGTTTGATATTCTTGTTTTTTATTGTAGATCAGACTGAAAATCAATTATTTCCATTTTTAGATCAATAGAATTTTTATTTAACATATTTGCAAATCAGAAACACTAATTTCGAAAGATCGACGAGATTTTCAGAATATGTAAATTGGCAAAAATTACATTCCTTTATTTGGGATATCCACAAATTTAATTGTGATTTACCAATACCGTCTCATTCTTGATTATTATAAAATCCAGTCCTAAACAACCAATACGTGTCTGAAGGTTCTTCCCTTCGTATTCTCACCAGGATCAGCCATTAGAATAACCCGCTTTATAACCCTCCCAATAATATCCTTTATTCCAAAACCAACATTGCTACCTTTTATATTAACTTCCCGGGCAAAAATACCTAGGTCGATAGCAGTTTGGTCAGCATGTAGCTGTAGTGTATATTTATTTTAGAATATATTTTTGTTTATATAGATTATTTTATTTTAATTAATTTGTTTTTTTTTTAAATGTATTTATTTATCTTCCAGAGTGTTTATTTTTTATATTTTGTTTTATATTGACTTGGCACTTTCGTGCCAGTAGCTTTTTTTTTGCCGGGGCCGTACCTGGGCCCTAGGGCGTTCACTGGTCTATGGATAAGACCTCCCGTAGTATGTGGGCCGTTCCCAGCAGTGCGATCTTTTGTACCTGCTCAACGCTAACTTTACACGGTAGCTCTTCCAGGTGTCTCTCGAATCCTATCTTCAGAGTTCCGAGAGCTCCAACCGCGACCACTTTAGTTTTTGTCTTCCACATGCGTGCAAACTCAATTTCTCAAGTCTTTGTACTTGCACTTTTTCTCGACCTCCTTGGCGGCAATGTTTGCGTCAGCTGGTACGGAAACGTCGATTAAAGTGCAGCGCTTTTCTCTCCTATTGTGTATGATGATGTCCGGTCGGTTGGCTCCAATGGTACGATCGGTCATACATGATCATTACATATCATACATGATCATTACATCATCCCCTTCTACGACCGGGGCAGCCTGGTGATCATACCAATGCTCAGGCACTTTTAGTATTGACCAGTGTAGGTAGCTCGTGATCTTGTTGTGACGGTGCGTGTACTCAGTTGGTGCTAGGACTGTGCAGCCAGCAATAATGTGGCTGACAGTTTCGTCGTTTTTGTTACATATTCTACAGTTACTGTCAATATCAAGGCCTATTTATTTATTATTATCATTATTTATATTATTTTTATATATTAATTGTGATTTAAATACTTTTATACTTACTATTAGTTTCAGATTTAACTTATTCATTTTGATTATTATGTCTGCAAGAAAGCTAAATCAGGTAATCAATTTTCATAATTTTTCTTTGGATTCTAAAAAATATTTTATCTGTAAAAATAGCTCTAAAAATCGTTGTATAACTTTTCCGTTACCATTAAAGTTCAGAACATAACATTAAAATTCCTTACTCGGCATCAAGTTCATAAGTCAGTAATTTGAACAATCTCTTCTGAAGTGGTTTGGAAGAAATAGAATTTACAATTTTAAGAACAATTTCTATCACATGTTCATAACATAATTAGTACATAATGCCATCTATCTGTGATGCAGAGATAGTTAAAAAAAGTTTGAAAATTCATTATCATTCTTATATAATGCAATAAAAACATATTCAAATACCATAATTTGTATAACAAGAATGTTACTACGTCATACTAAAAAGTATGTGCTAAATATTTGTTTTTACAACTTAATCAAAAATACAATTTAGGAAGTATTATTATTATTAAACATTCTTATTAGCTACAATTATGTATTAGTAATTAGAGAAAAGCATTAGAGATTATTTGAAATACTCTCTTAAATATCTAAAACTAAATTTAATCATTATTCTAATAGCTATGTTTTTATGAACAAATCAAATCAATACAGGAAGTTATGAAAAAAAACGTGGAAGTTGTTATTCAGTGTTGAATGTAATCATTGTGTATTAAGTGTTAGTTTAAAAAAATCAATTATTGTTTTCGTTGCGCGATGCAATTCATCAACTTATAAAGATGAACAATTAGTAAAGATTATAACAATTTTGTAACTTTGATAATTATCAGCCAGTTTTAAAAACTAAATATGCTTTTATCAAAGAGATAAAATGGCACTAACTGAATCAGATGAGCGGGTGAGAAGGTAAAAGAACATGAGATAAGCTAAATTTATATTTAATCAAAATATAAACATGAAGAATAAATTTTAAATGGTTCTGAATATTTATTTTAAATTTATTAAATAACAATATAATTCTTAATAGTTAAAACACTATTTATGACAATTACTTTTTATTTTGTACTGTATTTAAGTATGAATATATAAATATTTATAAAAAAAAATGTTTTTTTAATTATATAATAAGTCAACTAAATATTAATTGTGTACAAGATGGACAAAAAACGCTGATTCAATATTGTGTCTTCTTAATCATTCACTTTTTTACATTTTTTACAATATTATTCACTGGAAGAAATTTTTTAATTAAATAGTTTGGCTAAGTGAGACTTTTCAAACATTTTTTACTGAAACTATCTTACAAATAACTTTACGCTAAAAATATTGTCTTATTAATTATTATACTGATTGAAACAAATTTTATTAATTATTTCAATTGCATATAATATTAAAATATGTATATATATAATAATGTTTAAAAAAGTTAGAATACATGAGTATTAAAGATGATTATTTTTTAATTATATAATAAATCAACTAAATATTAATTATGTATAAAATTTACAAAAAACGCTGATTCAATGTTGTGTCTTTCTAATCATTTACTTTTTTCATACATATTGGAAACTGTCTGAGTAGTAAGCTTGTAAGAGTAGAATCTAATGTGTCACTATAAAAGTGATATAGACAAGATTATACAGCGAACGAGTGAACAGTATATTTGCTTCTGTTGTACAGTCAACACTTTAAGTTTTACTTTAAACATTTATTCACAAAATTTCGTAAGTTTAACTTTATTTTTTAAATACTCATAATTTATGTAATTTAACTATTTGAATTGGTTTTCATTTATAAATAATCATTTTTACTGTAATACTAATTGCAGTGATAATTTAATCTACATTCAAATTATTTATTGATTTTACAAATAGAAAAGTAGTAGAAATCGCCAATATTTATGAAAAAAAAATTATTTTTTTAATTTATTTTTACTTTCCTGAATTGTTACAACATCAAACCTTTTTTATTACATAAGTAATTTAAAAATATATTTTAGTTATATAAATAACCGTTCAGATTATAATTTTTTTTTCAAAGAAATAATGGGATTTTTATCCCGTTTTTTTAAATTGTTAGATTTTTCTATAATATATAAGATAAGTCTTAGTTTTGTGGGTGGAGGGAAGAGCACAATTCCTAATTATTAAATTAAGAAAATATAACTAGATAATCCATAATGTATAATAATAAAAATATTATCTATAATTTTCAAAAACTTAATTAAAAAGAAATTCGAGATATTTTCAAACTAGGCTGTCCAGACATTTTTAATTGCAGCATATGACATATTCATTAATAAAATCATTGTTTATGTTTTTTTTTATATGATTTATGTGATTTACATTGACCTATTAACCATTATTTAATAACAAAATATGCACTTAATTAATTTTAATACCCTGCAATTATTTATTTTTTAATTACATAAATGCATAGTTAATTATAATTTTTATATTAGATGTTTATGTTACAGGATGTTATTCGCGTCGTTTACAATAATAGCAATAATTATTGCTTTGATGGTATGGACACTCCTCGGTAGAAAGAAAAATGTCATCATGTTTCCAGGACCAAAACCATTTCCTGTTATTGGAAATTTATTGGAATTCTTGAATCGAACAGGTAATAAATACATAATTAATATTTTCATTAATTAAATCAATAATAATTAACACCTTTTGGATTGTAAAAAGACTTTTAATAATTTCAATACAATTTTCAAATGAATGATCAAAGGTCTTTTTTTCACGAAATTTTAATTGACCCAACTTGTTTGTGTAATATTCTTAGTTAATTATCAAGATAATAAGATATTTTTAATTTAATTTAACTTTAAAAATAATCTAATAACAAAATTCTTTTTGCACCCAAAAACCTCTAAACTTTTCAAATTGCACTCGAACAGTTAAATGCAACGTAAAATAAAATTTATACAAATAAATTGTAGACTACAAATAGCTGTGGTACCGGAGCCGCATATGGCTCTTATGGGGGTTCACTCCACTTAATTTTACCAGCAAAAATAGTGACTCTCAAACTTTTTTACTGAAACTATTTTACAAATAACTTAACTCTAAAAAGATAGTCTTATTAACTTATTTTGTCTTATTTTAATTGTTATTACCATTGAAACAAATCATATTAATTATTTCAAATAATATAATATGAAAGTATATTTTCGTGATGCTTGTTTACAATAATAAAGAAAGGAATTTTATAATTTACCATGAATATATTAATTCTAAAAATAACATAGATTGTTTACGTTCCTTACAATACATTCACTGGAAGATTTAAAAAAAAATTAAATAGTGACAAATCATTTTAATTATGTTTTAATATTGCAGAATGCGCATATTTTTATAATATTTTGTATTCTAAATTATTCATATTTTTATTTACAATATTTTATATTTTTTTTTAGATATATTACCAAAATGTGTTCAATTTATGATTAATTTTGGTGATAACTATACGTTACACCTTGGACCCATAGTTTTTCATCAAGTCTGCGATCCTAATTTAATTGAGAAAATAGTGAATACGCAAGAGTTCAACGAGAAGTCAGAATTGTATTATTTATTGAGAAGCTGGCTCGGCACGGGACTGTTAACCAGCACAGGTGAGAAAATAAAAATAAAAGTAATTTTAATATATTCCAATTGATGTAATTTCCCTTAGGCGAGAAATGGCAACGGCACAGAAAAATAATTACACCGACATTTCACTTCCAAATACTTGATAAGTTTTTGATGACCTTCGATCTCAAGTCCAAAATACTGGTCGAAAAATTGAAAAAACATTCCGACCAAATCGATTTTGATATTTCACCGTACATCTATAATTGTACATTGGATATTATTTGTGGTAATTAATAAAAAAAATGTATAATTTACTGATTTAATACTTGAAATTTTTGTTTACTTTGTAGAAACTGCGATGGGAATTTCGATGAACATTCAAGAAAACTCCACATCTTCGTATGTTCAAGCCGTTAAAGATATAAGCGGCATATATTTGAATAGAATACTCTCACCTATAAAACAAATTGACGTTTTATATAAATGTACTAATGATTATTTCTTGGAAAAGAAGTATTTGAACATTCTTCACACGACAACTGAGAATGTTATCCATGAGAGAAAGAAATGAATTAATGAAAATTTTGATTGTACAGAAGGGAAAAAAATCGCATTTTTAGATATGCTATTTAATAAGGGATTAAGCTTCGATGATATTAAAAACGAAGTTGACACTTTCATGTTTGAAGTAGCATATATTTTTTTAAATCTATTTAAACATTATTTAATTGGTTTTTTTAGGGACATGATACCACAGGAGTTGCGCTTTCTTTCATTGTGTATTGCCTTTCATTGAATCCTGATATTCAAGTAATATATTATTTTATATTAATATAAGTGTAAATTAATACTTTTGCTTTCAGGATAAAGTTTTTGAAGAACAACAGCAGATTTACGAACATGATCCGAACATAGATTTAACTTACAACGTTCTACAGAAAATGAGCTATTTGGAAAAAGTAATTAAAGAAACGATGAGGCTGTATCCATCCGTACCGTTCTTCGCAAGGAAAGTAACCAAAGATTTTCATTTCAGTGAGTTTTACTAATTTTTATTTATTATATATTATTATTTATATTCAAATCTATTTAGATGATTTTGTAATGCCAAAAGGAAGCACTGCTTGTATATTCGCTTTCGGGATGCATCGAAATCCTAAATACTTCCCAGATCCTGAAAAGTTTGATCCCGAACGTTTCAGCCCCGAAAATTGCAGGAAGCGATTCCCATACGTGTACATACCATTCAGTGCAGGTCCGCGCAATTGCATCGGACAAAAGTTTGCTATGTTGGAGATGAAGGCGTTGGTTTTAAACCTGATTTAGTACCTGCAGCCGTCCTGAAATCTTTGAACGGAGTCCGCGTGAAACTTGTCAATAGACAATAGATTATTAATTATTATTTTAATTGAATTGCAAGTAGTACCAGTATTTATAACATTTTATTATGTAATAACCATTAGCACATCTGAGATATGATGAAATAAATGTTTTTTATTTTTAATTTTATATTTTAATTTCCAATGAAGTATATGTTTTTACTACAATTTAAGAATATTTACTGTGGTTTTACTTAATTTTAGCTCGTTATCACTTTATTATTTAAAAACAACTAAATCTTATCGTCGTTGAGATTACTAATATATGTGTTTATAGTCAAGTTGTGCTGCGTCTCCAGCAAGAGTCTTCATCTAGGCAATCGGAATGCATTTGATTTGGTGGGCCTATTGCAACATTAAGTATATCATAGAGCAGCATTGGCAAGCCACAATTAATGCTATAAAAGTGTAATTATATATTTTACTATTTATTAAAAATTCAATGTGAAACTGAACACTGCATGTCTTCTACGAGTTTATTGTAAATGATGTTATGGTCAATTTTTTGCAGACATCGTTTATTAACCTGGAAGTAAACTTTGTCTTGAACAAGTTTATTGTTAAAAGTAAGTTGGTTTAAAGCATGATTTTAACCTCTGAAAAGTTTCTTTTAAGAGTGAATATTTTTGCTCATCAACGAGTATTCAAAAATCTGTTTGTGATATTCTTGTTTTTTTATTATAGATCAGACTGAAAAACAATTATTTCCATTCCATTTCCAACTCTTAATTTTATGTCCAAAGACACACATATTTCATGTTTCTTTCCTTACCCAATTTTGTATCCCTCAAAATCCACTCAAATTCTAGTATTCCACATGTGCCCTTTCTAATTTTTGATGTCC
The DNA here is from genome assembly GCA_963457615.1 of Nicrophorus investigator. Taxonomy (NCBI): domain Eukaryota; kingdom Metazoa; phylum Arthropoda; class Insecta; order Coleoptera; family Silphidae; genus Nicrophorus; species Nicrophorus investigator. The sequence goes on from OY735140.1 coordinate 28,023,907, forward strand.
TTATAATTGTGTTCCTCTTTCTTCTCTATGGCTGAATACATATATATGTGAAAACTTTTTTGTTTGATACCTTCCGATATAAGTATAATTGTTATTATGTTAACTTCTACTTTTATATTAACTACCCGGGCAAAATAACCTAGGTCGACAGCACTTTGGCCAGGTACATTTATATTTATTTTTGTTTTGTTTATATTTTTTTTTTAATATTAATTAGTTTGTTTTTTTTTATTCATGTATGTATTTATCTTCCAGAGTGTTTATTTCTTTATTTTTAATATTATCATTATTTATATTAATTTTTATTTTATCATAGACTAGCAGGAGGGTTAACAGACACAATCAACCTTCGTCGGAGACTGAAGCGTTACAAGCCTGAAGATCTGCAAAATCGGTTTCAATAAGTGAATGAAATGAGTGAGAAAAGGGTGTTCGAAGTGAGGGATGGATGCTGGATCAATCCTTGAATTACCTGTTGAATATTGACAGTCCTGCAGCTCATTATCCACAGGGATAGATTGCTGGAATTAAAAAAATATATATATATTTATATTATTTTTGTATTCTGGCCAATAAACGATGCTTATTATTTATTTGTGATTTCAATGCATTTATACTTACTATTAGTTTCAGATTTAACTTATTCATTTTGATTAATATGTCTGCAAGAAAGCTAAATCAAATAATCAGCTATGATCATCAAGTTTTTATAATTTTCTTTGGGTTCTAAAAAAATGTTTTATCTCTGAAAATAGTTCTAAAAATCGTTGTATAACTTTTCCTTACTAAGCCATTAAAGTTCAGAACATAACATTAAAGTTCCTTACATGACATCAAGTTATAAGTAAGTACTCTGAACTGGTTTAGAACGAATAGAATTTTTACAATTTTTAGAACAATTTCTATCATATGTTCATAACGTAATTAGTACACAATGCCGTTGATGTATGATGCAGTGGTAGTTAAAAAAGTTTCAAAACTCAGCATCATTCTTATATAATGCAATAAAAACATATTTAAATACCTTCATTTGTATGACAAAAATTTCACTACTTTATACTAAAAAGTATGTGCTAAATATATTGTTTTTTTACAACTTAATCAAAAATACAATTTGAGAAGTATTATTATTAAAAATCTTTATTAGAGGGCTATCTACAGAGATACATTTGTAATTAGAGAAAATCATTAGTAATTATTTCAAATACTGTCTCAAATATTTTTTTCTAAAACAATTCATAATACTTTTTATTAGTGTTTATATGAATATTTCAAAAAAATCAAATCAGTAAATATGATAAATATTATTAATTTTCTGTTCAACATCAAATACAAGTATGTAATAATCTTTGCACCATGAATAACATGATAATCATACATTTTATATTTGTTATCTAAAATCGATCAGTGAACCAACAGATTATTTTTTATCAATAAAGTTCATTCCAATTAAAACAATATATATTAATTTTAGATGATGTAACCTACATTTTATATATAAACAACCTGATTCAGCAATGTTTACCATTTATTAATAATAAGATTTATTTTATATAAATGTAAGATATTTTATTTCCATCAAATCTCATTTATTTACTTAATTAAATATAATTTAATAATTTTTGATTTATAATAAAAAATAATGAGTATAATATTTGGGATATTTGGGATACACAAAAATAAACTGCGCAAAAATCATGATTTTTTTTTAGATAAATCGTAGTTGTTCAATGTTGCTTATTATTTGAGGTTGCATAAATGCGATAAATTCAAATAAGTTCATTTATTTTTTATCATTTATTATTATTATTAAACATATAATCTGCTGTTTCCTACTTGTAATCAATTTCATAAAACTATATATCCATAATAACAATATTACACACATTAGACGCATTGATAGATAACGCTCTATACACGTGTTATTAATAAATAATAAAATCAGTAAACTAATTATATTTTTATAAACTTTTTTTTATTAAAAAAAAAATGTATATAATAAAAATATATAATAAATACACAATTAGGTAATTATAACTTCACATTATTGATATCAAATTATAGTTTCCTAAAAATGTCTGAATTTATTGATATTATTATTAATATCCAAGAAATTCTGTAATTATTATATTAATTAAAAACTGAATTTTAAGAGCGTTTTTTGAGTTTAATGTAAACCCCATTTGCAGACTTTAAGATTATCTCAAATGACAATATCGGTTTTTTATGTGGAACTGGAAGAATTTCGAAATTTCTTACAATTTTACAAATTGCTGACATCATTGAAAGCATAGCAAACTTTTGACCTGCAAAAATATTGTTAATTTTTTATTAACTTTATTCAAATAGATTATACCTATGCAATTTCTTTGGCCGGCGCTAAATGGAAGAAAACTGAAAGCACTTCTTCTATTTTGCTCCTTCAATTCGAATCTTTCAGGAATAAAGCTCTCAGGATCCTTATAATGGTCGGTTTCGCGATGCAAACCATAAACAAAAATTCCCGCGCGCGCTCCTTTTGGAATCAGAGTACCATCTGTAAAGGCAATAATTAATGGTTCAATATAGTAAGAAAAATATGGTAATTACTGTAGTAGACATCTTCGTAAACATCTCGAGCAAACATCACAACTGGTGGATACAACCTCAACGATTCTTTGATAACATTTTCTAGATACTTCATTTCTTGAAATTGATTGTAAGTAGGTTCAATATCTGACCCTAATACCGACGAAATTTCTTCATATAGTTTATTCTAAAAAAGCAATAAAATTTTAAAAAAATAAATCAATAAAAAAATCATAATTATTACCTGAACATCTAAATTGTTAGATAATAAATATAGAGTGAATGTGATTCCAGAAGCAGTGGTGTCGTGGCCCTAAAATTATATTCCTTAAAAAATGATGATATAATTACCTACAATTGATTTACTTACAGCAAACATGACGGTAGTAACTTCATCTCTAATTTCATCATCGCTTAAACCAAACTCTAAGAGAAGATCTAAAAAGAAATTACGCTTCTTGATGCCAATATCGTCAACATCGTGGTTGGTCGGAACTTTGTTATTAAATTTTTCCCTTCTTTCACTTATAATATCGTTCGTGATCTTATGTAAATATTTCACAACTCTTTTCTCTCTCCAATAATCCAAAGTAAATTTATATAAAAAGTTTGATTGCTTCACAGCGGAATAAATTCGATTTTCGATAATCTGAAGAATTTGCCGCGTCGCAAGTACAAACTTTGAGTTATTCTTTTCTTGAGCGTTGAACGAAATTCCCATTGAAGTTTCTAAATTTACAATTGATTAAACTTAAGCAAAATCATTATTTTTATTTACACTTACCACAAATAATATCAAGAGTACACAGCGTCACAATAGGATAAATATCGATTTCCTTATCAACGTGATTACTTAATTTCTTAATTAAAATGCTTGAATTTGAATTTAATTGTTGGACCATTTTCTCGAGAATCTTGAAATGGAACGCTGGCGTTACCAATTTTCTGTGTTTAAACCACACTTTACCTAAAATCGATTATATAATAGAATATTTAAATCTCTACAAATAATAATTGACTAACCCGGGGCTGAGATTAATCCATTACCGAGCCAGTTTCTCATGAATTCGTAATCCCAAGATTTTTCGATGAGCTTAGGCGAAGTTAATATGAATTCTATAAACTTTGCATCGGTGGTCATCACGTATGTGGCAAAAGGTCCCAAGATTAATTTGAATGATTTCCCGCATTCTTTCCGATACTTCATCAAATTTGGAACAATATCTGAAGCTCGTTGTTAGTATATTAAATCACATTATTTATATTGCTCACCTGTTGGGCTTAAATTTTCTAGGATGTTTCCTAGGAAAGGTAGAGTATCCTTAGATTCCGGATAAGCAGACATCCTTGAAAAAAACGACCGTCTGTTTGAAATCCATTTAAGGATTGCAACACAAATTATCAATAGCAAGACGTACAGCGTATACATAGTGATCAGGAATGACTTATTTGTTTATAGCCTTATTTATATATGAGAAATCTTCATAATTGCTGACCTTGAATCCCGTTTTATTATTTTGACATGAATTAAAAATAGAAATATATGATACGCAATTAACAATATTTATTAAACACACTTAAAAAGGGTTTAATTGACTCAAAACAGTTATGAATAATAAAAACTGCATTGTTATATAAAATAGGTCAAGTATGTTGAATTCATGTAAATTTAAAATAAGTTACATTATCATGCATACACATTTTCATTCATTCCATTGAATATGTATGTTTTCAATGGAATGAATGAATTCGTTTTATCTTCGTATAGGAATTTGTGTACAAGGAAAATATTCTTAATTAACTTTGTAGTTAATTTTATTGCTATTGAAATTTTAGATGTAAGCGCAATTTTGTTTTTAAAATTCCATAAACAATGAATTATGTTGAAAATCAATTAGTGTTAATTAATTATTGTACATACGTTTTAATGATTAACAAATCTTTATAAAAAAACTCACACTCGATTGAATATTTGCATAAAATTATTTTATTTTATTTTGCAATTTTTATTTACTTTCAAGTTTCTAAGATAAAATAAATTTCTCTGTCTATACTTTTAGTCTGTCTGGTTTTTGATAGAATATGGCATGAGAAACTACTTTATAAAAGTTGACTCTCACACTCATATTTTTAAGTCATATCTGAGGGAAAAGCATTTCCAGGTAAAGCAAAATGTATCAGGACCCTTATTATATTATTACCTTTGCTGATGACATTTCCATTCTGGCGTCCCATGTCAATCCAATAAGTGCCAGTCGTGAGGCTCTTCAGAATCTAAAACTTGCTGGAGGATAAAGGCAATATAAGTAAATCTGTATATGATACTTTCACAATGCGTCAACAAACATGTCTACTTGTTGTCCTAACTGTCTACCATAAGTCAAGTACCTCAGTATGAACTAAGATCGTCGACTCACTTGAAGAAACGACGTACAATCTAAGACAAATCAACTAACATTGCATATCAGTAAAGATAGAATCTCCAAAATCTTTGTTCAAAATAAGATATTAATATATAAATCTATCTTAAAATCTACGGACCTTCAGCATCAAACTCTGGAAGTTGCTTGCAATGCAACGATTGACATGATACAGCGATTTCAATCTAAAACTGATTAATAACCAATTCTCGATGGCACCTAACAAAGAAAGACATTTATTGTTTTCACGAATTACCAGCATCGGCTAGAAATTTATTGAAACCCTCTTATAATAAACTAGGCACAACATAGAAATAATCATCACAGACTTGCAAGATTATTTTTTACAGTGTAGTTTAACTGCTTTAAACTTCAAATCAAATTTTTGGAAATTTTGTTTCTCTCGCCACCGCACCAATTTGGGTGGTTGTTCCTCCGCCACGCTGATTCACACTTACAAGACTTTCATCCGCACCGTGCTCACTTACTCGTCCACCATCCTAACAATAACCTCCCATTCCGTCAGCTCAAAACTAGATAGATTCGAAAGGCATGCTATTAGAAAAATCCTACGTCTTCATTACCGTCACCCCAGCAACAACCTTCACGAACTAGCATCGCTTCCAAAAATTGCAGACCAAATTAAGAAAATTCAATCCCAACAGACTACAAAAATATTCTCCCAAAATCACCACACACTCTCATTATTTAAAAACTCTCTCATTCTCGCTACACGCTCAATCCCCAAATATAAAATCCCCTTTCCTCCAGCAGTGCTCGCTACCAACGCTCCATCAGACATACCAGAAATTTCAAACTTCCTACAAACAATAAACCCAAAAATTCTCCCCCAAAACATTCACCAAAACTAAACAGAAACAACCAAAACTTTTTTTTTCCTCCATTGTAAATTGCAACAATTGGCCAAAGAGCAGCAGCTTGCAATTGCCAATACACATTTATATATGTAATTCCAATATGTTTGATCATTTAATAAAGAATTTAAAAACAAAAACAACAATATAAGTTTATAAATATATCGATAATTGAATTTATTTAAAACATGTTTGTTATACCAAATACTACAGATAATAAATGTCTATATATATTTCAATTCGTCTCAACAAAAAATATTTATATTATAAATAATTCTCTAAGATAAGTTTTTCAGTACAAACTTTTTCTTTAATTCTTCAACTCTCGTGCATATATATGACTGGTCGAAATAAAATTATGAGACATTCCTAATCAAAATGTCTATACTGTATATATTTTTATCAATTATATTTGTCGTAATTCTGAAATGGATTGCAGATCGGCAAAAGTTTTTTGCAAAAATGTCCGCATATCCAGAAGTAAAAAGTACCAAACCTCTGTTAGGAAATATTTTAGATTATTTATCACCATTAGGTAAGAAATATAAATATTTTCATTTAGTTTATTATTTTTTTACATTTCAGTCGTTGTGCCTACATTGATGAAATATCGACAAGAGTGCGGGAAATCTTTCAAGCTAATTGTGGGACCTTTCTCTACTTATGTTTTGACCACTGATACTAATTTCGCGAAATTTATACTAACTTCACCTAAGCTGATTAATAAATCCCGGGATTACGAATTCCTGCACAACTGGCTTGGAAATGGATTAATCACCGCACCTGGTATATATTATACATTTGCATGTGAATATTAAGTTTGAAGTTGTCGTTTTCAGGCCACATTTGGCATAAGCATAGAAAAATGATAACATCAGCTTTTCATTTTAAGATCCTCGAGAAAATGGTGCAACAGTTTAATTCAAACTCGAGCATTTTAGTAAATAAACTTAAGAGGAGTGTTGAAACTGAAATAAACATATATCCTATTATGGCACGTTGCACTTTGGATATTATTTGTGGTAATTATTAAATTTTATTCATTTTCTGTCCTACCTAAAGAAATTATATTTTTAGAAACTTCGATGGGTGTTACATTCAATGCTCAAAAAGAAAATAATTCAGATTTCAATCTTGCAACAAGAAACATTCTTCAAATTGTTGGAAATAGAATGTATTCTGTCTTCAAACAATCACATTTATTATATAAACTTACGTGGGATTATTGGAGGGAAAAATACTTTGTAAAATATTTACACCAAATTACAAACGATATTATAAATGAAAGGAGATTTGCATATGAAAACTCACTTTTATCCAACCTTGATGAAGTTCGTATTGCCACCAGGAAACGTCCTTTGTTTCTGGATTTTATGTTGGAATTTGGTTTAAACGATAAACAAATAAGAGACGAAGTTAATACACTAATGCTTGCTGTAAGTACAGTAATTATATGATTAATAAATGTATTTATATATTTGGCCCAAATTGTAGCCAATGTAGCCATTTGTTAAAATTAAAATAAATATTAATATTTAAGGGCCACGATACTACAGCTTCCGCAATTACCTTCTCTTTGTATTTATTATCTAATCATTTAGAGGTTCAGGTGAGACGTAATATTATTGTATTTAATATTTAATAAAATTTGCTTCTCGTGTTTTAGAATAAATTATATGAAGAGGTTACGTCAGTTTTGGGGCCAGACATTGAACCTACTTACCATCACTTTCAAGAAATGAAGTACCTAGAAATGATTATTAAAGAAACCATGCGTTTGTATCCACCAGTTGTCATGATTTCAAGAAACGTTTACGAAGATGTCCACTATGGTAATTATTGCAATTATCGAGAATTAATACATTAATTATTGAATTTGCAGATGGTACTATCATTCCAAAAGGTGCAAAAGTTGGAGTTTTTATTTACGGCATGCATCGTGAATCCGAACACTTTAAAGATCCCGATAGTTTCATTCCTGAAAGATTCGCATTCGAAGAGCAAAACAATAGAAGTGCTTTCAGTTATATTCCATTCAGCGCCGGTCAAAGAAATTGCTTAGGTTCATTCAGTTTTACTTGAAATTATAATTGTTTAATTATTTTCGTTTGCAGGTCAGAAATTTGCAATGCTTTCAATGAAATCAGCAATTTGTAAAATTGTAAAGAACTTCGAAATACTTCCAGTTCCTCATAAAAAACCGAAAATTGCATTTGAGATAATTTTAAAGTCCATAAATGGAGTTTTTGTTAAATTCAGAAACAGATCTTAAAAAGTGATTTTATAATAATTATCAATGTATTAAGAAAATAATATCCGATTTCTGCTTTCAATATATTAAATTATACAAAAAATAGATTCAATAACTGAAAAAAAATTTATCAATTATTTTTATTTTAATTTGTAATGTACTTTTACATCGCAGATTTGTGGTATAGTATAGGCGGGAAATCTTTATTCTTCGATCTTGCATTTTTTCTTGTAAGATATGATTTACATAGGCTCTTAATGTATTTTTTGAAGAAACCCAGAGACATGCATTTTAACCAACTTATAACACAAGTAAACGGCAGTACAAGAAGCATCGACGCAGACCATACCCAGAAGTGTACGAGCCAGAAGAAATGTCCGAAACATCTTTATGAAGAAGTAAACAATAATGCGATTGCAATAAGATATTAGTCTTAGTCATCTTTGCATAACTTGATGATGTGTCTACTCAGTCATGCTTCATGAGAATGATCTTATAGATAGAAGTATACCAAGCTGGTCCTTATTAAGGAGAGAGGAATACTAATAGAGAACTTTTCATACTACAAACCTCAGTATCTTAGTTTATTTAAGAAAATGATTTTGAACCTACTGAAATTTTGGATTCAGAGGAGACAGGACCACAATTAACCTGCGGCTGGTTAATCGATCAGAATATGAATGTTCTTCCACTTCCATGCTCATAAAAATTTTAGTCTATTAAAATTTAATTTAATTTCTATAATATATTGTACCATATAATCCAAGAAATGTTTAAACTTTATGATAAGTTAGAGATTTTTTTTCTTTTAGAGCAGCGATCGCCAACCGGTTTGCGGCAGATTTTTGGTGCTACACAAAGTTTTTTTAAATATATTTGCAATTTCCGTATTTATTTTATTTTGATTAATTTATTTTTTATAATGCAAAAATAAAAATTGCCATAAAAAGTCCATCAAGTATAAGCACGCTTCAATATTTGGAATCTTACTTTTATAAAAATAAATTATGGTAATGGTTATTTTTAACTATTTTTTATTTCTCAAATTTTGCCGATATTTCAACATATTCTATATTTAAAAATATATATCAGTATGCTTATTTTAATTTAAGGTCATATAAGTTACTAATAATCAGAAAAAAATATGGACAATTTTATTTATATAACGATTTGCTATAGCATTTATGTTAATGGTACATTCCGCAGATAATGTTTGTATACATTTCGTATTGTCAAAATACATTTTTTTAAATAATTATCTGAGGATAAATTTTTCGGCGTAAATTCTGAAGACATTAATAATTAATAATAATTGCAAATATTTTATGTAAAGATCTTAACCAATGATTTTACATTGATTAAATATTTTAAGAATATTATATCCGCTTTAATTTCAATATAGAATAAATGTACGAAAAATAACTAAAATGACTTTAAGTAAATTTCTAGACTCTCATTCTCTCAATTTTCGTCATCATTAGAGCATTATTCTGCTAAAGACCTCGAAATATTATCCTATTCAGCCACATTTTTAATTTTAGCGAGCCATAACCATTTTTTAAGTGAGACAAGTGGTGGTTTATAAGAAAAGGAGGACTTAAGTAAATTTATACTTGTTAATGTGTACACTTGTCAATGTTAAAAAGTGAAGAATTTGAATTTTATATGTTAGAATGCATAGCCGATGAAATTTGTGAATTTCGACTAAAGATTAGTGAAAATAGGCTCATTCGTAAAAAAATTCTTATACCCATTCATCTATAGCAAAAGTTTTGAAGAAAAACACTCATGCGGATACGATTCGACGATGAAACCTAATGGAGAAATTATAGTCAAGTATAATGATGACACTTTCTAACTGATGTACAAAGTATGTTTTAGTATTAAGAAGTATGACTATGGGGGACATAATTCAGATGATTATTCAATTTCATTTCTAAAACTTGTAAAACGTGCGAACATTACCCAAGCAATATTATTTTACATAAAATAATATAAAACTGTATGTAATTATCAATATTAGAAATAAACAATATTTTCTTATTCATTTACATCCTTAAATCCATTTCGTTCTTGTTTATACAAGACTTGAAAGGAAGTTTTTTCAATGGATTCCAATATGTTTTTCTCGCTACATTTCCAGTCTTTTAACCAATTGGAAAGCTTTGACCTAGACAACAGTTAACAAATTGAAGACGGGAGTAGTGTGACGGTGAATTCCATTGTCATGTGTCCATTTCAAGATTTGAGCCCCCTTCAATATAAAATATACAGTCGCGACTCTGCCACCGCTCTAAGATTATTAAATTTTAGAAAAGGCGATTTTTAAGTCGTTAGAAAAGAATCATTTTGTGAATTAAATTACAAACTCATTTTTCTAGTGCTTTGACCTTTTTGTTCTATCCGATTGTTATAGTGTAAATGTATTTTTTTTTTCCTGCAGCCCATCAGCTTCCTTCATGGATTTAGTGGTTGTTAAAAAATAAAAGGGTGCTCATCAAAAATACTTTATGTAATTATTTGATTACATGTAAGCTTCTCAAAAGTATCATTTTCCGCCTCCAACAGCAATTAAGTAATTTTCTTGGCGTTCTAAAAATTTGAATTAATAACAGAATGTTATGCAACCAGTCAATATTCAGTTATCACACAGTTACCTATAATAAAGCACGTTTAAATTTCTCAGAGAATTGATAATTAAAAGGATAATTAAAATTTAAACAAATTGTTGATGTTTAAACGTGTTAAGCTGGAGAACTTTAACAGATTGGTGTCTAATAAACACCGTGGACAAAACATAAATAATAATAATAACTTTTCAATAACAAATGAAATGCTGTTAATACAAATATTCTGTCAAGCAAATAAAATAGCAGATAAATATAACCTTTAAAATTCACATCCATTACAAAAATCGACAATTAGTGCAGAACTAAATTTGAACTACTTGTAAAATTTGTAATTACAAATGTTGTGAATTATATTAAATACATAAATGTATCCCGGAAATAATAAAGATAGAGTAGAGAATTAGAGATTCATTTTGGTTTATTTAGATATTGCAGCGCCATCTACAACTACGTGATCATTAATTATCGGTAAATCCCCGCAGATCACAAAGTTCGCTTTAGTATTCTAGTAGTTAAACGTTAAACGTTTATTCATTTCTTTTTAGATGCAGTTGGATCATCTTTTCTTTACTATACTGTTGATTATATTTTTGTTGCTTATTGTATACTTAGATCTAAATCAATCAGTACAAACCAGTACGTTGCGCCATAATGAATAAAAGTAAGTAGAAATTATCTGTCCATTTGGAATAATATTAGAAGAACTCTGGGGGACCTGAAAATAACCTATAAATAATTATTTCTTATAGACAAATCAACACAGAAGATTGTGCTGAAAAGACGTAAGTACATATCAACGGAATTCCACAGTCAATTATGACATCTAAACTTAATTAGAGAGAGACTATCTGAAATATAGATTGCTTCGATTATAGTAATGAATTTGGGTTATTTTTAGAGAGGCAAAATGTTATCCAGCAAAATCTGGAACATTTGGAGCAGCACACCTTAAAGAAGAAGTTTGCACAGCAGAAATACTATGAATCAAAGGCAGGCATAAGTCCTTTGAAAAAGAAGTTGTCCCACCAGCCTGTGCATGATAGGTTAGGTTCAAGCAGCCCAACTGGTCCGGTTCCAGTTTCAAATAATGTTCGGAAACCACCAAGAATGAGACAGAGAGTAGCTGCAACCAATAACGGCGTTATCACCAGGAGGTACAGACAATTCACAAATAGTAATTTGGTTAAACTAAGAGCACAAAATAGACTGAACGTTATTAAACAAAATGGAACTGTAGAAATGAATGGCAACCCCAGAGGAAAGGTTATATTGAAAAGACATAGACTGCCCAACAAAACCAATTTTAATGTCAAGCCTGTTAATCTAACTATACAGTTAAAAAATAATGATGAAAATGGAACTAAATTTAGGAGGCATAGTTTGCAAGCATCTTTGAACCCGAAATTGCAAAAGGAGATTCAAATCGTGCAATCTCAATGTCCACAAAAATGTGTAGTTCCTAATATGTCTATTGCCTTGCATGATGTTGGTTACACAAATATTTCTTTACATTCAAGATTCTCAGATTATTAAAAGTTAATATTACATTCAGAATTTATAATATTACTTTTTTTTTTTGTTTGTTTTCTATTTTCTAATCAAAATATTTAAGTAAAAATATTTTTATTTTGTACATAGTTTATTTAATATTTCTATAATATGTTCTTAATACTAAAATATATGTTTATTTGTGTGTATTATTCATAAATAATGTTCAGTTTATTTCAAGAGATCCTTTTTTTAATAACAAAGCAATAAAATATTATTTTCATACTAATTTATTTTATTTATAATTAACTTCACTTTTATGTATTATAAGTTGAAAATCTTTAGCTCATTTGAAAGTGTTTGATCAATATGTATTTATATTAATTAAACACTTCCATTTGCTCTAATCATATAATATAATTATCCAGTTTATTATTGTTTATGTCACCATTCCTGTATCTTATAACACATTTAGGTAATTCTAAACTAAGACTTGAAAAGTGATTTGGTATGTAATATTTATGCAACGTAATCTTATAAACATAGATTATTTTGTATGCTCTTATTTTTATTTGTAATGTTATTGCTTAACTTCAGTTTTTACAGTAAGCAAATTGGTGATGATCATTATAATGGTTTTCGTTTTCACACAGGCTTTAACATCATATAAAGAAGCTTGACACAGTTTACTTGTTTATATTGATATTGTCAAGATCAGGGCTTTTAAGAAAAAAATGTGAGGTAACTGATATTTTAGGAGCCCTTTAAAATTTGTCTAATATATTTAGGGGTTGACTAATAACTATTGGAACTTAGTAAAGTGGATTATGACCAGGTGAAACATGTATTTATTAAAAAAAAGGATGAGCAGTACAGTAAGAATTTTCAAGTTGAGGCCCATAACATGATATGTAATACTGTTATCAAGATGGGTATCTTCACAGATTAATAATTGGATAATATGCAACTACTTTCAAGATTTGATACAATATGCTTATCGATTAGATATTACAATATATTTAATAAGATTCAATCACTTTATTAATAAGTATATGGACCAAGAGGACATTGTTTACTTGTTATACTCAAGCATTGTGGTCAATCATTTCAAATAATTACTATTTACGAAAACTTTAATCTTTAAATTTACCCTAAACAATATATAAGTGAAATAGATTGACCAAAGAATTGGACAACGTACAGCTTTTATTATGATAACATGAAATAATACAAAGTCTAAAGAAAAATCAATAGTTAAAGTATAGTTGGTTGTATATGTATCAAATATGAAAATTATTTTTTGAAGGAAAGAAATCCATTTGAATTTCTTTAATCATTATTATTGATTCATATTAATATTAGTTAATTCTGAAAAGTAATGTTTTCGTGAAAAAATAATTATTTATATTTATTGTACTTCTAAATTTATATACATTATAAATTAAATATTATTTAGATGATATTATTTACTTAAGTTTTGCATTTATTTAACAAAAAGGAAATAAGATTGTTAGGATTTTAAAGTACAAATTATAAATGTACAATTGTTAGTCATTTGTAAGATATTGATTATTTTTAAAGTTAACTGTACTTCACGATGTTCCCCTAAATAGAATATCATTTATTAAAACCTTCAATGAAAATGAGAGTGAGTTGAGCCTGAACTTGAAACTGGTTACGTGAAGTAGGTCATGATAGGGGGAAGAACGTACATAAAAGGGGTTGCAAGCACTCGGGTTTTGCCTTCGGAATACGAATTTTATGGAGACGACCGCAGGAACGGAAACACCGCCAACTGAAAATACCTATCTACATTAAAGGATTAGCGACAATTGAAGCGTACTAATAGAATGAACTGTATCATTCAAGGCCGGGCTATTGCCCCGAGGACATTTGTATCTTTCTTTATCTACGCTTATTATTGTGCTGTCTAATGAAGTTTTAATATTTAGTTTGAAGCGCTAATCATTGTTATTATCGTTGTGCATTTGTCACACATATAAAAGTTATATTATTTAGAATAATAATATAACAGTCTTTTCGTCATATTATTTATATTATGTAATTTTACATTAATATTTTTATTTAGTAATTCTTATGTTAACATTTATTTTTTTGAATTATAAATTATTTTTTTTAGTTACGTTCAAAATTTACATATAGAATTTTAAATTCAACTCATAAATGTTTTGTTTGTTACATTATTATTTCATTCGTCATATGATCTTAGCAATCAACCTTCAGAAATCCCAATACCACGTACCACGGACTTTCTCAGATTGTAAATACTGAAATTGAATATCTTTCGGCGAATTTAAAATTTGTATGTAAAATGATATTTATTGTTTTTTTTATATTTAAAAATATTTAATATTTATATGTGCATATTGGAATAATGCATAAGTTTTTGGGAAAAGGTACACTCGGCAAATGTACATTCAAAACACATTTGTCTGTAGGAAAAAGTACATTGTACTCAGTTTGTGCGTAGCTGGTTGGCGAATGTGCGAACGCAGCAATAAATGCAAATTGTTTATATTTATTTTTAATATACAACCAAACCAAACTTGAAAAACCTAAGACACTAAAATGAATATGGAAACACATATTTCTGCAAATTATTTTGAGCAACGTAAAATATAATTTTAATTATATAATTTCAAGGAAACTTGGATTGAAAATAAATATTTATTAATTTCCCCCATTAATTTTACATTCCCCAAATGCAGTAAAATTATTATGTACATTTTCAGGATAATGTGGATACAGTTTATATTTCATAATTTACAATCAAATTTTAATTCCGTTGTAAGAAAATACATTTACAGGGAAATGTGCACATCATCCCATTATGTACCCATACCGTAACATATATAAAATTATCAATTTATTAACTGTTTTTTTTTTAATAAATTATAATTAATATCGATTGTATTATTACATCATTATAAGTATTTCAATTTTTCAATAAGAACATTCTTTATATAAATATAATTATATTATTACAATTATTAACTGAAATTAATATAAATAAATAAATCGAATTATATAATACTGATTATATAATTTTATTATTTGTTTATGTATAACTGTTTCAATCAACAAAATATTTTCATTATAAATTATCTTGACGTTCAATGTCAGTATTATTTTTCAATCTTTCATTAAACGTGGCCTTTATGAAATAAAGCCATTTCATCCATGCTTTTTTTCCGAGAAAAGTAAAACAGAACCGAGACTGAGAAAAGTAAGACAGAATCGAGACTGAGAAAATATAGACTTGTGTCGAAAGTTTTTAAGTATAAAAAGAAGCATATTTCGTTAGTGGAACTGACCGACAATGGAATGATATTGGCTAGTTGCCAGGATATGTGGCGCTAAAGAACTAAAGTGAAACAGAAAAAAAAAGTCGATCCATTAGAGACACGTTAGACAAATAAATAGATTATCTGTGCATTTCATTTGAAACAAGTAAAAAGATTACTATAAATATGTTTTCTTCATTCAGCTCTTATCATTTTGTCCTTGTTTATTGTAATACAAATTCGATAAGGATAATATATTGTATCCGCGTTTAATAAGTTTGAGAAAAACACATTAAACTTTTAATCTAATGTCATGGCAAATCATTTAATAATTTTATTAATAAAATGTATTTTTAATTGATTCTTAATTGTTTCTGCACAACATATTTTTAGAAAATAGAATAGTACAGTTATTTAACCTGTATTAAATTTATATTGTGATAATTTGAATCATATTAATATTTTATAAATAATATAAAAACTTGTTTTCGTAACTTTAAAAAAAATCACAATATTTTATACCAAATCTGGCCCGTTCTGGACTACTATTTGAACACCCCTGAGTTTGTGAATATTAAGAAAATCATTCATAATTTAATAATAATATGTATTAAAATTAAGAATAATTTAAATAAAAATTTAAAAAAATAATACTTAAAATTAAATACATAATTAATTATACAATTTCATACCATATCTGGCCCATTTTGAACTACCATTTGAACACCCCTCAGAATATTAAAAAAAATCATTCATAATTTGATAATAAAATGTATTAGAATTAAGAATAATTCAAATATATAAATTTTTAAAAAATAATACATAAAATTAAATACAATATTTTTATTTATATATAGAATTTTTTATTTCATTTATTTCTTAATTATTTGTGTTTTCAGAGTTATATTTAATTTCCTTGTATTTTTCTATTTTTATTGTTGTATATATCTATAAATTATAAAATGAGTTTGAATGAATTCGGAACCTTTAACAAATTATTGACAGTAATTCATTTTCAATTGGTTTTGTGCCAAATTGAAAAATAATTACACGAAAAAAATATTTTTGCAACGTAAACATTTTAAATAATTGAAATGGGGATCCTCAAATGCAGAAATAGAACAAACATGAATTTTAATCAGAGCACAGAAAAAAAAATCTCAAATGTGGCTTCAATTAATTAAAAAGAATGATAAACTTTTTTTTATATTTCATATTAAAAAGACATTTGATTGTCATTTTATTCGAACGTTTGTTTTCATCTATTTGAAAATATGAAAGAGCTGTATGTGTGTCTCATTTAGTATGAAGCCCACTAGGCGCATCCCTCATACACATCTCGTGGTCGTTTTCTCTTTATTTTAAAAAAAAATAATATGTCCAATCCCTCTTAGTGCTCTAAAAGTACTTTTATCTTTGTACCTTTCTTTTCCACTTCTACTTTTACCATCTGTACGTATTTACGGTATGAAATATTAATGATCAAATATTTATTCGCCATTTATGCATCGAATGCGTCAGGATTTGCGATATTCTTTTTTACTGCAATTCATGTTTATTGAAAAATCATTATTTTCTTATATAATAATATTTCAATCTAAATTATTAACAATTATATAGTGAGTTTAATAGTATCCAATCTCAATGATTTTAAATTTAAAATTACAAACAAATATTATTATGTAACGATTTTAGCATTTGGAGACAAGAAAAACATATTAACATAATTAATTATACAATTTCCTGATAATATTGTGTTTTGTCTAGTAACAAAAATGATTTAGTAACGAACTGTTACGCTTTAATTATCATTTTCACTGAAAATTACAATATTTGTTAGTATTAAGCCAATACTTTGTGATTTTAATATATTCCTCAGATTGCGTGCGGAGTTGTATACTTTTGCATTGATTAAGATTAGCATACTGCAGATGGAAAGTAGTGCATGCAATATTATAGATTTTCTGCTGAATTGTGTAAAAAAAGACTTAATAACTATACGTGCAAATGCTTGAATTTTTATTATAAGTAACTAAAGTGATGAATGTCAACAACATAAATGTTGAAAAAGAAAATTAATTCTATAATATCGGTTTATTTTGTACATAAAATTATTAAATATATTTTTAATTATAATTGTTTTACTAATTAATGTTCTACTTAATGTTTTAAAAGAAAAAAAAAATAAATAAAGTCGACAGGATCAAATTTAAACTGACATAAGTATATAAGGTAAACTTTATTTACTGCAAGGAATTCGCTTCGCCTTTCCGGCGAATAAATACTGATTTACCGAGATTGTTTAGTTTCTTGTCTATCTGGTATAAGTTTAAAAAGTTTGAAAGAAATATCCGACTAAAATTGCTTTAACTTTTATTGAAATAAAACAATTTTTATTCTAATATAAGTTAAAAATCAATATTATTTTATCAGGATACGGACATTACTATCTATATTGAAAATCGCTTATCTAATGATAAAAAATGGAAATCTTGAAATATGTTAGTTTATTTTACATTTAAATATTATTAAGTTTTCTAAAATTTATTTGAGAATTTTTACTTTATTACACTGTAAAAATTATAATTATTAAAGTTTAATTTCTTGTAAAAAAGTAATAAATCTAATGATTATATATATTATTTACATTTACATTATTTTAACTAAAGTGAAAGTTAAAAAGTTAATTAAAATAAATTTCTAAATAAATAACTTCAAACATAAATAAATTTACAGTAAACTCTGGCATCAACTTTGGTTTGGAAAAGATTAGAATAAAATTTAATTGCTTCTTCAGAATGATAGTAAAATAAACAAATAGTTACGTAGCAAAGACAGTAGACTTTAATATTTCTTCAGTTATTTTGTAGTAAAAAGGAAATCTGTAAATAATCAACTTATTATTTTTCCTCAAGCCTCGTTCACATAGGAATTAACGATAAGTTAATTAATTCGTATATCAAGGGGATAATAATTATTTCCTAAGAAAACAATAAATATTATGGCATAAATTAATAGATGTTTTTTATCTTACGAAAGTTTTGCAAGTTGTATAATGGATTGTTACTATTCATGCTATTTTTGTTTAACAAGGTACTTGGTAACGATTGCATTATTTTAAAACAAAGATTACTTGGTGACTAAAAACTAATACAAACTGAAGATTAGTTTTTTTTTTGATAAACATTTTCACAAATTTATCAATATATAATACATTTTGTATCTACAGTCTAACAATATTTATAATACTGTGACTCATGAGATTAAGGTAATATGGTATCATAATGAATAGCACAAGTTTAAAGTGATTGATTTATTGTGGAAAAGTAATTAAGTTATGAAATAAAAGCTAGTTTTCAGGAATTACATTTGTGGAATTACATATTTTATAAAGAAAATACTGTTTTTTTTTTCAGAAAATGTTTCATCATTAAAAAAGTAGGTTACGTTGCTTCACTAAATCTTTGTTAAACAAAGCATTTTATATAATCAAATTGTTACTTAAATGTTTATATAATATAAAAATATTTTTTTCTACGGTTTATTTTTGTCTGGGATAATGTTGAACTTATATATTTAATTTAATAAAAAAAAATTGTTGTTAAATATAATAATATTGTCTTCATATATTGCGGAATTAAAATTTATATATTCGGTTTTTTAACAAGTATTAGAATTTGTAATATACGGGTTAACAGGTTGCGATCAACAAGTAAAGTTATTCAATGTTTACTTTGTATAAATGAGAGATAACGTTTTATTTATTTATGAAATTGTCTAGAGATATCGAACTTCAATTGCATCAATCTGAAAATCGGTCTGGAAAATTGATTTAGAAGTGTTTTCAGTGATGCTGCGCTGAAGCTCCTCATCAGTATTCCACGTTGTTCCAGTGAAGTGTGCTCACGTTTTACCACACCGTGCTGTTGTGGATAGTGCGTTTCTGTATTTGTTTATAACATGTCTAGGTCATACATTGTACAATCTGAGCTTCCTCAACGTTGGATTGGACGACAGTTGAACGTCGGTGATAATGAACAAATGCGATTCGCCTCGTCAAATGAACGAAAAATGTATGCAGTAGCTTAGTTGGTTGATGGCATTCGTCGGCCGCACGTTGTGTTGAATTTGTGTGCGCGCACGGGATGAAAATCGATCCTTATAGGAAACACCAGAACGCGCGCTCTTCAACCGAATCTCACGCCACTAGCACTCCGACACTCCGATCAAACTTTCCTCGATCTCTTCCAGCAATTATTTGAACTTAATAAATTAAAGTACAATTCAATTCGAATATGAATAACTGCGATGAAGAAGCGAAGGTCGGTATCGGGGGTGCGCTTCCGAAAATAGAGAAATGCAAGGTCTACAAGATCCGTTGGCTCGTTTTGGCTATTTTCGTCGTCTATTCCGCGTCCAATGCAATGCAATGGGTCCAATACTCTATCATTTCCGAAGTCATCACCAACTACTACCAAATTTCCACCGACTGGGTCAATTGGACCTCTATGATCTACATGGTTCTCTACATTCCATTCATCTTTCCCGGAAGCTACATACTCGACAAACTGGTGAGCAACTTTTAAACATCATACTTGTTAAACGCAACTTGGTTTACGAGAAGTTTCCGAGAACGGAAGCGCTTCTACTAAATCCTTCAATTATGTTAAGACCAATTACAATTAAAACTTTAAACCTTATTTCCATTAGTAATCTCCACGTTAATTTATCGACTCAAATCATCAATTACTTTATATTAGACTTCCTTCTTTTTCTTTCAACTTTGCAATGCAAATTACAATCTACAACACTGTTTAAAAAAAAAACACTATATTATTATAGATGGATTCAAATAGAAAATATACTTCATATCCAAAATAAATTATTTTCTGCTTAATTTATTGACTCAAAAGTGTTGTATTTTTATTGTCAAATGACAATCAATATTAATCTAAATTATCTTTGTATAACTTTAATTTCAATAAAATATTGGTATATTTTATGTTTAAATAAACCATAAAAAAATCATGTTCAATATAAAGCAAACCATTGCGAAAACTGATGAGTTACGACTACCTGCGTATTTCAAGGTTATTTCAATTCTTTTACAGTAATACCCCTTCCAGCACATTTACCTTTACAATTGCTTTTTTATATTTTCTTCCCCTTATTTACTAATTTAAATTCTTGCATAATACATGTTGCTAGGCAAAAAGATTTTGTGTTTCATAATAAATTCAATTAGTAAATTAAGATAATAAGTTACATATTGGGTTTTGGAAATATTATATTTATAGTTCAATTTTAATTATTGTTTCATTAAGATCGCCAATTGGTATTTTTTCCATATTTATATATTTCTTATATTTTTAAAGTATTTATTGTAATAATATTGATAAGATAATAATTATTTGAAATTGTATTTCCTAATTGCATTTAAAGTGTACAATTTTTCAAATTGATATAAAAAAATACAAAAAATGTCTTATTTTGACCTACCGCTGTTGTTTGTAAGTTCTTTTAAATGTTAAAAATGCATATGTGAATGAACGTTTCAAGGTCACATCTGTGAAAACATTTTTTTTAAAGGCTATAATTAGGAACCATCATAACAATGCACGTATTTTTTCATTATGCAGTAATTATACAATTTGTTTAATATTGATTTCCTTATTTATAATGTTCACTTTTTACACAAAGCTCCAATATCTACACAAAAATAAAATTCCCCAAGTCATTAACTTCAAGTTATTTCAATTAGACTCTTAGTAATAAATTATTTAACAATTTTGTTAATAAGAACAATTCCTTTATACAATAATAATTACAAAATGTTCTTAATATTAATAATATATAATAAAAAAAAAGTTATTTTCTAGAATCTTTTTTTAAGTTCCAATCATCAGGTTTTGGTAGGAATACGGCTCAAGGACATTATGTTGTTTCTTAAAAATAAATAATATTGGACTCTACTTTTTTTTGTTTGAGTATGAGAATAAAACTTTATATTCACTTATAACCTTTAAAATTTAACTCATTATTTATTTATGAACACGCCCGTTGAAATAAAAAATATTGTATTATATTTGTTAAATAAATTTGTAAGAATATGTTTTATTTTATCTGATGTCGGTTGATTTTTATTTAAGTTGATAAACTTTAAACTAATGGAATTTTTTACCATTTTTAATCTGTGAATCTGCAGTTATCCTTAACACTCCTACTATTACATCCTTCGACTTTTTTGGCCCTATGACTTGGTTTGAACTCGTACTCACTATTTGTGAAATATTTATGCTTTAAATATTTAATATGCTCTAAATATTTAATTAAATTATAAACCTTGCAATATTTTCTTAAGATTTATATCAGGAATCTGTTATTGTTTATGGTCAATTATAGTGACAATTTGAAATTTCTATTTGTTATTTTATTTATTTACAATATAAATAAATCCAGCGGACCGTTGATGTCCCCTATGAGCCTTAGATGTGTATGTGTATTTTTTGCAAAAAATGTAGTTTTTTTAATAATTTATTGTTATAAAATTATCGACTAATTATTATCTATGTTACTTTTTATTTATATCTTAAAGTTAAATATATCTCATATTTTCAAAAGCCAAATTAATTAATATCATAAAAAAATACAAATTTCGAACAATTTTGAAATCTGTATATTAAAAGTCAAGTCAAAAAACAAATAAATGTCATTAAAATATTTTCCTGTATTTGCCTTTTATATCACATTATTTACTGGTAATAATTATAACTTATCGTTGTTATTGTAGATGATTTATCTCTTTATTTACAATTTTTTTAAATACATTCAACAATCATTGAATTTTATATATAAAAAATAATCTAAAACAAATATATAATTGTAAGTATTTTTCCCTTCGAATTCATTTAATTTGTTCAAACTGATTAAATCAAACTAGAAAAGATCTACAAAGATTTAATCTAAAGTATGTTGTCTAGAGATAATAATACATTTTTTTTTTAATTAGTCACTAGGGAAAGTAAGTTCAATTAATATATAGTCAGATTGATCTCAATCAACAAAAAACATATTTTATAATCTAAAAGTCTTAAATCTTATATTTATAAAACTTTTAATGAACATAAAATCTGAACAATGGGAAGCAATAACATATTTATACTGAGATATAAAATTTATTTTTAATAGAAATTCCATGCAATCACCATAGTAATGGTAGTTATTATTATAATGATGAATGATAAGAGAAGTTATTCAAATAAAGAAAGCGTATTTGTAATTGTTGTTAAAGTGACCTTTTGAAATTATTGTTGATAAACATTCATAATATTAATTTTTATTTACGGAGAATTCGATTAAATTCGTAAATTGTAATTTTGTGTTTTAACAGTATTCACGATAATTAACAACGTGCAATTACAAATAATATAATCAAGGACTTGAAATTGTAAATCAATGAAAATCATTCATAACAAATTATCTGGCGCAGTGCAAGAAGTTGTTATATTTTCTGGAAAATCCTGATTTATAATTGCGTGAGCGTGAGTGTTTATGTAATTACAAGTTCTTGAAATTGCAACAAACAATGATTCCTTGAAGTTATTTTATTTATTTGTTCGTCTTCAATGCGAATCATTAACAACAAATTAACAAATTAACAACAAATTAAACGTTAATATGAATAATGTTATTCATTCTCGTTGCAGCAAATACAATTCTTAATAAATGATGATGGAAAGAATCAAATCGTTTAAAGCGATTACCTAACGTAATCTCAATCAGATAATTAGATATGACGGACCAGTTTTCAAATTTAAGTGTTTTATATAATCTTCAAATCAAAAAAATATATTTATAGATTTTTTAACATTTATTAAAGGTTTTTTTTTTTATTATCGCGTGATTTTAAAAGATTTACATTATATTTTGTTTACAATTACAGATGTTTTTATTGAGAAAAGTTATATTTAATGACTTAAATAACTATAAGATATTTCATAAATAGTTTATTAAGCATTCTTAGCTAGTTAAATTTTAATGACAATTTCTTTCAATTAATTATTGTAATTTATGTATTCAAATTAATAATAGTTTTTCAACTTCTGTCACGCAAATTTTTTTTTTGACAACTTGTGTCAAAGCAACTACACACAAATAATATGTTTGGCCACATGGCAAAAAGGTTCAGAAACGCTGCTGATCGAATGTAAAGATATAAAGACTGCATTTGCTATAATTTTCAACTTGTATTACCGCGAATATGCTTTCATTCAATTCTTATAAAATTCTAATATTTGCGATAATTATGTACATGCTAATAGAAACTTATTAATTCTGAATACTTCGTAAAGTGCGGGTAATTTGTTTAAAACTTCATAAAATTTATGTGCGAGATTTCATTATATAAAATGTTTATAAGAGTATTTATTTTTAATTTGTTAATTAAAATTATTGTTATATTTATAAGGAAGTCTGTTCAAAAGTTACTAATAGTCGAGTTATAAAAATCTATTACTTCAAATATTTTATATTTACCACCAATTTAATAATTAGGAATAAACATAGTTTAATTTAATATTTAATAGCAATAGTATAAAAATTTCTAAATTATTGTGTTGTATTTTTTCATGATCTTCAAATTGCAATAAAATTATGTAAGCGCGTCACGTAAGCTGATATGCATGTAAAATAAAAATCCGGTACATACGGAATCAAATTTTGATGAGAGCTTTGAACCCGCGTGTTTTTTTTTGTATTTATTAATCACATCATACGATATAACGTGAATGGAAACATACATTTATCGATGATAAGCAATTCATAATAGCTTTATTATGAATCATTGAAAATTGAATGATCTCTACTTATTATCTATATTCAAATAGTAAATATGTACAAAAAAAATATACAAAATACTTGTAATATCTGTCAAAGTTTATAAAAGTTATCAAACTTGTTATTCTGATCAAACGTATACAAATCTATAAACTACACACATTAAAGAATTTTCAATATTTAATGTGTAAATAAACATTTTATATACTTGTGGTAATAGAATTCTTCCTATACGTAAACCTAATGGGGAATGGGCAAGAACATGCATTGAGAAAGCAAATATTTTCAAATTTCTTATCCACACCTCATCAGATGACTCTTCCGATTGAACCACATATTCAGCAGCACATTAAGACAAAGAAAACACCCAGATATGACCTGATTCGTGGAAAGATTCTTAAAGAAAGGTATAAATTTACTGACACAAATATTTAACGCCATTCTTAGGACAGCTCACTTCCCAGTCGCACAAATTATAATGATCCCTAGCCAGGAAAACCCACAGAAGAACCTACGTTCTACAGACTGATAAGTTTTTTACCATTACTTTCGAAAGTATTTGATAAACTATTCCTCAAGAGACTACAAGATATAATCGACGAAAAGGAACTCATACCGGATCACCAGTTTGGATTTCGCAGTACGATAGAGCAAGTCAATCGACTAGTTGATGCCATCGGTCAGGATCTGGAAGAGAAAAGATACTGTTCAGCTGTATTCCTTGATGTGTCACTACAAGCTGAAAATGCAATTTCCACATAATTTCTATAAAGTGTTGAAATCCTACCTAAATGATCAAAAGTTTTTTTTATCAAATTGGAGGAAGCACAAACTGAGTTGAGTCCCATGGAATCGGGTGACCCACAAGGTAGTGTCTTGAGGCCAATTTTATATCTCGTATACACTGCAGATAGACCAACAACATTGAAAACGAACATGGCAACATTTGCAGATGACAGCAATCATGGCATCAGACGAAAGTCCCATAATTGCATCTCAACACCTTCAAGAAAAGCTTAATCTGCTCGAGATATGGTTCAGGAAATGGCGAATTGGTATAAACCAGACGAAATCGGTGTATGTTACTTTCACCTTAAAACGAGACACCTGTCTTCCAGTCTAACTCAACAACGAAGTAGTTCCAGCATCTACAAGGGTGAGATACTTGGGAATGCATCTGGACATGAGACGGACTTGGAAGGACCATATCCAAGCAAAACGTTAACTACTAGAAAAATATTTATTAAGTGGTATTGGCTGCTGCGCGCAAACTCGTTGTTGACTTTGGATGACAAGTTGCTAGTGTACGAAGTCATATTAAAACCAGTCTGGACATACGGTATCCAAACTCAAGTAATATTTAAAAAAATCCAAGTTTTCCAATACAAATTTATTAGAAGACTCGCTAGTGCATTATGGTACATCACCAATAATAGACTGCACAAAGACTTTGTAATAAAAACAGTGGTTTGCCAAAGATTTCTCCAAAAAATACACGAACAGACTTGATTAGTATACGAACTCGTTGGCGGTAAATCTTTTCGATAACAGCACGACAACAAGAAAATTAATGCGCTTCAAGCCCTTGGATCTTCAATTTAGATTTAAGTAAAGAATAAATAAACCAATACTATATACAAACTGAATGAATAGATTGTAAATGAAAATTGACATAATAAATAAACAACTTGTGGTAATTTATTAATTAATTTATTATTAATTATTAATATAAACATATGTAATGGAAACATATGAAAAAGTACAATTATATGAATAATATTAAAGAAAATGTAAATAATATTATATTTCCGAATTATTTATAGAAAGATTTTTTTTTGAAATTTGTTAATGTTATAAAAATTATGCATATTTTTTTTGTTGTAAACTGACGTATTTGTTTCTAGAAAGCTGAACTTTTTTTTTTAACTCAGCTGGACGCAAGATAAATAGAATCCAATAAAACGTGTACAAATCTATTCTATTAACAATTTGCTTAAGTAACTGAATCTTTGAAAAATTTTATTAAACCAAGTTTTCTTTTATCGACGTTTTTCTTTTTCATGAAATCCAATTCATGTTTTTTCCTTTCAGTTTTGATGTATCTGTGGAAGTGACAGAACAATTACATCGTGAGATTGTTCTGATATTAGGTTTGGTGATCCAATACGACAAGTTTTTATTTCATATATTTTCGGGCGCGAAGCCAGGATCTGTGAAAATCGGTTCAGTTGACCGGAAGATTATGAAAGTAAATGTATTTTCTAAATTACAGCCTGAAAATATTGTATCTGTATAATGAACAAACGAGTCTGTGTTTCTTTGACAAACATTTCTCACGGCTCATCGCATGATAAAATAATCACGATAAACACAAAATAACCCATGCAATTACGATTAATTGTTCCATTATATTCATTCTTGTAGGATTTAGATTTAGCTTTGTTGACTTATATTTATAGAAATAAATGTTTCATTCAAGTAATTAACTGCAACTTTTATAAGATTATTTATAAATAGATGAAATAATTCAACGGACGGAACACTTACATAAATTAAATTTGTATGTCGATAGACTTTTAGATTACATGAATTACATATGATAGAATTGCAAATTATTGAATATTTTGTAATTGGCGAAGAGGAGAATTATTTTTGGAATAATGCCGTCAAATGTGGCTACATTATTCATAATGCCTATAATACTCAAGGTCATCCGATTCGTTCCATTCTACCCATTAATCAACAATCAATTATTAATGAAACAATCCATCAGCCTTTTACCATCATGAATTTGACGTTGACATACTTTGTCCATTTATCCTCCCCCGGCAGATACAAAACTTTTCTATTGTTCATTTACTATTCTTCTACATTCTTTTTTCCTAATTCTTTGTATCCAAAACTTTGTGTGTAGTTCCAAAAAAATATTTGTTTTGTATTATTTTTACTAATATTAATCATTATTTTCAGGGACTTAGGGTTTCAGTGATTATTGGTATAGTCGGTACTTGTGCTGGATCATGGATAAAGGTCGGTTCCGTACATCCGGATCGTTTTTGGGTCGGTTTCTTGGGACATTCTGTCGTGGCTTTGTCTCAAGTCTTCATCCTCTCTGTACCAGCTCGTCTAGCTGCTGTCTGGTTCGGCCCTAGTCAAGTGTCTTCAGCTTGCAGCATTGGAGTATTTGGAAATCAGGTAAATACTTTAATTATAATTTAATTTAACAAAAGATTAAATATTTCAAGAAATAATTATTTGTATTTATAATTCTTTCGTAATATGAAAATCTTCCCAGCAGAAATACTCAAATTAGTGCCAAGAAAAAAATAATTAATATGAATCTATTTATCATAAACGCAATATCTTTAGCATGTTGATTTTTAAAATTTTTATAACTATAATCAGAAAATGGTTTAGTTTTTAATATTTACATCACATAAAGCATAGTTATTTTTCATATAATTTTTATTCAACATAGTTTATAAATAGTAAACTAAGATAATAAACAAGATGTATTATGAGTCTACACCTATTATGTAATAATAATATAACCAGAAACAAGATATGGCTAATTTAGCTTTGAAACAGAAAAAATATTAAAATAAGTTCAGTAGAAAATATGTTTCTTATATTTTTTTCTATTATCTCCTGCGCACTTATAACAAAGTTATAACTACCACTGATAATCACTAAATGCATAATATATATTAAGGACTTTCTGAATTATATATACATTTGTTCTTGTAATAAAAACTAATAAATTGGTTATAGTATGAAACTGAGAATGTGCTTAACTTAAATCAAGTTATGTTAGGTTAAGTCTATATAACTTTGGGTAAGTTAAGTAACATTTAGTTAAGATTTTAAGTTATTATTTTTTGTTTGTGATTTACTTCGTTTAGTTAAAAAACTTGCAGCAAATTAATGTTAAATTTTAATTAAATCCTGATTTGATTTAATATATCAAACATTTTCTCATTCATATCTTTTTTAAAGAGCAAATCTTATATATTTATATCACAAATTTTCCAATTTAATTTTGAAGACTATAACCTCTAAAAATAATCCTGGTTTACGACAGCATTATATCTGCTAAAACATCTAATAAAAATCGTCACATTTTTTTTTATTATTTCTTTTTTTACAGTTCCGTGTTTTATTCAGAAATAAATTTGATATAATTAATTAGTGCTTTTATTAGCATAATGTAAATAGATTCATCAGTGTCTGCTTTTACTTAATAAAAATTGTCACAAATTTTTTTTTTTTGCATTGTTTCTCTTTTTAAAGTTTCGTGTTTATTGTTAAATAATTTATAAATAAATTTGATATATTTAATTAGTGCTTTTATATCTTTACTTATTGTTCAATAATATTATTAAATTATTTAAAAAATCACGGATTACGACAGTTTTATAAATTACCGAAATAGCTGATAAAAATCGTCACAATATTTGTTATCATTTCTTTTTCACGAAACTTTACGTATTTTATTGTGAAATAATTAAAAATAAAATTGATATAATTAATTATTGCTTTTATTATAATAATGTAGATAGATCCACCAGTGTCTATCTTTACTTATTGTTGAATAATATTATAAAATTGTTTAAAAAATCACGGTCTACGACAGCTTTATAATCTACTTAAATATCTAATAAAAATCGTCACAATTTTTGTTATTATTTCTTTTTCACAAAACTTTATAACAGCTTTATAATTTACTAAAACAACTAATAATAATTTTTATTAATTCTTATTTTAAGAGTTTCGTGTTTTATTGTGAAATAATTTGGAAATTAATGTCTACTTTTACTTATTGTTGAATAATTTTATTAACTTGTTTAAAAAAATCACGGTTTAGATAGTTTTATAATTTACTAAAACAGATAATAAAAATCTTCATAATTTCTGTTATTATTCCTTTTTTTAAAGTTTCGTGTTTTATTGCGAAATAATTTAAAAATAAATTTGATATAATTAATTAGTGCTTTTATTAGGATAATGTAGGTAGATTCATCAGTGTCTACCTTTACTTATTGTTGAATAATATTATTATAATCTACGAATAAAAATCGTCATCATTTTTTAATTATTTTCAAGAATTTCGTGTTTTATTGTTAAATAATGTAGAAATAAATTTGATATAATTAATTAGTGCTTTTATTAGAATATTGTGGATAGATCCAGTGTTTACCTTTAATTATTGTTGAATAATTTTATTAAATTATTTAAAAAATCACAGTTTACGACAGCTTTATAATCTACTAAAATAACTAATAAAAATTGTCACTTTTTTTTAATTAAGTCTTATTTCATTTTTTTTTTATTGTGAAATAATTTAGAAATAAATTTGATATAATTAATTTGTGTTTTTATTAAAATAATGTAAATAGATCATTCAGTGTCTACCTTTACTAATTGTTGAATGACATTGTTATTAAAAATAGTAGAAACTAAATTATTAAATAATACTTTTTTATTTATTACCGTGATCCATCAAATATACTCGTACTAAGTGATTCTTATCAAATACTTTTAAAATTGCTACTCGTTAATTAATAGGATTTTTTTGTAGTGTATACAAAAGTAATCAATTACAAAAGCTTAATGTCATTGCTTCCACCAAACGAAAATAACAACGGACGACGGAAGTGGAAACGTTTGGAACTTGTTTTCTAGGCAATATACTATTATTGATTTAATAGTAGTTACATCTTTATACTATTTACAACCAATAAATCTTATTTTCACCTGGTTTATGAAACTTTATTATTACAGTGGAGCCAATTTAAAATATTTGGACTATCCACAAATATATTTTAATATTTAATTTTTTAAAGTTATATAAACATAGATTAAATCTTATAATTGTTATAATCTTGTTTCCTAAAAAAAATATGCTTCATAATTGGGATAATAAATTGTGAATTTATGACTGAGATTTACATGCAATATCATATATTTCCTTTTACGCGTAATTGTAACTATTAAACGCAACGAATGTAGTACGTAACATTTATCACACTGAATATATTCTATTCTCTGCGTTCAGCAGGAAAAGTATTTATGACATCAATTAATTGTAAATATACTGGAAATAATAAAGTGCAAACACGGTGAATTTCCTGACCAAAGTAATAATATCGCATATCTATATTAAATGAATCACACACATTCCTGCTTACTTTGGCCGCGTGCTTACTCGCACTTTGGTACAGATTACATCAATCAAGTTTAATGATGAAACGGACATCCTACTCACGCTCGACACCAATTTTCTCTTTGCCACAGTTTAATTAATAAATCTATATTAACATCCAGCTCATTTTGTCAACGTACCAAAAAAAAAAAGAGAAATAATCGGAAGAGCAAATTATTTTTTTATGATATCAAAAAATAAAGAGGAGCATAAACTAAGGCTTATCATATCTCTGCAGGACGTCTGAAAATGAGTGGGGTTTATTTAGTATTTCCAGCGTTTTATTAAGTACTTTTCGGCAGATATCTCGACACCAAAGATACCCAGACGGCAATTCACGAAAAAAGCTATCTCATCCTAATACGAAAGAAAATCGATGCGTTCCTTCTTTCCGCTAATAATGCATTTTTGTAATTACTTTACACTGCGAAGAAAAAGTTTTCCTCATTAATAACCAGCCAGAATGAAATATGTATTTTCGCAACTTTTCTTTTCTTCTTTGTGCAAATAAATAAGGTGTGTATTTTTTTTTCCGTCCAATTTACGTCACCAAATCAATACTGTATAAATCAAGTAAGGAGAGTAA
Source organism: Nicrophorus investigator (assembly GCA_963457615.1). NCBI lineage: Eukaryota > Metazoa > Arthropoda > Insecta > Coleoptera > Silphidae > Nicrophorus > Nicrophorus investigator. The sequence continues at coordinate 28,055,067 of OY735140.1, forward strand.
AAATATATTACGCAATAAAACTGTTGCTATATATTTGTTACGTGTTATTTATTGCACGTGATGTGTGTTTGTGCTCGTGTGTCTCACAGGATTATATTTCAAGATTTTATTTATTTTTAATCCCATAATACATATGGCAAATAAAAGTAATGCTGGTTATAATGTATGCCCTTGTTTAAATTAATTTCAATGTCATGGTCACGGATAAAAAGTAATAAATTTAACGTAATCGATTTAACAACTCTATTTACTTCTCGTGCACTCGAGATTACAAGTAATAATATTACTTTTTTTCTGTGTTAAATATCAAATATATGCTCGGCGCAATTTATGTAGTGGAAGTAACCTAATCAAGGTTAAACCTTGGTCGTAAATCAATTGATTTAGAGCTTCCGCTATATCCATTGAAGGCTAATACAAGATCATTCTACCGGAATCCCCGGAACCGATGGAATTCCAATTTAATGTTTGGAGACTTTTCTCTGTTTAAAAGTTTTAAATAATATTAATTATTTACTTTTTTAATTCATTTTTATATTGGCCATAATAATAAATGTTTTCTCAATAAAAAAATTCAGTATTTATATATAATTTGAATTGATAAAAAAATTATACAATATATATTGGTTTTTAAATCTCTATTTAATTAAAATTAAGGAATTTTACAAATTTACGTATTCTTTAAGACAAATTTTCTTTTCAGAGCTAAAAATGCTATGATCACAATGGGGATATATTTCTTTATAAAGTCAACTTAAATACATAATAAATAAAATTTGAAAATACGTATAAAGTTGATTTTTCTTGATTTTCTCATTAATAGAGGAAATGTATGTGGAGTTATTGCATTTAATACTGATCGCTTAAAAATAACGCTTCTTTCTAAATAACTAAGGAGTAGAATGTCTTCTACAAATTTACATCTTTAAGCGAAATTTAGTTTTCAGAGCTAAGAATGTTATAACTACAATGGGGATATATTTCTTTATAAAGTCAACTTAAATACAGAATAAAGAACTCAAATTTGAAAATACAAGTTGCTTATTCTTGTTTTTCTCATTAATATAGAAAATATATGAAGAGTTAACTGATCGCTTAATAATAACAATAAATATAAATATGTTTAAATCTCATTTCAGCACTTTTTTATATACTTTTTGGAAGGAACTTCTTTAATTTTGTCTATTTTTTTGTCTTCATTGCTAAGTTTGTTCTATCTGCACTAAAAACCGTCATCTTCTGCATTCAACAAATTTATAACATCCTAACATCGAGATTTTTAATAACTTTATTTCTGGATAACTTTATTTCTTAGATGTTATTTTCTTTATATAATACAACTTCTGCTCATATTTTGCGTTGAAAATTTCGGACTTCGTTATATTAAAGCTTCGTCATTATATTTAAGACAAAAAGCACTAAGGTGAAAATTAAAAATACATAATAGAAAAAAAGTAGTACTCAGTCATTTAGTCTATTTTGGATGGAATTTTAAAAAAAATGGTAATGTACAAAATTGTGATATTTTTGGAAAATATTAGATATTAATAATGCTAATTATTATATTATTATAAAAAGGAAAGTAAAATCGACATTTTTCTGATTAAATGTATGAAAGTAAGTAATTGTAAACAAAACTACGAAATCTGTTTAAAATGTAAAAATATGTATGCGGCAAATATACATTATAATTTGTAAAAAATGTTTTAAACAAAATGATAATATGTTATTTATAAGTTCATAATAGAAATAAATAAATAAATAAATATATTTTGTCAATTTGCGAAAGTTCTTAATTTATTTATTATTTTAGTACTTTTTTTTAGGTAGTATTAAGTATACATGAGACGCCGATACCAGTATTAAATTTAGTGTCATTGATGTTATAAAAATTATTCTAGAAAGGAGATAAAATTGATGACCACAATTTACTTACTATTTTTTTAATTCTACTATATTTTTAATTGTAGAAAACTATTTACATATACAGTTGTTACTCAAATCTTCAATATAGATCTAATCCGATTATATAAAGCGTTTCTACATCATATTATGAGATCAATTTATAACTAAACCAATTGTGTTTGTTATTTTGGCAACTGCCGTAATTTCTTTCTGTATTTAGTTTTTTTTTACATTTTTAAATGAAATTTGGATGAGCATGATTTTTTCTTCTAATTATGTGTTAATTGTATTTTAGAATTATTTTATTCATAAGCTATTATTTGATCCCGATTTACATATAAGTAATTTTAGTATTCCAGTTTGAAATTATTAAAAAAAATGGAAATATTTCATTAAATTTTAGTAATTATTATTTATTGCATGTTAAACATATTTTTTTATTAGTAACAACTTGGGTTAACCGAGGTCTTTCTGCCCTGTAAGCAGCATATGCAAATATTGGTTAAAATATAAATTAAAGTTTCTGTGATATTTTCTTTACATGACATTTGCATATGAAGGTACTTTATAATAGTAAAAACTTGTCGACTAAGCTTTTGTTATGTAATTTATTGCCTTATGTATGTATACACTCTTTAATGAAAAAGTAATTATATTCATTATAATGCAGCACCAGCAGCAGGTACATCCATCTTTTGTGCGAAAGCTTTCAGAATAACTTAAAATGAATTACAACGTTATAAAATAATTCAAATTTTATAATTTGTAATTAGTTTTCATATGAACAAATTGATATGCTATCAACCTTGACATATATCTTACATATTTATAATAATATTAATTTTAAGCACAATTACAGTAATATAAATGTAACTTTATCTGTCGCAAAAAAATACACATTTTTATTTTTAATATTTAATTGCAACAATAAATTACTAAAAATAATAAAAAAACAAATTATATATATAAAATAAAATTCTACTGCTGCAAAGGGCTATTGACCAAATATCGCACATTCTTATTATAAATATCCATTTATATTATATTCAATCATATGCAACACTTTATTTTCCTAAACGCTGATAAATCGTTTGGAAAATAGGCTTCGTTTCTTGCGAATTCTCAATTTAAAGAATATGAATATTGCAGTCGTTAGTAATAGTAAATTATTTTTTATTTGCTTGTGAATATAATAATTCTATTATTTGTTTATGTGTTATTTTTTTTGTAATGTTGTAAATGTTAAAACGGTGTTCGGTGTTAAGTAAGAGATAAAGAGTCGGTAGTTGGCAGTTGAAGTAGACGGTTCTGAGCTTTTGAGACAGTGAGAAGAGGTAGACTTGGCAGTCCAAAGAAACGGTGTTGCTTACTCGGAAGGAAAGTGAGAGGATAATTCAGGAATTGACTGTACAACGATTTGAGCCTAAGAAAAATTATTTCTTCCTCTCACAAAAAGGAAGTGGCGTGCAGCCCTTCCACGTCAACTAACCCCCGTGATATTATTGAATATTTTTTCCTGAAGATTTGTTTTGTAACGTTGTAAGTGTATAAGAAACTAAAAAAATAAATAAAGATAAGAAATTGGTCCTCGCTCTTGAGCGAAGGAAAAGTATTCTGCGGTGGTGTTCGTCTTAGAGAAAGCGATACGTAATATCTGGATATGGCTGTTGAAGCATTGGTGAAGTGAGTTCTTCCTGCTCAACAATAAGGGAGTGGCGCCCAGGATCTTCACACATTTAATCCTGTACGAGTTCAACCTTATAATACGACCTACACCCTTGTTGTAGTATAGTTTTTTCAGAAATTTAAAGTTGTATAATAATTATTTTATATATTTAATACTATATTCTATAAATTAAATATATTTATGTAAAAAAGCTTCAAATTCACGTGTTCTATAGGTTTTGAATATATACGAATGCAGTTTGAAAAGATTTGAAAAAAAAAACAGGACTTCTCAACCTAATGGAACAGTCTTTTTGGTGCACTTGAACCAGATTGTTTAGATGGTTCTTTCATCTCTAGTTTGTATAGTGGTGAATCCAAGTTTCATTCATTGTTATAAATCGACTAATAAAATCAGTTTTATTCTTGTTAAAACGATTCAAAGACGCTTAAGAAATGCGGCACTCATCTTGCATACAGCTTTTTCATCTTTAATTCTCTATGCAAAATATAGAAAACTCGTTCTGTTTAAATAAATAATATTTATTATTATCATAATAGATTAAATATGTATACAAATAAATAATTTTGATAAAATTTACTAGCATTAATGCCTTTGTCAAAATGTCAGCAACATTGTTTTATAAATCAACGGCGCCCTTATTGCTTCCTCTATAAAAGTTTTGAAGTATTTTATTCGATCAAAAACTAAATTTTGATCTAAATACAAAATGGATTAAGTGTAATATGAAAACTAGTGACGAGTTGAGAAAATGAAATTATATAACTCGATAATCCAATTCATACTACTCCTAATTATAAATCAACCATTTTACAACGCATTTTCATCATTTTTTTCAAAATTTTGTTTCCAATCTTGATTGAATTACAGTTGTTCAATTTGAGAGGTAGAGATTAGCATGTAGTCAGATTTCCTGCACTCTCTCATTATTAATAAATATATTTTTTCAGTACATTGTATAATTATTTCCCGAGCAGAAAAACCTTTTTTTTGTTTCACTATGATTGTTATATAAATTATGTTTGTGTTACTGTAAATGTATTTTTTTATTATTAATTTAAAAAATATGTTGAAATGAAAATTAGGTTGATAATATTTATGCACTTATATTATCTTCATATTGATCGTGTATATTGTTTTCGCGAATATTTGGCGACCGTTTTCACACTTTACGATATAGAGTAGTTCACTTACTCTGGTTATGCAAGATTTTCTCATTTGCCTGAAAGCATACTCACCGTGTTTCCGCAACAGATTTCCATATAATGGGAATCGAACGCTCGAATTCATCCCATTGAAAATCTCTATTATGGTCTATTCGTTACGGCCGTTAAATTTAAATTAATTTAAAAACAATCTTTGGTGAACGTGAAACTAATAACCATTAATTACAATAATCAACATTGTTGCTTATAAATATACTAGATATACTCAGTAAACAACTTGTAATATAATCAAATTTATACATTTGCTACGTGAATAAAATTTAAAAAAAAAAACGGTTTCAGTTAAATAGGTCTAGTTTTGTCATACAGTTTAATTATTTAAATAATAGAGTAACTATTTATGAAAGTTAACAGAAATAAATAAAAAATATTTCAACAAAACGGATTTGCTTATTGATTTTCATCAGTTTAATATACAATTTTATAGATAGACTTTTCTTCATTCATTAAATTTGTAATTTAAGTAGAACTAATTTCTTATTTTTTTAATTTATTAATATGTTTAATTAATTACGCTTGAATTTTTTAACCATATTATTGAAATTAGGCTTTTTTTTGTTTGTTTTTTGTAAGGATATTCTTCATAAATTTGTAATAAAATTAGATGAAATCACTTAGATATTCGTGGAAAGATTCTTACAGTATTCTGAAAATTTTCCTGAAATTAATATTCAACTACATTCTTAAAACTTTCACTTTCCATTAGAAAAGAAAATCGCACAGATAATAATGTATTTAAGGATATTCTTCATAAATTTGTAATAAAATTAGATAAAATCACGTGGAAAGATTCTTACAGAATTCTGAAAATTTTCCTGAAATTAATCGCACAAATAATAATGTATTCGAAAATAGCTTTTCCTATTAGACTATCAAAAGTATTTGATTTTTTTCTCTAATGAGACTCCAAAATATATTCCACAAAAATGGATTTATACCGGATTACCAATTTCTATTTAACAGATTAATCCATGAGTTGATACAATTGGTTAGGATCTGGAAGAGAAGAGATAATGTTCAGATGTATTTCTTGATGTATCAAAGGTTGTCCTCAGGAAAATTTCTATGATGTCTTAAGATTCTATCTAAATAACAGAAAATTTTGGATTCGAATCGGTCCAATAGATAAGCTTTATTCTCTTGCAAATTAATATTGAATTGAAAAGAAAATTATATTAGAAGTAAATTCCTAATGAAACGATTTGCTAAATTTTTTATCAAATATATTTTGTAAAATTAGCTGATTTAGACAAATTAATTTATTCTATAATAACTGTAAAAAAACATTGTTCTTTTTATTAAAAAATAAATTGTATTAATATTTTCAATAATTTTAAAAATATAGATTTAAATTTACAAATATCCACCAAAATTCAAAATTGTAACATTTATTGGAATCATAAAAATAGCATATATATGAATCATTAGATTGGGACAATAGCTTTTTTGATTTTAAATTCTAAAAATCTTTTAAAATTTGACTATGTCTTGTAATCCACAGTTTAAGACTATGATGATATTTAGTAATGTAATGAATGTTATAAAATCAAAACTTTAATTATGTTATTACTTTTCAGCTTGGCGTTGCTATTGGTTTTCTGTTACCTCCAATGTTGGTCAAGCTTGAAACGACCGTTGAGGAGACCACCAAGGATTTGTATGTGATGTTCATAGCGATGGCCGTATTTACCACAGTGCTGCTAATACTTATTTTGATATGTAAGTATATTGTATTTGTTTGTTGCGTCACCAAAACTGTTGAACAAAGAACACTGATTGCGTATGATGCAACGAATCAATGTACCGTGCATCTGGTTGTACAGGAAGGGCGGTAGGAGCGTGCACACAAATCTTTCCGGATTAAATTAACGCTCCCCGTCCTTTAATTTAATTCATTTGCATTTCCGTTTAATTGCTTCGACTTTTTTTTCGAATAGACCTCGTTTATTCTGCATCCTTTTATTTCTGCTCCGATGTTGTTGCTCGTTCTAATCCCGGTAGGATTAAAGCCGTTTGTTTCGCGAAAATTAAAAACGCTCTTCGAATGCATTGACCATTAAAAAGCTCATGTTTTCCTTTTCCTTTCTCTTAACTGTTAACTTCGTTATCAGCTGTTGTTGAAACGGCGTAACGACAAATATTAAATATTTGTAATTAAACGTTGTATTTTGGTAGGGATGCGTTTGTTCGAGATTAAATTTAATGCGGTAAATGGAAAGGTTTTACCCGAAAGCGGTCCTTGTCATCCACCCCTAAAGGAACATTAATTCCAGACTAACGCAAATTTATCGCGCATTTGTTCTGGCGTGAATTCATTCCACGGTATTCAGAGCTAATATTTCAGTAAGCCCGTTTGTTCGAGTTTCCTCAAATCTTCAAAACCATTCCAAATTCAGGAAACTGGTTTTCAAATATTTACCTGTGTATCGACTATAATTAAGATTATTCAAAATACTTTCATTTTACTTATTATACAAATTTATACATATAGTACAAATTTATTATAACTAGCAAAAATATTAATTGATACATTTGAAACTATTATATAACGATACAAAGATTTTGTTGTTGCTTGTACAATAATTCCAATAGCGCCAATATTATTCTACAAGTTATTTGATTTTTCTTAATTTAACTTGGTTATAATATAGTTTGAATTGTTATTAAAATTCAATGCATGCAGTTTGCGTATATTTTAATGTGATTATATTAACAGTTTTACAACAATGTATCTTCGAAAAATATAAAGAATTTTTATGTACATTGTACATTTAGTTGCCTATATTAATATTATACTAATCAAATGTAATAAATATAATAAGTAAATTTTTGTAAATTTCTCTTGGGGCAAAATTATTTAGATCGATAGCCTTTAGGTCAACATTTTTGTAAAGTTATTTATTTACAGTTAATTCTTTAAATTATGAAATAAATATTCTATTCTAACTTAAAATAACTAGTTTTTAGAAATTTCGAAAGCAGCGTTGCTAAAAGTTTACCAATTGATAATTTTATTGATTTTTTTTATTTGAAACTATCCTTTGATACTACTTTAATGATGTATTTTACAGTTTTCAAGGATGGTCCGCCAACGCCGCCGTCATTTGCCCAAATTCAAACGATCCAAGATGATGCGGAGAGTGAAAACTTCTTGATTTCCGTTAAGAAGTTAATGATGAATTCATCTTACGTCCTCTTGTTAGCGGCTTACGGAATTAACGTAGGCGTATTCTACGCTATTTCAACCCTTCTCAGTCAAATCATTACGCAGCATTACGAGGTGAGAAAATGGAAAATACAATTGAACCACTTGAATATATTTTGTTTTTTGGAATTTTAGGGAGCTTTAGAGGATGCCGGTAGAATAGGGCTGGTTATTGTATGTGCCGGAATGGTTGGTTCGGTCGTATGCGGCATCGTTTTGGACAAATTCCACAAATTCAAGTAATATTACCCCATATCCTGTCTTTTACCCAAAAAATTAACGAAATTATTTATTTTAGAGAAACAACCTTAGTTGTTTATGCATTTTCTCTGGTTGGAATGGTGATTTTTACCTTCACTTTGGACAAAGGGATTGCTGTTGTCTACGTCACAGCTGCTCTATTAGGGTACGGATTAATTCCCTCAAGGTTGACTAATCCCGTCTCTAAACGATGCATTGTTTCAGGTTCTTCATGACCGGTTTGCTTCCTGTCGGGTTCGAATTAGCAGCTGAATTGACTTACCCGGAACCGGAAGGAACATCTGCAGGATTACTCAACGCCGGATCCCAATTGTTCGGCATCATATTCACGATTGTATACTCGGAATTGTTTTACAGTCTCGGAGATGTTTGGTCGAATGTAGTCATGTCCGCGATGCTCCTGCTGGGCACTATTTTAACTGCATGCATACACTCTGATCTGAGGAGACAGGCTGCCCAGATGACCGAGAAGAAATAAGAGAAACGAATATTATTTTGATACAGTTCGACGAGGAAGTTTATAGATATTTTTTAGCTTATCTACAAAAAGGAAAAGAAATATGATACCAAAGCATTCTTCTATTATACTCGTAACGAAGAGATGACTGTGAGTTTGACAAATAATAGATTTAAGATTATTTTACTTTTTATTTATTTTATAAAATATATGATATATATAGGAAAACAAATCGATGTGCCAAGAAATGACAATACTTAGTACACTATCGTTGATAAAGTAAGATATATATATATACAAAATATTTATATGTCAATGGATTAAGGCATATTTTAGTGTGATTTATTAACCCTTGTATTCTGGGGTTTTATATGTACTGTATGTCATCTTCTATCTGACTTCGCAATACAAATTAATTAATGATTCTTGTTGTTACACAATTAAATGTAGTATTTAATACAAGATGTATTTTTTTTTAAATATAAATAGATAAAGGTATTTATTTCGTTCTGAGTCTTCAGATATAAGATTTCATACTACAGTATTGTTGCTAAGATGATGGATGAGCAAGCACTAGTTAATAATACTTCACGTATTTATTCTATTTATTGATTATTAGCCTAGTCGTTAAATGTTGATTGTTAAAAGGCTTTTAACAGTTAGTTAGAGCTTCAATCGTTGAAAGCTTGAATTGTGATCAGAGGATAATAAATAATTAAGCTCAAGTAAATGAGCGGCATTGTATTAAATTTGATTTTATTGGTTACAAATAGTTATGGATATAATTTTTGCGATAAATGTTACATGATATATATATATATAGATGATATAAGTCGTTCAATAAATCAGTTCGAAGATGTTTCCATTGCCTATTTGATCGAAACAATTGTTTAGTTTTTACCACCACTTGCTTCCTCCGCCGCCGCCTCCTCCGTTTCCACCGCCGCCGCCGCTCCATCCGCTACCGCCGCCTCCTTGCCATCCACCGCCGCCGCCTCCTCCGTTGCCTCCTTGCCAACCTCCTCCATTACCACCTCCATGTCCTCCGCCTCCGCCGCCGCCGCCTCCTCCTCCGGAAGGTACAATTACTTTGATAATTTTAATGGTTTGGCCTCCTCCTCCTCCTGCTCCATGACCGCCGCCGCCTCCTCCTCCTCCATGACCACCGCTGCTACCGCCGCCTCCTCCTTGCCAACCACCACCGCCTCCGCCGCCTCCACTCCATCCACCTCCTCCGCTTTTACCTCCACCACCGCCTCCGTTCCAACCGCCGCCGCCGCCTCCGCCGCCAGACCATCCACCATTTCCACCTCCTCCTCCTCCGCCGATGAATCCAGCTAAATAATATTAAAAATCAAATAAAAATACCCCAAAATGTAATCCCCACTTACCATTAGATGCAGCAATTGAGAAGACCAACATGCAAACGAAAACCTAAACACGTTCCAAAAATAAAATCAAAAATAAAATTAGTTGTAGTATGATCACCGATCATTTGATTACCTTCATATTGAATGTTGCAAACTGATCTGATGCTCTTGCACTGACTGCGTTCACTATTTATACCGTCTCGCCGTGCACGCAAGAGCACCCTTTCCCGTTTCAAATTAATACTTTTCGCCTTTGCCACATTTTATTACAATAATTACTAATGCAGATCTTTATTATTATGTGTAATATAGTTTTGCAATTAACGGAGAGGAGTGCTCTCGTTTCTAATTCTGCTTCATACCTCGCTGCGAACTCAATATTTCCGCTCGAAGTCAACATCGTCAACGACATTTCTATTATTCATTTCCATTCTTTAATTATTTCAAACACAAAATAACGTGCGATTGTGTAATCTATGATCGATGATATATTATTTCAAAAGCACGACATCAACTTAATAATTATATATTCAGTAAGTAATAATTAAAAGTGAATCTATTTATCAACTACTAAAATACAACATTTCACTATAAATCTGTATAATAATAAAAACAAATATTTTACAAGTAAATATTGTAATACTTTATTGAAATACCTAATATTTATTAAAGCATAAATATTAATAAAATACAAATTACAAGAATAGTCCTTTGTATAAATTTAGAAAACATGAATATTTGGAATACACATATTAAATACAAAAAAAAAATGCAAGACTTATCTTAATTCAACCTTTCAATTCTAGTATTTCTAAATTGTTAATTTGTTTTTATTAAAACTATTATTTTGTTATTATGTTACAATATTAATAATCAATATTTATGTAAATAATATGCAATATTTAATTTTCATTTTATCAATCATTTCTAGGAGTTCTGCTTTCATAAAAAAAAAACAACATATTAAGAATATGTGGGAATTATAATTGTAACACAAATTATTTTTGTTAAGAAAATGTCAAAAATAGATTCAATAAATCAATAGCTTATAGGATTTTTTTCCAAATTTCTTTTAAAATTATTTATTGTAATAATTATTAAACTGAACAAAATAAATATATAAAAATATATTATTTTAAAAATAAAATGTAAGCTCTCAGAAGTGGAAAGATGAAACAGGTGCCTTTTCTAAATCGTTTGTTGGAGGTATCATTTTTTAAATATGATCTCCGAAGAATCAAGAAAGGAATCAAGATTTTTGGTTAAAATTTTACAAAATATTGATAAAAAAAATTAATTCAAATTCGGCCATAAATATTATGACAAATCACAATGTACAATAATACCAAGACTTAAGCGAACTCGAAGATACGCGTTTATTCATATACGACGGCAGCTTAAAAAGTTTTGAAACCGAAAGTGAAAAAACAAGGTCTTTTTTGACGATTTTTTTTCACCAAGATAATCTATTAACAAAAACCAAAAAAAACTGCCTTTCAAAGTGCCCTTTTTAGACTGCCCTCGTATATTAGGTCCTATCTCTGCAAAACTTGAAGACTTTCTAATCAAATAGACAAATATTAATAATGACATCGTTTTATGACGATTTATTAAGTTAAGATCAAAGATATAATATATGTCGAAACGTCAGATTATATTCCGATTAGGCGTGTGGAAAAGTCAAGACCCTTCTGGCACCTCTAACCATTTTTCTCTGAATGTAGTAGATAATAGTATTTTTTTCTAACTTCGTCCTATTGTCTTGAGCTGCGACCCAAATAATATAAAACAACAAATTATACAGCAAATATTTATGTTTGGTCTCATTACGTAACAATATTTAAATAAGATATGTGATCGTGTGTGGTTTACGTGCTCTAACAAATATCTTCTGGTTATTATTACGATTTTAAATATTTTATTTTCTTAAGCTTTGGTGATCAAAAATAATAACCTGGTTCTTGTATATTTGTATCTCATACTTAATTGTGATAATTATTTGGGGAAAAATATAATAAATGATGATTTTCTTGAATATTTACATTTGCATTTTATTTTAAATGTAACTAAATTGTTTTTTCTTCACATATCAAATTGATAACCTTTAACAAAAACTTATTTTGTTGTTTATTTTATCCAACTAGATAAACATAAGCATATAAAGAGCGAATTGTCTCAAATAATTTTAATTCATAGTTAAATTTGAATAAAGATGTTCAAAATATTATTGGTATTTAGTTGTTGCTTGACAGTAGGCCTTTGCGCTGTCGCATTTCAACTTCCAAATCCTAAAGCTGGTAAATACAATATTACATAAACTAGTTAATATCAAACACTTTTATTATCACAGCTAAGGGAACTTGCATCGACTCTGATTCTAAAACTACTATGTTGAGTGGCGAAACTAAGCGGGTTCCTAACCAATGCGGTGTAATGAAATGTAATTCAGATGGAAGCATCAACTACAGAAGGTAGCAGAAATAAAATTGAAACTGAATTTTGTGTCTTACATATTACGTTTTATAGCTGTGCAGTTAAAATTATCGATGGAGAAAGATGTCCGGAAATACTGAGCAAACCTTACCCAGAATGCTGTAATTATAATTGTAATAATATTTATGTAATAGAGGACAGAATGAAAAGATAAAAAAACAGGTTATTTTTCAAGAAATTTTTCATCCAATTGACCCAAAATGATCTGAATTAATTCTTTTAACTTGCTCAAGATAATCCATTAACAAAATTTCCTTTGCATTGCAAAAAACTGATGCTATAACCTTTTCTGCTGATGGAACAGTTATTGTCTTCTTTGGTGCACTTGAACCAGCATCTAACCATTAATTTGTCTTTGGTGTATAGTGGTAAATCCAAGTTTATAATATCTAATATTTATAAATTAACGAAGAAAGTTAGTTTTATTCTTGTTAAAATAATGAGAAATTTGCAATTGTATACAAATGTGGAATACATCTTGCACAAAGCTTTTTCATTTTTAAATATGGAAAACTCGTTCTCTTGATATACCTATGGGATTATATTGAATTGCCATTTTACATACAATACTTGGAACGATAATGTCAGTAGACAAAAATCAAGTAGAAATAATTAGTAATATTAAAAATGATATCCTTTCATTCTTATTGATTTATGATAAGAATATATACTTTTTATTTTTTTTTTTATTTTGTAAAACTAAAAGCTTTATTCTTAGTAATGAGAATTAAGCTAAACGGCTGATCACGTTAAATTGATACCATCTAGGAACAGTGGGAGACGATTTTCTTGAATATTTACATAAGCATTTTCTTCTAAAAGTAACTGAAATATTTTTTCTTCACATATCACATAATTGATAACCTTTAAGAAATAGAAATTTTCGTATGTTGTTGTTTATTTTATCCAATTAGATAAACATAAGCATATAAATAGCGATTTCTCTCAAATTATTTTAGTTCATCGTTAAATTTGGATAAAGATGTTTAAAATATTATTGGTATTTAGTTGCTGCTTGGCAGTCGGCCTTTGTGCTGTCGCATTTCAACGTCCAAATCCTAAAGCTGGTAAATACAATATTACATAAATTAGTTAAAAATTAAACACGTTCATTACCACAGCTAAGGGAACTTGCATGACCTCTGATTCTAAAACTACTATGTTGAGTGGCGAAACTAGACAGGTTCCTAACAGTTGCAGTAAAATGACATGTGGTTCAGATGGAAGCATCCACTACGAAAGGTAGCAGAATTAAAATTGAAACTTATTTTTGTGTCTTACATATCATGTTTTTTTTTAGCTGTGGAGTTGCAATTGTTAATGGAAAAAGATGTCCAGAAATTCTGAGTAAACCTTTCCCAGAATGTTGTAATTATAATTGCAAATAAAGAGGGTTATTGAATAAATTGGGAAATGCATTTAAAATTATTATTTACGTTTTTATTTCAACCACGCTAAGTAAATGAGCATGTAGAAAAATGATAAAATGAAATTTTCATCTCATTATAAACTATAAATGCAATTAAATCATATATTTTGGATAAAATTATATCGAATCATTACTTATTACTTATTTATTTTATTTATGTATACGAGGGCAGAATGAAAAGTTAAAAAAAACAGGTTATTTTTCACAAAATTTTCCATCCAATTGACCCAAAAAGCTCTGAATTAATTCTTTTAATTTACTCAAAATTTTTCTGCTGATGGAACAGTTTTTCTTTGGTGCATTTGAATCAGCATCTAACCATTAATTTGTCTTTAAATAGGAACAATAGGAGATGATTTTATAGAATATTTACATCAGCATTTCATTCTAAAATTAACTGATTTGGTTTTTCTTCACATATCAAATTGATAACCTTTAGGAAATGCATATTTTGGTATGTTGTTGTTTACTTTATATAACCAGATAAACATAAACATATAAACAGCGATTTCTCTGAAATTATTTTAGTTCATCGTTAAATTTGAATAAAGATGTTCAAAATATTATTGGTATATAGTTGCTGCTTGGCAGTCGGCCTTTGTGCTGTCGCATTTCAATTTCCAAATCCTAAAGCTGGTAAATACAATATTACATAAACTAGTTAATAATCAAACACGCTCATTACCACAGCTAAGGGAACTTGCATAACCTCTGATTCTAAAATTACTATGTTGAGTGGCGAAATTAGGCAAATTCCTAACAGTTGCAGCGAAATGACATGTAGTTCAGATGGAAGCATCAACTACGAAAGGTAGGAGAAATAAAAATGAAATTTAATTTTGTGTCTTACATATTATGTTTTTTATAGCTGTGGAGTTGCAATTGTCAATGCAGAAAGATGTCCAGAAATCCGGAATAAACCTTACCCAGAATGTTGTAACTATAAATGTACATAAAGAGGATTATTGAATATGACTTAAAATAAATTGGGAAATGCATTTAAAATTATTATTTACGTTTTTAAATTAGCAACGCTTAGAATATGAGTTTGTAGAAAAATAGTAAAATGAAATTTTCATCACATTATAAACTATAAATGCAATTAATCATATACTTTGCAAGTGCCCGTCATTTTCTTTCCCTGACCTTCCGCAATTCTGAAATATCCATTAAATCTATTTGCCGTCCAATCGTTGAATACGGTTTCCCTCTTCTCTCCCAATGCTGAAATCCCGTCTTAAAAAGCCTTTTCGTATCCGAGCGTTCTGCTCTTCGTATCCTCACCAAAAGCCAACATCCAAACAACCCACTCCACAACCCTCGAATTGATCTTCTTTACACAAAAACCCAAATTGTTCTCCACCTCGACAGATATCAATCCCAATCCCTTAGATTTGTTTCCAAAGAATCAAATCTATCTTCCCTCTCAAAATTCTGCATCCCTAGACACTCGACTATCTTCCCCTAATTTTAATATCCTTTACAAACCTTTTCTAATTTCTTCCTTTTATATCCAACTGGTTGCTGTTCTATTTTTCTTTTCGTTCATTCTAAAAATATCTTTTATTATCATTATGTTAATTATTTTGTTTGTGTAATATATATGGTATTTAGTATTGTAATATTCACGGGCGGAAAAACTACGGTCGATAACCCTTTGGTCAGTTATGTAATGTTTGCTTTTTCGTTCCTGGTTTAATTATTATTATTACAATTTTGTTTTGTATTTATATTTCTGGCCAATAATTATTATTATCATATATTTTGGATAAAATTTTATCGAATTATAAATATGCCATATATTACTTATTTATATTATTTATATATACGAGGACAGAATGTAAAGTAAAAAAAACAGGTTATTTTTGACGAAATTTTTCATTCAATTGACCCAAAAAGTTTTGAGTTAATTGTTTTAACTTTCTCAAGCTAATCTATTAACAAAATTTCCTTTGCATTGCAAAAAACTAATGATATAACCTTTTCTTCTCATGGAACAGTCCTTCTCTTCTTCGGTACACTTAAACCAGCATTTAACCATTAATTTATTATTGGTGTATAGTGGTGAATCCTAATTTCCAATATCTAATATTTATAAATCGACGAAAAAAGTTAGTTTTATTCTTGAAATGTTGTAATTATAATTGCAAATAAAGAGGGTTATTGAATATGACTTAAAATAAATTAGGAAATGCATTTAAAATTATTATTTACATTTTCATTTACAACTCTGATTTAATTCGTTTAACTTCTTCAAGATAATCTATTATATTAACAAAATTTCTTTTGCATTGCAAAAAACTGATGCTATAACCTTTTCTACTGATGAAACAGTCCTTGTCTTCTTTGGTGCACTTGAACCAGCATCTAACAATTAATTAGTCTTTAAGTGTATAGTGGTGAATCCAAGTTTCCAATATCTAATATTTATAAATCGACGAAGAAAGTTAGTTTTATTCATGTTAAAATGATCCAAAGAGATTGAGAAATTTGCAATCATATGCAAATGCGGCATACATCTTGCTCAAAGTTTTTTCATTTTTAAATATTGAAAACTCATTTTCTTATATTGAATTGCCATATTATACATACATACAATACTTGGAACGATAATGTCAGTAAACAAAAATTAGTAATATTAAAAATTATATCGTTTCATTCCTATTGATTTATGCTAAGAACATATACTTTTGTTTTGCACATATTTGTATATTTTATTTTGTAAATCTAAAAGTTTTATTCTTAGTAATGAGAATTAAGCTAAACTGCTGCAAAAACCTTGATCACGTTAAATTTATACCAGCTAGGAACAATAGGAGATGGTTTCTTGAATATTTACATAAGCATTTTATTTAAAATGTAACTGAATTGTTTCTTCACATATCAAATTGATAACCTTTAACAAATACTTATTTTGGTATGTTGTTGTTTATTTTATTCAACTAGATAATCATAAGCATATAAATAACGATTTGTCTCAATATATTTTAGTTAATTGTTAAATTTGAATAAAGATGTTCAAAATATTATTGGTATTTAGTTGCTGCTTGGCAGTCGGCCTTTCTGCTATGCCATTTCAACTACCAAATCCTAAAGCTGGTAAATACAATATTACATAAACTAATTCATAATCAAACACTTTTATTACTACAGCTAAAGGAACTTGCATCACCTCTGATTCTAAAATTACTATGTTGAGTGGCGAAACTAGGCAGATTCCTAACCGTTGCAGTGAAATGAAATGTAATTCAGATGGAAGCATCAACTACCGAAGGTATCAGAAATAAAATAGTAACTGAATTTTGTGTCTTACATATTTCGCATTTTAGCTGTGGAGTTGCAGTTGTCAATGGAAAAAGATGTCCAGAAATCCTGAGTAAACCTTACCCAGAATGTTGTAATTATAATTGCAAATAAAGAGTGTTATTGAATATGACTTAAAATAAATTGGAAAATGCATTTAAAATTATTATTTACGTTTTTATTTCAACCACGCTAAGTAAGTGAGCATGTAGAAAAATGATAAAATGAAATTTTCTTCTCATTATAAACTATAAATGCAATTAAATCATATATTTTGCATACACTTATATTGAATAATAATGATAGCATATATTACTTATTTATATTATTTATGTATACGAGGACACAATGAAAAGTTAAAAAAAAAAACATTTTATTTTTCACGAAATTTTTCATCCAATTGACCCAAAAAGCTCTAATTTAATTATTTTATCTTGCTCAAGATAATCTTTGCATTGCAAACAACAGATACTATAACCTTTTCTGCAGATGGAACAGTCATTGTCTTCTTTGGTGCACTTGAACCAACATCTAACCATTAATTTGTCTTTGGTGTAAAGTGGTTAATCCATATTTCCAATATCTAATATTTATAAATCGACGAAGAAAGTTAGTTTTATTCTTGTTAAAATGATCCAAAGCGCTTGAGAATTTCGAAATTTTATTCAAATGCGGCACACATCTTGCACATAACTTTTTCATTTTTAAATATGGAAAATTCGTTCTCTTGCATTATATTGAATTGCCATATTACATACTTTCAATACTTAGAACGATAATGTCAGTAGACAAAAATCAAGTAGAAAATATTAGTAATATTAAAAATGATATAGTTTCATTCTTATTCATATTTACATATTTTATTTTGTAAATTTAAAAGCTTTATTTTTAGTTATGAGAATTAAGCTAAACGGCTGCAAAAACTTGATCACGTTAAATTGATACCAGGTAGGAACAATAGGAAACGAATGGACCAACATAGAGGAAATTCAGAAGGAGGAAACTAATCACCAACATAGATGGTTTACATATTAAGTTAATTTAAGATAGTACGTAAGTTTGGGTAAGACTCTATCTACTATCTAACCATTAATTATTAATTAGTATAACTTTCAAGTACCGATTTACAATATTACCTTACGAAGCATCGGTTATTTTAAAATGTAAATTTTTATAATTAATAAACTAAATAAGAAGTCATGATAATTATTTGGAATTTAAAATTAATCATTAATTAGAAATATATACTGCAGTTAATCATTATCTTTACAATTTAGTAGTAGTAGTAGTATACACAATATTTGATTGAAGTTTTCATCGAAGGAGGGCATTCAGTCATATAGGTTTAGTCATCCCTATAAAAGTTCAGCACAAGAACTCATCTTTCCCTTCATACCAACTTCATTATCTCAATATCCTCTATAACAACTCCTTACAACACATTTTTGCGACAAGACCTTCAAGAATATCGGCACTATCTTCATCAACATTATTTGCAATTTGCCGATACTAGAAGATCAATGGAAAACTCCTTCAACTTTTTTTATTGTCATCGAGTATTGTAATTTAAAGGTGTTGATTATTCCTGCACATTTACACCTGGGACTTTCCACAAAGCACATGTCGCCAGGTCTTCTTGAATATCCACAATTAGATTATGGAACACCACCATTGACGAATCCCGGTACATATCATACCTAGGCATATACTGCAGCAACACTTTCAACCCACAAACCACCATCTTACGCGCCATAAAGCAATGCCGGCGTAGACTCAACATCATCTCTCTCCTCCGCATCACTCTGGGTGGTTGTTCATCCGCCAGGTTGATAGAATACACATACAAATCTTTCAACCGTCCCGTCCTCACTTACTCCTCCACCATTCCCGTTCCGTCAGCTCAAAACTAGACAGATTCGAAAGACATGCAATTAGGAAAATCCTACGTCTTTACTACATTCACCTCAGCAACAACCTTCACGAACTAGCCTCGCTCCCAAAAATTGCAGACCAAATCAAGAAAATCCAATCCCGACAGACGATATTCTCCCAAAATCACCACAAATTCTCATTATTTAAAAACCCTCCCATTCTCGCCACACGCACAATCCCCAAAAACAAAATCCCCTTTCCTTCAGCAGTGCTCGCTTCCAACGCTCTTTCAGACATACCAGAAATTTCCAACTTCTTATAAAACATTAAACCCCAAATTTCTCATCCAAAACATTCACTAAAACCAATCACGCAAACAACCAAAACCACTTTTTTATTGTAAATTCAAACACTTGGCCTCTTCTTCAATATTAATAAAATAATTACTGTTTATTGCTATTTCTTCATAAATCAAATTAATAATAAAGGAACATATAGCCAAAACCAAACTTATACAAAATTATATTTAATACGTATTATCATTTATTATATAAGAAATGCGTCCAACAATGCTGCCGACTAATGACAGTAATCTAATTTTCTACATAAAAAGGTAATCGCGATTTACCTGCTATAATCAAATGTTTTTTGTTTGGGTTTCTTAGCGTCATATTTGGAATAATCATTTTTTTTTAATTATCAAATAAAAATAGCCTCATGATTAATCGCTCTTTTTATTATAGAGTCTAATAAAATATTATTTTTAGCTTTTTGATATCAATTAAATAATTACGTCATGAAAATTATAAAACGAGATCCGGGTAACTCTCATCACTCGCCACGCGCCGGCTTCATTTTATCATATCTAACATTTTTTTAAGAGCAGTAGATCTGACGACAGTAAACATAATAATAAAATATTATTAGTATTTAGTTAACAAGTTGTTATATAGAATATTACAAAAATTAGTTGAAAATCAAATAAGCTCATTCCCATAGCTAATCATCTATTTCTGAACTTATGTATTAGGTTCCTAATACTTAAGACGTAGTTAAAGTGATTTACTTTTTTTAAATTACACAAACTAGTAGGATGTAGAAAAACTGTAAAACGAGTGTTTCATCTCATTAAAAACGCAATTGAATTACATGTTTGGTATAAAAATATATTAAAAGACACTTTACTATTACGTAAAAGATTAGAAAAAACGTTGTAAAATACACTGGATAATATGTATGATCTAAGAAATGCACCAATTGTCAAACTGGATGGCAGACAATTAAAAATATAATTTTAAAATATTCCTTTATAATTATTTTTTGGCCA
The DNA here is from genome assembly GCA_963457615.1 of Nicrophorus investigator. Lineage (NCBI taxonomy): Eukaryota > Metazoa > Arthropoda > Insecta > Coleoptera > Silphidae > Nicrophorus > Nicrophorus investigator. The sequence goes on from OY735140.1 coordinate 28,075,602, forward strand.
GACGACAGAATATAGCAAATATATGTGTTGTATATAAAAAAAATAAAATTAATCGACGTAGTGCACTTTATATAAAGAAGAATTTAAATTTGTGTTATGCAAGCAGATCTAAATAAATTTGATAAAATATGCAACAACAAATCATTGCTATTTTAGTCTTTGAGTCCTTAATAATATTTCCATGAACTTATATTTAAATATCAGTTAAAAATATTTGTTTACTTAAATCTTTTATATAAATATGATTATAAATAACTGATGATTTTCGAATATTTTAATACATCCATCACTTGTAATTTTTAAATGGTAAATCGGGATTACCAGTTAAAATTATTACTGAAATTATCGGTTATTTTTTATAACAAATACAGATAAATTAAAAAATGGAAATATCTTTTATTTTAAATAATAATATTTTGTTTATAGATTAACTTGAGAAAAATGAAAGAATTAGCTTAGAATAATATACAAGCATTTTTTCCCATTCTCTTTCAAAACTTTTCAAATTTTGTACAGAAAAATAGTGTAAAAACAATTTTTATCAACAATTTAAAACATAATTTATTCGTTTATTTTTCATTCAAAAAATTAATTATTTTATTAAGTGTTAGATGTGAAAATACTAAATAGATCAGAGCAGTACCCAAGATGCTATTGGAAATATGTTAGAACTTTAACCAGATGAATCAATTTGTCAGATATTTTTTTTAATTTGGAAGAAATACAATAGTCTTATACAAGAAAATATTTCTAGAGCTTTTCCAAAAATGTATTACACTTATAATAAACATTTACAATAGTATATTATAATTAAACGACTTCCCTAACATCTGGAATGTTTCCTAAATCATAATAATACTCAGATCGACAAATGTCAAAACATATTCCAGATCTTTGAAAAATTATATGACTTAAATTTCGTGATAGACTAAAATTATTTCATACTATATCATTAATTTGGTAACAAACACAAAATAATGAATAAAAAGTAATAAAAACATTGATACAAATAATAAAGATCTAAATTCTAAAGACTATACCTCAAGTTCTTGATAAGGTGTTGAGCAGCTGCTTAAAAATTAAATTAAACTATTTTCAGGCAAAACATCACTTTTTATTAATGATATTTGTTTATTATGGAATCACATATTGATGTAGCAAAAGGCTTAAGACATTTTCATACTAATATGATAAAGATTTGATTATTCATAAGACTTTTACTCTACTTTACAAGCAGTAGGCGCCACATATTTTGGAATGCATTAAGTTCTTTGTCTAACTTGCATAAATTACTTATAATACACTCATACCTCGCTATACGGCCGCTCTTTATACGGTATTTTGCTATAACGGCCCTCTTCAATTAAGGCACGTTTTCGATTTACCGCCTAAAATGTAAAAATACTTTGTTTACTTACATAATGCAGATAAATATAAGCATTTTGTATATTAATTTTAAGAATATTAAATTTAAATATTTTGTCTCAAAAATATTGAATTATGAAGACAGTAATGCAATCAATAAAAGTGATCCTTCAATTCTAAGCATATTATATATTACTTTATTAAAAGAAAATATTGTTTTTATAATATTTTGACATTAAATATATTGTATTGAATTTATTCTTCTTGCCGTATTGTCTGTGCTTACACAATTTCTATGTAACTGCAATTAAATGATAAAATAAATGTCAACAAACCATCAATCTTTGCTATATTAGTATTTGCAATGTATGTAAATATTGCACGTGACTTTTTTTTAAATTTATCTGCGGGTTTAAATAGATTATTCACATAAATGACAAATACAAAATTATGTAATCAAGTTAATGATTTAAACATACTTATTTGTGTAGCTACATGCATCCTGGTTGGATCAAGATAAAAATTGCATTTATTTACAAATTCCTTTATCTAAATATAGAATAATTCATTTAAATTTAAATAATCTAATTTATTTATCCTGTTTTGCAACATTGATAAAATATGTAAATAATAAATAAAAATAATCGCTTTTCAAAGTGCTTTCTGCAACAGTATAAAAAATGAAATAGAAATATTTATGTTAAAGTGACAATGATTTATTTGCAATTTACCAATTTTTATTTTAAAATATTAAGAAAGTATAATTTGCAAAGAAGAACGAGAAAATATTTAGCTTTTGACTAGGTTTCTAACTAAAGAAGCTTCCGGCCTATCTACTAATCTCTGATATGGAGTAATTATATTCATTAATTATAAATAACTTGAATTTACAAGTCACATTTCCAATATAGAATCTCTCTAGAATCAGGCAAAAAAGCTAACACCTCACTCAATAAGTTCGTAGGATGACTAATAAAATAATATTTTTTGGGCAATATTCGACTTTATTCATCAACATAGTCTCCTTCAAGAGTGATACATTTATTCCAACGCTTCTCTGAAATTTTGATACATTCTTGTAGAATAATTTATCTTTGGCGCTTCAGTTTCGGCAATCGCTTCTCGTCTGGTCGTTTTTTCGCCATTTATTTCTTCAAACGCACCAATAAAGCCATATAATATTCGCTATTGATGTTTTTTCCTTTCTCAAGGTAATCAATGAATAAAATTCCATGCGTATCCCAAAGTACGGAGGTCAAAACCATTCCACTCCACCTGATATTTGCGTTTTTGGTTTCTTTCACCCTTTGCTGTCCTAGCTGAGTGGACAGATTTGATTTGGAGTGTAGTTGTGGATTCATACCGCATGAATAAATCCTTTTTATTTTGCTTGAACACCTTCAAATGGCGCTCGGAATCATCATCGTTTTTATTGTTGTTTTTGGTCCACTATGAGCAAAGACAGTACCATTTGTCTCGACGGGTGTTATATTAAGAAAATAATAATCATTGGTAGAGAGTCTATACTCAATAGGCCAATAAATTAATTAATAAATATTAATTCTGTGATGCCCAAAATATTCGATGAACTTTTCTATTGAAGAAGAACAAAAAAATCATCTTTATCTTTTGCTTTTTTAGTTTAGAGTTATTCCTACGAGCCGTCATTTTCCCTTCCCATTTTATATCCCTCATTTTCATATATCTTTGTCATCCTTGTAAAATCTACCCATAATAACGATCTCCAGGCATCGATTGTTCATGCACGTATGAACCTGAACCTTCCATGAGTCGCGTCTCCGCTGGACTGATTACAATACAAATTCTACATTAAACATATCGTCCTTCAATACATATTATGTAAATAGCGATTAAGTGGAAGTCAATAAAAATAAATGTTTTGATTTTAATTATTGAGATAAATTTGTGTATAAATAATGGATGCATTCAGAATGTTTTAATACAACATAATTATTTGTTGAGCAAAGATGTTCAAACTATTGTTGGTTTTTAGTTGCTGTTTGACAGTATCCCTCTGTATTTTAGGTCATGAACATAGAAATCCTCTTGCTGGTAAATATTACTATACTTATATTATTACAAAATAATTGAAACAATTTTGTACATGTAGCCAAGTCGTCGGGTAAGAATAATAAATTGAAATAAAATTTCGTAATTATATTTATTTTTTAGCTGCACATCTGGATGTCGCCGTGACTTAAGCAAACCTTTCCCAGAATGTTGTAATTTTAATTTTCGATCTCAAAAGTGTATTACTAAATATTAAAAATGATGTGTAATTATAATTTCCAGTTATAATCAACTTTTCCTAACTTCAAACATTACAAATTGATGCAAGAATAATCATAAAAACATTTACATAATTTTACATGTTTTAAAAGTTAATATTTGTATAATAAAAGCAATTATTAATAATGTGGCAAATTTGATGGATTATATTTTTAATAAAATATTTAATCGATTTTTTATGTGAGACTGAACATAATTTGATAACAGACTAAATGAGAAACTAAATACATACCAACATTAAAAATATATAGCTATAAGCAAGAAGCAACTTGTGGTGCAATGGCTAGAAGAAATGTTAATCGTTAGTGCAGTCTCCGGAATATGGTGAGAGTTTGCAAGACTACTTTCTGTAGTTTGAGCGATGTTATTTTTGCGGAACTCATTTATTCAGTTATTTAAATATAGTGTTTTGTTACAAATGGTTTAATATTGTTGGATTATCCAAGGTTTTCAAAATTCAATCAGCAAAAGTTAATTCGACTGATAATATCAATCAAAAAAGTGCGTCTTATGATATACCAGGTATGTAACTATGAAACTGGAAATTGCCCATAGATGTTGCCCTAGCTATCAATGTACCTAGTTACCGTCAAACCTCATCGTGAATTCCTAGTTGACATCATACAAAGATTTTTAATTCACAGAAATACAAGTTTCATACAATAGCTGTTAGTTTGAAATAGCGTTGAAAATGTCGAATTTTGTGCCTGGAAACTACGAATTGCGGACAACATTTGATTTTCAGTTACCGTTTAAAGAAAATTGCTGCAGAATCGCATTAAATGCTTATCAAAGCTTACTGTAAGCATACTATTGATAAATCACAGTTTGAATCGTTTAAAAAATCAAAAGTGGTGTTTTTGACGTGAGAAATGAAAAACGTGGAAAACCACTATTATGAGCTGTTAAAACTTGAAAAAATCGTTAATACTGAATGCTGTCAACAACAAATGATCAATTTGAATGAAGATACGTGTGGAAAACAAGATAATCAAAAAAAACCTGAATTCTGAAGTCTGATGATGATTCAGCATATGAATTTTCAATAAAACAAAAATATTATACATATTTATGTTTTAGTTTCTTGTATATTTTTTTTTTCATTTATTGTTTGATATTATTTATCAACATGATTAGCTAATGCAGAAAAAATAATCATTGACATGTATTATGCAACAGCAATTAAATGATAATAAAAAATGTCAAGCAACCATCAATCTTTGCTATTTCGGGTTAAGTTTTATTGATAAGATTTATACATTATATACATTCATATTTCTTTATATGTACAATTACAATTTGCAACTAACATCTGCAACAAATGATAATATTGCACGTATACATTTTTTTATCGCCGGTATTACGTAGATTATTCAGATAAATATGAGTATAAATAACCGAAGCTCTCTGATTTTTTTAGTACATCATTATTTTTAATCGAAGATGTTTAAACTATTGTTAATTTTTAGTTGTAGTTTGGCAGTTTGCCTTTGCGGTACATCTTATGAACATAGAAATCCTAACGCTGGTAAATACGAAATTATATAAACTAGATTATGATTAAAACACGTTTATTTATGTAGCTGAAGGTACATGCATCTCATCAATGTTTAATGTTATTTTAATGAGTGGTGATGTAAGCCGGGATGAGACGAGTTGCAATCAAATGATATGTAATGAAGATGGATCTATCGAACACGAATCGTAAGAGATATAAAATTTAATACTAAATATCATAATTTTCTTTATTTTTAGCTGTATTTCTGCCGTAGATAACCACTGTCCAATAGACTTAAATTATCCATTCCCAGATTGCTGTAATTATGATTGTTAAGAAATGAAAAAACTCAAATGTATTATATTAAATAAAAATTATATTTATAATCTACGTTTTTAATCAATCAAATTCTAATTAGTTGGTACAAGTTACTCCAGATAATTTTAGATTATCTTGAGAATAAATCACATCGTTATTTTATTTTTATTTTTCTGCTAAATTATAGCATTCTATCCCTGTGGATAATAAGCTGCAGTACTGGCAATGTTCAGAAGACAATTCAAGGATTGGTCCAGCAACCATACCTCACTTCGAACATACTTCTCACTCATTTCAACCACTTATTGAAACCAATTTTGCTGGTCTTCAGGCTTGAAACGCTTCAGTCTCCGTCGATGGTTGATTGTGTCGGTTAACCTTGCTGCTAGATGGTTATGGTGATCTTCTAGTTGATGGTATTTTTACTTGATTTTTTTTTATTTCATCCTTTACCAGGTTGGTGTCTGTAAACAAATGGATTTTTGCATTTGTAAAATACCATGGTGCGATTATGATCAATCTCAGTGTCATACATATTACTATATTGGAGTGCCAGTTGTTTCCTCTTGGTCTTTACATGTTTTTTCCAGGTCAGGCGATGATCTAAGTGGATTTCCAGATACTTGACTTTTTCAGCTTTCGCCAATGGGGTGTCATTTAGAAAAACCGGTGGGCATGTTTGTCTTTGCATTATGAAAGTGACATGCGTGGATTTGGTTTCGTTTTGCCTTTATCCTCCACCTTTTCAATCAATGTTGTATATTGCCTAGGCTTTCTTGTAAATCACAAAGGTAGCAACTGTTACCTGCTGAGTTGTTGGTAAGTCAGCTGTGTAGATCACATACAGTAGGGGTCTTGATACACTTCCCTATGGTACACCGGATCGTATTGGTCTCAATGATGTTAATTCGTCCTTTAATTTTACCATGAACATTCCCGTCAGGAACGATTTGTAAATATCGTAGTATACGTTTAGGAGGTACTTTTTTTGGTACTATCGAAAGTTTGAGAGATGTTAAGAAAAGTAGCAGAACAGAACTTTTTTTTCTCTAAGCTCCTACCGATCACATCCACAACTCTGTGTACCTGCTCCACAGTACCATGTCGCTCTCGAAATCTAAACTGGTGTCTGGGAAACAAATAATTTTAGAATATCATTAAATATTAAATGATATTCAATAATAATTTTATTTTTAGACTATGCAATTAATATTAATATCTACATTACTATCTATAAATTTGTCTGAAGAAGCTTTAGGAGCCGCTGATTTTATATTGATTAATACCGATGTTATCCTTAAATTTATATTTTTCAAATTATCTGCACAAAATACTACTGTAAATAGAGAATGAAAATCAGAATGTTTTATTAATATATTAAACTATATTAATATATTAAATTTCTTGTTGTTATTTATCTCTTTGAAATAATTTATTATAGTTCAACGTTATTATTAATTATTTTCCCATTAATATATAAAGTTTTTTTGTTAATACCTAATAAATTATAATTAATTATAATTCTATACAAACTATACAAATATAATAAATAGTAGTACTATCACACACAATTTTCAAATAAAAAATGAATTGGCTTTTACTTAAAATTTTCCATAAGAGTCGGAGTGTTTTCAAAATTAAGACTTTGTTTTTAAGTCCATGCAAATCTAGTACTTTCAACTTTCATTAATGAATTATTTATAAAATTATATTTTATAGTGCAAAAACTGTATAATATTATTAATTAAATAAATTCTATGTTATTTCTTTCAGTTATCATATGTATAACTTTTCACTCAATAAGTTCGTAAGATGACATATAGATGACGATTCTATCGATAAATTCATATGATTTTTAGGAAGTACCAACCTTGGCAATCTGACCTTTAGTTTAGAACAATGGAAAAACTGAATTTCGTGTGTTGATAGCAAGCAATGGCTTGATAAGTATTATGGGAACTCTTCTCCCTCGAGACGAAGATAGAGAAGTGGTTTGCTAATTTTAAACGCGGTCGTACAGACACAAATGATGCTGAATGCTCTGGTCGCCCAAAATCGGCAAATGTTACAGAAAACATAAAAAAGCCCACATAAAAAAGCCCATAAATTGAAGTTGCGTGAGATATCTGACACCCTGAATATATCAGAATGCAGTGGATTCACCATTTTGCGTTTGCTCACATTGGACCAACAACAAGAACTAGAACGATGATGATTCCGAGCGCTGTTTTGATCTGTTCAAGCTAAATAAATAAAAAAATAATGAAGTATGTAACAATGGATAAAACTTGGATTTACTACTACTCTCCAGAGTGAAATCGGTCATCAGCAAAACCATCCAAGCAATTTTATTCATTGATTTACTTGAGAAAGGAAAAACCATCAATAGCGAATATTATATTGCGTTGTTGGTGCATTTGATGGAAGGAATTGCAAAAAACTGACACAAATGAAGAAGGAAAAAGTGCTCTTTCACCAAGACAATGCAGCGTATCACAAGTCGATCACAAACGATGACAAAAATGTACGAATTGCACTTTGAATTGCTTCCCCATTCAGCGTATTCTCCAGATCTTGCTTTTAGGGACTACTACCTAAAAAGAATGCTCAAGAAAAAGAGATTTGGCTGCAATGAAGAAGTGATTGCTAAAACTGAAGTGTATTTTGGGTCAAAAATTATTCTTCAAGAAAGGTCTCGAAATGTTAGAGAAGCGTTCGAATTAATATATCACTCTTGAAGGAGAGTATCTTCATTAATTATGTCGAATATTGCCCAAAAGTGTGTGTTTTATTAGTCATCCTACGAACTTATTGAGTGAGGTATTCATAACTATCAAGATACCACAAAAACTTTTCCGAAACTGCTGTTAGTTCTTTCATGTAATTTTTGCCTAAATTATTAGACTTTTTCCTTATACATGCTTCACGAGATACACCGTAGGAGCATTTTTGGATCTCATTAAAAATAATTAAATTCAAATTAACAACTGATATCTGCATCGAATGCAATCATTGCATATATGTATATATATTTATTAATTTATCTCTGGGTAATAATTTAGATAAATTTCTGTATAAATAACAGTCGCACTCAATATGTATATATCAGTACATCATAATTGTTTAGCAAGAATGTTTAAAATATTGTTTGTATTTAGTAGTTGCTTGGCAATCTGCTTTGGCGGCGTTCAGTTTGAACGTCCAAAACCTGGTACTGGTAAATATTACATTACATAAAATAACGTTAACGATAATAATACTCCTATTTATATAGCTAAAGGTACTTGCTTCTCAACTATGTATAACACTTCTTTAAGGAGCGGGCAAATTCTGCAAATTCCTAAGATGTGCTCTGTATTGTCATGTCATACAGATGGTACAGTTCAATTTTCAAAGTAAGAGTTACACAATTAAAACTTCATTTTGTATTATTTATACTATTTTTTAGTTGCGGAGCTGGAATTGTCAATGGTAAACGATGTCCGATAGACTTGAGTAAACCATACCCAGAATGCTGTACTTCTCTTTGTTTTCCTCATTAAATTCTGCCATTCTTTCAATTTTAATATGAAATCATATTACAGATTTATATTTGCACAATTTTATATGTTTTATGTTTTCTAATCAAATAAACATATATTTCTATGCAAAGATATTGTTGAAACAATATAAGGTGAAAACTATACATTTACTGAATATTTTACTGATTTTTTCATTTTAAAACCCTAATGTAAAAGTACTCCTTTGCAGTAATTTTTCGCACTTATAAAAGCATTATTTCTTAATGAATTATCAGATTTAATGCTCTAGTCCAGTAATTCTCAACACAAAGAAAAAGATAAGTTTAAAAGTTGTTTACTTACTTATATAATACACTGTGTAAAATAGTTTATGATAATTTTTACTAGATACATTTCTAAAATTTGGCGCCACACTTTAAAAATTTGGTGGCAGATAATAGTGGTTGAGAATCAATGCTCTAGTCTAATAAAAAAAATTAGATTTGATGATTCGTAACTCTACTTTTAAAACTAAGCTAACAATTTTGAAGTAAACCAGTCCCGAAGTTAAGGATAATTTTCTATAAGAAATTGAACATTTAGAATGTTAATAAAATGTTATTGTTATAACAAATTCTATATAAATTATAACATTTAAACAAAACAATAATTTTATGTAACTACATAAAAATATACACCAAGCGTTCAACTAACACAAATATAGAATGCAAAAAAACATTGAATATTAAATTTGAAAAAAAAAATATTTCGGTCTGCCATTAAGTAATGTCTTAATAGAATATAAATAAACTGATACGAGACCATCAGATTCGTTTTCGAAGTAAACACGCCACAATAGAGGAAGTAAACATCATCTACCAAAACCTAGAAAAAAAAACAGTTACTGCGCGGCTGCCTTTTTGGACATATTGGAAACATTCGACAAAGTTTGGCACTTTGGTCTACTGTACAAAATTAAGAAAAAATTGCCATATACTTACTATAAAATTATAAAATCATATCTCGAGAATGGAATGTTTCAGTTAAAAAGTGAATACGAATACACCGATTTACATCCAATAGAAGCAATGGTGTGACATGTAATTATTTTAGAACGACTGCTTTACCTTTTATATATGATAGATATTCATAAACCTAGTAATACTACAATTGAAACATGCGCTGATAATACAAAATTCTTAGTATTGGATAAAAATCTGGCTGTAGCATCTGAATATCTGCAAAGCAATTTTGATAAATTGCAGGAATTGCTAAAAAAATGCAGTTATTCAAGACAGACAATCATAAAACTAGTAATACTACAATTGAAACATGCGCTGATAATACAAAATTCTTAGTATTGGATAAAATCTGACTGTAGCATCTGAATATCTGCAGCGTAATTTTGATAAATTGCAGGAATAGCTGCACCTACACAACAGTAAGACTATCAAATCAACAAAGGTCAAATATTTAAACATTTAGCTCAACAGAAGGTTTACCTGGAAAGATCACAGTCGGGATTTAGAGGACATAAAGCTCAGAAAACTCTACTGGTTATTAGGTCAGAATAAATTACTAATATACAATAATGAAACCAGTACGGTGCAGTCTGAAATGTTCATAACAAATATACATAAAGACCTCCATATAGTTCTAGTTGAGGATACAATACTAATGTTCAGTAGCAGATATGAAGATTGGAATCACATAATAATGTTTTCTGATTTGATAACAACAAAATATATAGATTGGGATTGAAAATATTGGGATCCTTGCGGGACACCCTGGAGGGAATGATTTTTAAGGAATCCATATTCTAATAAAATAAAAATAAAAGTTGACTACAAAATTATTTCTATTTTATTAAATAAATACATGTAATAGATATGAATATGAATGAATAAATTAATATTCTAGAAGGTAGTTTGAAAGCGATACATATAATTATTAGTATTAGATGATCGACAAGTGAAATTGCTAACAATTTTTCAAGTATCTTTGGAACTGATTATGTTAGTTAATTTATAACTATGAATAGACCTTGGATTCACCACAATCTAAACAATGGTTAGAAGCTGATTCATACAAACTAATACACAAACTAATAAATATTATGATACATATGATACAAATATTATTTAAAACTTTAGTAAATATTTTTATCAACTGTATTTTTTTGAGTAAAATCTTAATACCGATATATATTTTTTTTTTCATTTATTCCGATTTTCAATAACGGACAAAATGGATAGTTAAAAGATAAACAATTAATATTTTATATTACCATAAAATAACGTTAGAATAATGTCACATTTATCCAATAAATTAAATAAATCTAATAGAATTTATTATATAAAAAATCATGAAAATCTTTTCAAATTATAAAAAAATATGCATATTTTAACGTAATGTTTCTTAAATGTTTGTACTGATGTAGCAGCAACAAATTTTATTCAGGATTTTTTTTAACAATTAATTTTTTTTTCTGTGATTAAATTTAGACTTTATTCAAACTTAATATATATTAAATAAAGTAATAATGAATTAAACTGAGGAATTTATAAATATATATGTAATGTTTATAGCTGGGTGACTTTCCAGACGCTTATGTAATAGCGTTGAACGATACGACCGTTGGAAAGGAGCGATTTCACGAATTATATATAATGTTTTTGTGTTGTCATTTTTTGCAAATTGTATACAAACATGAATACGAGTTGCATCTGTGCATCCCGCATTGAATTCACGTATTAAACTACTTTGTTCAAGTGGCCGAGCAGAAACAATAACTTGCTTTTTTAACGTGACAATAGAATTACAGAAAGCACAATTTCTACAATAACGTAACGATACCTACATAATACATATATAAAAAGAGGAGACGTTTTGGTGGAGTACAGTTCTCATCCAGCATTTGTGTCAATATGTCTTCGTCTACGATGTTATTTGCTGCAACCTTAACTCTGCTAGTCACATTGGTGCAATGTGATGAATTCAACACTATTAAGTATAATTTTTGATATTATGAGTACGGGTTTTAAAAAATTATATATTGATTCTAGTTCTAGGGCGATTGATACCAAAGGCATGTTAACTTCACTAGCAACTTCCTTGATGGCGAGAGGCTACGGGACAACGGGCGGTGGTTCTCAAGTTGTATCCTTGAACTTGACAAATCTCTTGGTTCTGGTCTTACTGAAAGCCTTGATCTTTGCGGCTGGTTCATTAGGAGCTGGAACTTGGAAAGGTGGATACGGGAGGAGCGCTGATGGAGAGGAGCATATAGTCACCGAAGAAGAAATCTTAATGTATTTAAGTTACTTAACAGGTATAAAGTATAATGTAATATTTCAAATGTTCAATTCAATAGAAATTATTTGAAGGTTCCCCTGGTAATAATGGTTGCCTACAAAACATCGCATGTCGTCAACCGCATCAAGCAAAACGGTATACTGCAGCCGGCGAGATGTTACTGAAAGCCTCGAAAATGGTCAACCCTGAACCGAGCGCAAATTACGAATTCACTCTGCAAGAAGTGCAAGAAGCTGTTATGTACGGTATGGCCGGAGGAAATTGCAAAGCACGTTACAATTGCGGTAATCGACGGTAATCCATTTGAAGACGACTCACAAAATTAGTTAAATTATTAGGTGAAGCGATGCAAGAAGTATAATCGAGTATATGCGAAAATCATGAATATTTTCTACCAATGTAACATTTATAATGTAAACCTTGTATGACAATGATATAATTTGTATAAGAAAAATGAAAACAAATAAAATAGTATATTTTAATTTCTATTTACTTCTTATCTCCAAATAATAAAATAATTTAGTATTAAACTTTTTACATGGAGTAATTTTCACTCATTTTGCATAAAATATTATGTTTACATATAAAAAAATATTATGTTTTTATATTAAAAAAAAACATTATCATAATTTAAGAGATTTGGTAATTATATAAGTGTGTGTATTGTTATTTTCTATTTATTTTTAGAATTTGATTCATCAATGAAATAATATACAACAATACCTCGCACAGCCTGTGTTTATGGTTCCACCAATTACCCGGATTTCCCGGACAGTTTGAAACTAATGAGGACTATAAAATTGCACAATAAGAAACTTTATTGGAAAAAGGGTAGAAAATGATCATTTATGTAGAAAATAATTGTTTAATAAATTTATTTTTATTTACGTATTTCTGTATATATTTTTCTGTTCATTTAATTATGTTTATAAATTTATATATATTTTTTAATTATATAATTAATTAATCAGATGCGGCACATGAAAACTCTAGTGAGATTGAGGTAGTAACAAATTGTCAAGCAAAAAAATATAATAAATCTGATATATTTTCACTAGTTTTAAAACTCGATATTTTTAATTTGTTTAGGTATCTGAAGCAATAATAATTAGAATAATTAAATAATTGCTGTGCACATACAATATTTTGTGTTTATTATTTTCATCGAACATTAATCAATGTTATTTAACAAGATTAAAAATTAAAAGAACAAATAAAATGTTAGAAATTTATTGATTGCAGAAGATGATAGTTTTTCAGTGGAAGATTTTGAAAACTTTGTTAGCAACGAAGACAAAGAATTTTGTACATAAAAGTAAAAAGTTTCTGCAGAACAGATTTAATTCCTCCAGTTATATTGAAAAAGATTCTGATTTAGAAAGAAATATTACTGTTAAACGAATGAGAAATGTTATTGTTAATTGGAAGTACAATCAACTTTAGATTTCACTTTGTAAGAACATATTTTGGCCATATTATTTTTACCTCTGAGAACAAAATATTTGATATACACATTCTAAATAAACTAATGTAGTAATCAATTACTCAAAATATTATTTACACTACACATTTTACTTATTTTGAATAAATTAAAAATATTAGGGCAGAAAGACTTATGGTTTGCAGCAGTGGAATTTCATTGTATTTTTGTTATATAGATTATATTGAATATGTTTTTTTTTTCTTAGAATATTTTTTATTTATTATTGCAATAAATATTATTATTCTTATTAAAAACATTTAACAGAATTTATTTTATTATTTCATAAAAACAGAGACAGCACAATTTGATATATTATTATATTATGAATTCGTTCACTGGATCAGCTGAACGCTCGGCTGCATTTGCACTATCTCCTTTTTCCTTCCGGCCACGTACTCTGGGTACGTTAGAAACCCATCATTGTCTAAATCGTCCTCTTCCAGCACTTTATCTATTAACTCTGCAAAACAAAAATAATTTACCAGAAGATGCGGATTAGAACAAAGGTGTTCACTTCAACGCTTACCGACGTAATAATTAAATGTATCCTCGTCACTCTCTGTACTTTCGTTACTTTCACTCTCGTCTTTGTGCATCGTATGTTGAATTGCCTGCAAGATCTCCAGACCATCCAATTTCGAATTCTTATCCACGTCGTGTACTTGAAAATAGTAGAACTCCAATTCTTCTTCGGAGAGTGTAGATAGGTCAGGTTCATTTATAACATCTTCCAAATGTTCCTGTAAATTAATTAAGATCATTTTCAATATATACTATAAATTAAAAATTATATTTGAAACTATTATTATGTAATTATATTTGTATATTGATTTAATATTTATCACTGAACTAAAATTATACAACAAAACATATTTTCCTAAAGTAAAGTAACATTTTTAATATTTTTCGTGATTAATACTAATTGCATATTAATACCATCTCAATTCTATCAACACACTAAAACGATATAAGATTTATAAAAATAAAATTATGAGATATTCTTAATTATTGTAGGTAATTATTTATAAAATCTTGGTTTTCATAATGTTAACAAAACTCAATATGACTAATAAATAATTTACCTAAACTTAACGTTACCATAATATAGAGCATTATAAAAATATTAAAGCAATTTAATTACTAGTATGCAAAAAGACAACGAAGATGTAAACATATATTAAAATCAGAAGATGAAAAATTTTTAGTGGAAAATTTACAATATTTTTAATGGATACATACGAGTATGTGATGAGTGGAGGAATAATTTCTTATATTTTTCACCGTTACAAAGATGGTTGATATATGAAACGGTGGGTTAAGCAATTGTTGTATAAAAAAAATACAATAAACTTTAGTTTTGTATTTTAAACTATAGTTCCGGTGGAAGAAGACAATAACATTGAAGTATTTCAAATGTTTATATCAATCAAACAAATATACCCAAAGGAAATTACTTCATATATAAGTAATTACATAAAAATAAAGAAGACACCAAGATAAGATTCAATAAAAGGAAAATTATTGGAAGAACTTCGAATGAAAGGAATTGTATTGAATATCCAAATATTCAATACTATAGTACGTACAGGTTTTTTTCCAGCGCAGTGGAAAGTTGCATAAGTTATATTAATTCCTAAACCAGGAAAACCTTCCGAAGAAATGAAATCATACAAACCGATAAGACACCTACCGATATTATCAAAAGTATTTAAAAAATTTCTTGTTAACTTATTGTAACCTATAATTGCTTTAAATAAACTGATAACAGACCATCAATTTGGTTTTCGTTGCAATCACGGAACAATTAATTGAGCAAGTAAATAGAACATCATATACCAAGATCTATAAAATAAGAAGTATTGTTTGGCTGGCTTCTTGGACGTATCGCTGTCGTTTGACAAAGTATGGTATTATACAAAATTAAGAAGAACTTGCCATATGAATGCAATAAAATAATAAAATCTTATCTGGAGAATAGAATGTTCCAGATAAAACATGAAGACAAATACACCGTTTTACATCCAATAAAATCAGGGGTGCCACAGGGAAGTGTTTTAGGACCACCGCTTTATCTTTTATATACGGACATTCCTAAAACTAGCAATACTACGATTATAGATGATACAGCAATCTTAGCATCAGATGAGAATCCGGTTTTAGCATCTAAATATCTGCAGGAACATTTAGACAAATTACAGAAATGGCTGAAAAAGTGGAGAATATCAGTTAACGAACTTAAATCTGTGCATATCCCTTTCACACTAAATAAAGACACCTGCCCAACAGTAAGAATTAATGGCCAAGATCAACAAAACTCAAATACTTAGGCATACATCTCAACAGAAAGTTTACCTGTAAGTGGAAATAAAGTTTAACAAACTATACTGGCTTTTAGGACAAAGGTCGGAATTATCAGTGACGAATAAGCTACTAATATACAAGATAATAATGAAACCAGTATGGAGTTTTGGTATCCAATTGTGGGGTGCAGCCAGCAAATCAAACATAAAAATTATACAAAGATTTCAATCAAAATGTCTAAGAAATATCATCAGAGCCCCGTGGTTCATTACGAATAGACAAATACACAAAGACGTTGACAGCAATGTATAATAGAAAATACGAAGTCAGATTGGAATCACATAACAATTTGCATTTACTTTATAATAGCAAAACAACAAATAGACTTAAGCGCTATAAACCATTACATTTAGTATATAGATTTAAGTAATTTGTTAATGTCTTAATGTCATATTCACAATGTGAATTGCGATCAAATTTACTTAATGTTCACTTTGAATAGATTGTAAATAAAATTATACGACATACTAAAAAAATATATATATATGTAATTATAATATCCACATTTTGTGATTTAATAAAACTATTTTTAGCAAAACAGTATTTTATTATTTACGTTTATAGCAATTTTGTTTTCTCTAAATATTAAGTTTTTTAAAACGTATTCGAATTTTATTTTTATAGAATTAACTAGTGTAACTAAATAAATAATTACTATAATTCTCTGAGTATATAATAATAACAACATCTTTATTAACCTCAAAGAAGTCAAAGGGCTATCGACCTAAGTTTTTCCACCCAAGATTATATATAATAGTAATTATTTATTTGTTGATTTTAATCTATTGTTTTATATAGTATAGAGTAGTTTGTATGTTTCTTACTTGTAAATGTTCTGTGTCGTGTAATAGTTGTTTATCTTGTGTCAGTTTCTGTTCGCCTGTGCCCTTTGTGGGTCTGTAATGGACGTGGTGTTTAGCGATGGGTTCGCCTCGTGGATGATGCGGACCTCTCGCTTGGATGGTGGAGATGAAGCTCAGAGAGCAGAGGAGAATCCGTAGTATCATTATATTATTTGTATTTCAAGATATGTTCATAGCTCTAGCTGTTGGACGAACCTGAAACGTTTGGAGCATGAATTAAAAGTGGTCCGTATTTCAGTTGTGCGACGGAAATTTGATATTTATTGTCCGCCGGTGCAGGAGGAGGAAACAGAGAGAGCGCCCCAGGATAATCTCTGTCCCCTATTAAATAATAGAATATCATCCCCCTAAGCTGCACTTGCCGTCAACACGTCGCATACAAAAGTGCACATATGTACGTTTCCCCCAAATAATGTAACCATAGATGTTATCAAACGCTAATGACCGTCCCCCGAGGGTTTTTCGGATCGAACCCCTTCATTAGCCCCTCATGACATGTACCACTCAAATTCAATAACAATTTGTCTGCATAGATGAAAACTCAAGAAATCTCTCACTCACCTGAATACGCGTTGTTGGTAAACACAAGGCCATCGATCCAGCATCCACCACGCACGCTCGCTAACGTCGACGGTAAAGTGGAAATCGTTTTTTCCTGGAAAACCACCCCCGATTATCATCATTTCCCGCTAGACGGCGTCAGCGTCTCTGCTTTCGCGAGGCAATAAAAACTTTTCCTCCGATGAAACTGAATTATCGCATTATTCTTTCGGATACCTTCATCTATTGTATATGCTTGCAGTTTAATAAGGGGGAAAATTAAAAAGATATTTGATATCGTAATTTACTTGATGATTCTATTGAATTATTCGCGTTTTTGCCTTTCCTCGCCTTTTCCACCCAATATTATTTTTTTTTCAGCCATCCTCACCCAATTACAATTGAGATAACATTTTCCTTTTTGATCTTTGCTACCTTGTAATTATTATTCAACTGAGGTTTTGCACATAATGCTGTGTGCATCGCACACATGTTCATCGCGTACGCATTTTATTATTATCATTATTATTATTGAATACATCAAGGAATTTTTTACCAGGATCTTTGTTAAAATGCAACCCCCGGGCTCTTTCACTCCCTGCACACGCCCCAACAATCTGTCGCATGGTTTTCACCACCACCGCCACTCCGAATCCAATCGAAGTGCATATATTATATTTCTCTTACAATTCCATTCTGTCTCGCCACCTTATGCATACCAAAAATACAAAACTCTTGAATATTTTTCAATATTAATTTATTGCATCAAACTTATAATTATATATAATAATAAATATATATTTATAATGACAATAAAAACGTTGATTTTAATTATGAAATATATAATAAATCTTTTTTATTTTCACAAAATAATTAAGGACAAAATTAAATTAACAAAATTAGTTTTTACAAATTATGAAATTAACTAAACAATGGAAGACACTACAAAAAAATATCAAAATAGACCAGACTTTTAAAAATAAATGCAGATAAATAAATTCATAATTGTCTTTAATAATAATAATATTAATCCTAATAATCATACATAAAAACATTTTAAATTTTCATTTAATATTTTTAAAGTTTTCTTTTCTTTTCTGACAACGTAATGTTTTATTTATATATTATTTCGTGTTAAAATTATTGAAATTCAGTGGAAACTTTTTTACTAACTCAGCATAGATTTTTAGTTCTAATAAAAATAAATATGATAATTTATTGGTTACACTCTTATTGTAAAACCAAACTTATTCCTCTCCTTGTTAAATACCACTCCCTCTCCCTTAAATTCATGCCCAAAGTGACCAACACATTTTCCCTGTATAAGTTCTGTATTACTCGAAGCCCAACTGTACGTCCTAAATTTAAGTACCCTATTCCAATTTCCTTTCCAATGTCCCTTTAATAATGTCCTTTTTGCTGCTATTTTTCCTCTTGTTCAACTGGTTGTTATTCAACTTGTTTTTTTTATATAAATTTCTTAACTGATACTATCAACATTTTAATTGATATACAGAAAGACCTAGGTCGATAGCCCTTTAACTAGTTTAGTATATAAATACATACTTTTTTTCTTCTAGGATTGTTATTTTATTTTGATTTTATCTATAGAATAAAGGTTTTAAATTTTTTTTTTTTTTTCATTAACTATTTCTTATTTATATTTAGATATTTTTGCAATATTATCTGGCCAATAAATATTGTTTATTATTATTTATATATAAAGAACTTTAAATTACAAACAGAAAAAAAATATAAATAAAAAATAATATTTAATATAAATTTACAATTAAATAACATTAAATAACAAACTTACAAAACGGCTACCGACATAGATGTTTGGGCATTACTTCATATATTTATCTTCTTCCCATTTTTAATCTGTTCTTAAGATGTTGAGTGAATCTTGATAATAGATAATCTTGAGAAAGGTATAATAATTAATTAAACTTTTGAAACTCGTATTATCATAAAATAATATTATTGGAACTTGTAGTTGTATTTAAAAAAATATGATATTGATAAGTGATGTTAATCTTACGCTAACGAAATCTTTATTCTTGTAGTTAAAATAATATATACAACATGCTTGAGTTTAGTAATAATTTTATTGAATATATCTTCATAAAAACTATTCATTTCATATCAATTTTAAGTTAGAACAAAAATTTATCTCATAATATAACTCATTGTATTAAAATTTGTATTAATTTTCACAATTTTTTTAAAAATATGAACTATTATTGTTAATAAACTAAATCTAAACTGCTTGATTGAATTATAATATTTCCTATTATTTTCGCAAAATATAGATGAATAATCCTATTAATTATAATTACTGATTATTAAAAAATAGAGATTGTAAAATAAAATGAGTAATCAGAGATTATAATCGAGTAGAAAGGCAGTTGAACGAAAAGAAGACGATTGAAATAGATCGTAACATCCGTCATAAATAGATTAAATCGAATTATATAAAAAAATAATAGCCACTTACATAAGAAATGGTTTAAGTAATACATTTCAATACTAACATTTAATCTACATCAAGGATCTTTAAAAAAAATAAGAGAAAGTGCTTTTGGATTATCTACGAAATTATTTCTATTGTCTACTTTTAGCCATAATTATTATTAAAAAGTGTATAGAAAAAATCCACATATCAATTTATTTTATCATTTAGTAAATTTACAACAAATTTCTTTATATAATTCTGTAGCAATAAATTCATTAATTTTCTTTGAAATGAATATATCACATTTTTTGATCTGAATAGATTTTATCTAATCATTTTTAATGATGCGCATATTTTTTTAAGGTAAGAGAAAGGTGATTTGCACTGATTACTTATTATAATTGCTATTCAACATTTTTTATTTTGTCAAGTCACTCTGCCAAATTTGCTGAGTTTAAACATTGCTCAATCCAAACTCCAAAATGTATTTAAAAAATACAATAATTTCAAAACGCAAATAATGCAAATTTAATAAAATGCATACCAAACATTTTCTTTTTTTATGAAAATGAAATCTTTATTTTGGTGAACATTTACTAAATTTTGTAAATATTAAATTTAATTTATATTTAGTAATATGTAAATTATAAATAGAATTTGACATAAGTTACATAAGTGGATTTATTTTTATTCAGAATTGATATATAGAAATTATACATTTGAATAACAACCAGGACTATTGACACAACAAAATTAATGAAAAATACAATTTTATGTCAAGAATATATATAAATAAAACTAAACGATCGCAAAACGGGGAAACGCTGTTACATCCGTTAATAAAATTACTCTCCGGAACAATTTCGTACGTAATCCATCTAATGAATATTTTTATTATGTCTGAACAAATTTATGATTGTTGTTCAATTACTTATAAGAATTTATTTATTTATTTCATTGAATATTTTGTATATGTTTGATACTTTTTTATAATAATATAATTGAATTACAACTTTTTATTTTTTTGACTTGTAATAAATAAACTTTTATATAAAAAAATATTTAAATATTTTCTTTTGAATAAATTTATTTTCTAAAATATTTGCTTAAATAAAGGAAATAAGCATTTCTCGATTAAAGATCTTATTCCATCATTTTTTTGTTAAATATTTTGATAAATATTTGTTATTACAATAATTATTATAATATTATTTTTTTTATTTAATGTCTATTATTGTATATATGAGTAGTAAAAAAAATGTATTGTAGTTTATACAAAAGGCTATTGACCGCAGTCTTTCTGCCCATATATATTAACAAGAATATTATATAATAATTAAAATAAAGGTAATAGAAAAAATTAACAATAATTATTGTATATATTTTTCCTTTTGACCAGTTATACTGCTTTGAAATTTATAAAATTGTTATTTCGTGTTTATTTATTTATTTTAGGTAAGAAATTATATTTAGTTATTTATTTATATTTAAAATATTTTTTTTACATTTTATATATTTTTTTCTTATTAAAGTATATCGTATATCTTCGTCATATTATTAAAAAAATGTTCATTTTTTTTGTTTTTTATTTTAATTGTAATGCATAATTATAAATCGTACAAAACAAACATATTTCAAAACAGCATAAAAACAAACTATTGATGAGAGCTTTTAATATGGAACGTAGGTACAAAACATACGTAATTGGAATGTAATTGACATTTTTTTTGTGATTGTTGCAATGCGAAACAAACAAAAAATGGAGATAATAACGAACGTCATGTATCTGTTATGAATATAGGATAGGGGAAGTAAATAAATGTGAATGGCATGCACATAATGTATGGTAGATACGTATACATATATAGAAATACATGCACGGTTGTATATAAGTGTATGTGTTGTGTGTTGTGTAGGATAGAACAAACCGCACCGCACCGTATCGTACCATAACGCAACGTAACGTACCGGTCCGTTCCGCACCGCACCGCCGTCCTGATGATCAATAAGCTGGTAGCTGGCGGCGATGTGAGGTTGTCATAGCAACTCTACCGCACGCAGTTTTGCAATAGGGAGCTTTTAAAATACCTGCACGGCTCGCTTCCCACAACATGGCGAAAAGGGCCATGCCGAAGGTCCGTCCACCTACGTCGACGGACGAACCAGGCAGCACCGACCTTTTGTCCTCGGCGAAAGACCTCGAAGCCGACGAGGACGCCTCCGAAACCGATTCAAACCGTCCGCCGTCGCCGCCACCGCTAACTGAAAACGTTGACCACTTGCGTGCACACATCCATATTCATCATCAACCTCCTCATCAACGACATCATCAGCTTCGTCCACGTTCCTCATTCCATAACACATTTTAACATACATACCATGCCCATTTTGCTATCATTTTAGCATTCAATGTATTTTAATTCTTCAAATCATGCAATATTCATTAATCTCATCTAAATAAACATACTTTTAAGAAAATCAACCTTCCTAGTAAACGTAATCATTTTTAAAAATTTGATGGTTTAATGATTCACAATATTATTTAAGTCTTTCCCTCTTAAAAATATTAACAACAAATATACATTAACTAAAAACATATGTTATATGTCAAGAATATATAAGAATGTCAAATGTCAAAAATATATAAATAATTTTGACATTTTCCATGGAATTTTCATGAAATAATTCAATTTAAGTATCAATTTATTTAAATAAGCTGTATTTACATAAACCTTGAATTTTCTGTGACTAAATACAGTAATTATTACATAAAATATAACGCAAACATGTTGTTAAATAGTTTTGACAATTTCTAATGGAATCATTCAATTAAACATTTATAATTATTAACATTTACACAACACAAATAATTAAAATATGTGTATATGTCCTCATGAACAAAGAGAATGTGAGCAATCCTATTTAGTTGAATACTATAATAATTGTATATATTTTTGAAAACCTAGTCTGACCTTGAACCATGTTAATATATTCTTTGTATAATGTGGAATAATAAAATATTTATTGCTTGTTGTGAATTATTTTAATTTTTTGTTTACTTTTTTAATTATTACAACCAGGTAAAAAAATAAGCTGCTGAAATAAAAAAGTTACAGAACATTGAACATTCATCAAAGTTGTTTTGTCTTTAGTGCAGTGAACATATATCCCAAATACTAGTCGAAATTGGGTCTGCAAAGATCTGATCACACTGTAGAAAGTGCTTCAAGTGCAGAATAGAAATAAAATCTCCGGTGACTCCAGATGGACGAGTTTTCAAGGATATTAAATCTGTAATTAGCATAGAATTATTTTTGAAGCCATTTACTAACCGCAAAATTAATAATAATTGCAAAATTTGTTGAAAGTAATAAAGCATGTTCCAAGTGCGCTCAAAATCTCAATAAGTTCAATATTTGTCAACAAAATATTACAAGTAAAATTATAATGTACCAATTTATTATTTTTAATATGTTACAATAAAAATGTCTATTTTCTTCAATCTTCCCAATATCGTCCAGAACAATAATTTATCTTGTTTTTTTTCTTATAAAAATTATATCGTAAAATAAAACAGAAGCAATAACAATAATTAATGCCGGGGCGTAAATATTTGTTTTGTAATTAATAAAATATGTTTTTTATATTATTAAAACCGATTGATTTTTCATTTTTCTTAATTCTGAAAACTTGATATATTTGTAAGTTCATATTTTTAATACACTAACTTGTAAAAATTATACAATTAACTTACATAAATAAATTTTTCATTCATTAATTTATTTTTATTTTATAAAAGCATCTTTATTAAAACCAAAATAGAAACAAACTAAATATTTGAGTTAGAGATTTTATGAAAAAACATTAAAATAACAATTGTATTGTTGTTTGAATATATAAAAAAAAGATTTCTTAATCAACACATATTTATATAACAAAACGGGATTCGGATCCTTTAACTTAACATCCATGAAGTCCCTAAATCTATTAACATAAGTAATTTAGGTACGCGCTTAGATAGAAGATGAACCAGTAAGGAATATACATAAAATCTGAACAAAAATAATGTGAAAATAAAATTTTTAAATATATTAATACATAAATAAATTCAATGATTAATAAATTAATAATATGAAAGTTTACAAAATATAATCAAATTTATACACCAACTTAAATTAATGTTATTCATAGTTAAGAAACATTATTTTTATATATTTTTTTTAATATTATTCATATTTGAAATAAAAAAATGGAATTACTTGTAAAGAAGGGAATGAAATAGATATTAATAAACCTGCATATGAGTGTAATTGCGAAAATTGATTATAAAGCCTGAATAATTAATTAACGTTTCAATTAGTCAATTCAACGTTGTGTGACTTAAACGATATAATCTTTATACGATATTTAATAACAGCATTTAGGTAATCATTAACGGAAAATATAATTAAGCAATTTATCAATGCAGTCATTCGAAAATCTTTTTTTTTTAATTTGAATAAATCATTATTTATTGTGATTTACTTTTTAATGTCAATATATTTTCTTTCTAATTTTTCTATAAAATTAATGGTTTTTATAAAAAAAGTTAATTAATTAAAATTAAAGTTATATTGAAAGGAAAATAATATAATTTATTTATTTCCGCCTATAAATAGATTAGTAAAAATACAATACAATACAATAAAAGTTATGTTTAAAAATAATAAATTGATTGTTTTAATAATTTAAAAATTATTTATTTAAACTAATATTTAAATAAGGGAATGTAAATAAAATATTATTTGTCATAACAAAGGTTTATATTTAAGATAAAATCAAAACTGGAATATTTCAATCATAATTTTAGTATTCGTATGTTTGGTAAAACTTTCACCATGCAGAGATTACTAGACTCGCTAGTTACAGTAAGCTAAGACTGAGGGTGGGAAAGCTTGATTGCAACGGAAACACGAAACACACAATCATCCAAACTTCCGGCTCCTCTAATCCCGACTTTCTTGCTTGATCTCGAGCGCCACGCGCGTTGCGAAAACTAAAATATTCAATCCGCTGGAAATTATTTCCCATTAATATGGAAAGAATAACGAGTGGAATAAGTGGAAAAGGGTGGAGATGCGGAGGGTGAGGCGTCAGTGTCGGTCGTCCATTAAAAAGTCATTAAACATCATCTCTCGCAATTACAAAGTTATACGCCGGGAATTTCCTCCTGAATGTTTGTGTCAACAAGTCTCCTTTTCCTTCATCCCGCTTCACCTTTTCGCTCCACATCATTCCCCGTTTCTGCACGTCAGGGCTAAAATTGAAGAAGCAACGCAAAAAGCAAAAAAGGAGGAAGAAGGACAACTTTAATTAAAACGGTGCAATTAAAAATATCCAAAGGAAGAGGGAGATAGGAAATCCGAGGGATTTATTAGAATCCCATTGAGATTGGAGGCAATCTTCAGTCGACGGGGTCCGACGGTGCGTCCATCAGTCAGCAATGATTGAAAAATAAATTTAATTTTCTGTTCATCGCCTCCGCCGCTCCTCTTATTCCCAGCCCTCCGTCATCCAGGGGAAAATAGAAGTTATTACATCGGTAAAATAATTTCGCCCAGTTTGGGAATCTTCGTAGGTAGCAGAGAAAGAAAATGAAGATACTAAGAAATAAAAAAAAAAGATGAAATAATAAAATACAACACTGGAGGAAGAGGAATGTACATAATTCGCTCTCGTATGGGAGCGTTGTGTACAAATAGAAAGGCTGTATACAACGCATTAGAGGTGCCTTTTTGCGGAGGCTTTTTAAAAATGTATAAAGGCTGAAGCGGGAGTTTCATCAAACTTAAAAGCTTTAAGCACGTTGGCCAATTACTGAGGTAAAAAGCCTTGCATACATGATGCAAGCTAATACGTAATACGTAAAAAGCTCTACACGTCCTTCATATATATTTACAACATATCCACTCCTCACTCAATGAGCGGCGGCGGAAGCCGGAGTAGCTGCTTTTAGACTCGATCCAAAATTCCGACACCAAAGCCAAACGAAAATGCGAGCAGCAGCAGCAATAGCATAAAAAAGGAAAAACCATAAATAACGAGCGTGGGGGGTGGTTGTGGGAGGAACACATCGTTTCGAAGGGAGGATAAAAGCAAAGAAATAATAATAACAAACTTTTGTGTGGTGGGATTCGGAACGGGGGGAATCCCCGGCGCTGGCAGGGCTACATTTAAAAGTTTTTGAACGGGCCCGGATAATCGAATTAAAAATGCGCTCGCAAAGAGCGCGCAATGAACATTCTCCCAAGCGGAACGCATCGAATTTACTTTCAAGTTTGTTGTATCAAATGTATGTGTATGTATGTGTGTGTGTTTGTGGGAGAGAAGTTGAGAGTTGCGAGTTTTGCGGCGAACTACAGTATTTTAGATCGACGTTGTTTCATGGCTGGAAAAGTGCTATGGGGTATGTATGCAGCGACACGCTCTCATTGGTAGATGGAAATGACAGCTTGCAGCGTAAGAATGATTGCCTCTCGTCTTCATCCTCCGATGCCGCAGGCCTCGCACAGTATCGAGGGTTTGTTGGGGGGCTGTTGGGGTCTGGTTTTCGTAAGGGGGAGTTAGGGAAGACGAGGATGGCACATTCATTTGTCTCTTCGTCCTCCTCCTCATTTCTCGCCCTTGCCGCGCGCACACCCCGTCCCCCGACGATCCACCCCCGCACAACAAATTAACATACATATCCACGCCACTTTACAGATTTTATTACTTTATAAATACCAATTTCCAGCGATTATCATCGAACCGTAACAATTAATACAGATCTACTACAAATATGATTCCCCAAAAATATCTATATACTACAATTTAATTAAAAACCGATTAATGTATGTGATCTTATTAATACTGCATCCACACAATCCATAATATATCAGTCAAACATTACCAACGTTGTTGGTTACAAGAAAGAAATTATATTATCAACTGCAATTGCATTAAAAATAGAAAAAAGTTAGAATTAAAGAAAGAAATAAATTATAGGACTTAAATACATATAATTTAAGAACTTATATTTAATTATATGAAAAAGAGGAACTGAAGACGAATCATGAAATATTTATTAAAGACAAATTTACTAATTAGTCTAGCTAAGAGATGCGCGTTGATACAAAGCTTGACATTAGTAAATAAATACCTTATATATACATACTGATCATTGCACATAATATAATATCTGTATACTCACAAGATTAAATAGACCCAAGAACACAAACTAACAAACCGTGCTGTATTAAGGTTGTCATGAGCCCTAGGCTCCAGTTAAGTTGCTAATGATGCAGGTGCTAAATATATCTCGAAACGATATAATTTAAATAATATTAATTGTTATACAATTATTGCATTAATTTATTGTTACTTATTGTTAACAGAAAACTGTACATATGCGAATAATAACGATGATAACAATTATTTACAATTTTCAGTGTTTTTTATTTTATTATTACATTTAGCCCTCCTCATATTCAGTTCTCCAGGCAATCCTTGTAATTGGTATTGTGAGAGAGGTTATTCGATATTGTGATGCTCTGATATTATGATTTTTTGTTTTTTTTCTTTGTAGTGATTCCTGAGTTTTTTTTTAAATTTTATAGTTTCCTTTTCTTTCCTGATGTTTTCTGGAATTTTATTGTATTGTACAATGCCAGATACCAATAAACTTCTGTTCATAATATTTGTTTCGCTTTTTTCTGTTCTTATATCCTCCTTATTTCTTGTATCGTAATTGTGTGTGTCCTTGTTATATACCAGATCCTGCCGCGTCTTTATTTTTTTATGGACTATTTTGTGCACAAATATATTTGTTTGTATTTCTATTAAGGTCCTAACGTCAGGCACGGACCCGGCATGCTCCCCACCAAACATTATTTTTTCCAATTTAGTTTGTTGCCTTTGTAATGAATTTATATTTGATTTTGTTGTATAATATAATGAAATATAATATTAATATATTATATATACAATAAAAATATTTATTGAAAAATAATTTAAAATGGTCTTTTTGCCCGAAAAACAATTATATAATCTACATTTTATTTATCTTGCCAGTAATTGTATGCATCCTAAAAAATTATGTTGTCTAATTTATTTAGATTTTTGGGAACATTTAATAACGTTAATAAAATCAAAATCTTTAAATTATTATTTATGTTAATAACTCATTAGGTAAAAGTAAATAAAAATAGAATAAATCTAAAATGCTTGTGAAATGCATTACTTTTTCAGCAATCATTAAGTATTCTGTGATTCGTTTAGTTTGGATCTCTTAAAAATGTAAATGTAACTTCTTTTAGGGAGTCAAAGGGATACATGTTTACTTTATATAAGGCTTCTCTCTCCTTCGTCCTTCTTCTATTTCTATTAAAGACTAATCAAATATTCGAAATAAAAATAATGTTTCTTCGATTTTCATACAATAAATTGATAAACAAAATTTACATTTTCATAAATTATAAAATATCAAATAAAAGTATTTTTTAAATTTTCTGTAAATATATTTTTTATAAACTTTTGTAATTCTTACTCATAATGTAAATAATTATATATAAATTAGTACTATTCATATAATTAAATACGAATATTGAAAATAATTTAATTTATAATTTAAAATAATTAAGTTGAAGAATATGTTTATAAAGGATTTTTTTAACTTCCAATTATATCACTTCAAAAAAAATATATAATGAAAATATTCTAAATATCTCACATATTGTCATATTGATGTTAGTATGACAATATAATTATTTATTTACAAATTTTCACGAAGGATGGAATAAAAGTGTTTTTACCCATTCACTATATTTATTAATAACTTATTTTTTATAATGTATTATCTAATATTTGTTTTTAATATTTCTAATCAAATACTTACTTAATAAAATACATATTTTTTCATATTGTCTCTGATGTGTTTTATTAATTTAAATTATTTATTTTTAGTAATTATTAAAAATTTCTTTTAAATTATATATTTTTTTTTATTAACTATCTTAAAATAATAACATCATTTATTGGTTAGTGTACAATAAATATAAAAATGTAAGGAAAATAAATGTAATTCTGAAAAACACAAATAATTTAAAAAAAATTCTAAATATAAAACAACCAAAAAATAATTTAATACAATAAATATACCTGGCCAAAGGGCTATCGACCAAGGTCTATCTGCCCAAAACTATCTTTTAAACTGAATAAATAAAAATAAAATGAGATATTTGTCTCATCCTTCTGCCTGAATATTATTGAAGAATTCACGACGTTCAAAGATGAGTGATTATATTAAAACAGTAGTAGATCAGAATATCATGGAATATTTAGTACCTAGCACTTTCTCTGAATCTCCGTTTTTTTTTATTTGGAATATGTAGGAATTGGTGGAGTTATTTGATATGTGTCTGAATAGTGTTTTGGGGAATCGGAAAGCAGCCGGAATCGGATTTTGCATAGGGTTAATCAGGATCGGCATTCATATAAATGAATCGAATGATTTTGTAAAGCTGTCGCGTGCTCACACTTACGGGCGGAACACGTGGCACGTGCCTCTATACCCGACAACAGCCGCCCGACAAACGCCCGACAACCCACCCGACATCCCAGACTCAGCAAAAACCAACCCCCCGCAGTCTAAATATTTATATATAGCAAATTATTAGGTGCCCGACATTCCCATTCAGCCAATTTCACAACCGACAATCACTCAATCACAACACAAGGCTCATAACTATAATTAACCAATGAAATCCAACGCAATGCACACCCCGCAACACCTTTTGTTCGATCCGTTCTCGCACACTCTTTGAATCCCTTTCTTCCCTCTATATATTTTTTTGTATTTGTCCGATTTCATTGTACGTTCAATTGTTGATACAATAATAACATATAAAAAAATAGGAGGAGAGCAAACGGCAATTGGGTGGGTGGAGAATTTACTGTTCGTAAAATGTTCAAATTGTTACCGTCACAAAAACCTTGCCTCAATGAAAAAGAACAAATACAATTCACATCGTACATTTCCTCTCTACTTTCTAACATAAATAAAAAAATACACTCTTTGTGTAAGGAAATAATTGCAATTACATTAATAATATCTGTATATTTTAGGAGGTTTCCCTTCCTTTCTACACAAGTCACCGACTTTAATACCATCCGAGTTGTTTAACTGTCATAAGATGCAATATAAATATCAATTTTAATCTAGTTTAGAAATCAATATATTTATTTTATTTATGATATAAAAATATAAAAATTTTGAAATCAGAGTAATTTGAATTCTGTCTTTAAAAAAATATATTTATATTGGTAAACGTCTTTAGTATTCCCAAGGATTTCATTTTTACCCCAACTTGGATAATTTTCCCCGCATTAACTTAATAGCAAAACTTTTATAAGAGACCGGTTTAAAATCAGATATAGCAAGAAAGATGCAAATATATTTTTACCAGGTTATAGGGAATTAGTTTTTAAGGGCAGAATAACTTACGTCGATAGCCCTTTGGTTTATTAGACCCAATAAAAAAGTATAAAGAAAATTATTTGCTACAAACATAAAATGTTTTTTATCTTTAATTTATCAATAAAAATATAATCATAAACAAATAATTAATATTAAAACTATTAATTGCAACATATTACATATTTTCATCACAAATTCTCTGATATTTTTTATTTATTTACAAATTTTCACTGCAAAAAAAAAGCAAGGAAACAAAATATTGCTTCCCATTATATTTATTAATAACTTAATTTTTATAATTTATTATCTAATATTTTTTCTTAATATTTCTAAACGAATACTTAATACTTAATAAGATACATATTTTTTTCATGTCTTTGATGTGTTTTATTGATGTAAATGATTTATTTTTAGTAATTATTAAAAGTTTTTTTTAATTATATTTAATTTTTTCAAATATTTGTATTAAAACCCTTTGGTCAGTTAAACCATTTATGTTTTCTTTTTTTTATTCGTTTCAATTTTTCACATTGGATTTATTTTTTTTCTTTTTTCTTACCTGTTATATTTCTAGCCAATAAATATTATTATTTATTTTATTAACAGATATTTTTTAATGAGAAATAAAGATATTAACTATTTTTCTTGCACTTTATTTGACAAAAATAATAACATTTTGCTAATTTCATTTTAACTCATTTGAAAATGCGAAAACTCACTATTTAATATGAATTCCATTGACAATTATCCAAAATTAACAATAAAAAAGACAATTTTCAGCAATTTTTAAACATGTTAATATATGTCTCATAACTGTCCATAAAGCATACACTATTATCCAATTACTAAAAATAAATTCCTTATACAGGTAAATAAACAATATTAACTGCAATTTTTATAGAATTTATAAATATGTGAATTTTAAAATTTGTTCTGAGATTGTTCTTGTCACTAGCAAGAAATGTAACCAACCCTAATAGTTAGCAAACTCATAACAATCACAGCTGTCACCTATTACGTGCTCACACAGTAACATT
The DNA here is from genome assembly GCA_963457615.1 of Nicrophorus investigator. Taxonomy (NCBI): domain Eukaryota; kingdom Metazoa; phylum Arthropoda; class Insecta; order Coleoptera; family Silphidae; genus Nicrophorus; species Nicrophorus investigator. Next base: position 28,107,139 of record OY735140.1, read on the forward strand.
TTTGAAAAAAAAATGATATGAAAGAAAATAATTGAACTTAGGGCAGAAAGACCTAGGTCGATAGCCCTTTGGCCAGATATATTTATTATATAGAATTAATTTTTGGTTGTTTTATATATAGATTTTTTTTTGCAACTATTGTTTAATTTATTTATTTCTTAATTATTTGTGTTTTTCAGAGTTGTATTTCTTTTCCTTGTATTTTTCTATTTTTCTATTATAATTAAATTTAATAATATTTAATTTACATTTTTTTTTTATTAATTATTATTTGAAATATCAAAATGACAAATTTAATAGTTGTATATGTATAAATTGATAAATATATGTGTAATTTGAATCAGATAGTTCGTTTCTAATAGAAAAAGAAATGAAATAAACCTGATTAATTTGAGGAACAGATTGGATGTCGTTAATGGGTTTGAACAAATTGTATAGTTGGATTGACAATGTGCGATGGTAGTGAGTGTGGAGGGGTGCAGGTGGCGGCGGATGGACGGACGTGCGGGAGTCATTCGAATTTAGAAGGACACCCTTGGAGGGTACTGCTGGGCCGAAGAGAAAGAGGGTTCGGTGGATTGAGGATGGAGGTCATATATGCATGAGGTCTGGACTGGGACTTCCCGCTGGGTCTACCCCTAATGCGGCAAGTGCACACAGATAATCTATATACATGCACATATACACATACGTACACATGGTATGTGATGTGTGAGCGGATCATCTCACACAGTGATTGTAATCGGCTTTGTGGATATGGAACCACTCTGGGGAACGTAATCTCTATCCACCATTCACCATCTCGCTCCTTCTGACTCTCTTTATGCGTGCAAAACTGGATTTCATCCTTAACCTGGCGCCTAACACATATCCATCCAACCAAATATTTTGAACAACATCTAACATTTTAAGGTATTAATATTCAGACAAATTTCAAAAAGAATTTAAATTTTTAAACATTTCGGATGATTTTATTTATATAAAACTGATCCTTACAAATGAATTATATCTATCAGCTATTAAATATTATTGACTTGAAACTTTTACGAAGAAATGTAAACTAGAAAGATTAACTATGAGAAATAAATTGAACTTGTAACAAGCAAATTTTCTTTATTTTTATGATGATAAAACAAAAATAGCGTTTCTCCTCATCCTTCAAATCCAATTAATACTTTCAATCCAATACCAGTACTTTCTCTAAATTATGTATTCCTCTACATACAAATATCGTCATCAAATTTAAGTATCAAAGGTTTATCTCTATTGAATTCACTTTTTTTAAGCAATAATTCATTTTTAGTTATAGAGCTTATATTAGATGCTACTAATTTTTTTTTATGTCGAATAAAATAATAATAAAAATAAATAATAATTAATATTTACGCAATAAGATATAATTATATAATTAACTATTATTTCTGAATATCTGCAACCTGCAAGGATCTTAACTTATTTATTTCTAATCAATTTCAGGTACAACTAAATAAATCAATCTGCCATATTTGTAGGTCATATTATTTAAATTTTGATTTTTTAATTATAAAGTTTAAAGTAATTTATTAATAAAAATATTAAAATTAACGTAAATTTATGTCATTTAAGAATACTTAATTACATAAATTTATCTTAAAAAAATATATATTTACAGTATACAAATATTATTATATATCATAATCGATATTTTATATTTTTATTAATAAAACAAAATATTATAAAACCTAATTTAATTTTACATAAAAGTTGTAGAAAATATTAATTATCAAATCGTAAAACCGCTCTAATTTTATAATAATGAATAATTTATATTCAAACCTTACCCTTACTTTACATACCTGGAATGGACCCTTCTAATTATTCTCTAACAAAATCACTTTCAAGTATATCACATTATAATTTTTAATTTTATACAATCATTATTTTATAGAAAACCATAATTATTAACCTATAAAAAAATGTATTAACAAATAAGTAGATTTATATAAGAAAAAAAAAATAGTTGATTACAATCTTTAATGGAACAAAGAACATAAATTCGATTCGATTTATATTCACGCCTAGGAACTAATTTAATAAATTATATAATTCTAGATTTCCTTCTTGATATTATTGAGTTGAATTAAAAGTATTTTCAGTTTGTTTATTTATTTTTTTTATTGTAGATAATAGCTAAAAACTTAAATTTAATTAAAATCAATAATTTATTATTATATAGAATGAATTTTTGGTTGTATTGTATATAGATTGTTTTGTTCTTTTATTGCAATTATTGTTAAATTCATTTATTTCTTAATTTTTTTCTTTTCCTTGTATTTTTCTATTTTTATTGAATTATACTGACCAATAAATGATGATATTATTATCAATAATTTATTAAAATAATTACTCAATAAAAAAAATATTTATAATTATATAATGTTATAGATTTCAAATTTGTAATTCATGTTTTTTTTTTAATGATTCCTATTCGGTGGCATTGCGTTGAGTGAAGTCAAATAATGTCACGGTTATTCCATTAAATGTTAAATATAATACAAACGCTGATTATTATGGAACGATTATTATTACTATTATATTTTCGATGGGTTAATGAAAACATGATTAAACATAAAATAACGATGTTTGTGCGCTCGTCGGAAACAAAGATTTTCAATTAAAAGCGTTGAATTACGTGCGGCGGATTAATTCGATTTCGGACCACGCAAATGGTACAACTACTCTTTCTTTTTCATTTCACGTTAACTGGGTCGTGGGTTGTTATAATAAACAATTGCATGTGCATGGTCGAATCTGACCAGAAACAAATGCAGCAATTAATGTATTAATAATAAATGCATCGTGCATCGATTCGCTTTGTCTGGTGACTTTTATTTATTTGTTTGTTGTTTTCCATTAACGAGTGTTGACGGTGGACAAAAAATAATTAATCGATGCGACGGGTTTTAATGTTTGATGATGATTGATGAAAAAAAAATGGGATTGCTGCTGTGAGGAAGTTTCTCATCATCTGTGGGTTATTTGTTGTTCTTGTAATTTATGTAAAAGAGGAATTATAATAATGGCACATTTAAAAAGGGTATAAAATTATGCTGTGTAACATAAATAGGGGAATTATGTGTCTATGTAGGAGGATAGTGTACACAAATACATATAAAACGAGTAATGTTCTATGTCAAAAATATAAAAATCGAATTCGAAGCCGGAGGATAGATCCACCATTTTGACAGAAACGAGTCGGGATTGGGGTTGCTAAGGTGTAGATATCGACAGGGAGCCAATGGGGAGCCAGATAGCAGCACGCGACTCTTCCCATTGGTCGATACAAACTACCCTTAACTTTGAAGAGGATGCGTTGGGGCGGCAGGAGGAAAAGACGCACGTCACATGCGAATCGTTGCTGTTAAACTGGGAAGGGCTCGTTGGACGTACCTCTTTGCTTGCACCGGCAGAGTGACAGCGGATAACAGAACAACGCTATCACGTTTTAATATTGTTATATTCACTTGCCGTTTGGCTTAGGCATAAGCTAGTCATCATATTGGGATCAGAGTAGATCCAAAATATAATTAGATCAGTCACAGATATTAACAATATCATTCGTGAGCCGATTGTTTGTGATTCGATCATTACGGTGCCGTCGTTGAGGTTTTAATTGATGTGGAATAGTGTTTGAGAGGGTTGCACGGAACGCGCCGTCGGTCTCCTCAACTTCGCGCCATTTCTTGAAGGGACAAATCTTCATTAAGATATAGACATTTTTCGTGGAGGTTAACCGCGTCCAAAGTCCGTAGATCACTGGTCGCGGTTCGCGCCTCTTGTGGCGAGAGTCTCCAACGGCTCCAAGTTGGATTTCAAGGGAGTCCCAAGTTGCCTGGGGGCGCTAGGCAACTCGCCGTCAGCCCCCACGACGACGCCGACCTCCTCCAGCGAGGAGATCACCTCGCATCAACAGTTCAACATTTTTCCGGCCATCTTCAGCAGGCAGTTGAATTTCAACGCCTGTCCACAGAAATCCATGATGGAAGATCTAAGGCCGAATCTTGTCGGCGTCGGCAATCTCCTAGGGGTCTCGGGCCTCCTGGATGACCATCACGGTCATCTTATGGGCGATAAAGGTACGCCCAGGAAGTGCAATACCAGCGGCTCCTCAGCAGAAGACTTCACAGCCATCTACGGCGGACTGCCACATTCCCATGATCACCATGCACATACACCAGCACACACGCCACCCGCCGCTCCGAGAACCATCACAGATCATACAGGTACAGACAATCAAAAATCTTAAATATAACATTAAATATTACTTAAGATACATAAAATACAATAAACCAATTATGTTTCCATTTCATTAAAAAAATATAATCTATCAAAACAAATATCTAAAATACAAGAAAGCAACTAATATAATAGCAAACGATAATATAATTTCAATAGAAAACAAATATTTTTAACTTCCAAATATTCAAATTTAATTATATTTAAAAATAAAACTAATTAATAAACTATTTACTAACTATCTTATAATGTATTTCCAAAGTACAAGAAAAATACAAAATTATATAATAAAATGTAATAATACTAATAATATAGAATAACAGATAAATATAGATAATACAATGTTATGATCTTTTAAAATTCTCACAGAAAATAAATTTATTTAATGTTTGAAAAAAAAACTAACTAAATAACATTTTATTTATTATTAATAATAAAAAAACACAAAAATAGTTAATTATTTTAATTGTATGCTAATTCTAATATAAAATTAAAAATTATTATATAAAAATATTGTTATTAATATCAACAAACATACTTATATAAAGGTATGGAAATAATCAGGGCAAGAAGACAATAGTATGGCTTGAATAAATTACAATAATAATATTGAATTATTAGAAATAAAAAAATCACATTCATTAAACATATATCCAATAAATTCGCATTGTTTTATATAAAATAATGATAGAATATCAATTTAATTTTTATGTGAACCAACATAAATATACGTATATTCAGGAATTACACCCCATACATCAATTAAAATACATATACTTTGTAATAGTAATAAATTTAGGGCAGAAAAATCTTCGGTCAATATCTTTTTATTGTTTCTCTATTATTATTATCAAAATGTGACTGTTACAATAAATATAATAATTTTTAATAATAAATTTATATAATATAATCCAAACTAGAAATTTAAAATAAGAATAATATTTATTTTGATTTATCTACAAAATTAATTTTGACAAATAAAAATTATTTTTTTAAAAAATAATACAAATGTACTTATTTAAACAAAATAATTTTAATATTATATAAGAATTATATATGACTAATTAATTTAATAATATTTGCATCCAACTCCACTCTCTATAATTTCTCAATAAAAATGATCAAAATAATTATCAAATATTCGTAAATAATAATTTATTGGCCATATATTCAAGAGAAATAAATTATAAACCCAAAAATAGAAAGAATTTTGCATATATACAAAAGTGTACGCGACTGGATGACAAACATTAAAAATACATTTTTTTGGCCAGATAATGGAATTTTATATTATTTTACTAAATGTAGAAAATGCGTTCTACTATGTTTATTATTTATTTATACATTTTAAATGCATTTGGCTATCTACCAAAGTCTTTCCGCTTTTGAATAAGTGGGTTAATTCAATGGTTTATGTATTTGTTTCTTGCGATTTTATTAATTTTAATTCAATAATAATATTTTTCATAATAATCTCTAACAACTTCTGTTTTACATTAAATTTGAGAAAATCCAAAAAAATTGTCACTTTTTCTATAAATATTTCTTCAATAAATTGAACTGAAAACAAAATAGAATGTTACCATTGTGCAATGTATTCTATATTAATAAAATATAAAACGAAATTTAATTTACATATTCATTATATGGATGAATGATACTTCTTGGGTCATTGATTTAGCTGAAGCAAGAGAAAAGTGAACGATCATCGATAATCTTAATTTTTGACCTGAAATTACATTTCGTTAGAACGGCGACGCATCCAGGCAGAAGATTAAATGGAGTTTTTTGAGCAATTGAAAGTAAATAGAGCCGTTTTTTTGGTTGAGCAACTTTTCATTTTCGTCGAGGGGCGAGTACGATCATCAGAATCTCTCCGAAATTCGATTACATACCACTTTGGTGATCGCGGAAACCCGAGGTGCACTCATCGGAAATGGGGAAAGTGACCGCCATCTTGAATATATAGATATACATATATATATACCATGTGAAGAATGTTCATGTTAGCCAGAAATGTATATAGTTCAGAATTCTGCAAAATGTCTAGAAGCTAGGCTCTAGATAATACCTCACGAAATTTAGTATAAAAAATATGTTACATACTTTAGCTAGTTGTTATATGGAATATTCAAATATTTTATAAATAATAAATTAAAAATATTACAAATAATTATAATATTACGAATTAATTTTATAAGTATCAACAAGTTGTACTTGAATTACTTCCATAGTACGGGTAATCGGTTTCGCCAATATTCCCCGGACTGTTAGAATTACATGAAAAAAAAAACGCATCAAAAAAGATTTGACTATATGTAAATTTTTTTAATTATTTTTTACTCAATTAAAATTAGTTAGTTTTAACATTTTCAAAACAGATTATAGTAAAGTTTTATAGCAGAAAATACCTCTAGTTTAATGCAATTTTAAACCCAGTGAAATCTAAAAATGTGCAGACAATATATATAAAATTTCACAAGTACAATATATAAAATTAAGTGTTTCTTAATTAAAGTCATCATTCCTGGACGGAATTCGAATTCAATCATATTCGCTATGCGAAATCAAAGCCGGGCATAATGGAATTAAACAATTAATAAATTGAATTTTCTGGAAACCGACATTTTATTTAAATGAATACGATTACATCGAGTATTTAAATCGGATTAACCAATTTGCCACTTCGGAATTACACGACTTGAATGGATTTTGGCGAAGTTAACATCCAAGTCGTCACCGGAGGTCCCAAGAAACTTTGAATATTTAAATTTTCTTAAAAATATTATAACGAATATAAAACATTTTCCTTCCAACTGAAGTAAACAACTTGTCTTTTACACGACTTTGTGAAACGCGCTTCGCCACCCGTCGGATATTGAAATATTGTATAATTATTGACACAAGATTGTCTAAAAGTGTTTCATTCTAATATAAAATTGATTAGTATTTATTTATTATAATTTATTTCATTTATACTATTTATATTTTTTTATTTTAATTTATTATTTAAATTTTACATTTTATGCATATAACATCTAACTCAATAAGTTTGTAGGATGACATATAGATGGTTCCTCTATCAATAAATCTATATATTTTTTAGGAAGTACCAACCTTCAGATAACACCTGTCAAAATTTCATGCCAATCTGAAGTCTAGTTCACAAATTACAGTGATTTTAGTGATGCTACTTTTGTAATTTTCAAAACAATGGAAAAATCTGAATTTGTTGATAAAACATGTTTTTTAATGGGAAAAAATACCGTTCAAGCAAAGCAATGGCTTAATAAGTATTATGAGGACTCTTCTCCGTCGAGTCAAATGGCAGAGAAGTGGTTTACTGAAAAATAAGTATAAGTAAAAATTTCATTATTTGAAGGTAACGTTTGCAGGGGTTAAGGCGATATTTACCCGTATGTAGATGAACTCAATTATTACGTAAATTGCCTACATTATCCTTGATAATAGCAACGACCCACAAACTTAATCGCCTTGAAGTACTAGGCTCAGAGCAGAGATTTTATCAAACCTTCTCCCTTTGAGCGCCAGCCTACAGTTAGTAAAATACATAATGCTATGAAACATCATTAAATGATATATGACCAACACAATTTTCAATAAAAATAAAAATGGATCAATATATAACATTTTTGTATACCAATAAAAAGTTTATTGTCTAATTTAAGTTTGTAAATTAAATGAAAAAATATTTCAAATTAAATCTTTAAGTTATTAAAATTTAAAATATCCTTAAGCCTTAAAAATTAATAAAACTTCCTTTAATTGTTAAACAAATAGTTTTTGGAAAATAATAAATATAAGTTAAATATAAAAAAGGAAAGTAAATTTAATAATTGATATTGTTCAATATTACTAGCCTCAACCGCAAGAAACTTTGATAATTCAATTTGCAATTTTAATATTCAAAAGTTGTTAAAATTATTTTTAACCTCTATGGAAAATCAAGAAACGTAATTTATTATTTGTCTTTTTTATAAATTGTAATAATATTTCTTTGGTTAAGTATATTTGTCTAAAATTCGTTTTAAAAAAAATTATATCACGATTTGACTATAAATATGTACACTCTGAAAACATGTGTTATTACTTATAAAATTTGAAGATATCCTTATAACAGTATAAATACGTAAAGTATAAATACAGCAATATCTTGCATAGTGCAAAATAAAAAATAAATTCTAAAAAAATTATACACAAAATGTGTTATTTTTTATATGCGGTTTTAATATCTTCCATTAGTCCGGTTTCTAAGAGTGCGGGATATTGATGCGTTGATCCGAACAATGAGATTAAGGTATCATAAATGCATATGGGAATTCACAGTTCGATTAAAGTACCTTCGTTTAACGTATGATAATTTGTGCAGCTATAGTGTACGTTAACTGAACGCTGAATATATTTTTTTTGTACGCAATTTATATATTAACAGAGCGTTGACTATAAAAGTAAAAAAATCATTATTTCCATAGTCGATTTGCATAAACGAATCAATTAGGGCGGTTTGGGCTTCTGAGAGCACAGTCTTTTAGTATCTCGATGACTCGTCTCTCTTTGTACTTTCTAACTCTCGTATCTTTCTCTCTCTCTCTCTATATATATATAGAATAAACGAGTAGGTAATAAGGTTGTGTTAGATTCTTTGTGGCGCGCGCCGGTGTCAGTAATTGTAATTAGGTTCACACTAACTGCATTAATAAACAGTAATAAATTCAATAAGGTTTAGTTGCCGACGTCGCCCGTTTACCAACCGTTTGTTCGCATACACACACTTGCTCAAACCACACACACACATGCATACATACATACACGTATACACCTGAGTGGCGTGTGCACGAGCAGAGGCCGTCGGGGTCCGAATTCGATTAATTTGCATAAGCATTTATGAGACAGACCGAGACCAAACTCGTTCCGCGGCTGCTATGCACCATCCTTCTAAATCCCCAGAAAACATCCATCTCACGGGGGTGCCGGATGGATGGATTTTTAATTCGCACATTAATATTAATACACGAGGCCCTTCGTTGTTGTTACAGTATAGTCGCAAAAACATCCCCTAATTATAAAGAGCGTATTAATTACAATTAAGATTCACCGAATATTAGCATAAATAATAAATTATTCAACCAATTAACTTTTTTTTTCTTCATTTGTAAGCGTTCCACTAAAGACTAATGATAAAAATTAAGAATCATATAAATATTGATTTGACCACAATATTTTAAAATTAATTAATTTTTCTAAGCAGGTTGTTATTGCCATATAGTTGCAAAAACATCCCTTATTTTTATTTTTTACTTTTAAACGTTCCACAAACGATTAATGATAAAAATTAAGAATCATATAAATATTGATTTGATCACAATATTTTAAAGTGAATTAATTGCTTTAAATACGTTGTTGTTTGCAAAAACATCCCCTAATTATAAAGAGCGTATTAATTACAATTAAGATTCACCGAATATTAGCATAAATAATAAATTATTCAACCATTTAACTTTTTTTTTCTTCAATTGTAAATGTTACACTAAAGATTAATGATAAAAATTAAGAATCATATAAATATTAATTTAACCACAATATTTTAAAATTAATTAATTGCTTTAAATACGTTGTTTTTACCGTATCGTTGCAATAACATCCCCTAATTTTAAAGAGCATATTAATTACAATTAAGATTCACCGAATATTTACATAAATAATAAATTATTCAACCAATTAACTTTTTTTTTCTTCAATTGTAAACGTTCTACTAAATACTTATCACAAAAATTAAAATCATATAAATATTAATTGACCACAATATTTTAAAGTGATTTAATTGTCTTTATTTTTTTAAGTATATATTTAAGTACATCTAATCTGATTTATTTAATATATACACTAATACCCCGACTTACACGAACTTGGAGTTACGCGGTTCTTCAGTATTTCCTGTATACTCTGCTATTACGTGTACCCCCCCGACTTATGCAAATTCAACTTACACGATCTACCTTATACGTAACTTCGGAGTATTACTGTACTTAATAGTAACTATATAGTCCCTAAACGGAAAGATTACGGTCAAAGTAATCAAAATTAATAAACAAAATATGAACTTTATAGCTATATCAAAATAAAAAATAATATTATATTTTGTTTAATAATAATAATTTATTTTAACATAAATATTATTATCTTATCTTGTTTTATTATCATTATTAACCGTTTATTATGTAAACTTCTAACTCTTCAATTAACAAATTTATAATACAATTCATTCACATAAAACAAGCATAATTTAAAGACAAAAGTTACTACAACTAATATATTTACTCGTAAATTTAGAAAAATATCTTCAACTTCAATTGTATACTATACATCTGACCTAATAAATATTCTCAAATACGTATACTAATTATTTTTTTTTGTAAAGTTATTGTACTTTAAAAATAATTTAATAAATGATCTTTTAACAATATTGTTGTACACCGGTTGAAAATCATTAATTTATAAAGTCAGGATTAAAACCTGAAATAAAAAAAATAAATTTTGTTAATATTTTGTTAATATTTTCAACTCGCTTTGAATATAAATTTTCTTATTACTTTATTGATTGTATATCAATAGTAATAAAATAATTAAACTATTAATAAATGTGCAGAATTTATTATGAACTGTAAGGTGATGATCCGTATTGAGAAACATAATTTTTTTTTTGTATTTCGTACATTTATATTTCAATTGGCACTTGTCAGAGAAGGTGCCAGAACGGCACTACATGAATATGTAAGAATGTAAATGTGCGAATACATCTGTCCCCCCCATAATAAGTGCTCACGTTGTCCATAATGAAGTGTCAATTTACTGCATTCGAGAGGGTGCAGCATATGGAGGATTGCAGACAATGGAAGAGCGGAGTACCACCTAACTCTCTGACACTGCATGGGGCGGGAACGCACGGCTACATAAAGGACCCTCTCTCTCTCACTCCTCTCATCACACTGGTTAACACTCAATTTGACATATTGTACTTGAATACTCTAAGCACACATGTTCAAAAAGTAATTACTCTGTTATTTATGTTAATGATGTGTGTAATTGTTTACTAAATAGACTCACCATCACCTACGACATGCTGCATCCCCGCATTCCCAAATTTTGGTTACAGCTATTATTTATGAGGGATAAAGAGATTTTTCTATAACATAGAATAGGGGAGATTTTCTTTGATAAATCTTTATTACCCTTTATTTCAATTGAAGTTTTTACAATAAAATAATATACAAATAAATAACAATAACATTTCTTATAATTATTGCATATTAATATTAGGTGCTTTTACAAAATTTTCTGAAATCAATATTAAATGGTGATCTATAACATAATATTAACAAATTAATTAGTATCTAATCATATATTTTTCTTAAATAATGTGTTACAGGACAGAAAGACAGCAGTCAATATCTAATATGTAAGAAATAGACAAATTTTGATTTAATCTAATATAATAGTTTTATTCCAGTGTCTACAAAAATATTATTTATTACCAGGGTAACATTAAGTAATTCGATACCCATCAAAGTTAGATTTTACAAACAAGTAAAGTATATGTAATTTGATCTTTATGGATTTATTAATATTTTATGATCAAGAATATACTATGGGATCGTCCGGAAAATTTGTGCCAATATTTCACTCAAATTCAATACATAATTAATTCAGTACTGAATAATATCAATAATAATTGATCTTTAAAGCTGAAATCACCAACTTAATCTTAATAAATTACTTTTGCACAGTTTTTTCAGCTAAAGTTACTTCCCTGTAAATAGAATATTTTATTATCGCATTTTTGGTCTTCCAGTAATAAAAAAGTATCAAAATCTGATAGAAATCTAAACTTTTAAAATATCATTTTTCAGAATATATTTTTAACAATTCTTATAATTGGCAATAATATTTACCAAAAAAAACCTTTCAAATTACAAAAAATGGTAGGAATTCCAATATTTTAAAGATTATATTATTATTTAATAATTTAATGAATACATTCACAAAAAAAAACGAATTTACCGGCTTTTTTTAGAAAATAGTTAATTTCATATATATATACATATATATACATTTATTAAATGTCTACAATCTAATCTAAATATTAATAATTTTTTATAACAAATTAAAAATTAAATGATTTCCTATCTAATTTTTCTTATATAACAATTTCATTAATTTGTAGTGTAGATAAAACATTAATTTTTGTCTCCATAAATAATATATTATAATATTAATTCAAAGTAATAACTTTAATTTATTCGATGTCGCTGATCCGACGTTTCCGGACTCAAATAATCATTTATCATATTTAAAAAATGAAAGTAAGCAAGCGCGACTTTCACGTAGAAACTTTCTTTAAAAATTATTTTGCAAACAATTGCCTCCTGTTTAGAGTCACAACAATCACTTTGTTATATTCGCAGTTTTACTTTTATCACTGGACCATTTATTATTTATATAAGTCATTGGCCTCTGACATATTATGTTTACATAAAATACTTTCAAACTTCAGATTACAAATTAATATTTCTGAATAATTTTAAATTGATTATATTTTGCTTTGAACCTATAATTTAACTCGTTTGCTGTAAATAATTATTAGTAATTGTATTACACAATGAGAATTTATTATTTCTAGCGCGGAAAGACTTGCTTTTGGTTTCTTGTCTGTAATTATTCATGTAATTCCGTAATTATTATAGTTTATATTGTTTTTATTAGTATTTATTTATTATTATATTTTATTAATTTAATTTTTATTACAATCTGCTACAAATCTTTTGACAATGATGGAAATAATAAATATTTTAAATTTAAATATAATATTTTATATAAAATATATTCTATTATTATTATGATAATTCCCTAATGTAAAATTGTATTGATGTAAATTATAACATATTCATTATTTTTTGTTCATATTTTTATCTATAATAATAATAATTTACAAAGATGAAAACTGTTGTTTTAATCAACTAAACTATAAAGTATATTTATACTTTTACTGTAAAATCTGATGAAAATGCTGTTTGAAGTTGATATAAAATGTGTTTTATATCGGTCATAATAATATATTATTATTTTGTTGTTGATGTTTTTCATTTGTCGTATATATGCAGTGAGTGTGAGTTATATAATTCAGTTTCGAAATTCATTCATGGGGGTTTGGAAGCGCAAATTGCATAAACCAGAGCGTATCGATTAATGCAACGAGTATAACAATGGCGGCGTGCAATATGATTATTGAATATTAATCATCCACATCAATACTAACACAAAGATCTGTTTGATAATATTCCATAAATAATCGGATTACGTAGACACAACACGGACCTAAGCTACATGCAACAATTAGTTGGCAAATTCGTGTCCCCACAAAATTGCACACGCAACCACACACCCGCACAAATATATAGATAGATTTGCTAAAGTCATTTCGTGGGAGGTTGAGGCTAATATTTCGTTGTTGTTTCGCAGATGGAGCTTTTAAGAAGTTAAAACCAGAACCAACAACGACGGGAAGCGGTGGCAGTTTGGGAACGGTGTCACCTGGAGGACCTCAACATGCTGGGCACACACCCACGACTGCATCCTGCCCGACACCCGCGAGGCGAAGACACAGGACGACATTCACGCAGGAACAGCTTGCCGAACTGGAGGCTGCATTTGCGAAAAGCCACTATCCAGACATCTACTGCAGAGAGGAGCTAGCTAGGAGTACCAAACTTAACGAAGCCCGAATTCAGGTAACGAACGTTGTTTTCCCGAGAAACGCTTCTGAATTACGTTAGCGATGACAGGAAATGGAACGGTTGTCTGCCCACGATTTCTGTCCATTTCTATTTTACGTTTTCCGTTCCGGTTTCCATTAGCTTTTCCGGTTTTTTTTTTGTTCTTCTTCATATATTTTTTTTTCCTTTTGGTTATGTGGGATATAGAAATTTAGTTTGTTCGATGGAGTAGAGACAAGTGAAATAGAAAAGGGAGATGGAGCTATGTATGTGTATGTACGTGTGTGTTGAGGAGGAATGGGGGATGACGGGGAATGGTGGAAGAGGAAGCACAAATAAAAGAAAATAGAAAACACGAAACACGGTCGGAATGGGATGGGATGGGACGGGGATGGAGAACGTGGAGAGACGGACGTACACTCGTTCGGATGTTTGATTGAATTAGGTGTTCGTTAGCCCGCGGGGTCCCTGAGAGACGCAACTGTCACAGTACGCCCCCCTGTTGAACCTTCTGAGTCACGCATTACGGCTTCTTTCCTACTTTCCGTTTTCTCTCTTATCTTTCCAGTATCATTTACTACTCCCGAACGAAACCGTCCCCCTTCTTTTATTTTGTCTTTCAGAACCTGCCCTCAACCTCCTCTTGCTCCTCCTCCTCCTACTCCTCCTGCCTCATCCTCCTTCTTATCCGCCACCACCGCCGCCCTCGTTCCAAAAGCTCCGTCTGAAACCAGCCTTCCTCTCTTCCTTCCAAACACACTACCCATTCTTAATCAGCTTTTTTACAGTCTCACGGCATCCCGACGCCCCATATAAATTGAAAATTATGGGCCGCTCTCCCCTGCCCCTACGCCACCCTCCGAAATCCATTTAGACCTACACACAGTCATTTTCCATCCTAATGGACCTTCCTCATCCCCAGCCTACTACTACTTCACGCACACATTTACTCTGTTTACAATCTCACCTGGTATTTCCATCCAAAGTGCTTTAAATCGACCTACATTTATATCAATATCAACACATTTTTTTTTTTTTAAATCCAAAATAATTACAATATTAAAGCATATTTATTATCCAATGTACATTTAAACAGTAACAAAATACAAAAATAAACCAACAACAATATGAAAACGTAGGAGACAACTCTATTATTTATTCCTATTTGCAAAGAAATTTCATTACTTAAAAACTACTAATGTTTGGACACATCTTTCATGGTGATAAAGACTTCTAATTTCAATTCTTAAATAAATGTTTCAAATTCATAAATTAATGTTTCATTTCATACCACAAAAATATTCAATATTTATATGACATATATTTGTAGCTAATGAAACTAATCAATGATTATTTAAAATGAAAAGTTACTTACTAGAAACTGAAAACTCATATTCATAACTAGAGAGACGATTTTTTAGAATTCATGTTTTTAATACCATGCAAAAAATAATAACCTTAATCACGAGAAAAACACTTCATATTTTCTAAATATTATTATTATAATTTCAATAAATTTGTGACAACAATGGTTTATGCTATATTTACATTATAATATTACATAAATTGTTAATCTATTTTATTAATAAAATATTTCTTAAAGTATTAAAACAATGAAATATCTATAAAAGTCCATAAATATTGGTGGATGCGCCGGGATCATTATTTTTTAGTTTATCTTTAAATAGTTGTGAAAGAAGAGCTATTACATTTATACAATATTTATTAATAGACTATTTATTTTTGTAAAACTTCATGAGTTATAATAATTATGGATATGTATCCTTAATTACATTTAATATGTAAAAGCTGGGTCTATTTATGCCACTTAATTTGTGCCTTAAAACCTCCAATAATACAATGATTTTTTTAAAGGTTTGTTTAGATCTGAACCATTTACTTATTGCTAAATTATTCAAAAAAGAACTCGACATTTGTTATGAAAATATCTTATTTAGAAAAAAAAAACTTTATGAATTAGTAATAATAATTATAACAATATTTATTAATCACATTAAATATGTAAAGGATTATTAACTTAAGTCTTTCCACCCAGTTTATGAATTAAATAACAATAAAACTAAAATTATAAATAATATACATAAACATAATATATCAACTTTGACTATTTATTTTTATTGATTTCTAATAATCTAGATATACATCAAATAGAATTGTATACATAAGTTTAAATACTATTTTACTAGTTACTTTAAAAATCATTCAATGGTTACTACACTAAATAACACTGAAACAATATATTTACTGAAATAAACTAACAAGGAAAAAAATAAAGAAACTGTTGTCGTGTAATTGTAAATTTGTTATATGCAAATCTATGAAGTTGTTGCGGAATACCAATTTGAGTGAGTTACACAGTGACAAGAGAACATACAAAAAAAAATGGAAATGGAGCGAGGATGAAAAACAGCAGGGGGCAATAATAATTCCCAGCAGTGTGTAGAGTTTTTTTTTTATATTATTCACGAATTTATGCATTCTAAAAACTCTGAAAACCTCCACCAACACCGCCCCCTCACGCGGTATAAGAGAAAATTGATATAAAACACGAGTTGTTTCCACGCCCTTCCATTCTACCATTAAAAAAATACCAACTGTGATATAAATTACAATTTTACATAAATATATATGTAAATCCAGTATTAATTGTTATTTAGTTTATATAATTAACTATTAATAAATATATTTATATAAATTTAAGTTTCAGATTTATAAACATTATATAATATGTGGCTTCATCAATTTTATTATTATTTAAATTATGACTAATGATAATAATATTGTAACAATATAAATGTAAATTTATGTAATGATTTTATATCATTTGTTAATATATTAATTATTTATTATGATTTAGTAATTACAAGAATTTACATTATATTGTATAGTGTATTCAAATTTCATGAAGCATTTGAATAAACCAATTTGAAAGGATTAAATGAATATCACCAATTCTAGACTTACTTTAGAAATTCAATGGACATTATAATTTAATTGAATTTTAAATTATTTAAAATATTTTACATTTTATTTCTACTAACAAAAATTATTTATTTTCATCTTTCATAGCAATTTGTATAGTTTAAAATAGATGTTTTAATTGAAAAAAAAAAACATTACTATCGGCAAATTATGAAAAATGAATAGTTTCAAAGCGATAATGCAATAAAGTAATGAAAACAACGAATAAGTTTGTAATTTTCACGAATAAAATAATTATCTAAAAAAAAATACTGGGCGGAAAAACTGTATTTGTTTATAATATATATCGTCGTGTCACGGGATGGAATATCTCTTTATATTATTGTGAAGTCTGAACGGGGTTTGTAAATATTAAATACAATATTATTAAGTACCATTATTATATAAATCAGTGGAGAATTTCATGGATTATCAACTAAGAATTATTCGTTAATAATTATAAAATGTGTTCTTTCCTCGATTCACTAAGACTAAACTATATTATTAAAAATCTAACCTTTTTGAATAAAAAGGAAATGAGTGGAGAAAGTAAATTAACTTTGAATATTGTGAGAGTCTTTATCTAAGTTTTATGATCTAATCAAATATTTAAGTACTAAGGGTTCCGTTCAAGTGTTGACACGATAGTCACATTCTTGGAATTATTCCACAAGCTATTCAAAAGATCCGTTTACTTGTTTGATGAATACGTAACATAATTGTTTTAATAATTAAAAAAGAAGTTGTTGACCTAACGAATATTAATTATATAATAGATGACAATATTATATTTATTGTTAAATTCGAAAAAATGTACCTCTTAAAATTTTTATTTATGTTAAACATTAATTTAAAATATAATCATTATTATAATATAATAACAATAAAAAAAGGCAGAATAACCATGTGTGACCAATAAATTAATTGGGTCTATAATTTATTGAAAAGATTTTTTTTTTATTAAAAATAATTAATGATTTCTAATTGTAAAATTTGTGTTTTGGAGATTATTAGATACATAAATAATCTTTCTGGTTTATAAATATAAAAGTAATACTCAAGATGGATGCTTTCATATTGTGTCTGCATATAAATTTTGGAATGTATGGTTTTGTGTGTGTGTTCATGGGGAGAAAAGTGAAGAGAACAGCAGCCTGAAATGTACTGTTTTAAAATGCACGGAAACCGACAACTCGGTGCGAAGCATGAATTTTAATTCAGCCTGTTCTCCAAAGCGTAGAAAACCGCCGCCGCCGCCTCCTCCTCCTCCGGCATTCGCATCCGCCGACGCGCACATTTCAAAACGAGAACCGCTTTCCTCCGACGCACTTCATAAATATTTAATAATTCCAAAAACGCAAATTTTAATTAAGCCTAACTTTAATTGCAAGCAAATATATTCTCTATACGAGTAAATTTTCGCCATAATATTATTGTCAAACGATTTTCTGTTCAATAATTCTAATGCATATTTATTTAGGTGGATGCGCCGGGTTATTTTTTTTAAATAAAATTTAATATTTTCAATTTGATACTTTCAAAATTACTATTAATAACAAGTATATAAAGTTAATAATTAAAGGCAGAAATACTTTTGTTCTATAGCCCTTTGTATTTTAAATTTAATAACTTCTAATGAATATACAATATTTTTTTATTTATAAATTTTAACCTTATTTAATAGTGAAAGATAGTTATTGTAATAAATATTGCATCAAAATCTATGCATTATGATTTTTTTTATAATTAAATTAACATATCGAAAATTGATCTAATTGTAAATATAGTTTAAAAATAATGTAATAGCAAAGATTTTTTTTGATAATTTTACAGAATTCTTTAATAATTTATAATTATTTAAGTGAATAATCAAAAAAATATTAACGAAAGTCTTTATCCTTAATAAACTTATTTATGCAAATTTAATATTACAACATCAATAATTAAATATAGTTGTTAACATAACTAATAAATGATCATTATTTAATTATTTTTTCTTTAGCGCAGAATTATTATCTTTTCGATAGAAAACTCGCACATCTATCTATATTTCCCAAACTTTTAAACATTACAATCTACTTTTTTTAAACCAAATCCACTTCGTCCTCGGCGCATTGAATTTGTTTGTACTCTCTCCATATCTTGTGAATTTTTATTTTTAAATCTAAAAAATATATTTTCAATCCAAAATTTGGGAAACGCTGATATTAAAATGTATTTTATCTTCAAATTAGATCCAGAATATTAAAGTTGTTATCTCTATATGTTCCCATTTAATTTTCAACAAAACTTTACTGATTTCCATTGTCTCTTAATTATTTACATTGTTACTGATGTTCATTCTAAAAATATTACGAAACTCAATAATAAATATTTTCGCAATTATCTGTTGACTAAATTGAAATAAGTTACACAATTATTTAGTATATAAATATACTTAATTTTGATTTATATTATTAATCAATCGGAGTAATGTTGAAAGTAATATATGAGATATGCCATTTTTTATTCTGATGTAGATTTTTTGTGCTATAACAATACAAAAGGCCAAATTAGCTATTTTTGCAAACCGCGATTTTTTACCAAATTTTCTATAACAGTATCTTCGATATTGACTTTCAGAGTGTGAATTATCTCTGACGTAGACTTAGTCTTCTTTTATCATTTCAAAGAAAGTATTCTAAAGGCTAATTGATGTTTCCAATTAAGTGACTGAAAATTAATATGGAAATAATGTTATAAAAAAACGAGGTTTTTTACATTTATATTCTTTATCTCATGCCACAAAATGATGGTCTACCTTCAGTTAGAAAACTTTTTTTTAATGTGATAAAAAAATTGTTGCACAATCAAGAATAAACAAAAAATGTACTTGGTTATAGTTTATATAAAAATTTAAAAATCTTTATTATTACTATTCCTTGTGATTTTATTAAAAGAAAAAAATGTTCACCTCTGAATGGAACACCTTATATGTAGTTCAATAAATTATTTCGTATGATAAACATTGATCAAAGATGTATGTAATTGAATATATAGTGTTTAACGGATAATTTACAGGTGAAAAACTTTGAGATTTTCAGAGCAGGTAATCATATTAAAGTCGAAATTGGTGTGGAATAGATTGAAGTTCCGCGGAAAAGTTGAGGAAAATATTCTTTAATCATTCGGAACCATAGGTTGGGAGAGGATCTGCGCAACGACGGCACCGGATCTTACGATGAGAAGAAAAGAGAGTTACGAGTTAGCAAGGAGATAAGACATAGGAGGCGAAAGATAGAGACAGAGGCAGAGGGTCGTCGTGCGCTGTCGTAGTTTGTTACGTTGACAAATCTAAACCGAGACAGAAAAGAAGAGGAGGCGATAAGGTCGCAAAATATGCATTAGGTCGCCTTAAAGACAGCCAAGCGAAGAAGGGATAGAGAGATACATGGATATATAAAGTTGTACATAGCATGCATATATATATATATAGAGAGTGAGGGCTATGTACTATATAGTAGTGTTATAGTAGGTTGGTGGTGGCGGCAGAGGTAGTGGCGGCGGCGGCGGCAGCGGCAGAAGAGGGGTTGATGGGATGGGGGGTGGTTCGGCTGTTTTGGGGGATGTTGTTGCCTGGTGCAGGGCGCCTCTGCGTGGGGGCGGTTCATCCTATGATAAGTGGGGTGGGGGTAACTTGATTACGGATCCATTTGATGGGATCGAGGGCGGCCGGGACGGGAACATGAAGCACGTTTCCCGCGGTACAGTCTCTACATAGTTCTGTTAAATGCCTTTCATTTTGTATTTACTTCATACACAATGTGTCATTATGATATTACATCAAAGGAATACTAATAAACTCGTCTGATATTCCATTCTCTCGTATATATTTTTTTATCCATTATTTTTCTCTTTCATACCATTCGTAAGTATCTCTTATTTTTATCATTCGCATCGTCAACCTTTCTCTCTGTTAAAAACAACATTGTTACAATTATATAATATTAAACATATTTTCCACGCATTCGAAGTTCCGCTCTCAACAATTCAATATTCAATCAAAATCTCATGAAACAAAATATTTTTACTAAATAAGACTTTTAACAATATAATATTATTATGCAATTGAAAACAATATTGTTTACATTATATAACATTAGATAAATTATTCGAGCATTCAAAATTCGGCTCTCAGCAGTTCAATCAAAATCTCACGCAACAAAATATTATATATTATTACAATTAACGTTAACTAAATAACACTTTTAACAAAATAATATTGTTATGCAATTGAAATCAATATCGTTTACATTATATAATATTAGATAATTTTTTCCAACATTCGAAATTCTGCTCTCAACAGTCAAAAATATTCAATCAAAATCTCATGTAATAAAATATTGAGGATTATTACTAATCACTATTAACGATAACTAAATAAGACTTTTAATAATATAAAATTGTTATACAATTGAAAACAACATTGTTTGTATAATATAATATTAGGTATATTTTCGGCGCATTTGAAGTTCTTCTCTCAATAGTTCAATCAAAATCTCATACAACAAAATATTATAAATTATTACAATTAACGTTAACTAAATAAGACTTTTAACAATATAATATTGTTAATACTAAATGTATATACTAAATTTCCTATATAAAAAAAATAATTAAACTCGCACTGTTGCATAAACTAAAGTATTGAAAACATTAAATTTTTCTTAAATTTATGGAATAACACATACAATATAAAATAATTAAATTAATGCAATAATTGCTTTGCCAGGAGATTCTTAAATTACTATTTGGTGGATCCGCCGGGTAACTGACTTTTCCAAATCCAACATATATTAAAAAAAACATTATATAATAATCATTATTAACAACATTTATTAAATTAATATTTTAATATAATTTATTAACACTTTTTTTACTCCCAATTCGTTTTTTTCTTTCATGATTTCAAATTATATTTTAATATTAATCATACTTCATAATATTTTAAAATTGTCAATTATATAAGTATAGTTTTCAATATGTATTTATATCATATATTTAATTACGCAACTTACTAATCACTGTTTAAGTATAAATGACATAATTAAATTTATAAAAAAATCAAAACTAATATATTTATTTTTAATATTACAAAAATTTATCAATTATAATATTTTCAGAATAATTTTATTTAATATTATATTTATTTATTAATTATGATACTTATACTTACTCATATATAAATATGTATTCTTTTTGAGTTTTCTAAAAATTTTAAGAAAATAGTAAATCTATATTAGAAATAATCATGACTTTACTCGATCGTAGAATCGTAATCCTACACTTACAGTTTGCGAAAAAAAAAATATCACAGCCAAAAGGAAAAAAAAACAAGTATAGCATAAGTCTCAATTGACGTAAGTTGAGGTTATTCACATGTTCTTCACATTATACTGAAAATTTAATATATAACAATGTAATATGGTGGATTCGCCGAGTTATTAGTACAACTGCTATGCTTCTAATTCATCACTTTTTAATTCAAAACTAATTTAAACTGGAAAATATCTATCTTTGTTTACGCAAAACTAAAAAAAAATCATTATTTTCCAACAACAACAAAAATTGACGCAACATTTTAGATTAGAATCGCTTTCCTAAAAGAAATTATAAAAAAATCGTTTTTGTTTCTGAATCGTTTTTTGTACATTTGAATTAGCAATTATATTGAATTAGCATAGATCATAGTTTTCAATGTCTACTATATATTACAAAACTCGCTCGCTATTTAATTGCATTACCACATCGTGTTCTAATCATTGTCAAATCCAATTCCCCGCGATTAAAATCAATTAAATGTCGTAAGTACTTTCCACCAACCGCCAAAAGTTTTTCACCTTTCTCAATTAAAACTTCGCTAAATCTTACTTAGAACTTTCCTCTTCTGTAACTAATATACTCTTTGTCTAAGAGTGTGGCATTAACGACCTTTATTGGGAAACACGTTATATGCGAAACCAAAATCCTTTCCAAACTCTTCAGGCTTATACTTGTTTATAAATATTCAACTCAATAAATCAAATCATTGCTGACAAAAATATAAGTTCTATAATTGCATAAACATATTTCATAATGATAGGTTAAGTTAACATAGAAATGGTTTAAAACGCATTTAATTCAGTCAGGATTTAAATTAATTCTATTAAATCACATTTTAATGCAAATTAAAATTTCAATAATTTTCATTTTGTAAGGACTCGGCCTCAAATCTTAAAATATTATGTATCCAAGAAGAGATACTCCACCACGTCATCATTTTTTTAATAGGTTTTTTGAAGCCCTATTAATATTTTATGGGGAACCACAAATTTGAATATATATTTTTATTTAATTATCAGATAAATATTGTGCTTCCAAAGTATTTGTCGAAAAGATACAAAAATTAAGATAACTAATTAAGGTGGTTTTGATGTGCCAACCTTTTTTTTGACATTTGACAGATGAAATCTATATAACTGTTGATATTACAAAACATATATTTAATGTTGAATTCAACTTTTAATAATTAAAAGATTGAATGAACTTAAAAGATATTGTTGAAATGTTTTTTGCATATTATAAATTACTAAGGAAAATTGCTTTCGTAAATTGTGAATGACGGCTTTCGAAAAATGTATTGAGAATAGATAAAATAATTTGGAAGCTTAAATTATTGCCGTAAAAATATTCCATAATATTTTGTATTAAATTATTACATTATTTTTTGTTGTTTTCTTATGAAAATAATAAATATATAATAAATAGTAATTGTTTGTGGAAATTTATTTTTAATAATAATGTATTAAATATTAAATGTTTTAGGTGTGGTTTCAAAATAGAAGAGCGAAATATAGGAAGCAAGAGAAGCAGTTGCAGAAAGCTTTAGCGCCATCCGTCCTGCCCGGCTGTAATGGCGCCATGATGAGGAACATCTATCCGGGGGCGGCGCGAGGATACCAACCCTATCCGCACCCCACTGCCATCAATCGTTATCCCCAGGTGTGTATACGTACGGTGTTGTAATATAATAGAAAAAAGTATATCCATTTTCATAAGGTCGCACTATAAAAGAAAATCTCAATTTTAAGAGGGTGAATTGAAAATGATGAGATTTATGTGTAATGTGCAGTAGAAGTGAGAGTGTTAGATGGCAGGAGTGGTTCGGGTAAGGGGTTTCAGTAGAACGATTAGCGGGATGCAGGTAACGTAATTAAGTGAGGTCAAACAGGTTAGTTGATTAGTTTACATTAGACCGCATTTCCTTCGTCGCCGACCATGAAGCAAACGGACCCAAGCCGCGGAACCTTCTCCTATATCCACCGCCCTTCGCCCACCACCGACTGCCAGGAAACATCAAAATGCAAATCGACTAAAATGATTATACTCAGATCTATATACGACATCCCCAGCCGAAGCCCAGACCCACTTAATTAACTCGAACTGCTTACTTCTTCCAGATGAGCTCGAGCTCTTATCCAGGCATGGCTCAATCATTCTCGATGTCGCACGGTACAAACATGACAACAGTGGCGGGAATGCGACAAGACGCAATGGGTAAGTGTCGATTTTTCCTTAAATCCACCTTTTTTAGAAAAACAAAAAATCTAAATCAGCACCGATACAAAGTTGACGAATCATAGATCTTATTAATCATTAATCTTATTACCATCCAACAGCGAAATTCGGTTCGTTAAGCATGCAAATAGCGAATTAGTGAATAATGCGCATATTTGCATAATAAATTGTTATAGTAATCAATCTTAATTGTAGACTGGCCATAAATGAATTTCGCATCCTTAAACTCAATTTTAGCACACACGTGCAGATTGGCTGCATAAACATTGAATCCCGTTGCACATGCATCGGAATGTAAATAACACAATTACAAATGAATCATTGTTAAATTACCTGTTCCAATTCCACATATCTGAAGACTAATTTTAGTTAGTTTACAATATATTACTACTACATCAGCGGTTTCCAAACTTTATATCTCCAAAGATTTTCTTATGTGATGAACGATTTTTTTTATTAATTCAAAAAAATTTACTTACTCTTAAATTTTTAGAGATAATATCTCTCTTCTTTCATATTATACAATTTTTAATTAATACATTCAAAATATCTAATTTTCAATAAAATTTACATTCTTCAATTTCAGATTAGTTACTTTTCTACTATTAGCAATAAATAGTACAGCTCCAAACGTATTTAACGGCAAATATTATTAAAATGTTAGTTTGAAATATATATAAAAAATATTTTTTACAGCTTAAAAATGGTTTCTCATGAAGATTTATCTTTTCTTTGATTATCTTCAAATATTTTTAAAATTCAAAACTTCATATTATCTAATATAATTAAATATCATATTTGTCTATAATTTCCTTAAAATTAGTTTAATGTAATAAAAAATAAATCATTATTAAATTATCTATTATTATTAGCTAAAATATTATCAATCGTAGATTATTCTTTGAAGCATTTGCACTTTAACTTTTCAAATTATATAGTATATGAAATAGTACATATAAATATTTGGAATACAATTACTATTATAATGGATGGAATTTCTAAATTAGTAACTAGAAATCGAGGTTCAATATGTATACATAATTTAATATCTGCGTTTCATTGAAATCTTTAATATTTTTTTTTGTAAATTAATAAACCAATTGCAACTAAATTATTTG
This sequence comes from Nicrophorus investigator, assembly GCA_963457615.1. Classification (NCBI taxonomy): domain Eukaryota; kingdom Metazoa; phylum Arthropoda; class Insecta; order Coleoptera; family Silphidae; genus Nicrophorus; species Nicrophorus investigator. The sequence continues at coordinate 28,132,901 of OY735140.1, forward strand.
ATTAAAAAAGCAAATATTTTCTTTTTTTTAATAATTTACAATCAAAATTACAAAAAAAAATGCTCAAGTTCTATTAATTATTATTCTATTATTTTTGAAAATTTAATAGATTTGTCTCTTGTTGAAAAAGATAATATTAACAATTAAAAGAATATATTAATATTTGTAACAAAAAATTAGAAAATTTAGATCATTTCAAACTGACACAGTTATTATTGATTTCTCGTTGCAAAAAGAATTAAATGAAATAAAAAATATTTTAAAAATCTGATTTAATTTACAAAACATGTGATTTGCCAAATTTTTGAATTAACCATTATTTTTAGTTTTTCCTAGTTTTACTTAGTTTAGTCATAATTTACACATTAATAATTTATTACATGAAAACGCGGTGATTTCAGATTATCGTTAACTATTTTTGCAACTGATATAAAAAGTTCTACTAAAAACATAAACCACAACCATCAAGTAGATCAAATTACAAAAAAAACTTGGGAACTGATGATTATATAAAATATATGTTTAGTATTTTATTAAATAAATTATGATTTAAAATAATTAATTACAAAATTAAACCTTTCTGAAAATTAAATTTAAAAAAAAACATAATAATACAAATTTTAGATCTAATCATAGATTTATAAAGATTAATTTATATGTAAACATTAAAAAATAATTATCTCCTGCTCTTTTAATATGGATTATCTTTAATTATTTTATACTGTAAATTAACATGTTTGAACAAATTCTTTTGCAATTTTTAAATTTAATTTTAAATCTTCAGTCTTCTTTTATACAATATTATATTACTAATTAATACTTCTTTATTTAGTACAAAAAAATGGTACAAGAAATTCAATTATTTATACTTAAATAATAACATTAAGTAGAATAATCAATAATCATAATTATTTGAGAAAACCAAAATTGCGCTATTTATTTAAGTGAATTTTCATCATTTTATGGAAACAATTACTTTTGCACGTGCATGGGAAGGATTTAAAAAGGCGTTTTCCCAGCGCGGAAATTACGTTGCTTCCGCCAAGATGCGCCCAAGATTACGGCCGACATCTTCCAAGATGTTTCCATTTCCTGCATCTGATGATTTTCAACTAATATCACCGCCTTCGAAGCAAACGCGGGCGTTTCACATTATTGACAATGTGGTCAAAACCTCATTTCGTCTTCAGGAAATTTCATACTTAAATAAATAAATTAGTTTTCTCTGCATTTCTTTACCTATACAAAAACAAAATATTATAATTTTAAAATATATACATAAAAGATTTTAAACCCATTAAAGTTAAAACATTGAAAATTTCTGATAAATAGTTAAAATTGACTGTAATATTATATTTTTTTAATAAACAGTACAAAAAAAACTTGTTTAGTTTAAAATTAATCAAATTCAATAAAATAATATAAGTATTAAATACATAATTTGCTTCTCTATGTTCAATCAATGATTATTAGAAAAATGAATTAAACATAAAAGACTTTTCATTATAAACGAAAAAAATGTGGTCATTTTATTATGTAATTAATTGAATCGATTATTATTATGAAATAAATATGAAAAGCGTATATAAATAAATGTTTAATTAAAGAAACAATGCCGATGGAATTATAAATCGATGTTTAACATTACACTGGGAAACGAATAAATTTTCAATTAGCAAAAACAATTAAAAAAATAACTACATATGAAATTCGTTACTGGTAATGCATTATTGGAACAATGCTGGGCATGTACACAAGTTAAGTTTAAATTAATTCCAATCAAAACGCATTGGTCAATTATATTTATTTCCAAACACTAATTTACAAATATTTAAATTTGATTTTCATCAATATTACAACTCATACAGTCGATATGCAAATTATAAATTAATATAAAATAAATAAAAATACATTTTTACCTTTAAAAAATTATATTTTAGTCTTCAATCACAAAAAATTAAGTAAAAAATAAGTAAAAAAATAAAAATAAAAATAACTTATTTGCAATTTGCGATAGTTTAGAAATACTAGTATTAATTGGATCTGAAACGAATAAATTTTGCAAATATCTAATTTCAAAATTTTAAATGTCGACGAGAATTTTCAGAATTTTTAATTATTTAAATTTTCTTATATTTCTTGATGTAGTTCTTCAAATTTATAAAGTGGAAAAAGTTACACTTCTTTATTTGAGAAATTCACAAATTTAGTTTTAATTTAAATGTGTTTATACTTCGTATTAACTCAATAATTGTATTTTCTTTTGCCTGAAGTACAAGAATTTCTGGAAGAAACTGAAAAATCGTTATAGAACCTTTATCTTACTAAGACTTCTAATTTCAGAATGTAACATTAACGTACCATTCTCAGCATCAAATCAGTACAAACTAATCTGAAGTGGTTTGGCATGAATCGAATTTACAATTTTTAGAACAACCTGTATCATGTGTTTATAACATAAAACTTTTATACATAATATCTGCTGGTGTATGATAGTTTCATTGGTAGTTAAAAAATTTGGATACTCAGCATCATTCTTACATAATGTGATGAAACCAACAGTAGGACAATCATGGCAATCTGCTGTTATTTACACAAGTTTTTGAAGATTTCTGTTATTTGTTTTTTAACAGCTTGGTCTATAATAGAATAGAATAGAATTTACAATGTTTAGAACAACCTGTATCATGTGTTTATATCATAAAACTTTTATACATAATGTCTGCTGATATATGATAGTTACAGTGGTAGTTAAAAAAGTTTAGAAACTCAACATCATTCTTACATAATGTGATGAAACCAACAGCAGAACAATCATGGCAGCTTCCAACCAATCTGTTGTAATTTACACAAGTTTTTTAAGATTTCGGTTATTTGTTTTTTAACAGCTTGGTCCATAATAGAATGGAATTTACAATGTTTAGAACAACCTGTATCAGGTGATTATAACATAAAACTTTTATACATAATATCTGCTGATGTATGATAGTTTCATTGGTAGTTAAAAATGTTTGAAAACTCAGCATCATTCTTACATAATGTGATAAAAGCAACAGCAGAACATTCATGGCAGGTTCCAACCAATCTTACTCAAGTTTTTGAAGTTTCCACGTACTGAGTAATTAAAGATCATCCTCATAATTCAATTTTCATTTTGGCATTAAATTTCACAAAATTGAGAACGGAACAGAACGTACATCAAATCTAAATAATTTGTTTGGGAATTATTGTGTTTGCTTGATTAAGAGTTATGTTCAGAAAAATCATCTATTTAGTTTTGCAAACAAATTATTTACAAAAAAAAAACTAAATTCATTATTATTTACCTCCTCTACAGTTTGTACTCAAAACAAATTAAAGAATTCGAAAGTTCAATAAATCTAAATCTTTGTACGTCCTTTCATCCTTTCTCTTCCATCGTCGCTAAAATTACACGAAAATATATAAAGTTTTATATTATTAAAAACACTTTTTATTAATTATTTAAAATTCTAAAATAAACTATTCAATTTTAATGTAGATGTATAATAATAACGTTTTTTTTATTGTGTTTCAGGTATGAGCGCTGAAGACGAATGGTACAATAAAAGTTTATCAGCTCTGAGGATGAATTCCACGCACCATCCAAATCTAGCAGCACCGATGCTCCAATATCAAACATAATAGATAATGCGCAAGGAAGAGAAATAAAACAATGTTTGATCGGTTTCCTTTGTGCATAAGTAATTCAAATCAAAAACATAAAAAAAACTAAAATAAAGAAGTATATATACCAATCGAAAAATGTTCAAAAAAAAGTAATTAAAGTTATCTTCACTCGATGTAGGAGAACTACATAAAACGTTATTTAAGAATTGTGAAAAAAATAAAGGAAAACAGAAGTATACAGATTACTAATTACACTTTCTTTGATTTGGATTCTGATACAACAACGATTTTTTGGGAAATATCAACTAGGATGGTTCGATGAATTGTTTAAGAAAAAGAACAACATTTCGAACGGATTTTTTTTATTACCAAATAATTTTAGAGCGTGTATCATAAATAGTTAAGTCATCTTGTTTTTAAATGTAATTAATTAAATAACTTTCGTAATTCAAAGTGAACCATCTAGTCGCTACAAATAGTTCCTTCATTTTCCCCTATAAAAATGGTAAATACATACAAAAAAAAACATATAAAAAAAATGATGAAAACTAAATTAATTAATGAAATGATATGTATAATGGGGGAAGTGCGTATGTTTGTAAATTGTGTGTCCGTTCAATGTATCATTTTATACATGTTTAGCAAATCGCTCCATTTTCAATGTACTTAGATTTATATATAAATATACATAAATAATCTATTTATTATTTCTAAAGTCACGAATTAAAAACACCGTTTAAGTAGATGCTCTTAGGACAGACACCGTGATGCTGGCGAAACGTGTTGTTTCCCGTTTTAGAACTAAACTGTGTTTTTAATCCGCGCGAAGGGCTTTGCGGAATGTATTTCGAGCGTTCAAGCAAAATCCTTGGGAAATATAATATAACTAGTTTAAGATATATTGAGATAATTACGTGTCCAGTTAATGTAATATGTATTTATGTGTCATTATCTAGTCTAAATAAGATGTAAAGTTGTACATATTCAAATAATTACTAATTATAATATATAATAAATAATCGATTATTTATTTATTTTCACCCTGATTTATAAAAAAAATGTATATTACAATATATCTTCTTTTTTTTTCAGAAAATGAAATGTAAATGTTTAAGCGATTTACATATACTTTTATTAAATATAAAGGAGAAGGTCTTTTATTTGAGAGAATGTACCTTGTTTATGTGAATTTCAAAGTAAAATAATTAAAGAGGAAATAGTTGTTAACCGATAAATAACAGATTTTTTAAAATTTTATTTCATCCTTTCTATCCCACTTTACATAAGAAAATGATTAATATATATGATTAAAAAATATTCATAATTTACTTTACAACATTTATAATCACATAAATTATCAATTTTATTAATAGTCACTTTTATCTACTATCCTTTATATGAATATAACTTGCAAATCGTTATTTTTTTAATAGCTACTGAAACTTAAAAAAAAGTACTGCACAATTACAAATATGTTGAGTCGCATGATAAAAATATTGAAAAACGCTGATTTACAACATTATATCATATAGTAAGTATTCAAAGGTCAAAAGCTTGGAAAGATTAAATTATAACTTGTAAAGAGGAAACCTTGCATAAGGATCATTAATCTCTTCTTCATCAGCATCCAGGACTTTACTTTAAATTATCTGCAATGCTGTCTTTGCGCTAGTACATCACTTCATTCACCAACTTATCTCTCGTCTTCTTAATTAATGAATGATCTCTGTTCTAGCAGATCTCTGCTTACGTCGTGCTACATCTTTGGGCATCTACAGCATCTGAAAAAAGTGTATTATGGGCTGTCATCTTATTCGCTTTGGAAAGCAGATGAAGGCTAAATAGAAATACATATTCGCTCTCCTCTAAGCTGTACCAGAAGTCTCTTTATCTTTCATAAAATAATTATTAATAAAATTCCCTTTGCATCCCAAAAAAAACTAATGCAAAGTCAAGTCACTTTCAATACATTTCAAATTGTTCTCTTCTTCCGTTGGGCCGTTTTTCTACGGCTTGACATCCTCATTGCGTCTTCAAAAATATATTATGAATAATACCACTACACCAAGCAATCTTTTCTTGCTAGTTATCAATCTATCTATCAATCTAGTTGGGCGAGTCACTAGAGCCGGAAAGCATGGTACAAGTGATGCAGGAAAGCCAAAGATAATGGAACATAGTGGCTAGATATGTGGAATCAGTCATGTCCACAAAGGAGAAAAACGAAAGGCAGTACAGGGAAACAAAGGTGTAAATCTTGATAAAAAAGCTGAGCAAGTGCAGAACGACGAAAGGCCAGCATGTGCAGAAAGCAAATGGATAACTCCGGGTTCTGCATATCTGGGCAATGGTTTTAGTGTATAAGAATCACACAGTACCACGACTCCGTTCCAGTTGTGGTCCCTTTTGAAGGTTTCCACTGCTCCACACAAAAAAGACATCAATCTACCATCAACGGAAACCCAAATGGGAAAGGCTCTTCCATTAGGGAAGAAGCAAGATACGAAAACGGAGAACTCCAGCTATTTGATGCTTTGATATAATTGCTACACCAAAGATTAAAGAGGTTTCCATAATTAACTTCCTAAATATTCTTCGCAATTCCTGAGTAACAAATTCTCAAGATTTAGAAAGGATACAATAATAATTTTACAAATGAAATCATTAAGTTCCAAAATCACACCCCGTATTTTCCAATAATAACATGGACATTTTTGGACTCAAATATAGGTTTTTTTTATTTTTCACGCAGAACAAATACGAATTATTAAATTAGATAAATTGAATAATCAAAATATTATTAACCATTATTTGATAAATAAAATAATGTAATGTATCAGAAACTTGGATAAAAACTTCAAGGTTACTACAATATATAAATAAAATGTAAATAAAAATAGAATGATAACAATATTATGAAACAATTATATTTATTATAGTAAAGTAAAATTGTATACATAAAAAAGTAAATATACAAATTGGTATAATCATATTTTTCATATTTACAACATTTATATATTATACATAAACGTTATTTTTCTAATGTGCAATATTTTTATTAATATTAAGATATATATGAGATATTCTTGTTCATCACAATCATTAACATTTCCAGTTACTTTAATAATGCTTGTATTTTGTAAGACACTTTAGCAGCATTTCCATGTAGTACCAATATCATAAATTCTTCATCTCTAGAAACCATATATTAAAATAAATCTGTCTTCAGATTTATAATATATAACTTTATAGAATGAATGTTCTATTTTGTTTTTAGAAGCCAAAAAAATCTATCATGTAATCTAAGATGCTCCTCTTTTTTATCATCGTATAGTTATGAGTAGATTTACTTTTATTTACAAATAGATTTCCTGAGCCACTACTTCATACTGAGTTATTGTACAAAAATATTAATGCTCTATATACAATTGCATGTTGCAACCAGACTTTAAGAACATAACTTAATATAGTTGTTAGTATGGGTTTCGCATGTTAGGAATTAAGTGTAAACTGAACTACTTTTCATTGTAAAATACAATTGCCAGTAATTTAAAGAAGTTTGCAGCTCTTATGCAGTGATTAGTATACCGAAGAATATAATTTTAAAAACTTTATTTTTAAGATAGGTGATCAAAATATTGATGTATATATACAAGTAGTTATAACAGTAACGTTATATTGTATAGTATATAACATGCATAAAACGAAAAACATAGAGCTAATTTTGTCTGTACATCATCATTTCGATTCTATCGAGAAGTAGTTTTAAAGAAAATCGGTTTGGGAACTGAATCGAAAATATACATCGAAATAAAAATAAATAGCTTTTAATGGAAAATACTTATATGGAATATATATTTGTGTGTGTGTGTATATTTACGCATTTAAATATACAACTGCAATTAACATTAAGCTTAAATGACTAAGTGTAAGAAATCTTATAAGTTAAACATAATCCAATATAAATGAACTTCAATGTTGAAAATAACATACTATTATTGCTACATATGTGTATAATCGAAGTTATTAACTTATAATCAATTATATTTAGTTAATAAAATGTCATAGTAAGGTTTTTAAAAGGAAGGTGTACATTGAAAATATCGTTAAAGGTTTGGCAAGTATTTATATAAAACAAAACAGAATTAGAAGTTAATTTGAAAAGAACAAATATATAGTCTAAATTTCAATAAATAGAGCCATTGACCTAATCGAAATACAATAGTAATTATTAAAAAAATATATAACTTTGCCTAAGAAAAAAATAAAAATTGATTACGAATAATCGGGAAGATCTAAAACTATATAAAAAATATACATTCTCCTTATAAATAAATCCTATCTCTTGCTTTCTCGATTTATTATTTCATTTTCCGGAATACACATTGAAAAATATATATATATATATTATAGTTTGTTTCCGTTTCGGAATAGGTCCATTCATTTCCGAAAACTGGGAAATTATGTGCAAGATCGCCGTTCCAAAGGCATGTATCAATCGATTTACACGTTCACTATATAAAATTCATACAAAAAATAGCAGCTTCGATTTCAGAGATTGTGGCCTCACAATTCTGAATAACAGTGTCAAACAATCTTTACGTTTCGTCCGTGATTCGTGTACAAAAAAAAAAATTAATAAAAATGATGTTAACAGTAAATTGCCAGGCAGATATGATTGTTTAGGTGTCTTAAAAGTTGTTTCGGAATATGTATAGTTTGCATTGTATCCACATACTTACAAAACAATTAAAATTTAAATTAATTTCCATTAGAAGAATATATCTTTTTTTTTGTTAAATTCAATGAAAACTAAGTGTAAATTACTATATACACTAATTACTTATTTCTTCAAATGTTAATTGCGGATGACATATTTTCATTTTTATATATATATTAATATAACTATTATAAAATAATGAACGACAAGATCTACGATGAACACACTTTTAATGCAGTTTTTTGGTTGTATCAAACGCCAAAAAACAAAGGAATTGGTAAATGTTGTAGAATCTTCTCGGAAAATAATAGATACGATGCGAGTTTTTTCCGCAGAAGAAAATTCAAATATTTTTTGAAACGATAAAAAAAACTTATATTATATAAATATATATTCACTGTGATAAAATCATTTGCCCTGTGTTACGGCAATTTTACTGTTCTTATTTAACTCTTTCTTGTTGGCAGTCGGGGAGGGCGATAAACATATAACGTCGCTGCTGTTATCGTTGCCACTTTCATCAATTTCCATTTTATCGCCTACTTCTTCCGCGATCGGTCCATTGTCCTTCTCGTAGTCCTTCAACACGTTATCCAAATCGTACTTTTTGCGGTAGCTAATGAAGAACGTCCTCACATGACTCTCGGTTTTGTTTCCGAGAACCTCAGCTATACTCTTGAAGTCCTTGCCGTACTGACGTACGCCTTGTACAGCAAGCAATAGCTCCTCGTTCGTCCATCTCGCATTTATCCTTGAGGGATTCTCATTGTTCGGACGGAGCTCCTCAACTGAATCAGAGTGCTTCCGTTTCAGCGAGCTTATCTGCTGTTTATTCTGCTGTATCTGGAACAAACGAGACATGATGTTTATGAAACTGTGTATCAATTCACACATTCCTCGCAGATTTCTCAATTTCATTTTGTTTTTGAGGTAGTCAAATCATTCTAAACTGTATGCAAAATAAATAAAATATCGTATTACACCTTTGAAGCATACTTATTTCCTTTTTACGTAGGTTATATTTATTTCTTTATTTGATTTGAAACGAGCGTTGGACTACTTTGAACGGTAATTACCGGAATATGGAACGGGCTAAGTGAAATTTTTACATTTATTTGGTATAAAGACACATTGGTAAATCTATGAAAAAACCAATAGAGGCTATGTTATGTTCGGTTTGATTTTGTTTTCCTTCACTTTCTGATGTCGTGTAAAGTATTAACAGTAACAATAAAACATTTATAGTAAATAAATTTCGAAGAAAGCGCAATACTAACTACAATTAATTGGTTCATTCATTAGGTATTCATTCATACAACAGAAAAAGGCTACCAACGGAAGTAAAAGCAAAGCAAAATTAAAAACAACAATGCAGAATTCTAAATTTCAATTGTTAAAGAGGATAAGTTCTAAGGTCTATAGGAAGTATTTGAAGTTTGATACAGTATATACTCTACAAAAGTTTCTTTAGTTAGAATAGCGATGCATGCATATGTAGTTAAAGATAGATTTAAGAGATGTATGTAAATATTTGTATATACCATAGGCGAAGTATCGCTGTTCTTTCTTCTCTACGTGAGGGGTTGGGGGTGTGGTTTGTGATGGATTGTTTTGGATATACTTTCAGATAATTTGAGATTTTTTTGGTTTCTAGCGTTGCAAAATACTTACTTGTCTTTGGAGAGCATCCTGTTCGCGATTAAGTGCCTTGAGCATAAGCACACCTGCGCCACTTGTAGCCATCGCGGCCAAATCGTCGTGATTGATGTACATGCCACGCGGGGGTTTACGCTTGTGTCTGATCCCTGGGACAGTACCCCTTTTCCCGCCTGTAGGACCCGAGGTGGGTCGCAATATGCCCGTTCGTCTACGAAGGAGGTACATCGAAACAAAATCAATTTCTTTTCAGACACTATTATCATATTATTATATATGTTGTATATTATTTATACCGAAAACGATTGATTTGATTAAACTTTTTTATCTTCAACGTACCTCCAATGAAGAAAACAGGAATTACATAGAGTCCCCTTGGGAGTTACTTGTGTGTAGGTACAGCCGACTCCGCAGTTAGAACACGAGCCTCTCTCACCCTGCACACACATACAACTATCATACCGACCAAACCCAAACAAATAAACCACAAAGAGTGTTGTGTGACAATGAGTTAAGGAAATATAAAAGAGACGTTGCTTAATTCCTGTTAAAGAGTGCACCTCCTCCATAGGATTTAAACAACCTCACCATCAAGATCTAGGTATACAGGATTTCGTAATGTATCAAAATTTGCTAGCACTAAATTTATATGTGAATTGGCATGCATGTTGTTATTAGGATGTTACCCTTTTCCTAAACAAAGAACTAAAACATTCATTGAGAAACTTATACACTTTACACAGAAAATAAACGTTGGAGCATATTTTCTAATTCAAAGAAAATAATTCAAATATTACTGTTTCATAACACCCAATTAATATACACATTATATATAGAAACATCAATCCCTTTTATAGATTTCCACATTCGGAATAGAAAAAAACCATCTAAAATAACAAATAAAAATTAATTAAAAGTTTAATTTTCTTGACCCAATAATTTTAATATTTACTATACATAAAATGTATATACTTTTTATAAAATATATTTCTAAAGATTATACATTGTAATACGTGATTCAACGATCTTAATTAAAAGCTAATAACTTCAATGTATAAATGAAATAATTTCAATTTCATATAATTTTTGTCTGTTTTCACTCTAAAATATATTTTGTATAAAAATCCTGAACTATGTACATGTATTATATTCAATTCTTCCAGTCTTAATAGAGTACTTCACGATGACACTTGTTTCATTGTATGTAGGCTGAATCAATATTATTTAAAATTTGTAAATGAACATTCTTTGTTAATGTTCTTATATTTAAGTACGCTTAGATCACTTTGTTAATTAATGATTACCAATTATTATTGGTTTTATGTAGTTTAGTTTTTTCGTAAGCCAATAGATGTAAATGTATATTGTATTGATAAAATTAATACCATAATTATAATCCAAAGAATAAAATAACAATTATCTTATTTATAATAACTTTTTTGCTATTAATATCATGAATTTAATGCGTTCTTTGTATATAAAAGGGGTAATGATATGAAAAAGCACAAATAATTCTACTTAAATAATAAATGTGTGCTTTCTCTAGTAGTAAGTCATACCATGCCTTCTTGAAGTTCTATGGAACATAAACGAAATATTGTAATAACCTACATATCTAAAGAAAAAAAAATGCTTCTAGATATAATAATAGCCAATGTCCATAAATACGGTGTGATTTTAAGAAATAAAAAAAATGAAATAAATAAATATAAGCGCTGAAAGGAAACGAGAACATAAGATATAGAAAAAATCCAGTAACACAATTGCTTGTCGTTAATTATTAATAATGATATATCATATATTCCGCGTGATTGCAGTATGTTACTGAATTGAATGTAAGACATATATCTATTATCTGCCATTATAGGTATGTTGCTTTTAAAAATTGTATATTTTTTTAGAGTGATTTGAACTACCTGAGAAGTATTTTCGTCTTGTGCCTGGCCGGCACGAAGTGGCGAGCCACTTTTACGACGTATTCCTCGATGTATAGTCCATTTCTGTAAGACAATAACATCTATACAATAAAACACGAAAACGAAATACAAGAATCAGGTTCCTTCTAGGTGTGAGTGTGTGCAAATTAAAATTATCAACCAATCTGTGCCCAAATTTACATCACCAACATTTAACTTCAATACTATTAAAAAAAGTCCTCAAATACGATTATTTGAAAAATTATTGATACTGTGTATCGCACATATGCGATATTCAAAGTTTTCTACACTCACACACCCTCAGACAAACGGGTTAATCTTTACATAATGTTCATTGAATATAAAAAGCTAAAACTTTCCATTAAATTTTTACAAAAGAGAAAAAAAGCTAAAACTTTCCCACAATCAAATTTAGAAACAATATTTTTTGAAAGAAACAAACATGCTTCTACATAAATAAACTGGACACAGTATTAAAACATGCATTTCAATTTAGATGTTTCTTGGGAACCCGAGAAATAAATTTTTACATAAAAATTATGTATTTACAGTGTTTATTTGATTTATTAAAAAAGTCCATTAGAATTTTGAAAGCATTCTATAATCCTACCTTATCATCATGATCAGAATCATCATTTGATCCACCTTCTGAGCCTCCCTCTGATGGAGCTCCTTCATCTCTTGGAGCATTGAGTTTCCTAGCTTGCTTATCCATTAAACTAGTACGCGATCTTGTCTTCTTCCAGCTGTAGTAATATTTAACAAGGCTGGCAATACTTTTATCTGGAAGCTGATACACAATGTTTTAATTACTTTACAATTAAATGCGCTAATGAAATACACACCATTTGTCTTATTCGATGAAAACTTTTACCATGGAATTGAAAGGCTTGTTCAAAAAGCACTTTGTCCTCAACTGACCACTCATCTGGGAAGGGTGTGAAATTTGCCAAGTCCAACACTGCTCTGTCCAAATCGTGTTTATGCCAAAAAAGCATACCTAATGCTTGCTCTCCATTATAACCATATTTATCTTTTGCTAACACAATATACTCTTCCACTAGATAGAAAATCAAATGTTAATATCTGTGCAGATATGAAATGTTGTTATACATACATTTCATTTCTGGAATATCTGTTGTCGGTGACCACACTAAAAGAGCTCGGTCTGCTAGTAGATCTGGTTTACGTAAGGCCTCTGGTTGTAGCTCTGGACATATTGCCTGATAATCTCTGCCCACTCGAATTTTATCAACTGGAACTAAAAATATTCTTTTAACCATAATATGTCAAGCAAAATAGATTATATTGTTTGGAGCACTGGAAATAGAAAATAGTCCAAATAGATTAAATAAAATAACGTGTTCAGGAAGCATTCCCTATGTTTTATGAATTATCTATATTCCTATTAGTTTTGGACTTTGTGGACCATTCAATTCACCTGCAGCTATGCTATCCATAGAGCTACGTTAAACATATTTCTTGAAGTTTTTTAGAAATAACCTAAAATATAATTTTCACAGAATGCAATATTCAAGCATAATAATGAAACAAAATCGTTGGTCTTGAGTAAAGCTTAAAAATTCAATTAGCAGGACAATCATAAATGAAGAGGAGGCATAACCCAATAGTGGCATGCTCTTAGGTTCTGAGATGCTATCATTAAAATATTTAAATAATCCTTATCCTGTGCCAATATCTTTAATAATTAGAAGAGTTGAGATGAGTTTACAATCCTTTCATTAGTAATAAAATAGATTACCTGAGCTTTCATCCTCGCTTGTGGACTCTGCTTGGACGTGACCATTGGGGCTCGGCCCCCGACTCCTGCGACCATTCCTCGCATTCTCACTATTCTTCTCTGCTAGCACCATTGTGAAGTTCACTACACTGTAATCCACTTAATTTCATCAAAGACAATGCAAGATTTCTCGAAGAATCTGTGCCTCGCTTTGGTGCCGCGACACACACTACCAATACAAACTACAACACTATTGTGATTTAAAATCTGTCACCGTAGATTTGAAGTCTATCTCGACGGATCAGAGCACCGTACTGCGACGTTGCCAATGCTTCCTAGATGGCGCTAAACGCAATAAAATGCTCTATGATGCTACTTCTTCAACGTCTCCCTACCAAATGACCAGCAACAATGTAAACTACGGTAAATGTCTTCCTTAGCGGGAAATTCAAATGTATGTTTGACCATTAACGTTTCATAACATACATTAACATTTTACATAATAATAGACACAAATTAAAAAAAAACCTTATTCACTACCATAGAACAATAATATTTTGGATCTAATTATATAGAACAAATATATTACCTGTTTAATAATCACTATCAAAGTATATTGAAATTGAATTCAATGGAATTGAAAATTACTTTAAAATTAATACAAATATTGCCACATTTCAATTATATTAACCAATTGAAAAGAAGCTCAGATATGTTGAAAGTATCACTTCCGTTTCCTGCAACTGAAGGTTGCAGAGGTTAAAGTAGGTTACAGAAAATGAGTAGACTGGAAATATTAAGGATCTCTGAAATAAGCTCCTACACACATTTATGAAAATTTGATTATTACCTATAATACATATTAGAGTATAAAATATTTTATTTATTAAATATAAAAGAATGTTAACATGCATGAAAGTAGTTAAAAATTCCATTTTAATTAATTATTATTTCAATTTAGTAGTCAGTTCTCTTACAGTAGGTCATATAGATTCATTTTGAACTACTTTAATAAAAATATCAGTTATAATAATTTCTATATAATAATTTCTTTATAAATTACTAATATAATTAAAGCATTAATATTGTATAATTATTAACTTTAATATGAATAAATTTCAAATTGCAAATTATACACGTCACGAAACTGCGCGTCAAAATTCTATTGGAAAATAAAATGGCAGAGATGTGACAGATAAACGTCAAGAACGGTCAAAATATTGTGTATATGTTGTTAAGACATATTTAAGGTTGCAAATTGTTTTAAAACATAAATTAAGATGAATTCCTTACGACAAAAACAGATAAGTAAGTTAATTAATCCAAGAACATTTTATAAATAATGAGTCACTGTTCTCATTAACTTTATTATTATTTTAGTTGCTATTAAGCAAATGTTAAATTTGAACCAACCACAATCGACATTGGGATCATCTGAGCCAGTTTGGAAGGTGCTTGTATATGACAGAGTGGGCCAGGACATTATTTCACCTTTGATTTCGGTGAAAGAGTTGAGAGAATTAGGTGTAACACTTTATGTGTAAGCTATTGAGTAAATCAAAATGAACTATGAATTAATGCAATGTTTATTATTTTAGGCAACTGCACTCAGATCGGGATCCTATTCCAGAAGTTCCAGCCATTTACTTCTGTGCACCAACTGAGGAAAACTTGGGAAGAATTAATCAAGACTTTCAAAAGGGAGTTTATGATATTTATCATTTAAACTTCATCTCTCCTGTTTCTAGGCAAAAGCTTGAGGATTTAGCATCAGCTGCTTTGCAAGCAAATTGTGTTGCTAATATTCACAAGGTAAAACAAAATTACGATTTTGATCAGTTTTAAAATTATTTTTAAATGTTGTAGCTTTATGATCAGTATGTTAATTTTATATCATTGGATGATGATATGTTTGTTCTGAGGCACCAAAACAGTGACCATCTTTCATATTATGGTAAGTATATAATAATTTCAATTTGTGTGCTATATTTAAAACACTGAATTTTGCAGCAATAAATAAGGGTGATTGCAGAGATTCAGAGATGGAAGAAATTATGGATATAATGGTAGACAGTTTATTTTCAGTATTTGTGACATTAGGTAAATTGAAGAATTATAGTTATAAAACAATAATTAATATTATTTTTAATAATAGGAAACGTGCCTATCATCAGGAGTCCGAAGGGCAATGCAGCTGAAATGGTTGCAAGAAAGTTAGATAAAAAACTCAGAGAGAATTTGTTTGATGCCCGCAACAATTTATTTAATTCCGAAGCACAAGCCGGTAACTTTAATTTCCAAAGGCCTTTACTTATCATTTTAGATAGAAATGTTGATATGGCCACGCCCTTACATCACACTTGGACATACCAAGCCCTGGCTCACGATGTTCTTGATTTCTCATTAAACAGAGTTGTTGTCGAAGAGCGTACATCTTCGGGAGGTGCAAGAGCTAAAAACAGGTCTTGTGAATTAGATGCCAAAGATAAATTTTGGATGCGCCATAAGGGATCACCGTTTCCTAAAGTTGCAGAAGCAATTCAGGAAGAATTGGAACAGTACAGGTCATCAGAAGATGAAGTTAGAAACTTGAAGTCTTCGATGGGACTCAATGGCGATAATGATGTAGCTATGACCCTGGTAACTGATAATACAGCTAAGATTACATCTGCCATTAACTCTTTGCCACTATTGCTGGAAAAGAAACGTTTAATTGATATGCATACAACTGTTGCAACAGATATCTTAAACTATATTAAATCGAGGAAACTGGATACTTTCTTCGAGTTTGAAGAAAAAATAATGAGTAAAGCGACCTTGGATAAGAGTATATTAGAAATTATTGGAGATCCAGAGGTGGGAACACCCCAGGATAAAATGCGTTTATTTATTGTTTATTATATATGCACTCCTCAAATTTCCGAAGCCGAATACAGGAAATTCGAATCGGTATTAAATGAAGCAGGCTGCGACCTCTCACCAATGGTTTATATCAAGAGATGGAAGTATGTTATAATTTCGCTATAGATGAATATAACTAGTTTACAAATATACATTTTTTAGAAGCTACACCAAAATGGTTACTGGTCAAAATCAATATGAAGGAGCTGGTACTAAAACTGTGAACATGTTCTCCAAACTTGTTGCACAAGGATCATCCTTTGTTATGGAAGGCGTTAAAAATTTGGTTGTGAAACGTCATGTAAGTTTAATTTCTTTTTGTCCTATCCTCTGACTATAAAAATCATTGTTTCTTCCAGAATTTGCCAGTTACAAGGATTGTGGATCATTTAATGGAATTTAAGAACAGCCAAGAGATGGACGAGTACCATTATTTGGATCCAAAGCAATTGAAGTTGACTGAAATTCCAAGAAACCGATCTCCATTCCAAGACGCATTTGTTTTCATAGTAGGCGGTGGCAACTACATTGAATATCAAAATTTGGTTGACTACGCTAAGGTATTATTAATCACTTTATAAGTTTCGTGAATTTTCAAATTTATTTCAATTTTTAGCAAAAGACTGCTTCAGGAAATGTAAAACGCATCGTATATGGAGCTTCAACTTTAAATAATGCCAAACAGTTTTTGAAGCAACTCTCGCTTCTTGGACAGGAAATGGAAAGTTAAATGAAGTTGAAAATTTGTTTTTGTTATAATTTATATTCATTATTTTAAATTAGTAATATAAATAAAATATATATTTTATATATCTATTAGTTGATATCAGAACTAAATAATGTTCATTATAAGTATGTCATGCATATTTTGTATAGCTTCAAAATATATTTTGAATATTATTTAGTGAATGAGAATAACCAGTAATATGAGTAGTGTTAAGATTTTATATTTTAGCAAATTGTTTCTGCTCTAGTATAGTTGCAAATATATTTCTTTAATGTTCAATTGTCATTAATTTACTAAAATACAATATTTTCATTGGTTGTACCGTGCTTGATTTGGAATGACTTTAACCTCAAAAAATAGTAGTAGGTTATGTGAAACATCAACATTTACAAAAATTAGATAATAAATCAAATAAGAATGGCATCGTTAGCATCAAAATTTAGATTTCTGTTGAAACCTAAAGTTATACCAACAATTGAAGTAATTAACTATTCTATTATGTAGTTCTATATTTAATAATTATATTTTTAGGCTATATCATGTAGATATTCTTCATATAGATCATCACCATTTATTTATGATATTGAAGATTCTAAAGTTAAATATGAGACCTCAAAAGATCCAGTGGAATGGAGTTTTGTAGAAAGAATTTTACCTCCAAAAGTTGTACCAAATGTTGTAAACAAAGCTGAGTATTTATCTGAATGGAGGCCACAGTCAGGAGAAGTCCTAAACCAACCTTACTTCATTCAGAGGAATAAAAATCATATGATGCCAGTATACATGAAAACTAGTTACAGAGGAATGCGTAGGCTAACATATGTGAAGAAAGTGCAAGGGGATATTTGGATGCTGGAAAAGGATCTCAAAGAATTCCTACAAAAAGAACAACTAAAACCTATTCAAGCACAAGTCAATGAATTTGTTGGATACATTTGTTTTCATGGTGATCATGTAAATGCAATAAAATATTGGTTGGGCCAGAAGGGGTTCTAGGATGTATAAGTTCTTAATGTGTTAATAAAAGTTTAGAAATTGGAAAAGCGTTGTAATATATTTCAAGATTAAAATCTAATTGAAAATTAAAGAGTAACAGTAAAATATATAATACACATATAAAAATTAATGTATGATTAAACATAGTTTTAAAAACAGTTACAAAATATATTATAGAAAAATATTAATCCATCTCCTTTAAATAACTGTATGTATAGAACTGCTGCAATATGTTGTTCATAAAATCTTTCACGTTATGCATTGAATTGGCTGGATCTTGAATCTAAAATCATTAAGAAAATTATTATCTGCTCAGATTTACAAA
The DNA here is from genome assembly GCA_963457615.1 of Nicrophorus investigator. Taxonomy (NCBI): domain Eukaryota; kingdom Metazoa; phylum Arthropoda; class Insecta; order Coleoptera; family Silphidae; genus Nicrophorus; species Nicrophorus investigator. The sequence goes on from OY735140.1 coordinate 28,151,552, forward strand.
GTAAAAATAAGTTACTTGTCTCAGTACACCCTCTGCACATTCTTTGATTTTTCCTTGAGACTGACCAAAGTCAAGTTTGAGTAACATTTTGGGCACCTCGGCGTTGCCTCCCGGTTGACCAACTGTGCAAGGCGCATTTGGAGCTTTTCTAACTGTTTGAGATTTACCCTTGGATTCTGGGAGTTGAGCTAAAACGTATCCGCCCACAGCTCGACAAACAAACTTAAAACTGTAACAAAAAATGTATTTAACTGTAAACCATTACTTTTAAACACACTTACTTAATGGTAACTTCATTTTGTTTGCCAATACCAATAACGTTTAACAAACCACCCCATTTCATTCCATCCTTTTGCTCAGATATTTGCAAGAGACATTTCGCGAATTTATATAGACCTGTGGCCGTTGCAGCTTCATTCGTCTTCAAGCTTTCGATACACATATCTAAAATATCGCTCCAGATTAAAGGCAATTTACCTTCGATGTTATTTCTGCAAATAAAACATGTGGATAACAACAAAATAATAAATGAGGGATGAAGAAATACTCACGTAACTTTAATAGACTGTAACCATTGTAAAGATAAATTCAGCAACGGTTTCGAGCTATCAATTTTCTGAAGCAACAAAACATGCATGGTGAAAATACTTCCATTTTGTATTAAAGCGTCACTAAGTACACTCTGCTTTAAGCTGTTAAATTTTATACATTTTGAAAGTTCTTTCCAAGATGTTTTATCTATATTCGATACTGAAATAAAAATTAAATTTAAAATGGATAGAAAATAGTTGTAGATAACCTCACCATTATTTTCAAAATATGTATGAATGCACGATTCGTATAAAATCGAAACGATTTCCGAATCCATGACGGAATGGCCTAAAACCGTTAGAGTACTTTTTATAGCCATAGCATCGCCCTCGCGACTAGCAATCCATTGAATAAAGCATTCAATCATAAACTTCTTCAAACAACTTTGATTCAACACAGCCAAAATTTCACTTAAAATTAAGTTCATGTCCTCCTCAACGTTAACAATATTTTCCATATCATTCAGTTGAGACTTTATCACATTGACCAGATCAACTTCTTTAGTGGGTATAATATTCTTGTAGCGATTAGTAAACACAACTACTAATTTCATATAACTACGCACGAAGATATGCCTTTTTTCTCGGACTTTTTGGTCATAATGGTTCAAAGCTACAGTATAACAACACACTGTTCTTAAAAATCTGTGAATAGAATGTTATAGTTTTATTTATTCTTGTGTATAAGATTATATACTTACTGTATAATTCTATAATCTATATCTAGAGAATCACGTTTAAAAAGAATCATCGGATCACAGCTCATCACATACCAATCCAGTGCCTGCTGCACTGAATTTGTTTCCAAAATACTCCAATCAAAAGTTTCAGCTTGCATCAACAAAGGTTTCAATCTATCCTCGTAGTTATTTCTCATATTCGGCTCATTTGTAAGTTTGACCAAAATATTTAATAAGCAATGGTAAATTCTGGCTTTCGCCGTTATTGCAGTAACATTTTCGTTCAAACTATATATCCAAGGGCGCCAAGGAATTTCAATAAAAATATGACCCAAAAATGTGTGACATTCTGGTACATATTGATCAACTAACTGAAAATATATAAGATTAATATAAATTTAGACAATTATGTTTGTCAATTACCTTTAGCATAAATTCAAGATCTGGAATAGAAGGCCAAAATTTGTTCCAGGGTAAATTTATTAAAGAATGATGTATCACGTTCAAAATATGATCCTTAACTGCGACATGAGCAAAATTTGATACGTACCATTGCCAGACATAACTTAAAATATTGTTAGCTAAAATATTTAAATAATTATAATGAATTTTGGATAAATAATTTGCATAAATTTTACCTGGTAGCGTTTGCACAAGAAACAGAAGACATTCAAAGAACATGTCGACGATTTTTTGCGCGAATGGTGCATTAGCTGGTATCCATGGTAGTAAAACAGTACGATCATCAGTTAACTGTTGAATCCAGTTTGCCATATTTTCTTTCATATTCTGCGTCCAATAGGGTAAAACCCATGGTGCAAACATGTCCCGCAATTGTGGCCAAATAATTTCGCAAATTTTATCACCTAAGATTAAAACTGTAGAATCTTTTAAAACTTCGTAAAATGCTTCTTACCTAGAAGACCTTGGTGTGTTTCCAGGGCGCTTATAATTAACGCATGTCCGGTTGTTCCAAGCAACAAAGCTATAACATCCACAAAGTTTCTCGCCTTTGGGTATAGTCCATACAAACCGTATTGAAACCTGTCATTAGTGTAATGCCTCGAAAGTAGAAGAGCTGTCTCCAAAATTTCTTGATAATGTAACTTTTTTTGGCTAGTTGCATATTCTCTTAATTTATCTCTTTTACTTCCACCGATCTCCCAAACTATAGGCTTTGAAAGCGAGTTCATCACATCCAACCAAACGCTTATTGATATAGAATCTATAATTTATATCTTATAGCATTTATTAATATACTAAAATATATTACTCACCAGCATCGGCACCAGTACTGGCTTTTAAAAGACGCACAAGGACTTCACCATAATGTTCCGGGAATTGAAACTCAAATATCTGTATTAAATGTCTTCGGTAATGTTCGTGCACAACATTCGATTCAGGCTCTTGACCAAACTGTATCAGAGCCTGAAATATGATATCTTGTAATTGAGCAATTTCGCTCAATTTCGGTTGATTTCTCAACAACCAATGTGTCACATCGAACTAAAATTAAACATTTAATTTATTGAACTTCATATAAATATTCAACATTACCTTGGATAATAAAGAATACCATAAATCGTATCTTTGCGCGCATCTCTTTGTTATCATAGAGTACATAAGCAGAAAATTTGCTGTGCCAAGATTGATAGTACAAAAATGTGTTACTAAATACATGCCGTTCGTTGGCTCCTTCAGAATCTTGTTCAAAAGTGTCGGCGTTTCTGACTCAACCCCGTAAATATGGATCTAAATTCATGTGATTACTTCTGTTATTTTATTTGTTTTAGTTAATTACTTACTTGTCCGAGTCTTTCCATGCACTCTGTAAATAACTTTTTGGACGGTAAATAATTAGATGTTTCTTCATTCAATAATGACAAAATGTAATAGAATAATTCGACACCTAACGCTGAATATTCGGCATGCATTTCTCTCTGTGTTTGAAGTAAACTAAAATTAAAAATAACATTTAGATCTAGATCTACCAATATTATAAAGTTCATCTCACCTGATACCGTTTTGAAGATTAATAGACGCTAAGCATAAACTTTGTGACGGAACTTGCAAAAATTTGGCGATTAAAACTTCATGGTCCTTTCTGTTGCTCTGTATCTGCATATCGATATGTTCGTTAATTGCTGCTTCCTACAAAATAAAAATAATTAAGCTATTTAAAATACCAAAAACGCAACTAAATTTTACTTGGCTTTCGACAAAAATTACTGCTGCGCCCGAGCAATTCACCGCTTTATTGGAACCGGTACAAGGCACATATTTCTTGACCTTATTTATATATGACCTATACAGTTGTGGCACTCGTTCTTGGTAACCACTATCCAGAGCTTTATGTTCAGACACTTGCAATGCGTGATTGCTACAAAAAAATAAAATTAAATATTTACATCATTAATCTTAAATGATAAAACATACTGAGCAAAATCCTGTATAGTCTTTATAAATACATTCAAAGAAGAAAACATGCTGCGCTTATCCTGCCATTGAATATTAGCCAATAACGATTTCGTTATGGTTATGGAGGGGGCGGATTTGGGCGTGTCATAAGAATGTAACCGCCTTAAAATCCGTTGCACTGGGTCATCCCCTTCGTAATTACTTCCAATGTTCAAAAGCGGCTTGTTAATATTCTTCTTCTCTCTATAATTTGCGCATCGCCAAGTTTTGATGCACGCAATTTGATGCTCTTTAATTACATCTTGATCAACGTAATTAAACCACGGCGACTAAAGATCAAATATTAATGAGGGTTTTAAAAAAATACAAACTAAAAACTCACGTCGTTGCACTGCATTATTAAATTCAATAATTCGGGTTCATACTGCGGTGGTAATCCAGGGATGTACAAAGAGGCATCTTGTAAACGAGGTTCTTCAAGCCACAAGCTATAAGCCGTGAACAAACTACAAACAAATTAAAGTTAATTGATTTGTATTACTATTTAATCTATACTTTTACTTTAAATTCGATTGATAATATAATTGCTTAACAGCTGGAAGATCTTCGAAACGAGACTCGCTTGTTATCTTTTTATAATGTACAATAGTTTCTTGAAGACATTTCTTTAATCTTTTAAGAAAATTGAAGTTGATCATTCCTTCGAAGAATTTATCACCCACGCAGCCACCTTCGACGGTACTAAACAAGTTTAGAAATTAGCACATATCATTCGTTTCAATTATAATGAAACTTACCCACACATTGGTACTCGATATAAATAAAGACAGAAGAAATTTTGCCAAAGCAAAACTATAATTGGATGATGGATTGGTGTGTCTAAAATTTGCTGAGCCCATTTGAAGAAACTTAGAGATCCAGATGAAAAAGAAGGCAACTTTAATTTATTAGTCGCTTTCTGAAAAAATAACTCAAATAAAAAAATATTATATCTTGATAGATGTTCTTACCCTAATTGCGCCATCAACGTTAACTTTTCCCTTTTGATTTTTCAGTTGCAATAAAATTTCGTTCCAGAGTCCTGTCGATCTTTCTCGTTCCTCAAACTCGATTCTAAACATGATGTACGATAAATACGGACAACTCGAGAGAGAGCTATTTATAAGCAAGGTGTTTTGCGAAGAATTAGATTGAGACACCCATTTGAACAACGATGTGATTGAATTACTTTGTTCTTGAGGCGTTGCGCACTGTAATTAGATAATCATTATTGCTATTGAAAAAATGCAAATATAGCAATTAACAATTATCCTACCTGTAATAACTCTTTCAATATGCTAACAATGGCGTCTAATGCGTCGGAAAAGAATAAAGAAGCTCGTATTATAATATCCAATAAATACATAACACCATAGTCCCTATTCCAATTTGGAACCGAAACCAAAGAGTTCATCCACAATCTAACAATATATCTTGGACTTTCCAATCCGTACCAGCTGTAATTAGCAATCTGCGATTCAATCATGTTTCCGAATTGCTCTAAAATCGTATTCTGCACAGCAACCAAACTTTTGGCTATATTTATATACGTTCTATCCGCGTTCAGAAGGCCTAAAATTATCATTTGAAATTTTTCCAAATTGATAACGGATTCTTGACAATTTATGAAGAGCGGCACTATTTGATTAAGAGCAAAGAGAACAGCTTCATGCTTTTGATGGGTTTGGAGGAACAGCAATTGATCGAACCCTTTTGAACACACGAGCGGTATTAAATGGCCCCAAGATGTTATTAAAACTGATAGGAAACATGCCAGAGGTTCCTGATTTCTCACACCTAAAATATATGATTATCATGTTGTTATCATTGTCTTAAATTTCATTATTACCTCTTGAAATTGCATCGTAGTATTCAATGTCCTTCACATTTTGAAAATTTGTAAAACCTTTATCGCTTATATGAAGTCTTAAACGAAAAGCGGTTTGCCACGCCCAATGAAGATATCCTTGATCTAATGCTACCGCGTTCACAATTAATGTTGCTATTTTGCAGTGGAAACTATACGGTAAAAAGAGTTTCCCGTCTTCTACCAATTCCCAATTCAATCTTGATAAAATCATTCTAGCTAATTTACTCTCAACTGAATTTATATTGTTGTTCAACAATAAATTTGATATAATCTCTACATCAGCATCTGTTAACTTCCACGCAGATATTGGTAACTCTTCATATAAATATAAACAGTAAGACTGTATATCAGAGATATTATCTTTGACTGCCTTCAATACGTTTGATAGAAGAATTGAATATTTCGATGTGATATGAGTCAGGAGAATTCTGGCATTTTTCGAACAAGATTCTTGCGTGACTTGACTTACAAAACCGACCTATAACAAGAAATTTAAAACATTTGAAATTAGATCATATATGAATGTATACTTGTAACAAATCCATCGTCGCTAAATTAATAAACTTCATATCATCCTCCTTCCTCGATAAAGCCATATTGGCAAACGTGTTTAGCAGATAATAACATTCGTCATCTGCCAAAGAAATTATCTTTTCCTCAAATTGTTCACGCAACGATTTGTCCCATATTTTATCCACATAATTGATATTGTTTGTTGGATCTAAAACCGAATCAATATAAAATAAAATACATCGCAATTATTAGTTTAGAAGCTCACTTAGTATATCTTCTGCTGCTGAATCAGAATTATGCAGAAAATAAAATATTTTCCATAATGTTGATATTGATATAATTCCGTACGGTATAACGGCCAGAAACTGCCAAGCTCCTAATTTTTCAGCGGTATACAAATAGTTGATGGCACGTAGAAAAAATGCATCATATTCTACTTGAAGTCTAAACATCATTGCCATATCTTCCGATTTCTTATATGTTAAAAATATTTCCCATTGATCAGTAGCGTATTGTACAACATGTCTGATCAATCTGCTAAGTCTTTTGCAGAATTGAATGTATCTGGGTTGATCGTAACTTTTTAAACCTTGATGGAACAATTTTAAGAGCGTTGTCGAGAATGCTAAGAATCTCAAAATGTGATTTTCTGTTATATTAGAAACATCATAGAAATCTTCATTATCTCTTCTGTTGATTAAAAGTACTGCTCTAAAGAGATTGTCAAGAGGTAATTGGTTCAACAAAGCAACCAAGTCATTTTCTCGTAAAGCTACGCCAGTCGAATCTTCATCTTCCTCACCGTCAGAATCCACTATTACCCATAAAGTTTCTGTAGGCTCATCACTCAGTTGGGAAACCTTAACAAAATAGTTTAATCATTTTTATAACTTAATTAAATTAATTACCTCTTTCAGAAATGATTCCCGTTCATTGACTGGTAACAGTATTACAGACAACATTGAGAGTACGTGGTTTATTTCGTAATTAGAAAATGGAGTTTCAATAAAGTCCACTAAAGGGAATTGTATGTATTGAGCACCCCAACTTCCAATACCTGGCTGACACCTAGACATATTTGTACAAATTATGAAGCATACATTTTTTTTTCTAATAAAGATTATATTAAGTATATGCATTAATAATGAATTACCTTAGAATATGATTTAGAATAAACAAATGATCTTGCCAGCATGCTAAGCGCAACAAAACAGATACCATTTCACTCAACCATTGTCTAGTTTGCTTTATAAAGTCCGAGTCTCTAATCAACTTTCTTTGATATGAAAATAAAATGGATATGCATAATCTCAAATCCTGTAAATAGGGCATCATATGTGCTGGTGGTTGTTGCATACACAAACGAATAGGAGAATTTTCTGATAAATTACATATAGAGATAGTACTAGTTTTTATGTTGTGGATGTACAGATGAATCTAAAAACGTAAATTTATTTATAATATAAACTAGATTAGCAATCAAATTAGTATTCACCTGAAGCCTTAACACTTCAGCAGTGTAACTATACAATACGTGAGTTTCATTTGTCAACTCTCTCAATTTATTTTGCATCCTAATAATAGTTTGGTATGTATTATGATGCATTTTAGCAGTGGTAAAAGTATGTGTAGCCATTACAGATACACCATCCACACAAACGCCTCTATTATGAGCAACTGAATTGCTTAAAGTCCACAGCTGATTCTGTGCTTCCTGGTAATCATGTCTGAGCTGTTTAATTTCCAATAAATTTGCCTGAACTTTGCTTCGAACTTGTAAATAGGATTTTAACAATTCATGTAGAGTATGTTTATTTGCAGCCAACCCCTTCAATTCAGCTTCAATGAATTCATCTGTGAATTGTTTGACTGCTTCAAGTTCACTATTACCATACAATGCAGTCAACTGAGACTCTGTGAATGGCTTAATCCTATTTAGTACTGCTATCTTTGTTTCAACATTGGTTTCAATTATATGCAGCTCGTTGAGTTGCTGCTTAAGATCTTTATAGCTGGTTACTGGATCATTCACAACAGTTTTACTTATTAACAACTTTTCTTTGGCACTGAAAATTCAATAAAAATATTTTTTTAATTTTAATTTCACTAAATAGCAATTTTTACCTTTTTTCTTCAATTTCATTTTGATTCTCAGTATTTTCATTAAGCAATTCATCATTTGAAGCACTTGCTTCTGCTGATAAAGATATATTATCTTTGCATGATTCATCTAACTCTGTGCTAATTGTATCATTCAAATCAATGCATTTTTCTTCAACAATAGAATTATCTGTTGCAATTACATCATTGTGCAATATTTCTGCATCCTCTTTGACCTCTACTTGTGAGTCCTTGGGTAAAACATTTTCTGTTTTTGAGCAAGTAGCAATTTTATCAACATCTTCATTGGTTGCTCTTACTTTTGTCTTGTTTTTCTTCTTTTGCTACAATAAAATAGTACTTATAATTCTCATATGATTTTCTAATAACTCAACTTACCTTCGCTTGTGGCTTTTCCTTCTCCATGGTATTTTTAAACTGAAGCCCTTATTAACATTTGATATAACGTTGCAGAAACTGCTTAGTAAATTTTATGAAATGATATTGAAGGCTATCTCACAAACACAGGGGATTTTGTGACAGCTTTGTTATTGTCTCTATTGAATCAGCTGTTTTGTCAAATAATGTTTACGTTTCTTCTATTTATTTAATAATGACAGAATTTTGAAAAAAATAAAAAGTAAACGTGTTTATATTTAGCTTTTTAGAATAAAAAATCATTTGTTTTTATTTTTTGTAATGTAGATCAAGCACTAAGTATATGCAACCGGTGTAACAATTGACTGTTGGCTAAATTGTACTAGTGTTCTATAATATTGCAAAATATTACATAATTATTAATTATTTATACCAACCTAACGAATATTGAACATCATTATTCTAAATTTTAGGATTAAAGGATTTAAAGCGGTTTTAGGATTAACAAATGCTTTATTTCTAAGTGTAGGAAGGCTCTTCCTACAGTGAAGAAGCATTTTGAAGAAAAAAAAAATGCTTTATTTCTAGTTATTAATATTATCAAAAAGTTTCTTAATTTATCAATTATATACCAAAAACTTTACATATATTCTGTGAATTATATAAGATTCAATAGGATATGTTTAATTGTTGTAATAAGCAATTCAATATTTATTTTAAAGACAAAAAATTAGCTCCACCGTGACAATGCTTTCACATTGCCGTGACCAGGATTCGAACCTGGGTTACTACGGCCACAACGTAGGGTCCTAACCACTAGACGATCACGGCTACTGGAGTATATGTGAACTAGTTTATAAAACGCTTTTGTAACAATAATTGTATAATTTTTTATATTAATATTTGAAATAATATTTGCAACAAGTAGATATAGAATTATGCAAATAAAATAATTATTTTAGATTAAATAATTCAACGAACAAAAATAATCTTGTCTAAACGAGTCGAAAGACTGACCAAAATTTTCTAAGTGGGTTTACAAATCACGCTCTATTTGTTATTAATTATTTAGTAAATAATATCAATAAACTTTCACTATTTTCGTTTTGAATCCGCGCATGCGTTTATTTACGTTTGCGTTAGAACGATTGAATGGTAGTGATTCTCAAACTGTTTGAAGACCAATGTTTTGTAGTGTCCTAGTGCATTCACTTAATCTTTTCAAGAATGACAGCTAGTTTAATTCATGCATTGGTTCATTCATTGTTGCAGTAATTCATAAACTCTTATGTTCCACTAAAACTCCAGACGAAATGAGTGCAATTACAGTGTCCGAAGCTGCTATTGCATCCTTTGATAATGCATTGTCTTTAGAATTAGGACCATTTGAGACTGTTCACAGATGGAAGCGTATGCCAGAATGTGATGAGTTTGTTGGAGCAAGGTATGTTTATAATAATTTTATTTGTTTATGTGTATAATGTAATGAATTTATTTTGTAGACGTAGTAAGCATACTGTTATAGCATACAAAGAAGCTATTTACGTTTTTGGTGGTGATAATGGAAAGAATATGTTAAATGATCTTCTAAGATTCGATGTAAAAGAGATGTCCTGGGGTAGAGCTTTTGCTACTGGTTGTCCCCCAGCTCCAAGATATCATCACTCAACTGTTGTTCACAAAACATCAATGTATGTGTTTGGTGGATACACAGGAGATATTCACTCTAATTCAAACTTGGCAAATAAAAATGATCTATTTGAGTACAATTTTAATTCTGGGCATTGGATGGAGTGGAAGTTTTTTGGTAAAACACCAGTGGCTAGATCGGCACATGGAGCTGCAGTTTTTGACAATAAATTATGGATCTTTGCTGGATATGATGGTAATGCAAGATTAAATGATATGTGGACAATATCTTTATTGGTAATTATAGTTAATAAATGCTGTTTATGCTGTATAATCATATATTTGTTTTACAGGATAGAGAGAATAAGAGCTGGGAAGAGATATCTCAAAGTGGAGAATGTCCACCAACTTGTTGCAATTTTCCCGTGGCTGTGGCTAGGGAATGCATGTTTGTTTTTAGTGGACAAAGTGGTGCTAAAATTACAAATACTTTATTTCAATTTAATTTTAGAAATAAAACTTGGACGCGTATCTCTACCGAGCATATACTGCGTGGGGCGCCGCCTCCGCCAGCTCGCAGATACGGACATACTATGGTAGCTTTCGATCGTCATTTGTATGTGTTTGGAGGAGCAGCTGATAACACATTATCTAACGATCTGCATTGCTTCGATTTGGATTCTCAGACTTGGTCTGTAGTGCTTCCAGCTGCAGAATCAATTGTTCCATCTGGTCGCCTTTTCCACGCTGCTGCAGTGGTTGGAGATGCTATGTTTATTTTTGGAGGCACTGTAGACAATAATGTACGAAGCGGCGAAATGTATAGGTTTCAATTCTCAAATTACCCTAAATGCACTCTGCACGATGACTATGGCAAGATACTTGAATCCAAGCAGTTTGCTGACGTGAAGTTTACCGTAGGGAAGGAAGGAGAAGAGATTTTGGCGCATTTGCCACTAGTTGCTGCTCGAAGCACGTATCTGCGTAATAAAATTAAAGAAGCAAAGGAAGCCGGCGAGAAACAAGCTGAATTAACTGTCACTAAAGCCGACGATATTTCAATATTAAACGTTAAACTATCGGACGCAAACCCTGAAGCATTCAAAATGGTTTTAAATTATATTTACATGGACTGTATCGATCCAACAAAGCGAGCCAAAGAGGGCGAAGATCCTTTCAGCAACAGAATTGTACTTTTAATGATGGATGTTTATAGATTGGCAGTCAAATTTGATATGGCCAGATTGGAATACCTTTGTGTTCAGTATTTAAATGCAACAATTTGTTTGAAGAATGTTCTGGTGGCGCTACACAACGCCAATTCACTGAAATTGAATTTCATTAAGGAATTCTGTTTGCGTTTCATAGTGAAAGGAACTAATTACAACCAGATTGTAATGTCCACCGAATTCGAGAATCTGGATAGGCAATTGATGATTGAGATTATTAGGCGAAAACAGAAACCGCAAAGGAAAGAGCTTATCGAAACGTTTAGCGGTGTCGGTTCGTCTTTGGAACAGGACATGTCCACGTTTTTGAGGAGTACAGGTACAGAGTTCTGCGATATAAATCTTGTGCTGGATGGTAATATTATACCTGCTCATAAATCTGTGTTGGCCGCTAGGTGCGGTTATTTCGAAGCCATGTTCCGATCGTTCATGCCAGTAGATGGAACAGTTCGGGTAACTATTAAATACTTTTATTTTAAGCATATAATTTAACTGATTATTTTAGATTCAGATTGGCGAGATGACGCCATCCATGGAGTCGTTTGATTCTTTGCTTAGGTACATTTATTACGGAGATGTTAACATGCCTCCAGAGGATTCGTTGTATTTGTTCTCAGCCCCATATTTTTACGGATTTACAAACAACAGATTGCAGGCCTATTGCAAGCAAAATTTGGAGATGAACGTCTCTTTCCAAAATGTTATACAGATATTAGAGGCTGCGGATCGTATGCAAGCTACCGACATGAAGAAATACGCTTTAGATATAATCGTTCATTATTTTACGAAAGTAGTGAGATTGCCTAGGTTGAAGCAGCTGAGCAAGGAACTTATACTGGATATTCTTATGGCGCTGGCTAACGATATGTCGGAGAGCAAGATGTGCCAAGACATGTCGACGATTAGTCTGAACAGTGATAATTGATGGAAATCTAAATTTTCAGTTTTAAAGTCGTTTATATTTACGTTTAACTTTTAAGATGATTTATATATTTTTGTATTTTACAAATATTTATTTTATATTATGATAGGCTAGTGTTTATCTATTATACATCCTACGTCTTTACAACAATATCTTAAATAATCTATTAACGTTTTTATTAACTAGTTTTTTGCATATTAAATTATTTTTAATGTATAAATGGAAATAAACGTGTACATAATGTTTGTAGACATTAGATAGAGTAACAACTACATTTAGAAATATAAAATTAATTGAATGCATAATTTGTTGTTCATTAAATTACGTAGTATTTATTATTTTGATGCAGTTATAAGAATTGAGAAAAATGATTATATACAATTACTTGGTGTTCATAAAAGCATCTGTAAATACTATTGATTATTAGTAACATTACCAAGCCTTAAATAGTGATTTTTATGTGTTACGTTTTATATAGTTTACAAGGAATATCATATAAAAAATAAAATCATTACAATTTGCAAAATATAATGAAAACAATACGTAATATATAATTGTTTCAAGGATAGAAAACTCGTCCTGGTTATTCTGATTTTTTCTCTAGCACATTTTTATATGCGATTCTTTTTTTTCGCTTAATTGTACAAAACAGAAATATAATAATTTTGCTACAAACCTGAATGCCTGGAATCTCAACTGCTTCCAATTATTGCAGTCTTCCAGTTTGATTTAATTTTTTGTTCTTTAATGTGATTCCAACTCTAAAAGTGTAAAAGATATAAAAATGCTGGTGTGAAATTTCTTAAAAACGTTAAATTATCTATGCACATCAAACTTGTGGATAAATATCAGTTCAGTGCAACGTCCAATTGCCATTTCCAATAAAAAAAACTAATATGAATACGCACATAATTAATTTTTTATAGTTCTAATAGAAAAATAATTGAAAAATGATGGCTTCTATAATAATAATAAATATCTTATATAACAAGTAACATTAAAATATCAAAAAATTACATTTGTGGAGGGCTCATTTTTTTCCCGGATAATAAAATCGGTATTGATGCAAAAATTCTGTATTTATATAAAAATTATTTTCTTCACAAAAATTAAGTATATGTTTTTGAGAGAAGCAAAAGGAAAACATTTATAATTAGTGTTATTAATACAGGTATTCCATTTTTGAAAATAAAATATACAGGATATATACCTGGCCGCATTAAGGTTGTCGTGGCTCTTTAATTCTAATTCTTTTTTGTAGGCCCTAAAAAACTTCGGGTACTGTGTCTTATAAATAAGACGGCCCTGGATATAAAAGATTGATGTGATTGTGTAATTTATTTCCTTCTTGTCTAAAACAGGTTTTCCTAATGTGAAAAATTATAATATTTTTTTATTAATTTGACGTCAAATTTTAGTTTAAAAACGTAAGCGTTACCATTGTTACTTTTTAATATAGAATATATTATACGTCAATTATATAATAACGTTTTCTTTTGATAATATATTGCTAGCAGTAAGAAATGGCGTGATCTTTCTTCAAAGCAGCAAAATGAACTGAAATTGTTAATGTTAAAAAAGTCACTTGTTGAGGTAAATCATTTTCTAAAAGATCAATTTATGTTGTATTAATATTGATAGACGCTTGGAAACGATGAAAATAGTATTATTGTAAGAGGATTGAGAATGTACATTATTTGAAAACATTTATAAATTGTATTAAGTTGAATTACGAAACCACGTTGATTTCATCCAATTAAAATGATTTCATTGTGCAGATTCAGGGGTCAAATATTCTGACTCTTGTTCAAGGCAAAAGTGATTGTGTTGAACACGTGCATAATGTGCAGAATAATACTATGGGAAACTGCACCAGACTACAACTTGAATGTCCGATATGCAAAATAACACCGGACATTCAAAGATGAGCAGAAATTAATTAATAAGAATTATTTCGAAAATTGGAGGAGCATGAACATTAAATAAATAAGACATTATTGCATGACGAGTGTGTTTTTTTTAATAATTAGTAATTATGTTCCAAGTTAAAAAAGCATACTAATTTATACTAGTATATCAGTAATGACTTTTGAAAGCACTGAATTCATGGAAAAATAATTTATGATGTAAATCAAAAAAAAAATCGGAGCAAAAGTTCAAGGCGTCCGCGTCGTATAGTATTGTTCTTCTTATAATTATGCAATAAATAATAGTTATAAAATTAACTGGTAACATTATTTTGCTGCTTTGACTTGACATTTTCTCTGTCTGTATAAAATACATTCATGTATTGCCCATGCATGTCATGAATCGGTCAATTTATTGTTATTCAAAATGTAATAATAAATAAACATGAAATGAGTAAATGATTTATGTTTACGGCTTTCAAACATATTATTAATCATATATTATTATTATTTATTTTTCATTAACTCATAAAATTTCTTACACAATTTCTGATTAATAATTACTTATACATAATAAAAATACATTTCGATGTTTCATTAATTCGACGGGATTTCAATAGCAGTTTGTAATGTTTTTTTTTGACTAGACTACACGTAAAATTATAGTTTGAGGACAAAAAAAACTAAATAAATTAAAAACTTGTTTTCTTAACTTCCGAGTTATTTACATAACTTCCGAGAAATCGATAATAAGGTAAATTGAAACTTAGTAAATTTTAGTAAAAAAAACTACATAATTTGAAGTTACTTGAGAACTTGTGAAAGCAAACTAAATTTGTTGTATAAAATATTTTTAAAGTTTCTTTAGAATTATGGCCAGCTTTCGAATTGTCTGCGATAAATTATCGTTAATATTTGCGAAATAATTTATATCAGCAATATTAAATTCTCCAGTTTATCTGTCTTATCAAAATTATGACAAAGACGTTAATTTGTTATATTAAAAATATATACCAAATATTATTATAATATTTTCATATAAAAAAATATATACATAATTTAAGATTTGGAACGATTAAATTACTTTAAGAAATAGTTATTTTCAGAGTAAAACTTTCTAATAAATAATTTTTACCAACACATATTATATTTTAAGGATGACAGTGTACAAAACATGATGATTTTAGATTTACTTTAATTTATTTTTAGATTTCACTGTATTATTTTTCTTGAAACACTAATAATACCTTTATTTTTGAAAGTACTGCGGTCAATAGCTGTTATACGTTATTTTCATATTAAATAGAACAAAGTTTAAATATTTTTACAAAATTAAAATAAGAATCTATTGAGTTATACGTAAAATGTAATTGTAAACCTATAGGAAAAATACTAATTAAAAATAAAAAGTGGTCAAATCTAGGCTATTTACTGTGACGCAAAGTATGATAGATGATAGAAAACGCAACGTTTAGCTATACTGAAACTGAATCAATTAAAAGCGATGACTTCGCTTGCGTTGGTGATATCAACAACATGTTTGAGTCGCCTGCCTTAAATATCCTTTTGAATTGCTTGTGTCTGGTTATCAGTGACTGACATCGAATTTGAATCAGTATTATTTCGCATAATATCTGTTGGTTGGGCAAATTATCTGGAGCGTGTCCATGTTTGTAACACGAGTACGAGTACAAATCCAAAGAACTTATATATTTGGTAATGAACTTGCAACTTTTTGATAAGGCTTCGTGCGCACTCGTTATGGTAGACGCCGACTATCCGGTACTGTTTTCATTATTGTCGTCTGCCTGTTGAAATCGCAGACCTCCAACATATCTCGGTTATTTTACCTTTTCAGTCGTGGTTGTGCGAGGATAGGTTGCAAGTGAGCGTGCAAGCTCCCGCCTTTATTACTACTTCTACAACTCAAAGCCAGAGCACGGACTACTCTCTACTTTGACTCTCAACAACACGCAACTAATAAACAATACCACAAACTACCTGCACACTCGTTATTCAAGTGCAAGTGATTTTTGCCACCCACGGCATTCGTAATGGCAAATAAAATGCAGCAGCGAGCCATACACCTGAATCTTCCCAAAAATGATAAACTAGATATAGAATTTCAAAATCTATCGTTCAACGTGCCCTTCGGCAAAGGTGAGTTATTTTCTTAAAACTTGCGACATAAAACGTTTTTATTTAAACACAAAAAAAGAATTTTACGTATCAGGTACCAAAAATATTGCATCCAAGAGATGCGTAACTAATGCGTGAATATAAATTTTATGAAGAAACCTGCGTCCACTTCCTTTTTCCAAATTCCGCAAGTTATACAATTTTGAGTTAACGCAAAGGAAACGATTTTACTTTCTCTTTGCTCCTCGAGATTTAGCAATTTACATAAGTAAATATATTTTTTTCTCTGCTCTTTCTTCTTCCTTCTTTAAAGTGAAGTGTTATGTGCTTCTAGCTTCTAGAGTATTGAGTCAACAAAATACCTGTTTATACAATGGCATTAAAAAAAACATTTAAAATCAATGAATGAATCAATATTTATTTTATCATATTTCAAAGTTAACAGGTGACCTGAAGCATTCTATATGCATTGTTTATTTAAAGTATCAACTCTTAATTAGATTATAGCAGAGAAACGAAATTATCTGTTATCGAAATTGAGAAATTTAATTCATATATTACAATATTTGTTTAGAGTTTCTTGTTGAAAACTGTTAATAAAAATAATTATTGACCAATCGAAAATTTGGTGAAATCTCTTCTGAGTGTCGATGGACCGCCAAGGTTTTATATATTTTGAAACGCTTTTGGTGCTGTATACTATTCGATATTCTAATGAGAAGTTCGAAGTGTATAATTTAATTACGCATTGTGTGTGTTCCAAGTGCTTTGCATACATATCCATATTATATGCAAACATGATACTGTTATGGCAAATCTAATACCTTTCGCTAGTTGGCTAAATTTAGATGCGATTTGTAATGCGAATAACTCCCCGTCGTATTGATCATATTTGTTTATATTTTACGTATAACAGTCTGCTATAATTACTAAAACAACATTTGATAAGCAAAATTGACATTATATTTATGATAATAATATATTTTTCAAAATAAATAATATTTAATAATAATAAATATATTTGTTACAACAAATAACGACAATCAAATTTCGATGTACAAATGTACAAATTTCAAAATACAAATTGAATAAATTCTAAAAAAATATTACACAAAATATTTTTTAAACATAAATGATTAAACTATTGCGTTGTTTATTTTTATAGTGTTTTAAAATCCTTGTTTAGTCCGATTTCAGACAGTGCGATTACGCGAGGTTTATTTAATATTTCAATGTCAATTTATTATAATTAAATAATCCTTCAGAAAGATTACATTAATCTATTCATTATTACACTGTGATAGTAGTAAATTCCGGATTTAAAGAAAAACTAAAACAAGTTTTTTTTTTTGATGATGTCACTGATACGTTTTTTTTTACTTTGATCTCCAAAAAAACAGAATAAATTTACGATACGCTCTTATTCTATATTATATAAAAATAAATTTAGAATTGTTAAAAATGAAAAATACACACAAAAAAAAAATTAAATAAACATTAATTATGAAGCTTCTGAAAAAATATAACCAAGATCGAGGTCTTTATTTTTATAGGCAGAAACAGTAGTATTTTAACGAATAAAAAAAATGTGTCTGAAAATTAATTGGTTTCATTGTTTAACGGAATTTTGCAACAACCTTGACATTTATATCATATATTAAATACAAAAAAAACAAACTTCAGTTTTTTTTATATTAAATTCATTTGTACAGTTTGGAATTGGCTATAAACTAAAGTAGTAAAAATAGTTACTTATGTATATCTATTTTGTTTCTTGACATTTGTATATTGTTTTTTAAATATTCAATTTTTTTTTATAAAATATATTTAGCTATAAAATTAAATGGCAGACAAATTCACTACGTCAGAATACTTAGGAGCAAGAGGTCAAACCGGATGATTAATTTTTAGTAAAGTGACAAATAACAAAACAAAAATATTCTTCACTTAAAAAATAAATAAATAAAGTAACTGTAATTATTTCATTTCAGACTTAAATTATGTTAGCTTCAATTATGTAATTATTAAAATATTGTCTACGAACCAATATTTACAATTAGTAATGCATGTGTAAAATGTATAGCATTGACATCACCTCTTCATGTCAATTATAATCACAAAACACATATATGTTTTGTTATATAATTGAATAAAAATAAATGACCGTATGTTGCTCTCATTAACAGCTTAGTTGTTTAATAACGCGCATGAGTATATATATAATTTAATATATATAAAAAAATAAGTATATTGAAGTACAAATACGTTTTTTTTTTCATTTGAATGTGTTATATAAATTGTTTATTGTTTACAGATTAATGTCTTCTTTGATATGAAACTTTTCTTACGAGCCTCGATTTAACCTAAAATAACGCCCAATTACACTGTTCAAAATTCCATGTACTCTTGACTCTCTACAGACTTTCATTTTTTTTTCGTATCGAATAAAATCATCATTAACAAATATTAACAAATATTATTCAAGTGGATTTTACTTTTTGCTGGAATATTCGATATAAACACGAAAATAACACAGTAGTTATTGTTCCAAATATGATTGCTTTTAACATTGTTATTTTATCATCTGGATATTCATTGAATAAAAAGTGTTATTGGTAAGAATACAGACATTTTTAAAATGTTATTTATCAGCATTGTAAGAGACAGAAAAGAAGAAACGTGTTTTTGTGTACTAAAGAAAATCGAGAGTTATTATTTCGCTTTCACTTTAACACAAGCTAATTATTGCCGAAATACAATTAAAATAAATAATAGTAAATTAATTGCAGATAATTATTATTTGTATTTGCTATACACATTGTGATGCATTTGAGTGCGGGTAATTGATGTAATCCGATCAATCAAAAGTGATTGATCGATGAATAAATCTGAAGCAACAATTACTCTCTCTCTTAATTTATTATATCAAGATAACAAAATGCAGAACACAATCTACATGTTATGCGACATTAGCTTTAAATGTAAACAAGGACACTCCTGTTTCTTATGCAAGTTTTCTAGTGCATGTGAAAAAAAAATTATAAGTAAAGTAATGCCATAACACAAAAGCATAATATTCCATGAATAATTTCGTTACGTTTTACTTTTTAATCATCGACGTTTTGGAAGTGTAGACTTTGAACATATTGTTTTGCATATAATTTACGTGTTCCCTATTAAACTTTCCAAATAACGGTTAATATCGGTCAATGATAACAACTAAGTAGATTATAGAGTTGTGTTCAATAATTAACAAACAGACTGATTTTGGTGTATCAGCATTGATTTTATTTCATTAAATAATATACACGGATGTAAATATTGATTTGTTTAGAAATTCCTCAATATTTACACGAGTTTTTGATAATACTAAGAGAATAATTTGCTTGAGATTTTACTATTTCAAAATGCGGATTTGCGGAAAAGAAATCCACATTTGCGAGTTTTTTTTATTATTATTATTTAAGTTGCACAAAATTTCACTTGTACACTATTTCAAAATTCAAGAGCAAATCTTACAACATTCAAGATTACGTTAAATAATTCAGTATATAAATTAGAAGTGAATGGCATATTACGTAAAAATCTGTGCGGTCCATACATTTAAAAATCGCTATTTCGCAATTATAAATTGTACTTTTTTAATATTTGCATTGTGGAATTCGTTGCTTAACTTTTATGAACTTTATCAGCATATTTATACGTATTTTTAACAAAGAAAATCTATTTGGTTATTCGAAATTTATACATATATTTAAATATAAACTAAAAGTTTTAGACAGACTGAAATTTCAACTCATAATTTTGATTTATATAATTTGCTTATTGTATTTAGACAATAAAGGACAAAAATGGTATGT
The DNA here is from genome assembly GCA_963457615.1 of Nicrophorus investigator. Taxonomy (NCBI): domain Eukaryota; kingdom Metazoa; phylum Arthropoda; class Insecta; order Coleoptera; family Silphidae; genus Nicrophorus; species Nicrophorus investigator. The sequence goes on from OY735140.1 coordinate 28,171,826, forward strand.
CATGTAATTTAAATGATTTTTACGATACGATTTTGATGAAAGTATTCCTCATGAAACCAGTTTATCATACCTATCCTCATATTTCAGTCAATTAGCACAGTCACGAGCGTAAAATTGTTTTAAACGGGCCATTAGGATAAATGCATATTAATTGCCCATATTGTTGTACGTTTTTATGTTTCTCTAATTCAGCAATTAGTTCTTTGCGGTATTCAACGATCGAACTTGAATTACGGCACGGATACGCGTTTATTGATTACGTAACGGCTAATGCAAAAATAACGATCGGTTCCGCATTGTGCTGTGTTTCTATTCCAGGTAAATATGCGTTCCGAGATCGCTAAATTCTTCCACTTTCTTAAAGTCGCGGAGAAAGTAACAATTAACAACGTGCGTAATATTTTGCAAAATATGGATACACTACATATTTTATTTTATTATTTCCTAGTAGAAAGTAAATAACTGTTATTAAATAAAAAATAATAATTTCTAGCAGTTTTTCTACATTACAATTCGTTAATTACATAAATTTAAAAATTGTTAGAGGTAGAAAAAAATTAAAATAAGTATTATTTTAGTTTACGCAATTTACTTTTTTAAAATGTTAACTATAAGAAAGAGCACTTTGACAACTACCTTTAGTTAGTGCAATATATAAAAATGATGTTAATGAAATCTTAAAAATGGAAAGATTTAAATGTGGTGTCGTTATACTTTTTCATAGTAAAAACCAAGGTATATCAAGCCACTATTTCTTTCAATTGCTTTCATCTGGAAATCGTTTATAAACTTCTATATTGTGATGTACTTTTGTATCCCACTAAGAACCTCTCCACTTCTTCATCAGCAACTAGGTTCTAAATATTGGTACTACTCTGGAATGTTGATTGTCCTATCAGTATTGACTTCCACTGCCATTTTCTTCATTCGCTCTCACCATCCTCCGCTAATCTTCTTTCTTTGTAGAGAATGCGTCTGTCACGTATCTGGTGATTAATTTCCAGTTTTCGCTGCTTTTCTGCAGTTTGCTGAGAAAATTCTGCGAGATTAGATTGTGATGTACTTAAAACTACTAATGTTCTGTATTAAATTCGTAATTCTCCCATAATTATCTATATTTTACTTATTTAAATGAAAATTATCTATATAGTTTTCTAATATTACTTAAATTGTTTTAATGTACAGTTTACATGATTAAATCAAATAATTTTTGTATATATTAAGGTGAAACATTAAAACATAAGTACATAATAGATCATAATTCATTATGTACTTATTGGATGCAATTGTTTACGGAAGTTAAGTTATAATTTAATATAAAGCAAAGATACGAAGGTAATTTATTTTTTGTTGAATTTATAAATTGCTTCATCGTCAATTACTGTCATACACTTAATACTAGATAATTTTTATTTATTTAATGGCAATTATTTATATAATTATGCATACAAATAGAAAAAAAATAGATATGTATTTGCATTTCTGGTTTTTCATGTTATAATTAATATTTTCAATTCATTTCGCTGCAATTATACTGAGTTATTGGCAATGGTATGTGCATTCATTGAAGTCATGACGTTATAAAATAAAATTATAACTATTTATCTTGATTAATTGAAAAATATATGAATTCCTTTTTTATTTTAAATATTTTTATATGTGAAAATTTAAATAAATAGTAGCTAGACACATTATAACAACTATCTGTTATATAAGTGCATTGTTGAGGGTCTGTAGAATTATATCTCGTTTGATCACATTTTTATTTTATAATATAAATTTGATTACTAAAATATTTTTAATTATGGAAGTCTAAATAAATAAATAGTAGTTAGATAACACAAAGCTTCGACATATTATAACAACTATATGTTATATAAGTGCATTCTTGGGGTTTTAACAAAAATTTGATTACTAAAATATTTTTATATGTGAAAATATAAATAAATAGTAGCTAGACACGTTATAACAACTATATGTTATATAAGTGCATTCTTGAGGTTTTAACAAAAATTTGATTACTAAAATATTTTTATATGTGAAAATATAAATAAATAGTAGCTAGACACGTTATAACAACTATCTGTTATATAAGTGCATTCTTGAAGATCCCGTTTGTTCATATTTTTATTTTGTAACAAAAATTTTATTACTAAAATATTTTTATATTTGGAAGTCTAAATAAATAAATAGTAGTTAGATAACACAAAGCTACGACATATTATAACAACTATATGTTATATAAGTGCATTCTTGAGGCTTTAACAAAAATTTGATTACTAAAATATTTTTGTATGTGAAAATATAAATAAATAGTAGCTAGACACGTTATAACAACTATCTGTTATATAAGTGCATTCTTGAAGGTCTGTAGAATTATATCCCGTTTGTTCATATTTTTATTTTGTAACAAAAATTTGATTACTAAAATATTTTTATATGTGGAAGTCTAAATAAATAAATAGTAGTTAGATAACACAAAGCTTCGACATATTATAACAACTATATGTTATATAAGTGCATTCTTGAGGGTTTCTAGAATTATATCCCGTTTGTTCACATTTTTATTTTATAATATAAATTTGATTACTAAAATATTTTTATATGTGAAAATATAAATAAATAGTAGCTAGATACTTTATAACAACTATCTGTTATATAAGTGCATTCTTGAGGGACTATAGAATTATATACCGTTTGTTCACATTTTTATTTTTCTTTAGATGTATACCTCTAGGCATAAGTAGAAATTTAAATTTATAATTATCTATTCCTTTCTATTTTCAAGTTGTCACGGAATGCATTACACTTTGTATGATTTATTTAAAAAATATGAAGCAAAACTTAAATGAGAACAGACAGGGTTAATAACTTTATTGTTGGTTTAAAACCGATGAAAACATGTTTATTCCTGGAACAAGGACATTTTATCATTACCATAATTTCATCTTCTTAATACTTGCAATGCAGTCTTTGGTATGCAGAAGGCCTTTCAAGTCCATTGGCTTTGAGCGCTGCTTGTTCGTTCGTACCACTTTGCAAACTTCACTTATACTTGCAATATCGCTCTCGTTGCAATTTGTTGACCCAATATTTCCAGTTATTTAACATATCTATTGTAAAACCAAGTTCATCCACGTAATAAAATGAAATAATATTTATTTAAGAAAATGATATCATAATTATTTATAATGACAAGCGAAAATTATTTTTATTATGATTGAGGTATATGAATTTAATAAAAATGTAACATCTTATTAAATCAGACATGCAATTCCTTTATGAAAAGGAAGTGCAATCAAGTTTAATTGCGACGCTAATCCCGGCAATTGTGTATGTTCACGTGAGTTTGCGAATGACCACAAACATAACTACAATTTTGATTCATTTACATGTCACAATGTCATTACTGCAAATCTAGTCAACAATATATATATAACACGCTAGAGCCGTGCAGGAGTGGAAAATAGACTACTGAGTCACGGATTCTGCGTCGCAACGAATTGAAAATAATTTATCACAATTGATAAATAGAATGTACCACTTAACTTGTTCTTAGCTTATCTTCGATTTTCATCCAAACAAATGTTCAGGCTAAATACGATGTTAAGTATATCTGAAAGATTCTTAATGGCAAAGTTCAAGAAGTTATTATTATACGTTCGGCCTTAACCCAATTTTCACATTTAAAATTGACTTTCTTTCAGATGTCAATTGCAATGATAATCATAGACTAATGATGATAAGTTGTGTACTAATTGACGTCAAGTGAAGGAATATTAATGTTTTTCAATACAAAATTCTAATGAAAGTGAAACATTAGTTTATAAATTTTGCTTTAATTAAATATTGGAAAACAATAAAAGTATAATTATTACCTAATTACGATTAATTTTTAAAGCACTAATAATTAATTAGTATGACATAGATTCTTATAAGATTTAGCAAGGTTGGAAGAAAAAATGTATTCAATGATTTTCTAACCACTAAGGCTTTGGAAATTCTGAGCATTTAAATCAATTATTATTTATTTAAAAAATGCACGTAAATAATTTTCCATGAAATTGAATTTATTTGAATTAGTATAAAGATATAATTAGTTGTTTGTAATAAATCTTAAAGAAATAATAAAAGATTCCATTCGAATATATAAAAAAATATTTACGCTATATAGTTTATCACAAACAAGATAATTTACGAGGACATTCAAATTGAAATATTCCAGAAGTTCACAGAAATAAAAATTATAACAGTTTATACATAAATGTTTCAGTTACAATTATAATTGATAATAACTTAATATTATGATGGAATTTGAGACTCAATTAACACCTAAAATTGTAAAGCTATAATTTCATATATTTTTGTTGCACCAATTACTATTCATATAACAAATTGCGCAATAAAAATGCTGCAATTAATTCAATTGCGACGTTTATAAACAAATTATAACATAGTTGCATTCTTTTAATCGCTAAATGATTTTTAAATCGCATTTTTTAAATGAATGAAAATAACATTTTTTTTAAAATAATTACATGAAAACAACATCACGTTTTTCAACGGTTGTTATTTTGATTTGTGAATGATTCTAAGAACATACAAGAACAGAATTGAGTAACGTAAGCCAGACTAAACAAACTTTTTTTTTATTCGCGAATTTGCAAAATTAACAACATTCATTCATTATTGTTAAATCGTTTTTATTTATCAATCAATGAGTAATGTATAGTTGTTTTCACAATTAAACCTTGATCTCACAGCAAAATATTGAAATTGGTAACAGTACAATTTTGGTAACAGAAAAATACAACACTGTAAAAATTTGACGTGTTTTATTTTATTTCACGTAGACAACATTTCATATTTAATAATATTTATAAACTATACTTTATAGCGTATTGGTGAATGCAATAAATGCGAGTAATTCGTAACTTGGCTTAATTACACCTACTTGCAGAATACCTGCTGTCCTCGGAAAATGGTAATGGCGGAGGTATTTTATAGTCGAAGAATGCACATCGTTGAGCTTAAGATTTTTTAGATCAGTGGAGTTATTCGTAAACTTTATTCGTTAATTATTATGACTTTTCTACAGCTAATATTTTATGGGCGATCAAAAACTATTCAAAAAGTAACGATTTTTATTAAAATATCAACTGTCCCAGCAATGTTTTAAAGGAGCATGATATTTTAACGACTATTCCGTGTTTCATTATACTTACATAATAAAATTGAGTTTCATGTTGTTTATGTATGTCGTATTAATGATAATTCCTTAAACGTCGACGTTTTTTTTTCAATTCTGAAAACCGCACGTAATATTGTTAAAAGTTGATTTAATGTACATGGAACAACTATTACAAAATAGACATGATTACCTATTATTTGATATACGCAATAAAAATGTTAACAGTGCATGTTTATTAATGATATGATTACTAAATTTAAAAGATCACTTTTATAGTGATATAATTTATATAATTCCTAGTTTAATTTAAGTTTATTGATATTTTATGTATATTATTGTACTTTTTATGAATGCCTACTAATACTAATTAGTAAAGTTTAAGATAATTTTTTGTAATTTGTTGGTTTTGTGATATTTAACATTAATTTAAATTTAATTTTTAAATAATTATAAAAGCAACATTTATTAGCTCACAAACACAAAAAAGAACACAAAAAATCTAAATATAAATAATATACAGTTAATGAAACAATCTAACAATTCCAGAAGAAAATAACACAAAAAAGGACATTAGGCATACAAAAACATGGAAAGGGAAGATGTGTTGGTCGCTTTGGATATGATTTTAAGGGAAAGTGAGAAGAATAAGTTTGGTTTTACAAAAAGGGAGATCATTGCATTCTTTTAATGTCGAATTCTTATAAGGATGCAAATGGCAGAACGCTCGGACACGGAAGGTTTTTAAGGACTGGATTTAGGCATTGGGAAAGAATATTATTGTAGTTACATTATTATACTTTTTACGATTACCCAGTAACAATAATTATTTGTAATGATTATTCATTTACAAACTATACATAATTTTTAAATCTAATGACCGAAGACCGATTAGAAGTAATTAAATGTAATTTGCGTCGTTTTTTATCATCATTTATGTAATTATGTAATTTTTTTAAGTACAACTCTTAGTATAATTTAAGTCGAATAGTTAATTGATATTTCCATTATCGTATTGCATCACATTATATCGCATCTGTTAATTTATAATAAATGTGTTTAAAAAAATTATTGATAATTTTAAAATATAATCATGAAAAGTGACTTAAAGCAATTAAATTTAATTTGTGTTATTAAAACCAGATAAAACAGAACATGACAAAACTGATCTGAAAAAAAAAACAGATCAACGGTAAAAAATATTAATTTAAACATAGTTGTATATTAAAAATACTTTTAAATAATTGATACAAATATCTTTTTTTTTCTGACTAGTCACAGTTCTGTTTTTTTTTTCTGTTTTTAGTACAATTTTGAATTTACTTTAAATTTAATTGTTAAATAATTTTTCAATCACATTATAAAACTTATTATAATTACTTAGTAAAAATAATAAGCAAAATGTTAAAATTTAGAAATTACCATAAAATATACGGTATTTTTTTAATGGAGGTTTTATGTTAATTCATTTAAAGTAATTATTCAATTACAATTAATTAATTACAAGAAAGAGGAAAAAGCCAAATTTTGATCTACCAAATACCGAGAAAAACAGAAACTGATGACTTTTAAATGATTAAAATTATTATTAATTATTATTATTAATTTGAGGATATTATGTATACATGAATAGTTTATCGAATCTTTGTTTTTCATTTTTTTCAATACTTAACAAACAGATAAAACGTTGCAATAAATATAAATTGAAATAAAAAAAAATACGTCTCGCAATTATGTCTATTTTTATCAGAAAATGTTATATATAGATATTGAGTATTTTTTATATAAAAAAGTGGTTTAAGAATGAAAAAAACATCATCAACAATTGCAGACTTGGCCATGACATCGGACGTTCACGCCATGCAACGATTCCAATCTTGTTAAGTTGCTTCAAACTTGAAAGTCTAGAATATAACATCATTTTATAGAAATACATACTCTTCGTACAAACGAATTTAAAAATGTTCATCTTCGAGTATCCCGGAATTAATAAGTTTAACATATTTATAACATCTCTACAATATTAATTTATTTTATATTTTATAAAGCACACGAAAAAGCATGTAAAAAAAATATTTAATACTTGCTGTCTATTAAATCTGATTTAGATTATAATCAAGGATTTTTTTTTAAATAAAATTATAATCAAAACTACTTAAATCAGGTGTAACGGTTTTGTTTTGTTTTAAATGTTTTCAACGAAAAATAATTTATTTAAATAAATGTGTTTTGGAATTTCGAAAGAGACGAGTCAAAGCAAATGATTTAATTCTGAGAAAAACGTATAACAGTAATTTCTCATCATATGCGGGAAAACTTATGAGAAAAAGCAATTATTTAAGAAAATTTGAATTGAATATACAAGTTGATGAGTTACAGTAGATAATCAACTTCCTCAATTAAAAAAAAATCGTAATGTAAATAATATAGGAATTTCCCAGAGGTCATGTTTGCCATAAGCTGCAACTTGCAAATGTTGTTTGTTTGTGTATTATTTTCTTGTGCTGTTCGTTATTTTGATTTTCCAGATTATGTCCCCACAAGGTGACTATTTATTCACATTATATTGCTTATACGAATGTTATTTTAGGTATATATTAAAAAATGGCTATCATTTAACAGAACTAGACTTGTCTAGTTTATATAATCGACTTTGATAACAAATAAATTAAATACATTACCGATTATTTTCATTTACATATAGTAATGTTATTAATTATATTTAAGTGTATTGTACACAAATTAATTAATTAATCTATCAATAATTGCATAGTTGTAACTTTAAACAATAAACACTTATGCTAATCAATTGATAGTCATTCTAGGTTGCAATAATAATAATTGTTTTTAATACGTGAATAATCGTCTACTATTTTCGAAATATCAAATGTTATTATAATGAATTAGCGTAATTTTAGACCAATTGAATTGTTCATAATATAATAATAATGACAATTACAGAAATTTAAGTTTTTGTTCTTAAATGCAAAGTCTAATTTTTAAATGTTTTCAAACAAAAAAAAAAATAAACACGATTATTTAAAGAAACGTTTTGTAATGTGTCACCTTTGCACACAGTGAGGTAATTAAAACATTTACATTGAAACAATAAATCTGTCACTTTCGTTTTGCCAATGAAATAATGGAGCAATTATATTTGCCCACTAAAAGTTATGGTATTTTATTTTCCTTCTTGTGACACTGTTTGTACATTGCTGGGGAATACAATTATATTAATTGGGGTCTTGAGTCAAGGTTCCGAGGCCGGTAGTTTCATGAGAAATGTGAAAGGTGAGCGGAATTAACAACCATTTTATGGCAATATTCAATATAGGTAATAAGTTCATTGCCTGAACTTCATAGGTGGTCTTCATTCCTGAAATTTCTATTTTTGTAATCACTAGAAAAAAAAATTATAAATATTGTTAAAACTAAGTTTTTTTTGCAAATTATGAAAAAATATTATTTTTATTTTATTGATTAATTTTTATATAATTTCTTAATTTTTAAATCACTTTTGCAAATGGTGAGTTAAAACGTTTTTTTTTTGTAAACGTATTTAATATCTAAAAATTATTGCTACTATAAATTGTAACATTTCAGTAGGATATTTAATAGATTGTAACAAAAAAAAAAGATATTTGATCAGAACCAAAATATTTAATGTTGAATTATGTGAATTAATTTTATGGCTTTAGCAAACAATCTGGTTTATTGTAATTCCGAAAAGGATTAGTCAGACGATTTATTTTCTTCTCTGAATTATCTTACAATTTTTTGAAGTGGAAAATTGTGCTCCGATAAATATTTATTAATAATTATTTAAATTTAATTAATTGTTACTGGAGACAATTCAGATATTCAAAACAACGTAAATTATTTTAATTATTTTAAGCTCTTGAATAAATGTAATATCTTTATGAGAAATTGAAAATATGTATTCCAAAAAAACCGTAATTTATCATCTAGTAATAATAGATAATTATAAAAATTACTATGAAGGGCGGAAAAGCCTAAACTCATTTTTTACCATAATTATTTACATCTGCAGAGTCTAATTATGGTATTTATGGAGCTTTTGGAGGAACAGTCCTATTTTTTACCACAAAGAATCGTTTTTTGTTAGTTAATAGCAAAATTATACGCATAAGCATAAATCTACAACTTACGTAATAAAATTTGAATATAATTTAAATTTGAAATATTTCATGTTATTTTAATTGACTTGATCTTGATTGTCAATTAAAATATCACCTATGAAAAATCTATTAAATGCGGAATATAATTTAGATATATCATTTTGTTTACAATTTTAACATTGTTTATTCAAATATTTTAATTATTTTTTTTATATTTCGGATATTTATGTTAAAATGTGTACGTTTTCAAAATAAGTTTTTATTTAAATAGATTTATTAGCCATAATTGAGTGCTAGTAACCAAATCTGATTTATAATACATTCAAATCCCTAAAGGTATACAAAAAGAGAAGAAAAATGTTTACTTCAGGCAATTATTGAAAATAAATATTCGAACAAAAAAAAACTACTGAAATTGTCTAGCAACTATCTATTAACCCAAATGATGTCGTTGATTTATGGGTAGGGCTTGCGGGTGACTCCAATTTGGGTTTGTCTAAATTAAACATTAAAATGTACGCATATTTACCCGAAAAGCAAACATACGTATCGGCATTGAAGTTATCAAAAAATCGTTTTCTCAACCGCTGCAAAGAATTGCATAATCAGTATTCTTTGGTAAGTTTAATTTATTCATACAGGTGTTATGTGGCCATAAACTTATAGTGGATCATGTATCCTGAAGTCGGCAACAGTTTTAGGTAATTCACATGTTTTTTTGTTTCGTGGTCGTCCCCTGACATTTAGTTGACAACGTCGCATAGTCCTCAGAGTTGCAATAATATATATAGTTTTTATCATAAATTATTTGGAATTTAGACATTGAAGCAACACATTTCGATAACTATTGGTCTAAAGTCTAGACCAGTGATTGTGAACTACTGACCCACGTAAACTTTTTAGAGGATTTTAAAAGTGAGAACACCAACCTTGCCCCTCATTTTAACCATCTTCATCTCCACCTTTCCAAGTGACACCACTGATTTAATAACTTGTGGTTTAGTACTAAAAAAAAATAATGAACAAAATTTTACTCACTTCTCAAAAAAGTTTAGGAGTTTAAATACAATAATTTTAGATTTCAAATTCTCCTTTAATTCAATCAATTATTCTTGCAACTATATCGTTTGTGTTGCTTTCAAATGGTTTTATAATCTAATGACATCTAAATTTAATAAATCTTTATAACGAAGATTAATATTTTTTTTTAATTGATTCAAGTGTAGTGCTGAATATCATTAACATTAATGATATATTGCACCACATTCTCAAAATATCTAAAATCATTTCAATCAATTTTGGAGCAAAATCAAAATATAACTAATCGAATATAAAAAAAATATATCATTTTTTAATTCAATCAATTAAGTTTCTAAATTAAATATATGAATGTATGAAACTTTGCAAACTTTTGAATATTAATGAACTTCTAGAGCAAACGAATTTTACGCAACACTTCTTCGACTTTGCGTCATTATAATATGTACATTTATAAAATGCAATATTGTATAAAATATTTCCATGAAGTAAACACCATACGCATCCTTTTTTTTTATATAGTTGGAAAATGAGATCAGTCAAGGTTGTTAGTGGATTGCATATGGATGTTGTTATTCTCTGGACTTTGCTCTAATTATATTTTACACGCTTTCAATTTCATGCAGGAACATTATGATTATTATTATTATTCAAATTATCAATACACCATCGATTTGCGACCTTTCGCATCACGCAGAACATGATAAATCAGATTCCAATTGAACTCGCGGAAATCACCGAGAATATTGCGTAAACGTGTTGATAAGGAAACGTGCATGTTTTCTTTTTAGAAAATAGGGAAATGAACGACTATGGGAATTCGTCGCGACTAAAACAGTGCAAATAGCCTCTCATTTATTCAATTACATAAACAAACAAATGTCCTCACATATTGCAAGAGCGGCGGCATTGCATAACGCGGTGATAAAATAAATAGGAAATGATTCCAGACGGTTCAATAAACTTGGCGGTGCTAAATTCATAATCATTGTCTATTTTCTATTCAGAAATCTACAACCGGGTTCATTTGAATCACAACGCATTCAGTGCAGCAGCATTTATTAATATAATTATAATATTTGATTACAAATTCAACTATATTTTCATTCATTTCCAGGTAAAAAGGAAATTTTGCATTCGATTTCGGGGAAGTTCAAATCAGGAGAACTGACAGCCATAATGGGACCCTCCGGTGCAGGAAAATCATCGCTGCTAAATATACTGACAGGATTCGAGTAAGTTTTTATTTATTTAACTTATATTTAATTAAAGTACTAAATTAATCATTCGATCCGGTTCAATGACTCAATAATATAAGCAGGCATAATGAATGAGAAACCAATAATAACCCAAAATTTAAAAATAAATATATAATAATAGAATATCTTAAATACTAATTCGATGTATAAAAAAATGTTGATATTATATAAATATTTAATTTATATACAAACCAAACAAACGTTTATTTTTATTTGACTATTTCACCTTCAAATATTTGATCTAGTAGAATTAACTACTAATTTAAATTATTATTTAAAGACTACTCTCGGTATATGTTTTTTGGTGTGTTGATGTTACAAAAATTGTGAAGTTATCACAAGTTATATTAGACACGTGGAAGACGTAGAATAAGTTGTATGTAAAAATACACTATATTTAATCTTTCGTTGCGAAAGAAAAACAGCGAACAAACATTGTTTACTTCTTCAAATGCACGTTTCTCGATTACGGAATGCTGAAATATGGTAAATACAAAATATGCGATTTAAAAATTTAACACGCGCTTTTCACACATTATCCACAAAAAGTATGAAAAAATAGCAAAAACAAATATTGATTGAATACAGTAGCGGAACTACAATGCGTTAGACTTTGCTTGTGGGTCGAAGTTATGTAATTATCTAAGGGTCAAGACATTTTTATGTTACCTCACTCGTCGTCAATTTAGAGTCAATTTGAAGTTCCGCTACAGATTGAATAAATATAATTTATGTTCTTTGAATGGATAGTTTCCTTCCTCTCCTATGCATTCTATTCAATTGCGGAGAAAGTCCATTAGAAATTGTGAAATTGAGCAACGGTTTAAAAAGCAGATTTTAATTATCGAAATTGATGGAATGGTAATGAACTGCTGTTTTCTTTTTTGTAGGAATGCAGGCACTACGGGGACGATTCTCTGCACCGGCCAGGGTGACGAAACTGATAGCAAAGTAAATTACAAGAGGGATTGCTGCTACATCCTGCAGGACGACAGGCTGTGTCCGCTTTTCACCGTGAAGGAAATCATGAATATGGCGGCAAAACTTAAACTAGGACACTCTGTTTCCGAGAAAGCTAAAGAGTTGGTGGTGAGTTTATGTTCATGTTTTTTGCAATTTCAAGCGAACAATGGAAAAAACATTTAAATACAATTAAGGTCAATAGATAGCTATTATTCAACATATTTTTTGAAATGCAGATATTCGATATATTGGACACGTTAGGCTTAAGTAACACAATGGATACGAAATGCAGCCGTCTTTCTGGAGGTCAGCGGAAGCGTCTTTCAATTGCTTTGGAATTAATCGACAATCCACCAATTATGTTTCTGGACGAACCGACGACGTAATTACATTGAATTATCTTGAATCCTCTTTGCAAATGATCTTATACTTATTATTCTTTTTAGTGGATTGGATAGTTCATCTTCTCTGCAATGTGTCACGATGTTAAAAAGTCTTGCTCGCGGTGGACGGACGATCGTGTGCACCATTCATCAACCCAGCGCAACGATTTTCGAAATGTTCGATCACGTTTACGTTTTAGCTGAAGGATATTGCATCTACCAAGGAAATGCCATGAATACAGTCCCGTATCTATCTAGTATAGGTTTGCATTGTCCGCAATACCACAACCCAGCGGATTATCGTAGGAAACCTGAAAAACACGTTACACATCTATAATTTCTAATGATATTATTTTTCTAGTACTCGAAGTTGCGAACGGCGAATACGGAAATTTCACAGAAAAATTGGCGAAGGTCGCAACCGAATCGAATTTTAGAATAATGGAACCTACAGATGTTTTAGGTATACTTAAAATTTAACTTTAATTATTCGATGCTAACTATTAAATGTAGTTACAGAAAAAGAGCCAAGTAAAGATGAAGATTCGCAGAAAACAACAGTCTTAATACAAGCCCCCTCCGAATGGTACAAATTCCAGATCCTCTTCCAAAGATGTCTTGTGCAACTTTACAGAGACTGGGTAAGCAATAGATTTTATTTTTTACAAATTAATTAAAATTAAACTATTTATTTGATTATTATTTTAATCGCTTAGATAATTAAAACATTTGTGTATTGAAATAGCGGTATTTACAATAAGTTGTAAACATTATTTTTAAAATAACTTTATTTGTTAATAACTTAATATCGTAGTTAATAAATTAATTCCGTTTATAAAACAAAATTTATAATAAAAAAAAACATTTACTTTTCATTTTGAAAAACTTTTTTATTATAAATTTTGTTTTATAAACGGAATTAAGTAATTATTAAATCAACAATTAGTGCACGTTACCAGTGATTTAATACAATATTTTTAATTAACTTATAATAAGGTAAGTGACATCTTTATATTAATTATTTATTTAATTCTATAAAATTTGTTGCAGTATTTTGAGAATGGTTTTATACATTTTATGTAGATTATAATAAGTAGTGTCGAGGTAAGATTTTTAATATTTGAATTACAGATGTAAACAACTTTTACTACATTATATACTTCTTCCGCACTTAACAACAAATACTCTACTATATTTTGGAAACTTTACAAATACGAGACACGAATACACAGGCAACTTCTATTCAATAAGCATGCATGACGGATAATTGTCAATAATATTTCAAATTTCAGATCGTCTTTATTTAAATTATCATTTTTTAATTATCGCTCATTAACAAGGAAACAAATCATCAATGGATCATTAAATCGTTACATTTCATATGGAGGTATACTAATAATTAATATTAATATGTTTGGAATATTTTCTGTTTAAATTTTCCTATAAACTGAAAACAACTTCGGTCAAATAACCCTTTGCACGTTGTTGAATATGCTTATCTGAAGGTGACTTCTATGGACTTTTACAGTCATTAACCGTTAATGTCAATAACTTAAATACAAATTTATATATTTGTACTCAGCAAACTTTTCCTACAAATCCTATTTACTTGGAAATAGTGCAATCATTTCAATTGGAATAATGATATTCTTTCACCAATCCACTAAATATTTAATTATATCTTCCTGTAATCTGGATTAACATAACGGCACATAGCTTTAACCAATTACTATTTGCTTCAATAAATATGCACTCAATTTATTTAAAATCATATTTCTAACAATCTTACAACAATTAATCTTCTTGAATACTTCTTATAACATTTTGATAAAGAAATAAACACATTTCGTTAACAAATCAGCAATACTTACCAATCTAATTATATAATACTGTATACATATAAACATATAAAAACCCAACAGAGTGTGCAATTCAAAGATATACTGTAAACAATGAAACATACTATATATTTATATATATGTACTCAATAAATATACGCATATACTATTACTATGAAACTATTTTTACTATGAACACTTACAAACATTTTAATTTGTATACCTACATGAACAATACACAGTTTAGACTGAAATCATATGAGTTGATTAATAGTTACTTGTTTTATTAATAATATTGATTGATTCATGCATGATTTTGGGTCGAATCTCTTAAACCAACCACTAATTTCATTTTCTGCTTCATATTTTTACAGACAGTCACACAATTAAAACTAGTATTACACATCCTAGTCGGTATATTTGTAGGTGTTTTATATATGAATTACGGAAACGATGGATCCAAAGCCATTAAAAATATTGGATATTTAATCGTTTCCATTGTCTACATCATATACACATCAATGATGCCCGCAGTTGTTAAATGTAAGTATGCTAATTTCGTTTAATCTAATAAACGCATAAATTAAATAAGAAAATGGATATTAAAATGTTTATTTTTTATTTCAGTTCCATCTGAAATACCGGTTATCAAGAAGGAAAGCTTTAACAATTGGTATAAACTGAACACCTACTACATGGCTTACATAATGGCCAATATGCCAGTTCAAGTAAATTTATAGTTAAAATTTATTTAATTCATAACGTAAGTGTAACTGTTTTAGGTTGTATTTTCCACTGTATACACACTTATCTCATACCTAATCAGTGGACAACCAATAGAAGTTATGAGGATGCTGATGCTTTTTGGTATTCAAACTACTGTTTCGTTAATAGCCGAAGGCTTTGGTTTAATACTTGGGACAACAGTTAATCCAATCGTGAGTAAAGAAAAACATTATGAAAAAAAGTTTATTTGACACTGACATAATCATTTGAAAATTAAAAATGCATAAAATTTATCGAATTTATAAAAAAGTGCAAAATTGGAGGCATGACCATCAAGAGGGATACGACTTTTGTAGTGTCTCGTGCCTGATATGCAGTATATATTTAATATTTAAGAAGAAAGACGACAAAAAATAAATATTCATTTACGTTAATTAATTTGTCTTGTGTTTTTTTTTTTTAGAACGGCACATTTTTGGGTGCGATCTTAATGGCACTCTTCTTGGTGTTGGCCGGATTCCTGATGCTGTTCTCGCACATGTCAAAGTTCATGTACGTCCTCTCGTACTTCTCTTATATAGCGTACGCGATGGAAGGAATGGTACAAGCTATGTACGGCTTCGACAGGGAACAACTTCCGTGCCCATCGGAAGTGTCGTACTGCCATTACAAATCGCCAACAATTTTACTGAAAGATTTAGGAATGCAGAATAACAATTACGTGTATGACCTCTTAGTTCTGATTGCAAACGTCATCGTAATGAAAATTGTGGGCTTCTGCACGCTGAGGCGGAAGATCAGGAAAGGCATATAATAATCTCGAAACCGAAGACTACCTTCAGGCAACCTCTCAACTTAAGCTTTAAACTGTATGTTTGAATATATATGACTGCGGTAAAGTAATGAGTATTATACCAAGAATATGAAATCGTTTAGTCTACTGGGAATTATTTTTATTTTTGTAGGTAAATGTGATCGATGTATATAATTTATGATAGATTTATTTTTTTTTATATTTGTAATTTAGTGAGATTTCTTGTTATGTACTAGCTTTAGGTTTTAAAATGATGCACCAACCCAAGATTTGAATATTTACAATAAAATTAAAACCGTTATACAATCAGGAAATGTTACATAAAAAGTAGAAAACAATTTTTATTAAATATTTGCACGTTCAACTCCACCTACATATTCTTGTATTTCATAAATAAACATCATACTATAGAACATCTTGAGAATACTACGTATTCTTATAAAAAAAAGTAACAAACATACAACGTTTCCATAATTATTCATACTAATATTTAAAAAAAAAAACTTAATGAACCATTCAATTCAGCATCACCATCATCATCATCATCATCATCGTCATAAGCAAGTGGTAAATATCAATTATCAATTTATATTTAATTGCAATAAACAACAAGCTTGTCATAAATTATATATTAACCATCTTCATAAACATCACTGCTATTGCCATTAACGTTAATATTTTACTGTATTTACTTTTCAGATTTCCTAACTTATAATGTTTCAAGGACAAAATACGAAAACACAGAACAGGAACATTTTTTCTATCTTCTATTTTTTTTCAATGTTCTGTTTTATCCAATTACCCTTACAATACTTAGTATATAGGAATTTATATTACGTATTTCTTTCATTCATCAACTATTCAATAAACATAATCATATACAAATCAATTCCAAACAAACTACGCACTGCACTAATTGTGTATACATATAGCAGTGTTTGCACAGGGATTCTATTCGAATTGGTTACAAGGCTTTTTGTCGGAAGAAAACCATTTAAATATTGATTTTAGATTTTTAAATGGAAAATAGGTTACTCGAGATACCGTTTTGAGCGCAGTTTCTTCTTCAGTGGAGCAATAAATTTTTCTCATTATTAAGTAGATCATAAAATTACAATCAACCTAAATAAACTAGGAAATATAAATCGTTTGCTTAATCATATAAATCAATGGATTTTCATTTCTAAAATGGAAAATTTTGTATAGATTAATTTTAAAATGGAATTTGAAAATTATTTCAAGAATTTATTTATTTATTATTTACAAATTTTTATTAACTAATTTGTACTACCGACCAAAGTTTTTCTATCCAAATTATTTATTAACAATGTTAATAGCTTATGCATTAATATAGATAAAACACTTTGAACACTAACATGTACACTCTCAGGCTTCTTTCTTACAATATAATAATTATATAACTAATATAAATAATTATACTAACTATTTTCAGTTCTTATACGTAAGACGAATTAGTGACTTATTTGTTACATGAATTTCGAGATATCGTTTCGAGTAAAATAATGTACGTTTTTATAAACGACTGCAGTCTTTCTACAACAATGATTAACATTTAAGTTCAGAATTATTTATTTATATAATTTAATAATATTTAAATTATTATATAAATAAATAAAATTTTATACATATTTAAAAAAAAATAAAAATAAACAAAATTTATTGTATGACTAATAATAATTGATAACAATTATTCATTAATAAAACTTGATGATTTCAGCTAAATTTCGTCAAGTTTTAGTAGAAATTTGATTACCTAACTCTAATATCTAACGCTTCTCAAATTAACTTTATATATTTTGAATAAGATTTCTTTCATTTTCTTTAAAATTTTTGCTGAAATTTCTTGATTTTTTTTATATACTTTGTTCTACTTAGCAATGTCCGATATAATATTAGAATAATTTAAAGTAAAAATTAATTTATAAATTATCTTGAACATTTTAAATTTAATTATTTTTCCTTTGTTAATAAAAAATGGAGAACATCTGTAATATTTTTTTCGGTCTGGTTAATAAGTAGGTTAATCTGAATATTCTACTAACAATTTTTCTAGAGTTCAATTTCAAGTAATATAGCATCACTAATTAAGTCTCCAAGAAAATTCTAGCAGTTTCTAAAATGTGTATAGTGCACCATGTCTTCATCACAGCACTGCTCCATTAAAATAAATGTCTTCTGTAGCCATTCTTCTTCATAATTTAAGAAAACAATATATTTTATATGTTGATTCTTATGCTTCTTTATACAAAATAATTTATTATCAATAAATTCGAAGATAGTTTGAAAAGTTTTGAAAGCGACAGGAAAAATCAAGCTATTTCGTCATGATTTTTTCTATCCAGTTGATCCAACGGAATAATATAATATTCTGAGTTAACTCTTATACTTTTCAAAATTCCCTTTGCATCCCATAACCTTTTGTCTCTTTCTAACCTTTTCAAACTCATATGTAAATTATTCACAATGTGATTAAACCATTGATATCATAAATAATTTGAACTTCATTTTCAAATATTTTGATATTGTCGCATATCAAAGTATGTATATATTGTGCTTAAATGATATTTACTGTATATTATTCAATATTTGCATGTACATTCTTGCTTTAATTATAAATAATGGAAATATACAATAAAACCCCCAGAAAACACTCACAACACATTAATAATAAACATATTGTAACCGGTTTTTATGTATTTATGATGTGTTTAACGGGGTTTTATTGCATTTATAATATATGGTTTTCATGCTTTATCACGAAGACTGTATATTAACACTAATGAAACTTCAGTTAAATGTTTGAATTATTTTAGACTGTAACACATCTTAAAGTGGCATTACATGCAGTAATAGGCATACTTCTTGGATTACTATTTAATGGATTCGGCAATAATGGTTCGAAAACTTTCTCAAACGCGGGATATTATGCCGTATCAGTAATCTATTTAAGTTATACTTCAATGTTACCAGCTGTAGTTAAATGTAAGTTGTTAAAAAAAAAACTAAAACTATTTTTATTTAAAATTTTATTTATGTTCGTTTATAGTTCCAGCCGAGGTTCCAATCATAGCCAAAGAAACCTTTAACAACTGGTATAGACTAAGAACGTATTATGTTGCTGTAACTTTAGCCAACATTCCCTCTCAGGTAAAAAAACAATAAATATATATTTTAGTTCTTTGTTAAATCTTGTTTTTTTCTTCAGGTTATTTGTTCAATTACATACACAACTATTTCGTATGCAATAAGTGGTCAACTCTTTGAATTAAACAGATTCATCATGTTCCTGTCTGTTACAACCTTGGTCAACCTTACTGCAGATGGGATTGGTATTGTCATTGGAACTGTTTTAAAACCAGTCGTAAGATTACATTCATTTTATTTATTTTATTTTTACATTATTAATTTGTTTTCGATTTGCAGAATGGAACATTCGTCGGCGCCGTTTACACTGCGTACTTAATCCTCCTCTCGGGCTTCTTCGTACTCTTCAACCACATGAACAGATATGCCTATTTTCTTACCTATACTTCTTACTTAGGATATGGAATGGAAGGTATGATGCAAGCTATGTACGGATTTCAGAGACAGAGTTTACCGTGCCCAGAAGACATTGTTTACTGCCAATTCAAATCTCCAAATGAAGTTTTGGATGAATTCGGAATGGGCTCCGCAAACTATAACATGGATATTTATTACTTAGCTATTCATTTTATTATATCCAAAGTAGTAGGGTATTGCACTCTTAAACAAAACACAAAAAAAAGGCATTAATATATGACTTCTCCTTCAAAGCTTATTATATGATTTCAATGTTACTTTAACATAGTTTTAGAAATTTATACCAGATCAGTTTTAATATTTTTATTTTACTTATTTTGTATGATTCTTGGTTATTTATATTTCTTTAATTTTACTATTGGTGGGTACTTACTAGTAGTTTATTTAACATAAACTATGTATATATACAATGTATATTATATCAAATTATTTAGATTTTTATTTAGAGTGTACATTTTACTGACATTTTATTAATTGTTTTATTTTTATATAATGCATAAAATAAAAAATAAAAATATCATGTTACTTTCCTTAATACAACCACAAATAAGAAAACCATATTTATAATATTATATACAAGTCCAAATATTAATTACAATTAGTCTAAATACAGTAAAATTTATTTAGTAGTGTTAGAATATTACTCGTTTCAATTTTGCTATAACATATAAATAAATTTTATAATTTACTTTTTAAAAATGTCTTTAATTTATTTGTCTGGTCAATTAACTTCGTAATAGTTAAATGCTTTATGTATAACTGTTGAAATAAATATTATTATTAGTAAATATTAAAGTTAAATGAATAATTATACTTAAAAAAAAATAGATTTGCTATCAAACTTTATACACCTTTATACAACCTTCAATAAATCTCATCATTTCACCGTGGAAACCTGAAATCAACGCTTTTTATAAAATTTAAATGTTTATTTGAAGAAATTACTTGTTTATAAAGTTATCATAAAACCAAATTGGATTTAGACCTACGACATCCAGTTTTGGGGATCTGCCTTTGTGTAATCCAGCGATTCCAGTCTAAAATACTAAGGCAAATAACCAATGCTCTTTGGTACATTACTAACGACAAAATCCACAACAACTAACATCAATACTGTGAGAGAGATCGCTAAAGCCAGTAGAAAACTTACTTTCTTTGGCGACCAGCGTCGTCAACTAAAGAGATTTACAAATCCCAGGATCTACCAAAAAGATTTCATAACATTGCGTGGGTCCGAGAAAGTGAATAAACCTATACGAAATTGGTGACAACGAATTCTTCAAGGATTAATTTGAAGAGGAGTAGAAGAAGATATTATTTCAATATTTAAGGAGAATTATATTCATATTGTTACATCACATTTATTCGAATAAGATATCATTATAGTAGCAGATTAGGTACAAATTGTACCATAACATTTTGATATTAAAACACTACAGGAAAATGTCCAATGCCTGATGCCCTTAGGCACGTGCCTCATTGCCTTAATCTATAATCCTGCACTGTTCATTACATCACAATGTCGAAATCATCGTAAATATGACTTAATGAATTGACTTGAACAAATATGTATACAATACTTCAAAGTAATTAAATTAAATTTTAAGCTTTATATAAGTAATTATTGTTTGAAAAATTTTGAACATTTAAATTCATATTCGAATTAAATCACAATCTGCGCTATCTATCTTAGAAATTGTTAAATATTAGTCGGTGTAGTTAATAACAGATGGAGCTTTGACGAATAAATTTACTCGAAGTCGTAGTTAAACATATGTGACATTTACAGTGACGTGTAGTGAGAGTAGTGCATGGTGAATTATCTTCACTAAAAATATGTTAGATTTATTTACAATATTTAGTAAAGGAGGCATCGTTTTATGGTGCTTCCAAGGTACAAGCCAAATATTTGCACCATCAGTCAATGCTTTAATCAAAACTGTGATCCTACAAGTAAGTCTTCATATTTCATTACCCACAATGTTTTTCATTAGAGCTTCATGAAAATCGAAATTGCAATGGAAACTTTATTATTATTTTTTGTCTATTAACATTAAGATAAAGAGGTTTCACAAAATAACTTAACAATATGTTATGAATGAAAAATAATTTATATTAAATATATTTTAAGTCATGGTCTTAAATTAGTCTATAATTCAATATGTAATACAATTAGTTAATATTTATTTAATTTAATTCATTTAGTGCACTTTAGATCAATTTACAATATACAAACATATGTCATATTATTTTATGAAATATACAACCAAAATAACACGTTTATATAAGAATATAATATAATTTCTCTTGTGTTTGTAGGAAAGGTCTGGAAATCAAACATTTGAAAAAGATGGTGTTCAGTTGCAGTACAAACTGGATAATGAGTTTGACTTGGTTTTTGTGGTGGCCTATCAAAAGATTCTGCAATTATCATATGTGGATAAATTTTTGAATGATATACATTTGGAATTTAGGGACAAATATAAAAATGAACTCTCTGATGGGGACTTTTATCAGCAGTTCCAGTTTATGGATATTTATAATAAGATTTTAAAGAAATCTGAGGAATGGGGCAAGACACAAGCCAAGCTGCCCAAGCAGATGAGAAGTTATGAGGAGAGTTTTAAGAGCAAAAAAACCGTGGCTTCCATGATTGAGAGGAAGGGAGAAGAAAAACCTGTTAAAGTTACCAAAAAGAAGGAGGTCAACTTCACTGAGGAAGTGTCTCCCCAATCTTCACCAAACCAAGAAAATGGAATTGTTTGTGAAGATGTTATTGCTGCCAGCAGAGCTAAGTTTGCTCAAAAAATGAACAAGGGCAATAAAAAGTTGGATACTAAGTAAGTATTTTTTTTTGCTATGTACGTCATATTGTATTAATGTTTTATTTCTTTAGGAAAAGTCCTAAGAGCCCAAAGAGTCCCAGTGAAAAGGCTGGAAAGAAACCGCGCGTTTGGGAATTAAGTGGTAGTAATAAAGATGTGGGTACTTTGGAAAGAACTACTGATAGGCCAGAAGATATGAAAAGTCATTTTACTCCAGATGAAGAAGTAATTTTCATATAATTATTGAAATATTTATAAAATTAATAATTAATATTTTCAGATTGTTGGTAAAATGCAAGGTATTATTAAGGACATTGAGGTGGACTCTTCTAGTGAAGAAGAATATGAGTCTGATTCTGACAATGAACAACCCCAAAAAACAGAAAAGGCTAAAAGCGGTGGAATGTTTTCTATTTTCAAAGGGTTGGTGGGTTCTAAGAATCTGAATAAAAATGATATGATACCAGTCTTGGAAAAAATGAAGGATCATTTAATTTCAAAGAACGTTGCTGCTGATATCGCCATAAAACTGTGCGATTCGGTCGCTGCAAAACTCGAAGGAAAGGTTTTGGGTACATTTGATAGCGTTGCAACTACAGTGAAAACTACAATTACTGAAAGTTTAGTACAAATTTTGAGCCCTAAACGGCGTGTCGACATATTGAGAGATTGCATGGAGGCTCAGAAACAGAACAGGCCGTACGTTATGACTTTCTGTGGTGTAAGTGTTTATAATTAGAATTGAGTCATTTATTAAATAATACTTATTGTAGGTGAACGGAGTCGGAAAATCTACGAATCTTGCTAAGATCTGTTTCTGGTTAATAGAAAATAATATGAGCGTTTTAATCGCGGCTTGCGATACTTTCCGTGCGGGAGCTGTTGAGCAGCTTCGTACTCATATGAAACATTTGAATGCTTTGCATCCAAGTGATAGGCACGGTGGAAAAGAAATGGTCCAATTGTATGAGAAGGGTTATGGAAAGGATGCAGCAGGCATTGCAATGGAAGCCATCAAACATGCACACAGAGAAAACATCGATGTAGTTCTGATAGATACAGCCGGTCGGATGCAGGACAACGAGCCGCTGATGCGAGCTCTGACTAAGCTTATCAAAGTTAACGAACCGGACCTAGTCCTGTTCGTAGGAGAGGCATTGGTCGGAAACGAAGCTGTTGATCAATTAGTCAAATTTAATCAAGCAATGGCCGATTATTCCTCAAACTCTGATCCTCATATTATTGATGGCATTGTTTTAACCAAATTCGATACAATCGATGATAAGGTAGGACCTTTGTTTTAACCATCCCAACTCTTTAGTAACGAACTTTGTCATTTACAGGTTGGAGCAGCCATTTCAATGACATACATAACTGGCCAACCCATCGTATTCGTTGGCACTGGCCAAACCTATACCGATTTAAAAGCATTAAATGCTAAAGCAGTAGTACATGCTTTAATGAAATAAATTATTTCAAAGATTCTAAAACCTATAAAATAAACTTAAAATTAATATTTTGTACTTTCAAATAAGAATTTATTGGTTTTATGGTAATGGGCCATGGTATTTTTTATATTTCAGTAAAGCTCTTTTAAAAAATAATCATTTTTAATTGTGTTTTGTATAAGCACCATTTTTTGTCTGTAAATACAAGTCTTGTTGAACTTATTTATTGTTTATATAATTCATTTAAAAAAAGTACCAAAACGTTTACGACTATATACTGCTTTCCACTTTCTCTATTCAAATAAATTTGTTGAATCATAAAACAGTGATTTGATAAACCCACATTGACATGAAATTACAAATAACAGTTGTGAGGCCACCTTGGAAACGGAATAACATCTTTGATACTGCTTATACCTAGTATCATTTGCAAGTATCTCTCGAAACCTAAACCGCAGCCTCCTGTAGGCACGCTTCCGAATTTGCGTAAGTCTAAGTACCATTCGAGATTTTCGCTTGGTAAATTTTCTTTTAATTTTTCGTAGTTATTCTCGCGCAAACTTCCACCAACAACTTCACCTACGTTAGGTGCAAGCAAATCTAAAGCTTCAACCTACAAATAAATAATTAAAATCGAATAAACCTCAAAAATAATAAATTACTTTTGTGGAGTCATGTGCACATTCTTTCATGTAAAATGGTTTTTTGTCCTTTGACCAATCAATAACAAAGGTTGGAATATTTCCACAATGTTTCACAATAAACATTTCATCCTCTTTAGTAAATCCTTCTTCACTATTGAATGATCCATCTCGTTGTTTAGCAATATTTACTGCTTCTTCGTAAGTTAAAATTGGGAATCTTTTGTTCACCCAACTTAAGTCAACCTCTGTATCTTGTGCTTTCTTTAAATCCTCAGGATATTTGTTGAGAATCTTCTTTGTCATCTCAACTACCATATTTTCAATATGTTCTGTTAGCTGTTTGATATCACTCATGAAAGCAGTTTCAGTTTCCAACATGTAAAATTCTGATAAATGCAATCTGGATCTAGAATTCTCAGCTCTAAAAGTTGGACCAAATGTGTATACTTTACTCATACCATGAGATAAAGCTTCTAAATGTAACTGGCCAGAAACACTCAGGAACACTTTGCTGTTAAAATAAGCTTCCTCTTTGGATTGATTTGGTCTTGACATTTGCTTTAAAGTTTCTTTATTATCAGGGAAAACAGTAAACACTTCTCCAGCACCCTCACAATCATTAGATGTTAATATTGGTGTGTGCACATTTATGTAACCCTGCTCATGAAGATGTTCATGAACTGCAAATGTTGCAGCATCTCTTATTCTTAAAACTGAGGAAAATTTATTTGTTCTTGATCTTAAATGTAAATATTGGCGAATATAATCAGCATTATATTGCTTCTTAGGGGCAAATGGATATCCCTCTGAGACAACACAATCTCCTAAAACCTTAACTTCTTCTGCATTTAACTCTAGGTCACCTTTGGGACTCAAACTTAACTTCCCTTTGGCTATAATTGATGAACCGGGCGTTAAATCTGTAGGTTTCAATGAGTTATTGACCAATATTTGTAGCCTATGTTCTGAACATCCATCACTAACATCAAAAAATACATTTTCTTTCATTTTTCTCATTGATTTCACCCATCCCTAAAATAAACAATTAATTTTCAGTTTTCATTTGCAAAAATATGTTTTACCTGCACACTTATAAAATCACCAGTCTCCTTATTTTTTAAGACATTAGCTATACTTGTAGCAGTAGAACTATAATATCTTCTAAACATCTTACAGTTTATGAACATTTTTAAAATATCTCGAATATCTTTCTTAATTTTAAGGTTGGATTTAATAGTTCAAATAAGAACACCTAAAAATATAACTTACAAATTACATAACAAATTTGAACATAATTATTTCATTAATATAAAAATTATAAGTAATCAGAACTTAGTTAATTTTTGAAAAAATATTTTGATTTGTTTCAAAAAAATGAACTAAAAATAGTTCTTTTGAAGTTCAAATCAGTGTCATTTTCACAAATTACATGTAATAGGTTATGTTTCAAGTTGAGTTTATTTGAATCAATTAATAAACGTAATATCCTTAAACAATGGCTTCAAAAGTATGTTTTTATATAAATGTTATGTAAAATATTATAAAGATATGTTGTAGGCTTTAAAGCATTTACGTAGATTTACAAAATCCACGCCTTTGGAAAGAGGTTTGGGGCCAATGCTTCCAGAAGGATATAAGAAATTTTATAATGAATGGAAATATTCAGAACCTGCAGCAGTAAACTATGTTCCAGAAAACCAAAAATGGATCAGAAATGAAGTTACAAATGAAGTGCAAGTTATTTTACTATTCAGAGGATGCTGACAACTTATTTTGTTAAAAATTCTAGTTTACCAGTACAAGATATTCCTCTTCCATTAAAATATCCCAAGGAATATGATGAACAGTTATGGGGTGGTGAAGCTGTTGTTCAAGGTTTTCAGAAACGTGACATGTTTTTGAGAAGAAATCCTCATTTCTGGGTACCACCACTACAGAGATCTGTAGTGTACAGTGAAGTTTTGAATAAACATATTTCAGTAATTGTAACAAAAAGAGCCATACAATTAATTAATGCTAATTATGGATTTGATCATTATTTGCTAAAGGTATTTAAATATATTTATATTTAAAATTCAATAACTCATTAATTGCAGACTCCAGCTTGTGATTTAAAATCGCTGTTGCCATTGGGATTAAAAAGAAAAGTTTTACAAGAACTTCAAAAAGGATGTCCATCTTATGCTGATACACCAGATAAACAACAAGAAATTTATAGTCGCTACAAGACTTACTTGAGTGCTGTAAGCAGACTTCTTAATACAATAATGAATGAAATATATTGTGATACATTTTTCAGTATTCTGAAGAGGAAATTGAATGGTATGGGTATTCTTTAAAAGATGCTATCAAGAAGTATGAAGATCAAATCAAAGCTGCAACAAAAGTAACTCCCTTAAAAACGATTTACCGAGCAGAGCTAATAGAAAAATTAAAAACTGCGCAAATTGATGAAGCAAAATCTGAAGGACTTGAAGTAGCGTAAGTTTTTAGCACTAGTCATAAAATTAGTGTATTATAAAATTTATAATTACGATTTTTCTAGTGGATCTACATGGATGCAAAAGATGAATCCATTTGGAAAGAAGCAGGAAACCTAAATACCAAAGTTAGTTTTGTTGTTACAAATAAAAATATACTAGTTTCAAAATATATAGTCTCTTTTATTCAAAGATTCTTTGACAACATATAAAGTCAGGGTTTGTACAAATATTTTATACAATTAATATATCTATCTATTATAATTTGATAAGTTAAAATCACTAAACATTATGGTACATTTTATAAAAATTAATAATTTCTTCATGTCAATGAATACAAATATTACAAAACTAGAACAAAAATTAATATTCATGATCAATTTTAGATCTCAGTTCAATTTAAGTTCAAAACAATGAAAGTAACAACACATTATCGAGGATAAACCTTATATCAGGTGGTTCGTTTTAACGCTTTCCTTATAGTGGTCCAGTCATCAATGATATCTTGTGGTTTAAGCATATAGACTATGTAAGGGCCAGAAACTGTAACAGCCTTTCTCCTGGACCTTGATCTTGACCTGGAGCACCATTCGCCACCCTCACCCCAATTAATTTCTACATTGTGTCTGTCTTCCTCCAACTTTCTAATAGTTTCATTTAATTCATCTTCATAATAGTCTCTGGCCAATGATTTTTCACTTTTAAGATGTTGGAAAGCAGCCTGCTCCTCGGCATCAAATTTATGTTGTATATTATCCAAACTTAACTGCCGAAGTATTCCTGCTACTTCAGTCCTAATTCTCATATTTTCCTTTAACTCTGATAAAGGCACCAAGTACTCTTGACTTCTCTCGCTCTTTATTTCAGACAGTTGATGATCAATTTGGGCAATCCGTTCTTTATATAATTGCTCACGTAGCATTGAGAATTGTTCTTCCAAATCAGTAAGGTTTTCCATACATTCGTTTCGTCGTACCTCGCATTCCTTTTCGTCCATTTCTGAGCTATCATCAGAGTCAGCCTCGTCGACATCGCTGGAATCGCGGCCCCCATCATTTTCTCTGCTGGTATTTGATCGATCCGTTTCACCACCAGACACATCTCCATCACTATCATCAGCTGCTGCATTCGACTGCAACTTTATTGGAGCCATGATCGTAGCACAAACACTATATAGGAACTGTTTATAAAATTTTAAAATGTTAGGTTAGTTTATCTGAAATAATATGTTGTGACAGATTGTGACGCCCACAAGGCTGCGTTGCATTTTATATACTTAATTAATTTTTATTAATGATTTCGATTGCTCCACAAAATTACTACAATCCTATTTATTAATATTTATAATAATTGTATAAAAGAATAAAACTGTAATTAAATGGTTAAAATACAAGTACTTAATAGTCATCTGACATATATCTGGCAACGTTGTAAATGGTTACCAAATTAACCTATAAAGTTGTGTAAAAGAGTAATAGATTTCCAAAAATGTCCAGCGCGAAGTCCGGAATTTTCTGCTCAATCCAAAAGTTTCGCCAATTATCCTCTTTTCGTAGAGGAATAACTGGCGGTAGGGTCATGTACACGAAACCCTCGCAGAGTGAACCTAAATCTAATGTAGCAGCTGTACCAGGACTCAGTGGAAATGTAGTACAGGTGATTCAGGAGCCAGTAGGACCTGGAGCTGGAAAAGCGACCAACTACAAAAATCCTGAATATTTCTGCTACAATAACATCAGTTATTTTGAAGCTGAAGTTGAAATGTTGAAATACAGATGCCCACAACCATCAAGCAAGAACTAAACCTAATATTTGTCAGATTATTTAAATATATTAGTTGTAAATAGCCATTATTTGTTTCATTTTATAGCTTAGAACAAGGTTCAACACTGTTGATGCTTTTCCTATAAGCTGCTGATATCCTTTTATCATTAACACACACAGTTCCTCCACCCCTATGTAGTTGATGTTCCTAAATAAATGATGATAATAGTAAGTATAAAGTATCAATATTTGAACAGTAAACTTACTGCTCTGTTTATGTCTCCTATACAAATCCAATTTGATTCTGAATTATTTGCAACTGCCCACTTGGAATGGTCTGAACTTGATTTAAACTTTAAATTTATTATCTGCAGTTTTATTCCTTTTACATTATTAACACTTGAAGAAGAAAAATTAATATCTATATAAACATTAATTAATTTAAATACCTATATGGTTTTTTGCAGTCTGATATTAACTTTCCTGGTCCATTCAGCCAAGTCTCAGCAAACATTCCAACTTCCAAGTTGGGTGCCACCCAATCAGAATATAGATCTTTATTGAACTGTTTGTTCTTAGCAAAAGATAGAAACCCTTTTCCAAGCAGAGAATTTAGTTTGCTTTTGTGGAAAAATGGGGTCTTGCTTATTTTTTTGTGATTTATGACATCATTAAGTTTTGGATAAATGGAGATTAAATCAGCTTGAACGTGTGCGGAATAAATTTGAGGCTCATTAAATATTAGTTGAACACCTACATAAAAAAAATGTAAAAATTATTTAAATTTTTTATATTTTAATAGTCAGTTACCAATTTGGTTCATAATTTTCGCGTTGAATGATATGCAAAGAGCACTTTGTCCATAATGCATACCAGTATGCGGATAAGAATAACTTCTATTGCTAGGTGGAGGAAATAAAGGTATTGAATGAACAATCCAAAAACCACCTTGTTTATCTGCAACTACAATTCCTTTAGTATGACCTTTCTTCAAATTCGGGGTTTTCGTAGGCGGTTCATCATTATACAAAATGTGTAGCAATTGATTATTCTAAAAAAAGGCAATAACACAATACTTTAAAATTATTTTGATAATAGTGAAATTCAGAAACTTATTAATTAATACCGTTTTGTTTTTGTATAATGGTTTCAAAGTATTTCCTAAGAATGATGAAGATGAATTTACTGATAAGTTTGATAACTTCCAGCTGTCCATGTTGTTTGAAGACATATATAGATAAGCCTCTCCATTCTTTATTAACTTAACGTAATGATTTTCACGCGGAATTTTGTACAAAACATACCTTAAACATAATAATATCAATCAAATTAGGTATTCAATACAGTTTTTATATATCTGATCTCACCAATCAACATTGTTGTTTGCCTCATCAACACATTGCAAACAATTAGCTCCGATTATAGAAGATACAACAAACAAGATAATATGCTTGATGCACATGATAATTTCAAGTTCAATACAGTACAGCGTTCAAAGAACGTATAAAGCAAGATTCGAATAAAAACCACATATATACCATTTCCACAATTTGATAAAGAAGAAATAATCAGTTAACAATAAATATGATACATAAGTAAAATATTTCTGTTGTGCTTCCGATGGAAATCATATAATTAATTCATGATGAAAAATTATTACAATTTGAATCTGTTACCAATAATAGAATAACGAATAGTAACAAACTTCAACGATAATGAAGTTGCAGCAAATAATTTTGTGACAATGCTTGACAGCTGTTAACCAATATTGACAACTGATCAACAAAATTGGACACATCTTCAAAATATAATAACATTGCAATGAACGAAGCACGATTAGAGGTAAATATAAAACAAATTATTAAAGTGTTCTTTAATGTATTATGTTATAGATGATGGATGATACCAGCAGTTATGTTGAGGGTGAAATGACTGTACCTTCAAGTAAAACTAGTCACCTAGGTTCACCTGAATTTAACACATTGGATGAACCTATTAAAGAAACTATAGTAAGATTATTTATT
Source organism: Nicrophorus investigator (assembly GCA_963457615.1). Lineage (NCBI taxonomy): Eukaryota > Metazoa > Arthropoda > Insecta > Coleoptera > Silphidae > Nicrophorus > Nicrophorus investigator. The sequence continues at coordinate 28,202,941 of OY735140.1, forward strand.
GTTATAATTATTTATGATTATTATAATGTTATTTATTTTAGATGCGAGATGTGAAAGCTGTTGGAATTAAATTTGCTTATGTGTTGTTTCCCAAAGAGAAGAAAACATTATTGAAAGAATGTAAGTTGCATTGATTGTCTGGTAAATTATATTAACAATAAGGTTTTTAGGGGATTTGTGGGGACCTCTTGTTTTATGCACCTTCATGGCAATGTATGTTTAATTTTATTATTATTAATTTTCATTAGAGTCTACTATTATTTTTTTTAAGGATGCTACAAGACTCTTCAGATACAGCTACTGAAAATGATGGAGGCCCACAGTTTGCTGAAGTGTTTGTTATTGTGTGGATTGGTTCCATGATTGTTACTTTAAATTCCAAGTTACTAGGAGGTAACATGTAAGTAAAAATAATTATCTCAACTAAATCAAGTATTTACGATTTTTTTGTAGATCATTTTTTCAAAGTGTTTGTGCACTGGGATATTGCTTGCTGCCCACAACTATATCTTTGATTGTATGCAGAATAATCCTTCTTGCTACACAGACATATTTCTTATTTTTCCTGAGATTGTTTGTGTCAATGGCTGGATTTATCTGGGCCACTTATGGTAATATATTAAATATAAACGTTCTTAAATCCTATTATATACTTTATTTTTCAGCATCTACCATTTTTTTGGGAGACAGTCAGAAAGAAGGTAGAAAAGTATTAGCAGTTTATCCAATTGGTTTATTTTATTTTATTATATCTTGGCTTGTAATTTCCCACACGAATTAAGATGACTATTATTTATACTTGTATAGATTTTTATATATATATATATAGTTTGTATATATTTATGTGTTCTGTATGAATGTGCGTTTTCTTAAAATGTCTATGTACTATTTTTAATGTGATCGTAATATATTTAAGAACAGGCTTGTAGTATTTTTGTAACCAGAAAGATGCAATTACTAGATGATGATGCGAGGCGAGGAGGTTTTGTTAGTTGTAATATGTTCTGTCCTGTTCCGAATATTAACATTTAATATTTTGCAGTAACAGACAAAATCACTGATTATTATCGTCGTCCGATATTTTGTAATTTACAAATAATTTTTAAAGCTTCTGGAAACTTTATATTGAACTTTAGAAATTGACAAAAATAAAATAGCTTAAATTTAACTTAAACTGAATACCAATATTTATGTCATAGTGGTGGTGAAGTGTGTGTGACGTTCAAGTCGATGCTGGTACTATTAGTGTGGTGAAGAAGACCTGATGTAAATTTCCTTTGATAGTAGCGTAGTAAGCATTGTTGAAGACTGATAAAAGCGTTGTAAAAGAGAATATGTGTTATTAAGTTTTGGAAAAAGTAGAATTAGGATGAATTAATGCAACGGACTTAATCTTAAAAATCGAATTTCTACGAAAAAGGTTTTCGAAATTTCACAAAAAATGGAAATATTGACAAACTTATTTTAATGTTTATAAAGTTTTAAAAATATAACATTCAATAAAGGTTTTAGATTTGCAGTATTTTGATTCAATTTTAAAATAGTTTTGAAATTATTGATTTCATAATTAACGTTATGGATGGACAAATTCAAGACATTGCATAATTTTGTCATATCATTTTCTACGAAGTTTTCATCTTCAATAAATATTGGCTTTGCCATTTTGTCCGCATTCGTAGAAATAGAACTACTAATAGGAACAGATTAACTACCGAAAGTTTAGGTGCTTGTATTCGTCTTAAAGCATGTAAGAATGAACCAGACTTGACTAAATTGACGTCACAAATTAGCCATTAACAACGATAAGAACGCTTACAAATAAAGTTCATATATGATTAATGAACAAAACTTGATAATTATATTTATTTGTGTGCGAGAAGATTACGGTCGATAGCCCTTTGGCCAGATATACCATTTTTGTTATGTATTCTTATACTTTGTTTATTATTATCATTTTCTCTTGTATATTATATTCTGTATATTATATTCTATATTATTTCTGGCAAATAAATATTATATTTATTTGTATAAAATTTAGAAGTTAGTGTTTATTTTTAGTTTAAAAAGAGTTTAAAAGCATATTACTATAGTTTTCACAATAAAATTTTACTATTTTGATTAACTTAACCGAAAGGGTTGCGGTCGCCTTATCAAAACTAAATAAAACTTAAAAAATGCTAGACAATCACATAAAACTATAAAAAATATAATGTATAAAGAAAATGAATAGTTATAAATGCCTTTAAAATAACATTTTATTATTCCTAAGAAAATATTATTTTAAAAGCGAACCGTGTTTGACTTTTATTGCGGCGTTATCGCCCCTTTTCCACTCCTTGTAGCCAAGGTTTCCGGAAGCGAAAATATTAACGGTACTTTATCAACGGATGTAATTTCTGTAATAATAAACATCTTTATTGGGCACAAACCATAGACAAAGGGCTATTGATCGAAGTGTTTTTGCTCGAAGACTACAATTCCAGTTATTAAATAGTAATTATTTTTAAGTTATACTGTAATATTAAAAATTAAGGAATTTTACTCGTAATCACTGAACCTGAGAAAGTGTCAAAATTACACATAACTATTTTGAAAAAATAATTATTCAATTATAGCATTATTTTTTATATTCAATATAACTGTTGTAGACATTCATTATTTCATATAATTTTAAATCTTATCAAAAATGGTAACGTACGTACATGAAAAACAGGAGAATTTCCCATCAATTTTAAACTACTTAAGTTAATTAATATATAAACCGTGTTGTAAAACTGCCAGCGCAGTCGCAATTTTGAGAGATATGTTCATAGTTATAAGGTAGTGTCGAGTTCCGAATAAGTCGAGTTTATAATTTAGTTTATAATATTTAAAAGTTAAACAAAATAAAAAGAAATTGTAATAAGAAGCAAAGAGGAAGACAATGATAATCAATAATTTGAGACATAAATAATGCCGTAAGCATAATTATAAATAAAGTAATTGATAATTATGTAAAGGACGTACGAAAGACAAGTCTTCATTATATATTGTGTTACGTATTACATCGCATTTCCACTCTCTTTATTAACTGTAAAGCAATTGAAATGACTTTGAATGTATAATTAGTATTAATATTTTATACAGAGTATTCTTAACTTAATTATATAAGTAATGTCTATCGACAATCACGCTAAACGAGAAAAAACAAAGAGCTATGAGGTAAATATTATAATATCCATTATTTATACTTAATTTTGATAATGATACATTTTCAGGAAACTATCGACGCTCTTAATAATTTGCAGAGCTCGTCCGATAAACTTTCACGACAAAGGGATAATTCGAATAAATTGCAGAAAACGATTGATTTCCTTGAAAGGTATTATTATAAATATATGCAATTTATTGTTTATAGGTTAAAATAAATTCTTAGATCTGGTGTATCGTTAAATCGTTTAGATGATTTATCTGTGATCCATGTCACAGGCACCAAAGGTAAAGGGTCCACCTGCTCATATTGTGAGAGTATTCTCAGATTGCATGGTTTAAAGACAGGCTTATATACATCGCCACATTTGGTACATGTAAATGAGAGGATACGGATAAATGGAATACCAATAGATGAATCTAAATTCGTCAAATATTTCTGGGATGTATACGACAAATTGAACCAGAACGTTGAAGATGGTTTACCCACATATTTTCAAATGATTACTATTATAGCGTTCAATGTATTCATAAAAGAAAAAGTCGATTTGGCTATCATAGAAGTGGGCATTGGAGGTGAATATGACGTAACTAATATTCTTAGGTAATATGGAAGCAAAGTTATGGTATCATTTCATTACTTTACTTTATTATTAGGAAAGTCTCCCTAGTTGGAATATCTTCACTGGGCTTTGATCATACATCAATGTTAGGTAATTCGTTGGAGGAAATTGCATGGCATAAGGCTGGAATCATGAAGATAGGTTGCCGAGCGTTCACAGTTGAACAACCATCTGAAGCTTCAAAGGTTTTGGTAAACCGAAGCAAGGAGAAAGAAGTATTATATTGACTTTAAAAAATAATTTAACGTTATTAATTTTGTTTGATATTAAGTGCGCTTTAGAAATCGTCGATAATATGCCAGATTATTTAACGAAGTACATTAAGTCTCCTTACAAAATTTACAAACTAAACATGTCTCTTGCTTTAAAGCTGGCTGTAGCATACTTGGAATTAAAAGGTAATACAAAACTAAAGTTACAATTAATCTCCAATATATTTTTAATGTATTAGGTATACCTGAAGATTTTGAATTAACGCAAAAGGCAATGCAAACTTCTTATTGGCCCGGTCGGTTTCAAGTATTGAAGATGAACAACGTAGTTTATTATCTGGATGGAGCGCATACAGAAGACAGTATTAATTATTGCGTTGAATGGTTTGCCGAAAAGATTGAAACATCCAAGTCTTATAAAGCTTTAATATTCAATAGTACAGGCAATAGAAATTCCAAAATACATTTACAAAAATTACAAAGGATTGGTTACGATAAGGTGTTTTTCGTACCGAACGTTTCATGGTCCAATAAAGTCCATTTAGGTATAATAAATATATATTGTTTAGGGTCTATATTTATATATTTATTTTCATAGATTTCGTCAGCAATAAACCGAGTAAGTGCGAAATGCACAAAGAACAGTGGTTAGAATTAGCTGTTGCGAGTGGCTCGCAACCTATTCATTCCGAGGTGTTTATATTACCATCAGTACATGATGCTTTATTGCAATTGAAAGATACCAAACAATACGATCTTCTCGTTACAGGTTCTCTGCATTTAATTGGAGCAATTTTAAATGTTATAAACCCTGATTTAAAGTATTTACCATAAATTTAAACAATCTTTAAAATAACATAATTTTATGTTTAAAATAATGTGTAAATATGATAACTAATTTCTGTAACTTTTACAATATTTTTTTTTCTTATTCTCTTTGGAGATCCAAGACTTTATATTATCGTGTTTATTATACCCAATAATATTATCCATGCTTGTTTTTACTGGTTACTACTTTTTTTTAAATAATAATGTTGCAATAAATATTTGTATTATAATTTAATATTAATAAATAACAATATTAATAAATACAATTGATAATTTATAATTTTATATGAAATATTTAATTTCTCTTTGTGTCTGAAAAAAAAAAAATTAACAAACTTTCAATCTCAAATTAATTACTATGAAAATACATGAAATTAAAACGAATATTAATTAGATTTACGAGATATAAACTAATTTAAATTATAAGTCTTCAAAAATAATATTTAGAATGAAAAAATAAATTAGGTCGTAAAGATGAAAATAAACGCAACTTAAATTTTGCAATCACTATGCGTATCATAGTTTATTACTATTACAGGCTTATTTATAGCATAAATATGATAAAAATTATATAATGTACTCTAATACTTTATTGGTTTAAGGCATCTTTTTAAAGTTATAAATTAATTGTTGTTTGCAAATCATTTTGCAAATGTGTATATTACATAATAATATTAGAGATTATCAATTTTAATTATGTTATAATTATCACTGTTAAAGTAGTAAAACAGTAGTGGATATTTTTCCAAAAGCAGAGAAGTAATTTTGCAATATTTAAATTTATAAAAATTGTGGATTTATAATAAAAGTACTTATATGGGTCTGTAAATAGTTGGCAACCCTATTTATGAATTCTTGTAATGTTAATATTTTATTATTTTAAATTCGATTAAATAATTTAAATGTTTATTATATAAAATATTTGTTTAAATATAAAGGTTGTCTGAAACATATGTAATATCAGCTGAGAGCTTCAAATAAGAAGCAGCTGGAATAAGACGAGAATAGTGGTTTAGAAAGAGACGCTAGGCGGTTGCAACGGTTGTCAAACGGTTGGGTTAGTGGAGACCAGTTAGCGCGAAAACTCGATGGAGTCTAAACTAAACGAAAATCTAACAAATCGTTAAGAAAATATAATATTTAAAGTTTATTTATCGTGCAGCTGTCGTTTGCATTCATGAGAAAGGTAATTTTAATTCATAAAATTCTAATTAGAAAAGTGACTTTATTGGGGTAGGTTTCCCCAGAAGTTAACCACCTGTAAACAAACAAGACAAGCTAACCTATAAATAGTATGGATGATCTTCCCGCTGAAGATAACGAAGCCACTCCCAGGCGATCATTAAGAAGAGGGGCTTTAACTGAATTAAATGAAGCATCAAATGGCAATGAAACTCCAAAAACCACATCACCTGATGAACAAGTCATTATTCAAAGAGGACCCAGACGTAAACCCATTACTTGGTCCCCATATGAATACAATAAGACTAAGATTCTTGGTCCACCGAGGGACAGAACTCCAGAAAAGTATCCAATTGGAAGGCCAGAGATTAATTCAAAACTACGCAGAAGACTTGTAATGACACCAGAGAAGAATCCAAATAATTTGGGAGAAACAATTGCTAAAAGACTGAGGAGCTTCACTGAAACTAGAGAACAGTTTCAACAGTAATAATATACTGTGCTTGATACAGTTATGTGCCTTTAAAGAATATATAAATCTGAAATATTTTTTTAATTAAATGAAAATAAACGTTTTTACTTATATAATTTATTTTTATAACACACACAACATATAGAATTATATTGCACTAATTTGTCTGCAATATTACCACAGATTTATTTTTTTTCCTTTCGAAAAAATAATACTTTTAAATTATAGCGTTTAATCGAATGGATTGTTTTAGACTAGAGGTGGTGGCTTGGCAATTCAGTAGCGTGTTAATCTCTTAAAATTAAAAGAAAAAAAAGTAGTAACCAGTAAAAACAAGCATGGAAAATATTATTGGGTATAATAAACACGATAATATAAAGTCTTGGATCTCCAAAGAGAATAAGAATTGTCAAATTTTAGCAAGTAAACACCCTCAGCAGGATATTTATGAGAGCCTGCATATACTTCGCTTTGACAATCCCGTCGAAAGACGGGGACAATTTCTGTTAATAACGGCTTACTTATACCATTAATTGTTAATGATCCAGCTTCCAAATCAGCTGTATGAATAGTTTCTTCATCATAGATTTCATCATCCATATCTTCTGGATCTTCTTCATCTTCACTTTCAGACACATGCACTGAAACTTGATCAGTTGTTGGAGTTCCATACTCAAAATATACACCAAATCCTGCAGAAACACATTAAATATTAATTTTGTATTTATAAATATAGTTTAATTTTACCAATGTCATAATGATCTGTAGCAAATTCCCAAAATAATCTGGAACCTCCATGATGTGTAGGAACTCTGACAGTTACAGTCTCTCCATGACCAACCCTAACAACTCCATCACCTTCAGCTTGAGAAACTGATTGCTTAAACACATCAATGTCTGAACGGGTCCACATATTAGCAGAAACTATTTCCTGTGATTCCTCTGAATTTTCTTCCTTTTCAATCTTCTAAATTAAATTTATTTTATCCACAATATGCACTCATTACAAATAGCTTACCTCTTCAATACTGGCATTATTACTTTCTTTTGATTGTTCCTTGAGAGCATCTCCTCCTCTTTGTGCAGCTTGCAATTGTTGCATATATTGTATATAGTGTTGCTCTTGTAGCTGTTTGACCAAAGCACCTTGCTTTTCTGGTTCACCAGGAAATTGATGTTCAGCATATTTCCTGAATTGCTCATAAGTTTGTTCATTTAATGCTTGTTGAATTTGCCTTTTAATTAGTTCTTCTCTTTCAAGCTGTTCCTCTTTAATTTTTTGCTCCTCATCCTTTTTTCTTCTCTCTTCTTCTTGTGCTTGCCTTTTAAGCTCTTCCTCTTTTCTGAAATTACATTATTAAAATATGATTATAGCAGTGTTTATAGATTTTGAAATTACTCAATTCTTTCTTGTTCTTTCTTCTCTCTTCTATGAGCCTCTATATAAGCAGAAAATAAATAACATTTGCGACTCAGCAATTCAACAAAACCAGCTCGAGCTTGATCATCTGATAGATTGCCTAGTTTTTGCCAAGCAATCCTCCTATCCCTGCCAACCACATCCAGAGCCCCTAAAGGTCTTATTTTATTAGCAGCTTCAGCTAGAGGACCATGAGCCACTTGTTGTGAGAATGCAACCAATTGCAACTTATCCTCATAACTAAATTGGACAGCCTTCCCTTCTTTTTCTACAATTGTAAATGGGTTGCAATTGACATAAACATAGGCAAATCAAAATACCTTTATAAAAATTAACAGCTAATTTGTAAACTTCTTTCAAAGGTAGACCATAGTCGAAGCAGTCTGTTGGATTTCTTAATTGTTCATCTGTCCCATAATCCACTCGTAAATTATTGAATTTTTGTTCAATCTCCTGGTTGTCAGTTGCAGCCGCCATTCTTAAACTGCAGACGTGACCATCAAACTACCAACCATTATCAATACTAGATTTTGTCCAAACAAAGCATTTATTTTTATACCAACCTGTTATACAGTTGGCAACACTGCAATACTCTATTTATTGGTTAAATTGTAAACAAATTGAAATCCTAACCCAATTATATTTTAAGTTAAATCGTGTTAACTATTAAGGTTACCGTTATAATATATTATAATAATGGTAAGTTCAGCAAAGTAAATCTGTGTTAAATATAACTATATGTCTTTGTACATCTTTAGGGTAGACACGAAAAAAAGTCAAAAAGCCATAAATCTGAAAAACATAAGAAGGAGAAAAAGAAACATAAGAAACGTCGTTATAGCTCAAGTTCCTCTGATAGTAGTACAGGAGATGAGTGGGTGGAAAAGGAAACTACACCAAAACAAAAATTTGAACAGCCCAAGCAGAGAGAGGATTGGTTTTCTCTTCCTGCTAATTTTACCACAATATCAAATCATGATAGGAGACGAGAGAGAGAATTGAATAAGAGAAATGAAAAAGAAGAGGATAAATACAACCCTAGTAAAAATGTACGTGAATTGAATCCTTATTGGAAGGATGGTGGTGACGGATTGCCTAGTGAATTTAAGAAACCATCAAATGATGATTTTGACAATGAATCAACATCATGTTATAAGCATAAAAGTGGATCTTCATCCAATTGGAGGAAACCAAAAAATGAATCAAATGAATACAGTCATAAAAGTGCCTCTTCTTCTAATTGGAGAAAAAAGAAAGATGAATCTTCTGATACATTAACAAATCAATCAAAGAATAGAAGAAGCAGTAGTCCTGAAGTAGATGATAAAAATGAAGACGATGAAGAAACAAAGATATTATCTGATAAAGAATTGAATGCTCTAGCTGCTAAATTAGTTAAAGCTGAAATTATGGGAAATACTAAAGCAATAGAAGACCTTAAAAATAAGTTAGAAATTGCTAGGAAATTGAGAGAAGGTGGTATTAAAGAAGATCATGAAGTTTTATTAACTCGCACAGATTCCAAAGGATTTGCAAAGCCTGTTAAAATGCAATCAAATTATAAAGACACTTCAAAGAAGAAGAAACAAAAAGTTGAGACACATTCAGATTCCGGCGATAGAATGCGTTTCTTTGCGGATGATGATAACTACTCGTTGAAACAAATGTTTGAAAATGAAAAGTTTAACAGTGCAGAAGAGCAGAACAGTCAATTTGCGAAATTAGCTGGAAAGATTAGAAAGAATGACGATATGGATGAAATATTTACTGATAATATAAGAAACAAAGAATCTGATGAAAAGGTGGATAGAAGAAATACTGATAGAGCAATTGATGAGCACCAAAGAATGACAAAAAGTTTGGACAATTGTAGCAAGTGTTTGCAATCCACTAATATGCTAAAACATCTTATGGTGTCTATGGGTGAAACTATTTATTTAAGTTTACCTTCATATGAACCTTTAACGGAAGGTCATTGCCTTTTGGTTCCATTGAGACATGTCATTTCATGCACGCAATTAGACGAAAATGAATTTTCGGAATTGATGAATTTTCGAAAAATGTTGACAAAAATGTTTCTCGATGATGGCGACGATGTTATATTCTTTGAAACCGCCATGTACTTTAATAGTCTTCCACATATGGTCATAAATTGTATACCTCTGCCAAAAGAGGAAGGTGACATGGCGCCAATTTATTTTAAAAAGGCAATCGATGAATCGGAAACTGAATGGGCAACAAACAAGAAATTAATTTCTTTAGCAGGCAAAAATATTTGTAAAGTGGTGCCAAAAGGATTACCTTATTTTAGTGTATCTTTTGGTATGACCGAAGGTTATGCGCATATTATTGAAGACCAGGAAAATTTTCCCAAAAATTTTGCTCATGAAATTATTGGTGGAATGTTAGATTTACATCATAGCAAGTGGAGAAAACCGAAACGGCAGACCTTTGATGAACAAAGTAAACGAGTTTTAGAGTTTTCTAAAAAGTGGAAGGAGTATGATACAAGTGTGACAAAATACTAGATTTTTTGTTTGATTATTTTAAAAATAAAAAGTACAATGTAAATAAGTTAAACAATCATTTCTAATTCCATAGCATAATCGATTGCCTGCTCAGCCAGTTCTTTTGATGGTATTGGCTCATCATTCTTTTGAACCTCTGGTGCAAAATGGAAGAAATTATCAGGTTGCAGCTTCCATTTCATTGTCTAGAAAACAGAAACTGTTATCATCTATTTTCAAAATTATTATATATTACAAGAATTACCTTTAAGCCAAACTCCTTAGCAGATTCTTCTTTTGGCAAATATAGCATCCTTGCAGTATCTTTCACTGATATCTTTTCATATGCCTTTTCTAAGCAAACTGCAATTTCCCCCCTGATTGTATCCAATAAGATATCCATGAAAAAGTTGTAATTTTTAGCAGGTACATTTCCTTTAGCCAAAAAGATTTTATTGTAACTTCCTTCCATCAAAAATTGCTCAATAGATAATGGATGTCTGATGTAAACATTTTCCTGGATTTGATCTGATGGAAGTAATTCAAGCTCAGTGTGGAATTCTGCCACACGATTCTGTGATAGCAAGAACAGTAAATTTAAACCTAACAATTGATATTTAAATGCTGATTCAGAAAGTTGGCTATGATAATCAAAGTAATAGCACTTCAATTGAGCCATGTATCTTTCAAAAGCAGGGATATCCTTAGCCTCAATACTCCATTGTACACCAATTTCCAATATATCTCTGGCCAAGATCAGTTCTTCCTTTGTTGCAACAGTATATGAAGTGGGCAGGAAAATCAAACTTGTTAAGCCAATCTGTAAACAATGATTGATTCATATAAGGATTCTTAACCTAAAAAAACGTATATACCTTTAAATCGGCTAGATGCTTTTCGCATTTACTCAAATTCGGCTTGGCTGTTCCCCATTCTAATTTCAATTGCTTGTAAAGCGAAGCAACATCATTAATTATCGACATTTCTCCAACTTTCAACAACCTATTTCTGCAACCACAAAGATGAGTTGTGTTTTTAATGTAAACTTTTGACACTTCTGAAAATTATACACCATGACATAGGTAAAACATTTATTCAGTGTTGACAACAATAGGAAAATAAATTTCAAATACTTAAGATTGTTGAATTTGTTATATAGATATTAGAACCAAGGAGATGGATATTATTTGTATTTAAATAATATTTTCTAATAAATTAATATTACAAGTAAACAAAATGAAGATTAATATATACAGAGTGAACCAGAAAATTATAATTGCTATCTATATGTATAAATATTAAAATAATAATAAGCGCATTAACTAAGTTATTATATAATATAATAATTATATCCAGTGAAAAAATCCATGGTTAATTGCTCATTAAAATATTTTATGCATTTTCTTTCCATTATATTATTATATAAGAAGTTAAATAAAGAGTGTAGGACAAAAAATAATATTTTCTTTATTTTTGCTCAATGAATAATAAACATATATAATAATTTTCTTAAAATTTGATTAAAAAATGTTTGTGATTTAAATTTGTGCATTAAATATACAATTTTACTTTTAATATTGTACATATTTGCACTTATTATTTTAAAATATATATTTATCATATGTATTCAGCATTTTTGGTATGAATAGGCGATATTTATTATTTCATTAAAATGAAATAATAACTAATAATAATAACCAATAGGATTATATTTTGTTGAGTTGGTTTTTTAAATTATTTTTGTAATTTATTGCTGCAATAAATATTATCATTATAGTAAATACTAATAGTATATTGCTTGGCAAGTAACAAGTTGTGTGTGTTGCGTTGCGTAACATCTTTTGCTCTCTAGTATAATGTAATTGCGAGTAATAAAGGTAGAAAACTACAAATTAATGGAAACAGTAAATTATGTAAATAATAATTAGTTGAAGAGCGGATAGATGGAGACAGTAAATGTCATACTGGCGTGACAACAAAACCGGCGCTGTGTATGTTTACATTTTCATGCTATCCCCTCCCTAGGTTTACAGCAGCCAATCAGGTGTCTGATAGTACGTCTGTGTTGAACTTATAAGTAAGGCGAGCGTGCAGCTGATTGCATTCTTGAGTTGAACACGTGCAGAATTGCAAGTCGGTGAATGAACCTTATCGATTGATTTGTCAAAAAAAGAGTAAATAAATAAACAATAAAAAGAGAGCAAATAAAGAAACGACAACACCTGTGTTATTTTCCACATCGAATTTAGTGAAAACAACAAACAAACAACTGAATCAGGATGGCTTTCATGATGCCCGTTGTTAAAAATGATTGGGACATTTACAAGTCCAATCGGTCGAGAAGAGTGTCCGAATGTTCGAATCCGTCGTCCTGTCGTTCCCGCAAGGTGTCCGAATGCAAATCAGAAGGACCGAGCCTGTCGACATCGCCTGGAAACGATTTCATCGTCACTTCTCCTACACATCGCAGTGTGCCGGCAAATATGTCTAGGCAGTATTCAAGAGCGAGTTCTAGAACATCCCAATCGAGCCTCATACAGAGCCCATGCAAAAGTGCTTCGTGCTCTCCGCCAAAGAGCGGCTCACAGTCGAGTCTCAACAAGTTTCACAACAGACTCCTGGATAAACTCAAGAGGTCGTTAAAGAGTAAGGATAGTGACAACGAACGGACCAGTTCATGAGATGGCAAGAAGACTTCGCCTTCGCAGGAACACAACGCCTCCTAGTGCATATTTATATTATCATATATATTTTATAGACTGTGTTATAACTTTCTTATTACAGATTTGTTTTTGTTTACATTTTCAAATATGATTTGATTGTATTGGGTCATTGACACGGCCGTAGCTAACTGAACAACTACAGTACGTACAAGTTCAGGTCTAGCAATCCTGTGATATATATCTCGCATGCTCGCCCTCCCTTCCAAGAAGGGAAGCGAATTACGCATTGCGAAGAAAATGTAGTAGTTTAGCACGGTCGAGGTAATATTTCCGAGCTGCTTTGCGCAGCAATGCCGGAACTTAAAGAAATGATCGATAAATCTATATTTTTTCATATTAGGACAACAACTTTGATAGCTGCAACTTGGATGCAAAATTGGATTCGGAGAATCCAAATGGAAGAGTAGAGAATACAAGTTCACTATTAAATCGAAATTAGAATAAGGGAAAATAACTAGTCGAAATGAAACTAAATTAAATTTTACTGATAAGACTGCAAGGAGGTATCTTCACTAGCGAAATATTTATATACTTATTATATATATAATTACAATTTTTATTGTAAAGCGACTGAAAATATCTATTATTTTTGGTCTGCTTCGTTTTTAAGTTTGTTTTTATTTAGTTCAGACATTGAACGCTTCGAAATATCTATCTACCTATATATTATATATTGATACTAATCAATACTAGTTACATGTTGTAAAAGCTTTGCTTAGAGAGTTTCAAATCAAAATTGTTCCGTTCGTTCATCACAATATATAGCGAGAAAGAAAATATTCGAGCTGTTCCGTTTTTATTATGTTTGTTACAAATACTTTGGATATGTAAATCCCCAAATTCAACAATTATTATTTTTAAATGTAAAAAAATACATTCCAAAACTAAATTACTTAAAAAAACAAAACAAATCTATTTGCTGGAAAAATTTTATTTGTGACGATAATATAAAACTTATTTATTACTATTATTAATGTACTATTGTGACGAGGATTTTTTTGAAGTAAATAAATTTTTGCCTTTGGCTACGTGTTTGAAAAAATACAAAGAAATGTATCTTTATTTGTGTATACTATCCCCCACATCCCATTCAAGCGAGACGTAGCAATGATTTAGTCTGGAGCGAGTGGAAAATTACCGAACGCATTGCAATTCTCTACCGCTGACTAATAAAGCCCCCACTCTGTATTTATAGACGGTTTACGGTATGCTAAAACGCATTATAAGCAATCTTCTTTCGTCGCTAGTTTCTCTCCATCTTCTCCAACTATTTTAAATACGCACCTTTATGCCTTCTTTGTCATTCGCCTTTGACGCGGTTTTATGATCGATATTCCTCTCGGTGGGGCAAACATTTTTATTTTCGTACTGCGCCCGCTGTTATTTTTAAATACCTTTTACTGTCTGTATTCAGAGTTTCAAAAACTGAGAACCAATTTTAATAGACTATTTCAATTTCCTTGGTTACATAATTACGTATGTAGTTTACGGTTCAAGTATATTCTTGGCTAGTTTACAAACTAAATGCATGGTTCACAATCCACCTAAATAAACCAATCATCCGTTGTTTAACTAATAATAATAGACAACAATAATTTTCTACTATTAACCAAAGTCTTAACATAACACATAATATACTAGTACTCTTAATTTATCTCTGGAAAAATACAGACAGCAACCAATGAATGAGATCTGAGTTTAGAGAAAATATATGTATTTGGATATTATTTAAATGTATCCAAATTTATTACTTTCCAAAAAAGATTAGTTTGTTTACATATAAAATATTATAATTAAATGTGGATTGAAAATTAATTTAGACAATTCAACATTTACAATCATTTAGCTGCAAGCGTTATCACTTTTAGAAATGTTCTTGCCACCATTTAATTTCAAAAAACTTTTTAAGTAAGATTATATAAGATCTACTATTTGATCATACCAGCACTAATAATTTAATAAGAAAGTTATAAGTAATAAACAAAAATAATAATAAATACCTTTAATATGTAAATTATTTTTTTATCTTAGGTTTTATAAAGTGTATTCTACGTTTATGGAATTATTATAATAAAAAAAATGTAATTATATTTAATATTAATATTAAAAAAAATGTTTTTCTAACCCATGTCATTTTTTTCACAAAATATGAAAATTATGATTTCAGAAATATGTAAAAATAATGTTAATACTAAAATGCATGTGGATTTTTCAATGACATTTAAATAAATACCAATTTTAAAAAGATTTGCAATAAATAATATGTATGATAAAACCGGTTTGGTTGTTTAAAAATTGAAAAAAAAAAGTTTGTAAATATGCAAATATTCAGTATGACATTTATCTTTTTCGTTTTTAATAAGCATCGCCATTACTTTATTTTCGCTGTAGAAATAAAATAATTGTTACATATTATTAAGATGCTTTAAGTAGAGTTTGTACTATACAGATTTAATTTAAGTAAACAGCTTTGCTTCATGTGCAAGGCAAAGGATTCGCGATGACCTCAGTTTCATTCCTACATATTGTGCAAGTTTCAACCTGTTTGTCCAATCTGCTTTACCTTCATTTCAATCTACTTGCAGCAGATTCTAGACAACTTCAGAAAATACTATTGCAAATGTATACAAAACAATATTTCAGTTCATTCTTTATCTATTTATAATGTTGTTTTTAAGTAAACATTTAGTAAATTATCTTATATTATCATAATGTTAATGTTTTTCTTTATCCATTTTTTTTAAATGTTTCAAATAAGTTATTATAAAATATGACATTTTTTATGTCACACGTTCATAAATGTAATTACGTTTATTAAGAATAAAAACAAACATTTATATAAAAATTAGTCCAAGGTGTAATTTGCTAAGACAAATTATTTGCAATGGAAATTTTAATTAGCAAACAAAATGAAATAAACAAATATTTGAATTCAGTTTATAATTTAGTACTGTTGATTAGTCCAATAACTAGTTTAAGTTCTTCAAAACTTTCCATGTTATAATTAGAGGTCATTTTAATCAATATATTTGTACTTTGAACGAAGAAAAGATATATTTTTTCCATTATTATGAAATTGTAATTACTTAATCGTTGTTTTTGTAGATGCTTTTGCAAATTATTATTTGATAGATTGGAAGATCGAGTTTTAAAAATTTAAAATTTAAAACTTGAAAAATACTAAAGTCTATATTGTATGTATAAAAAAATAAATTTAAATCAATTAAGTTTAATTTTAATTATCACTTTTAATTTGCAAATAAACATACAATTAGATGTTACATACTAATAATTACTAATTGAATGTTATTTTACCGATTGATTCTGAATAATAAAAAAGTAATGTATTTTAATCAATATATTTGTACATTGAACGAAGGAAAGAAAGAATTTTTCCATTATTATGAAATTGTAATTACTTAATCGTTGTTTTTTTAGATGCTTTTGCAAATAATTATTATATAGATTTGAAGACCGAGAATTTAAATTTAAAACTTTATTGAAAAATACCTAAGTCTATATTTGAAATTGATTAAAATTAAGTTTAATTATAATTATCACTTTTAATTTGCGAATAAACATACAATTATTGATGTTACATACTAATAATTAATAATTGAATGTTATTTTAGTAATTGATTCTGAATAACAAAGATTTAATGTCTGCAAATGTGAATAAATTATCGATAATTAATAACAAATAAATTGATTTGAAAGCGCATTTATGTGAAAGGTCGTCTTATAGATCAATTAATAATATATGGAAATATCTTTCAGACATGTAAACATTTCATTCCGGTTTTATTTATTGATTTGCTTAGTGTTAATAACATATATTTCGTTACTATTTTTAGCACTTCTTTGCAAATCTTAAAAATGTTCAATCAATCAATTTCTAGCAATCTATTTATACACATATTCCGATACTGCGTACTGATAATATAGGAAAGTTACTTGAAAATTATCGCTACATAAGTATAAGTTTTCTAAGAATAAGCTGACGGAATAGCTGTTCTTTATATAAGATAGTTATGTAAACTTGTGCATTATTTCAAAATATATATTGGACCTCATCAATGAATTATGATAAATCAAGTTTAAATTACATAAAAATGCCAAAATAATAAATGGATGAATCAAAACTAAACCAAAACTAAACTAATATCTAATTAGTACAAAATCAACATTATATAAT
The DNA here is from genome assembly GCA_963457615.1 of Nicrophorus investigator. Lineage (NCBI taxonomy): Eukaryota > Metazoa > Arthropoda > Insecta > Coleoptera > Silphidae > Nicrophorus > Nicrophorus investigator. The sequence continues at coordinate 28,220,292 of OY735140.1, forward strand.
AATAATAAGAAGAAAAATGAAAATCGTAATAATATATTACTATAAATTGTAAAAATTATCTTAATCAAATCAAAAAATTCTATAGTATAATCCACTTTTATTTTGTTATAAAGTTGATGGAATTTCCGTATTGTGAATATTTATTAATATCTACTTTGATTCGTATACAGTATTTGAGTTTTACAATAGAGTGGAATTCCCCGCTTGGCCAATCTTTATACATATTTGTATAGGCTTAATGATATACAGTTACTTCATTCATTTATTCGGCTTAGGAATTTGTTCCAAGAAGTGTGCGAATCTATAATAAATTTTAGTTGAATTCACCTTGATATATTAAATTGTAATTAAGAAAATTTAAAATTCTAATAGAATGCATTTTAATGATTGATGTTACCTTTGAAGGCAATTTATTTATTTTATCATTAAATATCAAGTAAATGGAACTTACCATTTTTTTTGATAATCAATAATTTTATAAACACTTTTTAAGTGTTAATAAATTGTGTAATTATTATACTATCCTAAATAATACGAATAGTAACATTTATGTTATTTTAAGAGAAATTTTGTAGAAATGAATGTATTACAATTTATATCCAAAATAGGAGCTGGAGCTTATATCCAAACTGGTTATAGATTTTTTCGATAGAATATAGAGGTTTTAATTAAAAGATACTTTAATATAAAGATAATAATACTTTTGGTTGTACTTTTATAAATATTTTATAAGTTTGAGGTACTTGTTAGAAACTGGTTTCTTTTATAGCCCGAACAATACTGTAATTTTAAATTTTACCTGCTGTTACTTATTTCATATAACGTGGAGATAATCCTAAAGGTACACTTCCTTTCGGAAACCTTAATATAATAGAAAACAATATTTGCGACAAATCCTCTACGTTTTGTATTGTAAAGCTTTGTGTTAAACGAAGCGAATTTTTTACTTCATTTTTTTATTAGATTGACTGGAATGTTATATTTGTTCAATGTTTATTTAACATATTGAAATGCAGTAAATTTATTTTTCCTCAACTGTATTAAACTTTAAAATAAACACAAGAAAAAACAATAAATATATGATGATTAATTTATTAATTTAATTGACATATTTTATAATACTAAATGATAAACAAATAACTTAAAATATGACTGTCATATTTATTAGAGTGATTATTTATTTATTATAAAGCTTTTATTTATTAATATTAAATTAAATATGTCAGAAATTAGTCATTTGTGTCATCAAATTTGTCATTGATATTTGTAGTATTATGACTCGTTGTTAAGGTTTCCCCAAAAGTGATGAAACAAAGATGTCATCTTCGTGGATCTGCGTCGCAAAAAACTAACAATCTGCGAATTATATTCAAGTGCAAGGAGCGAGCGCGAATGAAACGTTGAGACAAGGTCGTTAATTAATCATCGAGTGCAGAAATGGAAATTTTCCACCGCCAACGACGAGCGCCGGAATGATTTTATCAAGCGACTGTTTTATAAACAAACAGTTCTTTATTATGAAACATTTGTTATGTATATCGTTAATTCGACAGATTAGTAAACTAATACCTGGGTGTCGAAACACATATTATTGTTACTAATAATTTGTTACACTTTTTTTTGTATATGTTTGTTACTGGTACCATTACTTTATTTGACGATAGTCAATTTGGAATTACGAATCGGCCTGTATATGGACAGATGCGGCCAAACGGAATGACGAAACCCGTTAAACGCCACGATTTCGCAATAGTTAATTCTGCACGAAACACTTTGCACGTTCGCAATTTGCGTACGCGCATTGTCTCTGATTCAAAATCCAGTTGCATAACGATTCCTGGATGCTATTTATACAAGTGCGTATTTCGGTACATCGTTTACTAAGTAATATTATAATACGTAACAATATTATCTAAGTCAGTGGTTCCCAAACATTTTTCTACTTCGATATCCTTAAAAAATATTTAAATCAACCCTTATATATTGTATATTATGATGTATTTGTACCACGAATCAAATTATAAATAATTATTTTAAGGTAACATAAATAATAATCTTTAGGTTAATATAAAAATTAATTAAAAAAAGTAGGAAAAATAATTTTAAATTCCAAATTCTGCTCTAGATTTGAGAACAAAATCCAACTAAGAAAACTGATCGATATAACTTTAATGAGATTTACATTTTTTTTTGGTTTGCATATTATTAATAAATGAAAATTCTTTTTTTTTAAATTTATTTCGATTTATTTGTAATCTGCCACTTAACAATAAACAAATATTTGTGAATAAAAATAAAACAAAAATTAAACTGAGTGGAATGATTTCCTTTCGGAAATCTTCCAAATTAATGAAAATATATACTTTTTTTTATTTAATCAATTTTATTGCTGTAGGATTATTAATTTTCAAAAGGAAATCTATTACAGAATTAGATTTTAATTAAACGTGATATATTTACCTTTCGATAACTAACGAACTTCTATATGAAAAAGAAAATTATGAAAGATTTTACATTTCCGCAGAATTTTGTAAAAGTCAACATCATTGTTATATTTAATTAATGAAATTAAAAAATTGACAATATTTCATTGAATCTTAATAGACAACTCGAATTCTATAGATCCTTTCAAGAATACACATCGACCTCGTTGAAAACCACTAATTTCAATTAAATAAATTGATTGCAATTATTGTAAAAATTATATAATTTTCATTTTATTTATAATTATATGTTTTCTTGCTAACGATATATTTTATGTATCTTAACTATATCATATACATTGAAGTAATATTCATGAATATTAATTATATAATAATTGTATATGTTGTTGTATATGCATACACATTTATAAAATAATAAATGTGTATGCATATTTTAGTAAAAAAAAATATTATTGAAAATTTCGAATATGAAAACAACAATTTTTATTCATTTTATCCCGTTAAAACGAAATGTGATCAAATTAAACGTTTGACATTGATTGAAAGTGACATTTAACAAAAGTATTTACATCTTTGAATTTTTGACAGTGTCTGAATGTTAACATTTAACTTAAAGCTTTTACAAGAATATTTTATATAATTAAAATGAAAATACGTAATGCGTAACATTTTTTAATTTTAATTTAATTTAGATAATTATTATAGTAATATTTTAATATCTTACATGTAAATAAGAGATTTTCATTTTTTTGAAATTAATCAGGCTGATATAAAATATAAGACGAATTTTTATTTCATTACGTAATGTAATGTTCCTTTATTCTGCGACGCAGTTGGAAACGTCTCGAGAGTTTTCCCAAAGAAGGAAGGCGGAAAATTAATCGATATGGAGCAGTCTAGTGGGGTAGGCTTCGTGAGCGAGACGACCTTCACTCCAAAACTTTACGACCTCAACTATATATATATATGTGCGTATATTAAATTTATATAACCGTATTTGGACTAATGCAATGCTCAAATATGTGTACATCAATCCAATAATATTAGTATTTTGCTATTTTTTTTTCTTCTCTTTCCTTCCTTAATTACATAATCCCTCTTCTAATTATACTTCGATGTTATTCCTGGACGCCGAACGTTTTCCTGCCAACTCCGGATTACTGCCGCGCCAACATTTTTTTCAGACTGGCGCCGAAATGCTATTTACCTAGGTAGCTTGTGTTTATTATGTTACTACTAAGAATAACAAAATAATAACATAAAAATATCATGCTTTATTTGTAAATTACCGGTAAAATCCTTCCTGATCGATAATTTCACAGAAAGAATCTCTTAAAAACATTGATTAACTTTATCTTAAATGCACTTTGTAATAATTAGATATTCGTAGAGTCATTTATATAAATTTACTGATACCGTTTAAAACGGAAATACTATGATGAGGTACGTAACATTTTAAAATAAATTATAAATATTTCGTTAATATATTCAAACAGGAAATTTACAATATTATACTAAAATCTACAGCTTTATTAAATTTTCTATGCATTCAGTACATTTGACGAAAAGCAATAAAAGTATACGTATATAAATTCAGGAAACTACTAAATGTAAATTAATAATTAAGTAATTAAGAAACTTTTTTTTTAAGTTTAAGATCTAAATCAATAATTAACATGTTAAATAATTAATAATATAATTTTTATTGGATATTTACAGAACTACAAAAAATATGCAAGGTTATTTTGTATAACAACAAATAAATTAAATAGGTACAAAAATAAGAGAATTAAAGAGTTTTTTATTGGCAATAAGAAACTCTAGTCTAGACATCGATTAATTATTAATACCAATTTCCATAATTACCAACTGAATTTAAGCATTACTTGGTGATTAAGTAATTATTATATTATCTTCTTAGTAGTTACAATGACGTAACATTTAGATTAAAAAGCACATTTAAAGGTTGAAATATATTGATTTCCCAATTATAAGAACATATCTGAATCATTTTGTACCAAAAAAATTTTTTTTTAAGTTTTTTACTTTAACAAAAAAATAAAAAAAATAAATTAAACAATAATTTTTTCGTTCTTGAGATAGATATTTTTACTCAAAAATGATCGCCATAAATATTTCTACTTAAAAAATGATCCTTAATCTATTAAAATTAAGTTTTTTTGGACTTTTCTCACGTTTTTCTACCGTTACATTACATTTATATTTTATAAAAAGTTGATTCTACGGAAATTAAAATCTATATATGTAAAGAAAAGTATATTTTATAGAATATGTAAAAAATACATAGAATTAAAAGATAAAAATTTAACTTTTGATAAATAATTTAGTGATAATATACAAAAATATAATGACTTCATTTAATAGTGGAATATTAATTTGCTTTCAGCTATTTCTACATATTTCATATAAATATAAAGAATTTCTGGAATGGATTCAATATTAAGTTATATTTTTTTTAGTTGTATTTTTAGATATTTTATATTTAGTGTAAGGAAAATAATATTTAATATGTTATTTATAACAATGTGCGTTTCAAGCAATATAAGCGAAACAAACAACGTTATTTCGTGTATTATTAATAATAATCTATATTGCGATAAAAACATCAACAAAATATTAATAAAAACTGATACATGCAGAAATCCTATGGCATTTTATGGACCGTAATCTATGCATATAATGATTATATTTTTTATTAGAACAATAATCCTGAAATATTCACTCGAAATGTAAATAAATATAAATGTTAAAAATTCGTAATCCAAATTCTGCACAATTACAACTGTATCTTACATTGATTGTGCATATCGGAACAATGGACAATTAGCCTGTAAACAATTGTTTGTATTTATCTCATTATTATTATTATTATTAGTGCGAGTTCTTTCAACCTGAGTCCCGGCCAACACGAATTCAATTGAATACAAATGTAATGAGCGATTGTTCGGTTTCAACATTCTATTTTTAAACCATCGTCAGCTTCTAATGCATTATATCTGCCAATTGCGACTCATTGTTTCAAGAACGAATTGCTCTGTATTTGCGTACGTCACGAGATGTTATTTGGAACGTATCAAATTACACGTCATTAATAATAAAGGAATGCGTGGCGGCCAAAACATGTAATTATTCTGTGCGAAGTTGGTTGTTTCCTACTTTCGCTTTATGGACTGTTGAAATAAAATACGATAGATACAATAAATTTTGTAAAAAAAATATAATTATATTCTGATCCTAGTATAAATCTGTACGAGCATTTTCATGTTTGGCTTGCCTGGCTTTAATCGAGACGTAAATGGAAATAAATTGCGAAACTGCGCGAAATAGAAATATGTAGAAATTGTATGTTTCATATGGGCGAGTGACATCATAAGCAGATGTAATTTATTGTAGTTGAAATGCAGCCAAATTGTTCTTTATGTCTGACTTTTTTTTTCCAATTTGAGACATAAAACTAAAAATATTTATAAGGTTGTCATTGGAAGGCCAAATACTTTTTTAAGCCAGTGCTTCCCAACTGGTGTGCCGATAAAACATTTGAAATTTGCCGCGAAAATTAAATCGCAAAATATTAATTTAGGAAAATGAAAAAATATTGTAATTCACAATAATAAATATTTGAATTTAGTCTGCTGTTGTCATCTATGTATAAATTAAACATATTGTAATTCAGCCCCTGTTAATTATTATAATTCACCCCTTGCCATCATAAAAATATGTTATTTATTTATTTGAGGTTGGGAATCATTGGTTGAAGATATTTAATAAAACAAGAATTTGTATTTGTATTTATGAAATGAGAATTTTTATATACAGACTTTGTTTTATAACAATATAAACTAAGTTAAGATTTGAAATTCATCTAGGAAATAAGTATTTTAATAAAATTAAACATTTTACTAATTTAATACTAATTAAAAATGTTTCTATTTCAAAGAATATTGTGTGAAAGACATTTGTAATTACAGAAGTAAAGATCATAAATACATTTCAGGAAATGTCGGAATATTGATTTGTAGATTTCCATATCTTATTACCTTTGTTTTTATATGTTATCGATTTAGGCTCTCGTCTTCAGTTTTTACTAGCCCCAATACAGTCATAAACTGAAAGCAATATAGCTTTACGTAATATATAACATTTTGAGTACCAAACTTTCATAAAATGCAGAGAACATACTTGACGTAAAAGAAGTTTGTATTAGTTAATTCTGCTCCAACCAATAACTGAGAGTTAGTTTCAGTTATTAATTGGATTAGAAAGCAAAACGATTATTATATTTTTGGTATAGAAAATTAATTATATTTATTACAGGAATTATTAAATTTAACAAAAAATTTCATTGTTAAATATTTATGCTTTTTAATAACAATATTAATAGCAATATATATAATTTTAAGTTAAATATAATAACATCAATGATTTTAATTCTTAAAAGTTTGTAATAAGTGTGGATGAATTTTTTGTAGAATTATTTGGTAAGAAATGTAATTATCATTATTTATAGAGAAAGTTAACGAGGATTTCCTTTGCTTCTGGGTTAGAGAAAAGTTGAAGGCGCCAGAATAAATGCGTTGCACAAATCAATACTTTAGAGATCACAGAAATGCGATACTTCGTACTACATAGAACAAGTTTCTTTTTAAAACATAATTAAATTACAAAATTATTATATAATAATTACGATATAAATAATTTAACTAATTATTTACTTAATTTTACAAAGGAATTGAATGGTTTATAAATCTGTATCCAACATATGATTTTGTAAATATTAACAGATAAGCGATTCAGTATTTACGTTTATGTTATTTTATAATATTTGTTTAAATATATGTAATAACAATTTGAACATCACTTTTTGTAGACTTAATTATAAAGCTTTTTTAATTCTCAATAAATTTTATTTATGTGCCGTTAGTATAGATAAAAAATAAATTATTAGTATTTACTAAAACCGCTTTATTATTTACCCATTGCGACGTATTTTTTTCAGTATAGAAATTGGAGATATTTTCGTCAATTTTAGAGCTCAGACAAAAATTAGATTTTAGTACATAAATATTGAGTTTTATTATTGGATTCTGAATTCATTTTTGTATTTTTTTTGTCAATTTCTCTTTCATAAGACTTGTACATTGGTGATAAATAATATTGTTTTTAGAATGGATTAGAAAATTATTTATACTAAATATGAGTTTTATTTTCAAAAAATACAATTCAAAAAAAACATTGTTAGTATTTACTAAAACAGCATTATTATTTACCCATTGCGAAGAATATTTTTATTATAGAAATTGAACATATTTTCGTCAATTGTAGAGCTGTGACAGATCTTTTTATAATTAGATTTTAGGACATAAATATTGAGTTTTATTATTGTATTCTGAATTGATTTTAATATTTTTATGTCAATTTCTCTTTCACAAGACTACATAGTAGTACATATATTAGTGAGAAATTATATTGTTTTGTTTTGATTAAAATTATTAAATTATTAGTATCTAATTAAATAGATTGTGTTATGCAAATGATTTTTAAAGTGGTTAACCTATGAAATTAAATATTATTGAAGGTCCGGAAAAAATGTTAGAATTTCTGTTTATATCGTTTGTGCGGTTGAAAATTGAATGGCAAATCCTTTCTAATTTGTCGAGTCTAAAGCACTTACAATGCTCTCGTTTTTACACTGCCGTTCATAAGAAGACAATTGTTTACTCGAGCGAATCGACTGACCTACATAGATCAAACTGTTTATGAACATTTTCCGGAATTGCGTCGGAAGGAAGGAAATCCAAGGGTGGACTAACCACAGCGACATACACACATATTGATCATATTGCGGATGGCCTCGCACTCCGGTTTCAACGATACTAACCTTGCACAATGTTACTGCGACATAGTGCGAAAACGCAGTAGATTAAAAGCATTACTTTATAAAAAATAAATGTAAAACATTGATGACGCTCGTGCATTATTGAATTGGGATCTTTTCAACAGTCGTATTGATCATTTGGAAGGAAGCTATAGGACCTTGAGATCACTTTTCGAAATGTTTGTTTGTACGCGTTAATTGCTATTTGCTAAATTGAAAACAAATTATCCAACGTGGACACGTTACATAGTGTGTGTTATACAATCGATTCGTTGTTGTGTCGAAAATAATGTTCATCTCTCATTTGCGTTTGCATAAGCACGCACGTGCCAAATACAATTATCATTGTCTTCCTTGGGCGCATCACAATTGAATTACGACACGGGCCATTTGCCAAGCGGTGCATTCGATGTATCAAAAAAATTGGTGTAACGCTGCGTCCGCACTATGCGGACATAAAACACATCAGTCAATCAGACGTAATGATTACTACGTGCATCTATCAGCAATTGCATCTGTCGATTTAGTTTCAGCACTAATAGATAATTAGAAAATCAATAATGGTTGGTACACCTGACAAAAATGTATGTGACATGCAAAGCATAGCGCGGATGCAGCTTTACTTCTGGCCGCACATGCAAGAACTATCGCCAAACCTACCAATCTATAATTAAATGCACGAGACCCGGATTCTGTTGCATACGACTTATTTTATTATAATTAACTTTATTATAAATATTTGCTTTCCCGCCTCCGATGCGCTCTATCCCGAAACTCATCAATAACGCACGTGCCGTTGGCAGTGTTGTGCACATAAAGAAATTTCCGGCTGCAATAATATTTGATTTACCTTCAAATTTATTCACCCCCTCAGTTTATGTTTTATTTAAGTAATATTATTGCTTAATATGATAAAAATCAAAAAAAATTCTTAATTTATGTACGATTATATAAAACAATTAATGAAATAAAAAATGTTTATATCATTTCAAATATAAAAATGTATCCAATATAATTGGATTTCATTTTAATAATTAATATAGAATATTAATATAAAAATAATCATTCGACTAACTCATTTTATAATTAGACAATTATTGAAATAATGATTCATGATTCACTACACATTTAAAATTAAAAAAACGTCATTATTGGACACAAACGTGACTGAGGTCTTGACGTCCACATTTTAATTTTTTATACAAAATAATTTATATAAATCTGAAAATAAAACAAACAACTACAACACAAAATAACAATAAAAATACATTTTGAAAAATTATTATATTCTTGTTTATAGAATGGAAAGTAATAGTAGTATTTGGTCGGAAAGACAATAGGTCAATAATGAATATGTTTTTATTTTTTTATCTGTTTATGTGACTATTATAATAAATATAAATATTAATAGTAGTTCGTATGGATTAAGGTAGTAATCAGTGAGTCAATATTTTCAATGTAATATATTTTATTGTTCATTTAGCCCTCTTCATCTTTAGTACTCCAGGTAAACCTTGGAACTGGTATTATGAGAGAGGTTGTTGGATCATGTATCATGAATATATAGCTGATGAGCGGAGGGTGTTGAAAGTGGGGTTGAATTTCAATATAATTTACCCTGGTTCGACCCCCAACGCGTGCCATAGGTTCATCGTGCAATTTAATTTATATAATAATTAAGTTTGAAACTAGAATAATCAAGTTCCTTTTTTATTCTATTGAAATCTACTTTTTTTTCAGTGATATTGATTTTAGATCAAGTAATTTATCTTCATTGACAGAAAACTATAATTTATATTTTTTTGTTTTAAAAAATCATTAATATATTGCAAGGATCAGATATTATAAAATATTAGTTATAAGCAATTCATAAAAATTGTTTTGAATAAAACCACTCCCTTATTTTATAAGGAAGTTATAAGGAAATTGCGAAACACGATCCTCGTTATTTAATATATTTATGGATATTATTATTATGTCACGCACATGGGAATTGTAAATTCATTATTTTAAAGTGACTGACTATTAAATTTAAGTATTGTATACTAAAAATACATTTTCATCATATATATGTCAACTGAATATGATTTATAAAACGTTTATTAATGAAATGTTTAATAGTAGACTAAAAACGTGAATGATTTGCAATAAAATGTATTTTTTACATTACATTTACAATTGAGTTTAAACACTTGACATACGAGCAGTAGCATCTCGAAATTCAATAAACAGGATGAATGTCCGGGAGATTCCGGGAGTTAGTGGGAATGCCTTATTTTAATCAACATATATTTTACGTATTAATAAAATTGATATAGGTACTCAGACAAGCTAATATAGCGTTTAAAAAAATATATTTGGGGCTACTAAATTGAATTTGCCTTTAAGAGCAAACGATTTTCAACAGGGTACTGCTTCAAACATCTAGAAAATGTATATAAAAATAATATTATTTGGCTTTATTATATTATTTAAAATATGAATAAAATAACAAAGTAAGAAATTGTTTTATGAACTAAAATATGTATTATTAGTTCATAAAACAATTTCTTGGAGATATTAACGAAAATAATAGTGTTTTTTTAACATTTTCTGTGAATGGTCTCGTTTTCAAAAAAAATTATAAAAAAAAAACTATTTAAGATTTTGATATTTAATTTAAGAGAGATTATTCACCCTAATATTTATTATTTATGCAGAAATATGCACCGTATGAGAATATTTAAATTTTATTCTAAATTGAAGCTCAGAAAATAACGTTCTAGTAATTGTTCATCAATTACTATTATTACTTTTTATATAAGAATAAATATTGTATATATTTCTTTCTTGAATTAAAAAATAAAGATTTTATTTAAATAGTCATATACAAAATTTACTGTTTGTCTACTTACTATTGACTGCAACCTTACCGCCCTAATTTTTATTTATTCATTCACTTTTTTATTTGTCGGGCACCCTATTTCATATTTATGACTGGGACCTTAAAATACAAACGAATTTATTTTTTTCTTTAAAAATTTATTTTTTATTAGTAAATAATCGAATGAATACTAAAGACTACATTCTGCATATCTATTTGTTTCTTTTACTATCATTCCGAAAGACATCATTCAATTCTTGCTAGAGTGCGTAAAAGGTAGATTAAATCTTCTCAAAACCAAATAGTAAATTGATTTAAGTTTAGATCTTCTCAAATAAATTATTTCGTAATTTTATTCATCACTATTAAATTAAAGTTTTAATCGTTTGTGAACATTTTATTTGAATAAGTTACAAAAGTTACATAACAGAGTCTACTTCACTGGGTTATCAAAATTATTAAAAACTTATTTTAGATATTACATAACATTCAAAATGAATATACAAAACAGGGGCACTTTTCCTTTTCGAAGCGTATCATATAATACGAGAAAGGTCAAAGGAAAAGCAAACGTAAGTGGAAAGTCAGAATACTTTTAAAATAAAACTTTTAATATAATGTAATGAAATTACCATTAAGAAATATAATATTTAATGATTACTGTTGTAGACACGCACTTAACAACCTTGCTGATGCGGAGAGAGTAGCTCTATAAACGTTTACAATCACTACACAACTCTTCCAACGTCATTTTGTATGATTTTTTTTTATACTTAACCATCTTATTTACTAAATTTTGCATCAAACTCTAACCGTAACTCGTTATATCTTCTTGATAATTCCAGAGTTGAGAATCGAGAAGTGATGTAATTTCCGGCTTTCACTATTTTCGAATATCATCAATCGCGATAATTAATGGTTCGCTTTATTCTTTATTTTATTTAATGGTGATAAAATATGATTTTCCTTAAAAATATTCTGTTTACTTAATCTATGATTTAAATGATCACATCTTTGCGTATATAAAATCAAACAATTTTTTTTAAAATTTAGTTTTCAAACTTGCAGCTTGTTTAAATATTTGGTATTTATTTGTTAGACTAAGAAAAACTAACATGCTTCCAGCAGTCTCGGTCCAGTTTATTTATTAATAATTATATAGTTAAATAAACAATATTTGCAGATAATAAATGTAGATTTTATAGACTTAACACGGCATTTACGATTTATATATATATCATATTTCACATTTATTGATTTAATACCTGCAAATTTTATATTGACGTTTTTATATATAAAATAAAATTTTCTTTTAGTTTTTATTTTCTGTTAGCAATGTCAGTTATCAAACTAAACGGTAAACTGAAAGTGGTATATTTATTGAATACACCGGAGAGATCAGAACAGATTGATTTTTCAGCCAACTCTATTCTTCCGGCATTTCATCGGAAAGTACGATCTCTCAATGTATCATATTATATTTTTATTTAGACGACTTCATATTTTACAGTGATTAATATTAGTCAATAGAAATATTCAACATTTCTTCATGATTTACCACTTAACTTAAAAGCCCGAGTTATCACTTAACACTGGTTGCTTAACAAAAATAGATAAAATTTAAATCAGGATCATTTTCTATAAAATTATAGTCAAAATAATAAAAAGGGCGACTCTATTCAACCATTCAACCTAATTATTAACATGAATTTCTTTAATTTAATCTTTATTTTCTTTATTTTAATTACTAGTTTCTTTTATTAATTACTAGAATTTTTATTAATGTTTTCTTTAAAAAATATTCAACTTCAATTTGATTTTCCTCTAGTACAACTTGTTTTACAAACCATTCATGATATTCTTACAAGTAAATCATGTTTTTAAATGCAATTTTGTCGTTATAACTTTTTATCCAATATTTCTTTATTTTAATTACTAGAATTTTTATTAATCTTTTCTTTAAAAAATATTCAACTTCAATTTGATTTTCCTCTAGTACAACTTGTTTTACAAACCATTCATGATATTCTTACAAGTAAATCATGTTTTTAAATGCAATTTTGTCGTTATAATTTTTATCTGATAATTATGTTTATAGTTTATTATTTTTACGTAAAACGTGGATTACATTTGTGAATTTCGTTATATCGAAGCTTCGTAAACCGAGATATGACTATATTTAATTTTTTTATTTCATCTCGATAATAGAGATTTGTTAAATAATAATACAATAATAATTAATGTAAATTAATTTATTTGATATAAAGAAATCTATTCCAAGACTAAAAATAAGCATAGACTTAGAAGCCCGAGAATACTCGTGTTTAATGAAAATATCTTGTTTATAAATCTTTTGATCTTTTGACCGAATAAATTCGTTAATTACAAATGTGACTTTAAGAGAGCATAACAATGTTAGAAGGACATAAAAAATGATGAAATGAGTATTTTTAGTGTAATACTGCTGAAAAGTATTATAAAGAAACCAAGCTACCAAATGTATTGATCTAACATCCACTAATTGCAAATCCATTTTTTTTTCACCAGTTATTTAGCTACATTTTTTTTTTGATATGAAGAAGTGTCTTCATTTTTCAGATAATTCAACAAAACCTGCCTTGAATATTATGTAATTATCCCTTAAATTAGTGAAATTACTGTTTGCAATAATCTATATTAATTATGAAGTTTAAAATTCAGCAATACAAAAATTTGGAAATATATAGATTGTCCATTTGCAAAATAATTGTTAAGTTAACCGGTTAAAACACATAACTTAAATATAATAAGTTCTATGTTACAAATGAACTTAAATCCATTTTTAAATAAAGAAAAGTGTAAAAACAAATAAAATAAAATCTATATTAATTGAATAATGTATTAAATAGTGAATAATTAAATGTATAAAAAAAATATTTCAAAAAAATAATTGATTATTTTATTTTCTAACATGGGGAAGTCAATAATATTTAACAATAATAAATATTAACAAGTTTTAAAAAGGTTAAATTAAACCATATTTCTTGGAAAATAAAAATATTTCAATAAGTAAATACTAAAAAAAACATTGTTTGTATATTATATCACGACTTTTCCGTGAAAAATGATGATATCTTGTAACCAAAGTTTGAAGTCACGGTACCTTCAGTATGTGAAAAGAAATTACTTTTTTTTACATTCATTTTCCACTTATTTGTATTATATTTTTGTACACTTTCAATTAAAAGCATTTAATAGTTATATTTAGGGTAGTTTTATGTGTAATACTTTTGAATAATTTATGATAATTGAATAAATTTACTATTATACTTTATGTAAAATAGCAGATTGGGGTTTATTCTATATCTATTATAATATCGTAGTATTAATTTTAGTTTTATATTAATATTAATAATTCCCAATTAAATGTTATAATTATTTAAAGTGCGCATGGATGAGAGATGTAATGTAGTGGAAATTCGCGTGATGATTAATATTTCATTAATTATAAATAAAAGATGAGATAGATATAATAATTAATTATGTTGCTATTGACGCAGATCGGAGAACTGTGAGCTGATACACATTAGTTTAACGCTCGGTTTAAACGAAAAATGTGCATGTACGTAATTGACGCGTTTGACGTAATGCATAGATAAATTGGTAGATTGTTGCTTATTGTTTTAACAAGATCCATCTATTAATACTAATAATAGGTAACAAATAAAGACTTTAATTTTCGGTTAAGTTTGATGATGTTAATTGAAATAGGAGCGACTTTAAGAAATTAATTTGTATGTGCATGTATGTAACTTAGACAAATCACACATACACCTCACATATACTCCGTACGCAGAAATGATTAGGATAGCAGAAATGAGCAGCAAGTCATATACGTATGTAGTGTAAGTTCAAGTAAACACACGAGACTACAAACACGTTACTGCCTTGTAAATAAATACATTACCTGCAGCAATTTGCGATATTGCATAATTTATCCAATGAAAATATCACGTTGGAAAATGCTTGTTTGTTATTATCTTAGTAGGAAAATTCTTTGAATATTTTAATATCAAACAGCGTTTACCGATTCTTTACAAGGTCTTATTGCTATTTTTAGTTGTCTTAAAAAACAAATATAACATTTGCATAAATTCCATGCAATTTATTTTAAATAAAGTAGCGTTAAATAATCCATTAATATTTTCTACTATATGTAATAAATTTATATCATAGTTGGAATTCTGATATAGTTTTATTATCTTATTGTTATAGTTAAATATACAAGATACAATATGTTATCTATATTAGTTATATTTTGAAATTACATTTTATGAAATTATTTGAATGTTAAATAATGTATATATTTTTATAAAAATATTATAATAATTAATTATATTAATAATTATACAAAATATAATTTTTATTAATTAATTAATTTTGAAATTAACATTGAATTTACTTAAGCGATTTACAATGATTCTCGTTAGCTTATTTTTAATACAATACAAAATCAAATAACTAATTTTTTATATATTAATAAACCAATCTATCCTCTTGTTTTGATGACTATTCAATATTTATTTAATATTCGATGATGAGTTTCTACATTCGTCAGTAAGTTTAGATGGTATTAAGCTTTGACCTTTGACATCATTTCTTTAACAATGAGTATGGAGAACTAAGGAGTATTGTTAATTTGTTTAAGCGTTTTTGACTGAAATCTCTGAAGGATGTTAATCCACAAAACAGGATTGCAGGTAGATCCCCAATGCTGAATACCAAAGGTTCATATTGGTTATATGCTTTACTCATCAGCCAAAGTAGTTCTTTTACTACCTTAGATTTTTGCAATTTATTGTGCTTTTTCCAAGTAAGGTGTACCAATATACTTTGTCTTATTTGCTTATGGTAGAACGTAACTATTTAAAATAACCGATTAATTAACTGTATCAGAATTGATAGATTTTATTAGAACGTTTTCGATTTATTAACGTCAGTTAACTGTTATAGACAATGGAGAAATGATTTTAACATTTCATTGTGATATTTTTAATTAATTAAACTTTTATACGATTTAAAGAAAGAACAATCATATCTTGATTTAAATATTTTGTATAGTGTAACTTTTGTCAATGCGGATTCACTATATTAATTTTAAATAATCAAAATAAAAATAAATTTAATAAAAAATTGTACACAATATTATTCTCATTTTTTTCTAATGTACAATAAAATCTCTTTTTGTGCGGTTTTAAACAGTCCTGATATTTATTACCCGCACAATTCGAGGTATTCGTATTATATACTTATTAGAATTATATAAATTGGATTGTATATTGATTAGAATTATTATTATAAAGTTTATTATTTAACAGAGTTAAAAATCTGATGATTTATTATATAAACAAATATTTTGTATTTTGTATTATTCATGTAATTATTAATAATTATTTATAATTTTCTTTATTGGTCCTAAAGTAATTATTTTTTTTATGAGTTCGATGAATTTATTTTTAAACGAAAACATTACAAGTGTATGTATAGAATTATATATAATAGTACCCCTATTTGTAGATGTTAGATAACAGGCCTTCATTGGGAAGTCATTAGTTCAAAGAGACCTCGGCATTACACAAGGTTTTAAAAGTTCTCAAAAACGTGGTCGAAATATTTATTGCTAATTTGTTACTTTACAATAGTCAAAAGAACAATTCGCTATAAAATATTTAATTTGTTACGCAAATTTATATTTTATTATTTAGAAAAACTTAAAAAAAAAAGTAAGTATGATGTAATTAAAATATTTTGTATGTAATGATAAATTATCTTAATTCTAAACGTTTGCTATATTATTAAAACTATTTCCTATGCATATTTTTTTCTATTCAGTGTACACATTTCATGCATACTTACAAACTCGGGCTGAATTTCTGCGGTCGATAGGACGTTGACTACCATGGTTTTTATAGTAGTCAATAAATAGTCTATTAGATACCTTTGCAATATATAATATATTTGTAACTTAATAATTACCAAACGCTGCGTTAATTTAATTATTACTTATTTTTTTGTGTAATAATAATTAATTTAATTTATATTTATTGTATCAGATACACAACCAGATAACAAGTAAAAAAATAACTAATTAATTAATTTATTAGTAAAAAATACAAAATAAATAAATATAAATTATTAATCTGAATACATAAATATATAAATAAAAATAAAGTTACAATAATTGGCTAAAGTATTTGAAATTTCTGTTTTTTAATTGTAAGATTATTTTTAAATTATTTTATTTGTTTAATTTATTTAAACAAATTTATTGGCCAAAATTAATCCAAAATAAAATATCATATATATTCAAATCACCAAAAGTATAACAAATTGTTATCTACTTCAGTCAGTTTCTTGAAATAAAAATAAAGTGATTAAAAAAAATCTTTTTTGTATCAAAATGAAAACGTATAAATTAAATATATTAAAAAAAGATGATGACATTGGTTACCACAAATAATTTTATTGCTCCATGGGGCTTGTATGTGATTCCTGTTCGGGGTTGTCCAAATCGAACAGCAAAATGCTGCAAAATAATTTCAAAATATGCATTCTTTGGTTAACGATTTGGTCATAAACTGATAGTGACTTATGGATCTTGCAGTCAACTTTTTTTAATGATTTCATTTTGGCGTTCGGGATGCTGGGAAATGGTTTTGTGTGTCTCTTAAATGTTTGTTAAAAAAATGATACAGTTATGATCCGCATTGTGAAGTTAGGCTCTTGATATGATTATAATGTAAAATTCTAATGATTTTGGAGGATTACTCTCTGTGAAACTTGTTATGACACCACATCCGTGCAAATCCTTTAGAAACACTAGAATCTTGGACATGTGCTTCAAAAAAAATACTCCTATAAATTTATAATTAAAAAAAAAAAAATTACTAAACAATTTTTTTTTCGTTAGATTTATTATGAAATACGAAATATAATTATTAATTAATAATTCATGGATCAATTGTCTTAAATATATACTACTTCATTTTAGTGTAGTTTCCAAGGAAACATATTATTATGACATTTATGTGACATACCAACAAAAAATATTATGGTTTCTTCTAACAGTCGATATAATAGTTCCATGATCTTTTTTGGTTACACTTAATTCGCATAGTTGGTAAGTTTTCTATTAGATAATTTACACATATATTATATTTATTTGCTCAGCAATTATTTGTTACTTGTATCGAATATTAATGAACTTATGTAACTAGTTGTAGACAAACCTTATTAGTGTACATAGAAAAGAGCTTTTGGTATTTAATTAGTATTTATTTAAAGAACAACTTTTCGTCTTATTATTAAACGAAACATTATCATGTGAAAACTTGGCTGAGAAAAAGTCAATCTTACATGGTTTTGACTATTTTTTGTAAAAAGTAATTCATACTTATAAAAGTTGACGTAAAATGTAGTTGAGATATTTTTTCAAAGAGACCTCGGCATTACTCAAGGTTTTAAAAGTTCTCAAAATCGTGGTCGAAATATTTATTGCCAATTTGTTACTTTACTAAAGTCAATGAACAATTCGCTACAAAATATTACGCAAATATATATTTTATTATTTAGAAAAACTTAAAAGAAAGTAAGTATGATGTAATTCAAATATTTTTTAGATTTTTTGTTTAAAGTAATCTGTACTTATAAAAGTTGACGTAAAATGTATTTAAGATATTTAATATTTGTCAAAACTTTCATTAATAATTGTGGGAAACTTTTTCTGTTTTTTATTCATACTGTAATAATGTAAAAAAAATCATAAATTTAAATAAATTGTAAGTAAACTATAATTGCAATTGACCACAGTCTATCCACAATGGAAATAATATTTATATAGACATTTAAAAAAAAAACATTAAAACATTAACGTTACAAAACTTAATAATTTATTTGTACCTTTTAAAAAATCCATTTGATCACCTCTTTTAATTTTATTTCATAAATTATTACTAAGCTATACTAACTACAAAATTAAAAATAATTACAAAAGTCAATGACTTCCATAGAATAATTTATATTAATATAAATTATATGAAACCGTATTTCGAAAATATATAAAATGCAAAATAAAACATACTAATTAAAGCAAAAAAAGTAAAATACATAAATATATAATTTTGTTTTCATTTTTTTGAAAGAAATAGTTTTATACGACAATTTTTTTTTACAAAATTCTCGGACGGGAAATCCCGGGAATCGCCTATCATAATCGATATTTCCTTACAAATACGTAAACTTTTTTACAGTGGTACAGTGGTACATTTTTCAATTTCGAATATTTGTGGAAATTAGTGGATAAAATAATTCAAGTATATTCATTTTATTAATTTTCTTCAAATTTATGCTTTGGTTTTTAAACGTTTTGATAATAATATGATAATTTATTGGATTTGCAACTGACTTAAAACTGAAGGTTAATAATATTTTTTTGCAATTGTTTTACACTTTATGGTCTATTTGACTGGAATCATTGTTATTTATTTTTAGACGAAGGTTATTTATGTCGCAAATCATTAAAATCTTTTTTTTATGATTCCGCATATGTTTCTCAATATTATTCCTATTGTGTCAAACTAATCGACTGAAACGTCATAAAAAAGTGACTGTGTTCAAATGTGGATTAGGTCACTAGTGAGGTGACGACCTCTCATCTAGCATACATTATTCAGAATTTCAATAATGGAAAACGTGTAATAACTAAATGATTGATCGTGTGTTTCCCTCCATCATTCATTATATTTAGTATCGATCTGGAGTTGGAAACAACACAATCATTTTACGTATTGAGTTATTTCTATTTGCTCATCCTCGTAATGAATCTATTGCACAAATAAAAATGCAGTCACGTGTATGCATTCATCATGTTTTCACGTATTTTTAGGAATTGCTGACAATTATTTACATAAGCACACAATTTATTCTTCAATGATATTTTGCCTTCGAGGTTGAACTTTTTTTTTGTTACGTACGGAAAATAATCCAATTATATAGTTTTTTATGGCTTTTGCGCAGCCGAAATGAAATCCACGAGATTAACATATAATGATGTTGGCCTATGTGCTATAAAAGAGTATTTTTGTTGCAAAAATCGTAAATTGTTGATGCAAATATTTAATCTGAGACTTGTTTGCCGAAACTGCGACGGAATATATAAAAAATTGTTTATTGGATATTATGATATATAGGTGGTCTAATTGCGCATTATATTCAGTTGGTAATGACCGCAATAAAGATAATGTTTTCCGCAATAATCCATTAAAGCTTGTTTCCTTTTTGCTCAAGTATCTGTTTCGTAATAACATTTTTCCCACGATCAGACTCCACCTGTTGTCATGTCCGTGCAACGTCCAATTTCATTAGGGCTAATTGAATGCATTTAGTATGTAGGATCGATCCCTGAAAATTTGATTTTTTTTGGCCGGTCGACAAGAATTCTGGTTTATTTATACTGCATTCAATTTACTACGCCATTCGCATATTTTGTTTTCAGCTTACCCTTGACGTCTCTCTTGAACTTGTGTATTTACTTTTGTTTGTATCTCATTAATTGCACTCTTGTTTATGCATAAACATGATAATTTCCTCACGTTTGAATAATTACTTTTGTGGACGCAATTCATAACACATTTGCCAGGTCAGTGATTGAAACAGTAATTACTTCTAATCTTTTATTTGTTTATTCTTGTTATCTAAATTTATATAACATCTAGCATTATAACAGAGGGATAAAAGTATAATTTAATAGATTGTAAAACTATATGCAAGTATTTGTTTTAAAGCAAATGGAAATTATTGTATCTCATATTATTTATACTTGAAATATTGGATAACATTACAAAAAAAAACATTATGTATTATTAAAGTCAATCTTAATATTTGAAATTTTCTGTAATAATTATGTAATAATTTAAACTTTTAATATATTAATTCATTTTTTACCAGTATTTTAATTTTTAGTAAATATTTGTACTAAACATAATTTCATATAAATTAAAGAACCTTTTCCAAGAGGAACCAACTTTTCTCTCTTCTCTCTTTTGAAGACCAATTTGTACTGCATTTCTCCACTATAACCAATAACAATAAAAATCCTGGGGATAAAGAAAATAAAGATAATCTTTTAAAATTTAGATCAGCGTTTTTAAATGTTTTTGCTACTGTATTGTTCTAAAATTTGATATAAGAATAGATTTTGAAAGTTTTTGTTCTAATAGGAATTCAAGAAAACGAACAAAAACAATTACATCTTAGATAAACAATACATGTACCAGATATTAGAAGACAAATTGATTATTACGTCTTTTTTACAACGAGCAGGTATATAATATTTTCTATTTTTTATGAAGAAAGATTAGTTTTTGATGTTTGTAAATTGATGATTTAAATATTGAATATTACTTTGTGGATGTCATCAGCAACAATGAAATAATATCCCAAATGTGTTCAATGTAATATCATATTTTTGCAAATTTGTACATATTTTAAAATACTTATATATCTATGATGTGGTCCATCCAGATAAGTTAATCCTTAAAAAAGTTGTTCTTGTGAATCCAAAATATCTCGTGCTTTTAGTTACCAGCCTTTAAAAAAACTCATCTAGTTACAGTTACTTTACTGAACTTGATGTACTAGATATTCTTGGTATTATTATTACTATTATTTTAAATACAGTGAAATTCCAATTTCTGTTTGTACAACTTGGTGTGGATTACTCATGCGAAGATCCAGGGCGCCACTTCCTTTGGGACGAGTAGGAAGAACTCAAACTTCGGCTCTCTTCCTGAGCCCATCAATCTTCTACAGTCAAATCTGCTATTACGCGTCGATTTTCTGTATAGCGAACACCATCGCGGACTTCACCACAACGAGCACCAATTCCTTATCTCCCATCTAATTTATTTTTCACCAGCTTTACTTACAACGTTACAATATCTATGGGTTTGGAGATTGATAGTGCATATGATGAAGAATTGGCGAAGGATCATGTAATGGATTTCACAACACGAGAGCTACTCAAGCTTCATAAATTGAAGACAAATTTCATCAGACGATGAAAAAGATGATAGGCCGGTTTGAAATACTGAAATTAAATTGAATGGCTATTCACTTTGGAAAAAATGCAGGTTTTTGTCAAGAAATGGCTGTAGTTGAGCAGCGAATCGATTCATTTGATGACGATGAGTTTGAAAATCTTTGGATAAAAATAAAAACATATCAACATAAACCACATTAGATAACTTCTTAAAAATAAACCAAATGCTGGTGAATCATTTGGATTTGCTGGTAAATCATCAGGAAGTGACTTTAAAAACTATTGAATTTTCTTGTTGTTAAAAAGTAGATAGGAAAAGTTCTTGGCTGAAAACGGAATAAACCATTTGTAGTAAATTCCTATAGAAAAAATATTCATCTTCATGCGGTTCAAAGTTTAAATAAATTTTATAATGTTTTCTGTGTAATATTTTAATATTTCAATAACGTTAAATAACGTTAAAATATATCTAAATATATCAGTAGTTTGAAATAAAGTATATTTATATGAATGTAGAACAGTATCTAAAATGTGTTAATATAGAATGATCCATACTTAAAGCTTACGGAAAAATAAATATTTCGCGGAAATTTATAAATATTTGATTCTAGGCTTTTTATGATCTATTTACCAGACGATAGAAAAACTTCCTGGAAACTTTTTGTGAAATAGAAATCCTTGAACACATGAAATATCTAAATGTATATATAATAATGATCTTGAGCTAAATGGAATTACTTTAACGATGAGAATTGATTACATTCTATTTGTAGAGTATTGCAAATTGTAGATTAGTTTGTACTTGAGATGCAACAATTGCAAAATGATACTTCACAAAAATTAACTAGTTATTGTGATGTGTATATTAAAACAATGTTGTTATTCAGTTCAGATAACATGTTTTTCATTTAACAACTATACCTTTTTCTTTAAATATTTACCAATTAATTACCAAATTAGAAATGCAAATATCATAGACAAGAAATCATAAACTATACTTACATAAATCACGTACTGGTGTCCCTACAACCTTAATGCGACTTTAAGAGTATTCAATGTAAAGTATATATTTCATTATTTAGAAAATAACTGCGCAATTGAATAATATCTAAAAGTTGTTATAAATGATGAATTGATTAGATGATGTAACATTAAATTAAACATTTACTGCGGTATGATGTATCCATATTTGATATAAAAACATCCTTTTCATAAAATAAATATTATAAAAATTGCTAAAATTAAAATATTAGTATAGACTAAACAAATATTAATATTACTTTCATTTTATTTTCATTGAAATATATATTTTTTTATATAGAATATAATATTTAGATATAATATTTAAAATATTAATTATTTATATTTAGATTTATATACATCCAATAATGATGTTAATACTAACTAGTACATATAAAAATTATATGTTTGTGGATAAAGCGACCCCCTTTAGAGCAAACCCAAGCGCCAATTTTCATGGCAACAGAATCTTCTGCTTTTTGCAAGTACTTTGTGAGCTTCCTCCTAACGCTAGATGGCCAACGTTCGGTTACCATTTTTCATGGAAACGTAATATTAATTATAAACTAATATTGCATCTATATAATTTGTTTACTAACTACTTAGCTAATAAAATATGTTCCCTCAAAATAATGTATATCTTACAACTTATCAAATATAGGCAATTTTAAGTGAAATAAACATTCAAGTAATTCAATTTTGAAAACATTTTTGATTTGCATATTTATACAACATAACTTATGAAAAAAATAAAAAAATTAACATACATTCTAACCCATAAAGAAATAAATTAAATAATATAATAATTTAAAAAAAAGGTACGAATTTAATTTGAGTTTAAACTAAGTAGTTTTTTTCAACAAGATCATGTAGAAGAAAATAGTTTTTCAATTATATTATTTAAACTTACATTGTGCGGAGTCTTTTCGTCAACATCAAGATGATTTTCTTGCAGCAGATGAAAGGCGCATAAACAATCTGATATAATTATAATATAATAAATATAATTAACAGACTAAAACAAATTATAACCCATAAAAAAGAATAAATAAAATAACAATTCTTAAATAATAATTTTTCAATCCTTTAATTAAATCTAAATTGAAGATCCATAGCCTTGAAATGCTTCAAACATCTTACTGTCTAGTTATTGTTCATAGGATTAAACCACTTCTTATAGGAGTTAAGTCTATCCGTGTTGATTTTTTTTTAAATATTTTATGAGCTAGATGTTTCCTATTGAATATAGTCTTAATTAACTTAAAGAAAAAAACATGAGCGGGTTATCGATCCGCGAGATTTATATTTTTATTTTTATAGAAATATCTAATTTTATTTATTTTATTATTAATTCTTCATTGATTTCTTTGATTGAAATGTGATTAATGATTGTTTTATGATGATCATCTCTAAATAACAAGTACATTGTATTTTTAATAAAAATAAAGTGCAATATAATAAATACAAGTTCAAAAAATCTAGATTAAAATTCAAATAGGAATGTTTATTTCCTAAAATGTATAAAAAATAAGATAATTGAATTATATTAAATTAATGTGTCATAATCAAATATGATTTATGTCAAATTGATAAACGTAATCGATTTAAATATTTACCAATTTATTATTACTTAATTTAAAAAATCTTAATACTTAAGTTTTATTGTAATATTTTAATATAATAATTACTTTTATTAAAAAGTAACATAAAAAATATCAATTATTACAAACGGCTATTTTATGGTGCTTCTTTCAGCACCTTCTTTTACAATCACAAACATGTTTCCGTTATAATCTGCTAGTATAAATTTCTAACTTTAGTCTAGTATATTAGTATCTGATAATATTTTTTTTACAATGAGATCTAAACAAATATTTGTTTAAATATAATAATGTAGGTAAGAAAGACCTTGGTAACAGTTATAATTTTTTCTATTATTATCTGTTTGTGAATCTGTTGCAATAATTATAATTATATTTAAAAAATGCTTTATATGCTAGGAAAAGATAAATATCTATAATCAAATATAATATGTTTATTAGAATCGGTTTTTACATGGTAGATTGGTTTTGCGTAAAAAAAATTTGTAATAATATATATGAAAATGTATGAAAAATCAGAAAATTGATTCTAGAGATCTAATAGTATAATAATTTTTAAAACAGCACTAAGTCATTTCACGTTTTAACTATGTTTCCTTTTCAAAATAAAATAGTTTTCCAATTCGCTGGTTATTTGAAGCCCTTTTTATTAAAGTTTCATTGAGCGGAGTTTTTTCATCATCATCAAAATGATTTTCTTCCAACAAATCAAAAGGCCCAGAGACAACCTCTATTATTTCACTATCCTCAAACGGTTTCCTGCTGTATTTTAGCAGCAGGAAAACCATATTATTTTCAAATGACGTAAAAATGCACGTTTGTGTGTAAATTTATAATTATTTTATTAAAATCTTATCATTTTATTAACGTTTGTATTGAGAACCAGCTAAAAAAAATATTGTAATATAAATCAAGTCATTATATTATAATTTAACCAGAATGAATGAGTGGAAAATCTATTGCGCAACTTTATTAACTGAAGTGCTCATGAGGGCCATATCGATCGCGTCGACAATGCACGCTAAATTACTAAATTGTAATGATAAGAAGCGGTGTTATATGGTGTGAATAGAATACAATTACGTAATTATACTGTAACATTTGCAGACGTTAAACCAAATCATGAATTGCTTCAATAATAAGATCAAAGCTTATTTATAAATATACTTTGTTTAATTCAGCAGACATTTTCGTTTATGCAAAATCTGGAATTAATCTGTATTATATTAAAATTTTAATTGAAAAAAAAAAGGATTTGTTAAAAGGGTTGTTAAATATTGAAAAAGGGAAAAAAGGATAAAGGATTCTTTGAAAATAAATTTAAGAGCAAGGATAAATAATTATTTTATTGCAATCTTTATTTTATAGATGTACATGTTCAAACTTGTGGAAAATGCATGAGTCAGAGTGTACGTGCGGTTATGTGTGTGCAAGGAGGTTTATCACAAACAGGTATTGATTAATGGAATATTCCGTTCCATCTGTTTGCAATTACACCAATACACCTCTAACGCAAATATTAAATTGATTACATCCACAGAGGCGCCACTAAATTATATTTACATTTTGCGATTCAACAATTTGGTAGCTCCACGATAAGTACTTTCTCATCATTATTTTTACATAAAAAAGATTTTTTTTATATTTCCAGAAAAAAAACAGTTATTAAAGTTTTACGAAATACAATTACTCTTTGGCCCAATCAAAAATAGTAAATAAATAATTAGAAAAATAACGAATATTAATACTATTGCTTTATTGGCCATAAGTTTTTCTGCTCTATTTTTATTATTTTATTTACAATTTTTCATAACGTAATATGTTTTAAAAATCATGTTTACCTTTTGTAGTTCTACAACAAAATGTTTGATATTGTTTCTTACAATAGACTTTATCGATTTAAATTAAAAAAATTAACATATTTAATTAAATAAATATTTTTTATAAATAAATAATTATAGTGTCTAAGTCTGATCAATTTAATAACAGGTTTTCGATTTGCACAAATTTATTTAAAAAAAATTAAAAATATACAAAATTCTAAACTGTCTGTTTAGATACTAATAAATACTATACATTGATTTAGTTAAAATACTTGAGAATATAATTAATTGATTGATATACGCGAATAAATGATGATGACGAAAATTGAATGGTGCGTATTGTACAGATGTGCAGTAATTGAACGTAACTGGAATATCTCTCGGTTTTGACCATACTTTGTGGATCAATGGTCAAAGAGTTGTAATTCGGGTTAAATGGGCGTCGCGCTTCAATTGTCAGCGAATGACGTCAGCGAATCTATATGGTCAGATCGGTTAGAAGTTGTGCTGTCTCATACGTAGCGCAAATAAAAAAATAACTTGTAAAAATAGCTTGCGAACTGCGTAACAGTTGTTGACGAAAAAGAATGAAACAAAATAAAAAACACGAGAAGAGAAATCGTTCCAAATATACCGAGACACTGGATGCACACTACCATATTTTTTTTTCAAACGATTTTATGTATTTTTAACAATCCGGATAACGATGGCCTTTACAGTTTCTTCTTCCGATAGAATTTCCGTACGGATTAATGTACATTCAAAAAAGATAAAACATGTGTAGGTGTTGAAGGAAATCGCATGAAGTATTTTTGGTAGCTGCAAATCTCGAGTTTTGCAGTCGTGCCAAAAAATCAAGGAATGTAATGACCTCCTCGATGTTTCTTTTTGTCAAACCAAAATTTAATAAATTCACATTGATAACATTGAAAGTTCACTCGCACAGGATTTTTTTGGTGTTTATATATAAACACATAGTTAAGAATGGATTGTGTTTTAAAAATACAAAATCATTTTTACTCAAATTCATTCAAAATGTTATGTTAGATTATATTGTAAGGTATATCCGAAATATAGAATATAATAGTCATCTCACAGTGCTTAGCTCTCACACTATACTTCCTCTATAACGGAAAAAGTCTAGGAATCTGCACGTAGCTATTTTTACTAGTAAACGAACATTGCTGAAAGTCGTAATTTTTCATCAAAAGAGCAACATGCCGCGGCTGTCTATCTCTGCTTTTTACCAACTATTCTTACTAATCCCAACAATTATTTTGTGCAAAAGCACTACGAAATGTGCAAAAATATTACGGAATTCTGTCGTCATTTAAAACTATGTTTACCATTCGTATTTCTTCAAATAGATAATTGTCATCAACAGCATCATCAAAATCATCATCCCATTCTGCTTTTCACATATCGTTAGCTCTCAATCCTCAATGATATATTAATAGGAAATTTTATGAAAATGATTTTTTTTTAATGTATCCTTAATTCAAAATTTATTTATTTATATTTAGTTTATTTATCTCGAGATACGAATCCATCATCAAATCTTGCTCATTGAAATATTGTCAGACTTCAGAAGCATATAAAATGTCAACGCCTTGCACTTCAAAGTTATATTTGAATATTAAGAATCTCAATGACTTAATACTTAATACTTAAATAATTATATTTTTGTTTAAAATTAACTTCCATAATATTTGGGCATGAAAACAATAAAATAAATAATATAATTCAAGTCTAAATACTTGAGAAATATTGTCATTAACATTCAAATATATAAAGTTATTAAGTAATAATAATGAGGAAAGTTATCCATCCTTGTATGAATTTTATTAAAATAATCCATTTATTGTTAACGTTTTATAGCTTAGCAAAACTTAAATATTATTTTGTTATGTACACTATTTGTATCTTTGTAAACTAATACTATTAGAAAGACAGTCTATTAAAACGGAAACGATTTGAAAGATTATAAAATCTTAAATCACAACTATCAGTACTAAAATATTTTACTTATTTTATGTTTTACTATCTAATGTTAATATAATATTTTTTATCATGCCTGCAGCTGAAATTTGCATTGCCAGAAATACTTTTTCATTTATTTCCAAATGATTTAGTTTCATTCTTAAATTAACTGTATTTCACTTCAGGTCATTTGAATAGAATTAAATAATTTAAATATAATAATTTTCTTTTTTATTGTAAAAGTTTATACTTTGAGAGCGGATTGTGATCACGTGTCATACTAATAGTAATACTCGTAATGCAAAACCTTGCTCGTTTATTGAATTAAAGTTCATTACAAAAATGTTTGTTTTTGCAAAATGCAGAGCAAATTACTTGCAATTCAAGGTTCCATTGTATATTTGTGTATACCTTTAATTTTACCTGTAAATTTTACAATTTTATTTCTTCAAAAACTGAAATATATTTTGAAATAGATTGTAGAATTAATAATAGGACTAATTTCAAATCTTGGAGAAATTATAGTAATTCAATTTCACACAAAGAAATAATTGTTTATATCCAAGCAATAATTGCAAATAGAAGATTAACATGGTTTATATAATATTACGTTCAATCTAAATATGAACAGTAAGAAATAATGTGTAGATATTTAATCAGAAGAAAAACATTAATTCGTAGAAACAAAATGAGTTTCAAAGTTCAATGCTTCAATATTTATTAACGTCATGCAAATATTCAATACTTTGCCAAAATCAGTACTTTTTATGGAGAATAAATTGAAATTAGGTATAGGAAACTTTAGTGACTTTTAAGTTAAAATATTTTAAATGAACTCTACCTACTAAGATCAGGAAGAAAATAATTTATTTATCTCTTAATCAAATACTTGTACTTAATAGTATTGTGGTTTAAGTCTATAAAATTCCACAGACTACGCCCGCTAGATTTATTGATTTATGTGCTTGAATAAAGAAAGTTATATCTAAAAAATACTTTACATTTTTATACATGAACATGAATGATAATATAGTACTAAAACTATTTACAACAGCAAAAGTACTTAAAACAACACGAAGATAATATAATTGTAGTTATAATTGTATGGAATGTTAAAAATAAATTGCAATATATTACTTCGATGAGCCCGGATTCAATATTATTCCGGTTTGAAAATAAATTAAATTTTAAGTGATAAAAATCAAAATAATTCCTAACAAATTAGTAAGCAAAGTTATTTTGTATTTTTTTACTTTATACATTCAAGTCTATTTTTTCTAGTATATTTTTATTCGGTTTTAAACAGGGTCATTCGGTTTTGGGTAAACAAATTACAAATTTAATTAATTTTCAAAGAAAATTAGAAATTGTCTTAAAATTGAATATAATATTAATTATGTGACAAAAATTTCTTAATTATCTATAATCTGAATTATTGTTATTTTACGAAATAATAAAAATATAATTAATTGTTTTGTTTAATCAATTAATTTATTTCAGAGAATGTATTTCAATGTAACCTCTGAATTATTATTATAACAAGCTATATTTAAGTTATTGTTACTAGTTACGAAGAATATTTATAAGAAATGTTCAAAGTTCCAGTCTAACGTCATGCACATATAAATAGCCTATAATATGCGGGTGTATAAGTATTTTCTAACTTCCGAGTTTGCGTATGATACGATCTTGACCCAGTTTTCGCTTTTTCGGTTAGAATTGGGGTTGAATGAAATATATTACATTTGCAATATTATTAACTTAGTGTTATTACATCTGTTTCAAACTGTAATATATATTATTTACTACCTGATAAAGTAACTATTATATACCCTTCAAAGGGTTAAAGTGCATCTCCTTTTGTTTATTCATAAGGAACAATTTTATGTAAATGAAAATTTAACTAAAAATAACAATTTAGTTTATAGATTATTATATTTCATTCATCTATTATTGGATTTTGTTTATATGGTTACGTATTAAAATTAAAACACATTATAATATCAAATTGAAACTTTATTTATAAATAAGTTCTTTACAAAATGGTTTAGAACAGCATTTCTCAGTATATGGGACGTATTCAATTTTAAATGACAGCTGTCACCTTATGTCAAATCTATGAACTAGTAAAATATACTTAACTATTGGATTCAATCTAAAGACAAACATGTTGAGTCACTAATGAAAATGATTTAAAAATTGGAATTTTTTACTCGCATTGAATATACGTGCACATATAAATAAATATATTTTTTCTCTTTATGTAAAATGACACTAAAAGCGATACTCGACGTTTATTATTTAATATGCTTTATGCATTGACGTAACTGGACGAAAGATAAATAAATAATTGAAAATAAAAATATTGAGATGAATCTACAAAGTCTATTTCAAATTTGAAAAGAAAATATTTATGTTTTATGCTCACTTATCTAAACAATTTTAGACTGTAAAAATATATATTAACTATCAAGAAAAGCTGTTAATTTATTTGATTTCCCTTATTGCTATTTATACTTAAAATTAGATAGTGTGTTGAATTTATGTTGCACTTGACTTGTTTCGTAATATCGAATAAAAAATGATTTATACTTATAGATAAATGTTATATTTAGGAAAAGGAAGAAAATAGAATAGAAAAACTTGGTTTTAAATTGGTCATTGGTGGAAAGGTCTTTCAAATAAAGTTACAATACGAAATTTGGGTTCTAAGAAAATTCTATTATAATACTTTCTTTTTTCTTTTAAAACTGAAGTGGTCATAAATTATATTATATTATTTTTTCTAAAGGCACATTCATCCATACATTGTGTATTCAACAACATTTTGTTCCGTTTTCTAAGAAATTTGTAAGTATGGAAAAATACAGCTTTTTTTTAATATGAACCTGAACTATTTATTTTCAAAACTATTGTAAAGGTTGATCGTAGATTTTCCTTTTAATAGTCATTAATAGGAATCCTATTAAACATATAAACTCATCTAAATTAGTAAATTGATGAATAAGTGAATTTTAAAATGGAAAAATCATATTTCATCCTGTTCAAAATTATTATGAAGAAAATTGTTGATTTTGACATGAATACTATTTGGAATAAATATGAGTAATAACAAATTAATATTTAGAAATAAATTAAGAATAATTTATAAACACAGGGACATATGGGACGTATTCAATTTTAAATGACAGCTGTCACCTTATGTCAAATCTAGAAACTGGTAAAATGTACTTTACTATTGGATTCAAACTACAAACATGTTGAGTACAAGAAAAAAATTGCATTTTTTTTACAATTCAACCAATTGACTATATTATGAATAAAATAAATTATTATTGTTTAAATTTATAATAAATTACAAAAATTGGTTAATTAAATATAAAAAGAAAATTGAAAAACATTGACAATTAAAACCAATTTCATTCCACTTGTTGTCATTAATACCTCGATTAACGAATAGAGCGTTCCGTAAAATTATTTCGTTAAGCAAAACTTTGTTTTTAGAGGTAAAAAATACCATAGCCAGAATATGATCTTTTTTAAAGAAAATTAAAAGCTTTTTCAAACAAGAAAGTTTTATTAAATAGTCAACTTACATAAAAAGTGAAATAAAATTTTATAATATTTTGTGTTGACCTTAAATTGGAATATTTCTTGTTACGAATTTAACTTAACTGAGCTTAAAGTTTCTTTTAAATGATAATAGCTTAAGGTCACTTAAGTGTGTCAAATTGGGTTGTTGCAATAATAAAAATGTTGTGTAAAGCAAAAATAGATTTTCGACTTTGGATAATGTATAGTATTCTTAGTTAAGAAATAATATATGCATACTTGTTTTCTATGCAAGACTTTAAGGGTTTGGGTTGATTGATATAACGTATTTCTTAGAAAAGGAAAATCGATGTAAAATTATAATTGACATTCGATGGTAATTGCTGCAAACAACAGTACAACCATCTTTCGTAATTGCATTTTTAATTGGTGCGCCTCGTGGCAAATTGGATGGAAATGTACAAAGTGATACGTGTGTTTGTGCACGAATTTATAAATACGAGGGATATTTCAGTATTTGCATTATTTATGTTACGTTTCGGGCGAGAGGGAAGCCATGATTCTCGAGCTGAGTCTGCTAAAAATGCATCTCAACTAGGTCAAACGGTGCGTTTCGATCCGATCCATGATATTCGCAGTTTGCAAATGCTGCAATGGCGCATAACTGCAGCAACTGTCGAAAAACCCTGACCTGCTCCTGCTACTATTACTACTACTTTTGCTAAATACACGTTATACTCATTCGAGCCCAGCATTTTACGTTGATTATCATCTTGCATGTTGCGGTTTGTATTCACATTTAACCAAGCTCGAGACGTAATATTTACAGTTTAACTTGTGTGTATTTTCTGCATTTAAATGTATGAATAAGTCTGGTATATGTCTACGTCGTAATCACCTCGTATTATCATGAAGTTGTTAAACTAGATTGATGCTAATAACTTAAATTTACTCTGGAAATTTGTTTAACAAACTGAATAACATTTATATTATATTTTCTAATTACAATAAACAACTTGGTCTTTATTTACTTTTAAAAATAATTTCAATCTACTTATTATATTAAAATTAAGTTACTTTGTCATGTTTTACTGGGGTCACATTCGAAATAAACAGATATTTTGACGCATTAGCCACCAAACGTGATATTTTATAATTCGTATTCTACTACATTTTGAAGAAATGTAACATAAAATTGTTAATAATCACTTCTTTTTAAGACAAAAGCGTAAAAATATTACTATTACTTTTAAATAGAAAAGACTTTATTAAATAATTAATGTATTAAGAATCACAATAAGTAGTTGAAAAGATATGTACTCAAAACTTTTTAAAATTTTATAATTCGTCTTAACTTACAATAAGATAATTTGGAATTTAGTTGCAAAATTTAGAAATAAGCTATGTAAAAATAATTTAAAAATATAGTACTATTTACGTATATGGAAATATATTACTTTATTACTTTAATATTAACAAGGTCGTATTCAAAGTCATAACATGTTTGGTTTATATTTAAACCAGTCTTAAAGACTATATGCATAATAAGATATTTAACACCAGTTATAATATTTCAGATTGCGGTTTACCATTAGCATGACGTTTCATTTGAAAAAATAAAATAAAATGCTTAAACCACGATTTGCTATCAGCAGTTGTGCTGAAAATAATTATAATTGCTATCACTATTGTGACCTTAACCTTTCGATTGTGAATTTCATCAATTTAATGCATTGTTGAATCGCTTATTATATTTGCGAATCCGAGACTTTCACCGTAGTCAGTAGAAAGTTTCCGTATTCCAGATAATATCGATTTTGTAAATTCCGTACGTTATAGTAATGCATCGAAAGATCAAGTTCCTTCACTTTTACCGAACAATCTTGGCAAGAGTTCGATGCACCATTTCTCAAGATACAGTGAACCAAATACCGGAGGCATATAACGTAACATAAACATTATACAACAAACGTTTTTGCGTGCAATTTAAAGTCTACCTCTTTACGTTATTTGATATGCTCATTCTTGAAGGGCAATATTGTATTCCATACAGCACGGAAATAAACCTCAGGCAATTTCCATTAGAGAAAAGCTCCCGCTATTGTTGTGCAATTGCCATATTCTCTTTATGTTCAACTGCAGCAAAACAAAAAGTACTGAACAACAGAAAAGGTGAAGATGACTTTCGCAACGAGGACGTTGCGCAATTAGAACGGCTCTTTAATAATGCAAGATGGTTTTCGCTGCACGCAAATGCAATGGACAGTTGGAGGCCTAATGGAAAAGTCGCGGTGCTTCTTCGGGTTCACAGCGGGTCGTTGTGTCCGCTGCATTGTGCATTCATATCTTTCCTAGCCTTTTCATTTCTGCACGAAACATTCTTTTCTCGAATAATCGAGCGAATACCAGAAATTACTTTTTTGTACGTATTAAAATCGCGAGTTGCCCGTGCTTCGTGGCCTTGAGGAAAACCGAAAACCGCGACAAGAAAGTCTACATGATCAGTCTTCCTTAGAAATCAATTCGTTTAGGTATTTAAGACTATAGATCGATTCAATCGCCACAAATGACAATATTAATGCACTTTCCATCTGACCATAATTATATGTTCAATTCGCAATGAACATATCAAACATGTAACAAAAATACGACGTGGCGTTAAATTAATCATATTTCAATTTCTGATGATTAATCGATATTTGTGACGTATTTCTCTGCTAGACGACGTCATAACATTTTATCAGACAGTCTACGAGACGGTCAATACATTGTAGATTGTACAGGTAACGCTATCTACATTTAGAAAGTATAACCATATTTTATGAGTCTATATCACTTATTTTGCCAGGTTTACTTCTTTAATATATTTTCTAGAATATTCTACATTTAGCAGGGATCGTTCATTTATGATCTTTTATTGATGCTGATAGAGGACATCAAAAACATTATTTTCAATTATTGAACATAAACTGGCGAGATAATTAAGATATTAGAGATATTATTACTAACAGCTGTTGAGAATGTAGGAACAATACCTCCAAATCCATAATAAATATTAATATGACCGATAAATTGTAATGCCCTTAATTATGATCTACATTTTACTTTAAAAAAATAAACTTGGTTTGTTTATAAACTTACTAGATTGTTAAGGATTCTCTTATACAAACATCTTAGTTTATAAAAACTAATTTACTGCAGATTTTAATCAATTTATAAATCATTTATTTATGATTAGGACACATTCTCTTTGCCAAAATCGTAATTATTGCCAGATTATAAGCAATAAAGGGCAGATATATATTATTTGAAGTATTTGTTGAGGTTATGTTTCATGTGTTAATATTTTATAATAGGGTCAAAGGGTTAATTGGTCGATAGTTTATTGACCTACTAGACAAAATAATATTTAGCACCTATAAATCTATTATATATATAAGTTTACCGATTAGAGTACTTGATAAAAAAATATTTATTTTAATATAGAATTTTATAGAAATAATCGAATTTCTTGGATAGTTCACATATTTACTTTGAGTATACTTATATAATAACGAATATTCTTAATAGATGTACCTCATTAATATAAGATTAATCTATAGAGAAAAATAATTTACTTAAAAAAAATAACATTTAGCAATCAACATTTTTGACTAAATTAATGTATTATTTCAATTTCCAGGGCAGAAAGGTTAAGATATAAGAATTAGAAAACATTAACCAGCATTTATAGTATTGATTTGGTGATCAAGAACATTAATAATTTTTTATAACGTATTGCACATTACATCAACACAATTCTATATGCATATACGAAATATTGACATCAATAAAGTAATTATATTTGTAACTGTTAAGGTAAAAGAAATAAAAAAAAAAGGTAACAAAAATTAAACTAATTTTATTATTATAATAAATTATTCTGCCTTTGGTGGTTCTAAATGATCAGGTAGCAATTGCAGTTCAACCTAAAATTAATAATAAGTACAAGAAGTCTCTTTACATATTACAATATTACCTTAGTAGCCTTAAGTGCAACACCCTCAGGTATATTCCTTTCAACATATTCCAAAAGGGTGTCTGCTGTGGATCCAGTCAAATGCTTATACTGAACAAATGTGAAATATGTTCGAAATTCATATTGCACCCTATGTTTCTTGTAAATGTGTACAGATTTCAAGACTGTAAATTTCTCATGTACTGGTTTCCTCAAATTCCATCTAATAAAGAAAGAATAAACATTTCATAGTTGATTATAAAAGAATAATTGTATCATTACGATTTTGATTGAACATCCAAGTGTTTTCCAGCAGTAGTCGCAAATTTTGCAAAGCTGTTCAATACAGCTGGATCGTTTCCTTTCAGCTCTAATTCGATTGTCTTATACAACTTATCAATTGGTTCATTAACTTCTTGTGGTTTACTTGCTGCCTCAACTGCAGTTGCATATTTAAAGTTTGAGGTTATATTGGGCAGACGAAGAAACCTGGATGCAGTTGTCTTCAGGATATTCTAAAAAAACAAATAGTCTTAAATACTTATAAGTAGTAAAATAGTTTGTTATACCATTTTGTGATTTGAAAAATCGTATTATTTTATAGGTTATAAAACTATTTTTATTTCGACATTGATTTTTAACCTATTTTTCTTTAGTTATGCAACTTGCATGTCTTTAAATTAATTTGAATTAAATTTTGAAAAAATAAATAAAATGAACATCAAATGTAAGTTATTATTACGTTTCTCTGAAATGTATAGATTTAAAGGGTTAAAAATCAAGTATGGATAAATAATACATCAGATGCTATCACATGATACAATTTTATATTAAGCAAAAGAGGGCAACAAGAAAAGCAGGATTTATGTTAATCATTTAGTCAGTATTTATTCATATTAATATGGTTTAAGGAATAAATATTAGAGAATTAATGTTCGGACATATATTTGGTTTTTCAAAAGTATTGAAATAATATAAACATGTGATAACAAATTTTGAGAAATAATTACAAATAATATCCCAAACGGGAAAAGAGAAAAAATAAAATAAAACAATGCATGTTTATTATTTCTTCTTTCGTTCATTTTTACGTTTTCAAATAAATAAGAAAATAAATGTCTAGGGTCTCAATAAAATATGAGTATTTGTATGAGTACAGCAGTCTTAATAAACCATTCCGAGATTAAGAAGAAAAAAAGTAGTAAACACAACAAGATAATAACATTTGAAACAAATAAAAATTGAAACAGTGTAAGTGCAAACGGCCCTCAAAGACGCTAATTGAACCCCTAGATATCTATATTTATTTATATTCATTGTTCCTGGTGATAGTTCCATGTATTGCGATGTTGTGTCCAAATGCTGCTTATATTGAACGGGTTGTCGTAGCTCATGGTATTTGCTTGCTGTTGTTGCCTTTGGCTCTATATAAAATGTAGTAAATTGTAAGTTCTATGAACAAATCATGTAATTTTAGACACAGTACCTCTTCGCCTTCTCTGTGCGGAGCAAAACCAGGTGGAGTTCTGGTAGGAGTCCGCGGTGGCTCCGGAGGATTCCATTGCCAAACACTGGAAGATCCCCATAGATATCCAGAATTATTGTTCTGAACATTACTACCTCCAAAGTTGCTCCACTGGTTTGTTGGCCTAACACTGTTTTGCGGCATCGTCCATGAATCTACAATATAAAATCAAATTAATATAAAGAAAATTGCATTTAAGTAATCGCACTAAATCAAATATCTCATCTGAGGTTCATAAAAATGAATCAAATAAAATGTAATTTACAAATAAAATCCATACATATTTCTAAATCTGCATAAATATTATAATTTAAAATAGAAACATCTTATTTGAAACCAGTAACAAGATAAGAAATTAGTATGAATTTCATATTAAAATAAAAATATTTACCTTGCAACAAAGAGTTATTGTTGCCGTTTGGCACAGAATGACTCTGATTAAAGTACGACGAGTTTGTCACTCTCGAGGGCCACGGATCTCTGGTATTGTCGATATCCAAGAACGCTTGAGTACTCTCAACAGCTAAAGCCGCTGTGCAAAAACTATCAATTGAAGCAACATTTGTGTCCGATTGAGCAGTCGTAGAAGTAAAATCCTGCCAGAGATCAATTTTTCTGGGTCCGATGGGTCCCAATTCGGTTGCAGGTTGTTTATATGGCTCTACATACATTGTAGGTTTCGTTGCTTGTGTACTTCCAGTACCAATTGGAGATTTTGCTACGACTGTTAGCACAGAGTTTTGATTAGCAGAATCACTCCTCGCAACAACATCACTGAACGATGCTTTGTTTTCTCCCCAGATGCTGCTTGCAGTATTGTTAGCATTGCTGTTACAGCCACTACTGTTGACAACAACGCCGCTGACGTGCAAAGTTGGGCTTGGATTTTCCACAGGTTTCGGAACAGTAACTTTTTTATTAATACTACTACTGTCTTTCTGTTTATCCTTTCTATCCTTCTTACCAGATTTAAATTTAAGTTCGGTGGTTTGCTTTATGGCAGTTTCAATTTTCTCTGGAAGCTTGCCGTTGTTATTGTTGACGTTTCCTAACACCTTAATCGATTTCGGGAAAGATTTCTTTCTCTCCAGCTTGGTATGCTGTTGTGGTTCTTCTTTGGCCAAGTCACTTTTGCTGCTGCTGCTGCTACTACTAGGTTTAATAACTTTGTTAGATTCCTTTTTATGATGTTTCTCTACATCCTCATTATTACTGCTACTTTCTGTTGTCGTGGAAGAAGTCTCCTCTTCGTAAACAATTTTAGGTTCTTCCACTTTTTTTGGCTGCGGCGATTTTTTCTGCCCGCGCTCCTCATGTTTGTGCTTCTGCATTTCTAGCCAACACTTTCGACGGTGTTCCCTTTCCTGTACGTCCGTTTTCTTTGGACATTTCTTTTTACTTTTTCCAGTTGCCGGAATAACCGCGGTATACTTTTCCTGTTTAGCTTCTTCTAATTTCGGCACATTTTCAATTTTCTTTGGTTGAGACTCACTTTCTGCTTTATGAACGTGCATTTCTGATCGTGTTTGTGCTCCAATTAGTTTCAGATTTAAAGTGTGCTGCGTGTTATTCTGGCGAGGGGCGCCAAGTGAGTCCTTGAGGATATGCTCGGACTCAATAATAGGCATCATCACCACAAATGCGAGGAGCGAAACCATCGAAATCCAGCAAACATAATACATAATTTGCTCCCATGATGGACGTGGAATAATGTTTGAACATATGGCTAAATAGTACGAAGGAACTGTTGTGACTAAAGTGTAATTAACTGGATAATTAAGACTAGTACGTAGGATCAGAGTCCTCGTAATTTTGGCCAAAGTAAAATCGGGAGTGAAAGCAATATCAATCTTCTTTGTTCCATTCGGTGGCAGCACGACGGGTTCACAATTGAGAACCTTAAATCCATAACCTTCGCATGGAAGCAAGTTTATATAATAGGCGTTAATGTAAACCGGAATATCCCCCGTGTTCCGAGCGGTAAAAGACCTTTTTATTGTCAATGCGGAAAGGGAAAATCTTTTTCCCTTTTCCCACTCACATTCTTTCAAATGTTTATCGGTGAACTCGAAAACCAAGGCCTGACTACTGCCCGGTTTCCTGTTACCGAATTTGAAATTCGGAAAAGCTCCTTTACCGCTTAGGTGAAGCACTTCGAGAACAGTCAAGTTGTTTCGTAAAAATACAAAACCTGAATTACTTGTTGCATCGAGCGCTTTAAACCCAATACGAAAACTGTAGTTTTCGTTCGGTTTTAGACGAATATTCATTGACGCCTCTTGCATCGACATATCACTGTCGCAAGTACTTGCCATTTCTGTCTCCAAAAAGAAACCGTGCTTCGACCGCTTGGTAACTCCGGGTGACACAAAAACTGGAGGCAGACCCTCAAATAGCACATCGAAATTTGGATAAAATTGATCAATTATTATTTGTATGAAGAGATCGTAACTCGATGGATTCTTCAAAGTTATGTTCCTGTACGTTATATTTCCCACTTGAGTTAATGGGAATACATAGCTCGTTTTGTTCTCGAACGTCTGATCCATCAACAAACTAGGCCAACTCATCTTCACGCGAGTTTTAAACATGTGCCCTTTGACTTCAGAGGTGTCCAGACGCATGGTCAAATTCTGCCAGCGTTTCAAACCATTCCAAGTTTGATTCAAGTACCGATTGTACAATGTATTGACTAGATTCAAATCAAATTCCGTTGTTGCTCTAGTTAAGGTCCACGTTTTCCACCAATTTGCTAATATGATTAAACAGAAAATACATATAATGAATTTAATTTACGATTACACAGACATTTAAATGATATATATAATCTATTTTTAAAATATCGAATGATTAATCAAAATCAATAGTAAATTAAATGAATAACCAAAATGTGCCTCGACACTAATGTATGACTTTCAAATTTATTAGCAGCAGTGATTTTATAAATCTGTCGCACTGTGTTCAGAGTAATTAAGATGAAAGTACAAAAAAATAAACGGTTAACAAAATGTATGTAGAAATAAATAAAAGGTATAGCGTGACAAAGCTCAATATGTGTATAATAATTGAATCGTGTAGAATCGCCATGACATAGAAAATATTCAATGTAATTACCCATGTGCTCCTCGTTGAATCCTAAATAGCATTCATTCATGCAATGCATCGTCGGATCCAAATACAAGTGTCCTATGATTTTGGTTGCCCTGGCAGTGATGTGACCCGAATGTTTACTGGTTATACGAGAATCAGGGGGTATGTTCAAAATCTCTTCGATCACCATCGGATCATTAAATGTTGAATGGACACGTAATGGATGAGAGCAAATTTTGCCCTGAAAAAACACAGCCTCATAATTGATTCACACATATCGGATTTAGCGAGGAACATACGGGGAAACATTGATCAAAAACCAATCGATCTGGTCCAATTTCCAATTTACCATGGGCCACTTTAAAATGCATCGGTATGGACAGCAACTCGTATTGGGTATGGACAGTAATATCGCCCCATATCTGCGTCTCTATCCTACCTGTTCTAACAATTAGTTTTAAAACAGCATATTCTCCACTTTTAACCGACATCTGCAAAATTGATCAAAGTTAAAACTTAGAATTGTTCCTCATGCTAGTACTGACTACTTACACATTTAGTAATATTTTTATAAGTATCTTGCAGAAGCGCTCTGTCTAAATCCCCTTTCCCACATCCTATAATTTCCACACTACTAGAAGACAATGAAGTTATCAACTGTTTCACAGCTATAGACACTGGGTTATTGTTAACTAATAATATATAAGTATCTTTCCGACTGTCTGTGCTGACTAAGCCCAAATCCAATGAGTTATCCTTACTTCTATATGGCAATTTCTGCAAGAACCATGTAAAACCACCCTTAATAACAATATCTATTGAGCATACATAGAATATGTGCTTCATTATAAACTCCTAATGAATCATATGGATTACAATTAAGCTATATAAAAATGAAGATGCTACAGGTATAAACTTACCAAATCAAACTTTCCGTTATAAGTAACCAGCGGAAATTGAAAATTCGAAACGTTTGTAACGACATGAATGTGCGTGTTTAACTTCAAATCGGCTAAATTTACACCATGATTCATTTTCAAATTGAAAACCACTTTCTCCTCTCTTTCTTTCAATACTTGGGACATAAAATTTGAAATCTGGAAGCAGTTTAAATTAAAAATTACAAAACTGACAGCCTTAAAGGAACTTACATGGAAAAACTTTTGAGCTTCTTCAGATAACGTAACATTAATTAACATAATTGGCGTCAAGAAATCATTCCTAACATTAATTTTTCTAAGATTTCCACCTTTATCGGACTTATCGCTAATAAAGTATCGAGTAGTCGAAGTGTTCACGCTCAGCCCACCTTCGACGACCGAAATATAGTAAGGGATTTCCGTTTTGATTTTGCTGTTCTTGTATTTAATAACAATTTTACCAGAGAAATCGGAAGTCTCAAACGCAGTTTTCCCTAAAATATAAGTAAAATCAAGTTATAATCAATGTTAAATACGATTGAATAAATATTACAATTCAACTTTAAAATTGCAACCTCTGCACTCTCGGCGTCAGCCTTCTTGCTGCTGCTCAATTTGGCATTATCGTATATGATTTTGATAGCTTTTGAAGTGGTTGTAATCGAGTGAATCTTAATAGACTTCTTGAACGGATTACTTAGATTTAAAGCTACTTCTTTTTCTGGGTCCAAAGAACCGCCAACTCCAAAATCCACGTACGCTTGCGGCGGAAATAAC
This sequence comes from Nicrophorus investigator, assembly GCA_963457615.1. NCBI lineage: Eukaryota > Metazoa > Arthropoda > Insecta > Coleoptera > Silphidae > Nicrophorus > Nicrophorus investigator. Next base: position 28,262,857 of record OY735140.1, read on the forward strand.
ATAGCCTGTTGAGTTACTTCCACCTCCAATGGCACCACGAGATAATCATTAGTGTTGTTTAATTTAATTCTAGAAATTTAGTTATAATTTAGTTTAAAATTTTGATAATCTATTGAAGCCAAATAAATAAATTACCTGACATACGCTGTATGGTTTTGTTCGACTTTGGCTAAGAAGCAAACTTTGATTACAGCTTTGGTTTGTAGCGGAGGTATCTCCCAGATATCCTTGGGGCCTTCCAGTTCCCCAGAGGGTAGTTCTAAATGGAAATCGCCACCGCTACTGTAAATTTCAACAATCTGAAAATACAATAGTAATGAGACGATCCCTATATTTCATGCAAGAGTTCACCTGTATGGGTTCCAAATGTGGGTTATATAAGTAGATGAGAGGCGAGAAGAAAGCGTTAACTGGTAATTTAACACCCACTATTGGACGTAAACGGTAGGGGCTGTAGATACTTGCACCCTTCACCTGCAAAGAGCAACAAGTAATATATTAGAAAATTGCGTCATTAACTGGTTTTAAAGTTATAATCGTACAGCAATATTCTTAGTGAATTATGCAATATTGGAAAATAGTGCATTCATATAATAGATATAAAATTACAAAATACCTTATTGCTTTTGTGTTAAGCACACATGACTGAAACTTAATTTAAATACATTTACTATAAAATTGAAATCCAATAATAAATAAATGTGAATAGTTTTAAGTCCTTCAATTCTATAATATACTATTTAGTTACATGGTATTTGAAGTGTCCCTCAGTGGTGTGAATAAATAAGTTGCTTTCGACAGCACCCTCTTCTCTGCCTAAGAAAACCACTCTAAAGGTTGTATTTCCCAAAGGTGGTATTTTCTAAAAACATAGATTGAATGATTTAGAAAGTTGAGCAAAGGTGTAAATTGATAATATCACCTTATCCTCAAAAAATGAGCTGTGAAAGTGCACTGTGTTGCCAGAAATTGAAGTCATATCAATGCTGCGATTTCTGTCTATGTTGTAGAGTGTCACTTTCTCAAGATGCGGCATTCCCAGGGGCCTGAAAATATAAAAATTACAATGTCTGCACATCTCAGATAAAATTTGATAATATTAGATAATTATTTTTTTAAGGAACATGCAATACTTAACCTTTGTTTGAAGTCTAGAAACTCAGGATCAAATTTCAGTTGCATTTTAATGCTGAGTTTGTTTAATGTTGCACTCCTAAAACGAAAATGTAAATAAATAGTGAAAACTGTTGATGCAGCAATGTTGAGTAATACGAGATTTAGATTGTATATTTTATAATGCTTTGCCATTATTATTACCTGATATCAGAAGCAAGTTCCTGTAAACAAACAAACCACGATTAGCTTATTCTCTTATTGTGATTGTGGTATAATTGATTAGATAAAGTTTGCATGGTGTGTGTTTATGTTAACATGTTATTATGTGTTAAATTTACCTCTTGCATAGAAGATATTTCGTTGGCCAAAAACCTGTCATGATTGTTGGAAATGAAACCTGCGAACAGAATGTGATCTTGACAATGAGTGGACAGTGCGGGAACGGAGCACAGCCCCGGAATAAAAGTAATTGATAACAGATAGAAGTCTTATAGGAATTAGCGAGCGAAAATCGTACCATGACTATTGTCGTATGCTGTTAACTGTGTTCTTACGACGAACTCTAGCAGCGTAAAAACAAGAATAAACCACGATATCGAACGCTTAAACATTTTAACATTTGTGTGGCTCGTTCGCTACGGAAACTCGCAAATAAAAATGACTTTTTTCACTGCGCGTTTTTTCCTTTCCTTTCTTCAGGATTCCACTTTTGTTTGTGCGAGCGAGAACCTTCTCTCCGTTCTCTCCTATATATTTCGCGAACTGTCAAACTCGCTACTTTACACTTTTCTTATCTGTCCGTTTCAAAATAGTGAACATAGCAGCACGAGCAGCTGTCGAGATGCGCATGCGTGACCGCACGATTTTAAAATCGATGCAGGGGTCTCCACGCATTTTCGAAAAATGTTCCAACATATGGAGAGCAAACGGTGCTACAACCAACGCAAGACGCACGACCTACAACCCTAAATCCTGACTTCCTCAATATTGGGAGTACAAAAAAATATGGAACAGTAAAGAAACGCACACGACGATCGCTGTGGCCCACATGCATCCACCGCGGAACTGAATTCTTCATCATAAAACAATCCCACCACTAGACAAATATTTACATAAATCCTTTCGAAAGAAAAAGAAAAAAAAATGGTCAATAACTTTGGTACAACCATGACATTAATACATAGAAATAGCGCAGACTTCCTTTTGGTTGTCCTTCAATTTCATTATTTGCCAATATGGTTTTCTACATATTTTGTAATTATTAAGTAACAATTGAGTATATCTAAATCGTTCACAATTCCAATCGAAAAATATCAATTATTGTAGCAAAACTCCCGATGACCATTTTCTATAGTTATATAAAAATTATATACAGGTGCTGATAATTATTAATTCTTCAAGGTGCAACATCTGATCATAAACGTTTCAGCCGTCGGGTTGTTAAGTTGTCACGAAGATTTATAGCTAACACATTTTCTTCTTCAACGCTTCTACTTGGAGATTTACATGTATCATCTTATTAGATCTTGCACCAATTACTATTCTTAGTTTTATATATTTTATATGTTTAATGCTACTAACTTTCCATAAATAAGTTTCAACATTTTGGACAATTATTTTATATATTACCATTTACTTTGGTAGATATTCTTTCTTGAGTAAAGTGCGGATTCCATTTAAATGTAGATACGTTTTTTTCTTATTATGTCAGAACTTTTTTCACGAATCTTCTTAAATTGTAATTAAAGCGTTCAACTTGTTCAACTCATTTCAGTGATATCAGCTAAGACCTAAATGTTTTAAATATACATTTGCATATTTTGAGATATTATTGAAGATTTTCAATTTGTGAAATATTTCTTGTTGAATAAGCGGCTGGGAATTGGAGATATTAGAGATGAAAGAGGATCAGGCATTGCAAATTCAGCACAAATCTACATCTATAATTGAATTTTGGAAACTCGTGCCAGAATCAAAATATCCACACTTAATGAAAGCTGCTTGTAGTCAATTTAAATTTTTGGTAGAACATATTGCTATGAATATTTGTACTTGACCAAATTTTACGCCAAATTTCAATGATAATTAAAATTTTGAAATAATTAATTTCTATATTAATTCTCTTTTTTATATTTATATGTGTACATAGCTAAGCAGTGTAGAATATGTAATCATATTAATTAAATTTGAATTTAATATTATGGTGTGGCTCTTTATAATACTTGAAAAACCGGAATGCGGTTCTCATTGCGTTCCCAACCTCCTCATATAAGATTTTGATCTTAATTCATATTTCCGCGGACCGGTAGGAAATTATTGTGAATACTGGGTTAGAGAATAGTAGTATAAAATTTAAATTTTACATTTTTATGAAAAATTAATCAAAATTTGTCTATCATATTCAGGAACAGTTGACTTTATGGGACCTGTTTGGAAGATTTTTTGTGTGGAAAAAGTTTAGTCCTCTTATATTGCTAAGTTGAGTCCAAGTGCTATAGCCCTTTTTGTCCCACTGATACCCTAGCCCATTGTATATCTAGACTACCTGTTTGAATCCGGACTAAAATAGAAATAATAAACCACAAAAAGAGTAATTTTTTGTATATTTTTAATCAGATTTTACAAGAATTAACAATTATCAGATTTCATAAAATTTCATCCAATACTCTAAAATATTGTTTTTAATGATGTTAGTTATAATAAATCCTCCAAACTATTATTTTTAAGTAAATAAGTTATTATTACATTGAAAATGTAATACTCAACAAATACCTGCTACACTACCTTTGGAAGTCACATTTTTTGAAGCAGTATTTGAAATAACTTAGTGGTTGAACTTCATTTTCCCTACATACCAGTTACAAATTGATGACAATAAATTCTTTTCTGGACACCAATTAAATAGATGATAACGTACCGCACCACTCACCTACAAGAGCCGCGCTTACCCCTGATAACTTTAATTGTTATATTTATTAATTCTATTATCACAACATTTTTGACTAGAATTCTTAGATAATTTAAGTAATGCTTTTGATAGTAATACTATACTATTTCTCTTTCAATCAATAATTGTGTAACCAAATGAAGGTCTAATTTTCTTTATTAAAGTTAATATAGTAAAAGCGAGCCCAACGCGTATCTTTATGTGTGAGATATGTTTGGCACCTTTCAAAGAAAAAGTTTAAGAGTAAAGTGTAAAAATTGAACTAGTAAGATGCAAATCTCTAAAAGATGAGAGGAGGAGGTGTTGTTTGAAATGTTTTAAGCGCCTTTTATTTTAATACGTCGTCCGTGTTTAATATAGTACGAGGAACTCAATATAGTTTGTTTGTTTATTACACATTTATTGCAACGTAAACTAAAAAGTTTATCTCGAATTGCCAATGATGTGGTTTTGGTTTTAACAAATTGCACAATTGTTTGTATTTCTCTGAAAATTAATATATTCTGACCAAACATAAATGTACATTATTCATCATAATAATTTGTTAAGTAACATTTTATACAAACAAACAAATAATCACAAAATTGTAATGTTGGAAAAACTTCATATTACAAGGACTTTGAATACTTTTATCAGTCCGAAAAAAATAATATCCGGTCAGACAGTAAAAATGAAAATCTTACATTTAAGTGTTTATTTATAGAAACTTAATTATCTACTAAAATCTTCGTATTGTAAAGCTCTTGACCTTTATGTGGAATCATTATTTTTATTACCTAGGTCTATCAACAACAGTGTTTTCGTTATTTGTGTTTCAATGCCAATATTTTATATTCATAAGCATTTCCACACAGTCCGAAATAAGATTTGTATAGGAAGGTTGTTACATTTTCCAATATATCTACTTGTATTGTGTAACATATTTTTGCTGGTAAATTATGAAGAAGAAAATAAAATATGCAGTATTATGAAAATAATTGTATTGTAAATATGCATTCATATGTATACAAATTTCGTTGACTGATTTTTGTATTTTTTAGGCTAAAAAGTCCGTTACGAAATTTAAATAGAAGCGCGCAAAAACGATCCCAACAACCTAAAAGTTGTGTGTTTGCTGATACATCAAACGTATTTTACATTTTGTATAATTTACAATAATCATCGCCTTACGTAATTTATATTTAATATAATAATTACTATAGTCTGCAAGTGAATGTTCAACAATAGTTAAGGTAATTAAATAAATATAATATGAAACTAATATTGAAGTAAATTGGATTAATGTGAATAGGTTATTCCAAGTTTCCAAGATGTTAAACACGATGCGGTTGAACGTGGAGAATAAAAAATCCGTAAAAGACATACTGAAAATGAAAGTTAAGAATATCTACTTTCCTCTCAAACAACAGAAACATTTAAAGCAACATATGAATTTAAGGGATTTACCTATAAAATTTAAACTGATTATGAAACGAATTAAAATTAAATGTAAAGAAATATTTCGTTTCAAACATACAATCAATATAATGAATCAAGAAGATTTGATTGTATTTTACCAGCGGATAATTCCATTAGAATTGTTTGGATCGAAATTGAATAGCGACATGTTTTACAATTTTTTAACGATTATTGCTACAAGAGCGACCCATGAGTGCGTTTTGACTCAATCTATTTCTTCAGGCTATGATCCAAACTCTATAGATTGGTTACACGATGTTATTCCGAACAAGAGGAAAGCTATGTTGCATTTGGGATTAAGAGTTTTGATAGAAACGATTGTATTTCCCACGTTTAATAAAATTTTCCATCCAGTACGCATGGGCCAATATTACGAAATACGCTTTGCGGAGAGAGTGAAATGGAGCAATTACTTAGCAAAAGTTAGGAATTTTTTAGTTAAAAATAACAGTTTAATAGCTGTTGAGCGAAAGCTTTTAGTGAAATCCAGAGGAGTTTTGTATATTAGGCCGAGGGGTGATCTAACGAATATAACTAATTTCAGACCCTACGTTGTCTTTAACTCAAAATTGAATGTAATGAGTGCTCATTATAAGAAAACTGTCACAAAAGCGTTATACCAATACGCAGAGTCTATGACTTTCTTAAAAAGAACTCATTTTGGGAAACAATGGCAGAAATATGTGAGGATTGTCGGAGATTCCAAACTTTTTGCTACGAAATTGGATTTAATGGATTGTTTTTCAAACATAAATATAGACGTCTTAATCGATATCTTAAATGATGCTGACGAGAAATTTATTTCGAGAAATATGAAAGATAGGCTCACATTTTATGTAAAACACCAATACATCATGTTCGGAAGTAGGTTGTGGCTGTGGAACAAAGGTTTGCTGCAAGGCGATCGATTTTCATCTGGATTGTGCGAGGTGTATTTTGCTAAACTGGACGGTCAAAACTTGAGAGAATTTAAAAAAATAAACTGCTTCCTGCATAAGACTGTAGACGATTATTTTTTCTGTTCCACGAAAGAAGAAGACGTTGCTAAATTCAAGCAGATTTTAACCTCGTACGCAATCATCAATACAACTAAGATAGAAGACAATCGAATCACCGTAACATATTGTAATTTTAAAATAAATTTAAACCATAGGCACGTATCGAATTACTACAGATTTCCTAAGGACACGCATATCCACTACAAATACAAATTGTGGAACGTTAACTCGCAATTGTCGCAATTGGGACTATTAACTAAATCTCTATTTTTTGCCTACAACAATAACTATTTTAACGCGACGGCGTTTAATATCAGCTACAACAATGACCAGACGATTTTGCGAAATTACTACGAAGCAATGGTTTTGCTGGCGTTTAAATTTGATGCCATCATAATGGGAATCTCTTTGGGGAAGCCGTCCATGGGTTATAAAAGCGAACATTTCGAAAGACACATATTCTCCACGGTCCATTACTATTCAAAAAAGTTGATACCAACTATTCCGAGGCGAGTTAAACAGAAAATCGCTTATTACGCTTTCTTAGTCGTGTTAGAACGACGAAGAAATAAATTGTACCGTGAAATGGTCAGTCACTTAAAGTTATTGATAAATAAAATATATACTTCGCAGTTTAATATGAGCTATTACAAGCAGATGCCAGAATGCTTTAAAAATATCTCATTGCAAAGAGAATTTAAGGCGCTCGTTTAAAATCCTATTAGAATTTGTGTTGATATTTATAATGGAATTATATTTTTATTTTTATTACCTTTACCATCGTATATATTAAGTTTTGCTTATATTTTATTAGTTATTTACTACATTTATTTTATATGTTATATTAAAAATATACATTATAAAAAATCTATTGGCGGAAAGACTGAGGTCGATAGCCCTTTGGTTAGATGTACTATTTATGTTTTTTTATGTATATCTTTGAATTGAATTTATTTTGTTACTATTATTTTGTATTTCTCTGTTGTTATTTTTTTTTGTATTTCTGGCCAGTAAATAATATTATTATTATTAAAAATCTCTTTTTATTTTACCTCTACTTTAATAAAATAATTTATTTCAAAATTTCATAATTAGCGCATCTTAAACATGTCATTTTTCTTATCAAATAAAAATTAAGCTATAATAAACCAAATATATCAGTAGAAATATGCTTTATTTGAGTGGTCGATAAAAGAATTGTTATAACTATTAAATAGAATATTGTATTATTCACCAATATGATTTTTTACGCGTTGATAGCGAATAATTGAAAAAACTGTTTATTTTAAATATGGGTTTAGTAAGCAAGACAACAAAAATTGTATTTCAATAGATTAGGTAAATTGTAAACAATTTTTAAGTAGAAACTCAAGAACAATTTGGTCCCTACTTTGGCTACAGGATTATTGTAGTGCATATTAACAATTTTCAGTATACAATCATATAATTAGCTAAAGGGTCAATGGAAAACACAATAGTTGCAAAATTTGACGAAGACAAAGTAATTTTCGTACGGGCAGGGAGCTAATGCAGGAAAGGATCACATGTGTGTTTCAGTAACCTAAACAAAATAATTCCACATCACATGAATTACAAAGGACTTCTATCCGTTGCAAGCAAATAACAACCACAGTAGACAAAGTGCAATAGGAAAATATAATAAGTGCAGAAAGCAGCCCTTTTTGAATCAGTAAATTATTTTTATTATAATATGTTAATATAATATAATATTATAATAAATATATTTTTTATACATGTTTTTCTTTATTTGATTACTGTTTGTGTAATTGTTGATTATTTCAATTACTGTTTCAAAAAAAAAAAATGAAAAACATATAACTTTTCCTCTAGAGAAATGTATTTATTTTATATTGTTCTGCTGTTTATAATATGTTGCATTTTTTGGCCAATAAATTATAATTATTAATTTATAATTTAATGTATATAATAATATTCATATAGCCTGTATAGTAAGGATATTTCAGTAGTTTAGTTGATCTATATTGTATTTCAACTTGGTTTGATGAGATCATATTGGTACTTTTGTACTTTTGCTTATTTGTAAGTAATTTATATATGTATCTAATTTATATTGATATGTTTGCAGTTATTTTAGGAAGTGAATTGCACTTTGATCATTTTGAAAATGATACAATTACATGTTATAAAAAGTATATTAGTTAACTAATGTCTATTAGTTAATAAATATTATTCTATATCTGTAAATTAAATTCTTATAAAATTTGATTGTTCATATCACCCCGACGTGTTACAACTATTACCAGTTAAAGAGCTTTATTTCAGTGTACAACTCAGAGAGAAAAAATATATTCATATTGGTGATATATTGTCGTGAATGAGTTCTTCGTTTAATTTTGTTGAAGAGTATCGTACAAGATGGTAAAGATGATGTAGAAGAAGGAAGTTGCAGTTTACTCAACGAGTAAAATATTTTAAAAAGGGAGCGTGTGTGGTGAGGTTTTTACTGCATTCCGTTCTTGGTAACTTTTGACAAGATCTACAATTGGGATGAAATCTATGTGGTGAAGGTTATTGCTGGGATGAAGATAGTGGAGCCTGAGGATTTTGTGGTTGGACCACTATTGTGAGGATGGTAAAAGAGTATGTCCGGACACGTCGGATAAAGGTTTTGTATATGTGGTGGAGAGTTACTGGGGAGCAGTTGCCCAGCGATGTGCGGTGATAGGTTGAGCCGTTGACGGCAATGCTTGCTGATGCGGGAGATTGTCGGGACAGAATTGAGAGTGTGGCTGAGGTGGATGCCAAGGTATGAGATACGACATGTTCACAGAGCATGATGGATAGGGCGGTGTTACGGAATTTGGCGGACCTAGGATGCCGGAAGCAGATGATTTGGGAAAATGAATTCTTGACCTATACTTTTATAGTAGTGTTCTTGCTTCCCCAACTTCCAGGAAGAAAACAAATTAACGGTATTCACTATCTTTGAGTTTATGAAAGTTCCATCAAATATTGTGGACACCCCAATATTAATAGTTTTATCATAATTAATAGTTAAAATAATAAAAACTTTAGCCCTTTGCATCAAAACTGCATTAAATTTGTATCTAATAAAAACTTAATTAAAGATTAATAAATTTTTGTACAGTCAATAGGCAATAATATGTTGGAGGATTTATACAATAATTTGAGTTTATATTCTTAAGTTTGTGTTTCTTAATTATATAATAAATACTTTAACAATTCGAAAATAAGTATAATATTCATTTTGCGAATCAATCACGAGCGTAACCTTGTAAATGTACATTTATCTAATGTTAAATCTGCTGCTCTAGTTTTTCCTGAGTTGGATGAATGGTTTTATCAGCGACACGCGTTGCTAAATTATAGAAAAAAATGTTAAATATTACATTAATAGGTGTTCCAATCGTTCCAATTTTACGATTTATTTCTAGTTTGACAATTTGCAAATATGGTTACATTTTTTAACGCAAGATTATTTTAAATTAATAATAGTAGATACAATTTATTGTAATTTACATACAAAAGGCTATTAACCGCAGTCTTTGCGCTCTTATTAAAGTATTTATAAGTAAATAAAATAAATAACTTTATTTTTGTATTAAGTTTTCTTTTGTGAAAATATTATTAAAATAAATAATTTGAACTTTTTTTTATTCAAAGACTGTAATATCATTGATTGTTATTTGGGTAGTTATAGCGTAGCCTGCGAAAGTACAGCCTCTGCAGGTACTCTCAGAAGTTGTTCTTTTTTATACATTTTATGCTTTATAGATTTTTCATTGGGTTTATTGTATTTTGTAATCTAAATAAAAATAAAGGTTTTCTTTCATAAAATCATTAACTAATAGCAACAAGGGTTAATTACTCCCTTTCTATGACGTTACTATTTAGCACTGTATGTGCTATTCAATACCGATCGAACCAAATACGCCAAGGATCATGCGCATTTTCATGCAGCAACCCTGAAGCTTATATAAAACATATGCAAACATACAGAGAGGACGATGATACTCGTCCTGATAATCGCAGATGTTGCAGAATGTTACCCTTCGTTATTAAATAATATCAGATTAATGAAATCCTGTAGGTTACAATAATTTAGTAATATTTCAATGAAAAATTTGTATTAATACTATGCAATAACAGATCTGCGGAATTGATGATGAAATACTATTTTTGATAATGTATGATGACTAAAATTTTACTGAACTTTATGTTTACTCATTGCTGTCATTTCGTTTATATTGTAATTTAGTTAGAATTATGTAAATACGAGATAATAATTTTTAAAATCATAATAAATAATGAATGATATGATTATCTCATAATGTGGATATAGGATTTCTCAGAAAAAGTATATAATCTTTTCGGAAACGCAACAAATCATTATATAATATTACTTGTAAAAGTAGATAAACTTGTCAAAAAACAATATTGAAAAATTATAATTTCACACAAAAGTCATTTTAAATACTTATTTGTTATAATGAAACAATAAGTAATTAAAATAAATATTTACGTATTTCAGAATTAAAAATGAAATGCAATTTTATAAGGAAATTTAGTAGGGGACAAGAATTGGAGGATTTGAAAAATAGAATTTATTGTTCACAACGATGAAATGAAATAATGTTTTTTATATTTCTTGTAAATATATAAAAAAAAAATAGTTTTATACAATTTCCAAACAGTGTTATAATTCGTAACGCAGTAAGGATCATTGTATGACTTTATAATAGCCTTGTTTATTATAACTGTATTGTACAGTAATTCCTTGAAACTAAAGTAATATACTTTAATTGTGTATATAATTTATTGAAGAAATAACAACATAAATATCTTGAAAATTAGTTAATTACTTATCAACAAGTTTATGATGATTAATAATAAGTATTTTTATATATTTCTGTAATCATTGGAAACATGCGCAACGTTAGAAAATTGAAAAGAATGTTCCATATGGTTTATTTATTTATTTTAAGCTCGCTTTCCATTGGTGGTAATCAATTTCCAATGAATAGAGTATGCTTGTAAGTTTAATTGCTTCAACATGAATCATTAAATGATAATTGAGGTGGTAAAATAGAGCTAAACATTAGCTATCTCCATCCGACGGTTTTGACATTTTACCGGTTGGTACTACCACGGAACACTCGGTAAAGAATAGTGACGAAGCTTGTGTTTACCATGGATATAATTATGTGTATAAAATGATACGGAAAGGTGAATTTGTTTAATTCCCAGGAGAATATTCCGCAGAAGATTCACTTTCTAACGGCATACGGTACGTAGAATTTCGTTAATGCATAAACTAGTAAATCTTCGTAGAAATACGTCCATAGAATCCATCGCCATTTGCAAAATCGTAATTGTACAGATTTTCTTTTTAACTTTTTCACATTAATTCCTGCATATTTATGTGCCATTTCAGAAGGAATGTATTCAGGATACTTAATAATATTTGTTTATTGTGTTTTTCCTAACCTAGCTTTATCCGTAAAGTGGTAAATTAAGAGAAGATTTTACATTGCCAAAGGAGCGTTGAACTCTATTAACCTTTTATTTTTTCAATTCAATTCCGTTTTCATATTTATTATTAAATTCAATTTCGAAAAGTCCATACTACTATAATACTATTAGACAACATTATTATGTATATAGTATACATTTGAGACCAAACTAACAACTCTGTATTATGAATTTCTCCTTTCCTACTACTTGTATGACTAAGAGATGTCATATGAGAAAGCTAAAACATTATTTTATATTTCTTTACAAAATATTTTCAAATCATAGCTTTGTTTATGTAATGGATAAACTTTTCTATATCAAAGGACTTTTTCACAATGATTATTGATTTTCAGATTGATCATAGAATCATGAATACACCAGAGGTGTCTAAAAAGGTTCTCATAGATCCATCAATTCCAATTGAGGAATTGCTTGGATCTGTGACAACCTACAACAGTGTGGGTTCTGAAATGAAGAGTTTGCAATTAAGGACAAGTGCTAGGGTGTTCAAGAAAATGAAATTGGACTCAGAATTAGCTGCTCTAGGGCCAACTGACAAAAAAGGTGCTTGATTTAATATTGCACAATATGAGTTTCCATTTCACATATTTAATTTTAGAAGAGAAAAAAGAGGATACTAAGAAAGAGGAGATGAAACCTGAAATGAAGAAACCTCCTCTAAGGGGGCCCCTCTGGTCACATGAAGATAAAACTTTATTCTTCGAGGCTCTCAATGAATATGGAAAAGATTTTGATGCCATTCACACTTCCATTAGTAATAAATTAAAAAAGAGAGGTGTTCCAGAAAATATGATCAAGACTAGGGAACAGGTTAGACATTTGTATTATCGAATATGGCATAAAGCCTCAAAGCATTTGAAGTTTTCTTCAGGTACTAATAACAAAATTACTTTTATTCTTGTATATATAATCTCTATGGTTTCAGATGTAAAGAAGCTTGCTCAAGAACTGTATTGTCTTATAAATTTTGGTGAACTAAGGAAAAAATTGACATTGATTAGTGAAAAAACTTCAATTAGATTGAATGAATTAATTTATAGAGGCTCTTTGAATATGAGAGTAAAGGGAAAAACAATTCGCATTAGAACTCCCATGTGCAAAGCATTGAGGAGACTGAATCAACTTGATGGTAATTAAATGAAAATAATTTAATGAATACATTTAAAAAAATCCTCCTGTTTATAGAAAATGGGGGTGATGAATTAATTAAACTGCCAAATAGAATATGCATTGAGTTAAAGCCCAAAGATATGCACACATGGATGAAAGTTCAAGAAATGTCACAGAATCCAAGAGTTAAAACAATAATGCCATTGCAGAAACGACTAGGAACGATTTTTACACATTTGACTGAAAGGTGGAAAACACAAGAGGTTTATGAGGTATTCTTACAAAAAAAAGTCATGAATAGTTTAATAATTTGTAATATGTATTTTTTCTTAATTGTTATTTAGCACGAAAAATTATTAGCTGAAGCCGAATCAATTCCACTGGATGACCCAAGCGATAAAATATTAGAAAATACAAAACCTAGAACTGATCCTTTCCTTAGATTCCAACCTCCTTCAGATGTTAATATTACAATACCTACTATTAGCGTAACGGAATATATGACTACTGAAAATATCTGCCTGAACGCCTATGAAGAACGCATTGGAGCGAAAACGTCTGGTGAAAAACTGTGGTTAGATGCTTACCCCAGTTTTAAGAATGCTTTAAGTCGAGGTACCATTCGCATATATTGTAAATAAAAATTTGTTTATAGTTGTATTCTTTAGGTTCTTTACGTAGAGGTGTAAAACGATGTCGCACGAACAGTTTAAATGAAAAGCAGGTTCCCAAATCATCATCTAGCATCATCGATAACAACGAGAACTGCTTGGTAGAGAACGAGCTTCCTGGACCAAAAGTGAATGATATAATTGATGATGCAGTCAATACAATTTTGGCGTTACAAAATCCTATAGAAAAACCAGAAACTGCAGAAGAGAAAAAAGCCGATGATATTAAAATGGAAGAAGACTGTTTATTGCAAGTAAAAAAGGAGCATGATATTGCTAAAATTAAATTAGGTTGGACTATGGAAGATTGTGGAACTTTAACGGTCGGGGATTTATATTTAATGGTAATTAAAAAAAAAATCTTAAATAAAATTTACTTTAAACTTTTACAATTTTAGTTTGGATCAGATTCCATGGTTTGTTTAGTATACAGTTGGGATGAGCAGGATAAGTTTCAAATAATTAAAGAGGAGGAGCCTATTAATGAAACTGTTGACAATGAAACTGTGATAGAAAGTGACAATTCAGATAACTGCAATAATTACGAAAGATTAAATCAGAAGCCGGATGATTTATCGGTGACTTTGAAGAGACTATTATCGATTGCGAAGTTGCATTACCGAAAGAACATTGTTAAGTGTCCATGTGGTCATGTATGTGGTGCTCCCAATAAAGGAAACGCTACTAAAACTAAACCAACTGTACGGAAGAATCCTGTTGTCGTCAATACTGAATCATCACCTCAACGAATTGATCCTCCAAAACTTGTTCAAACTACGACAGTCATTAATCTACAGCCAAGTAATGTAACTACTACAGCTAGTATGGTTCCAATTATTATACAGCCAAAGAAGTTTTCTCCTACTATTTTCAGACGGCCTATTTCGCCAAATGATAATTTAAGGGCACAAATAGATGTAAGCTCTAATGATGTTTGTAAATTTAATTTAATAATATTTATTTTTTTAGTCTATTCAGAAATTACGACCTCGATATTGCAATCGAAGGGGCAGGCGCCCTCGTTCAAAACAAGTAGTTGTCGAAAGAAAATTACCATTGCTGGCGAATAAAGCTGATAGTGGTCGTCAGATTGTGCAGATGAATATTATTTCGCAAGACGTAACGATGCCACGACAAATAGCTCCGAAAATTGTGCCGCAAATGGAAAATAGCGTTCTATTAAACGAATGCAAAACCACTTTCGTTGAGGCTACCCTAACCCCAGTAACGGTGACCAATGATCAAATCACTGGGACTTATGCCATATCATCATTAGAAGAAAATAACATTAATTCCGAACATATTATGGATAATGCAACTACTCCAAGTAGGGTGGGATCTCCAACAAGTATATCTAACTTATTAGATCTAGCTTTGCAGTCCCATGTTTCCAACGGTGGTGTTAAGGAAAACATTACAAGTTTTGTTGGTAATTTTTGAGAAAAACTTGTATTATATGTAAAAAAAAAACTAATATTTTTGTTGTTTAGGAATTTTATCTGAAAATAATATCGCTACTTCAACTCCTCCGACCAGTCCTTCAAGAATTTTGAAAGAAAACGAGAATCAATGGTTAAATTCTGAAGTTGCTGACTTCTCCTTCAGTAGTTTTTTGGGTCATTTGGAATCGCCGATGAAGGCAACCCAATCAACTTCCACGATAACCAATGATGATTCCCGCTTAGGACTCACCCAGGATGTCAGTTTTTTTTAAATTTATTAAGTGACATTGTTATTTACTTATAATGATAAATTTCAGGTTGATGCACAATTACAATCTCTACTTACTGAAAGTAGTTTGGATTATACTGCGAAATTTGCAGATTTGGCTGCACAAATGACTGATTCTAAGAAGTAATGATGATCTGTTTTATTTATCATTTGAAGAAAAATGAAACTTTAAATAATCTTAGTATATAACTGAAAGTGATCTTTAAAAAGCAATAGATTTAAAAGAACATAAAGAATTTCCCAAACTAAACTTTAATGGTATATTATCTAATATTCATTTAAGTTTTGTAATGTAGTTAGTATTAGCATGTTGTTTTAAATAATTATATTAATTCAATATTATTGTTATTTTAAATTATCCACAATTATTGTATAGAACAGATGTATTTAGATTTCTACATTTTAAATAAATGAAGTACAGATAATGGGAATAGTGTGTTGCCTAACTCGTCATCCTAGGTTGCCTATAATTATTGAACAGCTGATTTCTTTATGTCAGTCTATTTTGTTATTGTGGTTAATTTTTCAAGATGAATCGTTTTGAATATACTGAACCCGCCTTAGGCCCTAATGAGTATTTCTTAGTTAAAGAAAATAATGTGAAATTATATGATGGTGATCAAAAGGTAAACTTAAAAACATATGCATATGTTTATTATAATATGGTTACACTTTTAGACAAATTTTGAGGGAGGAATGATCCATATAACCACCCACAGAATATTTTGGGGTAAACCAGGTCATTTTACAAATGGACAAATTTGCCTTGCATTGCCTATTCAATTAATAACAAGATTTGATGAAGATGTCCCAGGAACTTTCAGCTTTAGGAAAAGTAAAAAAATTATTCTTTATTTGACTGAACCATCGCCAGGTATAAAAAAATGTTATTAAAAAAATAATGTTTCTAATACTCCCTATTAAAGATCGCAATGAAGGTCCACAACTTAACAGCATTTATAATTTTGTCAAATTATCATTTCGTGATGGCTATTCACAACAGATTAGTTTTGCTTTGATTGAAAGTATAAATAAGAAAAGATGGGAAATTATTGAAACTCCAACAACAAGCACAAATGAAGAAAAACCATTACCAACTATTAAACTAAGAACAGGCATAATTGGCATAGAACGAAGTTTAATTGAAAAGCAAAAAGCAGCAGATGAAAGTATCAATGTTGCCTTTCAAGATTTGAGCAAACTGATGACAATGGCTAAGGACATGGTTAGACTTTCTCAAAATATCTCCAGTAAGATAAGAGTAAGTTTATAGGAAAAATGATTTCCACCATTATATTGTATTGTATTTTTAAGGAAAAGCAAGGCGATATAACTGAGGATGAAACGGTGCGTTTCAAATCGTATTTGTTGAGTTTGGGTATTGATGACCCTGTAACAAGAGATGCATTTAAATCGGATAATCAGTATTATAGAAGTTTAGCTAAGCAAATTTGTGATATAATGGTGGATCCCATTGAGGAGATTGGAGGAATGATGGTTCTGACAGATATTTATTGCAGAGTCAATAGGGCCAGAGGTTTAGAATTGCTGTCTCCTGAAGATGTATTGAATGCTTGTAATTTAATGCAGAATATGGATCTGCCTTTAAAACTACATGTATTTGACTCTGGTGTAAAAGTCCTTCAACTGGCTTGCCTTGACAGCGAAACTGTTGCTGAAGGAACAGCACAATTGGTATATATTTATAATTCAGTATTCATTTAAACATCAATTTTAAATGTTATTTTAATTCCAGTTAACGGATAGAGGATCTTTGAATGCCGAGGAATTAGCGCAATTCTTGGGAATTTCGGTAATTTTAGCCAAAGAGCGGTTGCTGTCATCGGAGCGATGCGGCAAATCTTGCAGAGATGATTCCATAGAAGGCCTACGCTTTTATCCAAACTTGTTTTTGTTGCGCGACTAAATTGAGGCTAACAGATATGTATGTATGCATTTATATTATAGTTGAATAAACTTGTTATTTATTTCTACTGCATTTTAAATAAAGTCAAGGAGAAGCTCATCAGAATTGATAATTTGCCAAGTAAAGTATCCAAAAATAAAATGAAAACATTAAGTAACTCGTGGACACGCGTGTCGTCATTGGCGAATTTTAAATATTCACGTGGTACCATATATTCCACGAATCAAACGAAAATAAACATTTGAATAGTTCACGCAGCTTTACGTTCTAAAAATTTCCTACATTGATTCTCAATCGAATGTTCGTATTGAAAGTGTTTCTTTCCAGAATATTAATTTCTTTAATGTAATTTCTCGGTTAATTTGTTCTAAGTAAGGATCAAATCGAATATGAAAGATTAATTGCATCTTTACATTAAGGACTAAAGATTGTTGGACGAGTGTTGGAAGCAAAGAGGGCGCTGTTGTAGAAGGATTCTTTTCAAATAAGTCAGAATCTCAGCTTGTTAGTGAATGACAGTTGACGTGTATTTTCAAACATTTACCTATGGCTTTGCCATTGTTTTCTAAAACACTGGGTCATATTTTAAAATATTTTTATATGCATTTTTATATAAAAGCAAATGGTTCGAGAATGGTTCATCTATGAACAAGGTTTGTGTGCAATTGAAGTTCCTGTAAGTGCCCGTATATAACCTAGAATAGCAACAATTTCACAAAAAAATGGACACGCCAGATAAAAATGATTCTAATACAGAATTTAGCAAAATCTTCAATGGCGAAGGCAATGTTGTGTATTATGGAGTTCATATACCAGTGGATGTACAGATACAGGATAATGATGAATACTGGCAAGTTTTTGAAGACAAGACAGATGCACTGAAGTTGGTAAAAAAGTACAAGAAGGCTAGATTCAAAGCTTTCAATTTTTATCATGAAGCTGTGGAATTTGCCACTAATGGATATGAACAGGCCAATAACATGAGTGTTGATGCTGGCTTTCAAAAGACAGAGCATGTACAAAGTGTTGGTGAAAAAGCAAGTCAGTTCAGAGGACCTACACCTCAGAACATAGTTAAGCTACGCAAGGCCATAGAGTGTGGTGATCTCAGTTTGGTGCAAAAAACAATATGGGACAACCCTAGATATCTAATTGGAGCTGGAGATACACCATCAATCCTACAGGTGATCTATCATAATAAATATAACATAAAATCAAACTGAACCATTGCTTTTGCAGGAAGGATCAAGGTATAATGGACTTCATGTTTCATCAAAATCAAAGAATGGGGACATGTGTGAATTAATATTGAACACTATATCAAACATAAAATTTATTAAAAAATTATATGTGGATGACAAGAGCCCAGAGGAAAGAGCCAAAATTCTCCTTGACTTATATTTGAATACTCCAGACAAAGGTTCCCATGAAACTCCATTACATTTTGCTGTTAAATTTGGTGCTATCAAATGTGTTGAAGTTCTTGTGTCCTTCTCACAATGTGACAGAAATCTAAGGAACAAACATGGAAAGTTGCCAAGTCAAATTATTTGTGATAGGTATGATGGACCAGATGCAAGAAATTTAAGTGAAAAAATATCAGCATTGTTACAATTTAACTATTATGTACCAGTCCTAAGATCTGAAGATAATTGTGCACCTCCTCTTATTGGTCAGCCATTTTCACCTTGCAGTCCACCTGTAAGTAAAAACAAAATATATTATTTAAAAATAGTTCTTTTAACATCAGTTAAATATTGTATTTTTGTTATAAAATTTATTTTTCAGAAACTAAACTCAGATCCCAGAGGTCCTAGATTTGAGATTCACGCATATGCAGGTCCTATGAACAAAGAAGGTGCTGATAAATTCAGAAAGATATGGAAAACGCCACCGCGCAACGTAAACTTCGGTAAATCGGTCGTTTCTAATAGATTGAATAAATCAGATTCGATATCAAATATGCGGTTACGTGATCACGAGAAAGGGCTCGAACGTTGGGGAAATAATTTGGCCAAAACAATGTCTGTTGGTTGGAAGGAATACTGGCCATTTTTGGACACCTTCATAGATATTACTTCTGAAGAAGGATTGAGGCAACTGGAGAATTATTTGGCAGAAAAAGCTGCAAATATGTATCGAATGTCTCCACTGTCGTCCAATAGTTTACAGTCACCCGTAAATGAGTCTGGAATGAATACTCCGCCCAAAGCTTCCGTCGCTGACATAAGTCCAATGACGGAGTTGTGTAGGGCACTTCAAACATGTTCCATAAAAGATAATAGTCGACGGTTGTCAAATGGCTTTGATAAGATTCAAGAGACTCATAGTGATTTGAGTCCTTTCTTTTGCCTCGATAAATCTTTACAAGTGTTTGCAAAAAGAATATCAAATGACATATTACATCTGCTCAATGTGCAATACGATACCTGCAAAGTGATAGAAACGCAAGTGAAACAATTGCAATTATTAATGCTAAGTTACATGGACGATAATAGATTTAGGTGCATAGATTTCCAGTTAGTACATTCAAGGCTCTCATACCTGATCAAGATGATCCTGAAGCAAAACCTTAAAAAATTTACATTGCTAGAAAATATGCTGGATTTGTGGATGGAATTTTGCAGTAAAAATTACGATTGTTTTTCGTCTGACGATGAGGGCGTACAAAATACTGTGGTACATATGAAAAATCAGCATTCTATGTGTATCCTGAAACACGTGCAAGAGTTCATTTCAAAGGATTACATGATGGACGAAGTGGAGAGCGAAGAGGACTGCGTGAAAATATGGAAAGAAATGAAACCGTGCTCGTGCGCCTGGAAGAATAACAAAGGACACCGAAAGAATTACGGAAGCAAACGAACCAACAGTTTTAAGTTTCGAAACCCATTTAAGCAGGAATACTCTAGAAAATTATTCCAAGAAGATAATACTGGTAAGAACTGATTTTGTTGAGTTATTGCATTAAAAACAAAATTAATATTTTAGCTCAGAATAATAGTAATCAGAAGATAGCTGGTTCGGATTCATCGTCTTCAGACGATGAATACTTTACACCTCCGTCTTCTCCAAGCTTGTTGGATAATAAATCAGACGATGATGAAAATTACTATGAGACCCATCTTCCAGACTTTGAGATATTCATAGAAGGGTAAATATCAACAGTATGCTTATAAATAGTTAATTTTAATTGGTATAATTCGTTACAGAGACTTTCCAACAAAAGTAGATGCTGCTGTTTATAACGCTCTCAATTATGTTGATTGCAAATTGAGTTATAAAGATTATCCTAATATATACAACTGGCAACATTCGGTCAGCCTCTATAAAGAGAGCGAAAGAAATAAGTAAGTGGCAAAGTATTTAATTGAATATCATTGTTTTAATTTTTTCTATATTTTTAGTTGGGGAAATGTGAGTGTTGCCAAATGCAAACTAGATTTGAATACATCGTTAATGTTGACATCGACACCAATTAAATCGACTTTCTCCAAGACTACAATGGATTCCTCACCACCCTACACCCCGCCCAAATCCTGGCTTCGAATCACCGGAGCTAACTCGCCTAGGGTTAGCATAAAGAATCAGCAAGGCAACGTTAGCTTTAACTTGTAAACGTATATTTTCATTTTATTCTATATATATTCGTTTTTATTTTGTACCATTTCCTTTTAATAATTGTTTTATACACATATATAAATACGCACCAAGATTAGTTTTTAATTGTAAATACGTTCTACCACGACATATATTTTTTTATATAGTCTAAACATCCTAATTAAATTATATATTTAAAAAAAGACAAGACTGTTTCTCTATAGTTAATGGAGAGAAAAGTATTATGCAGCAATTTTTGTTTGATCATTGAATATTTGTTTCATTAAAAATGAAATTCAGTTATATATTACTTAGCCAAAGATTTATATTTATTTTAAAGCTGCCCGTCAAAAAAATCAACTTCAGGTTACAATTTGAATTTATTACAATAAAAAACAAACAACAAAAATAATTAATAATGAAACAATGAATAATTCCTTATAGGTCTTCTGTTAACTTTCATGTTTTGTAAATTCTGTCTATTTTTCTAAGAAATAAATGCGAAAAAAATGATACATAAAAGTTTCTTTTTGTTACTTTTGATACCAAATGAATAGTGCTAATAGAAACGTTAAAACGCAAGGCACACCAATCACGTCAAATCCGTTTTCCAAATCACCTAAATGAATTACCAGCAATGAAAATATTCTTTCGCTTTTATTAAAATACAATTTCACAATTGATTTTAATTTCCTTTACACTTACCATTTTTCACTACATCATCTTCGGAATCACTCTTGATTCCTGAACTCGTCATTTCCACGCCAGACAGAGACGTCTCTAGAATCAAAGCGCTCGATTGGCCGGATTCGGCTCCACCTGCATTCTCCGGTTCTATTTTATTTATGACGAATTCGTAGTCAGATGCTGTTTTGATCGGGAGATCCGCTATTAAATTCTGTACTTTCATCCTGTCTTC
Source organism: Nicrophorus investigator (assembly GCA_963457615.1). Lineage (NCBI taxonomy): Eukaryota > Metazoa > Arthropoda > Insecta > Coleoptera > Silphidae > Nicrophorus > Nicrophorus investigator. The sequence continues at coordinate 28,284,872 of OY735140.1, forward strand.
CGTTTTGTTGTACATTAAATTTTCATTGCTGCCCCGAACGAATTGGAAGGCCGGGCTACTGGATGTTCCCGGGTTGTTGAATAATTTAGACAAATTGTCCCGGATCGTTGCTACGTTTATCTGGAAGTCCTTCATTATCTTGTTCGTACTAGGCTGCGCCGATCTCATGCTATAGTCCTGGAAGTGTTTATCTATCTGATCACTCTCCTTTTCCAGAACTTGCAGACGTTGTTTCGCTTCATTTAAAATAGCATCAGTTGGACTAATCTCATCTGAACTACTATTAATTCTGTGTTCATTCTTTTTAGCATGTCTCTTTTTAATATCTTTATGATGCGAAATATTGTTGAAGTGTCTTGGAGAATATGGAGTTACTGTTGAACCTAAGATGAACAGAAATAATAGAAATTAGAGAACATTTATTTATATTAATTATGATAAGTTTTATTCAGTTTCATTTTTACCTTCTTCACCACCTCCACTATATGAAGCTATTCCATATCTTGTTCTACTACTTAAGGTTGTTAGAGATGGAGCTGCAAGTGATGGTGGTGGTGGAAACAAACCTTGGCTCCTTTGAATGCCATTCAATTCCTGCACCCTAATCTGTGAGTCTTCTAGCTCCCTCATTAATGTGCTTGTCCTTACTGCCAAATCTTGGATCCTGGATAAGTAGGTCCTGTTCTGGTCACACAGGTCATTGACTTTAACTTGCAACTGAAGAACATTCTTCTTCAGAACTGCATTCTCCATGTTCACAGACTCCATTGTTTGCTGGCTCTTATCTACTTTGCTAGCAACAATCAATTCTATTCTCTGATTAGCTAATTCATTTTCTCTATTGTTCAGAACATCTTCTTGCATCAGAAGCTTTTTCTCCTTTTCCCTCAGAGACTCTTCCATGCTCTGCAAATCTTTATATTTGAATTGAAGCGAATGCGCGCAATTCTTTAAATTCGATTTCGCACTTTCTAACTCTTCGTCCAGCCTTTTTTTCTCTTTCTCAAAATTCTTCTCAGCTTGCATTAACTTCTTCTTGTATTTATCAATTTTTTTATTGCATTCATCTTCTAGGTCCCTTTTGATTTTATTCACCTCATCATTCTTGACCTCCTTAATCTGATGCATTTCAATTTTGATTAGGGTCTTTAAATGATCAATGATTTGCAGTGTGATTTCTGGTGATATTTCAGCTATCTGCAGTATCTCCACAAATTTCTGTAAATCTGCCTCAGTTCTATCTTTAATTAGTTTATTTAAATTGGCTTTTGATTCTTTATTTATGCTGATTGTTTTCAGAATGCAGTTCAATAGAGATTCTTCATTGGTGCTAATATAATTATTGGAAATAGTTTTACCTTGTTCTGAATTCTTAATAATTCCCAATGTCTCTAATATATCCCACATATCATTTTCTGGGAACCGATACTCCATTATTTCATCATTAATTGTTGGGAATATTTGGCCCAAAGGTACCTCAGTTGTAAATACAGACAAGGCATAGTGGTATTGCTTCTGCAGCATGTACTCTGCTATTAGTAAATTCAGAGCTTGGCTCTTTGGTGAGATTTCCTTATGCTTGTTGGTTATGACAGTTCCAAGTGAGGTGTCCTTCAATATTTTAATCATTTGCGTCCTCAAATGAGCCCTTAGATCCGTCAAAATCCCTTTATCCTCAAAATAATCATAAAGAAGCCTATGGAAGTCATCCTGTGACAGCACACTACCAGTTGGCGAACTCAGAGCTGGCGTTATTTCTTCTAATCGGTCGTCCATCGTATATACTTATTATTCTGTGATGAAGTACTAGAAATTTAATGAGATGAACGAAAATTTTAGACACTACATAAATATGTTTGTATTTGATACAAATTTTTCAAATTTTGACGGCTGCATGAATTGCTGCCAATGCTTAGCAACCATAACAAATAATGACCAACCAAATAAAATACATAAAAATTGTAAATTTAAAAAAATAATAGAAACTACATTTTAAAACATGATTTATGCAAAATATATGATTTCATTATTTAAATGCAATTAAATTTTAGGAACGTATAAGTTTTTACTTGTAAGAATCAAATATGCAACTATACAAACACAAGTGTATACAATACTGCAGAACAGTACTAACATGTAGAACCTGGATGTTGATGAAGAAGAGGAGAGGTTTTTAGTGGGTAAGAATCCCACAGTACCACGATTCCACCGTGGTCCCTATGCAAGGTTCTCCTCTCCAAAAAAAAAAAAAAAGTGTATACAATAAGAGTAATCATAAAAGTATTTAAAATAAAGATCATTTCTAATCAAGTTTTTAATTTATAGACATAGATAATTATTTGCATATTTTTTAATCATTATTATTAATTATCTCACGAATATATTGTTATTTAAATTACATAACATTCATATGTGAATATGCTTATATCTAATATATATTAAACAAACTAATTTCTGACAATAATTCTTATGTAAAATACTTAAATTATTGCTAGATTCTTTGACTTCGCTATATTTTGAAGTAAGTATTTTATTAAGTACTTTATTAAGTATTTTGAGGCCGATGATTTGAAATTAATTTAAACAATTTACTATATTTTATTATCAGAATATGTTAGGAAATATATTCGTTTTCTTACATGCATGTACAATTCTATTTATTTAATATTAAAAATATTTGAGGAAAATATTATGAAAATTTTAGGAGTTTAAATTTGAAATAAAAAAATGTACAAGCAGAATCATAGAGATTTTTACTATTTTGTCTGCATATGTAATTACTATATTAAAAATGAGTATTATAGGTGAAAGATATTCTGCAAGGTGCATTTTTAAATAAAATCCATAATTTTTTTTCTCATATTTTATACCATGTTTTATAGAATTAACATTTTTTTTTAATATCATCTGTTATTTCTTGCTATAGCTTTATATTGTTTAACAATGATCGTAAATGAATGAAATTTTGATTAGTAATGCTTATTTACAAAGAGCAAAAAGTAAGTTCTAATTATGTAAAAGTTATTTACACGTTCATAATATATACATTTCATGATCAGCGAACTGTTATAAAATAAGTGTTACGAACTGGCCATTTGTTATGTTTAGAATGAGCATCTGGTTGTCGCGCCGTTTATCGGAAACAAATAGAACAATTTTCTGGCCAATAGATTTGAATTCAATTCTAAATCAATTAATTAACCGTATTTGAAAAACAGAGGAGAATGCAGAGCGTGCATTTAAATTGAACCGAATTGAAATTTAAACAATCTGTTTACTATGACTAAATAGTGAATGGTCTCTATTTATAGCATTCTGCATAGGCCGTTTCAATGCTACGATAAGCGACGACTTAATGTTATTATTATTATTAAAATAATCATTTGCGGCGTGTCCATTAAAGGTAAACTGGAAAAGGTAAAGGCGCAGAGGAATGGATCCTTGAGTCATTCCCAGTAATTAATACGGGTTTTGAAATACACCATACATTTACGTTCGTCCACGATAAAATTGTCATTGTTTACCATACATACAAAATCGCTGACCTCTTTAACACGCACACAAGCGTGAGCAAACAACGGCACTGAAACAGCAGCAGCAACAACAACAAAAAAAGAACAAGGAATTACAAAAAAAGGATTCGTTTCAAGTGAAATCGAGATGCTCCATTTTATTTTTGTTGCAGCTGTAACGTTACATGGAAATGAATTCGTTTTCCCACAGAACCGCGAAAATAAATGAAGCCAATGGCTGCAGACATATGATGTAACGTGAAAGGTAATTACGCAAGCTGCAAAATTTTATTTCACATCACATAATTCTTCTCCCATGTGGATAAAACTAAATTAACTTGCGTAATAATTTTCCAGAGCTACATTTTTTTCTTCCATTCGTTGCAATTAAAAAAATCCATAGGGAATGAAAGGAACATAATTTCCTTTATTAAGCTGTAATTCATTTAGCATAGAATTAGTTTGATAATAACGTGCGCTCTTTCACTGATGGTGATGGACGGCAATGACCAGGATAATTACGGAGGTATTTGCCATGTTCGACATTAGTTTCCTATTAGGCATTTCGGGCGGAAGGAATTTGATCAGGAAGGAATTGTTATATCATATACATCCACATCGCGCCAGGGCGTGGACTTAATTAATTCCCATTTGTTGTCGAGACGTAATCAACTTATTCATTGTTTAAACTAAATTCTATTTATAAACTCCAATGACATTGTTCGCATGTATCGTTATCGAATTTATCGATGCATTTGGGTTAATGCGTAAAGCTGTTACTATTTTATTTTTGTCGCTTTCATAAGAAATTCCACAAACTCGGATTGATGTTACAGTTTCTTGCTTGCAACGTGGACATTTATTTGTTTATTAATTTATTTATATTTCTATAAATAACTTATTTTCCAGTCGCAAGCCACGTGCTAATGTAAATATTTTTCTGCATTATGCAAGTTCAAATACTTCGCATAGTTTATAACAATATAAATGTTATGCTTCATACAACAAAAATATTATGATTAACATTTTTTCCAAAAAGTTAAAACAAATCGTTCATACCATGTGTTTAACATTTCTTAAGTTTTTTTAATTATAAATATTACAATTATTATTTAAAATATTATTCCGTAGGCAAGATTTATGGGCATTATTACCAAACATTATTTCATACACTCAAAAATAGCATCAAAACAAAAAAAAAACAATAAATCTAATATTTTTATATTTATTGTTATTATTATTAAATTATTTTAAATCTCTAATATATTGAAGGTAAAACGTTAAAAAATTAATATAATATTTTTTTTACCAATTATGACATAAATATTGATGAACTGAATATAAATTTATAACCATTAATTAATTGTGTTTTGAAATATGCTAAATATTACAATTTTTCGCTATCGAACGCAGTTTATTACAACTGCGTACTTATTTCGAGAAGAAAAAACGAAACATATCCATATTTGCAATACGCATTAGCACTTTCCTCGGTAATGGACTAACTTCCATTTATTTATTCTTCCTTTCTTAATCTTTTCTCTTCGTCCTTCGTGCCAAAACATTGACACGGTTTACATTATTTATTTTATGCTAAATCCATCTAGAATCCGATTTAGCACAATGTTCATAAAATTTAAATTACCTAATATGTGTTAAACTATACTACTTAAATATTTAAAAACGTAATTATTCATGAATATATTCCAAAATATATTCCAAAAATTCGAAAACCATTTATCTGCGCTTTGAGAGGTATTGCTGTATATTATTTTGTTGTATCTAAACAAATTTGTAATATATTGGCAAGAGCGTTTAGAATTAGGAAACTTTCACTAGGTCATTCTTCAAAAGGCAATAATTATAAACCAGAAAGAAGCGACAGGCAAAAATGAAATGGTACACTATAATTATCGAAAATGAATTGAAAGCCGTAAATGTGCGATAGGCTAAAGGTAAAAATCGTATCGGTGACAGTTGCTTGCTTAAAAATAGCATCGTGACCTCTTCCATGTGTCTAATTGAAGCAGACTTCTTTTTTCCTCTCTGAAAGAAGCCGAAGGCTAAATTGGTTCTGCCTCAACACTAATACGCACACCTAAAACTAGTTTCGGATTTAGACTTCGGAGAGCGCAGCCTAATGGTCATAATTTATCGTGTCGAAAAGAGTGTCGTAATTACCGCGCAAAAAAATTGAAATCTAATAGCGCATTCATTTGCCCCGCAGTGTTCTTAAACCAAATTGGTATATTTTATAATTAAGCAGCCCAAAATCCTATTAATATTTATGTAACTTTGCGAGATTAACATAAGTTTTATTTTAAGGCGCCGTACTGTCTGCTATATAACATTTACGTTTCTAGGAAGTTCTTTTTATTAATACGACTACTATTTTTGTTGGACCGCTTTGGTTTCGTACACGCGTTTCGTTGCAAAATATTTATTTTTTTTTCTTCTTTAAACTTTTTTCGCCTCGCAGTAACTTTTATTTTAGCTTTGGTGTGAAATTACAAACGCGTTATAACACAATTCTGCAAATATTGAACTTTGAAAGCTTTCCTGCCCACTGTCATCTCACATTAACCCACTTCGACTCATGCCCACATTTTATGGAGAAAATGTTTAGATTTCATTTTCCTCAATACGAAGGCGTTATTAAATTACAAACGTAACTTTATGAAATATTAAATATGAATTGTTATAAAATAACATATTTTTTCATTTCCTTTATACAATCCTTTAAATAAATTATAAATTTGTTATTTAAAATATATTTATTTCATACATAATCCTTTTGATGAAAAACTTATACAGTTAAAAAGTTTTTTTTAAAAATTAATTATGTTATTTTTAAATTTAACAAACAAACAAACCAATCTTCTGATTTTTCATATACAATGTATTTGTTATCCTTTTTTTGCAGGGAATATTCAGGAAAAAAACAGGTTTGGATTGCATTAAATTTTGTAATCAATTATAAAACATTGAGTTGCAGTACAATTAAAAACAAATATTTTTGATCACGAGTTACAAAAGGTTAAGAAACGCTAATCTTAAGCATTTTAACGATAACATTTAATAGATTAGATTAATATAATACGTTTAATAATAATAAATTTAAAAAAATAGTTCAAGTTGCAAATATGTAAATTATTTTTGTTGTTATATATAATTTAATACATTTGAATAATAATGAAGCGGAACAACATAAAATAAAGTAATTAAATTACAAGATTGCATATTTATTAATTTTGTATAAGAATAATTTAGAAAGTTGTTTAAAAAAATTGAAAATTATCAAATAAATAATTTAATTAAGTAATTTAAAAAAAAATATTATAAAATTTTATGAAAAAACTTTTTATTGTTATGTTTGTAATATAGTAAATATTAAATTCTTTAGATTTAAACCTACAGATTCTAAGAAAATTGTATATATGTTATTTCGAAAGTTGTACTTTCAATTATGAGAAAGGTGATCTATTGTTACATATAACAATTTCTACACACGTTTTTTTTATTTTCGAATTGATTCCAAGCAGTAGTAAGTTTACATTTTTTATTTCCGTTTGAGCGTATATAAATTAGACGACCTTCATTCGCTAAACGCTTTAATATTAATTTTCCTTGATGTCAAGGTTCCATTCCAAGTATTCTTACTTTGTTGTAGGTCTTCCACACTTCAGTGTATATAAACATAAACACAAACGTTATTATTAAATAATCTCTGTCCATTTTATTTGCAAAATTCAAAATACTATTTCATTGATGACAATAATATATAAAATATAATAATGTTCTAACATTGAAGGATTACATTTTTTTTTTAATATAATTAACTAATTACATAATTTACTACTTTATAGTTTATTTATGGAAAAACGACATCCATATAATAATAATTTATGTTAAAAATAATTTTCAAATACATCATGTATTTAACAAAAATGATTTTCAAATGAAAATAATTAAGAGGCAACACTTAACAGACTCGTCAATATAAATCGAATAGTAAAAGTTCATAATTTTGGCACGGTAAAATATAATATGCGTTTAATTCTGTTCCTTGGCTCAAAAGTGGCTTAACTGTTTTTGAAACTGTTTTTAGAGATTTTCCTTTCTAATGTTAGAAATAGTGTACATTTTAAAATATTTATTATAACACAATATTATAAAAGTATTCATAATTTTTGTTTTTATTAATTTTCATAATTGCAACTAATTTCATAATTGTTAACTATTGTTATTTGAAAAGAAAATGAATAAATATAAAGTAATTTGCTTTTGATTTCGTTGTAATGCGTACGTTCTAAATAAGAAACGAGTTTATTCTACGTTCCTTTCTGCGATTTAAATAATGCAAAAGCAAATATGAGACAGTGGACGTAATTGCACAAGCAAATAACATTTTTGTTCCTAGATAGAACACAACTTCCAAGACTGTCTAGTCTACGTTTTATAGCATTTGTTTGGCCGATGGCGGAAAATAAACACAGTTTTTATTTTTTTTGGGGCAGCAAATATTTGCTCGTTCACCGAAAATTTAAATTAATTTCTGCTCATAAATTTCGCACGTGCAGTTGAGCGATAAGTCGAGTGTTTACATTGCAGCGTACATCATCTTCGGTTGCCAGGTGGAAATTGGCGGTTGTCGGATTGCAGTATCTCGCCTATTTTCCTCTAAACAATGGAAACGTTTAAGAAAACAGTGTCTGCTTTAATTATAAGCAAACATCTAACGTTTATTTTCCAATCGATTTCCGTTCGCGCTGCATTTATAATAATTCACCGGGATAAGATAAATAAATAAGCCGGAAAATGAAAATGATTTGAAGCTACTGATTAAAATATGAACCCAGACCGTTGGATGGAAACGTTGCCGCAAGATAATAAATCGATTTAGGTTAAACAACACTGGCCGATTGCCGTCGAGTGATTTTCAAACTATCATAAATCAAGGTTACTATACTTGAAAGTAGTTAAACGTAGTTTGCATTCGATCTGCAAATGTAATTGGAACCTTCAAATCTGCTTTAATATTTTAGATTTTAATATCTAATAAAGTCAGCACTCGGTTAAATTACGTAATGTGAACAAAAAAATTTCCTACATAAATAGATACATTTACGATTTATTTTTTTGAATACACGCAACAGACGGATTTGTCTGCACACGATTTTCCACTGAACATACACATTTTACTTTGCCTTTCAAATTATACATTACAATTTTACTTCAGTGATTTCGTGATGATATTTAGTAATGTTTTGTTTCTTAAAATGAGTTTTATATAGCTAAGCTAAAGCATAAATCACTCTTGAACAGAATTACAATATTCAATGTCATTGCTCCGTCCACATCTGTCGGCTTGTCTGAGTGACTTAATTGTACGTTCATACGAACATTTATTTGTACGTTAGTTCGGTCAGAATACCGTAAATAATTATGTATGTGTTATCGAACATAAGGTAAACGTAATTGCAGACTCTATACTTAATTTATGATTTGCAATAAAATCTCTAGAATAATACGATTAAGTCATCATTATAGTTAAGTTTATTTTTCTTATATTTTATTTAAATTAAAATCATATCTCGGATTTTTTCAGCAAATTTTTTTTTTTATTATTATTTTAGACCTAAACGTAGTATTTTTACAGTAATGCTTCAAATTGAGAATATCACTTAACGAACAGAAATTTGTGCATATCACATTCACACTAAAGAAAGGTACCTGTCTAACAGTAAGATTTAATAGCCAAAATTTGTCCAAATCAATGAAAGTCAAATATTTGAGCAAACGTCACGACAGAAGCCGGGCAAAAGAGGCTTAGAGAGAAAAAAATGGATATAAAGTTTAGAAAACTCTATTGGTTATTAGGGAATAGATCGGAATTATCAGTAGAAAATAAATTACTAATATACAAGATAATAATAATATGGTATCAAATTATGGAAAAATCGAACTAATAACTTATGGGATCAAAATGTCTAAGAAATATTTTCATCGCGAATAGACAAATACATGAAGACTTTCATTTCAATCTTTTTGAGAACACAGTACAAATGTTTAGTAGCAAATACAAAGGAAGACTGGAATTACATAATAATGTTCTAGTTAAATAACAGCACAACAAAAAATAGTCGTTATAATTAATTTTGGTATTAGATTTAAATAAATTATTAATGTTTATAAATATAATTATGGTAAACCTATAAAGTTTATACATTTAGTGTCAAATATATGTATGTTCCATAATGTAAACTACGTAATTTATAAAAAATGTTTTAATAACATTTTAAGAATTTAAAATTTTATTATGAACGCTTTATCGTTAAATTAAATACACACATGTTGTACACGAGTGCGCATTCTATTCCATATTTTACGGCAATTATAAACTAAGAAAATTCTCATAATAAAAAATGTTAGTGAATTGGAGAATCATTATAAAATATGATGTTTCAATTATTATTTTATGTAACAAACAATTAATTTGTAGTTTGAAAAGTAATTATTTTAAAACACGTGTTGTAAGTTACTTGTTACTTTTATTGCTTTTCCAACTAACGGAGTTGCATTATTATTTCAGCAATTTGCATTGGCGAACTTCGGCCCAGGATTTAATTAATTCCCAGCATGTTCTGTTATACTAATGCGATGAAACTGCGCTAAATGCGTTCTCAGACCTTAGCGATTTCAGTATCCTCATCCTCGATGCACACATAGCCTTGTAGTTCCCTTTATTGATCTACGAGCAGCTTTGTCAAGAGGAGCGCAGAGTTGATTGCATTTGAGCGTGAAAGCTCTCTTAAGATTACCTCTGGAACTATTTCTTTAATCAAATTACGGAGCCGTTCTTTATTACGCGTTTTATGATTGTCTTTTATTATTCATCATGGAAGAACCCTCTTCCGTATCTGAACGAAAAAAATAAAACTCGTAATAAAATATTATTACCCAAGAATATTTGAACTATTGCGTACATCGGTTACTAAAACATGCATTTCCCTCTCAATATTTAAGTAGTTTGAAGCGTGTTTGCATTAAATTTCTTGCGTATTTGTAATTCGAATTGCATTTACTTGATAAACTTGCTATTTCAATCGTCTTCAGGAATTTAGAATGGAATTGTTGAATTGTTTTCACATTTGATGCGCCTGCTGTTCTCAATTGCTGAATACCATAAATCCAAATAAGTTTTGCTGTAACTTTCATAAAAAATAATGTGATATAATTTCTATTAAAATTAAGGTTTTAACCATGTTAATCGATTTGTTTCCTTAGATAGTATTATTTGATTTTTTTTTTAAATATTGAAAAAATAATATAAAATTTATTGGTATTTAATTATTACAGTTTTTGCTTAGTTGTAATTTTTTTTCCATCGAAACACCTACAATATGGGATTAGTCTGAAGACACAAAATCAAAATCTATTGCATTTTGCTTCTTTTTTGTAAAAGTGGTTTCAAATAAATCTATATATAGTCAGCACTCGGTTAAATTACGTATTTTTTTTGTTCTATAATTATGGAAATTCATGACTTTAGGGCGGAAAGACTTCAGTTAGATCATGGTTTATGTCCAATAAAAATATTAATTATTATTCAAGGACTTTAAAACTTTACAAAAATAAATTACACAAAAAGAGACTTGATTATATAAAGAGAAAATGTTGTTTTGAAAATTTTAAACCGGATTATAATAAAACCGGACAGATCGAAGCCACACTATATAAGGTATTGGCTGTATTTACTTTATGAACAAAAAACTATTGAATATAATTAAAAAAATGGAAGCGAGTAGTTTGACTATTTCAAACTAACTTAATTAACATTAGAAAATGAAAGTAGAAAAGAATATATAAAAAAAAACTTAAATAAAAATGTATTTGCATATTTTTTTTACTAATGAAACTAAAGAAGTTCATTTAAAATTAATTTATAAATATTTATGATAGAGGAAGTTAATTGTATTATAATTTATAAAAAATTAAAATTTGATTGAATTAATTCAATTATAATTAATAATAATAATATAATATTCGTTCATAAATATGAATGCAGGTAAATTAAGTATAGATCTTTTACGCGCTCAGTCAAAACAAGAATATATTGATTATTTTAATTTAGTTAATACCATTAAGCAAATAAAAGAGTCAACAATTCATGGAACTGGGTTGGGCTTGGTTTACTTTTTTAGGTGTCTGTAATAATAATGTTTTGAATGAAAATTATTTTAAATTACTATTTAGCATGCAACAATTTATAAATACAATTAATTAATGTTTGGCAGTATACAGCAAAATTAGGTGAAGTCTGGACTTTAAATATTTAATTTACACCTCATTCAATAAGTTCGTATGGTTTTTAGGAAATACCAACCTTCATACGACGCCTGTCAAAATTTAATGGCAATCTGACGTTTACTTCATAAGTTACAGTGGTTTTAGTTACGCTACTTTTGTAATTTTGTAACATTGATTTTTGATGGGAAAAAATATAGTTCAAGCAAAGCAATGACTTGATAAGTATTATGGGGACTCTTCTCCGTCGAAACGAATGGTAGAGAAGTGATTTGCTGATTTTAAACGTCGCCCAAAATCAGCAAATGTTGCAGAAAACATTAAAAAAGTCCATAAAATGGTTTTGGCCGATTATAAATTGAAGTTGCGTGAAATAGCTGACACCCTGAAGATATCAGAAAGCAGTGTATTGACCATTTTGCATGAACATTTGGTCATGAGAAAGCTCTGTTCGAAATGGGTACAGCGTTTGCTCATATTGGATTAAAAATAACAACGAGTTGATGAAATAAAAAGGATTTTTTCATGCGGTATGTAACAATGGATGAAACCTGGATCGACCACTACACTCCAGAGTCAAATCGGTGATCAGCTGATTGGACAACAAAGGGTGAAAGCCGTCCAAAGCAGCTGATAAAGCAAATGTCATCTGGTAAGGTTTGGTCTCCGTATTTTGGGATGGGCACGGAATTTTATTTATTGATCACCTTGAACAAACATTATTGGTGAGTTTGAAGGAATAAATTGCGAAAAACGACCACAAATAAAGAAGAAAAAAGTGCTCTTTCACCAAGACAATGCATCGGGTCACAAGTCGATCAAAATGCACGAATTGCAAGAGATTTGGCTCCAATAATGAAGCAATTGCCGAAACTGAAGATAAATTGTTCTACAAGTAAGGTATCGAAATGTTAGAGAAGTGTTGGAATTAATGTATCACACTCTTGAAGGAGACTATTTTGATGAATAACGTCGAATATTACCCATAATATTGTTGTTGTTTTATTAGTCACCATACGAACTTATTGAGTGAGGTGTCATATGAATTAATATAATTTAAATATTTTCTTATTTTTATGGAAATTTTATTAAAATATATCTTTAAATTATAAGGTAATAAAGATTCAAGTAAATATTTGAAATAATTTGTATAATAAATTATGCCAACAAAAATATTTATGGCGTGAAAATAATTAGTAAATTAGACACAATGATTTTTGCATTCTGTAAATATTTATGTTTACTCTTGTTGTTTGTATGGTTCATAAACATATATGTCTCTTGCCGATAATAGTGTGGATTTTCCATATAAATATCTATTTTCATTACTTAATTTTGTATAATTATTTCTTGTTGTGCGTTAAATACCTTACATCTCACAAGTAAAATAATTATTTATTGAAAGTGTATATGAAATTCTCATTTTATTAAAATTTTGATTAAAATATACATAATTATAGCTGTTATTATTATGACTGTTCATCGTTGTTAGTTGCAGTTTATGAAAATGTTGTCAATCCGGGGAATCTGGATAGAAAAATATTTGGATTTCCCAAGAACCATCAAAATTGATTTTAATATGAAACCTTTGCTATATAGATTATATTAAAAATAAGCATAGGCCATACCGAACATTTCTATAATGATTAGATAATCTAAAGTGTTGTTTTTGGTGCCGATTGTGCCAGAATTATTTTGGTGGCTGTATTGTCAATAATGTTTCAATATAACTTATCTACATTCTTTTTATATTATATAGTACATATTATTTCATTTCCTTAAAAACGGTCAAAATAAAGATTAACTAGTAGAATTTTCATTAATTTGTATTAAATCACTAGGTTCCATTTTTTATTCACTATCATCAAAAAAATCTGGTTAAACACATTTTCTTCAAATGTATTTAGAAGATTTGGCCATACTTATAAGATTCAGTCATCCATTTTAAATTTTAATATATTTTTAACATTCTCATTCTTAATATTCGATTCATAAAAATTTCGGGATTTAAAACGTTTTAAATCCAAGATTATAAAAAATAGCTAACTATAAACACTACACTCAGTATTTTCAACAATTACAAATTACAATACAAAAGAACATAACATGTAGGTTGTGGTGTAAGTAAAGCTCTATGCATTTGAATATGTTCATTGCTATATGTCTTTTAGTGTAACATTTGTATAAAATAATAGCAACATATTAAATGTTCAATTGACCATTTTTTAAGCCAAGAATGAAGGAACTTTCTCTTTCTCATAAATGCAGAAATTGAATACGGAAGAGTCATGGAATTAAGTATAATATTTATAATAATCGTCGCATTTCAGCGTAGGATAACTCTATTATGTTTCATTTTGGGTCAACTAACCTAGATCAAATTCTAATTATACATGAGACATACGAATATTTAACGGTTTACCGTTACCTCAATATATTTCTGCAAGAGAACTTGTACGACGAACGAAATGCATGTTTAATGAATGTACTACCTACCACCTTCCATGCCAAAATCGATTTGAGTTTGGCGATTTGTACATAGATCTTATTTTGCAGAAATTATATAAATATAATTCAGTTCAATTTTTCGGAAATAAAAATTCGTAATTCTTTGAAAAAATGTTTTATTATCAAGTTTAAGTTCAATAATATAATTTTTAGTTAAATACAATAATTATTTTTATATTATTTAAACAAAAATTAGTGTAATTATTTTGCTATTATTTTAATTAAATATCATCTATTTTTTTGGGATTGCATAATTCATCAGTTTTATATGAAATTTAATCTTTTCTGGTGTTCCTAATATTCAGGAAATTATAAAACAATATTTGGCTAATACAATACCTCGCATAGTACGGTTTTGAAAATATGTTTTCATCTATACACCTAACTGTATTTTTGTGCTATTTATTTATTTATTTATAGTCTTTACACACTTTTAAGTTAGAAAGTAAATATCATCTATTTGTTTGGTATTACGTAATGAGTTTTATATGAAATTTAATCTTTCCTGATGTTCTTAGTATTTATTAAATTATAAAACATTATTTGGTTAATACTTCGCATAGTGCGGCTTAGATTAGCACGGATTCACTATAGTACTGTTTTGAAAATATATTTTCCTGTATACTTCTGTCTTTTTGTGCATGAACACAGTTTTTTGTTAGGCCGGTTTCAAATAGTGCGGTATATTGGCAAATTGACTAATCGGTAGTAACAATTAAAAAATAGCATTAATCTATAAATCTCTCAGTAGAAAATGTAGAATTCTTTCTTAGATTAATGCAAAATTAAATTTTATAACACTTTAATTAAACAAATATCTATTTGAGATGACCGAATGGTATAAAATTAATGTTTTATTTATAGTTTAGTCAATCCAAAGTTAAATACATAATATATATAATTTTTGCAATTTGCCATATCCAATTAAATTTGTTTGGTTAAATTCTAATTAGAATATAAAAATTCTAACTAGAAATTAAATTGTTTTTTAAACATAATTTATCATATTATAAATTCAATACCAAACCGTTTTATATATTAGTTATAAGCTTCACGTTGTATATTAATATTGAATTTTGTTTTAATATTCAATAGGTCCAAATAATAATTGAATTTCGGTGCGGCTCCATTCGATAAATGCGAGCGAGAAACGCGAACAGAATTTAAATGATCCCAGGAGTTCTTTTATATTGCTGGGAACGAAAACGGAGAAATGAAGTCCTAAAATTGAAAATATGCATGATGCGAGTGTTGTAACGGGACGCTCCTTTCGTGGATCAAATTGCGAAGGCCGTTGTCTGAAATTTAATGACTTTCCGTTGTTGTTGTTCTGCCGCTCGGAGAGTGCACCATGTGCGAAGCTGATTACTCTATTTATATTTCAGCAGAAACAAAACGAAACTCGTGAAGATAATGCAGACGAGTCGGACGTACGCAACACTTGATATTGCAGAAATCCAACTCCAACAACGTAAAAAAAAAAACTACTTTGTAATCGAAGACACTTTGCAGATTTTGCTTCTTTCCTGTTGGTTTATCAGGTGTAATTTCATGTAAGTCTCAATATAAAATAACTCATTATTTTATTGATGATCTATTACAAATAGTTAATCTATACTTTAACTAGTTATTTCATATATTAGCGGCTATTATGTTTACAATTATTTTATATAATCTTTGAGCTATGTATTTAATACTTGATATTCTATAACAATCAGGCAATGCATAGAATAACTAGCTAGATAATCAAATACTATAAATATTCTAATTATTGATAATTTAATGCTAGTAAGTAAAAAATAAATACATGTTTTATATTATTAAGTGTATTGTATTTCCCCACATTATAACAAAAATTAAAATAACTTTTGTGTTTAATTTTAGTTTTAATAACTTATTTATAGAACTAAGTTATTTATTTTTATTCTAAATAACAGTTAACAATGCAAATGCATATTATTATATGCATTTGTGTATATGATTACGTAGTTGCGTGTTTTATATTTTTTTATCTGAGGTGATTCAGTGTTATTTCTGGTTATGAATTATTGGAAACGTTGACAATAACAATTGTTAAAAATTCCAAGAAGCGTGTAATAATCAAAGCATTGTTTTTCTCGTTGCGAGATTAATAGTAACTATAAATTAATTGTAAACCAGGTAGTTTTAATCGTATTTATTGATTCTCGAGAATTATTGATTTATGAATTTATAATATATTAATTCTCAAGTTATACAATGGAATGTAGCTTAGAAATATGTTAAAATGGGCTTAAATATTTTATGTTAGATTTTTTTTTTCAATTACGCAATTCTGGATAGATCTACATAGTAAATGTCTTTGATCCAGTTGATGGGATGTAATTATTGTATTTGTTTTGAAGAATATTTACATAAATTCACTAGTACTTTCATCATTCATTAGATTCTGATTCTCATTCTATATCATATTTATAAGTTTCGGTCTTCTGTTATAAATTTTAGTATATTTTGAGCATTCAATTAGAACAGAGAATCGGAATTATAAAAATCATAAAATTTCGAAGTATTTGTTAAAATATTTTTTAAAACGCTATTAAAAATATCAATACTAGACAAGTTTTTCCGCCTAAAATATTAATATTTAAGTAGACAATTTTAATGACTATCCTTAAATTAGGTTTACAGTAGATTTGTTAAAGTTATATAGTTTTTGTAAAAAACTAAAAACAGAATTATGTAACAAGATTTCTAATTAAAGATATAAACAATGCAAACCGTACAATTCCATATATGTTTAATAATTATGTATATTCAATATGAACAACAAGTGTGTAGGAAATATAGATTGAAAATCAAAACATGCAAATGATTAGGGTAAATAAAAAATGATAGAATAACACTTTTCAAAATATTCCATGTAGATTTCAGAAGTAGTTAAATTAATAATTATTAGTGCCGAATACTTTTGTTTTTGTGAAGCTTTTTGTTAGCTATAAGTTTTGTAATATTTGTTTTACTTATTACCACATTCACAATAAGCATTTTTTAACATATCAATGTCAATGCCAATGTTCTTGTTTTACATAATCAATTTGATTATAATGGTTTTGAATTTTAGAAATAGCTTTGCTAAAAAATATGTAAAAGTTTCAAGATATTTTTGTGTCCATATTGGATTTATATAAAGAAATATAATAACTATATATTCATCTAAATCGTAATATTTTGCTGATTTATATGTATATTTTCTGTTGTGTTTTCAACGGTTATCTAATAATAAATTTATTCATTGAATGTTAGAAAGAAAAACGCGTGTGAGACCTTCGTACACATTTCTTGTATATTATGTTATGTAACAAATATCATTCTATTTTTATATATATTACACTTTCAAATATATTTATGATTAAATACGGTTCTTTCAATATTTTTTTCATTTAATATATAATTATCATATAGAGGTTTATCGAAAGTGGTATTTCTTCTATATTCTTTTATATTATTCATAAGCTAGACTGAAGCTGTATACTGTTGTGAAATTTATTAATTATTTATGAAATTTTGTTTATAAAAAAATGAATGCAATTGTCCATAATAAATAATTATAAACAATTTTTAGATTTTCCTTTTGAATTTTTATATTATTTTGTTATCCATTTTTATCGCTGCATTTTTTGACTATATAGATATATAACAATTCTATAATATTGTTTCATTTTAAAGTAATAAATAATCAACTGAAATTTAAATTATATTTAAATTTCAGTTGAATTTTCCTTGTTATAGTATTTTTTATATAATAATAAAAAAGTTTTCTTGAAATAGACTGTAGTAATTTAATGTTGGAATTTGCGTTATTTAAATTGATTCAATTAAAGTAAAGGAATTGAACTTGAGATACTTGAACGTGACTTTGGATGTAGCATTTGCAAAGGATTTATTTCGTACATAAATCCAATTTAACTGCATTGGATAACCTGCATTTTCCACCCATTAGTCACGTGATTGCGTGAGTGGTAAAACGGACGAACGGGATATAATATATTATTTGTATTATTTCTTTCAGTTGGGTTTGTTTCGTTTCAGGGACATAAATCTCGGTTTGCAAATACAATTTCGGTCTCCGTTGTTATTGTTGTTTGAAGTCGATGCTGCTGCTGCTGCTGCAGTTGTGCTGCCGTTGCGGTTTTCAACGGATAATGGAAACACATACTTTCTATTTTGCTGTCCATTTGTGAACGTACACGATTGTAAATAGTGGATAATGGCATATGCAGTGGCATTTAAGTCGCGCGCTCAAACGCAAACATATATACACATATATACCATATACCGATGCAAAACTGTGGGCGTTGCGCAACCCTAACGATGGAGAACCATTTGCCGTTGTGCAAGAGGACAATTGCATACAATTAGCCATTAATTAATGCAAAAATTGTTGGCCTAGTCTGCCAAAGAAGCGGCAGGCTTCACTTTCGAAACGAACTCGCACGTCCAATAAATTTCGATCGGCGCTCCTCTTCTCTCGTCATTCAAATGATGGAATGCGTCGGATGAACAAAACAAAATAATTATAAGAGACATATGATCTGAACTCCAATTGATCACTTTATATTTAGCTAGGTTTCCATAGTAACAGCGAGCATTGAATTCTTCAAATACCGTTTTTCCCTTTGTGTTTTAATTGTACAACTATTACTAGTTATTATGAATATACGTATTATTAAATGCATTGATTGTGCATTTAATTTATAAATGCTATACGCTGCATGAATAACAGTCAGCAAAGCGTATATTTCATTTTGATGAGTAAACATCAAAATATTTACCTCTAAATAAATATTTCATATCAATATTTTTGCATACTTTCTCAGTCCTTATATCTAATTATAGCAATTATAAAATTGAAATAAAATTTGCTTTGTATATAAAATGTATGCTTAATGCAGTTATTATTTAAAGGCATATATAAACATTGTTATATAAGAAGCAAAATGGGTATAAATCACACCAAAATAAAAAAATCCATTGTATTTTATTGGAAATGTTAATTATATGATTAAATGTATAATATAAGCTGACATTTTTTTTGAGTATTTCGTATTATAATTATGTAGATTTGAGGATAAAAATAATTCCAGTTTAGAATACTTTCTACATAAATTGGTAACGAATGACATTTAACAAATAAAATTATATTCTTTTTGTTTAATAGATATGTACATTAATTTATTTACTATTTATAATCTATCAATAATATCTACTAATTTACTTTATAAATGTAAATATCAATATTTGAAATTGAAGAATTGGTAGATCTAGAACATTATTTATTTGTTACGTATGCTTCTATACTACTTTTCAATTAATTTAAAAAATAACATTAATTATTGTTCCTTATTTTATTGTTTATTTGTATCGTTTATCCTTTATCCTAAAAAATATAAAAAATCATCAACCTATTGTCGTGAAGAATGAAATAATGGATAATTAACATAATTAACATAATTATGTATACTAAACAATATTCAATTTATTTAAAGCTTTGAAATAGAAAGACATCTGAAGTTTATTTCTTTATACATTCGTAGCTGTGACAAATCAAATTCTTCAGATATTATGAAAAAAAATTAAACTGAAAACTCAGGTATTAAAGCATTAGATTTGAGAGAATTCTTGCTTTAATACTCATTTATGTGTCCTCAAACAAGTACTGTAATAATGACTTTTTCGGAATTATACTAAAATAAACAAATTGATAGATGTTTATTCAGTTTTCTTTTACTATGACTGACATAAAGGTGTTGACAAGATGCTGCTTTTTTTTGTAGTGAAGAGGAAACCTTGCATATGGACCACGAGTGGAGTCGTGGTACTGTGGGATTTCTACCCACTAAAACCTCTCCCCTTCTTCATCAACATCCTGGACCTGGATTAATATGGTACTGCTCTGCACTACACTTTGATCACCAATATGCGTCAGTGCAGATCTGCATTATGAGTTTCCTCGCTGATCCTCTTCAGCTTCCTCTTGTTTTCTTCCTGGATGAAGACAACACCCGTCACACCTGGAAACAGCATTTCTGAGCTCTTCAAGTTTTCACCCACTGGTGCCTCCAGTTCCAGAATTTCTCCAACATCTGTCTCCACTTTGTGTTTCATCTTTGATCATTTGTCGCATCTGAAGAATGTTTTCATCTACCTTTTCCCTGATAAAATGCAGATACTTCCCAAAATACCCGAGGCAAGAAAATGCCTGAGTCAGGTGGAATGTTGTTCATCCATGCTTTTTGTTTATCTATGGCTCTATTTCAACCACTTTTCAATCATTTCATCAATTGGAGATATTCTAGCTATTATTTGTTCTTTATCTGGAGATTTGGTTCTGTACGCGCTACTGTAGGTTTTTCATCTCTTGGCAGGATGTTGCTATATGTAGCAAAGCTCTTCCGGCAGAAATGAAGCATTCTACAGTTATTCTATTTTTTGAATTTAAGGCCTAAATTCTTTCATTAGAAGGATGTTTAAATTTCTTAAAATGACATTAAATTTTTCTTTGTCAAATTTTATACTTCATCTACTTAACCATAATTACAAATAGGTTATGTCTGGTTATAGGCATTAAAAACTAGAACTGTTTTTTCATTACTTAATTGAATTAGTGCAACATACTACTCTTAACTGTTACATCAGTAGCTATAGTGGTTAAGTTAATATCTTGAAAATAGCTCTTTCCTCCAAAAAGTTTGCCGATCCATGATCCAATTTAGTGCAGTAATCTACAATTCAGTAATCATTAGCAAATACCTTTAACATTTGTAAAACGATTATATCTTTTATATTTGTAAATACAAAAAACTAATAATAATAAATTATTTTGTTTTATGTAACTTTTTAATTATAATGGCTCCAGTTGCTTTATATACTAAATATTAACCCTCATGATTCAGTGATTACTCAATAAAGGATTTTTTTAATCCAGATAGTTTGAACTGGAAACAATAAAATAAAATGCAGACGAGTGAAATTCGCCTTTCCATTTATTAAAATATTCGCCTAAATAAAAAATGTGCCATTTAATATTTGAATAAGCGACGTTGAAATGGGTGTTGACTGCACAGACAGACAATAGCGAGTGAACGTCCTATCGATTCATACCATATATACATATAGGTTCATATATGTACATGAATATGAGAGCATGCCAATGAATAATAATCACACATTAAAGCATTAGATCACAACCGCTCCAAACAATGCAAATATTACATAAAAATGTATATATCTACCTTTTCTGCATAACGAAGCCACTCAAATCTAAATGCCAAATTCATTAAAATCCTACTCACACCATACGATCTAATTTTGCACGGAACATTTTTCTGCATCAACTGAATTACTCAATCTACGTTCACCTTACATATATTAATTAATTTAAGTAAAATCCACATAAAATTACGTTAAAATTTTGTTATTTCAATTATGTGATGTTTATCAGTTAAATTACAATAATGAGGACAGAAATTTGCGTCCTCGCTGGTTATTACAAATTACGTACTCTAATTGTGTCAAGATCGCATTTCCACTATTAAAATCACTGGCGGAGAAAATTGCGCTAGAACGATTTTTTTTTGCATCTGTCACTTTTACTTAGGTTTTTAAATTATTTGATGATTTATGTTGTCTGTATTTTTGAGACTGGATGAAAGTAGAAAGCGGGCTACCAAAAACGTTAGCAATAAATTAAAATCATTAAAATCTATCATCTGTTTATTTATTGACGACAATCAAATCACAACATAAGCTATTGAATTTTATGATATCATTTACTTTTTGTCAGATTGTTTATAAGGTTTAATCCTATATAGAAATGATTGAACGATTCTATAGAAAACGTTGAAAATATTTATATTTTTATGAAAATCTGGTACCCAAAGTATAAAATTTCTATTTTTATTAATAATTATAGAACTACTTTATATCATATATTTATCTCAATTTAAAGATAAATCTATAATATTAATTTTGGACATGTTAAACATAAATCCAATATTTTCTATTGTTATTGATGTTTTGTAATACATTAGAATATAAATAATAATATTGACAAAGCTATCTTTTCGCCAATTTATTATATATGAATATAAAAAACTATTGATTCATTGCAACTAAATCTAAAGTTTCTGATTGAGATTAAATAAATTTAAACAATGTTTGGTATTTTGAAGTACAGTCATATTTTAGTTAATGAAGAAGTTCTGATATAACGAAGTCCACAATTGTACAAAAACTTTGTAAGTGCGAAAGAAATCATTCAGAAATTTTTAATATGAGTTTGGGGTAAAATATGGATAGAAGCTAAAATACAATAAAGAAAGAGCACTCAAAAAATTAGGTTTCGATAATGTCGTTGAAAAGGATGTTTGGAAATGTATTGAATGATTTTTTAATGGAAGATTTAGAAAACTTTGGTAGTAATGAAGACAAAGAAAATGAAGATGAAATTTAAAAAAATGTTTACTCCCAAAAATTTAAAATATTCTTAAATGGAGTTGAAATGATGATCCTGATTTAAGAAGTGTTATTTTTAAGCTATTAGTTTTAACAATTAGATTATTTTGAAATGTGATTTGTACAAAAAATTGTCTGTTTATTGAATAAAACTTTTATAACATTTTTTTATGAAGAAACATATCTTTTGGCTAAAGTTTGCATTTAAATTTGCTGGATAAATTAACTTCTTATTTGTAATTTTCGTATTCCTTCTTTTTTAATGTAATATTTAAAACTTATTCTTTATAATTCCGTTATTTAAAAATTTATCTGCACTACTATTATTGCAAAGTAATCATGATATAAGCGGCTCTCGAGACTCGAACTCGTGCATCTAATTTAGGTTTATGTAAAAGCCCTTTTTGACATAAATGTTTCAAGCCGACATTTTACAGCTCTCCTGGTAACAGTATTATGAATCAAAACATAATAGCTAACATCTACAGTTATCCTTACTTTATTACTATAAATTTATCAATAAAAATAAAAACCATTATATTTTTTTTATTTCTAGCATTAATAAGATTTGGAAGATCAAATCAGTCTACAATAAAAAATAGACATTTCAATTGCGATATCTAATAGTGAGTTATAAAAATATTTTTTTATGTAATAAAGGTTGAAAGTTTACTGATAAAAAAAATATTATGTCAAAAAATTAATCTACGAATTACATCTATCGACTTTTAATAAGTTCTACATCTTCACTTTTATCTTAAATTGAATCAAATAGTTGCGATCCTAGATTCTAGATATAAAACAGATTAAATAGATAATTAAACATGACTATTTTATGTTCAAATTTATCAGTAAATGAAAATACTTAAATCATGATGATGGATTAATGTGTTCGTGTTTTCACTACTGAGTTTAATAACAGAGGAAATTTATTTATATTAAACTAATTAATATATAAAAAAATCCGAATAAAAGGAAAATAATTATCTGTTATAATTATTCTAAATTTTACTGTTATTTACTTTGTAAATCGGTTTTCTAGTAGAAATATATTAAACTCGTTTTAATGGCGTGGAATTCAGTTGTCGCTGTTATAGGAGTGTTCCAACGAATGCTGGTATTGATGATTTATTATTATCGCAAATGAAAGAGCAGCTGTGGTGTGATAATCACAAACGTCTTCGACAATTGCCGATATGGTAATAAATAGTGAGATGTCGAAGATAATTTCCTTATGGATAAACTGTAATTCCCTTTTAAGACACGAATAATAATTGAAACAGACATTAGTCACCACACTAGACTTTTCTGGATGCATATCGTACACATTTTTTAACAATCATCAGTGGTATGAATGACCTCATATTTGCTTACTGGAGTATATTTATCATGTGCAAAGTATCATGAACGAAATCATCATTTTTTTTCAAATCGCGTCACGTTTTTAGTATTTGCAAACATGGCAGTACATTTACACTTCATATCAGGGGTTCCTAACCTTGTTTTTAATCAACTCCTAAATTTTGTATACAATAATTTACAAATAAACATATTTTTTTAAATTCAACAATTTAAAATCTTAGTTTTACACGAATATATATAATAATTATTTTATAGTAACATAAATATTTAATATATGGTTAACAATCAGTTTTTTGGTTTTAATAACAAATAATTTAAGTTTGCAAATATGGCACTCTATATCAGGGATTCCTAACCTTGTTTTAAATCAAAAATCTTAAATTTTGTATACAATAATTCACAAATAAACATATTTGTTTTAATTCAAAAATTACGAATATATAATAATTATTTTATAGTAACTTAAATATTTATTAAATGATTAACAATAATCAGTTTCTTGTTTTTAGTAACAAATAATTTAAGTTTGCATACTTGGAAGTACATATACAGCTTATATCAGGGTTTCCTAACCTTGTTTTTAATCAAAAATCCTAAATTTTGTATACTATAATTCACAAATAAACATTTTTTTTTAATTAAACAATCTTAGTTTTACACGAATATAAAATAATTATTTTATTATTATTATAAGTAAAAACTAGGATAATCTAATTTATTTATTAAACAATTTTTATTGACCCAAAGGACTGTAGTTTTTAAATAATAAATAACCTAAAAATAATAATTTAGTAATATTTCTTAATATGATCAGATATTATTACAATTTAAAGCAGATATAAATAAATCCTAGACCAAATAATCTGATCAAACTTGAATGAGATTCACATTTTTCCTTGTAATTTTGTTTGCATATTATTAAATAAAGAAAATATATACTTTTTTGATTCAATTAATGAACACTACTCCAGAATTAAAGGTTTCAATGAAATTTCCATATTGTGTAGAAAATTATTATTGATTTTTTCAAAAATTTTACAAAAATCCATATCAATATTATATTTATAAATAATAAAACTATTATTATAGTTGACCCCATTGGAAACCTCTACTATTTAAAGGAAGATCATTGAAAGATAGTTCAAATTATTTATTTTTTTTCTTAAATTTTAAAATGGATTTTTATTTAATAATATCATTTTAATTCCAATATTTTATAAAATACGTAAGTTCAATTAAAGTTAAAGATTACATAAATACATAATTAACTTTTGTGCACTTGTATAGTAACAATTTTTAGAAGCTAAATTGTACCTTTACAGTAAATATGAACGCATATTATTTTTATTAATTTATTTTCTAATAATTTTTTGGGATTTAAATTATTTTCAAATTTATTTACAATTTTTTTCAGAGTAATATTTGTTTTTTCCTTTTTGTTTTGTATTATTATCAATACTGGCCAATAAACGATGTTATTTCTTCTTTTTAATCAATTAATAAAAAAATAATTCTATTTTAGACTAAAATTTGAAATTTTTAATATCAGAATTAATAAAAACGTGTAAAAATATTTTGTAATATTCAGGAACAAAAGATTATGTAAAATACATAAAAAGTACAGTGTTTATAGCTAATTTACGCGAATTAAAATTAAGAAATACATAATTTGTTGTTATGTTTTAATGAACAGAAAAGTCACTTATTTTTTTTAGAACATCAATTATGATCATCGAGAATTACAATTTTTAAAATAGGTCAATCATCCAAGAACATATGGCTTAATCATAAACTGCAACATAAAATCTCAAATGGATGTAATTCGGCGAATTTAAGCAACGTTTATGATGCGAATATTAAGATTTTATTTTATTGATATTGCATTTCGCCGCAAATATCTTGTAGATAGTTTAGTAAATGTGGGCTCGACAATGACTCATCAACGAAAGGTCACGGCACCATTGGCACATGTCCATATTACATGCACGAGAGCAATTGCAGAAAGAATACATTCAAAGATATTCTTCAATTCGCTTTAAGCACAAAATCCTCAATTTATTATAAAATTAAATGGAAATTAGTTACATCCAGTCTTATATAAAATTTATTTTTTTGTAATATTTAAATAGATAAATAAATTTAAATGCTTTCGATAAATTAAATAATATATTCACGTTAATTAATTCAGTAGATCTTATTAATTGCAGTATCCTCAATTTATTATAAAATTAAATGAAAATTAATTAATAATTTATATCCAATTATAAATTAACATACATTATTTTGAAATAAGATATTCGTAACTTTTAATTATTTTTTTTATGTTACATTTATAGATTAATTAATGAATGATTGTTACTTACAATTCGGATTTATTTTATGACAAAATTATAAAATATACATATTATACATTAATTAGTAGCAGTAGACAAAATTAATTTAATATTTAATGTCTATAACAATTAAATTGAACATCAATTAACAGTGTGAACTGTTATTGCACTTAACATTGTTTATTATTTATAATTTAATTTAATCGTGCATTTATGTAAATTGTAGACAGTTTGATTATAATTATTATTCTAATCTATTATTAGCAATTATTTACGGTGACACAATGGAGCGGATTTAGTGCGCTTGATAGTAATCTGCTGCAGCCCGAGTGACATCTGAATAGTTGACTAGATTACACTACATTATGTATCATCGATACAAATCTGCCAATTAGTATAGGAAAATTATCAATGCTATACGTTGCTTGGTTTACTTAAAATACAAGCATAAGTTTCATGGAAATGTCAGAGTAGTGAATTGAGATTATTTGATTTCTAATAATATTACTAAGTATAGAAAACTTATTTATTTTATTATAAATTAAAATATTTTTACAACCTTACTCAGATTATTTGAATAAATCTTCAAATAATCTATATTGCGGTCTATACACAAAATACAGTAATACCTCGATTAACGTTACCTCTAAGAAAGAAGCTTTTATATGACAAACTTCGCAATTTCAGGCTACAGTTTACTTAAAATAATAAAATTTTTAAGTTCATCATCCTATAAAAAATGCAATAATAATTAAAATAATGAATAAAAACATGATTGATTATAAAAAAAATAATCTTTGGTGTTTGTTGAAAATTATTGTTAGAAGTACAAGAAAAATTACACAAAATACAGTAATATCTCGTTTAACGTTACCTCTAAGAAAAAAGCGTTCTTTATGACAATCTTCGCAATTTCAATCTACAGTTTACTTAAAATAATTATATTGTTAGGTTCATCATCCGATAAAAAATGCAATAATAATTAAAATAGTGAATAAAAACATAATTGATTATAAAAAAGTCAATCTTTTGAGTTTGTTAAAAAATATTGTAAAAAGTACAAGAAAAAATACACAAAATTCAGTAACACGTCACTTCTAAGAAGGAAGCTTTTATATGACGAACTTCGCAATTTCAGGCTACAGTTTACTTAAAATAATAAAATTGTTAGGTTTATAATCTGATATGCAATAATAATTATAAGAGTGAATAAAAATATGATTGATTATAAAAAAAGTCAATCTTTGGAGTTTGATGCAAATTATTGTAAGAAGTACAAGAAAACTACAGAAAATACAGTAATACCTCGATTATTGTTACCTCTAAGAAGGATGCTTCTTTATAACAAACTTTTCAATTTCAGGCTACAGTTTGCTTAAAATAATAAAATTGTTAGGTTCATCATCCGATAAAAAATGCAATAATAATTAAAAGAGTGAATAAAAACATAATTGATTATAAAAAAGTCAATCTTTGGAGTTTGTTGCGAATTATTGTAAGAAGTACAAAAAAAATTACACAAAATACAAAATACCTCGATTAACGTTACCTCTAAGAAGGAAGCTTTTATATGACAAACTTCGCAATTTCAGGCTATAGTTTATTTAAAATAATAAAATTGTTAGCTTCATCATCCGAAAAAAAATGCGTTATTAATTAAAAGAGTGAATAAAAACATGATGTCAATCTTTTGAGTTTGTTGAAAATTATTGTAAAAAGTACAAGAAAAATTACACAAAATAGGGAAGCATTGAAACATTAAAAT
Source organism: Nicrophorus investigator (assembly GCA_963457615.1). Classification (NCBI taxonomy): domain Eukaryota; kingdom Metazoa; phylum Arthropoda; class Insecta; order Coleoptera; family Silphidae; genus Nicrophorus; species Nicrophorus investigator. The sequence goes on from OY735140.1 coordinate 28,313,152, forward strand.
TGAATTATCCTGATTTAGGAAGAATTGTTAAATGAAAGACAAAAAGGCAGAAACTTTCAGCTTATATTTTAAAATATGAATAAAAATAATTTCGTAGAACTTATACTATTCGTTAATCGAGGTATCACTATATTTTTATATTTTATCTGTAAATGCACCTCAAATAATTATATCAGATGTTGACTAGATTGATATATAAATATTTGGTACTGCATCTGAATAAATAATTCTAATTCAGTATGTTTTTACTTATAATATAATTATAAAGTATCAATAAAATTCATACTAATAAATAGAATAAATTAAATAAAAATAATAATATTCTGCAAAAATAACCATTTTTATTTTAATATTAAAGGTAAAATCACATACAATATTTTATACTAAATAAAATACAATAAAACAACTTCAAAATAGTTCCCAAGGCTTTTGAATCGATCAATTCCTATCTGCTATTTTATTTTTATTTTGCATTAGCTAGAAACGTGCAGTTTTTTCTTTCTTAAAATGTACAACCTTCATGAAAGGTTACTATTACAACCATGAATGAAGAACATTAAATTTAAAAGATATATTGATAAACATAGCTATAAATTTTGTGCAAAATAAATTAATGATGATGTAATATAACATAAAACGGTGTAGACTTTAAAAATAGATTAAATATCGATATTTTTACAAATCTGTTTACTTGTAAAACAAAACAAAAAGTTGATTGCTTTTATCAAAATACAATAAAAATAATACAAATTAAAGCGATTATCGGTTTAAGATTAAGTGTTTTACAGATACGGATCACGTTTTATTTTTTCCAGGTAGAAAGTGTTTGATCTCAAAATTACATTGTGAAAAAAAAAACCATATGATTCATTTAAGGAAATTTTGTAACCGTTAGTAACAGTGCGTTATATAAGGATACGAATTAAAGCACTTACACAATATCTTTTTTTATATTCGGTTCACGTATATTTCCAAATTTACATTTTATTACACGTTTTTTTTTAATCAAAATTGTTAATAAAAAAATGGACTATTATTTTATAATATAGATACAATTTTATTATTGCGACCTGTTTTAAATAATGTATACGCATTCCACTGAAACGAATCTATCGAAGTCATTCAGATTAATGAGAGACCACATCTCTCGTCTTTGAAATTCTTTGATACTTCCTCTTTTAATGAGTCTCTAACAGGTTATAATTCACTCTAGGCTTTATACATAATTTATATGATTTTTTTTAGACAAATATTACATATTTTTCTTATGTATATTTATTGAAAATATTTAGGTATATTTCCATGATTTTAAACTGAGGTTGAAAGTGCTTTTTGAATATTGAAAAATAGGTATTTTCTACAATGTTTACTTGTAAAAATAAGAACACCTGGGCAGAAGTTCTGAATAATCGCCATCACCGTAAAAACGAGAAATATAACAAAGATTCTACCAATACGAAGAATTATCCTAGATCAGCAGATGCAAGCACACAATGATTTTTGGTGGAATAGATAAAGCATACATGAATAGAGAAGATTTGTACTATAGGACTAAGCAATTTGTATAAAGGTGAACTAACTTGAAAGTTATTTCAAAATTGTAAAACTGTATCATTTTCTTACTAAACGAAACGAATTCCGGTTGGAATAAATTAAATATGAGGTAAATCCGTTTCGTGCAAGAACAAACCAACGAATGTCAACATCGTTTTATGTGAAGCGTGGTACATCCGCTTCACGAAATTCCCTGATGATTCGAAAAGAGGTCAACACACGAGCAATGCTTGCATACAGTAAATCACTGTAAAATTAATCTAAAACTCTGCAAAAAAATAATTATAATGGAAGAAAGAGAGTTCATTGAAAGTGTTTTATTTTTAATTTTTGTACGTTATTTCAGCTGTGGCAGATTCCGAAACAGCATTAACCTCACGTAACAGTGTGCATTGTGATTTGTTTGTTTTGTCCTCCTCGGCTCGAAGTGAAAGTTCAGATCCTAGTCTGACTCTCGGAAGATACGAAAAAATTATGTTCGGTGTCGCAATGTCCGTACATTCCCTTCTAGTGAGTCTCATCGTTTTAGTATAAATCACGTTTTATTTTATATTTTACAATGTATTATTCTAAAAGCAATTTCCTTGTTAACAAAGGATAAAACGGAACTTATTATTAATCCAAATATAGTTCATTACATGTGATGCAACAGTTTGACATTTGCAATTGTACGATTAGTTTTTTTTGTATTTTCATATTTGTAATCAATATCTTAAATATAAAACAATAAAATGTAAATAGATAATATTATTATATTAATAAATATATCATTTAAAAATATCATTTCTTCCTAAATTAGGATGATTTTCAGTATACAACATAATCCTTCATAAATATTTAGTTGTTACCAATTTTTCTACAAAAATTTCTTTAATTTTGTCTTAATTTTATTTATCTAAAAAAAAGCAAGATTTTTTAAATTTTCCATTAAAAAGCCATGAATTCAATCTTTTTTTTAAACGTTTCTTAAACCTATCTGAATTATTTTATTCTTAATTTATTAGTTGTTATTATCTTTTAGTACTAATTCTGTCAAATGATTTTCGTTTTTGTAATTGTAAATTTTGTTATATCAAAGCTTCGTTATATTAACCGATGTGTGTCTATATTTAGCAAATCAATTAATAGCATTTTGTTGCAATACCGGACCTAAAACTAATTAAATTGCGTCATAGAAAATCCCGTCCAAAAGAACACATTTCTCTTTAATCCAATGGCGTGAAATTACGTCATTAATAAGTATTGCAGTGTCCAATTCATTTAATAGGTTACTTTTTATTTTGTTGTACCAATTTGGTTGGCTTCTTGGAAAAACGCACCATCACCATCATAGGAATTCCCCCGAAGATTTGTCACGTTCGTAGATTATAGTAATCATTGTTTAAGTAATCCTCACTCGTGTCATTGTGCATCGTTATCAAGAAATGCGATAACAAAGTTTGTTTTATTCTTAACATCCTGCACATACACATTTACCAATAAATTAATTTACTTAAGTTTTATCTATTTTATTTAGTATTAAAAACGAAATTAAATTAATGTTTTATTTCAAGAAAATGTACAAACTATATTTGGTTAGAAATGTTTAGTTTTCAAATTAGATTTATTGTGGGAGGAAAGACTGCGGTCGATAGCCCTTTGACCCAGAAATGATCATTAAAAAATGTACATAAATAATCAGATTTATTACACAAATAATGTAATTAATGAATAAAAAGACAGATATAAATGAGAATCATACACTAATATTAAAAATTAAATAAATAATAAAAGTGGATTATCAATGGTTTACCGTAATTATTCCGCACTGATAAATAATATTATACGAAAGAACTGGTATTTATATAGTGTTGTTTGTTTCGTATTACAATTTTATCTTTTTTAATCACCGTACACTACTTTTTTTTATAACCTACTTTTCAGTAAAAGCGATGTAGCACAACAAATATGATTATCTACCAATTTAGTATGCCATCTGAAACATTATAAAAAATGAACGTGGATGGCTGAAAAAAATGCACTAAGCCTTGCATGTATAAATAATTTGCAGCAATTTTATGCAGTGAAATATTTTAATAAAATAAATTCAAAGTAAAACCACTTTATATTTCATAGTTTATTAAAGTTAAGCAAGAAATAATATCATAAATAATTAGCAGTAAATTTAAGAGTAATGCAGTGAAATATGTTAATAAAATAAATTAGAAATAAAACCACTTCATATTTCATAGTTTATTAAAGTTAAGCAAGAAATGGGTGACCGATATCTTTTAAAAATAGAAATTATTTTAAGTTGCTTCTTTGCTATTATTTTCATAATAATTATATGATTATCTACCAATTTAATATGCAATCTGAAATAGTATAAAAAATGAACGATTATGCCTGAAAAATTGCAATAAGCTTTACATGTATAATATCATAAATAATTTTCAGTAAATTTTTGAGTAACGCATTGCAATATATAAATAAAATTAATTCGAAATATATCCACTTCATATTTCATAGTTTATTAAAGTTAAGCAACAAATGGGTGACCGATATCTTTTAAAAATAGAAATCATTTTAAGTTGCTTCATTGCTATTATTTTCATAATAATTGCATTTTTTGCATATAAATAATGTTAAATTAATTGAACACAATTGAAATTTAAAATATTAAAGAAAAAAACTAACAAAATAAATAATTAAGATTAGAAGCCTAAAAAGATCAAATTTTGTATACATAAAATATTTTTATGTAATATTATTTAATTTAATGTGGGATAATACTGAGGATTTTATGTACTATTTTTGTAAAATTTATTATGATTTTGCTCAATTAAAAATTAGTTTGTTTTAAAATTTTTAAACCGGACTGATGGAAGCCGCACTTTGAGATGCATTCTTGTACTATAAAGTTTAATTGGACTTAGTCAAACACTATTTATTTTAATAAAGAGATTTATATATAGAATTGTGTCAAGAAAAAATAAATTATGTGCATCTGAAAATAACTCCCCAAAAGGCGTAACACGTGTAAGGACTTAACACGTAAACCAGCTTATTCTACATTGAAAAAGCAAAGAAACAAGAACATACTTGTTGGTTTTCTGTATACCATTCATTGCATTTGGCTTAAAATAACAATTTCGCTAGACAATTGCATTTGTAAGTCGTCTGTTAATTATTAGGAGCAAAACTACTTATTCTAATATTACTTACATCATTTTTTATCTATAATATTTAATTACTTAACTTTTATAATTTAATAAATATCAAGTAATTAGTTTTATTCTTTGGGATAAATATAAGAATAATTTGTATCTATATTTCTGTAAATAATTAAATAACTATTATTTCATGCTTACAGCTTCCCACGAAAATAGTTGTAATACAAGGAAAGAAATGAACTGCATATAATTATTTATATCACAAGCAATTTCTTTAATTAATTCGTAAATAATTATGTAACACCGGTTTTAATTAGATAATATACTTAGTTTTCTTTTCATGTATCATAATAAATGTTGATGATTAATAATATTATGTAATGAGAGAGTACGCATTTACTAAATAAAAAGTACATTGTTATAGAAAATACGTTTATTCTAATATTTCAATTGAATGCATATTAAAAGTATAATGCATGAGAGCGTATACAATTATAATGGAAAACGACTGAAATACATATTTAGATGTTCATGATCAAAGCATTATGTAACTTGTATAGACGAAGTAAAACGGAGCGTATAAAGTTCTTCAAAGGTAAAGCAGCGATCTATAACTCACTTCCAAAGCACATCAAGGATGACGCATAAGTAAACAAATTCAAGAGCAATTCAGGACAATTTCTGTTACTGGAACTGCGGAAATGCAACTCGGAGGACATTCAATGATTTCCGCAACGTCGGCTAGCGTTTATTAATTTTCCACCCTTAAGAGGACACGCAATTATCCTATTTGAATTAATATAGTAAATAAACGATGTTCAGTTTACAAGTAGATATAAAGAATTCGAAACGTTTGTTTAATATATGTTAATAATTACACAACAAATTATTTGGTGGTATACGAAATTATATAAATAAGATCAAAATTATAAATATTTATGTTTACAATTTTGCAACCCTATCTCTTCTTCCTTAAATAGAACTTGTTAACCTTCTGTTATTTTTTCACTATAATATAGATTGTTAATTAATATAGTGATAAAACTTATGTGAAACATATTGGTTAATCTGGATTACTGTACAAAAAAAAATGAAAGGATGCGTTACGCAACGTGAGTAAACTGCAATTGCGTTGCGACGAGCATCCGAAATTACCATTGGAAGCGCTAGTCCCCTACATTCACATATGCTTTTCCTAATCGACTGCGTTGCATTAGCTTTAATTACACATATTGTTGTAACAGATTCATTGCAATGTAAGCCAGCAATACAATTCGCAATTTAGTAATTACCCGAACGTCAGAGAATAAAAAAAAAGTATCGGAGTACGAAGGAGGGTACGTGCGCAATGTAGCATCTATAAATAGATTATAATTTTATTCAATAGAATGGAAATTACTCTGCTCATTTTATTTGCCTGGAACTACTCAATTGGTTATGTAATTAATATGTGATTGGAGTCCACACGGCAACAGCTAGGTTTACGTAACCGTTCCTGGAAGCGATGGGTGGAAAATAGAAGTGAACACGAGATACAATTTTAATCGTTTATTATCGTTATCATAATTCACATACATTCATACGAGTATATCATAATACAATTTATATACCTCTATATTTATATATATTTTTTTTATCTCAAGGAGTAAAATTATCACAGACATGCATAGGTAAACAAACCGTCGAAATATAGTGTTGATAAATTGTGCACGAAATTGCGAACTGATATGGGAGGATTTAACAAGAGGGGGACATCATAATTGTTCGGATTTGTTTTATCAGAGCTGTAATAAACGTGCTTTCGCCGTAATATATGAGCGAGTTAACAAGAGAAAATGTAGAGATAGAATAGTTTTTTCGCTTTTAGGAAGCGTATCAGATTCACACTGAACATGCATTATCATAATTACAATGACGTTATACAATTTGCTTACGCTATTAGAAATTGGAGTTTCACCAACGTACACATACACATAATATTTGTAGTAAGCTTAATACAAGTACACACATTGCTATTATTGCTTTTTATAGAAAATATACGTAGTGTTGTTTTAAAGTAGGAATTCTAAGTCCTAAACTTCTTTTTTTTTCAAATATCCTATACTAGATATATATGGGAACACCTATAGAGGTGTTGATATTTTTTTTAATAACTAAAGTTGTGAATGTGTTTAAAAATAAACAAGAAAAGTAAAGAAAAAAATATATAATGATTTACAGATTTGTTTTTTCTTTTTAATATAATGAATTAATTAACAATTTGTACAAAATAAATTATATTAGGTTTACATGTAAAATTATTTAGAACTAAAAACAAAAGAATAATAGTAGTAATCATAACTAAGACTAAATAAATTAGATTCAGTCTTTACATCACAAAACAAAAACAATACTAGAAGATATACGTGGAGAGGGCCTTAATATTAGCTATCCTTTAAGTAATATTCATTTTCTATAAGTGCTTTCTTTAAATATCTGTTGGTCCAAAAGATGTGTGTTATCAATTCTGTATACGCACTGTATAGATGTTTTGTTAAATACTAAATTTAAATATTAAGGGTAAATGTGACGCATTTCCATGACGACGTCACGCAGATGGAAACGCGTGGGTTGGTACCACGCAGTCTGCACTAAACGAGCCCGAAGTCATCCCGTTGCTAGGCAACGCGAGAGGAACCTTGATTATCGAACGGTCTCGCGGAAATTTGCTGCCAAGGATAACTGAGCCAATAGCAGACGTACTGAGTGTACAAAAAAAAGTAACAAAACAAACAAAAAAAATACAATATGAGAAAGAACAGAAAAGAAATATCGAAAACCATCCATCGGTGAAGGATAGGCGGCTTCCTGTTCTGCAAACGATACGTCTTCTGAAAGGCCATTGTGTTCTTTGCCCAGCATCCTCCAACAATGGGTGGCCGCAGATCTAGGTTGATATTGTGTTCTCCTGGCTGCTTCCATCCATTGTGAGTTCTTTCCGTACGTCACACACAGCTGGGCCCGCAAAAAAATTGAATTACGCTCACTGCACATTTACTTTCCATTTCTTCATCTTTTCTTTTTTATCCTGACAAGCGCACAGCGAAGGTACAAAAAAAATCCACGACAAAAATAAATGGATTTGTTGAATGCATTGGGAATTTGAAATCTGTTGACGTTTACATCTCTTCGTCCTCCTCGACGCACGGCAGCGAGGATTGGTGACGGAGGGTGGAATTGACCTTGGATGTGAACGCGGTCATCCAGCTCTCCAGATCCCTGGACTCGCAGAGGAACGTAAGAGTCATCGGAGTGTCGAATCCCTGCTGTCTTAGCCTGAATCCCACCTGCTGCTTCTCTGCTAACCTTTCAATCTTCGTGTTCTTGAGGTTCACAACGCCGAGAGGCCTGCAGATCTTCTTCTGCGGATAAAGAACTGCGAAATGCTCTAACGTGGTCTGGTAGACGATCACGTTCACCGATTGCCTTCTTCCGTTCGGAGAGATGAGCGTGATGCTACCGCTCTTTGTCTCGGTGCTAATGTGGGATGGTTCCTGCGGAGTCGGCAGGTACGAAGATGGAAGGTTGATGGCCATTGCTACTTCCGTGGGCATTGTTGCACAAAATTCACTGATTTTAAAAATGAGATGTGACGGGGAGTTGCGTTTGCAAGATTTTGAACTGTTGTTCACTGTGAAACTATCTCGAGCACTACAGGTTTTCGAGTGATTCACTCCGCTCGACGGTCGTCCTTTTTATCGGAGCGGGCGCTGTCTGCGTGCGAAGGTGGGAGTATTCCGGCAGTCGCTCGTTCCACCAATGATGATGCCACTTGCGCTCGAAATTCAGGACTCAAATTTAGTTACAATTTCAGTTTTTCACACTGGTCATCTTCCTGAAACCAATTAATGGGAGTTCAGTCGAAAATTCCCGTTCTCATTTCAAATTAGACTGTTTTCAAAGAAATAAAACATACTATAAATACATTTTCTTCAGAACGAATCACTTCAAAATTACATCAACGTTATTTTACATTTTTCTACAAACACTAGTAGTTTCACATTATAAATTAATTAAATAAATATAATAAAATATATAGAAATATGTTATAAATTCATTTTTTTATCAATAATATTTTGATTTTTTTCAAGATTTGAATAACATATATTATGTAACGTATTTAAGGGTTTTTCTTAAAATAATTCGTATATCTAGTCTAAATTCTTAAAAAAAATATTTATAAGGTGAATTTACTTTATCATTATCTGATTTAAATTAAGTTTTTAATTGGAAGGGCATCTTTTTTTTACTTAGTCATACATCGCAGTTAAACAATAGGCAGACATAATTAAATACACAAAACATTAAACATTGTAGGAAACAATCATGTAACACTCCTATATTTTCCGCTCCTAGGTTTAGGGTCATGGTCACTAACAACATCGAATGATTAGATTGAGGCGAGGCAATGCCTATTTTATTAAAATATTATAAATAATATATATTCACATAGATGATACAAAATATTTTAGTCTAGACGGAAGACTTTATTATTTTGTTTGTACTTGTGTTACAACTTAAAGTTATTATTGTTTATATTATATAACAAACAATTGAGATAAAATTGCAATTAAAAGTCGAAATAAAATGTGTATAAAGTATCGTTAAAAAGTGTATAAAAACTTTGTTTTCAAATTGTCTGAGAATATTGAAGTTGCTTAACTGCTTTAGTTTTAGATTATATTGAGAACATTATTTTATTGTACATTTTTAAATATTTTTCCATAGGTAATTAAGTTACCTTTAACGCTGTTATGGAGATTGGTTATATATTATTTCATCAGCATATAACAATACCAGTAAATTTGGTAAACGCTAATATTTTAGTTTTTTTTTTCAAATTGGTTTTAATTTTAATATGAACATAGTAAAACATACTATTGATGCGAAATACGTTAACATAATATTAGCTTGATCTGAATCGATAATGTATTTGATCTAAATATGCAGCAAATAGAAATTGCATTTACATAACCTTATTAACTCTTCCAATTTTATGACTTGTAAAAGAAAATATACGAAATTACTTAGAAAATGTATTTATCTTTCCAATGACCATATTTTTCTGATTAATCTATGAATATATTTAAGTCAAAATAAGAAATATAGGGTTAATTGATATTTGTAATAGTACCAATATATATAATTTATAGTTCGGAAAGTAATTACGTTTTTAACAATTACTTTATTTAATTAATTTAATATTAAATCAAAATTGTATTAAAGAAGTTTTGGCATTAACACATACATTATTTCTTGTGTGAACAAATTTTTTGCTTTTGAAGTTGCTTCTATTAATTTTTCCTATGTTTGCAATACATAATTATTAAAAAAAATAACCTTAAAATGTCAGTTGTCAAAATTTGGAATTAAATTGTCTGGTTAAAAATACAACATACGACATTCGTGGCTAAAAACGAAATTACTTTCCGAACAACTTGCCTTTGCTTAATATTGCAAAAATTATTAATCATTGAAATATCTATTGTTATTATTTATGGATATATAATATTACATAATACTAATAATTTCTATTATTACATGGCATACCATCTGCTTACATATTACTTTTGTCGGTAGATGCTGACTCTAACAATGTAGTGGATACAATGTGAATCTTGTTCAAGATCGAGTCTAATTCTTTTCTTACATTTAATTGTTACCGCTTGAGAATCCTGTTTCACAGATGCACAAGCTGCCTCGTGGAAATCCTTTTATCATTCGACCTATCTCAGAATTTCCAAGGTACAAGCTTCCAAATGATTTCCTTGAAAACGAGCTTTTATTTGCAACTCTGCAGTTTGTTAAATTCATAATATAATACTCAAACATTTACAGTATTTTATTTACAATCTATTCCTGTGATCATTAAGTAAGTTGAAATTTATTTAACTTTTTCAATGGAAGTTTTTACTTTTTTGATAAAAATATAAAACTTTTATTGTCTTTTGTAGTCATTTAAAAGAAATAATATAATGGTAATTTGCTATCATACTAATTTGTGGAAAATTAGGATTATTATAATTTTATAATGGAAATATAATTGAATTTTAGTAGTATACTTGAGCTGTGACTACTGTTACTAATATTTTCAATGATAAGTTTATTTACTTATGAATAATTCCGGAAATATTGTGGTTTTACAATAACAGGAAACGTCGATAGAAGAAGTATTTATAAATGCAAATATTATAAACATTAATTGATAATTAATAATGAAATAATTTATTATATTATTTGAAATCTATAAGTTCAATTTTTCTTGTTCAAATGAAAGGTGAGTCACCACCAAAAAACCGAAAGAAATGGGAGAATCCCAGAACGTAATGTGAATGGTTTGGTCAGGTAGCGAGGAACCTGTTTAAATTGGTTTTAAACTCACCATAAAATCATTACAGTTATTACTTTCACAAACAAATTCAACAGAAAGTTTCAGTTTAGGATAACATGAAAATTATGTAACAAAGTTTTGCAGGACAAAAAAAATAGAAATTGTAAAAATTTACAATTATAAAACGTCAAGGTAACTTTTTTTAAACTCACCTTATTGTCATTACTGTTAATACATTTATAGACAAACTATAAATCGGAAAGTTTCAGTTTTGGATAACGTGAAAATTATGTAACAAAGTATTTCAGGATAAAAAAATAGAAATTGTAAAAATTTACAATTATAAAACGTCAAGGTAACTTTTTTTTAAAATCACCTTATAGTCATTACAGTTAGTACATTTACAGACAAACTATAAAGTGGAAAGTTTTAGTTTTGGATAAGATGAAAATTATGTAACAAAGTTTCACAGGACAAAAAATAGAAATTGTAAAAATTTACAATTATAAAACGTCAAGGTAACTTTAGTTTTGGATAACATGAAAATTATGTAACGAAGTTTCGCAGGACAAAAAATAAAAATTGTAAAAATTTACAATTATAAAACGTTAAGGTAACTTTAGTTTTGGATAACATGAAAATTATGTAACGATGTTTCGCAGGACAAAAAATAAAAATTGTAAAAATTTACAATTATAAAACGTCAAGGTAACTTTAGTTTTGGATAACATGAAAATTATGTAACGAAGTTTCGCAGGACAAAAAATAAAAATTGTAAAAATTTACAATTATAAAACGTCAAGGTAACTTTTTTTAAACTCACCTTATAGTCATTACAGTTAGTACATTTACAGACAAATTATAAATTTGAAAATTTTAGTTTTGGATAACATGAAAATTATGTAACAAAGTTTTGTAGGACAAAAAATAGAAATTGTACATGAAAATTATGTAACAAAGTTTCACAGGACAAAAAATAGAAATTGTAAAAATGTACATTTATAAAACGTCAAGGTAACTTTTTTTAAACTCACCTTATAGTAATTTCAGTTAGTACATTTACAGACAGACTATAAATCGGAAAGTTTCAGTTTTGGATAACATGAAAATTATGTAACAAAGTTTCACAGGACAAAAAAATAGAAATTGTAAAAATTTACATTTATAAAACGTCAAGGTAACTTTTTTTAAAGTCACCTTATAGTCATTACAGTTAATACATTTGCAGGCAAACTATAAATCGAAAATTTTCAGTTTTGGATAACATGAAAATAATGCAGTAATGTTTCGCGGAAATTGTAAAAAAAATATAATTAAATTCGTCTACAAATTCAAGTTTTCTAATGAAACACGAAACGTCTGTTGCCAAGCCAACTTTAATTGCACTTAATTTGCATACGTTTTTGTATCTTGTTAATTATTTTTCGCTATTAGCAATAAGACCACTTGTCTTATTGCTAATTGCGACAAAAAGTCACATATTTTTTCGTCAAGCGATTTGCATACTTTGTAGGTACAAAGAAACGGTATTGAAATTGCATTTGATTAATTGTATGTTGGTGCGACGATTAAATGGATCTCTGTTATGACTCATTTGGAATTCAATGCCAAAGATATCAAAATGAAAATGAAATAAACAATTGTTTCGGTTCATCATAGTACCATTAACCGTGCAAATGCCAATGTCAACATTTTCAATGTCAGACGAAACTAAAAGATTAAAAAATCGTAAACTTTAATGTCATTGATGAATGAAAATTAAATTAAATCAACATAAATGCACAAACATTTAGTTAACAATTCATTTTTTATACTTTTAAAGATAAGATTATTAAAATACAAAGTATTATATGAATGATCATTGAGATATTTTTTTTTTTTCCAGATTTTTAAGTTGTGATATTGTTTCAAATGTTAACAAAGTAATTTACGTTTTAAAATTATTAGACTTGTAATAAAAGGATCTTAATGACATTAATTTAATTATACATTAAAAAACTTACACATATTTTTATATTAGATAATATTTGTTTTACAATCTTATTGAAAGCATTTTTATTATTAAATTTCAGTCGTGTCCTTGCATTTACATTTGGTGTACCCGTGTCCTTCCTGCAGGTCCTTCGAAATATGTTGTTCGGAAAATTGGGGTGACCTTGACGGTTACATATCACTTGTCACAGATGCAAACTATCGGACTGTTACAGTTAAATATATAAAATGTTCATGAAGAAAAGGCATAACTCATGTGAGAAAGCATGTAATGTCAATGTCATCGAGTGCACTGCCAAAAGCAGAACACAATGAAAATACTGTATTGCAAATAGAGTTTGGTAACTATGCCAATGTCAGATAGACGTTAATGACAAAAATAAATAAAATAAATATGCTCGATAGTTTTAAGTCTTGCACCAAAAAAAAAAACAACTTATGTTTTATACAAGATCAAATGATGTTCTTGCATTAATATTAGATATTTTTTGACATAAATTAAATTATTATAATTTAATTAAATAAAATGTTTGTAAGTATATCATTTCTTGATAATTTTGACAATTATTTTTATATAGTTATACCTCGATTAAAGACCTTGGATACGGCGAACTTCGAAATTTTGACCAAAAAGCTTTCAAAAATTGTAGAATATAGAATATTTTTAAAGTGTATATTTAGCAAACTTTGTTAGCAAAGAAGATAAAGAAAATGAAGTTTAAATTAAAGAAGTTTTGAGAACAAATTTAATAACAGAAGTTTTAAAAATTATGTTGAAATGACATTGAAAACATTGCAATTTTTTACTAAAAATGATGCTGATTTAAAAAATAGTTTCATTTTTACAGAATTTAGTATAAACTCCAATAATTTTGAAAAAATCACATACAATCAACTTTAGATGTATTTTAAAATTAGATTTCGTTCTGTATGTAAGTTGTTTGTTCATAGTATTTTGGTCAAGGTATTTTTACCTCTCAAAACAAAGTTTCGCTTAACGAAGTATTTATGTGGAACGTTAATTGAGGTTTGACAATATGTCAATTTAAAGTATATTTGTTGCGACTTTTGTATTTATTGATAGTAAATAAAACTTATAGTTGAATTACATACAAAATAAATAAATAATTTTATTGCAATGCTCTTTATTTTGTAATTTATTTATTATAGAATTTTTCTTTGATAATATTATGTTTTGGGTAAAAGGATACGTTCCCACGTGTTAAGGTTCTTCCGGGCAAGATAATCGGGATCGAATTTACGATCATAGTCTTGTACCTGTGTTATGGGAGGCGTGACTATGCATAGGGCTTCAACTTGGTGCAGCTTACATGGCTTTTGTAAAGATGACTCACCGTTCGTCTTTGGAAATTCAGTTATTAGATGTTACAGGAAGAATCGTAATGAGGGTTAGAAACTAGTTTAAGGTGGTTGTGGTCACACGTTTTTTAAATAAGACAGGAAATGTGTATTTTCATTATTTGATTATATTTAGGTACTTTTAACGAACTCAAAATACAATAAGGGAATATAATTCTATAAAAGGTTTTTTCTTTTAGTTCAGAGCCAATAAATATTTGTATTAAATAATATTATTATCATTTTATGATTTGGAAGCTATTTTTGGAGACAGATTAAAAATCAATCTTTATTAATAGCCAATAAAAATCGTAAATAAATACAAAAATCAAATCAATGAAAATAAGGCCAATTGGTCAATTATTACATTTATACTTATATTACTTACAGTTTATAAAAGGTGAGTTTTTAAAAATAATTACTAAGCATTTTTTAAAACAAATATTGCATTTCTAGAAGGAAAAATGTTATAAGATAAGCATTAATTAAATATTATTTACATGCTTTTATCTAAATTGAAAACAATGTGTAATAAGAATGTGAATTCAACAATTCAGTCTGAATCGTAAAATATTATATAATTATTATATACACGACAGTACTTCGTTTACGTTTCAGTTTATACCGTCCGACGTTTTGTTTTTGCACGTAGTTTGTTTTCCTGCACCGCAAAATACAAAATATCAATTGCAAAGAGGGTCGAGCTGAGTAAATATTTTCATTTACTATTTTTACAATCTTGCTAAATGTTAATTAGAACTTGGCGTAGACACTAACCAACTACATTATTTGTTGAACATGTAGACGTGCACTAATCAACAAGTTATTGATTGTGTTTTACATAACATATAATATTAGTTAGCTGTTTGACTTTATGAATTTTATTATGGTTAATTAATATCTAATGAAATAAGAAAATTATGTTACCAAATTCAACATCTAATTTTTTTTTTTTCAATATTTTTCATGTTTTGTGTATGTAATTTATATTATTAATTAATTTCTAATTAAATAAAAAAATTAAGTCACCAAACTTGACATCTATTTTAATTTATTATTTAATTTAATCAATATTTTTCATGATTTGCGCATGTAATTTAAAGTACTAATTATTATCTAATTAAATAAGTAAATTATGTCGCCAAACTTAACACCTATTTTAATTTATTATTTAATTTTTATTAATATTTTTCATGATTTGTGCATGTAATTTAAAGTATTAATTTAGATAACAATTATTCAATATTTTGTATTATTAAATTAACAAAATAATGGATAAACTGTATATATAAGACTAAAATTTAGTTTATTTATTAAAAAAAATATTCTTAAATAACGTTTTTTCACTTTATCCATTTAGGTGTTGTTAATTAGTATGCGGTTTTAAAGTCCTCGATTTTTGCGGTTTCAAACAGTCCGGGATGTAGAACAGTACTATGCGTATATTTCTGTATAAGATTTAGGATTCATATAGATCTTATATAATTTTATATTTTGGATTAAAAAAGGTTATTAAAAGAAATTGGTGTTGATAAATGGCGTATTTTCAAGAACAGAAGCAAAACAATTTTATAACTTCATAACTTTCATGCTTTGTCGTCAACATATTTCTGATTCTCCTCTAAGGAAGTAAGATATTTCATTTAAAAAATAGACTACTGCGCGTTAGAATTGAATTTCTCCTGTTGAAAAGTTGTTGTCGTGTTGCTGAACATCATTTTGGCAAGAAGCAGTAAGTTTTTGTGAAACACCTTAAATGTATGTGGGTGTGACAGGAATTAGGAACGAATTTGAACGAAATATTTTATATGATTTATTTAATTCATATTTTTATTATAAATTTTAATTTAACTCAGGAATCATTATTTAATTATGTTATTATATAATTATTATAAAAATAAATGTTTTGAATTTATTTGTAGCCAATTGTTCTTAGTTATATAAAGGTGTTTTGAAATAAGTTATGTATTTAATGAACTAGAGATTAATACAAATATTGTTGTTTAATTAAAATTAATGATTTATTTCTAATGGTGCATAAAATGCATAATTAAAGGAATTGAGTAATGTAATTAATTTTAAATGGTGTTTTATTTCCTATGGAAGCAATCAAAATATACTTATGTAAATGATTAGCGCGAGTTTTAATTGGATGTCGAAAAACGTTAAAACTATCTTTAACGAGTTGTTTAAGTTAATTATGAATTTCTAATGTCCGAGTTTTACTTATGAGAACCGCATTAATTTGTTTTAAATGGAAAATTACGTCAACTCAGTTAAATTTCCATCCATCAATTCAGCAATTTACATGCAATGCAATGAGGGTACTTAAGCAGTCGAAAGGCGTAGAAAACACAAACATTTAAAGGCGGCAAAGAGTTGCTTCTTCAAACGAGATGACTCAACTAATTGGCCAGATTAAGGTCTGTGTAAACAGTGCAACAGTTCAGCTAAACTAGTCAGCGTAATTCCTGTGGGAAAATTATTTTCGTTCCTCGCTGGAAAACACGTTTATAATTAACAACAATATTCGTCAGGACGCTAACCCAAATCTGAATTTGATTTACTTGGAAACTCTGTTTTTGGCATCGGTCGAGACCCGACGCTCGTTTATCTTCCGAAAATCGCAGACTATGGTTCAGCGAAAACGCTTGGAAGAGATGAAAACCCGTAAATAATTTATAAATCTTTCATTCTTCTCTTTATTTCCGCATCCCAAAATAATGAAATAACATCTCACTCAATAAGTTCGTAGGATGACATATAAATGGGGCCTTTATAGACAAATCTATATGATTTTTAGGAAGTACCAACCTTCAGACGACGCCTGTCAAAATTTCATGATAATCTGTCGTTTAGTTCCCAAATTACAGTGGTTTTAGTGACATTATTTTTGTATTTTTAAAACAAACAAAAAATTAAATAGATAAATTAATGTTTCTAGGTTTAAATTTTGTTAACTTTCAAATTATTTAATACTATTCTAACATACATTTATATGTCATCCTACGAACTTATTGAGTGAGATGTTATTTAATTATTTTGAAAATAAGAAGATTGATTGGATTTTTAAATTTTTAAAAAATGCAAATATTTAAAAAATGGACTATTTTTAAAAAAATATAATTTGAGAGGTCTGATTAATATTATTTTGGGACAGTTTATTTAATTGTCAATAAGATAGTAATTTGTAACTAAGATTGGACAAAATATTTAATTCATAATGATTGATAATTTTGAACATGGACATATTCATCCTAATCATTATTTCCAATTATTAAAAGTTATGTTTACGTTTGGAAACAACAATGTGTCGTTATGAACCGCAAAATGTATGTTTTATAGTTATTGCTGTGCATTTTATGATCAATTGTTGACATTTCAATGTAAGCACTACCGCCACCTATATATTGCTTGGAATCGCTTTGCATGCTGTGGCCATATTGTCTATCAATCCTGTCGCACGGTTATATTTCAAAGCCTGGGGTTGCGTAACCCCTGGCAACCCTGTAATGCGCAATGACCTCAGTTGTTCCCCGGAAATTAGTGCACAGGCGGATTGATCCCATTGTGTGTGTGTGAGGATAATTAAAAAACGTAACAGAGAGAAAGAGGATTAAATTGATTATCAGACAAATTCATTAATTACATTTGATCCCATTTGCCAGGAATTTGTTGAAATATTTTGGAAATAGTTTTATTTTGATACATAGATTTAGTAAAGGGAAATTATTTAAATATTTTAAAATACTCTATTTAGTATAGTACATAACATTATTTTTTAGACATTTTTTTTGTGGACTTTAAGTCTTTCATTAGTCCAATTTCAAACAGTCGTGAGATATAATTTTATATTTATAGCAATTCTTTTTCTTAATCTCCACCACTTTTTTCTCACTTTATAACAATTAATACTAAATAATGAAGACAATTTACCAATGACTAAAGTCTTATTTTCAAAGGAACTTATATATACAGAAGATGTTATAAGATTTAACTTTAACCTATACTATTTGGCCAATAAAGTGATTATTATTTGATCGATTAGAATTTTAGTTTGGAACATAGATTTAGTAAAGGTGAATTTAAAAACTTTTAAACTTTTAAGAAATATTATTATATTTCTAGTAGTTTATAATAAATTATAAAAAAATAGTTGACAACATTATTTTTTTAGACATTTTTTGTGGAGTTTTAAAGTTTTGGATTTGTCCAATTTTAAACAGTCGGAGGAACCAATTACCCGGACTATGTAAGATATATTTATAACAATTAATACTAAACAATAAAGACAATTTAACAATGAATTAAGTTTTATTATGGAACTGATAAATACAGAAGATTTTTTATGATACAATTTCTTAATAAAAAATATAATATTCCATTGATTGAAAGATGGTTTGTGTTTAATAAGTATTGAAGATTTTACAGTTTATTAAAAAATAAACAATTTTTAGTACATGGATAGATATAGATAATTTGAATCATAGTAGTAGTAGACAAAATTTAATATAGTTTACCTACAAACTTTTAATAAATACTATTTAATTTCTAGTAGTTTAATTGCAAATCAAAAATTAATTATAAAAAAATAGTACACAGCATTATTTTTTTTTAGACATTTTTTGTGGAGTTTTAAAATCCTCAATTTGTCCGGTTTGAAATAGTCGGAGGGAAAGATTACCTAGACTATTTGAGATATATATGAATATTTATAGCAATTAATACAAAATAATGAAGATAATTAGCAATTAATTAAGTCTTATTATTTTCCAGAAAAACAAGATGTTCATTTTATGCATATTTGAAAGCAAAGTTTTAATATATGATGGGTTATAATTTTAGTTTGAAATATACATTCAGTAAAGGAAAATTATTTAAATATTTTGATACGTATATATTTTAGACACAATAAAATTACAGAAATAAACTGTTTTTCATGATACAATTATTTAATAAACTAATTGAAAAACTGATTACCTAGACTTTGTAAAAATTTACTAACTAATTATTCTTAATATTTTTCAAAGATACTGATAAAATATTTATAATTAAGATACATTTATTTTATTGTTCAGATGACATTAAATCTACATATAAATTAGACTGATATTAAAACACTTTTCAATAGGTTTTAAGAAATATGTTCTTCTATAACCAAAAAATCATATTTTATATAATTATATTATGTTCAGTCATTACAAATACTTACATAATTAGTTAGCGATATTTATCAGGCTATATTCCATAGTTTAGTCTTTAAAACTAGAATCAAATTGATCATATAATAAGTGTTTGATTTTCTGTATTATCTGTTGAAGTTATTTTATTATTGGTTTAACTAAAAGTTATTGGATGTTTCAGATTTATTTAAAATTGTTTATAATTTAATTTAAATAAAAAATATATAAATAATACATTTTTTGTTACAAATGAAAGAAGTATAAAGAATACAATGTGATATTAAGATTTTATTATCAGTTTCATAAAAGCTATTTTCATTACTTTGAATCATAACATTTTTCAATAAACAATAATTTATATCTATTTGTGACAACAGATTGTCTATAAATAACAATATAATCTTGGAATTGTACATTTTATACAATAGAAAAAAATAATTATAAAAGATAAGACCGTTGAGATTTTCTGTTTGATCATAAACATTTCTGCGTTGCGTTCCTTATATAGTAGGAAGCGCAGGAAGTTTTATGTAACTCCATAGAAATGTATTCACAGAGTTGGAGGAAATTCCAAAGAAATTTTCGTCTGGCTGAACATCCGAGATGCAATATTGGATCGACGTTTGGCATCGATCAGTTCCGATGATGTTCAATGGGCATTTCGCATCTACTTACGAAACTTGCGAACGTCAGAAGACTATTGTCTGCAAGAAATACTTCGCCGGTTTATCATTTATTAGCAAACAAATCTTAATTGAACGTTTTCTGCGAAGCTACATTTTCATCTAATTCTTCATTCTCTTTCTATATTTCTCTTCGGAGAAAGTTATATTTTTTCCATGCGCGAATGCAGTTACGTAAGCGCCGTTGGCGTGCAGAAGACGTTGAAAAGATTTTGACATTTGATTGCCCGTTACTTTGTGTATTTTTCGGTGAAAGTGCTGTGCGTTTTCTAATCGGACATTTGCATCGATACAGATCTGTAATGTGTGTTTCAACTTAATTTCCTTTCCGAACGATTACGATCAGGCACTTATAATAGTATTAATATGCAATTGAGTCTAATTTACAAATCAATTTCCATATCTAAACTCATGCAAATTAATAGTTTTAACTAAGAAATATATTATCTATAGCCTAATAACATTAATTCTTAGACTTAAACAAATAACAAGAGGTTGTGAAAACTTCTAATAAATTAATCAATATAAATAATTGTCAATATATTTGTATACTAAATCTAGAAATGAATTTATTTTTATTACAAAACAAAGTTTTTATAACAAATTAAATTACAATTGTTGATTTTTTATATGTTAAATTCTTCTCTTTGTTTTTGCAACGTTATGCAACTTGCTAAATAAATTATTATCATTATCAGATATGATTCTTGTTGTTGCGTTTTTGGGAAATTTTGCATTTGCATAACTTATGCATATAATTACTATATAGACTTTAGTTTTTACGTTAATAACACGAAAGAGTTAAATTTTAATGACCAAAAATAATTTAATCTATCTTGACTTTTTTATCAATAATTATTTTAAAAAAACTTTAATTCTATTAAGAAAATATTTCTATTTGATAATTTAATACAAAAAAAAACAATTTTGTAAAGTACTTAGTAAAAAAACGTAAAGAAAGTCGAAATTAAGAGTCAATATCCTTATAAAAACTCATGCAAATTATTAGAAACTTCTAATAGATTATTCAATATTATTATCAATATATTTGTATACTAAATCTGGTAATTAATTTATTTTTATGACAAAACAAAGTTTTTATAACAAATTAAATTACAATTGTTGATTTTTATATGACATCTCACATGTTAAGTTTTATTCTTTGTTTTTTAAATTTTCTGTTTATTTTCCTTTGGATTTCTGTTAACCCACCGTTATGTAACTTGCTAAATAAATTATTATCATTATCAGATATAATTCTTGTTGATTCATATGAGATTTTGGAAAATTTAACATTTGCAAAACATATGCAATAATATTTAATATACAAATTATAATCACTATATATACATTAGTTTCCACGAATTTTGATTTAAAGTTAATAACACGAAATTGTTTACATTTTAATGACCAAATAATTTAATCTATTTAAACTTTTCTATGATTTTTTATTAAAAAAACTTTAATTCTATTAAGACAGTTTCTTTATTTGATAATTTAAGGCAAAAAATAACAATTTTGTAAAGTACTTAGTAACGAAAAACATTAAGAAATTCTAAATAAAAAGTAACAATGCAGCTACATCTCAAATAGCCAGATTTTGATTGGACAAACTTTACTATAATCTGATTTGAAAATTACAAAATAAATCAAAAAAATATTTTTGCATACATGTTTTTCGGTTCCAAACAGTCCAGAAAATTGGCTTATACAATTACCCGTACTATTCCGAGATAATATATGATATTTAAATTAATTGTATAATAATTTGCATAAATTATACTAACTTAAACTATTATAATTAAGCTTTCAGTTCAATGTTCAATTTGTACACTCTAAGTATTGATTTCCAGGCAGAACATAGTTTCCTTCAGCATCTGCTATAGACAGTTTGCAATTTAACTTTATTAATTAAATTAACTTAATTATTTGGAGAGAATTTCCGCATCACGTAATTCAGAACATTAACAATTAATTAAAGATTTTTTTCTAATTAAAAGTGATTAGTTTATACGAGATTCTTTATCACAAAATAAATAAAAAAATTATTATTTTATTTTATAAAAGATTGGTCACATTTTTTAGTAAAAATATTGCTTAAATTTAAATTTTCGAACATCTTACAAATATTGCATATTTTTTTAATATCTTTATTTTTAGACATTTCCACTTATACACTTTACATAATAGTCTACGAGTTGAACACTGTTTAGTATAACATTTACATTATACCTACATTATGTGAATTACAAATAATGTGCATTTCTTTATAAATTTAAGTAACTTAATTATTTGAGATTTTCCACTTCAAATTGTCATTAATAATTAATAAAATATTTTTTCTACATCAAAGTGATTAGATGATACAAAATTCTTAATCCCAATATAAGTATAAAAATATGTTAATAATTAATAACTTTATTTAATAAAAGATTGGTCACATTTTTTAATAAAAACATTGCTTAAATTTTAATTTTTGAACATCTTACAAATATTGCATATTTTTTAATATTTTTATTTTTAGACATATTAACTTATCTTATATTATTTAATTAAAAATAACATAATAGTCTACGAGTTGAACACTGTTTAGTCTAACATTTACATTATGTGAATTACAAATTATGTGTAATTCTTTATAAATTTAAGTAACTTAATTATTTGAGGAGAACTTCCGTTTCAAATTGTCATTAATAAGTGATTAGATGATACGAGATTCTTTATCCCAATATAAGTATAAAAATATGTTAATAATTAATTACTTTATTTCATAAAAGATTGGTCACATTTCTTAATGAAAACATTGCTTAAATTTTAATTTTTGAACATCTTACAAATATTGGATATTTCTTGATATCTTTATTTTTAGACATTTTAAGTTATCTTATATCATTTAACTAAAAATAACATAATAATCTACGAGTTGAACACTGTTTATACTAACATTGACATTAGTCGTACATTATGTGCATTTCTTGATAATTTTATTTTTAGACATTTCTACTTATCATTTTAGTTAAAATAATTTATTGAGTATGCAGTGATCTATCAAACGAATATTGTTTAGACTAACATTGACATTGTTATGAATCTTTTACAGATAAAACTCTTCTAAAGTCTATTTAAAGAAAACATGATTTTATTACATTCGATTTTGATTATTTTTTACTTCAATATTTAACAAAAATATAGTATCAAGATTTTAAATATATTAAATTATATTGGGATTATTATGTTTATTGTAAAATGAAAAAAGTAAAATATTAGTTTTTAGGGCAGAAAAACCAAAGGTATATTAATATGTTTTTAGTTGTGTCTTTTGCTTTGAAATTTGATTATTTTAGAGACCAAAAAGGTCTATTAATAATACTTATATTTTTATAATTTAATGGAAATATTCGAAATGCGATTTTTAAGAAAAGTCTAATATTAAATAACAAGAATATCAGTTGTGAGATTTATATAAAAAAAAGATGAATCAGTTATTTCAATATTGAGATCATAATTTACAAATGTAACTTAATTATTTATTTTTACATAACGCTGTACAGTTTTAGAAAATACATAATTAAAGCATTCGCGTCGCGGGAACGAGAGCAAACTGAGCAGACACAATGCGTCGAAGAAAGAGGAGAAGCTGTTGTAAGGAAGCACGAACGTACGTGTCTTGTGTCTCTTGCACAACTCGGTTATATAATTAGAACGTGAGCGGATAAAAATTGTGGGATGCTGCTGCTCTTCCTCGACGATGCCTTTTCTTCGCTCCTCTTTGACGTACATTATTAATCAGGTTTATTTTTATATAAACGAAATGAAATCCGCCTCCGGTTAATTCGACTTCAACTTTTACCTCGTCGCATCGTCGCATCGTCGCCCGATGGAGCGCCACATTTTTGCAGAGGTTCGTACACACGGGTGCATTTCCATTCAATTCAACAAAGTGAAACTGAGTTAATTGAATTTGCACACCGGCGCAAAGTTTTTGTGCAGTGTAATTTTAACTATCGATTCTTCGCTTTCGGAACTGCAGACTGCCTTTACAAAAGGCCGTACAGCAGATGGGGGTGAAAATAGCACAGCTGATTCTCGACGATGCTCATGCCTGCTGCTGCTGGAACTTTGTTTTGCTCTCATTCAGAAAGACACATTGAACTGTCAATAATAAAGATACTTTCGAAGGCGCAGCTCCGAATGGTGTTCATACCAGATAATTACATTTACTCTAGTTTGGAACCGAACTGTTGGGCAACGCCTTTCTTGATATATTTCATTTAAAATTTTGAAGTAATAACACTTACCTTGTATAGTGTAGATAATTGGATTTGTTTTAAACCGTGTTTTAAACCGTTCTAATCGAGAACATTAAAACTGCATAAAAATAAATCGTACAAGAAGTGATTATAAATGAACAAACAAAAAACGATAATTTATGAATAATAAAAATAGTTTTGTATACTACTTTTTTTTTAGAATGTAGTTAGATTTTGTTTACTTAAAATTTAGTTTATTGAGTTCGAAACTACACATATGAATAACAATACCATATTTGATATAAAATTGATTATAGTTTATACTGAATACAGACAGATACTGTTGGGTTTCCCAGCTACAATACAATATAGCGTCTACTAATTTACTAAATATCATAAATGACAAATTGTAGAATAATAATAACAATAAATTGATACAAAAATACAATTAAATTTGTGGAAATTGTTTTTATTATAAATGTAAAAGTGATACCAAGTACTACACGTTTTATATGCTAGGACAGGTTAGGTTGAGTTTGAAGAAATTAGGTTAGTTTGAGTTAGCTCATATTGGCTAAGCAGAAGAATATATATATAATGTTAGGTTAGGTTAATTTAAGTTGGTTTTGAAGTTTGATTTTATTAAAAAATGTTTTAGTTTTTTTAGTGTAAGTTCTAGTTATATATAAATATAAACATACTTCGCATTGAACAACAAATTATAAATTATTGAATCCTAATTCCTTGCTAGACTCTAAAAATTAACATGGGACTTAGGCATTATATCTGATGTGCCAAATGAATGCACTTCATATATTAGCTGATATAGGTTTATCTATTTTAATAACGGTTTTAGGAGTTACAATATTATTTAATCAAATATTTTTAATCAAAATATAAATATACAATATTTAACATGTTCAAAATATGCTTAATATGATTCAATTTTTAGATAATATTCAATAACAGAAGTTTTCTTTACTTTCCAACATCCAGAAAGAAGAGCACTTGTACATAACTTTTATACCATCAATCTGATCTAGTGAAATCAAATAAGATAATAATTGTTTATTGGTATTAAATAATAATTCAGAAGTTACAAAATAATAACACCTACAAATATACTTTAAGACAGGTTAAATTAAAGCAAATTAAACTGAAACTATTTATAAAAAATCTAACTAGTATTGAATTTTAAGTAATCGAGACTAGAAATACTTCAACTAGGACATTTCAAAATTGATTGGTTTGCATGTACACTACTATAAAAACCACCCTTTTATTGACTTTATTATCTACGAGGTCAGTTTGAAAAGTTTTGAAAGTGTTACAAGGTTACGGCTTCAGGGAATTTTGTTAATAGATTATCTTGAGGAAGGTAGAAGAATTAACTAAGAATATTATACAAGCTTGTTGGATCAACTGGATGAAAAAAAACGTGATAAAAGAACAATTTTTTGTAACTTCCGCTTTAAAAACTTTTCAAATTATAACTAATAACTAAAGTATAACTAATTTACTATGATATTTACTAATATGGTATTTGATTTACGCTTATTTATAAAAAATCTAAAATAGGGATGAATTTTAAGAAATCGAGACTAGGAATGCTTCAACTAGGACATTTCGGAATTTATTGGTTTGCATGTGCATTACTATAAAAACCACCCTTTTATTGACTTTATCATCTACGAGGTCAGTTTGAAAAGTTTTGAAAGTGTTACAAGGTTACGTCGTCCAGGAATTTTGTTAACAAGCTTGTTGGATCAATTGGATGAAAATAAATGTGATAGAAGACCTATTTTTTTTATTCGCTTTCAAAACGTTTTAAAATATAACTAATTTTCTAAAGTAATAATTTGAAAATCTAGTTTTTCTAAACTATTGTTTATAGTTGTATTGCCATCTAATTGACTATAAATGTTACCTAAGAGCATTTAAACAGTTTCTTTGACGCAAGAAAGTTATAACTTCGAAATTCATTGATTGAAAAACACATGTATAGATTAATAAATAAAATTTATTATAATAATACAAATATTATAGTTTATAAATTATAAACTGCTGAAAAATACTTGGATTGGAAAATGGGATAAATGGGACACGATTATCTATAAAATAAATATTAAGTAAATGAACTAGAAACAGCGAAGGAAAATAAAATTAAGTCAGGTTAGTTTCAATTTAATTCTATAAATATTTTGAGTGTAGTACGAGCGCACGGCCACGTCTCACACCTTTAATAATAGAATAAATTCCGAGAATGTAGTTAGGCCATTTTTAATTTAATTTATTTACAGTTCGATTCAACGTAAATGTCAATTATGCAAGAGATGGGATACGTAACGCAGATTTATTTGGAATGTAATTAAATTTGATAAATATAGCGGAAATTTGGAAAACTCTCCGGCGGTGACGTTCCCAGAAAACCCATCTATTTATAAAACGAAAACATTCTTATTTTTGTTTTCCACCTTTTGTTGTTCGTAGTTTGGATTTGTCGCGAGAAATTCGCAGGTGACCCCAAAGGTTTCACCATTGTTTGTCCACAAATTCAACTCATCACATGTTATTATTATTATTTTGTACGCGAATGCAACGCACGTAGTTCTTTAAAATAATAATCAGTGTTAGTCAGTGATTATTCGTTGTTATTGTTTTCGTTCGGTTCTCTAAAGTTTTACGCATCTCGATGATAACTTTTTTTGTATACGTCCATTGATAAACCAAACATAATCAATTGACCTTAAAGACAAGACAACCAAAAAAAAAAAATATAGAAATGAAAAATAACACTTTCTACTTTATATCCATTACATTAATTTATTGCGCATTGTATTCTCCATTGAGACACTGCGAAAAAAACATGTATTTTTTGCAGACGCTTTCGATTATCGAAGGTACTTATGCAATTAATGTCTAGAAAAACAAATCCATATCTGTTGGTTCATCTATTTTTAGGCTCGGAATAATTTGTTGATTACGTATAAAAACATATATAGTTCACACAAATATTTTCAGACTGTGAAGCCGTAGTTCAATAATGATAATGATAACAGTATTTATTGATTATCGAAATTATGCGACTCGGATTTTTTTTTTAAATACAATATGCAATGGAATTTGATTTTGATTACGAATCATAATCAATAATTGTATCTAATTTAATTTATATAATTGTATTTACAAATTGCTTTTAAAGGAAATATTTCTATACGCTTTTACATTAATATTTGATGGAAAGCTATTATTTTTAAAATGTTCATTGTTTCATTATACTTTAATTGAAAAGTAATTAAGTGAATAAAATTATTAAATTAAAAATATATTATCCGGAAATCTGTTATATAAATTCGGACTTTCATATTCAAGTAATAAATTTACTAATTACTGTTTTATAACATAATTGCTTTTTTATTTAAAATAATGAACACAATTTTTGTTATTTTATTTTTACTTAACACCTTACTCAATAAGTTCGTTGGATGACATATGAATCCATTTTTGGGAAGTACCAACCTTCAGAAGACGCCTGTCAATTTCTTGGAAATCTGACGTTTAGTTCACAAATTATAGTGATTTTAGTGACTTTTGTAATTTTCAAAACAATTAGATATGCTATTTTAAGTACTTATTGAGTGAGATCTTATAAAGAAAAACTATTATTGAAATAGTGAATTTGAAAATAATAATTTAGTTTGGATTAAAAAAATGTGATTTGTTAATGTTGAGATGTTATCAAATCTAATATTAAATAGGACAAGAAGTGTCGCAAAACTTTGGCAGACTTCAAACAAAACTTTTAAATAGATTTCTTCTCATAATAATGTATTCATTCGTAGTGTTCATTATGCAAACATTATGTCATAATTTATTTTATAAATTCTAGAAAAATTAAGAAATGAGAAATATTGTTTTAAGTGATGTTACGTCAAACGCATGGAAATTTAATGCGAATATTTGGACGTGCGACAATTGGACGCATACCAATTAGACGTAACAAAATTTCTTTTTCAGATTTCCTACTCTTAAATTGCAATAACAATAAAATATATCGAAATTTGATTGCTAGAAGCAAAACTTCGAATTAAAGTGAAAATATGTTTCTTTCTTCTTCAGGATTTTGTATTGTATATTCACCAAGAAATTTCTCTCCGCTAATTTGATAAAACTGAAAGACTGTTCTTTAATTAAAAAAAAACGATTGGTAATTAAATTTAAACATCCCCGAATAACAGAATTATGAAACATATAATATTTATTCGACTTAATTGATGATGGCCAATAATTTTAATGTCATGTATACAACAACACTTTCAAAAATTGCAACGTAGATCCTAGCCTGTATAAACTTAATAACTATAAAGGTTTACATAATCATTAAAATTATCAGCTAATAATAATTCTTCAATTTTATTTGAATTAATTTTATTAGTACGTATATTCTACAAATATAATCATTTTTTATTGTAGTTGAGTCAAGTAAATTGTTTATGCAGACGTAGTTAGTATTTTTGAATAGAATATACAAAATTTCGTGGCTTTAAATTGAAATAAACCTTTTAGAAATGTTTGATATTCACTGTACCAGACAGTTATTTGAATTACTAATAGCATAATATATGAAAATCAATATACCGCTCGTATATAACCCCTAGGCAATTTTCAATTGATCTGCAAAAAAAAAACTGTATTAAATCCCCTTTCCGAAGACGCCTATTTGCATTAGTTAGTAGGGTGTTAGTCATCCAAACTCAGTCCCCCATACACTTCAATATATTATAAACTCGTATTTTCAAACTTTAACTAAATACACATTAATTCTGATGCTAAATACGCGAATGCACGCTTCATCAACTAATGATATTGTTTACTTAGAATTTCTACACAAAAACATATTATTGTGAAATATTTTTGCATGTATATTTACAGGTATTTTATTTATGTCTGTATATATTAAAAATAATATGTTTTAAAAGTTTATTATTGTTAAAAACAACAAATAATTTAAGATATTACCGTTTTTTATAATTATAAATTAAAAATCTGCTCAATATTTATATATTTTTTAAATAGTTTTTTATTACTGCTTATTCTCATAATTCATTCTGAATTATATTTTATTTATGTACACTGAAAAAGTGAAGGATTTGAAAAAGTTATAATTTGTTAATTTTTAAGATTTGTTAATTTTGAGATTAAAATGATGTCCAACTTTTTGTTGATTAAAACTTATTGGATTTTTCTATTCCAGTAAAAAATAATGTCATCTGAAATCAACTGAATCATCAATCATCTGAAAGAACTGAATCAGTCGTGAAAGAGCTGGACCGATCTTTGTGTAAATTATGTTTATTTCGAGCTGAAAAGCTTTGTTCAAAAATTAATAATTAAAAAAAAATCAATCACAGGGGATGATGAAAATTATTCATGGGGAATGATTTTATTAAAAATAAAGTGCGTTAAATAATTTACTAGGAGTTCATAATTATTATGAATGCTTAATTTTTAAAATTGGTTTACTTGAACAGAAGTTACAATATTAATTGCATCCCCAAAAAATTACTAGTTGTAAATCCGATGTTTAGGATTTAATCTTGCGTACAGTCAAGGAAAATGCGGTGAAGAGCTTATATTTGTGCAGAAAAATGGTAATCATTTGAGGGATGTTGTTTATTACTGATTAATTATATTTTCAAATAAAAATAAATAAAAACCATGATTGTAAAGTTTTTTTTTTTATTATTCAGTTGACACTCTGTATATATATATGGAATAAATTATGGAAGCGTCGATGACTCACAGCTTGATAATTTATGACAGGAGATTCTGAGCGAAATTTACATCACTCCCTAAAATAAAATATGGTAATAGTAAAACTGCTCAATTTATATATCAGGCAGATCTTCAATTAAAATGTCTAGTTAAAATAATAATTTAATGAAATCAGTAATTATGATGGAAATACTCAATTTTGGTAACTCTCAATCCAAAACACAAATTTAAAAACATGAAAAATATAGAATCTCGGTTTTAACCTTTGATTAAGAGCTGTTAATGTGTATTATTAATATGTTAAAAATACAGAATTTATACTTGAAATTATATTAAAATCCTAAATATTATTTACTATGTTGCATTCTACAAGTTTAAAGTAAATATTTAGATAAGTCTTATATTTAAAGCAGTAATGTGAAATGTGATATAAATGATATTTAATACTTTTAATGGAAAGGTAAACTCAACTCAACCGTAGCTCATTTTACAGTTAACATTGTTTATACGTATTTATTAAAAATGTTTAAAACTATGTTTTGTGCAAAAGGAGTACAAAATATGTAAAAGTATTATGGAATATCATTGGTAATTACCTATTTTGTCAATAAATTTATATGGATAACAATATTACAGTAAAGAATAAGAGTAAATAGTACAATTTTTAAAGATTTTATCAATTTCCCACTATACTTTAGACTTTAGAAAGAGCTTACTGTAATTGAGTAAAGTTTGGTCAATAACCATTTATAACAGTTTCTTTGGACAAAATTGTGCTTTTTTAATTGATTATTTTATATACGCATATTACCTATAAATTATCTATTCAATAACTGATTAACTCATTACTCTGAAGAATATCTTAAAAACTAACCGAAGATTTACAGTATTTATGTCTATTACCAATTGTTTAGACCACATTAAACCGTTTGCGGTCTACACTGTGAAAATCTCTACGCAGAATACTCTAAAACTGTTAAGTTGCGTTGCGTTTAATATAGTATTTACGTTATTTCCTTTTACTGAGAAAACAACGTCTAAAGTCTTAATATAAATGCGCCGAGGTTATTGTACTTAGTTTTATGCAAATAATGCATAAAATGATATGCAAAAAAGAATATATTTGCGGTCTAAAAATAAAAATACGCTCTACATGTTAATAGATTATACGCTCCATGCGTATGATAATAATAAATCACTCAAACACAAAGAGTATTTATAAACAACTTACGTAATTACCGCAAAAATAATAGATTAATATATACAAATTATTTCGACTATTTTGTTATGTTTATAAACTATATTTTAATGAAATATGTATTTTGCTTTAATTCTAATAATAAAATTTTTATTTTTTGAGTTTTAAAAAAATCTGTATGTTAAAAACGTTATATTTTATTGAATAATGAATATTCTTATTGTATGTAAATATGTATGAAATCACTTATAATTTAAATAGTAATTCCGAAAACTCTAGGTTACATATTCTCTTTTGTATTCTAATTATCGTGGCTATGTGACTTCAATCACATGTAATTTTTCGTTCCTGTGGATGTGACTCGTTCCTCGTGTATAGCAGATTC
Organism: Nicrophorus investigator; assembly: GCA_963457615.1. NCBI lineage: Eukaryota > Metazoa > Arthropoda > Insecta > Coleoptera > Silphidae > Nicrophorus > Nicrophorus investigator. The sequence continues at coordinate 28,345,053 of OY735140.1, forward strand.
ATCAATTTTACAGCATCTTTATAATTCTTCTACTTATCACTTTATTTCCAAATAGGTAAACTTACAATTAGATACATATGAGTAATTCCTCAAAACTCAGTTATTCAGTAATAGAGAAATAGAAAACTTGAATCACACATGAACAATTTTGCTTCTAGAATATAGTTTGATTCAACCAATCCATTATAATAAATTATATACAATGATATCTTAAAATGCGAGTTTCGTAGTCTGTAAGTGTTTCATAATACTAGCAAAAAACTTAGCTAACTGAAATGTACCGAAAGTTTTAGAAAAAGCATTTCCACTTTATTAACTGTCGCAAGATCATCGTTTTGACTGGTATATCACATTTCCGGAACGAATTATGAACGTAAACCAAGTTACTATAAAAATATTTTTGTAATGCATTTTTATATCTTTATTTAAGCATTATTAATGTTATCAAAGAAAGTACTAGTACCAATAATAATAATAAAAGTATGACATAAAAGACATATAATTCAGTGCAAAAAGCTATAATTATAAATATTTCTATTAATTTTATAAATATTATAGTAATTGATATACTGCACTTATAAATTATGATCTAACATTATATAAGATGAAATGTTAATGAGGAAATGATATCATAATATAATTACACATATATTTAAAACTGTTTAAAACGCATTTAGTTTTCGTTACGTAACGCAATTTGCTCTTTTATTGTATTTGCTCTTGTCACGAAGCTCTAACGTGCAAAATGCATGTGGTGTTAAAATGTGTTGCTCTAGGAAATATTTTCTTAATTTTCTACTGTTATAATCGATAATGTCAGCTTGCGTAATACCACACCAAACAAAGGTTACTTATTTAGATATTATAGTTAACGCGAAAAGTAAATTTCTATCCTCTAGCTAAGAGAAAGAGAATAGTTTAATAGTCAATCACTTAAAACATTTCCTGGGCCTAGGGACGAACAGTCATAAATATAAAACGGTTCAATTTCATAATATGTATTTTCGCAAGAAGCATGCAAATTATTCGTCCAATTTTTGAATACATTTAACGCATTGCATATATTTACGTAATAATGCTATTCAAACTATCCGTGTTTATGCTGTTATCATCATTACATTGTTCTATTTTTTCCTGCATGTATATTTTCAGTTGCAGGGTTTTTTTTTGCAGATATGACGTGGTTTCTGCTAAAACCGAACACGAGAAACGTGCGCTCTTTTGTGATAACGTCGAGTGATTAGGTTCTGTTTGTTGCAAACAATTTGCAACCTTATTTTTTTTAGATAACCGCACATCCACGCATAAAACGTAACGTACGCATGATGTAACTAGAGTATTTGCATACGCCCAGACTGCATTACGTGGTGTCAGTAAAAAATAAATCTTTACAACATAAACGCTTCCCATAAAAAAAAATAGCGCATAAATCAACAACGATGGTATTTTATATGTTCTGCTTACGTAATTTGATTGAACAATCTATATTTTTAGATGAATTTACAGATGCTAGAATATGTCATTTATACTTTCTGACTTAATTTATTTTTTTATTATAACAAGATTTAAATATTAACATTATTTTGGTTCAAACAACATTTATACAATGTATTTCTATACAAATTTAAAATATATCTATTAGTTTCAATTTATAGTTGAGTTAAATAATCTTATTTGTGATTTCGTTAATAAAACAAATGTACAAATATTTCTTGTTTAGATTACGGCTGTATGTTTGCTTATTTATTATCTTTTAATTTAATATTTATATTGTTATATAAATATGCTACTGATATTAGTATTATATTGTTATGTATAACCATTATTGTCAGTATTGTTGTAGCTTATGTTATATCTGTATGTTTATGTACAGTTACGAGTATCTTTATGACTTAGTACTTATCCACTCTCTAAGCTTTCCGAGAAGTAAAAGGTACGAAGGGACATTACTAATCTTAATCTTACATGATAATATTTAATCCTATTTACAAACTAGAAAGTGCATTCTAGCTAAAGCGATAATAACTACAAATATGTATATTTGCCTGAGCACATCATGATTAGGGAATAAGACTTTTCCCTTACCAAAATGTTGTACTCCCACTACCCTAAATGATGTACTATAAAATAAGATGTTTATGTAACCAAAGAGCCAGTCGCAGTCCCAGCAAGTCTCACCCCAGTCCCAGTCCAGTCCAGACACGGTCCAGATAGTCCTAGTGATACTTTGATCAAGTCCAAGTCTCACTCTACGTAGAAGCAACCTATGCTTGTAGCAACTGGAAGCAACTTTAAGAACTTATACATCAAAGTGTAAAATATATAATTGTTGCATACACCGTCTTTTTAATCTGGTATTTACCATAAAAACCCGCTGGGACTCCACATCGACAAATCTACGAAATATTCCACAAGTGTCCAGAGATATTCCATCCCGGGACACGACAATATATTCAATATTTTTTATTTATTCAAACTGTATATTTTGATATTCCCGATCCATATTGTCATGGCTGACCATTTTAATATCATCTATCGTATGATTATTATGAATATTTGGGTGGCCTAAGAATTCTTTCCTTATTTTTGTCACGTATCCTCAAAATATACAACAGATGTTGATAAGAGAGAAGTTCCATATGCGTGGGAAATGCATAGTTGCGAATTCAACCCAAGGCACCCGCACCAAATATATTGTCCAATCGACGGGTGCACTGACCTATTACAGTCGGGGCATTCATTGGATTACTTAAGATAGGGTGCAAGACGCACGCTGGACCAACCTCACCGGATGTTGATACCAAAGGAATTCCGTTCGTGTGAAATGCAGAGTTGCGAACTGAACGCAAAACACCCGCACCATACACCCCACTCATCTCATTCTTGTATATAAGTTATGTTTCCAGTATAAGTCCCAGTCCCAGGCAGTTCCAGTTAAGTTCCAGACAAGTCCCAGTTCCAGTATAAGTCCCAGGCAGTTCCAGTTAAGTTCCAGACAAGTCCCAGTCCCATGCAGTTCCAGTTAAGTTCCAGACAAGTCCCAGTCCAGACACGGTCCAGATAGACCTAGTCCTAGTGATACTTTGAAGTAGTCCAAGTCTCACTCTTCGTAGAAGCAACCTATGCTTGTAGCAACTGGAAGCTAGATTAAGAACTCGTAGTGTTAAATATACTTATTATTTTACCGACTTCTATCTTGCTTTTCCTTAAAAACCCACTGGGACTCCACATCGACAAAACAACAAAATAGTTCCACGGTGTCCAGAGATTATTTAATCCCGGGACACGACAATATATCAATTGACATTAGGGTGTTTCTTTTAAAATAAGTTCATAACTATAAAAGATTTTGGTCAACGTGGAGAAGCTTTACTTAATAAGAAGTGTGAAAAGTGCAATTGAAATACCATGTTATATAACTTTGTTTTTATCTTGTCATTAAAAAATGCGTATAACTCAAGTACCGTGTTATTCGAGTATTGTATATATTTTTTTATAATTATCGAGTTTTATAGTATTGTAAAAACACAATTAATTTCTATACAATTTTTAATATATGCTTTAGTTTCAATTAATAGTTGAAATGAATTCATATGTTCATAAAACAAATGTAAATTTATTTCTTGTTTAGATTACGGCTTATTTATTATCTTTTAATTTAATATTTGTATTTTTATATAAATATGCTACTGATATTATTATATATTCAATATATTTTATTTTCTTTATGTAAATAAAACTGGAATTATCAGTATTTAATTTCTAATTTTAAAATGATAATAATAATTAAGCAGAAAATATTCTATTTTTTTTATTTATGCCTGATTAACTTCATATTAATTATACAATAGTATACTTACTTAGTGTTCTCCAGAAATAGGTTGGACCTTCCTTTTTACAACTTAAACCTTTACAATCTATCTGTTAGATAAGTTATAATAATTTAGAAGAAAAGGCATGGAAGTTATAGATTTTCTTCAAATACGATGATGATTACTTTAGAATGTCTTTTTCGGAATGCAAACTGGTGTTCGGAAATATAAATATACGTTTTAGTAATAACTTTTTAAAAACTTTGGACATAATTGGTCTCTATGTTGTTACTTCTTCTGGCGGTTTCCAAGTTTGGGAATTACTTCAAGTTGAACTATTTTCCAATGCAAAATATCGTTATTAGTTTATCACCTGCCAATGTCAGTTCTTTCAGTACTTTTTCAGTGAATAAGGTTTATACAGATTTTTAATAATAATAGTAATTATTAAGAAATATTAATAATATTTAAGTTTATTTCAGTTTATTTAAATAAATAATATATTTCAACAACATTTAGATAAGTTCCTGATTATTTTTATTATATTATATCTTATTATTTTTAAGAAACAGATTACTTTAGAAAAATATTTCAAGGTTTTTTTTCAATAATGTTTTGCTAATTCCAAGGATGACATATCCGTCAACTTTTCTGTAAATCAAATCTATCAACATACCAAAAGTGACGTTACGAAATGTAAAGAAAATAATAAATCTAAATGGACCATGTTTTGAAAAATATAACACATCACTCAATAAGTTTCTTGTCTGACATATATATGGCAACATCGTTGACAAACCCATATGATTTCTGGATACTACCAACCTTCAAATGATACGTGCCAAAATTTCTTGACATTCTGATAATTATTTACAGGTTACAGTAGTTTTTAGTGATCCCAGTTTTGTAATTTTCAAAACAATAGATAAAAATAAGTTCGTGTGTTTATTAAACAATGTTTTTTTGAAGGGAAAAAATACTGTTGAAGCCAAAAATTGGTTTTATAAGCGTTGTGAAAACGCTGAACCAACTACTACTGACTGGTTGCTGAATTTAAACGCTGTAGTACAAACCCGAAATTCCTCACATTGAACCAGAAAGCATTAGTCATCGACGATTCAGAGTACTGTTTGGAGCTGTTTCAAGCGAGATAAAAAGGATTTCTGGTGTCTTGTGTGGATGAAAAATGGATCCATTACCACCTGATTCAAAAAGATCCTCCAGGGAAATAGATTTGGCTCAAATGAAGAAGTGATTGCTGAAATTAATATCTATGTTGAGAGCAAAGACAAATCGTTCTAGAAAAAAGGCATTGAAAAGTTAATCAGCGTTGGATTGAATGTATTACTCTTGAAGGAGAATATGTTGATGAATAAAGACAAATTTCTTTTTTTAGTTAGATCGGAGATTTATTGAGTGCTGTATTTGAATGACCACATGTAGATGAATAAGTTAGATTAAAAGAAAAACAACTGTATTATTCAGAACATTAGTTTACAAATAATTTTTTTGTATATAAAACTAAAGAATAAATGTGGTTATTTTATTGATTATCTATTTAATTGATCTGTAATTATTAGTAATTCAAGGTACACATATAATTTAAGAAATTTATTTTATTAAAATTTAGTGGAATAACAATTTTTTTGGTGATTAATATATCCTTGACCTGAACTATGTTCATTACGACTGAGATAAGTAAACGTGAAGTTTATCGAAAGATAATCTATTTCCGCTTCGGTGTTTGGTTAACAAAAAAAAATAACAAAACTTCTGAATTACTATCTGTCCTTTCGAACTTTTAAATAAAATATATAGCTTGCAAACTTTGTGAAACAGCATTTCCCTTTCGTTGCATCCATATCGGTCCTTTATCCTTCGGAGGGTTATTACCCTCCCGAACGCTGTCTGTGTTACCCTGGGTTGCACGTGGCGAGAGTAGAAATTGATATATAAATCTTTTACACCCTCCTCTCTATAGGCGAATTTATGACTTCAGCCAAATAGAATTGTTGAAATTCAACAAAGCACGAACTCGAACTAATTCTGCTTCGAACAAAATTTCTCGCACTTGCACAATTCTAAATGCCTTCAACGCGTATTATAAAATATATTATTTTATTATATTTTTGCTGAAATCTGCTCTAGATACTATAGTTTTCTGTAAGTGGAACAGTTATTAAGATATATTTAGGCTTGCAATATTTTGTTCAAAATATGTATTGCTTGAAACTGTATTAAAAGTAATATCAAATATTTGTTAGAATAATGGATGTTAAATGTTATAATGGATTGTAAAATGTATAGGGAAACTAAAAGTCAGGATTCGATAGAACAACAAGCTAATGTATTTGCTCATCACTCTAGAAGTCAGATCATTAAAAATTACTGCTTATTGTATGTTGCAAGCCAGCGTATGAACTTAATTACTTGAAGGAAATCAATAACAAGGGCTGCGTTTCCAGGACATTGACGTGCTGTAATTAAGAAATGTATGTTGTCATTATGAAGAAAAAAAAATATGATAACGATTACAAAAGTAAATGCAAACAATCTGCTTCTGATATAATCTTTATTTACTTTTCTCCGGCGTTTTCCAGAATCTAGATTTTTCCATCTCATTTATATAAATTTACTATCTAAGATAAATTTCCTATAAAAAGTAAACATAAAATGTTTATTCATTGAAGAACAAAACTTTTTCTGTGTCATCTTACATTTAATTACAAAATGTTTTTAGTGAACATTCAGTAAATTACAACGAGAGCAATAATTATGGGAAAGTACTCAGAAGCAATTTTCTTTAGTTAGATAATAATAATGTACAATCCACGTGGCAAAGTATTAATAGCAGTTCTAAGCGTTTTCATCATTGATAGTTTCATGCTGCCACATAAATTTATATCTGAAGTATTGAAGTGTTTTTTAATATATTATTAGAAAATGCGTTAAGTAAATTATTCTTTTTTATTCTTAAGTAAAATTGATGTATTATTTTTTAGTAGAATAACCAATTTTTATGTAATAGGATTTTTTATTGGAAATTTTCCAATAGATTAACTGTTAGATAATTTTCACATTTTACTAAAAACTAGCTCTTTTCTTGTATGTATCATTTCCGAATTAATTTTAAATAATAACATATTTAATGCAACAATAAATTACAAAAATAAAATAAAACTAAATGCAATAATAATACTAATGGATCTTTCTAACTTTATGATTTTATACTTATAAAAATTTATTGACAAATACATTTCTAAATATTAAGATTTATATAATTAAATAATTGCATTAAATAATTATAACAGGTTTGACAAGGTTAGTCACGTTTTTTATTAATACAACATTAAATCTGACCCTGTTTTATTGTCAAAATCTCATTGTTTTCTGAATACAATGGTGATTTAGTATCAAGATCTTTCTTCATCTTTAGGCAATTTTAAAATTAAATCTAACCAAGTGAAAAATATTAATACCATTACTGTACATATCAGAATTTTTATTTTATATAAAAAATAATTCAAAGTGCAAATTGCGTTTATTCCGAGCTGAAACGTTCATTTTGAGGCGAAATCAATTTATTCTTCAGAAATTAATTTTCAATGCGTGAAGCGATTTTGATGAAACTTTAAATGGTTATTTCTTAAAGCAATAATGATATTTAGGTGGAAGCAGAATTTTAAAATCTCGCTTGGTTCAAAAAATAATAATTAAAAATAATTAAATTTCTTGATTTAAAAAAAATATCCTCACACAGGGGATGATTTTATTATAAATCTGAATGCAGCATATAACTTACTAGATGCTCTGAATTAATATGAATATTCATTTTTGTAAATCGGTTCAGTTGAACAGAAGTTACAGCTCCGAAATTGTTGTGCAAATTGCGTTTATTTCGAGCTGAAATGTTAATTTTGTTACGATTTCTATAAAACTTTATATGGTTATTTCCTAGAGCAAACCTAAAATTATGACCTAAGCATAATTTTAAAATCTCGCCTAGTTCTGAAAATAATAATTAAAAATAATTAATTCTTGATTTAAAAAAAATTAAATATTAAACATTAAAAAATCCATTACGTTTTTTTTTAAACATGTCCCGGTAATAGAAAGTCTTCTACCGACTTCGATTCCTGTACTTTTTGTAAGTGAATACATACAGAATACAACAGAAAATGTAGTCAATAATTTAAGTTGTTTTTTTTATGTTTCTTTAAATAAATATTAAATAATTAAAACTAAAAATCATTTATTTTTTCTATTATTCATAAATAAATATGTAAATAATTTGTATTACATTGACCATGAAATTTAATTTAATTTTAAGTTATGTGAGTATTCTCAAATAATTGATGTCGTCTACATTATTACATTAATTTCATATATCAGAATGTTGTAATTTGCTTATGTGCTATTATAATAATACATACAAATCTAATAGACCTACGTCAATATCTTTTTCACGTGATGTAAACAAATATGTGCATGCAACTCGATAATTTAGTACGTTAGGTAAAATTTCCAAACTACGTGCTAGACATTTTAAAACAAACAGAAAGTAAATATTAGTATAATACAGTTCTTTATCTAAGCATGTAAAATAATATTAGGAAAAAGAGCTATGACGTACTATTTGATTTGATTATGATGAAGTTATTCAGAGATTACATTACACTACACTAAATTCAATATAAATAATAATATAACTTTGTGTAGTATTTTACGAATCACTTAAAAAATATTTTTTCTGCAGAATTATTTCAGAAGAAATATATTTATATATTTTTTTCAGTGGTAAACTGAATATATGTAAATAGTTTATTATATAATTCTGTAAATATTAATTAATTTAAAAATAATGTAATAACAAGTTATTTGTTTTATGTTTTAATTACAAAGGGGTCTGAGCTTTTTGAAAGGTTAAGAGCCCCCTGATCTAAAGTCTAGACTTCAGACTGTCGGTCGTCAACTTCTTTCCCCTCGCAATGTTTTCATTCGTCGTCTCGTCTTTTGAAATGAAGATCCTGAAACACTTGTAATTAATACTGCACTTATAGTCGTAGTGTCTAGTACATCTCATACTTTCCCTTTTATTTAGATGTAGAGAAGTCAACATGGTTTTTTCGTCCAATATTTACTTACAATATTTTCTAATAAATGTACTGTCTGGTTTTATATTTCATTCATTTTTACATTACAAAAATCTAAAGACATGTTTTTATGTAAAAATAATCAAAAACCAAACCTTTTATTCAATTATTGAAGTCAAAAATATATTTTTTAACAAATTTATGAGATGGAAGAGCTAATATAATAATTATTTGACAGACACAAATTCATTTTTTGAATATTGAAAATTATAGCTTTATTTAAATTTTCACAAGGTTCAGAAAACTAATGTAAAAAAATATATATTTAGAATCTAACACTTAAGATAAATGTAATATCATAGGATTGTAGTATTATTTTATAATATATTTTAATTACATAATATGCGAACATGTGAACGATCTTGAAAATGGACAAATATATTAAAAATGTTGAAATACTAAAATCTGAAAGACATACAAGAACTAGGTTTTTATTATAAAAAAAATCCTTTTTCAATAGTTCTGAATTTACTTAAAGGTTGACTTTACTACTATAATTGATGTATATAGTTAAAAGATTTTTCAGTAAATTATTAATTAATTTATTTAGTATTAAAAATATATTAAATTGCAAATAAATACAATAAATTCTAATATTCCATTTAGTAATGATTTTCAGGTTTTATTTAATTAGATTTTGTAAATAATATGGAATTAGAAACTGGTTAGGTAAAGTTCAAAGTTACAAGACAATTTATTTTTATTGTCAAGGTTGAATCATTCCCATTATTAATAATGTGATCTTAATATTTAGAGAATGAGAGCAATTTACTATTTCCTCTAAAGATTGTGATTATTTTTTTAATAAGTCGTTACTAAGCAGGAGTCAAGTACGTCATTCGGGATTAATAGGATTGGCAAATCGATGAGGAAACAATATCCCAAAATACTCTTAACGTTTAACATTCAAAATGATGCCAAAGTCGCGTTCACATAAACTAGGTAAGGATTTGCATGAGCTACGACGAGATAATTATACATTAAAGTTGGTCAGGAAGACTGATTTTAATCTTTAAGATTTTTATTACTTTTGCACGCTTTGAAGATTTGTGATATTTATAATTTTTGTAGCAATTATTATTGTGTCATTGTTTTTTCTATTATTTATGTTTTACTGGAAAATGAAAGTCGAAAGCTTTCTTTATTTTTGATTTTAGTAATACAACGGGTCGTAAAAGCGGAGTAAAAAATAACAAGTGTTGTAATCTGAGCAGATCGTTTTTAATCTCACTTGGCATAAGCAAATCGGCCAATAAGTCAGAGTCGTAAAATTTTGTGCCACATCAATTTATGACTAAGCCCGATGACTTATAAATAACGTTAATGAGCGAACGTACAAAGGAACTCGTAAAAGAGATTGGCTCCAAACAATTTACTAAACAGCTGGGCAACATTTAGTAATCAGTAAAATCACAATTGCATTTCTTAATTGGTCTCTCGTTCAATGATTTACGTCATCATCATCATTATTGTAGCCTTCTCATATTTCGCCGTATTCCTATTAAATCTATATAATTTTTCCGCACGAGAAACAATAATTAACTGGTATTATTTATAGATGAGATGTGGCAGACTGCGAGGAAGCTAAACTGTTTTTAATCCTTACGCTTACGTAAAAATTTGCCTTGTTATGTAAAATTGACGTAGGCTGTAGGAAGCTTCGAAGAGATTACGAGGTTATCACGACGAAAACTATTTATAAATGCCATTTACATATTGGCAAATAAATAAATAACAAGTTAATTTAATGGTAAGATTAAGTTCCATGCAGACGATGAAAAGCAGATGGATTTCAGAAGAAAGCCAACGTATTTTAAGATGCGGCCAACAACATTCAAAGGGTATTCTAATTAGTCATCGGTCGGTTTTCTGCGAAGATCTTCAAATGGAAGAACGAACGCACTCGGGGTGCAACAACCAAAGTAAATATCAACAATATTTTCAATTCTCGTGTCGTTAAACTCATTCCATCCTCTTATCCAGATGTTCGTAGTAAAAATAATTTCTGCTCTGCAAAACGTAAGCTCAGGCGGTTGCACTTGCACAAGGTGCCAATGGCGTAACTATAAATAAGAGACATTGTGACAATATTATATACTCAAAGATATTTATAGTCACACTGGAAAATAAACCAAATCTTTGCAAACTGAATTTATGTTCTAAATTCTATATTATACACTGAATGTAAATCAAAATGTAAAACACGTACAAAAACTGGAAAATTAAATAAAGAATTGTTTAAATTTATAAAACTAGACAAAATTAAATTCATTTAAACAAGATTTCTTCAAATAAAAATTAATGTCAATACCCTCTGTGTATAGTAAATTTCTGATTGTGATAAAGTGTAAACGTGTTATACGGGAATTTATAATGTATCTTATCGTGTTAGAGTGAAACCGTGCTATAAGATGGTTGTCTATACATTATATGTTATAGACTTTAAATTAGAGTTTATATGAATTTAGAGTTTAAACTAGAGTTTACTTTTTGCAATATAACGAAAGAATGTGAATTACCAACATATATTTTATATTATAAATATTAATGCATAATTATTTCAGTATACCATACTTCTTAAGACTAATTAATTCTAAATTAAATTTGAAAACTTTAATTTTGTTATTGAAATTTTTCGCTTGAAAAACTCCATTTTTAATATTTAAGTTAAGATAATTGATGATTTAGAGAATTAATAAGGATTGGATTAAATTGTTATTGATGATTCCGATTATGGAATTGGAAGTAAATTTTAATTGCTTCAAGTTTTTTCAAATAAAATTATAATTTATTTACACTTCCTTTTCTATATTTTCTTAAAATTTATTTAAATTATCAGTTTAAAATATAATTATTAATATTGTGTTTGGTTCTCACTAATATGTAAAGACGACCGGTTCATAATTAATTGTAATTATTCTTATATTTTTATTTCAATTTATTTTTGGCAAAGTGTGGGTTTGCTATTAAAAAAGTGCCTCTCAAACGTATACAACAAATCATACTTGACGAAAAAGCATTTCCAGGTTAAATTAAAATCCTGTCCTCTACAAAAATGGTTAAATTGAAAGAGGAAATTATTGGTGTACCACATTGTACCTAAAATGTACCTAATTTCATAGCGGACTTACCAATAACAAATACTTGTGGATGATAAGGGAGAATTAAACTAAATTCGCAAATATCATTTTTACAATGCGAAGACATATATGCTCATCAGTTTTTCTTGACAAAGCTTCAAGCTGAAGAAGCCAAGTATTGGGAATTTAGCAAGATCGTCACTTGATCTGGAAGAACTAGGTAAAGGCTAAGAGAAATTTAGAGAGATGTATTGACTACTGGGCATAAACTCTGAGGTATCCATATAGATTGGGGTAATATATAAAGACCATCAATATGGACCAACAGTATACAACTTTTGGGGGTATGTCAGCAAATTGACAATAGATATAATACATAGGTACCAATCTAAGACATTCATTCAGGCTGATCATAAATGCACCTGGTATTCCATAAGCAAGGAAATCCATTGGCTTACCAACACTAAACTAGTGAATAAAGATATCAGTAAAACAAGCACAAACTACTATCAAAGACTGAAAATCCACCCAAACCACCTAGTATCAGGGTTGACCAATACAACAAGTAACTAGTTTTAAGCCGTAAGATCTGCTAAACCTGCTTGTGGTTGTGTATTCTATTGGATGATATAAGTGCAAAGTGCTCGAAGTGAAGGATGGTTGCTGAACTAATCCTTTTCTTGCCTCCAGTTTTTTTTAAATTATAATTTTTTATCGATATATAATTACAAAATTGATTTTCAAATTTTATCAGTCAGGATTTACTATATTGAAAAATAAATGGAAAGAAGAAAAACATATTTTTTCGTCTATTCGAATAAATACAATATTAGATGATATAAATGCTATGCACTTTAGGAACAAAGAATTTAAATTATTAATGTAATGAGGTGTATGTGGTTATACATTATTATACGGTAAATTTAAAAGCATGAGAACTTTCAACTATATAGTAAATTCGATAGACCTAATGTAAACGTGTGCAAGTACAATTTTATAGCGTTCCTTGTCGGCGTTTGCCAGCAAATTGTGTCGCTCAAAAATACAAACCAGGTCAAGCATCTGACAAGGTAGTTCAAGGCTCTACATTGAATTAGTAAAATTGAAGACGAAACACCAATGCGAAAAATAGAATATATTATACAACGTTATATACATAACATTGAGTGGATACTTGCTCTCAGCACATCTCATATTTCTTAATTTCAATTGATAAAAACTTGATATTATAAATAAATAGTAAATAAATTTAACGTTATCTAATATTAAGTAGGTAAAATAGAAAAAAAAAATAAAATTGCACTTAAAAAATAATTTTATTATATTTATGTAACCTTTGGACATTTATATTAATTAAACTAAGCGTTAATATTGCATTTAAATGTTAACACATTTGTTAAAAGTAATTTGCCATTAGAAAGTAAGAAGCATTAATCATTGTCTACATCAAAATTAACGCACAAGTTATATAAATAACGAACATTCATTTAAGTAGCGTGTTTATGCAACTGGACATAAATGTGAGGAAATTGCAAGTAAATAAACACTTTTTATTTAACAGCAAGAAACATTTTTCGCGTTTCGTGTTTTGAAATCTTAGAGATATTTGCGAAATTTATACACCCACGTCATCCAGATTGTTCCGCTATTGCATCGAGCGCAACGAACACTTGGTACCTATTTATTACACCTTTATCATCCTCATCTTTGTTCTGAATGGAACGAACATTTCGCTTTCTTAGGAGAAATTTTCATAACATATTATTATTATCTGCGCATTCATCTGCATTATTTATTTTTATTAACATTGCAATTTCATATAATATATGTTTTAATGCGGACACAGTACAGTTACGCAGGTTTCTATTACTTGTAATAATATATTTATTTAGTTTAATTATAATCAGTTTATTTATGAAATAATTTTTATAGTTAAAGTTTTATTCTACAGCTGAATATTATTAATATAAGTTTAAAATAATTTAATGTAGACCAATATTTCTCTAATTATGAATTGCGATCCAATATTGTAATTACAGCTGTCACTTTACATCGAAGCATCAAAAGTTTTATGTTATAAAAACAATGATGAATGACAACTGTCAACTGACGTTGTTATATAGTTATTAGATAATATCGAATTTTTTATAGTTACAGTTTTATCCTGCAGCTGAATATTATCAATATAAGTTTAAAATAATTTAATATAGAGCAACATTTCTCTAACTATGGATTGCGATCCAATTTTGTAATTACAGCTGTCACCTTACGTCGAAGCATCAAAAGTTTTATGTTATAAAAACAATGATGAATGACAGCTGTCAACTGACGTTGTTGTATAGTTATTAGATAATATCGAGTTATTCTAAAAAAAAGGGCTGAGAACAACTAAATACATTTTGGCACTAAATTTTGGTTTAGTAATTATTTTAATGATATGAAATGTGTGCCTGTAATAATTATCAGAAAAAATAAAAAAAATAGAATATTACATAATCATCATTGATAATATTTAGATTAAATATTTATACAAATTGTATGATTTATATTAGTACCTTCAAAAATGTGTTTTATAAAATATAAACATTTTTGTGTAATGTAAAATATTAAGCTTTATATGTTTACATCTGGTAAATTTTAATAGAAAGCCAATATTTAAATATGATATCCGTATAGTGTGAGACATTTAATTAATATAATAATATTATGAATTATGTAATTTCTGTAACTATGGATTGCGATAAAATTTTGTAATTACAGCTGTCACCTTACGTCGAAGCATCAAAAGTTTTATGTTATAAGAGACAATGATGAATGACAGCTGTCAACTGACGTTGTTGTATAGTTATTAGATAATATCGAGTTATTCTAAACAAAGGGCTGAGAACAACTAAATACATTTTGGCACTAAATTTTGGTTTAGTAATTATTTTAATGATATGAAATGTGTGCATGTGATAACTATCAGAAAAAATAACAAACTAGAATATTACATAATCATCATTGATAATATTTAGATTAAATATTTAGTACGTTGAAAAATCTTGTCTTATAAAATATAAACATTTTTGTGTAATGTAAAATATTAAGCTTTATATTTTTACATCTGGTAAATTTTAATAGAAAGCCAATATTCAAATATGATATCCGCATAGTGTGAGACATTTAATTAATATAATAATATAATGAATTATGCAATTTATGGAAAATATTGTAAACTAAAACTAGCTCACAGAGACTTTCTATTTTTCGTTTGTTTTGTTTTCACTACAAACACAACAAGTCTACTATTTTTATTCGATCGTCATCTAATGTTTACAAATTTCCGTTTACGAGCCGAACGAAAATAAAACTATTTTTCACATCTTTGCTTCCCGTCTTATTTTTTTACATTTCTTATATTTATTATAGAATATTCATACTCGTCTGGGGAATTCTAGAAGCTATAACTTATTTCCAATATAGCTCTCACCGGTATTCCCCTAGAGACACAATAAAACTGTTTCCTTATACCTAGTGATAACATACTAACATTTTAAGATAATATAGGAAAATATTACTTTCTAAACCCTTTGTTTAGTTATTAATAGATGGAATATTCTATTTATTCAACAAATGCCATTTGCATATTGCAAGTAATTTTATAAGTCATGTGAATTAGGTATGTTAAATTAATGTTTGAGTCTTGGCTCTAAACTAAAACATAAATTTGAAGAAGAAAGTCGGTTCCTTTGAAACTTAAACAAAATGAAAAAAAAATAGGAATAGAAATAAAAATTATATGTATGTACAGTTCGAATAAACTAAATTTACATCTCTAGGAATCCACTGGGAAAGCTTCCAAATTACATTTTCAGTAGTCACGTTACGCATATAAACAATAAATCTTTCCGTCAATCATTTTTATTTTTACAGCTCAAACTTTCGACACTTAATCCAACGCTAAAACGTAAATATTACTTGCATGAAAAATATTACTATTAAAGTGATTTCTCTGTGGATTTCTCCAATTCCTGCTTGTCGTCATCGCTGCTGTAGTTCTTCATCGGTCCCCAGTTCAAGCAGAGATGACTTTTCATCATTGGACTCAGCGGCGGGATGAGGGAGCGCGGAATTAAGAACGTGGACAGATTGAACAAGTCGACGAAGACTTTGTAACGATCGCTGCAAAACGCAATGAAATGAAAAGGTTTTTTTTATGCGTCGAGGTTAATTCGGACCTCGGGCCGCCGAAGCAAATTATTTAATGATTTTTCCTTGATATTTACCTCAGAGTGGACCTCAGGTATTGGTAACCGGAAGAACCGCCCGTACCCAACTGCGACGAACCGATCATTCTCTGCACCATCAGCACGTGATTGTCTGCAAGAAAAGGTATCGTCATTGAGAATTAACCGTGTTTTGAATTTCGTATTTTACATCTCCATTTGGTGATCAGCGAATCGATGTCCATGAGGAGGGTGAGAATTTGATGGGGTTGACTGAATCTGGGTTCGTCCCTATAAAAATTGATCATGATCGCTCCCTGCAAAGCCCTGTGCGAGAACCGTCTCTCGCCCCTCGAGACCAAAGCTTTGTGAACTTCCGGATTGAATATCGAGTCATAGACTTCCTTCCTCTTCTCCAAATCAATCAACTTATAATTACGAACTCGTTCGGATTCCACTTCCTAAAATGCATCCATTCATATAACAAATTAATTAAACTTTTTAACAACAAAAAATAATATTTAAAAAAAAAATGTGCTCCACATAAAGGAAACCGACATAAGGGGAATTGGCGGAGCTGGCTAATTAAAACGTGCATAATTAAGATTAATTAACTCGAGCAGTACGACGCAAAAATTCCTCATTTGCATTAATAGAAATGTTAATATTTCGTATGTTCTTGCGGAATTATGTTTTACACGATTCGCTGAACAAATTAAACAATACAGTTTTTTTAAACAAATTTCAAGTAAATCAATTGAATTTACCACACTTTCCACGCCGTGTTATGAAATACTTGTATTGTATGCACAACAGTATTTTTTGTGAATAATTTCACATTTTGAAACATTAATAAGCATTGCGTTAATTTAAAAATAAATTAATTAAACCTACATTTAATATATTATATAAAAAAAACATGTTTTAATATTATGGAATTTCAAAACAGTCAAAATAATTTATTGATAATATTTTTAAAGTATTCATTAATAAAATAATAGAAATGATATTGAAGAATAAATTATTTTGATTAAATATAGAAAAATTGTATAATTAATAATTATTATTTTATTAATAACCTGAGATTATTATTGAATTGTAATAAGAAATGTATTTAAAAATAGGATTTCTTATTTATAAATCATATTTATGTATGTTTATATGCAAGAAATTATATAATTATCATTTTTATTTTCTTTTATGTTCATAACAGAAATAAATAATTGTATTTTTTTAATTTGCAAAATTTTTAATTAATTCAATATTTATAGTTTTTCAATACAAATAATTTCGTTTTCAAGTTATAAGTATGAAAATGTATAATATTTTCTGATTTCGTATATTTAAATAAATTGTATATTTCAACAAACAGTTTTCGAGGTCGAATCTTATATGAAATCAGGTCATCAATAAATTATGAAAATATTAAATAAATTTCAGTTTCGAGTGGCGACTTTTGAAACAATAAACCTTCCATCAAAACTCGATAAATATTTAACAGATTTTCTTGTTGCTCGTACCAATATCAATGCTATTCTTTCATCTTTACTTCAAAAAGCTCGGTTATTAATTGTTTTCAAAGCACGTATTTCAATAAATAAATGATCCATCCAGCAGTGCAATAAATGTATGTAGGAACGTGCGCGGACTTTTGTATTTAAAGTAAAACTTAAACATAAAACCGAAACTTCGTCGATGTCTGGCATAATATTTATTCTAGCTCGGTAGTTTCAATCTTTCCGAAATACAAATAACGATCGTTTTATTATTTGCGAAGTAAAATGAAGACACCTGCAGAGAGAATTTTATATACATTCTCGGAACGTTTTCACGAAATTTCCACGCAAACAGCAATTTGCTGGAAACGAAGAACTTCATATATTTTTAGTGACTGCTTGTAAAATTCCCAGGTATATTTATACGCATTTCTATAAAACTATTATACTCGTATACAAAAAAAAAACATTCATTTTCAATATTGAAGAATTAAATAAAATGCACGTGCAGCTGTGACTTAGATTAAGTATTAAGTTTTGTTTTCTTATTAAGACTAATATTATTTTTCCTCAATTAAAAGTGCAAGTTTTGTATATATTTTAATTTTTGTTACTTTTCATAAAATTTTGTTAACAAATTGTTTATGAAATTGAAAATATAAATTTGTTATAAGTGCGAACTTTTATTTTATCACAATATTGTGCATGATGGTTCATTGTTGTGTTTCGAAAGGACAAAAAATTAGAATTTGAAAAGCAAAATATTATTAATTCAATTTATTCTATAAAGTAGAATAAAATAATCATGATAATAGAAAAATGTTTCTTCACGCGTGAAATTATTTATGATTGTGAAACATTGATAATATATGTTTTTGCTGTTTATATGAATATGTAAGAGTTATATTTGTATTTACTGCGTAAATTATAATAATTACTTTTTAGTTGTTGTTTGTTAATTAAAATGAAAACCTAGTTTAAAATTTGTCGTCATTTTTTGTAAGTAACAACTGTTTCATACATTTTCGGATATCGCCTGGACACCATACAAAAAAGCCGATATAGTATCCAGAAACCATAATTACCGGATGTTTCGGAAAACCCTGAACGCACAACAAACAATCATTTCACGGAAATCGCTAAAAATACGCGCAGGTGTAAAAACCAGGTAATGTCTATTTACCTCTGCCGTTTTCCTTTGCTCCTCTAACAATTTTTCAACGGCCTTCTGATATTTCCCCCAGAAATTGAAACCCTCCAATTCCAATCCCGGCGTCCGTTCCAACCATCTCTGTACCAATTCGGTTAAAGAAGGTTCGCTCTCGGATTTTTCAATTTGAACTAAAGCTTTCTGAAATAATACAATTTACAAACCAAAAAAATGCGAAAGATGATTAAATTACTTCGTCGTTTCCAAAGACGCGATGGTAATGTTGATTATATTTAACCCTGTTCTCCTGCTTCAATCCCAATTTATTTTCGAGCAATCTGAACTGCAGACTCTGGAATCCCGAAGCCGGACAGAGGTATCCTCTGAAATCCATGAAATCCAAAGGCGTCATCGTTTCCAGAATCATGACCTGATCCACTAAGACCTATTTCATAATAGATATATCAGATATGTTATTCGATATCGCGTGTTTGAGCCTATTTTTTAAATGGAACAGTGTAGTAATTTAATTATGAAAACGAGAAATACGATCTGGGTTATTCACCTCCCATATGTATTTTTTTTTTTTTGCTACCGATAAGCCCTTGAAAATATTGAATTGCACGTCCAGTGAAAGCAATCGATGGACGCGGACGTAAAATTTACGATCTGCAAAATACCTTCAGAATTAAAACGACCCTGTTCAGCCTCTTGAGGATCTCCAGCGTCTGCGATTCCTCTAAGATCTCTTTGAAGATATCCCTAATCGAGTCCAGTTCGAATAGTATCTGCTTGAACCATAGTTCGTAAGCTGCAAATTAGCATTGGATTAAATACAATTATTTTAGTTTATTTGTTGTTCAACCTTGATGCGTAACAATGAACAGGTGCTCGTCGTGCACGGGTTTATTATTTTCAACGCTAAGCATTCTCTGAGCGTTCAGTACTTTATCCAACATCAGGTATTCTCCATAAAGCATTCCTGCTTCCTCATCCAGTTGGTCCACATCTTGAGACTCGCTCCTATAGACAATAACAATTATAATACGTCAATATATCGTAAGGCGCAATCATTTTCCTATAATTATACGACATTTTTTTATATACATTGATAATATGTTTTCTTATTTTGTAAATAATTTATGAAAATGCTTGATTACAACATATAAAGATTACAGATTTCCTCATTTTACGCAAGTAATTCTCGGAATATGCGAAAACAATTTTATTTGTGTCGTACTTTTCGTTTGATTTTGTAGGTCAATAATTAATTGACGAATTATATTGTAATCTACATTAAGTAAGAAAACAAACGATAATTATTATTGCGTAGAAACTAATATATTTAATCAATAAATTATTGAGATTTAGCTATCAATCGAATTTAAATTGTAATTAACAAAATTAGTAATCAAATTCTGTAAATTTCTAATTAATTATAATATACATAATTTATTATATATTTGTTTACATATAATTAATTATATGTAATATCATTGCATATAATTAATTATATTATTATATAACATGTATGACATTAATCGTACGATTAACCAAACTATTAAACTTATTTCATTTACTTTGAAAGAAATTCAATCTTCGCATAAAACAAAACTGCGAAGTGGTGAGTAAGACTTCAGATTTAAGTTTTTGTGTGTATATATTGATTTATACTTACGGATGTCTCATGGGGCAACTCATTTTGATAGAATATTGTTATAAATAGTATTTGTTATGTAAGCTAGTAATCTGAAGAAATAGTATCTGCTTGTGTGTGCCTCAGCAAAGACACGAAACACTACTGAGGCTATCGCATTTTGTCCACAGCATAAAATCTAATCAGTCTTGCGTAATTTTACCAATGAGTATGTATATCAAATAATATTTAACTTTTTTTTTGATATTTTCGCAACAACATTTACATACTTAATAAACCAATTTGCGAAGCTACGCTCTTGGTTTGCAGTAACAAATTACAAAAATTCTTTAAAATACATTTTTATATTTTATTTTAGTTTGTAAGTGGCGCGCGTGTGTTAATTAAGGGAACACTAGTTAAAATAAAGTCGTATCATTTAAATGTGTTATCAGTTTGTTGTTTTTTTTATTAGTTTTATTTTTAAATTTTATTTTAAGTACTGCTATGTGTGTCAATTTGTATGTATAACATCTAAAGTAAATATAATATATTCATCATTAATCTATAATTTTTAAGTTTACTGTAGATATATTTAAGCATTTTACACTATACCTCGTTCAACGAATAGCACTTAATTAATCGAAACTTCGTTTTCAGAGTTAAAAATAGTATGAACATAAAATTGTTTTATGAAATAAACACTTATGTTGTAGACTGTGAAATTACATCTTTTATTAATTGCCTAAATGTAATTATTAACATTTTTACTAAAAAAAAAGTTTTCAGCATCTTTATGAATCTGTGGTTATCATTTTTTCAACAAGAAATTTTTTAATTACATATTAATTTTCTCTGTTTTCTTTACAAGGTTTTCTAAAACTTCTTCTACATTCACTTACACTTCTATCAATGATATTTTCGAAACCTATTGATTGAGACATCTGGATAACTTTATTTATAATTTCTTGGATCTTGGTTTCATTTTCCATTATTACTTCTTTCTATATTTTGAGCCAAACTCCATCTAAACTTTTTTTAGTAACTTCTTTCCAATAATTATCGGAAATTTACTATATTATTATAAAAATATGAAATAAATAATATTTCCGTTCAATTGTATTAAATATATTATATTTAAATTTCAATCTTAATAGAGTTACACGTATTCATATATATACTAAACATTAAAACTAAAAAAGCTTATTGAAATATTTTCTATAAACTTAATGTTCAAACTGTAAAACCATTCTATATTACATGCCAATTAAATAACTACATTTTATATAGCATTCACAGCAAAACAACATAATTATAAGAATTTTATATTAATCCGAAGAATCTTGGAAAGTGAATTTAATTAATGTGATTTTTTATTGTTGGTTCCTGAAGATAATAATGTAAACAGTGTATATGAAGAATAGGAAGATTGGTTCTTGTCATCTAATAAAGTAAAATTAATTTAAAAAAAATCATATGTCAATTCACATTTTACTTCGTAGCTTTTTCAGTAAAACGATAATTTGGAAGAAAATGTTTTTCCAATTTGTAGATTGAAGCCACTTGAAGTGAGCGAAATATTTTAGTCATCATCTCATCATCAGCAGATCAGAGAGGCACTTCTATTTTTTCATAATCCTCAAGAGTTTTGTTCTGGCAAATTTTAGCTGTTAGAACCAAGTTTTAACATACACATTTTTCAAAGTAATGATTTTGTTATTATTACATATAGATTTTACTGATACATACATTTGAAAGTATTAGTCATACATTATATCCGGAGTACACGTTGAAAGTGTAATTTATTTTATCTATTCAATTCCACAAAAAATAACTATTTTTTATATATTATTTTATTTTTAATTGCTTGAGTAAATACACTTCATTTAGTACTTTCTACAATAAATAAATTATATATTTTAATCTATATTTATGTTTGAAAAATTAATTGATTAAATTTTAATAGATTATCTTCCAGAATATTAATAATAAATTATTATTACTTCTTTTATATTATTTTCAACAATTCTACATTATTTCTGCAAAATATATTTTATATTATGTCATTTAGTAAAAAAAATAAATATAACTTCTTTCTTTTGATTTGTATTTATTTGGAATGTAATATAATTAATTTTGAAACTATGAATGATTTATTTTTAAATGATACTATTCTTTTTATTTGCAAATTGCTTCTTCCCCGTGGGTAGAACCTCTCTACACTTAGCTGGAAATTATTCTTAAAACTAGTAATTGCGTATAATTCTAGACATTATTTTTTTTCAAACTTAAGTTACAAACAAGCAAGTAAATAGTATTTTATTATAGGCAACCCAATACACAATTAAATGCAGAATTCAGTATTGCTGATGTGCTTATCAAGTTATGCAACTTATTAATCTATCTTAAACAAACATAACTACTACTACTTGGATTCGTGCAGCATACAAAATTACTTTCATTTTATTTTAGAATCGTGTTATCGCCAGCTGATGAAGTATTAGTAACATGGCGTTTTCTGTTCGCGCTACAACAAGAAACTGTAAGTAAATTGAGAATAACTCGTTTTCATTCTTTTAGTATCACAAGTTTCACAAAGAGGGAAAATAATGTAATCAACAATGAAGAAATCTGCAACGTGTTTACACTTAATAATTATTATTTCACCGAGTTACCATTCGAATTCGTAATAATTAAATCATAACATATGATAGAAAATATGAAATAATCCCGTAAATGGGTCATATTTATTTAATCCAATAGGATTTGGGGCGTTTTGGTAGCTGAACTTTGTACAATATAGTACCAGTTCAAAGTTCATACCTTTAACACCTAAAAAAATAAGTAGCAAGAGATAACATGTTTATGTATGTTATATAATTATTATTAATGTTATAGGAGCAATTTCTTTGGATATTACTGGAATATTTTTGGAAAAATATATGTTTTGGCAATGATTTATTTTTTTTACCTATAAATATAAGAATCTAATAATATATTTTTATTTTAGTAAATAAGCTTCAATTCATAAGGAGGTGCTTCTCTGACCAGGCATTCCCAAAGATTACTACTCATTACACTATCCACCCCAGAGATCAAGATCCAAGATGGAAAGGTAAATTAATTATAATTAATACATTCACTTAATGTTAATTTTATTGTCTAATTTGTAGAAGTGGAAATGGAAAGGTTCGAAGATCAGACAGATCTGTTGATTATTGGTGGTGGTCCAGCTGGTATGGCTGCAGCAGTTAGAGCCAAGCAAATTGCTGAAAAGGAAGGAAAGGAACTGAGAGTATGTGTGGTTGAGAAGGCAGCTGAAGCTGGTGGACACATCTTGTCTGGTGCTTGCATTGATCCAATTGCTCTTAATGAACTGATACCAGATTGGAAAGAGAAGGGAGCCCCTTTGAACACACCAGTAACTGAAGATAAATTTGGTTTCTTAACTGAAACTGGAAGAATTCCAATTCCAATTCTTCCAGGTAAAAATATTATTATTTTTAGTTTTACATTTCATGTTTATATATGAAATTTTGCAGGTTTCCCTTTGAACAATCATGGCAACTATGTGGTGAGATTGGGTCACTTTGTTAAGTGGCTTGGAGAGCAAGCTGAAGCTTTGGGTGTTGAAGTATATCCGGGCTATGCGGCTTCCGAAATTTTATACCACGAAGATGGTAGCGTTAAGGGTGTAGCAACAAACGATGTGGGTATCGCCAAGGATGGAAGTCCCAAAGACACATTCGAGAGAGGAATGGAATTGCACGCTAAGTGCACGATATTCGCGGAAGGTTGTCACGGCCACTTAGCGAAACAGTTAACAAAGAAATTCAATTTGAGGGAGAATAGTGAAACTCAAACTTATGGCATAGGTAAGCGATAGCAATATCAATTGACATTATGTGTATAGCTAAGCAATAATTTATGGTTAAGGTCACGATGCAGATTAAGAAATCATAAACAATTTGACCTACATTTCTAACTTAATATATTATACAGAGACGCTTTAATAATGAGTGTATTTTGTATTAAATTATCACTTTTATGAATCAAGTTATAGACTTTGCATACAACTGTGCATTATAGGTTGCATACATCGTTTCGTTCGTTTATCTAAAAAAAATCTATAATATTCTTTTTATTTCAAAATAACTTTATTCCTAAGTTTTGAAATATGTATATAATGGCAGGAAATACGGCTTTTAGTGAAGTTATGCGCGCTACATGCATTAATAATGGTTATTAAAGTTTAAGTAAGTTGTCGTTATTCAGGTTGCTTTCGGAAATTGCGGCTGGTACTAATGGCGATATGAAAATAAACATTAATAATTTAATCACGCAATAAAAAGTGTTTTACGAGAAGTACACAGCACGCATCTTCTTTGTGTTGCACTAAAATATTCATATTATCCGGAAGCTTTTATATCGTATGAAAATTTCATTTCCACAATAAAACTATGCGTTTCATAAAGGAGAACAATAACTGTTGTGTTCATGTAACATATAAATGGGGGAGCATAAATTTTAAAATGCAATTTACTGCTTTTATTATTATTTTTTTTTTTATTATTTTCCTTTTTCAATAGGATTGAAGGAAGTTTGGGAGATTGAGCCCTCTAAACATAGGCCAGGATTGGTGGAACACAGCATCGGATGGCCCTTGGATAAGTTCACTTACGGGGGATCTTTTCTGTATCATTTGAATGAGCCAACGCCCCTAGTGGCCGTAGGATTCGTGGTCGGATTGGATTACACCAATCCGTACCTAAGTCCGTTCAGGGAATTCCAACGTTTCAAGCATCACCCCTCGGTAAAGCCAACATTCGAAGGAGGCAATCGCATTGCTTATGGGGCTAGGGCTTTGGCGGAGGGCGGTTTCCAGAGTGTACCTAAACTGACATTCCCCGGTGGTTGTCTGGTGGGTTGTTCAGCAGGGTTCTTGAACGTGCCTAAGATTAAGGGTACTCATAATGCCATGAAGAGTGGAATGTTGGCTGCCGAAAGTGCAATTGAAGCTATGAACGGAGAGAAACAGGATACGGAAAGTTACGAACCTAAGAGTTACACCGATAAATTACAAAACAGTTTTGTCTGGAAGGAACTTAAGCAAGTGAGGAACTGCAGGCCATCTTTCCACAACCCATTGGGTTTGTACGGAGGTGTCATGTATAGCGGTTTCTCTTTGATGATCAAAGGCAAAGAACCTTGGACCTTCTCGCACGGAGGTACATTATCAATTCACCATCGTAGTGTAATCGATTGGGTTATATTAATGCTATTATATCCAAATTAGATCCGGACCATAAACGTCTGAAGCCAGCCAAGGACGCAACCCCGATTGATTATCCTAAGCCTGATGGAAAGATCAGTTTCGACCTGTTATCTTCGGTTGCCCTAACGGGAACCAATCACGAGGGCGATCAACCCGCCCATCTGACATTAAAAGATGATACGGTCCCCGTTAAAAACAATTTGGGGGTTTATGATGGCCCAGAAGGACGGTTCTGTCCTGCCGGTAAGTTTCTAATACAATTTATTTTATGTCGGTGAGCAGCGAAGCAATTAATTATTTTCGACGTTTTGGCACCGTAGGCGTATTAAATTTCCTCCTGAATAGCGGCTAAACCGCTCTTTCATTGGATTTTATATGCGGGCAAAATAAAGTTTGTCGGGCCTTCGATTGCTCGTGAATTATTGTGTGGCTCGGCACTCGTAAAAGGCCGAAATTAAATTACAATATTAACTTTGAGTCGGCATCGAGGTGCCTTACTCTCTTTCATATTCTTCTTTTTATTTTTTTATTTTTTGCTCTTGATGATTGAGACGAAACTGGGGTGGTTGTCGAACTTTCAGCACGTTCGGCCTGAAAATTTAAGCAGTCAATTATCAGTAGGTTTTCGAGACCAATTTAAAGTTACGAACAAGAAACGTTGCCGGCGGCGGATAAACTTTTCGTAACGTGCTAATAATAGTACAAAAAGGAGCGGGATCTACGGTCGTGGAAATAACATTGAAAAATAATATTTAGCGGAACGGAAAGGGTGGGCAACGGGAAGTGAGAGGGGAATAAATAAAATTTTGTAGGGGCTGTGGAAGCCAGACTTGCAGCAGGAAGGGGGGTGGTTCATGGTTGGTGCTGCGGCGGTGGCGGCGGCGGCAGCAGCAGTGGCGGAGGTGGAGGCGGTAGTGGCGGCGTCTGCTCGCAAGTTCAAGGTCCCTGGATCGATGATTTTGGGGCTGTTGCACTCCGATGGCCCAGACTGGGCAATGACACCGTGCATTGCCGCTCCTCGTCGTTTCCGATTCAATCATTAAAATTCAGTTCGGAAACAGTTTAACAAACAGGCATCATCGCACAACCATCTTCAATTCTATTGCATTTCATGAAAGAATGATGGAGAACTGAAGTTGACGATGCATGCATATTCTTCAGGATATGCAGATTTTACGGACTGCTACATGTATCAGATGATCATCATTGAGGGTCGCCCGGATAGACTTGATGTTAAACTATTAGAAAAAGTAAAGAAGGAAATCCGGGTTTTATTGCGCAGTCGAGAGATTTCGTATGAAACGTCGTTTTTACCCTCAGACATTGTAACCTAACTCGAGAAGATATCAAATGTTTGCGCAGGTTAAACACGTTTCGTCGCGAGATTTTAGACGAGGGTGTCATTTTAAGGGGGAGACCACCCATCGTTCCATTCCTTCGACGCTTTTCCTCTTTGATTTGCAGCAGATCTAGTGAACACGTATATATAAACGCGGTCTGCCATATTCGACGCCAAGAATATTTAAACCTAGCACCACCTTCATATAATTCAAACAAACTCTTTTACCTGCACAGAGCATTATATTACAACATAATCAAACTTATTAATTATCTTTTTAAGATTATGTAAAAACAATTCTAAATATCAATTCATAAATTTCTATAATTACTGAACAGAAAAAAATATGGAAACCATTTATTCGAAACTACATTTTCGCAAAATGCAATAGAATACTTATACATGTATATTAATATAAAGTTTTAGACAGACTGAATAATTTTGATTATCGGCGCATAAAACGCATCCCATATTTTACGCGTAATTCCATGAAAGAAATGTGAGCCGACAAATACGGTATTTACAATTACATTTAAGTGCCCAAAAACGCACTTCTTCTACAGTATTTCCAAATTTTTAAAGATTAAAAGGTGTAAACTCATATATATTTTTTATTATAAATAAGATATGTTATGTGAGATATAAATATATTATATTTTTTTGAATCAATTTTCTCAGTTTGTACGTTCAAAGAAGGTGTTTTTATTTGTTTGCTTGATTAACTTTCGTGACTGTGAACACTTGCGGTTAACAAGCTACATCATGTTTGGTATAATAACTATAACATTTTACGTTGGAATTTATTGCGTTTTCCTACACGATGAGCAATCATTTGCTTTACGTTCTTATAATGAACCAAATTTCCGTCGGCGAATCATAAATATAACTCGGGTTTCTTATAAAAAAAAGTATAATAAACTGCATGCATTATTTACGGTTTCAGTAACCTAACATGCAATTACCATAAACTATCTTCATAAAATCTTGCGTACGAATTACACCTAGTTAAATTCAATTAATATTGCAGATATATAAATCTTGATTTGGCATTCAAACAATTATAAATTATTTATAAACTTAAAACTAATATTGTCTTTATTTAGAACCATTGGTCTTTATTACATTTTATCTGAAATTTTTACACTGTTTGACCTTAACGCTTATTTTATATTGATTAATCGAATCTTTTACATGCTTCAATCAAATATATTTTCAATTGAAGTAATATTTGGATATAATCTAGTATAATTTGAAATATAAAATGCTTTATTTATTAAATTGTTTTAGAACATGAGATACATGTATATTTAAAGAAATTGAAGACAAGGAAATCATTTAGACTTTATAATTACACAAGTTTAAAACAACTTCCTTATCTAAATATTTGAAACAGATGGCATCTATTATGCTAATTTCCAAAGTAAGTCTGCTTTATTAATCAAAATTATTCTTGTAAGTTCGGTAAAACAACTTCAAAGTTTGTATCTTAGAATCGTTATCTTTTCAGCTTTATGTCGATTTTTCTAGAGAATGTTTATAATCATTATATAATGTTTATACTTCTGCTATATTTTGTATATACAGTTATCTCGTATCGTGTTGTATTAGGTGTATTTATTTGGATAATTAACAGTTGATGAATTGAGAGTAAAGGGAAGCAACTGCTTCAATTTGATTCCTGCATATCCGTGCAATATATGTGCATTCGCCGGGCAGGGAACATAGCGGACGGTGCGGGTTGTACTCGCAGGATGGCGCCAGCCGTTTCCGTTTCTCCCATCCGCCCGGCTTTTATTGCGCGAAATCATTTCCATGTTCCCGACTTGCACATCCTTTACGGTCGTTTGTATGCTTGATGTCACGTCGACTCGCTTCCAAATTATTCATAAAAGGAAACACAGCGAGAGAAAAAAAAAAGGAAGAACTGAAGACACTCTTTCCGTCTCACCACCTTTTTTATGATTACGTTAAACTTTAGATAGGATCGATGGGGGCGAGGGATGGGAGGAGGTTTTGGGGGGCTTTTGTTGCGCCTGGTAATTGTAATAACAATTATATTTTACGAGCGCCCTTTCGTAAATGAAACGGCCCCTGCAGTTATCTAAATGTTGCCCTTTATATACGAATTTATATATAGGGGATGGTTACCGAATTTGGTCCATCTAACATTTTTTTAATTTAAAAAAGTGAACGGAAAAAAAATATTACAACATCCACCTTATAAATTATGTAATTTATTCAAAAAAAAAATGTTACCAAAAAATAAAAATTAAATGTGTCCAATTAAATGATTTAATTTCAGTTTTCTAAATTAAATGCACATTTAGTTTTGGACTCATTCCGTTACACTGTGAGGAGACAAGTTTGACATTTCATATAGAAAACAGCGAAAATTTTATAATTTACTTTTATAGAATTTATTTAATTTAGAATGTATAGGAATTAATTGTAGTTAAAAGAGCTTTGTTTACTATTGAAAATATTTCACCTAATACTATTTTTGTGTAAGCGAACTTTATAGTAAAATATTGATTTGCTAACTGTTGGATGATAATAATTATTCACTAACTTTCTATAATTGGGGGAGAAGTTATCGCATCAGTTAAATTTATGTCTGCGCAACCCATGTTTATTACCATATGGTGCAAATTGCTGGTCAAATTACGATAGTAGTCCAACCTAGGCACCACTCCAAATTTGGCAGCCCTCCTTTATATATTTGCGGAGGGTTGAGGATTTTAGTTATTGTTGTTAGTTTGCAGCGTTAGCTAGCAGCACTTTTGGGTGTAATCTCGGGATGAAATATGAATATGCAGCCACTGAAAGTGTTAAGACGCTTACGTAAGTTGTTATTAATACATCATCGTCGGGCTTCGGAGGTAGTGTATTACGGGGCCTCGCACTTCCGCTATACATCACCGGGGGCGGTTTGGCTCTATGATAAAGTGGATGGCGGAAAACAAAAGCCATTTGAGCCGCCGCGGAGCAGACGGCGGTTGCACGCGCAAAATTAATTGCGGATGAAAAGGAAGCAAGGAAATGAAACGAGAGAAAGAAGAAAAAAGCAAAAAGAAATTGGAGTGTATCGCGAATGTCGTTGTAGTCGCCGACCGCAAAGGGGCAACAAAAAGCAGTAGAACGAAGACCGAAGGTTTGGTTGTTGGTGGATGGTTTGGGCCGCGCTCTTCGGAGCCGCATTCGACGGATTAATTTTACTTTATATTACCCGGGATTAAACTCGAGAGCTTCCGCTCGTTTCTCTTTTATGGCGCGACACGGAGCGGTAGGAAAAAAGAAACGACAACCAGAAAAGAGATGGAACGTTAAAATCATAAGTGGTTCATTTTAACAATGCCTTTATTTCGCTGGATACAGAAGAAGGCAAAAAAACATCAAGGGTTTTATGCAAGTTGTAATTCGAGTTAATCTATATTACGGATTACTTTGATTTTCGCATTAACGTTCCGCCCTCGTCGTCAACAACAACCTTTTCTTTTTCATACTCCAAATTCCAAAAGGCCACCCATTAGGGGACCGGAAAGTAATAATGCTGTACATGTGTTCTCTGTTCTTCAGTCACGTTTTGCAATTAACGATTCTGAAGTACAGATCCCCTTTGAGCTGGTCAACTCTTTATGGAGCTTTAACTTAGAGTTAAATATTTAATCTACTGTAACGTTAATCTCGAATATAATACCTTTACTTGATATACCCGAAAGTTTACGATGAATAGAAAATTGTTATATAATACACATTCATAACTTCTTCAGGTAGAGTGAGAAACTTCTGGAAATAATTACACAGCTGTACGAGCGTTTTTTGAACACAAAACACAATTAAATTATACGAACTAGGCTTCAATTTAAGTAAATATTTTATACTTCACTATAATATTTTCTTAAAAATACAATGTCACTATTATTTGTAAAAAGACATATTAAAAAATATCATTTTAAAATTTCACAAAAACTAATAAATATACGAGATATTAATGTAATAAATGTAATGTGTAATATTAACATCAGCTCTTAATGGAAATATAATTACCGTTCCAAAATTGAAATATAGTGTCGAATATAAAACGGGAATTATTAAAATGCATACGCGAGTTTATAATTGGGAATGGAATGGACTATATTCAATAGTTTTTATGTATTTTCACTTTATTTCAAATTTATACATTGATTTTTAATTTTAAATCAATTTAAATAACAATAAAATATCGTAAATAATTACACCAATTTATTTATGTTTCTTGTTTAAAAAATAGTTAAAAATTAAAATGTTTTGTGGTAGACAGTAAACAGTTTATCATAAGTTAAAGATGATTGTTACAAGTACTTGTGAAAGTTTTCATGTATATATTAAAAAAAAATAAACATTTATCATAAACTTGGCAATATCCTATTTAAATTTGTCAAATATTTGTAGGATTAATTTAATGTATGTTTTTGGTAAAAATTTGATTAAAAAGGGAGTAAATATAATTATTCGCTCCGGTTAAAAATAACGCGACCGAAATTTGAAAGCGTGCGAGCGAAATTCGTTCATAAAAAAAGGGACAAGCTCTTCTACATATTAATAACGCACGAGTGTCTATATATATTTTTTAAAATATGTAAATATCCGATCTTGCGTTCCGCTTTTTGTGATGGAAATGTTATTTCATTTTCGGAAAATTTAAAGCGACGCCCGCTTTTGAAATGAGGAAGGGAGTGTGAATCAAAAAGGACGAATTCAGGGAAAGAGAAAATAAATAAATATATGTGTGTACACATATATGTGTCTTCCTTTTTTTTTTGTTCCTTTTATTCTTTGGAGGTTTCGAATATGCGAAGGGATGATCGTGCACGCGCAAATAAATTATTCAAATAGATACGGCAGTTACGAAGTTGGAAATTGAATTGCTTCCCCAAGCGAAATATTGAAAGTTTAATTGGGGAAATCTCTTCATTTCTTTTTGCTGCTTTATTACTGGAAACCCCTAAAGCCATTCACCAATCTCCGCCGTTCAAATCCCGAATCCTGTAATAGCTCTCATTCAATCAATATCAGATAATTAACATATATTAAAGCTAATGGTTTTATCCTCATTCTCAACCGTTGGATTACAACATACTATAGATTTTGTGGACTATCTATTTACATTCACTTAACTGTGTACTTTTACTACTCATCTTCTACTCACTTCATTCATTGAAATACTCTTACTAAAATGATTTCCTTCCTATCTACTTCTTGCAGTTAATGCTTGTAATTCCTACTAATTTAATGACAGTATTGGATGTTAATTTATAGAATATTTATATTATTTGGTACTGAAAGCAGCTATTCTAAGCATTGCCTGATTATTATAGCGTTCTTTTGATATTCAATTTCTAAGTGATTTTCTATTGTATTGTCAATTTCATTGACAATTATAATACATTCGAATTTAGTTATTATTTAAGCTTGATTTATTGTCGAAATGTGTATTTGATTAAAGAATATTTTGAGTTTTCAGCGTTTTTTTTTCCAAAATTGCCTCGCATAAAACAAATATATTTATGTGACTTTGGTAAGCGAGAAAATACGGCAATTATTTGTATGTCCCATGACAGAAAACCACCGAAACTGCCTGTTTGTTATTTAGGATGTTTGTTATTTATTTATTTTTCTACAAGCCGCGGTTTGCTTAATTGCCCATCGATTCGGGTGTCGGGTTTAACGGAACAAGGATTAATGCTTGTACTGATCGCGATGTGATAACTTGTTTTACACTCATGTTAACATATGTTTCTTTTAATGATGATCTACAACCTGGGGATAAGATAATTTATCGATGCACTGGCTCGGCTTCGTGGATGCAAGTCTGTGCCCGTCGGGTACATTTTAATAATATCTTTTAAATGATCCCACCTTAATTGGCAGCTTGATCTAAAGTTTCGGCGCTCTCGTATTTCTTCTACTTAAGGGGCTTTATCAATTTTACTTTCAACTTAACGTTTATAAGACCAATTTGTAAACGTTTAGTTTATTACTATCGGCTGCAGTATTACTTCAACTAGCCATACTTTATCCACAATTTATTATAAAATATCCTAGTTTATATAGTCGATAAACTGAGGATATTTTATGCAGTCATGTACATTCTTATAAATATCGTTAAATTTGTAAAAAAATATATAATTGATTTTCATGTAAATGTGTAATAAAGTGTAAATAATTCTTAATTTATTTCGTATTAAAAGTAGTTTGAAAAATATTTTTTTCATGCAATTGATTATATTGTAATATTCTGAGTTGATTGTTCTCAAGATTAACAAAATTCCCTTTATACCCAAAAAACTGATGCTATAACCTTTTCTGCTGATGGAACAGTCTTTGCATTCTTCAGTTCACTTTAACCAGCTCTGACCATTAATCTTTCGTCTCTGGTGCGTAGTGGTGAATCCAATCCATCCATGGTTATAAATCGATGAAGAAAATCAATCTTATTCTTGTTTTTAACAAATGAGGCACCAATCTTACACAAAGCTTTTTCGTCTTGAATTTTACATGCAAAACATGGAAAACTTGTTCTATTGAAAAGTCTGTGCCATCAACTATTTGAATATTACGAATATTAATATGTATAAAATTTGTAATAGTAATTGGTTTAGTAAATGATTTTGTGTTCTATAATTTAAAGTTTTTTTAATTTAAGATTTTGAACATATTTACATTTGAACATAAATATTCTAATTATTGTTTATTATATACAAAGTGTTAATACACGAAAATTTTTCCGCTCTTATATATGTTTATTAAATTAATTATTTTTAGAGTCAATACTTTTTTTACGCTTTATAAAACTTTACAGTAAATTCCCATATTACTGTAATAATAATTTTATAAAAAAAATACTACTATATTCTAGATAGATATAGATTTACATATAGACTATTGGAATGCTTAACACTATGCATTTTCTTTTTTATTAAAAAAGTAGGATATATAAAAGACTAATTTGATGTCGAATTTTTAGTATGATAGTTTGAAAATACAGTATTTTTGAACTTACTTTTTCTGATAAATATTAGGTGTCTGGTTGGAGAAGGTCAATAGCCATTTGTAACAGTTAATCTTTTTGTTTTATTGAGTATCTGATAGAGGTCTTTAGGCTTTGATTAAAATGAACAATGTTTAATGTGTTACTTTAATGTTGTAGAAAATAAGTTCCCCGAAAGTTCTAAGAAAGTAACGCTAAAGTACCATTAGACGAAAGTGAAAAAGTTGCGAAGGGATTAAAAGTCAGACGAAAGGAAATCGGTCGGATTATATAGGTTTGGCATGCCTCTTGTTCCCCATCCATATCGTTGTTGTTAAATGAATTGATTTACAATAAAGCGATTTTGGTGGGTTTCGAGTTAGAATGAGGAGTGTATATAATATATATATAGAGATGTGAATGTGCGCGTTGGAGTAGTAGGCTCGTGGAAATAAATGTCGAGAGGGGCCTAATTTTACGATTCGATCTATAAATTATGTGGAACTCAGTTGGAAGACCGAAAATCGACATAAATCTTTGCGGCGGCCCTCTCTCTTCTCTCCAATCATTAAAGCCTCGCCGCGCCGCGATCATAACACTAAATTAGTTTTTATTACGCGACATTGAAAACGCATTGTTTATCGGGCTCCCAGGACAACGGTGCGGTAATTTAGCAGGGTTTTAATTAGAATCGATCGCCAATATATTTTTTCGGTTGGAAAAGCGCTCGTGTATGTTCCGAGGGAGAAGGGCAGATAATGGTCGACTATAAATATAAAATGATTTTCAATTGCGGCACCCCCAGGGGTTGACGCTCAAAACCGGGGGGAAATGCATTGGAGGGTGGTGCTAGTGGTGGATAGTATAGTCGCGCGACATTCAACCGTTTCATTTTTCATATAATTTTTTTTTTTTGAATATACACTTTGAAGAAAATAAGCTTATTCTATGCTCGCTCCAGCAATTGGAATCAATTTGCTTTCCAAGGCAAGACGGAGCCCTAAAAAATGGAGAGTGCGAGAGTTAGGAGCGAACAAGGGGTGGCGGGTACCATTTATTACAACAAAGCTGTTACTTTCTTCTCCGCCTCCTCGTCTCTTCCTCCTCCTTTTTGGTGGAAGCCATTGAAGTAAGATGACAAATGCTTCGGTGCGGGATTTGTCGCACCAACGAATTAACTGCGACCGAATTCCCCTTTGATACACAACCGCCGATAATTAATGGCACCCTAATGATTTATTTATTATTTAACGCACGCTCGCGCTCAAGATTAATAGCGTGTTAAGATATAATTAGAAGATTTCGGCGGGGATTTCAGATGCGGCAAACATTTCGCTCATCGTTATGCAATCGCCGCCCACATTTTTCACCCGCTTCCAATCACTCAATCAATGTTCGCAAAATTGATCCATTGAATCTGAAGGGCCTTACGCAGAACGCGCCCCTCATTCTGTTTGTTCCTGTACGTCGCTTGTCAATCGTTGTAAATTACGATTTATGCACGGATTAATGTTAACAAGGGGGATTATTCAAATTATATTACTAAGATTCTACGATTTTGTACTGTTTTGTAATATATACATAAAATTGATATTTTATTTCTATAATACTGAAAACAATTAATTGTTTGAATTTAAATAAACGTTTTGTACTAATTTAATAAAGTCAATTAAGGATGAACTTGCTGGTATTATTGGCGTTACAGAATTAGTGAAATAAAGGTATATTCAGCAAATCCGCATTTTCAATAGACTATTGAGCTTTGCGAAGCATGAAATTGTGGATTAGTCTGGAGCTGGATGCTTCATTACCTCAAGATTTTACTGAAACTGATAGACGTATCGCGTCCAACGGGGAATTGTAATAGCAATTCGCTTTTCCCTAAAACCGTTCGGAACAGAATATTATCTATTTCGCACCGATCCCATCCTCTCCTCATCCTTTCAATTTGCACTCACGCTTTGCAGCCAAAATGGGAGTAAGGTCGGTTCTTCTTAAATGGAGATCGCCAGATTGGACAATCCTGTTGATTGCATTTCCAACGGTTTACATTTTCTAAGTTAATAACATTCTAGTATACTTCAGTTACACGTCATTACTTAACGTTAATATTATTAATATCATATAAGCAATTTGTTCTAAACAATAATTGTTTCGATCTTGAGTATAAATTTACTATAATATTTGAAATAATAATTGTTATATTGAAAAGTATGATAGAATTATATAATTACTTTCATTTTCTGATATTGTTGATTTTCATATTTTGTTGATTTTGTTTCAGGTGTATATGAGTTTGTGCCATTGGAAAGCGGAGAAGGACAAAGGTTGCAGATCAACGCCCAAAATTGCATCCATTGCAAAACGTGCGACATCAAAGATCCTAGTCAGAATATCAACTGGGTTGTACCAGAGGGCGGCGGCGGTCCAGCATACAACGGCATGTAATCTGCATGCGAGGCTCCCAAACGGAATTTTCTTCCATTTTATACGCGCACATTAATTAATTAATTAATATTTTAATAATACAAATATAGTCAGTTTTATATTGAATGCAGAAAATAATGAAATCGTTTCATAAATAAATTGTTATAAAAATAAATATATTAATATTTTGTACACACAGACGCCGATGATAAATGCAAGCGGATAGGGATAATGTGCAACGGATTCCCATTTATAATGGGAAATAAACAGTGTTACATTATTTTTTTTTGTATTGCATATTTCAATTATTCCATTGACCTCCGCTTTTATCCGGTACCGATTTATTTCAATAATTTATCTCGTTTCCCCCGCAATGTACATTTCGCTCAAATACAGCAGCGTTTGTAGTGAAAGCCTTCGGTCTGCCAAAATCAAACTTTGGAACAATGGAATTATGCCCTCCGGTTAATCCCAAAGCCGTACCGAATCCGTCTTTAAGCTGCCACCGGAAGGGATACATTTTGAACCTTTCCAGCTTTGTGTCTTATTATACGTTTCGGCGACATTTCGTTCTAGTTAACTGGATTTATACTAGTTCCTGTGCAATTTCGAAATACCAACGTCCGCTTTATTTCGATAAACTTCATTGTTAATCATAGAATTAATTAACTTTACGTGAATACGAAAAGCCCATTCTCTGGAATTATATTAGAGTATACGCTGTGTATACGACCCATTATTATTATGAGCACATAATTTTATTAAAATCTAATTAAAACGGAATTATAATTTTATTTAATTTTATCTTATTTTCCATACAATTATAATTTTATCGATTTTCTCAAGTTTCGTGATTATTTATTATCTTCATAAAAATAATTGTCTAAACCAATATGATACATTTCAAACAGAAGCTTTTATACAATTACATAAATATGTACAGACAAAAAAAATGTGAAATAAACGCAATTCACCCAATTATAGTATTCTTTATAGTATATTTTATGTAGAATCAATTCCTGAAAATATTTTGATTAATAGATATGAAAGTTATTTTTTTTTTTCAAGATGTTTCTACGATGTTTACTTATGTTTCTTAAAACAAAAATAGAACTAAAGAATAAAGAAGTTTTATTGTTAATGAATCATAGTTCCAATTAATATAATTTGATAAGGAAATTTAATTAATTTCTGTCACAAGTATTTTTTTTTATACGAATGTCTGACAATAATATTGTACATGTAATAGTTGTGATCTATTTTTGGAATTGGTTCTTTGTGGATGCACTAAACATCTAATTCCATGTGCGATATGAACTTTGAGTTTCTACAGCGTTTTTATTGGTAATTCATTATTAATTTAGAATGTATTAGTAAGTATGTGAGAAATTCATAATTTTATATTAGTTCTAAAAGGTTAAGTAATTTAAGCCTAGTAGAATTTTTTATCGTATAAATAATATCAAATTACATTTATTTACTTGTTATATAAATTAATAATATAAATTAAATATTCCGTATATGCTACATAAATTCTAAACAATAATAAATATTTTTTTGGCCAGAATACAAATATAAGAAAAGTACAAAAATTATTAAAAAAGCAATATAAGTTGCCCATCATTAAGAAAATTAATGATTAATTTTTAATTGCAGAGGAATTAATTTAAAAAAATACTAGAATTGGTAATTTTATAATTAATAAAATTGGATATGCAATTTTATTATTTTATGTAAATCATACATTATCATATAATTTTTGATACAAATTAAAGAATTTTATAAAATTATAATGAAATTGATAAAAAAGAAGAGGTGATAACTAATTCTAATATGCAAATAAATAAAATAACTAATGCTAAAAGGTATAACATATAAATGCAGTCGGCAGAAACGTGATTGGTTGAATGAAAAATATTAACATATTATTTTCATCCGTTTCTACATAACTGGATTTTACTGGTTTTTGTACAATTAAAAATATAACATCGTTCACTGATTTTAATTATGTGTTTTAGTATTATTTGGATAAATTTGTAATTCCATCGTTCGTTTCTGCTAGGCTTTTGTTCGTATATACGTGGCACGTATTCCAACAAACTTTGCAAAGGCATTTTCACTGAAATTGTTACAAATAACTTTCAATATAACTTTAGAAATTAATATATTTTCTGTGAAATTCTAATTTTATAAACAAATCTTGAAAATAATTTTGAAAGCAACCACATAAGTTTGATTATTAAGCAAATTACTGGCATTCTTTATAGAGAACTTGTGGAATATGAAGAAATATATTTTGGTTTGAATTGTATATCAGATTACTTCTTTGATGTTTTGGTTTTCGTATTATACTTGATAGAAAAAAAAGTTCAACTTTTGTATAATTTAACTGAAATTGATGAGTATAAACCAATTTTAATAAGAAATTAAATATGAAAAGATATAATATTAAAATCACTGATAATATTAATTTATGAAAGAAATAACAAATTTTGCACTGAAAATTAAATTATAACTGTATTATAACAAGAAAAATAAGTAAAAATAGTAAGTATTTTAATTTTATATAATTAAAATAATTGCTATTACCTTATATATTATTTAATTCTTTCTATTTGTATATAGAAGATTTGTTGCATGATTTTTATATGAAAAATAAAGGAAAAACCATAATGGAAGTCTGACAATAAAAAAATGATTAATAAATTATTTTCTAAAGAAGTTATGTACACTATAAAGATATAATAAAATAGTATACTTTATTGAAAGCTTATATGATATCAAGAAATGCTGAGCAGTATTATTGATTCTCAAATCCAGTCAGATTATATAGACTTACTGGTTACGAAGGTCCATGTTTCGTACAAAGCCGAATTGATGCCTTTGGTTTGAGATCATTTTAGTACAAACTGAAACTGTTTTAATTCTATAAAATTAGAAGTCTATTGATTTAGAAGAAGGCTTGCTAATGAAATAAGTATATGTGAAAATGCTTAGAATATAAATAAAGCGCTGATTTATTTCCATTAATAAATAGAGGGAAGTTTCTGGAAATATTCAAGAAAATATGATTGGTTTAATAAAGCTGTATATTGCGGCAGAGTATAAATAACGAGACGTCTTTTATACTTTTATATATTTTTGCTTCGTTTCATCTTTTTATCCCGAGTGTGACATATTGTGTATTTCAATTTCGCAAATTAAGCGCAGGAGACCCCCACATAAGCGCGAATACGTGCAAACAAACACACACTCTCTCCCTTATATACAAATATTATTTTTTTTTGGTTCAAATCTAGATCTGAAGGTGTGGGGTTGTCACGGATGGCTAGATCCGACTGTCACGTTTAATCCTCTCGTGATTAGAATATGCAACAATGACCTTCCTGCTAGGTTGGGTGGTTGGACGAGGGGAGGATGCGTTGCGCCTTCATCCCGTCCCCGCTTTGTTTCCGACCCGCGGAATCCAATTCCCGAGACTACATGATAATTTTCAGTAATGCGAACCTTTTCTGAATTATTTATAGGGGCGCATTTTCAATATACGCCGCCCCGGTGATTGCTGCTCCTCCGACGGCGAATGTATTGTGCCTGCCTCTTCTCTCGCAGCACAAGGATGCTACTTAATAGACGCCGTGAACTCTACGAGAAAGAAAGTGATTAGATTTATTAGGAGGGTTGAAGAGGGTTTCGGGACAACTTGAAGGGCGCATGAACTTCGATCAATTAAAATTCCTCATAGCCGGCAAACTTTAAATAATTAATCTGCTAATCCTTCGCCCACACTACAACATCCTCTTAACTCATCTGATATTCACCGACATGTTTAAATCCAACTTCAAACTTTGTTCTTTCATCCGATACATATTAATAGGTGTGTCCTATTACTTACCACCAAGATTATTAAATCATTTATGAAAAATATTTACTTAATAGCAATATCATTAATTGCTACCATTAAATATAATCAATAAAATGTATTCAATGTAATCAATAAATTTTAGAAAGTAATCAATTATGTTCAGGTGTTAAATATTTACTAAAAAAAATCGGAAATCCTAAAGATTTTCTAAACGATGTATCAGGTGGTAAAAGGAGGATCTAATGATTTAACGGTTATTTTCCATCGTTAAATTTTATAGCAATTAACGGCTCGGCATTCTGCAAAAAAATTGTGATACACTCAAAATTAGCGTTCAATTTTCGCGAACGATAAATATTTACTCATCATAATTGTTGCAGAAGGTCTCACTTCCCTTTCAATCGATTCTGGATTTTTTTCCTTCATTTCTTTTTCACTCGTTTCATTTCAATCTGATAGCACGTCTAAATTGGGCTTTCTCGTAAATGGAGTAACCCTTTTTTTATATAAATTACATTCTGATTCGAGGGATTTGTGCAATTCGTATTTCAGATGGTTGCTGGAAAACCGCTCGATGACTGTGCAGTGCCGATAAAATGTTGAAAATGAATAGGAAATGGACGACCCGACTACAATTGAAATGCCTTTTAGTTATGCTTTTTGCTATTTTCCAGTTTGATATTAAAATATTTCATAGCAACAAATAATAATTACAAATATATTCTACAAATTATTCATGTTACCTTACAACCTACAAGAAAAATTAGTAATCTAATAATCAATATAAAATTGTTGGAAATTTTATTAATTAAAGGCTACGATTAAATTAATAAAAAATATGCGATTAAAGAACTCAGAATTTCAAGATAATTTTATGATTCTTGGAGTTCCAAAGAAGTAATTATCATCGACTGATTGGAAACTGGAAAAGCAACAACAGATCAGTATTTACAAAATACTGTAGAATTGTTCGAACGACGAAATCAATATCTAATTTGTAAAAGAAAACAAATCCTGTTCAAAATACAATACAGCAAGTAAACAAATTAAATTTAATGAGGCTATGTTGAATGTTTTAGTTTCATTTCAGAAAACATTCTGAAAAGTTATCATTATTTTAAATTCTTTTATTTTTCAATAAATTCATACTGTTAATAAGATATACGTGAATTTATGTAATTCATCTTTGTATTTCTATTATCTTTGATTAGAAATTTGTTAAATTACTTTTAATTAGTTACAGAACAACCGTATATTTAAATAGTAATTAATACATTTTAAAATTAATTTGAAGTTAGTAATTTTACTTACAAATTTGCCTACATCATTTTCAGAATTGCGTTGAGAAATATAGGGTTAAAGCAGTTTGATATTCATGTGGTAGTTTATGTCTTTATTTTGCTTAGAAATGCAAGAGCTGCACTATAATTTGATGTTATTGGTAATAAAAAATTTCTTAAAATATTAATCGAAAAATAGATCGATCTGTCGATAAATAAATTACATCCGTTACTCACCCTCCGAAGCTGGAGAGGTGTCTTTTCATCTACAAAAACGTAACTTTTTCTGTGATGGGTCCAAATGACGTACGATGCATCATCGCCATCATCATCATCGTCCCACGTCTCAGGGGGTGGCGGAGGGTCTGATTAAAGTCCAACACGTGCCCCTCGTCCCACTTTCCATTCACGCATCACGCGTTCGTCGTGACCCATCGATGGTTCCCACACATTGCTGGTACCATTAGGGCTTCGCGCAGATTGGGGTGCATCCATGTGAATACCCCACATCTGATCCCCCTGGTCTCATCAGCTTCCTGAATTAAATCACACCATACGTATAATTACTGTTGCGTTTTCGAATCGGGGAGAGCAGGATATTGGTTTGGATGACGATCGGAAGCGTTTTCGAAATTGCGCATAAACCCATTCATATAATTTACGCAGTATTCAGACCTACATTCGTTTCAATTTATGGCGCATTTATTATCCTATCCCACAGCGTGAAACACTCTTAGGGAGGCTTATATGAATCTCATAAATAGTCTAAATCGAAGAAATTAACACAGCAGTGTCATTTCTACTAACACTTCCCATACGGAATATTTATAGTGTTATATAACATTATCTAATTAAGTGCAGTGTACTGATGAATTAGAGCGTAACACTGTTTATTATATTCAGTTGATATTGCATAAATATTTGCTTACATCGCAACACTTTCAATTTCTTATATATTTCTTGAAGATTATTCGGTACATTGGATGTTTACGGTCAACAACCTTAGGATAGATATGGCTGAATGCAGCCTGGCGACTACTTTGCTTCGCCGGGCAGAAAATTTAATGTATTCGGTCAAGTAAGAAATAATTTGAAAATATGCGAGTTACGAATATCAATATAAAAAAAAAACGATTTAAACGTTTCTTATATAAAATGACATCTATATAAGAAATTTAACTAATTCAAATATGTTCTCAAAAGATTATTATTTTATAAATTTTATTTATTATTATTAGAGCTTGTTTTTTTATTTACATATCTTTAATAGGTCCTAGTTTTATTTTAGAAAAAGGCTAATTTTATTTGATTATATTTGAACTACAAAATTATTTTTTTTGGCTTTCAAAACTTTTTAAACTGCTTCTTAAATTATTGATATATTGTCTTATATGATTCAT
This sequence comes from Nicrophorus investigator, assembly GCA_963457615.1. Taxonomy (NCBI): domain Eukaryota; kingdom Metazoa; phylum Arthropoda; class Insecta; order Coleoptera; family Silphidae; genus Nicrophorus; species Nicrophorus investigator. The sequence goes on from OY735140.1 coordinate 28,388,180, forward strand.
AAATTTTTACAGAGGATTTTCAGGACATGGAAAAAAGGAAGAAAAGTGCACGTAATAACTAAATTTGTTAAATGTTTGGATATATTATTATATATTATCATTTTCACATCGGATCTCCCAAAAAAACTCTTGCTTCATTCGCAGATGATAGCAATTTTAATACAAAAATTTGCATACAATGACTGTAATGATAATTTCCCAATACTGTTTTACACATTGACATTCAAATGGAAAGAGTTAAAACTTTAGTGAAAGATACCAAGGAAAACTCCAACAATCTCATCCAAATAAACTACTGGAAAATGTACTAGAAAATCAAACACAAACATAAAGACTTGCAATATACTAGACTTAATTAAATTTACAAACCAAAGGATACTTCAACTAATTCAGATTTTTTTATATAATCTAAATAAAAATAGATGTTATATAAAATAAAACTATTAATTTTTTATACTTCAATAAAATTGATATATATTTACTTTAGTTATATTAGGGCTATTATATAATATAGATAATTCCACAATACAGCTAAAATAGTTACTAGTTCAATCTAACAATATATTTGTTATATTATTTAATATATTTTTATTTAGTTTATATAGATTTTTTTTTATTTATATAATTATATATCTTCTCAAACTGTTTATTTATTTTTATTATTATTTATATTATTTTCGTATTCTGGGCGATAAACGAATCAAGATAATTCACTAGTTCGAAAAATGTTCAGTTTCTTCATAAAATAGCAAAATTTACTCTTTGACCATTACATTACTTATATAAAGAGATAAAAACAAATTTTAGGAATATCAGATATTTAAGGAGGGTGTATATAGTATACTTAGTTTTGTAGTGGATATTTTAGGAAAATAGAGAGGTTTCTGTTAAGAAAATATTTTAGTACTGGATATCATTAGGAGGATTGTGAAGAGAATTATTTGGATAATGTATTTTTGGTCAGGAAAATGTTCGGATACGGCGAGATTTTTCTAAAACTAGATTTCGGTATTGGGAAAGAAGAGGGAAATTATAATGAAGGATTGGAAGGTAAATTAATTTATTTTTGAAGGTTTTATAAGGATATTTTTGAACTATGGAAGTGAAATGACTGAATCTTGATTTTATTTTGGATTTGAGTTGTTTGGAAATAATTGTAAATAACTTATAATATTATTATTAATATTTTTTCATTAAAATTATAAATTATTAATATATTTACTTAATTATTATGCTCAATATTGTTTTATGACAATTTAAAGAAAATTTAAAATGATTTTTTTTTAATTAATAAATAAGTAAACTATACAAATACATTAAAATTTTCTTATAAAATAATTATAAGAAACCACTAAAATATATTATACAAATTGTAATTTATTGAAATTAGATGACTAAATATTATTTAACAGATCAGTTGAATTCTATTTTTATTATCTTGTTTTTTATATTTGAATTTTATTTTTACAATAAATATTATTAGTATTATTTAGCAATTATTGCGTAATGAAAAATTTAGATAATTCTAAACATAATTATAACACTTTTTTCTACATAAATTTAATAATATATTCTTTGCCGAAGCTAAATAAAATCTTAATTCTGAGTGAACTATTATATAATGATAAGCTTGGATATGCCATAATATATAATTAATTTCCCGGGCAGAAAGACCTAGGTCGATAGCATTTTGGCCAGGTATATTTATTGTATAGAATTGATTTTTGGTTATTTTATGTATAGATTTTTTTCAACTATTGTTTAATTCTTTTATTTCTTAATTATTTGTGTTTTTCAGTTATATTTTTTTCCTCGTATTTTTCTATTTTTATTGTAGTATACTGGCGAATAAATGATGTTATTATTATAATTAATTTAATATTTTATTTGTGACGAAATTGAAAATAACGTAATAGTTAATAATACATTTATTTCTGTTTGTTATATTTTTATTTTAAGATGTGTGACAATGCATTTAATTAAAACTCAAATATTATGGTCACACTAATAATGGTAAATATAAACGAAGAAAATGTGTCTCAGTTCAAAGTCATATAGTACAACATACATTGCAGTTTTTTTTCTGAATATGTATATGGTACACACATGTTTACCGGAACAATAGTACACGGGATCAAAAAAATAATAAACAAGTATGCTGAATCAATTAGCACTGTTAGAACCTTTAAATGTTTAGTGTAAAAATTTTCTTCCGTCCATCTCTTCGCAAGTGAATATATAATTGCATCTTTTGATATAAACGGGCCCGTGAATCACGAATATTTTTCAAAGGAAAATTTTAACCGCCTCCAAGAGCTGGACTCGATAAGTGGCTTAAATGTATTGTCAGTGCACAGGTGTTAATCTAAAGGTACTCGTCTTTGTAGTAAAAAGATCAATATTTTGGTTTTGCATTTAGCATGCAGTGCACGGAAGTATTTAAAGAAACGATGCTTAGGCTCCAGCATCTCATAATACAGATATCATTCAGAGCAGAAACATCTAAAGAATAATTGAAATAAAATGGTAAGTTTAATCATATTTTCTTATTAATGTAGATAGTCAAAAGTCGTATTTTTTTATATTTATGAATGCATTATTTCAGGTCATGAAGAAAGGGATTATGTTGATAATCTTGTATTCCATTGCGAGCTCGATGGAGGCTCCTATAGGAGATGAAGACGACGATTTCGAGGAAATAAAACATGCCGAGGATGGTGGAACGAAGGATGTAGAAACCGGGGATTTCGTGGATGCTGACGAGATTATTGGTGCCACAAATTACTTCAACGGGAAACAAACGAAGCCATCAAACAATGCCGGAGAGGTGAGTGCGTCTGGTAATCCTGAGCTCGTGAAAAATAATAGGAGCAAGAGGGAAAAGAGACGCACAATTTACTTCGAAACCACGAAGAGGAAGCACCACAAGCATCTGAGTACGCTACATTTAATCTTCGGTAAATAACCCTTGCACCTCCGAAAACCAAGATTCATCACCTGCAATTAATCGTATTTATTTATTTAATCTATTTATACTACTTTTATAACCGTTATAAAACGAAATAAATCTTAATCTAAACTCACTTGAAATGGCATTCTCATCCTCCCGCTTTTAAATCGCTGGATGTTATTTAATACAAAGCCATCCGTTTAGGATCAATTGAAATGAAGGCAAAGTTAAATTAAGTTCGTCGTCTCTTTTCCTTTCTTTTCCGTTACTTCTTCCTCTTCTTCCTAAGTAGTTTCGTTTAAAGATTTCGAAACTGCAAAGCGAGCAAAGTACAAAGGGAAAATATATTTCAGTGCATCCGTGAAACTTTGTTCCCCTTTTCATTCCACTTTTGCATCGAATTATATGCTACATCCGAGCTGCTGCAGCTCTTCTTGAATTTCATCGCATCCAAAAGTGGAAATAACTCAGGTGCCCCGCGGTACCTACGGAATGAGCAATTAGCAGGCGAGCAATAAATTAATTACGCGCTGCCCTCAATTATTCCATGTCTTTCTTCGGCGTCTCCAATTAACAAACTTATCGAGTCGATGTGGAAGAACTTCCTAGGCGTAAACACGAATTCTTGGTTTCATTGATCGTCCCACGCCCATTCTTTTGTATAAATATCGTCGCGTGTTTTTCTTTGGGTGCTTAGAGTTTCGGTGCTTTAATCAATTTATTATATTCTCCCTTAAACCTCGCGGCTATAATTAAGAAAACTCAGTCAAAAGCCGGCGTCCTCCACTCGCTTCTCGCTCTCCCTCTCTCTCTCTCTCTCTGGATGTATTTTTTTAGTCTTATTTTGCTTTTTCTGCGATAATAGGCTATGAATAAAAAAGGAGCGAGCGGATGGCTGTGCAGGAAAAGCTCGCAGTTGAGCTCAAAGCTTATAGGGATTTAAACTTTCACAGCTAGTTTGTTAAAACTTAATTACATTTTATTAATATTTAATATCTAGCGAGAAGCAAAGTTTTAGATGATATTAATGAAATTAAAAAAGCACTACTTCTTTAACACATTCTTTACAAATAATTAAAAATCATAATAATTAAAATGTGTTTCTTTCTTAACTTCACTCAACCTTGACAAATATAAAATATTGAAAACCATTGTAATTTTCATTCAATATAATCAAGGAATTATCTTTTTTATAAAAAAATGAATATGTTACATATAATAATAATATTTATTGCAGCAATAATTTACAAAAATAATAAAAAAACAAGCCCTGTTATATATATTAACTTAAATTACTAAATGTATTTGTAATACTAAATGAAAGTATATTTAAATTTTTCAGTTATTCAATTTAATTAAAAAATAAAGTAAAGGAGAAGAGTTAATAACCGTATTTTTATTTCAGTATTTGTTTCTCAAACTGTTTTCTATTTTTCCAGAAGATTCAGGTTTCTTATGATTTAAAAAATTATACTCGTGTACGATTGAAAATAAAGATATATAGCAAGTATAACATTCTTATTACAACTTTTAGTCTGGGGAAACATTACAGTCTTTTAAGTCCAGGTGAAAGCAACAAATTAAAGTAAAAATAAAAGTATAAAGGAAAAGAGTTCCTAGTAGGTACTTTATGAAACATATTATAGAACCTACAAATACGATTCCTCATACTATAATAATAAAGAAGAAATTATTATACAATCGTAGAATTAGAGATAATTAATTGAGTTGTGAGGGTGAGTTGCTTGAAATGTGGAAGATCTAACTATTTTGGAAGAAATAAATAAGGTTACAAAAGCAGAAAGCATCACTTTGTAATATTTTTACGAAGTATCAGGATATATCTAAACGACATATTTTGTAATGAATGAAAATTGAAAAATATACCTATATTATAGAATAAAAGAATACTTAATTTTTATTTATTGTTAAAATAATTCGTACTAGCAATATTCACTCTCAGCACTATCAATCATTTCGTTAATGACAACGTTCATATTATATTATTGTTGAATTCCTTTCAAAAATTGCGTCATCTATCACATTATTTAACCAATGACTTTTCATCTCTTTTTTCACGGATTATAATTAATTTTTCAATCAAGTACAAACCTCTTCAATTATTTATGTGTTTCCTAAATTTCACTCGTGAGTCATCCATCTAACGACTTTATTGAAAGTGGATAATAATGAAATTAGGAGTTTTGCGCTAGCAATTAATAGATAAGAAATTCATATTTTAATGTTACCTTCGGATCTTCAATTGTAAGTCGATTTTTATATGTAAAAAGTACGTTTTATGGTCTGAAAAATATTTATTTTTAAGGTAGTGTATTTTAATTACCATTTGAGCATGATAGAATATATGCAATGTCGGCACCTTTAGTGTTAAGTTCATTATTTTAAAGAAAACGGATAATGATGTACAACGAACTAATAATAAATATGATCTGAAACTATACTTTATTTTAATCAATGTTATTGAAGATGAAATATTATACTTTAATATGGTGAGATTGGATTTTTTTACTACACTTGATCGTTTATCATTTTTCGGTGAGTGTCATGTATCATTAATTACATTTTCCCACTATGTTATGTACGTAGAGTAATCAATATATATTTATTAAAGAGCACAATGTTTTTTTTTGTAATATATATCTAGAAAGGTTGGAAACAAGAAATTAGAAACGTTATATTTGTAAATGGTACAAGCATCTCCGAGAAAGCTGTCGGATAGAAGGCGAGTAATGGTGAAATATGTTTGTATAGAAATATAATATTCGTGATATTTACTTCTGGAGCGAAAAGGGGGAAATTGATAAGGCATCGTATATCTCTTGCGCTATCAAAGTTCCAGGTTACATACCGCCTTAGGGATTATCCTCGCGCGCACATACAAACCTATATAGATATACATGTGAAATATATATCATATCTGATATGCTAATATACAACTGCTGCGAAAATATAGTGGAACATCCTGAGGAATCGATCGCTGGCATCGTGTAAATATAAAAATTATACCGCCTGTGAAAATGTGCCACTCAATTTCCCTCGTATAAACACGAGTATAATACATTTAACAGGAGAGGGTCGAAGATGGTTTTGCGTTCGCAATTAAAGTATAGATTGAAACGGATCCATTAGAGGTGGGCTCCCAAAAATAATATGGCTAAGTGTTATTGCTTTTTGGGGCTAGGATCAATCTGGATGTTCGATGTAAATTCGAGTAGTTGCGTGTTTTCCCTCGAGATGTAGGGGACCCGTTCAAAGGCCCTTCAAATCGATATAATTACATTAGGACGATTGGAAGTATTCGCTTAGGTTTTCCAGAAAAGTAAATTCCACCTAGTCGGATGGTTGAATGCGCGCATTCTCTTTCTCTCGGTCCCTGGACGTTTTTCTCTTTCGCACAGGGCCACACAATCTGAAACAGCAGCAGCGAATAACGATTTATTCTTACATTCGGATTCATATGTGTATACAAAAGGATCATTCATAATAATGAAATAGAGGCCCTGCGGGATACACGAAATCGCGACTGTTTGTCCGGTTTCGTATTTCGGGTGACTATATTTCGGGATGAATTCCTTTTGTACACAAAACACAAGTTGATAAACCCGGAGTCCAGGTTTCGTGAGCGTGTGCGTGTGTTTGCGACGGACTTTTGGGAATTGGCTCGACCAACAATGTGTTCCGTCCAAATATACGTCCGAACGGAGCGAACAAGAGAGGGCCGCTTTCGCCGGGCGCACAAACAATATCATATTTTTTGCTCATCAAACATTAAATTCAACTACCAAGGGCTTTTGCCTATAAAAACAACCGACTCTCGCTGTTTCTCCTTTTCGTTATTTCTATTTTTATTTCTTCTCTTTAATCGCGTTCGTTCTACACAGCATTTACTCCTTTTTTTATTCTCCCATGGGGTGAGAAAGGCATTACATCTCAACATGTTATTTCGTTGTTAACATCTAACAATTATATAGAGAAAATCCTATTGAGACCTGAAGAGACATATAATTAGTGTGGAAGTACTACTAATTATAATTAAGCATATCCTTGTACATATTTATAGCAAATATATGTTTCCCTAGTTTCCAAGTCAAAGTATTAAAGAAAATAAGTTAATATGAAATTAATTAAAACGAGTTCATATATCTTATTACACATAATTATAATATAATTTGCTGTCAAGAAAACTTCACAGATTCTTTGTAGACAGAACACGATTCAAGAACTTTAAAGTTTGAAATAAATTGGTTCTTCTACAACGACTAAATTCGCTGAGATCAGTGTTGGCACCCATTTGTATTCTAAACAATATAAAGTGTATCAATTACAAAGAAATAATATTCTTAATTATATAAATTGTATAATCACTCAAAAAGTCTCCGGCCTAACTAAGAAAAAACATTTTCTTTTAGAAATTTGACTTTATTTTATTTATCAACATACTTTCTTTCAAGAGTGATACATTTATTTACATTACATTCTTTTTTATATAACGATTTGTTTTTGCTCTCAAAATAAGCCTCATTTTCGGTAATCATTTCTTCAATTGATTCAAATTTCTTTCCCTGCAGCATCTTTTTGATTCAGATGTGTGGATATATATTTCATCAGTTGTCACATAACGACGCAAGAAATCCTTTTCATCTCGCTTGAATAGATCCCAATCAGCTCTAAATTATCGTCACACAAATTATTTTTTTTTATCCAATAATTTGAAAATTATAAAACTGGAGTCACTAAAATCACTGTAAACTACTTTTCAGAATGTCATGAAATTTTGACACGTATTGTTTGAAGATTGAAGCTATCCAGAAATCATATGGATCTGTCAACATGTGTCAGACCGGAGACTATTATGTCACAAGTTTTACTATAGAATTTTCTAGGACTTTATAATTTTTTATTAATAAAAACCTTTTTTCGACAACTTTATGAAAATTTAGTTATAGTTATATAAAAAAAAATCAATTACAGTAAAAGCATTTTATATTAATATTCCTAATCAATTCATAATTTTTATGTTATCAACATTTTTTTTAATATTTTCATAATATTGTTTCTTATATTTTCAAACTATAAATATTCAAATGTATATATTTCATTTTTATTAGTAGCAGTAGAAAAAAAATAGTTTACATACATATTAAACATTTATATTATTTATGAAAGTAAATGTTCTTTTTGTTTTAAAATATTCGCTGTTAATGTGCAATTTCCCACTAGAACCCTAAATTAATGAAAATGAAATACATTGCCCGTTTTATTACCTAAATGCGTTAGTATATCAGTGACATTGTACATTACATGTAATTAGAATGAATAGTAGAATAAATACAATGTTTCAGAGATTTGTTGTTCATTGGGTGTTACAATTGTCTACGAGGGGAGGATAATGGGGGAATGACGATAGATAAGGATATAATAGGAACATTTGCCACGATAGCTAAAACTAATGTTTTCTCATTCGTTTATTTTCCAGTTAAGCGTTTATAAAAGATTGATAGTATCTGTAAATTGGTTTTGTTATTCCAGATTTTAATAACATTGAAGATTACATGATTCGTCGATAGTTTAGTATTACGATTCCGATCAATATATAATGGCCAGTAAAATACAAAGAAAAAAAGTAAAAAAAAACAGGAAAAGAAATATAACTCTGAAAACAAAAATTATTAAGAAATTAATGCATTCTTTATTATAAATATACCTGGTCAAAGGGCTATCGACCTTGGTCTTTCTGCTCGAAAATAAAATATTATTACTGGTTCAATACTAATAATATATTAAAGATATTACCTATAAAATTCTTAGTAATAATTTAGTAATGCAGTAATAAATCGAAAATATCCTACTTTTTAATATAACGTCTGTCACATAGTAGTTTTTTATTTTAATCTATTTATCAGATGTTGTTTAGAGTAGATATGCTTGTGCAGATTTCTTAGATGGAGAAACCTGAGTATAATTATGTACTAAAATTCTTTCTTTGAGAAGGTTTATTCTGCTTGGAAATGACCAAATGTCCATAGATGGATTTTAGAATTTAAGCGTTTTATATTTTTCCAGTACATATTCTAGATATCTTTGTCAGATGATTATTGGGTATTAGCTGAAATTGCCATGAGAAATAAACCCAAGAATATTAATAAATTTTTCAGCTATTTTTATCTTAATAATGAAATTTTTTATAACAGATAAAAAAAATCAATATGTGTAGAATTGAATAGAAATATGTGATGTCATCATTACTTAACAAGATGATAGTACAGATATTGTGGTAATGTGATATGATTAGGGAATTCAAGCTGGGATCACGTTTCGATTAAAACGGAATATATGGAGTCGACGTATATACGGTGCTCCTGACATTTGACAATTTTCTGCAGAGCCAGAATATATTTGCAATATGAAATCCCGCTTGTCTTTCGATATCGCTCTCCTGTGTGATCTTCAAGAATATAAAATGAAACGGCAGAGAAACTGGAAGGATGTATTATTAATCTGCAAGAACCATGCATCTCAATCTGACAACCCAATTCCCAAAAAGAAGAAAAAAAAAACAACAAAAATAACCGAAGGGGGAGAATACAGGTATTTATATATCTATATTCTTTTTCGCCCCTCTTTTCCTTTCTTCAACTTTATATTTCTTCTTCTCTTTTCCTATCACCCATTCCATCTTTTTTTTTATATAAATATATATAAAACAAAGTTCCGTTTTCGAGATGAAGGGAATGCGCTAAATGCGAAAGCCACCGGAAACTTTCCGAGGGGATAAATTAAAATTGCGAATGAAAGGAAAATTAGTTTCAGCGATAAATATTCATTTCGCCGGAGATTCCATTGTTCTTCGAGAAAGCATTAAATATGTATGAAAGAATAAATTGTCAATAGCTTAAGACACTGAATTACTCTTGCTTAAAGGACTTTTTTAATATACAGCATTTATTAAACGTCATCACCGTTTTTGCTTTATTTGAATAAACGCATTTTCTTTTATTTTATTTTTGCCTCAAATATAATCAATTGTAAAACATATATATTTTCTTGGTATTTCATTTTATTATTTGCATTCATATTAATTAATCATATTTCATTTATTCCAATAGCAAATTCATAAAAAAATTGATCTTTACATCAATATTTCTTCATCAAATATTTTGAATAATATTTTATCAAACAGGTAAAATCTTTGATTTATTTTATTTATGTCTTAAATATAATCAATTATTAGTCATATATATTTTTTTAATATTTAATTTAATTATTTGCATTTATATTAATTAATCATATTTTATTTATTCCAATAAAAAATCATAAAAATGTTTGATCTTTACATCAATATTTCTTCATCAAATAATTTGAATAACGATTGCGTTACAATATTTTATCAATTAGGTAAAAGCTTTGATTTTTAATTCGTTTGTGTAATTGGAATTTATAAAATAGATTTCTATAGGAATTAATAATACATTTTGATATATCGATGTAACTAACTATAACTTTATCGGAATACATGTGATCGGTAATATAAAGTGCTATTGAAATTAATATTAATAATAAATGTCATGAATTATTAGTACTCTATTTTTATATAAACGTGCATTTACAATATATTCCCTTTTAATTTTTAATCAATTAATTCAAAATTGTTAATAAATAAATTTATTATAAAGCTTTTATTTGTAATTAAAAATATACATGGAGATTCTGTTATTTGAATTAAATTACTGATTACAATTTACTGAAATGTATGCAAATTATGTAATATTTTTTATAAAAAAAACATTTTCACATCTAATAAAATAACTGTAGTAATCTAGAAGTTGTATCGAAAAACTTGCAAAAAGGCCAGACGAAATAAAATCAACTCATGTCACCTTTACGAAGATAACAAGGTTACCGGTAAGTTTAAACACTAAAATACCACCGCAGGACTACTCATTAAAAAGAAAAATATATGGATAAAGCTTAGAAAATTTTCATGTAAAACTGATGGTTAGTACCTTGAACTTTACCTTGACTTTACAACTAAGAGGAAATGTCTGGATATAACAATCAAAAAATCTATTGGTTATTTCAATAATATACATTCCAAAATATACACTTAATATTTTTTGACCAAAGTCTGACTTGGAGGAGAAACATTACAACTAAGAGGAAGCGACTGAATATAACAATCAGAAAAATTTATTGGTTATTCAGTTCAAAATATACACTTAATATTTTTTGACCATAGTTTGACCTGGAGGAAACACATTACAACTAAGAGGAAGCGACTGAATATAACAATCAGAAAAATCAATTGGTTATTCAGTCCAAAATATATACTTAATATTTTTTGACCAAAGTCTGACTTGGAGGAAATACTTTACAACTAAGAGGAAGCGACTGGATGTAACAGTAAGAAAAATCTATTGGTTATTTAGTCCAAAATATACACTTAATATTTTTTTGTACAATAACTATTTTTATTTACAATCGATTACAAAAAGGACTTTAAAGTAAATTTGTAGGTGGTACAATTAATTCAATAATTAATCCCCTATAATATTCCATAAATTGCGAAATACATCAATATAACAAAATTAACCAGCTATGACCATCAGCTATAAACCCACCCAAATCAAATAAAAAAAAGGAAATTTATAATAGATGCTAACAAGGTTTACTAAATCTTCGATTAAAAAACCAACATCTTCTTCATCAACATTTTCGAATCTATTGATAATTTCTTTGATATCATTTTCTTCTAGTCATATATTATCTGAGATAAATTGTATTTTTCTTTTATGTTAAATGACGCTTGAAGTTGCGGACTTCGTTTTATGAAAGTTTCGTTATCAGAAATAACGTTAACAGAGGTATACTTTAAAAGTGTACAATTTGTTTAGAGTATGGGAAATAATTAATGATCTATAAAAATTCACATCACACCTAAAATATAATGATATTAGTACTATAAAATTATTCATAATTTAATAAAATTGTAATTATATTATTTGTTATATAATATACATTTGATTAATTTGACATACACAGTTATATAATATATCATAACAATGCAAATTAAAGTGAACCTTACGTATAATAACTTCATTGTAAAATAACAAAAGATGTTGTATTTGTTTGATGAGAAACGGCGTGATGGGATTCCATTACGGTTGCGCATAATTCTAATTGTAAAATGCCGCATTGCTTTCCATGTTCAAATAATCCATTAACGTGGTATAAATTAATTGCGAAACGATGCAGCATTTGCATTAATAACGGTAAAATCGAATTAGCTTCCGAGCTTTTATGTGAAAATAAAAGAATATATGACGGAAACATAATAATAATTTTTAAAATGATTTATATGCGGCTCAAAAAGCAGCAAAAAAAAAATGTATATACATTCGCAAACTCCGTTACAATTCAAATAAATATAAATCGCGAAATGTTTTATGCAAACGTGATTAATCGGAAAACTATTTATACAGTTTTATCGAAATTTCGCTATTCATTATGCTCTTTTCACATGTATGATTATTTAATGCATTTACTGCAATAAATTATTGGATTGCTAATTCATATTTATTTGGGTTTGGTGTAATTACTTTTCAGATAGTTTATGAATTATTTTGTGGGCTTATATAACTTACGTGACTGGAGTTTTTCAAATTCCTGTTGAAATTAGAGCAAGGGTCGACAAACTTTATGGAGTGAAAAGCCATTTTTATTATTAAATTATAGTTAAGAAAATCAATTTATAAACTACTGATTATTTAATGAGCGATGGAACCAACACATTGTTCAAAAATGAAAATTTACACCACTATAGACTACTAAGAGCCGCATGCGGCTCCGGTGCAGCAAGTTATTAATCCATAAACTAGAGTTTTAAGACTAAGAATAATTCATGTTTATTTTTTGCATATATGTTTATATTTATCTGGCCAATAAATGATTATAAAAAGATTATTTATATGAAATATAATTAATGTATAGTTTTTTTAAATTATTTTATTTTATTCTAAACTTTCCAAGAATAATTTAATTAAGTGAAGTAAAATATGATCTATAATAAAAGACCTCTTGTAAACCTCAAAAAATAATTTGCAGCCACGTTGAATTTAGTATTTAGTGGATGTTTCTTTTCACTTTTTTTGTAATAAAAAAATCTATTGTCTACATTTTTAATATATTAGATTAACAATCAATCTTCGTCGGAGACTGAAGCGTTAAAAGCCTGAAGATCTGCAAAATCGGTTTCAATAAATGAGAAAAGGGTGTTAGAAGTGAGGGATGGTTGCTGGACCAATCCTTGAATTACCTTTTGAATATTGCCAGTCTCATTATCCACAGGGATAGATTGCTGGAATTTAGGAAAAAAACATTAAATAAAATAGATTCTTAAGTCACATATAGCTCTTTTGATGACATATTGTGGCTCCAATTCCGAATACCCTAAAAAATGACTCTTTTCTCCAAATTTGCTTTTCCCTTTATTTGCTTTCTCCACAGCGTTTTGTGAAATATTATTTAGTTAATTAATTATATAACAATAATTATAGGGAAACAAATATGTATAACTGTTCTGCCTTTATTTAATTATTATTATATAGATTTGGGTATTATATAATAGATAGTAATGAATAGACACATTTTTTTATAATCATTTAATAAAATTTAAATACTTTTTTATCTTCAAAATAATTAGTATGTTTTCATTAATTTCTTCTAATTATAATTAAGAAATACTTTATTTTAGTGGATACTTTTAATAGAGATTCATTCTTCAACTAAACTACAAGTTTTTAAATAATTAAGTATGAAAACATCAAATAGATAAAGTTAATAGAGAATTTTTAAAATACTATTTAAATAGACATTTCATTATCATTATTAATTATTTTTTTCAATAAAAACTAAGTTCTAGAAAATGTTGAAGATAAAAGTTTGTTTATTAATATTAAATAATAATTACTTACATTGAACGTATTTTGGTTTAATTATATTTTGTGTTTCTTATATAATATAATAAACACTGCTGACTAATTAATTTCATGCCTTTTTACCTATAGATTGTGAATAAAGAAGAGTAAAGATTGTGATGAAAGAAAAGGGAAGAAAATTTATAGTAGACAATAATTAGATTAAGAATTCTTTAAATAAAAAAGAGCACAGATTAAAATGGAAGAAAAAGAACGAAAATGTAAAAAAGACAATAATTAGATTAAGAATTCTTTAAATAAAAAAGAGCACGGATTAAAATGAAAGAAAAAGAACGAAAATGTAAAAAAGACAATAATTAGTTATGGATTCTTTTGATTCACTGATATTATTTGGATAAAGACTAAGATCTACAAAATGTTTAAGAAAAAACGTCTTTCTGTTTATTAATATTAAATATTAATTACTCACATTAACAGTAATTTGGTTTAATTATATTTTGTGTTTGTTATATAATAATCTCTGCTGACTAATTAATTTAATATTATTTCACCTATAGATTGTGAATAAAAAAAGTAAAGATTATAATGAAAGAAAAAGGAGGAAAATAATTCTTTTGATTCACTGATATTATTTGGATCAAAACTACGATCTTGAAAATGTTTAAGAAAAAAACGTCTGTCTTTTTGTTTTTTTTAATATTAAATAATAATTACTCAGATTAACGTAATTATATTTTGTGTTTCTTATATAAGATAATAATCTCTGCTGACTAATTAATTTCATACGCTTTTACCTATAGATTGTGAATAAAAAAGAGTAAAGATTATAATGAAAGAAAAAGGAAGAAAATTTAATGAAGAAAATAATTAGATTAAGAATTCTTTTGGTTGGATGCTCCGCTCCCTTTGGTTACGGTGATTGTGCAAGGTAAAAGGCCAGGTTAGCAATTTTAATGAGCTAAAGGGATCAACTTCGCTCTCGTTCCCAAGGTTTTTAGAAAATTAGATAAAATTAATTAAGCCCAGCTAATGAACAAAAAAATATACGACAAGATCGTTGTGTTAGTGTTTGGTCTGCGTTTGTGTTTGCTCGTTAATTGCGCTCCAATTGAATAATTATAATTCAGTTAAAATTTGATGGTGATTTGCAATAATCAGTTGTGTCCGGATTAGAGTAACAGCGCTGTTGTTGGAAATATACTACACTCACGTATGAGAGTAGTATACGCACACATTTATTTATAAACTCACGCATATACAGAGACACTGGTTTGGATGTATGTATAAATTTAATTATCGCTATTTGAACGTGTTTGGTGTAATTTAATTGCGGCTGGCGTACTTATAATTGCGTTATGTGATGGAAATTCATTTCACAGTTGAATAGTTTTCAACCAATCATCATCCGGCGGGGCCGTTTTCCTGTATTATTATATAATTCGCCGGTTCCCGGAGGGCGTTGATGGGGTGGCGGTGGTGGTGGATGCGAGGGGAGGCGCAGGCGGATGCACATAGTTTGGACAGCTGCATGCGAGCGCCAGCGCCCTGCCGCCCCCTTAGAACTAAATTGCGATGCCGACGTCGATTGATTGCGACGGATGTTTTGAATACATCACGACAATGTTCGATGTTGTTCTTTCAGTCACACCCAAATTCAACTTTAATAGGATTTTATACTTAACACGGTATAACACATTTCCACATTTAACAATATTTATATTCCAACTTGAAATTTACAATACTAACATTTATATAATTGCCGCATTTAATAAAATAATAATTTTATTGTTGTTTTATCCACTTCTCTGTTAGTTTTGATTCAAAAAAATAATAATTAAGTTCATTTTTGATACTTTCCAAAGTCATTTCCTGAAAATTCTAGAGTTCAAAGTTTAATATCTAACTTTACATTTAATACATTCAAAGATTGGTTTCTGGAGTATCCGTGTAAAGAATATGTACAGTTCATATGAAAAATCTTGATAAGTAAATAAAACATGGCTTATTTCAGTTAACTGCGTGGCCTTTTCAGCAAAAGATTCTTGGTTTAGAGGATACATGGTTTTCCAATTCCCTGATTATAGCTTTTTTAATCATATCTTATTAAGAGGTTTAATAAATAGCAATTAATCTATATTGGAAAATGCTATAATTTTTACAAGTTCTGGCATATTTTTTTAGCATGTAATTTTACCTTTAATTAAAGAAATACACGAAAAACCTGTTAATTCCAAATGGTATAAAAATAATACATTTGATAACAAGTGTATTAAATGATATTCATGATTTATTTATTTATAATTAATTGTTCCATTATTTTTTGTAAGAGATTTCTATAATTTGTTACAAAATTATTATTTTACATCTATATCTCCGAATACTAGTATGATTCTTCTAAATGTTTTGAAGATTTGTTACTTTATGTAGACAGACATGATCAGGATAAACATGGGCGACAAACATGTTTAAAGTATTAGCACATCAAAGTGACTAAAACGATAAGCTCCATGAGTTTTGGTCTTGATGGCTGAGTGATAGAGGGTACTAGAAAATGGATTACAGGGGACTTCTGGTCTGTTCTATTCCCAAAGTGAGACCCTTCCAAAACATCCCAGGTTTCTCATTTCTTCTTCAGTAACTAATCTTTACATTGCAAGCTTTCTTTTATAATTTTGTACATTTTTATATACATTTTTTTTATATTAAATTAGAGTTAGGAAAATCAATTTATTTTTTGTGTAATAAAAGGTTTATAAAAAATAAAAATATATAAATCTTTCTACCTATTTTAAAAAATATGAATATAACTAAATTTTATACTCAAATATTATTATTCAAATTGTTATTTAATGTAACAGTTTTACACAAAGAAATATTATAATAAACATAATTTATATTTGTTAAATTTTTTTAAGTATATTTTTCTTTTGAAAGTGGTAAAGTTTTCTAATGCGGAAAAATGTAAAGTCGCATTATAAAAACTGCTACCCACACAAGCTGATCCTGCATACACTTAGCGCAAGGCCCAAACCGCTTGTAAAACCTTATGCAAATACGTTTAAATAAGTACAAATTGAATTTTCAAATAGGATTATCTGAGTTGATTTATATAACATTGTCAAGCAGCGGCTAGTATAATATACAGTTATACCTCGAATAAGATGTGTTACGAAATTATTTCGTAGCCTAAACTTTCCTTTTCAGATGTCGGTTTATAAGCCTAAAATTAATTATTTGTGCTTTCTACTTTTTTAGTTAGTAACAATAATAAATAATAATATTTATTGCAGCAATAAATTACAAAAAAAAACTCAATACAATCAAAATAAAATAAAATTCCATTGCTTTAAAGGACTATTGATAATAGGTCTTTCTGCCCATAACAATAATAATTTTTCCGAAATCATTTTTTATAAATAATTAAAACGTTTTCAATGTAATTTAAGAATCTTTTTAAATCTGTTTTTTAATATATTTTGGGAGTAACCTTTTTAATTCCATCTTCATTTTTTAGTCTTCCTTTCTAACAAGGTTTCTTAAATCTCACACTGAAAAACCTTCATCTTTTGCATTCAATTACTAATATTCTTTTCATCATATTTTTTTTTTTCATGTTATTTTCTTCTTCTAGTACTTCCGCCCATATTTTCAGCCAAACTCTATGTAGACATATCTAAGAAGCTTTTTCAGATAACTGCGGACTTCATTGTCAGAGATATGACTATACTTAAAAATATATATTAAGTTTTTTAATAATAAATTATTTATTTTTTGAACCCTAGAAAAGCAAAAAATAATTATATATAATTAACTGCATAATACCTCACTCAATAAGTTAGTAGGATAAAATATATATCGACAAATCTATATGATTTTTAGGAAGTACCAACCTTCAGACGACGCTTGTCAAAATTTCAGGTTAATCTGATGTTTAGTTCACAAGTTACAGTCGTTTTAGTGACGCTACTTTTGTAATTTTCAAAACAATGGAAAAATCTGAATTTCAGCAAATCACTTCCATATTTGTTTCGATAAAGAAGAGTCCTATAATATTTATCAAGCCATTGCTTTGCTTGAACAGTATTTTTCCCATCAAAAAGTAATGTTTTATCAACACACGAAAGGTTGGTGCTTCCTAAAAATCATATGGATTCATCATCTATATATCATCCTACGAACTTATTGATTAACATCTGTGTTACATCTGTATAATCTTCATCTTTCTGACCAGTGACGCGATTTATATTTATTAAATTTTATTTTTGCATGAATTGCAGTTTAATATTTGGACATTTTGAAACTTTTACAAAAAATTGAAATATATTGAGGTTTCAAAATTAAACTAAAACTTATCCTCAACCTAAATATAGTAAAAATAGACATAGTTTAATGCATCTTATTGTAAACAGTATTTGATTCTATTATACAAGAATTTTTTTATCTATAGTTTATTAGTATTTACCAATATGATTTTTTTTTATATTGGTTAAGTTTTATAAATCAGGAACGTAAAAATTTCTTATTGTAAAAATTTCAACTCGAATCAATACTTTATTAAATAATATTTTATTAAAAATACATATGACAAGTTAAAATTTAGATTATTTTGAACATTGCAATTTTGTATATAAATTACACATAAAATAAACATTGTTGTATCTCTGTGATGCTTGGACCAGGAATCAAATTTAAATTTGATCGATTCTATTACATGTTTTACATTTTATGTAAAACATGTTTCAATTTCGAATAATATGCGATAAACGCTTTTTGATGGTCGACCGTCGTTGTTTGGCGCTTCCAATCTAAACGAGATAATGTTTATATTATAATAGCAATTTCTCTTCCCTCTCAGATAGAAGAGGCGTTTAAAAATAGTTTTACCTCATCAGAATATTGAGATCAGTCGGTTCTCAAAATTTTCCTATTTATATGTAAATAAACCGCGCAGTGAGAACGCGAAATAGCTTTAGTTGCATTACGGTAACAACTCGGGGGAAGATACAAACCGTACTCTCTCCCTCAACTAACTTATTTACTAATCTTTCATAAGGCGATTAATTTCTGCTTGTTTGTGTTTAATTAAGAAAATTTTGTAAATTTATATTTATTTTGTTAGAATTACAGTAAAATTATTTCTGTCATATTATTTACTTTAAGTTATAAACAATATTATTTATATCTTTAGAATGTTCGAAAATTAATAAAGTTCAACCATTATTATCCCATATTGTTTCTATTATTGTATGATCTTTTTATTAATACTTTTCCACTTTCAAAAAATTTCACAAATTAATTAACATAAAAACTAGAAAAGTGCATTCCAGCTAATTCGATAATGACTACAAATATCTACCTACACTCGTCTACACATAATAATTAGGGAATAAGACTGTCTTCGCTTTGCAAATATTGTACTCCCAATATGTTAATTATTTACTATAAAATAAAATGTTTATGTAATACAAGAGGAGTCAAGAGAATCAATCCGAGACTGTAGATATTATCAAGGAGTGTGAATCCTAGTTAGACTTATAAAAATAAAGTCCTAATTAGACTCATAAAAGAGTCTTAGTTGAAGGGCGAAGAAAAGAACATAATCTTAGTTGCTAAACGTTTATGTAATACAAGAGGAGTCAAGAGAATCGATCCGAGACTGTAGATAGTATCTAGGAGTGTGAATCCTAGTTAGACTCATAAAAATAGAGTCCTAGTTAGACTCATAAAAGTAGAGTCCTAGTTAGACTCATAAACAAGTCTTAGTTGGAGGGCGAAAAAAACAACATAGTCTTAGTTGCTAAACCATGAGATCAACACTTGTCCAATTGACTTCTCAATGAAAACACTAGTTTCAACAATAAAACAATTTAAGAATATTGTAATTAATATTTGTAAACCCCTAAAGACAATTACGTAATTATGAGATAATCGGCAGTGTACAAAGATTATTTAATCCACAACAATGTTTTGTTTCATTTCTTTAATTATATTATTATTATATATATATAATTATATTATTATTAGTATTATTACGAAACAGAGAAGATTTTTAACATAATATTTTCACTCTCAAAAATCTAACTGTTTATTTAAATCCTGGATAATTTTATTGTTTTAATATATTTTAGTCTTTATTAGTTTCTTAAATAATTCTTCAAAATAAATCTCATTTAAAAATGTCTATTGTAAACGCGTTGTACTTAGAACGGAGAACAAATACGAGGATTTAAGTCTTATTTTGTGATAAATGATCACTTTTTTCTAACCTAATGTAACCACATTTTTTTTTGCAACATTATTTCTGAAAATTTATTTTGTTAACAAATTTGAGAACATAAGTCTTATTATGTCTTGGCTCTAATAATTTTGGGCAAAAAATTATTTTATACAAAAAAAGATTCCTAAAATATGTTACAAAATACTAAAAAACTAAATAAGTCAACTAAATTTCATAATTTATTATTAGATAATTTCTTTTAACAAAATTATTTTGAAATAAGAAATGTGGAATTAAAATAAGTTTAAATCTAAGTTATATCATTGTTACTTAAATCAATCTAATGTAGTTTAGATAATGTTGATTGTTTACTAAAGAATAAATATAAAAGTCAGTTACAATCTACATTGAAAATGTTGTTGTTAAAATGAATATTATCATATAATAATATATAAACTGCACTTAGTGAAATAATTTCTACAGTACAGAAGTTATTAAGTTATTGACAAGGTTTATGAATCGGCATTTATTATATTGCCTAGAATATGCAGAATACTGAAAACGATTACGGATTTTGTAAAACGAGTAGAATTTTGTACATTATTTTATATCATGCAGACTCTTCTGGAACAGTGGATTAAATTAAAGTGGTGGATAAAATATGAAAATATTATTTAAAATGTAACAAATATTTATCGCTTATAGTTATGTAATATTTGCGAGTGATCAATAAGGCAGTGCTAATTAATTTCATGGTCCAAGTTGTTTATTTGATTAGAGCTCTGAGAATATTTCCTAGAGGAAGTAATCTAATCTATATTTAGTGCTTACCGCCGGCGAAAACTAGTTACAACTTATAACGTAGCAATAATCAATATGTTAAGTCGGCGAAACTCCCCGCAATACTTGTATAACGTGAAATACTGGTATTACAACTGAGACGTGCTAAATATCAGATTAGTCCCTCGGTTTCTACACATTTTATTATTCGTTCATTCATTCAATCTTCCTCTTTTCCTCCTTCACATTCATATTTTTTGTGGCGCTGAGAACACGTTATACGTTTGCACAGGAAAACGTCGAGGGTGGAATCGGAACTGCCGTTGTCAGGATGAATGATATGTCAGTTTAATTATGATATATCATCATGAAAACTTAAATTTAACAGAATTTCGTGTGGACCATATGAAACGAAGGCCCTCCTTGCAGCCGCAACCGCTTCCACATCCACCGACGACGCGCGAGTCCTGACGTTTAATAATAAATCGTTCGCTCTCTCACTTTGCGGAAACCCGCCAGGATTACAAATCCTTATGATTCATTGCGGATGATTTTCGTTTTTTTTGTGTTTGTGTGTTGGCTGTATGCTCTCATCCTGGCATTTGATGTTATATACCTCTTTTTTCCACTTTTATAAATTGATTTCTTCAATTTCTCAACGCAGCACATTATTTAAAATTCCGGGAAATAAAACTGCAATTTTAATTTAATTTGAATGCAATTTCTATAATAAAAAAATCAATAAAATTCAATAAGTATTCCAAACATGATTTTCAGTTTCAGTCGTTGATTGATATTGACATGATTTCAAACTCTATCGATAAGGGGAACGTCCACTTTCTATACTGGATTAGAGATTGTGTCGACTACTTCAATTATCGAGGGTGACTTGTATATTATCTAGAGGCGATGATTGTCCCATTATGGCACGTGTAGCTATTATGTAGTGAGGCCTTCTGACAACTAAATTTTAGATTTTTTATCATTTATTATCTCTAAAGATATTATCCATTAATATTTGAACTGTTTACTTTTAATTCATTATAATTATTGGAAACAAAGAACATCAATTCTTATATTTTGATAATGAAACTAAAAAGTGATATAAGTTATGAATCTTTTGGAACCATTTTGTGTCACCATCTTTCCACAGTATTTCAAAGATTAACTAAATACTCTTATTTTAAAAAGAGTATTTTAATGGAAATATTATATAATATAAATTCCTTTTTCGAATACTTTTATATCATTTAATATTTTATCTATGAAATTACATCATTTTTTAAATTTATCTAAGTTGGATCCTCAAAAGTAAATCATAGTTTTAGCTGATACTTTAAGGTTAAGTCAACATTTGCAACATTAAATAAAATATAAAATAATTAAATTAAAAAACTACTTTAAAAACAAAATTATTACATCTTTTTTATTCTAATTCTTCACAATTACAGTATTTACTTTTTATGCTATATAATACTACCGGTCTCTAATAGAATATATTAATGCAAGTAAATAATATTATTTTTAATAAAATTAAGTGAAGAATTCAAGTGCGTTCATCGTTCTTCTAAAAAAATGTATGGTATAATCTAGTATTCACAAGATTAGGTTGAAGTATATTAAATAATTAAGAAATGTTATATTGGTAAATACTGTATTTTATTTGAAAATGATAAAACAATGAGATTGTATATAAATTGCATTAATTGTTTGTGGAAATAAAAGATATTTTCCGAAGCATTTAGGATGTCATCGCGCTTTGTTTACGAAAACTTGCTATTCAGAAGGGGTCTGGGAATTAATGCCGAAACATTTTCAACACGACCATAAGAAAATCCAAGCTGATGAGCAAAAACCGTCGTTGTCCCGGGTCGAGTATTTGCACCGTTGAATTGTAACATTATTTCCGCACCATCGCTTCTATGCAGCGAGCAGAATTTAACAGTTCCACGAATTGAAAGCTATCCAACTAGGCCATCCGACTGGTAGTGAAGCAGTCAGTGCCCGATGTCTTTTATCAATGCGAAATGATGGCTGCCTGGACTGACTACTACTGGTATACTATTCATCATCATTAGTGACCGAGTGATACAATTGCACGGATTTAATTTATCAGTGTCGGATTTAAATTATAACACGGCCGATAAATTACTAACATCACATAAATTTTCTTGTATTGAAGTTTATTGAAACCGTAGTTAATCCCGAGGACGATCCATCTACCATCCTGGTGACTGGGAAAAACATCGAACGAAGGGTGGAAAGGAAAAAAATATATGGTTATGTAGGGAGAGTGCGGTGAAGGCAAAGAGGAAGAGGAATAAAGCTCACACTTGGCTTTGGTTGCGTGGCCTTAATTAAAGTTGGCAATCGAGTCTCCTGGCAATTAGAGACCCATCAAGTCTGCGACTTCCAACTCTTGATTGCAACTAATGAAAGAATTTGCCTTTTTTTCTCTTTGTACTCACTTATGCATACAACGCGTTACAAAACCCAAGTTTATACTTCTATTTAAATGATCGTTATATCCAGTAACAATCCAGTTCTAAGATTGCATAAGATCTAATTAATCTCATAAGGATAAAATTGAAAACATTATTATTGATACTAAAAAATAAATGTAATCTACTGATGTAGTAAATACAGCAACTAAGAATTTGTAAACATTTCTGAGAAAAATGGTATCATTTTGTACTCCTATGCAAGCATTATAAGTGCATTATCAGAAATTTGGTAGCCAATAATCAAATAAGAGACAAACTAAAAAACGAAAATATAATATTCATGATATACAAAGTTAATTTAATTTCCCTGAAAACAACAACTAATGTTGAGTTCAATAATGCTGCTTACGATAATCTATAAAGAAAGAAAATTATATATAAAATTTCTAATTTTAGTGTGAAGTATCAAGAAAACAATAATCTTGCATAGAATGAAAGTGGTCACAAAAATGATATTAATTAAATTTGTTGATGGTACATTGATATGTATTGCATTTAACATTATTGTAGACAAAGCATTTTTCGTGCCAATGATGATGCGCTTCAAAAATGTATTATTTTCTTGACGTTTGAGAAGCAAATCATAGATGTCAA
Source organism: Nicrophorus investigator (assembly GCA_963457615.1). Lineage (NCBI taxonomy): Eukaryota > Metazoa > Arthropoda > Insecta > Coleoptera > Silphidae > Nicrophorus > Nicrophorus investigator. The sequence goes on from OY735140.1 coordinate 28,412,180, forward strand.
CACGACGGCACACATTTATTTCCGTAAGGACATTAGGAACTCACATTTCGAGCTTTGAAATTAAACCCAGGCGTTTTAAATGATCATAAATGAAAAATGTAAACTCTTTGCATCAATTGAGCATTTATTGTGTCGAAATAACTTTTCGAACAACCCAATAGATTTAACAATGTTGCACTTTTTTAGTATGTAAGGTTTTTTTTTTTGATTTATTACTAGATTTTCCGCTAGTTTATTGGGGTGTAATAGTAGTCTTTCTTTGTACCTTTCACCAAATTACACATTTAACTGTTTCCATTTGAAAGTGACTTTGTAAAACACTATTAGTAGTTGATATGTGTTCTTTCACATTGTAAAGGTGACATAATTTAGTTTCTTTTCCAAAAACTCCAAATAACTTGAAAGTCTGCGAATTATCCAAAACTGCAGCAGAGCAGTATTGTTTTTCTTGAACTGCGTTAAACTGTATCAAACAAATAGTATGTGTTCATACTCGATTTTACCTGTACAAAAATGAAAACTTTTTCGTGCAATGTTTCAAGAAATGAAAAGAAACTAAGTAATTTTATAATATTAAAAGAACCATTAGATTCATTTTTTCATTAGATTTTTTTTTGTAAATTCAGAACACTGAACATAATTTTGATTTTTTGTTACTTTGGCTTCAATTTTCAATCTATACGAGTATTTTTAATGTATTAAGTAGAATGTTAATTATTAATAAGAATTTAAAAATAATAAATTTGTTTATTAATGAAACTATATTAACATTTTCTTAAACGATTCCTCGCATGCTGATATATCATTATAAAACGGCATTATGATCGTTCATCATGTAAAAGTATAAATATTTTAACGAAAAATCTGCATAAAAATTGGTAAAAAAAATAAATTATTTTGCAAATATAAAAAGACGAGGATGAATATTTATTTAAAAAGCTATACGCATGAAATATAGTTTGCAAATTGTACGCATGTCGTGTATTAGGACATGCACGCAGCTCATAGGATTTGTTTTAGGATTACCGGAAAATTGTTAGGATTCGGTGGGGACGTGTTTCCGAAGCGTCCTGTATATGTATAATATGTAGATAGATTTGGGGTCGTGAGCCAGGAAGAGTGTAAGGGTGGCCGGAAATACGTGAAAATGCAAATCGCCACGCTACTTAACCCACATTTTGCAATTACCACCAACGTTTCCCGCTAATTATTCAAGCTTTATTCCAAACAGTTTTCCATTTAAGAAAGAAATATTTACGATGTCACATCCTCCTCTGTAGACACGAGTATACATACATACTACAACGACAGTGGTACTACATGCATGCATGTTTTATATACTGTGTACGTACGTTTGTATGTATATGCGTAGCGCAATATGAATATTAATGTTGGACTTTCATGTATTAGGGCGGCGCATAAAGCGCCATGGATTAATCCTCGTCCACGAGATATTAAAGTAAATCCCTCTGGCATACATTACCATGTTATTCGCGCGTATTTGTACGCATTAAAAGCGAACAATTTTCATACGGACATTTTGCTGACATATTTTAAATATCTGTCAATACATTCATCTAGACCAGTGTACTTCAAACTATGAAACCTTAAAACCCTGATGTTTCACTTAACCTATTTAAAAAAAAAGTTAATAAAACTATATAATTTCTGACTTTGATCAATGTTCATTTTGATATAGACCATTATTATTATACAAATAAAATTTATTATTTTTTCCTCTTTTTTGAACTGATACTATTTTTTTATCTAAATCAATGCTCTTCAAACTATGAAACCTTAAAACCTTGATTTTTTTTAGAAAAAAGTTAATAAATCTTAATAATTTCTGATAGTTTCAACTTTTTTCAGTTGTCCGGGGACATTCGGGAGATTTTGATGTGTCCAGATTTTTTTTAAATTACATTTTTTTACATATAGACAATTATTATACAAATAAAAAATATAATTAGTTTTTGTACTGATACTGTTACCGTATCTAAATCAGTGCTCTTCAAACTTTGAAACCTTAAAACCCTGATGTTTTTTTTTTAAAGCTAATAAATCTATATAATTTCTTATAGTTTCAACTTTTTTCAGGGAACATTCTAATGATTTTGATCATTGTCCAGAATTTTTTAAATTACATTTCTTTACATATAGACCATTATTATACAAATAAAATATAATTTTTTCTTCCTTTTTTTTTGAACTGATAGTATTTCCTTATCTAAATCAGTGCTCTTCAAGCAATAAAACCTAAAAACCTTGAATTTTTTTTTAAGTTAAAAATCTTAATAATTTCTGATAGTTTCAAATTTTTTCAGTTGGACATTCGGGAGATTTCGATGTGTCCAGATTTTTTCAAATTACATTTTTAACATATAAGCAATTATTATTATACACATTTTTTTGAACTAACATTGTTTCCATATGATACTTGTTGAACTCAAAATTAACTTATCTAAAACTAAACTCATTATTCCATCACGTTCTTCTATAAATTGCCTGAAAATCCTAAATCATCAAACATTCAATTTAAAGTCCTATTCCAGAATTTTTAGAAATGGTCTTTATTTTCATGTAATTTTTTTTAGGGTCATTAAATAAAACTTCTTCTAACAAGCCTCAAAATTATATACTATACCAAAATCGTTCCTATTATCGGAAAATTCTTCACTCAGTCCCTAAATTTCTCAAGTAAAAAGACTGTAGTTGTTAGCCCTTAGTCCTACAAATTTATATATTTGATTCAAAAACAGTTTTTTTTTAATTAAAGTGCGAAAAACATACTTTTATTGTATATTAATATATATTTTATTAAAGTTGAATTACACTTAATTAAAACTAATAAAAACATTGAAGTATTTATACTCAAAATCAATCACTCGATTAATGAACAATAATGCGTTCCATGAATATACTTAAACAAAACTTGATTTTCTGAGTTAAAACTGGTCAAAAGAGGAAACATTTTTTCGTAAAGAAAATGATGATATTCAAACAAAGGAAATTTGTATTAAATAAACAATTAACTTACTTGTTTCTGCTTTTTTCTCTTTCATTTAACAATTCCCTATACAAAGTCATTGAATTTAACACTGATTGCTTAACAATAATAGTTTTTCCTAATGCAGCATCATTTTTAATTAATTTCTAACATCCTCTACATAAACCGTATTGAAACTTCTAGATAATTCTGATTTATTATGATGTTATTTTCTTCTTTTAGAATAATTTCTGATCAATTAAATAATTAATTAATAAACATTTTCTAAAAAGTTTTACAAAGAAGAAATAGTCTCATTTTCAATAAATTTTCTTAATGTTTGACACAAAATAAGATTTAAATAATACTATTTCTACAAGATTTATTACTTGAAAGGCTTGAAAATTAAATATCAGGAACAATAATGTCAATACTCTCTAATTTTTTGTTATAAATTTAGAAATTAATAAATAATTTTATTTGCTATGCAAATTAAGTATTGATATATTTCCAATATAAAGAAAATCATTTCTAAAAATAATTATAACGTTGTTGATTTTATTTATTTTGAATCCAACTTATTTCATTTTTTGACTCAAACGCATTATGCATATATGAGCGCACAATATTTATGCTCGAGGTTTACATTAGTAAACATAATTGAAAAGCGATTGCGAAGGTATGGAATTCTTTGATCTTTAATGACGAAATACGGCCCTGATCCATGCAACGATGAAAGGAAGCATCCGAGAAAGTAATATCATCGTATTAATTCAGTGTGACTGAGCATTTTAACAAGGATATTCAACCATGTCCTATAATCGTATACCAAGTTCCCGGATGACAATGTAAACATTAATAAATTTTATACCCACTTTCACCATCAATTTTAGTTTAGAATATTTCACAATTTATTTTCTAAAATTTATATCATCAAACATAAGGCATCATACATACATTTGTTAAATCTAATATTTTATACTAATTATTGTAATAATTACATTTTTTATATCTTCATTTCTCTCGACACTTTTGCTTCATCTTGTACATTCAGGAAAAAAAAAATACTGCGCAATAAATAATCTTATTGCATTAGTAATAGTAGTGTTTTTTGTGAATATAATAGCATTAAAATATATTATGTCATTTTTCGAATTGAAAAAGTACTTGTAATTGTTTTCCTCAAAACTAATAATTGTTTGTGTATCAGTAAATATAGCTTCGTTTTACACTAAACAAGAATCAGTAGAAATAACTAAGTACTTCCATTCCATTCTGTTTTAAAAACCAATAAATACATACTGGCTATTAAAATATAATGGAAGAAGTTTACAAAAGGAAATCTTTTCTTATGAATGTTTAATACTGAGGTATACGTATGGTATACCAGATAAGATGAGAAAACTACATAATTTAAGGCTTAAATTTTGGATAAGTATAGTTCAGAGCGAATGTGTGTGCACGAGAATAGTAAATAAATTTCTTGATTGTGTCCATTTCGGCCTGTTAGATAAGAAAGTTCGGTCCCAACGGTACTGGTTAATATCAAAGATACGCACACCATCATAGAGGGGTGGAATCACCCGCATTCCCTATCCGCACTTTTTTTTTCTTCTTCAAAGAAAAGTTAGACAAGCATTTACACTTGTAATCTCCGAAAGTTCTTTTTTGTGAGGCAAACGACCAATTTGTTCCAAATTTCTCGCAAGAAAAATTAATTTAAATCAACTTGGAAACCTTTATCATGCATTCATTATTCATCGTTTAATCTGATAGAAAATTAAAATATTACATTTTTTAATTATTTAGTACTACTTTATAAAAAAAAAATCAATTCGCCAGATTAAATGTGTGTTGTGTTAAGATTTACTACTTTAGCAAATCGCCTAAAAGGTCAATTCTAAAATATATTTATTCAAAAAAAATAAGTTAGTAGTTTATTTGTTACTGATGTTTCTAGCAATTAACTGCATTTACCTTGCTGAATTCAGATCGGTTATATCTATTACGTAATTAATTTGGGGTGACCGAAAGTTTCGGCTGAAAATGTTAATTTCAGTTTCTCTTGAAATAATATAGGTCTTCTACAAACTCGTGTGCGTATTCATTTGTGTAATGACTTGTCTCATTTTGTAAACAAACACATTTATTATAGGCGACGCTTAGTTCGACGAGTAACGATGTTTGTGTTACTTTTATGTTAACAAATATGTTGTTTTTAAGGAAATTACTTCGTTAAACGATTTATTTTCAGAAATAAACAATATTATGACCGGAATGAAAATCGAACAAAGTAGAGTTTTATTAAATAAACATTCAATTTACAAAGTAAAATCACATTTTAAAATATTAGTTTAAAGTTAAAATTACATAAACAGAATTATTACATTTTAGACTTATCACTTATTGAAACTTCTTTAGATTTTTGGTTTTTATCAGGAAATTCTTTTATATTTGTTGAGAACAAGATTTTTTAAACTTACCTCTCAAAGACCATCATCTTCAGTATTTAATGTCTTACTAACATTTATATTTTTGAAACCTATTGTATTAATTGTACCATCCGGATAACTTCACTTCGAAATTTATCATTCTTCCAGTAGAACTTCAAATCATATTATGACCGTTTAAGCATTTTTAGTAATTTTCTTTCTAGGAACTATCAATTTTTCAAACAATTGTATATGTATATAATTTTAACGTTAAGTAAGCAAATAATATAAATGTTTAAAGTAAACATTATAAGTGATTTTGTCTAAATATAATCAAAAAAATATAATTAATTTTCATAATATTACTTAATTATTTGCATTTAAATTTTGAAATTTGTTAAAGTTTTAAATTTAACTACATGCTCGTATATTAACAAGTTTGCGTTTTTAGAACTTAGTTCTCGAGTAGAATTGTTTAATTTAAATATCTTAACTTAATATATGGTATTTGTTGAGCCTTAGTTGTTTGTTGAGCTTATCCTGAGGATAAGAATGCCACTTTCATGACAAAATTAGCATGAGCAAAATTAGTTTGCTTCACTCCCACAAACTTTCTGTTACTTGTGAATAAGTTTGTTTATTTAAATAATAACATTAGTAGTTATTATTAGTTAGGGATGTTAATTCTATAGAAGAAATGAAATATAAATTATATGTGAAATTTATTTTGTTCAATTAAAATTTAGTTTGTTTTGTAGGAAACCGCGTGTGATTTTAATAAAAAAAAATTCATAATTGAATGCTACAAAATAAATCATTATTTTAATTTTAATAAAATCCACCGAATAAATGAATTTATATTAATTTAATTGTAAAATAACTCAATTTAAATTTTGAATAATATTTAGATTATTATTAAAAAAAATCAGAACAATTTGCTAATTATTTGTTATATTGTAAATATAAATTTTTAGTATAAAATATAATAAATGGCATAAGTAACATTAACCGAATGAATGTATAAAATTTTAAAGTTAAGCCAACAAATAATGTAAATATTAAAAGTAAACATTATAAGTGAATTACAACATCTTTTATTTTTATTTGAATATAATCAAAAAATATAATAACTTTTTATAATATTTCTTAATTGAAATTTTTAAGATTATTAGAGTTTAAGTTCAATTTTTAGTGTAAAATATAATTAGTGGTAAGTGACTTTCCGAAACATATATCCATACATTATTTTGTGTGATAAATTCAAAATAAGATTTAATTTCCAATAATTATTTGTAAAAATCATTAGCAATAATATAATATAAAAATACAAATTTTTATTAATTCCTAAATATGTAATTTTAAAGTTACATTACAAATAATTAAATAAAGGTTCAATGTTTTGAATGTTTGCAACATGTCGGTATTATTAGTTGCAGTTTTAAATCTGTATTAGATAAGTTTCAATTAGTTTAATTATAATTTTGAAAACTTACTACTTTATTTTCAAGCTGGTATTTATTGTGTACTTTAAACCCAGATGATATAATTATAACTGTAGGCATACAATAATTAGAGTATCCAAAATTACTAAGATTTTCTTTTAGCGGTAAAGTTAAATATTTTAAATTATAAAAATATTGTAATTTTGTCTAAATATAAAAAAAATAGAATTACTTTTTGTAATATTCCTTAATTATTTGCATTGATTTTTTTAAATTTGTTTCAGTTCAATTTTCAGTATAAAATTCCCAAAACATATCCATATCCTACTTATCTAATAATAAAGCTAGGTAATTAATTACAAATAATTAAATCGAAATGAATGTTTTGAATGTTTGCAACATGTCGATATTATTAGTTGTGGTTTTAAATCTGTATTCCATAAGTTTCAATTAGTTTAATTATAACTTTGAAAACATAATAGTTCTTTTCAAGCTGGTATTTATATTGTACTTTAAACAAAGATGATATAACTATAACTGTAGGCATACAATAACTAGAGTATCCAAAATTATTGAGATTTTCTTTTAGCGGTAAAGTTGAATGTTTTAAATAAAAACCGGTTAACTGGTAAAATTCCCCTATAGACTTTCTGTCTCATCAGTTTTAGGTTTCATTGGTTCGTGTAAGTTTTCATAAATTTAATTTTCTGGTACGTTGAAAATGATTTTCATTTTCTTCTGTATTTTACTGGTTTTTACTCAAAATGTTTATTATAATTACCCCTGCAGGCAAAAGTACTCTTTCTGAATCATCACTTTTGGGTTTCATTGGTTGGTGTAAGTTTTCTTAAATTTGTGGTGTTTATTAATTTTCTGGTACGTTGAAAATGATTTTCCTTTTCTTCTGTATTTTATCAGCTTTTACTCAAAATATTTACCGTTAAAGAAAATCTTGGGTAAATTGGAAAATTTATTGTCAAAATTTACCGGTAATTATAGCAGCTCACTCATATAATTTAAGTTGTAAGACATTTTAACGTATTTTTCGGACTATAAGACTGTCAAATCATAATCATGTTTCCATATTATTTTGTATAATTGATCACATTTATATTATAGTTATATTATAGATTTATAAAAGTAATTCAAATGAATCGTATAAAAGCGCATTCGATTATAGGCTAAGCCTAATACTAGTTATCGACGATCATAGACAAAGATTGTAGGTAAATCGGTGATTCCCCGCTTGTCTTGGGATAACTTGCGTCATACCTACCTTCAGTGACGTGCCATATTTTTCGGATTATATGACGTACCTCAAATTTAAAGACGATTTATTGAAAATATCTTGTCGTGTCCCGGGATTAAATAATCTCTGGACACCGTGGATTATCTGGTAATTACGTAGTTGTGGAGTCTTAGAGGGGTTTACGAATATTAAATACAATATTCTAAAATAGCTTTATTATTTAAAGTAGTGTTTTTATTGCGAAATCAACTGGACAAATGTTGATCTCATGGTTTATCAACTAATAGGTAAATTCGTCTCTTAAGTTAATAATTAGGAAGTACTAAGACTAACTTCTTCTCTTGGCCCTGCAACTAAGACTAAATTATTTTACACAAAAATCTGTTCATTTCAAAAAGGAAATTAGTTTTGTCTACGTGGGTGTACAAACAGTTTCTTTATCTGTGTAGATCCAAATATTTACAACCTATAAAGTTTCAGTTTGTGTTTATAGTCACATTCCTGAAAGTATGTACTGTCTATTTAAAATAATCACGCAACGTATGGGTTGCAATAATTAAGTAGAATTTGATAGGCCTACTAATTTAGTCAATAAAATGGTCAGACATGACAATATTTTAATGTTACCTTCGGACCATAAGACGTACCCAAAATTTCAGTCCATTTTTTCATGTAAAACGGTGCGTCTTATAGTCTGAAAAATACGGTATATTTATTTTAAATTATGAAATGATTGTGTACTAAGCTCTGGATTTATATACTTAATCAGTCTATTTATTTTTATTTACCTATGAAAAATGTTTATATTATTTAACATATTTATGTACAATAACATATACTATATATTATTGTCTGTGACAATAAATGTTTGGATTGTAAATTGCAATGCGTTTGGAACTATGATAAATAGATGCCAGCAATATATAACAAGATGCTGTGTGTACAGCAACTAGTGATTAACTGTACAATATTGATTTTCTCCACTCCAACACCCTAACACAAACGTTATTGACCAATGGTTCGCTTCATACAAACACCCATATATAGGTACACAATTGCGTCTCCAATGTGTTGGCCTATGTGTGTACATCTAATATCCTATACATTTGCTGTAATTACAGATAAGGTAACCGAATTGATTGTATAACCAGCCACATTGTTATTAATCATCGGCCGATATTAAAAACTCCTCAGATCATTATTCTCTCACCATCCAACCCTGTTTCCTTCATTCCCTTCCACAATTTTTTTTCTCCTTTTTTCATCGCTTTAATATAACTTTAACCGATTCAATTTGCGTGCGTAAACACAATGGCCGGACCTTTTTCGCTCGGTTCTTCTTAATCGAATTATTTAATATTAATGGTTCGATATAAATGCCCGGGGAATTTCAATGAGGGGTGTAATTTTAAAGGCTGGGCGCGCGCAAAAAAAAAAATACGAGAAAATAAAACGACGGAATTACATATAAAAAGGAATGCGAAAGCGTTGCGCGCACCCCCAAGCTTCCTGTCGTCCAATGACGTCGGATGCGGAAATAAAAAGTTTGCCTTCGGTGCGAGAAGAATTAATATTTCTTTTTAATCTCGTGCACCACCCTCCGCGAAAGTCATTTAAGTACAGAAATTTATCCAATTAAAAAAGTTTCCTTTTTAAATTTTCGGACGAGAACGATTCGATTCTCCCGGATTCGCATTGTTTCTTCTTCTTCGTCTCTTTGTATTTCTTTTCTTTTACCATCGGATCTCTATCGAACTGATACAAATTGATTAAGCTTAATGAATGATTTTCGTCACTAAAATTTTGCTGCGATTTACGCGGGGGATTGGAAATTTTCATCAATTTAATTAAAAAAGTTCGACTGAATTTATATCCTAAATTAACGTTTAATTATGGTAATTATAATAAAACGATTTCCTACAGCCAATGAAAATATGGGGGAGATAAAGCAATAAACAGGAACGTTATAAACAAATACCATTAAATATTACATAAAATTAAAGATATTTTAATTTCAAACAAGTTCATTAATGTAAAAAATATATAATTGCAAAGTGAATTAGTATTAAATATATTTTATTTATGTTTATTTTAATATTTACATTATAATAGTTCAAATATATTACTTCTCAGTGGAATGTTTTATAATTTGTAATAAACATTTCATTGAATTTTTAATAGGTTTCAAAAACTGTATTATTTATGATCTTCCTCATAAAATTTTTTTTTGTCTAGAAGCGAATGTAATATCGACTTAAAAAGGTAACAGTTTGAAGGAGCAACATCAGATGAAAATGGTGGATTTTGCAGAACTTTTAAATCCAACTGTATTATTTTGCCCTGTGTAATTTTTGTTGCGTATGGTTTTGTATTATCATAATGCAGAATTCTAGAGATGGTGCGACAACTAAATTCCTTCTATATTTTTCAAGTGATTCTTTACTGTTTTGAGAATGATCAATTTCAAGAATTCAAGTTGTCTTCGTTTTATTTCAAACCTTTATCTATGGCTTTTGCATGGTTCAAAAATAAAATATTATAAATTGTTAAAATAGAAGATTACTAACAGAACTTCAAGACGATACCAACAAAGGTGTGTTAACTCAACTGCAGCTGGTTTGGCAAATTGGTTTGGAATTAACGCAATCAAAAAATACATTTATTTTCGTTTTATTAAACAAATTTTAATTTTAAATCGAAAGTATTCATTCCCAAACTATCTAGCTGTAGTCTTGACCAACATAAACGATTATCATTGCATACTTTGAAGATTGAAGCTTCAAGATTTTCTGAACCGTTTTAAATAAATTAATCGTAATAACTAATCCAAGTGAAGATTGGAAAAAATCTATATCATGAAGTTTAAGTCATCAAATATGCTTATTGTCATGCAAACAGATTACTACAAAACTATTGAAAGTATTCCTTATTATATTTCATATAACTTAACTTCAATATGTATTGCTTTCAATTATAAATAAAAGCAATATTATTGGTATATGTTTTCCTCGGCATATGTTGTGGTGTATTAATAATTATATCTCTACTAATATCTCTTCAATTGTTTCATGCCTATAAACTCAAAATTATACTTTTATTTCTTCAACATCCTGACATCTACTTTCTAATTAAATTATTTTGATTTGATTTGATAATTACTTTCGTGTACTAACTGTAAATTTCTCTACCTAACCTATTCACAAAACCTAGAGTAAGATCCTATTATATTCTACATTCCAACATTTCCATATTTCCAACATAGAGTATGATGTTGGAAATCAAGATTTCTTGTTTCAGCAATATCTGAAGACAGTGGGTTAGATGCTATTGAAGAAGTCAATATTTATTAGCAAACAAAGTCAACATTACGACTATTCTTGCTTTTTGAATCTGAATCATGCTATTGTTTATAAGCTTAACATAATCCTGAACAGAAATTATCTAACTACATTTTACATTTTTCCTTGATATCTGTATCATAAACAAAATAAGTGCTTCTATAAAATTTAAAATTCATATTATTATACTGTAACCATACTACAATAACACTGTTGACAGACTCATACGACTTTTGGATAGTACCAACGTTCAAACAATACGTGTCATTATTTTATGACATTCTGACAATTAGTTTACAGATTACAGTGATTTTAGCGTTGTTTGAAGCGAGATAAAAAGGATTTCTTGTGTCGGTAAGTGACAATGGATGAAGCATTACTACTGAATCAAAAAGATGATGGAAATAAACTTGGCTGAAATAAAGAAGTGATTGCCGAAACTAAGTTCTATTTTGAGAGCAAAGACAAATTGTTCTACAAAAAAGGCTTCGAAAAGTTAAATTAGGATGTATCATTCTTGAAGGAAAATATGTTGATGAATAAAGTCGAATTTCTAAAAATAAAAATGTGTTTCTTAGTTAGACCTAACCTAACTTAATCAAACAATATTTGATCTAACCTTACCTTAAATTTATCTTTGACATTGATAACTGATAATAAATAAATAACATTCTACTAGTTCTATAAAACTTAAAATCAAAAATAGTTATTAAAAATAGATACGACTGATATTAAATATTTGATTTGGTCATTGTAAATTCTGCGCGTTTTTCATGTATTTCCTAAATTTGCATAATGCATACTAACAAAAGAAATATTTTAAAAATCCAGTGACAGAAATCTTTTATCCTTCAACATATTTTATTCACTTAATCCAATTCATTTTTTATTATACCGAATTTGGAAATACTGATCCGTATCTTTTTTAATATTGCAAGTATTATTTTTTTTACCATCATAAATGTATTATTAATATGATATGGAATAATCGATTTTTGTTTATAAAATGTTGAAATTGAAGATTTTTTTAAAATAATTAATTATATAATCTTCAGTGTTCTGGGCGAAGGGGCGACTGAATATTTGATGGAATCTGTGGCGAAGAAATGTATTTTACGAAATTGTGTGTGTGCGGGGGAAAAATAAGGGATGGCGAGAGGCGGCGGAGTTTTCTTACGGAACGAAGATTGATTTTTAATTTAATATTTATAGTGCCGTCGCTTAATAACAAATTTTACGGGAAAGCTTCATTTAATGTAATACCGACGGGGGGTTTTATGAGCAATTTCATAAGCCGTTCTGAAATATGTAACAACCTCGACGCACACGTACATATTCACGAATATGTATATACATACACACGCACACACATAACGTGGACAGCTCGGCGCGAAATTATGTGGGGTATATTATTAAAATCAACATCGAGTTATGTAAATTAATATGGCCTGAGGGGTGAGCGGTGCCCGGGGTCCTTTCTTAATTTGTAACATCGTTCCAGATTAGAAATGTGATATAATATTACTAGGGTAACGGTATAATTTTCGGCGTATCTCGAACCCTAAGAATGTTCAATGTTGGAGTCTAGTAAATTAGCAGCAATTTATTATTGTACACGAAAGTTAACTTACACCCTCTCATGTTTCGTATTATATTTCCTCAGAATTCATATAAACAGTTGTTTAATTCGATATGATGTAAATAGTCTCAAAGTCTCTTATAATTTTATTATAAAAACGTACGAAGTTGAAGCTCTAAAGAATCGACATGAATAATTTACTTTTACTTAGAGAAAAGTAAACAACTAGTTCTAGTTGCTTTGTTTTTGTTATTCGGTGGAAACATATGAATACAAATTTAATGCTTCATATAAATTATATGTTTTCAGTAAATTATCACTCTCTGTTAATCGACTATTGTTATTACTATAGTGAGAATCAAAAATTACATAAGCTGAATACATCTCAAGATGTTTACTTGCATTACCATCTATAGCAATAAGCGTATATTGTCTACCCCATCAGGGCCGCATTAAGGTTGTCGTGGACCCTAGGCAGCAGTTAAGTAGATGACGATAGGGGGCGGTCGATTGTCGACTTCTTACCAACTTAACAGCAAAATAAATATTAATTCTAATTCAAATATATTTATACTCATTGTAACCAGTTTTATCATGGATTTCTTACATAATCAAATATATAATAATTAATTAGTTTTATATACAATATAATTTAAAACAATTGTTTTTTTTTTTATTTCGTAACATCAATATCTTTCTATAATATTAATTACATAAAATTCTTTATGAAAGTTAAACCATGTGAATATTATTCGGAAGAATAACTAACTTAACAAATTGTAGGGTGCTTTAAACTGTAGGATAGTTTCTAGGTAACTTCCAAAAGTTACTTGGAAACTTACGTAGAAATATCTACACTTTTGGTAAATCTATGATTTTGTAAGTATAACGTAACATTATTTAAAATAACTAAAAAATATGTTTAGGATCAAATTAAAAAAAATAACTTTAATTTATAAATTATTAAATATATTATAAATAATTAATTACAAATATTAGAAATATAATTATTTTTCTGTAAGCTACTCTAATCAATAATTTGTAATCTGCATTAGATAAATTCAATCCAAATTGAGAATTTATTGACGAAAACTGTTTAAACAAAACTTTAAAAATGTAAATTAAACGTATTTACCAAAGAGGTTTTAATACGTTTATTGTAGGAAAGGGAAATGAATAAGAATTGGAAAGTTTGTGGAGGTTCTTGCCGAAATGAATTCGGGAAATTCTGGGTCAGAAGGAATTTTAATTGTTAAATAACTGAATGGAAGGGCCGTTAAGGGAGAGCAGAAAGATTTAAGAAGCCTGGAGGGGAAATAAATAATTAAGTAATTGGATGGTCGGTATTTTGGGGTAAGGATAAAATATATAAGGAATACCCTATGAATACTCTAGGTTGAATTATTACGATTAACTTAACTTTTAATTAATTTATGTTGTTTCTTGTATTGTATTTAATTATTTATTCTCTTGTAACATTAGTTTATTACATTTATGTTTATGTTAAATATTATATTTCATTGCTAAAAAATAATAAATACAATTCTCCCTAAAATCATTGGTAAAAGTTTTCAAAATTAAAAGAACTTTGTCCAAAATCAGTCTAAAGTTAATTGTGATTTTTTCTCCAACATTTTATTTAAAAAATTTTGAATTTAAGAATAACTCTTCTTTCTAAAGGAGGTTAAGCAATTTATTTAAAGGCTTTTTTATACAGACATCTCTTTAATTTCAACTTCTTTATCTCTGTTTTTTGTTGCTAATAATGTTTTCCAAATTTGTCAAAGAAAAACCATTATATTCTATATCTTCTATCAACATCTTCTTTATCGACATTTTTGAAATCTATTGATTCAGTTCATTAATTGGTAGAATTTTATTAGTAATCATTTTTTAGTGATTTTTTTCCAAACACCTATGAATATTTTTAATTTTGTGTTTAAGTATGTAGTTTTAATGATTTTCACACTTAAATGATCTGATTGACAACTTCAATTCATTTTATATTTATTAAACTGGTTTAGTATGCCTGCCAGATTCTATCATCCAGTATAGATTTACAAATCTGATATTAATGTTTTCTAAAATCATTTATGCAGAGAGACCTCTAAAAAACTGAAGTGTTTAGAAAATACATAACTTGTTTATTTTTTAACTTTTTCTAATTTCTTTCTTTACATGTTATAAAACATCCCTTGAATATTAAAATGACTACGTATGATGTCTAGCAATAAGTAAAACTGATTGCAACTCATTTGTACAACTTCATTTAAACAGGTTCATCAATTATCAAGCACCAGATTTTAAGGTACTGAGTATCCCAGGAGATTACTTCAGCATCAATTCATCCCAAAATGCATTGAACTGTGAAAGAGTTATAAGAAAATGAGGAAGGTCAGCTTCAAGGAATCCCATATGGGACAATATGTAAGATCGAAGATAATCAGAACGTATAGTTCCATAAGGACGGAGATACTGCACAAAGTATCAGGACAATAATGGATATCCTGCGAGAAATTTTTGGCGAACGTATAATTTTAAAAAATACTGAATTTGTTCTTCTCGTTCATCTAATTTGAAACCACCAGATTTGTTATTATGGAGATACTTAAAAGAAAGGATTTAAAACCTAATCTAAAGTAATTCAAGAACTTCAATCCGACTTTTAGGACCTGAAAACTTATGCAAATACTGTGCTAGAAGTCTATATATATGCGCAAGAAGATGGTGGTTATTCGTAGATGTTGTTTTTCACAGATAATACTGAAAAAAAAATATTAAGTATATTTCCAAATAAAAAATTAAAAGCATGTGTTTGTAAAACTTATTTTTGCTATATATCATTCAGTCTTTAAGTGTCCACACTATGCTTCTGATTCAAATACTCTTGATGTACCTTATTTTGATCAAACGGAATGCTTTAAAGATTTATTCATAATTTTATATAAAGTATTAATTTTAGTTATTTAAAGTAGAAATTATAGTAGATTTAAAAAAAATATAATTTAGTAATTTTTAGCACGATAATAAAATTATTAATATCGTTAAGTGATGTAGGAGGTAGGTTATTAAAATCTACTTGCAATTAATAAAGTGTACGGCATTTAATATTCAAATCAGGAAGTAGGAAGTAGGAAGGATCAAACGAAAATTGCGAAATAAATCATTGACGATGGCAGCGTTAAATATCAATTAACACCTCGACATGAAACATCCACATGTTTTTGGGTATGAATAAATGAGGAGTGAAAGGAGCGCACAGCCCTATCCTCGAAGTGGAGACGTTCTCTACGACGCATGAATTATATAAATGCGACATTGAGGTCGGGGGTGGCGACGGGCTTTGGACTCGCCGCGCCACCATTCACCACCATCCATCCACCTCCCCTCGTGTTCGCTCCACCGAAGCAACAGAGTAATACGCAGTTGTTTCAGTGCCGTGCAATTGGGGTTAACCGGGCCGATGCCAACACCCCAACAATCCGACTCTCATCAACCGAACGCCAATCAAATATTTTCAGATGAACTTCCGATCGAAAAAGCAACTGGAAAATGTTATGCTCGATTTCCAATTGAACAATGATCAGATTATGTAACGTTGTGTGCACGCCACTGATATTACTCCCCCTGACGATGACGAATACCTAGAAGCCCCTCATTATGGCAATTTATTCCTCATTTTCCTCTCTAATCAAATAAGCTGAATGCGACATAATTATACAAGCAGCTAGCCTCTCTGCAATTTCACAAACATGACTACTAATTAAATAAACTAGGATGCACTTGCAATAATAACTCATGCGTTATCGTCAAAACAGAAACACAACAAATACAATTTTAATCAACCCTAAATTAATTATTCTAGCAAAACAACTTTCAACAAATTTAATTTAATTCCAATTTAACAATTACCAAAATCTGTACTATTTGTTGATTAATTAGTATTTAAAGTAATATTCCTACAAACGATAATATTTCTTTAATATAGATTTTTGTTTATAGCTTCACCATAATTTCATAAAATTTATATTTACACAAAACGCTAGCAATATATTTTTATACCTTGGGACTTGTTACGGAGGGCAACTGAAATCAAGTAACCTTTTTCTGAGAATAGTTCGAGGAATAGTAAAGTCTGGAAAGCTTTCGTCGCTCGACGTGCCCGAATTCGTGAAGAAATTCTCATGAATGCGGGAACGTAAAATTTTACGTTGTAAAATGTAATATTTCATAAGTTATGGCACCACAATCTCCTATATAAATAATGTTACGGCCGTTCCGTGAATACGATATTTAAGATTATCGTATTCGAGTCCTTAAAACTTTTATAGATATTGTAATATAATATATCGTAATCTTAAAATATTATTATTCTAGTTTGATAATAAAAAGCATATTTATAAGGACTAAATATAATTATTAACTTACACTATTTTAATAGTTGTACTTTTGCACGTAAATGATTATATAGGTTTTTTACATTTATTAATAATAATAACATCATTTATTGGGCAGTATAATACAATAAAAATAAAAAAATACAAGGAAAAGAAATATAACTCTGAAAAACAATAATAATTAAGACATAAATGAATTAAACAATAATTGCAATAAAAGAAAAAAATCTATATATAATACAACCAAAAATTCATTTTATATAATAAATATACTTGGCCAAAGTGCTATCGACTAAGGTCTTTCTGCCCAAACATTTATTATATAACTGATTTTCTTAATTATTTATTTTACATGGATAGAAAATCTGTAAAGAATAAATAATGATAAATATTTTTCTCTTTTATAATATTACAATGTACCATTTTTTTAAATTTATTCATCAAAACTATTATATATAAAAGTTTATTAATTAAGTTTAAATTTAAACTTTTATAATATGCTTTAAAACATATTTGTTTTCACATCCTATAAAAATGTTCATATCACAATCACTTTAGTCGTTGATTAAGTTTTACTTAAAAGATTAAAACTCGTATTTATTACAAGAAGTTAAATCATTACTATTTATGATAAATTTGAACTGTTTCACCAATAATATCTTCTGCGTAATGAAAAGGATATCTAGAAACTATACCAAAATGTACCTCTCCAATAATTATGCTAAAAAATGAGGATAATTAGAAAATGACTATTTTTTGTATTATAAAAATCATTGAACAGATCACTAAAATCAAACTAAGATCTAGATGAAACTGTCGAGCATCTAACGCAGATTTAACAAACATTTTCTTGGCTTAGAGTGCCAAGAAACAAAAAAGGTATAAATTTTGTTCAATTTGTATTAAACTTTTAATTTCAGAAAAATAAAAACTGTTAAAGATAAGTCAAAATTACGTAGATAAAGCAAAATTAAATGGAGCTACCTCTAATTTAAAGAACTACTTCAGGAATTGTCTTTTGAACCTCATAAAAACCAAAGCAACAAATTATTTCCTATGGAAGGTTATACAAAATTTGAAAAGATGAAAAGCCGATGTAAATTTAGAATTTTTGATAAAATAGAAATATTTTTTATTATTTCAGAACAATTTTTAAACAGCGCAAGATTCAACGGAAGAACTATATTTATTTTCTGCATTTCTAATGTCGGGCTATGAGGGAAAAATTAGTTTGGAAATTTAAAAAAAATATCTACTTATTAGGACATATTTTGGGGTGTAGCTTGGAAATCGATCAAACACATTATTTAAAGGCTGCAATCAAAAAGCCAAAGATTTATTATAATGACCCCGTGATTAATCACGAATAGACAAGATGTTTTCGTTGCGGAGCTTCGGTTAATATAAAATATAATTTTTTATATTTAATAAACTAAATAAGAAGTAGATATAAAAATATACTGGAATTAGAAATTAATGTTCTTGCTAATAACATTCTTGGTAACAACAAAATATTTAGTAAATAGTATATAGATTGAAATAAATTATGAATATTTATAAATATAATACTGACAAACATTCACTGGAAAAGTTTATCCAGAATATCAAAAATGTTCACATTGAGTACAGGAATTATTAATTATTTGTGGAATTACGTAATTCCAATGTAATTTTATATTTTGTGAATAAAAGCTAATCATTTTTCTTTTCACAATTTATCTAAGGAATTTAAACCTTTTTAATTAGAACTTTTAGATATTTTATATTATAATCTCAATATGTAATATTTATACTTAATAAATTAGTTAATTACTACTAATAATTTATACATTATTTATTGCTTAATTATTACAATTAACACAATTTGAGTGCAAATACATAATTTTAAAGTTTGTTAAATATAAATAATGTATCATATTATATTTACGTAACTTAACAAATTTAAATATAATCTTAAATATAATATTTTCTGATTTTAGGTAACGTCTCGTAAATATAATTTAAGTGCTATAAATAAAAATGTAAGTCACAGTTTTTTTTTTATAAACTGAATTATTAAGTGCAAAATAAAATAATTTTAATTTAAAAGTTAAAAATATCAAATGCAATTTATATTAATATTATTTTTTAAATTTCTATTTGTTTCAAAAACATAATATAATTAATATATCCCGGCGCATGCACCATTCAATATTAATTAGAGAATTGGTAACAAAACTGTCAGTGTATATAAACATTGTGGGCCGTATAAATATCAACAAATCTTTAAAGTCGCAAATAATATGTAAATCATTGGGTAAACCATTTGAGATTTGGAATAAAAATGAATAAATTATAATTGGGTATAATTGAATGTCAAATGGAATATGCAAAAAAAAAGAGGAAGTATATAACAGTTTAATTTTTCATGGAAATAAATGCGCTATTACATTTTTCAACGAATTTCCTTCCAATTCAGTGAAACCTGCCCGACGCAGTATTATTTGTGCACAATCGATTTTATTTCGGTAATTGTATTATGAAACGTTACAATGCATATTCTAGTTTCGCGATGTGTGCTACTAATAAACCGTTAAAAAAAGAGACAAAAATAGGCGTAGGTTATTAAATGAACGTGGAGGATCCAATTTACTCATGCAAATTTGAAGATAATTCGATTTTTCTACATGCTGTTGACAGTTCGGAGTCTATTCGAGGATGTAGCCGAAATTGCGCTTGATTTCGATGACGACAATTGTGTAGGTGGTGATGCAATTGACTAAAGAGAATAGGATCGGATAATCTATGTGGAAAAAGTCGAAGGCGGAAAAATTTGGTTGCCTATAGTTCACCATCCTTGCAAGAAGTAACAGCTCATCTATTACCTCACTCCTTCCCACATTACTCTTCGCCCTTGCCTTTTTTATGAGCTCGTAACAAACGGCCTTCGTGCGTTTCGCTTCCCTGCAGGCTTGACCACAAGAAATCGTAATCATAAATGTAAAAACCTAGAACAACAAAAAAATATTTAATTCATATATATTTTATAATCTTATTAATTTTTATATTATATAAAATCTAATAATTTTAATATTAATTAAAAATTTAGAAACATAATAGTTTATCTTTATTTCAATTACTGTTCAACTATTCACGTATATATATATTTATTATTTGAATTATTTATATTTTAAGAAAGGTTTTTTGTTCTATCTTGGTACAATGTTTTATTCAGGAATCCCATCGCATTTACGTAGAACCTTTTTTCAGGGGATTTATATTTTTCTTCTTTTCGCTTTAGTGATTGAACATTTATTTATTCAAGACCTAATACCTCTATATTTAGTAAAGGCATGGTCGAATATCATGATATTTTCAATTATATCAGGCATCTCTATTATATTGTTTATTATATAAGTCTATGTATGAGACGCGATGTACTTTAATACAAAATTGTATTATATATACTTGAGATTCACTCAATTTTGATGTCTCACTACTCGTGGTTTGACAAGTAAATTCATGTATTCTTAAAATATGCGGTTATCGGCCTTGCACTCAAATCTTCAGACTGTGCTTGGGTTTGTGACGTGTGAAAGACCTAGGCGTCACTTTCTTTTCTTTGATTTGGATGAACTCATTACTCTTTGGGTCACCTGCTTGGCCAGTTAAATCCGGACTTTTTCTTGTGGACTGCCACTCTTAACTCATTTAACCGTCTTCTGATAACTTTATCGCTCTCCTCAACAGTGAACACCAATGTCTTCTTTTCAACTTATTCCTTCAATTTTTTGTCATCTACACCATTACAAGACTATATAATAATATCCCAATTTAAGTATAGATATTTGATATGTTACATTGCATTTAAATTAAGTGTTTAAAAGACAGTCATCTGATAGTAATACGAAAGTTGCTTCAAAAAAATTGCAAATGAGATTAAATCATATTGAAGAAAATGTGTCTATCCGTAACTGTAAACCACAATGATCTACCACAAGAGGAGCACTTAAAATACCTTGGAATGCATTTGGATAGATGACTTAAGTGGCAGAAATATGTATAGATAAAGAGAAAACAATTAGGACAAAAATTCTGTATAAAGTTTAACATACTAGACCACATAGGTTTAATTATTTATATAATTATAAGTTAATGTATACAGATGGATACTGTCGAGTTCCACATCTACATGACAACAAATTTTTGTGATAAATTACAAATAAAATTCATCATTACGAAAACAATATAGAGATAGAAAAATCTCATTATAATTCTGTCAATCTCAATTTTATAGTCAATAACGATATTCAAGGTACGAAAATTCTTTACTTCAATTTAAGTTTGTTCAGCTGTAATATTGCAAAAAAAGATAATTTTATGGCCTATGGTTATAGAAAAGTATGTGATGATTTTGGAAGACGGTTTTACTCGAGTGATGACCTTGGAACTTCTTTACTATTTCAGTTAATTTAAAAAGTCAGTGTCTTCATTTCTGTTATTTCAAATTATTTCAACTTTTTTTGAATTCATTATAGATTTATATGATTGAACCCTTACATTTTCTATAAAGAAACTAAATTCTTCATTCATTATTAACTTGAATTAAATCACTAAGTTCTGATTCCCGTTTCATATTATATAAACAAAAACGCTCTTTAATATTATTTTTTAGTATCTATTTGATTCTATAATACTTAAGAGATAGATTTTTCCATCTTGAGATAAATAAACTGGAACTTTAATACAACTTTACTTTACAATATAGTAATTCTTAAAGGGATTATTTCTTTCTTGCAGAAGCTTTCCTTTCTTTCAGAACTTTGTATAGAATCAATCAGGAAATCCTTCTTTCTTTCATTCATTAACTAAAACGTTTTGTGAAAACATACCTATACAATAGACAGTTACTTCCTTTGAGAAGTAAATGTAATTACTTTTTTTTAATGGATTATTCTAGTCTATTTCATTCATTATTTATATTGTTGAGATGCTAGTATTATTTTAACTTAATCTCAAAAACCACTTACATTTTTTATACAAACATTACTTTTTTAAATACATACTTTATATATTTTAGCTTATGTTACTTAAGTCTATTATTAACAATGCTAATGTGGAACTTTTTTTCTAAATTATTATTTTTTCTATATATAATATTTGGAAACTAATTACAATATTTTATTTCTAATAATAATAATCTTTATTGTCCAGAAGATAAATTAGATAATTTGAAAAAAAAATCTACTATTTTTGAGTGAAAATTAATGTTATTATATTTGATAATAAATTGAATAATAAAATTTCAATAAATATAAAGAATATAAATTGTGTAATATCATATAACTGTATATACATAATGCAAAATATATTATTTGGTGTGTTTCCAAACTTTGATTTACGTTATCCGTATAAAATAAATATTTCCGCAATATAGAGTTCATGCATTCCATGCGGCAAAGTGTCGCAGTGATCCTTTACTATCCAAACAGGAAGATCAAGTGTTACAATATATTTGTTATATTAAATTTTTCTATGCTGCAAGAGGATTCAGGAATTTCATGTACATATTTTCTATTTCATTCACAACATTATTATATTATATTTAATAATATTGTTATTTCTTACTTTTATTTAATTAAATTTAATGACCACTTTTTACACCAAATATTTCTTGTATTGCTTTGATGTTTATAGAAAAAATTAGTTTATGTATGTTATGATTGAAATTTTAAATATGTTTTTATTTTTATTTATTTTTTATGACTGCTTCCAGAAATATTATTATTATATTCTTATATAATACATAAATTATGTGCGTCAAAAGCGAATTTTGGCCTATAGTGGACATTTTCAAATAAAAATCTGATCTGAAGAATTAAAAAGGTTAACAGGAAATATTTCAAAACTTTTAAGATACTAAGTTTTTCTGTAAATATAAACAATAATATTATGTAATAAATCCCGACCTCCTGACCAAATTTGTAATATGATTATGAATGTTGAATTAAATTATTTTTTTATGTAATTAGTTTATGAAAAATTATCGTTTAGTATATGATTTATAATATATGTTTGTAATTGAACTATAAATTATTTTTATTAATATTTTATAAAATTTACAGGCGTTCTAAGTATGACCACGTGGCATTTATTATCATCGGACATTATGAAAATGGATAGTTTGGATAATAGTTCTTTCAACAGTGTGCATTTATGAATATGAATAATGTTAAAACTTTTACTTTAAAACTTTTTATAAATTGTTTGCTTTCATAGGTTTTTGCAAATAATAATTTTAATAATATATAGTGTAGTATTTTTTTCTAACAATAATTGGAATTGATAAAATTTAATTTATATTTTAATATTGTTATTATAAAACTTACAACAATGATGATGACTTTGAGGAAGATTCGCCTGAAGAACATCTCGAAGCTCATGTTATATTTGAATGTGAAATAATTGATTCCGAAATTGATGCTCTTAATTATAGTTAGCAGAACGACGAGATAGATTGCCATGATCCGTAATCCGAAGATTTTGCTGTGCTCGTCGATGACGTCACAGAGTTCATCGTAAACGAGCGAGAACCTTCTAATTTCGGCTGGAGAGATTGAGCGTCGGAGACGGCAGTTAAACACCGTGAAACGGTGCCTCAAGATCAATGCTACATTGTATATTAAGAGCACGGATAAAGTCATCATGAACAGATGCAGGATGTGGCTAAGAGCTAAAACTAAATTATACTGTTGCATACAATAAATGTAGTACGGCAAGGCCAGTCCATTTATAACGATGATCTCCATCCAATATACGTAATAGTGGGCGCCGCAGTGTAGACCATCTATACTTAGATAGAAAGCGTCGATCTCGGAGATATTCCGAATCAGCTTTGAACAGACATTCGGACATAGCATTACCAAAGCCACAAAGACCATGTTACAAATGGCGTTCAAGAAATATATGGCCACCTCTAAAGCGTAGTAAATCGTCTTCTTGGATTGTATTTCGCGTATGTGAAGGACCATTCCAATAGCCAGGAAAATAATGATCAGGGCATTCGCTAACTTCAACCACTTCTTCGGCTTCCTAACCGCCAACCCGAACCATTCCGAAACCAAGTATAAATGCTTCAAGAATTTTACCGTTACGATCTGCATTTTAAATGTGCACCTCGAGTTGGAACCTACTTCATTTTATACCGAACGCTAATTGATCTGCTGGGAATACAATATCGCTTTTCACTATAGAATTGCAATTAGCTATTATATTCATTGTGCTTTAATCAAAAGCGATGGAAGTTATGAGTGCGTTCTTTGTGATGATTTAAAAAATGTATTCTTCGTTGGAAACCACCCTTTTTTTTCACAATTGCGCACTTTTCTACCCTTCTCCTCCTTTTTTATATTATTCGTTCCCAGTTTTCCTCCGTTCCATTCAGTTTTCTCCCCTTAAACTTTCATATCAGCAATAAGCTTCGATTGGTTTCAATTTACCTCGACTTATTCGTCTTCCACCTAAGGCGATTCTTTACGGTCTCTGGTTACATCATCTGCCCTCTGCGAAAGTACGCGGCTTCAATTCCGGGCCCTTATAAAGAATATAGTTCGAGGCACAAAGAAGTTTTTTTATTTACACTGCGCATTCTGATGCTTTCACCTTATTCTCTTTTTCTCCCCCACTCGTGAATCTCGAATAAATTGTATACATTTTCACAATTGTATTCGATAACACATTCATTATTTATTAGAAATATGAAACGTATATTGTACATGTAATATGATAACTAAATTAATAATTATTACCATAAGATTATTACCACATAAGATGTATGTTATATAAACATATTATATAACATACATCTAATATTAATAAATATTTTTAGCTAGTGAAATATGTTCAGTACATATATTATCAGAAAAATATATAAAGCGCTATACAATATTTTGGTAACTCAAGTAATTAAAACATGTAAAAATGGGCGGATATATTCGCCGCTCGTACGCATAATGTTAATAAGTTAATGAATGCATATTTTTTTAGTTTACTCTTATCATATTAAATGAAGTAGACAAAGAACTATTTAATATTTATAATTTTGTATATAATTATGTATATTTTCAGTATAACTATAGAAAAATGCAATCATGAAAATATAAATTCAATTTATTATTAGGCTATTAACGTCTGGTTTATGAAAAGTGAAATAAAATTAAAAATTAAGCTTTTTTTGTAACTTTATAATAAATTTTATTTTATTTTTATTGTACTAACAATCTTATAAAATATCGGTTATATAAATAATAATATGAAAATAAGTTATAGATTGTAGAATAATGAATATTTTAACGAAATTGCTACAATCTGTGCTTAATGTTGACACGGTAATATAACAGAAAATTTGAATATTTTAGCATTTACAAAGTAAGTAGTCGTGTACAAAGGAAAGTAAATATAAAAAACTGCTAAGATATTTAACTTTTCCTTTATTATTGGCTGTTCTCTCTTTTTTTTTCTATGCCGATGTTGACGTGAAATTATGTGGATGAATGCTAATAAGGGGGATGCACATTAGCCGAAAGGGGGCAAACAACATATTATGCAGAAAATGTAAAAATGCACGTTGCTCTATTGTGTGGCGTCAACAATGGACGCGGAAATTCTCTAGCACACGGAGCGAATGTTAATTATGTGTTGGAAAACTTTTTTGATGCGTCTTTTTGTTTGCGAAACCGAGAAGACCAAAGTAATTAAAATTGAATTTTAACGTTTGACGTGGTTTAACGTTGTTCGCATAGTACAATTTTTAACAAACTAACTGAAATAATCTCTAAGAACGTAAGGATTAAATAATAATGCATATGTCCATCAATAAAATTACCATACGCAATTATTAAATATTCAGTATTAAAATTTCTTTAATTTAAAAATGTGTTCTAAAAACTATTTGAATTATGTATTATCATAAAATAACATTAATTATTACATAATATATCTAATAAAATAAGATCAATATCAAGTTTATTTTGATAAAACTCAACTTAGTTTTTTAAAGGAGCTATTATTTAGTAAATTATTAATTTACAATAATTCCAGAGTTGGAATTTTAAGAAATCAACTTTATTGATAATCCTTATGTTGAACACTTGATGTCTTCCCTAAAACTATGTTCTACTCTTAATGATTTATTTATATCATTTTAATATTTGTCTGCATTTTTACTTCTTACTTTTTAACAATAAATGTTATATCTGGTCTAACTTGTTTATGTAAAAAAATGGATATTCTTGGATTTACTTATAATGATTGGACATAACAATATTTTCTTATAATTTAATTGTATGAAATCAAATTAGTAAAGCAAATATTGGAAAACTCAATTTGTGTTCTTTATTAACTATTGTGTTTTTAAATGTTCAATAAATATTTAATTCATTATATAAAGCCTAAAATATATTAAATACTTCTTTATTTCAATCAATATTCAACAGTTTCTGGGCTCGTGACTTGTTGCAGCAGGACGTGACCTAGACTAAGGAGGATCGTAACATCTTTTAGTCTTATGCCTGCAGCTCCTAATTTACCATTTTTGTTTTCAACACGATTTATATAGGATTTACAAATAATAATATATGATAATATTCAGTTTACAAGTAAATAATTAACAAACATTTAATTAAAAAAAAAACAAATATAATTAAGTAGACAATATTACAATATGTTTCAGAATATATTTTCTTGGTAGGCAATAAAATAAATCTAAATATCTCAATAATATATGTCAGAATAAAACTATTTCAGAAACTCAACTGAATGTTAATAAACATTTATGTGTTTGTTATTTAATTGTTTTTACAATTTGTAGTAGACAACATTTATTGTAGTTCATACAAAAGGCCATTGACTGCAGTCTAAGTTTTCTAGTTCAAGCTAATATAAGCCTCGTCCCTCCTCTTCGTCCATTTGCAGCATCTGAAAAATGTATGTTCCGGACTGTCATTTTCATATCAATACCAGCACTGTTCGTCCTCTTTCTACGCGATGAAGTACAAATATTTTCCGAAACACTCATGTCACAGGGAAGTCTACCGGGATCCTATTGTACCTGATTATCAATATAGGAACTTTGCAGATGATTTCTTAAATCTGACGCTGACTCGGTTCAAATCTATTACTGGAAATTCTAGACAATACTAGATGAAAAGGTGGAGGATAGGAGTAACTCTAAACAATAACTTCTTGCTACTAACTAAAAGAGTCAAATACCTGGGCATCTACCTAGATTATTGTCTAAACAAGAAGAACAACGTAAAGGACAAAGCAATTTGCTACTAGGCAGAAATTTTAAAATATCCATAGATTAATATTAGATGAATATACAGTTTTTAGAGTGCGGCTCGACAATTTATGTTATATAATATAAATTTACCAATCGAAGACATTGAGGCTTATCATAAATGTACTATGGTATTCCACAAATGAAGAATCACCTAGAAACAGGATTAACCAACTCAACTATCCATCAACTCAAACATTTCAAGCCACAAGATCTGCCAAACTGATTCTAATTGAATAATGTTTGTGCAAAGTGCTCGAAGTGAATGATGTATGCTGGACCAAACCTTTAACTGCCTTCTGAACAATGCCAGGTACAGTTTATTGATTTTTTAGACAAATTGTGTTTACAGATTCTCAAATTAATATGATTTAGTATACGTAAACTGAATTCTTTATAACTAATATTTTTATTAAAAAATCAGTAAGTATAACAACAAATAATTTAATAACAAATTATACAATTATTTTATACATTAATTGTTAAAATTTTATATGTTTACAATATTAATTGATTCCTATTTCTCGTTTACATTTTGTACTAAATTTAGTCAGTTTAGATATAAATAAAAATTTTATTATATTTATACTAAAAAAATAGATTTTTTTAAAAGTGTGTTGAATTCACTTTTTTTAAATTTGTGCTCAATTTATAACAGCGGTTTCCAAACTGGATGGTGCAGACGAGTGCCGAACGAGATGCGAGAAATCTACGAGAAATTAATTATTTATGTACTTATTAAAACTCTTCAATTATGAACGTTTTTTTAAATCTATTTTGTCAATGCTTGGTTTGCGAATTGAATGCAAGACACTTTTAACGAACCACAACTGCTGCTCATCCCATTTTTCTTTTATTTTTCGGTATTTTGATTCAGTTTTAGTTATAGCTTTAGAAGAGCAACTGGAAGCTGGATTAGGAGCTTAATGATTTACGTGTTTAAAATATAATTATTCTAAACACAGAATTTTTAATCTAATATATACCATAAAAATAACGTACAAAAATTCCACAATCGAGGACAAACAACAAATTATTTCACCGTCCTAATTTCAATGCACGAGACACAGTTTTACATTTTTGGAAATCATCTCCGATCATCACATAAAAAAGTGTCATGACATAACATAAATAAATTAAAACAACATTATATTTTTTTTGAAAGGGAAAGTTTAGAAATTGCTGATCTATAAATATTATGATCTTATAAATCATGGAAAGAAGATTAATAGCAAATATTAAATTAAGAGTAGAGATTTTACTAAGTAGTCAAGCGGTTGAATGTATAAATATGAAATATTACATTTAAAATCTGTGTACTTTTGAAATTATTTATATGTATTCAAGTTTTAAGAGACATTAGAGAGTAACCAATTAAAATAAAGTATGTGTATGTAATACGAAATAGCTGCTTGTAAAACTATTTAAGGGAAGAACCGTCTCGAGTAAGTTATGCAACGTTGGGGGGAGGAAGTTCGCGAATGCACGTAGCAGTCGTAATGGAAATGTGCGCAATATTCGGGTGGAAATTTATATTCTTATTCACGAATTGCAACTAATAACCACGTCACGTGTGATAATGTAATAAGTTTGCAAGGGCAGAGCTGAGGGTGGATGTGGGTAGAGAAAATGGGAGGCAGAGTTCAAACATAGATGCGAGCTTGATTTATCGCAAGCGGAATCCTTAATTAGATTCCGTGTTTTCCGTGCATTCGCTCCTCCCTCTCGTCCTCTTCATTTGTCATTTTGATATTGTATTGCGCTGCAAACTACATCACCGTGGTGTTCTGGTATATTATTTATTAGATAACATATTTGGCCCTTCTCTAGTTGAATAACGGCTGGCCGCTCTCCTCGGAACACTGGAGAACATCCATTAATCTGTCCAACTGCTAATTCTGTTCTTGATTTTCTGCTAAATAAATGTAAACCTCAAATGAAATTCCCATATGACACTCAAGCTCATATTTGTGTATATATCATTTTCGCATTTTCATATTTGAAGGAAGGTAATAAACACAAGGTGGATATCAAAAGGTCAGGCCGTAAAACGGGACCAGTTACGACACTTCGCTGGAGGAACGTGGAATAAACCATCCACGGGTTTTGGAGCGAGGCTACATCGTGGAAAATATGATAATTCGAATTTATGGACGGCCGAAATGGTTTCAATTGTAATGGCTCGGGGGGAATTATTCATGGCTCTGGAAGCGTTGTCTTAGCGTGCGCCCTTGAGATTTGCATAATTTCCATATGAGAATCAATTCGGTTTGAAAATTTAAAGCGTCGCGACCAACCCCCTTTACACCCTCACCCACTTTGTCCGCGTTCCATATTATAATCGCCAAAAGAAATTATTACATAATTCTATTTAATTGCTGCCTGTCCGGATGAGCAATACTCAAATGAAGCTTTCTAAATAATCGGTGGATGCGCCGGGTAAAAATTACGGACAGTAAAATCTATAAACTAATTTTCAAACCTGAATTAATTTACTCTCTGAATAATAATATTATAAGTTAATTCACTTAACATCGAAATTATTTATTGCAAACCTGATATTTATTTGGTGTTGCTCAAATAGATATGTGAGAGGTTTTTGGATAGAGAACACAGAAATCCACAATTGCGGTACTTACACGAAGGAGAGGCGGTACCGTTATTACTTATCTATTTGTGAATTTTTTTTGCAAGGGGCTTAAATACAGCTCTACATTTATAAAAAAATGTTAGTTTATATTGAAATGATATAAAACACTATAGAATAAGTAAATAGATTAGTAAACCATGATATTCTATAGCTTTTTAATTAATTCTATCAAATTCTCAGATATACCCTTTTTATCCCAAAAACATATTTATATTTTTGCTGTATACTTAAAACTATAGTTGAACTTTCGTGATAAATTTATGCATTTATTTGGACTTCATTCGAAAATGAATCTCTATACAGTAATTGAAAATTCATGTTTCATATGAATATTCAGATAAATTTAATACGTGAAGAAATATAAATTTTGCTGAATCCAATTAACTTGTGAAGCCCATAAAATATTGATTTTGCGTTCCGCAGTATTAGGGGCAAGTGAAATCAATGAGATGAAATCTGGATATTTTCTGTTTGCCATCAAGCATGATTTTTATTATATAATAATTATTATTATATTTATGGTAACAAAAAAGGTGTATATATTATATTAATATTTTTACAAACACTTTATATTGCTTAATATAGGTTATTCAATGTATGTATATTTCAATTTATATTAACTTCAAAGGATGTAGATTCATAGAAGTGTGAAGGTCCAGGGCACCAATTCCTTTTCCTCGACTATCCTCAAGAGCACACGAATCCTTGGACAGCCAGCGTTCGGATTTTTCCTCTACTTTTCTATTACTAACTCTACCTTTTTTTCGTTCTCTCAAGAGAATACAACCATCTTCTTCGACTGCCAAGTTCCTACTCTTTATCTCCTGGTCAAGAGCGAGCACCAATGTCTCCTTATCATTTCTCCTCCCCTCATTTTAAAATTTATTATATTATAATACAATTAATTATTATATAATAGTAATATTTATTGAAGCAGTTAATCATACATAAATACAAAAAACTGCAGTACAAATGTAAGTAATTACGAGTTCAATTTGAACAATTTTGAAAGCTACACAAGATTTATGCCATGAGTTTTTTGAGAATGAAAATCTGTTAAAATTGTTAATATATTACCTAAAAACGTAAAATAATAAACTGTGATGATTATACAAACCTGTTGGAACAATTAGATGGAAAAGTTCGTAAATAAAATTCTGCTTTTTTTTCTTTCACTTTTAAATGTTTTCAAACTATTTTATAAGAATAAAATATAAATTGCAATAGCATTCCTATAATGCGGTTGTCTTATAACGCTGTCTTTATATAAAATAAATTAATTAAATATTAAGAACCTTTTCGAGTAGTTTTTTAGAATATTAAGTTTAGATGAAGAGCAATTAATGATATTAATATAGATAGAAAATGTATTAACAATTTCTATTTGAATTATGTGAGAAAGTACTTGATTTAGGTAAATAATTATAATTAGATTTTCATATATCGGTTCAAATTAATCCATTTTGTAATAATTGAAGGATTATTTTAACTAGTTTTCTATATAAAGCTGTTGACAGTTTCCATTGAAATTTAAGTAATTCCAAGTGCAATTTGTAAATTACGTTACGAATTAATCCGATTTGTACTAAATCTGTGTTTCTTATCTCTGCATTATAACCAGATTGACTGTAGTAATATTTTAATTATTTTTTGTCAATATTTAATATAAACAACAATAAAATGCTACATTGAATTTATTTTGAATTAATATTTAAGTACATAAAATATAGGATACAAATTTTAATTATTTATTTTCAAATATAAATTATAATTTTTAGAGTAAAAAAATATAAATTAAAAAAGCAATTACTTATTTGAGAAAAATATATTAAATATGTGAAATATATTAAATATTCATAATGAATATACGAACAGAATTGTAATTTGCATGACTTTATGTAACGCATTTACAGAAAGTGCATAATTGATAGACATCAACAAATATAACAGCAAAATGTTATTAAACAGTGTGTGCCAGTTTCGCCACGCAACGTTAACTCTATGTGAATTAATCAAACCTTTGCATTACTATTTTATTTATATATTTTTATGCAACAGCCATACTGTTTCAAACGAGACGAATTCGTTGAATTTATAAACTCCACTCGGACGTGTTCTAGTAATTATTCATGCTTGATATTTGTTTTCGAAAGAGGAAAACGACATAAAAAGCAATCACATACACATATTTTAAATGCGCAGCATTTATTGATTGTTACAATCAATATTTTTTATGTCGTCACATATTTTAAATCTTTATTTAGAAAATGTTAACTTACATTAAATTTTCTTTATTAAAGTTCATGTATTAATTAATATTTTGTTAAAATTAATAATCGGTTCCTTCATCTTCGTAACAAGAGTTTTCTGGAAACTTGAAGAACTTCTATTTATAATTAGATATAAATATAATTCATTTACCATTCTAATTTGGTCTAAGTACTAATGACTGAATTCTTTCTACCTTTTAATATAGGTTCAATACTTCTTTTCATATTAAAAAAAAATCAATAATTACTTAATTGTACTTTCAAGTTTCTACTTTTCAAAATTTTCTATTCAAAACAAGTATTATTATTAAATCATCCTAGCTATTTCTTGCAGTATAAACCAAATACCCGTTTATAATTATTTAGTATTTTAATTGCATTTATATAAAGTACTTGTTTAAAATTGTTTAACTGTCTTGTTCCAATAGATAAATTAGATAACTTTTTATTGTAATAAAATTTTAATGTAATCGTTAAGACCATCTCAAAAACGAATAAGTTAGAAATAATTTCGTATTGTTTTTCAAAATTAAAAGTAGATAATTTAGTTTAGGAAAATATTTAATTTTTGAAACGACAATTAGTCTTCATCTTGTATTTGATGTAATCAAGTAAATCCAATGGTACTTCAATGATAAATTATTATAAAGCTGAACAACCACGCACAGAATCCGATCTTGAATACTTAGAAGTTGTTGCTGTCTTCACAGCTTTATACACTCTACATAGGCCTCGCATTTTATGAAGCAGTATGAAGTATGACTATTTTTCTCTAGAAAACTGTACATAAGCTAAAAGAATGGTTTTGAATCGACGTAAACCAGACCAAAAGCGTGATTATACTGTTGTTCAGAAGGCGAGATGAATTATCCGGCAAAGTCAAAGTTAAATACCTAAAAGTCACGCTCGATTATGCCTTAAAAATCATATTGAAAAACCCAAAACAAGCCCTTTTGTACTTTTAAATCTTATATCCAATGATCAACAAGACCAGCAAACTTTCGAAGGAGAACAAGCTTTATAAAGTGATCATACGTTAGGCCATGCTGTAAAGAGCGACATCTGACTGCTTTAGATATTACATAATAAGGTCCTCATGGCTTTGAATCCTACCATGATAGATAAGGAATGAACAAATCTGGAGAAATTAGAACATCCCAACCATCAAAAGTTGCTGTAATATTCTTTGCTGCAGTAAATTAAATTAAAATACATGAGATATTAGTACATTATTCCAAGACTTTTAATATCATTTATTATTATTTATAATCAATAATTAGTAGTCTATTAAGTTGTTGATTTTTTAAGTAACTGGTTTGTAATAACGTAATTTTTATTTTTTACAAACTAAAAAAGTTTATGAATAATTTTATTTAATTACATTGAAATTGTGTTAATAATTATCTTTTAGCAAACAATAATTAATGGTTTTGACTTATATATTTTTTAAATATTATATAATAAAATAAAATAAATTAAGTTATTAATGAAGTAGTATTTCCTTCTAAATATAATAATTTTG
Organism: Nicrophorus investigator; assembly: GCA_963457615.1. Classification (NCBI taxonomy): domain Eukaryota; kingdom Metazoa; phylum Arthropoda; class Insecta; order Coleoptera; family Silphidae; genus Nicrophorus; species Nicrophorus investigator. Next base: position 28,446,363 of record OY735140.1, read on the forward strand.
GTATGTGGAATATTATTTTTTTATGGCTTATATTTAACTTTGTTCCATATATAATCTTTACACTTCGTTACGCTGAATGTGTAAATGTCATGCAAATGAAGAAAAATTGTGCGGGATTAATTTTAAATGACTGTCCTGTTTATTTTTTTCTGTTCTCTCGTTTATGCCAGTACGCAATAAAGTACAATTTAAATAAGTGATTTATTACAGCGAGGATTATGTATTTCGGTTTTTAGATGGAAAAATGGGATCGTTCGTAATTGTTAATCGGATCTATCGAGGGCCTGAAATAACCGGAGGGTTCCCCCATTGAAAGGAAGAAAAATAATGCTTCCCATGAGGCCCGAGGCTCAGCGATCTAATTACACGAAAATTGTCCCGTTGGCCCCACCATTCGCATGGATTATTTGATTACATGCCGTTCTTATCTCATCGCTTTATGAATATGAAATATATGGGTGTTCGTTGAAGCGAACTTGCATTGAGTATAAGCATAAGCGCCAAGCACCAGTACAAGCACTCTCACTCCCCCGAAGTTCCATTATGATGTGTATAATTCTTGTCCACCCTTCACAGTTCCTCCCGATAATAAAGCCCCGAAAGCAATTACTATGATGGACCATTGTTTGATTCCTGACCATAACTGAAAAGAAATTGTATACAAAAAAAAACATGAGCTTCGTGCATGCGTGCAATCGATAATTGTTCAATCATTCAATTAGAACTGATTGAAATTATTTTGCTATCACGTAATTAGCATTGAGTAAGCCGAATTAATTACAAGTAAGCCAATTGACGTGTGCAGCTGAAGCAAGGGCGGTTTCAGTCCTGCAAATTTAATTAAGGACTAAACCAATACTTGTTCTAAATTCAGGACATCATATTAATCGCATTGTTACACAGGTCAATCGCTAATCAAAACTGGCTGATTGTTACATTACATATTGATATTGCACTCGGCATTGTGCTAAGGTAGATTTTAATTAATTATTCCATTACGCAACGCACAATGGAATAATTGAGTGCAACATCATTAAGTATTGAATGGGAATTATGTGCTCTTCATAATATTAAACGATTTGTCCATGATTGCAAACTGAATAGCAACATAAGTGCTACAGTAATTAATTCGTTTTGATTTTCACCTTTGCACAAATAAAATTATGACAATACTCAATTTATTTACTTTTTTCACAAAATATATTAATTAAAATAAAGCAATTTATATGTGTATTAAATATTATAATATACAGTTTAGGTTACGTTGGACAATAATAATAATTATACAAGTATAGTCATATTTCAATTATCGAATAGAATTCGTTCCACGAAATTATTTTGTAAGAGGTAAAAATACAACAGAATTGAAAATAAAAACCTATTCTTGGAACAACGAAAAGTTTTATTGAAGAAGAAGTCAATTTACATAGAAAGTGAAATTACATTTAAAAAAATAAATGTAGAGTTGATTGTTTTTATTCTATTTTTAGGAGTTATCACTTTTAGGTAAAAATATCACTTTTTCCTAAATCAGGATTATTTTTACAAAAAAAATAAAACGTTTTCAATGTTATTTTGCAATTTCTGGTTGTTTATTTAAATTTTATTTATTTTTATTATTAACAAGGATTTTGAAATCTGAAATATTCTGTATTATATAAATTTCTAACATACAATTTCTAGGATGTCATTTTCTATTTCCAGTACTACTTATAGTGACTTCTTTCCAGAAATTATTCTACAATTGGATGATGATTTTTTTATATTAAATATTTAAAGTCCCATTGATTCCTTCATTATATAGAAACTTCGTTATCAGAAGTAACGTTATATAACTGTATTCTATAAATTAATTAGAAATGTAATTCAGAAAATACTAATTAATATAATTACTGTCTGCACTTTTTTAAGATAAGAGATTTTTTTTAGAACCAAAATTTCAATAAGAAACATAAAATGTAACGGCAGTAAATTCAGACTATTGTATTTATTTTTCACAATAATTTGTAAAAAAAGTATAATGGTAAAACCAAACTAAAATAAACATTATTTAATTTGTGAGTCAAATGTTAGTGGATTTTAAGATAATTTAACACAAACTATTTTTTATTGATGAAAATATAAAACTTTCCAATGGTTTCAAGTATACTTTATGTATATTTTTTTAATTCTAATAGTAGATTTCATTAACAGCATTAAGAATTTGTAATTTTCTTATTAAATGTTGAAAGATATGTTTAAATCAAATGATGATCAAATAGTACAAAAATAAATTATAAAATTAAAAATTGATTCTATTAAATCGAGTTATTTTCTGTTTTCAAATCAATTCCAATATATTAGATTTTCTAACAATTCGATCTAAAAATAAATAATAAATTCACATAATTAAATATTTTTGTATGTTATATATTAAGGACTGAATAATATTCATTAGAAAAGAAAATAAAAAAGCCGTTAATTCATTACAATGATTCTTTCCGATAGGGTGGAGTTTATAAAAACCTATTTGATATGGATTCAATGCTAATTACTATATAGCATTTAAATAACAACATGTTGCTAATGATAAAATATGAATACTAATATGGCGTGTACTTTTTCCCCTTAGTATCACATCTATAGGGTTGAACAAAATGTTTTTTCTTTCCTATTATTAACTGGTTTTCTTTTGTTCACAATACAAATCGTTCGGAAATTAATTTTCTATTTAAGCTTTATATAATAAATCCAAACAAGTATACTTATTAGATATAGTAGCCCATTGTTATAATGACACTAATTTATAAATTATATTTGCTTTCTATTCTAAAGTACAGTGGAACCTCGCTTAACGAGCATAATCAGTTCTAAAATTTCCGGATTTTTACTCGTATAGTAAAATAATTTTCCCTACTAATGTAAAATACGATAATTTTTAAATATTTATAATGTTTATTAATAGAAAAGTATATAAACTTTATTAAAGTTTACTTTTATCTCGGAATTAACGAACCTGGAAATTACAAATAATTATTTTAGCCGACGCTTCAAAATTCTTCTTCTCGTCACTCGTTACGCAAAACGTGGTTCGTTAAGCGAGTCATTTTGCTCGTTAAGCGAAATGCTCGTTAAGCGAGGTTTTGTAATAGATATTTTTATAAACTGACACGTATATTGGAACACATTTCAGTTTTGCATCATGGAAATGATTAATCTATTCTATTTTACATAATAGGGTAATAATATTCAATAAAGTTGTCTGCCAATTTGTGCATCATCTCTATCTCTATATTTGGAGCAGTCGAGTTTGCTGTATACCTTACTTAATTAAATGCACGTCCCGTTACATAATAATTAATAGCACTTCATCAGGCGGTAAATACCCGGTGCAATTCCGTCCAGAACCAGTGAGACAAATTTACATTGACAGCGGTAAACAATAATACCTTAGTAATTGTATTAAACTATTCCGTTGGATAGTGGACATTGGGTCCAAGGTGAATTCAACTGGGAATATAAATTAGTTCGGTGTTTTAGTTACATCTTGTTAGGATTTCTAGTAAGTTTGTATATAATGTATATTATAGAAGCGACCAACTTGTTTATTCTTGAGATTGATTTATACATTAAAACATCATCACGATCGTACTTTTCTACTGAAAAATTGATCGCCTTAGAAATTAAGTTTTTTGCCTTATTTTTTTTAGCGTCACAATTGAAATAATTAATGTATTAACTATTATGTAGTGATGATAATTACATAAGTGTAATCTTGCATGATGGACTGTAACAGATGATCTGCTAGTGAGAAGCAAAATTCAACCCCAATTAATCTTTATACTACACAAAATTTGATTAGTATAAAAAGTTAATAATCCACAAAATAATAACATTTATATAAAATAAAAGGGAGTTACAATAATTTAAGAAAGAAATAAAAGTATTTATATACAAAAAAAAAATTCTACATATTTTTACGGTGTAATTAAATAATATCTTTGCATTTCATAAAAGTAAAATAAATAAAAATAAAATTTAGTAGGATCAACAGTCTAAATCAGTGTTTCTCAACGTGTGGAGCAATTCTATTTAGTGTCTGTTAGTTTTCTGATAAAGAAATCAGCTGGATATAAGAAAACGGGAAGACTTGAGACTAAAGAATTTTACTAAATTTAAAGATCAAATAATTACTTTTAATAATATAGAAAAATCTTTTATTCAAATTATTATGTAATTGAATTTCATTTACGTTTTGAAAATTTACTTACTGTATTTGCTCAATAATTTCCTAGTGATTTCTTCCTAAAAACATTCAAGTTTCTTTAGTGAACATTTCAATTTTTAATATTAAAAATTATGTAATAATAAATAGATTTTACAAAGGCTTAGGTGGGGCATAGCACAAACGGTTGGGAAACACTGGTCTAAATGATAATAACAGATTTAATAAAATTATTATGGAGAACAATTATTATTTTTATATAGAATATTTAAAAAAAATCTATTAACTAATTGATTATTATCACATCAAAATTTGCTGAAACTAAAATTTTATAATATACATTTTCTTAAAAAATAATGTATTTATTGTTTAGACTATAACTTACAACGCGTTTAGCCTATTGGCAATGAATAAAACTCGGAATTTTTCGAAATTTTGTATTTACTATTCCTACTGTGGAAATAAGTCGTGAGGTGAGAACTTTGAGTGGAATTTTCAAAACTAAGCGTGTTATGAAAATATCGTGTTATATGAAGAACTTAATAATATATAAGCAAATTAAATCTTGTCATATAAATTATAGCTTATAAGAAGCGTTTCTGCAATTATAGTGTGTGAAGTATTATCCTACTCTCACGTTGTTTTATTATCTAAGCTTAATGAATTCAAGTGGACTCCTTAGAATATTTTATTTAAATATAATATATAATTTAGAGAGTAGCAATTATATGAATCTATTCCGGTGGCGAGAGAAGAGAGTACTAGGTCAAAAGGCGGATTAATGCTGAAACCGACTGGGAATATGAATGAGACCATTGGAACGGTGTTTCAGATCCATTTGGCTCCGTGCGTTCGAGTGGCTTTTTATTTGTTTTCTCTTCGGCGGGGCGCGTTCGAGAGGAAAGGATCTATGAGCTGTTTCCTGGTTAATTAAATTTCAAAACTCGTGCGCGGAGGCAGGCCAAGCCGTATGAAGTGACGGGTCGGTGGTGGTTGGGCTTCGGAAATATGATGTGAAGAGGGTTTATACAGAACAACCCCCAAACGCTCGGTCGGAGGTGCGACGGTGACGATGAGTTCGCCGCTTTATAATCGAGCGTTCATTATATAAGTCCAGCTGACACGGTAGAGCACCGCCACCATCAGCAGCGGCGAACGCTTCCAACTGTTGTTAGTTAACGGAGACTCGTGTGTGACGAACAGCTGCACACTTTACCCCGAAAACCCTCCTAGTTCATATCCACATACTCATGACCAAAATTAATCTTACTTCATAATACCCCGCTGCCTCTCCATTGCATCATTGAAACTCGTCACGAGCCCGAATGCAATTGAATTTACTTCTTTTTTTATCCTCTTTATCCCCAGAATTTGTATTCATTCATCTGACCTCTGTCGAACACACACATATATTTTTATTGTTATCATCATTTCTGATCCCTCCTTATATAGAATTCGTTCTGCACAATAAATTCGTATTGGAGTAGATAATATTTTATTTTCTACTCTTTTCTTCTCCGCACGTGAAATTGGCATGCTTCAATATCGTTTTTTTCATTCTATTTTTTTTTTCTGCTTCCACTCTTGTTGCTTTTCTATATAACTAGGAGGGTTCTAACTGTACGCTCGCCAAAACCGCAATTTTTCACGGTTGTCGAGGGAAAATATAACCATGCGAATATTGGTAATCCTCGGATGAACGTCAATAACGTTGGATGTATTGCGTTAACTGTAATCATATTATCCATAGACAGCAGTATATCACATACACTGGTATCAATGTTAATTAACGTATAGACAGCTGCATAGCTCACAATTTTAAATTTTAAGAATATTTACAATGTCAAACTAAATACATATAATATAAAATAGACATATTTTATACATATTTATGAGCGCACATGTTAAACTTATCTTAGTAACAGTAACTATTTTGGTTAATATATTTCGTTTCACATTATTTGTAATTCAGATAATTTTAAATTCAAAATGTATACATATAGAGTAATACTTAGTTTAATATTTAATTAACAAATATTTTACAATATTGAAATAAGTAACATCAAAATGTATATAAATTAACTTATAAAATATAAAATAACAATTCTATATAAATATATAAAAAATATATTTGGCCAACGATTTGTTTTCCTTATTGGTTCTTTTAATGTTTTCGAAAGTCGTTCATCTTCCTGATGCATATAAAATAATCATAGATGGCAGCATTCGTATAGCAGATATGAATTAGTAAAAGCAAATTATTTAACTTATTGTGGAAATAATAAATATTAATATTTATTATTTAAATATTTTTATTAATTAAATTAATTATTGTATTATATAATCCACCATATTATTTATTAGGTTAAGAAAATAATAAATATGTACTAATCACAACTGGTAATAATCCAAAAAGTCAGGAAATTATATTATTCCGGACAGAAAGACCTTGGTCGATAGCCCTTTGGCCAGTTATATTTATTGTATTGAATTAAATTTTGGTTAGGATTTTTTTATATTATTTGTGTTTTTTCAGAGTTACGTTTATTTTCCGTGTATTTTTATATTTATTGTATACTGGCCAATAAATGATGTTATTATTATTATCATGTCGTATTTGTCTTTATACATTGTTACTTTACATTCATCTAACACTACGGTTAAGAAGATGAAAATTTAACGTCTATAATTATCTGATAGTTTTGTACCATATTGGATATTATGATATAGACGACTGAGCCTATTTTATGAGCCGCATTTTTATTAAAATTAATTTAAAACATATAGTGCAGATTTCGGTTTCATCACGTTCGCCGGAATACAGCACCGTGCTTTATTTTTTTTTATTATTTAATAAACGATTTTGCAACAAAAAAGACCATAAGCATTATTTATGATCCTTTATAATATGTAATAATGTGTTTATAATAAATTATTATTTAGATGAGTCTTTTTGCCTCCCCGCGCAATTTATGTGCTGCAAAAGTTAGCTGGAGTGGCGGATTTAGTCTTCATGGGCTGCAACTTAGGATTTCGTTCAATCAAAGAGGACTCCTTTGCTGTTAAAAAATAAAGTAAAATGTAACTAACCTAAACATGACCTAAGGACCCTAAACAGTATTAGTCTAGTCTCCTAAACAAGGGCCCACAAATAATGTTAATATTGAACTCAAATATTGTAAACTGTGAGAGCATAGTGCCCACAAATAATTTTAGTCGGGTTAGTCGTGTTAGCTGAGGTCCCACGAACGTGTTAGTCCAGGACCCACAACAGTTAACGGTCTTCCACTGTTCCGCAAACTTATTTAAAAGGTACTTAATTATTACTATAATCGTAATATAATATAATAATAATATTTTTATATTTCTATTAAACTCTGAAACTTTTGTATATGTAATTTCGAATTCATCTATTGTATTGTTTTTATATATAATGTATTAAAATATTTTGCAGTTTCGTTAAAAATAAACAGATATGATTATTTATTTGCACTTTAGCGAATTAAAATATTTTAGTGTATCAATCACAGTTCGAACTCTCATAAATTTCAAGAAAACGTGGCCTTGTCGGAAATGGCGATAAAACATAATAAAGTTACGACTTAGCGCTTCTGCATTTCAGATATTGAATATCGTATGGAAATAAATGTATAGAACGTCGATATATAAAATAAAGTATGTTTGATGATACGCTATTTGTTCTGTTCGATCTGTTTTTATTTGTATTGTCGCATATACGCCTACACAAAATATTACATAAATGATAAAAAATCATTTTCAATGTTTTTATAAATTGATGTTCGTCAATTTGTTCCATTTTATTCTACTTATTTGATAATAATAATAACAATAGTTATTAATAGAATTAAACGTATTATTGAAAAAAATTACATATTAACATCTGAACAAGTAGGTTATTTTTTTTTCTGTGTGACGAACTTTCATGATACAATTAATTTAACGTTTGTCATCTTTCGGTGAACTTAGACCAAATTGACATACACAGTGAAATGACTAATATTATGCACTATGTCATTTCATAACTTATTATTAGTATCTGACGTGATTAGTACATATTTAAATATTCAAATCTCTAGATGTACTAGAAGTATAATGATTATGATCGCTTCTTTCAGTGAACTTAGACCAGATAGACATACATGAAGTAATAATATATGAACCGACTAATATTGTGAATTATGTCATTTCGTAAGTAATGTGATTAGTATATACTTCAATATTTTATATTTTTAACTTCAAGTTTACATCCCACTTCTATTATTTACATCAATATACGCCCTTATATATTTGTAACATCTTCTTCTTCTTCTCAGGCTTTCGCCTTTGTAATTAACTTAGCCTGTGTCTGTCTGACATTTGTAACATGATGAACTATAAGATAAATAAAAATTAGGCAACACACATCACTTTTCCTTGCATATTTGGAACACAAAATACAAGTATATCATTTCAATCTCGATTGCAATTCTACATTAATAGAGTTAAATAAAATAATAATTTTGATTGCAACAATAAATTATGAATTTTTTAAAAATCATAAACTTATTGCAATAAAAATAAAATAATATTCATCTGCTTCATAGGGCATAAACATCCGATAATCCTTATTAATATACATTTCACTTCAAATATTACTATTAGTTACTTAGTCCGATAACTATAATTAAATTGGCTAACGAAAATGCAAACTATTCTTCTAAGAATAAAAAAAAATAAATAAATATCTTTATTTACGAATTTTGCTTCTTAATATTTTGAGTTAATTCTTTTACATTTCTAAGATAATCTATTAATAAAAATTGTGTTAACACGCAAATATTAGTTTTTATTTATTTAGTTTTAATTTAATTTATTTTAATGTTTCTAAAAAGTATTTACACTAAGTATTTACTAATACAAAATAACGATTTTATAAGTTTTCTTATTTGTATTTGACGGTAAAATAGTTATTTTTTATGAGGTTTTATTTCCCTAACTATTTATTATCCGCGAGTCTTCAAATAGATTTATTCTATTAATTTATATACTACGTAGATTAGATAATTATATTGCCTTAACTTTTTAGCATGAAAACATGCAACAACAAGAACTTAATTTAAAGTATGACAGGTTTTCTATTTTTGTGTATTATTATGAATTAAATTCATTGAGTTTCCTAGTAATTATGTAATAATATTATAGTGTAAAATGTATAACTATTATTAAGATTGAAATTGTATTCAGTTGAGAATGAGAGACATTTGTGTTGGGCGTTCAACAATTATTTGATTCCCATTATTTTATATCCGTCGGGCATCTATCACTTCAAAAACTCTCCAGATGTACTGGAAGTATAATTATTATGATTGCAACTGATATTAAAAAGAATGGAAAGATGCAAGAGCTGGAAGCATGATTGAAGTATGTATGCATTTCGCTACGCAAATATTTTTTTCAAATAAAATCCAATTAGTCGGTAATAGTTGACGGGTTCGCAAATTACAATTGAAAACGTTTTCAAAGAGCGAAACGGTCCGTTGCAAGCGTATCGATTGCAATGCGTACATCAGTCGTTGATAATACAATTGTTGTTGTCTCAGTTGTCAGCCGCATTCGCCCAATGTTTTTCTTTTCCCCGTTGTTTGTTAATGTCTATCATTGGCACGGTAAGTGAAGTAATGGTCGTGTCCCCCTCGACACGATTCGATTTTGTGGGTTAGCCGGAGGTTTTAATCGGCGGCTGGGCTTGCAGTCAAACGGAGTGACTACGAGGGATGAAGGGAGGGAGGCAGCAGTCAGTCTGCAGATCTGCAGCCGGCAGTTTATCCATAGTGATCGTGTAACAATAGCCGCATCGGCTAATGAATATGTGTGCGTGACGTCATATGTGCGACAGATGGCCGGCCGTGGGGTTGCACCAGGGTTGCACCGGGAACCCACCCCTGTTGCGCCCCGAACCCTCGCGTACTACAGTCGCCGCCTGCGACACGCGTCCGCACCGCTCCGCACACAATGGTGTCGGTTTGCAAGGGTTGCTCACCCAAACAATAATCATAATCGTAAATTGTATCACTAACTGCAACTATATCATTTCTAATAATGGCTATTTAATTGTAATCACTAATTCATGCGATAAATTATTACCCTGTAATTAATATTAATTGCGTGTATTTCTATATTTTTACCTATTAACAGTCCATTGTAATTTAAACACATAATGATGAGGCAATAGATATTATCCATATTAATTCAAACAACCTATTAATAATCAGTTGAAAATAGCTGAACATAATTTATATATATTATTATTTTATCCAATATTTTTTTATATTTTATTTGGTTCAAACTATGGTTTATCGGTTTTTTAAAACAAAGTTTGGAAAAACCGTTTATTAACAGTAATTCTAATAACCGGTTAAATTCTACTATAAAAACGAATTTAAGACTTTGATTACAGTTATACATAATTATAAGAATTTATTTTTTTTGTCTTATATTTTTATTTACAATCTATTCGAGTTGAACATTAAGTAAATCTGGTGGCGATTGACATTTTTATTTTTTAGATAAACTTTCCCAATGGAAGTTTTACCATTTTTGATGATATTTTTTTTGTACAAATTATTTCAATTTGTTGGTTTTTGGCTGTTGTGTATGTATGGCTGGCTAATAGTCATTCGTATATTGATGCTCCGCGATCACTATTCTCTTTCTCTGTGTATCTGCTGCTATCCTTAACTATGCTATTGCAACCATCACAACATTTTTTTGGCCCATAGGCCTGGCTTGGCTGGGAATCGAACCCGTACTCACAAGATCGTGAGCGGGTGACTCTAACCATTCGGCTATGAGTCGCCCGTAGAATTTATTTGAATAAAAATATATTTGACACATAATCTTGCATAAAACGTAAATATTAAATTAAACCCAGCTCGGTAGAAAATGGGAGAGTTTTTCTATTTCAGATAATTTTCTAAATAATATACCAATAATAATGATTATTTTATTGTGACTCAATCAGATAAGATCTGAAAACATATTTATCTGACAAAAATAATAGATACAAAGAAAACTGTGACAAGGGCATTAATTAATGGTTTTTCTGTTCTAAAATATTATTTAATCTTTCCTTGCAGTAAATTTTATTTTGTATATTTTTTTATAGTTTTATAAGGTTTTATGTAACACATATTTCTTTGATATATTTTGTAAATTTTATATAAAAATCAATTGAAACAATAATTTCTAAAAATCCCTTATTCAAGTTTCAAGTTTTTGAGATTAAAATTGATTTCGTAGAAAAGTTAAGAAAATTTTATGTTGTTTATAGTTTTATATTAGGTTCTAGTATTTTTAAAGTACATTTTGTGTGACACATTATTTTTTTGTTATATTTTATAAATTTATGTAAAAATATATTGAAAGATTTACAATAATTTCTAAAAATCCCTTATTTCCTTTTTTGGGACACGTTTTCAGATTAAAATTGATTTCATAGAAAAGTTGAGATTCGAAAACCTTTTTTTAATTTATTTAAAACATTATGCAAATGAGTTTAAGATTTGCTATTAATGGAATTTACTACTTAGAAGCAAAACTTCTTTACAGTTTTTCTCTATATGTTTTATTAATTGAAAGTAAAATGCTTTTTTAATAATTTTAACCGTTATGTAAAAGACTGATATATAAATTAACTTCAAATGTAATTATTAATATTTCCCGGATAAATCAACATCTTAAACATTCTTAATATTATGATACATGTATATTAATAGAATTAATAGAATTTATTACTTAGAAGCAAAACTTCTTTTCAGTTTTTCTCTATATCTTATATTAATTGAAAGTAAAATGGGTTTGAATAATTTTAACCGTTATGTAATAGACTGTTATATAAATTCAATGTAATTGTTTGTAAATAATTCTTGGAAAAAGCAACATCATAAACAATTTTAGTATTAAGATATATCTTATATTTTGTTATATTTGAATTATATATTATCACTATTTTCAGATACAGTTATTTTGTAAAAGATATTATAATATTAAACTTTTTGTATGTTAAGATTTATTAAAATTACAAGAAATAAAAATTGAAAAAAAAACATTAATAAATTTTGATTGAAATATTATTGTTAATTTATTCATTTTGAATTGGAATTATTATATTATATGGTATTTCATTTATGTCAGTTATATGACTGATTGTGACACGTATTGTGTACAAAAATTATGATTAAAGGCTCTTCATGGAACCGAACTAAATATGTTTGTTAGCGTAGGTAAAGGCATATCATGCATCATATAAATGTCATATCAATTTGTGACAAACAAGTTACATGAAAACACATTCTTTCAAATGGATGGGGCACTATACAATGCTCTATTGCGTGCATTTCTTTTGTCCACTAAGGTTCCTTAATCCTTAAGTTATACTGAAGATGAACCACTTTCAAATGTGCCTTTTTTTTCATTTTAAATAGAATCAATTGATGTTTTTTTATATTCCCTTTCCATCATATTTTTATATATTGATATCATTATATGGAAGCGATGGTTTTAATATATATTTATAAATTGCTTTTTTGTAAAAAGGAAAAATATTGCTTCCGAAGTCCTACAGTAAAAATATCCTGCTCCTGCTCTTTTTAGCGTTGCAAATTGGAGGACCATGTCACTTCCGGTTTCGGAGATTGAAGCCGCATTATGAGCGACATGGCAATAGAAATGTCTGCTCTCGGATGGAGGAAGGAAAAACTTTTCCTGCATAATTTTCTAATAAAAGAGGGGATACTCTGAAAGAAAAATGAAGCTCAAGCATGTTGCTTTCACGCTTAAACGATTACTACCAACCAAAAATTCTATACCAGCGGTTTTCAAAACTCCAAACTTCCGCAGTTTTATTTCCTATTTTAAATAATATCAATGGGACATTAATTTTTATTGCCAACTTTATATTTCACCCTCATTATTTATGTTCTGTAAAGTGTTAATAAATTGAAACATATGCGTTATTTTTTCCACACTCTCTCTTTATTTTCTTATTCACAATTCTCTGATGTGAGAAAAATTTATACAATATTTCAGGATAATTTTATAAACATTTTGAAAGTCGATGAACATATAAGAAAATGAGATATAAATATGGTTTAATAGTTAATGGTTTCTGAAGGATGGTAATATTTAGGAATTAGGTACCTAGCATATATTTTTAACATTTTCCGACATTCCTTAATGAAATATTTCTTACAAATATGTGAAGATTTCAATAATATTAGAATATTATTAATTACTTGTTTATTAATTTAATAATACTACTTTTGTAATAAAATATATAAAAAAGATTGGGAATATAGCGGTATTTTTATAAAATGAAATTTTTTTTAAATCAAAATAATTTGTCTTAAGAAATAAGAATTTATATTCCAATAATGTAATTCATTATTTTGTTCGGTATTTTATTGAAATTACATAAAAAGAAAAGTATTTTTAGGACACAGAATGAAATAAGCATTCTATTGATTTGAGACTCTCTGAACTTATAAGAGAGTCTCAGGTAATTGGATTAATGTAAATAAACTTTTATTCCGGATAAGATAAACCTATAAGTTTATAAGTTGTAAAATAATTTCAATTTTACAAATGCACTTTCTTAAGTCTACAATATTTAGTTTAAGAAAAAAATTATCACTGTTTTTTCTTTTAAATTTAATTCTATAACTTTTAAAATGTATTTATAGTTTTCAAATAAGTTTCAATAATTCAATGATTTCAGTTATTATCTCTAAATTTGAATTATTTCTTAATGGAATAGAATTATGTAATAATATAAATTGGAAAATCTCTGTGAGCATTTAGAAAATACGCATGTTTTTGAGAAAAAAAAGCAATTATAATTGTTTTGGTTATAGAAAACAGTGTTATGATGTAAAATCTTATAATTCAGAAATAAACTTTTCAAGATAAGAATACTAACTCGAGGTAAGAAAATAAATATTCTTTTCAGGTATTTATTGAAAAGTATTTTTGGAATAAAAAGGAATGAAAAGGAAGTTATTCTAACTTATTTTCAAAAGTTCCGAGATACTCTCACATAATTGGGTCAATGTAAATAAACTTTTTATATTACGATTTCGGATAAGATACAACTCGTAAAGTTATATACTAATTCATTTATAATATCAATTGGAGGGATGTAATTCAATTTAGACCTAAAAACAGATAATAAAAACTGTTTACATGAAGAAAGTTTACAAGTAATAAAGAAAAATTATCCAATCGGCTATAAACATGAATATACTATAGATTACATAATAGTATATAAAAACTTATATTATTGATCCTGTATTTCACCTGTATTATTAATAATATATAGATACTCTTTAAAAATGTAAAACCTGAAAAAGTTTTATTTATTAATAAATTAATTAAAATAACTGATTTTTTCAACTAGTGATAACTATTAACAACACACTTAATTCATATAATTTAATAGATTGAATAATACTAGTATAATTTTGCCCTAACTTTATGAAGATAATCATATTATATAATTACTGTAAAATTTAATTTAATTAAATAAATTTAAATAATTGTATATAATTATATTTTATGAATGAAATGGTGTGAAAATAGCGAAGACGAACGTGATGTTCATTAATTATTGCTTGTCAAATATATATATGATTATGAAATAAAAGATGTGCGTGAGAGCGCATTATGTATTATTATTGATAATTTATTACTTTTTCCGCCAGTTTAATGGGCGTAACGTTGCAGAAATGAGTTTTTGTCAGCTGTTCGGAACGAACAGCTGATGAACTATGCACATGCTTTCCTCCACTAGTTTCCTACTTAACCCATTAATCCCCGAATTCACTCAGCTACTCAGCCTTTCCCCCAAAAACAACCGAATTAAATTTGCTCACTCTTCTAACTGGTTGCTAGAATTAAAATTAATTATCCTAATTCGTCCTTTACACTTCACATACACTATTTCAAATTATATTCCAGCTTTCTAATAATTCAATTATGAAAATAAATAAATAATACTTTTTTAATTATATTTACAAAATTGAATTGTTTATGTACTCAAAATTATAAAAATATAAGATGTCAGCTGAAAAACTGAAGGGTTTGAAAAAAAAATCATAACTTCAATATTTTATTTTTATTTTTTGTTGGTTATATAGATTAAAATTGCTACGTATGAAGTCTAGCAAAGAATAATGCTCATTGGTTTCCAATGAAAAATAAATTATTCAAACTCAGAGAAAATACCGGAAATATTTCAAGTCAGAGTATCTCCTAGTGATAACATGCAATAACCAGGTTTGGATTAAGCATTAATACACGGTTTGGTGAGATGTTAAAGCTGAAAGAGATATTGGAATAAATTTGAAAATAAGGAAGGTCAGTCAGAAAAAAATGAAAGTATGCTTGAATTGGTCGAAGAAAATCAGGTGATAAGCTTCCGACAAGATGGAGCTAATGCGCACACTGTTAGGGCAAAAATAGACCATCTTTGAAATTTGTTTGCTGAAAGAATAAGATTTAAAATTTGTTGAATTTGTTTAGTCTTCGCTTTCATCTACTTTAACGGCACCACACTTATTTTTGTGGATCTACTTGAAAGAGTGGGTTTACGTAAATAAATTCAAGGACTTAAGTTGAACATTCTTGCTGAAATCCGAGGTTTAGGATTTCATGTTTCAGTCTTTCAGATCATTTGTATCTATGTATGTACAGTCAATATCGCGATATAAGAAAGTCAGAATTAGTTTAAATTAAATTAAATTCGTACCGTGTTCTATTTTCTCGAACTAACAGCCCGCGGGCCGCATTAGGCCCCAAAGCAATTTTTCACTGCCCTAATGCAACTAAAGTTTGAGATAATTAATGTAGTATATAACTATGTAGTATATAGATAAATTTATTACGCAATAGGTGAGTGCGTAGAAAGTCTATACGTAATAGTACATGTACATGTAGTTGGACGCACTCCAATGAGTATCCTATAAAGAGAAACACTGAAGGTTAACACTAAATATTTAGAACGACGATTATCACTGATTAAATAACTTATTTAATGTATTTGAAATAAGTTATAATTTATTATTGGTTTATGCAATGCAAAATATCAAAGGTAAATATTTATTAAATGCGAATTGATAATTACCAGATTCTAATTAGTCGCGTTTGATGCAGCTCTCGATACATTTACCGCATCAAAATTGCATGCAATTAATTTAATAATAATAAATTAATGGAACACACAATTATTGGAAGTGCGTATGGACATAGAGAGAGAGAGAGAGTGAATGGGAAATAGGGATGATTTGAATAAATCATCCTGGATTCCATTGAATTCCGTTCAGATTGCACACACTCGCTGCTAATTCGAAAATTTTAATTAAATATTGAAGCAAATCCGTCTCTCTCTCTCTCTCTATATATCTCTCTCATCCCTGTTTTATATAGGGATCAGTGCGGGTGTTGTACAGCACAAATCCAGATAAATCCTAATCGCCTCGTTTTTGCCCCCAGGAAATACACCGGAGCAGATTTACATTTTTAACGAACATATTTTACTCCTCACTTCCCTCTGCTGCAATTAATTTTAATACACATCGTTTCTTTTGATAATTAAATACAATCATCGCTAACAAAATATTAATTAATATTTTTATTTTAAATGAAAATATTTACGGTATTATATAGATGTTAAAGTTACTTTTTATATTATTTATTAGATTATGGACTGATCTTAGTAAACTATCTTCTGATTAAAATTATTAAGAATTAATACATAATGTATAATATGATATTAAATATTCTATTTTTTTCTATTTTCATTATGAAACATCTTAGATATAGCACGTTGTGTTTTGGCACAAATATTATTTATATAATTCTGTCGACTTTATTCCTGAGATCTAAATAAGTACTTTGATTCTTGCAATTAAGATTTTACCTTTATTTATTTACATGAATTGATTAATTCCTACTTGCTCCGATTTAAGGGTAAAAGAGGTGATTAAATGATTCATATACATTAAGTATTTAAAGGAAGGTTACCCTACCAATTGGCTATATGCCACTAGTTACGTATTGAGTGAGCGTATGTAGATTCTGAACTTGTTGCACTACCAAATCGTTTTACTACGCCATCCCATTATAGCCTAAACGGTTGTTCACACCCCTTCGAGTACACTTCACAAAATATATTTCTTACTTATATTTTCTTATATTCATAAAAATACTATTCTAGTTCTATATTATTTCTATTCAATCCAGCAATTGAAAAATTTAAACTATTTTATATCTTCAAAATAATCATACATATTTAGTTATATAAATTATCACATTTTATATTTGAAATAATTTAAAAAAGTTTTTGAAACAAATACACAACAAAATAATAACTAAAAACATATTTATACAAGAATAATAATAGAAAACAAACAGTTAAAATATTGACCGTAGATATTTCTGCCCTAAATGATTATAATTACAATAAATATTATAATAATTAAAAAATATAGAAAAATATAATTTTAGCGTCTCACCTTGTTTTAATTTATATATGTTATGTCATCATATCATATTTTATATGTAATTTCCAAAAATGTTCAATTAATTTCTCATATTTATTTAGCTTTAGAATTTTTGAAATATTTTAAAATTGTTATGTTTCAGCTCAACGCAGATAAGTTGCGTTTTCGTCAATTTTAGCAATTATCATTATATTTTTATAGAAATGAAAGCAAATTTGTATAAAAACTTAGATATGATACAAACATTAAAAACGTATAAAATTTATATAAAAAAGGAATTATAATTCTTATTTTATAATTATAAATATTTGATAGGTAAAATTAATATTTGCTATTTACTCTCCTTATTCCGAATAGATGGAGTCATGATAAATTTGAGTTAAGTATGTAAACAAATATTACGTTTATTTTATGTAATTTTATAGTTTCAATTAATGTTGTCATTATTATATAGTTTAAGATTTTATGTTTTTTTTATATTTAATTTAATTCGTGCAATATGAAGAATTTTTTTTTCTATAGAAAATAGTTTAAGTATCTGAAAATGAAATTTATGAATATTTTGTTTGATAAATATTAGTTAATTTTGTTTATTTTTATATGCATCCAATATGTAAATAAATTCAAATATGTTGAATTCATTCGTAAATAAATTTAAATATTTATTTACAAATACTTACTATCATTGTAATAGTACATAAAATATTCTAAAAAGAAATTCCTGTCTCGGGTCTAGACGATAATCAAAAAATATTTTATTCCGAATACACATCAACAAAATACTGCACAAACATGAATGAAATGTAGCAACAAAATCGTAAAAAAAGAGTATATAAAGTTCTATATCCATTTTTTTTTATTATATAATATATACATAAATATTTAATTTCTTGTAAATTTCACGCACCTACACTTGCACTCAAATCGCTGCTATAAAACAATCATTGAACTCAATATGCGAATAAAAATATATTACTGTCAGAAAATCTAAGAATTATTTGGTCATCGTCGTTTTTTTTCTTGATATTAAGTTATAATTAAGTAGATTATTGGTTAAATTATTTTATATTGCACTTTCTTTAGAACAAAATACAGCAAAAAAATATGAAACAGTGGATGAAACCAATCCTCAAATTCATATTACAAAGTGCAGTTTCAAAAGTTTTGAAAGCAAAAGGTCAAAAAAATCGTTATCCAACAACCTTGTAATATTATTTTACCTTCTTCAAAGTATCACAACAAAACATGAGGTTTTATCGCTTTCAAAATATTTGAAACTGCCCTCATATAGTTTTGGCATAAATTCATAGAAATGTTAATAATCATAAATGTTTTAATATATAAAATTCATATTGTACCAATTTTTGAAGATGATAGATAAATTGTTTAATTGAGTTTCCTTGTTAAACTTCGATGAATAATTCATGGAATCATGAGTTTCAAAAGCTATTGATGGAAGTAATTGATTGTGACTATAAAGATAATTCCGTTGCTGGGGGTTACATAATTCGAAGCTCGAATTAATCGCCTTCCAGCTGCCACTGATAGATTGTCCAACGCGTGCATCCATGTTTCTGTCTTCGTATCGATGTCGAAATTGAAAGTAATCCATTAAAAAGAGACCTAATTTTTCGGGTGCGCGTATGTGTGATATGTAACAAATGATAAAGTGTGCATCGTCATTAGGGCACTACTTTCAGCTGCACGTGCTTGGCAACAATGAGTGGATGAGAGGTGAACGAGTTCCGAACCTGATTACATTATGCTTTTCCTCCTGCCGCTGCTGTTTTTTTTCCTCTCTCTTTCTTTTCCGTTCTCATTCTTCTATTTGTATTTTCTGGCGATTGGCTTGCAGTTTAATGCTCGCACCAAACAAAGGTTATTCTATACCTTTCTCTCTCTTTCTCACATTACCTTCCCTGCAGTATGCGAGCTCTTGTAGATAAGGACCGTGGGGTTCCGGTAAACCCTTTATTTGTGCAAAGGGCGCACCCTTATTTTTTAGGCCAGTGTGTCGCATGCTGGCAGCTGCTACTTTGACAGATGTACTCGCGCTACACACGTGCTCACATCCTTGTTTCCCGTTTCATTCACAACCATTCACCTCGTGTACATTATATTTATTTATTTTTTTGTTGGTCGTTGTTATTATTATCATCAATGCAAATGCACACAGTTTTAATTCACTTTTTTATTCCTCTTCTCTCCCTGTTCATTATTATCCTGTTGCGCAGAATACATTTCGTTCCGAATTTGCATCCCCAATTAATACTCTTATCTGCAGAGTTCACTCCATTCAATTCCACAGTTTCGTTATTGCATATAAACCTAGCACACAACAATTATTATGATTTATTCCATAATTAATCAATTCTATTTGTACGTAACTACTTTAATTTATCCATTAAATTTGTTGCTGCATTAACATTTATAATTATAAATAAATATACATTCGAATAATCCTCAAACAATTAAATTTAAATAATATTTGTTAAATTATAAAATACAAATACCAAATTCTAGTCAAATAACAACAACAACAACAAAAATAATATTCTTTATAGTAAAAAGACCTTTATAACAATTATAAATATTCGTTTCTATTTTTGTTGTTATATGTTTTTAGTTGTGTATTTGTTGCAATAAATATAATTATTTTTATTAATATTCTTTAATAATTGTAAAGAATTTGGCAAATTTATTTCAGAAACTTATACATATTTAAATATTATAAAATATTTTTTTAATTAATTTTCAGTTCATTATTTTTTTTATGTTATGATTATTCTGATTTATTATTTGCATTCCATTATTATCTATTATTTTGTATAATTATTAATTAAAAACTAATAAAGAGGATTAATTATAATATTAATTACCTAACTACATATTATCACAATTGATTTTTGAGCACATATTCAAATAATTTATATAAAAAATTCAATTGCTGAATAAATAATTATTTTTAAACGTATACAAAACGTTTAATAATTGTAAAGACTTTGGCAAATTTATTTCAAAAACTTATACATATTGATATGAATTATGTAACTAAAGGAAACAATATATTTTTAAGTATTATGAAATATTTTTTTAAATAAGTTTCAATTCATTATTTTTTTTTATGTAATGATTATTCTGATTTATTATTTGCATCCATTATTATCTATTATTTTGTATAATTAATAATTAAAAACTAATAAAGAGAATTAATTATAATATTAATTACCTAACTACATATTATCTCAATTGATTTTTGAGCACATATTCAAATAATTTATATAAAAAATTCAATTGCTGAATAAATAATTATTTTTAAAAGTATACAAAACAACTAATGTAATAAAATGGTATTTAATTAACTAATTAACTTAAAATTATGTCTTATTACGGGTTATAATTTTATATATTAATTTTTTGGAATGTATTTTTATTTTTCATAATTAACATTTAATTTGTTATAAATTTTTTACACTGAATTATAGTGAATCTAATTGTCTAATGGAAGTCCAACTATTTGAGATCAATACATAAGAAATGATGAATTTATAAGACTAAGTAATCTTAGTAACATTTTAAATATTTAATAATAATATTTCATCTCGACTTTAAATAAATAATGATTTTAGTAAACGAACTTAATATAAAATTTATCCACTAATTTCCAAAAATTCTACCCTTCATTTCCCCTCAATTAAGCATTGAAATGGTATTGACTTTTGTCAGCAGTAAAATTAATGACAGTCATTACGTAATAGTAGAGGGACGTTATAAAAGGTATACCAAGTTACGTTTACGGTATTGATTAACGTATTTTGCGCTTCTGGAAATGATCATTCGCCATTCTCGGTGGGCCTTTGAGATTCTAATCTTCGAGGGGAATTCATTATGTGAATTGTAATTGCCTGTACTTAAAAACTGCGCCCTGCACACAAAAGCTGCAGCAGATAAGTAATGATAATTGCTTCAACAATTATAACTCGGATGACTTATTATCTCATCGTTAGGCTTACGACATCGCATTTTCAAATTAGACCAACCGCAGTTCGAATGCAGATGGTACTTTTTGAATGAAAATTATTTAAGAATGAATTTGAAAAGATATGAAAATGCTTACGTGTAATTGAAGATGAAACTTCATTAATTGGACTGAAATTATAAAAGTTTAGAATTAAGAAAAGTTGTCGGAGTAATTAATCAAATATGAATTAAGCTGGGGAATACAATATTTTCTCATTATAAATTGAGATTTTAAATTGTAATATATCTTTGGATGTTTTAAAATTGGGTTGTCTGCTGCAAACGTCGGTAAAGTTGTTTGCCTTCATATATCAGCTATATATTTGCTTGTTCAAACAGATCGTTGCATCCGTGCTAGCCTTCAAATCCGGGGGCATTCGATGTTCGCGCTAATGTTTGAGAAAAGCTCTTCCTCTCTAAGTCCTGTTCTATGCTTGGCAAGAATCTTAAGCCCTCCGACAACAACGCTTTAAAATAATAATCCATAGTAATAAGAAAAAAATCTTATATTTATCATTCTGTCAATCTAGACCTAGAATGAATCATCCATCTCAGTTGGTTTCACACGTTGTTTAACTTTCAAAATTATGGAACCAATTCAGTCAAATATTTTTTTAATTTAATAATTCTAACGTTTTGATAGTACGGAAACAATTTAAAATTTTTAGTTAACACTAAAACTTAAAGTTTTAATAATTCATCAAAAGTTAATATGAAATGCTATTGCATTATATTTGATAATATAAGTTTACTAACTTCTGAGTGTTTCCAGTTTCAGATCTTTTCAGTATTTTTTCTTCTTTCTTATCTATTTCACGTTCATCACCACCCCTGCTATTCTACTGAAAAATTTCAATTTACTACCCAACAATCTCTTCCTCCGACTTTTATTATGCATCTACTGACTTGTTCACAAAGTTTGAATTGGATCTTCATCCAGACATAAAGCTATAATTGTTTTGTTTATCGTTTAGATTAATTGAAACAAAGATATATTAGTAAATGTCACTGTTTTGACATATTTTGCATGAAAGTGATAGTTATGTAGACGATCATTTTGCTTCACAAACTAGTATACTTGCTATATAACAAATTCGTAGAATGACATATAGATGGCGCCTCTATTGAAAAATCCATATGATTTTTAGGAAGTACCAACCGTCAGCAATCTGATGTTGACAAAGTTTTTAGTTTTTAGTTTTACTTTTGTAATTTTCAATAAAATGGAAAAATCTGAATTTGATGTATAAATATGATAAATAACGTGTTTAAAAGTAGATTTTGAGGTAAAATATGATTATCTCTCATGAATATTTGTTTGCAAGTCACTATTTGTATTACTAATCCTTAGTTTATTGTATATATTCATAAAATTATAGTCCGTATAGAGAATACAAGCAGGTGCATTGCATCCGTTGCATACGATTAGCATCTGTCTTGCATAACTACAAATAGTGTCACCATAATTAAATGTCGGCACTTCAACCAATTTACGTATATTTATAGTATGTAAATTTTCATTTTTAGTGTGTTTGATAATTATTAGAAGTTTGTCATTAAGAACCTTATAATAACGGTTAATCCTAGTAATTAACTTATATAATTATAATCATGTAAATATTATATTTGAAATACAATTATCATTAAATACAATCAGTTGAAGGTTTCAGTTCTTCGAATGATGATGACAAAATTTTTTAACAAAAATTAAGAATTTGTTGTATAAATTTAGACTGTTTAGAAATTTGATAATTGGATAAGAATCCGATCATAGCATCTCACTATTTTTAGGAATATTTAGATATATTACAGGATTGCCTCAAAAAAATAGAAAATATTAATTAACGAAATTAAACCAGTTTTCATTCATGTTACCTGTTAAGATCACCCCAAATCTACGAAAGTTAAATATTTAAGCATGCATCTTGACTTGAAAGATTACCTAGAAAGATTACATTAGAGCTAAAAGGGTACAATTGTATATAAAGTTTAGAAAGCTTTACTGGTTATTAGGGCAAATGTTTGAATTATGGGTGAAGAATAAATTACTAACACGAGGTAATAATGAAACCTGTGTGAACGTACTGTATCAAATTTGGGGTATAGCTACCAAATCGATCATACATATTATTCAAAAGTTTAATATATATTATATAACATATTATTCAAATGCCTAAAAGTTATTATCAGAGTTTATCACAAATAGACAAATACATGAAGATATGAATCTCGTTGAAGATACAATACCAATTTTTAGTAGAAGATGTTATAAATGTTATAAACCAAGATAATTAGTACACTTGCTATCAAATTTACTTATTTTTCTTAGATTGTAAATAAAAATATTACGATATAATAAAAAAAAAAAGAAATTTGCTTAGTGTAATCTATATATATATAATAAATATGTATTTTCTATGTTGAACTGTTGATTTCGTTTCGTTAACAATGTTTACGTTAACCTAGGCATCGGGAATCAATTGTTAAGCAGCACTTTGTATACATGAAACAATAAATTATGAAATGTGAAAGAAGGATGGCACGAATCGAGCTGTGGGGAGGGGTGGGATTCGGTCTAGGAGCGGCGTGTAATTAAACCGCGTGCGCGTGCAGCTGCCTGCACATATTTCATCCCCTAAATTGTTATGACACCCTCCAAACTGGAAACCCCGGGCACTTCGATGTTCGTCCAGACAGCTCGAACAAAACATTAACAAACAGAACAAAAAAAATATATATAAAATCGCCTCGCTCACTAGAATATTGCACCGGTGCAGCGACGCGGAAATAACGTCGCATTGAATGCTTTCAAAAAGCGAAATGTAATAAACTGTAGATATAATGCATTATTCATTTGGTAGACTATCGAATCTGATGAATCGAATACACCCATACCTCGCTATACGGCCGCTCTTTATACGGCATTACGCTATAACGGCCCTCTTCAATTAAGGCACGTTTTCGATTTACGCCCTAAAATGTTTCGCTATAACTGCAAAAAAAAACTTTTTTCCATGTCGATATATCTATATGTTGCCAATCTTAAGCAAGCGCAATAATTGATTCCTTTTACGGCTTTTCTCTTTGCGGCCAAGTTTCGTGGAACGTATCTAGGCCGTAAAGCGAGGTATGTGTACATATCTATTTTTCATTTCTTTTTCATATAAATAGATTCAATGATAATAATAATAATAATAATCATCGTTTATTGCCCAGAATACAAAAATAATATAAATTATTATAAAAATAACAGATACCTCTCCCTCTTTCTTGAAATTATGTCCAAAGACACAATTTTTTCAAGTATTCAAGTATTCCATCCCTTTTCCAATTTTTGATCTCGTTATAAATGTGTCCTCTTCCTTTTCTATGGCTGCATATATGTATACATATACCGTATTTTTCGGACCCCAAATTTATAAGATGATTTTTAGAAAAATATATTTTAATGTTACTCTCGGATTTAATTTATTGTTATAATGTGAGGTATTATAACAAACTAGACTTATTTTACGCTCATTATTTCTAATTAAAAAAAAAATATATCAAAGATTTATAAAAGTAATCCAAATGAATCGTACAAAAGCGCACATGATTACAGGCTATGCCTAATACTAGCTATCGACGATTATAGACAAAGAATGTAGGTAAATCGGTGATTCCCCCGCTTGTCTTGAGTTAAGTTGCATCATACTTCATTGCTTCAGTGGCGTGTCATATTTTTTGGACTATAAGACGTACCTCAAATTTAGACAATTTATTGAAAAAAATATCTTAATGTTACCTTCGGACCATAAGACGAACCCAAAATTTGAGTCCATTTTCTATGTAAAAAGGTACGTTTTATAGTCCGAAAAATACGGTACATTTTTTAAGTTTGTAATTGTTAGTAGTAGACAAAATTTATTGTAGTTAATATACAAGTCTGTTTTTATGGCTTATATTTTTTGTATAATCTATTCATATTAAACATTAAATAAATTTTTCTACATTTAAGTTAATACACTTCCCAATGGAAATTTTACCATTTTTGTGATATATTTTTCTTTTTATTTATTTATTTATTTATTTTTTGCCGCTAATAGTCATTTGTATAATTATGCGATTACACTATACTCTTTTGGTTGGTTGGGATCGAAGCCGTACTCACAGATCGTAAAAAGGCAACTCTAACCATTTAGCTAAGAGTATGTAACTTGTAAAAAAATGTTTTTTTTGCTCTCCTATTTAATTTTACAATTGTTAGTAGTAGACAAAATTTAGTGTAGTTTATACAAAAGACTTTTGTAAATGTTATTATGATAATTTCTCTTTTAATTTGTAACCTCTTTATATACTAACTTCCCTTGCGGAAAGATGTAGGTTCTTCTAAAATTATTTTTATATATAAAATCGATAATTGCTCCAAAAAAGGCGCGTAGCTTAGCATGTTTACTGTAAAGCTGTGCTATGGTTTTTCGGTTTAAAGAAGCATAACAAAATAAAACATAGACATACTACAAAAGCTACAAACAAAACTCAAAAATTTAATGTTTGCGAATGTCCTGGACAATCATATCACTGTTGTCTAGCATATTTAAAAAACTTATATATATTTTAATTAACACTAATTTTTTAATTTCTGAAAGTGCTGAATTAATTATACAATATTTATAATACCTTGCATAATTTACAACAACAAATTATGAAACTGCAAGACATGAAAATTATATAGCCTTTAAATATTAAAATATTTTGTGTACGCAACGAAATCTTATAAATATTCTCTGATGTTAAACTTTAGTTTTAAGTGATTAGCAATTAAATGAAGTAGTGCATTATAAATATTTAAATGCAATCATGTTTAGTGTAAAGAGAATATTATTATTCTTGGATCACATAAAACTGATGGTTTCGGATCCGCCGTTCGGGTATTTAAATATTGATGAATAAATCAATTTTTAATATTGTTGATTCAATGCTTTGCAAGGAGCGCATTCCAGTCTCGGCTTCATACATGATCGGAGAGGTATGAAATCCTGGTACGACGTATACATAGAGACAGACGCATACACGAACAAGTTTAATATCCGTAATGGATCTCTTGGGTAAAGCTTCGGTAAAATTCTTCTTCCTAATTTCTACATTGTTGTGCATCATCCCATATCACTACAAATTTAAAATGAAAGTAATGAAAGTGTACGCGTTTATGGTGTTGGCTCTGTACACAATCCTGTTTCTATTTACGATCGAGATGAGAATAATTGATAGAAACAAAGTACGCCTGCGGTTTATCGAAGCAACACTGGAACTATGCTTATTGCTGATGCGAACTGCTTTGATATTACTCCTGATCATACCTAGGATTTTCACGAACACGCAGAGATATCATCGAGTCTTTGAATATTTACGATATCAATGTTGGATCGACGATTCCAGCATACAAAAGCAGATTCTGTTCACTCAAATAGTAGCTTTCGCCACATGCGTTCCGCAATTTATTGTACATAGATTTTTCTACGTGAACACCGATTTCAGCTTCATGAATTACGTGGGGCTATATCTAAATATCATCATCGTCCTGAATATGTACTTGGTGATCTTGGGTCTATATCGCAAGATTAATGAGGTCAACGGGAAATTGCAAGCCACTTTGGAGTACGCTAATGAATTTAGGAGTATCAAAGATGGAAGGGCTTTCAGGTTCGTCCGGGCTGCCGGCAATTTTCAGGCTATTCTTAGGCAGTTCACCGAGTTCTGCGACTTGATTGATCTCAGCAACAAACTGTTCGGTTGGAAATTGCTTTTGCTCGTGTGCATTATCAGTTTGTCCCTAATATTCAACATCAACAACGTTTACAACTACTACCAAGATAAAGATAATCCAATCGCTTATAAATGGCTTTACTTGTCCATAAGTCTTTGGAACTTTTGTATTTATTGTGTAAGTTACAGCATTTTCCACTATATTCTTATCAATACTTTATTTTTCTTGCAGTTATTAGGTATCTCCTTAACGTCCTCGTGCAACAGAGTATACAAAGCGGGGCACGACGTCGGCAAGAATTGCTACAAAATCCTGCTGCGCTCTCCGGGGACATCGCACGGTATCGGGGGTGGCGATAATCCCGACGGAGAGCTTCTCCTGTTAATTCATTTATCTACCAGCAGGAGGCCCGCTTTGTATTTAGCCGGAACCTTTCTGGTTGATAATTCCCTTCTGCTACGCATTTTCACCAGTGTCATTTACTACATCATTGTTATCTTACAATTTAAGGACTCTTAAAACTTAGTCCTTTCCATAATTACATTCTCCGAGCAAACTAGTTTACGTAACAGAGAATTAACTTCTCGTAAAATATCTAAGCAAATCGAGTAAGACACAATTAAATACTATTACACGACACATTTGTTTCATCACCAACAATTAATCTTTGTGAATTACAAAAATCACACATTATTAATGATACAAATTTTATGAATGATTTAATATTTATATTAATAATAATAATTAGATAAATAAAGAACATTTATCAAAATAAATGTAAAATTTCTAAATCGTTAAAACGAGAAGTAAAAAGATAAAAATAGCAAAAAAATTGCTTTGAATTTAGTATTCTGTATATATTTTTTTTATATAAATATTATATTAATATGTGTAATAAAAGAAGAACCTTTTTTCTTTTCGCGGTAATATAATACCTACATATTTATGAAGTAGGCAATTGGTTTTCTTTATTAGAATTCTGAGACTCACCCCATGAGAATTTCCACGGATTACAGGGGGAAGGATATATAGAATGCCAATTAGAGGTGAAAGCTGAGCGAGAGAGTCGACATGTGTGTTAGAGGGAAGCAGTAAGATGCGGAGAGCAAGACGACGTTGAAATTGGTTAGGGTGGATGACGGAACCCCGAAACTGTTTTTGGCAACTAATCTTGCAGTAATTAATAAAAACTGTAATTACGGAAGTACAATTTGTCACCATTAATTGCGTTTTGATTACACCAAGTATCATTAAAAATGTGCGTATCATCATTATTATTTATATTTTACCATCCATTCATTCATAATGTATATAAATGTTTTGGTTCCTGTACAAATTGCAATTTAGTAAAGACAATTTTATAAATATTAATAAGAATTTTTTTGAATAAATAATTAACAATTTTAAATAATTAATAATTTTTTAGTTTTTTTATTATATTTCGAAAAATATTATATTTCCATCTGAAAAATGACTAAATTTCCATCAAACATCTACCCAATAATATATATTTATTCATAAATTATGGCTGATTCATTAAAATAATAAGTTGTAATCATATAATGTTATATAAAGTGGTCCCATTACTGATAAACGGCTTATCGGTAACAATTTGCCAGTAAATTTTGACAATAAATACCGATAATTTCTTAAAAAAAACTATAAAAAAAAATGGAATTAAATATTGAAATTTTGTTTTTAGAACATTTAATTAATATTATTAACATGAAGTTATTAATGTTTCTACCTACAAAATTAAATTAAAATTGATTGTAGAAGCTTTAAGTACAACTGATAGTACAATAATTAATGCTAAGGGTCACATTACATACATTGCTCATTAATTATCTGCATAAAACACTTCTCTAAATAGTAGAATTAAAATGGTCCTGGGTCCAATTTTTTAACTTATTTACAGCAGATGTTCCAACGACAAACAATACAAACATAGCAATATTTGTAGATGAAACCGATGAAATCATGGCATCAGATGTAAACCCTATAATTGCATCTCAGCATCTTCAAGAAGAGCTTAATTTACTTGAGGTGTGGTTGAGGAAATGGTAAATTAGAATAAATAAGTCAAAATCGATAGCTTTATCATAAAACGTGATTCAAGTCCTCCAGTCTGATTCAACTAGAAAGTAGTTTTTTAATCATCAATGGTGAGATACTTGGGTATCCTTTAAAGGACCATAATTCAGGCAAAGCGCGATAAACAATAAATTAAATTTAGAAAGTTTCATTGGTTGCTGAAGGCAAATTCGTATTTGATTGTAGACAATAAACTGCTGGTGCTAAGTTACACTAAAACCGGTATTCATATACGATATTCAATTGAAGGGAACTACTAGCTCATCAAATATAATAAAAAACATGTATTCTAAACTAAATGCCTTAGAAAAATTAAAGTTCACCATGGAGACTAAAACAAGACTTTGCAATAAAGGTTGCCAAAGGCTTTTCCAAGAAAGAACTGACAAAGTAAACTTGCATGAGCACTTTCTAGATAACGGCGATTAAATAATTTCTGGATGTTTAATTTAAATACAATTAAAGATCCAGGGAATTCAGCAAGTTCGTAATATTAATAGCGAACTGATTTGCAAATTGAACATATTCAACATTTTATATATTTTTAATGTTTTGTAAAATTCTCTAGAAAACAGGATTACGCTTCATGGAGATGCTTATATATTTTTTCAGTTGTATGAATCTTCCATTACCTAAACTTGTTTATCTTCCATTGAACGATTAAACATGAGACATGATAGGTACGAAACTGAAGAGCTAACTTTAAAGAATTGTTTTACTAACCTATCGTTAACACAAGACTACTGACAATAAAAGAGAGATCGCATTTTCAATGACTAACATTACAAATTTAACAAAACTTATAAAGAAATTGCTGCGATAAACACTGATATTCTGATAGTGAAATCCACAATTATTATTATTTTTGTTCATGTATTTAACTTTTATAAAAATTTAGTAATTAATATAACGTATTGTTATTTACAATACAATATATACTATACAAATATTGCTTGCAAATAAGTATTATAGTTTATAATAAAAATTTAAAAAAATAAAAATAATATTAATAAAGATTGATGTATAATGTCATAATTGTGAGTAGGTAAAAAGGTGCATTATTATCCTCATAAAATAAGTTGCTGTAAGAAAGGTTTTTCTCGCGTATTAGACAGGAGCTAGGAAATAAATGCGAACAAAGCAGCTTTTAAAAAGAATTACGTTGGAGCTTGTTTATGGGGGGTGAGCTGATGTTGTATGATCTTGATTAAAATAGTTGCGCTGGTTTTATAGGCATGGGATGTAAAACTGAGGGGGGTTCGGAGAGTTGCCGGCTGGATTTGAAAGGAGTCTTTGTTGTACAAAAGATGACGGGTAAATAAAATTAAAGTTTTCAAAGTGAAAACATCAAGAAGAACGGCAGACGAAGACTTTCGCAGTCTATAGTTAGCGAGCGAAAATAATACAATTTGTGTAATAGCTCTTTTCCACCGCTCATCCCTTAAACCCACACCCTTGTCTTGTTTTTGGATTATACGCGTTTCAGCTTTGAGCGGAAAAAGGTTTGTATGTAAAATAGTATGTGAGCATATAAATATTTGCGTGTAAATGTGCATGTGAATATTTTCTGAAGGGAGAATGGAAACTCCAGCTTTATTTTTAATTGTGTTCCATTGATTTTATCATGGAAAAACCTAATTACGGAAGCTCTTTATTCCCTCTCGGCGTTGAGAGTCGGGTCGTTGCATCGTATTAAGGCGTCGCGACGCTTATCTGTGTGAGGCGCTTGTTGGGGGTATATTGGGTGCGCGCGGTCGGAGAGTCGAGTTTGGAAACGTGGGTCTAGTGCGAACGACAGGAGGGTTAGGGGGCTGCTTTTGGGGGGGGGGGTCGGACACGGTGCGGAAAAACGTGTAAGACGCCCGGCGTCAACCTTATCTGGCGACGCCACCCCCAGTCTCCCCTCTACTCCGATATCACCGCCCGTATTTTATTCATACGCAAACATAAATACCCCCTCGCTTACGTAACCGGGAATTTATTTATAAATACGCTTCGCACACATTCGGGGAAATTTATCTGAGTAAATTGAACACGCACGACGCGTTATCGATTTCCACGGTTGCGCTGGGGACACGTTAATACCCCATAATTAATTCGCAAAATCCATCTCACCTCACATTCTTCTTCTTCCTCCTGCACCACACAACTACCACAATTTTCTACTTCACGCATAAAAATACCGGAAAATTATATTCATCGATCGTAGTAGTTTCAAGTACTTGTTGGAAAACATCATATAATAATTGTTTTATCAAGCCATAAACACATTACTAGCTATGTAAGATAATCACTTAACCTACGCATTTTACGTACTTATAATATATTTCACTTAATGAGAATTTGATTTATTAAATATTACAAATCAGTTTTGTTAGTATTTATTTAAATTGATAAATAAATACTATTATTAATTCATGATTTACAATAGATGTACTCTTCCTATTATAGTAATTACCTGAACTCATATTTACTATAATAATGATTTATTTGAAATGTGTAATCAACATTAATCAATTCAATTATTCAAATACCATTTATGTAACTCAATAATATGGTATATTTTTTCACAAAAATAATTCCTCTAACGCCAATAACTAAATGATATAAATTTTATTGCAAATGCAGCTGTCTGTTAAATTTTAGTGTCATCGGAAAGTATGAAACCGAATGACTGTCACATTAAAGCACAAGACTATTGATGCGTCTATGCCCCTTGACAGCTATACTGTTGGCTGTTTTCAAATATATAAAACGCCAATATATATTTGTAGCGAATTCCCCCTAACTTTTTTATTTGCTGGAGAAAGGTGTCATATCCTCTTCTACAGTTCAAACTGAAATATCTTGATGATTTTTGAATTTCATCGTGCATTTAAACTTTACTCATATTTCATATTTTCCACGTTTGATAAGCATTAGTCACATTAATTCTCATTTAATTTTTTGTAACTCATAAATCAATTAGTAAAGTTTTGTTTAACTAAAATAATTTAAGTAATTTGTAAGTATTTTTGAAAAAATCTTATTATATTTAACAAAATATTTATCTACCTTTGTTTGGTTAATATCAAATTCTTATTACTTTTAATATTTTATTTTATTTGCATATCAATAATTATGTTATAAATTTATAATTAATAAGAATATTTTGCAACATTTATAATATCATCATTTATATTATTATGCAGACTCAGCACGTGCATCACACCACCTGTAAGAAAATTGGAACTAATTTCTACAAATTATAGAGAATTAATCAAAATCAGTGCATGTCAAAGTTAAATATTTTGGTATGAATCTAGATAAAACATTGACCTTGAAGTTCAAGAAATTGTACTGGCTATTACGGGAAGACTAGCTTATTTTGAAAACAGTCTGAATCCACAGAATACAATTATGGCTAAACAGCAGGTTTAACAAGAACAATTATCTTATATATGGAAATATATTCTTGGAAATAGTGGAAAAATCTATTATGAAAAATTGTACCAAACGATACCAAAATAGGCTAGAAAAGCATCCAAACGTATTAGCTGTCAAATTTCTTGACATTAGTTTAACAACGCAGCTTTTGAAGCATTGAGATTCAACTAAGAGAAAATT
This sequence comes from Nicrophorus investigator, assembly GCA_963457615.1. Classification (NCBI taxonomy): domain Eukaryota; kingdom Metazoa; phylum Arthropoda; class Insecta; order Coleoptera; family Silphidae; genus Nicrophorus; species Nicrophorus investigator. The sequence continues at coordinate 28,479,589 of OY735140.1, forward strand.
GGAAATTTGCTGAATATTTTCTTATAAAATATATTATACACATATATAAATATATTTATGCAAATATAATAATTTGTTAAAAGATTAGAAAAATTATAATTATTATAATAAGAAAATAAATTATAGTTATTGTTGTAATTATATTAAAGTTTATGTCATAATTATAAATAAAATTACTAATATTATTATAAAAATAACTGTATTTATTTATTGCATGTATAACAAATGTATACAAAGAATATACTATTGACGGTAGTTTATTTTTCTTTCATTATTATGTTATAAAAGTTGTACATTTATAGTAACGACAACTTTATATTGCTACAAAGCTTTGTCTGAAAAGCGGAGATCTAGGTATAAAAGAAATTATCGCCAACATGATTCGTTATTCTTTAGATGCTGCCCCTTCATTGCGTAAAAAGAAACCCTCCGTTTATTTCGTTTCCTTCGTTCATTCTATACCCACTTGCTTATATTTAATGAGGGTCCTAATGAGGGAGGGAGGTTGGCTTAATTGTGTCCTTTTGAAGACAGTAGACATTTGTACTTTGATATTTGCGAAGGGAGAACTCTAATCCTTGTTGCCGGGCTCTGGTTGTGCGGGGCACCGACGTCGGCGTCTGAGGCGCAGACTGTTAATGAAATAGTATCACAAGTTTCTCGAAAGCAGACAACTTGCGGTTAAGTTTCTCAATTACCTTTGATATCTTTGACAGATTTAACACTGAAATGCACCGCACCGTGTGCATCTGTTAAGCGAGAATTACTTTATTAATTGGTAACTGGATTCAAACCTTCGTCAACGATCCCTAATTGCCGCCGCCGTGTCATATGTATGGAAGTGCCAGTTCCAACCGCTTTTCCAAATAATATACCAGATTTCCCGAAATCCCAGTTCACCGCCTTTCCAAACGAAAATGCATTAGGGAGTCGCGGATGCGTGCCTGCCTTCGACGATTATGCTAAGTAATCCACGTTCCCAGCATACTGATATAACCCCTGCGCGCCTTTTAAGGTGTTTCCCATCAACCACACTTTTCCATCAAAAAATCCTTTTACCAATTCCTCTGCGGCATTTTCCTCTGCCACGCATCACATCGAACGTAACTAATTCGGAACGCTGGTTACACAGAATACTCATTAAATAATTTCGAACAATACTAATTAGACTAATGTGTAAATAATACACATAATTATACAAAATTATGTACAAACCATAATTACATCATCAAAATCTACCCCATCTTAGTTAATTCAATCTATTAACAATATAATTTATCTATATTGAATTATATTCCGTGTTACATTATTAAAATGCATTCCAATTTAATTTGTATTTACTCTAAAATGAGACGAATTAGTAAATATCAGGCAAAACCAAATTTGTTACGTAAAAAAAATCGAAAAATAGATAGTTTATTTAATAGTAGCTAACCTACCTAATGGTCCACGTTTAGTAGCATTATTTATAAATACTATAATTAATCTATCAAGAATTATAAGCAATGTAATAAATAATGGCAGTTCTATTTAATGGAAGTTAGGTTCCGGAAAAGTGCTTGCAATCCAAATCACTCGTATATCAAAGTGAGTACGCTAGCGTTTTGTAATCACGTAACTCTCGAGAGAAAACATATAGATAATACTAGTTTATTGAGTTAAAATTGATTAAATTAATATCATCTTACAAAATATTCGCATAGAAGGTTGTTTAACTAAGATAAAATATATTTGTATCTAATAGTTTTATAAATTTTATTGGATCAGTAATACCCACCTATTGGAGCCCAGTGAAAGGTGTCTCAAATTATACTGGTCGCTAAGCCTGGGAAGCCAATGGATGTTCCATCTTCTTATAGACCGATCAGTCTCCTACCGGTAATATCTAAGCTGTTCGAAAGTCTCCTGCTCAAAAAGCTGAGACCCTGGTTGATGGATAATCGAGTCATACCCGACTACCAGTTCGGTTTTCGTAAACACCATGGCACTGTGGAACATCGAGTCGTGGATGTGATTGACAGAAGTCTTGAGGAGAAGAGGTACTGTACCGCTGCTTTCCTCGACATCTCGCAGGCGTTCGACAGAGTATGGCATGAGGGATTGCTCTACAAACTGAAGAAATGTCTTCCACATGAGTATTACATATTCTTTAATTCGTATCTAAGTGGGAGATATTTTCATGTCAAATATAGAGAAGAAGTAACTTCCTTAAGACCAATACCTTGGTTCACCACATTAAAGATAAAATAATCAAATATAGTATTAAGTACCAACATCGACTGGAGCTAATGAACTTCGAGTCACGTCAACGAAGATTGAAGCGATTCAAACCACAAGATCTCCCTAACCGCTTCAATAACGGTGATGTCTGAATTAACTATGTTTTATCAATTCTCAACATTTGTGGAGTTTTAATTGGTGTTTTTTTTTGTACTTAAAGGGACAAAACTAGAGCTTATTATCATTTTTTTTTTATTATTGTAGATAGATGACTTTATAGAAATAAAGAAAAAAAAAACCCAATTAATTTATAAAACTGGATTATTATATAACAAAAAAAATATTAATTTGTGACTTTTACATTAATTAATGTTATTTTTTTTTAATAATTAATAAGAAAACTATGATGAATAAATTTTAAAGCAGTTCTGTTAATTATAAAAGATTTTGTTCGGTTGTACAAGTAGTGAAGTTCTCATACAGAAGTAAAAGCAAACGTTATTAATCTAGATTTATTTAAGATTTTAGTTTATTATAGTTTGTGCAACTATTCTTTAAGCGCATTTATTGAGTTAGTTAAGATTCTAAAATAAAATGTTTAATTAAGAGATGTACGTGAAGGATTTGTACACATAATTAAACGAATTAGGAAATTGGAATAATGGATGCGATATACGCTATACACAAACTAAACAGAATTTAATTAAAGTAGGGGTTTTGGTTCGGGTGAGGTGGAGTAGTTTCGTTAATTATGTATGGGAAGTTAAGAACATTTAAGTTTCGGTGGCTGCGAAATTTAATTATTCCACTATTAATTTATGTCTTCAGGAAAATATTTCGCACTCGCGCTTTTCTCAAGTGCGCGTGAAAATGTATGTTAACGCGCTCCAGTCATGCAGACATCTCTCTAACTCTCTCTTACACGTGCATACTCTTTTCTCTATGTATGCTTTAGCTAACATTAATTTGTTCGTGTCAAACATGTTTTGAATAGCAATGTTCCAACTTATTACCTTCCCTTTCTCGAAAATGCTCAGGGGATGTTGCCGTGTCACTCCGAACGTTGAACAGGAAATACCCTACTCACTGTACATCGCCGCAAAACTGTTGTGTCAACGTTTTAGTGTGAAAGAGGGACCGCGAGGTCAAATATCTATCTACCACCTTCCAAGAAAACTTATTGATTAGACTTGAAAAATTCACATGTTTCCTTAACAAATCTAACGAAATTTTATTTGACAGTTTATCTCATCGTTCAGTTGATGAAACAAGAAAAATGTAAGCTGACAATCATATAAAGAATCGTAAAGAATCACTTGTTGGTGTTGACAGTTTTACTAAAATTTTAATAAATAACAAATAAATATATAATGTCATCTGAAAAACTTGAACATCCTCCAAAAATTTAAATATCCTGCACAAACACTTTTCGAATTCCTTCTGTCCTTATAAGCTTCTTCTTTTTATATCCTACTTGCTACTGTTTTTTATTCTTTCTGAAAATTTATTTTATGTTTCATTATGTTTATATAATATATATAATATTTTAACTTTAATATTCAAGGTCGAAAAGACTGAGGTTGATAGCACTTTTGTCCCATTTATGTTTTCTTTATATTTGTTTCAATTTCTTCGCATTGGATTTATTATTAATAATACCTTTTTTATACTCTCTATTTTTTACCTGTTGTATTTCTGGCCAAAAAATATTATATAATATTAGCATTACAAATACAAGAATCTTTTATACTATCCAAAATATTCTATTAATCCTATTAATACATATTATTTACTTTTCTTAATTGCAATTATTTACAACAATATATAGAATTAAAAAATTGTCGTATAAACATTAAATCTCAACACAAATGCTTTCCATAGTGATGTAACATTGGCACAAAGAACAAATTTATGTTGCCTGAAAAATACAATTTTCAATTTCTCTGAAGTAAGAAAAATTTAACTAATCACTGATAGAGTTAATCATATAAAGAATTATATAGTTCTTAATGTTGACAGTTTTACTAAAACTTTAATAAATAACAAATAAATATGTAATCTTAACATTACAAATACAAAAAGTGGCACAAAAAACAAATATTATATAATCTATTGGATATTTTTTTTACTATTTAATATATTCTATTAATCCTATTAGTACATATTATTTACATTACTTAATTGCAATGTAATAATTATTTGCATAAATATTTAGAATAAGAAAATCGTTTTCTAAACATTAAATCTCAAGACAGATGCTTTCTATAATAATGTAGCAATTAGAGGTTAAAGCCCCATAGTACAAAGAACAAATTTATTTTGGGAATACCTGAAAACTAAATTTTAAATTTCTCGTGGATATAAAAGAACGAGCAATTTGACCATTTGATCTAAAAATATTTTTCTTTAGTTATTTGATGACTAATAAAATTAATTAACATATTAAAATTATAAATACACCTATTTCCCAATTTACACTGAATATAGATTTATCAAAAAACCGCTTAAATCAAAATCATGGATTTTGATACAAAAATCGTGTAAATTGAAAACTAATTAAAATATGCATAATTCAATCAATTATTTCAAGAAAAAAATGGAAGTATTCTATTTAAAAAAACATACAAATTACATTTAAATAAAAAAATAATAATAAATATATAATAATAAAGATAGGTTCCTCATTAAACTAAAACCGTGTAAATACAAAATTTTATTGTGAAAAGAGAAGATAAGTGCATTTTTAAAACCGTTTCAAAGAGAAATTCTTTATATAAAGTTTTTTGTAAATCGGGGATTTGCTGATTTAATTATTAAACATTATATTATATTTAATCATATATTTTATAATTAATAACTTATTTATTGGGAATTTAAATAAAAAATATTTAAACCCATACTACATTTAATTATGTATGAGCGTTTTTTTTATTAAAATAGACATACTTATTTTATCGATGTGCTAACTCCTGTGAACATTTTTATTATTTTAAAATCATTATCTTTTAAGAGATTCACTAAAAGCGTTTTTTTTTAACACAAAGAAAATGCGTCTCTCCTTTGATCATTCAGCGATATTGTATTTGCCAAAGCTGTTAATAAACTCAATATGGTTGAATAAACTGTACAATTTAATTGGAGTCGCTTCAGTGTAACGTGTCTGTTTCATAGGAGATAAAAGACATTTTTGTGCGAAACTTGATAGATCAGTAAACGTGCGTAATATAGATGGCAGATAAATCAATTAGAATTGAGTTGGACTAAGATAACAATTCAAATACTGTCCGCTTTACACGTTGCTTAACTTTTGAAATGAAGCACTCGATGAGTATCACCTGGTGGGTAATTGTTGTAAGATTATCGTATTTTTGGAAATTCACAAGTCTATGGTTTTAAAGTTTAGTGTGTGTGTGAATCGCTAAGCTGTTTACAATAAAATTTTGCAAATAGGACAACTGAATGGATTAGCTGTTCATTTGCACGCTATTTTGAAATACTCAAAGGCGAGTGTCTATTGTGTGCAACGAATGGAAATAGCGATACCTAAATAAAATGAAAGGGGATGCCTCTTGTCCGCCTTCTCGGCTACTTATTGTTGGCGTTGGTGCAGTGCGGAAGACTGAAAACTGTCATCCGGAAAATGTATCCAGGTCAAGAAGGGCAACCTGTGTAATTTGGAAGAGGGTACACAATGAGGCGACGTCGAGTACCTTATTGGTGCTAGATTCAAAACAAATTCACGCTCCAGAAGATTACCGACGGTAAATCCGCACTTAAAATACCTGCAGCTTTCGACAACAGGTTAATGTAAACATCTCTAGTCCTTCCAGCGGGAAGAAGACAACAATGTTTCCGTCCCATTTCAAGATAATGCTGGGGTGGACAGGCTTCATAAAATCCGTCCGCCGTAGTAATATTAAAAGAAAATAACCATCCTGACCTCGATGTTACTTAAAGCTTTTATCTGCGGACGGAGTTTGCGGAGACAAAGGAGGCCTGAAGTGTGCGAGAGGCCGATAGTAAAACAAGCGATGCAATCGCGTCTCATCTGGACATAGACCTTTTACGACTCTCCCCCTTTTTTTTTGCTCCTTTACTACTTCCATTTTCTTTAATCGCCACGAGATATAAACCCGAAGCCATCTAATTGCAGACCGTAAACCATCGATCCCGTCTTCTGCAGCAGACCAATTATATTGCAACAACAAAGGTGTGCATTAGGATGGACCTTCTTGTTTTCTCGTCGGTCTCCTTCCTTCCAATTAGCGAGAGAGATGCAATAAAAAATGCAGAAACTTCGCAAACATTTTAAGATCGCTCGGTGAAAGAACGGACAGGTGCTAAAATAATTATTGTAATTAAAATATGCCGCGAGCGAATAAAACTATACATCTCTTAGCAGACGAATTAATTGAAAATTATAAGTTTGCAAGAAATCATCGAACAAAACTGGCATATTTCAATGTATAACATAATACAAATTTTACATCTCCTTCATTATTTTTCCACATCAAAAATTTAGCATTCTTAAATATAATATGAAACTAGAATTAAATATAATTTTAGTTTTCAAATAATATTTCTTAAAATCAATAATTTTTGAAGGATTAATAGCAAAAATAAAAATAATAAATTTTACATTGTAACAATTATATTTTTGTTATTATTTTTTTAATTATAAATAATTAACAGTTTAAATAAATATTAATTTAAAATAATATTTTTAATAATAATAATATTTAAAATTGAATTACAGGCTATTAAACACGTATGTCTATTCGCCCTACTGAAATAAATAATTGTTTGTAAATAATGGTGTAGTATTTAAAGTTTGCGTGAAATTCAATTTTGCAACTATTATTTACATTAAATATATTGTTTGTTATTAATATGTATTTTCCAGTGGCAAACGAATATATAAATATTTACTTTACTTTTAATTTAGATTTTGAAATAAGTATTTGTTTCATCATCAATAATGTAAAACGTTTATTATTTAAATATGGCCAGAAATTGTACTAAAACATGAAAATAACAACTAAGAAATTATAAAAGAAGATGTTCAGATGGTTCAATCAACAGGTTTCTAAAATGTCAATGAAGACAATGTTACAAATTTATTGAATTCAGAAGATTATGGATTTTTTTTCAGATTTAAAATCAGCGATGATAAAGAAAATTAAGTCAAAATGAAATATTTTAAGTAATGCTAAAATCATATTGCGAATTGTTTATTTTTATTACTGAAAAGTGAAAAAATCAGTGTTAAATGAAATAATTCCGTAAATGTTAAATAAAAGGGAAAAAACCAAAATGAATTTTAACTCTAAAAACGTAGTTTCACTTATCGAAGTAAATTCGTAGAATTACTTTATTTTTATTATTTGTTGTCACCTTGCATCAAAGGGTAAAAACAAAAAGTTACAAACTGCAATCGTGCTGCAAACGGCAAAATTGTTGAAAAATATATTGAAATTAAAATTATGATAATTTGTTATAATTTATTTATTAATTACTAATTTTAATTTGTCAAGTTTTGTTAAGTCAAGTATGAATACTTGTCCAGTTATATAAGTCTAGGATATTTATGAAAATGTAACATAAATAATTTTTGTTGTATTTTTTACGTAATTATATTTAACAAAGAGAAAAAAGGAAACACAAATCTCAATTCAGTAGAATAAATGGGGTCCATTTGCAAACTGAAAAATTGCATGCGAAAATGTGCCTCGGGGCAAAGGACCACGTCGGCTTTTATATTATGGATGGTGTTTGGTTTATTTTTCTGGATGGAAACTGCGAGCACCACTTTGTACAGAAAACAGGAGGACAAATCGGAAAATCGATTACACCCTTCGCCCTCAGAATTTGATGGCGCGAGGCGTGCGGGGTTGAAAACGGAACCACGCATTCTCCCGTCCGTAGGCGGGCGGCATTTAATTAACAAACACATAGTCGTTTTAGGCTTCCATTTACTACTACTCTTTCATTTTCCAATGGACGTAAAACCATACAAAAAGATGGTGTGTGTGTGTGTGTGTGCATTTTCCGCGTGATACATGGCTCGAGCATGACCGTTCCGTGATTTATGTTTATCAACGCCGCTTTTGTCGGATGGAATTGAGGGGATTGGGGGTGGCCGCTGCGCACGTTCCGTTGCAATTTTAATACCGAGTTTCCGAATTAAATTATCCATTAATTGCTTTCACCGGCTAATTGTACGGCGACCGTTCTGCTATGATTCACACTCTGACATAAACAATGTTCGTACAATACCATTGTATACTTCTTTTCAATTAGTAAATGCATTACAATCATCACAATGAGACAATATGTGACCAAATTTTGGTTTATTTTTGCAACAATTCCAAATTCACAATTTCTTACCAATTTAGTTAAACATTTTACTAATACAAATTTACAGTTACAGTTTTAGCTAGAAAATTCAATTCTATATAAATTACTACAATCATAACACATCAATCAATAAGTCTGTGGCGTAACTAAGAAAAACTTTTTTTTTTAGAAACTTAAGAGTGATACATTCATTCCAACGCTCCTTTATCTTTTCGATGCCTTTTTTTATAGAACGATAGAACGATTTGTTTTTGCTCTCAAAATAGGCCTCAGTTTCGGCAATCACTTATTCATTTCAGCCAAATTTCTTTCCCTAAAGCATCTTTTTGATTCAGGTGTGTAGTAATTGATCCATGTTTCATCCATTCTCACAAGAAATCCTTTTTATCTGGTTTGAATGGCTCCAAACAACGTTTTTTTTTGGTCCAGTGTGAACAAACGCGACACCCACTTCGAAAGCAACTTACTCATGCTCAAATTTTCGATTAAAATTGCAAACACACTACCTTCTGATATCTTTTAGGTGTCACACAATTTCACTTTACGGTCATTCAAAACTATTTTGTGGACTTTTTTATGTTTTCCGGAACAACTGCCGATTTTGGGCGACCGAGTATTAAGCATCATAGGTGTTTGTACGACCGCGTTTAAATTCAGCATACCAGTCAATAATAGTTGATTTCCCTCCTACAAAGTCTTCATTCCATCAAAAAACAATGTTTTCTCCGTCAAAAAACAATGTTTAATCTACACATGAAATCCATTATTTTGAAAATTAAAAAATTGTAACAAAATCTGTAAACTAATTGTCAGAATGTCATTAAATTTTGACACGTATCGTTTGAACGTTGGTACTATCTAGAAATCATATGGATCTGTCAACAGTATTACCATATATGTGTCAGACCTATTGAGTGATGTGTTATATTGAAAATTGAAGCATATAAATTTCAATTTTTTTTAAATAACAAATATGTAAAATTGAAAATATTACCAAAAATAAATAAAATACAAGTATGGAATATGTTTTTTAAGTTTATTGATCACATATATCTATAACAGGTAGTTAAATTGGTGCAAAAAAATGTTTTAATTGTAACTCGTATTCGGGTTTCATTATTTAATTTGGTTAAATTTATATTATCATCATTATTTAAACATTAAACATCTATAAGAATATTAAATTACATAAAATTTAGTTTAGTTGAATAAACTCCATGTGAACTACAATTGTCAAAGCCTTGTACATGTTTGCTCGTAGTCGTACATCGTTGTGCCAATTATATGTGAGAGTGTGTGCAATTTACGAGCTGCATTTAATTAATACATTTGTGTCCGTATTCTGTTTCATTTTCTATGCTTTAGAAATAGAACGGAACCAGAGTCTGTGTGTTTTCGTCCTTTTTATACTTATTTTCCTTCATTTACTTCAGAATTTAAAACACTCCGCTATTGCAAATTGCACAAAGTGGTGCATGAAAAATTGAAGAAGCCTGTTTGCCGGAGCGTTTTGCTTGTAACGTTTAAATAATTTAAACTCCGCATGAGGGAGAAAACAAACACACCCCAACACACACACGTAAACACAGACGTCCTCCCACACACGCACACAAATGATTTGCAAACATTTCGGATGAATTTTTTACTCGACCGTCTGCGAGGATACATATTTCTCTATCCCCCTATCTCGTGTTTGCCTTTTTCCTTTTTTATGTTTTTTTTGTTTCTCTTCATCCTAAATTTTCAGCTGCATGGCAATAATTAGGGATGTAAATATAGAGATCAGAATGGTGAGCAGCATTTTATTATCGACGTTAAAGAACCCTCGAGCCGTAAAGCCGACATCGTAATTCCTTATCATCGTCGATAATGTTTCAATTTCGGAGTAACCAGAACCACTTCCAGACAACGTCAACTTTGTGAGCAGTTTGCAACAAATCGTCCCGGTTTGTCGGGCTGCCGTCGAGGTTTGCCCGCATAAAACCATTACAGAAAATACGAAAACCTGGAAAAGGAGGCAATCATTCGATTGTTAAACTTTCAGTTTACCTTACCGTAAATATGATAGTGTTGGAAACCATTAGAAATACGAATTCGCTGTAATACAAAATATTCCCGCTAATAAGTTTAATAATAAAGATGATATTCTGCACGATCATAGTTGTTAATGTAATAGTTATAAGCACAATCCTGAAGCCGAAGAAGCTACCAATGTTGCAGATCAATTCGTGTATTGTATGATACATCTTGCTCATTTCTTTAATCCTGAACGCCAAATCCTTCATTGGCAGATTTTCTAATTTCAAATTGAAAATATCGCAACAACATCTGAGATCAACGACGATAGCATTGATTTGCATCAACACTATAAAAATCATGTAGATGTTGATGAAATAAAGAAGGCTGAGAGTGCTTTGCATTGGAGTTAAATAATTCCATTCTATCACTAACTCGGTCATCCATAACACTATGATTATTGCATGTATTATAATTAAAACAATCCCATGCTTAAAGTTGCACTTCTCCACAAATTTCAAGTCATGTTTGTATAAATTGCTCAGCTTTTCCATCGATTTACCAAAATTAACTATTCGCTCATCTTGGGTGAAGGCGAAGCTTAGAATGCTAATTACATTAGTTACCGTTAAGAAGGAGAAGCTCATTTTATGCAGAACAATTATGCTGTAGGGCGCATCCACAAATATATTGTGATTTAGAATGTAAAATAAATGTGAGGTAATCAGAAATGCAAGAACTAGAACTCTGTATATGGTGTATATCGATAGCCATTTGCCCTTCCTATAGGAGATTCCGAAGAACATGGCGATCTTGTAAAGTTTACGTAATTTTAGCTTCATTGTTGAAGCTCTACTGCGTTGGTGTACTCGTCGTTTCCGCTATTGATCAAGTAAGTTTCCACTGAATTGGAGCACTACAATTAGATTGATTGCGACGGTGCTAATCATTCGAGCCACGATCATGCAGTTAATGTCGAAGAAATCGGCGGCTGATAATCTTGGAGAGTTAGTAGCTACAATTTCAATCAATGCCTTCAATTCATCCTCGAGGACCATTTGCTTGTTAGTTTGCGCAACAGGGAGCTCTAGAAGACATTTGTAGCAGCTCTGCAGTATGCAATTTAGTTGATTCGAAATTTGGTGGCAACCCCAAATGATCATCGTGGAAATCAACTAAAATTTAAAAAATTCTTCTCGACTTATAAAACGTAATTTTATTTCACTTACCACAATTTGACTCATCTTACATGTGGCGAATAGGATCATACCAATTTCATGGAAACCCGTTGCGACCATTTCAATTATAGAATGTAGTACGTAGATATAGTATATAGCGAAGAAGCCAAAGAATTGCAGAGCGTGGTATCCGTGAACTGCGTTGAAATCGTTAATTAGTTGCGATGCATGCTCGAATCGGGATCGGATCTCTTTGATCTCTATTTGCACGTCGGTTGCATTCCAGTTTCCACACAGAATCCGATACATCCGCATAATCCGCTTATGTAATATATCATAAATTTCTCCCATAACTAGTACGTTTATGTAATAAAATAGTAGTGAGTTGTAATGGATCAAATTGTTTATTAATATGCTCGGTGTTACAAGGTTTGGACCAAGCTGATTCCAAATCACAAACACGTACACTATTCCAATGAACGAGTTGAAAAATATCAATATCATAGTGCATTTAAATTTCATGTGATCAATACTTTCCTTCTTCATTAGATTCAGGATGTATTTGAGATTTCTAAAATACCTCCTGTAGAATTTGCTCTTGCAGAATTGCTTACATATTATGGATATGTTTATAGTTATGGATTGAAGATATATGGTACTCAGCCAGATCATAACGTTCAAAGACATGAAATTATTTAAATAGAAAAGTTGATAGGTGCACAACGCAGGTGTACCAACTACAATAATCATTACCCCGATGCAGTAGATTTGGTAACATTTATCGATGGTTGCCTTCCCGTGGATTTGTATTGGGATTTGGCATGTGAGGACTCCCACGAATTGTATGTAGCTTACTCGATCGAACATATTCGACTGACTCAAATGAAGTGTTTTATACATATTAAAATCGCGTTCACCCTCTTGGGGATTCACTGCATGGAGGAGGACGGGAAAAAGGAAGGTGGATAAAAAAATAGAATTCAGGGGGAGCTGAAGAAGAAACGCAGCTGTATAAATTATTCAAATGTAAATGAGCGTGGGTTTGCTGAAGCACACAGCAATTGCGAAAAAATAACAAGTTGCAAACACTTGCACCCCCTTTGAAATCTCTCTTATTAAAGCGCTACACCTCCCCACAAAAACTAGATTAAGAAACGGATTTATTCTGTACATAAATTCACAAATTACTCAGAGTTTAACTGTCTCCAACATTTGAAATTTAATACTTTCTTGTTGTATTGACATACGCTGTGTGCCACTTAAAAATATCTCATTTTCTAAATTACAAAATTTAAACCTTTTTCAAATAAATATAAATAGATTTTTTTTAATTAATTTTGTGAAAGTTTCAATAAACAATAACATTTGATGTAAAAATATATTTATCTTATATCTAAATGATAAAATCAATGTTTTACATATTTTCATTACCAGACTATATTTCGTTGAAGAAAAGCAACATTTAATGAATTATTATTTTAAAGTATTGATTCAAGTACATTGTGTTATTTTTTTCAGATGCTGTAGTTGATGATGATTGTGTAGGAAAATAAAAAGGCAAAAGCAGAGACGTAATTGGATCTATTTATATTTAATTTTTGTCTGATGCGCATATTGAGGATCGCACTGGTGACAAGAGCTGTGATCCCATGAGAACGAACATTTTTGTATAAATATTGAAGTTAGATAGTATGCAGACATTTTTAGCGAGGGGGAGAGAATCCAATGGGAACAGCGGAAGCATAAGTGACGTGGAATTGGGGAGATACAGAAGAGGAAATAGTAGATCACAAGAAACAAAAAAAAAGACGTCTAAGGGGCACGACTGACGAAAAAAAGATATAAATGCGTCCGTTCTGAACTAAATTGGAGAGAAAAAAATATATTGAAAATATAACATAGAAGGAAAAAGTAAATGCATACATTTATTTGAATATCCTGTTACGACCAAACAGTGTTTGTAGTTTTGATAGTTAAACAATATAGTGTTTTGTAGTTTTGATAGTAACTCAATATGAAGAGTATAGTATTTTTATTATAATCATGCATTTTCTACAACAGTTATATTACATATTTCTGAAACACGGATTTGGAGCGTTCTATTAGAATAAGTTTAATATATTTTTCACAAGCTATAACCTACAAATTAGATTGTGAAGCAAAATAGAAAGGAATGAGTCTTTATTTAATGAAAAACAACTGAAATTTTTTCACAAAAATTTGAGATTGGCTAATACGTCGACAGGATGTAGTTAGGAACTTTCAAGAGGGAAGTGTCTTATTTTTAATTAAAAAAAAATGATATTTTTCATTAGGAAATTTTAGAATGATCAGTTAGCAACTATAATTAATAAAATATAAATTTTACAAATATTACAAGTATATAACACATCACTCAATAAGTAAAAAATATTTTCTTTTTAAATTCCTTCAAGAGTAATACATTAATTCCAATACTCCTTTAACGTTTCGATGACTTTTTTGTAGAACGATTTGTCTTGCTCTCAAAATAGGCCTTAGTTTCGCCAATCGCTACTTCATTTCAGCCAAATTTCTAAAGCAACTTCTGATGTCTTTAAGGTATCATCTATCTAACGCAACTTCACTTTACGGTGTTTTAAAACTATTTTGTAGACTTTTTTTATGGTTTCCGGAACAAGTCCTGATTTTAGGCGACCAGAAACCACTGTAACCTGTAAACCAATTGTCAAAATGTCATAAAATTATGACACGTGTCGTTTGAAGCTTGGTACTATCCAGAAATCTGAACTGTGAGGAATTGCTAATAATTGCTCGTAATTTTTAATAATAAAAAAAAAACTGTGAGGAACACCAAGTTCATACATCAGATCAATTCAGTATGAGTGACTGCTAAGAAAAGAAAGCACAACAAAGTTCAATTTCACGTAAAATTTGCAACAATTTTGAAGGAAATTAAAGAATCTTGAACCCAATTATATATTTTTTAGACAATTTAATACTATTTTCCAATATTTAATGAGGATTTTGGAAGTGGGAAATTCTGTTTTCAGTTTTTATGTTTGTAATGTATTCGTTTATTTGAATTTTATATCGTGTGAACAAGAACGGAGGAATAAAGTTCTTTTGAAGTCTAATTAACATCTCAATTTGAAGGCAAAAGCGAGTTAGGAAGGGAAAAAAGTAAAAGAAGATGAAAAAGAGGAGGCCGAGGAAGAAGGAGAGAAGCGTGTTTGCAAAGAGGTTGGATGTAAAGCAATTTGGGGTTGGGCTGTGATCGGGTTGAAGTGCGGCGCTGAGAGGTCGAGGGCGGCAGCGGCAGCGGTGGTGGTTGCGGAGGAGTCGGCTGCAACGGAGGAGGCGGTAAAGGGCGGGCGACGGTTGTGGGCCTGTGCGCGCGGACTAATTAGGTAGCGTGCTTTAATGTTCCCAATTGCATGAATATTAACGATATTCGAGTCGAGTTGAGTTAACCAAGTCGTTAGGCTTTATGAATATGTTATCGTCATTTGATGCGAAAGGGAACTGTGGCCATCATCAAGAAAACATTAAAACGAATCGAGTTATGACACAGAATTCATTTCGCAAATTCAATTTCATTAAAATCATAACAAGGCTGCCGCATTTAAGGCCGCTTTTAATTAAGCCCCGGCCGCCTCCCAATTATATTAAACCAATTTAGTGAAAATTAAAATGTTTTGTACGAAAATACAAGCAATCGCATTTTTAATTTTAGACTTACCCCTCCCAACCCTCAACATTATTTATTGTTCAAATTTGCATGTTTCTTCATCTTCACCAAAGCGAAAAAAGGAAATGAGTTTCTTAAGAGAATAAACTAGAATTTTAGTTACTGACGTGGAAAAATTTTCTAATTTTCTACAAAATTACTTTCGACGTTTTTTTACATAGCTATATTATTTTTTTTCTGTCGGACGGGGAACTTTTTTTTTCCTCTTTGGTAAATCACCGATCGTTTCCTTGAAGCCCTACGTTTCCGTCCGCGGAAACTGAAACACTTTATCAATCATAATTCTTAAACGACAACAAAGACTTATTTGAGTCACGCTTTATATGTACTACAAGACATTTATCCATTGAAAAATATACAAAAATATCTTAGTTTTGTTGGAATTTGCTGACATCAGTCTTCAAAAGTATTAGTCTAAGTATCTAACAAGTTGTGTCAATACTAATATCAATAACACTCCTACTAATATTATTTTGGTTGCACTAAGATTACAACAAGTACCAATTGACAGGACACATTTTACCTAAAGTAATATATACAGCAATAGAAGTTTCATGAAAAAATTAAATGCAACAAAATATGTATCTAAATATTTTATATATTTTTCATGGATAATAATAGGTGAACCTAACTAACACTGTTTGTGACTACAACCTATAAAGATTCACCTCTGATGTTATGGATATATTGATGTACGTAAAGAGTATAAATATATAAATTATATTATTTTTATATTATGGTAAAACTGATTGATTATGTTCACACGTGTTTTTCTCTTAATTAGAGCTTATATTAAAGAAAAATTAATTACTCAGCGGACTGAGGTAGGGTCAATAATTAAAGAAGGAAAATTATATAAATTAGAACATGTTATTTTTGTTAAAAAAAGTAGGTATAAAAATCAATTCGTTTCGTAAAATTATTATGGAATATTAAATTCTGTTATTTGGCTTATATAGATTTTTGTAGTCGTCATCGATATTATGAGAATTATTAGACTATGGTATAGGCTAGGAATCGGCAAACTTTTTAGAGAAAAGTGCCTTTTGCAAGATATTGCTCAGTTTTGTGAGTTTTTGCCCTATATTTTCTATAGGCAGTCACAAAAATGAACTAAATTTTCCAACATAGTCACCAAAGTTAAAACTACTAGTTTTCTCAGCTATTTTCTTTTAATTTTCACATTGATTAAATTAGATAGTTTAATATTTTAATAATGTCGATCAAATAATCTAATAACAAATTATTTTATGTTAATTCTTTTAAATTACATCAATTCTAAACTCCAAAATAAAATGTAATATTTAAAAATATGTGTAACGTGGAAAAAAAATCTAGTGTTTAGTGTTTATATTTTTTTTTCTCAGTGTCGTTTAGTAGAGATAAAATGTGATTTAGCCAATTTTTTGCTCTCTTGCCTCCAAGACATAAAATCATTGCTAGCTTTTTTCCAAGAGCGCAAAGATAATTTCGCTAAAAGAGCTATTCATCGGCGAGAGAGGCACGTGTACTATATATATATCTATGTGTATAAAAATGAAGAGCATTTTAGAAAACTGTCAAGTGTACATAATTTATGATCCCTTTTATGCCTCGATCAGACTTTTATTTCTCAGAGATACCCACCTATTACGAGGAAAATGCATTATAGAAAATGAAAATAGTAAGAATTCGTGGAAAGGTTGTATGCTACTTTGTCATACGAAGCGCCGCAATCCGAACGAAATCACTTTGCCATTCAGAATAGTCGCATAATTTATGACTACCGACTGTATTCCGCCTACATTCAAGTCGATTTATCGGACAACAAATTTATCAGAAAATATTCTAAATCAATAAATGGACTAGTTGTTAATATTATAAAGAGGTGACCTTTATCAAACTATCACCAGCTGACAATCCGTATGCCCTGTTGACTGTTATCGTTTCATATTTTAATTACATAATATTTATGCGATTATTCGATGTTTACTTTGTATTGATAATGGAGGAACGTCTGTTTACTTTCAATCCTTCATTTTTTATGATTCCCTATTTTATTAGGGAAATATTATTACTAAAGTCTGTAACTTTATTATTGACCTAAATTTATGTTGTGTATATTTATGCGATAAGAAAATATAATAATTTGTGTACTATAATAAAAATCCTGCTACGTTCGATTTCTCTTTGTTTGTTTCTCTTTGTTATAGCGTTCCTTGTTTTTTTTTTTATTACCCGGCGTTTCCACTCCACTTTTCATGACTTTTCCATTACATTCTATCAATTTTCCTTTTCTGTGGTCTCAATTTTCTTCTTTTCCCTTTTAATAATGTTGCGCTGTTATATTATAGCTCGGAAATCTTTAATTTACTTTGGAATATAAATATCCACTCTGCAAAGATGTACATAAACTGGAACTACTAAAGCAGATTAATGCATTTTTTATGATGCATTATATAAGTTAGTTATTCATATTTTATTCTATTATTACATAAGATAGAATAATAAAATTTATAAAGGTATTATTATTTTATTCGTAATACTAAGATTACAAAATTAAACCAAACTATAGCAAAAATAAGTTTTATTTCTTCATAGAAAATAATAATTAATACCAAATAATTAGATATAAAAGAGAAACTGCCACAAAGCACTTAACTTGTTGGATTCTAAAAGAAGCCTGGAATTCGACACAAGTCACTCGAAATTATTCTCCAGACAAACATAAACTTAGAAGATATGGCAAAACTCAAGAATCGCTATGGATAAAACTAAGCTAAATTATGCTATCAAGTCTCTAAAAACTACTTTAGACTACTTTTTGAAGAAAGCAATGAAAAATTAAATTAAATTAAATTATCGCAATTCCGCCAATAAGGCAGATCACTTCGCTGAAGTTTTTTCTGATTTTCCCATGAGATAAAGAAAATTTTATCCATAATTTCCTACAGGTGCCATTCCAGATGGATTGTCCAATTAAACCATTTAATTGCAGTGAAGTTTTATTCATGATACTGAAAAAAAATAAAATCAAGAAAAGCAGCAGGATATTAATCGCTGAAAAAGTACTGAAATAACTCACACCAAAAGGTGCTAAAATAATAACTTTCCGCTTAATGAAACTCCAGAAGAAGTAGCAATTAGCCTAATACCAATTAAATCCAAAATTTTCGAAAAGCTACTACAAACTAGACCAAATATTTCAGGAAAACTTGAAACACCAATTTGGACTCCGCATTCCACCGTAGAACAAGTTCACCGAGTTCCTAAAGTAATAATTGATGGAAAAATGATGCACTTTTGGATATCAAACATGTTTTCGATTAAATATTATATCCTGGACTATATAAAATTTAGAAGATAGTTCAAAATCCTTTCTTCCAAATTATAAAATCTTATCTGACGGTTAAATTGTTCTAAATAAAGTTGCAAGAAGAAGATATCCAATAAGATCTGCTGTACTGCAAAAAAGTGTATTAGCACCTATTATGTATCTCATTTATAGATCGTATCTAATAGAATAAATGTTGCTACATTCAGAAATGATTCAACACTAATGTCCTCTCATATTAATACAGAATTTGCAAAGAGGATTAAATCAGATTGAAAATTTGCTCAATAACCAACCAATAAATTTACATAATGTCCTATTTATGATATTATGATAGTTTATTAATAAATTCAATGCTATATTACGCCTAGGCATATATACCACTTTATAAAACCTCCATAAAAAGTAATAATACCGATAAAATCCAAAGTTTTCGAAAAGCTACTAGAAACAGGACCAAAAATTTCAAGAACTTGTTTTATTGATTAGAAAATATATAACTAATTTTTAATCTACTAATATTTTTGGGATGTAAGCAAGTATATGATTTTTCTCAAAATCTAGAACTATGTTTTATATATGATTCTTTGAAATGTTACATAAATGATTGTATCCATGTTTCGTCTAGGCAACTAAAAACATGCAGAATAACAACAAAGTAAATATGAAAACATTTTTACTCTTTGGTAATTAATGATTGTGAACGTGAGCAGTTTTGTTGCGCAGCGGAAATATAATCGGAACTCGTTTGACGCGTCAAAGCTTTGATCTATACATCCTAGGCCTCATGCATATTTGTACCAAAAATTTCCTTTGCACGTTCACGCACATTGCAAAAAAATACAGCAAAAAGGAAACAATTGCAAACCATTTTCAAAATACAAAAGTGCGTTTTAACTGCATTCGTTACAATAAAAAAAAACAATATTTCTGTTTTTTTTAAATATACAACTAGTGCATATTTATTTATTTACCGAACGTAGCAAAAAATTAAGTAAAAATTTGATTTTTTAGGTATGGAGGAATTTGCAAATCAGTCGAGATAGAACTTGCGGTCGCCGCGTCCCGAAATGGAGAGCAGATTCTAATAATTTTAAACTGTGTTATATTTTGTTTTGTCTGTTTTAAATATTAGACAGTTTAAAGGTGAGTTTTTCCATCGTTTTTGTCGTGCAGTAGTTTCCTTTTCCGGTGTTCCTGAGTTTCGGCAATAAAACGCGCGATACGTTCACACGTGGTGCGAACTATATAGGTTATCCACTTAGTCACTACATTAACTCACGTTTTCCATTTGCCACGTGAGGAAAATGACTACGCAGACTATTTCAATCGCTATTCCAAATATCGTTAAATATTATTTCCCAGTCGTGAAATTGGCTCAGACGTAGTGATTACGTACTATTGCGTCTACATTGCACGTAGCTTTATTTTTATATAAGTAATAATAACATTCAACGTGTTTCTATTTTTATATAATAAATACCTATCAACAAAATTTAATTTTAAAAAACAAACAACAATAACAATAAATTTTCGAAATGAATTTAAATTTATTTATCACTCTGTCTATGTTTTTATTACAAATCATTACATTTGTGTTTTTTAATTTATTTCTGTAGTGAAAGTGATAACACTATTTATAAATATTAAGTTTTTGTTAAAAAAATGTTTTTATAATTAAAGTTTTTTGGTAAATTTAAATTAATTTAATTGAATTGAAAAGTCTATAAACCTATTAAATTAATGTTCTTTGAAGTTGCAAATATACAAAAATGTTCTAAAATATATATTTATATGTACACATCCATAATATTTTATGAATCGATTACATTTATTCTAATATCGTTATATTTTTCAATAAACTAATATAATTAATATTTGAATTAACGTAATTAAATTAATTAATTAATTAATTATTGGTTTTCTTATATTTCTACATTTAATTAATTTATAAAAAGTTATTATGTACAATTATATGTAATATAATGTAATAACTTAATTATCTTTGAATTAATGAATTTTAGTAGTAAAATTATTAAAGATTTTTTTATTTTGTAGGTTTCATTTAATTGTAATAAGTTAATAGATTTAATATTTAGATTAATATTATTGAAAGTTATCGTATTTTCACACATAAACTACAACATGATAGGAAAAGCTTTGGAAACAAAGAAGTATATAATATTTGTATATTATTTCTAAGTATATTTTTGCATAAAAGGATAAGTTGATAAGATTTATTTATAATTGCATAACAATATTTTCAATAGTTATTTGAATATTTAACAAAGGGATTAAATATAATGATCAAAAAAATACATTTAAACAATTTGCAGAAATATGGATTTCTATATTCATTTTAATACTTAAGATTCTTCATGTTTGGTTTGATTGTATATTTAAAATACATTTAAACAATTTTCAAAAATATGTATTTCCATATTCACTTTAGTACCTTATGTTTGATTTGAAATTTGTATTTCCATACTCACTTTAGTTTCTAAAGTTCTTTATGTTTGGTTTAATTGTATATTAACAATACATATTAACAATTTTCAGAAATATGTATTTTTATATTTATTTTAGTACATAAGATTCTTCATGTTTGGTTTAATTGTATATTAAAAATACACTTAAAAAATTTGCAGAAATATGTATTTTCATATTCACTTTCGTACCTAAGTTTCTTCATGTTTGGTTTAGTTGTATATTCAAAATACATATTAACAATTTGCAGAAATATGGATTTCTATATTCATTTTAGTACCTAAGATTCTTCATGTTTGGTTTGGTTGTATATTAAAAATACATTTAAACAGTTTGCAAAAACATGTATTTCCATATTCACTTTAGTACTTAAGATTCTTTATATTAGGTTTGATTGTATATTAAAAATACATTTATTTCCATATTCGCTTTAGTACTTAAGATACTTCATGATAGGTTTGATTGTATATTAAAAATACATTTAAACAATTTGCAGAATTATGTATTTCCATACTTTACTGCCTAAGATTCTTCATGTTGTAATTGTGATTGTAATTTAAATATATATAAATATAATAAACAATATGATGAAATATGTATTTGTATAGAAATTAATGTTAATTATATATTGTCTAACATTTGATGATATTTAAAATGTTTGGTAAATACAATTTTCTGTGGTGAAAATATAATATGATGTTTCAAAATAAAATAGTTGTAAGCGTATGTTATAATAATAGTTTATATATTAATTTAAATTATCGCAGCATTGTTTTGTGAAGTTTGTTTTAAATATTTAACATTTTTGGTATTAAATTTGGTGGAAAGTTAACAAAGCACTTTAAATACGCTTATAAGGTTATTTTATTTATAATATTTATTTATAAACTAGCAGCTTTTAGAAGCATTTTAAAGGACAATTTCTATTTATCGCTGTACTATTATTCATCAGGTAGAAGCTTTAAATTAAAAACGCCATATTATTTATGCAGTTAATGCATTTACTGTTCTATGCAAACTGGAAAATGCGAAGCGAGTGCGATCTTTGTCTCTCGTATTAACTGACTCATGTAGTTTTCCATTTGCTTCGCCGACGTCGTTACACTCCCATGACAGCAAGGAGACAGGATATATAGAATACACACACACATAACACGTTATGCAATAATAATTTTTCCTAGCCATTTTCCTAGTCCGTTCATATTCCACGTAATACAAACATCGCATGCACGAAACCATAAAATGTTTATTATTATAATCATTATTTATTATTCTATTGGGATAGGCATTTTATTTAAAAAAAAATCGTATATACATATTTCAGTTTACAGTTCATTTTTGTATGCCGCGTGTCCCATAATGAGGTAACATACTTAATTTGCGGAAAGCGGTGTGAATGAACTCGCATTTTGAATTTTAAAAAAATATGGGGCTGCGCTTTTCTGTGTGCCTTTGATAGTATATTTGGAGCGATGAAACTGAAATTTATGTAATGGATAGGAAGGGTGTGCCTGATTCTTGGATTAAAGTGCTGGTCGTGTTGGAAATAAAAGTCGTTTGATTGCACCTCTGGGAACAAATTATGACAGGGTTCTGGTGGGGGAGCGGCGGTGGTTACTTTAACACCCCCGCACATCCACATCACCCTGAAAGGGTTGTGTCTGCATGCATATTTTTCTCTCTACCCCCCAATCCAATACAAAACACACGCCCATAAGGTAATGAAGGTAATGAATTTCCAGCTGCAGAAGCGTCTGCCCGAAAGGGATTAATATTACTAAAATATGTATTTGAATAATTTCCCATTTGATTTGGGATTACTATGGGATACAGTCTAATAATGCCAGAATATATTACTTGCACTAATTTACATAAATTTGGAAAACCAATCTCCAGGTTTCAAGTGGACATTATAATCAAAGACTGTAAACTGAAAGATTACTGTCCTTTTTTAAAATTAATATTTTAACAAATTATTATTTTTCAAATATTGTACATACTTTTAAGTTTAATATAGTACCATTTGCTAACAAAACAATACTATTTCAAATAAGTAATAATACGAAATTCACTACGCACATCCAATTTACTCTAATAACTATACGCCAATAGTAACATCTGATATTCTTCTCATGTGCAGTGATCTTCAAATGCACTTTTCAACTGAATTATTATCTAAAAAAATAATATTACCACTAAAACCTGCTTTTTACACTTAAAATTAGTTCATGAGAATTCTAGTATAAATATATATAGATAACATAAAAAAATATATGTAAAATAAAAGATATTTTACAAAAACCGTGTGTTTAGCTAAATCTTTCAATTTTTAATATAATTAAGATTAATTTAAATAATTTTATTTCATAAATAATGTTTTTCGAAATATTATTTTTATTTGTTAAAATAAATTTAATTCGCAATATGCAATCAACATGTTTATTCTATTGAGTTCTTATGTCACTTTTCCTTCTTCCTGTATACGTATTTTTTCACGTCAATCGATATTACTTTGTTTTATATGTGAATTTTAAAATATTTTGATATGAAAATATTATTTATATGAATATTTTATATTATTAAGAAAGATAGATTTATTTCAAGATAAATTATTGTTTTGTAAGAAAAATTTCTACTATTTAGTATACAAGGGTTTGTTTAGTATATTATAAGAAATTTATAAACTAACAAATTCCTCGGTTTTGGTCAGTCTGGATTCACCACATTTCGGTTTGAAAATTTCAAAACAAACTAAATTTGAATTAAGCAAAAAATAGTACATGCAATTATTTTTTTTATCTACAAATGATATTTTTGCAAATTTTTTAAGTCCTTGATCAGTCCGGTTTCAAATAGTCCGAAATATTGGGGAAACCTATTAATCAGAAATTTCATAAGTTTCTGATCTACTTGAACTAATAAATACAATTTATATAATATGTGTGTATATTAAATAAATTATAAACTTTGATATTAATTTCATTGTAAAAATGTTTGATTATTTTTTTACTATTATAGCATAGATTTAAAAATATATGAAATTGAGATTAACATTAAACATTCAGAAATGACTTTAAAAAATAACATAGATTTATAACATAAGAAATCAACAATTAGTATCTGACTCGGAGTACAGCTGTACAGTTTAATTTCATCAAGCATTTTTCACGTTTTATTTAATAGGAAGCGCCATAATTTTCCACGAAAATGCGAGCTCATTTTTCTAGTTTATAAAATAGTATATTATGTCCATTTCAGGGAGTAGCCGTTCTGGAGTGGAACGTGAAAAATATGGTAGCATTTGCAGGCAGTAATTATTATAATGCCAGAGAGAGAGTTTATGGTTTTCATTTAGTAGTAGGGAACGTACAGAAAAAAAAATGAAAACATACTACAAAAAAAAATACAAGTAATGCGCACGGTGAACTCCCGAAGGGTGGATTTAATAAAAAGTTTCAGAAAATCCACGCCGCATTATCACTTTGCATAACTCGCATCATAATTAGGGGCGTTGCGTAAGCGGTGGCCGAAAGTGCGGGGTTTTAATTTTTAAATGATGTAATCAAGCTTCTGTAGGTGTTGGACGGATTTGGTGTATACTTAAATACATAACACACGTGCTGTCCTATTTTAACACAGGTAATTTACGTACAACACGGTTCAAGAGTTTTCAAAATCTGTCTAAAACACGATTACTTTGATGATTTATTATAAAAAAAAGGTTTATTTACGCTGCTTTTGAAAAATATCAAAAACAAAGAAATAAATTATTCAACAAAGAAATTAATTTATCAAAATTTCAATTTTAAGTGAAATAAATTTTATTTTATAAGTTTGTAGAAATATAAGATTTTATGTTATTAACATCAACAAAATAATAGTAGAGATGGAAATGCTGATTTTACCAAAAAAATAAGGTTTTGTTAAGTTTTGAGTCCTACCGACCGTATTATAGAGTATTAACTATTATCCGTGTGATCCGGCTTAATATTTGATTGTGAGCGAAAACAATGGATCTTCAATTATTAATTTAATGCCTTATCGGAGCCCAGCTTGTTGTTGCTTCTGCTTCTGCTGTCGTCGTTGTTGTCTGCGCTGTTGCCGTTGTTGCTCGTTGGTAACAAAAGGGCCCCAGTTGTGGGATAAACAGACGACCTTTTTCGCACACAGGAAACATGTACAAATGGGCCGTAGGGGAGAAATCCACTTTCGCGTATGGCAGGAACTCGCATCGCTCGCGCTTTTTACCGTGAGGGATTCTCTAGATGGAAATTCTTTGGGAAACTTCTGCCATATAGTCAATAACGAATAAGAGCAGGAAAAAAATCCCATACCAAAACCCAACCCATCCTATCCCATCCCACACATACACGCACGTCCCCCAAGAAATGCCTCCGGCCCGAACCGTACTATATAAAATTCTACTTTAAGGCCATCCACTCCACTATCATATGAGGCTTAAAGCGATGACTAGTAATGTCTACCATAATCCCAGAGAAAATCCCAGTTTCGAGTTTTTCTTCGTTATTTTTCTTATTTATTAGCTGCTTAAAGCTACATATAAAAGTTACACTTCTGCAAAGTGTTATGACTTTTTCTAACTTCCTTCTTAATCTTACTGAATCAAATTGGAAATCAAAAGAAATATAATATAAGAAATATGACATATTCAAATATAGTTTTCATAAATAATATATTATATATTATTGTTATTTTAATTATATTCTTTAGATTATCATTTATAGTTTATGTTAGAATATTTTTATTTAAATATAGCACTAATTATGTAACAGATTATATTTTTAAAGACCTTTAATAAATTTCTAATTTTAATATATTTGTAATTTCATGATTATTCTTATGTAATGTATCATCATCAAATATAGTAACAGTTGACTGATGTGATGTTGATCGATCTGACGTGTTGAGATAATGAATTGATGAATGCTAGACATAATAGCAGTTCCAATATAAAATAGATATTACAGCCTTGAAATATTTTTTTTTATATAATTTACATACAAATTATTAACACAGTATATATTTTTTTA
Organism: Nicrophorus investigator; assembly: GCA_963457615.1. Classification (NCBI taxonomy): domain Eukaryota; kingdom Metazoa; phylum Arthropoda; class Insecta; order Coleoptera; family Silphidae; genus Nicrophorus; species Nicrophorus investigator. Next base: position 28,505,941 of record OY735140.1, read on the forward strand.
AATATATGAAAATGTGTTGTCCAATTTGTTTGCAATCTGAACTACTTGTTAGCCAATTTTTCACTGTAATTTTTCACATTTTAAAGTATCTTTATATAATACACAATCTATTAAAAATAGAGAATTGAAATAAAGTATTTAAAATAATGTAGTATTTTTTATGTTACACTATAAGATCAATAACTCTATATGTTCCGCACACATTCGCATCGTTCTCATGGGATTATAAACCCTCATTTTGTTTGGCGCTTCGATTCATCGCCCTTAATACGCTCTGCCAATATCAATCATAGTAACTTTTCAATACTTCTTTATTATGTTTTACTGAATTATATCACTTTACGATAAAATAACATCAGTGTAACAAAGTTTTAAATGTATTTAATTTAAAACACTTTATACTATTTTTATTGACTTTTTTTACTACATTTATATTATATTTATTATTAATAAGTAATTAATTTAAATTAATAAGTAATGTATAGGAAATTAAAATATTTCTTAATTTATCAATAAAAATATTTATATTATTCTGCAAACTTTTTGAAGAAACTTTCAAAAGAGAGATTAAATGTACCAAATAACCATTTAGGTGTTGAACGAAAAAATAAAATGAAATGAACTTTTTCGAAGCTTATTTAACAAGTTTTTAGGATCGAAATGGGAAGTGATAAAAATTAACACGACGTTCAGCGGTGACATGCGATTGGTGGAAAAGTTGCAAATGAAAGTTTTTTATCGGCTCTCGTAACGCGCCGGGACATTAATGTGATGGAAATCGATTCGGGTGCATCTGCGGATGATGGATTATTTTCTTTTTTCCTTTGCCTCCTTTTATGTTTATTCCGCCACAGAAAGTGCACGACCGAACACTCGAAATCTTACCCCCATGCATCAATGAATCATCATCATCATCAACGAATACCACGATAAGAGAACAAGGGAAAGAAAGCCGTTCGCTGCGATGTTAATCTTATAGAATTTTATTTCCTCCTGAATATATACAATATTTACTGTTATATTCTTGTGGAAACGAAAGAGAGAAGATTTATTGCAACTATTTTTTATCGGTACTTATAAAGAACTATTGTACTTTTTGCAGGTACATTAACTTGTATTTCCACTATTTACATTCATTTATAAATAAAAATCAATTTAGAATACGGACAAAAAAAACATGTTAAATAGCCCTTTTATAAAGGTTGTTAGTAACTGGAACAATCATAATACAAAGAATATTAGTTAATAAAATATTAAACCTGACAAAATATTATCAATTCAAAAGTAACTTAAAACGGGATTGAAAAAATCTTTGGGACCATTATCCAATAATATTGATGAACTTAATGAAAAGTATATTATTTACCAAATATATATATATAATTACAAATTGAAAAAAAAAATAGACTTGATAAAAGTTTTATGATGATAAAATGATCATTATTTATTTGTAATATTTTATTTCATGCATTTTAAATACTTTAATAAATTGTAACAAGATGCTTTGATATGATCTGGATGATAAACATTTCTTATTCCAGTTTTCAGTCGCATATATTTTCTAGATTTATATCATTTACTTTATGATCTGATCAGATCTTTTTGTTTCAAAGTAAAGCTTATTTTACTTTGCAACTGATGAAAGCTTAAAGTCGTAAAAACTTTAGTACAACTGGTAAAAAAAAACAAAATGCCACTTTTTTAAATATATTTATATAGATACATTCTATGTATCGTTTTTATAAACATATATCATTTTTTTTATTTTTATTTTTATTTTTCATGTAGATATTTTAATGTTTTTTCATATTTCCAATAATACGTTCAGTTTTTGTAATATTTTAATGATGATATAACAAATATTATTTTTATCAATTCAATTACATTTATTACGTTAATTAATAAATTAATAATATTGTCTATTATTTTATTTATAATAAAAAATTTAACTTGATAAATAAATACGAGGAATGAATAGAAAAAGTTGGTTTTGTGGTACACTTTAAGTGAATATCAAATAGTGGAATATCCTATGATTTGTTTATGTATATAGAAATATTGGACGTGCGCTTGGTTCGCCTCTTGTTAATATGCCAAGCGGATATCGGGGATAATTTAAATGCATAGCTCTGCAAAATTGCAGAGTGCTTTCGGTAGACGAATGCAGTAAAAACTTATCATCCGTGCACTATTAAACATTGAAGCAAATGCATCATTTCAGTGAAAATAGTGGTACAGGCATGAAGTGAATAGCCAAAAATCGTGCATGTTTGCAATGTAGCAAAAACTGAAGGGTAAAATATGAACAACATAGCATTCCCCTCAAATGAATACTAAACAGCTTTATTATAAAATTTATTTAGGCGGAAAAATAGCCCTTTGTAACAGTTAATATTATAGTTTTATTGTTATTATTTGAATGTGTTTTATTTTTTACCTGAAATGAATGTTATAAACAGTATTTTGAGGAAAATCCCGGGAATTCTGCTTATTTTTATAAATCCCGGGATTCACGTTTTAAATACCGGAATAAAAACGTAACAGTTAATATTATAGTTTTATTGTTATTATTTGAATATGTTTTATTTTTTACCTGAAATGAATGTTATAAACAGTATTTTGTTTGGTGGAGGAAAATCCCGGGAAATCTGCTTATTTTTATAATAACAATTCCCGGGATTCACGTTTTAAATACCGGAATAAAATCAAGAATGTTAGAAATATACGAATCTTATAATCTTTGCTTTCGTAGCTAAATTTGAGCTTAATCAGTTTTTTGTTGATTTAGAATAAAAATAGAAACCTACTGATTTAGTAGAGGTGAATGATGAAGCTACCCCATTTACTAGTAAATAATAATTAAGGCTTTCTTTATCAAATGCATCCCATAAACCTGTGAAAGAAGTAAAATCTGACAAAATTTTACTAATTCTATCAGAAATCATATTATGAAACAATAGGATTATTGATTATGAAGCTGAGATCGATAGAATGAGAACACTTTTTAATTGTTCGAATTGATATTCCAAGTTTTTTGTAAATAAAAATTTCTGATTCCCGGGAAATCCCGGAATTGAAAAAATATTCGAAAACATTACTTAATAATATTAATAATCTTAAAGAAAATAAATCTGGTTTAAAATTTGAAATGATTGATTATTATCCACAGAAATTCATTTTCAGAATTTATTTATCACATTGATTCGTTAAAAATAATTGTCTTCAAGACTTTTTGCTCATGATGAAACTTTATTTAATAGTTTTATTTATTATTTATTCATTATGTTTAATTTTTTGTTACAGTTCACTGAGGAAAAATTGCAGAAACTGGTAAGTTTTTTTTTAAATTATTATTCAAATTAAATATGTTAAAATAAATGAGAAATTTATATGCAAACGATATTTCGAAAGGTGGAACAAATTAATTTCGTGATTAAACTTAAATAAATTAGATAATACCCTCAAAACACTTCTCCCTTAATTTTCGGTTCCTATAATAAATGATGCGGTCAGAATCCGAAGGGATACATGCGCATACCTGAACTTAGATAATGAAGATTTATGATTTGAAAATTGTAATTATTTTGAAAACTTGAAAGGCGTTCGAAAACTTAATAACCACATTTATTAAATGTCCAACTTACATTTACTAGAAAAAAATTATTATTTTCAGTCAATCATTTTTTCACATTTTTTTTATATCCATTAAAATATTTTAAAAAAATTTATCATGTTTATAAATTGTAATTTGTTTTTTTAAATTATTAATTTTATTGTTAAATAATTGAATTAATATAATTATTACATATAATCCAATTGCATAATTCTATTACATTAATTTTAAGTCAGGTAAGTGACTTAAGTAATTTAAGTGCAGGCAACCGGAGTAGCATCTAAGATGTATTCAGTGCAAAGTAGTCTACGTTGCAACATCTTCAGATGGAATTATTTATCTTTTCTCGTCAGAATTTATCTTCGTGTAATTATTTCGTCCATTTTTATTCTACGCATCATCATCATCACATTGCCAACGGCCAGATCCCATCCCTCGTCCACCCCTTGGCGTGTAATCATTTCTTAATTACAAATTAAACTTGAAACGCGCTCTTGATTATTACGCGAAATCTCGTCTCGACGTTTGAAAATAAATTCTCGTGAAGCAGGATGAGGAGGAAAATCTACCATCATCAACGGAAAAAAGGAGAGACTGAGGCGAAACGGAAATAAATAACAGATAAATCAACTGGCTCGACGGTACACGGCAAACCGACCCAAGACAGTTCTGCAAATAATAATTATATAAAGTGTATAGACGCGAAATTAATTACACAAAAGTGAGTGAAGCATTTTTTCGCAAAGATCTTAATTAATTTGTATGTTTGCTTTAGAATCTTAATACTAATAATAAATGTGCATTAAATATCCAATTTTGTTTTGCATTACTAAGTCATATTTAATGTATAAACATACCTCGATTAACGAATAGAATACATTGTACAAAAATACTTTGAAAATTGTTCCAGAATGACAAATAATGTTAAGCTTTTTCGAACAATGAAAAAGTTTAGTAAATACATAGTATAATACACCTATATAATTCTATAGTTGATTGTGATTATTACATCGCTCAACAATGTCAGTTTTTATTTTATCTTTGGTTGTAAATATTTTTCAACAAGAACTCCTTTAAATTTAGCTTTATATTCTTTGTCTTTGTTTTTTTCTAAATCTTCTGTATTCAATACATTTTCAACATCTTCTACAACTTCATTTTTTAATTTCTTATATTTATTTAATATTTTTTATGTTAAATGGGGCTTGAAATTGCAGACTTCGTTATATGTAAACTTCGTTTTCTGAAGTCAAGGTATGGCAGTATTTTGAATTGATATTATTTTTAAGAAACAATAAAAATGTTACATTTCTAGTTATTTTCTAATTTCAGAAAATTTCTGGTGAATTAATGAATCAAGTGCTATTATAGCAAATATTTATATTTAAAATTTTTAAAATAAACTAAATTTTATTAAATATTAGTTAATAAATATAAAAATAATTATAAATATGACAACTATTATGGTTTGACCTACAATCAACATATAACAATGATATTCTTGTAAAAAAACAAAATTCTATAAATATGAACACTTAATAAAAGATTTTTTTGAACCAGTAAAAATAGTATAATTACAAATAATAAAAAGGGGATAAATTTATGTACTAGATAGTTTTAATAAAGTAATTTGAACTAAATAAATATTAATTTAGAAGCTGTGATAATTAATTTAATAATAATGTACGTTGTAAGGATAATAAAATAATTAATCTTCAAAGCTTATTTGTATACCTGCAAATCTCTGAATTTATATTGAGATTAGCGAGGACACCGGTATTATTCTAAGTTGTAGATTCCTCTTTACAATTTTTATTCTCTCACAAATGCATTAAGAGATTAATTATGAATTGAGGTAAATATTTGCTGAAAATTAATGAGGATTATGTGTAGCGCGCTCTAATCTCAGCCAGCTTTTTCGTCCGCGCCGACGGTGTAATCCTTTAAGGCAATAGCCGTTAAAATTCGCAATGCAATTAAAATATATATAAATAACGAAAGGCTAGGATTAATTATGAAACGCGCCCCCAATTTATTTATTTATTTCACGGTAAGGGAAAGATTGGATTTGACGTTGGATCGTGTTTCGAAGGAAAGGTAAGGGTAGGAAAAAAAAACACACACAAAGGAAATAAGAGAAAAAAAAATAAAATGAATAAAACCGGAGAGGAGGATGTGTTTTGAGATGGCCAACCGACGGGTATAGTAAAACTTGTTCCACTGGTAGTCCTAGATAAAGCAATAGTAGTAGTAGCTAGTCTCTTCTCTGCGTTCGCATCTCGGATGAAGCTTGCAGTCCACGTAGCTTCAAAAGAATGCATGCAACATATTCTCGAAGGCTCGGGAATGGATTTCTGGTCAGGTCTGTAGGGTCGAGAATTCTTTATTGTTTGTTTAGAAAATGCTTGCTGCGTGGAACTTTTCTTACATATCCGAACACCTCTTCTTTTTCGAGCGGCCACCAAGAAAGAGGTGTAGGCACGTCCTTTATTTCCCTCCATTTTATTTATTTATTTCTTATTATCTCTTTATGTCTCATGTCTCGATGTTGAATCTCTCTTCGGTCTTCCGTTCACGAAACCTATCCGAAATACAAACATTTGATTAGCGATAAGATTGTTTCTTTATGGCTGTTGCCATTACGTTGTGTAATTGACTTTGAAGCGGCTCCGCTCGAACAATACTTTGTTTACCAACAGTTTATAGTAGCTATGCTTTGAAGATACCGTTAATTGGCCGAGCCAAAACAAATTGATAAAACTCTTGATTTTCTAATTAATATAATTGGGATTAGCTCTCGTTTCGGTCCTGTTTGCTTTTCATCCCGCTTTTGGGAGCGACACACCTATTTCCACTCACACCATAAACCGATTCTTGCTCAATGAACGGTAATTGAAGATCGTGGTTGGATTACATTCTTATTTTTTTTTAGCTGTTAATAAAGTTATGAATAGAAAACAGTTAAGCAGGAGATGAACAATTTCCGAACAATACGTTCGTTTAAAATCAATCATTATTACGGGTCAAGTAAACAACTTACAAATAAAATAATAACATTGATTTGATTGAGTAAATATATTTCAATTATATTATTTACATTACAAATTTGTTGAATGACTTCACAGTCATGATTGCAAGTCTATGAATTAAGTGTTTTCAGAGATTAAAAATATGTATAGTACTTTTGAGCAACATCTGAGTATAATAATTGCATTTAAAATTAATTTATTTATGTATAAAATTCCTTAACATATATTTTTAAATTTATTGCAAATATTTAAGAGAAAACATTTATTTTGAATTAAATTATGATGTATTCAATTGACATAATTTTATCTGATATGCTGACTAATAAAATAATTATTTATTCATTTTCATTAATTGATTATATTTGCATCAATTTATAAATTAACTAAAATTATACTTAACGGATCTAATTATTCGCTAATTCGCTATTTTAATACAATAAATCCATCTAATAATTAATTCATTATACATAATTATTATGCAATAATTAATATTTTAAAGTTTCTAGATACAAAAACTAATAAAATATTGTTTTGTTAATAAATAAATTTAACGCCAAGAATAAAGTGTAAATAAATATTTATCTCACATTTTATTCTAGTAATTATTATTATTATAATCATAACATTTCCATCATTTACTTTGCTTCGCAACTATATAATTATATAACTTTTATATAGCATAATATAATGGATGTACTTTCAATCATAAATGGCGCAAACCATCAGCAGATCGAATTATTCTTGCGTTAAATTGGTTACAACTTAATTAATATACCATAATAAAAACATTAAACATAAGTCTAATATTCAATTAAATAGTTTTCGTGAATCGTAATCGTAAATGCTACATACTTTTTCTTATTAAAATTAAATATTAAATTAACAATAATAAATTTTATTACGCAATATTAAACATGTTACATAAGTAATAAAATTACAATTAATTATGCTATAATAATACGTTTGAAGCAGTGGTATTGATTTCAGTTTTACTTCTATTAGTGTTGATTTCAGGAGATTATTAGTAAAAATAGGTTTAGAATTTCAATAAAGTTTCACCCAACTTCATAGGGATTGAATATCAATGAGGTGCCTGTATTTTTTTTTATCTTTTCTCAATGAACTTAATTTAATAGGTTCAGATTTCACAAATCTCTTTGACAACTTAATAAGGATTGAATAACACTGGCGCAGCCCTTAGCTACTGAAAACCAATATTTTTATCCATGTTGTATTTTAAATATATTATACAGAACTTAAAGCTTTCACAATTTTAACAATTTTCTTTCTATGTATTGTAGCATTATTAATAAAATGTAAATTAATTATTATATAATTATATTTTATCAAGTAAATAAATAATTGATTAAATAATAGTAAAGTAAAGTGTAATTATTTTATTTGCTTGAGTCAATATATATTTTAAGTCGTTGTTTTCGGATAGTAATAGAAACATAGTAACTCAATTATGTTCAACGTCCAGCGGTAATTAAAGTTCGGAGGTTTGTTTTCGATTAGGAGCGATTCCAGATTTAATTAACTGAGTGCATATTTGCGCGCAAATACAGCGGCGGGGAGGTTATTGGGAAATGAAATCTGTAGGGTAATTCCGTGAATTGGCAAACCGCAAACGAATGTGTGTCCTCAGAAACATGATTCCTATTTGTTTGCCTTCCACTCCCTCGAATCTTGTCAATCTCATCAAAACAGAGAACGTGGCGTAGGGAAAAAGAAAGAGATACGGTAAAAGGCTGTCTCCTCTGAGCCAAGGGCCCAGATAAGCATCTCGTTTAAGACATTACCTATTCGAGTTTCTACGGATTTCCACCGCATCTTTATTCTTTGTTTGTGCGTCGCCCCACAAGATTACAATAATAATCAGAGCCCATGGAGCAGCAGCTCAATCTTCTTTTACCCAGAAAAAAAAAGGGAGGAGAAAAGAGCAATGCGTATACGTGTATTTATGTATGCCTTCGTGTAAGCAAGGAGCCAGTTTCGTTCTGAGGATGGAACTTCCACCATGGAACAATCTATGTGTGCATGAAAGAGAGAGAGAGAAAGAAAAACCAGAGATGTATAAAGAAAGACAGAAAGATTAAATGACCGTTGGAACTGCGTCGTCAGGTGCGTTATTCTGTTATGTTATTACCTGCGGTGAGATACGAGTCACCCTCCACGGCAGGTATTTAAAGCATAAAGGTATTCCCAACATCTTAAGAAACCAGCACCAGAAAAGAATATATATATGTATGGGGAAAATGCGTGGATTTCTCGAGAGGGTTCGAGGTTTGTAACCCCATTATAGATGTGCCACCATTATTATTGCTGAGGGACACGTTTTTACCTTTTACTTGCATCCAAATTGAGCTGCAAATGACACATTTTATGCGTGTGAGCTTTGAATATATCAAGAAGTCAAGAAAAGAAGAAAGAACTTTTTTTATTGCTAGCCATGTAACATTTCCTTTATGTACCTATATTTTTTGTGTTCAGTTGCTGCTACTGAAAGGAAAATTCATTTAAACTATACCATGTGAATACGTAATGTGGGATTATTAGTTATGTAAAATCACAAAGAAAATAATCGTATTTCATTTATCAATGTTATTCTAGTTCATTCTAAAAATTACACATTTAATGGTTTCCTTTTTTGAATATACCCTATTACGACACCGAAACATTAATATTGGATTATTAGATGACTGTTTCTTCTTATATCAACCAGAAACGAGATAATCCCAAATATAATTACATTTTTAATAAAGGATTTATTCTTTATAAATATTACATTTTTCAAATTTCATTTCATTATTTTCCAATCTTTTTTTTAAATAAATCTCAATTTAAAATTATATAAATTTAAACCATAAACAACTAAAGTTTTATTGTTTACAAAAACTGCAATGTTACTAAATTTTAAATGTAAAATATTTCTATTTCACCTCATAGTTAAGAGACAATTTAATAAAAAGAAATAATGATAATTTTAATCTGTCCTTATTATCATAAATTATTAATTAAACTAGAGTATTTTCCAATCACTTTTTTAAATAAATCTCAATTTAAAATTATATAAATTTAAACTACAAACAACTAAAGTTTTATTGTTTACAAAAACTGCAATGTTACTAAATTTTAAATGTGAAATATTTCTATTTTACCTCATAGTTAAAAGACAATTTAATAAAAAGAAATAATGATAATTTTAATCTATCCTTATTATCATAAATTATTATTAAAACTAGAGTGAAAGGGCGGTCATTAGCCCGTTACAATCATTCATATATATATTTTTTTGTAAAGTTTATGATTATTGCAATAAATGTTGTTGTTATTATTACAGTTAAGTGTAAGTTATTTATAAATACGTAATCAGAATATGTGCTTATTCTTAGAAAAGCATACCTCATAAATTACATTATATAAAGCAGAAATGTTACGCATTTTGCATAAGTGATTTATCGTTTCATATAATTTATATCTGGAATAGTAATAAAATGGAATTTTATTCTACACCCTTTACGCAATATATTATATCTGAATTTATCTTGTATTCCTAATGCATATTAATAGGTGATTATTTTTGAAATATATTAAACTTGTCCAATCTATTGTCAATTAAACTAAAGTTTTATGTAAATCTATTAAGAAATATTAATTCATTAAAAAAAATATATTTTACTCATAATATTACGTAAAAATAAAAACAATAATTATAAATTAAAATAATAATAATTCACTTTATGTAATTAATTTACACTTATTTCAATAGAATTAATCAATCATATTTTTGAATATGTGAAAATTCCTATAATGCTTTATGAAAATGCTTTATCAAAAGCTTCTGAAACATCTGCTGAGCAATATCTTTTTCAGGCCTTGATTTATTTAATAGCATTACATATTGACGCTACGATATTTAAATGGAATTTATGAACATTATAATTGAATCATAAGTTATATTTCTGTATTTTGCTAGGTTTATTAGTTGTAGTATAATCTAACACTTTGTAGAAATAAAACTGTATTTTTTTAAGGAATTCATTATATAACCTTAGACAGTTCATGAACATAAATTGAGACCCAATCAACAGCTATTCATAATTTAATACATATGATGTCAATAAATAATATGCAGCATAAATCACAGATGACGTTATTAATGTGCAAATATGCTCATTGGTTTGGTATATGCTTTATTTGAGTTTGTAATTGATTGTTAATGCTTAGGTTCCACTTAAGTGCATATTAATTATAAGGGAATTTATTAAAACTCATTAACAATAGGCAAAGGAGTGTTCATTGCAAATACCTAATAGAAATAAACTATAGACTTCGGATAATTTTTATGTTAGTACAATATTTTAAACACAGATGTTAAAATCTGCATTTAACTTTAGTTGTAACTTAATTTTTGAATTATGTGGATTTATTTTATTATAATATTATTTTTGCTAAAATCGTATCGGATAAATAAATTATATTATAAATGTTGATGTTTTCAAATTTAATATAATTTTAAATTTATTAATAACTATTTATTAAATTGAAATTAAATGAAGAAAATTTAAATTAATGTATAATTTATAAGTTTCTGTAAGTAGAATTGAAATTATTATAGGTGACTTTAACTAATAGTAACTGTTATACTCCTACATATGAAAATAATAAACTGTTTCAAGACATGTATATGATAAGTATTCCAATTTAAAGTTACAACTGCACCATGCATTTTTTTCCGCTTAGTCTGAAAGTAAATTATTTAAATCTGTCAATTTAGAATTCCAGGATTTATGAAATGCTATGCTGAAAATTGTTGCATTTCTCTTCTTCGTATTCTCGATTCTTCGCCTACATCCATATTTTTTTCTTTTCCCTTTTCATGCGGCTCGGTGTATTTTTCTTGTTCCGTAGAGGATGAAAATTTCCATTTGAAATATGTAGATCCAATGTGGATCTCGTGGAGATTCCACACATCGCGTGCGAGCCCTTAATAACGTTACACTTTCCACTTGGCGGCCCTGATGGTGGCGAAATGCAATTACGTAACGTTCCGCGATGCCCGTTCGTTTCAAGAGGCAAGAGGGTGAAACGTTGGTCGGAACGGTGGTATGCCTATTAACCAGCCACTTGTAATAATTGTTATTCGGCGAATAATTAGAGCAGTTTCGCCCGGCTTCCAAATATTGGCCCCTCTCGCAGTGCCCTGAGCCCTTAGCCCTTATTGTCGCACTACCACAGCAGAACCTGCACTATAACAAGTGTAATGGGAATTTACGTTATTGCGGAACTACTACCGCCTTCCCCACATTTATTCGTTTCCCCAAACATTTAAGGTTGAAGAAAAATTAGGAAACTGCAAATTCCATGAATAAAACAAGCTTCACAACACTAACTTTCAATTTGTAGAGGAGATTTATAGCACGTAATATTAATTAATTGGAGTATTAGTTTCGCGTTGCAAACGAAAATATTACGGTTTTCGTTCGAAATTTATAAAGGCATTTTATGCGCGGATCCCTTACAATTTAATCCCTTTAATATGCGTGGTATAATAGGCCAATTTAACGGGAAATGCATTTTGCAGTAAATGTTACCAATTTGCGACTATGTTTCTGTATGGAAGGAAAGGAAAACGATTTTCCAACGTTAATTTGAGATCCGTAAATCAGATTGCATTATTCAATAAATAATTATTTTTCATGAATACATTTCAATTTTAATTTACATAATAAAATATCTATAAATAGGGACAATATGGACTTATCCTATTTATCATAATATAGTCTTGGTAAGCTGCCATTATGTAAAAATAATCTATAATTTAATTTAAGTAAATATATCTGTTAATATTCGTTAAGATAGTTTTACTATTTATTTAATGCACTGCCAAATTACATTAATTTCCTTAATTAATACAAATTCAAACTAACTTCTATTCTATAAACATATTAATTTAAAATAGGCATTAAATAAATTATTGCTAGATAAAATTTGGACTAATTTATTTCATTTATTTATAAAATAAATCATATTTCGATTAGGGCCAGATTAAAGGGGAGGAGTGCCTGATCTGGCCCGTGGGCTAGGAGTTGCCCATGTGTGAATTAAATCAATATATAATAAAATATAAACTAATATCTACTATAAAATAACAAAAGTTAATTTATTGTAATAATTAACTATTAATTAGTTATAAGTATAAAATCACTTTTAATATATTTTTTATAGAACAAATACGTTAATGTAAACATCTGAATATGTAGTCTTAACTAATTTATTCTTTGTTATAACATACAAAACAAAACCTTGCATCAATCAATCTCACTTTACGATAAAAACGTATTTTTTAAAATAATTTAGAATTGTGTAATCATATTTAATTTTCCATAAAATGAAGGCAATTATCTTAAAATTATAAATTAAAAAAATTGGAAACCGGCAAGATTTTGATCATTGCACAAATTATGAAAATAATATAAAATCCGTTTCTTCCTTTTTTTAACTGTCGTAGTTTTTCGTTTTTGAAAATGGCAACAGTAGTTTAATTATTATATAATTCAGCGTTTCTCAACCTATTAGATCGTTTTCATTTTTGATGAGTCATTAAATAACAGCTACCACCTTGCGTAAAAGCGAGGAACTGGTGATGTTAGCTCAAACCTGTAGTTATTTTAAAAATATGGTATAAATTGAGTCGAAGTACAACTACAAAGAAAGTTTGAGAAATGATGATTTACTTCACATAAAGTTACCTAAACTATCTCATTCAACTTTGTATTAAATAAAGCTTATATAACATGATGGAATAAAACAAATATTAATTTAAATTTTAAACAAATCTGCAGACAGAAGAGCAAATATGGACCTACATATAATGTATATTAATTAAACTAAACTCATTACAGCAAGTCTTTAACACAATTTTACTAAACAGGACATTATTTTGTAAATGTCTTCAAAAAAAATAAGTTAGGTGCGTTCACACTAACCACAATAAGAAACATTATATAATCCTTATTATTTGGTATTGTTTACAGAACTTTATATTTTAACGGTAGCTTAATGTAAAAATTTGAACTTAAGTTAATCAATTTGAATTTAAAGGTCGTGCTCGTAACTTTATTCGAAAGATTTTAAATTAGAAATACATATTTTTTTTTTATATAAAAATGTTGTTTTATTAAATATTAGCATTAAAGGCGCTGCAAACTTTATATAAACTGATTATGTACAGAGAGTCCCATTTGCATTTAAATAAAGACAAACCGTTTCGGCGGCCGGACGAATATCTGGTGTGCAATGCACACGTTGCTCTGGTGTTTAGCATACCGAAGAAATTCAGCGAGACTGGAAATAAAAATTAGAAGATATTACAACATAAACATCTTGGGTAATAACAATATCAGTCGCGGGGTGCGGTAATAAAGTTTTAACTGGCATTATTAATAATGGCTGTAAAGTTTTGGGGTCGTGTACTGTAACGTACGTACGTGTGCAGCAGTAGGGTTTCAGGTCCTGGAAAATAATTACATCCTCAGCCACATCCATGGATATATGTGCAACCGTTGTAATTTCATGCATTACACGCGTTTATTGTTATTATTATTATTGTCGGTACAATTTCACTGCTTTGGAAAATAATAGCGGTAAACGTTCGAAAACGGATGGGACAGAGGGTAGTTATTTGCGTACACGTCAATATTAACTGTGAATTAAACATCATTATAAATTCATTTGCAATGCACATATACGTTTAACCGATACGCATTGATTGATTATAAAAGGTAATGATTTTATAACATCGTCAACACAAATTGGAAACTCGTGATTAGGATTATTTGTTACAAACAAATATTGTTATGTAATATATAACAGTTGATTTATTGATAATAAAATATTATGAACTATACTTTTCTTGAACCAAAATCATATTTATTTTAAAAATAGCTTTCTTCATATTTCAAGTATCAATCTTTACATTTCACTTTATAAAGATTTATAAATTATATTATATTAATTTTATTACGAAACTCTTTTTTATTCATTGATTCATTGATAAACAAATAGTTAGTAACGTTTTTAAGATCAGTCAAGGTCGAAGTCTAATGGAGACGGGAAGCTCTTAAACCTAAAAATGGGCCCTCATCATCATCGACCTAACTGGTGTAAGGGCCCCACGACATTTTAATATGGCCCTACGGGAACAATACTACACCCCCGCCATCACTTAGTTAAATTAACAGTTGTTTAAACCTTTTTTATTTACACTTTTCACTCAAGGCAAAAATTTTAAGTTACAGGATAATATATATCTCCATATTAATGTTCGGATCCTCCAAAACCAAAAAATAATGATTTTATAACACAAATTGGAAACTCATGATTAGGATTATTTATTGCAATAAAATTACTTTTTTTAAAATATTATTATGTAAAATAGAAACAGTTCAATGATGACTTATTGAAAATTAAATATTATGAACTACACTTTCCTTGAACTTTCTTCATATTTCAAGTATCAAGAAATAAATTTGTAATTGATTTAAAATGATATCTGTACAATCTTTACATTTCTCTTTATAAAGATTTATAAATTATATTATATTAATTTTATTACGTAACTCCTTTTTATTCATTGATTCATTGATAAACAAATAGTCAGTAACGTTTTTAAGATCAGTCAAGATCGAAGTCTAATGGAGACGGGAAGCTTTTAAACCTAAAAATGGGCCCTTGTCATCATGCACCTAACTGGTGTAAGGGCCCACGACATTTTAATATAGCCTTACGGGAACAATACTACGCCCCCGCCATCACTTAGTTAAATTAACAGTTGTTTAAATCTTTTTTATTTACACTTTTCAGTCAAGACAAAAAATTGAAGTTACTCCATGTTAATGTTCGGAGCCTCCAAAACCAAAGGGCGATACTTCGTATAATATAATTATACTTATTATTTAATTCTGATATTTAAAGATAAAATTACGGTCGTAACTCGGGGTAAACTCTTACTTAACCTATATATATATATATAAACAAATTCAGAATAATCTGTAACACGTGTGTGCTCTGGAGGAACACGAGTCCCTACATGTGTAACTAATTCCAGCAATTTTTCTTTTCAGCGAATTTAATTTTTCACAGGTAAACCTGAAAATCCGCGATAAGTAGCACTTTTTTCCTTTTGTTAACACTGCGAGATACAGACGAATTTACATAATGATTCTTTATGAAGCCTGGATGGTCCATCGTCAGAGACACGATAAAGTCTGCGTTAAAGTACCTGGGAATATTTCATTCGTCGGGCCTGGATTTATAATATAATTTATTTAAAAAATGCACACACGCGTTCATACATAAAAGAACATAAGGAATAAAGGGACTGCATTTTACATTTTAATGTGCACATAAACTGAAACGTTATAGGAATGAATCTTATTTCCCATAACGCAAATTTTAATAGTTTTTTATTGCATGCAAAATATAAAGCAAATGAAATATTCTATTACATTAAATAGTTTACATTTATTTTATGCTTTCTACTATTAATACCAATATTCAGAAGTAAATTTAATATATAACACTATATAATATAATAAGAATTGATCATTTCCATACTTATATAATTTTATAAAAATAATACTGTTTTGCCTAGTGTTTCCATTACCGGTAAATAATTAACCGATGTTGAGTTTTCTATTTCTAATCCTGACTTTTTTTATATGTTTTTATGATTTGTGTCTCAATAGAAATCTGAATACTGCTTCTTTCTAATCCGGATTGAAGGACCAATGTTAAGTTTACTACATATGATTTGGGTCTCAAGAGAAATGTGGAAGACTACTTCATTATGTTTTTATGGTTAATAAAATAGGTCGACTGTATTTTATGGTTTATTTAAGAGTGATTCTAAAATATAAATTCGGCTACATATACAGAAAGTTTGGGGGTTTGATGCAATGTTGGAAGAATAAATAACAACCGTTTTTTTTACCGGTTAAATTTTGACAACAAATACCGGTAATTTCTTAAAATTATTTAATGCTTTTATTCTATTATTTTACAACCTTGCAAAAGATTCCAGTGTTTGTCACTATATCAACACTTTATTTAACACTGGCTTACATTCACCTCGCATTGAAACCCACAAGTTTGAATAAGTCGGATAACATCAGACACAATTTGTCTAATGCATGTACATTTTAATTATAAGATATGTTATGTTAAGAATTATTTATTATTTTATTAAAGTTATAATGTATTTATTATTGTAAATTATTTCTGAGAACAAATTTTGCTTTTTTATTAAAAAGTATCTGTTAATTTTTTTTAATATATTAAATTTTAATTAAAACTTAATAGATTTATTCTTAATTACATATATTGTGAATATATTGCTTCCTAATAAATAGTAAATATTTTCTGTATACTGATGAAAGAAAATCTTTCAAATGCCCCAATTCTGTCAATAATCCTGAAAATATATAATATTTTAATACTTTTTATTATGTTATCAAAATTGTACTATGCTTAATATTTCTTTTCATTGGTGGCTAAGAATTTACTAAATAAATTGAAATAAAAAATAACAGTAAAAATTATCTGACTTATTATATAATAACTTCAAATATTTGTAATTATAATATATGAAATCTTTAAAATAATTTAATCATTAATTTTTAAAACTGTTACAATTAACAAAGAAAAAAGTTTGTAACAGTTTTATTTCTATTATTGTTGAATATGTTTTTAGTAAGTATCTAGTTGTATATCTGTTGCAATAAAAATAATTATTATCTATTAATTAGTTTATTAATAAAAATTAATGTTGTTGTTGCATTTTATTTGTAAAAAAAATGTAGATACAAGTTTTTAAAGGAAGGAAAAATTCCATTTTTTTGATGAGAACGTTGTTATTATTTTTTTGATTTTGATGCGTAAACCCTGAAAATATATAGTTGCAATTAATATAATTATTATCTATTAATTAGTTTATAAATGCCACTTCTCTATATAAAAATTACGTTAACTGTACTATTAATATTAATGTTATTGTTGCATTTTATTAAAAAAAAAACAGGTAAATTTTTGAAGGAAGGAAAGTCATTTAGAGCTGTTACAATAAATATAATTATTATTTATTAATTAGTTTATAAATGCCGCTTTTCTATATAAAATTATGTTAACTGTACTATTAATGAAAATTAATGTTTTTATTGCATTTTATTTGTAAAAAAATATGTAAATACAAGTTTTTGAAGGAAGGGAAGTCATTAATAAAACAGTATAAATGATGATTTAGAGGTACAAATATAATTCTATATTTTTTTGACGAGTACTGTTGTCTCGTTGTTATTAATTTTTGGATTCTGATGCGTAAACCCATAAATTCCGCCGGGAGATACTTGATTTATAAATGAGCTCCCTGGTCCAGGTATAATCCCTTGGGATTTGATCCGCAGATATGCGCACCGGACCCACATAATTTCCGTATCGATCTGTCAGTCATTAACCAGCACCAAGATAAGCCCACAGTAGTCAGTGTACGTGTATTCTCGTGCCTACAATGTGCACAATATATACAATATACATGCATATACGCACACTTAACAGCGGATGCATAAATGGAATAGTGCATGAGCATATACATATATATTGCAGCAAAGCGAGACCAAACATCATCTAAATATCATGCGTTAAATATTTAAATGCTGTCCCATTTCGAATTCCCTTTGTGAATGCACATACACAGCACAGCGTTCGATTGTTGCAATTAACATCTGGCCCGCAAATTTGAACGATTCATAATGGATTTCGGCCTAAATTATTTATACAATTTTGTTGCTGCGACCGCAAACGCGTTCGACCGGTAAAGGGAAACTAGAGTCTAGGCGTATCTGTGTATATGAATATACACGCCTATGGATAGCCTAGGCTCGCCGCTGATGGATTGCAATTGAAATTATCAAAAATTCAGCACAAACTCAATTCATAATTATTTTATACTGCACTTTCGGTCGAATCGATTTTTTTTTATCGATTATAAATTAATAACATCGCTGCCGGATAAATCTTCATAAACAATAAATATGTTGAATTTTATGGTGCCGTAAATCAAATTGAATATATGACGCGTCGTTTGTAAACGGTTTAATATTGTATTTTATATCTGTTTCACATATTTATTATTACTAATACATTTAACAATTATTGATGGCTTTATTTTTTATTTAAAATACATATCAAACTAGTTTATGAATTATATTTTTAGGTATACAATATTTTTGAATAATTACCAACATTTAAAATAAATTACATATAAATTTTTGTAACCGAGACAAATTGTCTTTTTTTAGTATGAATTTGAAGCTCACTTCAGAGAGAAACACTTTGGTCTATGGAAAAGAACCAATAAATGTTGTAATTAAATAAATATATAAAATCTACACTAGATTTTTATAAATTTTTGTAGTTATATTGTGGACAAATTGTTTATATCAAGATGAAATTTACCATAATACGACCTAGTATAAGCCAAGTGAAGTCAAGTGGGAGAAAAAATAAATTAAAGAATAAAGAATTATTAATTTATTTTTTTGTTACTTTAATAAATGTTTACTGATACTTTTCCTCAATATATTTTAAGTAGACATTTTAATTTACTTACTATTTATATTAAATTATACATACTATTATTTATAATTAAAATTTTTTTTTATATTTCCCCTTAATTTAACTTTCCCGGGATTTTCAAAATTTTATTTTTAATGATCCTGGTAACTTTTCTCGGATTTTTTGTTTACTATATGAATATTTATTCAATTCAACGTGGGACGTGTTCCTCGAATTTGACGTTATTAAAATGTTACAAAAATAAAACTTCATTTCAATCGTGATCAATTTTTAAGTTAAAAATATCGATGAGTTCCACAATTATGTGGAAATGTCATGATCATTTTATAAGTAGAAAAGTCTATCAGTGAACGGACATATTATATTAAATTGTGTATGATATGATAACTTTTTGCCTGAGAACTTAAACTTTATTAAAGGATTAAATTAGATTATATTAGTTAACGTAGTTTACATAATGTTAGACAGGGTTTAGTTAATTTAGATTTTATTAGAGGGTAGGATTATATTGACTTGGGATGGATTATGTTTGTTTTGATAGAAACATAACTTCTATTACCTCAACCCTAATTGAAAGTACTTTAAACCAATAATGTATTTCTCCATTTGCGTTTCAAGCATTAATTACTATCTAAAATACTTAAAAAAATAATTGATTGGCCAAAAATATAACATAATCATTACTAAATTCAGAATTTTTAGTATTTTATTTAGAGCTACAAATACAATTCTATATTTTTTTGACGAGGACTGTTGTCTCGTTGTTATTAATTTTTGGATTCTGATGCATAAACCCATAAATTCCGCCGGGAGACACTTGATTTATAAATGAGTTCCCTGGTCCAGGTATAATATAACATAATCATTATTAAATTCATAATTTTTTATATTTTGATTCATCTTCTTTTAATATTAGCTCTACTAAAGCATTTTCTAAAACTTTTGACTTTTGTAAATAAATATGTTATATAATTTCGAAAACAATGACCCTTTCGTATTGCAGATCCTTGTAATGCAATAGCTACGCAACTGATCGAAATGAAAAAATAAATGTAGTAGAAAAATATGTCTTCAAAAGAAATTATCTTGAATAATGTTATTTTCGTTCATATTAACACTAAAGTTATTGAGGGGTCATTCCGTTCGAACTTGGATTTACAATTTCTCAAAGATTACAATAATACTATAATCTTTTATGGCATTTCCTAAAATATAAATTATTGCACAGTCATTTTTATCGGTTAAAAACTTATACAAAAGTATTATAAATGTACTATTTTGAAGAATACGTCTCTTTCAGGAAGGAAGTAAAAAAAAAGTATTATAAATATAAATACTACAGACGAAAAGTGTTTCTAATATATAATATAGAGAAGTACATTATGAAACATATTGTTATACAACCAACAAATATGAATCGTTATTATTTTGAACAATAAGTATTTTGGAAGACAAGAAATTGTTGAAATTGAATTATTTTTTTGGAATTACTAGAGTCTAAAGAATATTCTAAATATTATAAAAGTCTGCATTTTTCTAATTTTGAACATATTAAATATAATTAAGTAATTGTAAACAAAACTACGACAAAAATATTCGACTTATATAAAAATAAATAAAAAACATATTTATGTATATTTATAAATACAAGAAATTACGTAATTACCGTTAATTGCTTTTTCTTTTTATAATTATAATAGAAATAAATAAATGTATTTTATGAATTTTCAAAAAATGTTTAATTTATTAATTAATTTTTTTTTGACCCCTATATTGGATCGATTATGAATATATGAATCATCTTAGCGTCATGATTTCGCAATTTATTTCGTTTATTTTCTGAGAGTGTATCCTTCATTTAACGCTATCCCGTTATCTAATAATACATTAGATTAATTAAAATCGTTTGTAAAAGCATTCATCCATTAACAAATTAGATGATATATGAAATGGCGCCATTGACTAATTATTTATTAATTTATTTTATAACAATAAACATAAAAATTGACTGAAATATATTTTTCATATATAAAATATAACACTATTTAAATATTCTAATTGATATTATAATTCTATCTTTAAATGTTTAAATTTTTACATATTTTAATTTTAATTAAGAGAAATAAAATGTTCAAGTAAATCAATGTTATATGTTACTATATTGATATTTGCCTCATTATTATCAAGCCATTGAATTCTTTCTTTTAAAATTCCTGGTAATGAACGTGCTTTAGAAATATAAATCCTATAGAAATCATTTTCTTCTTACATTTATTCAGCAGCCTGTATTCATTAAAAAAATTATATAATCCGTTTTATTTATTTTTTCTATATTAGTAAAGATTTTATGTATGTCTATTACATTCCATTTATACATGAATAGAGTTTATATTGCATTTCCTAGAAATTTATGATTATCTTTTCTACAGTTCCAGTACAGTTCTTGCTGTAATTTCTTACAGTTAATATACCATGATATTACTGTTGACTTTCTCAAAGATATGGACTGAAATCTTTCATCATTTTTCACATCAGCTAAATTTTATTTCATATTTTGCTTAACTATAAATTTAATTCAATCTTCGTCAATTCTAAATAAGTACTCTACTAGTAGTTTAAGTTTATATTTTAATCATTTGCTAATTTTGCAATCGTGTATTTTTTGTATTAATAAAATTAAACAGTCTTATCCTTCTTTGAATTATATTTAAAAAAATCAACTTTATTATATAATACATAAACATAAAATTTATTCGAAAAAATTTTATTCCAAACAAAAAATTGATTTTGAAATAAAATATTAACAGAAACACATGCTTATAATAAAGTGTTATTGACTATAGCTTCTAAAATATGAATTCAAAAAATTGTTCTTTTATAATTTTTTTTTTCACTTTAAAGTCTTTATTTATGTATGCATTTAGTTCCTTAATTAATCGGATTTCAAATGAATTGTTCAAATAGTAAAAGTATTTCGTTTTTATTGAATAATAAAATATAATATATATCAATAATTTATTTCATTATATATTGTCAAATATTGATTTTGTAAAAAGGTGGTGTAAAAATAGGCATGATTTAATTAAATTATAATTATTTAATAATAACGTTAAACTATGTATTGGCAAAGTTATAATTAAAATGCCCTTTTTTAAGCTAGTCTAAATAACGCGTATTTATGAGCTGAAAATCGATTAGTCTTCAAAGCTTATCTTTCCACATAATAATTCCGATTACATTTCATTGATATATATTTTTTTATGCGAACTGAAAGGGCCATAAACAAAATGAGCTTTTTAGAGAGATTCCATTTTATGTGTTCCAAACATATATATTTTTTTGTTGGGGTCCATGGTGCGGGGGGTTGAACACAAAGGCCCTACACTCGAATGAATTGAACCAGATTAATGATAGATCGGAATAATTCAATATTTTAAATGATAAACCCTCGTTTCGATAAAAAAAAGTTAAATCTAACATAATAATAACAATACCAATAAATTTTGTTGTGCTTTGTTTAAATACACGGTTGTAAATAACGCAGACAATGTATGTAGTTACGGAAAATTGACATAGCTCACATAAAATATGTTTATTACGGTGGACGCATATGACATAGTTTCAGTGGCCGCTGAAAGCCAGCATTCGTTAATTAAGTTCGGTGGATGGACTGCTGAAAATATGGGCGTTGTTGTGTTCGGGTTCCGAGCGAATACGGGGAGCGCCGTTTCATAAATTATCGAGAAGATTGCTAAATTTTGAGTTATTATAAAAAACATATGCTGCAAGTGAGATTTTAATTAAATTCTACGTAAATATTTCTCCTCCTACTACCGACAACATTTCCACGACACCAACGCACAGATAATGAACACAACAAATGCAATTTCAAGAAAATTTCATTTAATTTAATAATCTTATCTTCAAGTACCAAGAATAGTTTTGATATTATGATCTGCACTTGAGAAAGTTAATTATTTAAATTTATTTCATACAACTTATTTTTTGAAAACAGACGTATTCAATGATATGTCAACATGACACAGTAAATTATTGTATCTTTTATAACTTATAGTTATAGTTATAACACCACCATTTGTACATTTTTTTTAACATGTCGTAATTATTTTATTTACAATCTATTATATAAACCTACCTAGTATTTCTTTAATGTAATTGTGATATGTATAGATTTAGTTTTGTTAACTAATATTATCCATTTTTTTGAGCCAATGTATTGTACTTTATTTAAATTATAGATATTCAGATGCTATCATTATCATTCGATGCCAAGATTGTTGTATCATTAGCGAATGTATAAATCATAGTATTATTAATTTTAGGAAAGTCTGCCGATTATAAAAGATAAAGCACTTATAATTTTTATTCCGAATATTCTTCTATTTCATGACTTTGGCATTGGTAAAAAATTAAGCATGTTTTTGTAAAATTATGATGCCAAGTTTAATTTACTAGAATATAATTTATTATTAGTAAACATATTTTATTGAAAACATAATAACTAATAATTATTAAATTTATAGTAACACATACAAATAACAACTAAAAATATAATAATTCCGATAACAATAATTATGTAAAACAGTATAACTGTTACAAAGGACTATTGAGTAAAGATCTCTCTGCCTTATAATCATAATATTTAAATACATTTATAAAAAAAATAATTAGAAAATGAAAAACAAACCAGAATTCTTCTCAAAATGATTCGATTTCGTATCTCCAAAATCTGTGTGCAACCAATTTTCCGCCGGATGCTTTATGATGTGTTGAGCATTACAGATTCAATAAGTCAGAAAATCTGAAAATTTATCATTTTGCAGAAAATTATAGATAACCAAATTTTGATTTTTTTTCAAATATATTTTCCTCAATGTCTACAAATTCATATCAATCAAACTTCATTACAATATATCAATTGCTTCTAAACATAAACTAGATTATATAACTATTCTTAGGTCCACATTTTTGTTAAAAAGTAACGCTAAGTTGTCCGGGATGACTCTGAGTCCAAAGAGTTAATATTATTTGTTATTTTACTATTAACTAGTATAGTACTGTAATTATAAAAAAAATATTTTTGTAAGTGCAAAAATATCTATGGTAAATAATCCTTTGCAAAACTTGATCTATTTTATTATATAAATATGTTTTCATGTTAAAATGTGTTTATTATTAATTATTCTTGAAAGTATTTTATTTTTAACCCGTTGCGGGTGTGTGTCGGATATATCCGCCCATATCCAGTTGACTCTTAGTTCAATAGTTAGAGAGGTTAGAGATGTGTTTTTAAAATGGAAACATCATGTTGTGGCTATGAATTTTTCTTCTTATTAAACTTTGACGTTAATTCACTAGACTACACCACTTATGTACTAAAATTTGCAAACACATCGGTTTGGAATTGGATAGTGAAACGTGTAATTTTTTTTTCAGTCCACAACTTGTAATCATAATATTTAAATACATTTTATAATTAGAAAATGAAGTACAAACCAGAATTCTTCTTAAAATGATTGCGTCAGATTCATTCATTATTATTGGAATAAATCAGTTGAAAAATTTGAACAAAAAACGGGAATGCTTATAATTCATTAAAATATCATCACATTACAATTAAATAATTACGTCGTCAGAAACAGTTAAATCTACCTGAAATAATAAATTGCAAATTAATTGATGAAAATGGAAAACCATTATATTTAATTATAAATCAATATTGTTTAATTTTATCAAATTATTTAATTACAAAGTAAGTTGTAACATTTTCCAAATAAAAATATTAATTTACATAATTTTAGATATAAAACTTAATTATAAGAAACGTGAACTAATAAATATACAAAAAAAAACTTAAATCTTATAAAACTTTGATAATATATAATGGAATATCAGAAAATCCAAACCTAAATTCAGTGCTATAAAGTCACATATTTCAATTGTAGCTTTATTCAGTTAATAATTGAATATTTTCCAAATAAAGATATTAATTTACTTAATTTTTAAAACTTAATCATAAGAAACGTGAACTTATAAATATACAAAAAAAACTTAAATTTTATAAAACTTTGATAATATATCATGGAATCTCATAAAATGTAAACCTAAATTCAGTGCTATAATTTTATATATTTCAGTTGTGTATAGCTTTATTCAGGAAATATAACATACAAATTCTAAAACGTATGATTTAACTTACAAATATTTTATCTATTTTTTTATGATATATTCATAAAATCATCAAATAACTTGTATTAACTACCTATCAAATAGTACTTAAGTTTGCCATCTCCCGATGTATGTTGTAACAGAAAACACTCAGAAAGCAGTATAAATTGAAATCGTTGATACGTAAAACCGTGTAAATCAAAAATGATCTAAATTCAGACATTTAATTTAGCGTAAAATAAAAATAAGATATCTAATTACAAATAACAAATATATACCTCGTGTAAATAAAATAGTACAAAAACTGTAAATATGTATATAAAAAAATTACGTAAAAACGAAATTGTGTAAATCTTTTAGGCTTCAATGATCTTATAAAATCCAGAATTTCCAATATAAATTGAATATTGTCATAACAAGGTCAAACATATTACAAATTTCTTATAAATCATTTTACTTTATAAAAATTTAATTTACATAAACTTGAGCCGAATAAATAGAGTATAAAGTACAATGCTCTCGGAGGTACTTTTTTTTTCGGTGTCCTAATTGGACATGGGAGAATCATTCTGAAATACGAGGAGAGGGCCGGAGAAATCGCAAAAAAAGAATTCCAGTAGACAGTATTTTTTTGCGCCCAGGTAAATTTAATGCTGATTATCAGCCGGATGTAAATATCTGATTACCGGCAGTTCCGGCGGTTGATGGTGAAAAAAATCGTAATTGAGAAGATGTAAAAAAATAAGGAGAGTATCAAGGTGTGCTTTATTGCGCATACAAATAAAACGACGCAAATCCGCACGAAAATTGTGTTGAGGTCGCATTGGTTAAGGCTATACTTGGACTAGTCACCATTTCAATCTTGGTATGGAGGGAAAGAATTGAAACGGTTGCGGTCGTTCGAGGATTTTTACATTAATTCCGTTCGGCTACGTTGACTACGCAAACACACTTTTGTCACCGTCTCGAAACTATTGTACATTAAGGCAAACCTATCTTTTTGTTTGCCTTTTGTAGGTTTATTTGTTTATAATTGTTGTGTCCACCGTAACACAATGAAACTCACAAATTACCTTAGACAATATACAAAATTGCGTCGTCGAAAGAGTCGCAAACTCAATCTAATAATAATTTCCTCATTTAATTGTCATACTTGCGTAATAACTAGCATAGTTTCTTAGATTATACTCACTGATATTCCTAATTGTAGATGGTTATAATTACATCACGTTTACACAAAAGTTATAATTCTTTGGATATTTTATGATTAAAGTTATTCAGTTATTATTATCATTATAATCATTGGCATTGCAATTAATTTGAGAGCAAAGTTAATAGAAATTGTTGGCAACAAGAAAAGTTTTAGTTTTCAATTATCGATAATGAATAAACATAATTTTGGATCCCATGAACCTTCTTCTTGGCTCGTATGAACCGCACCAATTACTCTGGAAAAAAAGATATATTCGAAGTAAAAATATTAAAATTTTAGATTTTTAGAAATACAAAATTTCATAGACACTTTTTGGAAAATATTTCAATATAGAAATTTACTAGTACACAATCTGAGTATTTCCCACTATAAAATAATTTGAAAAAGAATTGCATATTCATATTAATAGCAGCGATCTCATGAGGAGATGTAGAGTAATTTGGAATATTTTGAGTTAGTTATTATATTTGTACAATTATTATAATAATTATATAATAATAAAAATATTTTCCACAATCTACAAATTCATTTCAATCAAACTTATTTATAATACATCAATTGCTTCCAAACCTAAACTACATAATAAGACTGCTAATTAAGTACGAAATGACTACAAATCTTATATTGTGTTTATTACTATTTTTAAATAGATCTTGTTATATTTTTTCTACATATTTAGCTCTTTTCGGACGTGTGTCGGATATATTCGCCCATACCTTAGTTGTCTCTTAATTGCTCCTAGAGATGCACCAGTTGTGTTTCTAATATGGAAGCATCATGTTGTGGTTATGAATTTTTCCTTTTATTATACTTTGATTTAATTAATTCTCTAGGAATATCACATATGTTACTAAAATTAGCAACGAAATCGGTTTCCTAATTTTCTTTTATCCGCAAACGTTTAATTGCTCCAAGAAATCAGTTTCAGAAAATGACTATTCGAGTTGTTGATGTCTATAAATTTCTTAGTAAATAAATTATATTTTTTTAAATTTTTATTGTTAATGTATTAGTGAAAACTATTACAGTCAGTTTAGTATACTAAAAACAAATTTATGTCATTTATTAATAAAGTGAAATTAAAACCTTGACACAATTGTTGCTACTTCAGTATGAATTAGATCACAAAGTGCAAAATAAATACAATATTTTCATACAGATCATCACTATCTAAGTAGATGCTGTACATTAGAGTTATGGTATTGCGGTTTTAGCAGTCAATGTGTTTAATGTTGATTTGCACATTACATTGATTATCTGGTCACGATGTATTTCAATGAAACAACAACAAACATATATAATTTCTAAACACAAAAGAAAAAAAACAACGGATATGCAGTAACAGATGTAACATTATATTATAATAGATTTGCAATTATTTCATTATAATTCAAGATGTAATATTTGTTTTCTGTAATGACGGAAATATTTATATAATTCATTAATAAGGAAATATTTATATAATCATTAATGAGAAGAAACGTAACTCAAACATGGTATAATTGGCTAACCTAACTCAATTAATTACGTTCTTGAAAACGGGATCTTAAATAATAGTAGAAAATCGTACATCGAATGACGAAAACCGGATATGAGGCTCTCACGTGAAATATTTCAAATTTATTACATGTTTTGTTTAATTAAGTGGAATGGTTTATTAAATCCCAAGAGACAGCAACAACCGAGTGTCATTGAAAGTCGTACAAAATACGTTTTTTTTGTTAACGACGTGGATATACGTATAAAGTATATATACTTTATGTTCCTTTTGATATCATTAAACTCCGTGAATGTCTGTTTTTAGCGTGTTGTAATTTAACGCAAAATAATTACGTACGTATTTGACCTTTCGCAATTTACATTCCGCGACAGAGCGACGATGAAGTTGAAGTTTGTTGACATTCGTTGAGTGAATGAGAGAGTGAGTGAGTGAGTGAACGATCATTATTGTTTGCTGCTTGTTTGTGGTTGGTGCCTCGCGTTGCGTCGACGATTTTTTCGACTCGGAAACGAAGCGCGCTCGACTGTTAAGCGACAGATATTTACGTAACAATCGCAGGAAGTGTAGAATTATATGAAATTTACAAAAAAAAAACATACTATATATGCCTTATATACTTTATCCTATGTATATTACAAATTACTCATTGTTCAAATAGGAGATTTGCGGAATCTTGTTTCGTTTCTCAGACGATTTACTCGACGCATCTTAAACAAATCACTTCAAGGATTAATTTCGCAGCAGATGAGTAGAAAAAAACGGACATTCATTCACTCCTTCCATTCTACGAGTAAATTAATAACTATTAAATAATTTACATTTTAATTATGTCCATTTCAAACTTAACAGTTTGTTATTATTTTTTATTCGCGTATTTAATAACATTTTTTTTTTATTATTAATTGGTAAACATTTCAAGCTTAACTAGATTTGTTTGCATATTTAGGTCAAGTTATCTTATTATTGATTTATCCGATACACGTCCGCAACGTGTTAAAAATATGGAAGAAATATTGTTTTGTTTTTCAAACGATTTACTTGAAGAATCTTAAAAGAAATCTTTAAGGATTAATTTCGCATCAGATGAGTAATTAATGACCAGTAATTTCTAAAACTTTTTTTTTGAGAAATAAAGCCTTTGAGGGTTGAATTTTTTACTATCCAAGTCGAAACAGATGTGGTTGCAAATTTCAGTAAAAGAAATAGTGTCTCTAGAGAATTAACTTCAAAGTGTAATAAAAAGAAAAATTTATAAAATCAACATGATGTTTCTACGTTAAAAATAAAAGTGGTGCCTCTCTATGGGCAATCGTTGTACCACGAGACAACTCAATATTGGCTAATATATCCGACACACGTCTGCAAATGGTTGAATATATAGAAGAAATCGATTTACTTGACGCATCTTAAACAAATCACTTCAAGGATTAATTTCGCAGCAGATGAGCAGAAAAAAACAGATATTCATTCACTCCATCCATTCTACGAGTAAATTAATAACTATTATTTAATTTACATTTTAAATATGTCTATTTCAAACTTGGCAGTTTGTAATTATTTTTTATTTGCTTATTTAATAACGATTTTTTTTTATTATTAATTGGCAAACATTTCAAGCTTAACTAGATATGTTTGCATATTTAGGTCAAGTCATCTTATTCAAGAAATTACAAAATAGAATAACATATTTTTTAGATATATTTCGTAAGAAATGTATAATTATCAACAACTCGATTAGTCTGATCATTTAATTTTCTGAAACTGATTCCTTAGAGAAATGTAGCCTTTGAAGACAAAAAAAAAATGCAAATTTCAGTGAAAGAAGTAGTGTCTCTAGAGAATTAACTTGAAAGTTTAATAAAAAGAAAAATTCATAACTACATTTTTCCATCTTAAAAAACAAAGATGGTGTCTCTCGAAGGGCAACCGTTGTACCAAGAGTCAACTGATTATGGGCTGATTTATCCGACACACGTCCGCAATGGGTTAAATATATAGAAAAAATCTTGTTTCGTTTCTCAGACGATTTACTTGACGCATCTTAAACAAATCACTTCAAGGATTAATTTCGCAGCAGATGAGCAGAAAAACGGACATTCATTCATTCGTTCCATTCTACGAGTAAATTAATAATTATTCATTTTAATTATGTCCATTTCAAACTTGACAGTGTGTTATTATTTTTATTCGCGTATTTAATAACAATTTTTTTATAGTGTAGGTCAAGTCATCTTATTCAAGAAATTACAAATTAGACTGACATATTTTTTAGATAACTATATCGAAATGAAATAAGTTTGATATATCCGATACACGTCCGCAAATGGTTAAATATATAGACGATATCTTGTTTCGTTTCTCAGATGATTTTTATTATTATTAATTAATTGACAAACATTTCAAGTTTAACTAGATTTGTTTGTATAAGTAATTTTATTAAAGAAATTACAAAATAGACTAACATATTTATTAGATAGGTATATCGAAATAAAATAAGTTTCTGATACAGCAATATTCTGTAACAAACTAATTTCTAATTGAACAAACTAAAAATTAAATTATTTATTTAGTATTATTATACATTTTTATTTAGTAAAAAATGTATAGTTACCAACAACTCGAATAGTCTGATTATTTAATTATCTGAAACTATTTTTTTGGACAGAGGACAGACAAAAAAATATAGTCGCATTTTTTACAATCCAAATCTAAACAGATGTGGTTGCAAATTTTAGTAAAAGAAGTGGCGTCTTTAGAGAATTAACTTCAAAGTTTAATAAAAATGATGTTTCCATCTTATAACCAGTTCAGCCAAGAGTCAACTGATTATGGGCTAATATATCCGACACAAGTCCGCAACGGGTTAAATATATAGAATATGAATATCTTATTCAAGAAAGTACAACATTGACTAAAATTATATTAATTTCTTATATAGCAATATTCACTTACAAACTAAATTACTACAGCAACGAATTTAAAACTAAAGTTTTTAAATAAATTTTGAAAGCGAAAGTGCAAAAAAAAAATATAATTTTGTAAAGCCTTTTTAATTAATTGTTGAGTATTTTAATTATATCGATTTGAAACTTAATAGATTGTTATTAATTCTTATTGGTTTATTCATTAACGTATTATTTATCACTGGTAAACGATAAACATTTCAAGCTAAACTAGTTTAGTTATTATATTCAGGTCAATTATATATTTATTTCGCTATGGTTTACTGCGACAATTAATTTTTTACTTATATTGTACGTCATTTAATAAAATATCTTAACCTTTCTAATTTAGTCAATTATACTTTATATATAATAAAATACTTTATATTATGAAAGAACATTTAAAAATAATGACATAGTATAATAATGAAGTGAAAACTTCGCAATTTAGAAAATTTATTATAATTATACCTATTTTAATAAACAATTAAAGTATATCCACATATCCTTATAATAGTAGAAAATATTCAAGGTTTAATTTTATATATTTCCTACAAACAGTTATATCAATGAAAGACAACATAATTATTAGTAAAATAGTAATATTACTACTAAAAAAATTATAATCTTTTTCAGTTTGTAGTAAAACATGCTAAATTATTTAAAAATGTGTACATGCACATTTTCTAAATGATAATTATGGAAAAAATTGATTGCATATCTGCATCCGCAGTCTTTCCGCCCTTTTCTAAATGATAAAGTTAATAATTATTATTTGAAACTAATAGAAAAATAGAAATTTATTGTATAATAAGTAAATAAAATAAGAAATTAAATATACTTTGATATTTGGACAACAAAAGAAATAGTTAATTTACAAATTTTAATATGAAGTGTAGTATCAAGTTAGAAAATACATGGTTAAGCTTCTTTCTTATTGTACAAAATTGAACGAAATAAACTGTAATTTTTAATAATAATGTATACTTCTCGATACATCAATATTTTGTGAAATAGTTATGTGATAATCAAACTCATAACACCTACATTAAAGCAAATATTTTTAAATTTTTAGATTATTGATATTTATTATAAATTATTTATAGAATTTATTTGGTAATTAATTTTTTTTTTTTTAATTGAAACCAAATAAAAAAGAACTGTACAAGCTATAATAAATGTATTTTATGTATTATTTTGCCAAATTTTCTCAGTATTAAGATTAGATTAAAAAAATAATTTAGTTAGAGAAGTTAGGCAATATTGAGATAACTTATCATTAGTAACATATAATTTACCTTCGAATTCGCAGATTTCCTAGAACCTAATGCTTATATTTGCATAACATTACGAAGCGCGTGGTTTCGTATACCTTGCAGCAAAGGGCATACATTTTGTGTGTATGTATTATGTAAATCCCAGTAGTTAAACTATATTTGTTTGACCACAAGCGAAGGAGTTTGATTTTGATGTTAACTGAAATCTGGATCAGAATTCTAAGCGACTATTCCCTAAGCTCTCAAAATCAACATAGTTCATTAATGTATATGTACATATAAGTAATTTGCTTATAAAGTTTAAAGTTTGTAATTACATGATTTAGTTATACTAATTAAGAAATAAATAAAACTTATATTAAATTATCTAACATTCTGAAACTACTGGGATATTAAGCACAGTATTATAGCTTAGTTTATATTCAAATAAAGGTAATTATTAATTTTCCATTCCATCGGATTTAATTACCATGCTATTGCTTCCGTTATTGCCTCCTCCGCCGTGTATGCTTTACTAAAGATCAATATTTAACTACTAACCTCAAATTTTAACGCGTTTCCACCGGTATTTATAATGTATCTTGCATATATGAGTATCCAGATACCAACTGCTTTAGTACAAAGTTTATATATCGCTTTTCTAATAACAGAAGTTTTAAAGTAATCAACTATTTACATTATCTAATTAAGATATTTTACGAAATGTGAACTTTATTGTAATATTTTTTATATACAAATTTCAATAATAAATTACAAAATTACATAAGTCATATCAATTTAAAAAAAATAAATATCTCGTATATTATAGCTTCAGTCAGTAAAGATTTACTAAAGATGATTTAAAAATTATAAAACAAACTACATTTTTATTTTGAAAAATAAAAACAAATTTAAAAAAATCTGTGCATAAACAAAAATAATATTATTTTTTTATATTCTATAAAGTCTACTTGTGAGCGAGTTTAAAGTCCTGGTTTTTAAAACTACTCTATAATAATAATTGGCGATGATTATTCAAGATATGGGTAAAAAATGTATATGTTAGGTTTAGGTTTTTTTAAGTAAGGTTTATAAATGCTAAAATAAACTATTGTCCAGAGATTTATATTACTATCATTTTATGTGATTCTGTACTAGCCCTTAAAGATACTTACTTTACTGTTACCATTAGAAATGTCAAC
Organism: Nicrophorus investigator; assembly: GCA_963457615.1. Taxonomy (NCBI): domain Eukaryota; kingdom Metazoa; phylum Arthropoda; class Insecta; order Coleoptera; family Silphidae; genus Nicrophorus; species Nicrophorus investigator. The sequence continues at coordinate 28,539,522 of OY735140.1, forward strand.
TGATAGTATTATGGGTTCCTTACAAGATTCATTAACAAGGTAAAGGTTAATAGTTTTCAGGGGATACCCATTACTTCTACGATGACCTAAGCGAAACCAAGTGTCGAGAGGGAGTAGATACATTACATTAAGAGAATTTGAGATGACCGGAAGGAAAAACATGGGGTCCAGAACCATTATTGATCTTTCATAGAGTCACACTTTCATCTCACACACAAAAGAAAGCACTATACGTTTTCTATTTAATAAAGAAGATATGAAAGAAAAATAATATACAAGAAGTGTATTCTGTAAATGTTGACCTATTTTCATTATTAAATAATTATTTTTGTTCATATTAACATTTCATAATTGAAAACTATATGCTAAATCAAAGAATTTTATAATTAATACTATATGTAAATAGTATATTCAAATAGTTAATTTTTATTTCAACTGAATCAAAGTTTAAACTATATCAAAATCTTAAAAAAAACACATCTAAGCTCCTATATTTTTTTAATAATTTTCTTTTGAAATATGACATATTCATATCTATAACCAAAGGTATATAAAAAGTAGAAAAATGTACATTGTCAATATTTCTAAAATGTATTTTTTCTAAAAATTTGCAAGACAAAAATATATATAAAAAATAACTTATATTTGCAGTCTCTAGAATTTTGTCATTATTTCTCAATCCGAGTATTTCAAAATCTCTACAAATTCAAAAACACATCTAAGCTCCTATATTTTGTGAATAGTTGTTTTTGAAATACGAAATATTCATATCTATAACTGAAAGGCTTTCGACCGAGATTTTTCGACCAATAATTAAATAACTTTAATAAAAATTAAAAAAGTTAAAAAAAAAATAGAAAAATGTACATTCTCAATGATTCTAAAATGTATATTTTATAAAAATATATATAAAAAATAATTTATATTTGCATATTTGAAAACATAACTTATATTAGCAGTCTCTAGAATTGTGTCATTATTTTTGAATCCGAGTATTTTAATTAATTTTAATATGGATAAATCATCTTTATGAAGTTTCTTTTATGAGAATATATTTTTTATAAATCGCAAGTTATTTTTCATTTTTTCATCCAATTAATTTACATATACATTTTTGTTATAGATATTGAAATACATTTACTTTATTTTCATTTCAAACCAGGATACAACAAACTTTTTGAAGAACAGTCCAATTTTGTATAAAAAGAGCCGCATGCGGATCAGTTGCTGCGGAATGCTAACCACAATACTACGCCACATTATACTTTTTTTCGAATTATAAGACGCACCAGACGATAAGACGCACCTCAAATTTATAAGATGATATTTAGAAAAATATATTATATATTGTTTTGCATAATTGATCACATTTAGTTTATACCTCACGTAATATGAAATATTTGAAGATTTATAAAAGTAATTCAGATGAATCCTACAAAAGCGCACACGATTACAAGCTAAGCCTTATACTAGCTATCGACGATCATAGACAAAGAGTGTAGGTAAATAAATCGGTGATTCCCTCGCTTGTCTTGAGATAATTTTTCTGACTATAAAACGTTCCTCAAATTTAGAGACGATTTATTGAAAAAAATATTTTAATGTTACCTTTGGACCATAAGACGCACTCAAAATTTCAGTCCATTTTTCTATGTAAAAAGGTGCATCTTGTAGTCTGAAAAATACGGTATATTGTATATAAAATATACAAAAAAATCTCCAAATCATTTCTGTATATGTCGTATTAAACTGTAAAGTTTTGAAACGGTAAAAGTTTTGATAATGGCATCAGTTTTTTGGAAATTTTGTTAATAGATTGGAAAATATGTAACTTAATTATCGATACACTTTTATAATAAATTTGCAATTTATTTACATTGTAAAAAAATATTGTGTTTTGTAGATTGCCACTACATGTTCCTTCTAATGCAATTGACCTAGAACAATGACATTGGAATATTATATTCTAAATTATGTGTAGCGAAAAAAAAAAGGATGACGGTGATTTATGGCTCATTGAAATAGCAATACGCACATGCGACTATTAAATATTTTTCTCCACGGTAATATTTACTAATGCAACGAGCACTTAATGGATATAGTGTGTAACACGCGTTGGCGGGGGGTTTCAGCCTGGATGTTGATTGCATTTTCATTACGCAATAATCAAAACGCATTCGGCGATGGGGGTATTATTACAAGCAATTTTAGCGCTAAACCGTGTTTAATGTGATAATAATAATGCGCAGCGCCGGAAAGCCAGCCAGCCCTTTGTTCAATTTTACGTTACGCTCGGTCCGACCCTATTGATTTGTTCGTACGGATTTTATTGAAAATATCAAAATTTAATGCCGAACAACAATAATAATAAAATGTTTATTTGCGCGATTAACTCGCTAACAGCCAGCCAGGAATTATTAAAAATGATAATAATGTTAAAAGGGTTGTACGTATAGCACCATAAAATTGCCAATCGTATTTTATAACATTAAAATAACAACAATCTTTTTACTACCGTCATTTCAAAAATGTGTCTATCGCCAAAACCATATTCTATTAATATAAATTCTATTATTCTATTAATATAAATTTTCATTGATACAAATTTTATTTTCAAGTGATTTTAGATTAGATCTGTAACTTGGACTTACAAAGTAATGATGATGAAAACAACAACAATAATTGATGTCTAGAGTAATTTTAGTAATGATCATAATCGTTATAATGGAATTATATTTACATACCTATCTCAGATTATATCGTCTGAGAAAAGTTTATTAATACACACACGTTTGCCAAATTCTTAGTATTTAATTCTCTTAATATGTCAGTCTAATTTTAAGTTTTATCTTTGAACTAAAAATACATAAACTGAATAGAAATATGAGAAGTAGTTCTAAAAATTTCATAAATGTTTTTGATACAATACTTAACATTAAATATTCTTAAATATAAAAATTGTCCTAATACTTATATTTGATATAATATTCCTAATATTCAATCAACTATCACAAAATTCACTGGATTCTAAAATATTTTCAAATCTAGCACAAATTCAAGTCATATTTTAAAATGACAGACTTCATTGATTTATACGACTATAAATTTTTCAGCATTGACGTTCTTATTTTATATTTATATTATTATATTTGAATCGACTAAATAATAAATGTACAAATTTAAGCAAAACATCCAATTTAGGACGAAAATACGGTCAATAGTGCTTTGAATATATATTTGCATATATGCAATAAATTATTATTATCCAATTTTAAATTAAAAATACATTAATTGCTATCGACTACTCAATCAGAACTAAATATTTATTGAAATTACTATGTTTGAATAAACATTATATAACTAAATGTGAATTGGCAAACGCACCATTAATATATAATAACAAAATAAATATCGTTATTAATAAATTATGTTTTTACCAATAATAATGCTTTTTAGAATTAATAATGTATTAATAAATATTAATAATAAATAGAAATATCTATTTAATTTTTTATATTTGAAAATCTTGTTGTATTTTGTAATACTGAAAAGTAATGTAAATATGCTCGCTAAACATTATTTTATATCGAGCATAAGTCTTTAATCCTTCATAAATGTTGAGCATCCTGCCAATAGCTGCAAGTAAAGGAAAAGAATGGCAGCATTTCCGCGTTGCAAAACCCTTTTGTGCTCAAGGACTGCAGTCGCATAATCCTTTCAGTCGAGTTACGCGTTCTATATAGTATGAAAACATTTATAGATTTATACATAAAGTCCTTCTATTTCAATACATAAGAAATCAATTGTGACTTGAAGATTCTTGCATTTTTTTTTACTTCTTATTTCTGAAATTTTATAAATTAATTTGTTTATTCTTATTAAATAATTTATCTAATTGATGAGATATAAATTTAAATAATTCATACGTAATGTAATATTTAATGTAATAGTTAAGAAAAGCGTATTGCGAAAAATATAAAACTGGTGATTAATATAATAAAGCCAGTATATTTTTTATGTTTTATTCAATATTAATCTCGTTATCAGCTTATACTATTTGGGTTTGCTGAATGTTTGCTTTTATTTTTTTTGTTAATCCTATTTGAAGGACTAAAATCCCCCTTCGTGGTAAAAGTTCCATGTGTTGATTTTTTTACACCAATTTCCATTCCATTTGATTTATTCCATTTTACTGAAAGACTAAACTTACTTTCCTTAAAAAATATTACAAATATTGATTAAATACTATACAATTACTTGAATAACGCAGCGCAACGCACTCCTAGTTAAATCTCTATTTTTTTTTCAAGGGTGATTTAAAATTGAAATTCAATAGAATCAAAACATGTTTCAATCAACATAAAATTATAGTGATTCAATCAACTTGAATTAAAAATAAAGCAAGATTTTTATTTGCCATTTAAACTAATCTTTTTATAAGTAAGATTCATTTTTAAGATATTATCTAATAAAAAAATAATAGCTGGATTTCGCAAAGTTAAACTAAAGTTAAACTAAATTTAAACTAAATTTATTTCTATATGTAACTGCATTAAAAAATCTTAAAAAAATCCCTACATAATCGAACTGTTAAAAACTTAAAGAATATACTAGCTAAAATTTCAATGATTTCAGTTAATACAAAACAGAAACAAAATCTTTGAATAATATATTTACTGATTAAGTGCTTTACTTAAGTCTATAATGTTCAAAAATAATTTACAGTTAAGTATTAAAATTTACACAATATTTTAATATTTTAATAAATTCAATTCATTATCGCTAGTTAATTTACTGCTGTATTAACCTAAGTTTGGATAAAATAATCAGAATGAAACAAATTGGTAAAGAAAAATTCTGAATTGAAACCACCTACAAATTGTTTATAATATACTGAAACACAATTATTAGCAATAGGATTTACAAAATATTTGATTTATGTAATTTTCTATGGTGGTCGAACTTAGGGTATAATATTAATGTATTTTCTGATATTTGTCATTGAGTAGGAATGTAAATCAGTGTGTTCATAAATGCCACTTATTATTTAGTATTCTTTTTTTTTTGTTGTGTTGTTGAATCATACGAAAAGTGTGTCTGGGCCCGGTTCGCTTTTGTGAGGCCGATCGTATTGTATTTAAATAATAAAATAACCTACTTATCGGGTGGAAATAATAATAATAAGGAACAGAAAAAGTAATCATCAATCTTCGAGAGTGGTCGCATTGTTTGCGGTTTCTCAGGGGGACGTGATTAAAATGTCGAAAAATCATTGAATTATATTGGGCGAGGATATCGAATGTTTTGCGCGTCGTCAGCCATTTTCGCCAAATGGAAAATCTCCGGTGAATCATCGCTACGGCGGCGTCGGCGTCCGCCCCCCTATCCCCCCAACCACCGACGCTCGTACACCCTCCAGACCATCCTCCTCTCCGCCGCCCCCGCTGCCCTGGAGTTTCGTTTGAGTCACCCCTCGCCCTGTTAGCGTTTCCGGGGTGAGTTGGTTCCAGTCGATGCAGGGGTGTCTGCGAATACATTTCTGTTAATCTCTTTTACACGGGCTCCAAGCGCACCGAGCATTCAACCGGAAACTTCCCCTCCCGGTATATTTTTTCCATTCCCTTCGCTTTCCTCCGGATCAATCCCGACTCCCCCATTCAATATTTCTGCAAAAAAATATTTACCCATATTCAATATGAAGAGAAACAGAAAGGGAGCTCAGCAGCTCTGGTATAGACAGACCAAAAACGGATAAAAAAGAAACAAGAAGTTTGAAGGAAACGAATACATTTTTCAGGAATTAATATGAAACGTTGATTAAAAACGAGAGAGGAGAGCCTACTTAGAGTGTCGACGGATTAGTTTCGCACTCCGATTTTAATAAAATCCCGCTACTTCGCGTAATTTCTCCTATATTAAAAATGTTTCAGAACTTCCAAACCCCCATAGATTCATCAAAAATATTTGGACCAAACCTACGCGCGTCGTATGTGTAAGCCCTCTCACTTCTCCCAGACATATTTAGACCCAAAACACAATAAAGCATTTTTAATATCTAACCCAAAAAAAAAAGCATTCTTAGGGTGGACGAAATTGAATTGTTCCAGATATGGAATTCGCCAAGCAACAATGCGGTCTATTTCATTTACATTCAACCCAAAAAAACAGTCATGAAAACGAAAACAGCAATTCCGAAATCCCAAAAATGATTATTTTGTATTTACAGCTGTCCGAATGATTTATGGCAGCATTAACAAAATACGTAATATCTTAGAATGCATTTTTTTGCTGTTTACTGCGGACTTCTTGAAATAATGCAGTCTATATCCGGCGAGTTATCCATTAGTCACAATAAAATTAAATTCTCTCTGGTTATGCGGCACGATTTTGCTTGGACTGAAATCATTTCACTTACATTTTTTTTAATGCATTATTTATGGAGATTCAGGAAAGAAGCGAACCAAGGAGAATGGAATTTTCTGGTAAATTAAAGTTCGAATTGTTTAATTACGATAATTAATAAATCACTCTTAATGACATTTTAATTAATTATTAATTAATTTCGCAGAATTTTTCGATGCGTTTTATTTGCGCGTTTAAAATTAAATTAATTCTTGTGGCTTCTTGCATTAATGTGAAATAATTTACTAGAAGCTGCATTTATTTCAAGATTTCCTTATTAGATAATGAATATAAAGATATTTATCATTTTATTACAATTGAGGGTATTCTGTTTATATCAATTTAGAAATGGCTATCAATCACCTATCCAAGTACACATATTGCTTAACTTCTGTAAGCTGTCAAATAATTTTATATTTTTATAATCATCTTTATGGTACATTAAATTATTTGAAATAAATCTTCAAACATAATTCAATTTAAGTGATGAGATAATTAAAAAGATTAAAATTAATTTAATGAATAAATAAATGATTATTATATCAAAAAACGTTAACACACCTATCTCCCGATTTACACTTCCTCAGAAAACCGTGTAAATCGAATTCATGGATTTTGATAAGTAAAACCGTGTTAAAGCAAATTCGTTCCATTGATATACTATTAAAAAACCGTGTAAAAACAACGTGTAAATCGGGGTTAAGTGTATAATAAACTCTTTTGAATATTTTCGCTTTTCTTTGGGATTATTTTTTAGATTTAAGTTTTATTTTTTTAGTTAACGATCAATGAGCATGAAGAATAGTTAATTAATTAATTTATAGTTGTCTAAATATACTTTAAATTTAACTTAATCACAACGAAATTCATGTAAGAAATAAATTCATAATTTTGCAGATATTAAAGTAATAAAGTTTCTTAAAATAGTAAAGTTTACAAAACTAACTTCGTATTTATCTATTGTTGTTATATTTTATTAACTGTAATATTTTTTCAATAATAAATGATTATAACATACTTATCCCCCGATTTACACTAAAAATAGCTTCCACAGAAAACCGTGTAAATCGAAATCATAGATTTTGATAAGTAAAACCCGTGTAAAAGCGAAATCGTACCAAGAAAATGGAGCATTTATAAAAACGTGTAAATCGGGGATAGGTGTATAATAAAGTCTTTTCAATAATTCTGCTTTCCTTTGCGATTATTGTTTAGATTTAAGTTTTATATTTTAGTTATCGATCAATGAACATGAAGCATAGTTAATTAATTAAATTATAGTTGTTTAAATATAAGTTAATCACAAAGAAATTCATGTGAGAAATAAATTCATAATTTTACAGTTATTTAAGTAGTAAACTTTGCAAAACTAACTTCGTATTTATGTAACATATTTTCTTTAATTTGTACATTTTATTTGTTTTGATTGGAATATTAATTCAGTCCTGACTAATTAATTTTATAGTATTTAAATATTGTTTTCAAAGGAATTAAAATGAATACTGGAATAGGTGAATTATGCAATTATTATTTAATTAATTGATTTAAAAAATAATTACTTACTACTTACTTAAACTACTAGTTTATAAGTTAGTTGAAGATTGACAGCATATAATTAATCAGTTGCAAGATTGTAAATGATTAACACAAGAGATACAAATATTATGTGTATCATAGCGTGATTGGATAAAATTAAGCGAGTAGTAATTTGTGATGGTTTAGAATTATTAAGAAAGCACGAACCACTCCAATTACATTTATTTCATTCCTCTCATTCTTAATTATGTTCGGAAATTTGGTACTCTCGTTTTCCTCTGCTATAGAAATAGTGCGAATTAAAGGATCCTGTTTATGGAATGTAACCGTTTCCTTTGATCCTTTTGTGCCCTTCAAAAGATGCGAACGAGTGAACGCACGCCAAGAGCGGTCACATAAAGTGTTCAATTAATGGCAACTTTTCGACAGTTGTTTTGTGCGCAGGTTTTTATGTTTATTTTCTTATACATTCTTACGCTTTTTTCTTCCTTATTGTTCTGCCCGTCCTTCCTCTTTCTTATGGTTCACGACCCCGAAAAGGTTCCCGTTCCCCAGGAATTGCGGAAGCGCAGAAAATCTATTGGAACGAAGCATGTTATGGGAACTTATGGTAATAATGGACCCCTATGTGCACACTCAACTGATCCACCGAACAAAGGAAACACTTGAGCTTGTGTGCATGTGTGAGCGAGCGAGAGACGCTGGCGATGAAAGGTTACGTAATAGGAGCGAAACACAAGATGAAGAAAAAGGAATACTGTAATGGAATAATAGAATAAGTAATAATAATAATAAAATACGGAGAGGAAACTAATAATTTGAGGAAGGAAGGAAGGTATATTAATGTTCCTTGCGAAAATGTTTCGCATATGCATGGGCGCGGGTATTTTATATAATATAAAAGGAATGAGGTCTGTAGTTATTGCCCTGGTGGAGAGTTTGGAATGCCTGTGACACTAACACAATGTAATAATACCACCGAGTCGCATACACGTGAAGCATATACGTACAAACACACATTCATATGGGCCCAGGCATTTCACATTCTTAACACATTGCGACTCGTTTCGAACCATTAACTCCGATTATCGGCGTTACTTTTATTTGCCTATACCTACCAGACCGTGCCATGGTCCCTGCACTTTCTTTATTACGCAGACCGCTAAAATCCAGCACCAAACGCTTTTTGCTTCTTTCTTTCTCTTCTGTTTTCTTTTCGTCGCCTTTCCACCGTTTCCTCTCAATAAAACGGAAATCGGGAGAAATTGATACATTGTTATATAATTGACACGTTCGTGATAACATTGAGTCAATTCTTCGATATTTTGAACACATGTCACGATGATGAATTGCTTGAATAAATTACATCATTTAATTTAAAATAGGTTATTATTCAATTAGATTTTAATCATAGTGTAATTAACTTATTCAACACAATCCAATAGAAAAAGTATCATAATTACAAGTCAACTTTATTAAGATTAATTCTAACAAACTTTGTTATCAAAATTATGTCATATTTTTGATATAACATACATTATTAAAATGCAGTAAATGTTAATAAATTATTTTAATAATAATTATTATTATATTTATTGCACCAACTAACAACATATTTATATAACAACAATAATAGAAACAAGAAAATATAACTTACAAAAGGCTATTGACTGAAGCTCTTTCTGCTCAAAATTATTTTATTTAGTAACCAATAGATATTTTATATATTTTTAGTTTATCGACAACTTTTTCAAAGAATAATTTACTTTAGTTTTTACAATTGTTATGTGTAATTAACAAATATATTATATTTTTTTAAATTTGGTTATAATAAATTATTTGTTATAATAAAATTTATTTTCTTTTTTTCAATTTAATATTAAATAAGAATGTTTTGTAACTTAATATTAAATTCTGGATTTTAATATAATATTTGAATAATATATAGTTTTTATAAAATATTATGAATAGAGATTGTACTAACTATTATAAAAGTAATAATTATTATAAAAATTGCTTTAAATATAAATTATAGCTTACAATATTTCTTATATCATAATTTGTCTTATTTTATACCCAGATAAATTTTACATCAGTTTTATAGATTAACAATTACTGCTACTGAAGGCATAACAATTTATATTAAGTCATTAAAAAATGTTAAGTATAAGCATTAAATTCTATATGATCAATAAAGATCTGAAATAACGATAATTATTTGAACATTATCCAGAATTTATTTGAATAAATATTAAAATATTTATTTGTTGTGTAATTTAGAATTATATATTCCATTTTATTTTTATTAAACAAAAAAAAAACAGAATTTTATTTGGATCTCAGAAAATTATAAAATAAATACGTTAAGACGATAACTATTTTACGATTAATTTCATGTTTTACAAGAAGCCCATTTTGATTATATAATGTTATTCTGTTAGTACACAAAGTGCTGCTGTATCTCAAACAACAAGCTTAGGATTTCTCGTGCCTGCGCATATATGATGACAAAAAAGGGTGAATATTTGCCAAGTCTTAAATACTGACGTTTTATATTTGATTTATGTTGAATTTATAACGAAGAATATTAGTGCAAACAGTAATTTGGTTTCGCCCAAATTTATTTATTTTTAATTTATTAAATTTTAACAAAATCAAACAATTATTTACTCTTTTAGCCAAGTTCTAATACACAAATCAGAAAATAAATATGTATTTTGTGAATCTATTTTAAATTCAAGTTCAACTATATTTGCTATTTTTCAACAAAATATATTGAAAATTATACTAATTAATTATTCTAAAATGTTTAACGCGACGCGAAATGACAGCTGTCAAATTTTATATCTGTCAACCTTGTGTCATAGCTATGATCTGGTGAAATATTTTTATCTATTGGGTATAACTGCAAACAAATATGTTGGATGATGTGACAAAAAGATTGAGAATTGCTTGTTTTACTCAATAATTTCTGAAAAAAATAAGTATTCTACATCTATCAAAGCTATGATCTGGTGAAATACTTTTATCTATTAAATACAACTGCAAACAAATATGTTGGGTGATGTGACAAAAAGATTGAGAAATGCTTGTTTTACTCAATAATTTCAACAGAAATAGCAGTTTATGGCTTATGGTCACGAAATGACAGCTGTCAAATTCTACATCTGTCAACCTTGTGTCAAAGCTATGATCTGGTGAAATACTTTTATCTATCGGGTACAACTGCAAACAAGTATGTTGGGTGACGTTACAAAAAGGTTGAGAAACGCTTGTTTTACATCGTCGCAAAATGTCAGCTGTCAAATTCTACATCTATCGAAGCTATGATCTGGTGAAATACTTGTATCTATTGAGTACAACTGCAAACAAATATTTTGGGTGACGTGACAAAAAAATTGACGAACGCTTGTTTTACTCAATAATTTCAACAGAAATAGCAGTTTATGACCTATCGTCGCGAAATGACAGCTGTCAAATTCTACATCTGTCAACCTTGTGTCAAAGCTATGATCTGGTGAAATACTTTTATCTATTAAATACAACTGCAAACAAATATGTTGGGTGATGTGACAAAAAGATTGAGAAATGCTTGTTTTACTCAATAATTTCAACAGAAATAGCAGTTTATGGCTTATGGTCACGAAATGACAGCTGTCAAATTCTACATCTGTCAACCTTGTGTCAAAGCTATGATCTGGTGAAATACTTTTATCTATCGGGTACAACTGCAAACAAGTATGTTGGGTGACGTTACAAAAAGGTTGAGAAACGCTTGTTTTACTCAATAATTTCAACAGAAATAAGAGTTTATAGCCCATTTAAGTGGTAACCTATAAAAAGTTGCTTAACTTTCGTAATTTGTGAACGACATTAATAATTAATTAAAAGTATTGTTTACTTTAATTAGTTATTTTGTTTATGATATAGGTATGATATGGACATGTCAAGGTACGTACGTGATCTGAATAAAAAAAAATGTAAAAAACAAAACACTGGCGACAAAACAAAATAAAAAGTGTAGGTCATCGGTGTGCCAAGTACAACGCTGCCGGGCAATCCCCTCGACAGTATGATGTTAATTATACCAGCTCTGAGCACTTAAAAGTCTAATTACACTAAGACCAGCAATAATTTATTAGCCCGCATATTAATAAAATAATAAAGGGAGCGGAGTCGACATTTTTACGTGCGACACAACGTCCTGTCTGGCTCCTCAAAAACTTAATGCTGTTATTCGTTCATTTAATCATCGTAATTAGATTCAATCAATTATTTATTTCTAGTAATCTCCGATAATACACATACGCAGACTAGTGTGAACTCCGAATACAATTTAATCTATTTCCATTACACAGGCTAATTTCAATAAATTCATTGATTGCACATTAGTTATTAGAGATTAAGTTATCTCTTCTATTTTATTTTAATTAGTAAATAAATTATTATTCATTACAAAAAAGGTATTCATTTTAAGGGAGTACAAGTGTCGGTATCAGATGCACAGAAAGCTCCTACATCCCATTTTATAGGTTACAGCTTAGATAATGTACATTATGTTCTGAAAATAATATTAAACATCTTTATTGGACACATTTATGTTCAAAAAGAGTCTTTCCGCTCTCTGAAAACAAAATTTCAATATTTACATCATTTTTTAAAATACCGGTAATTGTTGTAAAAATTTACCGGTAATGTAAATTCTAATTGTTACATAAAAATGTTAACTTTATTCGTCAAATTTGTTACAAATTAATTATACATGTTTGTAAATAATTATATTCCAGGGCAGTTTGAAAAGTTTTGAAAGCGACACACATTTATGATCAAATTGAGTTTTTCCGCTCTCTGAAAACAAAATGTCAATATATCATTTTTAAATACCGGTAATTGTTGTTAAAATTTACCAGTAATGTAACATCTAATTGTTTCATAAAAATGTGAACTGTATTCATCAAATTTGTTACAAATTAATTATACATGTTTGTAAATAATTATATTCCAGGGCAGTTTCAAAGTTTATAAGCGACACAAGCTTATAGCGTCAGGATGCAAAATAAAATTTCTTAATAGATTATCTTGAGAAAAGTAAGAGAATTAATTCAAAATATTATATAATTTGTGAAAAAATAAATTTGTAAACTGCCCTTGTAGGTACAAATCTGCCAAGTATTTTTACTTGTACAAGTAAATTGAGGGAAGTAAATGACGGATCTGCACAAGAGTAGGAAACGTCTATGACAAGTATATATGTAAAAAGCATAATCTAATCTCTTACCATGCCCTAGTTATGGTGATATGAAATTATATAAATGAAATACAAAGATACACATAATTCGTTTTATAGATTTTAAGCTCAAACTTCACATTTATATAATTTATCTCCTAATATCGTATGTGGAATTTCTTGTTTAACTATAAGCTGTAAAACACCAAATATTTAGTTTAGAATAAGTTATTATTTTTTTTAAATGCAAAAATCAAATAATTTATTATATAATTTGTTGTGTTTAATTATTTATTTAAATTTAATATAATTTATTACTGTTTTCTAATTATAACTATCGGAATGTAATATGATGTATTATGATCCAAATATCGTATTACAATTTACACCGAAATAAACGCTCGATGGATTGGAAAAATACAGCGTGGCTCTAAATATAAACGTTTTTTATCAACACAAAATAAAATTGAAAAAAAAAAAGTTTTTTGTATCAAATTGAATCTGCAACAATTGATTGCAAAATAGTAGTGCTCGGTGTCGGGGCACGAAATACAATATATTGGAAACGTGTTTATAAATGTACGAACAAATGTAATGTAAATAGTTTGTTTTAATATAAATGCAAATTAATCACTCACGAATGAAATATTAAATAGTATTGCGAAAGCCGTTTATCAAAATTGCGTCAGGCGTCCACGACGCCCCGAAACTTTCTACCATTTTTACCAGCTGGTTGAGAAACAACAAAAAAAGGGAACGCAAACATTTCATGTTCTATGCATTTTTATGTGCATTCCGAGCGAAATGGAATAGTGCAAAGAAAGAAGTATGCAACATATGTAAATATAAAATGTATTGCATTATATCTAACGTTATACAACAAAGTTATTGTCTTTCTTCGCTTGATGCTTTTGCAGGGATATCAATTACTTGATATCACTTTCCATTTTCTTGTGTTTTATATATTAATATAACATTTGCATAATATAATGATGTTTTAAAATACTTAAGCAAAAGTTCTAAAATTTAAACAAAAATGTTTGTAAACGAGCAAAATCTAAAAATTTACTGCAAACATCCATTATTATTTACCGTATTTTTCGCACATTTTTACATAGAAAAATGGACTCAAATTTTGGAAGCGTCTTATGATCCGAACATTAAAATATGTTTTTCTAAAAATCATCTTATAACTTTGAGGTCCGTCTTTTGTCTGGTGCATCTTAAAGTCCGAAAAAACAGGTAAATAATAAATACTGAAGCTATTGATGCCTATTATACACCTTTATTATATAATATTGTATCATATCTTTATGATAAAATAATTTTAAAAAACTATTAATTTAGATTTTATTTCAGATCATTTTGTTTTCATATCGTATTAATTGTACTTTAATCATCAGATTTTTTATATTCACTCTACATATTTCTACGCAATTTTTTTAGTAACCAAACAATCGTGTAGAAACAGGTTAGGGCGTAGTTATTAAAAAAAACTTTAATACTGATTTGTTTTGATACCATAAAATAAAAGTCCAAAGAATTCTATAATTTGCTATCAGTTCCAAAAATAAAGTTAATTAAGGTCATAAATAAGGCTCTGTATATCAACTTGATATCAACAAACTAAAGTTGTAAAGGTTATCTAGGGAAGAACCCACCAAGAAGAACTGCAAACCGGAAAGTGACTAAATGTAGGAAGGGACTAGATTAGGAGGCGGAAGTACGTGAGAAGCTGACAAACCTTGGGGGAAAGTTTATACATAGTATTTGGGAAGACACAATCAAATATATATGATAATCAGTTCTAAATCAAGGTTTATGTAAACGAACTACTTATTTATAAATCACAAGTATTAGAAATATCTATATAATTTCTACTTTGCTGTAAATCATATATTATTTTTATACATAAATTGTTTTATAATTTAAATAAAAATCTATTTATAATTTTAACATAAGTAAAATAATGTTATTAATTTATTTTTTATTGTTGAAAATCTCATTAATTTAATGAATTTTGTGTATTGTTATACTAAATTATAAATACAAATACATTAAATTATCTTTACAAATTGAAATTGTTTATTTATTCAAATTTATTTAAATCATTTTAAAATAATTATTTATATTTTTTCTTGTAAAAAAAAACTTTAAAAAGTGTCATAACTTAAACATAATATAATATAATCGAAATTGTTTGCAAATTAAATTTATAGTTATGATGATGGATTATTATAGTTGCAAATTATTTTGATACCGATAGTTCCATTAATCAATTAAAGATTATGCAATATGGAAATAGAGAAATGTAGCATGATGAAGCATTCAGTTTACAATTCCTAAATCGTATGTCACAATATGGCTCTAAAGATGATTCCCGATTGCAATTGAAAGTTGTTGCAATAATTCATGAATCAAGCCTACATTATCATTGCAGTCATTACGAATTTGTATTTCAGTATTAGAGAGGATCCGTGATGTGGAAAGAGAAAGTGCACGGAATCACGGCCAGTTTATTTATTATTACGTATCCTCCCGTTGAAGTACACGATGGATCGAAGTAGAAATTAAAAATTGGAAAGAAAAAAAAATAAACGAAAATGTCTAAACCGAACTTGCAATTACAGAGAAATCAAAACCACCGCGAAAACGAAACATGAATATTTAAAGTGCAACAGAGAAACATGTATTTTACACTCGTGAAATTTCGATATGTCGGAATGAAATTTATTACGTGCCTAGACAAGCGGTTAATCGCAAAATTTATTCACGCAATTAAGAAAATATGCTTTCCGTTTTGGCGCCAATTATCTGCGGTTATTTTAATTATTGAATTAAAAGAAATATTAATTTGAACGAATGATCCAACTGGTTACGAAAGAATTTTTTTTTATAAATAAATAAATTATTAAATTTAAATTAAATTGATTACTATTTTAAATATATAAATGTTTGCAAACGATATTTCGAAATTATTTACGAAATAAAAATTAAATTTACACAATATATTTCGTCATTTAAAAATAATAAATACAGCAATTTCACGCACTTCGTTTAGTCCTGCAAAATATAAATAGAATAAAAATTATCCTGTTTTACTATCATATAGTGAAGTCTCTTAATTTTAGTTCTTAGTTATTCTTTTTATTTTTATATAATCCTATAAAATTGTATGAAAACTGCTATAAATTTTATAATTGAGCTATACATATAATTCTAATTATAACATTTTTTGCAATTATTATAAAATTGAATACAGGATAAAAAAATAATTATTTAAATATTTATTAATATTTTAATGATTATTCAGTTTCAATATATTGTAAAGTTTTTATGTAATAAATAGCTTTTATATCTAGATTTTTTGTCAATAGAATGGTTCTTCTTTTTAATTATCTACACAAATTAAATCTAAGACTTTGAACATTCTTGGAAGCCAGTTTTACTTTGAAGTTGAAGGCAACTAGTAGGCAGCAGCCCTTTCTTATTATTAAGGTTGTAATTCTCATAAAACGTAGCTATTGTATAATTTGTCCATAGAAAGTAGTAATAAATTCATTAATTAGAAAAAAATCCCTTCATGCAATCAATTCTCGTGTAACCTCAAACACGAGAATTGATTGTTAAAGTCCTAATTTAAAATCAAATTTGTTAATAAATGCAATATTTCATATTATAAGTTTTCAAAGTTAGTAATTTATAAGATGTATATTTAATAATGTTTTTTGCATAATAATAAAGTAATTGTTAAGATCACATTTTTTATTTGAAATCGTTTTTCTACAACAATCTTTAATCTATAAAATATATTTAGGGATTAGAGTTTTAGAAACTTTATTAAAGATCCAAATTTGTCCTATTTTACAAATAATTAATAAACAAAAAATACGAGTATTATGAATAGAAATTGCGATTTTGAAAAATCACTTTCTTGCATTTTTCAACTACTTAAATTCATCATTAAAATAAAAATCTAATTATAAGTTAGAAAATAAATTCAAAGTATGAACAAAAGTAAAATAATGTTATTAATTTAATTTTTATTTGAAAATCTATTTATAATAAGTTATAAAATAAATTAAGTTTCAACATTAGTAAAATAACGATAATTAATTTAATTTTTACTTGAAAATTTATTACATCTGAAATTACTTTAGAAAACAATAATTAAGTTTATTAAAATTATATTAATCCAATTTATATATTGTTATACTAAATCACTTGTAAACTGTATTTGTATTAAAATTACCTTTATTGCTAAAATTCTTTATGTATTAATTTTTTTGAGAATGTATTTATTTTAAATTTATATCGAGATTAAATAGTTTTAGACACTTTATTAAAGATCTAAATTTATGCTATTTTACAAATAATTAATATACTCGTATTTTGAAAAAAAAATGCAATTTAAAAAAAAAAACACTTTCTTGCATTGTTTTAACTACTTAAAGATAGTTTTTTATGCGATTTTTACTATTTAGTGATTAGATAGTTGACACTTTATTAAAGAATCAAATTTGTCCTATTTTACAAATAATTATTTTACAAACTACTTGCATTTTTAATAAAAAATCCGTTTTAAAAAATTAGTTTCTTGTATTTTCTTAACTACTTAAAAAGAATTATACGAAAATGCAATTTTAAAAAATCACTTTTTTGCATTTTTTCAACTACTTAAAGAGAGTTTTATATGTGATTGTTATATGATCATCATTTTCTATAATTAAGTTACTTTTAGTTAATCCAATACATAATTGAAATATTAATCTATTTATAATAAGTTCTAAAATGAATTCACAGTTTTAACATAAGTAAAATAATGATAATTAATTTAATTTTTATTTGAATATCTCTTAGATCTGGAATTACTATAGAAAACAATAATTAAATTTATAGAAATTATATCAATCCACTTTATATATTGTTATACTAAATCAATTGTAAACTGTATTTATATTAAAATTAACTTTATTGCTAAAATTCTTTAAATATTCAATTTCTTTTGAATGTATTTTTTTAAATATATTTAGAGATTAGATAGTTTTAGATACTTTATTAAACGATCAAATTTGCCCTATTTTACATATAATTAATGTACAAACTACTCGTATTTTGAATTAAAAAAAAATCGATTTTGAAAAATCACTTTCTTGCATTTTTAACTACTTGAAAATAATTTTATGTGTGATTGTTATATGATCATCACTTTCTGTACTACAATTAAGTTACTTTTAGTTAATCCAATATATAATTCAAATATTAATTTATTTGAAATAAGTTTTAAAATAAATTCACAGTTTTAACATAAGTAAAATAATAATAATTAATTTATTTCAAAATCTATTAGATTTGGAATTACTATAGTAAACAATATTTTATTAAAATTATATCAATCCACTTTATATATTGTTATTCTAAATCAATTGTAAACTGTATTTCTATTAAAATTAATTTTATTGTTAAAAAAAAATTTGTATCCAATTTCTTTTGAAAGTATTTTTTTTAAATGTATTTAGTGATTAGAGAGTATAAATAATTAATGTGCAAACTACTCGTATTTTCAATAACTTTTCTTATTTTGAAAAATCAACAACAAATAACTAATTACGTTAATCATAATCGTAATAATGATTGACAAACGCACCAATTAAATAAATTCGATCGGATTCAAACACTTCAAATTGAATAACGAGTGTTTCGCTCTGATATTGATTACACCCTGAACAGAAACTGTCTGTTATACGTGTATGCGTCTATTGTAGTTTTTTTTTTGTTGATGTTCGTCGCGTCCGTGTCACTCCGCTATTTGCAATTCGAAAAAATTCAATCAGCTTTGGATTCTGTGTGCATCTTTTTTTTTTTTGGTTTGTTTTGTTGCACTCGTTTGAATTAAATCGCACTCGTGCAAATTGCAACAAACCGTTCGCATTTTCAATCTTTTCTATTTGCTATCGAACGTATACACTACAACTAAATACCGGGCGGCCCCAAAACATAAAAAAAAACTACACACGCAGAGAAAAACCAGAAAGAATGGAAATGAAAATAATGTCGAATAAATGCGGAATATGCTTTTCGCAGTTCAAAAGAGCATTAATGCAGTTCGGTGCGCATTTAGCCGTGTTCCATTTTGCTGACATACTGCTGATTACGTAAGCACACTCGATGCTTATGCAATAATGTATCGCACATTTTGATTCCGTAACACGCGTATGTATTGCAGACGTAATTCCATCTTCGGACACCTCACGTGGATAGAAACGAAACATCTATAAGGCCATCTATTGTTAGCAGGAAACTATAATGTAATGCATACAGTTTTGTTGCTGTTCTCGTTGCAAATCTACAACAATCGTCGTTGTGCAATAAAACGAAAATGTATGTTAATTTTACTTAATAAAGTGTAATTTTTTGTTTTAATCTAATGAAAGTTTTGTTTCATGCTGGTTAAACACCTTGTACGTAACATGTTATTATTTACTATTTATTCATGTAATCTTGTTAATACATGTAATTCCAAGCGATGTACTTGAATGCATTCAACTTCACTTTATTTAAAATAGTTTATTTTATTCAATATATTTATTTCAACAATTATATAACACAGTTGCATAGTATGGATAATAGGTTCCGACAATATTTGAAACCGGACTAATCGAGGCACCAAATACATATAAAAATAAACTGCACTAAAACGTTCATTTGTGTATCAAAAATATAGTAATTTTTTAGAATTTATTTTTGTCAATTTATTTTTTTAAATTTTCCAACAGGTCTATAATGAATCTGGATAGATGGAATCCGCACTTTTATTATGACCAATTAAACTAAAAACTATAAAACTGCATTTTGTCAAGATTCTTGGAAAACTTGATCTATGTAGACATACAATAAAATCTAGAGTACGAATTATATTTTGAATATTTTGAATATAGAATATTGAAAAGTGTACATTTTATGTAATCACAAATATTATCTTCTATCTGGTATGCTTATTCGAAGCCAGTTTGAAATGTTTTGAAAGCGTCACAGTTTTTAGGGAATTTTGTTAATAAAATATCTTGATTATTAACTATTATACCAGGATGTTGCGTCAACTGGATGGAAAAATTCTAGAAAATACTGGTACTAATTCGCATCATATACATTATATTATAGTAATTTACACTTATTGTAAATATATAGTTAGTCAAGAAATGAGTTTGTATAATTTAGAAGCTAATTCTTTGAATCGGTGTAAGGCATTCTTGCATAATAATCAACAAGTTGTTACAATTCATTTTCTTGTTATTCGTTAATAATGTAAGAGATTCCATAAATATGTCTCATCGCTGACAACTAATTATAATGGATTCCTTACTGGAATGCAAGGATATGTCATATTCTCAAGATCGTTTAAAATTAATAAGTTTAATCAATTCTTCCACTATATTGCATCATTTAAAAGATCTAAAATAAGTATGTTGTTGCAGCCTGGAAAGCATACTGTAATAGTCATAAACACGTCATCTAGGGCGTAAAGGGAGACTCTTGTATCCGACAAACTATGTTTGTCGAAATGGGCTGTTGGCACGCATTTCCGTAGCTTCGTTAAGTCTTGAAGAATTGTTTTAGTAAATATTTATTATTCTTAAACTAATAAACATTTAATCAAGTTGTCAAGTTTATAAAACAATAATTATATATAAGAAATAATTAATGCATTCGTTAAACCTAATTGATTTATTTGCTAATTGAGAATAAATTATTTTATAAAGAGAAAATAAATGTCTTTTTTTTATTGCGTTAGTTTGAAACCAGTTTGTCACTAGTTGATGTTAAGCTTCACGTCGTGATTGATATCATTTTGAAGCCTTTTGTAGATTTTTTTTCTATTTTAATAGTTTTAATTTAACACATAGTAAAATAAATGCAAAGGCTGCAGTTTGAAAAGATAATATTTTAATTTTTTTATTTAATAAAGGATGAAATCAAAAGAAGCTACCCAGATCATCTACGATATTTATGAAGACATCTTGAATCCCCAAAACCTATAAATGGTTTCAAAAGTTCAAAAGTAGTGATAGGAAGTTAGAGGACAAACCGACACCAAGAAAACTTCTTAAAATCGATGATGACACTGTAAATTTATTGGTGTAGTCTGATCCAAATAATAACAAGGAATTTTCACAATACCTCGGTTTTCTGTGGTCAAAATTGAATGATTATTTGAAAATGTTACAAGAAATTTTAGAGCTAGACTTAGAAGTTCTGCAACATCCACCATATTCATTTGATAGTGTTTCTTTGGTTTATCATCTTTTTAAGTGAATTCGAGATAAATCTTTACAAATATTGAACAAGTTCCGAAGCACTTGCAAGAATTTTATGAAACATGTATTGAAAAAACTGCCTATTTTGTTCAGGAAAAATGATATTTAACAATTAATATTGTACATTTAACAAAAATGTCACAGTTACTAAAATTGTCATTTCTTTAGATTTATTCTAAAGAAAAATAAATACATTAAAACTAAATAACAAATTCTTAAACAAATTCTAATTCCGATTTATTAGCTAATGATGAATAACATCAAATTGATATTATTATAAAATTTTGATTGCTTTCTAAAAGACAATAATTTAAAGTCGTTCGAAATTGTTAAGTAAAAACAAAAATATGCACGGACAATGCACCATTTGCCGGTTAAGACTGTAGGAATTTGTGAGAATAAACAGCAAATGTAAATATTGACCTGGAATTACCCACCGTAATCTTTCACACTGCTGAACTGTAACAGACTTTATTAAACGCATTAATTAGAATAAGTACATTTGCACATAGTGCTGCTCTCATCATAATTCTAAGTAATTGCATTAAATATAGACACAATTTATTAAATGACTGTTTATTTATTTTTTTCATAGTATTTTGAATATAAAATATTTTAAGCATTTTATTTAGATTCTTATATCCTATCTTCTACTTACCTTAATTGAAGTAAAATTTACAAATTTACATAGAAAATAATAAGTTTAAAGACAAGTCAGTTAGTGGAAACAATTTTCAAATATTTATTTGATGTTTCTATTTATTCGAGGTTATCAAATATATTGCTGTCACCTGTATCATTCAAGCATCACAATTGAATTCATCAATTTAACGCATGCATGGATGTAGAACAATGTAAAGAGACGGCATAAATATATTTACCACTGTCTTTGACCTTTCATTTGAATTGTTCATTAACGTTAAAGACGAAGGTCATTCGAGCATTATGCTTCAAGATCCATTTCCTCTTCAGCACAAGACAGCTTCCTTTAAAACATGTAATTTGGAATTTGTTTGTCCAAATTTGTAATTACGACTTACATTCATTTCCAAGTTTTCACGGTATATTCAATTTAAAAGATTGACGTATCTTTGATATCTCCATTAAGTGTTCGCACCCTGTGATGTTCTAGGTTTTCGCATCTACTTTGTCGCATGGAGGGTCTTCAACTTCAAAGTACTTTTATATTGAAAAGAAAATAAGTATACGTGACAAAGATAAGTGATTAGATCGCATGGGGTGCATATTTGTTTAGCATATTTCAAATTTAGACAAAATATACGTAGATTATTCAAATATGCAAGATATGTTATACATACTCAACATAAAGCCAACAGTAAAATATTGCTTATATGCATGTAGTAATCGAAAAATTTTAATAGAAATTTAAAATTTTTATCACGTATCTTTTATATTTCAGATCAATACATTTATCATATATCTCAAAATATCAATATTTTCAAAACGTTCTTATTTTCTGATCTTTACTCTCAAGTCTAAAATCTATAAATTTTTGTCATTTAACAATTACAAATTTCTGTTTTAACAATTTTGATTATGTTCCAAGAAGTATTTCAATGTTTAATTGGATTTAGAACATCTTTCAAATAAGCTCTTGTTTCCAACGATAATCCAATACAATTTTACACTTCTAAATCTTAGGTATTAACTGAATTCTTGTATAATTGATGATATTCTATTTCTGAGATGAAAACATATGTCCGGTTTATTATTTCTGGATATTTATCATTCCCTGACTTCTTTTCTGTTCCGGAAAATTGTCAAATTTCCAAAAAGGATATTTCAGAATAATAATCATGCAGGAAAGAGCAACAAATATTTTACACGAAAATACTCGTGTACTAATTTATATCTTCGGAGCGGAGCATATATATTTTGCCGAGATATTTTAATGCGAAATTTTGTAAACAATTTCGGAATTTCAGCGGAGGCGGCGCTGCAGATGATGATGGATGAATCGAAGACTATGTTTCTTTTTCCTTCTTGTCCGTAATTCCGATACCAGTTGTCAGCAAACGCTTGTTGCGATGCGAAGATAGACAGAGTAAGTAAAGTCGGACGCATGTCTTTTTCGTACGTATGCAATGGCATTCATTCTGTTCGCCGTTTCCAATGTCGACGAGATGAGTGTATAAATGTAGGAGAGGACGAAGAGGAGGAGGAGGAGATCGGTGGTTCTGTGACCTAGGTTAACTCCGACGGACTTGCGAGTGTGAACGTGTGTATATGTGCGTGCGTATGATACATGCAAACAGACACACTCGCTCACTCTCACGTGCGTCATCCATGCTGTATGTTTAACTGCGTATCTGTGGATGCGTTTCAGATGCTTGGCATGGAGTAGGTTCTTTAACGAGCTTTAATTACTGAATTGCTGCGGGCAATTGTCAGACAAGAGCCGTGAGGAATAAAGAGCCAAACAACAAAACCAAAACGATGAGATGATGATGATGTTGATGTTGTCGACGATGACGGCTGCCGCTTTGTACCTTGCAGAGGTCCAGGATCGGCCATCGAGCATCATCATCTTCATGATCGTACAAGAAGCTTTTTATTGTTTCGTAGATTCATTAAACTTTTCTTTTTTTAACTACCATATAGCACTTTCTCCCTTGGGCGAGTGTATTTTTAACTCTAACAGACCCAACCTCGTAACGTCCTATTTATAAGTACGCTTTGATAACGCTGTGCGCTATTTTAAATATGATTATCAAATTAAAAATAAAGTAATTGTAATTTATAGTGCAACACGGATTTTCTAATTACATAATAATCACTATTTATATAATAACATACGAAACACAGAAATAAACAAGTTTCGTATTCAAGTATTAACATTTTATAGGAACACTTTCAAAATAAAGTTGAATGCATTATTAATCCATTAAATTATAAAATTAGATTTATACTGTCCACTTTAAGAAGACTGGACAGTTCTATACTAATGTGGTTTTGTAGCCTCTTTTGATAGATGCAAATCATTTCCAAATATAGCAATGATATCTGTATCCAACTCGATATTAAGATCATGACGAAGATCTTTATTACAAATAACCACTGCACATTCACAATACACTTTGTAAGACTTAAGACTTTGTCCTGAAATCTTTGAATTTCTTGGATATTAGAACCGCTGGCACAGCCCCACAAGTAGAAATTACTTGTAGAAGATAAACTTGTTGAAGATTCGGAATTGCGTCTAAGCAATTATTACATTTTTCAGAATTTCCACCGAAACTTGGCCTCAAAGGTCATAACAAGATATTTTGCGACTTATGGTAAAGCAGTGCAACGATTTATGTAACCCTCTTGTTTATGAAATTAATTTATCAATTTAGATTCGTTATGTTTAATTCGCTATTTTTTTGTCCAGTTCAGTTTAGAGTTAATTAATTTTTTTTTTATATTTCGACAGATCCTCCAATAGGCATGGCCTCTGTATCATCAGCAAATGTTGCTGTTGTACTTTAAAAATAAGTGGTTACGTCAATAATATAGAGCATATAAAGAACTGGTACCAAAACACTTCCTTGTGGGACTCCAGCCCTAAACAACTTCAAATTTAAATCTGAATCTTCATATTTTACATGAAAATGACGATTATATAAGTACAATTTCAGGAATAAATAATACTGCTCAGGAGGAATTTATATTAAAATCAAAAGCTTGTCCAACGTCGAATAAGGAACAACCTTTTTCCTTCTAACATATATTACAAAAAGATTAATTTATGGTTAAAAATATAGAAATTAAAAAATGAATTTCTAATTATAAGCAACTTTAATATCTCACAATTTTCATGCAATTAGACGTTATTAAAAAAAATATGATATTATTAGAATAATACTTAATCACTACACAAGATACATCATAGAAGCATGTATTCGTATTTAACAAACTCGTCTCAGATTTACTCTCAACTTATTCAACCGTCAAGTAGATTAATGAAATCTGTCCAGATATTTTTAGATTATTTTTTTGTCCGTTATAATTACTCGCAGCTAATTGGCCTTTCGACGTTAATATTGGATATAAAATATAAGACCTCTTCTGACTGGTAATATATAATTTGCGTCTCGTTGAATAGCAAATATAAATAAAAACAGTTGAAACGTAAACGGAAAGATGATATCATTTCCTGTCATAATCACAAACACAAAGTTTACACGTTTTTTATTTTTTTTAAAGTATGATTCATGCCGAACACAATTATCACAAACAAATTATTAATGTTTGCTTTACATACTAAGAAAATGTCCACTAAAAGAATTGATTTTCTCTTAATATATAATATGAACTTTAAGTGTTTTTTAGATAAAATTGAAAATATGTTATTATATTCAACGCTTTAAATATTCCTATAAGTCGTAGAACACGAATAAACAACCTACAGCTGGATTAATAATTGTCATACAAATTGCATGCTGTTTGACAAACGCTGCATGAAATATATCTCCTACTGTTTCCCATTACGGAAATCATTAATAAGAGCCTTATGAATGAATATTGTATAAAATATTTATTTACAAAATCCGTTTAAAAGCATCATTTATGAATTCAAATTTATTTTAATAAGCTTAGAATCTTAAACGCTTTGTGGTGAACATGAATTATGCATGTCCTGTTCAACAAACATCTTTTACAATAATAGCTTTATTCAATAATGTTGCTAATAAAATTGTAAATTGCAAATGCACTCATGTTTTTCTACAACTTAAATCAAGTATTATATAATTTATAAATAAAAAAATAAAACAACTCTCTATTATACACGTTTTTTTAAAATATTTTTTTATACTTTATACCGTATTTTCTGACTTATAGACGCAGCCCCTATTTTATACATATTTTTAAGTGCAAAAAAATCTATCTATCATTTTTCTCATAAATTTCTATACTAAACTAATTTTATAGTTACTTATGTTCATAATAAAATGTAACTAGAGAACATTGTAGTTAAATACCTTTAAACCAGAATTCTCTATAAATAAAAAAAAATCATTTCTAGAGCTAAATGAAAAATCACATCGATTCTCGTCTTTAGAAATTAAGTTTTTGTATAACTAATCATTATGTGAATTACTAATTCTACATATTTCTTAAACAACTATATTTTAAAGAAGAATATACATAATTACAATACTTAAAGTTTTTTTATAAAATAGATATCACTGAAGTTTAAGTAATAAGTTTTTTTTAGTTTATATGAATCCTAATTATTTTCTAACATTTTTTAACTAATAATTAAATGTTGAATATGCTTCTTGAATACAATAAATGTTTTCATATCTAAACGATTTTTTTTATATGTAAATTTAGAAGAAGATATCAATTACTTTGGTAAAATATTAAAAAAATAATGATCAATTATAAAGCTTAATAATAACAAGAGTATTATTTATTAAGTATTAATATGTTTTGGTATTATATTTATATTTGATATATTTTTATTTTTTAATAAAAGTTTTATAAAATGTAATTGTAATTTATATTTAGTAATATACAAAAATAGGTATTTTATGAATATGAAAAATATTTTTATAATTATATATTATTGATAATAAAGGGTTTAAATAATATTATTGTAATTATATAATGATTTAGGAAAATAAATTGCTTTTTAGTAACAATTTGTAGAATTGATTTTCCTTTTATCATTTTAATTAAGTAAATAGAAATATCCGACAGAAGTCTATTTCCTTTTATTGATTCCTTCAATAATGCATGGGATACAAATCAATCTGCATACAGTAGGCTATTGACCTGAAGTTCATCTACAAAGAATTTACATTTTCTGAAGCAAACACGCTTTATATCCGAAATAGTTTCAGAAGTCTGAAATAGATGAGATATTATTCGGTTGAAAGAAATTCTCAATAAAGAAAACACAGTTGCAACAAGTCTGCGTTTAACTTTTTGAAGTTTACTCGGAACGTAAATAGTGCAGTGATTGTGTGAGCTTGTTTACGATCCAAAAATATCGTTTTCGTCTTTTTAACCAACCGAAAACGCGTCTTCTCCTTCTACCTTGTTCGAGCTAAGGCTTGCTGCAGAGCAGACATACATTTTCCACAAATATGTTTTTCTTTTTCTGTTGCGTTTTAGCCCGAATCGCATGTGCGATGGTTGTACGTGGCGAAGCCAAGAATAGAAAAGACATCTGTGGCAGAAACACCGCGGTGCGTGTCAAGGTTACCAGAGAAGAGTTCGAAACCGAAAGCGTTCCTCCATCCTGTTCTTCGCCGACGATCCTCTCCCATATGCGATTTTACTTTTGAAACATTTGCAGACAGAAAACGAACGCAGACGAGTCTCGAAACAAAAATAAAAAGACAGAAAGAAACAGGCCGCCGCGAGATTCAAATGCGAAGAGGCCTAATTGACGCTTCGGGAAGGAAAGAAAATTGAAATTACTTTGCAAAAATTTAATTGTAATCATTATTTAAATTGTTCCGAGCCGTTGAAGTAATTTGTAGTTTTCTTGCGGAGCAGTCTCGGATGTGAACCTTCTCTTCTCTCATCTCATCTCCTATCTTATTTGCTGTTTTCTTTATTTGTTCTTTCAATAAAAGTCTGGATTCGAAGTCATGACCCCGAGGTTAGAGACGCTAAGTGCAATGCCATCCGAGAGTAAGAAGTAATTAAAAGCAGCCTACTTAATGGGCTCTGATAGAATGCCTGAACTCTCGAGAGAGTCGCCGCATTTTGTAACGCCGATGTGCGAACGTTAATCGAGCATCATCAATTGAAACTATTTTTATTTTTCTTCGAAACTGTTTGAAAATGATGGAAAGTGAATAAAAGTGTAATCAGCCCGTCGATGGAGATGGAGAAACGCTATTCTTCTCCACGATAACTCACAATACCAGTTCGGGGCGACTGCTCTCTGTGTGTGGGTGAGGTTCTTCTAAGAACTCGCTTCCAAGAAATGAGTCGTAAGTTACAAGTCATAACCCACAGAGAGTGTTGGCCTCCATTTCAAAAGAACGCAAGTGAAAGAAAGATACTGTATATATATAAAAAAAAAAGGAGTATACACGACCAAAAGGAGGAAAATGGAATTTTACCAGTAGAAAACATTTACGCTGCGCCACGTTCATGCAAGATTATTACTTGCACGTTGTACTTTTTTCTTTTCTTTAGCGCACATCCACCTTCTTCATTTCACGTATTAATATATTTTATTTTATTTTTTAAACAAACGCAATTACGTTTTCTTTTCGCCTTTCCGCCTTCCAGGAAGAATAAATCTCGGATGTTTTCATTTTATGTCAAATTAGTGTTACCGAGAAACCGGAGGATAATGTATTCAAAGGCCTGTTAACCGTTAAAATTTGTCAGAAGGGAGCCAAAAATTTTATTACGAAGTAAACATTTCAGAATTCCAAAACAGATTCTAAAGGTACAGAGGCAACGGACGCACATATTTATCTTCGATCGTAAAAGTTCAAAATTGAGAGAAAGACAACAACAACAAAAAAAAGGGGAAGGTTGGACGCTGCTGCAGCTCTCGTAAAATTCGATTGTATCCTTTTCGGAACGTTATCGGCCTATTGCCATTTGGGGTCCTAAAGTTCGGCGGAGGAAAAAAAAATACACAAATTATGTGTGTATATAAGCGCTGAAGAAATGATAACAAAAGGGAGGAGAAACCGATTTGTCAACGTGCTGAAAGCAAATTGTGTTTATAATAATATCTTTCAGTTGTATCCCGATCCGATGCAGCGGTATTCACGTTCCATCCATTCTCATCCCCCCACGGAATTAATATTATTGTATTTCTATATATTATATTCCCGAACTGCTGCCATCGCGAAACGTCAATTTATTGCGTTGTTCGGACCTAGAATGGATTGCCTATTTCGCCAATATTATTCAATACTAAACGAACAATTTACGGAGCAGATGCAACATTCCACTTAGTTATAATAAAATATATATCTATCACATAATCTATTCAATTAGTCAACTTAAATATGATTTATATTAATATAAAGACATGTAATTAAAGCCAAAGATTTTTGCCACAAATGATGTTGATAAATATTTTAATTATTATCATTATTACTTCATTCACAAATCAGTTTTCTTTATTAAATATATGAAAATAGAAATTACATATAACTCTTTCTAAGAGATTAACGTGTAAAGATATGTTAATTAATAATTATATAAGTAAAAATTCGTTCTCTTTCCAAAAAAAATAATTACTTCTATTTTCTCACAGGACTTGGAACAATATCAATATATTTATTATATATCATAAATTTATCATTGATAACCTAATAAATTCAAATAATTATTTAAAAATTTAATTTTTAAATTAATTTGTTTCTTCCTTCAAATTCTTGAAAATAATAATTTAATTACTAAAAAAGTTGGAAATACACAAACGTCAATGTTAAAATATCACAAATGTTGTTTTGGTAAAAAAATTGATACAAATACTTTGTTTTTTTTTTTGAGAAAGTTGTTTTTTATCGATATTAAATATTAATAATCATTTTTCAAAATAAGCTCAAATTAAATATAGAATATATATGATGAAAATATATTTTTTAACTAATAATATACCCAAATATTAATTGATATAAAGTTATGAGACTTTTATAACTAATAAATGTAACTTATTTGTTTATGTAAACATTTATTGCTTCATGTAAATTATGGGATTCTCGTGGATGTAATTTTATACGTTAAAACAATATCTTTAATTGGACTAGATTCAACTGAGGTTAAATGAAATACAAATAAAAAAGTCTTTTTACTGCCGAAAATCCCGACATCTTGTAATAAGATACAGGCAATTACGAGGGAAACCATCTAAGAACAATTTTAAAGAACCGTTGCACATCTGTTGATCTACATAACCACTTTTTTAAATTTTCAGTTGGTTCTAAGTTTGAAGCCAAATAATTAAAAAATTATAATAAGAATTGTACATTGGATTCGATTTGGATCATAAATTATTTCTTATTTTTTACTCATTTTTATACATAACTTCTGAGCTACCACCTGACTTACTAATTTGAATACTTCAACATAAGTTTATACACGTTATAAACATTTATGTAAGTAATAATAATTTTTATGTACAATTTACAATCTGTAGTTTACTATAGTAATACAGTACTAAATAATGGTAATACACGATCTAACATTATGAATTCTATGATACAGAGTGTTTAAAAAATATAGTATTTTTTTGATTTATTTGTTTAAAAATAAATTTTAATTAAATATTATTAAAAAATTATATATTTATGAATAGTTTTATTCAGATTAAATTAAATAAAATAGTAATATAGAATGATTGATAGTAAATTTGGTATTAGTATTTTGAACACACCGATATGGCCGCCAGTGCCATAAGGAATGCAGACGCACATGTACGGCCACACACGTTGCGAAAAAGATTCCTCGATTAGAATGTAAATTTGAATATAGAAATATTTTGCAACGCGAGTTGCTATTTAAAAAAAATACAACATAAAACACGGAAGGAAACGAAATATAATGAATATTAATATGCGATTATAAATAATTTATAAATTGTATTCAAACGAAAATAATAAATATTAAATAAATCTCTTAATACTTATATTATTTATAGATTTACATATAATCCAGAAAATATAACATTCCATATTCCAGAATTAATCAGATAAAATTACTTTTTATTTATTTGGAACGAAAAATGTTGTTAGTTCAAGATTTTTATTGTTAATTTGTTAGTGAAATGATAGTGCATATTTATAATGTCAATATTTATACTTTTATAATATTCATAAACTAAATAATGATTTAAATTAAAATATCTTAAAATAAACATTGATTCTATAGTTTTGGCTAAAACATTTTGACAAAAATAATTTTATTTGTTACTATCTTAATTTTTGATTTATTTATAATTTCTTATGTAATAGACTAGAATAGATACTTTATTCAATAATAGTGTAACATTTTATTCCTTTCATATAATATTAATAATTATTTTTATATTTTATATATTTTTTAACTATGGTAAATTTCAAATAAATTAAGAAAATACTTGTTTATTAAGTTTGATTTTTTAATATTATAATATGTTTTGAAATCAACACAAGTTTTTTTGGGATGCAAAAGGATTTTGTAAATAAATGAGAAAGGTAGAAGAATATTATACAAGATTTGTTTATGTTTCCTTTAAAAAATAAATATTTAATTTCAAAAATGGGTGTATCTAAATAAATGTATTTGTTTTATGTTATATAAATAAAATCAGTAGTCTTTTCTTCATTATATGAGAATTTAAAATATAAATAATTAAGAAAAATATTCTTGAATGTTTAAAATGAGTTCTTGCAAGTAACAAGTTTTTTTATTTATTTGAAACGCAGTCCATTTAAGCAGATTGACAATATTTTAATGATGAAATTCCGTAGACCGAGTGCGAGCAAATTGGGTTTTATGCGGCCGTCAGCATGGACATGTAGCAACAAGAAGAAGAAGAAGATGAAAATAAAATAAAACGAGAAGTTGAGAGGAGAGGTGAAGTCTATCAAAGCAGTTTTATTAAGGCTTCTGGAGGCTGGCGATGTCTAGCTGATGAGGATGTATATTTTCGAAGAGCACATGTGTTTATCCCTCCATCCGGTTTTTCGAGAACAAACCGAGTTCCTGTACGTGCGTCTGCCTCCTCCTCATACAGAGTGCACACAGCCACTCTTAAGATATTCAACGGCATGTTTATATTTGCCACCAAATGCCTTCGACGAATTCTGTTTATCAGCGGTCGAGGCCGTGTAAAGTGCTTCTGATAATGAAATAAATCAAAAGCTCTTTCCAGAGAAAGAGCCTCTTCCAATTCAAGTGTGTATTTATTCTTTCCAAGTTGTAATAGATCGAATTAAAAATAGCTTCGTCTTCGTGCTGGAGAGATCCGTCCATGCAAGAGTTTCTACATCTCTCGGACTCCGGCTCGTACGACGACAATATGACATTTATTTCAATTAGAGTAATGAACGTTGCAGTGCAACAACAATCGAAGTCGAAACTGGCAATTTTCACTTTCTCACAGACAAAGAGACACACTGCTAAATAATTTAATTCGCTTATGTGGAAATAATGAATATGTATTATACATTTTGTACGTTTTGTTTTCTCGGTTCAAAGTAAAGCAACATAATTACAGGTATCGTAGGTCCCACGAACGCAGTGGAGAAGAGTGCATCGAACGGGTGCATTCAGTGACCTAGACATACGGAATGTTTCTCCTCTAACCACATACACACACTACTACTCACTTGTTCCTCCTCGGACTCACTCATACACACACACACACGATCCATGCACTCGGATCACACTATAATTTCTTTATTACATCTTTAAATATTTGCAATATATCGTTGAAAACACTTTCATCATCATAATCATGATTATATAATCATTTATATTACAAGCTGTATATACCAATACTTCCTATTACCATTATATTGGTTAAACTATTTTAGATATAAATTTTTTAAGTAAGAAATGTCAACATTAAATATATTTGCTAGAAAATTTCAATGTTGTATACCATTAAATTTTCTTGTTGCTAATATGAGATGCTTTGGTTAAACACTAATTTTCTATACTTAAAAATGTTTTACAATTTCATTATTTTATGTTCATAATAGTAGGAGATAATATAATAATGGAAAAGCAATTTATTTTTAAACTCGGGTAAATTTGAATATTGGCCCATAGACTATTTATAAATATTAACCAGTTTTAAGTTAGTAAATCTGAGATATGGATAAATTATAGAAGATGCCCAAGTACACTTCCTTGTGGTACATTAAACGCAATTTAAAATATGCTAAAATATATGTAATTATAACTTAGTAGTATAACATTTTTGACAAATTTAAAACATGTCCTGTTAAAATCAAAATTTATTATTAGTGAACCAAATTCAAACTGATATTTTGAATTATATTATTTTTCTAATTACCTTAAAATAAGAGCATTTTGTTATAGTTTGTTACATTCACAAGTATTTTATTCATTATAAATTTAGTAAATTTATTATTTTATCCATCAATATCTTATTCAATATTTTTATCCATTTATAATAAATTCAACTTGTTACCGATTTTATGCTGTTTTTAATTCTATTTATATTAATAATAGGCCAGAAGATATATACAAATAAAAATAAATAATACAAAAATAATAAACCTTGAAAGAATACCAAAATTAAAACGATTTTCTAAAATAACAGTTTTTTTATGTTTATTGGCTTAAAGTGCGTTACTTCTTCTATCAGTTTCCTTAAGTTGGAATTTACTTTAAGTTATATCGTTTTCCAATGTTCATTCAGTTGTAATTGATCGTTTATTGAACTACTTAAAACCATTCCAGTAATAAGGTCATATCCTGGAGCGTTACTTATTAGTAGATTATCAATTCAAGAATTCTTGATTATGAATTGAGTAACTATTAAGAATTTTAGAAAGTTGTGACTGATATTTCAAATTATTGTAGATTATCCTTTATGATTTCTCATTCTAGGATCCAACAAATAGTATGTATGTAAATGAGTAATTTATAATAAAAGTGTTATATATTAACAAAATAACAAGAAAAATAGGTTTTATTTTTTAATAAATAAATCAAAATTATTTATTTAATTTGTGTTTGTTACAGCTGTTTCTTTTATATTTATTTTTTAACTTTACTGGTGTTAAATTAAAGAAAAAAAATGCAGATAGAATATAAATCATCAACCAGAGTAGCTTATTTTTCATGTAAACTTTGTAACAAGAAAGTTTAAAATTAATCTTCAAATACATTATTTCTTTTTTACTTCTTGCTCTAAACCATGTGTTTGTTCGATCGCTGGAATAGCGATAAGCGGCATTGCAATATCCAAGATCTCAATTTCAGATGGATTGTGTAACGGCGTGGGTCGCGATTGTGCAACAAAATATGAAAATTAAACGAACAATGCAATCGCGAAATTATTAATAATTGTTCGGCGGCACAGATGAAAATGCGCGTTTGCATTCTTCCATTACCGATGTATTGCAAATTGGGGGGCGATTTCGATTTGAGATAGATCCCCAAACACAAACGTTATAGAACAACAAAACTATATATATTTGTGTGTATGCAGAAACGCAGAGCTGCAACAGCGGTCCCCGATTTGGGAATAAATTGGATTATGTAATGGCATGCACGCGGAAAATTAATTTAAACAGTAGCGATGTTCAGTCATTGTTCACCGACATGCATTTATGTGTATTTTAGAGCTCGGTTACACGTATATATGAAACGCACACAAATATATAAATGTACTCAATACTATATAGTATGTATGGCTACCGGAATCATGATTTTTTTTATTGTCAAAGGATTATCATCATTTGACCGTAAATATTTGCATTTATTGCCTCCACTTCCGTTCATCTACTCCAAATACAGCTCATTCGTGATTGGGATTTGTAATTGAATTACACTCGCAGAATGGATTCGCAAATATTAGAAACCTTTGACATGGTCGCTCACTCATGTGTAGTGGGATTAATAGTTGATATAATTTCAATATATATTCATCCAAACAGTTTTTATATAACTAAAAACATCTTTAAAAAAAACTCATTAATGTAACCGGTATTTAAAAAACTTAAACAATGTGTACCATATAACACCTCACTCAATAAGTTCGTAGGATAACATATAGATGGCAAATCCATATGATTGTTAGGAAGTACCAACCTTCAGACAACGCCTGTCAAAATTTCATGACTATCTGACGTTTAGTTCACAAATTACAGTGGTTTAGGTGACGCTACTTTTCTAATTTTCTAGTATTTTTTCCCATCAAAAGCAACGTTTATAATTTATATAACATACAATAAATAATATTTTTAACCGATAATTATGTAATGTTCATTCCCTGCTTTTATAATTTACGAACACATATTGGCTACTAAAAAAGTATCATTATAATTTTGATGTTTTTTTTATGATTTTTTTGTACATTATATAATAGTAGAAGTTACATTTTATCTTATTAAGTTCGTTTTTTTAAATTATTTTTGTAATTTATTATTGTGTAATATTTGTATACTGATTGAAATATAATTAAATGTTTATAACTTAATTAATTATTTTTTTGTACTATAACTATTTATAATTTTAATTTAAAAGATTTGCATAGTCGTAACATCAATTTTAGAAATTGCACTTAATCTTACATAACAATATTATTTATTTGCATGAGATTAGTTAAGTCGGAAATGTGATTTCACATAGAATTCCAAATACGTTTAAATTATTTTACATTAAAACGAATACATTTACTTGGTGGAATTTTATTAACCATTTTGTAAAGGAACGATTCATGACGAGGTTCAAATTACATATGGAATATAACTCAGAAAATTTTATGTCTTTATTGAACTTTGCCAAATCCAGGAAGTATGAACAGCATTAACACAAGTACAAAATAATGTTTATACTTTGTATACCAAACCTCTGCATATGTAAATGCAAATTTCGTTAGTTCAAAGTAACATGAGAAGAAAATATTTTTGGATTCATCTGAATTAAGTACGTGATTCGTATAACTATCTGTGATAAAATATTTCAAGAACGTAGTATAACAACTATAATAAAGTTACATAACTATAATATTTGCTTACGAAATAAGTATGAAATAATTTAAAAAATAGAAAGAGTACAGTGAAGGAAAAATTATAAATAAATTTAAGATTTTCCTGTTGCAATTTTTATAATAGAAAATAATTATAATTTACTCTAAAAGCAGTTAAAAAAAACTAAAATACACAGCAAATATTATTTAAACTTGCGTTATGCTTAATTGAAATATCTTAAAGTAAATTATTAGTATCAACTGAATTTACAAAATTATGTAATGCTTATTTCGTTTTGTATAATTTGTATTTAATTTAATTGCAATTAATGAACTAAATTACTCATATATTGATATTAGATCGGTTACGGTTCAAAAATTAACCGGTTTATATTAATATTAACCAAATAAAAAAGTCAAAGTGGTTTGTACTTTATAAAATACAGTTTGTACTTTATAAAATTAATAAAACTTTATAAAAAAAAAATAAAGAGAAATAGTGATTAGACATTTATTTTAATTTATATTCACTCTAGGTCTTAGGTTCTTCAAGTTTGGTTTAGTGGAATATTAAAAATACATATAAACAATTTGCATTTATGACTGCGTTTACACATTCGCCAACCAGCTACGTTCAAAGTGAATACCATGTAGTTTTTCTTAATTTCCAGAGGAAAATGTACACACAATATACATTTGCCAAATGGGGTAATAACAATATATATTTTACCGGTAAAAGGAAAATATTTTAAGTAATATCATAAGTACAGCTACTTATCACCAAACAATATTTTTGTAGTATGTGTGAATGAGTAATTAACAATAAAATAGAAAATTTTAATAAAAGTTTAATATATTAACAAAATAATAAGGAACATATATTTTATTTCTTAATAAAGAAAGCAAAATTAATTTAAGGAAATTATTAACAAATATGAACTAAATTACATACATTAATCAAAGAATAATTAATTTTTGATTTTGATCAGACGCAACAAAATACTGTTATAAAATATTCAGATCCATTTCTACTTTAGAATTAAAATGTATCTAATGTCTTGTTACTTGTTCGAATATTGCTACAGCAGAAGAAATGGAAAAATTTATTTGTTATAAAAAAATTACCAGTAATTTTGGTAATCATAATAGATGATAAACCGGTTAAATGTTTACTGTTTTTGTTAGTAAAAGAGGCTTAAACGTTATGAGTGTTAATTTAAAGTAGAAAAAAAATGCAGATACAATAAAAATCAACAACCAGACTAAGATATTTTTCATGTAAACTAAGTCTCATTTTATTAATGCAAAATTAATATTTATGGATATTTCTATAACTATTTACAGGTTCATTAAATAAAGCCGCAAAGTAGAAAGTATCTTAGATTTACAGATGCGTGGAACAATAAACATATTTTGTGAGACATTAGGAATTTTCAAACTTATTTATTTCATTCCACTCGATAATTTATTTGTAACATTATCAAGTTATTTGAATAATACAGATTATCTTTTTGTAATTTATAATAATGGCCATGTAATGTGATACAATTCATATCTGATTCAACAATTTATTGAATCTGAATATATTTTAATTAAGCATAAAACATACGTTTTTCTATGTAATAAGATGTCATTACTTGCGATTAAGATTAATCGATTTATAATACTAGAACACCTACGCCATCAATAAAATAAGGCAAGAGAATTGTTTGCAATTTATATCTTAAGAAGATGAAATATGTATGTATTTGCATATTACAAATTAGTGTTTAATTAAATATACGTGCAACTGGGCATTATTAATGTTTTATAAAGCTCATTTAAATTATTTATACACCTTCAGGAATTATTTTTCATTTATATTATTTCAATTTTATTTTTCGTTTCTTGGATATGATTTTGAATTCTGAACAATAAATTATAAATTATTATAAAGAAGACAACAAATTAATTATATAATCGCTTTTATTATAGCTAATAGATTTTAATTAGAGCATCCAAAATTATCTATATTTACTTTTACCGGTAAACACTCAATATATTAATTTAAAACCGGTAATTTATTCGTAATTTTTTTTAATTGAAAAATTCATGTGATAGTACTTCTTACTAGCAAACAATATTTTTATGATATTTAAATTATTTCTAAATTTAAGAGGATTGTAGAAAAAATGGTCAACAAATAAAAAGTTAATTCTATCCTTAGAATAGTACTGGTAAAATCAGCAAGTATTATACAATCAGCTATTTTTTATAGGTAGAAATATTGATATTATTGTCCTAATAAATTTATGGAAACGAAATTTCAATATAAAAATAAATAATATATTTTCTGACCTTTTTAAGATATTACCGGTATTTTTTGTGGAATATTGGACGATAAAAATAATTTCAATTATTCAATATATTCTTAGTTTGGTAAAAGGTCACCCATTTATAAACCACACGTTGCTTAACTAAATTGAATTTTGATACTAATATTTAAAGTAAAATTGTTTACTAGAATAAAAAGGAAATTAAATCTAAAGAAAAATGTACTTTAGTATCTTAAAATATAAAAAACACTAAACTATTTTGTGTATTGGTAAATAAAGAATATGTTTGCAACAGTATACAACTGCAACTGTTTTATGGAGCAGTCAACCAGAAGCAAATTAAAAACAGATTAAGGTTGAGGTTTACTGGGCAGATGTTAAATTTCGGATGAGTACATCTCAAGAAGCATCCAACCGCAATTAATAGAAATGGAAGCATTGGAAAACGGCAAACCTCGTCTCGTGCCAGTAATAATTTATTCCTATTATGTTTACAACATAACGAAACCTCGATAGTTGCAATGTTTCTGAAAAGAACAAGCAACTGGGGGTTTTGTCTGCATGTGCAGGATACAAGATACAAAACAATGAAAATCCACATCACATCGATGTACAACCGTCCCACACCGCTAAGGTTTTCCATTTCTCGATTAATTGCCGACACTAAATGAAAAAGACATGACAGTGTGTCTTCCAATAAATATTCTATTCGTGATTATATATCAAATTTTGAAATGTATACTACAAACAGTATTAATCGATTTAACCTAAGCATCGTTAATAATTGGATAATGTATAATACATGATTTCATTTAAGACTATTAATTACGTTGGTAATTAACAATCCGCTTAGTTTAGTAGTCGTTAATATGTAAACCTGTTCTTAACAGATTTATTGGTGATTTAATTATCTTCGCTCTTACAATAATCTCGATAACATTATATTCGGGGTTAAATAAAATAATTACAAAAAACTCATAAATATTTAAAAAAAATATATTTACAAAATGTGACTTTGAATAAGGAGATGAATCAAAATGCTTTATGCACTTAACCTAATTTGCTAAAATATACTTTTAAAAGCGTACTCTGAATTTAAGTAAAATTCCTATGCAAATAAGTATAAATATTCAAAACCCGTATGTTTTTTGTGCAAAAACTGCAAAGAATACTAAATACATTATTTTATTCGTTGGCTGTAGTAGAATCTTACATATTTGCGTATATTTAGCATAATTTAAATATGTTATGGTCAAAATCGTACAAAGGTAATTGAAATTATTAGAACTTGGCCTAATAATGATATTTAATTTAAATAATAAATTCAATTTGAATTATATAAAATTAATGACAATTTATAAAAAAATATGTTTTCATAATAAGTTTTACATATTTCATGAAATTTTTTATATTACTAATAAAATACTAGATGTACATTCTAACCTAAATTGCTAAACTAATTGTGCTGAAATGTTAATTAATAAATTTATTGCAATTTATAAAAATATAGTAAAGCTAAAACAATTTTTAATATGTTGATGTTATTCCGAAAATATATCTTGGCAGAATTTCCACGAAATTCTTAAATATAATGAAGTAAGTAGTTCTGAGAAGCAGGATTAGAGAGAAATTTACAATTTCTGGACGTGGCAATAATTTGGTGCTCTTTTGAAGTTGTACCTGCAATCACATTGTTGGTGCGTTTTGGAATATTGGAAATAGATATTGGAATGTATACAGTAGAGGTAGTAGCAGACAGTAAGTATTTTCATTACAGCGACAAAGCACAGACAATGTCGAGTCACGTAATTACTGTAAAAAGAGATTTCACGGGTGCATTATGTAAACCTACTGTAGAGGCATTTCGAAACGGTCAGTGTCAAGTGCTTTGAGGATTTTGGAGGCTGCACATTAACGGACCACCCCTAAAGCGTACCATCCTGTTTATACATCAACACGGGATAGAAAGAATAGCCGAGGACGACCAGAAAATGAAGGGGGCGAAAATAATGCAATGAAATTTAATATCGGAGCAGAAACTTTAAACGTTATATGGAATAAAAATAAAACTCAATACGGGTATTGTCCAAATTAGTTTAAATTAACATCTTTGAAACTCTAGTAGCTCACTGTTTTAGTTCACTCTCATTTTCGTTCTCTCCTTTTTTTTTTTGTTTTCTCTCGCTTTATTTTCTTTGTTCGTTCGCTGTGCGGCGTTTATTCCATGGGAACTTTCTCCGGCTCATTTTGGCTCGTAAATCGGGTTACGCAATCGGGGCCTAAGCAATGTCAGTTTTATTTTATTTTCATTTTTGTTTATTTCTGTGTCTCGTTTTATGCGAATACACAATATCAATGCGAGCGAGGCGAAAGTTTTATGCAAACGTGAAAGTACCAATATGTGGAGTACCCACCTTATGTCTATGCTTTACGTTATGTGGATAACTATAACAAGGCTATGCATAACTTAACCAATGCGACAATTTTTACGCACACTTAGCAATCTGACTGAGTTACGTTCAAATTTTGCACTTAGCAACCACGAGATAACCTTTCGACATGATTGTGTTTTTTCATTACGGAATTCTTAACATAAATAGCAATTAGCGTAATTAATAACTCTGATTAATATCTTGCCTTTCTTATAAATAATAAATACTTTATTGAACAGTGACTACTATGTTCTGCTTAGACCTACGGGGTGTAAGATTAGCGCTGCTTCTTGCATTAGCCTCATTGCATGTTTATTGCTCTACTAATTCTTAGGAAATGCTGGTTTAATTGGATTAGAGGATGTAGTCTGCGTAATCTAATTCCTGTTCCTACTGTTATTCGAGGCGTCTAATTCGGTTTCCTTAAATGGCTTTCTTCTCTCGATTCACAGTTTCGTGCTCATTGGATTCACCCGAGATTTTTAGTGATCGTATACTTTTAATTGATATTTCGTAACGTGACCTCCTTCCATCTTCACTTTCAATTTCCTTTCTTGCCGTTATACAATAATATCCTGGACATCTCCGCTTTATCGCCTTTCTAATGCAATTTATCCGAGACCTCTTCATTCCCATCCTTTCCATATTCAAATAAACAATTCTATAATAAATCTGTATTTTTTATACTATCATTTTTGATTTGAAAGTTGATTATTAAATAAATAGAGATTTTTTTATACTTAAAATCTTTATGCTTAAATATTATATAAAATTTTTGGGGAGAGTTTTTTCTATTTATTTATTAAAATATATTCTTAAAACAAAAGACTTCAATTACATATATCACAAATAAATATCCTCATTTTTCAGCAATATTTGTTAAAATTTAAAGCATTTATATAACTAGTTTACTGTAATTTTTTTTTTAAAAATTTATTTTTAAATCTCTTTTACATTACAAAAAAAATATTAATATGTTAAAATATACTTAATTTGTTTATGCTTCAATATTAAATTTAAAGTATTATTATATATTT
The DNA here is from genome assembly GCA_963457615.1 of Nicrophorus investigator. Classification (NCBI taxonomy): domain Eukaryota; kingdom Metazoa; phylum Arthropoda; class Insecta; order Coleoptera; family Silphidae; genus Nicrophorus; species Nicrophorus investigator. The sequence goes on from OY735140.1 coordinate 28,581,430, forward strand.
TTAAGTCTCTTTTACATTTTGATTGCAAACAATCATTAATATGTTAAAATATATACGAAAATAGGTTTTTTTTATACAAAAATTATATATGTAATATTAATATATAATATGAATATATAAAATTTCAATACTTTTAAATTGCTTGAAGCATTTGCTAACAAAACTTAATCTTTTAATAAAAACCAACGACCAAGCTGTACGTGCGTTTGTTCGATATTGAAATCGCTTTTTTGTGTACGCAATATAATACGCATCACTGTTTTTGTGGGCTAAAATTGGTATACTGGTATTTATGAGGTATTAAAACTTAATATATTGATAAATAATATCCGTTTTCTAATATTGTATTGATTCTAAGATTGAAATGGTCTTTTTTCATCTAAACAACTTTCGTAGGCTGATTCATCTTATACATCATTTTGAAATAAATTTGGTTGAGTTTGTTTGTTTCAAGTCGAAAACAAGTTCGATTCCCTATGGTCATTTGATTCCCTATGGAACATGTTGGTGATAGGTGATTTGAAAATTTATTTCAGGCCCTGATGTTTCTTGAGTCTTATGAGTCAGATCAAAGAAAGGCACGTGATGTGAGGCCAGAAGATCAGCAATGTTAGTCGGCTATTGCTATCTTTGATCTTTTGTGACGGTGCCTTGCATCCTTGTCGTAATCTACTGCGTTCTTGAGCAGAAGATTCATGTGCTGCGAAGCAAAGGCGAAGAATTTTTCTGCTACTTTCTTCGTGGCTTCTGTGATGGTAGGAATCTAGCTAGCCTCTCGATGATGTTGATGTACCAAGTCGCCTTAAATGCAGATCTGAGAAGCTTATTCTGAACCATATGGAGCTTCTTGATATGTATTTGAGCTAGCAGTAGCTTGCTGGATGTTGATTGCTCTTTTCGTTCGTTGAAAGATGTAATGTTTTGGCAGCTGTAGCTGCGAAGATATATTGTTTGATGTTCAATCCACGATCAAGTGTGACTCCTAGGTATTTAGTTTCGGTTTTACTTGGGATGACATCGTCAAAGATCTTTGCCAACGGAAATGATAGCGCCTCCTGAAACCGAAATTTGGTTGAAAACATAAATTGTGAAAGTGTTATGGTGTGACTATTTAATGATTTCCGTGCAAGAAGCAGTAAATTAGAAACAATTAATATAGATCATTCATTACGTTTAATATTCGATTAGGAAATCGCTTATAATTGCTAGACAGAAGTATGAACGTTAAACTAATGTAAACTAATTAATTCGGAAATGCGACTCCCGAAGAGAGATTTTCAAACGTTTTCTAAAAATGTTCGCACTGTACAGACTAGACTGTCTGAGCTGCAGAGAACGTATGATCATTCCCATCGAGATTCGCGAAGTCCATTGCACCCAATATGCATAATTCTTTTAAATTTGTGCAAATTCAAACACCCTCTCGCCACATCCACTCGACGTGCAACCATCATTATTCTTCGTTTCTAAGCAGAGTCAATCCAATTTCTGACAATTTGCAATCAAGATTTAACCATAAAACGGGTTACCCCTAATTTAAATAACGGTACAGCAGGAGGAGCAGGAAACAATGGCGCACGCGGGGATCAAAACTTTATTTACGGCGGCCGGCGGCGGCTGGGGAAGAATTAAAAAAATCCTGTGGCGTTAATTAAGTTTAAGGAACATGTTGGCAAGTTTCTTAATAGGATTCTTACATATATAAGTTTTAATTTGAGCGCGCCGTGGATTATAAACTATGGAGGTCCACGGGATAGAGATCTCCCTCTCTCCGAGTTTCATAACTATCTCTTCGTCTCACACGCGCACACAACCCTTCCGTCTACCTCGCTCTTGCGCATCGCCATTGTCGCCTTGTATAAATCCCATGTTAATATTGACTTCCGAGCTACCCGATTTCCAACTAATATATTCCACGATAATCCCTTGTTGCCATCATTATTCGTCTGTATTACGGATTGTCTATTACACTTTATGTTTTCAACCCATTATATATAAACTACCAAAAATTGCTTAAAATACAACAATTTGTTTACTACTTATAGTACAAATATAATAATATAGTATACATATTTGTAAAGCCTAAAGAAACTGATCTTCCTTCAATTTAATTAATGAACATGTAACCAAGTAAGCAAAGTATACATACTCAAATATAAACATTTCGAAGATAATTAATTAGTTCTATTGTAGATATTCCATAATGTTTTCAAGATAATTGAAGGATCCTTCCAGGAACGTGGCGCTACTGCCACCTCCTCGTTCGATCCTCCGCTAAAGTTCCAAGAGATTAAATTAAATACTTATTCGTGTGGATTAAATAGTTTCTCCGATTTAATGGAAAATATAATTTAATTAATTTCGAAATGCTGAAAATGGTTCTGTTGGCGTGACTTTGGCGAACGAAAACACAGTTTGCATAAGTGTTTCCTTTCCTGTTCTGCGAAGCAAATAAGTTGCGGTAATAGCGGACATGTTAACTTGGTTATTTAGAAGCGTTAGTGGGCATCTAAGAGTTAAGTACCATCTCGAGACCTGTTCTCCTTCACTACGTACAATGAATGCCCCCTCAAAATATATACCATACATACTCTTAACTATTTATGTGTAATATAGTGGCTTAATGCCCTCCACCAAGATTTTAGTTCGCTGAGGAACGTGCACTAAGTGCATCATACCAGCACTCGAGCTTCCTTCATAAAGTTTTATTATTATTTTAAACAATAAATTTACCTCAAATACTTACAGCCTCGTTTCGTTAACAAGCATATATAAAAAAAATACATTTTCTTAATTAAATCTCCTATAACTTCCTGAGAACGACTATACGACTCATTATATAAAATATCATTAAAAATACTATTATTTCTTTAATTACATAAATTACAAAAAAAAACATTATTACATATGGTAATAAATTATTTTATTAAAACTTTTAAAACCAACTACAAATTAATTGATACTTTCCAAATACTGTATATTACAAAGCACAAACACATTCTCCTAAACTTGTGATTAGACAAGTACTTTAGAAAGTTTTCTAAAATAAACTAAATAATTTTCTTATTAAAATTATTCCAATTAAATTAGTCTTTTTATATTTATGAATGTTATCATTCACGATCACCATGAAAACACAAGTCCATAAATTAATAATTAATTAATTCAAAATAATACGCAAGTAGGAATAATTGAAATTAGTTTGTACGTTTGTGTTTTAATTAATTTTCGAAAGGGATGATATTAAAAATTAATTATTAAAATGGACAAATTTAATTTAAGTAATTAAACGCGAAATATTGAAAATTGATGATCGTGTTTCCCATATAAACAATTTATTTTTTCATTATCTAATTGAAAATATAATTTCTGACTAATTATTTTATTAATATTATACTGTTAATTATGTTTATAATTGTTTTATTAATTACTTTGAAAATGATTTGTAATTGATTCAATATTATTCAAATAAAATTAATTAATATTTGTAAAAACTATTCAAAATAATTTAAAAATTATATCACTACAAAAAAAAAATAATTACTACATAAATACAACTGGTAATCGATCTTGGTCTTCTTGTGTCCCCGGGGTTAGAATTCTTGATACTATGGAATGTTGTCTGGTATTATTAAGAAATGACTGAAATTCTATTGAAATCCTTTGTATGTGGTACACTTAGAGTTATTACATCATTTAAGATTCTTTTTAATACTAATTCTAAAGACATGTTCTACTTACAAAGTAAATTATGATTGGGAGTATTACTTTAATTATAACTGATGATTAAACGTTCTTAAGAAATTCGTCTGGGTGCTATTATTTAAAACGTATTCGGCTTACATTTATTTATATGAAAAAATGTATCGAAGATCTTCGTAGAAGCTGTTAATAAAAGTACTTCATTTCGTAATATTCCTGAAGATTTCTGCTTTTTTCCGTATTGATAGATAAATAATTCTAGCCTAGTTCTAAATGTGTATATGCATGTTTTTATTTAAAAAAGGCGTTTCTTATATATAATTAATTTATGTACAATAATAATCAAAACATTCACCTTTAAAATCATATATTATTGAAATGTAATTATAATAATGCTTAAAATATTAGTGAAAATTAATTGGTGAGCTTGTCTTGTTTTGTACAAATTTCTTTGTAATTTCTATTCAAAACGGTGTAGGTCAACAGCTTTAATTCATGGAAATACAATGACTTGTTCCAGCTACTTGTAAATTTACATAAAATACATATAGACAAGATTGCGCAATGAACTTTCATTGATTTGAATACCATCTAATGTTGTTGCTTTTTAATCAGTATATAATTTTAATGCAAATTCTGTGAATCATTTACATAATACACAACTGCTAACAAAATCATTGACATTACGTAAATTATGATTCTAATAAATTATAAACAATTTATTTTGATTATAAATAATGTACTTGTTTAACTGTAAACGAGTTCACATATATTTACATAATACCTGAAAGACACGTCGTCGATGTGCATTTTAGATGGAAAAATTTACAAGCAAAAATAAAAGATTTACATTACTTTTAACCTGTTTAGTGCACCGCGTTAAGGAAATAAACATGCCGTAAATCGCATGCATAAAGCAGATTTGGGTACGAATTAAAACGTTTTTGTTGTTCTCGATTCCGTGTTTATCTTCATTATTCTATAATAAAAACTTAAATTAAAGTGTATTAAAGTAGAACACACAAAAAAAAATGTTTATGCAAACAGCAACGAAAATTTAACTCGCCGAAAGCGATTTAAACGCTCGTGAAATGGCGTGGAGTGATTATTAAATTGCACAATCGCAACACAGGATTAACTTTTAATTATTTCCAGTCACGTCGTAAAACGCTTGTACATGCTGGCATTCTTATTCATTTGCAGTTTCCAATTTGATGGCAGCTTTTTCTCGACACATTCGAAAGGAACAACTTTATCTGTTCAAAAGTATTGAAAATATCATTTTAAAATACACACTTTCTTAAATTATAAACTATTTATAAAGTGAATTAATAATAAAAAAAAAATAGATTTATTTATTTGTCAAAGGTTATTGACCGAGGTCTTTCAACCTAATTATAGAAATGTTTACATTTAAAATTCAAAATTCTTGACCTTTTACAATATATTTTTTCAAATATTCATGATTTTTATATACTAATTGCTTTTTTTATAACAACTTTAATAAAATTTATTATGCAGTTCTTTAGATATAAAATATGTAACTGTTATTTTATGGTAAAATTAAATATACAATACGTTCAAATTTATGTCGGCTAAGTGAAATATATCTCCGGACAACTCGCTCACTAAACTATTTATTGTAAGCAATAAAAATAAACATAAAATACACATAAACAAACATAAATTTTCTAACCGTGAAATAGCGATATTCTGCTATATAGTTTAGTTTAACTGATTTCAGTTCCATTTACAGATGAATGGAGATTCTTCACTAACTTTTTCTATAGATGTTATAATATATGTGATATAATGTTCCAATAAATAATGTCAATTCTTTTTTCTTCTGAGATCATTTCTGCTGTTTTTATAACAAGAGATTATTTATAATCTATAAAACTTATGCATAGTCTGACAGCATTGTTCTTAGTCATTTTTTGTTGTATTTATTTAGTTTTGAAACTGAACAACGAGAAGCTATATTATCGTGCTTTTTTATTTTCTCAAAGGAAAAATTGCAGTGCAAACAGCAAAAAAAATGTCTTACCGATAATAGATATTCTAGTAGTTTTATTAACAAACAAATCTTTACTTTAATTAAAAATAATCCACATTATACCATCCGACAGATTCTCGAAATATTAGGAATATCAAAAACTAGTATTGCGAAACACAAAATCTAAGGGAAAAAAATTTAATCAATCCAATGTAATTATTTATTAAAACGCAATTAAAATTAATGTTTTTATTCATCCATAATAAAATATTGTTTAGAGGTCTGCGAAATGCATTTTCCTGATTCTTTTTTAGAGAAAAAATAATAAATTTTGGCTAAAAATTGTAGAACAAAATGGCCAATATATAAATAAAAATTCTACAAAAAAAAAATCTTTATTTTTAACTGAAAATTACGACATTACTTATTGGTTAATAACCAGTTAATAGTGATATCTGTCTGAAATTATAGTTATATCGATTACCATTAATTATTCAATATTATGCGTTTGTATCACAAAACTATCATTTACTACAAATGTAAATTCATTGATGAGAAAATAATGTATCTTAGGAACCCCAAACTACATTATCATAAGTATAATTACCAAAGCATGACATATGTTGTAAACACGGACGATGAATCATTAATTTTACTTTTGTCATTTTGTCTCATATAAACTGATTAATCTTATAAATATGAAGATGCAAATATTTTTATATTAAATGCGTTAAAAAATATACAACTTTAAAATTTATTTACATACGTATTTAGACATAATTATTTTAGGGAAATTAGTATTATGAATATTATCTTATTTATAACTATTTCGAATATAACTAAAAATAATGAGGTTTATTTTTATCTTTAACTGAACGAATAGAAATATTTAAAAAGTACTTGATATTTCGCAAAGTTTACAACATCCAATAAAATTCTATAATGACTTTATTAGTTATTATGTCTCTTTGTGTGATATAAACTGGTTCATCATATAAAGAGGTTTAGGAATTATTTTTATTTTAACTAAACGAATATCAATATTAAAATTATATAAAAACATACATAAATTTTGAATTTGCTTATAAAAATTAAAAAGTACTTTATATTTCGCAAAGTTTCCAACATCCAGAAAAATTGTAAAGTCACTTTATTATTTATTATGTCACTTTGTATGATATAAGCTGGTTAATCTTCTAAATATGAAAATGCAGTAATTATTTTTATTTTTAACTGGACAAATACTATTTTTTTAATTATATAAAAACATACATAAATTGGGAATTTCTTTATATAAATTAAAAAGTACTTTACATTTCGCGATATTTCCTACATCCAGAAAAAATCTAAAGTCACTTTATCATTTATTATGTCACTTTGTGTGATATAAACTGGTTAATCTTGTAAATAAGAATATGCAAATATTTTTATAATAAAAAATACATAACTTCAGACTTTATTTACACATCCACTTAAACTTCAAACATATATTTATTTTAGCAAAATTAGTCTTATTTATAACTATTTTGAACATAATTAAATATAATGAGGCATAGTAATTACTTTTAACTAAACGAATACCAATATTTAAATTATATAAAAACATACATAAAGATAAAAGTAACTATTTTTGTACACTACCTTTAAATTGGGAATTTGTTTATTTAAATAAATAAATAAACTAAACTCATCTTTAATATCATTAATTTTTGTATCTTTAATTACTAATTAATTAACTGCTGTGTTTTTCTAATGCTAACGTAGCTTGGTGCAAAAATAATGTATCATGCTTAATTTTTCATTTACAAGTGAGTTGGTGGAAGTAAAAAAATACTCATTTCTTTCTATAGATTAATGACCTGTCAATTACAAATACCAGCGTTATTAATTTTGTATCAAACATACAATGAGATGCATATAATTTGTTTTAAAAATGATTTAGATCTTAATGTGCGCATGACGTTAACGCTAATTAGAATGTACGTGGTTTTTTCTTACAATCGACAAGGATATACGGTTTATATTAAATTTTAAATTAAGAAAATTTATTAATTAAATCCAACCCTATTTTATGAGATTATGTGTTTCGGTCTTCATTAGAGATAAATTTAAATAATCAATGGTATATAATACTGAATATTTACATATTTATTACTTCAATAAAATAAAATCATTAGTTTTCCAATGTGAATTTAATTTTTTTGTTTGTTTATAAAGTTATTACAAATTACGTAAACTAATTATTAAAGGCATAATTGAAATGACCAATCTCCAAATACTTAATATGTAAAAAATATGAAGCAAGTACTCTAAATATTAGATATTTTTCTTCTATATTTATTGGTTTAGTTCAGGGGTCGGCCGCTCTTTATGAACTAACGGTAAATATGATAATAAAAATTCGTAGCGTGACTTGCGGCTCATTAGACTTTTTTAACGAGAAAATCTTAATAATGATTCTTTGCAGACCTCTGGTTCACTTGATTATCTAATATATTTGTGGTAATAAAGTGTTGAAACTAGCCAAGTCTTAGACATCCAACATCTGTTGATAACGTTAAGCGGATGGGAGCGACATTAAGTGGAAATGGACGAAATAAAGTTAGATTAGTTCCTGAAATACACATGGGATGGGATCATTAGGAATCTTCATTATCACAGCTCTAACTTATATTTAAACATCTCCTTTGTGCAATTTGCAGCACGGTTTGTAAGTCAACATTATTTATAAACAATCTGTTATCGTAGATTCAATGAAACGTTGCAATAAATTTTATTTATAACAACATCAGCATTGTATAAACCTTATCAAAGCAGTAATTAATTTTAATTTGCTTATAATATTTTTTCAAGAAGTTATCAATATTTATGTACGGGTCGTCAAGATGTATTTGTGGATCACTAAGTGACCCCCGGGTCACGGCTGTAATTTATACAAATAACTGTTTACTATAAAAAAAACATATTTATTTCTCCAAACTCAGTTTTTCTTAGTTCTTTGCTTATGGAAAAGTACTTTTCATAACTTTACAAGTTTTTTCTATTCGTTTCTACAAACATCGTCCCCTAGAGGGATGCCAGGAATAACCGATCGTATTTTCGTAAGTAAACAAACTATCATCGTCAGTTTTTATTTATGATTTATAAATAGAAGATGATTTCGAAAACAGTTATAGAAATTTATTAGGTAATGCATTTTTTAAGAATTAGAAATACACAAAATCAGATTATTTAAATCTATTTTATTATAATTTAATATAATTCATTCTTATAAAATATAGATTTTAGGAATACTTTTAAATAATTATAAAAAGAACAATTAGCTTTGAATACTCTGGAATTGTAGCTAATAATTATCGATTAATAATTTATAGCATTTACCAAACTTAATGCAATTAGTTTAAATCCTGTATTTACGCAATTATTAATTGAACAACGGACAATTGTGTCAGTTTTAGTGAGGTAGACCACCTTGAGCTAATTATATTTAAAGATACGTTTACAACTTACTAAGTGACAGATTTGTATCAAGAATTTGAATCATAATTAATTGAATTCTGACATTAAGATATCGAAAAAGGTTTTTATAGAAAAGAGATGTTTTAAACCTTCACCTGTTCTCTAATTGACACCGATTAATGACATTGTCTATTAGTCCATTAGATTTTAACCCAATATTTTTCCTTTCCATTATTATATTACATAATACAATTTTAATAATCCATTTGAACTAATAGAATATTTCTTATTTTACTTATAAGATTTTTTTTTTGAATATGTAATAATATAAAAATGTTATAGTTTTTCATGAAACATCTTAATTTACAAAGAAGATACCGAGTTTGTACAAAAAGGATATATAATGTTTGTGTTTGCGTGCGAAAATTAGATTTATTTCTCGAGCAGCAAAACTAAACAGAAACATTATATTGGATCCTTGACATACAAAAAGTTTTCTTTGCAAAGTTCCTCAAGACTGGCTAGATTACATTTGCGGATACTTAATACATGGACTCCGTTGGAAAGTTCAGGTCTTGCAAGTAGTAAACACTAGATAGATAAGTTTTGAAAATTTCCCGAGATTGCATAAAGATTTATGAATGCAGATGCAGTAATTAAATAATGTACAATTTATAATGACTTACAAGATTAGAACGAATCTTGAAAAAGTGATTGTGTAGGTTTAACGACTCAATAACCGCAAATAGTCTCAAGTTCACTTTTTCCTCTGATCTGGTGATTGCTTCTTTTTTATTTGTTTAGTTCGTCGGTATTTTATATTTATCCTCCGGTTGCATTAATATCGTAACATTAATTGTACGAAACTAATAGAACGTAAAATTGACCGATATAAGCCGATATTGCTTAACTCTGTGAGAAAAATGGCTTGCATTATATACACGTATGCATGTGGTAATTGCACTTTAATTATTAATCTCCCACTAACCCAATAACACATGCATACTGATTCAAAGCCAATTTGTTGCATGTCAGGAATTTTTTTTGAACACCATATGCACCGATTGTTCATTGTTTCCATTTCTCTGGGTGAGGTGTGTGTATTTTTTTGGCTGTTGCTTTGCAGCAGAAAGCACACCTTTTTATTTATTTTGACTGCTATTTGGCAAGGATAAGTTGAAAACAACTTTGTTCATAAACAATAAACGAAAGTGAAATGTGTTTCGCGTCACCTTGAAAATAACCAGAACGCAAACTCGCGTTGCAAAATTTTCTGCGGGCAGGAATTCGAGAATTTTTGCAAAATCAATAAGGCTTGTTTTCATTTCTGCAACGCTTTCGCCTCGGACAACCTGAAGAAGAAGAATAATATAAAAAAAGTGTTAACGCGTAATTGCTACGCGTCGATTCTTTGGGTCGAGGTCAGCTGTCTGTTTATTACATTTTAATAGGCTATTTGAAGAGTTGCGCTCTTCATTACGCAAATCTTACGCCTAGATGGATAGATGGATGGAACAATTGCCATTTCACGAAATCAGCTTCGTGAGCAGACGAAACGTCCGTACCAAAAAAAAATATTATTTTTTTGTAACTTAAACCTATGGAACGTAGTAATTGATTTTAGTGTGCAATTCGCGAACGACCTCGAACTGAAAAGAATGAAAAAAATAACGCACCGCGGATTTCGAGAGTCTTTCGCAAAAACCGTGTCATTGTCGATCATTGTTAAAGTCGATGACGCCCGAAATTCAATGCCGTGAAAGCTACACAACCATAAAGAATTAGATAAATTCTTCATCCTAATCAAGATCATTATTTCCTTTTTTGTAGTCTATTCCTAAGGGTTGAAGGTAACGAACATTGGGGCTTCATCTAGCGGAAAAGAAAGGAGACCATAAAACCTAATGCGTAATTTTTACTGCCTCCCTTCCATTAGACAAGAATTTATTTGTGCGTCGGTGGAAAGAAACAAGACTCAACCAAAAAAAAAATGGAATGGAACGAACGCAAGAACAAGGAAGTGAAGAAACGGCACATGTTAACAGTCTGTTTTCGTAATTAATAAAGAATTATAATTCTTCTGTGTGTCCAAATGTTTTTCGTTCTTTGGAGAACTGTAACGGCGGAAGCCGTTTGCAGCTGAAATTTATGTCATAATTAAAGCTAAACTTTCATTCGGATCATAAAATTCTCTCCAAAGCCAGGAAGGAAAAGCCATGTTTATATAGCACGCTTTATACGCGTTAATAACTTTGCTAATTGATTGATTGATGCTCTCACGGTTTTATCGATATTACTTTTATAGTTTCTAACATTTTATCTTTACTTTTACCCATTTTATTGTTATTAATTCATTATATTTATATTGTATAATTGACATTTTCTCTCTTAAACGAAAGTTATTACACCAGACAGCATTTTCTTATTTGACCTTCAATAATATAACGGCCGGAAATTACATTAAAACTCGCAATATTGATCATTCCTACGCAAATACGGTTTCCTGATATTTGCAAAGTAATTTCTAACAGTCGCCACGTCACATATTCAATACAAAACTTAATTTAATTAAGAAATATATTCAAAAATACCAAATTCTTATAATAATAAAAAAATATTAAATTTTCACTATTTACAATTTGTTTACAATAAATAACATAGTTGGTTACGATTACATAATAAAGTTAAAATATTAGCAATTAGGAATCATTTAAGAAAACGCACATCCCACATGAAATAATAGACTTTGGAGATTATTTAATTAATTGTAGAAATAAATATTTCAGCTTTTAAGATCAAGAAATTAGCAAATATAATCATAATTACTTTAATACAACCTAAAAAACGCGAGAAATTAAATATTTAAGTATCTAAAAAAATAATTTGAAATCATCTTCGCTCATTACTTTAGAACTTAGAAAATTAGAAAAATCTTAACTTAAGAAAAATGTCATGAAATACTTTTTTTAATGGAGATTTTCTAATAAATATGTTAGAAACCGCTGCTCTAATAAATATATATTATTATTTTTTTTAATATATTAACAATCTGCAAAAAATGTGTGTTGGCAAAATCCTTGAGTTATACAGTAATAATATGTGAATTTCAAATGTCAATCATGTCCTAAAGGTAGAATAAGTGGCTTGAAATAAGTCAAACGTTTTAAGCTAAAAGTAGTAATTTATGTATACCAAGAAATCTTTCATTAACTTTTTGTATTAAAAATTTGTTGATACATCTTTGGGTAATGATGGTAAAAAATTATAATGTACAGCACTTTGGTTGTTTTTTTTTTTAAATATAGCCAGTATCTTATTATGGATTGAAATAGTAATATTTAAAATGAAAATATAAGAAGTTCAGTAATAAATCGTTTCCTCTTATTTCAAGGCATGCAATAAAATGCAATTAAATATTTTTATATACTAATTAAAAACGTCATTTATGTGTGGATGTGTGGAAATCGTACGCAAATTAATAAATTAATTAAAAAGTGATTACACACCGCGGCATATTTATGATGATAAAAATAAAAAAATATAATTGAAAAAATCCCGTTTTATTTTTAGTCGTCCGCTCTAAATGTATAACATACACAAAATTATATAATATCGTTGGCAGATGATGTGCATTTTTTTCCACCCAATAATTTCTGTATCACTTTTTTACAATTTAAATATAGTGTGAATATTTTTAGTGCACTGTGTGTATTCACGGAGTTTATAGCAAATGTGTTCCTCACATACATGACCCAAATTTCATTTAGACTTTAAGGCCGATTGTGTCGTATACTTTTTACACACAATTTAACACTGTACAACATCATACAGAATTATCTTGCATTATTCAATAGATGTTAAATAAATTGAACAAGTTTCATAGAAATAAACCTTCTAATCACTGCATTTTTTTTCTGAATGCATAAATATGTTCTCAAATCATCTTCCTTTTCTTATTTTATTAATTATATAGTAAAACATTCATGTATATTCATATATGGAAGTAATGAGGCTGGAATAGTCTAATTAAATCTGAAACATATCTGTTTCCAATTCGTTTGTAATTACTCTCCGTTTTTACGTAAATAAAAATTAATATTTATCGCATGTTGCAAAATGAAAATATCAAACCGTATAAAAATGGGAGTAAAATTAATTTGCAGCGAAAAATACATATGCAATTATTATATAACTTTCGTAATTACGTATGCATAATTGTATGTAAATCCCATTTACAGTTACTTTTACTATCATTTTTATTTTCCTATTTAGCTGCATAGATATTCCACTCTATTTTTTTTTGTATTCTATATGCAATAAAGAATAAAGTTTATTCACACGAAAGACAAAAGTCAATAATTAATTTACTGCACTTTCCTAGGTCACGAAAAGCGCTCTAAAAGTAATTTTATTTTTAAATTTATAAATTTATAATTACGTAATTAAATTTATTTAATAATTATCTTTAATATGTTAAATTTACAATCAATTAAAAACACATTTGAAAAATAATACAACAATCCTATTACATTTTAAAATTGTTTAGTATTCAAATTTAAGTTTGTTACATTTTATTGTTATTAAATGTGTTTAGTTATTGTCGAAATAACTTCGTTAAGCGAAACTTTGTTTTCAGAGGTAAACATACTATAGTCAGAATGATAAAAAAATGTATTTTATATACAAAATAATAATTCATAAATAGGATCATTTTCATTAAAAAAACTATAACTTTTTCAAAGTCATTTAAGGAACTTTTTAAATCTTTAGTTATTAATAATTTCATCTTCATTCCTAACAAAATTTTCTAAATTCTCCATTGATCATCATTTTATTTAATCACTAAATTTACAACATGTTCTTCATCGATTTTTTTGAAACTATTAATTCATATATCTGGATAACATCAGTTTTAAAGCTCTTTTCTTCTTGCAATATTTAGCACCAGAATCCTTTTAACTACTTTCCACAGTTCTTATGGACAATTGCGGACTTTGTTATATCGAAGATTTGTTATCAGAAGTAAATTTACCCGATGTATGGCTGTACACAAACGAGTTATTAGATGAGAAGAATTTTTAAAATTATTTTTGTTGTATTTTTCAAACATAAAGTGGATGCATCGCAATATAAATAAAAAGCTATAATAATTTTAAAAAAATATACGTATTTTTAATTGAAATAAACTTTGTGTAAAATAAAACACAGAAATAAAATATGTTAATTGGCTTTTCAGGAAATACGAGAAATCTATGTCATCATTCGAAAACACGCGCGAGTGTGAATCGTGGAATTAAAATTCAAATGTATTCCACAATTTATTGCTTCCTCTATACACGTTGTTTTTTTTTATACACATTAATGTACCGAGTGGAGTAATTGTTTAAAATTGGCCAACAACGTTCGAATATTTATGTAAGTGTAATAATGTGTAGCAACGGCAGCAGGAGAAATGAAGGCCACCGGTCTTGACTGTATTTGTATTTACGTCTACATATTCTTTTTTTTTTCTATATATCAGCTTATAATCCTTCTTTCACATTTATTTTCTTTTATTTTCAATTTGAACATTATATCATGCAGAGTGTGTGTTCTGCAACGAAAGGTTATGGTGTAATTACAGCAAGGCAATAGAAAGTTGTAAATCATATTTTTCTATTAAAATGAAATTTCAATTCCAATTTACTTATACGATATTTATAGTAGTATCTGGTGATATTAGTATCATTGAATCTAAAGGAAATTTAATAGAAATGTATACTTGCATAAATATATAAATTTACAAAATATCCTTATTGCAAATTGTATTTGATATTTGTGGAATAAAATTATATAATTTTCAAATTATTGTTGTTTGAGTTTTAATGCAGATTATTGATTCTAATCTAAATTAAGTCAAAAAACTTATAATTAATTTTGTACATTTTAATTTTTCTATTAGTTCATCATGTTATAAGTTTATTAACTAAATTTACAAACTATTGGGTAGAAAATAAAATGGGAGAGTATTTGTATTTTACTTTTATATTTATTTAAATTTACGTTGTATTTGGTATTTGTGGAATAAAATTATATAATTTTCAAATTATTGTTGCACTACGAATTGAGTTTTAATACAGATTATTGATTCTAATCTAAATTAAGTCAAAAAACTTATAATTAATTTTGCCCATTTTATTTTTTCTATAAGTTCATGTTATAAGGTTATTAACAAAATGTACAAACTATTGGATAGAAAATAAAATAGTAGAGTATTTGTATTTTATTTTTTATAACAAACTAATTATTTTGATAGATTAATTTATATTAGATAATTAATAATAAAATTATATAAACTTTAAACTACATTACGTAAATTCATAATATTATAAAACATTTATATTAGATCGATATCATCCCATAATCTTAAAAGGACTTTAATATTTTGCAAAAATATTACAAGATTTATCAATATAAAACCAATAAAAAAAATCATTTATAATCATATAAAAAATGTATATTATAGTTAATTTCTTTAGTTATAATAAAATAGAAGCAATAGATTCTGAAATAAAATAAAATTATAGATTTTCAAGTTTTTTTTTAAATCAAAATTAATATAAATTTAATCTACTTATTTACAATTAATAATATATGATTCATGTAATATTTTTATTGCATTTTTGATAGAATATGCTTTGTTTTATTTAAATATGTTTTAAGAAGAAACAGGAAATTGTCTGTTAAACCGTATATAC
Organism: Nicrophorus investigator; assembly: GCA_963457615.1. NCBI lineage: Eukaryota > Metazoa > Arthropoda > Insecta > Coleoptera > Silphidae > Nicrophorus > Nicrophorus investigator. Next base: position 28,597,324 of record OY735140.1, read on the forward strand.
CGGAATTTGCAAAACGTACGTATGTGTGAACGTCGAGTACGTAGCAGATTTAGACATTGTCATTATAGACTCCAGAAAATGGACTCATTCTATCAAAAAAAAGAAACTCAACTAAGCCATTTTGGGTTACCAGTGTAATCCCAGGTTTCCCAAAGTTATAGTGTAGCTATTGCATAGTAAGAATCCACAATACCAAAGAGCACACGAGTGTAGGTGTCTTTAGTCAATTATGTATTCACAAAAAATATTTAGAATTCAAGAATACATATGTTATTGTTAAGTTTCTAAGATGCAGACACGTATAAATTTCTAGCTAAACCACTGCCCCAAACACTGTTAACCTGGACACCCAAACAGTATTAGTCTAGAACCTCTAATACAGAATTACCCCAAAGTCTTAGACAACATTAGCACAAGATTTCCAAACACTAATAGCAGCTTTGTGCATATTAAACATTGTCTTGAGAATTGATTATTATAAAAAGTTAATTTTTATTCTATATACAATATATAAATAAGTGGTTTACGGTTATTTGAAAACGCATTATTCACGTTAATTGATATAACTTTATATTATAGTTGTAAACTATCTCACTAGTAGAAAGTAATACAATACTAAAAAAAAATATTTTACCATTGTTGGGAATAATTTATGTATTTTCCTAACTGATTAAAAGTCTTATTTAATTGCAAGAAACTTGTTTTAATTTTTTTTTTTATGAAGAATATAGTAAATAGATGCTATATGTTTTTATTAAGTGTGGAGTGAGAATAATTAATGAGAACTGTGTTTTGTAGAATATTGGTTTTGCTATTAGATTTTTTCGCCTTTTATTTATTTGATTTTTCCCAAGTGAAATACGAATACAGTCTGCGGAGCTATTCCTTTATGTGTGTGGAAGAACGTCGTAGACAGAGTTTGAAGTTTTATTGGGAATCCAGTTTCTATTTTATTCCGGAGATGTTAAACTCAAATGAAACAAAGACCTTGCAGACTTCGGAATTGAATAAGAGGGGAATTAAATTACGTTTTATGCTCGTCCTCCCTCGCATGCCACTGTTTTCGTTCGTGCCAGGGGGATGCACGGTCGTGGGGCGGAAACCGCGCGGTTTTTCGCCCTTAAAATATTAAAATTGCTTAATGCGGAACGCTCGAGCCAATGCGAATGGCGAATTGCGCTCTGCTGCAATGAATTAACAAACTTAACCGTTTCTGGATGTTAAATAATTGCCCTCCGAGAACAATGCGTTCGCAATCGGAAACGGAGGGCACAATGGGGTCTCGTGTACAATTGCATTTGCCTTTCCCCGCCCCGAGAACAAGATGAAACCGAATCCGAATCAACAGCAGCCACTCTATATTTATAATTGAGGAAATGAATTATTTATACCAGAAAATTGACTAGACAAAACCGTTTCTCTTCATTTCCTATAAATACCGCTGAGAAACAACACAGGAGGAGAACCCCGGGAAAGGAAGAAAAGAAATCTCGTTAAAACTGGAAACGGGCCTTATAATTCTGTCAACAAATTGCCCCAGGACTAACTAACAAGCCGAGCTTCCACATCTCCCTTTCCATTTCTCTACCTATATAAATATATATATCGCCATAGACTATATTTGGAAGTATAGATGGAGGGAAAATACGGGAAAAATGCATAGTATGCAACATCATTGCAGGTCTGGGCATTAATTTTTGGTCTGCATCGTAATCCAGTTTTCAGTTTCAAAATTTTGCAACGAACATCGCGGTCTAATTGCACGAACGCGGTTTCGACTCGCACGGGTTGCGGAATTAATTGTGGCTGCAGTTTTGGGTTAATTATGTTCACTTAATTTACTTAATCGCAGCGAAAATTAATTAATTTACATTATGACATTTTAAAATTAACTGTCAACTTTTTTTTTAAACACAAAAACTTTATCAACAATTTATATATTTGTTATATCAATATTTAATAATATGTGATTTAATAATATTAGATTTTTTAAATCTGCTCTGAAACAGATTAAATTTAATTTGAACAAACTTGTACAAAACATGTTCAAAGTTCGAGGTTACTCAGTATGTACCACATCATTACAATCTATCACAAAAAGACATTTAGTAAATTTCGACAGTATCCATCTGTAAATTATTTAACATAGTATTATTTTTTTAATTAAATTTAATTAAATCTATGTGGCAACTTTAGTTTGTTGAACTTTCGAAATTTCTATGTTATATCTAGAAATAAAAAGTAATTTTTACCACAGTAACGTATGAAATATGGTTTGAAAATTCCAACTAAATTTTAATTGATCAAAATAAATTCTAAAAAATACTGCAATTATTTTCTATGCATAAATTGTTAGTTTTTTTTCGCTATACCAGTGGTTTCCAAACTGTAAGTCAAAGGAGGCGCAACTTTTCAAATTTAAAAATTTTTGGAAATCTAAAATCCACTCTCATCACATATGAAAAATGTAATTATTTAACATATACAAATGACATAAAAAATATATTTTGTTGAAACTAAAGATTAGTACAAAGTTTGGAAACCGCTGCTCTAGACAATCAAGTATCTTTTTGGTATTGTTTATTTTAATTCGGTTTTAGAGTCTTCGATTAGTCCGGTTTCAAATAGTGTGGGATATTAACATTGCTGCACTATGCGAGATATTGCTGCATATTTAATTTGGATTACTTAAATTATTAATATCTATAATTACATAATAATTTTGAGCATTTTACAATTTATAATAAATCTCTAGTTATTTTACATATTAATTACGTCCAATATATTCAAAATCTACCTAAATGTTTCCTGGATAATTAATATTATTATAATTATGATCAACAAATGATTGATAAATTTATCTGTAATTATTTTAAAATTGTTAATTGCATTGTTAATGATCGTATTATGTTGTATACTATACAAATTACTTAATTAAATTGTTTTATCCTATTTTCAAATATTTTAAATAAATAAACAATATTATAAATTAATGCAATATATTTTTTATACTAAAAATAGAACTTGTTTATGTTTAAAAGATGTCCACAAAAAAAATGATTTTCTTAATTAAATAATGAAAATATAAATAAAGAAAACTTTATTGATTAAAATTAAATATATAAGTAATTTGTAAAATAATAATATTGTTTAGGGCAGAAAGACCTATGGTTAATAGCCCTTTACAGCAGTTGATTTTTTTAAATTATTTTTTTAATTTATTGCTTTACCATCATAACCTTGATATTTGACAGCTAAGTGTCAAGTGTCATACATGGATAAGTTTTGCAAAATTAGCCAAATCGTTCTTCAAAAGTGTCCTGTTTCGCCAAGTCACTTTTCATGGTAATGACTTTTAAGGAATGAAATCAAAGTTTTTTTGGTAATATTATGTAATTACATAGTAAATTTATTAACAATAAAATTTAAAAAAATACTTTTGATACATATTTATTTTTATAATTAAGCCTTAATTAATATAATTAACTTTTAGAACGTTAACTTAACTTTATTTGGTTAATTTCTGACAAAATTAAATATATATATATATAATTTAATACATAATATTTATATAATTGACTTATAATAGACTAAATCGAACGTACAAATATGGTAATTATTATTAATTGTACCGGAAATCTATTTCCTGTGAATAAAAATATATTATAATTCGATTACGTAAACAAGTATTGCTAATTGATAATAGGTCCAATGAATAATATTTGAATTGGAAAAGTGCACGTAAATGAAATTATGAAAAGGAAGGTAATTGAGTTCGGGCTCCGATCGTGGAGGGTTTTGTTTGCGTTCGTAATGCGACGACGGTGTAAAAAGAACAAGAGTTGTCTCGACGATGGAAGAACCTCGGCCTCTGGCTTTCATGTACGAACCGCAATAAATTTTAAAGAGTAAAGAAAAACAAGCAAACCGAGAATTCTTTATATACACAATATTTTATAAATTACCCTCCCAGAGCCGGGCGACCGCACGTAAATTATATTATATTCACAGGAGAGTCCAGGATTGAAATATCTCCAAGTAAGCTTATTTAGTTGGCTTTCAACAAAAAAAAAGTACATGAAGCGAAACAACGTAAATCCTTGCGGATCCGTATTGTTTTACACTTTCGATTTTCCTTCCCTTCATTATGTTTCCACTTTATTGACCCACATTATTTCCTTGATACGATTTTCTTCCATCTAGCTTTTCCATTATGCCAATACCATTCGAGGCGTCTTAGCGTCTTCAAGCAGAAGAGATTTCCGATAAGCACCGATTGATACATGCTTATAATGCACTCTAATGGCGCATTTGCTATTTGAAGTATTATACCTTATTAAACTCGACTCCCGAGAAGTTTTATAATATTCCTCCGCTTCAACACAAAAGAAAACTCATAGTGAATTCCTGCAAAGTAGATCCATTGTGACAACACGTAGTTTTTTTTGTTTGTTTGAATAAAATATTTTCCTCAATATATTGATTCCTCGTATTTTCTCTAGTATTTCCATCTTTGTGCAAAGCAAAATGAAAAGTATATGTATAATATAAGGATGCAGTTGCACGGAATATGCTGGTTTATTTAGGTCAAATTCGTGGTTATTTAGGATATTTACACTATTTTAAACTCCCTCTTACAAATACAAGTTATAATTTAATATTAAGTTCTGGCCCAGCCTTTGATCTATCCTAAACAAATACAAAGCGTTTTCCTGTAAGTTTTTCTCGACGTTGCGCAACGAAATTCAGTTCAAATGATAACTAAATATTTATTCGTCAACTGCAGGTTTATTTTTAGCCGACACTGAAATGAAATTGAACATATTTTCAGGAGACATTGATATGGATATTTTTAAATCCCTGAGCTAAATTTATATCAACCAATGTCACTAACTAAATTAACATTACTATCCAATAATTCATAAATATATTTATACGTATTTATGATGTATGAATCAAATCATATTCTGACACATATTTATTATATAAATTTATCAAATTTTTTGTTAATTATAAAATAATACTGTAATCACAACAAATATAAGTCATAGTACAAATGTTAGGGATACGCACATTCTTGGATTTCAGGGGAAACATGACCAGCAAAACAGGAGGACAGTTAGAGTTAGGTAATGATGTCTGACGCTTCGACATATATAAGTATTAAGTGTTTATTTTACATTTAATTATATAATACTTAGGAACATTATTTTCTGTAATAATATCTACGAGTTAGAGTTTCTTTCTTCTGATACAATGTTTCATATTCCTTAGTTTTCATTTAAGAACGCTAAGATTTTCTTTATTTTATTCAATATTTTTGTTATACTTTAAATTATTCGATATCTTTAATATTTTAATTACTTTGTAAAAATATTTTTCTGCAACAAAAACCAGCGTTTCTCAACTTTCTTGCCGTGTAACCGAACATATTTATTTGTATTTTAATTTCAGCACATACTGAATTATTGTCAAACGACTTTTTTTCTTAATAACTCTTATAATTTTCTTTGAATCAAGTATGAAAACATTAAAAATATGACATAACTTTGCGATTGAATATGAATTTAGAAAATGTAAAATAAATCATCTCCAATAAAATGCAATGATGTACGAACGCGAAAAATCAAAACAGCAATTAAACGAAAATTACATTACATAACATGGAATTACGTTCATATATTTTTTTCCGCTCTCAAACGCAATGTGCAAACGGGACGAATTTAATTTTCAAATTGCAATTAAACCTGAAATGGCTTTTTAATCTTATAAATATTTGCGTAATAAAACTGCGGTAATGCGGATGATGAAAAGTTGAAAATTAATTGAATCGCATTTCTCTCTCTACTACCCTCTCATTTTTCGGGCTCGTTCCGGCCAGTTGATTACAAAAGTGCAGTAAAAAGTTTTTATACGTAGCAACAATAAAACGGATTGGCGCAGATGACTGGAAGGTTATAATTTTTTAAATGAAACCTCACAGTCATTTTTTACTGGCAGGTTTTACTTTTATTTTATGTCTTCCCAGGGATGAAATTTGACGTTTTCCTCTTCCTTGGCATTCTGCTTCTGTTTCCAGAGGCTAAGTCTATATGCAAATCGTCTCTCATTTTACTCTACTATATCGTGATGTAAAACACTCTCGATGGAATTAATGCAATGAATGAAAATCGCGCTGCATTTAAATAATATGCACCTATTTTGTCATCGTTTCCTCTCACGACAAAGATTGTATTTGCTCTTGAATTATTTATATTCGCTCGTTCGGTACAGTGACCGGTTTAAAACGAATAAATCATTATTAGATTTTCTTATTTGCTCTTTCAAATATATTACAAATTCAAAAAAAACAAGGATAACTGCACAAAATGATGAATCAAATATTATAATAATGACAAAATAAAAGATTAACATTTATTGGCATAATATGCATTCAGTTAACTAATAAAAATAATTCTTTTAAACTACTAAAAATAAGCTAAACAGCTAATTATACTATATTTCATATTTTCGAGTAAACATTCTGGTAAAAGTAACCTTTGATGTTTTCAGCTTCATTGCATATGGTAAACATGAATCAATAAGGTTTTACATTTATAATTTAATAAATTATTGTGCTATTCAAAATTTTAATTAATATCTTTGATGACGAGCTTAATATTATAAATTAATCATTTTCTATAGATAACTTTAATTGGTTTAAAAAAACTAAACTAAATCGAATAATATTCTTCAATATATTCGACTATAAACAATTTTTGAAAGCTACAAAAATTATTATTCTTTTCAAACAATAATAATTATTGTAGGCATTATAATCCATGATATTGTAAGTCATACAAATATAATTTTATTTTAGCGAAGAAATCTACGATGAAAGCTGTTATGTATTGCTTCTGGAAAATCTTTATGTCTTCTATTGGTGATGTCTCATTTTGCTCAAGAGATTGGTTGAGAACTGTTCAACGGTGACTTGTAAGCTTATGTAATATTGGATTTGCAAATTAAAAAATCAATAAAAATTATAAATATTTGAAAGAATTGTATGATTTGATATTTGAATTTATTCTATTGTGTAATGCATTTAATGTTCACTATATTTTTGAAGCCAAGCTTATATTCTCTTATCATTTGAGAATTTGAATAGTATCTACTTTAGTACTTTCAGTTTAATTGTATCATGTAAATACCTAACAAGGTGTATGTAGAAAAAGTACTTTGAACAACCGTAAATACGATAAAAGTAATCTCATGGTAATTGGCATTTTAATTGGTTTTAAAAATACAAAGTTTTACTTTAATATAATAGAAACGTATTCTTAAAGTACTTATTTTCTTGTAGATGGAGAGTATATAAGACTTCCTCTCCTAGTTGTTGTTTTTTTTGTTGTTGTTTTTCTTAAAATTAGATTTGATTGATGTTTATAATTTGGGAATCGGATAACTTTCCCAATTTTAAGGCAGTTCGTTCTCGAGGGATGGGGGGTGGGGGATTCCCATTCAGTTCCCTCACGCAACCTGGCCACATGTCCGAGAAACTTTAGACATTTCCGCCGATATCGGCCGAACCCGAAAGTTTAATGAAATACTTGGATAATATTACACATTGCCAGACACGTATAAAGTACACTTTTTAATAGTTCAAACCACCATCAAAGTGTTGTATCTCCCTTACAACTACACCTCCAAAAAGGATAGGTAGCTGCTATACCGAATTGAGCGAACTTCATCGATCGCAATATAAAACCGCTAAGATTGCCCCCCATGCACATAAACTTTTTTCCTTAGCACCACACTCTGCATTCGAATTTACGGCATCCAAGTGTAATAACCTGTTAGGTTGGATGGCATTGTGAGAAATTCAGGGAAAATTGGATCATCAATTATGCAGCCGGTTAAGAATTAATGCGTTTTAAGGTCCTTGCCCCAATTGTTTTTCGGTTCGCGGCAGATAATAGCTCTGCAATCGACATCAAAAATTGATTGATAGACGTCTAGACTGTCCGTTTCCAATGTGCTGTTCTCTGGTCAGGTCTGGCCGAAACACACGCTACGTAAATAGAGCAGATCCATTAAATATTTAGCATGCATTCAGTCGATGCACTTCCAATTTTCCCATAATTATACTTCACTTCCACGTCGCTCGTTAAACGGTCAAAGATGTTAGCTCCTAGCTATCATCTACGCTCCCGATCCCTTCTATCAAAAGCAAATTCAGCTTTATAATCATCTCATTCCATTATCAATGAAATAGTCTTTTGTGCTTGACCAGGTGTGCGTTCTTCGTGTACTCCAACTATCGAACGCACTTGATGGATGCGATGCTATTTGCTTATTCCGCAAATAACAGCAGCCGCCTGTCATGCCTATTCTCGCCTATTAGCCTATCAACCGATCCCGTCGGTGTATATATTCTAAATGCATCCATGCATTCACCTTCGGACTTATCAACAAATTTGTTAGTCGACAGTTGTTAAGATCGAGCGTTAAAACTGTTTCAGATACACACCGATCGATTTGCATAACGCATTTATTCACTTTACTTGGGAATACGTATGCAAATTGCAGGTTATATAACCTCTAACGGGGTCAATAGTGCACACCCGTATACTTATTTGTGGCGAACATTTATATTAGGTTGGATCGAGTACTATTTTCAGATGTACCAAATAATCTATGTAACAATCTCTAAGTGTACTAGTTTACAAATTATATTCACATTTCTCTCAATTACTGCAACATTCACTGCACATGATTCAAAATCATAATAAAGCTATTGCTTTTCATATTTCTATTAAGATGCTTTCTCAGATATATTCAAAGGTTTATAATTGATTTACTACAGCTGTTATGAATCAATTTCACATTTGAAAACCATAAATAAAATAATTTGAAACTTTAATATTATTATCCGGTTATACGTATTACAGTTTTATATAACGAATAATTTTAGTTGCTTTAATCGTTAAAAATAAAAGAATTTCAACCACAAATATATTTGACATCTCTTTTCATCTTGGCATGTCGACATAGAACTTGAGTTATTTGATGAACTCAGTAAACAAATTATATAAATGGATATTTATTTATAGTAGTTCTATAAATTCCGAGTGAAAGAAATATTTATACTCTTGTATGGTACAATTTTTATAGAAAAGTATTTGAAGTAAGTTGCTTTAACTATTTATGAAACTACTAAGTTTCAAGTTACTATAAATCTACATTTATTAAAGTTTCAAAAAAATAAATTTATTATTTATTTCTACATGTGATATTGTAGTATATATCAAACGCAGCATCTCGTTATTTGCATTTCAAGCATTTTACCTATAAGTCTTCATCATTCATACCAAAGCAAGTGTCATATACATGTAACGCAAACAAGTACTTTGTTGCGGATCATTGTAGCAATTTCTATGAAATGAATCCAATTCATATGAAAAATCGGACTACATTATTTTGTTGTGAAATAATAAGCTAAAGAATAAAATAAATCCGTTCATGAAAAATATGAAATGTATTCGCAAGGAACGAACATAAAAATGAACTCTAAATATAAAATAACTGCAATATAAAACTCCATTCTGTATATTAAACGAAATGCGCATAGTTCTCGAGAGTTCCTCGAAGTTCTCTATTTTTCGCTGCATGGAAGAAAAGCAATTCGTTGGGACACGGTCAAGTGTAGTAGCTCGGTCGAATCCACAATCAAATGCAGCGAAAGGTCGGAAGAACAGGAAGGCGGAAAAATAAAGGAAAAACAAATAGCAAAGTTGCAGAAAGGACAGCAAATAAATAAAATAAAAAGAAAAAATCTTGCACATAAAGACGAGAGAAGTGAGGAGTTGGAGGAGGAAGAGGACTACATTAATAATTCCTTTTTAACGTCGTTAGACATTTTCCAGCGAAGAGGTAAATTATGGAAATGGAGTGAGCGAGTCCCGTGCAATATCAAAAGAATCTTCAAGCGCATGGAACTCAACATAATAACTACTTACGTTCAGCCATCATCTGTCGCGCTCGCCCTCTTGATATCTGTTATATAAACAGATTTCGAAATGCGGATTCCTACTTTAATTGAATATATCAGATCAGTCCGGAGCTGTATAAAAGGTTTTTCGGTAATGGTCTCCCTCCCCCGTACCCCGGGAATGAATGCTTCCAATTTATTTTCTATTTTCATCTTTCTAGTCGTGACAAATTGGATCTTTCAAGTAACTTTAAAATTATCTTTAGGCGGTTTTTGATACATAAGTGCTCACATCAAACTTATAATATATTTCTAACTTTCTAATCTTTTTTTTAAACGACCTTTTTATACAAAATTAATATAAATCAAATAAATTGCACACATATTTTAATAAAATAATTACTATTAATATTGTATGAAATTACTGACCGTCTTTAAACAAATTTTGTTGAAAGCTGCTATGATATTGAAAACTCTATCAATATTTGTAATTATTAATTACAGCAAAAATAGTTCTTCTATTGCATGTAGTGATAGAAATTGATGTTAGTGTATAGATCGTTCGTAATTAATAATTCCATTTTTTGAATTGCGGTTTATATGTGAATTTTATAGTGAATTATAAAGTGGTCTTGTGTCCATGCTTTATGTAGTAATAATAGATCGTTTGGTGGAAAATATCTTTGTTATTACTGTTCATATGATTCTAGAATTGCTTAGATATTCTAAAAAGTTGTTGACTACTGGTTGGCTATAGATTAAATAAGTGGTATATGTACAGTATCGGATTAAGCACTTGGAGAAGTAATTATCGTGTGTTTGACGATGCAGTATTTTTATATATAAAGATAAGTTTGCCAAAAATATTTGTATGTATTTTATAATATGTTGAATGATTGTACACCCTGTATATGAGAAATGAGTTTAACGTCGGGTAGGTAGAAACGAAACGAGTCGGATATTTAATGCTATAAGAATGCACAATAAGAGAGAAGTCTAGTGATAATAGTGCAGGTAGAGCCCTGGCCTTGGAGTCCCCGCACAGCGCAACTGCGTGCCAAGGAGGACAGTGACTTCCACTAGCTGCTGCCCTTGTCTGCATTCGCTGCACCAGCCCCAAGCCCCAACCTCCTCATCTATATACTGTATGTATACAGTTTTCTTCTATTTCTCCTGACCGACGGAGACGACCCGACCCGTGAGCCTGCTCTCTATCGAACCCAACCATCAACAGTTTCTTGACCTAAACCACTGGTTTTATTTTTAATTTCGCATCATTAACAATTCCGAATCTCTGACACGTGAAATTTACAAGCATCCTATTTGATTAACTCCGATGCACCGATGGTCAATCGGAAGACGACGACGACTACGAGAGGCTTGCCTTAGCTGTATGTAAAACAATTCTAGAACACCTCCATCCTCTAGCAGAACCTGATATCTCTCGAGAGACAGTTTTCTTGCCGAACGGGACAAAGCTTTATGCTTATGCTTCAATTGCACTCTGACCTCGCTCAGATGGAAATGCCGGAACTCCGCGAATTGTTACATTTTCTCGTTCGCACTATTTAGATGAGCCACTCGAAGAGAACGAATAAATTTCGATAAAAACAGACGCGATTATTCACGACGTGTTGATGAACTTTCCGCGAACTCCTCCATCAAAAAGCTATTATGATAATGAAGAACATTATCCGGTATCGTTATAATAATTTTTCGGTTTGCAGAGGACGATGAATGAAAGAAAATGAGCATAATTAAGACGTGAAAATAGCCAAGTAATTAACTTACAAAAACTGAACTTCTTTATTTTGTTTTACATTATTACTATTCGAGTTCGTAATACAACAGCACAGCACTATGTTAATGGGATAATTAAGCGCCTGTTACACTCCAGTGACACATTTTGAATTATGGCAGATGCTTTCTGCTTTATGTCCTGCTCTCTATCTTCATCCTTCTCTCCTCATATTTGAAATTCTTCCAAAACAGATGTTTTGTCTTCTTATCTGCGTCAAGAGGTATTTTTATTTGTCTTTGAAAAATGAAACGACTGTTTATCCATCAACACCAATACCAAAATTTTTGCCAAAACAATGAAAATCTTATAAATAAATATGGACACAAGACAGTGTCTCTAGTAAAAAATTGATATTTATAAATTAATTAATTGCTGAAATTTAATTCAAATATTATAATAAGTATTATATGGAATTAGTTAGTCATTAAACCAATTTTGTCAAACCCTGAAATTACAATACATTAATTTTAGTTCATAAAACAGGTATATTTCCTTAAATAATACTTGAAAGTATTATGTATTTGTCTAGTAAATAAATGTTTCTCTGCACCATATCCGTTTTAAGTAAAAAATGATGTCATATCTAAGAAATTCTTTTAATCTTCTTTAAAAATGAAACTGACTGTTCCTCAGCCCATAACAAAATGAACCATTTTGCCACGTGGATGTGGATCAAGTATAAATAAATATAGGCGCAGGGTTGTTTTTTTCGAACGCGAACCTGGTATTTGGAAAGTAATCAGCATTGAAGCCTGATAATTACTGAGCAAATTGGACGGGCAAATTGCTCACCACTTTCATCACTGACGATTTTGTCAACATAATCGATTCCTAAATGGAATTACGGGGCGCAGGCGGGGGCGGACGTCCGCCGACCGAACGCCCCAGCGTCGCCCCCCCGAATGCCGCGTTCATAAACATTTGCACGTTTCAACTTGTTTTGTTTTTTTTTTCGTTCGAGATGGCGCGTTTCGACGGTTCGGTTTTCGAAACGAATTGGCGCAAAATGATTATTTGGTCGTTAACGGGTGGAAAACGTTGAATGGAAGAGCCGTGGCGGTTGAGCACCTGCCGCAACCGAAATATGTTACAAAGCGCGCCCGTGACATACGTCATATGAGAAAACACCTGCCCACACAGACTCGATGTAACAACCTCCACACACCGCTTTTTTTATAAATGCAGCCACTAAAATTTCAATTCCATTTAGTCACTGTATTTAATCTACCAAATTGAACCAGGTACAATCATCATTACTTCAACCGGGAGACTAGAATCCAACAAATAAATTAATTGCATAAGCAAAAATAGGTTAGTTAGTTTAAGCTAATTAACTTAATGGTTTTATATGTTTCATTTACATTTTTATTTTCTTTGTGTGTTTATTAATATTACTCATTCCTTTGTAAACACGAGATCCTCTTCGAAATAAGATCAATTAAATTCACTAGAAAATTAAGAGAAAATTAGTTTATTCTTCAATTACATTTTGGTTTCTCTATACCTTAAAAAAAAAGCACTTAAATTACACACATTACAATTAAAAACATTATTGTTGAGTTGTAAATTATCTATTCAATTTTAAATTTTTACTTCCATATTAATTATTTTTATACAATATTTATGCATTTTTTACAGTTATCAATATTTTCCATTTGTAACGATTTAATACAAAACAAATATAGGAATAAACAATTTAAACCTTAGTATTATTATATCTATTTATAACTTGAGTCTTGTATGATGATTCTAGACATAAATTTATATGTTTATAATATTTTACATTGACAAAATTATTAATTTACTAATAATAAATAACTTAAAATATATATAAACTACAATATTTTCCTAAAGAATATTATATTTTATTTAATAATAAATTCTCTGTCAAACTGAAATTTATTTACAAATATTTCGTTTTTGACTTTCATATACTCACTGAATAATTCCAATTTATATATTAGTTTAATTAACGTTTAATTATTTCATTTATTTTATTTAATAATTTAACTTTATACGATTTTGATTCTATTTAATTCATATTTTAGTATCTTATTACTATTTACATAATATATATGTCTGAAAGCCCTTAAATATAAGAGTAACTTTGTAAGAAAAACATATAAAATTATTTCTATTTTCATTTAAATAGAAATATTAGACATTAGTACTTTCGTCAAGTTCGTCCATTGTATTATTATATCTAATAAAGTTCTCAGAATAATTTTAGTTGCCTTTAGATCATAATAATAACGAAGGAATTGCGTGTCGGAGTTCCAAAAAAAAATCGTATGTTTGTAACCTTTGATAAAGTGAAATGCAGTGAAAAACAAATCGATTTAAGCAGAATTATATACAATTATTAAGTGGTGTGTGGCAGTTGCAATCTAACAGTCGTAACGAAACCGTATTCTAAGTAATTCAATTTATTATGGGCTTTCAATAAATCTCCTGTAGTGTGGAGTAAGGTCTAGAACACGTAAGAAAAAGTCCAACATGCACACGATACAAATTGCACAATTTAATAATAAGTACATTGCGAACGATTTCTATTTCGATTTTGCTTAATATGGGATATTTTGTTCAATAACAATGCATTCTAATGAATGTGGAATATATGAATATGTCTGCAAGTACGTGATAAAAGTAATCGTCCTTGGATGAAATATATATTGAAGAGAGAAAAAAGAAGGACTTTTGCAATGAAAAGTGAAAATTATGATCTAATGCCCAATTACAGCATAATATCCAACGCTGGATGGTTTAATCATCGCGGCTTTTGTTGTGATAATCGAGCGAACGCCATTGATATATTAATAAAGTGATTGGACGAGGATCTGGTGTGCGATTAAAAGAGAGTTCGTGCTCATAACAGAATCGATATAACCCAGATTGACGTTTCGTCACCGATTTTAGTTGGTAAGCCAGTAAATTGCAGCATGCATCGTGATAAATTGTATGTGTATGCATACTTATAAATGCAATAACTGAGCTCTGAATATGGATCGAAGAAGGACATTACGTTGCAGATGGGACGACAGCAACGAGCATTGAAGCACTCACTTTGTTCATCGATGTTCATCGTTTGGTGAAGGTCCGAAGTCTGCAGATCCATTATACATTCGTATAATATTTATATCTATAGTGTATGTGCAAACGGGTTCAAAGGTTCGCTTCTTACATGCAATATACATATGTATAGGCTTTTACATTACCAAATGCGAATCTTCGATTCAACAGTCAACAACAATTCTCTTGATGAGAATCCTGTTTGTTTTGATATTTTCATTAATAAGCAAATTTAAAAACCATTTTGGTACATAATAAATTAATGAAATTAATTAACCATAAATCAAACGTTGTGAATTTTTAATATTTTAAAATAAGTAATTCTATTTATTTATAACGATGTTTTCTAGAGTCAACAACAATTCTCTTATTGTAAATCCTGTTTGTTTAACTATTTTCATTAATAAACAAATTTAAAAATTATTTTGAAACATAATAATTTAATGCAATTTATTAACCACAATAAATTTAACCATATTTCAAAAGTTGTGAATTTTCATTATTTTTAAATTAAGATTTCTTAAATAAGTATTTCTATTTATTTATAACGATGTTTTCTAGAGTCAAAAACAATTCTCTTATTATAAATCCTGTTTGTTTTGCTTTTTTCATAAATAAACAAATTTAAAAATTATTTTAGTAAATAAAAAGTAATGCAATTAATTAATCACAATAAATTTAACCATATTTCAAAAGTTGTGAATTTTTATTATTTTATAATTTAGATTTCTCAAATATATGTTTAAATAAGTAAATCTGTTTATAAATAATGTTTTCTAGATTAATTTAACTCAAAATGCACATGAAAAATAAACATAAATGACCAGCAGTTAATAGCAAGTTACAATTTATGTGTTCATTTTGTATTCAATTTTTTTTAATTTCATTTATTGTAATTATTACAACTACAATAGAATTCTTTTATGTGGAAAATTTATTTCAAAGACATTTTCTTAGACATTTTTTTTTCAAGTCTACGTATAAATGATTGTCTTGACCTAGGAATAGTTTCTCGTGTACAGTACCATAAATTTAAATAATTTCTATTTGTATACAATTACTGTAATTACTTCATAATATGAATGACATAAATGTCATGTTACAATGACAATTTTACGAACATAATTAACATGACCATTGACATAATCGTATCAATTGAATATAATGTCTAGTTAAAAATAATCAGATGCAATATACACAGTTGAAATTATTTCTTTATAAATTTAACAATAAATTTCTACACAATTATTTGATATGGTTTTAAATATAAATAGAATCGCACTATTTCTATATATAAATCACTTAAAATTACGAACATTTATTAAGATTTAATTATTACAAACATTCATATCTAATTAATTTGAAAGTTTAAGGTATTTGTATTGAAAGAAAAAGAAGTTTGCAGGTTCAGCAAATTTTTATATAATGTTCACTATAAAATGATGCAATTTTTAAATGGAAATTGCTTATTATCATATAAGCGAACGAAACTGATTTTATCTACTTGAATTCCCTATAATTTGTTACGTAAAATTCTGCTATACTACTGCTAATTTAAATATTATAGTTTGGAGAGAAAAAATAATCAAATGTATTTATTTATTAAACTATATTTAAACCAATTCCATTGACAAATAATTGTAATCGCACTTCTGAGAAGATTAATTTTCAACTTGAAAAATATATTTGATTTTCCAAGATTAATTATAACTTATAAAATATATTCTAATATCTATTATTTCTACAGTGAATTATTTATTTTTTTCTTAGCAATTGATAAGTTTGTTATAAAATAATTATTATATTTATTGTAACTATTGCATAATCAGATAATAACTAAACATATAATCATACAACAACAATAATAATAATGGAAAAATAAAAAAGTATAACTGTTACTAAGGTCTTTCTGCCTGAACTTTGATATATTATTACAAATTGCTTAATATATATTACGTAATAAGATTATTTTTCTTAAGCTTCAAAATTCTCCTTCTGTAATAAAAGTATTTTGCTCGGATTTAAAATATCGATTTTGAATTGCGGTGACTTCAATATTTCACATGAAAACAAGATAAATACTAAGAAATTTAAATCCGGGAAATAAAATTCATGATCAATTATTTTAAATAGTTATTCGTGTATGTTCGAGGAAAACTTTTGACACAAAAGAAATTGAAAATTATTTTTTTACCTTTCTCAAGATAATCTATTAACAAAATTCACATCTGATGTCATGAAATCTAGAGTTGCTTTTAAAACTTTTCAAACTGCCTTCGTTTGTGATTGCAATTGGAATTTATGTAATTATGTATTGGTCTTGTAGTTCAGGACTGATTACTACACAAAATGAGGTCTATTGGCTTTGAATTCGAAGATCAAACGATCCAGTAATATTGGTCTAGTTATAGGATGGTAATTTTTTGGGATTCTTTGAAACTGCCTTTGAAATATTAGGATGTGCTTTTATATCTAATATAAAAGAAAGAGCATGGAAGAAATATATTTCCAAATTCAATTGATATGAAGAAGCTGATTTTCTACGAACTTTACCGTTTCTCAATTACAATTGTAGAGATATTTATTTTGTTCCTGGTTATATATTGGTCTAGTTATAGGATGGATATGTTCTGGGATTCTTTGATACTGCCTTTGAAATGTTAGGATTTGCTTTTATATCTAATATAAAAGAAAGAGCATGGAAAAAAACATATTTCCAAATTCAATTGATATGAAGAAGGTGATTTTCTACGAATTCTACCTTTTCACAAATACAATTGTAGAGATATTCATTTTATTCCTGGTTATATATTGGTCTAGTTATAGGATGGAAATGTTCTGGGATTCTTTGATACTGCCTTTGAAATATTAGGATGTGCTTTTATATCTAATATAAAAGAAAGAGCATGGAAGAAACATATTTCCAAATTCAATTGATATGAGGATGCTGATTTTCTACGAACTCTACCGTTTCGCAAATACAATTGAAGAGATATTTATTTTGTTCCTGGTTATAGTAGAAATCTTGTTCTCATAACTTTTATTATCAAATCTTTCATCATCTTTTTGACGTTTCTTGGTAATGTATGCCATAATTCCTGGTTTGTCCAAAAATTCTATTAAAATAATGGCATCCATCTTTTGGCCAGGCCAAAGTTATTGAATGTGAAATAAATAATATAAAATTCAGTGAGCGACCTGCATATAAAATTCAACAACGGCTCTCTTTCTTCCAACCCACATCTCGCTACGAACACCCTTAAAATCCACTTGTAGGCCTCGAGAACAACTGGTCCATTCTTTATGTACACGCTGCAATGTGTGTGTGTGAAACTGTGGGGCCCATTTGAAATTCAAGAGCCGGCGCTGGTTTAAATTCAAATTGTTCGATAACTCGGGTAGACCCTAAAACAAACCCGCAACCCGATTCTATAGCGTATCTCTTTCTTTCTCTCGCACATACACATTGCGGCCTGGTCCTTCAACTCGTCCTCTTTCCTCGTCTCCATTTGGATATTGGATGCACCACCACATGAACACACTCACTCATACATATACAGCACTCTCGCATACGCGTATAGATTTTGTGACGATCCCAAAATGTTTTTATTCAACGGAATTAGTCGACGGACAAAATATATACGGATGACCAGAACCTGGTTTTATTTTAATTGAATGTCCGCCGGTGCCGCAGCCGATGCATCGGCCTCCATAACATATCTCGCGAAATTTTATCAACCGAAACGTATTCGGATTACGAATAATATGATCATCCGATTCAAATAGAATTTGTTCATTTTCCAAGCCCGATTTTCTGCGTATCAAATAGTGCTTTTTTCCTTTTGTTATACAATTTGGTTAATTTTATTACTTTCATTTTTTTTGTTTGCAATCATTGAATTACAATACGCCGCGTAATTAAATGTATATTCATGTTTTCAAAAAAAAAGAAAAAAACAACATGCAGCTTTGATAAAAAAAGAAATGAAAATACTTTTTTCACAATCTATATATAAAATTACATTAAGCAAATTATTTAATTATTTATAAATTAGTTTTTACTTTCATTAGTAAACTAAGTATAGGACAGCTTCGCATAATGCGGTTTGAAAATTTCAAAACAAACTTAATTTTAATTTACAAAATTCACATAAATTCCTCAATACAGTCTGTACTATTTTTGTACAGTAAACGCGGACTGTTTAGTCTAGTTTCAAATAGTGTATTATCAATATTAAGTCTATCTAATCCTTTTCACGAAATTTATATTTTTTTATATATTTTTATGTATACAAGTTTTGTATTGTTTGTTTATACTTTTGTAAAAATCGAAACAATTTGTAAATAATAGCAAAACTAGTATTTCTTACTAATGATTAGACTGTTAATGTGTAACAAGGAAACTTAACTTTGCTTAACTTTTTAACAATTTATCAATCAACAAGAATTTACAATCTAGTGATAAATAATGTGAAATACAATTAAAATTAAGAAATTTGATTACATAATTGTACATACAAAAACGCATATAAAGAAATATGTTTCCAAATTATATCAATGTGATTATGTTGTAAAGAAATGAAAATTGTAAGTTTCATACGATTTTATTCATATATCGTTTACTGGGTTAGAAAATTGCTCGTATATAAATGATTGTAATTTATTTCGTATAATATTCGGATGTTACTTTTGAACGTCCTTTAGTCTGTGAGCCAGACATCCGTGAATGAAAGAGGAAAAAAAAACAGATCGTAATTTTATTCTTTAAAACTACCAAAGCATGAACAAAAATTTGTCGACCTGTGGTTCTCGTTGTTGTTGCCTAATTTCAGCTTACTTATTTATTCCACGTCCTCCTTTATCACCTCCAAAAATTCCCACATTTAAATTCACAAATTAATAATGCATTTTTAGAGAAAAAAATGTATTTACTATTCAGTCGTAGCTATTGATCTGCAGACTTTATATATTCTTAACCTTTTTATTCCTCTCGATTCTAATTTAGCCAAAATACATTTATCGAACAACATTTTTTTTTGTTATTTTTGGATATATTTGATTCCTATTATTAGTATATTTCGTGTAATAAATTACACATGCCAGTATAGTTTTTCAGATCAGTTTTACTGCATTACATAAATATTGAATTATAAAAGTAACAAACATTTTATTATTATCGAAGTTTATTATTTGAATATTTACTATGTCATATTGAAGCTATACATGTTTCATAATTTCAGCAACTTCATCGGATTATAACCACACATTATAAAACATTAGATATTAGTAGTTGATACGCCTGTTAGGTATTATTTCTCATATTAATCATATTGCGGTTTACATGATTTGCTTTACAAATGCAAGAATCGTTTAACTTAAAGATGAATATACCCTATATTTATTTGAATATGTATTCAACAATTTAAGATCGTCTGGTTGATGGTACGAGGTCAATAGCTCGAATAACCAGTTTTAATATACATTTAAATAATACACTCGACTGAATTTCTTTGAAATTTCTATCATAATACTAAATCATTCAGTTTTTAAGTTTACAACTTTTGTTTAAAAAGTAAGTTCAGAATTTATCTTAAATTAATGGTTGTTGAAACTGAAATTTGTTGAGTACGGAATTTTCCTTTTCGTTTCTTTGGTTGTACCTTTTATAATTTTCGACCAGCCCACGAATTAAAAGTTTGGGTAAGGCCAGTCTAGACGAAGACTTCCTCCGTTTCTGTATTCCATATTAATACGGTTCTGGTGAATTCATCAGTGTTCCATTAAACATGTAAATTTATATACCGTTTTTCTCGTTCCCGCTCCGACACTTTCCATCTCCGCTCTCATTTTTTTTCTTCATCCCCGCGAGCAAACAATTTCTTTCAGTCGCGTGTATCTTTAAGCGGGGATTTAATTTGATTTCAGATTTACTTAGGTGTCTGAATTCTAGGAGATGGGGGATGCGACAATTAAAGGCGCACCAAATTAGGATTTATTTGTTCGCCCTTTATTGGATCCGCTTGTACCTTTAGTGGAGTCGCATGGCGGAGAGCGTCCCGGTAAAATAAATGCGATTACGGGCCTGTGTTTTAATGGACGGGGGTGGTCAGACAATAGTCGTGGGCCAGTGACCCCCTCGTCGAGACCTCTGGCAGCCGGGGCGGCGGGTTGCGGGTGACGGAGGGAAGCGGAGGGCTCCCCTCGTCCGTCCTCCGACCATCCTTCCGATCCTTCCGCTGCCACCCCGTAGTTGACCCGAGCGCACTCTCACTCGTGAACAGCATTCCAGCCGCTTCGGTACCCGGTGCCAGCCAGAGAGAGCAGTGTTGGTGAGGAGGAACCCGTCAGAACCTGGTCTCGTCCGTCCTTACTCACTCTCTCAAGAGCGCACACACACGAAACCAATTAATGCCCACGGTGTCCTAGTCCAGAAAGGAAAGATGCCTTGTAATAATACACTCGGCTGACCCATTCCATATATTACTACTTTCCTTTGGGGACCAATAAAGGGGAAACGCTCTCCCAGCCAATTATTGTCAAATCACTTTATGTGGGTTTCCCCCAAATTATCTCTTAATTATCCCCCATCGAAAAATACCCAGTTTCAAATTAAACTAAATTAGAAATAGCAATTTATTTAAGCAGCACCACCAAAGAAAACTAACTACCAACACTTAAAAACATCAAAATTATCGTTCGCTCACAAAAGCTTCATATGTCATGAGTCCAACATTCAAAAACAAAAAAACAAGATCAAATAAACATTAACAAATCTTCTATACTCATATTATCCAATAATAGCATTACCAATTTTATCCAACCTATTTATTTTGAATATACTAAATCTGTAAAAAGCATAATTTATTTCAGCTCTACCACATATCATATAATATGATGACAGAGAAACATAATTGACAACTTCAAAAAGTATATAATACTGACGTATACTTAACATTTTTAGACTAACTCAGGTATATCTGAAATCATATCGTAAAATTTCGTTTTTTTGTAAATGACAGATGTACTAAACATATCTCATTGACTCAAAACATATGACTCTAAGAAGCATTCAACAATAAATTGTGTCAATGGACTTTATACCTACCGTATTTTTTTGGACAATACGAAGTCAATTTTTACATGTAAAATCGACTTAAAATTGGAGTGAATCTTATGTTCCAAACTTCAACTGCATCAAAGCTATTAGCGAAATTTAATTACTAACACAATATGTTAATATAATTAGTATAGAATGACAGTAAAAATAGGTTTAACTTAATGTATAATTATAACATAATATTCGTATTAAAAATCAATTAATAACAATATTTTAAGCAAATATTCGCTTATTGGAACACTTTCGAAATGCCATCAGTAAATATATTAATAAGAGCAAGTCAAAAGTGATGGTTGTTGTAACATTTGAAGGTGCTTACGATGCTTTAAATGTCACAATGTAATAACTATTAGTTTGCAATATTCAATAATTCATTTAATGATAGATCGAATGGAGAAATAAAATAAGAAAATGAAATAAATCGAATTATTTATGCACGAAAAGTCAAGTCCTGTGGGTTACACAATTATTATAAATAAAT
Organism: Nicrophorus investigator; assembly: GCA_963457615.1. Taxonomy (NCBI): domain Eukaryota; kingdom Metazoa; phylum Arthropoda; class Insecta; order Coleoptera; family Silphidae; genus Nicrophorus; species Nicrophorus investigator. Next base: position 28,619,762 of record OY735140.1, read on the forward strand.
ACTCAATACTGACTGTTTACTAGGCCACACGGAACATAAAATATTTCAGTTTAGAACAGATCAATAAACGAGATATAAAACTTTATGGGGAACTTCATCCTCAGAATCGCAAATTGGTGGGAAATATTTATTTTATCAAAATAAATTTATAATAAACGGTCGTCAAGCGGTGTATTATTAATACAACAAATTTGTTCTTAATTTTATATATATAATGTATTCTCTAAATGACTCTAGTATTAATAATATTGATTCGATTAAATATGATCTTTCCAAATTAATTATAAATTATTCATCTTGAATATAGTATAATACCATGATATATACCATGTAAATCTTCAATTGTGTGTCAATATATGTTGTGGTTAGTCTTACTACTGTAGCAAATCAACTCAATTCTGCTTGAATGCCATTCTATTTGTCCCGAGTTGGCAATAGGTATCTTCATCTCCTATGCAGATACTATCCGCAACACATGTTGTTTACTTTTGGGATCTTTCAAACAACATGACAGGGTATTAGAATTAAAGACAATTTTTTTATTAATTTTGAGTAGATATAGAAACAGAATTACTATATTCTAATTGAATTGTTATCATTATAGCAATTTTCCTAAATTATTTTACTAATACCAATTGGAAAAATAATATGATTAGAATATAATATAATAATTAATTTGAGTATTATTAATAGAAAAACTCAATGAAAAGAATAAAATTGAATTGTACAATTGTAGTAAGGGTTCGAAATAATTAACTCGTTAAGAAGCGTCAGCGATGAAAGAACCTGATGTGCATTTGGAACCCGTTTCCCAACCCGACCCAAAACCTGCACTCATTGAAATTCCAACAGCTTGTTTGTATTTGATTTCCATCGTGCACTGAAAATATTTGGATTCCTTTTTCCCCGCTTCGCCGACACGTCAACAAATAAATTAATTGCTCGTATGAATGCACACACTTCTCGGATGACCCACAAACGGTATCGAGATCTGCTGGCAGCTGCGACCCGGGATAATGGAAATTTGATAATTATCAGAAAACGTCGTAACTGTTGTTTTCATGTAAAGTTCTCTCGAGCGGTGGTGTGTTCGTACATTATAAGTGAAAACGTGTTCAGGTGGATTCTACCTACGCATCCTGTCCATAAGAAGAGGCAGAGAAAAAAAACGACGAGAAGAAAAGAAGTATATTAAGTAAAAAATTATATATCCCTAGCAGAGAGAACTCGCCAGTCATCGTGGGCAAGTTTCGAGTCCCTTGACGAATATTCCGCGTCCCAACAATGGGAACCTTTACAAGTTCTCTCTCTTTTTTGTTGTTCTTCTTAGTCCACATTTTGTCCTCCTCCTCCTTCACCGTCGTCTTTCTTTTCTTTCTTTCTGTTGCTGCTCCTCTTCTCCGCCTCCCCGGGCGTCTGGGTGAAACTTTTTTTTGGGAGGAGGATGGCCTTTGATTCCCAACACAATCTTAAATCTTACGAATCATGTTTTGATTCCCCAGATAGGCGTATAGAGGAACATTTTGTCAAACTTGGTAACGGAGGTCGTCGCGGTTTCCTTTATTATTTCCATGAAAACGAGAAGCAAATACAATGGCGTGGCCTAGCTATATACACCACTGTATTTCGCAACGGGCGTAACGTAAATAATTCATTTAATGAAAAGAGGCGAATGGTAGAGGAAAAAAATAAAGCGGCGTCGAGGTAAATGTTTTTCTTCCCTAGCTTCCGTTCGTGGCTTCCTGTGTGCATGTATACACACTCACACAAATACACACACTTTGTGGAAGCAATTTCATACAAAACTCGTTAAAAAATACGGTTAATAATTGCAGCCACAGCCCACCCCCATGCACAGACACACACGCACACACTCACATATACATTCACCGGTTCGTTCAAATAATGGACATTAAATTTTGAATTCGTTTATTTTCCGCTTTCTATCATTTCGGTTTTTGTATTTTTACGGTAAATATTATTTTTACGCAATGCTTTAATTACAGATATACAGTGTGTAACAGCTTTTGTGTATTTACGCTTTTAGCAAACGCAACGTTTCGGCCGCTCTTGTCCATTTTTTTTATATTTTCAAGCCCATTTTTGCATATTTTGTATACGTAATTCTGATCACCTGCCTCTAATGCACTTTTTCGATTTTATTTTTGCCTTGTTTCAGCCCTTTATAGCTACGCTTTTACATTTTTGATTATTCATACTCTACAAAAAATGTAATATTTTTACCATTTCCACAGCCAATATAAATACTCGTTAAAGATATTAACATTTTACAATTATAGTAAATTATTTATAAGTTTGAATTCAGTAGACCGTAAATACTAAATATAATACAATCAATAATCTAAAAACGAAGTTGCAATGTGGAAAGTTCTTGGATATATTTGAGTCAATTATGATATAAACATTCTAAGTAATATTTTCACTATTTACTTTCCTAAAAATAATAGAATTATGTTGGGTCAATTATTTGAATGAAGTACACCAAATATAAAATAACAACTTCGCAGAAGTTCTTTGAGAAATAGGAGAAATCTTATATAATCTCTCTTAACCTAGATTTTTAAATTACAAAAGTTTAGAAGTACATCATACATTTTTCATTATTTCATACAGTGTATATACAAAATATTAATCTTTAGTTTCAATATATTTAATTACATATTATTGTTTTTAAGAATCTTTGCTATTTCGTTTTACGAAATTAAAATTATACCTCGAGACGTAGCTTTAAGATTTCCTAACTAATTTTGACATTAGTAATAACTTATTTTATTGCTGAGAACGTGGGTGTTTGTTGTGTTAAAGTACGTTTCTATTTCATTTGATTTATTACTGTTTTAAGAAATGTTGTTTTCTTTGTATTTTTTTTCTGTTAAATAAAGTATTCGATGTAAATATAATGGAGATCAAATTAGTGACAGAAATGTGGTAACTTGTTTATGTGCGGTGATCGTAATGCCATCGCATTACAGTGAACAGAAAGTAATTTGTTTTGTAGATTGGGAACACATTAAAAAGTAAGTCTGAAGTAAGATGAAGCAGATATAAAATAATAATAGTTTCTTGTGCAATCTGTGAAATATCTTAGAAAGCGATAAAGGTCCAGACACAATTCAACGTCAATAACCTTTTCACACACACGTACGTATACAGATGCATCCACAAACGGAGTGGAGAGGACGAAGGAGAAAAATAAAGAATGAAATGGTGAAAGAGAGAAAATAAAAAGTTGAAGAATAAAAAGAACGAGACTGAGAAGAGGCAACTCTTTATATCCTCCTATACATACATGTATAAATGTCCGTAGCCACACAGCACGAAATGAAATTCTGTCTCGTGGGACTTCCCACACATGTCCAAAGGAAGAACAATAGCCCGAAATTAGGAAGATCACACTGCAGCACTAAATCATTCCCGATGGATACTTAAGCAATCGCTTGTATCGGCCATGAAAACCATCTGAAAGAAATACTTTCCGATAGAGCGCACGGATCCCGATGGAAATGTCCCATGCTTGGGCATTAACTTGTTATTAAGTTATCGGTGGCAGGTTTTAAGTTCCCATTGTTTTCACGTTACAGTTTACCTCACAGGTAATAATGGTATCTCATGTTAGTTTACGATGACGGGTCTCATTATTAATTTGTTAATAGTCTTAGAAATGATTAGAGCGTGCACCAAATTCAATTATGGATGAGGTAATTTAGTACTGCCACGACAGAGGCCGTGTTTTCGGAAACCCTAAATGCGTCCAACCGTAGTAGCAGGCATCGGCTTCCTAGTTGTGTGCGAATTCCAAAATACATATAGCTTCCGACTATATATATGTATATTACCTATAGTGTGTGAGTGAGGATGTGTGTGCGACAATAATGCGGTTCCGGGTGTACACGCGAAAATATTCCCCGTCATCCGGAAATTGATCCCCTTGTTAAGTCGACCTTACAACCCTCCCACATCCGGTCGGTTTTATATGACCCACTATATGTGTGTGTGTCTGCGCTCAAAAGCTAAGGACTTCCTCGGATAAGGATTACCTATTAGGAGGAAATTGCATATTCCCTAGAAACAATAACAATTGAGGCGCGCGCGCAAAACGCCCAGGCAGCACGGTTTTATCTGGAATTCAATTTTCATTTCATCCCAAAGGAAATGCTTCAGCGCTAATAACTTGATCGCATCTCCAATTTACTTTAACTAAATAGATACACGACGCTCCCTTTTGCTCTTCTATCTCTCGACTTTTTTTTTGTACCCTCGTTTCTTTTCTCCAGTCTCATCTCCAAGCCATAATTAGGTCATTTCATTTATACACACGCTTCGTTCAATCTACGTTCAAGATAAAGAGAAAATTAGAATTACAGATGACACTATATATTTATTACTTTTTTATTATATTTTCAAATCATATTGAAAATCAATACAAAATTATAAACTATTTAAACGTTACTATAATTATAATGATAATTATGTTGATGGATTGATTCCTCCAAAAATAATCAATTTTTGTATAATATGTATTTTTAAACAAACTAATCTTTGTGCGTAAAAAGATTGATGCCAAATAGTTACTGTAATGTTTGTTATTGTTAAATCTTCTGCACTTCAAAGATTCCTCGCAAATTGAATCCAAATAAACAAGACTATTTAAAAGAGACTTATTTCTGCAGATAATATTTATGTTTTAAACGAAAGTAGTTTATTTCATTTCGTAATGGGATAGTTTTTTTCAGTTTTCAACGAAATATTCAATTTATATAATCTATCTAATTGAAATTTAATTAACTCTCAATATTGGCATGTTTTGGACATCAAAGAAAATACCTCACATAGTCCGGTTAATTAATTATGACATTATGCCGTACTGTTTGAAATTAGATTCATAAAGGAACTAATTACAAGTATAAATTTTGAGTAATTATTGTGTAGAATATATTTCATTTTGCTCAATTAAAATTTAGTTTGTTTTGAACTATATTGAATCCGGGATGGTCGTAGCAACACTATTCGAGGTTTTGCAATGTTTTGTACCAGTAAAGTAAACTGAAATTACATCATATAATTGACATTTTGTCATTAATGATTTAAAACTCATTAAAAACTTTTAAATAAATCATTTTCCCACAAGGTTATGTTCTGGGTCGTATCACTTATGAATTAGTTAAAAAAATATATATCTAAGTAATAAATATTTGTATATAATTGAATAGAATCTGAAATGAAATTAACGAGAAAAATAAATTAATTGATTTATTTTGTTCGAATTTTTGAACGAATATCCAAATATAGTTATTTATTGTATGATAAAATAAGTTGTTATTTCATAAAGCAATAAATTGTTCGATTGCTTTTTAATGTGTGCCCTTATAAAATTGGAAAGTATTTATGTTGATTGCAAATAATAGCGCGGACGTTTCAGATATTACATCACTTAGGATGTGCTATAAAAACAAATGATTACTATTGATTTTCCACTTAGCAGTAATTTCAGTAATATTTACGTTGTTTTCTTAAGGTTATTGTAATCGACTGATGTTGCATACAATTGAAAAAAAAATAAGATCTAAGATTTTATAAATCATTTTTTTTTTCATATAATTCAGTTCAATAATCCAAATGTTCAAATGCATTAAGATACGATATCGTTGATATCACGAAAGGTTTGCGTGAATGAAAGCCACTTACATAACGATTTAAATATGCGTTAAGCCTAAAGAAACGATCCCCGAGCGTAATTACAGGCACTTACCAACTCATAACCGTTTAATTGTTCACGACTCAATTAATTCAAAGGAATTAGAATCTAAACAGAGCAAAGCTCGTCAGCCCAACGCAGAATTTGTCTTTCTGAAACCAATTCCATGTTGTTCTTTCTAATTCATTCGAAACGTATCAACGACGTCCTGTTTCCTGTTCTTGGTAAAGGGATCATTCACAATGCATTAGATATCACCGACGGTTCACTGAAAAGGAGATTTTTTCCATTAGTCGCACGGGGAGCGGCTTCCTGCCCTGAAAATCTATTCAATTTGTGATTACACTTTATTATATAGTTCCTTGACTTTTAATGATCCGATTTAAATATCGCAGATAGCTTTATGGGCATGCATAGTTTTAATCATAAATTCAATTGTCTCGAGCTGCCAACTGCTCGATTTAATTTCGCGGAACTTTCTAATAGTCTTCTTTGTACTAATATATAGTTTTTTTCTCTCTTCCAGGTTTGCATCACGCGTATTTCCTCCGTGTTATTTAATAGGTAAGTGCTTCCGGTTTATTGCAAATCTTCATCAAATTTATTCTAAATATAAAAGGCCATTGTGTATTCTTTCTCATTAAGCGACTCACGAAAGTATAGAGAACCTTCGTTTATTATAAAAGAAATCGAGTAATTTCAACATTTCCGAATTAATTTCATATATTTTCACAACGCATATTTTTTTAACTTCCTAAAAGAACATTATATAATTATTTCATTACAATATCAATAAAATGATTTTTTTTATTATTTTTACCACAACAGACATAAATATAATGGATTTTTTTTTGTAGATATTTTAACCTTCGTATCTGATATTATAAAAACAAAGATTTAGTTAAAAAAATATAATAAAGTCTCAAGATACTTAGTTGCAGCTTAAAAGTGACATATGGGAATAAGTTGATGAGATAAATATTATCGTTGTTTTTAAGTGGTTTGAGAAACATAATTGTCTACTTTAAATGTAAAAATAATAATCCTGCCCATCGACTTTATTTATCAGAATCAATAAGTGGTCTTTAAGTATTTATTTTTTGGTTATCTATCGAAGTGACTTTAGTTATGGAAAACGTTCAGACATCGGGCTTATTAAAAAATTGATTATAAACAAGATATTTGTGGATACTAATAATATAAGTTTTCATTGATAAATTGCAACAACTGATAATAAGTATTGAACTTTCATTAGTTATCATTTATAAAAATAAAAAATGCATTCAAATAATAATGAACTCATTTAAAAAATCGTAAAGCAGACAACATCATAAATTAAATACCAAAAATACAATTACATTTCTAAAATGAAAAAGTTGTAAACAAACCAACTTTCATTAATATTTCATTATGTATTCAATAAATGAAAATTTGTTAGTAAAGTATAAGCAAACTAAATTAAATTGGATTTTACTCTTTGTTTTTTAGTCTTAAGAAAAATACAGCAAAATTTCAGCTTTGATCAGTCCAGATTCAGTATGGAAAAAAATCTAAACAACCCAAATTTTAATTGACAAAATAAAAATTATTTTGTTTAAATTAAATGTTTTTTTTTCTTTTATACAGTCTTTACTGGTGTTTATTTTTTATGCGGTATTTAAGTCCACGATTAGGTTTCGAACTAGTGAATATTGACGAAACCCGCACTATACTTTAATATAGCTATATATTTAAATTATAGATTTACTAATAGAAGAAACATAAACAAAACTTTCTGTAATAATAATTTTCAAATTAAACTTTGAAGATGATAATTTGAAAATATAATAAATTTGATTTCTATGCCCAAGAAACAATTACAGACATTGAAAATGTTAATAATAATAATTACAAAAAAAATAAGTTTTTTTGTAATACATTTTTATTCTTGTTACAATTAAAAAGCCTATTGATAATTTTATTAAAATCTTCATCTTTACATGATTTGGAGCCTTTAAACAGTGATTTCCATCTTTTACTAAAACGTCTTCATACATGAAATCTTTCAGTAGACCATTTACAAGAAAATTTAGTTAAATCCAGTTTTTTGTAAAAAATAATGAGAAATTTTCTTAAAGCTATAATTTAAAAAAATACATGAATAATTGAAATGAAAATATTTAAATTCACTTCAATTTCAATAAAATGTTGTTGAAATAGATTTGTGTTCGAGAGTAAAAAGAAAATTACATGTTATTATTTATCAATTGAACCAGAATCCATGTGATACAGCTTAACGTTAAAACGATGAGCATTTCCGGATATCACATAATGTCATACAGTTATGAACGTCATATCGGTCATCATATGCATTGTAGTATTTGTTATTTATTTATTTTTTGTACTGATTTTATTTTACATGTGTTCAAATTTCAATTGCAAATCAATAAACCCAGCTATTTTTTGCAGTGCTTCATTTTTGCGGATAGCAATTAAACTGATTTACATTATTGACATTCGTCCATGTTTTCAGTATTTTTTATTTTTCACCATTTTCGCAGCGCAACAAAATATGAATAATTTGTAATGAAAATTTTTGTTACTTTTTCTACTATAAAGTAAATATAAAGTGGAATGTTTGTTTATTAATTAACAGATATCGAAGCGTCTATATTTTTTCTTAATACGAACATTTACAATTGCGATGTTAAAAGGTTAACATAATATTGACTTGATAAACTTAGCGTAGATGTATAATATTGACTTGGAATGCGTAAATAAAAACAGACGTGGGTTACTTTATTATAAATAGTGGCGATAATCTCTCGTCTAAGGAGTTTTCGGTTCAGCAATGATCGGGATTAGTGGAGGAGCGCTGGGAAGGCGCGCCCTTTCATCCCGTTGTGATTCCGTTGCCATAACATTCAGTTAATTAAAAACGCGGGTGGAAGATAAAAAAGAAAGTGGAAAGCGAAGCACGTGCGTACTTTATAAAAAAAATGGATGTATATGTATATATATATATAAAGAGAGACGGAGGAGAAGAACGAATTAAAGAGGGTGCTTGCAAGGGCAACGGTCCCTTATTATTACAGCAGCTTCGCGCCATAAAAAAATCTTATCATAACTTTTTCCTAAATCTTAATAATCATGCCGTCTTTAATAAATAAACGAAATTGCGAATTACATTAACTTTGTGGTTCCCTTTTTTCTACAGCAATATATCCACAATTTTCCTTACCGTATTTTCAAAGTACTATGTTCGTAGTACATTAGTGATTCTCAACCACTGTGCTGCCAAATTCTTAAGGTGTGCCGCCAAATTTTAAAAATGTATATAGTAAAAATTCTAATGCTTTTTTATTACGAGTAAAGTTCAAATTAAAGAAAAGTTGCCGTGAGTTACCTAATTTTACAATTGGCAAACATATTTTTGATGTAATTAGTTCATTTTTAGAAGAACTTAATGTTTCGTGGAATTCATGTATTGGCATTTTGCTCCAGCTATGACTAGACATTTAAAAGGATTTGTAGCATTAGTTACCCATTGTTTTTTGCATCGAGAAGCACTTGTTACAAAATATTTGCCATCAGAATTGAAAATAGTTCTGGAACAATGTGTAATTATATAAAATTAAGACCATTAAATTATTATTTAGTAATTTATGCCTAGCTAAGTACAAATCTTTGTTACTGCATGAAGTAAGGTGGTTGCCCAGAGGAAAAGTTGTATTGCGTGTGCTGGAATTAGAAGACAAAATGAAAATGTTTTTTGAACAAAATAAAAATTATGATTTTGTTCATTTGTTGGAAGATATAATATGGTGTGCTAAACTAGCTTACTTCTATTATTATTGTAAATAACATAAATTCAAGTATGCAAGGGTCCAAAGAAAATATATTAAACTCAACAGATAAACTGAGATTTGGGATTCCAAAAACAAATAACTTTATGGAAGAATACTTGTTTGAATTAACTTTGAATGAAGAGGAATAACTAATTTCGCTTTCTAATAATCGAGATTTAATTTTAAAATATTCGGAAGAATTAATTAATTCATTTTGGATTACAATTATTCCATAATAGTCAAAAAAAGCTTTTCTACATCTTATTTGTGTGAATTTGGATCGAGACTATCAAATGTAGAAGACGATATGAGAGCAGCATTGTCATTTTTACTACAGAATATAAATGAAATTATCAAAAAACATCAAGCTCAAATTTCTCATTAAAAGTATTCTTATTATTAATTTGTAATTAATTCCTTAATAAACGTACTGTTGTTTTTGTAGTACAAATTATTTTATTTTACATTCAAATTATAACTGTTTTACACAGTGTATTATAGGTAAGTAAACAACTTTTAAACTTATCTTTTTCTTTGTGTGCCGTCAAATTTTGAAATGATTAAAAGTGTGTCGCGACAAAAAAAATCTTGAGAATCACTGTAGTACATCATAAATTGTGTACTAAAAATAAATACATTTTAAGCCATGTAAGCTTTAATTTTATATCAAACATTAACCTTGGCTGTTTATTTTATTGTTATGTCTTTGTGATACTCTACTAATAAACAAGTCTTCAATTAATACAAAAATGCTACAGCTCAAATTTTAATGAAAATATTAAAAATGATACAGTTTTGACAAAACAAATAATTATAATAACATTCAAACGTTTATTTTTCTCACCATTTAAAAGGATTTTTGTATAATTTTATATATTTAGTTATATAAGCTTCAGTATACATATGTATTTGTTTAACAACTTAATGGTTTTCTTCGCTTTTCATTTATATAATCAATGTCATCATAGCTTCGAAATGAATTTTCCATTCTGCAATTACAACCTACAAAATTGGTACTGGTAAGTTAATTCGTTATTGCCGAAATTGCATGAGGGACTTAAAAGTTTCCAAATAAATCAGGAGTTGCACAGAGAACAGCTTTAGGTGCTACATTTGATTTCCCTTATTGACTAGCATTTGCAAAGCAACGCACGATATTATGCAACCATTATTATTGCATATAAATAAACTATGAAGTCTTCTATTCGATACGCCTTTTTATATAAACAGTTATATAAGTATAAAGAGATGTCCACAAAGACCCCGGATCGATACACTTTAATATAAACATATAGAACTAGCTGTAAACAATCCCATCAATATGTAACAATGAATTCAAGTACTTTTATAAACATTCTACGAAGAATCCAAATTGATTCACTTTTTCATATCAACAAATGAAAGAGTACGTAGTAAACAAAATGACCTAGGCTGAATTATGTGGAAACGCTTAATCATCAATTGTACAGAAAATCCTACCCCGATTCATAACTCCCATAATACTAATTAATTTCGAAAGTAAAATATAACTTTTCGAATTTGTCAATTAAAATGTTTAAGTAACTACATAGTTTTAGTAAGAATCTTAAAAAAATACACATTCACTAATTAGTAACTACTAAAGTTATATAAAACTATTCGAATTGAATTAACTAACTACTGAGACTCTACAACGACAACACTGATCCTGAATTCTATTTCTGGAACACAACAATAGAATCACTTTTCTTAATCATCAATTGTACAGAAAATCCTACTCCCATTCACAACTCCCATAATACTAATTAAATTCGAAAGTAAAATATAACTTTTTCGAATTGAATTAACTAACTACTGAGACTCTACAACGACAACACTGATCCTGAATTCTATTTCTGGAACACAACAATAGAATCACTTTTCTTAATCATCAATTGTACAGAAAATCCTACTGCCATTCACAACTCCCATAATACTAATTAAATTCGAAAGTAAAATATAACTTTTCGAATTTGTCAATTAAAATGTTTAAGTAACTACATAGTCTTAGTAAGAATCTTAAAAAAATACACATTCATTAAAGGAAGAAGTACTAAAGTAATTACTAAAGTTGTATAAAACTATTCGAATTGAATTAACTAACTTCTGAGACTTTACAACAACACTGATCCTGAATTCTATCTCTGCAATAGAATCACTTTTTTTAATCATCAATTGTATAGAAAATTCTACTCACATTCACTACTTCCAAAATACTAATTAAATTCGTAAGTAAAATATTACTTTTTGAATTTTAAAATGTTTAAGTAACTACATAGTCTTAGTAAGAATCTTACAAAAAATACACATTCATTAAAGGAAGAACTACTAAAGTAATTACTAAAGTTGTATAAAACTATTCGAATTGAATTAACTAACTACTGAGACTCTACAACGACAACACTGATCCAGAATTCTATCTCTGGGACACAGCAATAGAATCACTTTTCTTAATCATCAATTGTACAGAAAATCCTACTCACATTCACTACTTCCAAAATACTAATTAAATTTGTAAGTAAAATATAATTTTTTGAATTTGTCAATCAAAATGTTTAAGTAACTACATAGTCTTAGTAAGAATCTTAAAAAAAATCACATTCATTAAAGGAAGAACTACTAAAGTAATTAGTAAAATTGTATAAAACTATTCGAATTGAATTAACTACTGAGACTCCATGAGACACTATCTCCAGAATTCTATCTCTGAGACACAACAATAGAATCACTTTTCTTATTCCAATTTTCTTTCAGGAATATTATTATGCTATTTATCCTTCTGACATTACAAAGATTCGCTTATTATCGTAACGTTATATACTATAATTCAGGAATAACTTGTGGTCTCCATTATTTGTGCTTGATATATAGTAGATACTTTATTTTACGGTGACATTTGTTGATTGTTACGCGTAACTGGAGATCATGTGCCGTTTTTCTTCGTGTCATGCACGGATTTAAGTTTTATTCACTTTAATTCAGAATCATTTATAAAACTTTTATACAAAACTTTAACTAATTGAATATACTTATAACATTATTAAATCAATCGTTATTAGTACAAAAAAGTTAATATATACTCCCGTTTATTTTAACAATTCAAAAAATATTTATATTCTTGTTTTCAATGATGGAAAAAATTACTATGAAAATTGTGAGAAAATAAATTTGAATTAGATTTGCTATGAGATATTTGGATTGTAAGAAAAACAATTTTCTTTCACGAAGAAACAGAATGATATAGGAAAGAGTGTAGCTGGAAACCTATCAAAGCTTTGTGAAAGCGTTTCCACTGATTTGTGACAATTGTTTGACGTGAACGATAAAAAAGGAAACTTCAAAGAAACACTTAGTAACAAAACGAAGAGGGAATAAAAAGAGGCAAATCAAATACAGAAACATCAGTGGTAAAATGAACAATCCGGAAATCGTGAGAAAAATCCTTAAGCAAATAAAATCATCAAAGTACCTGGGCTTTTCGACACGGCGAACAGAGAACGTGAAGAATAAGAAGAAGGCGAAAAAAAAAACACACACACGCACACAAAACATATTTGCTTTTGTTTCCGTGCGATTTTTTTTTTCTTGCCGTCTTCATCCCTTAATCCTATTTGGAAACAACAAGTGTTGGTACCTGGATATTTTATTTAAATTCACACTATGCACACGAAATTATTTGGCCCCTCCGGAAAACACAAGGCGACTTATCGCGTCCCTTTTTTTTATACCAATCCCTGACCAACATTTGTATTTCCTTCCCTTCGTTTTGTAAACAAGAAGCCTAATGAAGTGTAAATAATTATCGAATTAATTTTACCTATCCCCGGCGGAGCAGATTGTTGCCCCCTTTCTGAAAGAAAAAATGTACTGATACTGATTTAACAGTGCGAAGCGTTTTCTAATTAGAGCTAAATTCAGATGTTGGTGCGTTATGGAAATTATCTGCAAAATTTTCTAGATTACACTTTCTAAACTTTCCATGCGAGGAAAACTTATTTTCCTTTGTTTTCATTCTAAAAAATTAAAAAGAATAAATGGAAATCAGAACAAACATAGTTTTGTGATTTATTTAGAGAAAATTTTCTTTTTCTTATTATAACACAAATGAAAAGAAAATACCATCGTCATTATAGTTGAGTTAAATGCAACAATTATAGAAAACATGAGGCATTTAAAAGCAATTTATTATATAAAATATTCTGTTTGTGACCAATGGAATTTATATTGTATTTTTCATAGTTTCTATCTAATGTTTTTTTAAAAACTATATTATTCTTAAAGTATATATGAGTATCATAATCATTATTCTTAAAGTTATAATATCAAACTTTTGTTAAATTAGTTTAACTTTGTATTTTAAATTTAATGTTTTTAATAATAGTATTAATACCAATAGTTTGATTGATTCATAAATTATAAATATTAGAAATATAACTTTAATATTATATTAAGAATTATAAACATTATAAACATTTGTATACAAAATATACAATATATAAAAATTAGGATATGCTATATGAGGACGCATGTAACCATTTTGGTGAAACGTTATTTAGATTATGTTTCAGGAAATTTGTGGTAGCAGTAAAATTAGCTACAATTAGGTGAATGTTCGTGTTCCTTGTGCTGGTTAATTATTCGCTGCAATGCAAGTGTAACAAAAAAGAGCAAAACTGAATCACCTACAACAACAAGAAAAAAAAGTAAAAGAGCAGTGACATACTGTCGCGGCGCACGCCAAACATTCTGTGGGTTTCCTTTTATTTATTTTTACTTTTTTTTTGTGATAACAACTAAATTATGTTTTCATTTTTACTCGTTTTCTGTGGACATTTCACATCTGCCCGCCTCCCCCAGCGTGTTGATAATGGATTATGCGCTGCGCTGCGCCCGATTTTTATCACATTTTTATCGCGTATTTTTCTCACCATAAACATACACACAATTTTATTTCAAAATAACATTTATCTTTGCGACAGCATTTCCGGATTTGCTTCGGGTTTTCTATATTATTTATTTATTTTTTTCACATTCCTGATAGCAGTTGCACTTTATTTTAATTACGCATTCTACGTATCATTGCTATCGCATCGGAGTACAATGCCACGTGGCAATCGCACCACAAAGTATGTGAATTATTTTTGCCGTTTACTCAACTAATTTATTAATATTATTTAAAGAGAAAATATTTATTCAGTAAATATTGAGGAGCCATAAATGTAATTATCGCACTCTCTTGCATCTTTCGTGTCTCGTACATAAACATTATCCGCGAAATATGAGTTCGAAAATATATTACATGTTCCAAGTCGCAATATGTGTTTTATAAAATATTTTTTTAATTATTTAATTAATATTAATTGCATGCTTTATAAAGGCGCAAAATTATCTTATCGATAAACATATGTAAATGTTATGCATATTTTTTATAATTTTTTAAATACAAAAATATAGTTATATAATTAGAGATGATGTAGATACTTAAATGCACGAAACAAGATGATAATTTCTTAAACAAAAACAAATTCATTTTATAAAGAATATTTGTGTTAATAGTAATTTTTTAATAAATCTGCAATTATATTGATTTATTATTTTTGATATCTAAAATAGGTTAGGCTAAATTTAAATTTCAGTTATACTTGCAGATGTTATCTAACTAAACAAAACTGAATAATTCAATAAAGGTTTATCTCTGCAGATATATTAAAGTCCTGAATATTCTCAAGTCTTTGAACTATAGTTAAGCAGATGTTTCACGTCTTCAGAAAATGATTAAGTCGAACTAGTGTATCCCTAGTCTTGTAACATCACGTTTTTCTTCAAACTTTATTGAATAGCAAATATTGGAAAATAAAGCCTAACTGAATTTGATACTTGCTATGTAATATGCTTATGCCTATGATTATGAAATTATACGATATTTGAGTTAATTAATGTTGAAGGGTTAACACTTATATAATGAATATACTTAACTTGCTAGATCTTCAGAACCCCTATCCAATAATGTAAAACCAAAGATTATAAATCTGATCAACATGTGGTAGAAGCTACTAGTGGTACATTATAACCCTTAGAACTGTGCTCTAACATTAATCTTACTAAACTCTAAATAGCATTCTTTCGCCTAATTTTATGTTCATTACTAATGAAATACGTTAGTTATTATTTTGAAAATGTGTCGATAGTGAAGTAAATCAATTTGAAGCAATAACGTGTAGAATTGGTTTCTTTGTTGCTTTATTGATAAAAAACGAGAAGACGAAATGGATACCGCCCTAGGCGTTTAGGACAAGGGTTCTTAATAGTATCAATACGAAGTAGATGAGACACCACGGGAATGAAGAAGTATTGGGTTTATATTGAGTGTTTCTGTGGGTAGTGCGAGCGATAGTAGAGACACATTAACCCTAAACACGAGATGTATGGATTAGGTGCATGTACGCATGGGACGTATAGTAAATATTTGATAGTGTGAAGAGTTTCAACGGCCGTAACCGAAATTTTGATCGGGCCGTGTCTGGTTTGAAGTGTCCATTGTGTAAATTGTTGAACATCATTTTAATCGGATCATTATCGCCCCTACGTCGCATTAATCCAACGCACGAGGTGGTACAGGAGGTATGGGGTCTGATTACAAATCCCACATCACGGGGGCCCATTGTAACCATTCCATTTTTGTGTTTATGTTAAATGCGCCATGTGTGCGTGCGTATGTGCGTGCGTGTATGTGTGCACTGCGTGTACGCGTATTCATTGTATTATTTTTCACATACTAATAAGCCTCCAGATTGCATTGACAAAACGCAAGATCAATAGAAACGCATTCGAATAGAGCGGGAGAGCGAAGAGGACGGCAACAGGGATGTTTGAGGGTGAAAGAGGGAGACCGTCAGCTAGTGCAGCACATGGGGAGCGACGGTTGCTATAAGAGTTCCCCCCTTAGCAACGGCGACTTTAGCGGTGGGTGGTCGGGGTTTGTTTAGCCCGGGACTTAGGGTAGGACATGGATCGTCCTACGCGTCTCTAAAGCTACATCGATCGATTTTGCCCTCTGAACAAAAAAAAAATAGGGAGAAGAGAAACGGAGGAAAATGCCGGAGATATAGCACCGCCACCGACACCTACAAATACACACGTTTATGGAAGAAAAGCTTTCTGGGTACCCAGTAATCCCATCTAATGACTACAGAGAGTCTAAGTATAGATTTAGGTATTATTAACTTAAATCCAAACTGAACAAAAATATAACCAAGTACTACCATCAAACATCATTTACAATCTAAATGAAACGCAAGTTATAAATGATATTCTGCTTCCACACCATATGTGAGACTTAAATGATTGTCAGGTATACCATATATAAATACTAGGGTTTAGAAAATATAACTATTATAAATTATTTCAAATTTAAACATTTCAATTTAATGTTGCTTCCACACTTAACATGATATGTCATAGTCATACATGTCTATAAGGTGTACCATCTACTATAACTATGTTAACTTATTATATTCATATTGTTGATGTGATATAATAATTATTTAGTGTATTTTTTCGTGTTTAAGCTATATATGTGTATAAATTGCATCATCTATAAATGCGAGCTCAACGCACTTTAGGATAGGGGATGTTGCTTCAATTTCGTTTCCCGTACGTCTTCTATCTAGTTCTATATATATTTGCTTTTGTGCTCGCTGATTCGGACCCCCCATAGTCTTGTTTATTTATTTTTCGAGCAGCCCGTCCTCTGCTACTGGTTACAAAGGGCGCGTTCGCATGCTACAACCACTACTCCTCCAACTCTAACTTATCCCCATTATTTGTTGCGTCAGATGGGGAGAACAAAGGAACCCCGGTTCGGCTCTGCTCGGCTCGGCGAACTTAATCATGGAATATTTATATGATATTCCCTTTAATTGGTTATGCTGTACATACCGCTTCCTCCTCCCGATCCAGTGTTTTTGTCCCTTTCCATGCAAACCTGCTTCAATTAATTATCGAATCAAGCATACGCCATTAACTCACTTCTTAATTACCGTTCCTTCATTTTTTTTCTCTCATCCGCCTTCCATTCAGTGCTTCACCATTTGTTAGACGCATGTCGAAACATGGTTAATGGCTTTCCATAGTCCAGGGCTCATACAAAAAAAAGAAAGAGAAAATGTATTTATGTAATGAAAGCGTTTTTAATGGGCGAAAATGTCAACGGCGATTCCTAAAGTTCAGCGCCGGTAATTGCTGTTTAATCAATGCAATGAAGTCCACAAAAAGTACGCGGGTAATGTCTTCATGCTCATACCACGAACAGCGGTTTAAAAGGCAAGAGAGTAATTAATTGGAGGTAATTTGTCGATTAATTTTATCTTCACTTCGTGATTCGATGAAGAAAACGGAAAGTAATCCACTCATTTATTAAAATCTTGTTTTTGTTCGTGTTAAGCAATGCACAGAATAAACATTGTTATAAAAAAACCGACGAAAGATATAAGATTAAGACAATAGAAAGTTACCATTTTTCTGTTAGTAATCTCAACGATGTTTTAATTTAATTTCATAATATTGTAATACTCACATTAACGATTTACATATTAATTAATTAACAATTAGTATTTCCCTTATTATATTAATGTTTGAAAAAATATAATATTTTCTGGAATCGTTGATGCTCACTGAGTATACATGCTTTCTATATATTTTTTTAAAGATCTATCTAGATATGCCAACTCATTGGCTTTCAGGAAATAGTCTCCTTAGTTTACTACTCAATGGGCCATAGTATAATATACTCCTCGTTGGCTCAGGTCCAGCAAAGATTTCTCAAGTGAACAACAAATACATATGTCTTGTAGCTTAGTTTCACAGTTCTATATCTAGTTACTACACAAAAAATAGTGGACAATAATTTACCCATAGTTTGTTCAGGTTCAGTAAACATTTCTGAAGTACCAAGATAAGTTAAATACAGTAAAATAAACCACTGTGGAACCTTAATATAATCCTGAAATTATTTATAATAAAAATTGTTATTTCAAATGGAAATAACTGTTTTGCCAATTATAAATAAATTACATGTTTGGAATAAAATAAACGCAGCAGCAACAAGGAGCGAATGAATGAATGGGAATAGGAATGTGGCCAAATCAGATTTAGAAGGGATTAAAGGAGCTTGTTAGAGAGCACACACTTGAACTCTTTCGAATTGAATCAACTACTCAGCAAAACTCCGGCGGTTACAATTATTTAAACAACAGAGCACAAAGCTCCAATTCCGTCTCGCAATTTCCATTAGAATCTAAAACCTTGCTCCTCCTCATCCTCTTTGCCACCCGTGCTCTTCAACCCCTCGGCCCGGGGGCGCGTTTCTAGTTTTAATAAGTCACCGGGAAGCCAAGGCGCTAATTAATTAAAACCCCTTCCCATATAAATTAGGCCCAAATGATTTTTCCCACTGGTGCAGTTTGGTGAGTTATAACTTCTTTAAAGTTTAAAATTATTCACCATAAATATGGTGTGCGTTCGTACCATTATGCGGCCTATGTAATAAGCAAACCGAAGGGAACGGAAAAGGATCGGCGTAATTGAAACGCACATAAATTTTTGTAACTTACAAAAAGGTTCCTCTAAATAATACATACAATGTACGCACGGCATACACAAAGAAACGTTGAGCCGCTGAAAGAATAAAAGTTAATTGTGCGAGACGAAAACTTGAACGAGTTTCTGTGAAAGATATCAGGGGTGGACTTGATGGGAACGACTGAGATATATATATATATCGATATGTAGGGGAGCAAATACGTTTTTAATGCTCCGGACTGAAATCTAAATTAAAATTCCTGAAAAAAATTCTTTTTGCTCCGTTGGAGTGTTAAGTGCCTGCTATCATCGAGAGTTAAGAGCAATTACATTATTGAAACTGGAGAGCTAAAGAGACTATTCGAACGGATAAGAGAGAGAGAGAGAGAAAAAGATAAAAAGAAACGAGCCGAAGTTCTGAAATAACTTCAGTCCTTATAATGTTATTGAAGCAATTTATAAAATTATCGAAGAGCTGTGTAACTCCATAACACTTCTATTCAATTAAAAATGTTTCCTCTATTTGTATCTATTTTTTAATACAATAACATCGATATTGATCTAAAAAATCTACAATATAAACCTTGCAAAAGTTAAACTTAAATAAAAATATACAAATGTAGACAATTTAAAAGAGTAATAACATAAACAAAAATTGCCGAAAAACCATAAACCTAAAACGATTTACTATGAAAACACCATTAATGTTTTGTTATAACTTTCTTATAGTAACAAGAATAGATTCCTAAATATTATTCACTTAACGGAGAGATTACGGTAAATACAAAGAGCTATTATAAATTAACAACAAAAATTGTATTTTATTCATTTTAAATTTTCGTTTTATTTTTTCGTTTTAGCTGATTATTCAGCTTAACTGGAGAATAAGAAACAATCTATGCATCTACTTAGAGATGCTTAGATATAATTATTAAATTTTCTTCAATAAATTTTGCAAATCATATTTTCTAGTAAAACAATATTATTTAAATCTCAAACTGCTATAAAAAAATATAGTTTTTTTTTAATAAGTAAGTGAATATTATGCAAGTATAAACCTATATGACTGACTCTGGATGATCTAAATATTACACCTCGTGTTGCCGACATCTGTTGCTTGCATTAAGAGAATGGATGTCTTGTTAAAAAATAACAGTCTAACGTTGAAGATATTATCGAGAATACTCAACATAATTTTATTATTACAGATCTAGGTTGACACAAAATGATTAGAGGAGAGATTCCAGAATTGCTCGGTGGTAGTAAAGTATGAACGAAGAAGATAATAAAAAATAATAGATCATGAATTTCTTAAGTAGTCCCAACCTTTCTCCAACATTTTCCAGTAAACAATAATTATCATAAATTTTATTAATAATTAGTAATTATATCTTATTTATATATTATATGCTAAATTAACATATAATAAGAACCTACAGCTTAAATATTATTTATAATTAAAAATATGAAATAACAATTATTACAAAACTATTAAAGAAAAAAAAAAATTCGTTGCAAAAATTAATTTGAAAATTAACATATTAAACATATTAAAGGTGAATTTTGTTTGTAATGTAATGAGATAGTTGAACGGAGTTTATAATATTTTTTCATCTAAATTTAATGTAATTATTGAAAGTATATAAATTTATAAATTAAAAAACAAATATCGTTTTGAAATGCATATATTATCGATTAATCTAGTAAATACTTCTTTTTTTTTCAAGAATCCTTGAAAACTTGAAATACATTTTACGTAATGTAATGTTTACCTTTATATGCAGTCTGCAATGTATCCTCAGGTCGAAAGAATGCGAAGGCCTTTCGCTATAGGGAATTACTGTTTGTTAATGAAATCGCTAATGCATTAAGCGCAAATTATATTCTCAATAACTTAAATTTCGTATATTAAACGTAGGAATACGTCAAGTGGAAATTGAGAAAATAATCGTTTGTGATTATAGTGTGTTCACATACGGTGCACTCTTGCATCAGAATCTTAGAAAGTTTTTAGCAATTACATAAATAAATTATTTAACTAAAGTAAAAATAAATAAGTAAAGCACGTATGAGTTATACGAAGTGGGTTATAAATACTGTGCGGTGTGTGTATGTGTGTAACCAAAGCCAGCTGTTCCAGGAGCCCATTGAAAATTTATTGACTGCAAATTATGGACGACGTTATTTTTCAATGTTCTTCTCGAGTGCCGATCATTGTTATGTATACGAAATAGTCCATTGTACCAACCTAGTTTTCGAAGGAATAAGCGCTGCGGTTGTTAATGCCAATGGAGTGATTTATTATTTTTTTTGAAGAGTTCGGATAAACATGTTAAAGATCAAGCGTATCATTCAAACTTCATATTATGTGTATACACTTTCATTTCATAATATACTTAGGTATTGAAAAATTATTTCTTGTGCAACAAGATGAATTATACACAGAATATACATTACAATTATATAAAAATAGTACTTATGTAATATTTGATCACGTTCCTTCAATTTATAAAGTATCAAATTATTATATCATATTATGATTGATTTTTATGGTATAATTTTATGCTATAATATTATGGTATGATATTATGATATAATATTGTGCTATGATATTATGAAATAATATTATGTTATGATATACGAATTGAATTTTATTTTATTTTAAATATTATATATTTTTTTAATTTATTGTTGCAATAAATATTATTATTATTATTAATAAATACAATATTTACATATTTTTCAGAAGTTTGTTTTCACTTAAAATAAGCTGTGTAAATATATAATTGAATGGTGGCAACTTTATATTCTACTGGGGAAAAAATCCTTCTCGAGTGGAAAAGGGTAAAGGCAAACTTGTTTCATTATTATGTGAATGAGAAATAAACTTGCTGATGGAAACACAAAAAAAACTTCATATTTTCGAGAGAAAACATTTCTCTGGTCACGGCAGAGTGAGATCTGAAAGAGGAAAAAAGTTTCATGAAGTTGTCCGCCGAGAAAAGTTTGTTAATTATAAAAGAAAACAAGAGAAACCCCGCTAAATATTATATAACATATAAAATAATTAATACTTTATGCTTAATGAGCAAGAGTGATATAATAATTCACAATAATAAGAATTGTAATTTTTATCACATTTTTTTAAATCTAAATTGGATCTACATTGATTCCATTTCACTGATTTTAAAAAATTAATGAATGACAAACATTTCGACTCTTGACAAATAAACTTCATTTCAATGCATCACATCAAAGAATTGCTTCCCTTTGTGATGAATCGATTTTAACCTTTGTACGCGAAAAGTACGATTTTATTAACAGTAATTAATTTTCATTCATTTCATGTCGAACCATTTATAATTACTTCCCAATTTGCTATAAACAATATTTAATTGGTTTTATTGTCATTCATTTATAAAAGTAACTCAAAGTAATTAATTGCTGAAATTAAATGTTCTTAATTAATTAGTTAAATATTTATACCATAAAAATAGAAAAAATAATGTTTCTTTGATTTTTGATTTTAATATTGATTAATTAGAAAATGTTAAGTAAATATTAAAAAGTAGTAATACTTAATTGGTAGAAACTCGTTAATCCGAACTAATTGCTGGAAGAGACCATCTGGATTAGGCGATAGTCCAAATTATCACCACGTCCAACCCGAGAGTAATCTCTTCGTCCGGTTGAACATCCTAATTACTTGCGTCCGAATTATCGAAGTTCTACTATAATTATACAATTTTTAATATGACTTAATCGTATAAATTAAAGATTGTAGAGAGAAGTTAATTAAAATCATCTTTAATTTTGTATATAATTTGTTGTTTTTAAGTTAAATTGTTTTTAACATAAATAAAATATGTTTATCATTGTTACGGATTATTGATCAGTGAAATTATTGTAATTAAAGACTTTACGATAAAAAAGTGGTGGTGTATATGAGAATTTATTAAATTGCTACTGAAAACTAATTTATTATTCCGTGTCTTTCAATGAAGATGGTTATTTTTATGAAATTCATTATCTCGGTGTGATGTCAATTGAATTACTTGAAAAAATGATTCGCCTGAAAACATTATTAAATTGTATACAATACATCCATACATGATGTCTAAATTGGATATAGTTTCAATACGATATATGGGTATACCTTTTGAAGGAAGTTGGCTTAATCTAATTCTCACAGTCGGCGCGCCGTGGGCAAAGAAAGGAGAAGAAGACGGACGGCGAATAAAAAATGAAGACGAGAAAGATCTTTCAGACTCGAAAGGAAAAAAAAATGGTAAAAAAAGACGCAAACACACACAGAGAAAGATATAGATGGATTCCCAAAGGCACCAGCAGAGGAGATCCGAAGAAACGTCTCCGTGCTGTGTGCACGAGGCAGCCTAGGTTTGGCCGGCCTAGGTCTAGCTACCTGCGGGTCGTGCGCGTGAAATAGAATGCTAGAGAGAAATAGAAATAGATATAGAGAATTGTACTGAAAGTGAGCGTGTGTGTGTGTGAGAGAGAGACAGAGACGAGACACGGCTCCCCGGATCAATTTTTCATTCCGGGATCGCCCTAACAGGGTGTGATTACAAAGGCTCTGTGGCAAAGGCCGAGGGGACGGCGTATAGGGAGAGAACGGAATAAAATTCCTTCTGCTCACCCTGACTTCTCTCCGTTGGACGGCCGAGGAGGACCAGGTAATAATTTAAACTGGGCAATTTAAGAATATTGTGTTACAAGTCTAAACGCAAATAGGATGTAAAATGCATATTTATGCACTAGGAGAGTCGGCTCCGTTGTGCGGAAGGGGCCCTAAATGTACGGACCGACCCTATTGTGTATCCGCGGTTAAGTAAATAACCAATATTTGGAACCGACGATCCGAATAAAAAAAAGTATATACACACACACAAAACGCAAATGAAAATGAAATTGTTCCTTCATTCAGCACATTTCAACGGCTCCTCTTTCTTCCCGATCAAAGCATGTGTGCTTACCTGTAAACAAAGACCCCAAACTACTCGCCTATGGCATAAATCATTTCCACAGTTTATAAGTATACACTATCATTGACTCCCGAAGAAAGAAAAAAAAAGTTACGTAAGCCTTCCTCTTCTAATAATGATCAAAGATACAACGAACCTCACCCGGATTACGGAATATAACAAACTGCGTTCCTCTAAATCCCAATGAAAGTGAAATTTATTTAATTTCGCAGGATAGCTTCAAAGGAATGAACCCATTATGAGAATTAAATAAATTAGGTTTTTTTTCCATCCTCTTCTGCTTTTATTTTTTTTGTTCGAACCGCGAGAGCTAAAATACCGAAAGCTTTACATTTCCGCAACGTTTTAACCGAATTAAACAGCCGGACCCTTTATTTTCGACCCAAATGTTTAATACTCGTAACTGATTTTATATTTCATGAAAAGCCGTTTACAGTATTAGCAAATACGTATTTTTTACATACGATATATACATTTAACAGATTTAACAAAGTATTTTAGATACGTAGGATTATATAAAAATGCTACATAGAACTGAAACGAATTAAGTTAAAATACAAACGCAATGAAAATGATAAACTAAAATATTTATTTATACTGAAATAATGAATTCTTAAAATAGAAAAACTGAACTAACTAAATTATAATAGTTAAATTTATTATTAACTAAATAAATGATGTATAGTAAAAAAAATGGATCATAAATCACTTTTGTATATATATCTTCACGATCTAATAGAAATAAATGTGAAAAAACAATAAAAAATATTTATTTATACTGAAATAATGAATTCGTAAAATAGAAAAACTGAACTAACTAAATTATAATAGTTAAATTTATTATTAACTAAATAAATGATGTATAGTAAAAAAAATGGATCATAAATCACTTTTGTATATATATCTTCACGATCTAATAGAAATAAATGTGAAAAAACAGTATTCAGCAGATTAAGAAATTAATTGAATGCGTCAAAACATAAGTTCCTATGTTCGTTCCTTCTAGTGCTTCGTCTTTTGTATTTAGAATGTAAGAAAGAAATGCCTCAGGTAATATTTTGCGGGTCTACCTAAACACAAAGGCAGAACCGGATTTTTGGGTTAGGTGAGACATTATGAATACCATAAACATTAGCGTGGAACAAACAGATCCAGGAATTGTTTTCTATACGAGTTTAAGGGGACAATGTATTCGGAAAAGGCACCTCGGAAAGTTTTCGTAAAGAAGATTAATTATATGATCAGTAGATAATAAGATTAGGTTCCTTTCCAGCTACAAATACATTCTTTTCAGTTTAATTTTAACGTATTTATGTAACAATCTTACTAATTTTCTTTGTAAACCAAAAACTTTTACAAAACATGTTAATACTTATAAAATGATTTTCTTAAATCCTATAACTACGTATTTTTTTTAAGATTTATCTCTGAGAAGTGATATTTGTACGGAAATATTTTTATAATTAACAATTGCCTTTCGAGTTAATCGTACATATTAATATTAAAAAATTGTCTACACCAAATAATATCAATTAAATTCCACTTTAAAACCATTTTAGTTGTTGTATCAAATAGTAACTATTAATTACCTAATTATAAATATTATATTCATTTAAATACACTTATTGTAAATTCGCTATTTTTTTACATAGTCCATCATTAAAAGAACATTAACTATAAACATATCATTTCAACACTTATTAATTACAAAAATAAACTTAAATTATGTCTTAATTGATTAGGGTCATTGAACTGTTTTAAATTACTATTTTTATCCATTTTTTACAATAATTTTAATAATTAATTTTAAAATTAATAATTAATAAATTTAAAAAAAAAACTTGTTTGGATTCATAAATTCTCAAGAATATTGAAAACCGGAAATATATAAATGAAAGAAATATTTTACTGCTTCTTTTACGATTCTTTCCAGCTCATTGATTGAATGAATGTTTTCATGCCATTCACAGGAAAAACCGCCGTTTCTATCATCGGGATTTCCGTACAAAATATTGATTATTGGTGAAGGTAAACGTAATTTCTGTTATTTGCTCTAAATATTACACAAAGCATATTCTAAGCACGGATATAGAAATTACGTAATTATGTAATTAATTAAAGGCACATCAAAGATTAAGAATTATACAACCTCATTATGAAAAGCTGGTTTTGGCCTTACAAATATTGGAATATTTAATGTTTAATATAATGTTTTATGTCTTGTTTCATTTTTATTTATCCTACATTAAATTGGAGAAAATAAATATACTTTCGAACAAACTGAAAAAATAACATGGAGAAAATATTAGTTTCTTAAGTCGAACAAGCACGTATCTTCTAAAGTTACAAGCCTTTTCATAGGTTAAATTTACTGTACTACTTTTATTATTAACGGATTATATAATAATAATTATTATACATCAGATAACAACTTCAGAAACATATTCATATAACAACAATAATAGAAACAAACCAAAATATAAGTGTATCAAAGGGCTATTAACGAAAGGTCTTTCTGTCCGTCTTACATAATATTAATTATGTATGGGTTATTATAAATAGAAATATTCAATTATTGTAATAAATTCAATTTACATTTGGAGTAAAATTTTTCCAAATGTAATCTTAAGTGGAACAATTTGAAAGTCGAACTGTCCCTTGAATCGGATTCTATTTACTAGTTTATGTTTCAATTAGTTTAATAAATCAGTTAATCTTTGTATATTTTGGCTTTTATGTGTGGTCTGATACATTTACTAAGTAAGTACACATCCACGAACGTCACGAACCTTTGTTATATAAAAACATTGGGTTTTCTTGTGAAGTGGTTAATGGGAATGGGATTTGGCGATTGGACAGATTAGGACTGGTTTGATTTAAGCAATCCGTGAGGTGCGTGTGTGTGTGTTGGTCCATCGAGTGAGGGACATAATTAATTATAGTGTTTAGATGGATATCTCTCCAATAACCGATAGAGATCCCCGATCCGTTGATTTTCCCAGCCCTCCTCCACCATTTCACGTGCCCACTTTTGGGACCATTCGGCCGGCTTATATAAATAATTCATCTTGCTGATGAGAAAGTGGCCGCTCTTATTGTTTGGATGCTCGGATGGATATTTATCTCCAGCGTACGCTGTCCGCACGGGATGGGATTATCTAAGCCATTCTATTCCAGTACAATGCATCACACACTCTCACATCCACACATCGTACATATATACACGTATACACATGCACACTTCCTCATGTGTGTGGGCACCTCCATGTCAGATAATCAAGTTCCACCATGCTCGATGGACATAAAAAGTGTAATTTACAAAATATATATTAGCTTATTGGTATCTAACGTAGCTGAACAAACTTAATAATCTAACACATGAAAAACCAAATTTGTTAGCTGATTAAATAAATATATTCACAACACAAATGTTTAAAAGAATATACTTTTATTACAATTAACAATGTGTACCGAATAACTAATTCTGTAAAACAATTAAAACTAACTATTAATTAGATATTTATAAATATAAAAAAAATATTATTCAAATTTACAATAGAAAACTAAATAAAAATTTCAATTGTAATTTATATTTTAATAACCTGTTACAAAATATTTAAGAGTTACAAAATATTTATATAAAAATTATGTATAATGTTATTACATTTTTTTTTTAATTAAATCGTAAATAGTATTTTTTAAACTAAATTTATTCTAGTTCTATTCTACCCTAAAAATATAAATCTTTGCTCGAGCATTTCAAGCAGCAAGTAACTTGTTGATTATATACCAGTATTGACCGTCCGTTGGCACTTTAAAGTACTTCTTGTCCGGTTTGGTTAACTTAATTTAGTGTTGAAAGTCTATTGGCTTCAATTTACTGATTTTAACTATTAGATAAATCTGTAAAAGACACTTTCTATTATTATAATTCTAAAAACTCACATAAATATTAACTTTAACTTTTTAAAATTATTTCCATACTGTTATTTATTCAATTGTACTTACGTAAATATAATTATCAAACCCTATTTGATGATGAAAGATAAAATATAACATAATATTAACTAATTTTGTTTAAATTATCTTAATATTTGTATTATATGTATAATTATATTTAATTATATAAATACTTTTTATAGTTTTCCTGTCTAAAACTAATATATTTCACGCCTCATAAAATGCATATACAAGAATTTGGAGAATGCGGGTTTCAATTAATACTAGTAAATAAACGTTGAATTTCCCAACAGCTTGAAATTCTTAGAATATCTTCTCTAATTTTTGTATATTATGTTTCTATTAATAACTAGTGATAATTAAATAAATATTATTATTAGCTCATCGCATTTAAAATATTTGAATTAAACTAATTAATAATTAATTTAACAACTTATATTTTTTTATAATTAATTAAAGTCTATATCATCATTAATTCTTCCCTTATTTTCCAGTATTCTCAAATACTTTTTTGCAGGTTTAGGCACAAATTTATTATCATGTCTTTCTTAAAAATTCGTCTTTCATACTGCACTTTTTATAATTGTATATATTAGATTTATAATTTCTACAAAATACCCGAGACAAAATGACAAATATCTAACATAATTATATATATTTTTGTGTATAATTTAACTATTATTATTAATCTAAATATGACAGACTAAACTAAATAAATTTTATTTAGAAAAAGGTACAAATATTTTTGAATATATAGAATAATACAAACATCCGGTTTAAAAATATGTTTATCCAAAAAAAAATCCGGTAATGGATATTTGGAGAAAGATAAGCCTTAAAATTTCCATTAACTCTTTAAAACAAGAAACTCTTTTGTCTTTTACGAACACCCGTTTCCGTAGAATTCTCTTGCTTATAGATGGAAACACATCGGGGATTTTAAGACTCCAAAGCTGCCTGAAGCCTCTCCAGAGGCCATGCAAGCTTATCCAAGAAAAATCAGAATAATGTAAGTTAGTGTAAATAAAATGGGAATGGAAAATCGACGTAGATTTCGCATTTATTTCTATTGCAACTGCGATTTGCAAGTTAAATATAATCGCCTATATTATTATAAACACTAACTTTAACTTTATAGCCTCGTTTGTGCCTGGGAATACAGTTTGATACTTCTTATTTTCGCCGTTGGCCAGACGTATCAATATTAATGTCGTCTAGTGTAATGGAGTCTGCGTAGTCCACGGGTTCATAGGGTGGTGACCCTTGCGAAGTCTGTGCATTTAGAGCTGCAAAATAACAAGACTTTTAACTGTACAAAATCAGTATTCATTAACCAAATTTCATAACAACAAATCTATTTTTAAACTATTATATTATCATGATTTTTTTTTGATATGATTTTATAAATTTAAATGAAACTTAAACATATATGATATATAATAGATTAAAATATAATATAAGAGTAATATTTTGAGGAAAACGGTATAAATATTGTGTAAATGTTTAAATGTAAAGTTTGAAATGGCATTTTCGTAGGAAATTGATGTTTATGTTTCTATTTTAGTTTCAAAGTGAGAATTTAAATAATACATCCACATATGAGACAAAGTTTGAGTTTGAGCCACGTGCGGAGGTGTGTTTTATTGAAAAGGCGTTGGCAATAAAAGCTCGTCGTCGCCTTGAGTAAGTTCCCGTAGACAGAAACAATTTAACTTTCTTTCCTTTTTCCTCCGTTTTTTCTCTATCAAATATGCAATAGTTCTCGTTGCGTTTCGCAAGTATCGTTCCGGCTGTCGTAACGCTATATTGTTACATTTATTTATTTATTTCTATTTTTTTTCCTTCTACAAGTTTTGAAGGGCTGTGATAATGATTTTAATTCCCGCTGCAGGGAAATTGCATGTCGAGGGAACGTTTCGCCATGCGCTGCAATTTGATTGTTTGCGATTACGTTCAATGTAATAAAATAATTTATGCGTTTGACCCAATGCGAGAGATAGAGAACAGATTTTTATTATTTTTTCTCTTCTTGGACAGCAACGGAATTAGGTGTGTCATAGGCAACACTCGAACGAGATCCGAACGAAACTGAAACAACGATGAAAAAGAATGCGACACAATGAGAAATTTGTGCAATGCAAATGCGAAAGCCGCCGTTCCGATTCATTTGCACAGCAGCGCATAACAACAAAAACAAAAACAACAACGAAGATTCCATTGGAAAAACAACAGATCTTTTGTTTTCGGACGTCTTAAGCGTATCAATTATTTAATTCATTCTTCTTTGAAATGTTGTTTCCTCCATTCGTTGTTATTTTTCTTGATGCTCTTCATCTCAACGGATTCCGAAGCAGCGCATTCATAAACACGAAGAAATTCTCACTGTGAAAACCTGATCGGGTTCTCGGGGTGAAGCTGCTGCATCTTCTCATAACTCGATAGAAAAATGCAGCTTGGACTAGTTCGACTAGTTTGTACAATTTTTTGGCGCCAAATACTGAGCTTTGTCCATAGATTAAAACAGACTTTCGAACCGACTTACTTGCACATACACATTCATTCGGTATTATTCACTTCGCAGCCTGCAACCTAAATATCTAAATATGAATCAAAACTAGTATAACACATTGTCATTGTATAACACATTGTTGTCAACCCAGGTCGAAAATGTGCGACCAAAACCTGTTAATATTTCTAAAACAATCAAAATTTAATTTACAAAACTTAGCAACATCTAAATTAAATTTACTATTTATTAAATATCACATTAAATAATATTTATATAATGTATAATTTTATTATATTGAAAAGCTTGTCTCAAATATATGTCATATTAGATTTTTATTTTTCAACAATTAATTCAAATTAAAAATATTGTTTTGATTATCATCATATTTCAATACTATTTTTTTAAATAGTTAAAATTTGACCAATCATTTTGACCAATCAATATAATAATTTTAAATATGGGATATCATTAAAAATAATTTTGCAATAATTAATTTAAATGTCAAATATTAATTAATTAAAAATGAAAAGGTAACATGCTGTAAAAAGTAAACGATACGAAATAAAGAATACGGGCACGATATTAAATGGGCTTGTTGTTGGATCGTTGACGAATTTAATTAGACCCATGTCAGTTAATGGCAGGAACATTTTTCGGTCGTGATCTCCACGCTGCAAGAGCGAATTGCTCTTCATATTCATTTTTTTCTCATTACCATGTTCTCAATTTAACAAGACAAGAAACAACATGAATAATATAATGGGTTTTATTAAATTGTTTTTTTAATTGATTCTTCATGAAACTAATATAAACTATAGACAATAATTGATTATTTGCTATGTCATAGACAAATTTGTCTATGACATAAACATCTATATATTTATATCATTTAAATAATCTTCAGTTTGTTTACTATATTTTAATATTATTGTCACGTATCAATAGTTTTGTCTTATAAATAATTATTTTTTTTATTGATACTTTCAAATAAATTGGACGACATAGATTTGAAACTACAATTTTAAGATATTCGCTTACAATACAACATTAATGTTTTGACCAGACGATATAAAATAAATGTACTGTATATTTAAATAATAAACTGAAAATAAACATAACTGAAATTTCTTTTTTCTTAAATTTCTAATTTTGAAATAGTTATTAGTTGTTATGTTATCTGTCGAATAATTATATTTTGAAGTGTTGTTGCGTACTTTTTATAACAGAGATCGTCAGTGAAGAGTCATTTTTAAGGCATTATCTGTCACAAATGAAATTAGAGAGCCGCACGTAATTAGCGCTCATTATAATTATACACAACAATCCTCAAGACAATCAATGGATTGTTTAATAACAATAAAATAGAAGAGCCGAAATTATCTAATCAAAGAGCCACATTTGGCTCCTTGGCCGACAATAAACTTCAACATTATATAACTATTTATGAATATCTTAGAAATTATGCTGATTTACAGTTATAATAAAAATATATCTGACATTGTTTAAATATTTATGATAACCCTTCTAATAGAGCCTCGAAATTTAGTTCTTATGTAAGTGTTTATTTTAAAACATTATATTTAAATATTTTGCGCATTATAAATGAAAACATGTTTATAAAAGTAATTATTTAATAAAATTATTTATTTGTAAATTGCAAGTAAATTTATCATATTTAAAAATTGAGCAATTATATGTTTTGCACATGGACAAATATTTGAATATTTCAATTATGTAAAAAATAATTATATTAATTATTGAGAAATATTGCGAAACGCAGTTGTGCTATCGCGTATAATTTCATTTCAATTCTAAACAATAAATCTATCGATTATTAAATATGAATAAGAAAAATGGAAATCCTTATTCATATTTAAAAATCGACAGATTTATTGTTGAGAATAACTAAAAGTGTTTACGTTAAGGCTTACGATTTAATTAAATCGAATTTGATCCAGATTTACCTTAAACCGCCCAATAATAGGATTACACGAATACATTATTGGCATTTTAAAAAATCCATCAATTGTATTTTGAATAACACTTAGTACATATCTTTTTTTTTAAGATACTTAACAAATTAGTATTCTTATAGATTTACATAAATAATAATTAGCGTGTGCATCAACAAAATAATAGTTCATCCTGACTATTACATAAGATAAACACAATATGGTTTCTCATTTTGCACGCAAGAAATGTTTTTTTTTTGTAGTTGTTGTTAGACTTTGGATCATAATTGACATATATAATTAGTTTCAATTAAGTATTATTTTTATATCAAATAACACAATATTTTGTTATTCGAAAAAATGTATTTTTTTCTTCATCCAATTTAATGTTTGATACAATAATTATTACTATTATTTTTTATATAAAATATAAAATTATAGCTTCAATAAAGAGATTGGTCTAAAAAAATAAAACCACAGGTCATTGACTAAATACTTAATAGTAAATCAAAACCGTGGATTTTGTTATTTAAGTACAAGTTCACCTATCAAAATATTTTGATAAGTAAAACTGTGTAAAAGCAAAATAATACTTTGTAAATTAGAGGTTTGGTGCAAAATATATCTAATTTAGTTGAAACTTATTTTAAAAAATACCATAATTTATACTTCTGCAGCACTAAAATGATATTTACAATATTATTTGTATACTTTCTATCAAAACTGATATTAAAAATATTATTCCCATTTCCATTTTTTAACATGTTTAATATTAAGAGCTATTCAATAAATAAATAAAGAATTATTATTTAAGCTATAAAATAGATATGAAATTCTATGAATAATGTTTTTGTGGCAGTTAATTTGAGTTTTTTTTGTTATTTTACAGTAGTTACTAATACTTTTTGCTTTTTTATGTAACATTTTTTTTTTTATATTTTTATGTATAGATCTAAATATGTCTGAAAGAGAGAGATTAAATTGATTAAAAACTAAATGTTAATAGCAAATTACATGGATAAAGCTAAACAATCACCTATAAAATATTATTTTTTAACACCTTGACATTTGATTATCTCAATTTTATTGAACAGCTATAGGAAAATGAAAATGTTAATCTTCATAAATTAAATTTTTAATATGTGAAATGAGCTATTTCAAAACACTTTCTTATGACTAATCATTTATTTAATTTATAAATCCTGCAATTTTCTTATCGATCTTTTCACGGAAATGTTATTTAGTTTATTAAATGGAATTGTACCGATACAGATAAATGTGCTGGTCAATGATGACCTTCAGCATGTGTATATATATTTAATTTGGACGATAACGTGAACGTCTTGAATTTTCCAGTGAGGGTTAGGAGGAAGGGTCTAAGAAATGGATAGGTTTAAGTGGAATATATAGGGAGACGTCGGAAGGGCCCGTATTGAACCTTAACATTTAAGCAATTTCCACCTTTGAACCTTCCGAGAAGCAGCACGCATGTATTATTAAATGTGTACATATAATTCTGCGCCGGGGGAAAATCCTGGAAGCCGGAAACCTCTCCGGGTTTTCCTCCCGTTCCGTTCGCAGCTTGGATGGTTGCGTCGTAAGCATTTCTTGCGGGTGAAAACACGGTTTCGTAATAATTCGCGCCGACTTGACATTCTTCTTTTTTTTTCTCACTTTTTCCTTTGGGGAAAAATGCTGGTCGGTCTTTTGTCTCGAGGAAAAGGAGGACGAGAGACACGCATGAGCGAGCTCCGGAATAAACGGCCGCGTCTTTATTAAAATAGTCCGCTGCGAAAAGGGCTGCGTACAACGTAATAGGGTCGAGTTCGGCCCTTTTGTCTAATTGACCGGTCGTTCACAAGATAACTCTCTTTCTTCGTGTATGCGACCTTACATAAGCTAGGAACTAGAAAAACTAGATAATTTGCATAGACCGGCACGCCAGAAAAGAGGAGTTGCGTTTTCTTATTTTAATTGTGATAGATATGAAAAGGGAGGAGGTTCGGAAAAAGAGGAATGGATGAATGGAAAGGAAAAGAAGGTTTCTTTCAAGCAGCGCTTCTTAGATTATAATAAATTATCGCATGAATAGCGACGGAGATTCATACACACATGCATATTTTTTTCTCTCTCAACTACTACTTCTTCCTCACCCGTCTCTTCATGCGACTGTTAGTTTTAATCAAGAAACTTATTCAGCGCCGATGACCTTAATCCTATTTTCTGGATTAGGGAATGAAAGAAGGAGATGTAGACCAAGGAGGCGGAGAATGAGAAAGGGCCGTGGATCGTATGGATTTCCTTTGTCTTCTTCCTTCGCCGAGCCGGAGCTTCGTTCTCTTTTTTTTTAGTTGAGGGAAATCAACAAATATATTACGGGTGAATCGATATGTCTGGGGGGGTGTGTATAGTGTAAACGCATTTCCGACAGGACGATAATCCCGACGTTGTCGGATACGGCAGAGGAAATATTAGGCACCGTTGCCAACTCCCTCCCATTGATTCACTTCAGTCACGAAGCGTAGGAGACAAAGGGCGGCCATTCCACCAACCCTATTCTCATTCCCTATCCCCATCCTCATCCACCGTTCTTCTTAAATTGCTTTATTTTTGTTCCCAATGATCCCCTAGTCGACAAATTATTTATAAAACTTCTGTCTCGAAATCAGCATTCATATGGTTTCAGGCAGACCCAAGCGAAACCACCAAAAAGCCAAAAAGAAAACAGAGTTAAACCCTTTTTAAGACGACAGATTACATTAAACACTTTCTTGTTTACTACATATTATATTACTTATTTGTATCATACAATAACAACGAGGTTTTATTATTGTTAGACTTTCAATCATAATTGCAAATTAAGTATAATTTTTATATAAAAAATACATAAAATATTAATACATAAAAGCTCAGTTTTTGAGTATTTTCTTAAAGTTTGTGAACCAAAAACTTCTTGCATCTTTCCATACTTCATCTACATGCTTCTATTACACCATTACATTAATTCCGATATGACTCACAGATTTAATCCAAGTTCAGTCCACGACAAATAATGCTTAACTTTCACATCAAAACAATTTAATAAAAAAAACTAAATATCTCAACTAACATTCTTAAAATATAAATAAAAAGATTTTGTATTATTATTTTTTTACTACTGTTGACAATTTTCCTTCGGTCTTTCGTTTAACCTATCAAAATACCAGCTGCAGTTCTTTCAACAAACCATATGTCTGTTCAACAAATGCGGGTATCCCATTTCTACAGCGTTTAGAGAAAACGAATCATGCTAACACATACCACACCTATCATTACTTAAAATATAATTACAGCAAGATTAAATAACTTTCTCAACATTATTTTTCATTAGTTAAATATTAACTAATTTGTTGAAATAAAATTTACACTTAATTGAAATAATTTGTTTCATGCTATATGTGTACTAAACTACGAATGAGCCGATTTTGCTAAGTCTATCATATACTCCAACTTCCATAATATACTTGGGTTGCTGTATTTTATAATTAATTGATTAAATCAGCTCCCCTTAATATAATGAACCTACTTACCCAAGTTTAGTTATAGTTAGCTTACGACCTACAGCCTATTAATATCGTAACACGTAATTTAATCTGTAATAGTCATCATTCCTATACAATTATTATATTAATAATTACAATTACTTACTACAGAAATGCACATTTTTGTAGAAATTTTGTCGTATTTAAAAAAATATTTTTAATTGTTATCAAAAACTCTTTCACTAGTTATATTGATTAACCATACCTGCTATAAATGTAATTTATTTCAAATACATGAGTATAAATTAATACATTAACACTTAGATCGGTATCTAAGCTATTGTGTATCCTGCGATGTCCGTGTTAGATAGTGCAGCCGTACATGTACGATGGCGCGCATTGTCTACTCCACACCTGCATAAATGGCAGACAACTTTAGTATAATTGGTATGAGATTCAGATTTTCACCATAAAACATTTCAATAAACACGAAACAACTTTATTATTTTAAACCAACCGATTTCTAAAACTATACATTATTATTTTAATCATCTTCATTTTATCTTATTTTTAAATGTAAAGTACTACCGTATTTTTCGGACTATAAGACGCACCTTTTTACATATAAAAATATACTAAAATTGTATGTTTCTAAATTTGAGGTGCTTCTTATAGTCTGAAAAATACGGTAATTCAAATGTGTTTAAAACATAAATTTATGATGGTATTACACAAACAAATATTTAATTGGAACTTTAAGTTTTGAAGTATATTTTCTACAAAATAACAGACTTTATCTGTTATTAATTATTGATTATTTTTTATTAAAATATATTTTTTACAGGCAATAATAGACTATAACATATCATATGATAGCTCAATAAATTTAATCCAGAACAATTTAAAACAACAGTTTTCTAAAACTATACATTATTATTTTAAACATTTTCATTTTACCTTATTTTTAAATGTGAAATACTAATTCAAATGTATTTAAAACATAAATTTCTGAAAATATTACTCATAACAATTCTTTAATGGGAACTTTAAGTTTTTAAGAATATTTTTTAGAAATTAACAGCAAAAATTATAGACTTTATCTGTTGACATTTATTGATTATTTTTTTATTAAAATGTGTTTTCACAGGCAATAATAGTCTATAACATATCATATTTGAATCCAGAGCAATTTAAAACAACTGTTTTCTAAAACTATAATTTATTATTTAAACATCTTCATTTTACCTTATTTTTAAATGTAAAGTACAAATTCAAATGTATAAAAAACATACATTTGTAAAGATATTACTCAAAATAATTAACTACAAAAATTATAGACTTTATCTGTTACTCATTATTGATTATTTTTTATTAAAAAATATTTTTATAGGCAATAATAGTCTTTAACATATCATATGATAGTTCAATAAATTGAATCCAGAACAATTTAAAATAACATTTTTCTAAAACTATACATTATTATTTTAAACATCTTAATTTTACCTTATTTTTAAATATGAAGTACTAATTCCATTTTTGAAGGCATTACTCAGAAGTAGATTTTTAGAAATTAACAGCAAAAATTATAGTATTTATCTATTATTAATTATTGATTCTTTTTTTCACATGCAATAATAGTCTGTAATCATATCATATGATAAATTGAATTCAGAGCAATTTAAATCGCGTCGCTTCCAAATTCTGTGATTTATTTGTCTGTTTTTGAAGCAGAAATACAAAATGTTATGTAAACAAGTAGGGTATTTATTTATGAAGCTGAAATAGTCATAAATAGTTATAATTATAGATGTGTATTTATTTGTGCTTGTGATGGAAAAAGAAATAACATTATATTTATAAAATGGGTGAAATGAGGGAGTTCGTGCGGCGTAAACAAACCACTTGGGGGGTGGACCCCATGTCTAATGAGGGTTCCAAAAAGAGAGAGAAAAAAATAACCAACTAGACTCGCCCATGATGTATTCGAACCAAACACGAACCGATTTTAAACCAGGATAAATTACGTTTAACTGCACACGTGCTCACCGATGAATTCCACACGATCAATTCACTACGTTGAAATGGGAATAAAAAAAAAATAGGAAAGCGATTCGTAATTGCGATTATTACATTTCCACGAAACAAATTCCATAAACTGATTTTCTATATAAAAATGATTTCATCTCAATAAAAAATAACATAAAATTCATGTATTTTGTTTTGATTTTTTAAATTATGATGGAAATTTTTATTTTTCTACATTTTGAATAAAACAATTCGAATTAAAATATGTTGATTAAATAACAATAAATTGAATGAATTTCAAATCAAATATTTAAATTGAAACGTGCGAATATAAAAATAAATACATCTGAAACCCAATTAAAAACTGTTATGACTAAATTAATTAAGCTGTTACTGTATGAATTTCATGCATGAAATCTCCTCTTTGTGTCATTC
The DNA here is from genome assembly GCA_963457615.1 of Nicrophorus investigator. Lineage (NCBI taxonomy): Eukaryota > Metazoa > Arthropoda > Insecta > Coleoptera > Silphidae > Nicrophorus > Nicrophorus investigator. The sequence goes on from OY735140.1 coordinate 28,658,307, forward strand.
GATGATTAAATTAATTAAATTTGGTATAAAGAAAGTAATTGGAAATCAATTTGATTTGACAAATTTTAAGGAAAACTGAACAAATTTTTTTTTTTCAATTTATTTCTATTTTGCAGTTAAAATTAAATTGAATTTCAATGCTCCGTGATTTGTTCGTGAACAAAAGGTCCGTTAAATAAAAGTTTCCTCGTTTTTTCTGCGTCTGCCTCTTTTCAATTCAAGAATTTTTCATTGTTTCAACTTCTCCTCTCTTTTGTTGCGAGAAGTTAAATGGCAGCGAAAAAGGCGGACTTTGTGTATAGAGTTTATTTAATTTGCGGAACGAGTTGATTCGGGAATGAAAATGCACCTCGGGCGTTAATTAATTGGAAATATCGCTAACGATTGACTAATCCGCATGGATGACGGATACGGATGGATGCATTGTTGAGAGCGCTCGTGTGAGTGCGATGCGAAGAATCGTGGAAAAACTTATTGGGTATAAATATAACATGACAAACGTTTCGCTGCGGAGATAATCCTTGGAGGGGTACATGGAAAGCGGCATATTTCCTTTGCACATCTGCGTGGAACGACAAAAGATTTATTCCTTACAGCTCTATTTCCAATCTACTCCAACAAATTGCCACGTCGACTTTGAACCAACAAAGTATACGCATGCATCCAGGATGTTTCGTTTGTATTGAATTTATCAATAATGCATATGTTAAGGACGTCAAAGGAATTGAACGAAAATAATAATAAGCGCCTCTCAAAAAAAAATACGTTTTATTGTTTTCTGATGCAATTTGACAAAATCGAAAAAGTGAACCGTATGATTCTTTTCCATTTGACGAAATATTTGTTTGAGTAATTAGAAATTTGATACTCAAGACCAAATACCAATGTAATGAAAAAATCTTAAAAAAATGATATAAATCTTGAATATAAGGAATATAAAATGCTCATGCTTTTTAAATTTTACAAACCATTTACAAACTAAACTTAAACTTTCAGTAATTAAAAAAGTTGTTGTTTTTGTGCAGGTATTTCTGTATTTTACGGTAAATATTTGATTTTACTAAAAATATTAACTTTTTACTTGGATGAGACTGGAATTCAACAATGATAAATTTTTAGATTAAAAAAAAGTAACACCAGTAAAAAGTTTTGAAATCCATTTGGGATACTAACAGAATTTTCTTAATAGATTTTCTTGGGAAAGGTAATATAATTAACTTAATCTAATGATTAAACTTCGTGAAAATGACCTGGATTTTTCACTTGTACTCGTATTTTCAATAATTCTTATTTACTTCACATAGAAATTTCAAAGATAGTTAAGTTCTGATTCTAATAAATTATGTAATTCTAATATAAAAATAATATAATTTCTAACTTAATAAAAATAAAATGATAAATGACAATTTTAAAATAAGTACGATATTACAGTTTTATTCAAGTATTTCAACCTATTTTTATTTGTAAATATAAATAACATAATGTTTATGTTTAATTTAATTCTTGTTATATAAATATAAATCGTTTAGCCGAATAACAAATTTATTAATTAACATATTTATATATTAACATATTATTTTGTAAATATAATTACTCAAAATTCAATAAGGAAGATAAAATTACATAAAATTACTGTCTAGGCTAATTCTTGGGGTAATTCCGCAATAGATTATATTCTAAAGTAACTTTGCAACTGCACAATGAAAACTAATACTTGTTGCGCTTAAAGAAAAGACCAAAAACACTGCGGGCGGACAGCAAGTACCGCATGCGGACCTGAATTTGACCAACCCTAATTCAACATTAATGTATTTGAATTAATGATGCACCAGTTGAATGAAGTTTCGTCTAATTGGAGTTCTTTATAAATTTATTGAAAAAGGTGGAAAGACCAATCAGTCAATAGCAATGATTCATGACTTTTTTAGTCTGTAATTATTTATGTAATTGGATATTTTTTGTAATAAAAAAAAACAATAATTGGATATTTTTTGTATTAAAAAAAATCAATTACACTTTTAATGTTAATGGTGGATAACTAATTTTAATTTAATGAGATTAATCAATATAATAAATGTATACAAGAAGTTTTAAGTTACAATTTGAAATATTTTTAATAATTTGAATTACTTTGTAATTTTGTTAAGTACAGAAATTTGTGGTACAAAATATAACTGAAAGCAAATTATTATTGATATTAGAAATTTTAAATATGTGAAGCAGCTACCAAAAAAATGGACACGCTATTTTCATTCAAATGTTTACTTGAACACGAAACGTTTGGATCGAAGTTTATAAAATAAAAAAAAAGGAAAAAATAGCAGTCTTCCAACAAAGGAAACGTAAACATAACCGTAAATTTCCCCCGCTTTTCATTCACCCTCATCTTATTTTTTTTTTTTTGAAAATTACCATGTAACAAAGTATAAAATATGCAGACTGCCTAAATGGACGAAACACCCCTCAATACGAAAACTGCGCCTGCATCCATATTTTTTTCCATAATATATTTGTGTGTGTATATAGCAGGAAGTGAAGGGGATGAGTAGGTGCGCCCCCGCTTCCATAAATTATATATACGAGTTAATTGAATGATGGGGCGCAACATCGGAGATTCAACAGTTTTGACCAACGGAACTAACCAAAAACGAATTAAATAATAAATTAATTTCCGAAAAGCTCGCAAACGGAAGACGTTAATTCGTTATAACGTCGAAATAAAATGAAAGCAATCCAACACTAATAATATGCATTGTTATGCCAACCTCCCCATTCTAGTTTTTACGTAACAAAATGTATACTTGTAACGGGAGCCGCGCCGCCGGTTCATACTTTTTTTTGTGTATGTGTGCGTTTTTTGTTGTTGTTTTCTTTCCGCAATGTGCGTTAATTAAAAGCGGCGATGTGATTAATTAAATGGGAATGGTTACGTCGGTGGCACTAATGTCGACACGATGGCTTCGAAATAATAAATTGCATTCCGTTATCAGAGCATTAAAAATATATTATGTTACACATTGTTTCGATCAATTTTTAATTTTGTACACATTTTCGTTGCTCACTGACCTTCGACGATTCACTATTTCATGTTTATAAACATATCATAGGTGCCAGTCTATATCCAGTCCTCGTTCTGACCAGATTCGATCGACGGTGAATTTGTGCGGCAGTGATTGATGCGAAAACGCATTACAAGTTTCTCGTCGAAATAGGTGACTGGAATCTTTGAAATTGGATTTTAAAGGCTACATTTTCATATATTAAGGTTAGTTCCCACGACTTGTAATTACCAACGCATTATTCACTTAAAAATATCATTTGTTTTATCTGGTTCCTTTTTCAAATTACTTTATAATCAAAAAAAAAATACAATAAAATCGTAGGGTGAATAAAAAAATTAAAAATTATAAATGTGTTAATATATTTATTTATGTTTTATTGCAAAATATTAGTATTTTTGTTTATGAATTTAAACAATAAATAAAGATGAATGTATTATCCAATTTATATTGAAATTTAGAAAAACATGTCATAAATATATGCGCATAAATAATACATAATAAAAACAAGTTTGTATGTACGCCCAGGCACTACAAACTTTCGTGAAGTCAAATTATATAATTTTAATTATATCAATTAGGTAAAATGCGCAAAAAAAATATAATAGTTTATGACATAACATTTGCATTTATATCAATTAAGCATAATTATTACCATTAATAATTTTGTAGATCACTGTTCGAGCATTAATTAGTTATAAAGTTAAGCAATATAAAGGCTTTTGTCGCCGGTCATTAAATCATTATTATTATTATAAATAAATAATTATATGGTTCTTCCAAATTATAATTTATTTACATTATAATTAAATAATTAACTAAAATGCATGTTAGAGTAAATAAAATATGGAAATGTTGCATTACATCAACAAGTAATTTATCTATTAAATTTATAATTAAAATATATTATCGAGAAATGAGTCATACGAAACACGTGTTTGGTCATATGTCATATAATCTAATGCAGTGTTTTTCAACATTTTTTGTCTGAAGGCTTACTCGAATCTAGTTCAACACCACAACTAATATTTCTTATCTATTATAAGCTGTCAAACAATGATATTGACAGCTTAAGTAATATCATTATTTTAATTAAATTTATATCAATGTATTGCTTACAGTAAGTTTCAATATAATATATGTAAAAAAAATGTAAACATTAATCAAAATTTATTATCAACATGTATTTGATCAGTAAACTTAAGTAGGTGGGATAAACAGAAAATCTTCAAATATCAAATTACGTATTGGGTGGTTTAATGCATTTACAATGGGTTTCATTTCAGTTTTTCTTGAGATTAATTTATTTTCAAAGACAGTTTTAACATATCATATATCGTGTTGTCATTTCTAGTTAGTTGTAGAATCACACATGTTAAATTATATAGTATACTTACATTTCTGTTTTTCTTCAAGTTGTTGTAAAAACATGATTTGTCTTTACAAAATTAAAATAGTTTGCAGTTTTAATGATATTACATTTGTTGAACTGAATTTAATTTATATTTTTATAATATAAATCATGATAAAAAATATAGAACTTATTGTGTTTATACAAAATTTCATTATGTGAATAATAAACAGAACTTATGATAAATAGTCAAGACTTGGGAAAACATCAAACCCTTTTCAAGTTCAATTCTGTTAATCTTGGAAACCTTCCAAACCTCACAAGACAAACGAAAGTTAACGTGAGCAATCTGCGGCATTATATTATATTTGCTCTGATTCCGAAAAGAAATCAAACAGTAGCAAAATTAATTAAAACTATATTTTGATTTACTAAATGTGTGTGTTTAAATCTTTCAAGGAACAAAGGTGGGTGGTAAATGAAGGAAAAAGAATTTTCTTAAATACCAAGTTTGTTATTGCCGGGTGTACTGCAAGTCACAAGATTTGTGGGGCAGGCAGCCTTGGCAGCAATATCAAAAAGTGAAAAATAACATTAATAAGCTTTTACTTTATTTTTACATTCGTGTCATCATCTCTGTATTCGAAGTTCATCAACATAAAGAAATGAAAACATCGAGACGAGAATTGTATTGTGATAATTTCGAGGAAATAAAGTGAATCTTTTGGGGCGGCCGAATAAATCCCCAAAAACGTTGAAATACTTCCGATTCCGGAGAAATGTTAAGGAACAGAAGGCGAGTAAGTTATATAAAGGGATAAATGCGGAGAAGAGCAGGGAATCCGTCGCGAGTATTTATAGGATGCGTTTCCGGACCGGCGATAGATTATGGATACACGGTCCTGGACTCCACACTCGGGTGCGAGAAAGAGTAAGAGAGTGAGAGAGAGAAAAAGATAGATTCCGGAAGTGCAGATAGATTTATCAACACTCCCATCCATTTTACATTATGCGCCGTATATAAAACTCGATAAAAGGATTTATTCCATTCTATATATATATTTTTTTCTCCTCCGCTACATCGGCCTTCCATCACGTACACAAACCAATATACATCCTCTAAATATGTTTCATTTATGAACCATCACCGCGCCTCTTCTCATAAATCAATATTAATTAACCTAATTATATGCCGGCGATTAACTTTGCGTGCTAAATGCACTCGAAACACAAACACATAAATTAATTCATACATTTTAATAAGAAAAACACTAATGGATGGTCAAACAAACGAGCAACAATGTAAAAAAGGAAACACCCAAAATAACTTATATAAAGTGATAGATTCAGGAAATCAAAGGCTCACTACTTTTTCTTCATCTTTAGGAAATATATTTGGTTGAGGGTGAAGACTAAAATTGATATGGGAGAACGGAGGAAGAAAGAGATTTGTTTTCCGTGTATAAATCAGAAATTCCAATTTAGTTTTACTCTCCGTTTCTTCCTTTTTATACTTTATTTTTAGTATCGATCTCCTAACGCAACCTGCGGCACTCACAACCGCATGCAGCTCGTCGCATGAAAATCAACAACCTATTCTTCAATTATCCGCAATATTTTACGATGCTTTTTCCATGTGCATTATTATTATTATTTTTTTGTTCCGCTTACTCTAATTATTATTTATTAAAGCCTACCAGCAACAAATTATTGCATGGACTTACGCTGGAATAAATTTACATCATCTCTCGCCGTTACATGGAATATTCATTAGGAATAATGATATAATCATCTATAACAATTTTGCTAAATCTACTCTTTCAGTTCGCATGATTTATACTCTTACTTAATTTATCGTAATACCGAAAGACATACCTTTGCTGCACATAATAAATGTTTCACATTTGTGACATTACCTAATAAATATATTATGATAATCGCAACTTCATTTCATCAAATATATTATTACTTCATTATTCATGTAGTCTAGTCTCATTCATTATTTATGTTTGTTATTATTTTTATCTAAATAATAGTTTATTGTAAATATTATAAGTTACAATAGATGAACTTTATTATTAAAAAAAAATCTACTTTTAAATGTTAGCAACATATTTACACAAACAATTTGTTCAGTTCAAGTTAGTAAGTTTGCTTTTCTATCTATATAGTAAAATGTTGATAGTAGTAATTGCATAATCATATGTAAATATAAATCAATATACAATACATTTAAAGTCAAGATCGATTGACCCACCGACTGCTTACTGAGCTTTTATGCAATCAATGTGTCATAATCGAAATGATTTGTTGTTACAATAAGACGAAGATAAATCTTTGATGCATAAGTTTAGAAATTAGACAAACTAATATAATATAAGATAGGAAATCCTCGTCTATTAAATATGTATATTACGTAGTTTAAATATAGATTTAAGAGAAAGTGTTTGGGAAACATAAATATAGAAATGATTTCTAACAATAGTTTTGGCATCGCCAGTTTTCTTTGATGCGAAGAAAAAATAGAAACAACAACTGTTTTTGTGTGCTTGCATTTTCTCTGTCAGAATGGTAGGATCGTTTTATAGATTTCCACTCGTGACACTTTCCCAGAGTTCTGAACGAATCTTGGATTCGCGCTTTACAATTTATAAAAGTTTGCAATATTTTGTCTGTTTCGTAGCCACCACACACGTATCATATATTATGGGAACCATCTAGCTGAGAGTAAGTTTCACAAAACTTTCCGAACTGCCTACAAGTTATTGATTACTCACTTTTATCCCCCTCTTTTCCTCGAGTTTTAGTGTTAATACACTAGTAGATTGTAGCTTCGCATTAAAGACAAACACAATGGATTGTGCTAAGGAGTGCATTTACATAACAGAATACGTTAGGCAATTTCGAATTCAGACAATTAAACCACGTAATAACGCAGTTTCGCAGGTTTTGCTTTAAAAAAGAGCAGTAAATTTGGAAATATTACTTACTTCCGTGCAATTACTTTCATTGTTTCACTAACGCATTTTATTTGAAGTATCATCGTTAGTGCGCGGAAGATGATATTTTATTATTATTTACTCTCTTACATTTCTTCTCGCTTTTGCTTTTCAAAGTCAGGAGATCCATCTGAGCGATCAGCGGAATTCCATTCCAGTTCGCTCACAGCGTTGTCGCAATATAATTGTTTCATCCGTCCATGTCAATTCCAAACGTACAGAAGATGTCAACAAAAAAAAAACGTTAACGATTTGCCTTCTCTTTCTGTCCATCTGAGTTAGTTTCTCTTTCTTCTGTTAAAGGTCAGATTGTGCTCGATACGGATCTTGACAGATCGATGATACAACAATAATCTATGCTAAAATATATTTTGTTATCAACAAGATTGTAGATGTGATTGAACAAATTTAAACTAGTAGAGTAAATGTCAAGCAAAAATAATAAGCTGTTCTTTCTAAAATACAAAACAATTTATGCATTGTAGAAGGACAAATACCAAATTTAAACAAGGACTCTATAATGAAAATGTATGTAGGTTAATAATAATAGTTTTCCTTTGATAATTATTTTGCCATGACGGTTCCTAATACTGTTAAAGCAATGATTCCATTTTCGGAATCATTACCTGATACATCTTTATTTGCAAAAACGAATAAGATGAAACCGCAAAGATTACGAAAAGAAAAATGAGAGTAATGTATGTGCAAACGTAGGCGTTTGTGATCAGGTGGTTGCAATATCAAGTTTTCAATTTTATTCGTACAACTTTATTTGATGTGTCGTCGCTGCAGTATTCAGCGGAGAAACATTGATAAAATGCAAAGCACCTTGAGACTCTATAAATAAGTCAGTTTTCTGAAATAGATTATTTTGAAATTCATAAATAATTTCATGGTGCAGACATTGAGAGATGTTAATGAGAAGCCGCATGGTATGCACCGATGAAGTACTTTGTTACTATCAGCTATGAGTATTTGATAAAACAAGTGTAAATGGTTTGCTAATACGTGTTTGTATATACTTTCAACACGACAGGAATTAAGTATATTTTCTCAAGCCCTGGTTATAGATTGCATTATTTTTAGCATCTGCCTATGAGTAATATCGTGTGCAACGTATGGCACTACATTTCAAAAACACAAAAATAAATTGAAATTAATACTAATTTTAATGGAATAATTTTGACTATTGATAATCGTAATTTAGTGATAATTACTAATTTAATGAAACTTTTTTTAAATTTAAATTGATATTTCAAAACTAATAAAATAACAATTCAAATTTTCATAAATTCCAAAAACTGCTTTTCAATAGATGAATATTCTCAAAAATAATTTACAAATTGATTAAGATATTAATATTGTTAAGAAGTATTTATTTATCATAAACAGTTATTTTTTGTTATTTAATTTTTAGTTAAGTTAGTAACTTTTGTAGCTCAGAACAAATAGAATAAAAATAAATTGCTATAATAATATACATTCATACTGGCACAGTTAATGGTCGAAAGCCAATAAAAATTTACCATGAGAATTCCACGAATGAGTTTTTTTTTGTGGATAACTGCTTGGCTTGGACGATGTCCTTCGATTCGGTCTATAAATATAAAAATTGCTTTCGCTCAATGACCAGATAATTAATTTTTTATCACACCCCCGCTCGAGAGCCGTTTATAATGATGTGGGAATTCGTTTAGACATGTGGGATTTAGGAAAAATATATAGCAAGGAATCAGTAAATATATGTTCGGTGTAGTAAATTATGTACGTAGGCGATATGTAATTTTTATTCAACAAGTGCGACGACAGTAAGCCAACAATCAATAGATATATCTATATATATATATAGATTGGTGTGTGTATCTCTATGTGTGTATATGTATTTCGTACAAATTCTGAACATGGGTGATCAACAAGTTTTCTGGCTATTTCCGCGGCGGATGATGATGAGGAGGAACATCGGTTTTTGTGGCTTTCGGAATCGGAACCTTCGGATCCGAAACCAAATGAGGAGAGGAGAGTTGATACTACTATGTTCGTTCGGATCGAATGTGTTTTGGTAAACAAGTGAATCTCTGGTAGGAAGGAGTGCATGCTAGGCGCGTATGGCGCGGGTCAAGAGCCGATCCAAAGGGCGTCTCGGCGGCCGTCATTGACCAGGTATAATTATCCTCGCGATCATAAACACACGAAGTGGGGTGCAGCAGACTGTGGAGGGTGGCCGACTGGCTTCGGCTGCGTCAATATATATAGATATAGTCACACACACACACACACACACACATTCATTCTGCATATACAGATGGATGGGATGTATGGATATATGTGTGTATAGGTGTGTAGTGTGTATGGGAACGGTTGCGGGGCCGTTCGGCGCAGCGGCCCCAGGCGGCGGCGGCGACGGCCCCCCTTTGCGCCACCGCCACAGCAACGTCCGCCCCCACCAAAGCGCGCGGTGCCGGCGTTTCGCGGTGTGCTGTGTGCCTACACTCTCCTCCTCGATTCTCCTCATTGTGCCGCGACTCTTATCCATAGACGCATCGTTTTAATCCGCAGAAATAAAAGAAGAAATTGAGAATAAAGAAAAACAAACAGAGAAAACACACCAATTTAAACATACACGCAAACACACAAATTCCACATCACACAATTCTACACACTAATCTGTTATTGTGATTATTTGTTGTTCGCATCCGATGATCGGTGCTGCTCATCCCCCCAGCATTTAACTGCTGCTCTTCATCGTCCTTGTTATGAACAAAAGTTGGTTCCTCAACTGCAGCCTGAACAGCAGCAACAGCTACAACTAGTGTGCGCAAAAACTCTCAGCAACAGTTCTCTCCAGTTTCCTGGACTATAATTTCTCTTGTACAAATTACCTTAGGATCGCATGGCGACTCAAAGGTAAGGCCTTCATATTAACGTCCGCACACATCGATCACCATCGCATCCATCACCATTTGACGGGAATTAAAATTTATAAATAGTTTACGAAAATAACATCCGATCTAGAACAAAAGGAAGCACTGTCGTTGGGTGGTCTCCCTCTGATCGAAAACTTTTCCCCACCCTCTTATCCACATGCATCAATCACCCAGACACATCATCATCATTGTAGATTATAGAAAAATGATAATAATAACTATCATCTACTTAGTTGATTACCAACATCATTAGCAAAATCGAAATTTCATATAACTGCCAAAGTTCAAAGACACTGTTACTTTCCGCAAAACAAGTTATAGTGCCTACGTGCAGCATACATATCTAGTAAGGCAGCATTAATGATCAACGTATTGAAAATCATTACAAATCAATATACTAGTTGGCACATACAATTAAACGTAATTAAAGTTCACTTTTTATCAGATTAATCATGATTAATATTTGTCGTGCAATTAACCTGTATCAATTAAATTGATAGGAATGCACGTATCTCCAATATAAAGCTGCGAGTTCAAAGACTTTTATATTTTTAAACTTGGCATTGCATTGGTCATAACTGCAACTTCTTCCATGCATTAATTGCATCGTCAGAGTTCCCGAAATTGCTTCTCACTTTCGAAACGGAAACATACTCAGCACTAAAGAATTTAAATTTTCTTTTGAACATCATCGAAAATGTTTAATTAAATCTATGAATTAATTATCAAATTAATCACAATATTAAATTTAATTGGACACGAGTTATATAAATACAATTTTGCACTAAATCATACAATAAAATATCAGGATAAATTAATTAATAGCTTATTAGTAAATGTAATTAAATGTGGAGTTATTAATTTTATAAATAATCTAATAACCACATCAAATTAAATTTATTTTTTTAGGTATTTTTGAATTTAAGAAATAAACTATTAGTAATTAGTAATATGTGTTGTATATAGAAAAGTAATTACGATTTATTGTTGTTACATTTTTTGCTTCGTATGTAGATTTTGAAATTAAAAAAATAGAATTGTAAAATTGCTGCGAATGTTAAATTACTTTAAGATAAACTTCGTGAAATGTATATCATAAAGAATATGCATACAGATTATGGTTCTGGAAGGAGAGATGTTTCTTAGCAATTCCGTAACTCGTCAATACACCAGAAACGTTGCAGAGTCGGTTCAGCACTTCCGCGCTTTTCGAGTGCATGCGCTCACCATGTACACTTTTTACGCAATTGATAAAATAAATATTGAGCACAGCTGTTGCCTTGCATCACTCTCTTGCATCTTAACATGATAGAGCGCATTGCAATGGATGATAGAGCAGGCAAGGATCAATTGCCCAAGAAAGAAAATACAGTCGAGTGATTCACCCGATGCTTGGCACTAATTAGGATGAGAATCGAAGAAGCAGAAGAGGAAGAAGATAAAAACCCAAATGAAAAGAAAAGCAAATATCGGCTTTGCATGGGATTTGAATAAATTATTACTTGGTATGTGGGATATTGAGGCAGGTAACGGACTCAATCTCTCTTCCACTCTCTCTCTCTCTCAATGTGAATATTGTATATGTATTTGACTCTTGGAACTTGGCGAAATTTACGTTGCGCAAGCTACGCGCTCATTGCCTAAAGCGTTTTAGATGTTATAAAAGAATTGTTAGACAACGAGAAGAAACGCGTTGGAAAAAAGAAACGTAATCCAATTCGCACGATTGCATAAGTACTTTATGTGCGTTCTCGTTAAATTTATTATATATATAATATTACATATAAAAGGAAAGAAAGAGTATATTGGTATTTAAGAGAGGAAGAACTTTCGCTTTCAGATATTGCGCTCCTGCCGAAAAACGAGAATATAAATGAAAATAAAGTGGACCTACTTTCTGCATAATGTATATCCAGATCCGGCGACTCGATAATTCATTCATTTTCAACCTTCCCTCCTCGTTTTCCAATGCCTAATTTAGACATCCCCTAATTTAGATCATTAAGTAATTTTACATTTGCGTGTTTTAATTATTATTTTAAAACGTACTAGTATTTATGAACAAGTTTAATGAACTAAATTCTTTGAAAATCGGCGAAAATCTTTCGATACAGTCGACTCAATTTGGAAAGCAATTCAATTACGTAAACCGAAATTGGTTATAAACCAATTTCAACAACTTCTAATGCAATATACTAAGAAGTTTGAAAATAATAAAAAGTATGTATTTAATTCCTTTCTTCCTGAAAGTACATGATCCAACATCGATCATTTCGCGATGACTCATATCCTTGTTTAATAACGATTATTCACACACTTCATTTTAATTGCGTCTCACTTGAACAAATATACTGTACATAATCATCAATCTGGTTCACATTTGATTAAATTTTAAAATATTATCTACATCATTCCTAGACACCCAAATTTCTACACAGAATACGTTTTGAAAAGGTCAGTAGTTTTTGGTGAATATGTATAATATTGAATTATTCAATGAACGACCAAAAAAACTGCTTAGTATTCCTTCTACATGGATAGTTTGGTAGTACTTTTGACTCGGCACGAACCAGAATAGGCATGATTGACTTGAACCTACCTTAACACAACGAAGCGTTTCGAAAACAAGAGTTTTTTTTTTCAACAAACGTCTATAATTTATTCACCTAAAGTTCATCTAACGCGAAATCTCTTTTCTTAATCTTTCACTATATTCGAAAAATAAATATTATTTTTGATAATCAATCAATGTATCGTCTTAATTTTATTTACAATCTATTTCGTAATAATAATAAGTTTATAAATTAATTGCATAACTTTCGTTTCTAATTATGAATGTTTCTGGAATGGAAGAAATAGTACTTAATTATATTAATTATTGAATTTTCATTACATTTCAATTAATATGAAATGATTATGAAAGTTAAACAATGCATATAATGGAAACAACTTGCAAAGAGGACCGTTTTCAAATTAAAAATATTAACACTCTTATGTAATGCAAGTATTTTTTTAGGTTTTAGATATTATTGAATATTGTTGGAACACGTAATTGCTGAACTAATTGTAAAAGTATTGTTAATTGGGTCATTTTAAAATCGTTTCTAAATCAATGGACACCTAATAATTTAAATGTTGTGCGGTTTGTTTCATTCATTTTTAATTTACTGTTGTGCTCGAATGTTGATCTACTTTTTTTTCTTATAACCAATTAAGTTTATGAATGACTAAAAGGTGCGTTTTAATATGTGTTTTTTATTTATTTGTACATTCATCTGCGTTTAAGAGATTGCTTTCCCTTTTGCTGCCGATATGCAAATGATGACATCATACTTTTTTTTTATTAATGTTGTTGTTCGATGGATTACGAACGTGCTTATTTTATAACATATGGTCGAGAAGCAGGTTATGAGTGTGTGGCTATCAAAACCAAATCGATCTCGTCGGAATGGAATTATTCGCGAATCGAGAATCTATTATGGTCGTCCAATTAGGCGGCACTTTATCGATCCGCAGCTGGATTTAATTAATCTTGGGGTCCCGGGGTCCGAGTATGACCCCGATGGCAGCCGGCAAAGTTGCAAGGAAATAAATAAATGTTATCTGTCGCAATGGGCAAACGCACACACTTTCAAACAGGAAACCCAATCAATGCTATTTGATGGAATGAAGTGGATATTGGTGTGGGTCGCTCGGACGAAGGTTGCTGCACTAAGCAACTAAGGAAAGCACGGACACACACACATGCCATTTCCGATACAAGCGGATCCTTTGTACGAGCAAGCAACAATTTTTAGCAAATCCATCAGAACTTGCACATTCGGTTTTTGGTCACTTCTCAATTGCAACACTCGGTAATCACACGAGTGTGCAAATAATAACTCTGCAATCGACGGAAAAGCGTGTATTTATTCTAGCTTTCCAGATAACAATCTCTCCATAGTTAGCGAACTTTGAATAACGCTCACGAGCGCTCCGAAAATAGGATATAATCTACACACTCCATATAATACGCAAGGATAGTTTGCAGCAATCGCAGGTGATTTATTGTGTTTTCGATAAGTGAAAGTATTATGGAAAGGAAGTGGCAATTAATGCATCTCTTCGATTCCATATAGATATATACGTGCATTTGCTAAAGAACAATAGGCCATTCATGTATTTACCATTACTTTTAAAAACAATAAAAACATTATTTTAACACAAAAAGAAAATAACGGGATGAAAAATATCATCATTTGGTATTTAAATTGTTTCAAATCATTGCAAAAGTTTTAGAAAATATTTTTTTTTTCAAACATTTATATAACTATGGCAAATTGTTGTGAACGTCATAGAAATGTTATGTAATACCAACGACTTACAGTATTGGAGAAAATACTTCATTGAAGTTCTATCATCAAAAATCAATCTAATGAAAAGATTTTTGAAGATTTTCCTTTATTTTTCAAAATATTACAATCAATGGAAAATATTATTTGTGTGTTAAAGTCTACTTAGCAAGTCAGAGATAATTAGAAGATTGCAGCTTGAAACCACTGGAATACAAAAATATTTGCACACTCGATCATTTTCAACCACTAACTTAAATACGAATTCTACCTTAATAATATTTTTTTATTAACTAAATTGCAATTAAAATAATGTACTAAAAATTATAGACAAAAAATACTAAGTATCTGATTTAGATGAAATATTGGTTTGTAAAAGTATGATAAATAATACTAATGTAATCTAATTATTGTGCCTGTATAGTATTAAACATTTAACGATTCCAAGTATCAAAGGTCGAATTCAATGAATATTATCTGTAATCTACTATAATTTAATCACCACTTTTGCATTCCATTCTCACAGAATTATTGTTCAATAATCATATACTTACATATTATTTATTCAAAAGTATTGTTTATATTTAGTTTAATCGGCTTTAGTCTATTGTAACATTAATATGGAATTTTAACAATAATATCAGGAATATTTGAAATTTCAGATTGAAGTAATAACTACAATTATACAAATATTTAGAGTGTAAAATATTTTATATGAAAATCGCATTTACCAAATTTAAATCAGTTATTTTTAATATCAGAATTTTGTTTTGAAAACATTGTTTATTTTAAGTAAAATATTTCTCACGTATAAACTATAGACGAATCAAAGGTCAGTCAGTTTCTTTCCATATTTAATATTCGAAACGCGTGTTTATTTGATTGTTTGTATATGGGACACAGACAATTCGTACACAATCCATTATATAAGACCGCACGTAATTCGAATTCGGAATTCTAAGTATTTTTAGCAAATCACCGACGTATTGATTTATGATTATGATTTCATAGTTATTTTTTTTTCGGAGATTTATGTGATCTGATATTCGAGTATGCGCAAATATGCACCGGTTGTAAATATTTTTCAATATCGGAATAAAATTGGCAAAGAATCTCCGGTCCATTTATAAACGGATTTTGATGCTGGTAAGAATTTTAAGCTGCACACACACACGTTTGTTTATCCATAGCGCGCGTGTCCTCGGCCTAAACGCAGGATAACAAAGCTTTTACTGTAATTTAATCCACTATGCAAAGTTTACGAACTTTGCATTAGGGCTTAAATTAATTTACATGAGTCATGGTACAGTCTAATTAGATTCTGGAGGTGCTTTGAAATCCGAAATTTCCGCTAAAATGTATGTATGATGTTATATGCGATCTTTAAACTCAATAAATTTCCATTTTATTTTTCTTTAAACATATTTACATATTAAGTAATTATAAATGTATTTCAAGTTTGGTGACCATAAATGGGAATAAAATGAAACATTGTATTACCTTTTTTGTGCGTTACGTTATAGCTCATAAATATTTTATAAAACAACATTAAATTCCCCACTGATTCTGGTGTGCATGTATCATCATCATCTGTTCATCTGGCAGAAACAACGTCAATTCAAATAAATATATATATAGTTTTCAACTGTAAATATATACCTATTTTAACACCAATTTTTGGCGAGTTGAAATTTCGCCCGGTTTTGAAAGCCAACGGATTGGCAACAAAATAATTGCGTTTCGCAATGATCGTCGGAGGTGCGAAAAGGTAAATATTGAGCGGAAACTCTGTTTGTACATAGCGCATACGTGTTTTAAAATGAACACTAATTGCT
Source organism: Nicrophorus investigator (assembly GCA_963457615.1). Lineage (NCBI taxonomy): Eukaryota > Metazoa > Arthropoda > Insecta > Coleoptera > Silphidae > Nicrophorus > Nicrophorus investigator. The sequence continues at coordinate 28,674,806 of OY735140.1, forward strand.
TTTAATAACGGAATCATTTGAATAGATTTGCGTATCAATTAGAGTGAAATTTATTCAGCTCACCAACAATGAAAAAAAAAATACAGACACACACACGGCATATACAAAAACTATACCGACTACACACATCACAGTGTGTATGTGCTAAATTCAAGGTTGCGTAATTCTTTCGCAACCGGCTAAAGGATATAGCGAATACACTTTCGCTGATTCTCACTTTTCATTCTATGAAACAATGAGACCTGATTTAAATTTTTACATTCGTGATGAGGGTAAGGCCTTCAATCCGCTCCGCGATGTGACAGCATTTCCGTCCCTACGAGATTCTCTCTTTTTTTTTCGTTAGTTCTTCGCCTCGTGTAGCGTTTCGAATCTAGTTTAAGCCCTGAAGTTGGTGTTGCGTTCTGAATTCTGTTTGTTGGAATTAGATGGTACAACGTTGAAGGGCTTAGAAATACATTTAAAAGTTGCGCTCGGTGGGTATTAACGGGGTTCTGTTGAGACCAAGAATATTTACTCGGCTCCGGGAAGGGCGATGATAAGTGCCTTCAAGGGGATGTAATAAATTAGGGGAAGGTAATATCGCCCAAAAGACGAGGAATAATTTTCGACTGAAATTCGCTCGGCTCGGGGAGCCACCGAAATGTGCCCAAATAAAACCCTCAGATAAGATTAATTTAGCAGAGAGACTTTACGAGCACGATTGAAACTTGCCAACAGTGGATTTCAAGCTCAATCAACACAAACATTTACTTGCACAAAGGGCTTCCATCATATAGTTCGAGGCAATTATTAAAAGTTACAAAGTCATACATCTTGAATTTCAATTTAAGATTTTTAATACACCCTAATCATCTATGATTGAATATATTCTCAAAATACTATTTAATTTAATTATTAATATATTTATTAGCAGTAATATTAATAGTATACTGCTAAAAATAGAACACCAACAGTCTTAAAAATATAATATCAAGTTACAAATATATTAATAACTTATCATATTTCTATATTGAGTTTTTATGCGCTTTTTGTTAAAGTTAAAAGTACATCATATAACTGTAAATTTATATTTCGATAAAAATAAATAAAGTATTTAACGAGTATGTTGTTTTATGTCACATAAAAACAATGCTACAATAATATTTTCATTAAAAACCGATCGAGCCTTGAGTCTCAGCACAATCTTTTAAAGCTCAACATTACTGCTTATCCAAAATTATTGCAGATAGTGTAAATAATATATTTATCAAGAAAATGATGTCATTGCAATATGTTGTAAATTATTCTAATTTCTTAGTTTAATTAATAAAAAATGCGGATGCAACAAAAGTGTTTTGAATGCGGCATGGTGGTAACCTTCAGACAAGGCATTCCAGCTGCAGGAAATTATAATTATTTGATCGATATTCCATGAAGTAATGTCGCTTCATTGTATCTTTTCGCTTCTCCATTAGTAAATGTCGCTTGGAAAGAATTGAACTTGGTATGCCGAAAGCAATAAATATGTAAAGCTGAAAGTAAATAAATATATGATCGATGCATCGATTCGGAACGGTGAAGAGCCTTGAAGAAAACAATGGGATTTCGCGTGATACGGTATGGAAAGGAGAACCCCTGTTTGTAAACTGGGTTTATTACTTTTCGATTTTAATATAGCCGACCTTCCCGTTGACCATAATATCGGATTGGACCGGATTAGGATCTCATTCCAATTCCGATTGAAGAGACGCAACACAACACAATTATGTGTTGTTTGCGTATCGATACTTGAAAACCGGCCGTATTCGTACGACGAGCTACGTATACAATCCTGCCCCAATTTGCGCATAAACAAATTACAAACCATTTGCAGACCCAAGGCCTGACCAACACTATGAATATTAATTGGACAGCAGCTCCAACAAAACAAAATTAAAAATGGGGAACGTGTACAACGAATACAATCGTACTCTGTGATTCTCGTATCGAACTTGCCTTCAACTCGCCAGTTTCTCATTTTATTATTTTCTACTAGGAAAATTCAGTTGATAACTGGGAAAACTCATTAGAAATTGTTTAAAGTTTAGCTCCGGCTCCAAGGAACCTCTCTCCTTCCTAACTTCCTTCCTCTCTGTACCTGCAGCCTCGCAAATTTATTCCTCGCAATTTAAGTCCCTGAGCTCTTGGAACTTGCTTCTATATATGTATATTTTACAATTATATCGCGTTTTCCTCTCACCATTTCTCTGAGATTACGGGAATATCTGACCTGAATTTATTTATGCATGGAAATTTCGTGTCTAGAGGCATAGATTGTTCGAAACAGAACAAAACAGATTATTAATTATTCTGCTGCCAGTGTAATCAAAGAAAACTAATTCTATACTTTACAATATAACAAGCGTTTTCTCTCTAAATACAAACACTATATATAAACTTTAAAAAAAATATTGTTGTAATAAAATATTAATTGTTTTTACTTTAAGACAAATTTATTTTCTTACTTAGGATAATAAAATGCAAGGTATAAAATGGCCTGGATGATAAATGCTTTAATTCATTTTGGCAAGATGTAAATACTTTATGAGTAAACTGAATCTATGGAATCATAAAGATAATATTAATGATTATAAACTACGCATAAACCTATAAAAGTTAGTTTGTTTTAGAATCTCATAAAGATAAAATATTCTGAGATAAAATTGAATTAATACAATGTAACAATAATCTACTGGCACTATGGTCTCTCAAGTTTCTTTAAATAAATTCATAAATTTTCACATTTTCAATTGTTTGGACTACCATAATATTGTGCCTATATCAATTTTACATTTATTATGGTGTCAAAAATTAATTATATTAGCATGATTGTTATTAAACAAAGAAAATGTATTCACTATTAGTAATACTTTTGATATTTTTAAATTAGTATGGAATGCCGGTTTGTTGATTTTTTCGTTATTTATTTAACTGTGAGCAAAGAAATGCAAGATATGTGAACACCATAATTAATATTGCTGCTGCAACTTGCACTGCTCCGACATTCTGCATAGAAGAGTATGCGTGACTGGAAAGCGGCGCTTTTTTTCCTTCCGTAATTCAAACATTTGCGTATATCCATGTATTTATTTGCTGATGTCTGGAAAGGCGACTGGAAATTCCGCAAAGTTTTTCCGTTTACGCCGTATGGCAGTCGGCGATAGTTCCCTAATAGACGTAGTGTACGTAAGTTTCCCTATTTACGTTAACGTTTTGAACTTCTCCAACAGAAGTCCATTTGTGCTCGACTCTTAACAATGAATCGGAATTATAAACGCGAGTTACCGTAACGTTTAACCCTTCAGTTTGTTTATTAAACTCGGGGCCCCTTTGAATTCTGTCGACATCGTCATATCGAGGTTTATTAATAGCCAGGTCTAATGAGCAGCCACAAGTCTCTTGTTTTTACTAGCTGTATGAAAATGTGTATGTGTGTGTGTATTTGGATGCGTGAGCGTGTGTGTGTGTGGCTGCTCGGATCATTTAAATGTAAAATGTAAAGTTATGCTTGGAATAACAAGTCTTTGTTTTTAAATGGCAGTGCGCATCGCGGGAACATCATGTTCATCGTTACGGTCGGACGGGCGGAAGATCTCTGCGTGTGTATCAAGGCTGCATCATGTATGTTGTTGCCGTTGCGTTTGGTTACAATGGCCTTTGGCTTTGTTTTCTGTGCACTTGAACTTTCCGGCTGGTTAATTAACAAAATTTTCTGTGATCGCCAGTACACATTTAATACGTGTGAAAGTAATCTCTTCCTCTTTCGCTCTGTCTCGCTCTCTATATATTCAAGTCTTGTCTTTTGCAGTCGTTGAATGGACGACTCTCGTCTCATCTTGGGTTAAGTCATGAGTATGGCTGGTCTTGGTCTAAGCTAAGAGAGTACTTGCAGCAGCAACAGCAGCGTTCGTTAACCCGTCTTCTGCTTGCGAGTTGAAGGTGACACAGAATGCGCGGCTTTACTCATTTTATTTGCACGATAGCCTGGCCTTGAAATCCCAGCGTACATTATCCGCGAACCCAACAAAGACCAACACACTCTCTTTGTTGCTGGCTTCTGCTGCTGCAAACCAGGATTTATAACCCCATACAGGAAATTGTTTCCTCTTAATAGTTTTCACTTTAAAGTCCGTGCGCTTTGATCCGTAACGCACTTTATACTCGTTTTTTTTTCTTCTCTCTCTCTCTATTATTCCACAACTAATAAACAATCTTCTGTAGCATCGTTTATTTAACCACACTTGAACCTCACGCGAATTCTCTACATGCATCAAACCTTGACCATATGCGAATCGAATCCTCTCGCTCTCTATCCAAATCTGATAATTCAATATTTAATATCGGAGGACCGAAACGAGAAGAAAGCATATTTCATCAAATGCCACGTGAGAATCAACATATTAATTGATTTCGTTCGTTAATAGATTTTCTATTTTCCTCGATATATAATTCCTCCTTTCTCTATTGCCGATTTGTCATGGGGGATGTGAAAGTAAAGATGCCGCAAAGAGGCTTTCTGCACATAAAAGTGATAAATATTTATTCTCAGGTAGAGGAGAAGAATGCAATTTGCGATCGGAATCTTTCAGTTCGGCGCTTCCTCCCCACGAGCAAACAAGCATAAGAGGGAGAGAAATAAAAGGGAAACGAGGACGGGAGGAGGAGGAGAAGCAAGACGAAGATACACTCTAATTGCTTCTTCTGTTGCATGCTAAATTGAAAATCGTTTTTCTTGGAGCGCCGACGCCCCGGCAACTCCGAACAGGAGGAAATTACATCATTAACTCGACATTGACAAACCACAAGTTATCGCTCATATTTCCCCCCATAGACGATGTAACCCAAAGCTTTCCACACTACGGATTTAGTAATAAGGCGAAAGCAAAAAAAAAATGAACACCACGGTGTGAAAAGTACGGTTCGCAAGGACGCAGAGAACCTGGCCTCCGCTTCACCCCTTGGCGGAAGTTCTATTTTTGAAAACCAGCGGAAGCACTAAATCATATCAAATATTGGAAACCTAATTGACGACCCAATTTCCCCGAGCCAATATTTACACTGTATGTCATCAATTTTTTAATTGCACCTATTTTGTGCTCGCAATTAAAATTAAAGGACAGGAAAGAACGCAAGGCAAAAACAAAATGAACGAGCAAAATAAAGAAGAGAAAGGTTAATAATAGTTGGTGTCATCAATAATAAGGTGTCTTTGTGTGGTTTCGAGCAGGTTTCGCTTGGAAGGCCGACCTTGATCCGAAGACAATCACAGCGTTCGGGTACATTTACCCACCGTGGCACAATCATCCGCATTATATACATACCTGCTGCAGAGCCGACATCCTCCTTTTAGTGTTTCTTTTTCTACTGCTCTTTCTGCTACTTTATTTTTTTGCTTCACTCCGCTTTTATTATCTGTTCGCCTTCTTTATACCTGCCAGAGGAGGAGGACGCTTTCGCTTTCGTCTTGAATTATTTTGAATCCATCCAGAGATACACTTCTTCTGCACGTACACACGTTCGCCTGCAACGCGCCATCCAGCACTAATTATTGACCACTCACGTCTATCTGCTTTGATGAAGCCTTTCTACAACGAGCTTACATAAACGCATTCAATTCCGTTTATACCGCATTGATCTTTTCTTTACTTGCGATCACTGTAATCACCAGGACCTTGAGTTACAAATTGCATGGAGCACATTTCATCCTGGCCAGTCTCGACGCCTCCTTCGAATCCATACCCACCACCAAGATGGCATTTTCAATTGATGTCGTGCCATTCAAAATCTCGTAACATTTTGAAACGCGCTTACAAACAATCATAATGTTCCAAATACCAGAGGTCTACAACCTACTATCATCGGAATCAGCTTCGAAACACCGAGCGCAAAACCAGAAAACAATAACTGCTAGTAATTCCAATTAAAAACCGATTACTTTAACGTGCGATACGTTTATCGATTCTATTCTAGTTTTGCCTCAATTATTTCTACTCGCTAATTAACAGCCACTTAGTTAATTACTCCTATTAAATACTCTTAATTCGTATAAACATTCCCCGGGGAAAAGATCTTGCATGTTTTTGTTTGCTTTTCATTACAAAACAACAAACACTCGCACACAAAAATAAACGTCTCAACTCAGATGAGAGAAAGAGGGAAAAACACTTTCGAAATTCAAGTTCACGCTATTCTTGGAAATTTTACAATCCCGACTGAACAATCTCAAAGTCAAACAATCCTCCATGAAATCATCCGTTCATCCTCTTCATTTAATTAATTATGATTCCATTTCTCGGAAGCACATTCTAAATTGTTTATTCAAATTAATTAAATCGTATTGTTTTCAACCAAATAAAATTATTATAATTATATTTTTATAACTTTTTAAATTAAATTTGTATAATTATACAAGTAATTACTTACATAAAAGAATGATATAAAAACTATTGCAATGCGTATATTAATTATTAATGTACAAGAAAGCACAAAGTTATTTCAATTGAGTAAAGTATGTTTACTGAAATGCCGTTACAATTGGTTTTCCGTGAATTATTTAATCTAATGTTCGTAACTGGCGTGTTATGAAATGGCTGTTGAACGGTGATATAGATAGGCTCGATATTGCGATGTATTGATTCGTAGTTAATCTATCCAACTTCCCTATTATGCTTACATACACTTATCACCATGCATAAATCGTGATAAATATTGGTAATTGCGTCAGAAAGAAGACTAAATATATGATCGATATCGAAAGCGGACGAAGCGATAATACGCAATTATCGCTAACGATTTCTGCAGTGTACTAGCATTTCATTAAAAAATAAAATTTAAAAAAATGATGACAAGAGTGCATGTAATTAAAATAACCTTATGCAACGAGCGGCGATGGGAGATTGGAGTACGTGCAGATGGGCGCGTCCGACAAGAATTTTCGCTTTCCCCTCGTCCGCAAAGAAATTTTTATCAAGTTTTGCGCAAAACCATGCAAAATAATATTGCCTTTGTGTAAATATGACTTGCGAACAAGCGGATGTCGATTTGTATTCCAACCATTGTCCCATGTAAAACACACTCACGCAAATATACACAGGCCAAAGATCTTGGGTTCCTTCCAGCGCGAAAAAATACGCAACAACTTGCCACCGAAATAATAATAATAATAGCGTTCGCTACTATTAAGAAATAACATTTCAAAGTTTGTTACTATTTGTATTGTGCGACTTGCGTAATTTATGGTTCCAATTTGTTGCATGTCGCTATTACTGAATCGCGCTTATTAAATCCAGCCAGACAGAACATTAAATGGAATTTGATAATGGGAATGGCACCCATTTATATCGCGCATTACGCATGCATTTCTTCGGCGACAAGTTTTCAGGAGGAAGTGAAATGCAGAGAGGACGTATCAATCATTCCAGTCCATACAAAAGTACCAAGTCGAGGGGAGTACGTTTCTAATAAATAACGTCCATTTCGCCCACGCTTTTGACCTTAGGGGAAACGAAATAATACCGAGGAAAAAAGAAAACACGAAGATGGGGTTACGAGTAATTAATAGAAGTACTTTTAATCCAGAGATGTGTCGCATACTATTAGATTAATTGCTTTCGCCGAGAAGACGTTATTAAATTTTATGTCTCCACTAATTAGAATTTGTTTCATTAATAAAATCAACCCGACGAGATAAACGGGTTGAGTAATTAAATTTATTTTTTGCATACACTATTTTCGTACATTTATTTTTTTGTATAAATACTTGGAATGATAAATTTTGATAAACAATAAGAAATTCTCGGGTAACGTTTAAAAATGTCGATGAATCATTCGGTTAGTCTTTCTAAAGTATCCATTTACGTTATCAAATTCGTTTCAGAATTCTATCTTATATATTTTTTTCTAAAGATGAGTGTGTATGAGGACTATTAGGCGATTTGAATAATAGAGAATTTCATTGGATTTTGTGGTAGATTTCCAATTGCACGTGGAATGTAAATCGGGAATGGTATGAATGATGTATGAAGTCCTCGGATTGGAGTGGAGCGGATGGAATGGAAAAGGATGGTATGCGAGTCGAAATAAGTTGGAAGTTTTCGACGAAGAGCAATCTCGGAGATACATACACACACTACGTCCACGATCGCACGCACACTTCATGAATTTTCTAAATATATCGTTGCTCCGGTCAAAGAGGAGATGCCACACGTAACGACGCAAATTCTCGTCGGAATAGATCAGCTGGTAGAGAAGACCTAGTGTCGAAGCGAAATGCTATCCATGCTCGAATAGAATATCTAAAAAAAAAGAAAAGTTTGCTATATTAAATGCGTTACTATTCAAATGTATTTATCGCTATCAGCGTGTATGAGCCGCGTTATCGAAGAACAGTTTAGTTTTATTTTGTTGCATGGTGATAACCGACCTAAAACCAACATTTCCTACCAGCCACGTGATAGTACTATTTTTTAATCTTTTCTCTGAAGAAAGGCTGTGTACTGTTGGTTCTTTCTTTCCTTTTTTTAATTCAGGTTAATAACCCAAAAACCTGGAGCAAGTTTTCCAGGATCGTTCGTCTGTCGAGTTATGTTGACCAAGGTCAAAATAACTCGGCTTGTTTCGAGAGGTTGGTGAGTGCCGTCCGGTATTTATAGCGGCTGCACTTTTCCCTTGTTACGGTCGAAACCGAAATGTTTACAAAAACGTACGGCGATCGCGAAAATAAACCAACCGAAAATAACACTATCACTCTCTCATGTATTCAAAATAAAATACGTAAACTCTCTCACACTTTTTATTTTATTTTTGAATCTTTCCCTATATTCAATTGGTAACAGATGATTTAACGTTCCAAAATAGTACACGGTATATCCAAACGCATACACATTTTCCGTAGATGCATATTTGCGCCAATATTACACAGTGGAAATATTCTTCCTACAAATATTGTTTTTGTTAGTTCAACATATAGACTAAACTGTTTCTGCGAAACGCTGGCCAACTTTGTACTCACACTTTCACAAATCATGACCGAATTTAATTATAATATACAACTCTTACGTAGAAAATTAATTTAGATTTTATTCAGAAAATGTGATCATTATTACAACAAGATTATGAAAAAAAAACTATTTATAACACCTTGTTACAGTTCAATTAGCATTGAAAATGTAGGACTTTATACAGGCGAGTATCGTATTTATGTCAAGGGTCTATTGTATGTTTATCAATATAATGGATCTTTCAAAAATCACCTGGCCGAAGGGTGTGTAAAGGGTTCTATTTATAATTCTTACTTCGGCCAGAAAAAAACTCGATCATAAAGTTTTTCTGAGAATCCCTAAACGTGCCGAACATATGAGAACATATGCTCGATTTTACTGAAACCACCCAAAAAGTTTTATTTAGATTCGAATCACTTATAACTAAAACACAATCTCTATATAGCAAGTGTACATTTAAAACATTATTGTATTATTAATAACAATAATTCAATATTACAAAAAAATCTCCAATAGTTACACACTTATATTTTCCAAGTACTTTGGGAAATAGTTAAGTTTTTAATGGTGTCCAACAATTGAAATTTTTAATTTGGATTAATTAAAAAAAGGAATAAATAATAATATGAGATTTTTCAAAGGTTTAAAATACAATAATTACTCAACACAACTGCTAAGAATTTCCTTAATTAGAAAACGTAAATAAATGATGGAATTTTCTGCGAGGACTTTAAGTTATGTATAAACTTACGTGAGTAGCATTTTGAAGTTAAAATGTATACAAGGAGAAGGTTCTATGCAAAAGGGAAATTACTCGTACTTTGGGTTAGGGGAATTCGTTATTTAATTTATGCAGTTTGTTTTTGGAAACTTCCTGAAAACAAAAGTTTATTACAAGCATGCCTAATTGCAGGTTCAGTGCTTGTTGTATAATCACGCTTTATTGCAATCAGCAATAATTAATGAATCAACCCAATTTTGGTCTCGAATGATCATATTAATATTTTAAAGTCATACAATTTTCAAACATAATTTTATTGCATAATGAAGAAATTAATGTATTTGTTAAAGTCAATATGCGATTTTGGGTATTCATAAGATCAAAATGTGCATAACTAGATATGACCATTTTTAACTGTTTATTACGTGCTGCGACTTGAAATATAATTAAAATGTAAGGACTTTAGACTTTGTATTGTTTCACTTGTTAACGGTTTATTTTATTATATTCGCTAATCTCTCATCGTCTCAAAATGTATTTTTCTATCGACAATTAATAATATTTATAATACCTCATATATGCCAAAATCCATTAATTAATAATGTATAATTTAGTTCTTAAGTTGTTGTTAGGATGCATCACTCATCTACTAAACTGGTGAATAGGTTCACCGATAATCTTAATCTGTATATTTTTGCTTTATGCAATATATATATTGAGCTGAATAGGAGTGAATGTTATGAACAAAGTAGAGAATTAAATTGATCTTTAATGGCATTTTCTTAAACGATTGTTGTATAATTTATGGTTACAACGTTGTGATGATGATATTGCAGGGATAGTGTTGTATGATTTGAGTTTGGCAATAGCGCATAGAGTAATATTCAATAATAATGACTTGATGCAATGTTTTTGTAAGAGTTTCGAAAGTGTCAGAAACGTTGAGAAGTGTTTTTCCTTTCTACTCGGCAGTCTCGTAATTACTGTTCGACTGGCAATGAGATGCATTATCCTCATCTACTTAGTATTAGTCGCGTATTGAGACCTTCTTTTCAGGCAGTAATGATATTCTTTAAAGTGTCGACTGCAACATTGCATTGCATTCCAATAAATGACCTAAATATTTCGAGTCCCTTGAGTTAATGCAAATGCGACTGGCTGCGTTTGTGCTTCGAGATAATGCTGCATTTATGCAAATATCGATAATCAGTTGAATACGATAACGTTTGTTTGCAATTAAATCTAATCTCGTGTATTTTCTCCATTGTTGCAGGTAGGTAGGTGCCCCACGGCGAGAAAATCAATTTCGAGGTGAATCGACCGGAGGTGGTATAAACGGGGCGCGCAAATATCCAGACACGTAACAAACGCCGTAACTTTTCCACGGATCTGCGGAAATAGTTTACGGTTGAAGGGTGGTAAATTCTTCGTCGCGCCTTCCACCCCTTTCGGTGCGTATAATTTGTGGGAAATCTCAATCCGAAATTGCATGACCATTTAACGTAGAAAAACGCACCGATTATATTTTATAGTTACATAAATTTGCTTACAACGCTTCGGGCATTTCCTAAAAGGAGGTAATCAAATTAAGAGCGCGTTTTACTTTCAAATGGGTTTCCAGGCTTTGAATAAAAATCGCATTACGCAACGAATAAGACCAGAGTCAAAGCGGCACTCTTCGCGTCGAGCTCATCTACGAGACCGACCACAATATAATAATGCCAAAGAGTAAGCCAGACCTCTTTCTTTCGCTTCTTCAAAGACGGGCATCTTTTCATTCCGTGCTTAGACAATTTCCATTGAACGAAGCGGCATACACTTTTCATATATTCATTTATACACATATATGAGCACGAATTTAACGCGAGAAAATGTATACACATCGAACGAAATTACTCGCGCAATTTTTCTCGAAGATTATTACAAGGAAACTGAGATCAGTATCTCACTCCAATATCGCCATTCTAAATTTAACTCGCTCACCAACAACTCAAGATATAATATCACACCAAGGTTAGGCAAAGAACTTTGCAATTCAGGTTAACGTTAAAAAAACGTAATCTTTACGATCAAATCTCTGATATTACAGTGCGAATACTGTAATATGCTCTACCAGCCAGCAAAATACAGCCAAGTTTACTTTAACGGATCACTCTCTTTAATCTGTTACATATTACTTATTTAAAATTATATACTTTATTATAATACATTGCCAATAGACTAAATTGTGAGTTTCATTTTTTACAAAACTTCAACGTAAATATATAAATACACATTATTTTGTTAAATTTTCACATTTATTCTTAAAATCCCAAATTTTCTATATCTTTTATAAAAATGTTTAAATTATTCATTCATTTTCAATTAATTATTATTGCTCGTATTGTAAGTCCTCGTTTATCAAGTAAAAATTTATTAAAAATAATTGATCGTCTTGCAAAATACTGGCATACCAAGTTATACGCAATTCAATTGTAAATTGGAATGAAATATATAAATATCAAGTTATAGGTTTTAGTTAAATTAATAAAAAATATATTAATAAATGTTATTTTCAATAGAAATTAAACTAAGTTTATGCAAACAAATTTATTTCGAGGATTGTTTATAAGCATTTATATTTAGTTTAGTTATAGTTTATATTTATTATATAAGCATTGTTAGCACGTAATAAATGCCGATAACAATACCGCAAACGAAATTTTATCGCTTAAAAATGCAAATCTTTTATAAAATAATAATATTTTTTTTATAGTATTAGAATAAAATATATATTTACAGAAGTTAAGCCCAAATGTTAGGATTTTATTCTATTAAATTAAAAAAATATATAATCTTAAACATATAACAATACAGAAATAGTGTTTCACAAATGAATCGTAGATAAGTTTCTTTTAAAAAATGCGGAAGTTCTAATCGGTGCAATTATGACATTACGTACTGTTTTGTTACTATTCAAACCGTTGCCTAGAATAATTTAATTCAACAATTACGTTATTTCTGGAAACGAATTGAAACAATCAATTTAGGACGCCTTCGTCATGCGATTTCCCCAAAAATGCTTTGCTTTGTTGTCGGTACCGTTCCATTAGTCACGTCTGCCGTGGAACAGTGCTCATTTATTTCATGTGATATTTATCACAGAATTAGTTTCTAAATATTTAGTACCGTAGTTTTTATTTTAGTATATGAATCTTAAATTATATAACTCGAAATCACTACTTCCGAATTATTGACCCAATTCAATAGGTTTTTAATTTGCCTCCAATTCAAACATGATTTAGAAACCGATGCAAATTACGTAACGTAATGTTAAAATCGATAGACAATTGTACTTAATCACCCATTATTAGTGCTGATCAAACCTTAGCAGCGCAGAACTGAGAACAAAAAAAAATCTTAATTACCGTTGATTAATTAATAGTTGTAGCTCCGGAATCGCTAAAAAGCTTCACTAATTAATTTTCTATCTATAAAACATGCGATACTTGTTGCTATTATTCCTATCCTTTGAATGGCTGGCTACTGGAATCGTTAACGTTTGGATGGGCAAAGCTATGCGAACAAAAACGTATGGAACTTTGTTTCAAATATTTATTTAAAATTGAAACGTATGCAGAATCAATATTGTCTAGACCAGTTCTCTGTCTCGCTCTGTCGGTGCAGTCGACCGCCCAGGGCCGTATTGTTCGAAAATTCAATATGCAGACGAGGAAAACACACGAACACCCACATGAAAACTGAAAAATAAATGTGTTTCATTTCACGTGTGATTACTAATCGAAAATCAATGAAATTATTGAGCCGTCACTCAATTGCCTTCACTCTTTTTTTCTCTCCCTTCGTCTACATTTGACACGTCTATTTATACGCACTTCGCAACCGGCCACCGTTTCAGTGTGTATAAACAGACACATATTTATAAATTACAAGAGTTTCTTCTTCGAGGAGGTCTCAGAACTATTTTTTTTTTCTTAGTGCTTCGATATTTACAAGAACCAGTCACTGTTTAATCTCTGCGGCTCTAGCACTAAGCCATTAATGCACCTCGATTGATTAACGAGATAACTTTAAAAGTCGCCGGTTAAGCTTCAACAATTCATAGAAGATTCTACTCAACGTCATTTTTCTGTATAATATTTGACAATTTATAATTTGCAAAAATATACAAATAGTCAATTTTCTCATTTATATAGAATACAAACTATTAAAAACATTTTTATTTTATCACAAATTTTGAAATTTATCGATATTAAGAATAAGTTTGCTTAGATAGTTTAATTCAATTATCCTTGTCGAGTTTTTGGCATGATATACAATACTATTATTTCAGATATTCTACACATTATCGCCAACATGTATACGAATTTCCTTAAAATTTAATACTAGCGCAGAAGTAGAAAAAAAATAGTGAATTAATAATGGCATAGGTGAATAATTGAAGCGAATCACGCAAGCTCTACCCTAATTATAAATAATAAAAATGAAGAGAATGACACGACAACATTGCTGGAGCCTATTCATCCACGATTTTCGTGTTTAAAACTACTTCCTTTTTTTTATGTATACAGAGCATGCTCGGTATACGGAGCCGCTGAGTTTGCCTTAATATGCATTTTCATTTATTCTTTTTTTTGTACTTTTTCTCAGTTTCTTTGAGATGCAAAAACCCGCTCGTTATTCACCATAAGTCTCATGTATATTTATACGCAATTTTTATCTCCCCTACGGATGCAGTTCAACCATATGCCGAGCACGGGACGCACAAATACTCCGAAGGAATAAAATGTAGCAGAACGCGTGTCGTGTGTCCTGGAGGCCATCTGGGTTTCGTGAAGTGGTTCATCCCAAGAAGCCGATAAACGCGGCGAGGGTCAGTTCGTTAAAACTGCTTCGGAATGGAAAAGAAAGACGAAGCAGCACACAAAAAAACTGGTGAAACAGCGAAGAGAATGATGAAGGGAACGAAAGAACATATTATAGAGGCATGCATTTATCGTTTTACACCCCCGGAGGGCACAAAAGAAATATTAGGCGAGGCCGAATGGTAGATTGAAATTAAATGGGCCGTGCGAGTTCAGAAATAAATGGAAATCCACTTTTGGATATTATTAATTCCTTCGAATCTATCATCTCATTGTGGACTCACCGCATCCCGAATTTACATTCTTAACGAGGAAAACGTGTGTCCAGAAGAGAGTTTTCAGGCCATCAACATACAATGACGCTCCTAATATCCACATTCTCCAGTAATTGAATTCATTAATGAAGCTATCCGAGGGATTACAATAACTTACCCTGTCGGATTTACCGCCCTCCTCCGATGCGTATCACTTATAGAAATGCATATTATGCAACAAAGAAAATGAAACATTGATATTATATTATAGAAGAAATGCAAATTACATATATATTCCGAGCACGCTCAAACTATGAGATAATTCTTGTCTCTTCAAATGTTACAATTAATTAAAGTCATTTTATCAATGAGATTAAACGTATTCAGTAGTTGCTTTCAATTCACTTCTGGTCCCCACTGAAAGTTTTTTTAAAACAACTCATGTTCATCTCAGATTTTTTTATTAATAATTATCACGAGAATAGCTTGTATCTATTATTGAAACGTCGTGGAAGTGATGATGATGCATGCAGATTGTATTAGTGCGAGGTCGACAATGGAGATGCAGGTGAAGGATCATCTATTACCTTTAGATCATCAATATTGTCATCAACCTCGATTACAAGTGACTAAGGTTACATTACATGCAACATAGTCATATAATATGTTTATTTTATAAAAAAAATAATGTTAATATTCATATTCATATAAATAGAACTTGGTAACATAACATGAATAACAATTTTCTATATAAACAAGTAATAAGTCAAACAAAATTTAAATTACGTGAAATCAATATAAATGTGTATGGTTATAATTACAATTGCAAAAAAATATTGTACTTCAAAAGTAAAAAGTATAACTATTGTATTACATGAAACTCCGTAGAATTAAATATTCTCACGCCAAATACATTATATTTTTTTATTTTTGTAATGAAATATTTATGTGTATTTCCATAATTTATCGAAGAACTTTGTACGTCAACGGTTGTAAGTGACACATGTAACAAATAACAAAAAAAAAGAACAAGTTTTATGGTAGAATGTTACTTCGATAACGAATTGAGGTTACAGATGTGGCTATCGTAGGAAGACAAACTGGATTATTTATTTGTGAACAATTTGTTGCTTTCTATAAAATTAATATTATTCATATTTCTTTCATTATTTCTCAAAGAGTTATAAAAATAATAATAATTTGTGTTTAATTTTATAGCAATGTGGTATATTTTAAGTTGGAACTTAAGTTACAGCTAAGCTTGAATTAATTTATGTTTTAATATTGCTCGAGATGCGAAATGTGTTTGTGAAATTCGATGCGTTTAATATATATATTACGTTGAAAGGTTTTGGTGAAAATGTAATTAAATATATCCAATTGAATGATTTCGACTACTGGCTGTATTGAATGGATGTGCGTTTTGTGTACGGTGGAAAAGAAGAAAATGTTTATTTATGTACGATATATTAATTGGATTCGTCGGTGTTGTTTGAGGGTTACGTAGAAGGGTCTTCGATTTCCATTAGGCTTCCAAGATGCTCGGCTCCCCTTCACAAAGGGCGCACATTTCGCAGGTTCTGATAAAATGAGGAGCGGAGGAGCGCAGCTTCTATTAATGGAGCAGCAACTTCAAACAAACCAGTTTCTCTCTCCAATTAATTTACCTATATATAACGTATACGTGTGCACACGCGTAGTAGTACAATGTTGTACAATGATGTATGTTTGCGTTGACTATTACGGCTCAGGCCCAAATTGGGGACGCCCCGAATTATAATGTCAAACTTAACCTTAGCACACATAACGCCACGCAACTTTGGCAAATTACGTAATAGATTCAACCCCGAACCGATGTCATTCGATAAATGCGAACCCAACGCATTTGCATACATATAAATATGCAAGTTTGCGAATACCAAAGGCGACAAAAGTAGAATTTGGCAAAGTATAAAAAATAACAACTTATATCCAGTCTCTATATGACATTTTTTTTTAATCATTCTCTCACAAATAATAATACACTTATAAGTGAATTCAGTTATTGCAAGAAAAAGTACTTATTATGGTATTTAGATTTACATTAAAATTTGTTTCTGACGCAAGAATTTGTTAACGTAAGAAATTGTTCAATTAAACTCGTTTTTCACTATGGTTAAAAGTTTTAGAGAAGAAGACACATATATTTATATGTATCTGAATATACTTATCTGTGGGATAGATTGTTTAGCAGAGGAGACTCCGGGCGACTGTTGAGGCAAAACATTTCGCATATTGATGACATAGCGGATTACGGCTCAGGTTCACTGAATCGTACATATATGTATATATACTAAAGAACAATATATATGTATAAATTTATATATAAAAGTGAGTACGAGGCACGCATATTATCGACAAAACAATTTCCCTACGCATCGAGAAGCAAGGCCCATGAATAAAAAGGCTCGACGATGTACCGAAGGGAAGGCGAACCTAATAACGAAATTATACCGTTTTTACAGCCAGCCATAAACAACGCGCCGGGAAATTTTCATGTTCACATCCCATATACCTACATACAGAAAACCAACCTTCCCACCCCCCGTTTCCTACCGTTTTCCACCATTCCGTTTATACAAATATATTACGCTAATTACCTCGGTGCTTAATTTTCAACCGTATTCACTACATTAATAAATTGTGATTATGCCAAGGTTCTAAATAACTACAACCAACCCCGCCGTCTTCCTCTATCTAGATTCTAGAATGTAACTTTCACAGCTCGGCCATATTAGGTCGCCGCCGCACCGAGTGATAGGTGATAGACCTGACACTAATTGAATACATCTCGCGCATTTTTGCACATCTTTTACCAAAGTAAAAGTAATATAGATATAAAATAGCGACGATTATCGTCCATTTCGCGCATACCTCACATCCCAATTACGATCTGCTTCTATCACCAAGACCGGATCTCTCTCCAATATACGTCGCTCCCAAACGGTAATCGACACAATTACAGATTTAACTACTATATACATATCTAATTAATAATTTTATTCCAGCTTTCTACGTCGAAGCTGCGATTTACCACGCACGACACTAATATTAAAAATTAATCACTTGTTTTACTTTTACTCATAAATCATATATGACATATATTTAAAAACTATCAAAGCGATGCAATATTATTATAAACTAACCGTACAATTTATAATATAAATAACACAATGCTTATTGCATCAAAAAATAAAAAAGATTAAGAAACGATACTCTAAAATATCACTCTTTTTTGCGAGCAAAAAGGAGTACCCGTTTTGCGCTTATACTCGAGATTCTACGGTAATAAATTCTTGAAGACAAATCAGTGATAGCTCTGTTAAATGTCGACTAGGAGTGGTTTGGGAAAAGGAAAAATCAGTGCTGCTGCTGCAACTCTCGAAGAATATGCTTTATGGCATTTACTCAAATATAGCGTTGGAAAATACTAGAGATCACATTTGAAAGAGATTGGAAAACAAATTATTATATAGTTTAATGTTGATATCTATCTTTGTTTGCCTCCTAACTCGGGATATAATTATCATATTTATAATTTATAAATTAATCATCTTTATTTTTGCAATTTAATTTAAAAACTGTGAAATAACAAGCTTTAAGTTGTGTTTAATTGTTCCTATTTTCATTAATGATAGTATTATTAAAATATATTTATTTACATTAATCTACTATATCATTACTTCGTACAAAACAATTGTATTATCGACAGAATATGGTGAGTGACGTTTAATTTTCATTATCTTACACTTGGGTAAGTGATACTGTCATTTTTTGCTGTTCAAGGTGCAATTTGTATTTGATATCCTCGTTTTTATCACTCGCTTTGTAAATACGAACGGCTACAAAACGTTGATTCCAGAATCATACGTCAATATTTTCATAATTATATACAAATGTCAGTTATGAATCAACATTTCGATTCCATATTTATAATTAAATTAATTTTAAATGTTTATCATCGAAATGCAACAACCTTATCAAAATCATCTATAAAAAAAAATAAAGTAAGTAGGAAACATTCTTTACTTATATCTAAATATATTTGATCCGTCTGGGTTTTATTATTTGCTTAATCTCAAGTGCACTCAAAAGTCGCAATTGTTTATATGCGTATGCAAACTTTATTAGTCATTAAAGAAACACCGAGTAAATTGCATATGCTCGAACGTGTGTTAATTCGTTCAAAAACATAAATGAGTTTTTCTAAAGTATTTGCTACTCGTTATTATTTTGATGTAAGTGTTGCACATAATACTATATAATATAAATTGGAGTAGTGGAAAATGTTATGTTATAAGTGGGTTGCTAGGAAGTATTCTTTAAAAATTAAATTGTAAAATGGGAGTGTGGTAAATCACGAACGTTATTGGAACTTTGAAGTTTTCAATCAAACAAATTTCTAATTGTTGTTAAAAGTGGGCGATATGTTTATAAACCGATGAGTTGTAATCCAAGATCCGATGTTGATGTCCGCTTTTGCGCTCTCAAATTAAGTTTAGTAATGGGAAACAAACCATGGTTGACGTTAAGAGGTTGTTTTATTTTAAGTTGCTTATTGTAGGCGAATTTGATGTTTACAAAAAAATAAACATTTTGTTGGTCTTTCACGAGCGCTTAAATAGCAAACTTTGAGTTTGTAACAAAGCGCACTAGCGATACTTAAAGCGCCGTCGGAGATAGGGAAGTAAACGAAAAGGTAATTTATTTCGGCGCATTGTCTGAGGTCGCAAGCCATAATCATGTTTGTTATTAAAAGTTGGTTGACCTCTTGCTATGTGATACTTGTTGTTTCCCAGGAAAGTGGATAGATAGGTGCTGAGGAGGAGGTGAAGGAAGAGTAGGAGGACGAGGATTATCAGTAACCCAGTTATATTTAGCTTGAAAGAGTTTACGGGGTTGATTGGCGGTTGGTTGGAACACTTCGGGCTCGGTCGATTTCAGCGCATCGCGCAACAAAGTTTCCCGAAGGCAATTGCAATTCTAGGATCAATTACCCGGAGTTCTCAATCACTTAAACATAGAGTTTGTTCAACCCGTTAATACACTGTGTAGACGCATATAAATTTAATGCGCTTCTGCCACGTTATAATTTCAAAGTGCGGCTGGCGTTCGGAATGGAACGAATGGGATCATGGCCTCTCCTCTTCTCTCTCGACAGCAGCAATTTACTGCGAAATACGCCACGTACACCACCTCCGACAACTTTTTAGCCGACTTTTTTTTCGTTCATCCCTCGACGGGCCATATAATTATTATTTTAATGGACGCAGCTGTAAAACACAGTGACATACAGCCAAAACCAGCCTTTCTTCTTCATCAACCTTCTCCTCCCAATCCAACTCACTATTTCTTCTTTTTTTGTTTCGTTTATTTTACCAGCTGCAGCTACGTGAAATAACAAACATATCCGCGCGCACTGTGTACGTTACCAATAAACAAATAATCTCAGAAAATAGATAGATCTCCTCTCCCAAGTGCGGTTGTTAAAATATTTACTAGTTCGACGTTAATTACGATACAAAAGATGGCGCCAATACTAGGTTCTCTTCCTTAAGGAGTTCGTGCTGCAGAGAGGCCAACGCAAGAAGAAGAAGCAGGGAAAGTAATAAGGCACGTCAGTGAGAGGCAAAAGAAAGACACCCAAACCAAACTAACAGCGACGAAACAATATATATATATATAAAAAAAGCAGTCAGGAGAACTAACTCTTAATCATGAAATAAAAGAAGTAAATTACATAATAATCTGGCTTCTTATGGAGCTCTAAAAAGCGCTTTCACAATTTATACTTGTAACATGGGCGTGTGCATTATATGTGTGTGTTGTGTTGTATGAGTATGCTATATGGAAGATTATTCGAAACCCAAGAACGGAGCCGTTGTTTGCCTCTAAACAACGTGAGTGTTGTATGGTACAAAGTAACGAGCGCAAGCAGTTTGTTTTCGAAAAGGAGAACAATCGGTCAACGTACTGCATATTGTTACAATTACCGACGCAGTAGAAATAAAGCCGATTGCACATGCACTCCAGTTTTCGTTTCACATCCACTAATAAACTCGGCTTCCGCAAAAAAAAGAACTCGACGAAATTCTATTTTACAAATTGCCTCAATAAAGTAAACACACACGCTCATTCCTTACATCGCAAAATATGTTCCATTTATAACTTTTCTCCTTCAACTTCACATGCATTTTTACCAAGAAGAGCTCCGGAATCGAAATCATTACTTGTTACGATAACCTCTCTTTTCATAAAATAATTGGAAAGCGCGTTGGAAATGGTCGGGTTTGCTCCAAAGTGAGTTATTTAAAGAAAATCTGGTTATGCGCTGGGCTCCTCCTAGCAACATAAACTCGTTAGTGATAATTCGGTCTCATCACTGTAACGAAATGAGCGAGTTAGAATTATGCGAGTTGCAGCAGCCGTGGATGTAATAAACCGTTTACTTGCTAACTTCCCGGTAACTTGTAAGGCCTTTGCGGCCCACATACATGCAATAACGACAACGCATTCGCCATTTCGAGAATGATCAATATGCTTAAAGTATTTGTGAACTTATGCTCATTCAATTGCAAGATAACATTCTATATTAAGAAATCATTAAACGAACGTTATCTTTCCTATATGAAATATGACGTTTTCACTTTCTTCAACTGCAATTGCATACCATATAAATAATATATTTCCACATAATTCATCATTAATTTATATACAACACAAGCATTTCACAATATATTTCAAATATATTATGCTAATTGTGTTAAACCGAAAGCTATGAAAGTACATTTATAAAGCAACTATTATTGGATATTCAATAACAATAAGAAAATATTAACTTTTTATATATTTTTCTAACCCATCTCAATTAATTAATATTATAATATTAATAATTTTGTTTAGTATTTCTTTAAAACTAACTTTAAGTTTTAATCTGGGCTTCAAATTTAATTTACTACTACTTATATTTTATATTACAGTAATAATATTTTGCGTTGAGTGCAATAATTTGTTGTGCAGCCACTGATTTTATATGACTCCTTTATAATTTAATTTTAAAGCTACATATATACACAGCTTGGATCGCAACAACCGAAGCAGGTGTGAATACTGCCAGGGCCAAACATAAATTCAAGAATTTTCGCGATATTGCTTGCATCTAGCTAAGCTACTATGCTGCAGGTGCTAGTTGAAATATAGCAAAATTATTATAAAATACTTCAAATAAATAATCATATGATACTTCGATTCCAGTGCACAAAAAGTATGCTTAATTTCAATAGATATATCTGGTAACTTTCGTAGTCATGCGATATGTTCATTACATTATGAAATTATACCTGCTTCAATTATCGATGTTTGCTTGTTGTATTCGGTAATGTAACGGATACAGTGTATACGTAAACAAATCAACAGCTACGAGTTGTCAACAGAAACAAATCCGTGTATTTTACTAAACATTACACATTTTTTATAACGTGTTTCCCAATATTATTATTCACCTGTCGGAGTTACAATTATATTTAGATTTTAGTGGAATAATAAGGAAATATAATTTAGTATTTGAAAAGTACTGAAATATAGTTTTATTTACTTACTTGTTTTTTAGTTGAAAGCCAACTGCTGCCGTCTCTAGCCAGTATTCAAAGTGCGATGTTCCAAAAGTAATATATATTTTGTTTATAAATATAATGCAGTATAATCAATAACTAACATTTAATGAAAATTTAGCAACTTTATTAATGTTATATAAAAATACTGTTAACTACTTACATAATTTAACGAAAACGTATTGTGTTGAGTTTTCGTTAATGATTTCAGTTTTTTAGTTTCATTAGTATTTGTGATGAATGTTATAAATTATACAAATGTTTCGGACATAAACTGCTTGTAAAGGAATATATTACTCAACCGTCGAGACAAAAAGAAATAAATAATTAATCACCAGGTGAAAAAAGGCAATTATAATGAAGTCGAAGGTGTGACTAAAAAGTGGAACCGTCAGTAGGTGAAGCACATGGCCGAGACAGATGGAAGCGAATGGAGTCCTCATTTTAAATGTTATTTAATTAAATTAATGAACTCACGTAATTCGGAATAAATGTCTGAGGCCAACCTTGATCTTTCCGAATACCGACTAGGGCACACTCATCGAGAGTTGCAAATTTGCCTCGATGAAAAGGTAGGAGGAATAATACGACAACAACAACAACAACAAAACAGTAAACGCAATCTTTAATCGAAGGTTTAGTTTTAGCGCAAAATGTCGTAATAAATTTTATACTTATTATTGTAAAAGTCATATAGGTTGCACGAGTGGTCTCTTGAGATAGAGAGAGAGAGGGTATTCAGCTGGCTTTCGTTCTCGATATTACGAAAGTAAGAGTGTATTCGGCTTTCATTAGTAACGGACTCGGCGATATTTAGCACAAAGAACTCTTCCGCGAGATGAAACCAGTTTTTATTGCAAATTTCAATCGGAGCTCCGTGCTTTGTTTAATCATACCTCGTCTACCCCGATAAATTATACAGAGCCGCACGGAAAATTACTTTGGAGCCGGTCCAAAACTTTAGAAGCCGCAATATAATTGCAATAAATTCTTCGCATCATTAAAACCCACTGCATATCTAAATATTCTCTTTTGTTGCAGGTAATCATCACGTTTTATCCCGATTACGTATAATCTATTTCGCACGGTGAGTTCACTTTATCCAATGAATTATGAAAATGTAACTGTAATCATCGCACAGCAGAAGATTTCAGTTATTAAGTTCAATCACTAAATTTATATCATTTTTTTAAATAATATTCAAAATTTATTGGCCATAATAAAGAACCAAATAAAAATACTAACTAATAAAAATTATTTAAAAAAGGACATAATTATTTATGTTACTATTAATATTATCATTACACAATCAAAATTAATTTTTATTATTTAATATTTAAATAATGTTTTTGTATGAATCAAGACACCACTCATCTTTCAAATAAGGCACTTACCAAACGTTAACTTTGTTCAAATGAAGTCAAGGTCGTCACATTCTCAATACGATCCGTTTTGTACGGAATCGAGCTGTGACTCAGTTCATAAAAATAGTCGGCATCAAAAGCTTATTTATCACTTAACAACGTTCATACATGGAAGTCAATGTCGTTGCACTTTCAATGCAGATTCTGTGCACTCAAGACAAAGCTTTAATTCAAGATGCGCGCAGTCTAAACATAAATTAACTAGCTGCAATCATCGTAACGAATGCAAATAGGGACGTACATCGTACACAAATTAGAGTTCACTTGGCCTGTAGCGTAGTCTAACCGATCATTAGACCAACAGAGTTTCAGGAAATATATCCTACTCTTGCATCAATGACCGTAACTGAAAATTGCAGTGAAAAACATATATCATTGAATCAAGTTTTTAATTCTATCCATGTACATCCATCATCCAGATTTGTTGTATGAAATGTTCCAGGGCTGGAATATTACAAAGGAAAAAAAACCTGTTTATTACGATTTCTATCGTACAAAACGTTTCGTCGCTTCGAAATCTAACTTTTGATTGATGATCGTTCTGATTCCTCGGGTTCGGTATATCTCTCTTTCTCCCGATGAGTGCGTGTATCTGATTTCGGCACAAAATGCATTAAAAGAGAGAGAGAGAGATGTAGAGTCGCCGCCGCCGTCCGTTCGTCATTTTGCATTCTCACTCTGCCTTCCGAATTCCAATTATCCAGCATTGTCCCCAGGATTAGCTTTGGCTCCATTCACTGCCAAAGTCTGATAAATGATCAAAACCAGCTTAAAATATATTTTCACAAAGTGATTGTAATATTTTTCTGTACATTTACAATTTTTCACAGACCTAGGAATGACCAGCAATCACTCAGTCCTGTGAATTCCAATTAGTTATACATTTTGTGTATGCTTATTTCTATAAATGCATTATCTCATACTTCGTGCTCAAAATAAGCAAAATAGAAAAAGATTAATGATGACTTCAATCATTTCACATGCTGATTCCTTCTATTTTTAAACCGGAAGAGCGAAAAAGAGAAAGTTATAATCAGTGAAAAATGAAATCCATAGTCGTATGCAGAAATAAATAAATATTTATTAATATAAATATGAATTATTCCTTCAATCTATTACTAAGAAGATTATTTAATCTTTAATGTTGGAAATGAATTATGATTGACGTATCAATTATAATTTTTATGTTGGGTCAACGTTTTATTGAGTCGTAGAGAAATTATGTAAACAACTTGATCTTTATAAAAAAAATATTTGCAATTTGACATTTGCATGTATAATTATGAGAAGCACTTAAGCGATTTAAACTATCTTAAAAAAGGTGCCATTAACGCGTAACTTTTTTTACTTATGGTGAATGTACTTCAGTTGAAAGGATAATTAGCAGACAGTATAACAATTAATGGAAAGGCAAGTGAAGAAAAAAAGAAACAGATGTAAGTTCGAAAGTTCATTTTGAATTATTACAACACACAGAAAACGTAAATGTTTTTGAATTTATATAAAAAAAAACAAACCGAAGCAATATCATCGGTTCAATTTGCAATATTAATTTATAAGAATGCTGGTTTATATAATAACCGGTGGCCTTGATCGCACTTTCTTCGCCTGACATATTTTTCGAATGATTAATTATTTCCGTTTTTTTTCTTCTTTCCTTTCTCTCTCTCTCATTCACACACACACGTATACATAACGCATGTATGGGATTATGTATGTGTAAACGAAACAGAAATTAGTAAATAGCCGAAGGCTCTAAGTGTTCTGTAAATAAAAGCTTTATTGGATTGGTATAAATATTTATCGAGTGGGAATGTGCGGGAATAAATTGAAATCTTATTCGGTAAATATTTATTGCGGCGCGACTGAAATGTACTTCATTCCGTTTAGAAGAGAAACTGGTGCAGGTATATCCGGAAGGCTTAAGAGCCAACGGAACGAGAGAAAAAAGGGAACGCAGTGGTCAGTTTTTCTTTAATTATACCCAGGTTTGCGGCGCGCTTGGAGCCGACCTGATAAATGATCGCTTGGTATCTGCTATTAAACAAGTTTACGATGGAAATAATAGGAAAATAACAAGTAGCATTTACGAGGAAATGAAGTTTTGAAACGAAGATGCGGGCCTCGTTCCGAGATTAAGATAAATGTTTCTGTGGCAGTTGGTCTTTGTACGATACCTTCTTCTGCTTCCAAGGGAGACCAGATGCGAAAAGATCATTTATTTCATTACTAAAATGGTACTCTACGATTTCGAAACTTCCCCTCCGACATACAATTAATTCTTATATTTTCCTCAGCTTTCTCCTCTGAATTAATGATATATACTTTTTATGAATGAAGGGCGCGCGTTTCACGGAATCATCTCTCCTTCTCAATCCTCCTATGATGTCCTTGCTTTTATAAATATAATTCCCTTCGCTGATTTTCCCTGCTTTCCCGCATCAAAGAACATTTTTCAAATATATACGAGTATGAATTTCTCCGTGAAATTGTTTCCATGTTATTCCTATATCGAATGTTTATTTTCCCATCTGGGTAAACGTTCGCTTGGCTTCGGCTCCTCCAACATAGACATGAGCAATAAAATTGTAGCTGAAAAAAGCTGAAAGAAAGAAATAACAAGAAATTCATCTCTCGGTCTTCGTTTTCCCTCTGCTCCCATTTCTTTTTCCTGGCCCTCATTTTTTACGGATTTCTATTGCGTGGGAACTAAACACTAGTCGGAGAAACCGGAAAGGAATGCTCCGATGAACGTTTAACAAATGGAAATGACTGCTTAATTGCTTAAACTTATTTCCTGCACTCGCTCCGCCTCATGCAGGAGATCCTTCTTCAAACAAATCTTGTTTTCAATCCCAGCTCGAGACCATTCTGCTCTCGGGTTATTGACGTACGCGCACACCACACAACACCAGACCAAATTGAAACACATCGTTTGGAACGGCTAATACTTCTCAAAAATTATACCCATAAATCTGAGCAGCAAATAGGAAATGCTATTTTCCAGACGTTTCCGAAATTAAACGAGATTTATGAATTTCAACACTCAAATCACACACTATGTATGTGTTCATAAACAAATAACAAATTTTCGAAACGATAAAATTATAATATACTCGCATTGCTACAAAGTATACAATTTCAAGTTAGAGCGAAATTATAATTTGGAAATTCCTATTTGCGTCTTTTATGTTTTCTAAACCAATAGTTTATCTTCATCCAATTCCGCGAAAAACATTTCAACAAATTTTTGCACAGATATGAATGCTTATTTACAAAAAACTAGTTGCTCTCACGTATTTGATTCTTTTCTTCCAATTCCGCTAATATCAAACCTTATAGTTTAAAACCTACACTTGTCATTAAACAGCTCTCATTTCACATTATCTTTTAAAGTCTCAAGGTTGACAATTAAAGCCAAAACACTTAACAGAAATAAAAACAATATAGAATAGCTATATAATTTAATCAATGGATACGTTTAGATTAAAAAACACTTTTATACATTGTTTAAAACAATAACAACAACTTTTACAAATATCCTAAAGGCGTATCAAATTATTGAAAGTGTTTCACACATTTTTTTTATATTGTCTTGCATAATATGCTTTTAATTTGCCAATGTTTACAGCTGATCGATTTAGCAAATTAAGTTTATATTTCAAAATAAAACTAATTCTAAGAAATATTCGTTTCGAAGAAATGACTCAGAATTAAATTAATTATCAATAATAAAAATAATGAAATATTGTATTTTTTATGTATACAGCAAAACAAACAAACAATAGGAACTTAAATTATTACGTCTTGGATGTATTTTAATTGTGATTAATAATATTATTATCTTATATGATTATCTTTTGGTTTGTCACGCATTGATTTTTACACCTGCTTGAAGGGTGCGTGAGCGCTAGTTTGGTGATTACACAACGGATTTCCCTATGATTTGTAGGAAAAAATAATGAATTATGTACAGTGTTGCTTTAAATAAGGATGAAACAATGGGACGTGAAATTTAGTTATTTGCATTATTATTCAGAATGAACAAATCTTATCAGCAAGATAAAGGTAAAACAATGACAGTTTCTAATATATTATAATTGTTATATTTATTATCAGCAGCTCCGCAATTTAAAAATTTATATTGGAGGATCTATTTAATTTATAATTACTTTTAGCTGGAGTTGTGAAATATCTATAATATAATCTATAGTTATTAACAATTAATTTATTTAAATTTAACAAATTGTCTGGTTTCAAGTTGATAAAGGATAATGCTTATAGGTAACCAATATATTTCAAAAACCACTGAGTTAAATGTGAAAGGTTGAAACGATAATGTCATCGGATATGTCAAAGTTAAAACTTTTTAGTTAAGTTGTTGAAAAATTTTATCAAAAAGATTATAGTTATGGAAACCATCTACGATTTCAATGACATTCGGCTGTCAGATGGATGAGAATCGTGGAATGAAAAGAACATTTTTGAATAATACGCATGAGATGGAAATAAGGCACTAGTACCATGAAAATTAGAATATATAATGATGCGGTGCGGCACTTGAAGTAGTTTGTGTAGTGCTGGTCTAATGCATGCATATATTCCAGCTGGGCTTCTTCTGAGTCGGTGGCGACTTTCCAATTGATCCGGATGAATGTATTTGTTGGAGCAACACATTTAGACATGAATTATTAATTTCGCCGTGAGTCATACGCGCGCGGCGCCGAAGTGTAATGGTTAAGTTTACACGGGACGTGCAGCAAGTGAGCGATTTCGATGATTCAGAGACCAGCCTAGCAAGTAGACACGATAGCATCGAAGGGGAGCCCGAAAAAACCAATTGCGCGGAAGAAGGCTAGGATGGATTTACTGGTTGACAACGCAGGATGCATTGACCGGAAGTAGCGCGGTACGTCGCATTTGGTGCCTGACGAAATGACTTAATTCTCATGCGAGATGAGAACAGATTGCCGGGATGTTTATGCAACGCGGATCAAGGTGGATGTACAACACTTTCACTTGTAAATAAGCCAAGCTATGCGGCGAGTTGCGCAATCGGGACGAAACAATGAGCGTGTGTATGTATGCATGCATGTGCTTCGCCGCAAGCAAGAGTAAAAGGGATCTTCATCCGCCGCTGCTGCCGCCTCCGTCTCCTCTTCTCTTCATTATTGTTCTTTTCCAATGATTTCGTTCTTCTCCTGCGAGCGCGATATTTCGCCAGCCCCGCTCGTTCACCGCCCCCTCCGTCCGCCAGCCGCAGGCGAGTTGCGTAACAGACGGTATACGGGGGTCCCCTGTTTTTATTGTTCGCTTTCGAACTACGGCTCCATCTGGCGGGCGGCTCAAGCACCCGGCCGCAGAACCGTTTTTCAGTTAGTTTTGAAAGAGTCGGCGCGCCGTCAAGTTGCCGGCCCAAGTACAACGCACCGCGCGCTAACAAAAAAAAAGACTTCATACACCTTTGTTTACAAAATACACCGGGTCCCTCTTGTTGTTGTTAACATCGCTGATCTTACGTGGTATCCTCCGAACAGGAAACACCGACTACGAAACAGCAGCCGTCCACGAACAGGATTTCAATTGGAATCATCCTAAGATTCCCCAAGTCTGTGCAAAGTGCGACTTTATTGTTTGACCGGTAAGTGTGTTCGAGGTTATGTTCGATCGTTTGCTGTCTTTACGAAAAACCTGAAAAAAAAACCTGTACGTGTTCTCAGCGCACATTTTAAGATAGACAGACACCACACGTGCTGCGATCTCTTTCTAAGAGATCCTCTTACAAATATTACTGCAACCTTTTCTAGTTGCATCACACAAGTAAGAGGATGTTCAATGTACCATTAGGAATTGCCATACCGTTGCTGGCTGTGCTGTATGTGCGGGAGTTTTTTTTTGCGTTTTGTATATGAACTTTCCAAAGTGAAAGTCAAAGACAACGACACATGTTATCTTCGCCGCCGCCGCTGCTGCGACACTTCTGTTATTAACTGCAGATCTTGCTCTTCCGAACGTGTTATCACGAACGGGATATTCGGGACATGGGGCTAAAAATAAATTGACTCCTGAGACAAAGAAGCCGTAGTCGGTTTTTCATTGAGTCAGGTTAGTCATCCATTCAAAACTTGTTTGTTGAATAAATTGAGCCTTATTAGTCGGATATATGTTTATCGTTATCAATAAGAAGCAATTTAATAAATACTGAACTTCTCCAACATTTCCATTCCAAGTATTGCATATTTGAGTTTACAAGAACGTCTTGCGGACAATGACTTTTTTTTTATCAACTTATACTACTGAAAAATAAACAAAATTTCATGTATACATGCAGTGATAATTAATATTATAAATTTAAATTATTGCAGATACAACTAAAATTTATATTCATATATTGTTATAAAAACTCAAATAGATATGTGACATAACTTTTTAAAATATTCTTACTTAAGTTTGAATGTGAAATGGATAGAAATCAATGTTGCAATATTAAAAGCAGAGTTGAAACATTTAATTAATAGGACATATAAAGTAAAATAGCATCAACCAGTGATTAAACCTTTTTTTTAGCAAGTGAGCCCTCGCTCGAATTCTCTCTGCCGGTTGAAAGCTTCCAATGTCAATTAGAGTATCCTAAATGTCAACGACTCTTCCTCCGTCTTGAACCCGAAGGTTGTAATGTAATGGGACCTTTTAGTACTAGTTTTCCTTTTTCTTCTGGTGTACCGATATGGGCTAGTGGCAGCACCTGGTGCCTTCTCGAACCGGAAACAGCATGCCTACGAAACCCATAATGCACTTTTACATAATTTCGGGTTTCCTTTTCTCCCATTTTATATAAACCATCATGGGCCATATGCTCTCCGTCCGACCCTGGGCGGAACTGAAGTTCTCATTTCCACGAAAAGACAATTTGATATTTATGTTTCTGAGTTTCCTTTCTCCCCTATTCGGAGCTGCGTGGAAGAGATAGAAACACTCGCTTCCATCCAGGCAATAATCTCGGAGGCTCTTTTCTTCGGCCGTAATCAACATTTTTCGAATACTGGCCGCATTTTCAGTTAACGTTTTAATTTTCTGGATGAAATGTTAAACCGCTTAACCCCGACTAAACCCATTGCTTTTTATCGCATCAAATGTTAGCAATTATACAGTACCGTGTGTGTGACTATTCAGAGTTTGGGTACGTCAAAACGAAATTACTGAGTATAAAAGAATCTGCAGTATTTGTTTTGTACTATTAATAGATTTTGTTGCCAAGTTAATATCTCCATTGTGTGAGAACAGTGCGATTAGAAGGTATAAACTATCTGTTCCATAATTGATCTTGTATAATGAGCTCTTATTACTGCTATTATAGAAATATGATTATATCATTTATTGTACTAAAGAAAAACACGATGTAAAATTATAACGGTGCAAGTTTGTACTTTGTGTGCTGTGTGTGTGTAAATAAATTATATAAGAGGCGCAAAATGTGAAAGGAGAGCATAAATCATTGTAAAATAAATTCGAAATAGACGACGCGATTTAAATATGCAGTCACAATTTTCACACGTGTTGTAATTCAGATTATACAAGGCTTATAATTGTTTGGAATTATCTCCCAACCTATCGTTTTTTTTTGTTAAAAAACCGTATAGTAATAACACTGTCATCATCATCATCTCCGGGATAATCTGCCTGCATTGAACTACAAAAAATTTCAAGAGGTATATCTTTATGGAACTTATTTTTATATTTGGTGGAGGACCTTAACAGATTGTAAGAGGAGTTATAAATTACACGGTACACATTTTCTCACGGCTCGTAATTTCCAATCAAAGAATGAGAAAAAAAATATACACACAAGGAGGCATTTACATTTTTTTCTTCTTTTATTTTTTCCTTCTTGCCTCTTGCTTTGGTTTGTTCCCTTTGTTGGTCAGGATACGCAGTGGGCTGTAAAGCGGAAAGGGACCCACTAAGACTTAACAATTACAACCACTTAACTTCTGAGATATTCAGGGTGTGTGCATGCTTGACTTCCGCTCAAAACGGAACAGCTTATTTTCCGTTTTTTGTCTTCTCTAAGAGTAATCGCAAAGTATTTCCCATTATTTTCAATTTACGTTGAGCGAGGCCGAGGAATGCGCCATACCCGAACCGAAACTCCGATTAAATTTTTTTATACCATCATCTTGGTATGCCATGCGGTAAAATGCATTAAGACGAAACTCAGGTAGAATTTGGTGCGGACACTGTACGTATTAGATTACTGTTATAATTTTCTGCATCTGAATTAAGGTTTTACTCTTTCTCATGACGGATTATGTCGTATTTCATACGATCCATATTAAAAAAGCCTATTGAGCTTCTGACGGATTTATAGTCGAACTCTCGGTATTAAACTAAGTAGCGTTCGGAATTTATTTTCTCGTATAATTTTTTGTCACGGATTCGTGAGGATTTAGACGCATTGTGCATTATGGGCTTTTCTTCTTTTTTCCGCACCCTAAGTAATAAATATTGATTTGTGTATTTGATTTATGGCAATTTTGACCCTTCTGTCAGGTAAAGACATTAACATGAATAGATCTTAGTAGGCAAAACTCGAGGTTTCTACGAATTGTTACACTTTTTCTCGGAAGGGAGTCATTAAATTGTAATTAATCTAAGAGCGTGGATTAGAATCTTCACACGTAGCTAAGCCGATTAGAATCGCGGCTGTAATTTAATGTCAATTTCCGAGTCAATAACCTTCATTCCCGAAAAGCCAGACATTTGTGCTGATTGTTGGATCAATAGGTTTTGATTGCGTTAATAAATAACAACAAAGGAAAAAAAACAACAGCCACGCGCGTTTATTGCTTATTATTTTCTGTTTGGGTAAAGTGAAAATTTGTCGAGCGTATATGATTTTCGAAATGTTTCGTCCCGAAAAGTTCAAAGCAATTTTTATCTGGAACATATGGCGATGCATATGCAGACAAGCGTTGCCACCGATGATTGATACAAGACTTCTACCACAAACGCTCTTTGTATAGTATCATTATGTCCATCATCGCAGAGAATCTATATTTCTTTACATATTCACATTTTGGTTGCTTGAAATGAGAGGATGCTTTTTCGAAGTACCCAGATCGTGGATGGAAGATACGCCTATTGTTTTTATTTTACGTGTAATTGTACGAAGTTGTTTTACCGGACGGTCGGAGGAGAAGAGAGCCAGCGGCTAGTTTTAAAAGAATTATTTTTTACTATTCCATTATTAAAGGGGTTTTGCCCTTCTGGAGGCCGCAAACTGGTTTTGTATTTATGGTCGTCGCTAAGATTCCCTCTGCCTTGCCTGCCCACCAAATGCTCACTTACACACAGATCCACACAAACTTGTTGGGTCTAATGACGAAAAAGCAAACCTCGCGCCATCTATCCTACATGCAGGAATCATTCGTGCTTTGTTTCAACTGATTAATACCTAAAATTTTAATTAATGTAATATTATATATTTAATTTGTAGTGTAGTCAGTCTAAACGGTCGTAGCAAAAACTAGTAAGTGAGTAAACGTAAAATAATAGAATAAAACTATTGAGAAGAGTGAACAAAGAACGCTTCTATTTTTTTTTGGTTTGTAGAGAACTAGTGGCGGATATTGGTGGGGGCAAACCAACGGTATTAAATTAAAACCCCCTATGTGTATAAAATATATAGGTACATACGCATGGGGGAAGAAGTAGAGGGGTAGTATTTACTTATATATCTGTACTGCTCGGTCTCTTTCTCCCCCTCTCTTTGGTGTGTATACTGAGCAGCTGCCTGTTATGGCAGGAGGTCTCTGAGCCCTTCTACTCGCCTTTATCCTTGCCGAGACTAGTTTTAGTGTGGTACTGAAACAGCTATGAGCTGGAAGTCGCGCGCGATCCTCCGCTACTACAACTCTACTCGCGTACATTTAGTTTAGTTTCACCATCTATTGTTTCTTCTTTATTTTGTGTGTGCTTTTGGATCGTTAAAGTTTCTTCATTTTTCATTCTGTGGATGCGTTTGTGAACATTTATATAGCAGTGGAAATTTCTACAAAGTATGTAATATTTAACAATTTTTTATCCATATTTTATAATATATTTTCAATTTATATATATTTATTTAGCTTAAATATTTTTTTTTTGTACAAATTCAACAGGCAGTGATACGCGAGAAGTAATATTTTATTTTTTAATACAATTTTACAAATATATTCTATAAATTTTGTTTTATTTTATTTGATATCAAACAATTATTTGAAATAATTTGATAATTTTTCGATAAATTATCTCATTAGAATTTAATTCCGATTACAATTTATTTTTTCTTTCAAATTATATTCAAATCAACGTACAAAATTTTCATTTTAAAAATATTTTGTACAAAAAAAAAACATTAAATTCGGAAAAGATGATTAGTTTTTAACTTTTATTTATTTGATATAAATATTTGTTTTCAAAGTATTTAATATAATATATTTGATATTTACAATTTATTTATAGCATTCTTCAGAAATATTTTGCCATCAATTATTCTGAAATTTATTAATTAATCTTCAATATTCAGACACTGAATAAAAAGAATGGAAGAAATATATGTATACAAAGATGCGACTTTTTGTCGCCTGTTTTTTTCATCACCGTGTTTCTGTTGAGAGTGTAGGGCCGAATTTTTATGATACTTGAGCTGCACTAACCTGAAATATCAGTTTTTTCCCAGATGCCTGGCCGGAATTGGGGACCTTATTTTTTTATATTCTCTATAAGAGCATCACTCACAGATGGTTTCAAAAGCCAGCAACTACCGAGAACCTTCCTTTCTTTATCTTCGTCTCTTTCTGTTCGTAATCTGACGGTTCGAAGAAAAATTTCCGCTCGATTATACCCAAAAACGGATAGTTAAACCATTTTTTGTAAGGTCCCTTTTTCCCTTAAAATACCGAAAACAAGTTTTTCGGGGTTCTAAGATCCCATCCATTTACTTTCGACAGTAAATACAGTGGAAACTGCCACAAACAAAATCTTTTTTTTTTGTTAATTTTAACTAAATTATTTCTAATTTAACTAAAGTATTTTTTTAAAAACATGCGTAATATATAAGATAATTTCAAATTTGTTATGCTATTAATTATAGATATCTGAATTTATTACGTGACTGTATTTTTGTTGGGGATATATTTATATATACGTGGTCGCTGAAGATACGGCTTTCCATTTTTATCTGGTATCCGGGTGTGTCCCCTAGTGCAGCGTCGTGTACAGTCATCTCCCCCTAATATTTGCGCCCCTATCCTAGTTCGCTAGACAAAACTTTCCCAATTATTCATATTATAATATTTTCAAATCTTTGATTCAAAATATATGAATTATGTTTAATTGGATTATGAGATTTTGTTGTAAAATTGAACAGACTGGGTTGGGTATTTTAGAATCAATGCGATGGATACTAATTCGGATGAAGTTGAAAAGTTTAATTGTATGCGTCGGATGCGAGATTCGGAGGCGGCGGCGGCGTCAAATGAGGGAGAGAATGGAGGTATGGTCGGAGGTCGTCGGCCGACATGAGCATCATGCAAATTCCAGACTCGCACATCCATATTAACGTAATTTAAATGTATGCATGTGTATGTACGTAGTAGTATCGCGAAATATCGGGAAACTTCATCAGGTATTCAGATCCACCGCACAACTTTAGTCCATTTAATTTGCATGTAATTAACGAAAAAAGTTATGAATGTTGAAGGAGCTGATGGAAGTTCGCGATATTAATTGCACCAAGAAAATTTAACACCCATTAAAACTAAACCATCCTAATTTTACATTTTTCATTAGCATAATTTTGTAATAGTGGTTAACTTAAACGTAGTCAACCCCTGTACTCGATGCTATGAGCATACGAAAGGAGCGTGAAGTTCATTTAAATGTTGCATAAAATGATCTGTTCTTCATGCGATAATAACTGGTTTTTCTATTTGTTTTTATTTAGCGTGGGTGCGATGAATTTAGGTCTGTTTCATTTGATTAAGTGTTATCTTCATATTATTGTAAGTGCATTATGTTTGTCGTTCTCAAAAGTGCTTCGGGATCGGATTTCATGGACAAATATT
This sequence comes from Nicrophorus investigator, assembly GCA_963457615.1. Lineage (NCBI taxonomy): Eukaryota > Metazoa > Arthropoda > Insecta > Coleoptera > Silphidae > Nicrophorus > Nicrophorus investigator. Next base: position 28,710,846 of record OY735140.1, read on the forward strand.
TCTGTTTCTGTTGGACGCGAAGCCCTTGGCAACAGGTTGGTCGGTCTGCGAGGCCAAGAGTAGACTTCGTGATGATGATGGTGGCGGCGGAGGCGGCGGTGGTTTTGATTGCGTGTCGTCTCTTCCTGTACAGTTCGATAAAAAGAAAGGGCAACACACCCCTCGTCCATCTGGCACTCCGAGGTATTGGGGGAAAGCCTTGCAGACTGCAACAGCGTTTGTTATTACCATGCAAAGCAAAACTGTACCTAGACATTAGTCTAGGGCCCCAGCCACCTTGTTGCAGCAATAATTCAAGTTGGGGTTGCAGCCCTCACTGGTTTCCATGGAGACGGTCCCCCTCGGTCTCTGCACATCGATCGCCATTGCCGACCCCACCAGGCCTTGTCTAAACATTTCACCCCCACGAATTGACAGCCAATGCACATCCCCCTTCTGTCGCCACTACATCACATACGCCATGCACCATGCCGCACCGTATATTTACTATATTATAACCATTCTTTCTTAGTCTAGACTAGTATACAATCATCTGTATTCGCAGTATAGACTAGAAAATCTATTTGTTTTTGTTTTGTTGCTTTACAAAATCTCCCGATTGCTCGGAAAGAATTACAGTAATTTTCGTTTATTCATTCTACTTTTAATCAGTCCAGACGTTAGATAGTTTTTTTCTATATCGTACAAAAAACGACTTCTATTCTTTTCTGTAATTAAGGGTAAAGCCAAGAACGCCCAGAGCTTTTCAAATGTGTAGCGCCGTTCTGTCTGCTACCCTTTCTATATCATCACCTCCCCTCCACCCTTTCTCGATCGTATACTTCATCACCGTCTGTAACCACGTAGAATTTAGAAACACTAACAACTTGTTGGTAGTCCTCCCGCAAAGCCTCGCTTTGTCTTCCCCCTTGAATAATGGACGAATTCTTTTATTATAAATTAAAGTTGATTCTCCGCTGGTTGCGTCGTCGTATGTACATCCACCGCTAAAGAAATAGTGAAAGACATTCAGTTGTTTCGCCTCCACCTACTCGTGCTTTTCATATGCCATCAATTATATAACACGCGTTATGTGTCTTTATGATGACGGTAATCTAGTGAAAGTTTAATAATGGCCTCTGCCGAGCGGTTTTACTTTTTGCGCGGCACCAAAACGTGATTCTAATGTAACATTAGCAATTATACGATCGCAACCTAAAAATGAAAACGAAATTGGCCAATTCCATTTATCATCAATGCGAGCGAATCTTGGAAAATGATACACATTATTATACAATATGTATATATTTTTTTTACAATCTTTTTTTTTCGTTATAAATTTCTCATCCATTTCAATTTCATAACAGAAACAACTTTCTCGATGATAACGTGACCGTAATAACTATTTATCGATGTTATTTTTGGGGCGAAAACTCTCTTTTTCACCTTACATAATGCGTATATGACGTTCGATGCGTACGTTTCGTATTTTCGGCTTTTTAATTCGATTTTGGTGTTTGAATGCGAGCGCTTAATATTCCTCTCCTATTCGAAATTTCTATAGAGATGTACAATTCAAATACTATTGAATGGTGTGCAGACGAACGTGTTTGGAATTTCAATTTAACGTTCAAATTTGAAATAGAAAAATAAAATAAAAAATCTAATATGAGGGTCATTTGCAGTTGGACGCGTGGAATAGAAATAGACACATTTGTCGGAAATGATCATTATGTATTTTGTTGCTGCTATTGTAATTATTTGAGCTTTTTTTTAACTAACGGTTATTTTCTGTTGCAGGGATGACGGTTAATTGAAAATGGCATCACCGACTCCTTCCATTGAATCATTACCTAGAGCTAACTCGATTGGATCATTTGGAGATCACGCCGATTATATATCAATTTCATCTCTGGCAGATTCGCCTCTGACTGTAAGCGGATCTTCACCACCAGTCAGCGATTCGACAGACAGGGACAACGATTTAAACGCCCAGCAGTGTTTGCATTGCAGAGAGTCCACAACCGACCACAAGTTACTGCCCTGTTACCACGCAATCTGCACCAATTGTTACGATAAGAACAAGTACACTTGCCCAAAGTGCCAAATAGATTCGATAGAGGGCATTTTGAGTAATATTTTATTCAGCGCGGGAGATAGTAACACCGGTGGAACTGGTGATTTAATCTCGTCTGCTGTCCGGTGCACAGGTTGCAAGACTAAGAAGTTGGACGCTATTGCTCATTGCGTCGACTGTGCCAACTACCTTTGTTCGAACTGCGTTATGGCCCACCAATTCATGCATTGCTTTGAAGGCCATCGCGTCCTAACCCTCTCGGAGGTGAAGGACGACCATAAGAATGGTTCGACGTTCACAAACGGAGAGAAAGCCATGTTTTGTCCCAAGCACAAGAACGAAATTTTGAAATATTATTGTCGCACGTGCGCCGTTCCGATATGCAAAGATTGCATCACTTTCGAGCACCCAACTAGTCTTCACGAGTGGGAAGCCATCAACGAAACTGCCCCAAAACAATTGGAAGCCATAACGCACGCCATCCAAGAAGCTAAATCCAAAGCTACAGATATCCGTAATGTTCTCAAGAACGTCGAACACGCCTCCAGTCGTTTGCAGATGCAATACCACAAGGCTCAGAACGAGATCAACGACACTTTCCAGTTCTATCGTTCGATGCTCGATGAGAGAAAACAAGAACTCCTGAAAGAACTCGAAAGCGTGTTCTCCGCAAAACAAATCTCTCTCGGCGTTGCCACCCAGAAGGGCCAGGAAACCGTTGAGCAGATATACAAAACATGCGATTTCGTCGAGAAACTTAACAAATGTGCCAGCGTTGTGGAGATTATCATGTTCCGCAAGTTACTGGATAACAAACTGCACTCCCTCCTTAACTGCAACATCGATCAAAACGTGCAATCTGCATGCGAATTAGAATTTGTATCGAATTACCAAGCCATTCAAGTGGGCGTCAGAAATACGTTTGGCTACGTGAGGTCCAATTCAGAAGCCGTGGTAGGACCCAGCAAGCAGCCACCAATTGCCAGACCAACCGGCGGATCGAGTTCAAGTGGAAGCAGCGTTAATGGTAGCTCTGGAAGTTTGAATGGTGGTATCCACTGTCCATTCTCCATGTCGGGATCGAGTCAATCCACATCTCCGTTCGAATCCAACAACATCATTTCGAAAAGATTCAGCAGCGCTAACAGCTTGGGGCCGTTTTCGACGACTATCGGAGACTTGAACTTGAATGGAAATCCATACGAAAAATGGTCGAATGGAGGATCCGATAGCATTTTCCAAAACGGCACCTCCGATCCGTACAGTGCTTTGACTAGTACCGTGAACAACGATTCGATGCTCGATCTTACATCCAAATTGATGACCACCACTATTTTCCCACCGAAATCACAAATCAAGAGACAGAAAATGATTTATCATTGTAAATTTGGAGAGTTCGGTGTCATGGAGGGGCAGTTCACTGAACCGAGCGGAGTTGCTGTTAATGCACAGAATGATATCATTGTCGCCGATACCAACAATCATAGAATCCAGATATTCGACAAGGAAGGACGTTTCAAATTTCAGTTTGGGGAATGCGGGAAGAGGGATGGTCAGCTTTTGTATCCCAATAGAGTAGCCGTTGTCCGCACCAGCGGCGATATCATTGTTACTGAGAGATCGCCCACACATCAAATTCAGATTTACAATCAATATGGACAGTTTGTGAGGAAGTTCGGAGCAAACATCCTGCAACATCCCAGAGGTGTAACAGTCGATAACAAAGGACGTATTGTCGTCGTCGAGTGCAAAGTGATGCGTGTCATAATCTTCGATCAAACGGGAACCGTTCTGCAGAAGTTCGGATGTTCCAAGCATTTGGAGTTCCCCAACGGCGTTGTTGTCAACGACAAGCAGGAGATTTTTATAAGCGATAATCGGGCGCACTGTGTTAAAGTGTTCAGCTACGAGGGAGTCTACTTACGTCAAATTGGAGGCGAAGGTATCACCAATTATCCAATTGGCGTCGGGATCAATGCGACTGGTGAAATTTTGATAGCGGATAACCACAACAACTTCAATCTAACCATCTTCACGCAAGACGGTCAACTCGTTTCCGCATTGGAAAGCAAAGTGAAGCACGCCCAGTGCTTCGACGTCGCACTCATGGACGACGGCTCCGTCGTGTTGGCCAGCAAAGATTATCGGCTCTACATCTACCGCTATGTTCAAGTCCCACCCATCGGGCTCTAAATGTCTCTGAGACCGTTTCTACTATTATTTTTGGGTATTATAACTTTCGTTGAGATATATTGCCCTAGTCGGCCCCCCATTCCCTACACTTTTTGTTGATGCATTTTTAAATAGGAGTGGTGGCGCTACTTGGGGTGAAACAAACAAACAAACAAACAAAAAAAAAGTGTAAGAAAGAGTAAGAGTATTCTTTAATTTAATTTACAAAAAAAAATAATCTCATACTTGAAGGAAAGTAAAAGTGAAACATTTTTTTATTTGATAATGAATAGTTTTTGTAATGTTGATATTTTTTTAAATATGTACGAATTTGACGAAATGTTTTGAAGGAAAGGCCCCAAAAGTTGTATTGACCAATTAATATTGAAAAGCTGAAACAAAACAGGGATATTATCAAAAGAAAAAAATGATAAAATTAAAGAAAAAAAAATCGTGTTAACCAAGTATAGCGGTGCCTGGGCCATTGTTGTATTTGAAGAATGAAATGAAGAAAAAAACAAATGATAATTGTGCATCAAGTTTCCATATATTAATATGATATATTATATATATTTTAATATGAGTGTATGGTGTTGTGAATGTCCGTAGCGTAGCGCGTTGTTGTTTTTTGCGGGAAGCCGCGTTGTTAGCTACCCCTAGTCACCCCCCCTTCAAGACCGTAGCACTATAGAAATGTATAAAGAAACAAAAAGGGCGCTGAAATCTTCGAGACAAAAAAAATACCTTGCTAAAAAGATCATGGAAAAAAGGAACATCTCTTTATTCTATATTTCTATCAATCTCTATCGCTCTTATCCAGTATTAAAATCAAATCAATTCAACCTTTCAGCGCCCGCAATTTGTATTATTACTCTCACTTTATGACACCATAGCCGTGCCCTTTATGAAAGTAAACAAAAAAAATGGTATTTATATATTTTTTTTAAATATTTTTTGTTTTTTTTAGTTTTGTTATATTCTATTGTGTAAGTTAGCGCGAAAATTAAGAACCTATATTTGGTGCATGCAATATTTTCACCATTTATTATTATTTTCTATTATTAGTTGTAGTAAGTAGTAATATATTTGTTTGTTAATGCTGCCAAGTTTAAGATATAGCGAGTGCGGGTTTTACTCCATGCATGTCATGCAAATGAAAGATGAAGAAAGAAAAAAAAAACAAAAAAAAAACGTGAAAAGAAATCAGAGGATACGAAACAATTGTTTACGAATTACGAAACGATGAACGTAAAAAGAATACACTTAGTAACCGCTCTCCAGAAAAGTAAAAATCTCGACCAATATTAAAAATATATATTTAGATAGAATTTCATTTTTTCTCTCACTTATTTTTGATTTAGTTCTAAGATTTAATAATTTTTTTATTAATATATTTTTTTTAAGGAAGCTGGCGGATAATCGATTGGTCATGGCTTTGGTTTTAAAACTGAAACTTTCATACCGATGATGATTATACGCCACCCTCCCACTTTTTTTTTCTCTCTAAATTTATATAAAAACATACCATATTATTATTTTTTTAATTTATGTCTTATTTATATTGTTATTATCTTTAAATAGCCGTGGCGATCGCAAGAGCGCGGGGGCTGAGCGATCTCATCCTATAAATCCAGTCCCCACTTATTATTATTATTATTTTGATTATTATTATTATTATTTTGACTGCGTGCGGATTTGCGTCGATTTACTACTGATGAAGTAATCTGAAACTTATTGATTTCCAATGGTCCGCGATGCCGCCCCGACACCGTGTTGTTTTTATTTTATTTTTAATTCTTTGTATTTGATTTCGTGCCCTTTATTGAAGAGCACACACTATTTTTTCTACATATATATTGTTCCTCCTCGTCACTCGGAGCGGCAGCGCGGATTTAGTAAATTGGGACGACTTAAATCCGCCGAAATATCCCAGTTGAGCAGTTTTTTTTACTTGTTGTTATTATTATTATAATTTTAATGGTAAATTGTTCTTAAATTAAATGTACATTGTTTTGTTTTTTTTTTGAATTTTTGTTGTAAATGCTTACTTTTTTTAATTAATAATACCAGTTTCTGCAGTTTTCATATTTCTTTGGTTTTATTTATTTATTATTTATTTCTTCTTTGGATGACAACCCTCAATTCCCAATCACCACGGTCCCTCCCCAAACAGCACCTATTTCTTTTTCGAATATGTAGATTTTAGTTTTTTTTTTTTCGTATTTTAGTTTAATTCTGTGCATACACTGCTCGAAGAGATTTTTTTGATGTAGAATTCATGATCTATTGCATTTCGATTTTGTTTAGAAAGTGTTGTAGTTTCTTTTTTTTTTTCTAAATTTGAAATTAATTTGCACATAATTTATTGTTCATTTCGGATTCTCCAAAATCTGCCAAAATGGAATAAAAGAAACACAGATCTAGCCCATCGGATGACATGTCAATCAAATCATATAAGAATTTTTGGGAAAGAATTGTGCCCAAATTGTTTTCAGTCCACTTTTCAAGGCCACAAGGTTAACCTGAAGTTGAGTTCCTGAAAAGCCTTCTCACGAGTGGATTTGGATGTATCGATTAAGGTAATCCACCCAAATATACCTATATTTTTATTATTACTTATTATCATTATTATTAATATTATTAAATCTATAATACTCTATGAGGCACACACATTCTAGTCATAAAGTCTGTTGTTTTGTTCGCGTTATAAACTATTATTTTTTTAAATTTATTTACTTCTCATCGATGCTTCGCTTCTTGCGGAAGAATTTCGAAACGAATCACGAGAATCGCATTTATATTTTTCCTTTTCTTTGGAGCGCGCGAGGACTTGCATTGCGTAGTCCTGGAAACTAAGAAGCGAACGTTACGATGAAGAGAAGATGAAAGCGTGGCACGGCTGTGATGCAGCCTAATCTCGATTATTTTTTTTACATTTACGAAACACAATTTTTTATACTTAGGCTATACATATTAATTATATTTATACATTATAAGAGTGAGACGATAATCTCCTGCGAAAGCAGCAGCTTGTATAAAATTATTTGAACAATCTTCCTTGGGCCCAACTAAGCAGATCCTATATAGTTATAGGCATGTGTGATTTAACGGTATCATAGTCATTAGTTATTAAAAAAAAGGCAAACAAATGAAAAAAAAACGCAAAAAAAAAATCTTAATCTTAGTAGTTTTGGAAAACAAAGTATATATTATATATTTATTGGTTAGTAAGCAGTCTAGTGATTGAGCGTGCGGTTTTTTTAATGAAACAAAAAAACATGACGCACTTTGTGTTTTAAGCATTTTTCGGTAAGACTGATTCAACAACACATTTCTTCTGAACGAAACTTAGTGATACTGCAGAAAAGGAAAAAGGAAAAACTATGCCTGGATTTGAAGAAAATAATAAAATTAAAAATACAAAAAATATAACAAATGCTGCGAGCAGGATTGATGAAATGAAAACCGTCCTGTTACTGTGAGAAGGTTGAAAAAGAAGGTCTTTATCCTGCTCGGAACATTTTCCCGGCCTGTCACTTCAATATGTTTGCGTTTACCTTCATGTCAATTACTCTAGGGAACATTTATCTATTTTATCCAACAAAAAAAATAACTTTGTATATACAAGTAGCTTTTTGTTGCTTAATGTGTACACTGCCCCTTCCCTAAAAGTCTAGTCTTTAACACGTTCATTGTCAAATTTCTCTATTATCTCTTTTCAGTATTAGATTTTTCATTTCAATTGACTTGATGACAAGGTTCGTTTTGTTCTTGCAAATTGTCGTTGGCAGTGAAAGTGTTAATGAGTTCCTTCCACATTCCCAAAAAAAAAAATCGCACAATTTCTTGTTACTGCATGGTAAAAATGAAACAAACAAAAAAAAGAGAATAAATTGTTCCATATAATTATTATTATTCTTATTACATGATAAGGGAAAACAAATAAAAAAAAAAGTGTAAGAGGAAAGAGTTTATATACATTTTGCTCATGTTTGAATACAATTGTTGCACTGTTATTGCGCCACGCCGCAGAGTCCACACTATTTTCCGAGCACCTAAATACGAGAAAATAATATTTTTCCCCGGTAAAATGCGCTCGAACGGAACCTCTTTAACAGACTGTGATTAAAGGAAATGCCTTCCCAGAGAAACAAAAAAGAAAAAAAATTAAAGGAAACCAAGTAATTTCTATTCACAACAATAATTTTGATTCATTTCTGGAATAATAAAAAGAGATAAATTAAGAAAACGAAAATGAAAAAAGAGATTAAAAGCATGAACAAATATCGAAACGAGAATTTAAACAAATTTTTGGACATTAATGGTAACATATTTCATAGGTTCAGTAGGCATTCACCGGATGGTTATTTTATTGAAATTACCTTATCTGCAAATTTCTTCTTCGAGCGATTGACTAACAATTCTATGATGAGAACATTCAAGTAAAAAAAAACATAAATAAAGGAAATTGATTATTAATTAGGAGCTCTTCCAAGAAAGTCGCACCTCTCTAAAGTACGAACACCAAATAATTGGTACTATAAATGTATTCATGACTGTACTGATCACACCAATTCTCCTTGCTTGTTGGCTGGAACTCGCGGACCAAAGCAAGCCGCGCCACCGACCAAATAGCTGCTTAAAAATACTACAAACAAAAAAATAATAAAATAACAAGTATACTTAGTCTAGTCGTTTTGTATCAAATCATGTATTTTTATGTGCTTTGTACGTCCTCAGAAGATAACATAACAAAAGAAAATAGCATTACTTGATACAGCTGCTATATAGCCCCCTCCACCCTGCAGCCGAACGAGCGTCGCGGCGCGCGCGACCCCCCGTGTATATTCATAGTATTATATAATTATTATTATTCTAGTAAGTAGAGACTATATTTGTTAGATCTGAACGAGTTTAATATTAAGTGTTTTTCCTTGTTGAGAGGCCGCACATTCCAGAAATAAGATGATGAAAATAAGGTGTCTCGTGTGTTTTCGGCCGCCAGGAAGTGTCCCTTTTTTGTAGGGTGTCCCCAAAACGAGGTAGGGCCACCCGCACATCCTGTCGGTCTCACGAGGCACCAGAAAGAAGTTTTGAGAGTAAAAATCTTATATGAAGAACCCTAGTCGCTTTGTCCGTCATTGTTCCTGCCATAGGTCGCGCAGACAAATCGCAGAATCTATATTTGATAGCAATAGTGCGTGTTAAATATTAAAAAAAAAACAAAAATTATATTTAATAATCCATGTAACTATAAAAAAAGTAAAGAAAAAAACGAGAAAAAAAAAACATGTGTGGTTAGCTAACATATCCTAAAAGAAATTAAACTAAGCTGGCTAAGATCACATGACATCCCCATGATAATGTGCTTCTTTGTTGCTTGCTTGTGATGTGCTGCCGCCTTATATATTCTTACTTTATTGTCTAGTGAGTAGTAATTATTAAGAACTAAAGTAACCGAGCTAGTTTTGTATAGTTAGCCTAAGCTTATACTTCTCTCAACTGTAAGACTGATTGTATTTGTCTCTATTAAAAAAGAAAAGAAAGATAAAAAAAAGAAGAAGAACAAAATATATTTGCAAAATTGAATCATGGCAATATATATTTTTGAGCTATGTTTGTTGAACAAAAAAGATAAAGTGATTGTAAAAGAGTCAAGTGATTGTTAAAGCAGTAGGGCCTAGAAATTATTGCATGCGCCTCGATTGCACCTCCCCCCAAAAAATATATAACATTCTATGATGCGGCAGTGGACAATAAGAAAGAAATGAAGAGGAAAAGCAAAATGAATGAAGAAGGTTCGAAAGATGTTGCAAAAAGAAAAAGAAATAATGAAGAAGAAAGAAAACAATTAAATCCACTTGTTGGCTAATTCTACTGTGTAATTTCTCCCCCCAAGAAAAAAAAGTATTTTCAAAGTTGTTAAATCAAAATGTTGCTAAAAATTTATATAAATAATGTAAAAAAAAAATGAAGAAAAAAAAGTGTCTTTCGGTTGAAGTTTTTGATTTTTGTGGGTAAACATATATATATTATTCTAACGCCCCCACAAAAATTATTATACCAGATGAGTTTATTTTGATATTGATCGTTAATGATATATTGATTCGGTGTGAATGTCACTTGATTATATTGGAGCACATTATCTGGCTAAGCATATTCCATGTATACACTGTTGGTCCTGTTACAAGAAATATCTTATAATAATTTATATGTTGTAATTTTAAATATGATATGAGAAAAAAAGTAATACTATTTTTAAAGAAAGACGTAAGAGCGTTGTCGAAAAAAAAATTGATTGTAACCGTTCAGAGGGGAGGAACGAAGGCTTTTTGTTTCTTCTTGTTGTGAATGACTAACAGGATCGAAATCGTCGTCCCTTCTTCGCATGCAAAAAGAAAAAAGGAACCTCGTCAAGTCCCCTTTTTCGAGGACGAGATGGATAAAAAGTATTTTCTTTTTTTTAATATTATTTTCTTTATTTATTTAGTTTCGTTTTACCTGTTTTTCATTTAATATTTATTGTCGGAAGTTTCTATTTTTAATAGGACAGTTTTCTTGTTATTATTATATATAAACTAAGTGTGCCTAGTCAATAGAGTTCAGGTCAATTTTACGAAGTAATTAATTAAAAAAAAAATATGTGAAAATGTAAAGCAAAAAAAAAATGTGAAACGATAGAGAGATGTTTTGTGGAGTTTCATCGATTAATATTATTATTAAGAGACCAAAGTTGTTTGGATTTGTTAATTCTAGCGATGAGGGAGTAGAACTGCGGCGAAATACTTAATTGGAAAACGACTAAAGTATATCACACTACTATTATATATAAATATTATTCATTACTATTATTACTATTATTGTTTGTATTATTTTTTTTGCCAAAAATAATGTAATATGTATTACGATACATTGTGATTGTTTAATTTTTTTTACTCTACTATTATTTTCTCATTTCGTTTTTCATCGCTTGGTACTACTGAAGGAAACGTCCTCTCGCCTGTTCCAACACAATCATCTCGTTATTTATATCTAAATTTGACCATTTACTATATATTATTTTTATTTTATATTTTATTAACTTAAACTTAGTATTTAACTGTCTAATTGAGTACAATATTTGATGATTAAGTCATATCAGTTTGTTACAAGCGTGTATTTATTGCAGTGGTGTATCTAATAAAGCATTTTGTTTGCTTGAATTGAAAAAAAAAATCAACTATTTATTTATTTCATTCCATTGTCCATATCCGAAAAAAATAATCCTTTTCCTCTATCCAATACAAACATTTGACTACATCAACACATTACATTTTAAGACATTTCAGAACAATCCATACATTGAAGGATTATAATTTGTAATTGCTATTTACTTATTGTAAATAATATCCAAAATTTAAAAATATATCCAATGTATGTTTGGTAATTTTTTTTATTTATTTCTTCTTTGAAATAAATTTAACAAAAATAACAACAAAATGTAAGTATAAATATATAAATAGGTAAGAAATATTTTATATTGTGTTCTAAAAATATATATTAACAAAAGTTATCTGGAAAATTATTAAATAATACTAGTAAAAACTGAATATTTTGTGTTAATTCCTGGCTGCAAACCTAACTAATATTGGCTAAAATTTAAAATCATCAACTTCATTTATTTAACTATTTTCACCAAAATGTAACTCATCCATTCCAGTCAGCATCAAAAGATGTTTAGTTAAAATTCTTGTTTCATAAAAAAGATAAACATTTCTCTATTAATATATAGTTTCTTCTTGTGTGGTGAGAATGAATGCCACTGTTTATGAATAATTTGATTAACTATTTTGTTTATGACTGCATTAGTCTGAATAGAAATTATTTTCAAACATTTTTTAGTTTAATTTGTTGTGTTTGTACTGCGTCTTTGTTAAATGAATAGTCAAAACTTTTATGAAATAATAATTAAATTCAACAGTTACAATTATAATGATAAAATTGAAAGATGTTATTATTGCTAACAATTCTCTATTTGAAGAAATATGGATGGTAAATGTGTCTTTAACTGACGTAATGGTTAGATAATACCGTAATTCTTTTGCACAAAAAATAGCTGATTACCTCAACATCAGAATAATCAATAATTGTTTGCATATGTAATTTTTATTTATTTCTATCATACCATACGATAGGTATGAATATAAGTATATTTCCTCTCAATATAAATATTATTGAAGATATAAGTCTTTCCACTTTAAGCATCTTAGTCTCTTTTCGAACCGGCTGCAATGATAAGTTATCTGCCTTGACAGTTTTATGTGGGACATTAATTTTAATGGTTCGAGTATTATTCGCAACAATAGGTTCCGCCAAGTTTTCGTCATCCTCGAACATTCAGCACCAGCATTCTGCGGCATACCTTAATTATAACCGCTTCATTTTTATCTTCTCCGAAAGTTTAAACGCTCAATAAATACTCGATATTATTATATTTCATGGAACCACTTGCAAAGTTAGTCATAAACTAATTCGTTGCATTCACACGAAGCTATTGTGATACCATAAAAAAAATAACGAATTATTAAATAAATTTCTATATTACTTTTTTAAGTTTATTAAAGTATTAGTATTTATAATAAAACATAATCTGAAGTTTCAGATCTTTTTAGATAAATATTCTTTTGTCTAAATTTCTGAAATAAAATCTATTTTATTATAATTGCATATAGCTATATACTAAATCCGCTGTCTTTCCGTTCTATCAAAATCTATTTTTTAGCATGTTAAAAATATGATTTTTTATTTCTTTAAAAAACTATTTTATAAAATTTTCGAAATATAAAAATATTTATGTTTCATTATCAAAATTTTAATTAAAAATCATATAATGTTATTTATTTATGTTTCTATACAATTTTAAATTTTTTAGAGTATTTCTACAAATAAAGTTGCCTATATATCGCATCGCTTATTCCAGCTTATTCATACTACTTGCAGCGCAGAAACTTCATAAGCAATTCCGCATATATTACTGCCCATAGCTATGTAAACGTAGCCTTTATCCCCAAAATCTTCGCCCCAAGAATTCCTAACAATATAGTGAGGAATTTCGCTTTCCAAGTCATAGCCTACTATTTGGACTGCATGATTTAAAAATTTCTGTTGAGAATTACAATGGTATTGCACTACTCCACCCAAATAGTTTTGCCATGATAGAGCATTTATAGATGTTGCTACAGGTCCATGCTTGGCTAAAGTAGCTAAGATGTAATGTTCATCATTGATCAAACTGAAATAAAAATACATGAAAAATATATAATTCGAATATAGATTTAATATAACATACCTATCACAGGCATACTTCATTACTTGAACACCATCTGCTGTATCATTACTCTTGCACTTTTCTTTTTGCAAATGCAGAGGATATTGTTCTTCAGTTTGAATCTTAACCTTCTTATCAATAAACCATTTCAATAGAGTACACATGTCACCACCATCACAGCCATTATTATTGTACCCAGCACAATCAATAGCCTGTTGTGTACTGAGTTTAACTAACTTTTTAGTCTTGATTGCATTCATTGCTTCTATAGTTTCTATTACGCTGAAAGCCCAACAAGCACCACATGTATGTTGATTGTTAACAGGAGTAATAACACCCTTTTCTCTCCAATCTATTTTTAAAGGAAGTCCACCAATATCCCTTACTTCTCTTGACTTTGATTCCTCAGATGAAGATGTATCTTGATTTCTCAATAACTGTCGTTCTGCATAATCATCCATCAGATGATCATCCAGGAACTCATCCTCAGACAAATCAGAGTATTTCGTAATTCCATACCAAGCACTCAAGTTAGTTTTTCTTAAATTATTTAATTCTTTGATCTTGTTTAAAGAGGCCTGCAAGAAATAATCATATTAATACTAATTAAATATAAGCTCCATTCTTACCTTAAATGTCCTCAATCTAAATTGATATTCAGTTGCATTGTTGTATGTTTTATTATACTTTTCCAGAAACAAACGAAACTCACTGTCATCATCATTCTCTTTATTTAGATCAATGGGAACCATAAAAAGTAATAGAAAAGCAAATCCCAGAAACAACATGCATCTCTTGAAAGTAATCATTTTGCATGATTATCATTTTATTTAGAGATAAGAAATTTGGTAATAAATAACCAACCTTAAATCATGTTCTTAGAGAAAAGTAAATATTAAATGAAATTATTATTCCATAAAGATAGTCTTAAAGTAATTAATAATATAAATGTATTAAGTAAACAATTAAAAGAACTAAAAAAAAGTTATCTTATCTTGCTTAGCTTGTTTAAATCGTAGTGAATGTATTAGATTCACCGGTAAAAAAAAAAAAAAAAAAAAAAGTTATAAACTGTTTATTTACAACACCTTCACATTTTTGACATTTAGTAGTTCCAATGGACTGTTGTTGGTAGTCCAATGAAGTCTGTAGTAGGTCGACTTAAAATGCAAAATAAAAGTAATTTTTGAATAAGATAATTCAATTGTAAATTAATAATTATATTTAATTATAATATTGATTAAATATTCGTTTAGTTTATTTACAATTTAAGAATTATAACGTCGTTGTAGATGGCAATAGTAGTAACTTTTAGTTCTTAGGTTGGTATTACCGGATATTGTCATGAACGTTGTGTCAGAGTTAAGTTCTCTCTCTTTTTAATGCTCCCTTTCTAGTGAACGCATCAAAATGGCTGCCCCTACAGTTTCAAAGAAGCGCAAGGTATTTATATAAAATCTATATTATTGCTAAAATTAATCTTAAATATTTGTGAAAAATGATAAATTAGTGAGTGAGTTATGTGTGCAATTTGTTAAAATGTATTTTATACTCGCGATGTCTTGGATATCCGAAGAATGACAGCTATAACCTGACAATAACAACGTTGACGAAATACACATGAGTGAAATTAAACATATTTTGCAAGAACTCGTGCATTAGTAAAGTTGGAATATAGTATAAAAATACTTATTCGCATGTGGTAATTTTTCGTGTATATACTTAATAACACTAAAATCACGTTTACAACTTTAAGGTGTTAAAACATGAACATGCAAATTGAATACATGACTTAAGTCTGAAGCACTTATATCTCTTATTTATGTTGTTATAATATAATTTTTCATTTTAGTTTGTCGGAGATGGTGTGTTCAAAGCTGAATTGAACGAGTTTTTGACCCGTGAATTGGCCGAAGATGGTTACTCTGGTGTGGAAGTGCGGGTCACCCCAACACGTACTGAAATCATCATCATGGCTACCCGTACCCAAAACGTTTTGGGTGAGAAGGGACGTCGTATTCGTGAGTTGACCTCTGTTGTTCAAAAGAGGTTCAACTTCCCAGAACACACTGTTGAGTTGTATGCTGAGAAGGTAGCCACCCGTGGTCTCTGCGCCATTGCTCAAGCTGAATCCTTGAGATACAAACTTATTGGAGGTCTTGCTGTCCGTCGTGCCTGTTATGGTGTCTTGAGATTCATCATGGAATCCGGAGCTAAAGGTATTATTACATTCAAATATTTCATGTTATGTTTTTGATACAACTCATTATTTACTATTTGCAAGGATAAGTTTCATTGTGGTGAGTGGATTATTAACTTGCTACTTTCCAGCTGTCCAATATTATATTTTTTCATCTAATAATTGATTGTTTTCAACTTTAAAAATCAATCTCTTTAGTTAAAAATACATCACTTTTATTTATACCACAAATTTGCAATGTTGGAAATGCTATGTATATGTAAATTAAAATGATCAGGAAAATTGCATAATTTGAAATAAGTAAGAAAATATGTAATTAATCATAATTTATACAAAAAGGATACAATTTAAGTATAATATAATAAATTTTAAAACAATTTTAAGCAATTGTTTGCCGCGAAAAAAAAAGTTCATTCATTAAATTATTTATAATATATAAAGCACATCAAAATTAATAATACGATTATTTTAATGTACCGCCGAAGTACTGAAAATTGGTCAAAAGGGCTTCAATTATAGTCATATATTTAATTAGACTTAAATTTAAATATGAATGTTTCATTTTTCATATTTGTTATGAAAAAAGGGTTTAAAGTATTTGATTTATTTAAGAAAATGCAGTTAACTTTTCTATTTTTAAGGGCTAATAGATAACTAGTAAATGCTCATCTGTTGACAAATGATATGGAATAAAGTGTGAAAGTGAACTAATAAAATAGCAATATTTATATATATAGTACTATCTAAAGAATGCTAGGTTGTTTAATATTTTGTATGCGCAATTGAAATCGAACGCAAAAAACTGTTTGTAATCTGTATATAAAATGTACACACAATGTTTTTGGAATTGGTTGATCATATTGAAGCGTTCAAAGGAGCCACTGTGAATTATACAAGCTTAATCTAATCAAGGTTCTGGGGGTTATCGGTGCTAGTGACCTCCGCTTTTATAATATTTTATAAGACACGCTCGCAAGCGGTCAGTTTTAAAAATAAAAATGATCAAAGCAGCCGTTTGTAAGCATTTGTGAATGAACTGGAGAAAAGGAGAGATCGCGTGAAAATGTTCCTGTTCGCGGTTGTTTTCCTGTTTGCATTCGAGGCGATTTCTGGTTGCGATTATCCCACGTTTAAGAATACGAGTGTTACCGTCGTGGGTGTGCGCGGGGTTGATAAGATTTCCGGATGTTTAGAACCAGATGGAGCCTTGGAGAAGGCCTCGTACATCCAAATTATAAATCAATCCATTCCGGTCCTGTATAGTGGTGCAATAAGGAATTTACCGAATTTGGTCGACGCGGTGCTCGACAATAATGGAATCATTGAAATCAACGCCGGCGCTTTTCATAATCTTCCCAAGTTGCAGTTGATGCGGCTAGAGAACAACAATATAGAAGTGCTAAAGAATGGTGTATTCAATAATCTAATGATCAAAGAACTGCATTTGATGAACAACAGTATATCGGTTATTGACCAAGGCACTTTTAACCACATGCCTCAGTTGACTATTTTAAATTTGGATAAGAACAGATTGTCCACTTGGAATGGAGATTGGTTTCTGTACACTCCAACGATCTCTAGTTTAAGTTTCAAATCTAATCAGCTCAGGCACATCCCGAAAGGTGCGTTCAGGAATCTAAAAGGATTCCACGTTATCGCCGGAAGAAACATCACGACGAACATCAACTTCGATGATAATTTAATAGAAACTATAGATCCTAATGCCTTGGAGGGACTAAACGTGCTCGGTTGGCTATTTCTAAGTAAAAATAAAATACGAGAGTTGGACGAGAACTTGCTGGATCCACTGGAGAATATCGATTGGCTTAAGTTGAGCTTTAATCAGTTATCGTGCGTTCCGGATAAAATTATCGAGAAGATTCCAACGGTGACGCGTTACATTGACGGCAATCCTTTGAGTGATTACTGCAGAGCGAAAATCTTTCGATGATCTTAACTGAAGCGGAACATACAAACAATAAACTTAATTTATATCGTAGTTTAAAATGATCATTAATAATTTTATTTATACATAGCATAAAATATTTAATATTATTTTTATACATTATTTTTTCTATTCGGAAATTATGGTGAAGGTGAGACTGCTTGCTTTTTGTATTTCCATTAACGATCAACAACGTAAATAGAACATTTTTATTAATTATTTATTTTTTGTGTATTTGCAGGTTGTGAAGTTGTTGTTTCTGGAAAATTGCGCGGTCAACGTGCCAAGTCCATGAAATTCGTCGATGGCTTGATGATCCACTCCGGTGACCCATGCAACGACTACGTTGACACCGCTACTCGTCACGTACTCCTCAGACAAGGTGTGCTTGGAATCAAGGTTAAAATCATGTTGCCGTGGGATCCAAATGGCAAGATTGGACCAAAACGTCCATTGCCAGACAACGTTTCCGTCGTCGAACCAAAAGAGGAAGCCCTTCCTCTTTTCCCATTCAGCGACATCAAGCCAATCAAGCATGATGCTCCACCAGCTATTGCTGTTGTTTAAGTAACATAATTATTATAATTTCCAATAAAAACTTTAAAAAAAACTTTTTAAACAATGTACTTTTTTTTACCTTATGCAACTTTACTACATTTCAGATGGTCGTATCTCGTCAGTCCGATATTGAATTGTAATGAACAAAGTTTATCTTTTATCAATGCTAATTAACCTTTTCAACTACCAAAAGGTTATTAACCTTTGTCATTTAAATAAAATATTTAATTTGTGATGGTAAAAAGTTTTTCCTTACTGTTAATATCTACATTTTAAATGTTTTGGTAAGGAAGAACTTTTTACTTATTATAATTATTCCCGGAATTATTTTGTTATTCAGTTTCACTGAGATAAACAGTTCTAGGAAATTTCGTTAATTTAAATCTAAGACATTGAACAGCACGGGTTTTTCTGTAAAACAGTTAACGTAAATAATTCAATGGCAACCAAACTATTTTTTATGCAATTGGAATTAAATTTAAAGCTAATTTGCGATTTTTTATAAATTTTATCCCAGGATTGGATTCTTAAAAAATGATTAATTTATTCTTTAAAACGAAATCAAGAAAGTCAGAACTTTGTTTTAATAGTCTGAAGCAGGTTTAGGCAACGTTTTAAGATATATGAAAAGGTTTAGGGAGCTGCACAATTGGTATTTCGTTAAGCAACATAGTCGCAATTACTCAACAAAAAATGCAGCTGCGGTATAAACATAAATTGTTTAGTAAAGTTCAGGAAAAGCAGTACAAATAATTATATATAAGAATGCTATATTAATCTTTAAGCAACGATTTCTGTTTTTAAAGCGAAAAGATTGAAGGAATAAATATTATACAATATATGGATAGTTTTAAACGAAAATACTGTAGATATATTAAAGTTTATTAATAAAAATAAAAAAGATTTATGTCAAAAAGAAAATTCTGAGTGAAAATGTAATAGGATTGATTGATCATGACCGGCTACTCAATAAACGATAGGTATTTATATTAAAAATGTATGACTAATGATTTACAAATATCATTCATGAAATTGCCCTCAATATAGAAGCAAATACTCATAACTAAAGAAGATGTTGTAATTTTAATTACAAATGTAAATTCTATCAGATAAATCATGTTTCTTTGAAAACCAAATATTATACTATTATTTACTTCTTTGCAATTTGCTTTTTTCCTACCAGAAGAGCTTTGCTACACTTTTTGTGTATCCTTCCTTAATAAACTGCAGCTTAGCCTGATGCTTCTAGCATTTGGCCTGTTAAGACAATATACACTTTACAAGTATCATAATAGTATAACAAAACAATATGATGTCCCGAAACAGAGAGCTAACATAAGCCAACAATCAGAAATCTACTAAAGAATTACATTTGTTTAGATTACATCAGATAAACATATTATAAAATATTTATTGAAGTAATTGATACGAGTTGGGAGGGAAAAAAACTATTATATTTGTAATGAATATGTTAAAAAATGCAATTAATACTAATACTTTATTTGTTGTATAATTAATTTATTTGTTTACATATCAAATATTATTTAATTCTATGTGCAATCATTTTTCTTTTTGTTACATAAATATATTTGGTCATATTTTATTATGAAATAAACACGTTTGAGCTGACAACTAAAAACATAAATTACAAAATGAAAATACGTACTTCGCATTTGACGCATTAATTACCCACAATAATTTGTTTTTATTTCAATCTATAAAAATGTAATGTTTAAATATTGATAAATTAAATATAAGAAAATGCAAATTACAAAAAAAATGTGCCGATTCATGCATTCTTTTTTTTTATCTAACATTGCGATGAAAATCGGCTTCATTAAAATGTGCTACCTACACGATTCAACGAGTTTACTTCCGTTTCTCTTTTAATTAACTATACATATTTCATACAACGTTAATCGTCAATTTAAATTTATAATTAAGGCATGAATAAAAATTGTGGTTCGAGGTGATTTATTTTCGGAATTTTGTTTAAATATTTATTTTATAAAATCTTATAATTCAAAAAACCATCATACAACACAACACCAGAAGAAAATGATACTCTGTTCAGAAAATAAAGAACAATAACACTAGTAACTAATGTGAAGAAAATAATAATAAATCGACACTTTCGCAATGAAAATAATTTTTCAATGGCCGTCAGTCTTCTTGATTGGTGATAAAAAAACAATAGATGCCCTGCATTTTTAGGGCCTTTTGAAAAAGTGCGATTTTCAAACGAAAATAACTGAGTGTGTGTAGAACAAACATCGATGGAATTTATTGTTGCGGTTGTGGCTGTGGCGCCAATTTGCATACGAACGTGACACCGTGGTTCAGGATTTTTGTTACGATGGCTGGAGTCGAACGGTGACGACCGATGTGCTCAACAAGATCTCTCAACTCACGGAACATATTCCTCGTGTAGGGATTACGACGAGAGACGTAACGCTGCATCAAGAAATGATAGTAGATGAAAGGAGTCAACAAACCAGCTCTTCCCCTAAATAAAAAAAAAGAATACATTGAAAATAGTAATAGCAAAAAGCTTATAGTTGTGCTTACATCAATATAAGAATAACGGTGTACGGCATCATGATAATTTCGGCCAATGAAGCCGCCCTCAAAATGTTACGAGATTGGAACTCCACCAAAGAGATTAATAACCTGGCTCCCCACCAGCAGTTTTGTCCTAGCGCCTGGAATACAATACAATATTTAATTGATCAATTACAGTAATTGCATTAACTTACATCCAGAAGTGTGAGCGCATAACTGGAAGCATGAAGCACTGCAAACAGTACAATTGGTACCAACACCCCTGTAAATGATTATTAAGGAATAATAATAATACTAAGTAACAGTATTCAGATTAATGACTTTGTGTTTTTAAGGATACAAGTTACTGGAGTAACATATAAGAAGATCAAGGAATACAGCAGATAGTGGCAACTATCTTCTGTCAATAACCTAGCAATCAGTTCCCTGGAAAGTGAGAATCCTCCCATCCTTTGATGCAATCTCAAGGCACTTGTAGCTGCATTTGCAATAAGTGCTTTATAATAAGCATTTTGTGAAGTTCTAAAAACAGAAGAAAAACATGATTAAAGTACAGAAATTCATCTATGACCTATATGATGCTTATAAATAAAGTCACGCCAATTACATGATGAAAACAGGTTTTTTTTTTCTGATTTAAATAATTGACAGTTTAAATATAAAATTTAACAAAAACAGGTTTTTAAAATATTTGTTAAAAGTGAAATCATGATTATGTAAAATTCGTTTACCCAATAAGAGGTACTAAGTATCCAATGGTAAATAAGATGGTTAAAATTCGTATAGCCCAAAGACACACATCTATTTTGTGGGCAATTACATGGGCCTTAAGTGCCTCAATGTTCAGACCTCTGGGTGCTGCAGGGGTGTCATTATTAGTATTATTTGAGTCACTCATATTGATGTGTTTCAATGAAATATATCTGCAACGAAAAATTGATTTTAATTAACCTCGAAATACCGAATCTATTCAAGTCCTTACCTTTACTGATGATTTCAATACGTTATAGAAAATGTTACGAGCTTTGAACTCTCGATGATCGTATCCGCACGACGACAACAGCAACTCCAAACTGGAAACGAAGTTTTAATTTGATGTCGGTCACTCAGCAGACGTCATAATTTTGTCACTCATCAAAAGCGAATAAGAAAGATCCAATGAACGATCACATGAACTAACGCAGATGGCGTTCTTTAATACTTGGTAAACACCGATAGATGGCATCAGACATATTGCGCGAAATGTTTACCAAACAAGATGAGGTTAGGCGAAACGTGATTAAAATTTCATTAGAAAAATAAGGATTTAACATGCAATGTAAATATTGACCACTTCTTACTTTATAATTGCTTCATAATTATTTTATGTTACTCACTTGTTTACAGTATTAATTGTTATAAAAATGACATATTTTGATGCATATGTTGTATTCATTATTTGAAATTGTATAGATTGTATTTTACTTACATTTTAAGTACACTAAATGTAATCTCATATTTACATACCTAGTTTTATTCAAGATTACGGAATTATGTAAGAATGTTGAAAGCAATTTTGTTGTTCTTCTCTTGTCCTAAGTAATTGGATTATGTGACTTGATCAATTTATTGTTTAAAACAATGGAAGTTTGATTCATTTGAAATGCATATATTCTATTAACTTATAATAATACTTTCAGACACAGTCAAATTGGCAAACTTTTGATATTAAATAGCCAAACCTGTCTCCTATAACATTTTTATATAATATAATATTTTTTTACAAGTATATTTTTTTAAGAATCTTATGCCATGATAAAAAATAGTTTAATTGTTATAAATTGTAGTTTTATTTTTACTTCATTGAATTAAACGATTTCAATTCAATGCTAAGTTTTCATGGAAGTCTCTGCATTGTTTCATTTTAATGGGGTTTATTTATAGTTCTTATTAATGTTGGAAACAACACATTATTAATGACTTAGGTTAAACAATATTTACTTACAAAAATATACTATTACAATTCAATTACTATAAATGACTATAGGTATATTTTCATACTTTCGTTTAGATTTCAATGTGGTAATAACAAATTAGGTCAGTATTTCCAAAACCCGAGACCCTACTTTTGGCAACATTCGCAATTCGTTGTCTATTAAGAATTTATTATTAATTTTCATAGCAGTGTTATAATTTAAACTACGTTATTTTATAATAAAATATTATTGTGTTGAATGAATGAAAGAAACCAATGATGAATTATAAAAATAGAACATTAAATGAAACCTTTTCAGTACCAATTGGGATACGCATAGCACACATTAAGAAATTCTCACTTAAACCAAAGTATTCTAGCATTTAATATAGGTGCAAAGTTAAGAAATTGTTATCTTTGTTATCTCGGAAAGAAAAATTTTTGTATCCCAAATAGCCAAATATGTTCCCTTTAGTAACTTAAGACATTACTTTTCAAAATATTGTATTAAATCCTAATAATATTTAAAACATATTAATAAATAAAAATACTATTACATTATAGACACATCTCTACATGGTATATTTTAAATATAACTTAAAATTTTAAGTAAACATATTTACTACTTTCATAATAGATTAAAGTATGATTGCAATAATTATAATAATTAGAAGTGCAAATTGAAACATATGAACATAACATATAGATTTTTCTATAATTATAGAATGCCTTCGAAAAAAAAAACAGTTTACGACAAGGAACGAACATATTGTTTACTTGTCAATACTACATTGAATCGGTCTAAAGTACATACCACTATAACTTTTGAATAAAATGTTTTTTTTTTATTGAATAAAAACATTTTATTCCCTATTGGAAGACTTGGCGCGTCTCGGTGACACCAAACGACAGTTACTGTTACGAATTTATTTATATTTAAGAATAATTTATATTAATAGTTATATTATTTAGCTATAATGAATTGCATTTATGCATAAAATCATTGACTTTATAAATATTTATGCAATATAAATAAATGAGCTGTATCAATTATACTGTTTTTAATTATTTTGATCATTTAATAGAACTTGAATAGAATGTATTGGTTTTAGTAAGTTTTAATGGCTATAAAATATATTGTAAATAATTAGCTTAGATGGAAATGTTATGTTCTAACTAGTCATTAGTTATCAATTACATGTAGTGATACTAAAGATTATGATGAACTTAAAAGTATGTTCTAGTAAGTTTACATATATAATGTCCACAGTAAACATGTAGAATTTCCAGTCAATATTCTTGTTAGTGTTTATATCATGTAAGTTAATATAAAAGTCACTAACAATATTAAGTATATTTGATAGCAAATTATTAAGTAAAATCTTTTACAATTTCATAAAAAATACTGGAACATTATGGAAATTAAATAGAATAAGAAATAATAATTATATTTAATTATCAAAATTTTTAAAGTTCAGTTGTTTATTTAGAACACTATTATTCTATTTTTTTTTATAAATTTGTATATAATAAATAAAATATTAATAAGCTTTAAACATTGCCAAAAGTTAATCGTGTAAGATTGGAACAAATTTATGTTTTTCAATTCTGCTAATTAGTCAATTAATAATCAGAAATTAAGCGATTCTGTATACATATTAAATACAAGAAGAATATTAACTTTCGGTTACTTTCTTTATAAACTTCGCAATTATTTATTAACACCTACTTAAAAAAACTGACCTTTTTAATAGCTCTTTCGCAAGATTTCTTCGCTAACGAAAATACACTTACATACAAGCTTACAGTCCAATAAAAACTGCTCGTTAATGATCTCTCTGAATAGGAAAAAAATCGCAGTTACGTTTGTTAGCAGCACGCAGGAGAATTACCAATGCATGCAATTATTTAAGAATGATAATTTCGTTTGCTGAATTTCACTCGATGCCACCAAACATGCTACCAAAGATTTCGATAATTACATTAAGGTAGCTTGCTTGATAGCAGCGTGGTGGTGGTATTTACCGTTATGTAATAATTATAATTCTGAAGAGATTCTCAAGATACGGAATTATTCTTTAATTATAAGCAACGTACGCTTCACGCAATGCTAGTGTTGCATGTATCTATGTCGAGCTCAGAGATAGTTTCTTGACCCACCTAGAATTATCGTAGATCGAATTTGCGTTAGTGCACTAATTGGACGCACAAACAATTTTTATTATCTGTTGGTAACCCGAAATAAAAGGCCTTTTTATGCCTATTATCTTAAGCACGATGAAACATCACTAACGTATTAAACAGTAATCGAAGAGTGCAGCTTGAGATACCACTACTACCGTCTCCATTGCAAGTATAGTTTTAGAAAGCGTGTGCCAGCAGACGGTGGGCCGGTTCTTTACCGTAGAAAGTCCATCAGGGTGCTTCCAGTTCCTGTCCGGGTCGCTTCTTCACGAGGTGTTCAACGAAACCATGATTTTCCTCATCGGCCTCATCGTCATCGTGATTGGCACCACCATTGCGGTGGTAAGATCGGAAAAGCCCATCAAGCATATCTTCGCCGAAGCCAAATTTGAAATGATCTACAACTACATAGGATCTCGATCGCTTTTCGAGGATTTCATTATGCGCGGACGAAATAAAACAAGTAAGTTTCTTTTTTTTATAGACCCCGTTTATTTTTAGGTAACCAAATACGCATTTCGGCAATCTATTTACCATTGTTTAGTACCTCCGCTCGAATTGAAAAGCTTTTAAACTACATTCAATGGTAATCCTTAAAAATAGACTGCTTGCAAAGATATTCCTCATTGCAAATGTGTTGCATCAAAAGTAATTGCAATGCATAATACGTATACAACAATACACTTACGCAATGATTTACCACATTATTTAATTGTCGTAATATGTTTGTTACTGATTTACATTTGCAATTAAACTAGTACTAAGTATATTTTCGCCGAATCAAATCGTAGTAAATTTGAACAATATATTGTGGGATCAGCTTTTTCAATACCGAAATGGTTTTAGAGTTGTCCCATAAAAAACTTGCTTAAATTTCGTAATAAAATACAATTTATGAGTCAATCATAAAACTAGTATTTTATGAATTTAAAATTTCACAAAACGTTGATTTACAATCATTAAAAATTACATTACAAATAAAAAAGCACACAAGCGGAGCACGAGAATATATGAAAAAGGATATTTTAGGCGGTAAACAAGGTTAATAATTGTCTAAAGAAATATACAAGTTTAAAATGGTTATATTGATTTCTTAGAATGTGAAGCTTTGGTTGACAAGCTTGGATCAATATTAATAATAATGTGTAGAACATCTTCGTTCTTAAATGTTATTATCAGATAGTTATCATTTTATTAGATGATACATGATTTTTCAATTAGTTAAAATTTTTAAAACGAATTTGTTATGAAAATCTTAAGATCATTCACTTTCTAATAATAATAATACGTAGGATTGATAGAATTCATTTTTATTGCTAATTAGAAATGTACATTTTTCAATAATACTCAATGCTTCATTTTATAAGTAATAACTATATCGGAATCTATTATTATATTTAATTAATTATTAATTAGAAAGTAACGTTTAGGATCTTCAACTTATTGATTAAATTTTAGATATAGAAAGATATAGACGATAACCAAAATGTTTTTAAAAATATTCATAAATTGAATCTAATTTCACTGACCTTGAATTAAATAATATGTTTTTAACGAAAGCAAATAACACAAATATCATATGAATTTAATATAATTATTTAACAACAAAAAATACTTGTGGATATATCATTCAATTATAAAACTACTTAAAGTAGCACGAAAAATAATCTTGACAAGGAAACTTTATTTAGAAAAATAGTCGACACAATGCATGTTTTCCGGTTTAACCTTTTACAGGAACATTCTCATCCACAGCGCTTCCGCAAATTTCTCTTAGAATTGCAAAACCATTTCACGTTATACTAAGTGGTCATATTAATTTTAATTTAACATCCGCAAAGTCATTATTATGTATAACTATAGTTTGCTTTTCAGTATTTATTAAAAAATATTTGAAAAAAAAACAGTTATATTTGTAATATTCTCGCAAATTAGTATTAATATTTTCGATTACGTATATTTTGGTTTGTATGTATTTAAGTTGTATATGATCGAATCATGAATAAGTCAAGTGTTACTATTTTATAAATGTAACTTAATATATTGTTAACAAGATATTAATATCGAGACATAAGATATTAGAATTATTTATTTATTTTTCATGTTTCAGAATTGGTGAAGAAATCTGGGAAGGTCGTATTGATCACAGGTGGAACTAGGGGCATCGGAACAGAAGTCATAAAAATGTTAATGCAATGCGATATGCACGTAGTTATGGGTAAAAATAATATCATACTAATTACATTAATGGACTTCATTAAGTGTCAGTCACCTGACTAAAAATAATAATCCGCGCAAATGGATTGCGCAACACTCGTTATTTTGGAGAAATTTTACTCTCATCGCATATTCTCCAAACAACAATTTCTACACGACTTTTTCTTTTGCTCTTTCGTTGTGTAACTCATATTATTGCATTTTGCGAAATTGATGAATAATATTAAGTTTCGCGAAATCTGTTTTCTATTTTATATGATATTAATCAATATTTTTTTTTTCAATAATATTCAATAATTCAAGCGCATTTGAATAAAATATAAACAAATTATCGTTTCATCATATATTATTTTTAATGACATAAGCAAGTTTTATCAGTAAATAGAAATTTAATAATTATATCAATTTACAATAATAAATTAACGTACGTTTCATGTAGGATTTGTAAACATTTATTTATTTTTCCAGGTTGTAGAAGTGTAGAAAGTGGCGAAAAGGTCTTAAAGGCTATAAGAGAGGATGTTAAATTGGGCGAATTGAAAATATTCCAACTGGATATTAGTTCTTTGAAGAGCGTTCGAAATTTCGCTGATAAAATTACTTCAGTTTACACGCAAATTGATTGCTTGGTGAATAATGGTATGTGCAACAATGTGAATCATGGTTTCGTTAATAAATAAAAATAAATTTCTTTGTAGCTGGCATTATGTATGTACCATATGCTGAAAGCGAGGAAGGATACGAATCTCAATTCGCTACCAACTATTTAGGTCACTTTCTTCTGACTCACCTGCTCTTAGGTTTGGTGAAAAAAGCTGGAAGAGACGGTGAAAATGCCAGAGTAGTTAACGTCGTTTCCTGCGCTTACCTCACAGGTGATATCGATTTCGAGGATATCAACAAAAAGTGATTGCAGTAATTTAGTGAAATCTACTGAGACTAATTTGATGTATTTACAGGAATATGTTCATTCCGTTTGAAGCGTATTCACAGTCGAAATTAGCACAAGTTCTTTTTACCAATTACCTCAATGAAACGCTAAAGGAGAAAGGAAACTATGTTCAAGTGCATAGTGTGCATCCAGGCATTGTTAATACAGACTTATTCGATGGAACATACGTGAAAACGTTCTTCTGGTGGATACTTCCATACATTTTCAAAGTAATTTACACAGCAATAATGGTTTTTTTTTTTTAATATTTGTTTATTTTTCAGAGCCCCAAACGAGGTGCGCAAAGTATAGTTCACGCTTGTCTTTCATCCGATCTCGAGGGAAAAGGAGCCACTTACATAAGCAATTGCACGGTGAAGCCGCAAATAGAAAAAGCCCTAGATAAAGAATTGCAGAAAAAACTCTTTGACTTCACAAAGAAATTAGTGGACGTAGAGAACTTCGGTACTTGAGACTAAGAACAACATAGTATATAAATTATATATTACTCTTTATTAATTAATTATTTAAGTACATTGTTATTTCTTTGGTAGCAGTTTTTTTTTTATTTAATTTAAAATTAATAACATGAATATATAAATATTTTATAAATATTTAAGAGAAATGAAAACAGACATCAGTTTAAAAAATAACATTGTTAGTAATAATAACAAAAAAAAAACACCTACACCTTTATTTCTGTGCAAAATTTAAGTACATCCTGTGCATTAAAATAGAATACCATCAATAAAATGCAACCTTCTTACCGAAATCTTGTCGTTTCAATTGCAAATCATATTTGAATCGTAAAAAAGGAATGTCTTTGAAAATCACAGCATTTATATCTCTTATAACATAACACGATTAATGAAAAGCTTTCAATACTTTAGATATATTTGATATACAATATATGGAGTATTTACTTGTACAACCGACAAAAAGAAATAATTAAGTACTAATCTAATTAAAGCAAATTTATTGCGTTTGGCAAATATTGCTAATGTGAGGCACGCAAACTAATTGAATTAAATCAAAGTGAGAAACGAATAGTTTGGAAGCCACCAGAACCAAACATAGAATGTGGCAATAAAACCTGAGTATCAATCAATTACTGGAAGTGATGATTATAATAATATGATGATATTGATGATTGATATTTAGGCCAGTTTGCTACAGCAATTACTGTCACTAATTGATGACGTTTTTCCCTCAATACGAGTTGTGTTGCTGTCGTAGCGTAGCAAATCTTTACTTCGGGCCTGCTAATTAGACGAAATACAAAATATTAAATAAGCAAAAATCTTAAAAAATCATTATTGAAATACCTCCATTAAATCCTGAGCTATTTGCATGAACAACTTCTCCACATTCTCAGCTTCTTTTGCTGATGTTTCTAAGAAGTACATATTATGTTGTTGTGCAAAGTCTTCACCCACATGCCTAGGTATTTCTCTATCCTCACGATCAATCTTATTACCTGAAATGCTAATCAGTTATATTCTAATAGGAATATTTAAGGATCTCAAACTGACCAACTAAAATACGCAATACTTTGCTACTGGCATATTCCTCAATTTCTCTAAGCCAATCTGGTAAACAGTCAAATGTTGGTTGGCAAGATATGTCATATACTAAAATTAATGCATGCGCTGATCTATAATAACTTTGAGTAATAGATCGAAATCTCTCCTGGCCAGCAGTGTCCCATATTTGTAACTGGAAATCATGATGACAAATCGAATGAGCACAAAACAATTTCACAAGTGGATCAAATCAAAAACATATTGTGCAAGATGATTACCTTCACTCTTTCATTATCCACTTCAACTGTTTTTATCATAAAGTCTACCCCAATTGTTGCACCTTGCCCAGGTGGAA
Organism: Nicrophorus investigator; assembly: GCA_963457615.1. NCBI lineage: Eukaryota > Metazoa > Arthropoda > Insecta > Coleoptera > Silphidae > Nicrophorus > Nicrophorus investigator. The sequence goes on from OY735140.1 coordinate 28,740,810, forward strand.
ATAATCCCTGAGTGAAGCGTCTGACAAGACATGTCTTTCCAACACCCGCATTTCCAACCAGTACAACTTTGAAAAGGAACTTATAATCCTCCATATCCGCAATTCGTAATTTTTAACACTGATTTTCACTCAAAATTATTAATAATACTAAAAATTACATTTTATGTAGTCACTGCGCCTAAAACACACAAACACATACCATATTAAACGAGATACGGTAGGTATGAATAAAAAAAAAAAGAAAGCAACCAGAATACATAAAAATTACGTCACTGTTTTCGCAACTTTCTTTTGCACCTGTGTAATTTCAATTCCTTAATGTAATCAGGATCAGCAATTCGACTAATTGGATTAACTGTGATGTCCTTCTATGTATTAATTCAATTCATTCACTTTTACCGCGTTATTTCTATGATTACAACTATTTACTACTGTTACAATTCTTCCAAAGCAATGTCATTTTTGACTATGACGCTCCCTACGATTGTTTTTGTGCATTCAGGTGATTATGTTACACTATGTCAAACACGAAACTTGTTAAGTAAACGCATTGAAGTTAGGCTTGTTCTCCGTGGAAAGACCATTCTAAAAACTGGTCTAAACATATTGTTTTTGCTGAAATTCCATGAAGTAATCATAACAACAACAAATCATTATTTTTACCTATTCACTACTATTAAATTAAGAAATGCAAAAAAAATAATTAACTATTATTATGTAATTTTCAACGTAGGCAACTCAACTAACACGAATTTCAAACATCTTCAAATTTTAGCTGAAATATATTCAGATTGACCTGTAAAACCATGTTATAATACTAGTATCATGGATTGATTGACTAGCACCATTTAATTGATGAAAATAGATACATAAAGTGTCGAACTAATCATTTTTCAACTTTACTATATATTTCATAATATATCGATTCCCAAATATTTTTTTTCCAAGATTATTATATTTGCATTATTGTGATTGATGTTTTTAAATTGTTTAACACTACTTATTAACTGCCTACATGACTTAATAATAAGAGATAATAAATTAAGAAGAAATAGAAATGATGACATGCAGCATGCAATGCAATGATACAAATATTAATAAAAATATCTTCAGTCAATAGTGTAAAATGAATTATTTAGAGTTATTAGTGTAAAATGAAAACGTTTGTAATTGTTACCTGGTTGGGTATCTGTTACTGTAATAAAAATCTTATTTTATATAAGTATATAGTGGTACAATTAAACGGAATTTATGAAGAAGTTTTGCAGAACAGGGTTTAAGCACAAACATGAGTAAACGATTATCAAGGACGACAAGAATTTATAAACAAGCCTGTTGCTTTGGATGTGGCACAGTTGCGAAAAGTCAAGGATCGGAAATTCCAATTCTGAGAATTTAATGTTGGATATCTTTAAAGCTGAATTTTGGATGAGAATTTAAATTACAATCAATTTAAAATAATTAAATTGAATAAGAAAAAAAGTTGATGATATAACGTAAATTTAAAGTCGTATTTCGATAATTCCATAATTATGTGAGAAAATTCAATGTATCAATAGTATATATCAATGTAACAATTATGTGAACATTATTAAATAAGTAATCATTATCAGTAAAATATAATGTAAATACAAAATTTTGATTTAAACTTATTTCCCAAAACATTATGAACAGAGTTCGATTCAATACTTGTAAAATATGAAGCGAAGTATAAGTAAAACATAAAATTAGAATTCTTAGTTAAATCCAAATTTAAATCATACTTTTTCAAATTAATTAAAAATATCAAAATATTGTTTACACAATATTATGAAATAGGGAAAAGGAAATCAATAAATTTAAATTAATATATTTCAATTTATTTTGTAAGCCATCAATTAATTTTACACAAGTCAATAAAGTGTACATAAAAAATCATACATTTTTTTGTTATATAAATTATATATATATACAAATAAACTAACAAATTTTATCAAGTTTTTTTTTTATTAAAAAAATATAACAACTTACAACAATGCAATGATAAGATTAATAATAAAACAGCAATTGGAAATTATATTGCTGCCAGTGTTTAGAATCTTCAATCGATCATATATATTACTTATATACATTTTTTTTTTACTATTTACAATATATATACTTTTTTTTATATAAAACAGATCACATAATAGAGCAAAGGCCAGTCAATTCCGAACCTTTTTTTACCATTGGCAATTTTTTCAACTCGATACCCTGTAGTGCGGGTTTCAGATGTAATTGCACAGGCTCTTCGCCCGGTGGTAAAGGTTGGGTAGGATCAATGGGTTCTATATTATTATCAACATCAACAGATATATCTTTATTTTCTTTTGGGGCAATTACAGGTAATGGTTTCGAGATATTAATTTTTATTTTACCACTTATACCGCAACTTGGCGCAACCATCCCCGTATTTATTTCAACATTACCGTCAATTGCTGCTATTAATTCCGCTGGCCGCGTGTCAGGTCGCTCCATATCATCCACCTCAACGACTTCAGTTATGTGTCCAATATCTTCAAATGATTCATCTATGAACGTGACAAATAAAAACAAAACAAATGGTTATATTTTTTGATATACTCATACAACTGTTAAAATACATTACCTGGTGTAACGGGTTCCTTTTTAATTTTAATTTCTCCCAATTTAAAGTTCTCAACGTCCATAAATCCATCATCGACTGGCTCTTGTTTTACAGTTACACCGGGAATCAAACAGTTATCATCTAACTGACTGTCTTTGAATTCGTATTCATCTAAAATGATACGTTCTGGTTGCACTTCATGTATTATCACATCATCGTCCTCATCATTTTCTGCCCTTTCCTCAATGTCATCAGTAATCATACTTTCATGATTTTCAATAGTACTTTCATTTTTTTTTGCTTCAGTCATCTCTTGATCTTCTCCATCACTTTTTGGTGTATGTACACTTATTACGCTAATCTCACAATCGTCTATTAAAATTTCTTGCACATCTTCATCCTTCGTCTCATCTAAACTCACTTCCAATCCAGGTATAGAAGTTTTCGATTTGCTAATTCCTAACATTTCCGGTTCCTTTTCTTCGTGGACAGTTGCATTCAACGTTTCGTCAAACGTCGTTTCAACTAACGATGCCTAAGAAAAAAATAATATTCACAATTATATTATGCAACATTCAGAAGTTATAAATATCATCAGAGATACACAATATTAGAAACAATAAAACATACCTGATAGTCTTCATAACAAAGTGGGTGATATGTTTGTTCATCAATTCTGATTGCCATTCGTAGATGCCACTCTTCTTTTTCTTCATTGTAGAATTGTTCAAACTTCTCTTGACAAACTTCACAATGAGCTTCAGGAATACTGGAATCTGCGGGAACGCTGGGTATTTCAATTTCTTCTTCACCTTCTTCATTTGCACCATCTCCTTGTTCCTGGTTTTCAAAGTAGCATTTTTCTAAACAAATTTTATTATTAATACAATTTCAAATTAAACCCATATTAACTAATAATATAAAAGCATAATGACAAAAAAGTGTGATTACTAACCTCGTTCTTCTAAATCCTCAATTTCTTCATAATTATTCCAGTCGGAAATACCGTAGTACCACCTCCTGCTAGTAGCTTTACGTATACTCTTCTTTCCTTTTCGATTCTGCCTAAAGTGCCAGTCCAAATGTTGGCTATAGAGAACACTATTTTCTGGAGGAAAACGCATACCACAACTACTGCACTGCATTCCAGAATATAACGAGTATACAACTGCTGGCTGTTTGCTGTAATAGAAAATTAAAATTGTAAAATATGAAACTGATATACTATAAATTACTTACATTTTTAAAGTATTTGGTTTACCAAAATCAATAGGTTTGATTATTGGGGCCACATATTCTTTCTTAGGTTTGGGTTCTTGCTTTTCTACAGCAGTTTCCGGTTGTTGAGAAATGGTTTGCCCAGATTGTGTTTCACCTGGTAAATTGTTAGACGTAACAATACCGGCACTAACTAGTTTTAGGAACAAATCATTTATATTCAACGACGGTGGAAGTGTAACAGATGGAGTCGATACTGCTGGAAGCTTTACATCTGGTTCTTGAACAGCCATCTCAGTTGCATCCGTTTGATAAGTAGTTTGATTTGTTGATGGTAGAGACGTTGAAGCCGCAAATGCATTTGATAACAAAGAATCTATATTACCTGCAAAGATAAAATTATATTGTATTCAATGTTAACTAACGGGTTAATAAATCTTACTAAATGTAGGTTGCTGAAGAAGGTTGCTAATGACTGTATTTGGAGAACTAGAAGTTCTGTCGGGCGAGTCATCACTAAAACGTGATTTCTTTTTAGTTGATGTAACGATCGGCATTAGTTTAGCTGTGTCTGCTATAATATCATTACTATCCTGACTATTTTCATTATCACTAAGCACTGGCTTACAACCTTCCATATCCTTAATGAAAACATGTCCTGGCCTAAGTCCTTTTGGTAGCTTTGAAAACCGCACAAAATGTTTCTTTTCATTGACGGTAATAGGCTTAGGTAAACCTCCAAACTCAACTTTAAACGCAACATCGTTGATTAACACAGTTTTTAAAGCATCCGTAAACTTCAATGTATGCATCATATTGTCTATATTAAATTTTTGTGTGCGTGAATCTAAATAAATGGGAACGATAGTTTTGGCATCGATGATAAGGTTAATTTTCCCTGCTACCAAATCCGTCCTACGCACTGTGCCTATTTTAACTTGTGGTGGTGGTCCTTCAATTTTCACAACAGTCAGTTTACCATTTAAATCTATAGTTACGCCGGGACCACCGAAAAAGCATTCGTAACCATTGCCGTCAATATAAATTTCACGAGTCGGTGCACCTAATCGAACTTTATACGTAGAATCACCAATAGTCACTTCTTGGTAAGATTCATTAAACGATAATGTGTAAGTCACATTATCATCGAATGTTACACGACGCGACCCAGCTTGAAATGAGATTTCGTATGGGTCTTCCCACGTCATAAAAGCGATTGCTGTTTCATCGTAAAAAATAATATCCCTAGGTTCGCCGTCAATATTAATACTCTTGGTGTTATCTTGATTGGCACAATTAACAACCATATCCAACGTTGAAGGAGATTGACTTCTTTGGTCTATTAAGTCAGGGGTTTGCATCATTTTTTCTTCATCGAATATATTTCCATGGAATGGTGGTCGCCATTGAGGGTTAGGATTTAAAGGCCGAATCCATGGTTCGATCCCAGGTCTAGGTCCTCGAATAGGACCTCTTGGTCCTGGGAATCCGCGTCTGTTGCCACGCCAAGGTCCTGCGAGTCCAGGACCCATTCCTCTTCTATTTCTACCTTCTAGATTGCGAAACTCTTCCCCTGAATGCACAGGCTGCTGTTTATTAACATTTCTTTGTTCGACAAATTCATTATTTTCAACATCCATTTCTTCGTCGCTCGTAGTGTTGTTTTGAGATAGAGGTATAGTTCCATCAGTATTTTCAATATCTTTCCTTTTGGCTTCCTTTAACTTTTGATTTTCAATTTGAGCTATGATTTTATTCATCAAAGCATTTTCTTGTGCCTTAGTCATATTTCCAGTCATAATGCATTCCTCATCAGCTTGCGAAATTATTATTTTATTCATTGATTCATCCAGTAACAGCTTTTCCTTGTTATCTTGTTGCTTCTTCTGTTCTGCTATATGAATATTGTGTAATCATTCTCAGTTCTTCCTTGTAATAATAATAAAAAACACTTACCATGTAAATTAAACCTAGACTTATTGAATTTATCAATATTAGTGGCATTGGCCAATTTAGCTCTAACCAATTCTAATGCTGGTTTAGTAGCTAAATCGGACTTCGGTGAACTCTCGTTTCCGGCGCTATCCTGTTTCGGCGAAGAACTGGAGATGATTGGTGGAGGTGGTGTGGGCGGCCTTTCCGTACTCTTCGATGATTTGCTGCTAACAGGGAATTGCCTCAAGTCAACATCTTCATTTCCAAATAATCTGCAACAAAATAATTGATGCACTATTTGAAGGATATTTTAAATATTGTAACTTACACGTCGAATATCTCCGTTTTGTTCTTCTTGAGAGTTGGCGGTTCTGGAGCATCCATCGAAGTTCGTTTTTTACTTGCTGTAATTTGTCTCAAATCAATATCCAAATTTTGATCATCAAAAAGTTTTAAGTTTGAGAGAAAAATAACGTTGAGGACGTATTTCACAAGATTCTAATTTAGAAATACCAGAGTATGGACAAAGTTAAATTTTTTGTTATGTTTAGATTGACTTACTTGATTTCTCGATGGGTTCATCGTGCAAGCGTGACTGCTTCTCTGGGGGTCCGTTCATCCTTAAATCTACATCTCGCATCTCCTCTAGATCGGGGCTGATGCTCATGTTACGATTACGTCTCATGTAATTGCGATTCTTTAAACCTTTAATATCTTTAAATGTTCCACCATTTGAATCTTTATTTGGCGATATTTTTTCTGCTTTGCCGATATTTTTTCCTTTCTTGTCAGTACGGGATTGGCCTTTCTTGTATTTGGTAGTAGGCGACTTTGATGAGGAGCGGACCAACGACGATTTTTTAGTGGGCGAGTCTAGAGAACTTGTGGAGCCAGAGCCAGACGATGACGATTTAGAACTACGAGAGGATTTTGATTTGGGAGAAGTGGAACGCTTAGACTTTAATGGGATACGGGACAGAGTTTTAGCAGCTTTTTGGGGGGCTTCATCTTTATTATTTACAAAACGAGCATCGGTTCTTTCAACTCTATTGCTCATTTTATTACTAACAATTTTATTATCTAGACTGTTTGTGGTATTAGATTTATTCTCTAATGGCACAATACAATTTACAGAATTTTGCAGCCCAATCGCGGATGGCCCAGGTGCCTGTTGACGAACTAAACGAGGATCTCGATTTGGTCGCGAACCTCCTATCAAAGAGACACCTGACGTTTTTGGTACTCCAAAATTAGTACTATTATTTATTATGGCCGCCTACAAAAACGTAATAGTTTAACATCATATTATATTCAATAAAAATAATAGGAAAAACAATTTTAAAATTAAAATTACTTACATTATTCTTTACTTCTACTGCCGGCTCTTCTTCCAATTGTTTGGCTACTTCTGGTTTTAACAATAAATTCTGAAAATATCCAATCAATTTTAGTTCAGATCATATTAACAAATCTAAAATAAAAAATTACCTTAGCAGGCGGAATTTCTTCTCCTGTTATTGTAGACTTTTTCAATTGTTCCTCCTTCATTTTGACTTGTGTTTGCAGCAGTTCTAATTCTAATTTTTTCTGTTGTAATTCCAATAACTGCTTTTGTTTGCTTAATATTTTTTGTTGCATTTCCAATGTTGCAGGATCAGTGGCTGCGACATTTGTCACTATGTTAATAGCGGGTTTCGGTACTTCCTTTGTTGCCTGAAATATGAATCTATTAGATCATATTCAGATTCAAAATTGCAAGAGCTAAAACTGCTTACATTTGGTTTGAAAAATTTTGGATTAAAATGTATGTTTGGTGGAGGAGCTGTGATTGGCCATGCAGGATCCACTTGCTTTGTCTGAACATCCAATGCATACAATTTACTTTTTGGAAGAACATCGTTCCAAGTTTGCCTCAACTTGTACATTTCTGTTCGCGTCTTCTCGTCGACCTAATAATATTAAAACATGATATTACAAGTTTCGCACAACCTAAAAGTGCCGTCGACCATCAATTTAGTAACAATAAGACACAATAATTCCTACGTCGACTTGCATCTTATAAAATGTAAAACACAATGATTTGGGTCCATATTACTTACTTGTTGAAATACACTGCAGAACAGTTGCACAATGTTATTGCAGAAAGCAGGCGTGTAGGGTCCTCCAACGTTCTTGATTATACAATCGATAAGATACAGAACAGGCAATTTCACCTCAGTACGAACCTAATAAGACACAGATTAAGCACTTATCTTCAATGTATCCAATATCACACTTAAAAACTAAATCACTGTTATACTTTCCAATCTGTTTGCATTTTTTTTTTCATAATGAAATGCAAAATAAATACTTTGCATTCTCTTCTATGCTGTCTCGTAAATACAAAAAAAAATCACGAAATTGCTCACTTCTCTAATTATAATTTTAAGCTCACTATTGAAAAATCCCGAATTAAATAAATCACTATTTAAAATTTTACTTATATCTCACTTAATAAGTTGTCTACAAACGAAACAAAAAAAACTTCGTGATGATAAAGTAAAAGCGTAATTATGCAATCACTTGCTCTGAAATTTTTAATGTTTACTTATGCATATTTATACTTGCTGTTTTAATATAATATTCAATATTTCTTTAAACTAATTTCTAAAACTGATAACGAAATTGCCGCGATTTCGTATCCTACTTTAAGCGAGGTATAAGAGTAATAAAACAACAAGCAAATTACTTAAAATGATAAACGTTTAAAAAATAAGTAAAACGTTCATGCACTTTTAAAATATATAAATAAATAATTTCTATTTCCTTTGTATAATTTATTCACATATATCACAAGTTGTATCAAATGGGAATAAAATAATAAACGTGAATAAGTTGTTCTGTGTTAGAAATTGCTTAAGAAAGTTGTAATCTTTTCTTTTATAGTAGTATTATATTATCAGTCATTTTTTTAATATAATAGAAAAGAAAGCTAAAAAGGACCTAAACAAAGTAAATTAATTTGATAATAACCTTAGCTAGATGTTCTTCAATCGCTTCAACAATAACTTTAGCATGGGCCACATTCTCCTCCGCCAGCATAGTCAGCACACTAATAAGTGGCTTACTGTTACAGTTCAAGTCCTGCAAGGTGGATGTGTATCCATCCTTGATCTCCTTACTCGGTGCCATATCCTTGAAAGACAGTCACAGAAATGTCTTCTAAACTGACTGAAAACAAATGAGCAAAAACAAAATCATGAGCTGTGACAGTTTTTACGGATCATCTAAACTTTCTCAAAATCAATAATCATTGGTGAAAGCGTTCCAGGTTTGACGTTTTTACATTTTTTTTTAAATAAATAAGATATTAATACATACTGCAAGGGTATAAAATGTAACATTGCCAAAAAATAGGGTGTGTTGTTATTGTTGAAGTGAATCTTTTAATTTTTGTAATTTTCATAGCAAGTCATGGCACTAAACTGGTTAATAAACAATGCCGTTTTTTTTTTCAAGGCAACAAGTAAATATAGATTGTGGACATTGATCCATATGCTATTACTAACATTTTCCGTGTTCCAAGACTCTCCGTTGAGGATTATCGAGAAGTTTGTTCAATAACGCATTCATGAATCAGATATCAAAGTTGACAAGTAGACATTTAAAAATAGTCATAAGGCACCGCAATTCGTCGCCTGATAACGAACGATACTTTGGATGTATTTTCTACGTGATATATGTATGTAGCACGATGCTCCTACCTTACAGAAGTATTCACAGCTCCATTTCGACACTAATTCTTCTGCTGCGTATTAATACACTCCACTTTAACACCGAAAGCGCAAATTTATCACCAACGCGAATAACGGTCACTATGATATTGTATAGAGATTGTTCACAAACTAAACCACAAAACAAAGCAAAATGGCGAACCGTCACTTCAAACAACTTATTCGATAGAGTTTTCTACTTGAAGTGAGGATCGTACATTTTTTTTTTCAACGCAACTGCTAACGGATTAACGTCAGACGGAGCAAGCGCACTTCGCTCATAAATATAAACACTGTTGCCACGTTTATGGTAATTACCTTTTACCAGTAGTCGGCAACCTATTTGTAGTAAAGAGCTATTTTTACGATATTAACTCTTACAACAAGTTTATGATATAAGAGAACTAGGAGCAAAACAATAGCCCGCTGTTTGCCAATCCCTGCCCTATATAATTAAAATCTACCTGCAAATATTGTCGTGACGTAACAAAGTTCTAAAAGGTTTTAACTTTCTGGGAATTTTTTGTTTGATAAATTAATTTTCATTTTTCTCGTATAAAATTGTAATAATTTTGAGAAAAAGTTAATTAAAAATGTAACATTTTCTCAAAATTATTACAGTTATTTACTATACATTAAAAAAAAGTAGTTAATTGCATTTAACATTTAATTGAATTTTGTTATGCTTTTCTGGTTTAGGAATAGAAAATTTCATTGAGATATTTTATTACAGCAATATTTTTGTAAAATATACACAATATTTAAATATAAAAGGTGACGCTGTAATTTTCTTTATTAACAAAAATAAAATTAATTAAAATAAGGACCGCATCAAGAAAATCTTGAGATTAAGGCCAAATATGTAATTTGAGCGTCCCTCTAAGAAATCAAATATTTTATGTGCGCATTTTCGCCATAAAAAATACTATTTCGTTTTAACGGTGCCTTTACGCATGAAGCGCTTAGTTGGGCTCTGATTATAAGAAAGTTAACAAAATTATTAGTATTTTTAAATTCATTTCTTTGAAATAAGAAAACGTTAAAAATAAATTTAGGTAAGAATTTCTTGTTGCTAGAATTACGGACATGTAATTTATTCAGTGTAAGTTTAGGATCCGCAAATAATATTATCCAAGAATTCATCCCCTGCACCTAAACAGTACTAGTTTAGCAGCCCCTTCCATAATTATCGGTCCGTCCCTGATTGTAGTGTTTTACTACCGAGACCATTCCAGGAGCTCTTAAAGCAATAAATGTAAGTAATTACAATAAACTGAAATTTATTTATGGTAGTTACACAATTAATAAATATTGAGTTTTACTATAAAAAAATCTAGTATACAACTTATTATTTAATCATTTTTTAATCACTATTTTACTGTTCAAATAGCAGTAAAATTACCTGACCCAAAGAGAAAAGATAAGTATATTTTTTAACACTATATTTTATAGCGATAGTGAGTTATATTACTTATGACCTACTTTTAAGATTTATTATCTTAATAAGTCTTTTCATATAATAGTTATTTTTTACTGTAACTTATTTTATAATATTTGAAAAATTTTATTCTAATTTTTAGTGACGCCTGTCGAAATATGGTGAAGCAAGAAATTGAAAATTTTAAAATCGAAAGCGTTTTCGACATGTTTGCAAGTATATTTTATTATCTAGCTGCAAAAGTACTAAAACGAAAACAGTTATTATCAATAACACGAAATGTAGAAATAGACAATGATTAAAGCGCAAACAAACAATATTAACATATGAATGAATCATTGCAATATTTAACGTTTATTACGATTTCAGCATTAAATGTCTAGTAGTAAAATTTGGTAACATTATCCTATAAAAAAATTATCAGTATGTTTGACATCATTCACTTTGCGGTTTTACTTTGAACCGAACAATAAACATAATATATTATTTATATTAATATTCATTTTGCACTTGATATGTTTGTCTGGTTGTGATTTACCATTATTTAAAATATATTTTATTTTTAAAATTATCAACATTAATCTTTTAATACAGATAACATATTTTGATAAATAAAGTAAATATATAGATTTGTATCATTTTTAAGTATAAAAACATGTATAAAGAAAGTTTATTACGTAATAAACAAAAATATAATTTATTCTCTAAATTATAAAATTACATAAAATGCAACTACTGATCTTATGAACAGCCTACGGCTACGAAAAATCCACCGACGAAACTGGTTGCGAAAGATATATTCGTCTTTGTAAATTGAATTAATCTGGTAATAAATTTAGAGTTTTGTTTGTGTAGTGTGCCTTCAGCGTTGCCAATAAATGTGTCCAATTTGTTGTTAACTCTTGTCCAGTTAATTTTAATGAAGTCCGACTCCTTCGCAAATTGCATCAATAAAATTCCACTTCCGATGACCAAAGCAATGATTTTACCAATTTTCATCGATATAAAGCCTATCATCATGCCTGAAGATGATCCTACCAAAAGTTGATTGGATGGTGATGATTCGCCAACGTGCTTCACTATTTTATCAATGATCGATTCATCCTTGCGACTCATTTCTACACAATGTTTGCGTTTCTTCGTGGTTGAATTGAACAAAACGTAATCTATGACAGCATTTTCTCCAGTTGTTGACATAATTTGTTTTACAAAAGTTTTTAAAAAGACAATATTCGCAAATTTTCTTTGATTAATTTTATTTGACTGGAATTACTGGGTTTTGTTTAACACTACGCCATTCGGGTGAATACTTTGTAGTCTATGGTTAGTTTAAAGAAAAAACTCTTAATAAATTTTAAAAAATCTCATAATTTTGTTACATTTGACACTTATGTCATCAATTTTGATTCAGTGTAATCTTAGTTTTCATATACAATAATATTATAGTGGTTTCTAATTATATTTTGGAAAGAACACAAAGTTTGAGAACTGCTGTAATATGTAAAGGTTACGTATAATAAAAAAATTTGATTGTAATCACAAAATTTTATAATATTATTATTTTTTTATAAATTATTCAAATATAACAAATATAACGTAATTTTGCATGTTATAAAGTCAATGCTAGATTTTAAAATGATATATATTATCATTTCAATAATGTTCTTTTTCCTGTTTTTAAAACACAAGCCTGATGATGTTAACATCATTATACATACTTATATAATCCAATACGCATTTTTGTTACTACAATCATTGGTATGTCTGAGGTTAAAGTTCAAAATAATAATTGATCAAAACCTTTTTTTACATCTCTCATAAATGCAATGTAATGAAATATCTGTTATTATTTGAAATTATTAATTCAGTTGAAAACTGTAATAAACAAATATTACAAATAATAGATAAGAAATGACCCAGCACACATTTTTTTAAATATGAAATTTCACAATGATACAACTTATTTTTTTATTATTTATTTAGAAAATTTGAATATTTGTTTTAAAGTCGATTTGTATTTTTTGGAATACTTTAAAATGTTCTCAATACAAACAAATATCCTTATCTAAAAATATTTAAAGTTGGTTTCAAGTTTAACTGAAAATTTAATGACAAATAGATTTTTTAACATGAATATTCAAATATAGAAGGTAGATACAATAAAATGCATTGTCTTAACTAAGAGAAGTTGTAACAAAGAAATTTGAAAATAAAAATAATAAAATTATTTTCAATAGCCTTTTGTAAGTGTAAAATATTTATTTTACCATTACATTTTTATTAGTTTCTTTATATTTTAAATGGATTTTCCTCGCTACATCGACATCGTGTTACATGGTTTAATAATAGAAATATAACAACATTCGATGTTTTCAATAAACTTAATTAAACTCTGTTATCTTATCAGTTGTATCCACATTCGTAATCATAAATTCATTTATTTGCTCAAAAAGAAATTAGTATATTATTTTCTACAAATTAATTTACCTTTAATATATAAATCTCCAACAAATGGATTAAAGTTAATTAACACTTTTAATGTATTCATTTTATATTATTCTCATAATGTGTTACATTCTTTGTTTTCTTTTAATAAGTAAATATATAATATATAATTGATTTATCTGCAACATGTTTGATGGAGTCATATAATGTTAGTTAATTATAAATAATGCTAACTTTATTAGAATTCTATGAAATGATCTTTTCTGTAATAGCGTATGTAACTTCACTGAACTAGAACGACATTTATCATTGCATAATAATAATTACATATATACAATGCGTAATAGATGATGAAACGTATATACATTGAAAGCAATTCAGGAAATATATTATTATTATTAATAGAGTCAACTATAATTTATCAAACTCAATTCGTCAGCAGATTTTTGCTTTGAAAATAAATTGTTCATAATTATAATTTTATGTGTGTAGGAGCAGAAATGCAATTAATTAAGTTTATTATTATTATAACGAATTAAGTTTTGTATTAATCTACACAATAATTTATTTCTAGGTCAAAACGTTGTAATATTGAAATCTTACTCTAAGTCGTATAAAATTTATTTTTAGTGTTTACTTTCTAATCAATTTATTATTATAACTGGATTGGAATTTAGATAGGGTCGATGAAAAAAATATACGTTTTTAAGTTTTGTTAATTATAATAATAATTTTAATTATTATAATGATGAAATCTCCGAACTTCCATCGTTGCTTGTCGCAGCAAAAGCAATTGTTTGCAGCGACAAAATGAGAATTTGGAATCTAACTTTTTTTCAAGTAGAATTGCCAATTTTGGAATTTCAAAGACATTATAACAGGCTGGGGTACTGTCAGTGCTCTATCAAATCTTCAACTTCCAGCTGTAGAATCAAATAACCAATCACAATTTTTATATTCTTTAAATTTGAAACAAGATTGAGTCAGGTTAATAAATTTATTACTGAAAACAAGAAATGGATTAAATTTATCAAAACACGGTGACTTAAGATAATTATTAACTATTTTTACTCCTAATATAACAAGTATTATCTACCATAACTATTGGGTTTGTTAATTATATTAAAATATTTATTCTATAATTGTAATATATAAGTCAGTTTTTTAATAAAAAAATTATTATCTTGATTCGTGGCGATATTTGTGATTTACATTATACAAAATTTAGGGGTCAATTACTAGTTTGCATCATATTTTATCAATATGAATTTACAAACAGTAATAAAGATTTTTGAACATGAGGTTTAAGTTAAATCGATAAGAAATAAAACATAAGAAATTCATATATTTTTAACGTATTTAATGAACTTAGAATAAAATTAAACAAATATTATTGTTCATAAACCGAGTCTATTACTAATCTATACAATAAATATTCCTTGTTTAACTAATAGGACAATCTGCTTCTTCACATTTAGGCATATTATCTAAAATTATTGCAATAGCCCTAGCCATGTATGTCATTGTTCCAAAGCATCCACTTGGAGCACTATCATAAAAATGTTGACAAATGTAAGCTGCACCTCCACATAGCAAACCTCCAGAACCAGTTGTCTCTTTATCCTCCTTATTCTTTGCACAACACAAAGTCGCATCTCCGTTACAATTGACCTATTAATAATTTATATTAAAACTAAACGTAAACCATGTTATCAAAATCATCTACCTGATCACCTAAGAATAGTCCATTTGCATTATGCACTAGTTGCTCGACTTGGATAATTCTACCCAAATTCGGCGTAACGTTATGTTCAGAAACCAGTGTTAGCACCATTAAAGCTTCCACAACTAACTGTCTGTATTCTGGATGTGGAATGGTGTTCAACACTGTTTCAACGGCTAAAGCAAATTTCAATTCTCCAGGAGTCATTTCTTCGGTCAAAGATCGCGGGAGGACTTTATCGGCGATATGAATGCCTTGACACTAAATAAAATAACATTATTTTTAAATTATAAAATAAATTAATCTTTTTTTTTTACCTTTTCGAGTAAACCCCAAACACGCGGATAAAAATCTATTGGTACCCTATTTAACGCTCCATCTAACCTACGTCTTCTCAGCCACTGACCTTGCTTATCGTTTTCTACAGTTTCTTCATTACTGTTGTCAGGTCCCAAACCAATATGGATTTTCTTGCTTATTTTGCTAGACTTACTACTAACAATTGAAAAATTTCCTCGTCCAACTGAAAAATAATATTTTAAATAAATATCGTACACATCTTACAAGTACTTGACTTACCGCTACTGATGACAAACTCTTTACCGCTAATTATGTGGTGCAGTAAATTCTTCATTTCAAAAGGACTTAGATTGAGTAGATGTTCTGTGGCGTCTTCCCCATCGCACTTCAAGGTGCGCGAAAGTTCTGTGGCCATAACTTGGATAATTAATCCCACTCTTAGTCGTAACATTTCACAAAATAACTGAGGTTCAGTTCTAATAAACATAGCTAGATAGAGTAAAAGCTCTTGGGTTAGCATAGCAGTACTATCGTCTTCCCCATATGATTCGTGAATGCATAAACGCAATTCTGTTTCCGGTAATGGAGCCGTTATTGTGTGCTCGTTATTCGGTGGCATCCCAATGGTGATTTGCTTCTGACGTACCAGTAAATCAGTAACTGCCTTAGCAAGATCTTCGACACGTTTGCCCAACATACCTTAAAGTAAAATTGAATATACGGAAACAATGATTAAAAATGATGTAATTAATTACCTGCAGTGTGTCTGACTAATCCCCACAACTTTTGCTGACAGGCCTTTTCATATAATCCTTTCAGTAAGTCTCTCACACAGACAACTTTCCCAAATTCCAACATTCCGGTATTATAATCCAACCCTTTCGTATCGACTAAATACTGTAAAATATCACCTTGCTCGTCCAAAGACTCCGATTCACGTAACATTGCAAATAATTCCTCCACTTCCGTATCCGCATATTGGGTTTCCGATTGAGTTCTGTATCTTGCTCCAACACCACCAATTACAATAGAAGGTATATCTTTTGGTTTGTTATGACATGAATTTACTTCTGGCGAAGGCGATCTAGTGTGCGACTCCAACTGGCTGCCACAAACCAAGACAGATCTTTGATCCATACCTAGTTTTTCAACTAAACATATGGGGTTACAACTGTTTTCATTTCATATATTAGTATTATACATACCGTCAACCATATTAATTGATCTCGTACGTTTGATTAAACCTTTTACAGACATTCGTCTTCTCATATTTCTTCCCCTTCTGACCGAATGGTTTACCATTAAAAGTGACGATTTGTTTGAAAAACATTTCATCAAATGTTCTTCCAAATATTTCTGTACTTCTGGGTTTAACTCTGTAATTTTATATGGATTATACAAACTATTGTTTTAGAAAAAAAAAGCAATTCTTACTGTCCGGCATTCCTTCTTCGTGGCAACCCAGAAAACTTAAGTTTGTTAAACAACTAGTGCTCAGAAAATCGCTGAAATGTCCCAATGTCACTCTTGTGCCGTTTATGTAACCTGACTTTAATTTCTTCATGGTAGTTATCATAGCCAACGGAATTTTTCCTTGATCTAAAAATTATATAGAGTTTTACATTTGTTTAAAATAAATTGAGAACTAGAAAGAAATAAAAATATTAATTATCTAAATAAAAACGGGTAAGCAAACAATAAAATAACAAGCAATATTTTAGTAGGAAGCAATTTTTTAAATGATAATAATCACCTAAATGTAAACTTCTTACAGGAATTGTGACCAGAGGCCGTCCTAACATATTTTGCCAACTTGATTTTAAGAAATTGAGTTCGCTCTTGAAAATATCTATCATCAGTTCGTAATCTGATGCGATGTAATTGCGCGACATATCGCTAAACTAAATCGAAATTAATAAAATAAATTAAAATTAACTGAATTATGTTAGTAACCTGTGGTGTAAAAGCAAATATCCGGTCTCCCATTGAATACAACTTGCTTGTACTCAATATTCCCACGTCACGAGACTTTCTTCCGCTCAAACCCAACTTTTTGTTTCTTCCTAAAAATATAATTTTATTGTTGGCGCACCGTTGTTTATAGTATAAATACCTAAGTAAGTGTAAAGATGGGATAATAGTCTTGCTGGTTGTACTTCTATCGGTCCAACTTCTGTTATTGTCTGCACGTAAATATCGTGCTCTAGCAATTTATTTCTTATTTCATTGTCTTCTGCTAGAATGACAACTTGTACAACCACATCAGGTTTTTTTTCGGCGCATAATCTCCTATTTAATGGATCTAATTCACCGGCCGCTAGGTAACCCTCTTGTAGAAGTTTACCGAGTATGTAAAGGGATTGTGCCCAAAGAAACGGTGATTGACCCAAAGCAACTCGCATTTGGCTTCCTGGTTCTTTGTATTCATCATCCACTAAATGTGGTGGAACTGCATAAAATTCAGGCACTAATTTAATACCGTCATCTGTTATAATCATAATCTGAAAATCACGAACCAATGATTACAGTAGTCGATAAAACTCACAATATATTACCTCCTCTAACATGTCTGTATATGTAGTGGCGATATCTTCCCTTCCTTGGAAACAGTAGTCTAATATTAAATAACAGAAAAATAACGGCCATTCGCATTCGATACTGTCGAACACTCTAAGCTCCCATGGTTCGTAATATAATCTGTTAGGATCCTGCAAACATAATTTGAATATTATATAATTGATATGAAATATAATAAATACTTCTTTAGGTGTCCTGTATCCATCTCTTAAGAACCTTTTACATCCATAACGACCTTGTAATTTCTTAAGTATATTTCCTCTAGTAAGATTGATTAAAATAGGATCATCCACAGCAAATGCAGGAAAACCAATAACTGATAAAATACCACTATCAGTTTCTTTAGAGCTGGATTCTCTTGGTAACATAGACTTAATTGGAAAAGAAAAAAATAATGAATAAACAATTATGTATTGTGAATAATTACTTGTAGGACTGCTTGACATTTTTGTGCTTCATCTGCAAGGACATGAATAATACTGTATGGTCCTCCTCGTGCTCCAAACAAATCCAACTCATTCATAGCTTCAAGTGCAGCTTTAGCCATACCAATGCTGCTGGCATTTAGTTCTGGTAAACCATGATTGGTTTTATCACCTCTCTCCCAGATCCCATAATCAGGGGTGCAATATGCACTCTCAATGTAAAACACTAAATTCTGTACAAATGAAACCTCATCCAAGTTAAAAATAATTTGCAGTCCAGATGCAGTCATCTGAGCTAAGATAAGTAAATAAAGACTAATAGCGTCAATCTGCAAGTGACCCCAATCCATATCACTGACTACAGTTTGACCAGTTACAGAAGAGTATTTGGCATGCAGTGAGTCTGAAGAATTTTGAGTCATTTTAAACTTCTCCACCTTATCTTTCTGTCTCATCATGCACATTAAAAGTCCCCTCATCAACTTAACACATGACTGCTCTAACTCATACGTTTTAGCCCTTTCTTCATCCTGATCTGCCATCTTCTTGTAAGACATTGATAAGCCCCAAACAGCTAAGATACAATACACATTGTTTCTGATCCAAGCATGGTCATTCTCTTCACTCAAAGGAAATAGTCCTGTTACTGGATTTTGATGTTTCATTATTATTCGATAAACTATCCTTTGATAGTAGTCCAAACGGACCCCAGAATTGCTTCTACTTCTCATTTTAATTTATTTACAATGACACTTGAATGACAAAATTACTTCTTGGATTATTTTTTCACTTCAGTTAGGTTACCAATTGTAAAATGATTACATTTTTATTCTGTCCAACCTTTGTTTTATAGAAAATTTAATGTATTCCAATCAATTTCCAATTGAGTTAAATTATATCTAATCATATTGATTCAGAATTCTATTTGATTGTATAGCATAAAAATAACTAAGAGTATATTAAAACAGAGAATAATTAAAAATAATATTTCCACAAAATACGTGTTGATGGCGCTGTTGTCATTGTTATCATTTTTCATGTGAATTGCCATAATTTTAAAGCTAATATTTGTTTATTTTTTATCACCAACACAAAGCCAAATCATAAGGTAAATGTGTTTTGAAAGTAATTGCTAAGAATAAAATTTCATAAAATATTTCGTGTTCATTATTGAACATTAGTTCAACAAAATTACTAATGTTTTGACTGGCTTTGACATATGTCACTTTGTGTGTTTAGGTTACAATTTCTAACATGTAAATAGGAAGAGTATTTTGGTTTAAATTCAAGTAATTTCAGTGCATTCATTTAAAAATGGGGAACGCTGGTAGTGGTGGTGTCCCGAGGGATCGTCACAAGTCTGGAGAAATCGTTCCTTCATCACCATCGAAAGAAGAAAATCAAGCATTTAATTTTGATAAAAAGCCAGAACATAATAATAAGCTATTACTGCAAGGCTCTCAGGAGGATGAGGAACCGTATTTCACGAAACCAGTTGCTAGAGAGGTGCAGTTTGAGTCACCAACTAGACAAAGGGCTAATACTGTATCAGAAGGTTCGATTATGATATTTCTTATTTCAACAAGTTACTAAATTGATTGTTGTTTAGGTACCACAGTCAGTGATAAGACTCCAACTGTATTTAGATGGGAAGGGGGTGGTAAAGATGTATACATTAGTGGTACTTTCAGCGAATGGAAAACAATTCCAATGGTAAAAAGTCATGGTGATTTTGTAACCATCATTGATTTGCCAGAGGGTGAACATCAATATAAGTTCTATGTTGATGGAGAGTGGAGAAATGATCCAGGCACTAAAGTTGTTGTGAATGATATTGGTACTAAAAATAATGAAATCTCAGTCCGTAAATCAGATTTTGAGGTATTTGAAGCCTTGGACAAGGATAGTGAAAATGCTCCAGGTGAAATGCAGAAAGAATATTCACAAGAAATCCCTGCAAATAAACCATGGGAAAAGGTTGCAGGTCCTCCATTTTTACCTCCCCATTTATTGCAGGTTATTTTAAACAAGGATACACCATTATCTGTAAGTCATAATTAAATATTTTGAAAATGTGGAGTTTCATTCTGAATGATTATTTTTAGTGTGAACCTACTTTATTACCCGAGCCAAACCATGTGATGTTGAACCATCTTTATGCATTATCCATTAAAGAAGGGGTGATGGTCTTAAGTGCGACTCATAGGTACAGAAAGAAGTATGTGACAACACTATTATACAAGCCAATTTAAAGGAAAAATACACAAATAAAATAAGATTAATATATTTATATATATATATATACATAATTTGGCTTAATATTTTTAATGTATATTTATTATGACATAATTAGTATGGTTTTTAACATTTTAAATTGTATTATTTTTCGTTTTTACATAGTTTTAGTTTATAAACGGCAATTTTGAACTTTTTATTCTTGGAATATAATAAGTATAATATGATGAAGATGTTACCAATATTTTGTAGTATTTTATTTTGATCAAACAATTATTGTACATTGTTACAGACATTTAATTATGTGGAATAAACTGTTAATGGAAGTTTGAATTATTTTTTTGATAAATTAGATAATTCATGTATGTATTGAAAACAAGAATAAAAACAATCTAATTTTATTTATTTGTTTATTACTTTTTTTTAAATTTTATTGACAAAAAATAGTTTGTTTTCTAAAAAAAATATATATACAAAATACATTATTTAATATATAAGGAGGAAGAGGAACCTATAATACTAAAATATTTATTCACAAAATAATACATAGTAAAAGTAATATGGCAAGAGCAAACAAAAAAAAAACGTATTTATATATAATCCTTGATACAAGGTTATTAAAAAATTGCAAAATAAGTCTTTTTGAAATCACTACTAAATATTAAAAATTGCATTTACACGTATTCTTCGGAGGGTTTCGTTGCGTTTGTTAGCCTAAGTGAATTTGGAACCCGACCGTTGACCGTATCTGGTAATTCCGCTATGTCTTTGAATACTCCAGCTAGGCTCTCGAAGTTTGGACCCCAGTTGAGCAGGTAATCCCATCCGAGTGCGGTGTTTGATGATGAACCCGTCGGAGGTCGATAAAGAACCCCACCGAGTTCGTCGTCGCTGGCAACTAGAGTGCTCATAGATCCTCTGTAGGATGAATCGAATCCATCATATGATGGGGGCGGCATGTTGTTCTTGTTGGACATGCTGCTATTGCTTCTTCGACTCTCTTGCTCGTTTTGCTTGTATTTGTCGCCAGCTAAACTGGCGTTGTCGTATTCGATTTCTGAGCACGTAAAACTATCGTTGCCACTCTCGTCGGTTGTGGATGAACTATGATGAGTTTCAGGTACTGGAGAGTGATGCATGTGTGATAAATGATTTGGCACTGTACCTCGTGGGGCTTCACTTGAACTAGAAACAGCATCCAGTGTAGATACTAGACTCGAGGTGCGCGGTCTAGCATTCAGTCTTTCTATCTCTTCGGCGGTTAAGCCCATCCCTGGGGATGCTGAAGTGACTGGCGGTGCTGTAACCTTCCGACTCGCAGAACTTTGCCCACTCAGTTGGGACATCACGGGACTATTTAAACTTCTTTCGCTATTGCTATGTAGAACATCTTTGCCGACACCTCCTGAGCTCGAGGTCGTGGCTAGAAGAGCACTCTGCAGAGGCTTTCCGCTTATGTCGTGCAGAGTTAAAATTCTGGGCTGCTGAGCGCTCATTTCGCTGCTGGGGCTGAGACGAGCCAATGGAGTACTTTGATGAGGGCGTGAAACTGATCCCGTCACTGGGGGTGCCCTTGGTGGAAATCCTGTTGGATGATGTGGTGAATGTCGGTGCTGTGCTTGGGCTTGAGCTGTTGCATGCTTGTGATGATATCCGCTAACTGGCGGAGGTGTGGCTTTATATTTTCTCATTCCAGCTGCTTCCCTGTATCCTTTATAATGATAAATAATATCGATGTCTGATGGAGCAATACTACTGGCATTTTCTAAATCATAATGTTCGGGTACTTCGGAGTTAAGGTCGTTCGGTCCGTGGTCGTGTGGATGATTGTTTGAGGGGGGCATAGGCGGATGGTGATCTTCTCTAATTGGCGGAGATTTACTTAACACCTCTCTCTCGATAATATCTGGCCTTTGCGATCTTTGCAACTCGTTCTGCATAATTTCCCTTTCTTTAAATTTCTTAGAAATCAGTTCTGGACCAACAATTGGATGGCCGCCAATGCCTCTGATCACATCTCCGTTCTCCGAGTGATAACCCATAGATGTTTCATTAGCGTGCAGCGAGCGTGAAAGCACATTATCTGTGACACTGTTTAGCAATCCGTTCGCATTTAACATCGTCGTATTACCATTTTGCTTGCTATGCATACCTGAGGGACTGCCGGGAACACCAGATTTCTCTTTGTTCTGCTTTCTCAATCTGAACACCACAAAAGATACCAGGATAGCAACCAAAAGTACAACGAAGAAAACTATCACTAATGTAATTCCAATGCTCAATGGATCTGGTGCTGCGACCGCACCTAATCCTATAGTTCCACTGCAACCGGCGATGACTTTGCCTTTCAAGATAGTTTCGTTAAAGATGCTTCCGGAACCATTTAACGGTTGAATTTCATTATTGACGGTGAAATTAACGATGCACCCTTCGAAATGCTGTAGTTTCTCTTTATAATACATATTGGCCGCGACACCTCCGACTGACACATAGTTCAAATACGGGTCCAAAAAGTCATGGACACTAGCAGCATCCAATTCGTCTCCAACCATTTTATTGTCTAGGTAAATTTTCAACCCCCTGGTGTGGGAATACAAGGTGACATTATGCCACTTCCCATCGGTAATTACGTGATGCATTTCAGTCGTATTAATCACCGTGCTCAAATTACTAATATATACTAGTTGTCCATTATTCAGCTCCAGACTGGTATAATGCTTATTGCTGGCCGCATAAAATAATATTCCATTTGGGTTCATTGTGCGGAACAAGAAACTAATCTGTTTACTGGGCGATGTATTGATCTGCTGTGAAATCGATCTAGTTTTTCTTTGATGATACCAGGTTGATCCACCGTAAAGAGATTCTAATAATTGCATCCTTGTGTGCTTTTTAGAGATTACGAACTCCACGTAACCACCGTTGCTGAATTTTAGAGCCTCCAGAGCTTTATTGCAGTTAGGAGCTATAACGTTTGAGCCACATTTACAGCTAGTTGTATGCCATCGATCCAAGCATTCGCCGAAGCCGCCGCATTTGTCTACGAAGGATGCCTTGCACGAACCCTTTCTTCCGCATGACGAATCAACGCCGTATGATTCAATCGGTCTGCTCAAGTTCAACTGGCGTCCGTTGATTGTAACACTATGCACACACCCTACCAAATCATCGGAATGAACTTGTCCTGGACGCTCTAGCACTGGATCTGCGCTTCTCAAACCACCAATCATAACTGGATTGTTGTTGAAATTTAATGTTCTGTAAATAAAGACCATACAATTATTAATTATGTTCGATGCGGATTAGAGAGGTTCTAATTAACATACCCAGACGGTCCAATATCATCTGCGTAGCAAGCTGAATCATCTGGTTTGCAATCTTCGCATATATCTCCTTGATCGGAACACGCAGCTACACTCAGGGAAATAACACGGCCGTTCCTCGTGGCAATTATTTTGTGCCAATTTCCATTAGCCAAATTGCCGGATTTGCCTCCAACACTTATCGATGTTATTGCCGTTCTTGCGCCACCAAATGAGAATACCGCTCGTCCATTCACCAATTCAATGGCAACGAAATCGCTTCGACCTCCGGTATACAAACCGTAATTATAAACTAATAAGGAGTCTGGTTTCGTTGTTGCGAAGATGAACGTCAAATCATTGGTTGCTGAGTCCAAGGTGGGGAAGGACATGAACGACAGTTCTTTGAATCCGAACGTCGAGTTTTCGCAATGTCTTCCGTATCTGCCTTCCGTACAGCTGCATTTGTAACCCGGTTTCAATCCAACGCACAATCCACCGTACATGCACGGATTCGGTCTGCACGAGTCCACCAAGATTTCGCACTGGTTGCCTCGGTATCCGGGACGACACAAACAGAAGAATGAAGAACCACCGTTGGTTTCTCTGCAAGTTCCTCCATTATGACAGGGACTCTCGGAACATGCGTCACCTCTTTCTAGCTCGCAGAATTTTCCATCCTTATTGGCCGGACAAATGCATTGGAAGTTGTAGCCCTGCCTTCTACACTGTCCGCCTGATTTGCATGGATTCGGAAGACACGGATCTTGTTTATGATTGCAATTTGGTCCAGTAAAACCATCTGTGCATTGGCAGCTAAAGTCATGTTTTACTAAGGGTGAAGTAAATACGATATTTGGAGAATTCGTAATCTGAGTAGACTTGTTAACAGAAATACTTTCAGTGCAAATACCACCATTTTCACAAGTATTTTTGTTACATGGAGAGTAATTAATTTTTGTCTCCTTTTGGAACAGGCTGTTTACAGACGCTTGTTTTCTTATGATTTTATCAGCCACATAATGTTTCGGTTGAAAGTTATTTGTGGATTTCACTGCGATTGTCAATTCTAATGCATTGACGGATTCATAAAGACCATAAAGAATTATGTTGTCTGTTTGTGGGAATATATTCTTCAGCAAATCTAAAAATCCTCGGTAATTGTTGGCCAGAAAATATTGAGCAGACATATTAGCTATGCGGATGGTTATCGAGTTGTCAACTGTTGCATTATCGAAGTTTATGAATTCTACAGTTACGGTTGAAGTTACATCTTGATGCTTGCCGTCGTTACCAATAATCGATAAGGAATAACCTTGATATGGAGTAATTCTTGAGGTAAATAAGTTGCATTTGGAAGGAATTGATAGTATGTTTCCTGTAGCTTGCATATCGAGAATCTTACATCTATAATCGCCAGTTATATCAGGATCGTTTGGTTGTACTTCAGCAATTTTTCCAATAGGAAATGCACCGTTGAATGCGTAAACTAATACGTGAGCGGAACGCGATGTAGATGGACTGTCATTTTGATCCAATATTGTAACTCTAACAATATGCTGCGATTTCATTTTGGGCATACCATTATCTTCAACCTCCACCAGTAGATCTAATTCTGGTGTGGTTTCCCTGTCGATTACTTTAGTCGTAACCATTATGCCAGTGTGTTTATCAAGTTTCACGTAATCAGCGTGTTTCCCACCTATAATACGATATGCGAATGGAGCACCATTTGGTGGTAAATCTGGATCAGTGGCTGACAGAGTCATAATTTTAGTACCAAGTGGTTCATTCTCAGAAACTTGCCCATGTACTTGAGGAGAATCAAAGATTGGCCCATTATCGTTGATATCGGTGACATGTATTTCAACAGTTGCGCTGCCAGTTTGCGGAGGTATGCCTGTATCAATTCCTCCAACGATTAGATTGTATTTTGCAATAGTCTCCCTATCTAGCTGACGCATCGTTTCGATTTCTCCAGTCTGCGGATCGATTTTGAATGCGTGTTCCAGGTTTCCACCCAATATAGAATAACTAAATTGGTTGTTTTGCGGTCGAACGTCTTTATCAACAGCTTTAACTGTTGTAACTTTTGTTCCAATTGTCGCTCCTTCAGAAATATTTGTTCGGTAAAGTTTTTGCAAGAATTCTGGTGGATCATTGCCGTCTTGAATTGCAATAATAACTTGCGCTTCGTCCGTATCGTTACCTCTAATTCCACCTGCATTCTTTGCGAGCACAGTTAGTACGACACGACTTTGAGTTTCTCTATCTAAATTCCTAGATACACTAATGACTCCAGTCACTGGGTTTATGCTAAAACGACGATGGTTCGAAGAGCCGACGAACAAATAATACACATTGCCATCTTCGCCGGAATCTTGATCTGTGGCTTGTATTGTTCCGATGCTCGTTCCGATTTCAGTGGACTCGGAAACGTCGAAATGGAAAACGGGCTGTATGAAATGCGGATAGAACTCATTGACACCAGTGATATGAACTATTAATTCGGTTTCACCGTACATATTCGAATCTGGATTGGCGGCGTTTATTTTCAAATGGTATTCCTCTTTCTCTTCATAGTCGAAACTTTCTTTCGTCAAGACAACACCGGTATCCTTGTTAATGGTGAATAAATCTCTGCCATCTCCACCCGAAAATGAAAATTGGATTTTGGCATTCTTGGGCGAATCTAGATCAGTTGCATTGACTTGATAGACAAAACTGTTTGCAGGTAAATTTTCGGCAATGAAACCTTCGTAAATTGTCTGATTAAAAGTAGGAGCGTTATCGTTGATATCTGTCAGAGTGATGGTTAGCATAGCGGTGGCATTGAGGGAATGGAAGCCGCGATCGAATGCAGTGATATTGAGATGATACTCTTGGACGGTATCATAATCAAGCGGTTGTAAAATTGTGACTGCTCCGGTAACAGCATCGACCGCAAATTCTTTTCTTTCGTTGCCGGCAGATATTTCATATCTGACCATTCCGTTCGGACCTTTGTCTCCGTCCGCTGCGCTGACTGTTAATATCGTTGAGCCGATGGGTTCATTTTCTGGAACAATGACTTGATAGCTCAATGCAGTGAAGACAGGCGTGTACTTGTTTTCCCCAGTGACGATTAGTGTGACGGAAGTCTCATCGTGCTGCGCCGGTATCCCCTTATCCGTGGCTCGAATTCTCAATATGTATGTGCTGCCCACTCCTTTAACTTTCTTCTTCAGAGAAATCCAACCGGTGCTTTTATCCACATCATAATGATTGGTACCATTCCCTCCGACGATTGAATACACAATCTCGGCGTTAATTCCGTAATCTAAATCGTCTCTTGCTACGATTTGTATTAATCTCTGACCCTCGTCAGCATCTTCCGGAACCGGAGACAAGTAGTCGTGCTGTTCAAATTTCGGGGCATTATTATTTGCGTCGACGACATTGATTGTAATCAGACATTCCGATGACATCGGCGGCTTCCCGTTATCTGTCGCCAATATTGTTAACGAATAAATATTCTCCGGCGACGATTCCAGCTGCGTGTACTTGTATTTAAGACTCTGTTTGCTGAAAATTTCACCGGAAGCTGGATCAACAGTGAACAGGTCTGACGGTTGCTGCAGCGAATAACTGATAACGGAATTGGGACCTTGTTTGTCGCGATCCGCAGCCGAAACTTGTCCTACCAGCACCACGTTCTGCTGAAGTTCGGGGAAGTTAAAGCTGTAGTAAGAATGTTCGAATTCTGGTGCATTGTCGTTCTGATCTTGAATCGTTATGGTCAGAGTTGTTTCTATTCTCCAAGCACCGTCGATGGCCACAACCTTTAGGAGGTATTCATCTTGATGCTCACGGTCCAAGTTGCCAACCACCGTGACATTACCGCTAATCGGATCAATTTTGAACTTTTCACCCGGGTTCTCGGTGAAGCTGTATGTAGCATTTGCATTATCTCCAATATCCCGATCAGAGCTCGTTACGCGGATCACGAACGAACCAATTTCTGCATTTTCTGTTACGTTGACGCTGAACAGTCTTGTAAATCGCGGAGGGTTGTCGTTTTTGTCAAGCACGGTCACCAGTACAGTGGCCGACCCCGATAATTCGGGACTACCGTGGTCAACAGCTTCCACTGTCAATTCGTATGTGGCTATCTCTTCCCTGTCCAGTTTAATTGTTGTGTAGATCTCCCCATTCTCTTCGTCAATTTCAAAGGAGTCGAAATCATCGACAAGTCTGTAGAAAACTTGTCCATTTTTACCAGAATCTTTGTCGGTGGCCAAGACTGTGGTTACCAGCAGAGCTGGCGTTTCCTCTTCGAGAACTGTGGCATTGTAAAGTGGACTGCTTAGCACCGGGGCGTTATCGTTTGCGTCCGTGACGTTAATGATTAATTTAATTACGCTCCTAAGCGGAGGGTTATCTGAATCTCTGGCCTCTACCCACACTTCGTATTTGTTGGTGGTTTCGTAATCCAATCCCTTCCCGTCGACCTGCACTTCGCCGCTTATTTTGTCAATTTTCAGGGCGTCGCCCAAGTTGCCACCAGCAATTGCATATTCGATTGCACCGGTGGATCCCTTCTTTGGTGAAGTGGCTCTAACTTTGGTAATAATTTTACCCTCTTCCGCGTTTTCCATGAGCGTGAACTGGGTGTCGATGGGCGAGCTGAAGGTGGGAAAGAGGTGGGCCGATTTCAAATGGATGATGACTTCTGTTTGCGCCGATCTGCGGACCGCTCCTCCGTCTATCGCTTCTATTTGCAGAGCGAACACATCTCGTGCATTTTTATAGAGGTCCGTTACGGCTTTAATGACTCCACTTTCAGGATTTATGGTAAAAAGGTTAGCGTGTTCACCTGTTAGGTGATACGTAATTTTGCTGTTTGCGCCCACGTCGTTATCAATCGCCTTTGCGCCGAACACGAATTGCCCGGACTTGGTTTTATCGGAAATGTAAACTTCGTATTTCGCGGACAAAAATACAGGCGAGTTATCGTTCTCGTCCAGCACGGTGATTGTTAAATTAACAGCTGTTGCCCTAGGCTCGGTCGTCGAACAATCTTGGGCCATTAAAGTTAAATGATACACATCCAACTCCTCGCGGTCCAAGTACGTGTTGGTGGTTATGACGCCGGTATCTTGGACTATTTTGAATCTATCCACTTTCTCGCCGAGAAGGCTGTACCGCAACTTTGAATTCAGACCGACGTCTCGGTCGGTCGCCACGGGTGAAAGCACCCACGAACCGATCGCACTGTTCTCCTTTATCGTAGCCCTATAAGACTGACGCTTGAATTCCGGGCTGTTATCGTTCACATCCTGCACTATTATCTTCACTGTACCGGTCCCGGTCAACGGTGGAGATCCTGGAATAGATTAAATTCAAATATTATATTACTTGTCAAACACAACAATAAAAATCGTCGAATAACAGATTTACATCGTGATAAATCTAATAAGTTACGTTAGAGCGAAACAGAAATTCTCAGATCATAATAGTCACAGGAATTTGTAATAGTTTGGCGAACTGGTATTTAATAGGAGTATTTAATTATAGCTAATATTAACAGTCTTTACTATGGAAGAATCAGATTGAATTGGCAGATAGGAATATATTAAACGAATAATAAGTGAATTTGTTACTTTACATTACTCCGTATTTGTTTCAGTTAAATGTTTATTAGAAGGCATAAACATATTGTTATTGCATGAATCATTACGGCATTTATCGATTCCGATGATGATTTCCGATAAGCAATATGCAAGACTAGTAATGGGCAATAATGATTCGTTTCATAAGTATCCTGTATTTATGCAAATATTGCGGAGAGATCTGTGCGCGATATAATAATGCAATTTGTCACCGCTGCTCGCAGCGGGGCAATCGCATCTATTCTACCGGGAAGTAGAAAGGAAGAAAGAAATCGAGAAGAAGGCAGTGAGAGAGAAAGAGAGAAAGGAAATTTAACATGGAGAAAGAGTGAAGGAGATGTAGAGCTAAATCAAGGACTTCAATCAGCTTTTAAATATCTCCAGGTAATATCTCCGAGGAAGGAACATTGCATTTTAAACGGAGACAAGACAGATCGTGCTTTGTATGTATTGTTATAGTTGTTCGGAGTTATTATAAAATTGAACCCGAGGAACGGTCGGGTCAAACGCTCACAAAACCCCTTACGGAGATTACAATCGGAGCTAAACTTTATCGGATAAACATTTTGTCGGCGCATGATGAATGAAATGCAATAAATAAAATCGTCCGCCGATGTAGATGGAGAAGGAGGAGATGAAAAATAAAGAAAATCAAATAATAATATGATGTTGATGATGAGGGGGAGACCCGCATGGGAAAAATGATCCGTTCACCATTTCGTTATGCAATTTGATTCAATCTTGGTTTTCCTATGAGGCAAAGCGACTGACTTGACTCAACGTATCATAAACACGGCGAGCTCACTGTATTTGTATTTGCGAGTGTTTTCTTTGAGGGCGTTTGACCTATACTGACCCGGGATGGATTCCGGACGCCACGTCTAAACCTAGTTATGTGAAGAAAAGCACTTGCTGCCTCCGGGCCGCTAATAGAAGACACACTGCGTGCTTACTGCCGACACATTCATAACCGTAGCCAAAGAAAAACGAACATAGAATATACACACACACACATTCACATATGCAAAATAAAAATGTGAAGCAAGGAGTAGTAATCAAAGGAAACAACACCTATGCGGTTTAATGGCAATGCATTTCGTACGAGAGGCGCTTGTGTCGCGCAATGATAATGGTTATCAAGGTGTTTGATGGCCTACGAAAACAAGGCTCTCGGACTTGGTAGTCTACTTAGGTTTTATGTTATCGTGGTTTATTGTATACATTAAACCGACATAAAATATCAATGGTTAAACTCGTTCAGATAAATTTTAGTTCCGATGGCTCATTAGCAACTCATGCTGTGTGCGGCATTTTGTTCTTGATGCTGCTTCATCCACTGCGCTGCAAACGCCGCTAGCCAATTTATATATAGTAAATTGATGCACCACAAGCAACGATTGTAATTCAAACAATCAACGTTTTTATCCGGCCACGAATTAACTCCGCGCTTCATTTCCTTTCATTCTTTTATTTTTATATATATTTTAATTTCCGATTGTCTCATATCTACATCGAAGACTAATCATCGTTCCAGATGATCCGAACGAAGCGTAGCGGTTAGTTAAGCGGTCATCGGCCGGAAGAGATTAAGGTTTGTTAGTTACTCGGAACTCTCAGGACGAACCTGGGCGGATGGCCCAAGTTGCTGCGGCGTAGACCCTTTGTCTCTCCGCTTGTTAGAATCAGCAATGTAGATGCTAATCGTACACCGTGAGAAAAGTACGCCGTCGTGACAATTCACGAAGTCTGCAGGGTATAAGCACAAGCACTTCACCTGCCCTCAACCACTCATAACGTATATTTCCCTCCTCTTGTCCTGGTTTTCTCAATAATCTATTCCGGTAACGGTAAAATTAAATAATAATAATACCAGACCGGAGAGGATGAAGTAAAAAAGGAGACAAAGAAAAACGAGAAGTAGTAACAATCCACACAAAAATAACGTGCCTTATCGCATCGCATGCCTCAAACGTCGTTTCCTCTCTCCGTCTACTTATTCTTATTAGATGCCAACCATTCACTATTACAAATCAAGATCATGTAATACAATAAACATACGTTTAGCGCGGCAATGATTTCGCTGCAGGAATGAGCCAATGGGCTTAATTAATTATAGATTATAGACTTGTCGCAATTAGTGTTTCTCCCTTTCTAGATTCTCATTAACATCCTTAACATATATTAATTGCGACCGCTTTCCAGCGCACTAATGCTACTTAAATATTAAGTCCACTCTATTCGTATCACTTTTATTGTTATTGAAAGCGCTTTCATTTATTCCAACTGCACTCTAGAAGCGAGCATTAGAAATGTCCAATATGAATCGAAAATTATTCGCTGTTACTTCTTGCATCCGATATGTGATTTATATGCAAATTTATAAAAAAAACAATCGTTTGATGCTTATTACTATGAACCTGGGTATGGTAAATAATAGATAAATCATGTATACTATTTTTAAGAAGATTTAAAAATCAACAATTTTAGGGATCGGATTTGAATGATTGAATTATTGTAGGTAGTGAAGGCGTGAATCAAATATTATTATCAAACTGTTGGTTGTTGGTTGCTTCGTCTTCAGCTTTTTTGTTTGTACCTAGCATAAGGTAAATTTATAGTGGACAGCTTATCCCAACGATATCTTCACTTTATTTGCCCGTCGTTTATTTATCTATTTTATAACGTACAGTCGCGTCCAGTTGTAAAATGCAGATTGACAGTGATATAAATAGACGGCGCTCCGATACTATCTGGGTTCGTTTGTATAACTGTCGATTTGCAAATGTATTGAATAGCCTTGCAATTTTCAATATTCCCCTTTTGTCTACTCTTCTTGAATAACCATAAATCGACGGCGAACCTTAAACTATACGAATGCAACCGTTTTCGTTGTTTCTTTCTTGCCGTGTTTCACTATACTTTCAGTGATTTGTCCAAGAGAGGCGTTTCATGTTCGCAATGTATTTTTCTTATTTATTTATTTCGTGGGAGTGCACCAACGGCGTTATAATCTTTACAAGATAATGGAAGATAGTGTAGAATGTAATTTATCTGAAATAATGTTAAAGATGGCGTTGCGCGATTAGGGCCAGCCTTAAATAATGTCTTGTTGCAATGTTGTTGATTATAATTTTTTCAATGGTTTCAATTCTTATCCGTATTGAGTCTGCATGTAATAATAATAAATCAGACTAACCTGTGTCCATGGCGACTAAAGAAAGTGTGTACTCGGCTTGCTGCTCCCTGTCGAGGGCCCTGAGCAAAGAGATCTCGCCCGTCGAAGCGTTGATCCTGAATATGTCGGTATCTCCTTCCTTGATGAAATATCTGACCAAGGAGTTGAAGGGTGGAGTATCGGCATCGTAGGCCTGAACGGTAATCACGTATCCTCCATTTGGTGGGATGACGTTTTCCATGACGTAAGCCAAATACGGGGAGTCGAGGAATGTCGGTGGATTATCGTTGATGTCGGATACGGCGATTGATACTTCCGCTATGTCCGAGTTCACCTTGTCACCGTTTATATCACCAGCACAGTCCTCGGCTCGCACTTTCAGCAGATACCGCGATTTGCGCTCGTAGTTGAGGTTTTTCGCCACGCGGATGGTGCCCGTGTCTTCGGCAATGCTGAAATCGCGATTCGTATCACCATCCACAATTGAGTAACGCACCTTTCCATTCAGCCCTTCGTCCACGTCAGTTGCGGACACCTGCGTTCGATAATTAAATTTAATTAGTTTCGCTTATCGCTTTGTATTTTATTATTGGTTTTACCTGAAGAACGCTGGCTCCGATCGAAGCATTCTCGGCTATCGAGGCGCTGTACTGCTTAGGATCAAAAACTGGACTGTTATCGTTGTCGTCGAAGACCTTGATGTAAACTTGCGAGGACGTGGATCTCGGTGGATCGCCCAGATCTTTGGCGGTGATGTGAACGATGTAGCTGCTCTTCAGCTCCCTGTCGATCTTCCCAGCGACTTTCAGGACACCGTCCACCGGACCCAGGGAGAAGACGTCCCGGATCTCCATCTCGTTGTTTATATAATAGTTGACGTCGCCGTTGGAGCCTTCGTCTTTGTCCACGGCCTTAACGACCATGACGACGGTATTGATCGGCACATTCTCGGTGACGTTGGTCACGTTGGTGGTGATGAACTCGGGGGACATATCGTTGACGTCTTTCAGAGTGATGGTCGCCTTTAGTGGAAAGAGATAAAATAGATTCATTGTTTAATTTTACGGTCATTTGCGAATGATAGTTAAAGAAATAAAAGACAGAGAAAGAGAGTGAGGGGGGTCAGAAAAAAGAACGGGAAAAAAATAATAATCATTATTATGGCCGGTCGTAAAACTGGCCGCTGCTAATGTCCTGTCCCTTCAGCATCCCCGACAATATATTTTATCAAAAACTCACTTGTACTGTTGAGGACAGTCTCTTTTCTGGCGGTGCCGCCATGTCCGTAGCTGTGATCACCAAATTATAAACGCTCCTCGTCTCCCTGTCGAGCATCCTGTTGGTGATGATTGTGCCGTTCCTGGTGATCCTGAAGTCATCGTTTTCATCGCCCGAAGTGATTCCGTACTCGACTCTCCCATTATTCCCTGCACACCACCATAAATAAATAAAACACATATTTAATACCCGTTTTTTTTGTTGTCTCTTATGCATCCGTTCCTCTAACGAAACGACTTCTAATTTCATCGCTGCGATAAAGCCATTTATCTCAATAAAATGTTGCCTATAAATTTCAAAATTAAAATGTACGTAAGTATCTTTTCCCCTCTCAAGTGTGGCAGGGTAAGTCATTGTGAATATTATTATTTTACTTTTTGAATCATTCAGTATAGTTTTATTGCGCGTTTCATTTCGGCGCATTAAAAGTTCTTCGTTTATAGCCGGCCCCTGGTTTCCCATCAAATACCATTTAATGTCCACCTTATCGGACGGGGCTTGGGCAATGCGCGCATCATTACATCACATCAAAGAAATGTTCAAATTTTACGATTTTCCTTATGGGAAGCGTTATTCTTATTATTATTATTATTACTATCTTCATCGGTTTCGTGGAGTGGATGAAATACGAACGCAATGTGATAGTAATTGTAATAATAGTAACAGTGACACGATGTCATGATGTGCATTGTGCAACAGGGTTTTGCGCAATATTTGTGTGCATGTCCCGCTCTATTCTTTCGTCGCGGTAAAAATTGCGCTCGGTGAGGGCGACTCTCGGCTCATATTGTCATTGTGCGCTCTTCTGCACGACCCGTGGGGGTCATCAGTATTGTGTTTAATGTCATATTATTAGAGAATCGCTGCTTAATATTACAGTTTCAAAGCTTGAAAATGATACTTCCCTATAATCTAATAACACCGATAGCGAAAAGGCCACACTATAAATAGAATGTGGAATATATAGTGTGCACAACGGCACCGCGCCATCAACCTACCTACCTACCTATCAGCTGAAGAAAATGCGATGCCATTACCATTTCATAATGTAAGCCGGAGCCATACAATAGCTTCGCGTTTTCATTCAATAATGGCAACAATAAATATTACATTTCGATTTCCTACGTTCGCTCTTTGTAACGAGAACTTGAAAAATAATTATGTGGGATAATTACAGATTTTGAACTTTGCCGCGACCTTTCTGTTCTAAATGACTTTTTGAAGCTTATCAACTCCACTAATGGTAAAAGTTATATATTACAACAACGGTAAATTAATTAAACATATCATTAATATGTTATGATATAAAAATATATAGAAGTTCTTTGGGTCATTCTTTTTATACAATTAATTAAATATTTTAAAATATTTTTTTTTTATCAACAATTTGTTATTTAAATTATATTTATATTATATTGAAATTTTGAGTTTAAAATTATTTAAAAACATTTAATATGCTTATACTCTTGATATTTGTTGAGCGAGTGTACGGCTTAAAATGTATTATCCTGTTAAGTTATTCAGTGTGTGTTATTAATGTTTTTTGTAGGCAACAAATATCATGTTCGATAATTCTGGCAGGATAATGAAGTTGTAAAGATAAGAGCGAATGAAGCAATAGTTTCGGTACGTCAAAACAGCAAACATTATCGAGGGATATATTTTGACGCGGTGCATTTGGTTCTTTCCCTTTTTTGTGGTATGTTCAGCGAAGATAAGGCTCGCTCGAGGAGACGGCGACGAAGAGGAATTGCGAATCCACAAACCTGAATCAAGATCGGTAGCGCTGACAGTAATGACCGGCGTCGATATGGAGACATTCTCGAATATCTCGTTGCTGTATGACATTGGATCGAAAACGGGAGCATTGTCGTTTAAATCCAGCACGTTGCAGTAAACTGTCAGAGTGCTTGATAATGCCGGATGTCCTGCGTCCTGGGCCTGGACCACGAGGATGTAATGCTGCATCTGGAACAAATAACAACAACAAAGAATCAGCAAACAAGAACGACGCACTGTGGAGACTCGAAGACCGATAGGAAATCTACGATCTATTCCTGTCTATGCCATTTCACATACACATACTCTACCTCTCTACCACCATAGAGATTCTGCATAATGTGTGTGTATGTATATGAAACGTGTTCTATTTACAAGGAGCGCAATTTGTTGCAATTACGGCCTTTAGGTAGTGGAAATAAAAAAGATCGAGTCTCGACCGTCGAGCGGATTATTAATAATCATAATAATAATCGCATAATGACGTATCAATTAAAACACTTTATTGCTGTTAATTATAATAAATTATGGACGTAAATCCTCGGGACGTTAATTCGTTATGGTTATTGTTTGAGGGCGCGTAGGAGCACATGTCTCCTCTCACCTTCTTCATTACCATTTATAGATGAAGAAATTACGTGTATGCGCTTTTTTTTCACGTATTCGCTCGGTATATTTCCCTAATAAAACTAACAAACGGTCGTTAAACTTTATTCTCCGCATAATACATAATGCATCCCAAAAACTGCAACCGTCTCGCTGCCTTCTTTTCGCTTTCTCTCCCGCAAGGATCGTTACGCAATGGGAATTTGCCGAACAGAAAAAAAAATCATATACACCATTTCAGGACGCACTTAACCCAGTTTTAGTTTAGAACAAAGCGCAGTTTATTGAAATAAATGTACATTTCTTTTGCAAAAATATGTGGTTACATAGCAACTACCTGCTTTGATTACACAATGGAATCAATTAACATAATGCGAAGTGATTTTTACTACTTTAGATTACGAAAACTATTTGCAGAAATATATTATGAAATATTTGTATTTATTATAAAGTTTACAATTAATTGTAATTTCACGTAATTACAATTTTTATAATTTTCGTGATTAAGATTAACTCTTTATATATTTAATATAAAGGCCATATTTTTGTTTCTTACTTATAAGAATTAGCATTGTCAGATTTTGCAATTAAAGACTTCAACTTGCTAGTTGTTATTTGTAATTGAATTACTTTAAACAACAGCTTATTTTCAGGTAACTATTATTACAATTCCCTAAACTTAATTCCAATTCATTCTAATTCAATCATTTTCAAGACTTCATTATTATTAGTGTAAATGGTAGCCAAGAGTTATTTCTTATTCTGAAGATTAAACAATTTAAGTTAGTTATATTTCAAAAATAATTATAATTGTATTATGTATGTGTTATTTAAATGAGATTAATAGAAATACATGTTTTTTATATGTACTTTTAATTCATCGTGTTCTTGATTAGGTGAGTTATTAAGATAGCAGTTTCCAATCTAAACCAAGTCACATTTTGCTCTTCAATAAAGAAACTGGTATAGCAGAGAGATGAAAGAATAAGTAAGAATGGCATAGGTGCAATTCACAAGTGGCCTTTGAAATGAACGGGAGCCCGTGGTGTGGTTTTTCTGAAAGTGTTATAATCGAGTAAATTTTATTTGCAGAAAACGTCGAGGAGAGAAATAATGTTCGCTTCGGTCGGCGGATGAAAACAAATCAGAAAAAAAAAGTATCGCTCCGCAATATTGACAACCATTTATAGAACCATCACTATATATTATACAATTAAATACATTTATAGAATATAGATTAAATTATTAGCAAGTTTTTCATCCTGGTTCGCATGAATTCCCTGCGTCAATGCGGACACGGCCAGGCGTTTACTTATTCTAACCTTTACAGAAAATACATGTCCTTTCTGCACAAACACACGCACGCACACTCCAATCATCCATTTTTTTTTTCGTATCCACGCCGCAGTTATTTATACTTCTCTTTAAGTAAAGCAAACTGGTTTCATTCCTTCAAACGATTTCGATTTTATAAAATAAATATAAAAATAATTGCGAACGTTCTAAGAACAAATGACACATTTAACCGAATGCTTACATACGCGATTCAATTAAATATTTATAACCGCTCGACAGCAGCTCGCCGTTATTTATTGTTTAATTTTAACTAACAAGACGTTTTTAAATAATTTATTAAAACATTTTGTAGCGAATTAAAATGGATGCACACAATATATGCGCTTTTTTACTGCAGATATAAACGCTTGAATAATTAAACTCCGAAATACATTAACTATTTTCTTTTCGATTTGCATGTTAATTGCAATCAATAGTGCACTTTATTATGATTTCTATAATTAAGCCACAAAAAGTATGCCGACAAGAGATAATTGAAAAAAATATATGTATACGACTTTCGGTTTTTTTTTTGTTCGCTTTCAGGATTTCTTTTTTCTTATGTTAATTGAAAAAATAAATAAAATAAAATAATAAACGTTTGGCACATTTTTTTGCTCGCATCGCCAATTACTTATAATGCCCCAAGGTAAATTACATAAGATTACAGTGCGCTGCTTGACATTTGATTAATTTACGACTATATAAAATTGTAGGTATACTACTTGTCTTGCGGGATTTAGTGATGTACGGATTACACACAAAACCGCACTTTCTGAGAAAACTGCAAAACCTGTCAATAAACACACTCAATCAGGGGCGGATCGATGCATGGACTTTATGAACTGCAGCCCCTCCAACAGAGTTACGATTTATTTAATAAATAAAAAATATTTAAAATCTTTCCCCAAAGTTAACGATCTACCACCGTTCTCAATGCATTAAATTCGTGAAATATTGCACTCGAAGCATAATTGAAAATAAAAACTTTATAAATATATTTTGATTGCTTTCGTAATTAAATAATAAGAACCGAAAAATGCGTCATTATAACATGTTTGTGAATGTATCATCATCATTTTTTTTTTGTTGATGGCTGAAATATATGAGAATCGAAAGTTTTGAAATGTCATCGGATTAAAGTAATTAGCAGAGCGTCGGAAATGTGACGTATGCCAAATATCCGAAGGTGGAGGTAGAGCGCAGAGGGGCCTTAAAATAAATAGTTATATAAACACGGTATCTAAAAGCCCTCTCTCGTGTTCCTTGAAATTCCCATGTAAAAAGTAGTCCTGTCTGCTAATGCATTTAGCGGAACTGTCTTTGTTGGTTGTTGGCAGCCAGTATCTAGTTTTTATCGTTGGATATCTTGAAAACTAGCGGTTGTTTGAACCAACTCACAAAACCGATTATATATATATATACACATACACAGACACTCATTCTGTCTTTCATATTATATACTCTTTATATACTGGGAATATAAAGAGTGGTGAAAATAAATAATATATAATAAATTTGTATTTATTATTTTCGCCGCGTTAATGGCGTGGCGTTTCCTCTCTCTTGGGTCGTCGGCCATCTCACGGCGCAAACGAGGATATGTAACTCATCCCTTTTAATTATTATATATGACTCCTTGTGGTGCAGGCAATTAATTACAGCTCCTCAAATAATAAAGAGGCTAAAATGAGCGCGCCAGTGAGAGAGATTATTAAATACTCACTTTTACGTAATTAAGTGCATTCTATTAAGTGCTCTCTCCACCTTCCTTCAATCCATGCATATACCAAATGCTAAGATTGCAACAAAAA
Source organism: Nicrophorus investigator (assembly GCA_963457615.1). Classification (NCBI taxonomy): domain Eukaryota; kingdom Metazoa; phylum Arthropoda; class Insecta; order Coleoptera; family Silphidae; genus Nicrophorus; species Nicrophorus investigator. Next base: position 28,780,403 of record OY735140.1, read on the forward strand.
AAAATATTACGACACTTTTATTTGCTTTATATAATATCCCATAATTCATATAAATTAATTATTACTAAAATATAATTTAAATCAAATTAATTACTTCAACATTTTAAATATAAAATTAAAAATATTGGATTATGAGGCAAATCATTTTTTTTTATTTTGCTTTACTTAATGTGGTATGAATCAAACATATATGAATGATTAAGCAAATTTTTCGAAAAGTCCACAAGTTACAGTTATCATTTCGATCTACCTACAGTAATAATAATTTGCAATTGACTTGGTAAGTCGTCTCATCTTATTCAATTAAGTCAGATGATTCCAATCTGCAATATAAATCCTGCTGCAGAATTTAAATACCATTTTGTAACTGGACTCTTCCTAATGCAATTCCTATATTTCTTTAATTTGAATTAGATAATAATTAGACACAAAATTATTATAAATTTAATTATTTCTTTTATTAAAATAATTGTGTAAGCTGTTGTCTGCAGAGTGTAGATAAATGTTAATTATATTGCGTGAATAAATTGTGATTTTTGGGATATACCAGTTTACAACCAACGTGAACAGGGGAATTCTTCGGTTAAGAGTCTCGCAAATGGCTATAATTGAAAATCGTTCGTTAAATGTGTAATTGAGTATTAAAAAAAGCACCGTTAAGGTCTATGCTGCGTCCGTGTGTGCCTTATTTCGGTAATGCTTGGTGTACCACCTATATTTACACCGTCGTGCGGAAGGAACGTGGTTTGGGAAACGCTGTTCTAAATGATTGCAGGTAGTAAATGTATATCAGTGTGCTCGAAGACTCCGTCTCCCTTCATTTTTTTTTTAATTTAAAAAAATAAATAAAAATGTCTGTGCATATGTACGTATATATGTGTATGTGTGTTATTAATTTGTAATTATATGGCAATTATGAACTTACCTCTTCGTAATCGAGGCGTTCCGTGGCGAGCGTAAAAACGCCGGTTTGCTGGTTTAGTGAGAACACATCGTTGGCCCAATCGCTAATAACGGTGTAGGTTAATTGGGCATTTACTCCTAGATCGGGATCGTTTGCACGAATTTGACCAATTTGCGACCCACGCGCCGCATTTTCCGGAATGTCGAACGAGTACGCGTTCTCCAAGAACACAGGTGGATTATCATTCGTGTCGTTCACCTGCAAAACAGAAGAGACAAGGTAAGGAAATGCATACAACAGTACAAGAACAAATCCAATAAAACGAGCGGCGCTCGCACAAACACACATAAAAAAAAAGTATCTGCGAAGAGGAGAGTTAAATTAAAATATTGTGCGATCGTCCGGGATTGCGCTGAGCAATGCGGAAAAACGGGGACAGGACAGGCCAAGCCAGGCCAGGCCAGGCCATTTGAAAAGGTGCCGACGTGGTATGCGCAATTCCTCTAGCAGTTTATCATTAGTGACATTCAGATGGAAATCTGACAGATTTCATACTAATCGCGCCGGAGCCAGGTTCAGGGGCATTGCACTAGTACTTTTTTTTTTCTATCTCTTAGGAACGTTAGAAGAAAAACGCATACGGACAATGATACTGCGACCGATTAATTGAATACCTAATCAAACAGCGTTAATCGATTGATAAAGTCGAGGACTGCATCATTGCAGAAATTATATTTGCAGCGAGCCCAACGAACGGCTCTTTCCTCCGGAGACTCTTCCTCTTCTTCTTATTCCTCCGCAGACAAAGTACAGTTTCCAATTTTAATGCCGATGAATTTTCGCATTCATACACAATTAATTCCACTTCTGCAAGTTTTGTAAACGTTGCAAGCGCATGTTGTCATCTTATCAATAATTAAGATCTTTATGCATCAACCTGTTAAAAATACTTCCTTGTAAACACGTCTGTGCAATATGATTTTCTATGTTCCCACCTTTAGAAACATATTTGCATACCAATTTACAATTTATAAAATAATTGAATCTTAATAAATAATCGTTATCATCAAATTTGTGGGTTTAAAAAAATTGATTAAATTTAATGAATATAATTTCAAAATTTCATATTATAATTAGAGATTGTGTATTTTTGTGAAATAATGCATACAAATGATATGGAAATTTTGTAGTGTTGGAAGACAGGATTCCTTAAACTGTGAAACGTAATGAGCTATTGACGTGTTGAGCAATAACTTTCCTATTAGTGAATTATTTATTATTCATTTTATGTGTGTTCACATTATGCTGTGTTCCGAATATCAATATATTTCGATTAAATATGTTTGCAATTACTGTTACTGCTTACTATTTATAATTATGATTGTAAATATTCAAGACTATTATGTTTAATAGTAGTAGTTCGCTATGTTTGTACAAGCTTTAAGTTTTGGAGTAAAAATACTCTTTTAAATATATAATATTAAGAGAAATGAAAATGTAATAATAAATTTTGTCGGTAAATTGATTAAATAGAGATAAGAAAAGAGTATTTTGTAAATGTGCAGTAGTTAAATTTATAATGATGTTTTAAGATATGGATATAGGAAATAACTGATACATACTTGTATAGTGATAACAGTGTCGGTGTATTGGATGCCATCGCTTGCTCTGACTGTCAATTTGTAGGTGTCGACGGTTTCCCTGTCGAGGGTATCAGCAAGCGTCAGAAGACCGGAGTCGGCGTCCAGCGTGAACTGGGTGACATTCTCAGATACGAGCGAGTAGCTGAGAGTGCCAATGGTGTCGGGATCCTTAGCCCTGATGGTGGCAACGGGGAGTCCTTGACCCAGGTCTTCGGACACGTAATAGACGAGTGGAGTATCGGCGAACGACGGAGGGCTATCATTCTTATCCAACACGGTGATTCGGACCTGAAAATAAAGGAAACTATTAATCATTTGGAAATGGCAAATGTGCTTTTCTTGTATGGCGCGATCCGGGATGACCACAACCGCTCTGCCTCAGCCCCTTTGTCCCACCACCAATTTGTCACCGAAATTATCGCCAATTATTACAATTACATAATTGTGGGACTGTCGTCGATAAATCATTGGAAGCGTAAATGTGTTTTCCGTGTAGCTGCTTATCATCTATTCATTCGTCGGTCTGGGAATATTTTATCTGTTTTGAGCAAGGGGCGAAGACGATGAGTGCTTACATTGCCAGGAACAGGCACATATATGCATATCCTTATCGCCAGGCGTGGGCGACAATTCATTATAATAAAAAGGCGAACGGATGAAAATACACATAAACAAAAAAATAATACAAGAGTACGAGTATGGTTGTTTGTTTTTGGTTTGATTGTGAGAAGGAGAGATTTCATGGAAGTCCGACTGGTCGAGTCGTTTCTCTAGTGTTGTAGCTCACTTAATTATAGTTGAAAATTCTTCGGGGCTGAATTAGTCGCGGAATTATTTCGCAATTACAAATTACAGGAGGGAAAAATGCGGCCTGTAATTCAGCGAATGTCCGATTTCGGGGGTTTTTCATTTGGTGGCGGAAACTTTCTTGGCTTTTGTGTTCGGCTTGCGGTCATAGTATTAGTACGATCCTGTTTGTACGCGCATTCCCCGGTGTATGTTTATGAGTCGATGTTGTTGGGTCGAGCAGTTTTTCAGTACGATTTTGAAATATTTGCAGTGCTGCTTGACGTCGTTTAGCGGCTGAAATGAGCTGGCTTGGAATGTACGCCGATGAATGTTGTCGGTGTCTTTTGCCGCTCTGTTTTTGGATTAATTCGACTCGAATACTAATGAGAGCCGAGTATTAACTAAATGTGTTCTTGTTTTCGTCGCTTTATGACGTTTATCCCCACCGCCCTCATAATTCAACGACCATCTTGGACCCATCCAAAAACAACCATCCTCCTTCTTAATCATTTTACGTTCAATACCCTTCCCATCATCTTCTTTATTTTTTGCACACAATACTTTCAAATCTAACCAATTTTTCTATATCGATAATTCAACGCTTTTCAAAATACACTTTATTAAATATTACAACTTTAAATTGAATATTCTCAAGAAAGCGTAACACTAGTCACGTTCATTTGTAAAAAGCTCATTTAAAAAAAGCAATTAAAACAAAACAAATTCAAGTTGATTTCTACATTTTTCGGAATTGTTATTTATTTAATCAATTTACTGATCTAGTTACAAAAAGAAATCTATTTTTACGTAAGAAATATGGTAGTGCTAGAAGAATTAATTCATTGGAAATGGTAGTATAATTTAGATTAGATGTAATTGATGGTCTTTTGAAAAGCCAGATCCATATATTTCGAAAACATACAGTTTTATTTCATTTTGTTTTATTGTTGTTTCGTTTCGTTTTTTTTTTTCGTGTCCGTCCTCTATTCTTCTAATGGTTTACATCGGTGCGGCGCTGTCACAATAGTGTTAAGATCTCTGTTGTTTCAAGGCTGGTCCGTAAAGGCAGATGCTCGTAGCCCGATAAAAACGTGATGCATTCAATTTCTTTTACCTAAATTAGCACTTATCTAACGTCGAGTCGTTATACAATGACAGTAACAAATATGTATCCGAGTTATCGAGGCGGCCAGCCATCCGCGAAGACAATAACTAACGAACTAACTGTTAATATTCATCTGATAAAATATGCATCGCGGACATTCATCCTCCTCGAAGTACATTACATTAATATTTAAGCAACGGAGAGATAAATGCTCGGGCAGGGCAGAAACCTTCGAGTCTCGAGTCCAAGTTCGAGTCGTATTCAGTTAGACTCATCAGATGGACTCTCCTCATCTTCTCAGTACGGGTGCGTTTCATTTTCTGTAATTATCGGAACAAAGTCACGGCGGCCGGTAATTGGTGAGTAAATAATCAGCTCACTAATCTGCAGATCATAAGTCGAACTTTAAAGCAGGCCACCAATTAAAAGACTATTAATAATTACGAGGCCCAAAAGAGCCGCCGGCCGCCGCTCCATTTATCGCTCTTTGTTTCCTCTCCCGCCAGATGCGATCCCTTCAAAAAATAATAATAATAATAACAATCCTCACCGAGATTCTACACTCTAGATTCTAGAGTATAGAATCTAAACTTTCGTATCTTATAGGCAACGGGCGAACAATAAATATTGTGAGTCTAGCCTAGCATTCTGGAAAGTCATTAGCGGTATGAAAAGCAAGTATATAAATATTGCGCGTTAAAACGTGCGATAATATTAAAGCATTTTTGTTAATGGCGCAATAAATGTTCGCTTAATTGAAGTAGTCGTAAATAATGCCTGCAATACTCATTTTATTTTCGTATCGTTCTACCCAATTTTTCTTTGCCACAGAGAGAGCCTAGCATCGCATGTCGACTCTCGAAGCCACATAAATTCCAAACGACAACATTTTGTAGGAAGGATTAGGTTGAGTTCAACAATCGCCTTAATTGAACGGCAAGCGCGTTTTTAATTACGCAAATTGATCGCATAGATTTTCACAGCATTCCTCACATTATAAATATCCCTGTATCCTTTTTCTACTCTTTGATTCTGCATGGCCACAAATTGAATCCCGTCACGTCAACCAGAGAGACGGATAAGAGTAATTGTGGTAATTGAAGTAATTCAATTACATTTAATAAAACGAGGAAGGCAATTAATGAGGAATAAGAGGTGGATGAAGAGGCCGATGCGAGGATAAGAGATTAGATACGCCGTCGTTGACCAAATGCAATTAGTCCACCTGATTGCCTTATTATGCGAATAAAGAATACTTTGCTCATTTGTAATGTGTAAATCAATACGCCTTCGAACTGGATCTCCGGTAATTGGAGAAACAATGCAAACACTCGCTTATACGAAAATTACATCTAAATTACGTGTCTAACCTTTTATAGTAAGACGAGAATAGGGCGAAGAACTATATTTGACGTGATTAATATAGAGTGCGCCACGTAATCAATTCCGTTGATTCATAATACCTGATATCGAACCGCGCTCTCCGCGTACACAAAAAATTGAATAAAGTTTATGCATTTATTGGTTGAAATAAGGTTTTCAGTTTGAAAACGTCATGAAAGGAAACTAGTTTCGTTAGTCTGGAGCACTTCAGTTATTCCGGGAAATCGCCTGAATCAAGTTTGCAGACCACCTTGAATCATCCGACATCAGCGTGTAATACTCGTCAGATTGTTAAATAAGCTCGACAACCATGCATGCACAATTACTAATATCGGACACGCATTAAACTTAGCATATATTGATTAGTTTTCAACATCGCATACACAATTTAAAGAATGTCAATTTAAGAAAAGTTAATCTAAACTAAAATTAAAATAGTAGAAACGTAACACTAATTGCAACGAGAAACGTAATTTGTTTACGCGGCTATATTTTTGTTTAACATAAATCTTAATTAATGATTTCACATTACCGTTGATTGCATGAAATAAATCGCCAGAAAGCGTAAATGATTTATGAATTTATTATGCGGCATTGTAGAGTGCATGTAGACAATTTAGCATATAATTCCAGTATTTGTGGCTAATACTGTTAATAATTCACGCGCTTAACTCAGAAACCAAACACAACTTTCACACATTGTTGGGCAATTAAATGAAATTACATGAATATGTTAATTATTTCTAAATGGCCTGCATCTCGCAAGTTCATCTCGCGTTTCGATGTAACTTAAAACTTTAATGAATTCACGAATTTATCTCAATTGTCACATTGATAAATAATATTGTTTGACTAAACATGCAATTGAAATTCATTCAATTTTTCATTTGCAACAATTCTTTCATTATAATATCACGTTGGATTGATATTTTTAAATATATAAATGAAGGAAAATTTAATTAAATTAAATAAAGGTATTTATTTTTAATAAAAGAAAGAAACATATTTATATAAAAAAAGTAATTTTTATTAAGAATTAAGAAAGTGTGGGATATTATAAATCAAGTTGTCGGGCAACAAAGTATCGTAATTGTTTTCGTTTTGAGATTGTAAATTACCGGTAGTTTTAGAAATGATCTATATAGTAGAGGGTAATAGCTGGGCGAAGATTTGATGAGCAATCGTAATAACATACGTGTGATCTGCATACATTACTGTCAGCGAAAACTGTTAAGACCAGATGTAAACGCGGCGTTACCAATCTTGAAGTTAAGTTGTTGGAAAATTTGGATGCAATTTAGTTTAACATATATAAAAGGAGCGTTATTCCATTTGAAATATACGAAGGCGAGGGCTGCATCGAGAGAGCACGCAGAGCATAGCGGAGGAGCAGAAGAGGTGGACCTTTTTTTTCTGTTCTGGGTTGGCCCGGAGGGTGTCTTCGAGGAGCGCAGCTTTTTATGTCTCGGATTTTAGGAAGGTTTCGTATGGTTGTGTGTGTGTGTACGGTCGGTGATTATCTGCGAAGTGATGTATGCGGCCATCATAACATGAAATGTGCCTTCAGGACCTCCTCAACTATAATCTTTCTATCAAAACTGATCTGTATACACGAATCAACCGTGATCTATCGATTTCACCGTAAAAGGCATTCCACAAAAACTTTCGGATTGTTTTATAGCGCGAAGTAGTTGTTTTATTACCGATCATCTGCATAATTGTTTCTCATTTCGTTCGTGTTTGGCCTTTTTCGTTGTTCCTCTCAGCTCTGCTCATCCGATGATGCCGCAGCACACCCAATCTCCGAGTTTTTTTTAATATAAATTCGTTTGATGGGACGACGGCTTGATTTGTTGCACGCCATCACGAAAATAACCCAATATAATAAATAGGACTGAGAAAAACAATATTATCATAATTTATTTTAGCCCACACCAGAAATAATAACAAGGATAACGTTATCGAGTATTAATAATTGCGTTATAAATTCCAGCGGGCCGTGGGCCCTCTTAACAAGTCCAACTACCTCAAATATCTACGCTACAACTACTGCTCGTACTGACATAATACACAGTGCAACACACAATGGGGTTATTATAAACTCTTCTTTTTTTTACCGAAACCAAAAAAAAAAAACAAAAAATCCGTTTTGCATATCGCCTGCTCATCTAAATTTATGGTAATTTTTATCTCCGGCAAAGGGAAAACGACAATTTCGGTTAATTGCGGCTTCCACCGTCTAATGTATAATTAAGTAATACACGATGTTAACTGAATTCCTTCCCGAAAAGTATACTTTACGACCATATCAAATTATCATTTAATTATAGCCAAGGAAAACGCTCGGATGTAAAATTCGGTTTGTTGTTTCAAGAGTTAACTAGAGAGGATTCAGAACGACCTAGATGCATGCGTCGCTGCAAGACTGCAGTCTCTGCAAAGAAGAAAACCCGTGAAAAACTGGTGGATTTTTCCCGAAGCCATAAGATTTGCCGTTAGGTATACGGAACTGCGAAGATGGCGATGGCCGCGTGAAGTGGACAGAAAGGTTCGCGCAAAAAGAGCGAAAATCTATAAAATAATAAATAATTTAGTACACGAAGTCGCAATCATACAAAGCAAAAGTGATCTCCGGCCGTGTGACACTTCAATAAAACAACTTCCCTGAGCCGGTCTTCTTCTCTCAGCCGCATCTCGCATGACTCCGTCTCTCAATCACGTCAATGGCGGCATCACACTGTTCGATCTAACCATTTATTTCGATCGTATATTTTTTATAAGGCGTATTTATCATGCATCGTTCACCTTAGGGGCTCGATAATACCAGAGATGCATTATTCTCTGATACACAGACGATCTCCTTCCTCTCCATCTCCTCTCGCTCTCCTTCTCGATCTTCATCCGCTTACCAAAGGCCTCCACTATTCTTTTTTCCACTTGTTATTATTTTGTAACCCTCAGCGTTTCGTCATGTCGCCATCCGCAGCCGCAACATACATTACAATTATCTTCAAATATATAAATATACATACAACAATTTCCAGATCCCCACAATCGGACTAACATTATTGCAATCAATTTTGAAAACTACATACAATTACACAGGCTTCGCAATGCACAGACATATTAATTATATAAAGATCTAGAAAATAAATATCAATACAATAAAATACAAATAGCAAATTACTACTGTAAGTTTGAATTTATGGAATGTTACAATATTAAACATTATGAGAATAGATATATAGAAAGTAGTAAATTCTCGTTTATAGATATTATAATTGTTACAGAACATCTAATTGATACAATTGTGTATGTTGAACAAAAATATCTATAAATTAAAACATTTGTTAAAAGTTGATAATTTATTGGTAAGAAACAGTCAAAATGTATGACCATAACTTTAGCGGTCGTAATTTGCTTCAAAGTTATTGAATCGAATCAGCCACATAATTCATCTTATTGGTTCCAGTCGATATTACTACGTTGAACCCATGACTTATGTAATGAGACCAAGATATGGACAAGAAAAGGGAATTGCCCATTAACATTACGCAATCGTGCGGCGTTGTGCGATTTATATAATCCGTCCTAATAAACGGGTATAAATTGTGTAGATAATGTAAAGCCCATTTGGATAATTTTATAATAAACTCAAAACAATCATTGATAATTTCGAAGCATTTTAGTTGTGCTGCTAATTATTGCTAATATATTTGATGTTACGTTAGATTACAGCATTAGTTCTTATTTTTTTTTATTCGTGTCAAAAATTTTGAAGTGCCATATGCATTTCTTATGTAAATTATGAAAGGTAATTACTTAAATTATTGCGAAATGTTAAAAGCAGTAGACATTATGCGTCGTTGCAGTGTGTGGAAGCATGAAAGTGGATAGACTAGGTTCGCAAAACTGAGTATGACAGTCTTGGCAGGTAGTGAAAGAGGTGCAGCAGCTACTGGTTGCAAAAGAGCTGAGCTAAGTCTGCGCTGAAGGTGCTAATATAAATAAGAGTTTATTGGCAGTTTATTTATTATGGAAATTGTATTTACAGTATTACTGATGACCCGAGACACATCCTTTGATTGTATTTTAAACTGACTATTTACCTTATCAACAAACATAATATAACAGATAAATATTGATATTCATAATTCCCTGCCCCAAAATTATGATAAAATTAATCATAATCATCTCTTAATAAACGTTGTTCCCATTCTGCTTTTACGTAATGATAATATCAAGGAATGTATATAAATAGAAGCGAGATGACTACGTCAATCATAGTTGTGTTTTCCTTCTCGTCTGGCCGACACATAATTACTATTTTCCATTCTAATAAAGATTTAATCATTATAAATCATAAAACGTCTTTGCATTAAACGGTATGTCACTGAATGCGAGTCTGACGGAGAAGGCGCAACGATTATGATTGAAAAATGGACAGCGTCTTGGAATAACTCAATTATGCATAAGCGATAATGAATTTGTCATTAGCCTCGACTCACTTCCTCTCATTCTCAACCGTTCCGCAAAAGCAAACATTCATTTAACTCCGCAATTTTACCGAAGCTATAAACTTAAAAATATATAGCCTTAAAAAATAAAACAAATCGCGTTCCGCAGACGCGACAACAACATTCTTCTTACGTAATTGCAGGAAAATTTCTTATGCACTGTTAGCTTTCAAAAAGCGTATATATCTCAGCATATTTATTTATATAATAACATTAATTCCTGTTATTTTGACATAATCTAATTATATTTATTATTTCAAATTATCAACTCAAAAATATATCCACAATATTCTAACCTTAAACATATTATGTTTATAATTCAATATTTTATATAATGTACAGAATATAAAACCTAAATTGATAGGTTTAACATAATTTTTCCTTAATAACATTTTATAATTTTTTCATTATGTTTTATGATGGTTGATATTGCTTAGTAGATAAGTCATTGTAGAAAGTTATAGTATGATTATTGTAATGTATGTAAATTATTATTTTTTTTATTATAGCAATGAACGATTTAATTAATGTTAGAATGTATCCTTTTTCAATATTAATGAACCTCATTTTTTTAATTATTTTAAACGAATATAGTCTATGAGCTAATAAAGTTTACGGCTATAAATTATGTACCGGACACTTTAATAACTCATCTGATCATAAATTAAACGGACTGTAAATAAATAATATTCGCGTTCTTTTATTGGATGTTGCTGACGATAGACAGTAGCACTAACCTCTTACGGCATTCCCAGACCATTCGTCGAATCCGTTTGTTAATTAAAGTCAATTGCAATCTGCAGAGACCTTTCGTTTGATTGATGCAGTGGCGATGAATTTTTGATAAAATGCAAAGTATTCGAGAAGCAAGGTGAGGAAGAATCCGGAATAGCAGATCTAAATTAGTGCCGAGTGCATGTTCATAAAGTACAGTCTAAAATGTAGCCTTCCTCTTCTGCTTCTTCTTCTTCTTCTTCGGTTCAGTCAGTTCTTCTTCTCTCGCCGTGCGTTTGTGTTTATGCATTGTGATAAGGAGATTCCAATAAATATTTGATAACGTCGATACACGAAACGCTACTTAAAATTACTCAGCCGCTGATTAACGCTTTTAATACTTGCTATAAGTTATTATAGATTTGACCATTTTAACGAGCCCTAAGAGAGGAGAAAGAAAGGCATCCGTCAATTTAAATGTTTAATGAGGCTGCGAAAAAGTCTAAAGGAATGCGAATGCACGGTTCCTTCTTATCCTCCTTTTCGGTTTGTTGCTGTTGTTGTTCGAGCTCCTTCTTCGTCTCTTCCTCTCTTTCTTCGACTCTCTTGAGCGTTCATCTCTCTCTTTCACTTATAATTTCGGTGGGCAGCGTAATTGAAGTGTTGATGCGGTTATGTCCGCTGCGGTACAATTTACATGAATATCAATCAGAGACGTTGGTAAATCGCGTTATTTATGTGAATGGTATGACCACGTTTAGGGGCCTTACATACAACAAACTGCGGATTGCAATATTTACGATGTAAACGCTAGTAAATTATTATACAAGTAGATAATTATATAGTTCGTCGAGGGTTTTACGTTTTTAGTATGAATGTAGGCGACTGTATAACATCATCTATAATTTGATCATCAATTATTCAGATTACGTCGGGTACGTGATATTGGAAAGTCTCGTGGAATCTAATAAATAATGAAAACATTTTTGACACTCGCAGCCTCATCATACCATGATGCACAACAGTTTTAAGTGGATCGGCTTTTCCACTCTACGCCACCTTTTTCCCCACTTCGTCGTCTTCAAGCCGAGGCTTCGTTTATTTCAATAATATACCGATCCATCAAAGCGCGGATACTATTTTCATTGAGCCGATTTTATCTGATTAAAAATATTAATTGGTTGGATTTACGATATCCTTTCGATCGCGCGCCGTTTTGCCTTTCCACACATCTACCATATTTCGCTGTACCCAATTTCGTGTTCCTCCAACGAGGTCACCTAATGATTATATATGAGTAAACTTCGTATTAAAAAAATCATGATCAGTTTCTATACCGACTAAACCAAATTATTATTATTATTAATTTTAGTAAGATATCATACTCTTACTTTATCTATTAATTTTGTTTATCAATAGAATTTTCATGTAAGCTCATTGCAGCGTCATTGTCTAATAAATTATTAAAATTTGGATGATGTAAGTAGAAGATGAAACAATGTTTCTAAACTAACAAGTTACTTTTTTATAAAATAAAAATTACAACTAAAATTTTAATATGATTACTTTTAGTATAGTAGTAGTAATATTGCATGGAGAATACGTCGAGGTGAAGAGGGACGTTGTTCGGAAAACAGGTCCCATATAATACACAATGTAAAATAGCTGATGTCTATAAAATGCGACGGACCTCTCTCTCACTCCAATGGCCGCACACACCGTCCGCGCCTACCATTTTGGATCCGTTCCTTCCTCTCCTCGTCGTCCTCCTTCGCTCATACATTTATTTTCATTATATTATGCCCGGCGTTAAACGTTCTTTATGATAAGAAATGCTACTAAGTTACAGCCATGCTATATGCTATGCGCAATCGCATATAAAAAAAAGGAGCACTTTACTTTTTTGAATGTAAAAATCCATGCGTATGCACGGTTTTCGGTTACAATCGTTAAGATTTTTATTTTCGCGTCAATAAAAGTGCGCCGCCGGCCGAAGGATTCGCTATAAATCAAGCGGTTTTATTCTTTGTCCAGGCAAAACCTCGTTCCGCTAATTTTGCACCGCATATGGATTAATGCACCTGGAGACCGATCAGTTACATGCCAAAATTCTCCGATCGCAGCACTCAAATCACCAGAAACATATACAATAACTCCTCTTTTCTTATGTTATTTTTATTTTCACTCGGTTATACAGGGCCTTTTCCTAAAAGAGCTCGATGTTTCGCTGCTTTTTACTTCTGCCGAAATAAAATAAAGTTGATCGGTACGCATGTAAACGTTATATAACTCGAATCGTTTAATTCTCATGCTTCAAAAAATAAATTAGTCATTCTTTTGACCATATCAAGCACAATTTTTATCTACACATTTATAAAACAATTATTAGGAAAAAAATAAATACCATAAAATGCACAACAATTTTAATTTAATATCTTGTGGTCTAATAAAGACGGTATTCATATATAAATGATATACCTAAAAAGCAAAAGACTATTCAGCAGAATACAAAAATAAACACAGTTTTTACTCCTAAGATATTGGAACTGGATGTTTGGAAACTGCAATATTTTGCAAAAACTCATGAATAAATATATTTTTTTTAAAATACTGAAAGTTGATTATATACATTTCATGTAATGAAATTTCTAGTTTGATCAAATACAAGGCAAGTTTGCATTTTTTTAAGCATTTTTTTTTAAGGGATGCAAATGCAATTTTGTTATCTTGACAAAGAAAAAATAGTTAATTTAGAATATTATAATTAAATCAATTGAATGGAAAAAATACAGTTTTTTTTCTCGCTTTTAAAACTTTTCAAATTAATATTATAATTGATGTAAATAAATGCGGTTGCAATCAATTTAAATTAAACATGTAAAACCATTAAATTCGTAAATTGAATTCAAGCTTGTTATTTTTACCATATACACCATTATATATTATGTCCAATAATGTAAGATTTCCTGGGGGTCACACCTTATTAACCAATTTCTTCCAGTGTACAAATATGGCACTATACAGAATACTCGTATTTATGGTTATCGAAGTGAAATAAATAAAAGAGAACCCAGACGGTTGAGGTGTAATTACGATACATAAATATCAATTATACGTATTTCAACACTCGACATTAATTTATGTCGCTTACATCGTGCGAAACTTTATTGGTGTCTTCCAAATTTAGACACGACGCTTGGGAATGGCATTGTAAATATGCTATTGACAAGTCCTGGTAATCGGTATTGCACCGGTCTCCTTCGGTACATAGACCGCATTTGAATAACCGAGTTTACCGTTTGATATGCTTGTATTTTATATGCTCGGCCAGAGAGGGTCTATTAATCACTGAACTGGATCGAGGAGGGCTTAAAGGAAACCCGTCACCTTTTGCAAATGCGAATTATATTTAACGTTACTCGCTTGTATTTACGGACGACCGGAATAACAGCATTAAAATGCACTATAGTTAATTACTTTCTCTATGTTTTTTTTAATTTATTTATGATTATTTCTTTTTTATACTATAAACCGCAAGGTAATGTTTATTTATATCATGCGTAATTGTTTAATTTGTTGCGTTACATTACAAGCCTACGTTTTATTAATTATTTTAAATAAATCTGCATTAATATTCATAAACATGGTATAATGAACTCAGATTATTTATATTTATTCTAAGCTTACGACCATTCACCAATTGCATAAAAGCTTCTTAATATATTATTATGAATATATTGAATTTATAAGTTTTGTTTCAAAAAAAAATTTCAAAAATTTTAGAGACAATTACTTTTTACCGTTTTATAAATGATATTGGTGTCTTTGGAGCGTTTAACTGATAAATAATAGTGTGTATTTAATTTTTTGGGGATGTTATTTTGAAAGGTGTTTCAAAGAAAGGATGATCTTAAGGTATAATTATCAATACCGAAAATGGTATTAGAATCGTATTTGTGATTCATACATCTTTCGTAGCCGACCATTCTACTGATCCTACCATCAAATCAAAAAAAAAAAAGATAATTGGAGCGCACCGTAATTAATAATGCGGTAATTATAGAATGTGTCTATATATAAATACATGTGTGTGTGTATAGTTAAAGATAGCATATTTTTGTGCTTATTTTCGAAAGGGCACTTTGTTGCGGGTAGTTCTTCGGCGCCCCATATATTATGTATACACATTGAATGTTTTTCGGTTACTGCTCTGCTAATAACTATGATTGTGCGAGGTAAATTGCCGGTTCCCTAAGCATCTTGGGATCGCCTTTTGATAAAAGAAAGAAAAAATAGGTGAAGAAGAAGAGGAATAAAATGCGAGAGGGGAAAATTCATTTTTCAGGTAAACAATTCGATCCTTCCTCACGATATGCAAATACGGAGGTGCGCAGCGAATTGCGTTTCGTAATTCGTTTCTTTCATTCCGCGAGGATCGGACGGTGTGGCGAATGGTCATTTCTCTTAATTTTCGTGGTCATAATGGAAACGGTTTAATGAAAAGAGGCCCGGCTGTCACTCAGGATGGAGGATCGAGGCGAAAATCATAATCTGACTGCATCTCGGAGGGATTCTTTAATGGGAATTATGTCTATCCAAAGGTAGGTATTCGAAAAAAGGATTAGATTCATTCGGAACCTGTTCCACTTGGAGATCGCTCCCCTTCTGCCCTTTCTTATTTCATTATTTCGAAAAATCATCCACGACGACTTTCTTTATTTATTTCTTTCCAGGTGGCTGCTCATTCGGCAAAAAGCATAATGCACACAATTAATTTTAATAATGTACAGCGTTTTTCCGCATTCACGCTTTGCACACTTATGCACATACATACACCTGTAATCCTGCGGATTCACTTAGCATGTAATGTGTTGTGACAGGTCGAGCAATTACATCGAAAATTCGTTTCGGTACAAAACTGTTGGATATTTTATTTTGTATGGAAGAGGCGGAGTGGACGAGGACAGTTTTAATTGCGTGGAAATAAATATGGTGAATGCAAAGTATAAACTTTAATGTTTATTTCGATTTTATTCGGTTTTTATTCAAATGTTTTTCGCGTCAGAAAAATTATTGCCTGGAAATAATAAAAACGCGACGCGACCAAAACTTAAGACACATCGAGGATATTTTAATATTAATTTTATTTGTATAAGAGCGAAAAAAAGGAACGAAAACAAACAGAAAACAGGGGTGGAGGGGATTGCGAGGAGCAGGACCGGGCGATCTCTGGGTCCGGATTTTTATGAATCTTGTTAGGAGGTTATGGAACTCATATAAACTATAAATAAATTGCCGAAATTGCACGGCCAAATGTAAGACATCCTTTAAAATCAAGATAATAAATATGTAAAATAATACAAAATATATATGTATATACGTTCGAAATGACCGAAAGGCCGCGAAGATCTCTCTCACTCTCTTTCTCCAACATTTTCCTTTATTTTTCATGATTACTTTTAATGTACGCCAAACACAACACTCGAGGATTCGGATGGACAGGGGCGGAGGCGGCGCGTCGTTCCACGGAGAAAAAGGGGGGTCCATCTATATCCGCACGTCGGAATCCGAGCCGAGATTTATTTAACTAATTTCGCCTCTCTTAATCGCTCCTCTTTTCCCGTAATTAAAACCGCGTTTAAATTCGTTAACAAATATTACGCCATACTAATTAACCACGATTTTAATTACACGCCGTAAAGATTACAATTCTTGCATTAATTAGAGTCCGGGCACGGTGATAAAAAAGATGAAAGCGAAAAGCCCAAAATTATAAATTCATACTGTCAAATTATGTGGCCTCCCCAGGACCCCAACGCTCCCAATCTCGTTTTACACGGCTTTATTTCACTCGCATCCAACTTGCCAACTGCAGAACCGAAACCACTCCTGACGCAAATGGATAACATTTTTCTGACGTGCCGTAATTTAAGCTCACATGTGTACATTATCTAGATCAATACAAATAACAATCAAACGAAAGCTGTATTATTACTTAAAATATTATTTTTAGTATTGTCACCCAACCAAATTACAATATTATCACTATAAAATAATAATAATACTCTACTTGTTGGAATAGCTATAAATAAAATTGGTCATTACATAGTTAATAATTACAAAATTAAAGAAAGTCTGGAACAATCAACGGGTAGATAAACGCGAAACCCAAAAAGTTTGGTGTTTTTATAAGAAACTTATTTTTGTGTTCTAAAATAATTAAGATAATGTTTGCCTTCATTCTTCAATTGTGATCACAATATGAAAAGATTGAATTGAAATTGACTTAGACAAATGGTTGATAGGTAATATATTTACCTTAATTTTGTAATTTTAAGACTGTATTTATTTACATGTTTTATTTTAGTAAGTTAGATGAATGGTAATTATGTTTTGATGCAAGGTAATTTAGTAAATCTGTATCTACGTGTTTCGGATATGAAACAAGTTACATCTGTTTTGTCGCGCAGAGCATTTAAACTGTAATAATCTGGGATGAAGCATTAATGCAAACGAGAGAAAAAAAGTAGTCCAGATTAGATGACGGACCAGACAAGCGAGTTGATAAGCATTAATAAGCAGTTTTACGTTGGAAAAAAAAAGGAGCAGCGACGCGAAGGATCTTAAAGCGCTAAGCTCATTTCGAATCAATTTTCAGGACGTTTCCGAGTGCGCAGACCACCTTGGAAATGTTTAGTCGAAAACAGAAAAACCTATTAGTAATTTGATACATTTTCCGTTCGCTGCTCAATCTCCGTCATTTATTTATTTAATCTGCGCCTTTGAAGCGAGAAAGCTCTTTAGCGGAGACGTTTAAAATCCTGAATTTAAGTGAATAATCTCGTTTAACTTATTTATAATGCTTCAACTATCAAACGAGCGATTTGCATTACTGTTTCAAAGGTTGAATATAATCAATGATGCAATCGGGAAAGTTGTTGGTGGAAACTGGAAGTGAAATGAAGACATCGGTATACACCACAAATTGTGGGCTTAAAAGTGCGCGACCGCAGAACTGTTAAGTTATGATTGCTATAGTTATTGTGCGGTGGGAAATAGAGGAAGTGAAGAAATATGGTGTTGGTGGTGTGTTATGGGTAGGTTTCATTAAGAGAACGCTTTTTTTGGTGGAGACAAAGTTAGCAGATTTGCAGTAGTAACATGCGTCCTTCATTGGTAAACGACGAGCAATTCGTCTCGGGACATTAATCAACAGATTCGAGACTTAAAGCGTATTTCTGTCAACGCCGGTAAGGGAGCAAAAAAAAACAAATTACTCCACATCTCAGTTCGCAGCTGGAGGAGACGAAGAGCAGAGCACGTCCGCCATTTTGAATCTGTTTCGGCAACAATGGAAGCGTAATTTTAGTTTTTTTGTTCGCCGCTGGTCAGCGCTCGAACCGCCGCCGCCGCTGCCGCCGCCCCCCTTTGGGTCCCCCCTTTCGACGGTGGATCGCCCTCTCGTGAGGAATTCGTTTTTCTTGGTCGGACGGCAGCGGCGAAGACTCGCCTTTTAATTTATTCTATGTTTAATTCTTCATCGACGAGAAGAGAAGAGGCGACCGTTTTATTGTGACGCATAATAAAACAATGGCGAGACGTCTGGTGGGGCGGGGGGAGGTTGGCCACCCTGTATACGCGCAGCAACGGCCGCACGTGATTAGCATATCGGAATCCACGTACCATCTCTGTAGTATACAGAGAGTGCTACCTACCCCAACCTACGTAAGAACCTATCTATCTATATACACCTCGGTATCGATCTCTGCTGAAGTCGAAGCTGTTACAACAACAACAGCAGCAGCAGCAGCAATAATAAGTAGTCGAGGCAATGCCTTTTCGGTGTAATTTTTCAGTAGCATAGGTGGTAACCCATTGTGCTTTGAAGCATGGCGGAGAACGCCCGGAGGCGTTCCTTATATTACCTCGCAGGCAATTCAATTTAACACAATGTGGATTCAAGAACAATTCTATTTCCACATAAAATTCTGCGCTAATACATTCCATGTACTTATTATACTATATTGTCAAGCTTACACGCATTCACTTTCAGAAACAACTTCGTTAATGATCGTTCTTTCTTCTTGTAGTCTCGCATTCCGTAATCACTGTCAAATTTCAAATTACACTCAAGTATCTATTCTTAATTTTCAAACAATTCTTTACTGTCCTAATTCTTACACAATGTATGTGCTTCAAAGATTGTTTATCTTCAATTATGTCATTCAATTTCAATCAGTGAAATCATGCTTTGTTTGCAATACTAAATTAAAAATAGCTGAAATGGGACTTTCATTCTATTATTATATTAAAATCATCGTCATGACCATTAATATTTATTATTCTAAATCATTTTTATTAAATTAATTGCAAACATCCAAATAAAAATATGTAAAAGAAAATGTGATAACTTGGAATTAATTTTGAATATGTATATTAAAATATAGTTATGATCTAAATACGGTGATGGGAAGTTGTTCATGAAATTATGATTTCTAGTTAAGAGGCTTTTGCAGCGCGCGAAGTAATGAAAATCAGGACGTCAAGCTGCGGTCAACAAAGTTGCAGCAGGTCTTTTGTAGATCAGCAGCAGCAGTAGCCAAGCACCTAAGGATCTTTATATCTGTTTGATTGCTTCACTTACACTTGAATGTGTAAATTTGTTGGTGCATACGAGAACGTATGCAGCCGGCATGTGTACGTATGTGTGTGAGTGCATGTATGTACGAGAGAGGAGTATATTATGTATACATCATACATTCCATGTTCACGGCGTGAAAGAAGTTGTACTCGCTTATTAGGCAACATAATACTTAATATTCCGGTATATTATTTAAAACATTTTTATGGAAAGTATCTAAAGCGACCGCAACATCTAGATTTTGTAAGATATCACTTGTCGCTCGGACAGAACATGATATCGTACACACACTCTTCGCCCTATCTCGACCAAATATCTATAACCCATATGAATACACTTATGAAGATGAAGAGAAAAAATATCTAAGCTGCCCGGACCCATGTCACACGAAGACATTAATAATGTCTTTGTCTAGAAGGAACCACCGAATCACTCCACCATCGAAATATCTCCTCATAATTCCCAGTAGGATGAAGCCGTGCATGCATTTACCACGCGAAATTATAGAGCAGAGGTCAATAAAATTTAATTATATTGAATCAAAATTTATTGGACGCCGTGGATTTCGCACACGATTGGAGAAATCACTTCATTAACTCACTATATTACCATAAACAAAATCAACAATCTTCTTGCTCATTTCGCTTCAACTCGTTCAACTTCTACCTCTGCTTTTATCTTTCTCTCTCTCTTTTACACACACTTGCACAAACACTCATTCCACTCATTCTATATATTTTTTTTGTAATAATGTCGTTTAGATTTCAGATATGCAAAACGGAAATGCCGGATCGGATTCCATTGGGGATTATTGAGAGCGCGAGGCGTGTTTACGATTTTCGTAACGGATTAGGGCTGCTCTTAATTGATTCATTTTGCGGGGTAAATATGATGTCGTCGACGTCGAGGCCCCAACTGAATTATCTGGTTGGGAATTGGAGAAGGCCTCCACTGATTGAAATTAGAAATTCGAATTAGTATGTAAGCGGACATAAATTGCGGGTTCTTCGTTTAGTCGTCGTCGCCTTCGTGTCTCCCTGCCGGCCGTCTCCTCTCGCCATTGAAAACTATTCTATAAAATACATGCAATTACGTCGGGAATAAATAAATGATAATGTAATGGAGTGTACAATTAACTAAACAGTAGCGTGAAATAACCTACCGTAACAACTTAATAATCTTACTTCGCATTCGTGTAGAAAAATCACACACGCTCTGACTCACACACACACAAACATGTATACATACACTACCAACGGAGACCTAATGTTTCTACCGCTTTTTATTCCCTCCTTTTTGGTTACTTCTTTTGGTTCCGATGCACGACGTTTCTACAACCATGTTAAATATTACTTATTTAATACGCTCTAACTACTTTACGGAAAGAAACTGAGGATTAAGAGTTTGCACTTTTGTTTTATTATCGCTTGCTGTACAACTAACTACGCAATTGCTTGTTTCCGTTTAGCTTACTGGATTTTCTAATTACAATTACCCTTGTTATAAGTATTTTATAATTATATAATTTTCTCTAATCTTTGTTTTTTCTTACATATGTAATTTTTAATTGTACACGCTATTTCCCATACAGAATATTTAATATAATCAAAAACATACTAATTAATATTTGACAGCCTAATTGCATAGCAATAAAAAAATGTGATAATTACA
Source organism: Nicrophorus investigator (assembly GCA_963457615.1). Classification (NCBI taxonomy): domain Eukaryota; kingdom Metazoa; phylum Arthropoda; class Insecta; order Coleoptera; family Silphidae; genus Nicrophorus; species Nicrophorus investigator. Next base: position 28,801,770 of record OY735140.1, read on the forward strand.
AATGTAACAACATTAGTTAATAATTCTTCAGTTTATCATGAAAATTATTTTGTTAAGACTATTAATTGTTTATGAATATTTTAACGAATTTATTATGTATTCCTATAATTATTAATATAATTTTTATTTCACATTTGTTTTGAGTAAAATTATTTATGTATAATTGCAATAATATTATTAACATAATTATAGATAATTGTATTTTATTTACTAATATTTATTGCGTTGGATTCGACTGTATCTCAGAAGCTATTCTTGATTCGATTAAAAATAATTGAATATGCATTTTTTTTTAAATAAAATTAATAAATCTTGTAGCAGAGAACGTGACTAGTTTTGATTATATCTTTGTCTTAGGATGAAAAATGTTCCAAAGACCTTCACAAACAAATTGCTTAATTAGATGTTTACGTGTGACGTGAATAATGGTAAACCTATTAATTTGAATAAACGCACTTGGATATACTCGTCACTTCAACGAACAATAATTTCAGAATTTACAACTTCTTGCTCCATTGTTTCCCCGAAAGCAATTGTTATTTTCTCCCGCGCGTCTGGAATATCTTCTATCTTTTTTTTAATAACCACTTAAGTATTCACTAATTACCGGTGTGTTGCCGTTTCCCTCCATGCCTCAGATCATCGTTAGCATCAATTAAGTCCCAACAGAAGCACCCGATTCAATAAAGATAAAGAAAATAATAACAACTACTGTTCGCAGTAAAAAGCCGTATAAATCATATTTATTGCTTATTGAGCTTACCTCGATAAAAATGGTTTCACTCACTCGCAAACGTCGTTTCTTAATAATACGCTATTTCGCAGTTATTAAACGTGACATTCAAATGGAAATAAGTGCCATTAAAAAAAAAAAGAGTTAATATTTCGTGAAATAGCACTAATGGTAATAAAGAACGCGATTATGCAAGTACCGTTAAAATATTAAATTAAAGATTTTAACAGGTGCGTGTTGCAGTTATTCGCATAAACAAGTGAGCGAATGAATGCCTCTTTGTATGTTAAATTGCCAATGAATTGATTGTATAAAATTAGTCTGCGGTTTTCAGTATAAATCGAAGCCTGGAATCGTATTAAGTGTTGGCGACACGGAGCAATAATTTAATCGGGCGTAATTCAGGTATGCACGCTAAAGGCCAAAGCGCTGAAAGGCACCGAGCTTTTCCTGAAATGGTTAACAAATGCTTTACATCACCCTATTATACAATATACTGCTGCCTTACAAATACAGGCATTAGCGAGGCTATGAATAAGATAAGGAGAGCACCGGAGGAGAGGCTCCGATGTTCACACGTCTTCCGGCCATTATAAATAAATAAACGGCCCCCATTTGATTGGGCTTTTAGGTAACAGCGATAGCGTGTTATTAGCTATAAATGAACGCTGCGAGATACGCGAAATAAAAACGTATATTTGTCATGGTTGCAGTTACGATTACTGAAAAATTAATCAATCGCTGCTATGAAATGTTGCAGCGGATGCGACGAAAGTAAAATCAATGAGTCTCAAGCTGCAGCACGTCATTTACTTTCTTCCGTGCGAGTTCACGATCTCATTCACTTCATACGTTATTATATAAATTGTAAGAAACTGCGCCGTTATCATTCAGCAATATTGGTTCATACATTTCATACCGGTATTCCAGACATGGATGAGAAATGGTTCATTTTATCTTCCATTGCCATTATTTACGATTTGAAACCGATCTCCCCATTTGGAACTCAATATCACTCATTATTAATTGATATAACTATAAATGCAATACCCACAAATATCAATAATTATAAGAAAATATTAATTTATCTCTAAACAATTAATAAAATTAATTACTATGGCTATTCATTGATATTTTATTTTATTAATGAATATAAAATATTATGCTTGTTTACTAGAAGTTAAATTCCATATAATGAAAAGGAAATATATTTTTAATAAAAATTATCTACAAAATACAATTTTTTAAATTAATTCATAGCAATAAAATAAAAAATATAATCTTCAATCACAAATTTCTGAGTAATGAATAGAATGGATTCTCGATGGTCGTTCATTAAGGATTCAAATGAAATGCGCTGCAGATTGAAGTGGAAATAGGCGTAATTTTAAAAAAGGCCTATTGTTCAATGTGCAATTTGATCTCTGGCGAAAGACAACGGTCGTTTGCAGAACGTAATGGCCGTTAGCAAAACGCGCGCCTAATCTGCTTGAGTTTTTTTTTTGTTGAGAGCAAATAAAGCGATATGTAATTGATATAAATAATGAAATAATAAATAAAATCAAATTCGTTGATTGCATACAAATCCGTTTATAATGATCTCGGCGGGGAAATAAAAACAACAGTTGTCCCAGTAACCGGCGTTGTCACATATTTGTGTTGTTATTGTCGCTGGTAAACAAGGTGTTCAATTTATGTAGGCTATCGGCGATTCAAATCTGAGATTTGCCATTGAAGTGTTTAAACTTTCTATATATTTACAATTAATTTTATGTACGAGCAGAGACGCTCAAGTAATTGTATTCAAATGTAATCTACATCTACCTTGTATGTTTATGCACGGCCATTTATTTATGGGCCGCTTCAAAACTATCTTCTCACAAACGCGACCAGCGAGGATGGTGAAAGAGTGTGCACCTATGTTCGAGAAAGAGAAAAAGAGAAGGAAGATGCGTTCGTTTGCGAGTGAGAGAAGGTAGGATGCGATCAGAAGAGATGGGTAAGAGGAGGCCCTATACAACTATTCTCTAATATGTTTTCGAGGATGAATTGGTGGAGAATAAGGAACAATGAGGGATACGCATATACAGTAATTGACAACCGTTTTGCTGCTGCTAACGTTCAAGTAGTTTTACTCATAAATAGCTAATTAACACATGTCTAGATAATTTGCGCTAAACAAACGTTTCGTTTTTAATTAGCCCATTAAGAGCTGTGTGTGTGCGAAAATTCCACCAAACACACACGAGCGATTCCAATCTAATTATAAACAAAAGAGCTGCAGAACAGCATCTCGGACACGGATGGAAAAAAAGAAGAAGAAGAAGGAAAAGAAGAAACTAGGTAGACGACACCGAAGAGGTCTTCTGGTCTAGTCTACAGGATAATTAGTTCTCCCCGGACGGGAGCTAAGTAATCGGAACAATTCAATTGTCGCCTGCCTCTCTGCAGTTGGAAAGAAACAAAGCACAACAACACACGCAAACCGGCAAATTAAAATGTGCTCCTCCCTCTTCTTCAGCTGACAGCTGTTACCAACTGGATTATCCCGGCGGATCGATTAATTCCTACAATGGGAACCAGACACCTGCCAAAAAAATAAAATAAAATACCTTGAACATCCGTCCAATTTATTAGTTTAAATCGTCATTTGATTCAGTGTTAATTATATTTCTGTTTATTTTCTCCTTCTACGTCCTCTTTAAAAAAGAGTAGCTCTCCGCTCGCCCGAAAATACCAATAATTAAAGTGTAATTCCTGCTTGTTAGCGGCAGGACAGAAATAATGAGCTCCAATTTGTATAATGCATTCGTTTTCTTCCTCTTCTATACCTGAACCACAAAAAATGAGTGTTCCCGTGTGTGTATGTACATATACATATATACACACACACAAACATATATACACATAAATAAATAAATATACATAAGAGAGAACGGCTATCACGTAGTTTAACTGTGTTAATGATAGTTATATAGTTATAGATACACCGGATAATCGGGTTCAGTGGGAACGATTTTAATGAACACCAACATAAACAAATGAATTAGACTAAATTGAATCTTTTTCGATAAGATAACGTTAAGATGACATAATAATGGTTGCTACTACAACGGGGCACTGCCTTATAAATGGGAGATTAGTCCGAATGCTTACAGCCTTTTAACCCTTTGCACTCGTATGTCGCCGTATTGGCGGCATGATGCGTTTTACCGTTGCGCTCGTATGTCGCCGTATTGGCGGCAAGATGAGTTTTACCGTTGCACTCGTATGTCGCCGTATTGGCGGCATATCATGTCTTATCATTATAGCGGGTTGGGCGGTCTGTCATCCCCTAAGCCCATTTCTAATATTGCTAAATTGCTTTCTTAAAGCTTCGTTGAGTACATATTTATGTAAAAATAAAAGATAACATAATATTTATATTATTACTTGCTATAGTAAGCTTCAGTATTAAATGTGCACCATTTTTGCGTTTTGAATATTACTCAGTTTTATAACTAACTTCGGTGTGTTTTTTCGTTATATTTTGTAAAATCAATATTTGAAATGCCCATGAGATTTTTACAAGATGAAATTGAAAATGAGTTGCAAACTAGTGACGATGAATTTTATATTGACTCGCCTGAAAATGATAGATTAGATAGTGGTAATATCAGTGAAGAAAGTGACTCTAGTAGTGGTAGTGATTACTAAAAGACAGAGAACCATGCCTTTACCATCAAGTTCAAGCAGCAATGAAGAAGACCAGAATATAACACAACCTAGTAATTTCGGACCATGGCAGGACGTCACATGTCACAGAAGAGGTAGAATAGTTTACTGCATTTGTTGGGGTTGTCCTAAATATAGGTACGATAACCGTATCTAATATCCAAGAGTATTAGTCACAACAGTTTAACGCCAACATACCTTTCTTTAGTAGCATATTTAGAAGGGAACGATTTTTTTTGGATGCTCCAGTTGCATCAAAATGTTTCAAATGACCGAACTCTCGCTCGTACTCGGAAAGTCAGCCACTATTTAGATCATCTGGACAAACAGTTCAAAGAACATTTTGTTCCGTCAAGAGTGATATCAGTAGAAGAGTGTGGCACGAAGGGCTCGCGCCATCAGATCCGATATGCCTCAGGGATCCATCTATATCAGTAACAGGCAGCTTCATCGAGAGGCTAACATTCCTACCATCTCAGAAGCCATGAAGAAAGTTGCAGAGAAAGTCTTCGCTTCTGCTTCGCAGCACATGAATCCTCTGTTCAGGAATGCAGTGGACTACGACAAAGATGCAAGTCACCGTCACAAAATACCAAAGATGACAGTAGCAGACTAACGTTGCTGATCTTATGGCCTCACTTCACGTGCCTTTCTTGGGCTGAGTCATAAGACTCAAGAAACTGAAATAAATATTCAAACCACACATCACTAACATGTTCCCAGATGATCATAGGGAAAATAACTTGTTTTCGACCTGTATCAAAGGATGTCAAAAAAACTCAATTTTGCCGTACTACGGAAGCTTGACTTGACGTAAAGGATATCACTTTTACACCGATAGATACTATACAAGCTTGCCACTTGAAGAAGAGTTGTTAAATCTAAATGTTCATTTGACAGGCACTATTCAAATCAACCGCAAATTTATACCTGATTCTATCAAAAAACCAACATTTGCCGAAGATAACACATTTGCATGCAGATCAGGTAATTTGATGTTATTGGCATGGAAAGATAAAAGGATCGTTACTACACTTAGTTCCTGGGATATTTCAGGAACACAGCCTATCAACAGAAGAGTACGTGGAGGTAACTTACAAGTTGTAAATAAGCCAAATGTATTGGTCAATTACAATAAATTTATGGGAGGTGTCGGCCGCGCAGACACTTATTCAGCGTCATACTGTTTCCTGAGGAAACCATTGAAATGATGGCGAAAGTTATTTTTCTGGGGACTCGAATTATCCAGTGTCAATGCTTATTTATTATATAAAATTTCACAACGTGACCAAAACAAAAAACCAATGACACATCTAAAGTTTGTTGACGAGCAAACCATCATCTGTAGATACAGCAGAGCGACTAAATGGTAAACTACATATTTTATGCCAAAATGATGAGAAGAAAAAAGACTGTGCTAGGTACTCGCACTAGGTACATTTGTGACACTTGCACCCGTAAGCCTGGACTACATATTGGTGACTGCTTCGAACACAACAACATTATAAAATGTATTTTTTTTAACTTTTGTATAAATTAATTTAATTTGTGTTTCTCGCTCCTCAAGATTTATTATTTTTGTAAACTTTTATAATTTTATTTAGTGTTTTTCAAGTTTTTTTTTAATTAATTATTTTTCAGGCTACTCATAGCCGAATCGTTAGAGTCGCCTCACGATCTTGTGAGTGCGGGTTCGATTCGCAGCCAAGCAAGGCCCTTTGGGTCAAAAAAAATGTTGTGATGGTTGTAATAGCATAGTTAAGGATAGCAACAGATACACAGAGAAAGAGAATAGTGATCGCAGCGCTTCAATTACGAATGACTATTAGCCATAAATACACAACAGCCAAACCAACAAATTGAAATAATTTGTACAAAAAATATCATCAATAAAAAATGGTAAAACTTCCATTGGGAAAGATTTACTTAATGTTCAACACGAATAGTAATAATATAATAATAAGTAATATGCAAATAAAAATATGCCAAAAAAAATAAATTATTTTTCATGTTATAATAGTAATAAATTATTGTGTTTAAATTGAATAAGCATCTGTGAAAAATTTTTTTTTTTAAATTGAGCGATTTTTGTTTTTTTTTTTTAAACAATATATTTTTTCCATATTTTTCTTTTGTTTTACACTAAGTGTATCTACTACGCAATTTTAGCACATTTTTAAAAAAATCGCATGTAAAAAAAAATTCCGAGTTGAGAGATAAGTAGATGAAATAATAGCCCGAGTAGAGTGGAATCACATAAGAACATATTCACGAGTGCAAAGGGTTAAGCCGCTTTTCTAACATAGCTTTTCCACAGTTTAATTATTTGTAAAAGGCAAGTTATATCACAATTAAACTAACAACCTCACCATGAACACAAACAATTCGTCAAACTTTTTTTTTCATACAAGCGTGTTACCTCTCTGTTACAATCATTATCTTGTATTATAAACAACTAAATTAAGTTAAAATTAAGTTTAAATATTAATCACGAAATAAAAGCTATTATGAATTGGGCGAGACAATTCGTGAAATTTTCCTTCTCTCTATGCCAATTATAAATTATATAATATAATTATAATTAACAACTCAATTAATAAAATGAGATTTAAATATGGATATGAATATAACTATATAATTAAACATCTTGAATCGTATTAAGAACTAAATGATACGATGAATCGATGACAGTGAGATGATTGGTACAATCAGATGAACGTAAATTGAGTTATGTATCAGAGCAGCGATCATTCATTCTTAGTCATTGATAATTTCCTTGATTTCGTTAACCAACATAAAAATTAAAGGTCAACAGCCTTATATGCGTTGTATAATAACGAGCATTCCTCAAATTCTCAAAATGTGTCATAAAAGAAACTTAAAATCTTCTTATAAATTCTGCCAAAACGACGTGCAAATAATTAGCATAGTCTTATAGAATATCCAAATTCCAAGTATTACAAATATTTCATTTATGTTATTTTTTTTGATATTTACTAAAAAAATCAGTTATAATAAAAAATATATATAGCTGAGAATTAATATTTTCCTTATTTTCAAATTTTGTAAAGTACAGTAATATTTTAGTTAATAATTTATTTTCTTATTCTCATCTAACATAATAGTAATGTGATCAATCATACTCAGTTATAATTAAACATAAAATTGTCGCCAATTGAAAATTGACACTGATGTTTGTCAAGTATTTTTGCAAGTACTTGAATATGCTGCAGAATACCAATATTTTTAAATAAAAAATTGGGTATGGGTTGTAAAAAAGTCTTGAGATTCTTGGCCGAAGTATAGTGTCAGTAAGCAACTGCGCGATTACGTTAATACGATACATTTAAAACCGAGCGAAAAAAATCATCTTTTGCCCCGAAAGAAATTACACGTTCTCGCATCCCAATTTCGTTCGTAATAAACACATTGGAGATACAATGAAAGGTTGAGAGAAAATAATTGGAAAAGCCAAGAGGGAAACGCTTGGTTTGCACGCCCCGAAATTGCGAAAATCGTTTCGCGAAATTTTTCCGGTCGAACGTTCCAATTAAGATTCAGCAGATTCGCGCGCGTTGCTTAACTACCGACCGACGAATGATACACGCGGCGTTGCATGCAGCATTAACTAAGTGAAATATCTAATAATAATAAATATGACATTTAAATCTAACGCAACACCGAAACTATATTTATACTTCGTGATTTCAATCTCTCGGCGGCAATTTAAAAGTTAATTTACGTTTGAGAACAATTAGCCATGCGAAATGGATAAACAAAAATGCGAGAGGAGTTTGTTCGCTGCACACAGTACAGAGCGAGGAGGCTTAATTAGCTAAGGCCACTTGCCATTTACCAAATGATAATGTTTTAATGCAGTGTCATTACGTTGGAAGACTGCGAGATACCATTGGACTTCGCAATTAAAATGAACTTATTGCTCGGCGGCGGTTTGTTTATATAATTTCGGATTATCATTGATACTAATTCGCAGTTGTTCGTTTCCTTCTTTACTTTTAGCTGCGATTAGCGATGGATGTTTAAAATATGAAATTTTCTGTAATAAAATCAGGACTATATATACATATATATCAATTATTTTACATATCTGCAATCACGATCTAATGAATAAAGTGTACTGCCAGTTTTATGGTACACGGTAATTGTATGGCATTTGCAAGGTGTAAGGATGCACACACGACGTACTCCGATTACTTCGTGCAAGTTTTTTATTTGTTTTTTGATATTTCTTTACTCTGCTGTGTTCCCTCCTGTAGGTTTCAAGTGAAAGTAAAACTCGTTCGTTTTTAGTTGGCATACGAAGAAGAAGAGGCAGTCAGAATGGAAGGAATAAGAAGAAGTGGAAGCGGCCGAAGAAGAGGAAGAATTATGTCACTGAAATGTGGATCTGATTTAAAATTCCAGCAGATGCATAAATTTTCAAGTACATATCATAACGGGATGATGTGGCCCGACTGCACTGTGTCTGTGTACTTTATATTTATGTTTATTGGGCTATAGACTCACGATCCTGCACTTTCTACTTCGTGCAAAGTATCTAGAACATGGGCAATGATATCTCTAAATCATTCGCCCGCTTCATCCGGGTGTTAAGATTTATACAATATATGGAACCTCCACCGAGAGAGCAGCACATCCACGGCGCAGTTTTATTAATTGCAACGCTTCCTCGTTGTTCCCGTTCCTGGAGTATCCACCATTATATGGAGGCACGTGGGTGAACAGATCTCTGCGTTCTTTACACATTTCTTTTTGCATAACGCTTGCATTGTGCATTCTAAACGTCTCGCTGCTAAAACCGAATAACGAAATGAAAGTGCCATTAATTATGTGGAATAAGATTAATTTGCACTATTCATTTTAGCACTAAGTGCTGAATGTCTTTGGAAAGGTCGGTTTTGTTAAAGCATTCTAAAGAATATACGTTCACATAACAAAATCTTTCCTATGCATTATCTCGAAAACATTACATAAATATTTGTATATTTCATCCTAATATATCCATATTTCATTAATAATTTATAAATAGTCAAAAAATTTTGTTGGTTTATGGTTACAAAGTAATATTTTGAATTCTATTTGCATTTAATTAGATATTAATGATTTCAAAGACAAATATTTGTTACACTTATTACATTGAAAAACCCAATTAGAAGACTTTTCAGCTAAAACTACGGTAGAGGTTATCAAAGATTCCTCCGCGAAATATAATGGACATTAAACTAACAATGTAAAAGGTTAAAACGATTCAAACACCTCGACTTACAATTGCGTTTTAATTAAACATTAAGATAATACTGCAATATGTATAACGACTTATAACTGTAAAGGAAAGCTGTCAATTAATGCCAATCGAGAACTAATTTACTGAATATTCATAAATAAATAATAGATCACATAAGAAAGTTACTATAATGAGACGTGTATATGTAAATGTACTCTTTGCATGTAGTATAATCAATATATCCTTCAATATTTTTCATAAAGATGTAGTAAATATGCCTTTAAAGAAATCTATTGAAATATAAGTTAACTCGTTCCTATTTATGGAAATTTAAAATATAAACTAGCTCTATTTGTATAAAATGTATTTTTAAACTGTCTTAATATCAAGATGATTGATCAATGCGTTGTCATTACCGTAAATTCAAATCTTTTGAAACGTATCCGGAGCGAATTGAAATGAATGTTTAAATGTAAGGTAAAGTGTGTCAATGTTTAATATGATTTGCATAGAAGTGGAGCCGCCGTTTGTCTATGAATAAATTATGTAAGATGAACGAAGGATTCGCATACACTGAACAGGTAATTAATTAATTTCGGTTGGCGGCAGGTAACGTGAACCGTGCGACGGAGTGAAATATACGTTTTATTCGCGAAAAGGGAACGACAAATAAGTTATTGTTTATCGGGGCGAAGTGAAACCGAGTGTAAAATGGCACCATTTTAATAGCTGTGTGTTAAACACATGTTTGTAACACGATACGAACCCCCGGCATCGGTGCGAGTGCGAGTTTATGTTATATAAAACATACCGTCCCAAAATCCGGTTCGGCCATTGTTGATTCTCATCAAGTTTTTGACAAGATTCCTTTTAAATATCTATTCAACTGCTCTTCCAATAGAGCCAGAAAGAAAGAAAAAAACGAAGAGAAGTATAGTTTTTTTTATTAATTTTATTTTTGTTGGTCCTTCGTTTACTTCTTCTGTCTTCGTTTGGTTGTAGTTGCCTCTCGTCTTTAATTACGATTGGAGGAGGTCGGGAATTTCGCGTTAGTCCTCCTCTCTCGTCCTTCTACTTCTCCATCGACTTTCGAGACTAATAAATAAATTATAATAATTACGCGCTTGGATTTTATAAATTCCCAATAAAATCTGCATACGAATTGTCACATTAATGGGCACTAAGTGCAACCCGAACGAGCCTGATTTGAATAGGATTATCGTTAGATCCAGACGCTGACCGTGCATTAGTGAAATATTGTGCCGAAATGGTGGTTGTAAAATGGTAAAGAGATCTCTCTTTCTCTGCTTCTCTTGCTCTCTATTTCTGTCTCTTCGTCTGTCTGTAGGATGGAATTCCAGAAACGCGGCCATAATTATGGGTCCGAACCAGATGAACGGAGGAACGGCCGAGTCACGAGAGGGGCGACGGACAGATATTAATAATGACACATTTATTAAACCCTCGTTAACTTAACCAAACATTTATGGAGAGCAATAAAAATATGTTTTAAACAAACAGAATTCGAGGATGCTGCCGTACAAATACAACACGATTGTTCGTACTCCTTTCCTTTCCTGCCACCTCCTCCTCGTCCTCCACACTCCTCTCTCCTCTACCTCTACGCCACCGCCGACTCTACTCTTTCTCTTTTTTTTCCCTTCATCATCCTCGTGTTACTCTTCCTCTTACACTTCTTCTTGTTGTTGTTCTTCGCTTCTTCTTCTACCTGTTTGTGACCTAGAGATATCCGTGCGGCAACGGTGTAGAAGGTGAGGACATTTACAGAGAGCAGCTAGTCTGAGGAATGTGTATGTAAAGGAACTCTTCGGCTGCACGCACCGCATACGCAATGCCGAACTATTCCAAGACGGAAAGAGGGAATGCCTCCGATAACATTCTTTCGCCATATACTACCACACACAAATTACAATATAATTAGATTTTATTTTAATTAAAATCCAATTATACGATAAAGTCACCTTTTTTCCACGTTCCCTCCGTCATCCACTCGGCCTCGTCACTTCTTCGTCCACTAATTACGAAACCACTGATAGTCTCAAGCCAATTACGAAAACATTCCCTCAGTTTTCTTTCGCCGAGTCACAGCTTTTCAGCTATCACTTCCTTTCCGAAGAAATCGCGATGCTCCAATAAGGATATACATCTAATCAAGTCATATCCTACATCATAAAATTTTAATTAATACCTTCAAGTTTCTCACCTATCCTTACACCAATTTTATAAAAAAAATACAGTTAATTTATTTAAAAACAAAGATTCAATAAATTGTAAAATCAAAACATAAAAAATCCAATAAAAATATTAATAGGTTTATTGAAGTTTTCATTTTAATCGAGTATATCGCTGTAAATATTAAATTGAATCTTTTGATTATAGAATTTCTCATTAAAGTATACATAAAATAATTTATTACTTTGGTATACTTCATACCATATTTCTCAGAAATAAATAAACATAACAATCATAATAAAAGTGAAAATTTAATTGAAATAATAATTACAATTTGTTTAAATATATGATATTATTTTAATGAAAGTATTTAGTGAATTCTTAAAAAAAAATATGATGGTCGTTAGAAGTTTGCATTAAAGGTTAATTTCGCGCGATAGTATTTTATTTGCGCATTGAGAAAATGCTGTTAAGTATTTTTTCTTAGGATATTTAAATAGCGTGCAAGTATTTCCAGCATTCGGTTTGTGAGATTTGATCGGAGATATTTAAGAAATTTGAAAATGGGAGGGAAGAATTTCAGACAATTTGTTGCGGTGGGTTCGAACCAGAAAATGGTAATTGTAATTGGACGAATGTGTAAATGAATTATCAGGTGAAGAGTTGCAGTCTCGCTACTGCTACTACTACTTCTACAACTTCCACCACTATTGCAGTGACCTACTCTGGTTACATACGTTGTAAATCCGAGTTATACGCTTAATTAAATCTACCTGGTTTGTTGGGATTTCATCTTTCGTTTTGTCTTCTCGTGCACAACTAGAAATTCCACTTCCACTATCATCGCATAGAACAGTGAGCCGAGAGCTCAGTTTTATCACCGAGGCGCGCTTGCAATTACCCTGAAAGGCTTAACAAGCTTTCGGAGGATCAATTTAAAACTGGAGTTTTTTGCTCCTGGAAATAGTTCAAAGGTAAATACGTCAAAGGTGATGTGAGGAACTACAAACGCACTACCACTTAGTAGTTGATTTTGTACAAATGGTTGAGGTCCATTTGTCCATTTGTACAAAATCAAAAGTAATACTACAAAATCAATATATTGGCCGTTACCTTTAAATTAAAGAGAGTTGGAAAAAAATATATTAAAAATGTTAAAATTTTTCTATAAACATATTTAGCAAATTAGTTAACGAATTTCAAATAGGAATTACTAAAACATAGAATTGTTTCTAGTATCTCCTAATTTTTAATTTGTATAAGTTAATAATTTGTCTTCTTTAAAATATTAAATAGAGATATTCATTGTATTTTTGCAGTTATCCTTTTTCTAAAAGTACTGAAACTTTGCGGATGAGTTTTCAGAGACTATCGCTTCTTGTGCCTTTGCGTTGATCCGCCACTGGTGATGAACCTTTCAGATGGGAGCTGATTGATATTTATCGTATGCAAAGTCGTGATTCAAATAATTAGAAGGTTGCTGTGTGTGAGTATGAAAACAGTGAAAAGATGCCGGAAAAGAAGCGGACGAGCAGTTCGAACGGCTCGGGCGGAATCCCATTTAGTTGGTTAAATAATTTATGGTTATTCTATTTCAATTTCTCGTGCCGGGCTGTTTGTTTTCCAGCACTTGACACGGTGAAAGCATAAATATTTTATTTCCCCGCAAAAAGTTCGCCAGATGCCGTTATTCATTATGCACGAAACGAACCGAGCACCGATCCATAAAGATGCTGCCTGAGACTACCTACCTCCTCTGCCTGCCTCCTGCCTCTACCTACCTACCAACCTACCACCATCTCGCGGATCTCGCTATCTCCTCACCTCACCTGTGCATAGATACTCAGCAATATCCGTTGCATCCCGGTACAAATAGGTGGGTGATTCGGAGCGGGGCGAACGCAACAAGACGACTAAAACTAAGAAAGGACCCGCGATAACAGCGACGGAGAAAGAGAAAAATAATAATACAAAAAGGAAAACGGGGAAGGAAAAGAAGGAGAAGAAATAAATGCATTCTTAATAAGCCATATTTCATAGGAGCCAAGTATTAATCTTCGTTACTTTGCTTGTGGAACTGTAATGAACACCGCCGCCTACCCGTGTAAAGCTGGTGATTGCGCGCGGGTGTGGCCGACTCACAATATAACGATCGAGGGAATGTCACTTATTGTGAACGGCTGTTGTTATTAATGTCTGCTCTCTCTTTCTCTTGCACTCCAACAATTTCGCGCACAACCGAAAACCGTTTCATATCTGATAGATGAAGTTTTTTTTTTCAAATGATTTTTATTCATCACATTAAGATAATTTCACTCATAACCGAAAACAGTTTCACGATGAAGAATATTTTTTCACACCAAAGCTTCACCCACTACTATCCGGTATTGGCGCTGGTAACTTCCGGTGATGCAAGTATTTGCATACACGTCTGATGCATGCGAGCCTCCGACCGGCTACTATTTTCCCGTGCAAACACTCCGGCACCGCTAAAATACAAATAAAATACGACACCACCTTTATTCACACGCATATTAAACAAACACACAGAACCAAGCCTCGAAAGAGTAAAATAAGATTCTTCAATAAACTTCAAACCAAAACTAATTCGCTCTTTAAAGAAAAATGTTTTCCAACGTTACCATAAACATACATTTACGACTAGAAATAACAATTGCAATTTCATCAGAGAAAATCAATAGTTTTAACGATTAAGCAATTGAAAATTATTTATAACTTTCCGGTCATAAATGTAAGTTTATAAGGAATAACTTGATTACCTTCCCTTTATATAATTGAAATAAAATAAATTGTAAATTATATCAAAGTATGTTACTTTGGATTAAATGCGGATTTATGATAACTCTACCTATATTAATTTAAAAAATGTGTTACAGTTAAGTTAACGCAAAGTAGAATTCTATAAATCAAGAAAGAACATGTAATCTGTAAACCATACAAGGACATTGTTGAACCTCGTAAACCACTTGCTTAGTCATAAAAAAATCTATATACCGGTCTCACGGAAAACCTAAATATTATAATATTATGATAATGCAAGGAATAAAAACCAATAAATAATATGAGTGATTTCCATCTGTAAATTTATTGAACGCGCACTTGTTATGTAGAGCATGTTCGATAAATTTGTATCGATTAGAATTGTAAATGTCCGAAATCCGAAGACCTCGATTTGAATAAACGTTTGTTGAAATTCAAATGCTCGAATCTGAGCAGCTGTTAATGATGGAAACGCCGCAGGGCACAACGAAAAATCGACAATACGTTATGCAATGTACAAATCGCTGAGAATCAATGTGAATATAATTAATTCCGTTTCGAATTCTCACGGCTTGTTAAATTAATGCTGCGGTTTTAGTTACTAAACCGAAATACCGCATTCGCTTGTCTTGCTTGTTCCAATAAGCTTGTTTATTTTTTTCTTCTTCTTTTTTCTTCCTCCGGTCTTTCTCTCTTTTGGTGTCAATCGATTCCGAATTTATGGAATAAAATTTTCATAAATCAGACGATAGGTGGAAATCTTAAACCGGCGCGGAAATTCCGCGTCTATAGTCGACCATAAAACATAATCCTTCGGCCGTATCCTTTTAACGCCGGATTAAATTTATATGAAAATAAACGAGACGGCGTTCGCATTGCCTTATTTAGATCGATGCCAGTCGCCGAGAATACACACATACACAGTGGAACTTTTAGGAAGTGCCCTGCGTAACTTAAATAATGTCAACTTTGCTGGAGAATAGTTAGCGGACATGTAGAACACGCCACGGCGTATACACGTAGACGAACCTTAATGATAATGCTCATACAAAAACCAGAAAACTAACGAATACTGAATAAGAATAAGAGTCTATGAGGCAATTGCAGAACGGATGGAAAAAGAAACGTCGCACGCATACATCGAGAATTGTTTTCCTTCCTTCTACTTCTTTTCTTGTACTTCGTCTAGGTTTCATTTTTGTTTTAATTTATTTTTATTTCTTTGCTGTTGCACCAACAGTTTCTCCGTCAGTTGTCTCCAGCGTTTCCAAGAGCTGAATTTAGATAAATGCTTAACGTTATATAAAGCTTTCACTGCTAAAGGGTTTCTAATGGATAGTTTTTCTTTACGCAATAAATTGTATTGGTTACGAGAACTAAAATAAACAAATCTGTTTAATACTTGCTACCACATTTCACTAATGAACTGACTTGTATAAATAACTAAAAAAATATATTTCAATTTAAATTGCTCTTTATAATCAATTCACTTGACTCTTACGTACTTCATAGAAACAATAATTATTAAATAACTTCCAATTAAATAATAGTTACTATAGTACACATTTAGAAATAAAAAAATTTGGACTTTTTATAAGTTAAGTTTTAAGATCAGTAATGTCTTTTCTTGCTTAAATTGTGAATATATTAAGATGTTCTGAATGAATGAGTAGTTTATTTGGTTTGAAGTTATTATTGTGTGCGAATGGTCGATTGGTTTATGGTAAGTTTGGGAATACAACAATTACAACCGTTGTTGCGAGTTGAAATTCGTTATGCAATAAAGAGTTGTGGGGTAGTAAAGAGGATCGGAGCATGGGCATTAATTAAAATCACCCCACGCGGTTCTCTGTGTTTATTCCGGCATCCCAGCAGTATCCTATTCCAATTGAGATCGTGTAGAAATAATTGGAATCGCGATTCCGTAGCATTAAAAACGTACTTGTGGTGTGGTGTGCATGTAATAATAATAAAGGCTGAAAATGGAGCGGAATCGAATAACAAACACGTGTGTGGGGTGTTTGCGTGACGTTCAGAACAAATCAAGAGGATGAGAATGAGAGGAGATGCAGACGGACTGGAGGATCCTGGATTTGCGATGTGGTATAGTATGAGGAGGAAGGACTGGAAAACAATTTGTTATCCAATTATTTTTGCGCGCATGATGCATGGTCGAGCATAAAGTTTCGATAAATATAGCAAATGGCGGACGTCCCATGGAGGCTTAAAATGCCAATGTGCCGTGGAGCCGACTACTTAGCCCTTAGATTGCGTGCCATTACTTTAATAAGATGTTAAGTTATCACTTATATGTGTAATATACATGCTTATATATTTATTAGACTCGGGGGCTTCGCATTCGGTCGGAGATGGAACTATAACTTTCGCGAAAACCCCACGACGCCACTCGTGCATATTATTTATTTATTTTAATACACAACCACCGACCATTCCTCGATATTTTATTCGGTTTCGTCCTCATCCATCCTCTTCTCGTCCTCTCCCTGCACGCGTTATTTATCCCCCTTCGCAGCTCTTCTCATCCTCGAACATCACTTCTTTCTTCGTGTCCTTGTTATTATTGTTGATTTACAGCGATTTATGTGTTTGCTTAACAGCCGTGCGGTTTGCGTCGCAGCATTTACTTTACGGCGTTTGTTTAACAAAATTCTTACATACATTTCATTATTACCTTACCAAAAGCCAAACACAATCCCCATCGATATTTGCTTATGCTAATGACACTAACTTTTCAGACGGGGTCCTTTTTTGTTTCACATCTCTCACCACACACGAATCTCCTCCATTGGGTTTTGCAGAATACTCGAACTGAAGAGGCCAAGGCCTCGTTCAGTTACTTTTATTTTTTAATTTATTGATTTTTTTGATTCTCATACTCACAAAGAAGACGCAGAAACGATATTATATCGCCGATATTATATTCAATAAATATGTAAATACTCTTACCGGCTAATTGATTCGAGTCGGAATGGCTATTAATCCGAAGTGTCTCTCTTACCTGAAACAAGAAAACGACCATGAGCATGAAATCCGAGAGATCGGTTAACAAAATGCATCTCAATTTATTCAATTGCATCCCATTTTCCTCCCCATATCTCGCCGCTCGCTCCAGATTATTGGATCCGACGAGCGTGCAGGATGAAATTAATAATAATCCCCCAGATAACACAATGGCCTCAGCGCCGATCCGTGTCCGCATGTTTATTTATTTACTCAATTCTTGATACACACACGAGTATGTAAATAAGAAGGAGCCACAGATATATATAAGCAATATTTATTGAAATTTAATTGGATTAAATCTACTTTACGACTATCGTTTAGAGTTGATCCACGACAACAGTTGCGGAACCGATGCAAAAGCTGAATGTTTAATTAAAATCGAAAAATCAGCAACAACAATAACAACAAAAGGCCATTAACTCCACCTCCGGCAATGGCTACTATTAGTATTATGTGTCTTTCAGTATTTCTCTCTTCGTACACACATATATATATATACGCGTATGTGTGTAATTGTTAATTTGCTATGGCTTTCTGTCTGTTTTGTTGACGGTTCACAGGATTGGAATGTCGGCAATCATGAAATATGTTTAATAGCCGCTGCCCAAGCTAGCAAATAACTAAAAGAAACAAGCAATAAAGCCTCTCGGTGGGTATGTGCATTGCATATGGGTACGAAACCCCAACTTGGTTCTTTCTTTCCTTTAATATTATTAAATACCGAATGGTTTTCTTGTTTCAGCAATAAATTTCGGCCGCGCTAATTACATTCCAGCATCGCATGAGGCATTTCGTCGATCGCTTGGACATCGATTCATAAAGCACCTCGACGCGAAAAATAATTGAAAAAAATAATCATCATCATTTTATTAATAACGTGTATCATCCGTCCGTTGTACGTTGCGCGAGGTCAAAGTGCCATCATGCAGCCGTGTTAAGCGATTTCATTAAAATTGGAAAATTCCTAATCAACTTTTATTGGCTTGCATTACGTGTAAATCATATTGGTTTTATGGATTTCTGGATAAATTTCAAAATAGTAATTGCTTCGAAATTGCTCACTCGTTTTATTTAAATAAGCAGAGTCAATATTTGACCGTAAAACTGTAATGACATTCTACATTTCTTAATATTGCTAAATTCTTGTTAGTCTCTTGCATATATGGAAAAGTGAGATATATTAAATGAATGAATGCAATCCGTAAACTTTCTTACATAATTTTTTTTTTAATTTAGTATTAGATTCCTTAAAGGCAAATACTTAAATATTATATTCCTAATTATAAATCAAATAGTTATATTCAATAATGCTAATATAAACATAGCACCCTATGGTTTTCTACATAATATTTTCCCATGAGAATGTATATTTTATATATATATATTTTCAGACTTCACAAGGGAATAAGACAAAGTGCAATGGTAATTTTGAATGAAGAATAAGTTGAAAAAAATGAATACATTAGCTTTATAACAACAATGTAAATGTAAATTTTCCGGTTGATAAGTGTATGTAAGAGAGTCTCTCCCTTGCCATTATGTATATTAGAGGTATGTGTGTTTGTATGTGCATGCATTCAGTGGGCAGTGATTTATTTTCAATATCTAATTCCGCACTATGGTATGTATGGGGTTCTATGCAACGCACGCACTGGGAATACGAAAAACGTGCGATGTTCGCGCATTTTAAAGGTCGTCCATTGGCAGGACATGGAGGACATGGACGAGGACGTTGCGTGAGGCAAATGCAAATGGTCGGATTAATCCGGGGCGTGAAGAATGGGCTAAATCGTATAAATGTGAACTACATAAAAGAGACAAATTGCTGAAAAAGAAAACAAATAAAATGAAGGAGAGAAATCATACACACGGACTCAGTTCGCATGCTGCATGCCCATAACTTCCGATGATTGAATACGCTAAGTGTGCACCTTTTTCTCTGTTTCGGGTTTCGCTCCATCGAAACACAATCATTAATTTCGTTTTCGTTTGAATTTTATTAATGCATATTATTACACGGGAAGTTGCGCAACGATTTATATTGGCTTATAATTGATTTAATCGTCGGATGATAATTAAAACATTTCAAGAAAACAGTTTACGATATTAGAAACGTTTAGTCTGTCGAGAAATATCCGATTCGTTATTTCAACCATAAACAGATGACATTTATTTGTATTCTAGTAGTAATATATTTATATGTTCAAATTTATTACTCCAGCAAATCGTCTCCATTATAATATTTATTATACAAGTACATATATTATATGTACATACATAACACAGCTCTAACATTAAATATATTCAAAAATAATTGGCGGAAGAAAAGATTGATGAAACAAAGTTAGAAATTGCTAAACACAATTAAATCAGTAAACAAGCTCATATTGAAACACTGAAAATTAAAAAAAAAATGCCTAAAAATCATTTCTTAGAAGTTTTGTACATCACTCAATTTTATTAGAACTATATAGTTCTTATTCTACCGAGTTGTACTTATATTAATTTAATTTTCGTCAAATATCTTATACCAAAACTTGGAAGGAATGCTCTGTGTTAATAGCGTATAAATTAATGAACTCGAATAGAATTTAATCTGGATACTAATTTATTTCCTTTTATTATTTTAGTGCATGTGTGTGAAAATGTAAACTCATGTGTGTTGCATATTTCTTTTTTTTTGTGTGGATATCGTAAAATCAGAACTTTAACGTTGGAGAAGCCACAGCGTGGTCAGGAGATGTTCAAGGATTGCAGTATATATGTATATATATACATACCTACTATATATACATGGTATACAAGAGAGGCCGGAGCGGAGCGAGAGTCGTCCTTTTTATTGTGTTGCTTGTATTATATGATATCGCACGGTGTTCTCCGGATTCCTTAATTGGTCTTATGTATGACCAATATTCTTAGAACCCTCCCGATAATAAATAACAATCACTAACTCAAAATGCTTAAATCAAAAATAACCGAAAATAAAATACGCACCTCACCGTTCGATTTATCCTTTTTCCGGTAATTGCTTTCTGTGTTCCACGGCACCTCTCCGCCGTGTTTTACTAATCAATATCCGCCAATCGATAAATACAACCTGCGGATTTTAATGCGAGGACCGGATTTATTAATATTGGAGTGACCGCTCGAACGAACGGGATTTATATATTGGAATGCGCAAATCATCTTCCTCCTCGCCGTAATCATCCTGACTGTGTCTTGGTAGTGTTTATTGGACTGTTCGAACCCTTCTTGTACTCCAACAAAATTTTTGAATGAAAGCATATGAACATAGTGGAGAAATTTTCCATTTTCTAAAAAATAGAAAGCTGCTTTACACCAATTAGTCTCCTCTTTCCTTTTTTTTTTACTTTAGTAAATTTATGAGCAGCTATTGAGGACGATTTATATTTCTTCATGTAGCGAATTGAATACCAGATATCTCATTTTCCAATAAACATGTATTGAAGACATTGAAATACTAATGAACTACCATATTTATGAATGTAAATTGACCAATAATTTAGCATTCACTTTTTTTATTATTACACATAAAATGCAAAACCGATTCGACCTCCTTTACCAATCAATATTACAGCATATTAAATATATATTTCAAATACGTGAACATCACGGAATTTACAACGTATTTTACTGTCAGCTCTACGAATTTTCCAATATTGATTGAAATATATATTCAACTTATTTATATTTAACAGCAAATTTTAATAGTAATTATGTGTAATGAATCATTAAACAAAATAATTAACAGATTAGAGTTGATAATCCTTTAATTTATAACCAACACATTTTTAATACATGACTTATCATTTATTATCGATAATATGAGTAGCCTAAAGCTGGTTGCTTTTAACATGGATTACAGATTTTTTCATTTTCGAAAATCGTAATTCCGTCCGCGTTGCAGAACGTTTTACATAATCAATCAATTTTCCTACACCTCAACTTACCATGAACACGAGACAGAATATTGATTCCACTTGAATTGAGTAGTCCACTTTTATTTATTAATAACTTCAATTTATTGGTTTGTAATTGAATTATGTAATTGGAAATAGTAATGTAATATTGATGCAATTAATGTGTGGTTAGTATTATATTTGAGATATAACTTTAATATTTAAATGTTAATGTAGATTATTTATTGCAATATGATTACCATCTGCGCGATGGCGATAAAAACTGCAGGAGAGTGTCTTGTGAAATTTTCAAGCGTTATTCTGTATTCTATATAAAGATGATTGATAAATGGAATTGTGCAAAGGCACGTATCCGTTGGAATGTGCGTGCTATAACGGAAAGTTGCAACAAAATAAAGAATAATCAACAAACTGCTAGAGAAAAAAAATATTAGAAGGAAAGAGAGGAGAAGCCGTGCCATGCCAAATGGTATGATTTTCGCAATAGATGGTAGAACCATCCTCGATGGTGGTTTTCGTGCAAGACTGGGTTCATAAAAAGGAAATAATGCAATTAGTTTTAATGTTATTGTCAATTGGTTATGGGTCGTGGTCCCTCTATGCCAATTAATAGTAAAAAGTAGCGCCACAAATCTTTCACGCTTTTACTATAAACATATACGGGCAATTTCGTGTTCAAACAGAAACGCCATATAATGTGGCGCGTAATAGAAGTAATTTGTAATCCGGTCGCACCATTTAGCCAATGCTAAATGCTGGTTCGCCGCACTCCTGATTATTAAATAATGGATTTGGCCGTTTCTTTCTTCATGCACCACAGACGACTCTCCATTGTTTTACGTTTCCGTTCCTCTTTCTTGTCCGGCTCCGACTCATCAACATTTTAATCCACTTTTTGACCATCCGAAATGACCGACCATCATACACTGAAATACGTCCAATCCCAATATTTCTTATGCTGCTGCATCCACACTACGCGTGACACGAGACATCAATGTCTGTTAGGTGTACCAACCACTATCACACATATGCTTTCATTTATGGATACATGTACATATTATCATTTAAGGTTATATTTTCTAATAAGTAATGAGTTTATAAGTCAAAACCTTTAAGTCATTGTTCAATAATGCCATAATGCAATATAAAATGAATAATGTTAATTATATTTATTGCTTAATATGAACATATAAATATTTATACCGTGAAATAGTTGTATAAGCATTTGATTGTTTTAAAATCTAAGAAACGAATGGTCGCTGCGCAATTTACTTATTATTGTATACATTCGATACGGCCATTATTTTTGATTTTCCATTGATGTTGGATTGTGAATAATGGGATCATCGTCAGAAACGAAAGTGGAAACAAATCGAAAATTGCACATAGCATTACGTGTTCATTAGGGATTCATTTCCGTGGATTACAAAAGAGTTTCTCAATTACCGAAGACGGCGGCAAAAACAATTTGTTATTAACTATCTCATACAGAGCGAAGGCAATTTAGTTAATTAGTTGTTTCTAATTTATCTCATCTTCCAACAGTGTCCTCTTTTACGCAAACATTGCACCACGCAGTTGGTTTTCAATAGATGTATTCGTGGATGGATAGATTAGGTGTTGTCCTCTTTAACTGAAACATTGCATCAATTCAAAAGGTACACTTGTGATGGATTACTTAAGTGAGCAGATATTTGAATCTTTTTAAGAGATGATAATTATTGTTCGATGGTTGCAAATATGGCATTTATGTGCGTTGAAATGAGTGGTGAGAGAAACTGCAATGGGATTTTGCGAGTGTTTAAGACAACAGCTGTCGAGTGAAAGTTACCTCCGAGTGTGTAGGAGGTACAGTCCATGTGCTACAGTTCGTTACAAATAGGGCCATGCGAAAAGAAAATACCGATAACTGCAAGAACGGAACTCGCAAAGCCACCATTTTATCAGATGGAATGCGGGTGTAGAAATTAGCACACCTCGAATGTGTCATTATATATGATAATATTACTCAATCCGAGGTAAATCAGTAATTCATTTTCAGCATCTGCGCTCGACGGAAGAACGGCATTCTTGAGCTAAACACTCTTTCCAAGTTCGCCACTCGAAACTTGAAGTTTAATCAACTAATGAACGGCATTCGCTTTCGAGCACTTTGATTCCGCTTTCAATTACTTCGAATCGTTTCGTTTATTCGACGAGATTAGAAAAGTAAATTGAAAAATCAAGGAAGTAATTTGCAGGACGGACGACAACGGCAATGCAGGAGAAGAAGCGCTGCTGCGTAAATGAATAATAAAGATAATTAAAGTTTCAGTTAATATGGCCTGGCTTTATGCGCGCCATATAACATATTTGAAGAGAGATTTATTTGCGCTAGGAAAAAGCCGCTTGAAAAATTTTTCTCTCGAAAAGTCGTCCGCATGTGAAAGAGTAGGTACGAAGCTTTGTGGATTGATGATGTGGACGAGGACGGTGGCAGCTGGTGGGGCGAAGGAGAGCGGAAGAAGGAGAGGCCAGACATATTGAAATTTCCAATGCAATAAACGTAAAGTATATTTTGATTTATTATCTTGCGCTGTAAAATGCAGATCATTGTTTCAGACGAAACTTGATTGCCAAGTTTTATCATCGTCCCGTACTCACGGAATGACGAATCACAATTTACTGATTATAAAATCTTGTCCAATTCACCATTGCCCAATATCAAGATCGGTTGCAGGACGAAGATGGAAGGTGTTCCGAATGTGTAATAATGATAATGTTTATCCGACTATTTTTAATCGTTTATTAAACGGGGACCATTATCGTCCTCTCCTTTTCGCTCAGCTCCTCCATCCGACGTCCTTATTAAAACGAAGAAGATGGAAGCCGAACGAAAGTTCCTCGGCTTTCTATTACCGAATTACCGAGCTGCGAGCGACGATAGTTCTCGATATGTGAATAAAGTCTGCCATCGCGGCGAAATGCGATTGCAATCGAACGGAATTCTTCGTTGAAATGGTCACGTTGGATTTGAATGTCCCCGAGGCCTTTATGAAAATTAATACACTTACATAAGCCAACGCCGATTTTATCTGCACTCCACGTCAACGCCAAATACAGTGAAAATCATTTTAAATGCGAAACAACTTTTTCAACTGGTTACCACTCTCGGACAATTTTATTTCTAGTAAATACCTTTCAATATTCTAATTTATTTTCTAATTAGATGTGTGATGATTTCATCTACTGTATTTATTTATGTAATAGCGAACACTTTTCGTTTTTCAAAATCACCTAATACTTGGATGAAAAACTAGTTATTTAATTATATACTTACTATAAGCAGTATATCGTTTTCTTTTTTTGGAATCAAATGTTGCAAATGCAAATAATAATACGTGCTTCTGAATAAGCTATAATTCGTTCGGGGAAGTTTATATCGCACATAAACTATTTAATATCTGATGCAATTCATTATAAATCATCTTTGATCATCATGCGGGTAATCAACATTACAATTATATGAAATAATCTATTGCATTGTAGCAGCACTTTCTTCGTTCGTTTGCGGTTCGCCTAACAACAAGTTACCACTCACGAAAACGTAAAACAGTTTACGTGCATTCCAGGAAGTGACGCAAGATGCTAGATATGTAAATAAGGATGTGTCTGGATGCCGCGGGACTACTCAGAAAACTGTCTGGAAAGACTAAAATTCAATTACGAATCAAACAAACGCAAGGTAAGCCCAACAATTTGAACGGTGTAATTAGTCTGAATTCCGTTTTACGCGATCATATTTCGCAATACCATTAAGATCCGAAAAGCCGATACGAGCTTAAGGTTAATTGCTATTTTCTTCCAATGATTAATTTAATGATAATTGATATTGTCGGCGTGTAATTTGGTTCGCGGAAAAGTCGCATTGATAAGGCATTTAAGAGCTGTTTAATAATAATAAATTGGGCATTTAAAAGTTTTATGAAGTAATTAAGGTGGCGGCAGCGATGGGGGGAATGCGTGTACGTATGCGTTTCCATAATGAAAATATTCCTTTTGTTACGTTTGAAATCTCGCTCTCGGTATTAAGAGCTCTCCCATCCACCTGACACGGTGATATAACGGGGCCCCGGGACTCGACTTGTCTGATTAAAACCGAAATTTAATATATTTTCTTTATTTTCTTTCTTTAAGTCTTTCTTGGTTTGTGCACCGCTTGGGATTCGGACAGCAGACCCCATTAAAAGGTGTGCGACGCTCACAATTCACGAAATAAACCTTAAGAAGGGCTTAAGGCGAGTAAAACGCCAGTTGACTGACACCGACCTGATGCTATCTGAAAGACGGGGTTCCGTGTGACAAGATCCAGTCTATATCAAGTAATCCCTGCATGTTTAAGACAAATCACTTGAGCTAAGGCAACCGAATGCCATAAACTGGTGTCAACCCTGTGCATCCTCTAATATCCCAAAACAGGAATATAATCAGAACTAATCCAAAAATTTAAGAACATCTCGTATAACACGATAATTTTATAACATAGTTTATGTATTTATATAACAATGCGGTTGAAGTAAAGACTTCAAAATTAACAGAAGTGTTATTCTAAAATTGTCAAAATATTGCTAATATCGTTAGCGACAAAGTATTTAAGTAAAAAATTGGATTAGTTATATATTTTTAACACCAATGAATAAACAATTTTTAGTTCCTTGTAACATGTATTCGCATAACACGATATTTTCTCATGTTATACGAGGGACACCTGTATAATATAACGTTGAGAGTGACCGAAAGATGAAATGAAATAAAGAAAGGAGTGGGAAAAAAGGTCGAAGCGAAAGAAAGGATCACTTTATCAGATTGCTAAGGGGCCTGAAATTACGCGGGAGCCATATTAAAAACGCGAAATGAATAGATAATTAAGGTTTTCGTTTTGCTCGGGTTGTGTCGAAGTTGGGCATGGAGCGGCCGGTTTCGAATGGTGCAACCGCAAAAACGCATAAATAATTTATTTATTTATTGATAGAGCATTGTGTGCTAACGAACGCTGGATGCAGAGGTTGAAGAAGATGAAGAATAAGAAGAAGTCGAGAGATGAAGAAGGAAGGAAGGGAGAGAAAAAAACGAGAGACGAACGCGGGGCGAGTAATTATTTATATGTATAAATCGTTTTCTTTTTTAATTAATTTATTTTTTCGAATTCGCGTTGTCGTCAGGGAAGGAGGGATGGATTTCGGAGCCCGGTCCTGAGGACCCAGTGTCCGAGATCAGAACTCGACCTCTCCGATGGGTGGTCCAAGTGGGAATTTTCGAGAAAGCGCAAAAATAGTGCACACGCATGCTATCCGCGGTGCCTCCCTTCTCCCGTTTGATATTTCGCCTTTCGCAGATCCGAAGACCCATGTGGGAACGAAACCTAGGTTTACATTACGGACGTCGTTCCGTGCCTAACACGTAATTGTTAGTTTCTGTGGAAACGATTCACAACTTAGAAATGTACTGCAGGGCCCGCACGATGCTGCATCGCATAACTAAAACGCCTACAATGAATTATAACCAGCACCACTATTTTCTTTCTTTTCTCTGCATTTCTTCGGTTCACTTTAATTGAAGCCTACATTCACATATACACATACATATTCAGACACAAAGAGAGAGAGAGTAATATAATTACACTTTTAATGAATTAAACTATGCCCAGCAGCCAACGCACACTCACTCTAACACAGCGTTCAACTAATAATGAAAGCTTGATTTTGGTGTAAAGCCATTTCCTGTTATTTCATGAAAGGGTGTTAACGCGTTTCTTCAATTATCAAAGACACATGGCATATTTTATTTTTATTATCTTTTGACATTTATCAAGGAATTTATACATTCGAAATATGAAATACTTTATAGCATATTACAAAAACACCTATTTCTATTACAAATATAAAACTAATAATTGGCTGTAGGTTGTTAAGCAAGGGATAAATAATTTATATCCAATTTCTAATAGGTTACCAACCTACATTCGAACGGCCTTGCTTACTTTTATACACAACACATCACAATTGATTAGTACAATTATTATTACATTAAAAGTAATTATTTTAAGTTGTTCCAATTAATATTGCCAGTTTCATTTTTTAATTGAATTAAATAATAGAATATTTAAGAATACTGAAATATAAAAATATATTTTTGCAATGATTTAATAATATTTTTTTTATGAAGAAATACTGAAAAATTATAATTTATTTTACACAATTAATGTACTGATTTGAATGCATAATAATTTTTGAAAATATATTGAAAAATAGTATAAAATAGAGCACTTAATTGTAAATTTTACTAAAAGCCATTAGCAAAACCTAAATACCACCATGAATTACGTTTGAGCTGAGAGACTTGAGCTATTTGAAACCGAATACAGCACACGCAAACAATTGCAGCGGAGAGAGAGAACGAGTGAGGCAAAGCACTCCACACATGGATTAACCTTTTTCGTATCTAAATGCAGTTGCAATTAAATCTAGAAACTAATCTAAATGCACACTGAAATTTATCGAGACTCTTGCATCAAGTCCCATTAGGAGCTGCTAAACACATTTCAGATAAAATAACCCATTGATAATCAATGAGCGATTGGACGAGAGCCCGATTACAGATGTGAAAACATTGACCTTTCGGTAGCATTTCCAATAACCGTAACTATTCCTTCCATATAACATTTTAGTTATTCGGTTTTAAGTAGATGTCGTGAGTGCAGGATGGGTCGGAAACAAAAACGAAAGAACAAAATGCAGTGTGCAAAAGAGGCAATTTTCTTGATAACCCCATTAGGCAATTAGGTGTGAATCTTGGTTCTGCAAATATTGAATGTGTTAATACGGCTAATGCCACTATTTATGGACGGAGGTGCGACCGAGAGTTTTAAATTCCACCGTTTTAATCTACTAGCATTTGTGAAATCTAATATGTATAGGCGCTACTTCTCTCCAGTCGCATGAACCCACACCATCAATCCAATCACCCAATGACAATATCGTAGGTTTGTTTTGTAACTTTGAACAAGTTTGTTTTGCTGATCATTCGGTGGCCAAAGAAGTAGAAAAATGAAGTTACAGGAGAAACGCACAGCCCAACCTATTCTTTTAACCCGACTCTTTCCTGACATTCTAATATACGACTACTTAACAACCGCGAGCTTTGATAATTCTTTGAAACTAGGGTAGTGTACTTCGAAACACACTGCAAGCTATTGTTGTACATGGAAATGTTAAAACAGGTTTTGCAGCGTCATACGAAACACAGCATAGTAACGCATTTTGAATAAAATAACTTGATGAAATAACTAAAATCAGATAATTAATTTTACTCCTGAATATTAAAATATATAAATTATAATAAAAAAATAATATATAATTTATCAGATAATAATGAAATGAAAGTTTAATTGAAAGTAAACAAATTAATTAGCATTAAAGAATGTTAATATCTTATAATTACTTAATTAGATTTTAATTATAACATGAACGGAAATTATCTAAACAGCGGATATATTTGTTTTGCAACTTGAAATCAACATACAAATATAATTAAAGTGAAACAGATAAGTTTTCTTAATTATTAAAATACTGTGAGAGTATAAAATCAACCATTTGTTATTGACCATGTTTTTTGGACAACCTAATTTTTCATATAATTGGATGTAATCACCTGAAAAATTTATCACCGCAGGTACACTTCCTGCAGAGGATTATTATTATCAGAATATACACTTAGAGATCAAATTCGAGTTTGTAATTAAATGTAATTGCGCACGTCGCGATATCGAGCTTGGGCCTAGTATCATTTTTCAACTGGGGATACAGTATGATATTTGTTGCATTATCTTCTCGTCTTCTTGATATCTCCATTACACGACTTTCCTATTAAAACTTGAAGCTCAGACGCAGACGCCGAAGCGAGGAGGAAGGAAGTGCCGTCCCCTCGCGGCTTTTAATTCATAATTATAGTTATCTCATAGCATATTCTTGTATTGCTTTATGTGGGAGTACAATAAACCATAATAGAAATGTTGGATCGCATATACATGAGCTTAAAGTGTTACAGGGCTGACATTTTTTTTTCACCTTTGAAATATTCATAAATCATTTATACACACACAAACACACATATGTGAGGTGTTCTTTATAGTTTTGAATTTGTAATGTTTTAATATACATCGGAATATATAATAGTTATCATTGAATATAGTGACGAGAAGACTTAAGAAAGTCGTTACTAAAAAACATATTCAGAATAGTACATTATGGATTTTATATTCATCTATTGTTGAATATTTATATGAACTAATACAGATTCTTATAAGTTTAATCATAAATTCATAATATTAATATATTTATTCGAACGGAAAGCTTCACGGTCAATAGCCCGTTGAAATGATTCATGCGGTATTTTGTAAATATTTATGTAATTTTATGTATGTTGCAATAAATATTTTTATTATTTATATTTATTCATAAAGGTTTATGAATTCATTATTTTTGTTTTAGAACATATTTTACTAGAACTATGTTAATCAACATTTTTAATCAATTTAAATATATAAAAAAAACTTTATTTTTTGCATTTCACTATAATTTTTCAGTATCCTATATATTAGCGGTTCTCAACAGACAAATAGGTTGAGAAACGCTGTTATATAAGAATACCATGGAGAACGAAATCCTTAAGTTATGAGAATGAGGGTATATTGAAGATTTTTCCAAAATTGATAAGCACTACATGTTACTTAACTTTTGTTCGCTATGTATCATAATTAAATAATTAGAGTTCAGTATTAATATAAGTGCGGTAGCTTAAAATTTAGTGTGTAGCCGAGATGTTCCATGAAAGAGGTAAGTGAGAAGTGCGGTATTAATTACATTTTTTTTTGTAGCGCTGTTCGAGTTTGACAAGCAAACGGAGATAAGAGTGTTTTGTGTTTGTCGTCTTCATCCTTGGTGGAGGAAATTCAAAGAATTAAATAATATCAATTCGGTGTATCTGAAAGGATGTGCGCGCGTTTCGCTCTCTCTTTGCAGCATCATCATGTGTGCCTGCCTCGTCCTCGCCGTTCTTCGGTGTTAATTTCTTTCTTTCTGAAAAATTTTTAGTGCCCTTATGAATGTCCGTGTTGGATGATATCTTAATTAAACGAGCAGGATGAAATCGTACCATTCTCTCTCTCATCCACACACGACATACTCATACACATATACTCACACACACCGGGTAAAATGGAATTCACCACCGGTTCACTGACTTTCTGACACACACGAGAGCTCGATTTCCCAGAAGGATATTTCAGTTCCACGGCCGACATAGTTTTTATTACACACTCGCACTGACACACACACACAGAGCAGAAGCAAATAAAATAAACAAGAGATGCACAGAAGCCATAAAAATAATTTAGACAAAAGCGGACTGGACACATTATAATATATATAATACTTATATATAGTGGATGTATGTAAAGCGTTAAGCACCAGGTGAAATACGTAAGATCTAGCAGGCAGGGGAAGAAGCACTTACTTCTTCACTCGGATTTTTTTTATTATTCCGAATCTATAAAAGTTACATCCAAAAGGCATTAAATCCCGTCCCCAGAGAAGAAACAGAGAGATTCCAATTCTTTATAGGCGCATTGTAATTATACCATTTACAGCGTCGAAAACCCGAAAACCCCGCGCACACCGAGTGCGGCAATTAATTATTTTATTACGTAATTACTACCGTCCCAGATAACGTTTAGCGTATTGGGGTCCCCCCGAAAAAGAAAAAAGAAACAATGATTAAAACTGAGTCGCTCCGAGATTTCCAAGTGAGAACACGCATGTGGCAACCTCGGCTCTCCGGCCAGACGTTGCGCAACGCAACTGCTTTTCGCTCTGGCCACACTGAAAATTTAAATGAGGATTATCTTATAATAGGATTAAGTCGGACAATGTTGCACACACGAGGCGAAGCTCGTCCGTGAATTGAAACGTTTCCAGAAATCGTTCCGTCTGCCTTTTCGTTTCCTTATTTCTTTCTTTCTTTTCTTTTTCTCCATTCTGCCTTTCAGTGGACGCATCACCGTTTTAGGATGATTTTTCAACATTCTGTTTACACGATTTTTATTATCCGGTATTCACTGCTGGCACACACCTCGTTCTGAATACATTATCTTCCGAACGGCTGCATTCTCGGTGGAGAAAAAAATTGATTGTCCGTTATAAATTACTGGCTTCCTTTTCGTCCCTTATTCCCGACAGTTAAAGTATAACAGAAGACACACGCAGAGATAGAGAAAGATAGATGAAAAACTTAAGTATCATTATCGGTCACATCTGAAGTGACATAAATTTAAGCATATTTTATTATTAAAATGGACAACTTTAATTACGATTTTATGTCTACGGTAGCAGTAATAAAACTATATGAAATAATATTAAGTGATCAACCTTACCGACATTAACTAATTTCTATTTAGAAATTTCCTACATAATTATTTTATAATCAAGTTATATAACTCCAGAGACGACGTTTCATTCATTGAACCTAGAATTTCAACACGGGACTATATTTTAAGACTTTAATGAATATCATTTTTTCAATCATACTTTAACACTCTTATTATCAACATTTACTTAACTTCAGCTCTTAAAAAACAAGAAAAAACTATAGTCAAATTGATCATTAGACTTTTTTATTGTAAGCAAATAATTTGAATCATTTAAAAACTCAGTTAACTATACATTTTGTTTATTTTCAGAATTAATATACTTATATATGTTGAATTAATGATTGAATGATTAAATGTAAAAAAAAAAATGATTAAAGCATTCATTTTAATGAAGTCCATTACACAGATGTCTCCACTTATGCAAGTAATAAATAATATGATCGCATTTCGCTTAATAACGTTGCATTAAAGATTAGGGACGAAAATGAAGTTTTCGTTCCACCTTCATCGGTCGACGTAGAGAGTTTTATTAAGCAATCTTCGGTCTTGCTTTGATTTCCATTTAAAAGGTAAAGAGACAAGCAGTTAACAGTAGATATAGTTTGGCCGTCGCAAAAAAACATGATTGAAAACAATATAATCATGGGCTGTGGTTTAATGAGTTTAATGAAAAGGTTAATTCGATGATTAGAGATAGAAATGTGCGGTTGGTGCGTGTACATGCATGTGCATTTGTGTTTGTGTGTGCGCTCTTCGCACCGACAGAAAAAGGAGGCAGTGTGATGTAAAAGTCATTCACATTCCTGGCTGACGTCGGGAAATGATAAATGAAGTTCCTGACTTCACGCGTAATGTGAAAATTGCACCAATTTCGTTACATTATAAATAATATATAATTCGGCATGTTTGGTGGAAAGCATTGTTACAAGATAACATTATAATGACCGCACTACCGGCATGAATCTCATCTATCAAAAAAAAAAGAAGAAAGGAAAATAATAATAACGAAAAAAAAAACAGGAGGGAGAAGAAAATATGAGATGAAGAGACAAAACGTGAGGATGAAAAGAATGTAAAAAAATGAGGTTGTGTTCTGAATGAAAGGGGATTTCCGAAACGCGCCCGATTTTTCGGTTACGGATTCGAAGGGAATCAATTAATTTTTTAATTGAGACCTGCTTCCACTGACACCTGTTCTCCCCGACGTTAATTATGATTTATTCGGGAGGGACGGGAAACAATAATTAACTTTGAGATACAGATGGATTTCGGATCGCACGTTGCAATTTCACACGTAATTAACGACAACGCAGGAATCACCGTTTGATGATGTACTGAAATTGCATTGCGAACGAATCATTTTCGTATCCATCGGATAGCATTTGTCGCGTTTCGTACTTTTTGTCTTTGAGTTAATGGCCAAATGGTCCAGCATTTAAGGCGATTTCAACAGATTAAACATCTCGGGAAGGTCAATGGACAAGGAGAGGCCCAAACGTCGGCTTTCCTTCGAAAACAACGGTTCTACAGGCTGCGTGTTTTTGCTAATCAGTAATGTTTTCTTGTTCACCACTTGTAATTAAACAAACAAAATCATAAATAATCACCAATGAATATACTTTAACTAGTTAAAGATTAATTATTCACGTTCGCATCGTACAATATTGTCATTTTTATTATCATACGCCTGATGTTTCCGAAGTTGATGCATTTTCTAATTTTGTATACAAAAAAAATGTTGTAATGTAACTGTTGGAATAAAATATATTATTAATGTTCATGAAATGATAAATTAGAAGATTAAATTATTATATATTATTATAATAATTATTCGCATAACAATGATGTTGAGTATGAACATTTCAGTAAATGTGATAATATTGATAATTGAATAATGATTACCAGCTTCTTCAGGTACCAACAAAATTGATTTTGAAAGTTGCAATTCTCTCAGAGCGGAGGTCGTCGAAAAGAAAAACAAAAATCGAGCAAGTTATCGTTTATTATTATTTGCTAGTAGCAGAAAATAAAATTTATTATTGATTGAAAATCTTCTTGGTTCGGCTGGTTGTGGTGATGGTGGTAGTAGCGTAATCAATTATCTTCACATTCATCGTGCGCGAGAACAAGCTCGGCCGGTGGTGGCCGTCGTTGCTGCGTTACATTGTGAAAAAGGTTTTCGGAAAAATATGAAATGCATTATTCATTCCGTTTGAATATAAACACGCAACTGATTCCTTCCATACGGCCGGACGAGACCGTGCATGTATGTATGTATGTGTATGGGTGCATGTGTGTTTGTGTGTATGTAATACATATCTTGAGTGGATGTAAGCTCGAGGATATATTCAGAGAACTACAATTAAAATACCTGCACATATTTTATGTGCATATATGAAAAGATCGGCATTAGATACATCGCGCAGATACATATTAAAAGTGCGCAGACAAAGGCCAATATTAGCGCTAAATATAAATTGAATTGGTGTGTCAGTAATAATGGGTGCTAGATTTCTCTTTATTGTTCCCAGTCCGGGCAAATAGTGGTGGCAACGTTCAATAATATATTTCACACTCGTAAAGTAACCTCCTCGGTGGGCAGTTAAATTAATTCCCATCGGTTTAAGTCGCTTCCACCAAACCACCTCCAACTCCGACTTCACATCAACCTCCTCCACCTCAGCTGCCGCCGCCGCCGCCACCGCCCGCTTCACGTAGGGATGGATGTATTGAAACTGGCGTGGCTGCTTTATTTCCACCGTTGAATCATATTCCAAAATTGTTTTTCCACGAGAGCAGATCGCATAGCTTATTGAGAGAGTTATGAGTTATTCACGTTGCGCTTCTTCTGCTTCTCTTTCTCCATCTTTCGCTTCTTATGCTTCTCTCCAGTTTTGTCCATCCTCGTCTCACTCCGTGAGCTCTGCATATTTGATGCATAGGCAAAGGCTTTGATCTCGAAACATCCTGTGTACAAGCACATGCATCGGGGATTTACAATTCGCGTTCCGAGGCACACACACACATACACAAACACACAACAACCAGAACCCATGCCCAAGTTCACTTGTATTATTTCGTACTTCAATGGCCTCTTTTTATTGTTTCCACGTATGTGTATATATTTATTTATTGGCCGGACGCACCGCAGAGAATGGGGCACTCGCTATGCATTACGTCACGATCCTTTAAATAATGCACAAAAGGAAATGCGCTCCACCTCGCATGGCATTTTCCTCGGATCCCTTACCGAATTGAAAATTGCGCAACGCGCAGCACAACAGACTTTTACTGTTCCTATTGAAAAACCCGATGACCGCAACTGAACTATACTGTATCAAAGACAAAAGCCGTGAAATCTGCAATGCACGAACTCCATAAAGCCCTTCAAACACACCTGCACGTAATATGAGGTACCGCAACAAAATAACTGATTCCCTCCATCTAGCTATCAATGATAAAATAATATATACAAATTATTTATAGATTATACTTTACATTTATTATTGTTTGTAGTAGGTTTATTTATGACTTACAGGAAAATCATTGGTTTAAATGTATCGTGTAAGTAGATAACTTACTGCTTAGAATAGAAAAAAAAGGTCGTGCGGTGTTGGTTTTTTGTTCTTATCGGTTAATTGTATGGCTGCCTTAAACAACGGCTATATTGTATAACTAGTTGGAAAGAGGAAAAAAATGTTGGCGGGTCATTGGGACTAAGGTTAAAGTGAAAGCTCGCGGCCAAAGTTCTCGAGATACTGCTATGACTTGAGTAGGTAAGGATATGTCCGCCGTTCAAGATGAGGATAAAAGGTCGCAATGTAAATGATGAGCTAGACTAATTCATGCAAAAAAAAAACAACAACAACTAAATCGATGGACATTATCGATGGGCATGGGTGGGGTCGGTCGGCAACGGGGAGCGAGGTGGAGCCCAACTCTTCAAAACAGAACCACCGAATGGTTCCTTATCTGACGTACTATCTACTTTACATGGATGCAATTACTCTAACATGGCCCTTAGGGGAGTTTTCTTGAGAGCGACACGCTTATGCGGCTCAAACGAGCCAGAAAGAAATGCGGACGCATATCATGGTCTATAAGGCAAAATGGGCGGAGAGGCGGCAATTCCTTCCCTTTCTTTTTCTTCCTCGTTCTTGTTGTTGCTGTTGTTGTACTTGTTGCAAGCCTGGTTTGTTTTTTCTTTCTACATATTATTTCGCCCCGTAGTTCTTCTGTTCTCCTCATCCTGGATCGAGTCGAGCCGAGAGGACACAACCACACACGGTACCCAAAAAATCAACCAATAAGAATCTGTCCAATATCAAAATATGCATCGATATGCACGGACCAGTGACTTATATGATTTATGAAGAGGAGACGCGACCGGCCCAAGACGAGGTCGCGATTTTTCCACTCGCCTCGGAATGTCAAGTCGTTAAATTTAACTTACATCCATTTTTATTTTTCGCGTTACAACCGAACGTATACATACACACACACATATGCAGACAAGCAGCATAAACACAAAGCGTGCACCATCAATTGCCCTTTGTTGTTATTATTTAGAACGCTTGACGAAATGCCCGACAATGGAGCCAGGAAGAGGCATTGCATAAATATGGTACCCGCGTCGGGGAACGCCAACCAATGATTTCGATTTATGGGGATTACGGTCTGAGGGGGGACATTTAAAATCCCCTTTTTGCCATAGCGGAACATCTGTAATCCTTTTTGCGAACAGAGACGAAATGCGTCCGCACATTGCGTGAGCAACAAAGAGGCAGAGCTGTGAACTTGCATGAACCCGAACCGAAGGATGGACAACGAGGAGACTGCCTTATCACAACTATTTGGGTGGCTCACCTCCGTTACAATACGCTTATAAATCAAAAGTATTATTAGCAGCCGGCATTAACACCATTTAACATAATTATCGGTGCTTGCACAACTCGCAATAATGGCAAATTACAAGATTAGCGTCCGTTATTAATTATTGGCATCTGAATAAACCAAGCATCTGCTCAAGCTTAATTCACAGATACTTTCAATTCACACAATATTCTACCCGAAATTATTTTTTATACCAACTTTCTTTTCACACAAATATTTAACCCGAAATTATTATTTTTCAAATGATACAACATCTTTTAAATTAATATATTATTTGACGAAACGGACTGTTGCTTCGTGTTGGCACGTTGCTGCGGGACATTCTAATTCTACTTCTGAAGATAAGCTGTCATTCGAAAAGTAATTTAATTAATCAAATTCCGCGCAGTGTGCCACATTCTGACACTTATCCGAATTTAATTAATGTCTCCATTGAATTTATGAGTTTCTAAAATCGCAGCTCCACTTTTCTATTTCTTTTATGGATACTTAAAACGATTTTAAAGAAGCTCTTAACAAATTTAATGAGCACAATAATATTATGACATACATGCAAAGAAAACGATTAAAGAAATAAACGGAATGAATTTCATAAATTGCAATAATTATTATTTATAGCATATGCTACCGTTAAAATGTCTATAGTTTGCCTTATATAAAATAATCTAATTTTATTGTTGTAATGTTGCGTATTAATTTGTTGTATTATTCTAAATTGCTTTAGAGCTTTTAAGATTTGAGTTTCCGTAAAAGAGCAGACTAAGGTTGCACAAGGTTACACCTACCTCGATTTTGAGCTACGCGAAAGGTATTTCAATACAAAGCTTCCGGCAATTTGCGCCTAATAACATTCCGCAATTCCCTTAAAACGCTGCACGAGCTGCGCATGCAAATTATTATGAAAATAAATATTTTTTACTTGTATCATAGTTACGATCGGGCGTACGCAATGTTGCGGAATCCAGAAAACACGATGCTATCGTGCTTTACGTTTTTTTCTATAATAATACTGTTTTTTCCACCTAATTCCTTACTTGCTCGAGACATAAATGAAATCACTCAGAGGAAAATACGGTAATAATAACATCGGCTCCGGGCAGAAAATTGCATTAAGTATGACATAATCGCGATCACAACAATGCGATATAAGCGTTTTGCTTGTCCGAGCCTGAAAGAGAACTAATCTCGTTACGGGTTTTGATTGAACAAAGAACAATAAAAGAAGGATATAAATGAAGGCGAAATGCGTTCGCTATTGAACAGCATTAAAGGATAATTATTGTTAAATGTGCAATGCTGGCAACCTTGATCCGGCGGCGCGCAGCGATTTAATATACACGACGGTTACGCAACGAAGTCCTTGCATTATCGGGCGATATGGCACACGACTGCTGGCTGGGCCTCCTGCATTTGAATAATCATCAAGTTTATGGTGCAGATTATGTAATTAATCATCATCAAGCGGGAATTGCGAAACGGCTACGTGAAAGAACTTGTCACTTTAGCAATATTGCAATAAACTCAATGCGAAGAAGCAAAACGAATTACTGCAAAACAACAACAAAAAGGCGGTAATCGCGACGATGCATTAAGGCTAATTTGCATGTCGTTATCTCGAAGCTTAATTCAGGCTTATTAATTAAAACGCATTTATAAATATTAGTAATTAATTGAAATATTAAACCCATTAGCACTCGATTACACGAGAGAAGCAAGTAGACGAAACTTTTTTTCGGTTCATATTATTTTTGTTCTTTTTTATGTAATTTCTTAGCTTCGGTCTCCTTCTCTTTTGGAGAACTGAATCGAAAAATAAAAAGCAAAAAATAAAAAAAAAACACTAAGGGAACGTCGGTGGTTTCTGACCTGCCATCGAACTATTTAAACCATGCTAATTAAAATTATAAATGTTAGGACATGACGAAAATAACAAACCTATAAGACCCGAAAGAAAGATCCGGCCCGTTGATATTGGAATGCATACCTGCAACAAGAAAATGAAAATTAATTAGTATCAGGAATTTATTTCAAAAACAGAAATGCCAAAAGTCCGAGCGATGTTTATTACGCGCATCAGGTTGTTCTCTTTTTTTTTCCTTCTTAGTTCGTCCTTATTACCGCAGCATTTTGCATCTATATATTTCAATTGGATGCGGATAATTAATACCATTGCAAAGTTGAGAGGGTGAACAGACGTTTAAAGATGGCTACGGAGATAAGCGAGATGCGTGGGGGGACGAACGCGAGGATTATTATTAAAATGATATCCTCCGACTTGTTTCACTCTCACCGAAGGCCTGTTCTTCGTCATGTCGCTTGGTCCTCCTGCAGCGGATATACGTTATGAGTGGCGAGGATCGAGCCACAGCATCCATATAAATAAACAAATAAAAAAAGGATAACTGTGGCAAAAAGCAGGGCAGGAGGAGTGCGAGAAAAGGAAGAGCAAGAACGAAAAGAGTTGCAACGCAAAAAAAAAGAGAGAAAGAAGAAGAAGAAAGAAAGAGGATCGCGAGGCGAACGTATGATGTCTTAATAAAATTGTAAAAAGCCTCAAACAGTCGACATCACAGCTGATAGTGATCAGCTACATCGATATTTCTGCAGATCGTAAACTCATACCGTGTGTCCAATAAAAGAAATACAACTTGTAAAATATGCAAGCACCGTAAGGAGACTTAAGAAAACAACCTGGGAGACTTTATTTATTGGCTAATGCTATTTTAATTTTCATGAGGTTTTATTGTCGCGTCGCCGGATTCCGCAAATATGAAACGATTCCTTTATTTCTCCTTTCCAAACCGCATTTCTGCTATGATTCTGTACTCGCTTCGCGTTAATTGAAATATCTCGATTCATTAACAATTACATTCATATTTAATAAAAAAAATACTTACGCTTATAAACATACAAACATAATCATTTACTTAAACTAATCATAATTTTATAAATATAAATATTTCTAATTGTCAATTTAACATAAATATTGTACAAAATAATTTAAATATAGTAGATACAGCAGTTTTTGGAAATACAGTTATGCAATTATTAAATTTTTCATATAATATTTGACTGGAAAGATTTATAAAGTAATTCTGTACTGTTTTGATTTGGATATATTGAAATTTCTATGGTTATTTAATATATTTTTATTTTATTGATTTTAAAATAAATTTTATGTTAATGAAAATATCTTATAACTAATATTTTATTTTTTTAGTACAAAAATTGCAATAAATATTTTTTTTACTAATCATCGTTCACCATTATTAAATAACATATTGCGGAGCGTTTGTTTGATGTAACCGAAACGAGCCGTATGTTTTCAACAAAAAGAGAGATTTTAAGCGTTTTCGCGTACAACATTTGCGTTTTATATGCGCAATAAGTAGTTTGTAATTATTTAGTCGACATAATTCGATAATAGAACTAGTTAACTGTTAGCAGCCATACACTTTGTAGCGTTGCTTTTTTAAGAGTGCCGTGAAAGGTACTTAAAAGGTAATGAATGCAAAACTTCCGGCTATTTAAATTGCGTTTATTTTATCGGTTTCCAATTTATTTCGCTGCCTCTTTTTTCACTTCTCATTACAAACAAACAAATATGTGGATAATTGTTGATAATTGTGATGCAACCGTTACCTTGTATAATTTCGTTAAAATTAATAATATATGTTAATTCCAATGCGAAGCGTTGTTTGTTTTTATCGTCTTATTTTTCACACGGATGGAGAGGATAATAGTAAAATTAATTAAAAATAATTTTATTTTTTCGTACAATTTATCATCATATTTTTCTATAATAAAAATACGCTGTTCAAGTATAATTCGCTATTGTTCCATTCCTTTTAAAGATGCCGAAGCGTAACCAATAGACTCTAATATAATTTGGGCACTTTACCAACACGTTTTTTCACGTTTCCAGAAAGCACTCAAATAGAAAATCCAGTAATTAAAGCTCACACAACAAAGGGTTTCTGCGTTCTTTCTTCTTGTTTTTTATTATAAATATAATTACAGTTGATGGCGTTTGCTTGCATTGTGCTTTGGCGAATTCTGCGCGCATTCAAATGCGGATCATAAAATGATTCGCAACGAAAATAAAACGCGATGATTGCGTGTAACATGGGAAATATTATTTTTTTCAAAAATGAGTGATGACTGGAACATTTTCTGTTGTTATTATTATTATTATTTACGATATTATCATATTAATGTAGTAATTTGTCAAATATGAATTATCACAATGTAATGACCACATCAATCACGTTTTTCGTTACGTTGTAATTAAATTGATAATCTTGAAAGTGGATGTGGATTATCAAATGGGAAGGCGAGAGGAAGAGTAAGAACTAGTGGAAGGAAGATCAAGAGGTGGTAGCGGCATCACATTTGGAGCAGATGTTTTGTACTTCGTAGTGTGCACAGTAGTGGTTTTTCAGTCTGACCCATTTATGCAGAAATAGCCTAAGCTCGATAGCGTTGCGAGAGGATATTTACAGCCTAGGTTGCTGCTCCTCCTGATTGCTCCGCTTTGCATTTAGATTTATATTTAAATAAAAGATGTGTATTAAATATGCAATTCACAGCCGGGGCCCATAAACATTTACTTATACAATGTTTGAAGTGTGTATTGCATTCGGTGTGCAAATGAAAATATTGCATTTAAATAAATTAGAATAATTGATTATTATTCAATATGGAGCAAACACGGCCTCTATTTGTTCATGCATTACAATGAACATTTCATAAATTCGCTAAAGTACACGACATTCAGCAAATACACAATACTCCAGCAATCACGAATCAATAATAATTAGAATGAACTCAAGAGAATTAAAATTAATTTACAAAAAAAAAAATAGATGAATTAAATCATTTCCCACAATTGAAAATTTCAGTTCGTTACGTGTTGAGAGATGGAACTTTTATTATGTACGTATTTAATTACTCACAAATGTAAGAGTAACGTTCAAAGATTAATTACAGGGACCTGGGCGCAGGAATTAAAACTGAAGGGCACTTAAATCTAATGATTAATGGCGTTGATTAAGCAATTAATTAGATCGAAGGCGATTACGTGAAAGCAGGGAAAAGGTAACAAAAGAGTGGCGGATGATGAAAAAAAAAACAACAAGGACTACACGTATATGTAGCAGGGAGTTGGTGAGGTTGGAATAGAAGGAAGCACGAAAGAATAGTGCCTAATTAAATTAATGGTGAAAACAAAAACGAGCTTTGCTCGTCAACACCGGCCGAGGGAAACTAATTCGATTCGCTACATTTGTTTAATTAACGAACTTTTAATGTGTGTCCCTCAAGTTCCCATGTTTCCTTCCTTTAATTTTATGTAATCATTTATAACATTAATTATACAAAAGGAAACAGTAATTCATGTTTCTCTCTACACTATCTTTAAAGTTTAAGAAAATAACTCAACTATCGTCAAAATTATTTCTGAAATCATTCCAAATATTACAAATAAAGTATACTTTAAATAATTGTGTAATATTAATATAAATTAATAAATTCATATATACGCTATTAAATATTTACATCACAGTAAACAATGCACACATTAATCATATGTTTAAATAAGAGCAAATAAAACTTATAGAACATTAATATGTAAATGTGTGCCAGAAAACCAATCCCTATGAAATAATTTAGCTATTGCTAATAATAATTACGACTATTATAATTTATTATCTAATTTAAACAGAATTTTGCTGAATTATTATAGTAATTCGCAATTATTTTCGTGCGTTATTAACGTCATTTTGATCAATATTTGTCACGGCTGAGCAACCAAGCGGTCAAAGGCAACCTAGAGAAAGTTAAGAAACTTTAAATCTAAAATAATAATATAACATAATTTATATATTTTTATCTGTTCGTAAAGTTACTAATAGTATTAGAGATTACCTACTTTTTTTTATAAGAATGTGAAAAATGTTGATATTTGATAATTACTTGAGTTACGTTTTATCTATTTATAGTTATTGTTATTAAAAAATGAAAGAATTGCATTGAAGCAGTAAAAGATTAATGAAGTGTATATGTGGAAGTCTGGAATGTTAGAAATAATTATAATAACTATTTTGGGATAAATGAAATGAAGCTGCAAAGGTAGGTAATAATCCGCGGTAATTTGTGGTGTTTGGTGTGTGTGAGTGTGTGCGAGGATATTTTAAAAAACGTCGAGTCCGTAATTTTCAACGGTCTGTATGGCGAATTAAGACTTAATTTAAAGAAGAAAGAGGAGTCTGAGGAAAGGAGAAGGTCGAGTGGAGGAAAAAATAAAAGTGAATGCCGCGGTGGGACGGCGGGGGTTGCTGGTGTGGTCCCGTCGAGGAGAATTGGAATAGTTTTTGGAGATGGAGGACCATCATTTCGTGCGCCCAGCGTTAGAAATATTTACGGAGCAGGTATCCCATGGTCAAGAACAAGTCCTCAGGTCAGAAAAAGGGATATCCCATAGCGATTTGAGGCGAGCTCCATTAATTCACCGAGAATTCAGAATAGTCAGAACAGTCCCATTTACATCGAAATTCGGCCACGGCCGCCTCCCGCGGTTGATGTGCTTCTACTTCTTCTTAATCTTCATCGGTGCTTCGTGCTTCCATCCATTCATTCCGCATGAAAAAATGGAATGCTTCCACTTTGTGGATGTGTAAAAATGGAAAGCAATCATAGATGAGGAAGCACCGTTAACTTAAATGCGTACATATATCATTAAATCGATATTACATTCAATTTCAGTTAATGCATCCTCTTTCATATCGACGTATAAATTACTTTGTGTCGCACGAACTGGTCGCAACTTGGATAGAATGTAGCGTGTTTCGTATGAAGCGAAAAAGGAAATACGAACTAGATTTATACGCGTTGTACATTTTTCGATGGCGATGGAACTACGAACAAAACGAGGAAAAAAATATTATGTGTATATGAACGACGAAGAGGAGATGTTTGGGTGTTTTGAACAATCTTGTTGTCTTCGGCGTGCAGATAAAATGGTGGAAAAGTTGTTATCTGCGAAAACATGGGGCCGACATGAGATATG
Source organism: Nicrophorus investigator (assembly GCA_963457615.1). Taxonomy (NCBI): domain Eukaryota; kingdom Metazoa; phylum Arthropoda; class Insecta; order Coleoptera; family Silphidae; genus Nicrophorus; species Nicrophorus investigator. The sequence continues at coordinate 28,845,825 of OY735140.1, forward strand.
CTTTCCTTTGCTTTACGCGTGTTGCTACACATGTTCCGAAGTTTTATTATCCGGGGGATGAAGTGTCTGCATATCGTTATTGCGCGCGATTTGAATACGCTTACAGTGACGGAAAGGTCATATCTGCTGATGGAGAGGAAGTAGTAATGGGATCGAGAAAAAATGTCTACAAGTATTTTTGTGTAGCGGATTTGCATATGTGGCTACCTGAGAGAGGAGAGAGAATGAAGAGAGCGGTGGCGGCGGCGGCGAAGAGTGTGCGGCCGAAGAGAAAGATGGTTTCGCAACGACTGGTTTGGAAACAAAAGAGACGGAGGATAATAATTGTTTAGCTTGAATTAAAGTGCCGCTTCAAGTTTAATAAGGGGCGGGCAGACAGTAGCGATGTAGAAGAGGATGGTCGAACGACGCGGGTCTTCGCCGAAGACAGAGATGGCCGAAATAATAACTACTTTGGTATTTGATTAGTTAGGTGCGTTGTACATTCGATGTTAAAGTTCGTGAAATTTATACATTTTAAATGTGTGTTCCCTCTCATCGGCCATGAATTCCAAACCTCTCGGGAGGCCATCCTCCTCTCCACCAATGCCGGCTACCACTCCATCTGTCAAACTGTCATGTTACTCCTCTTTCTTCCTCTTTTCAGTAAAGAAAAAAAAATAACGAAATAAAATAACGAAGAGAACAAAACGACTACAACAACAACGACCAAAAAAAAAATATAATCCTTCCTCGGGTTCGCTTACGTAATGCGACACATTTTTTCTTAAACGTTTCCTACTATTTCATGCGCCACGGGCCTACCGAAATAAATTAAAACCCGAAGGAGTATAGAAGTATATGTGCAGCACGGAACCGAGCAGGGCTTCGGCGGAGGTATCGTGCAGCGGGGAGCAGACGGAAAGGAACAGGATTTAATTAATAAATTAAATCTAGATTGAACTCGGGATCCACTCGAATAACTCCGAAAGAATTTCCCTTAATGCGCTCATATATTACATTAAATCGACGACTCGAATAGGAGGTGTGGAATATATAACCAACAGCTAAACATACACACTAAAATATATTAAAACGAATCATTAAAAATAAACACGAATTATTATACCTGATTTTAATCTAGCCTAAAATAAATACACTTTATATATATATATATATATAGAACATTAAAAATTACAGAGTATTAATATCATGAAACAATTATAATCTTTTTATTAATACCATTTTTCATTATCCATATTTTATTAATAAACTTTTGACTTATTTTTATATAAATATAAAAAAGGATAATCATGATTATATTAAAAATGTTGAAATAATTCCTAATAATTTCTGATTATCTTTATATATATAAAAAGGAAATGGAATTTTAATCGCAATAAAATCTTTATATCAAAATTCTTAACCTATTGAGAAAACCTATAACATTTTCTGCAATTAATCACAATAATAAACCTCGTTTTCTTCTTGTTAGTATAAATAATTATAAATTTAAAAAAATCATTAGAAACGCAAGATTAAGTAACATTTTGTACAACTATTTCGAGTTTAACTAAAAAAGGATATATCTTGCGCTCTTGCTAAATGTTGCTTCAAAGCGGACCTTTAAATATACTTGACTGAATATATAAAAAAAAAACATAAATGCAATATGTATATGTTTTATTAATCGATCAGTTGCTTCAGCCTCAGACAAATAATTGTATAGAAAAAGCAGAAACGCTGTTTTAGGAATTGTTGACTTGTTAGAAAAGTTTTTGTAAAATCTACTATACGATGCACGTAGAGCCTGGTAAAACTATTGAAATGTTAGTTGAAATTAAATGTTTTTTAAATATGAAATTGTATGAAATATGTATATTTTTATCATATGTATGTTTTTTTTTTCAATATTTTTATTATAATTATGTAGAAGAATTTTTTTATTCTTTTGGATTCCAAAGGTTGAAATATGTTATGAGAAAAATCTTGTAATCTTCGAAAGGAAGAGAGAGTGAGAGAGAAAGGAAAGGTAAAGAATGTTTATTTCTTAATATGGATGCAGGTAAGGTCCTGTCTTGTTGTATATGCATGTGAATACAATAATAAGAAGAGGGGAAAGAAAATAAAAGGAGTAAAAATAAATCGAGTGAGGCGTTTTATCTGCGCTCACTCGACACACATAAAAATATCATTTTCATTTCGGAAACAAAATACACAACAAACATAACGCGGCCCCCCTCGAACGCATGGTTTCACCGTTGGTTGAGATGGGATTGAGGATCTCATCGTCCAACGATGTGGAGGGAACATGGGGGGCGGCGAGGGGCACCAGCAGCAGCAGCGGCGCGCTCGAAATTAATGATTTTTGGTTACAATAAACAATAAAGCGAGTTTCACTTTTCAAAACAAGAGGCTATTTATACCTGATAGTTACCGTCGGAGTAACCGACCCCCGACTGCGCTGCCCCCCTTTGTGACTTGCTTGGTAAACGTTAATCATGGCCTCTTGGGGTTATACCATACTCAGACCGAACTTTTAAAATCGATCATTTCTGCACAAAACAAAACCAAAGCGAACTACCATGAACCAACCGACCATCGGGCATCGGACGTGGTGGCAGGAGGAAGAAGGAGGCAAGGGGCAGGAAGGCGGCGGGACGAGAGCGGCGATATATGAACCGCATTTATCAATTGCGAAACGGAATCAATTGCGTTCGCAATCGCTGCATTTGCATAATACGCCCCCGAGGCCTCGTGCATTAATAACAAAACCATAATTAACAATCAATATGATCATTATTTCCCACCATACTCCACTTTTTCCATTTTCATACTCGAATCCTTAATTTTAATCTACCCCAGAAACTCAATATTCCTCGTTACTCAATACGCATTACTTCTCAACCCATTTCTATAGCATTCTAATAAATGGTAATCATTTACACAAACAAAAAAAAAAGAATCAAACAAAGATTTTAATTAACTTGTTGTGTCAAAAGACAATCTCGTTGTTTTTTAATTTCACACCTTTTCTCTGTAATTAGTTATGTAATTTTATAATTGCTGCAATTAGTATTATTATTCCTTAAAGTTCATTTGTTCTTGCAATTGAGTTAAGTGAAGAACTTCTTGTTTACATTCACTTACCTAAAGAATCTATGAATGGAATTCCGTAACATTATAGCGAGAAATCTCGATTTATAAATCAACCAATAAATAGATTAATATTAGTATTATACAATTAAATCCGATCACAGTTAAGTATCATGGAAATTCTGTAAAGTTCTCAAGTTACAATAACTATTAACAACCAACAAATACCACCAACAAATGAAATAAATAATCTTATTATGCAACGTGACAGGGGATTAGCCTGGAAAGATAGCTTGCAAACAAGCGGAGAGAGAATATCGACTTACACGATTAACACATAAGTATCATCAAATATTAAGAGTACCACCCACTCTCCTTCTAAATTTACTACCATGGCTTTTCACATTTATTTATTTTACTTTTGTTCATTTTACCGTTTTCTCTAAACTAATCTTTAATTTAGGAGTTTGATTTATAAAAAGCTTATACAAAAAAAAAGGAAAACAAATAGCTTATCAATTCCCAATAACGTCTACAAATTACACACATATTTTACGATAAGTATTTCCTTGTTATGGGATATAATATTGAATCAAGAAATCGGATTAGAATAAAAGAAATCGAAGATTACTTTAAGCTTCTTACAATTCCATTTGATCATCTTACAAACATAAAATCTAGTCTAGGACGATACCGATGTAACAAGAGGCAATCAATTGAAATGATATTAATCTAAATAATTTTTTTTTGTAAAAATTTCACAAATAAACGTTTTGTAATTGAATTTAATTTATGCTTAAATTAATAAGGATATAATTTTGGATGATTAATATATGTTGTATTTATTAATGCGTAATTATAAGAAAAAAAAGTATAGAACATGCACATATTTAAGTAAGTGTAAATTAATTACTATTACTAAGACAAGTAATTTTTATTACCGAGATACGTAAAGCTGAGGCAAGAAGAGTGAAAAATCTATTAAATTTTAATATTAAAAACGAGTTGTGGTTTCAAGAGAAAAAAAACACGTGCTAGCGTTATAAGTTATAATTAATAACGCATTTATTAACCATTAGAAGGATGCATCCTTTGGTAAAGTCGCCGATAAATAAACATTTCTCATAGGAGGATTCCGCTCGCACTTGAGACGAATTTAAAATCGGTTTGATCGGAAAGGTCAAGAGTTTCTTTCCATCTACGATTGATTAAATCGATGCAGCGTGTTCATTTGTTTCACTAAATCAACACGATCGAAGATCATTCTTCTTACGAGCAACATATCCAACCTACCTTTCTATCTCTCTCTCTGCCTATGCAGCATACGTCGTGAGACGGATTTATTGAGATTGTATCTACCGCCTTGCAACGGATTTGGGGCCTTTCCCCATGATTCCACGCCGCTCATTACATAACGCATAAGTGATCTTTCACATTTCATTCTTTTTTGTTGCTGCTGTTTGTTGAAAAATTGTAAGAGAGAGAGAGAGAGAGAGCGAGAGAAATGTAGGGAAGAAAAAGGAAGAAATAAATAAGGTGGAATAGAATAATAAACGAGGAGTTCCACGATCAGGTGGCTTTCATTAAAATATTCTAATTGGGCAATTTAAATACCAAAAAAAGTATATATAACAAACACTCGGTATAATTCCTATTTTGAGGCAGCCCCGTGATTATAATGTTTAAAATAATTACGCCTAGTTTAATTTTAATTTAATAATGCAAATCATGTGATAAACCCCCCAAATGGGATTATATTATGTGAATATAATTTCGTGGGGCAGCAACATCTCTCCGTTCCTCTTCCACCGACCGTCATCCGTGCGCTTTCTTCTCTTTTTTTCCTCTCGTGAGCCGCCCATGTTTTTTCCTTCTTCTTATACATCTTCTTCTTCATTTTCATCGTCGTCGTCGTCGTCTCCTGCGCTTCCCGAAACTTTATCGGCCGGGAATCGGAGCGGGAATTAAAAGTGTTCTAATAAATTTATTCGAAACGAAAGTATATAGTGGTCGGGCCAAGATTATCAGGAGGATGAACACCGATGTCGACATTCGTGTAATTAATTAAGCGATAATTACTGGACTGAGATAGATAGATATACGAGGGCCATATTAATTAGAGAGGGACGTACGAAGAGAGGAGCTGTTCATACGTTCAGCACGGCGAAGAAGCGAAGAAGAAGTGGCCGCGTAATACGGGGCGAGGAATCCGGTACACTCCCAGACACAAAATCATTTTCGTCTTCGCGGCCATTCGAGGAGCAAAATAAAAATATTACATAATGCGACCACATTGAACCGACAAAAACCGTTTCGACCCTCGCCCAGAACAGAACTTAACTTATTTCAAAGAGATACCATCTGAATATACCTATTGATTATTTGTATTAGATAATACCAACTATATTAATATTACGATCATATAAAATATAAATTAAATATGAATTCCACAAAATTATTTAATATTAAGAAATTAAGAAAAAACTACTTTATATTTTATTCAGTAGCTTCTGCATTTGTACACATTGAAATGTTAAGTAATTTGGTTTAATCAATATTACAATGAATAACATCACGAAAATATCAATAATTACTGATGATCCTTACAATTTAAGTAATTTCATATATCCCTTGTAATAATACCAATATATAACTAAATTAAGAACTTCTTGAAATCGTATTTATAAACACAAATTTATCCAATTATTTTCAATGCTACAGCAGTTATCTTATAGGAGGATAACAGCCTCACTGACTGGAACGCTTCAAACTGTATTTACAATTTCGTTTTAATTATATATTAAGATATGTATTTCAATTCATAACTGTAAAAGAAAACCGGGTACTAAATTCCATTCAATGTAACTAGCAAGTAATTTACTGAATGTTTACATGTAACTGATTGTAACATATAGAAGTCCCGAAACAACAAAAATAATTTAATATGATGAGACCTTGGTGTATCCATTAATTGGATTTAAAATATAATATTCAAATTAGGATTTTTTTTCTTGAATATTTCTTGTTATTAATTTGAATGATATATTTTTTTGCTTTTAAATTATTTCCAAAGTGTGAATATATTAATAAATAGTTATTATCTCTGTACGTATGGGTGTGTATGTGTATAGAAAATCGAGAGGCAAGGATAGGAAAAAAAAATAAGAAAATATAAATACTCATCATTATGTATGAATGGAGCCATTATAAATTTAAATGAATAATTAAGTTATTCATAAATGTTCTGTATCTAAAAAATGCGGAGAGAGACAGAGACAACATCGTTTATTTACAACTTTTTTTTGTATCGGGATTCCTTCGTTCTTTATTTTGCAATAATTGTTCTCATTAATAATTAATATGCTTTAAACACTTGAAACATGAAGGTTACCAACTTTAATGATGGTATTAAATATGTAAATATTATGTAATATGTTGCATTTTTATCAATTAATTATTAATATTTTATGCCCTTTGTACGACTGTCTACAATAAATTATGTTTATTAATTGCCAGTGGTAAATTAATCTTATTACGTGTTGTATTTCAAAATAAGTAATTCTCATAAATGTGATAAATAAATCTATGTTTATATTTTTTTTATAATTTGGAAACTATGCGGATTTGTTTGTGTCATTGGATTTAATTAAAATAGTTGTTAAATCTGACAGGTATATTTATGTGTCGAAGGTGTTTTGTGGATTCGGTATGACGTTAATTTGTATCGAAAGTTATGTAATTTGAATAAGTATAGATATGTTATGTTTGTATTAACGATTGCTTTCTATAATTATTTCCATTAATGTGATGTAACTATGTGTTTATAATTTAATAGAGAGGGATCGATGAGTTGCTGTAATTTGATTTCTGGTGTTGGATTACATTAATCGAAATGCACGTCAAATAAATAAAGATATATCCGAAGCGTAGAGAATCACCATATGTCGACGATAGATAATTTAGCCTGGGACCCCCCGTGAAAAAAATATTGAAGACGAAAATAGTGAAGGTACACGGAGGAGATTATTAGAAATTTGAAGAATAATTTAGATGGGAAAGTTATTGCCGTTGATTTCGGTTGTCGATTTGGTAGGTTGCGGTTGGGGCAGCTCGGCATTAAGAAAAGGAGGAACGGAATGGATTGTCCCATGTTTTCGCTGGCAATGCAAATATTTACCGTGGGTGTAAATATAAACAACGTGAGCCGTAAAATTGCGCACTTTACGAGTATACGAATGACCCAGATTGGGCGCCGTTGATTTGGTTCGGGGTACCATAATGGTACTGCCGTTCAATAAATTCGGACCCTCGCACTAGTTTATACCATTTCATTTGCGCTCCGCACATTATTCCTGTTTCTCTTCTTGGTCTTCTTGGCTCAGACTCGGACTTCTTTAAATTTTATTTCTTAAATGAATTAGATGGTTATCATCATCTCTTCGATGCTGAGCTGAGCGCACGGTTCTCGGCGAGAGAAATAAATTCTTCGGAGCACCGCAAGGTTGCAAGATGCGTGGGCGGCGAATATCTCCTCTCGGACGGCGCCTATATTAGGTGATGTAACAGAAAATCCACTAAGGTCAGCCAGATACAAATAGTTATTATAATTGGCACAATTATGCGACGCGATCGTGCACTTATGCATTCCATGAATACGATTTGCATCGTCGAGGAAAAGGAAAAGCAAACCGATAATCGGAGGGGAACTTGAACAAATAAAAAGAGAAGAAGAAAAACGAGGTAGAACAGAAAAAAATAAATATAAAGGAAACCAACAAAAGTCCTCGTCTCTGGATATATAAACAAAGCGATAAGCTGCTAATTATTGGAGCCAATTTATTGCACGAATACATGTAGGTATAGGCATACGTATTCAATTTATTAATAATTCATATATTCGAGCACAACAGGATTTACATTTCTGTTTATACATTATTTACATTACATTATATTGAAGGTAAAGGCTGCAGCGGCAGCATTCAACTCTGCCCAGCGTTTTCCCACTGGGCAATTTAATTGGAACCAAATTTATAAACTCTTTTTAATGCGCCAGATGCGGAAGCCAATATTAAAAACCAAATAATATACGGCATCCGAAAGGGGGCCCTTTATGCATGCATATATAATGCATACTTTATTTGCTTATCATCCAATTATATTAAAAAGAAACGTGTTTCTCCGTATGCGCAAGAACCTCCAATCCTTCAAAATATTATATTATAAACGCTCTTTTTTTATTTACACCAGGATGGAACACCTCAGTTTTCTTAATTTCCTGTCCGCATTCAAATTTTGTTTGTTAGACGTTGTCATGGTGATAGAATCTAGTTTAGTTCCGACAATGATTGGACAAGAAATTTAATAGTAATTACTGAGCAGAGACTAATTTTTATTCATATCTAACAAATCAAGTTGATAGACTATGCAAATAATTGTTAGAATGATCAATGGTTATGGTGGGAAACGTGATTAGAACATTCTGTTTAGAATAATTTTATATTTCTTGGCTGCAAGTAAGAAGCAATTAAAATGCGCGGTCTACTCGGATTCGTCCACCAAGATTGGAGGATGATTTACACGAAATTAATTAAAGTCGACGCACAGGCTTATATTGCTAGAATTGTAAAACTAGGAAGTCAATTACAGAAGCAGCGATGATGATAATAATAAGTCGATGCACTCTGGGAATGAAACATTTGCTGGAGAATTGTTATGGGACGCATGCATATATATATATGCTAGGCTAGGCGCGATAACGTTCGCATCGTATATAATAACAATCATGATGACGACGACGATGATCATCATCATCATCATAATCATCATCCGAACAAAACTAAATATCGTACAACGCGAAACTAGCAGCCGGGCATTTATCTAAATTTATCCGAGCCGATCTTATCCAGAACAAAACGCTATTTTCTAATTGTATTTACTGCTCTCTGGCTGCGTGGAATGCACAATAAAGACCCATGCGAAATACAAATTGGTTTGCGAGGAGCGACTGAGTCCCTAATCCACGACCTCATCTCGAAATTTGCAGCCATCCTCCCCAATCAGCGAGCTGTGCCTTTACACCCACATATTTCGAAATCATATGCAAATTTCCCTTGTCTCCTTCGAACGCTTACAACTCACAGCAATATGTTAACTCTTGTGGGAAAGTTCTGCTACGATCCTGTTCGAAAGTTATCTAAGGAATTATTATAACATCCTACAATTTTAACATTATACCCGTGTCCGGCCAAATGTTAACAACTATTTGTATTTTTTATTTATTTTAACAACGTATTTACATTATTCATGAAACACTGCATAATTTCGCATTGGCAACTTGCACACATAAAACATTAGTAAAAACATTTGTATTTTTTGAATTTATTTGTATCGTATTAAATGATATTAACAAAAACATTGTTGTAGTAGCATGTTTTTATATAATAAGATAATTACATCTACCGTCTTATATGATAATAACGTCATGTTTGTTTCTGTAATCTTTAAAATATGATTTTTTTTGTGCTTTTTTTTTCATAGTAAAACTGAAGATTTATTATTGAAGCTTCTTATATAACAAGTTAGGAAAATAGCTGAGAAGTCTATGGAGCCAACATTTCAGCATTTAAAGAAATAAAATTGTGCGTTTACATTGGTATAGAAGTTTTCTTTGCAAATACCTCCACAATTTATCCATTAATTAAGCGAATGCGACCGATTGCGAAAACGCGATTGAATTAATTTAATTACCGAAACTGTTTATCACATAATTATCGTGCGAGCGATTTCGTGTAAAGTGCATAAAATTCTTTACACCGTAATTACTGTATCAAACTCTCCGGCGCGAATTCCGATTTATAAATTGAGATTGTTATGGAATTAGAAAACGGATTAAGGCTGAAATTTATCTGAACGGGTTGTAATTGTCGGTGGGTAAATTGCGCTCTCCGCATACCCGACGGTGCGTGCGTTTCAGTTTCTGTTCATGTGCATGTGCGTTTGATTGTGCGTTGCATGGGAATTCGAAATACGAAAATACAAGTAAAAATAACGATCAGTGTCGCGGTTTACGTAACCGACCGTTAATTAAAATCGCCTTATATATAAATATTACAGAGCGGTGCGACGTTGGCCGCAGGAACGATTGCAGACTGCCGCAGGAATGCCAAATGATTGGAGAAAGTTTGATGCTGAAGAGGGAAGGAAGAGGAGACCGAAAGAAACTTGAGAATATAAATCACCTGCGGGTGGACTTTTTTCTTCTTTCGTCTTAATTAATCAAAGAATGTTTCACAATCACATATAATAAAAGTGCAAATTGTGCCATCGAAATAATATTAATGATTTATAAACAAAGTATCTTTAGCGTTTGATACAAAATTTGATGTATTTTTCATAAATTATCTGTTACATTTAGTTAAAGTATTAAATAATATATTTAGTATTTTACCTAGTTATTCTATAAAACACGCTTTCGTGTAATAAAATGTAATATAAATATTTAATAAATTAAAAACGAAAAACCAGTATTTCACAGGAAATTATAAAGTTTAAAGTAGAACTGAAAGCTCACATAAAATATTGTTATATGGCGCTTCCCGGAAGAAGGCGTTAACGAAATCAATATTTTAAAATTATTATAATACAACACTTTTAATTGATTATTTTCTAGCAAATATAAAAGGCATTTCGAGAAGTACCAATAAATTATACAAATTGAGAGATTATAAAAGAGAAACATTAATTTAGTAAACATTTTTGTTTATCAGCTACTTGAGATCTTGTAAGGCCGCACTAAACGTGTTTGTCAGAGAAACCCCCCATTCACTTTCTTTATTCGAGAAAACACCTGCGTATAACTATTTTATGCTCAGTCTATAAAGCAATCTTTTAAAGTTCATAAAAACTATCTGCGAATTGCTATCGACTTTGTTATTGGTTTCTGAAAATGCTGTTCATTTCTCATACACAATTTTAATGCCTTGACTGATCTTTATTTAAAGAACGCTTAAGAAATCGTAAGACTTAAAAAAAATAGTATTTTCAATTAGTTTTTATTACATACTCAATAATTAATAGATTTAATATTTGAAAATTGTATTTATTAAAAAAAAAAAATGTATATTTGTATTATAAGATTTGTTTTATTGATAGTTTTGAGGTTGACGTGCCTTTAGCATATTAATGAACTCAAAGTTGCTTCAGTTGAAGTGTTTAATTTCCGTGTAAACGAGGATAAAGATTATCGTGAATGGAAGATCTCTTGGAAGAGCGGCTCATACGAGAGTAATGCAGAGAGAAAAGCCACTGATAAGGTTAATAATATCGAGGTCCCGGATAAATCATGCGTTAAGCTGCGGTTTCCTCGGACGAGCTTTTAAACCTAATGATATTAAACGCGCGGCGGCGTTCCTTTTTTTGTATCATTCCTTTCCTTTTCAATGCATTTAATTTCATTTGTTTCCTCGTTGCGTCCAGATCGATTACGGAAATCGCATAATCCACGGTGAGCGCAGCAACAATTAAGATCAATTAAGATCGCTGACGTAACGCGTATGAATTATTCCGCGACAAAGGCGAAATAATTCATAAATGTCTGCTGCCACCAGCATTGGCGGCGGCGCTTGAATAACTAAGCGCTCGCTATGATGCAACTCGTTTAGCATTGCTAACCTCGGCGCCGTTATGCAAATGTGCTCCCTCGGTCTATTTTAATTGTTAATTTTACAAACGCGTTTATTGCGAACAATCGCCGCTCATTATGCATGAAAAATATAAATAAGCTGAAGGAAAACACGTTTTTCTTTTGCAATTTAGAAAGAGCAAGAGAGGTTTTTACTGTGTAATGTTATATGTACATCTCCGAGTTTTTACGATTTTCCAATCCTATACAATATTGAAAATACAATATTTAAGAAATATTAATATTTTAACATTTAGAAAATAATGTTGGCTTTTTTGTATGTTTTACTTATATGAAGATAATTATATGCTAATGATATATTACAAACTTGTGATTTATATAACTGTTGACATGTAGATTAGATTATCTGTTTGAAAGGATAATATAAAAATATTCGATTGAAAGTTTCCTCGGTAAATGGATTTGATTTAATTAATGTATTTATCTGGAAATGAAAATGAGAGGGGAAAAAGTGTTTTCGCTGCGCTGAAAGTGAGAAAGGGGAGTTGTATCATTATTAAATTAGAAAATGTTTAATGTAAATCAACTGATAAAATCGCTGTTTATAATTTGTATTGGGATAATCTAATTAGGCGTGCGAGGCCGTCGTTGTTTTTTCTCTGTTTTTTTAATTAAATTTTTTTGAATTAGTTCTACTAGATTCGTTTAGTGAATGCTAATGAAGTAGAGAGGAGCCGAGTAATGAAGGGAAGGAAGGAATATCTGGTCTGAGAGTCCGGTCCGGCTTGTTCACTTTATGGTGGATATTGCGTTTCAATGCAAATATAAGTGATGGTGCGTACGGAGTGGTAGTGAGTGTACATAGTCAACGTAATAACACGATCGAACCCAATAAAACTACATACATATTTAGTTGCCACTAACATCATGTTGGCTACAATTATACGGTTCATTGATGTACAACACTGCAAAGAAATACTACTGCTTTTACGCTATTACCTACCCCCTTTTTAGCGTTTGCCAATTTCTTAATTACCCAGCATTATTTGCTAGACATGTTATTTTTTTTTTCAGTTATCCTCTTACTAACTGCATCTCTAAATGGAAATGTATAAATAAAATTCAATGTTTCATTCAATAAAGATACTGGAGGCTATTGACTCCGACGTTGCGAACACGCTTAAACTCCTCTTACAAAAAGCAATTACTTATTTAATTACAAGACAAAGAATCACACATAAATTCCATTAATGCAATTTAATTTATAAGTAATTTAGTTTTTTCTTGAAGAATGTTTTACCAAAAGTTACTATTAAATTAACAATTTTCGTCTAATACACTCATACCTCGCTATACGGCCGCTCTTTTTACGGCATTTCGCTATAACGGCCCTCTTCAATTAAGGCACGTTTTCGATTTACGGCCTAAAATGTTTTGGTATAACGGCAAAAAAAACTTTTTTCGATCGGCAATTGATGATAAGACAGAGCCTGTTGTATCCAAACAGCTAACATCAAAAAATTTGTCGAAAGCTTTTTCCTATTTCGAACAAGGAATAAACATCCTCCTTGCAAACGATCCTGACGTCAAGACAAACAAACAAGAAGACAAGACAAACAACGTTAGACAATTTTTTAAGCCAGGCCTATCCTTACCAGCGAAAAATGATGACGACAGTGATCTGCAGGTTACCATTTCTTCATCGTCTTCAGATTAAAGCCATTTTAAAAAAATTACGTATGTATGCATACACATATTTTATGTAACATGAAGTTGTTTCATTTTTGTTTATAGATTATTGTTGGTTTTTGGAGTCTGTTATTATTTTATGTACAAATGTATGTACTTGTTATGTATATATTTTTGATTTAAATGAAATAATAAGATAAAATGCATTTTGAATGATAAACCATTGATATCATTGAATTTGTATTGGAATAATTGATTCCTTATACGGCCTTTCGCTTTGCGGCCAACTTTCGTGGAACGTATCTAGGCCGTAAAGCGAGGTATGGGTGTAATTAAATTTCTAATATAAGTTTATATTCTTTGTTTCAAAAAGTAAATATTTTATAAAAATTTTATTTCAACACTAATTTATTTAAATGTTGTTTCTTAACTTTGGAAAAATGTCGGACGTTAATTTTATAAATGTCAAACTCTATTTGAAAATAATATGTGGTTCTAGTAATTGTATTTTTAATATTTCTTTTAAGAAAAATATCGGAAACAAGTCATATAAATCTTAAAGATAGATTTAGATTAGACAAAATATGTCAAAATGTCTTACTATAAAATTAGACATTTTGACATGAAAGATACTTTAATGTTATTATATATGAAGACTTACTCAATTTGATTAACAATACTCATCGTCAAGATCATTCATATTGGAATATTTTGTGTATAGCCGAAGAACTCTTGACCTTGAGGTAGAAACAAATTAAGATCGTGAATTAAGATTATTTAGTCGGAAACGAATAACATTTTAATTGAGATTTCTAAAATATAATAAAAAATACCTTTGATCCACCAAAGTCAAGATCATAAGCAAACGATACGATTTACCGAATCACGTGTAAATAAAAAAAATAATATTGTAACGTATTTTTTTTTGGACATTCACTCAGAACAATGGAAACCAATTTTGATGTAAATTAAATTGGCAAATCGTTTCAACATAACAGCACGTTTCGCAATTAAACTTAAACACTTCCTTATTATTAGATTCATAAAAAAAAAATCGAAAAATATAATATTTTCTCTCCGCGATTCAAGAATTGTTGCGATTATAATAACGCTCCAGTTATACAAATTGTTGCGTCTTCCGTTATTATTTTATTATTCTTATTGCTTCTTTAACCTTCGTCATATTTATTTCGGTATGTGGAATTGTAGTTGTTTAAAACATTTTCTAGATGAGAGAAGAAAAAAAAAACGTTATCCAAAAAGTATAAAATAAAATGCGGAGACTGTCGTATTCGCGCGTATTAACATAAAACATAAATCCTGAGTGTGCAATAAATTTTAAAAGCGTTTGCCACTGCAGTGAGCAAAAATATTTGCATTATTTTCCGATTGGCCACAAATGTCCTTCGCAAGGACGACCGGACTCACACTCGCGTTTGACAGATCGATTGAGACTGCTCGATGCACCAGAATTGGTATACTCTTTTCTTTCTCTCCACTCGAAAACGAATTATTCAAGCGTTTTACAACAATCCGACGGAATCGAACTTCTTCGGACGATTCCAGGGGTCAACGATTCCTCAATCCGTTTAATTAGCCGGTAAAACTACCAGTGTTTACTGCTTAGAAACCATAAACTGTTCTTGTTGTAAATCAATTTATTGCACAATCCGCGAGTAGTGGAATGCTTAAATCTTTTGATTTCGAGATTGGTTGTTATTCATTTTCAGAGATTCGCATCGGATTTCAGTCTTAGAAAAGTCTCTTTATTAGATTACGAGATTCCGCTCTTTTTTTATGTGTAAATATATATACAGATTTTTATTTCCGTGGAATGTCGGGGTAATAAATTCCTCGGTTTCGTCCTCAATTAGTTTTCCGCTCTTGAGAGAGACTCTTTCCAAACTAATGAGCGTTAATTGTGTAATTCCTTCCAAAGAAATTTATCCGCGATGTGAAATAATTTGTAGCCGAGAATGATTGACCGCCTCGGCTATCGTAGTAATCGTAGAACGAAATGGCTTCCATTTAATTTAGCCCGAGACGAGTCGGGCTATTTAGATAATTTATAATATAACCATCATTAGATATATATGTGTGTGCGTGTATATATATATATATGTATGTAGATAGCGGTTGGTGAATAGCAAACTGGTTGCTTGCAATTTTCCTAACGGCAGAAGGATGGCTGGAGAAGAGGTAAGAACGGAAACAAAAATAAGAAAGCGATTCAACGAAATTAATTTAAATCATCAATTTTTCTTAGTCTCGGGTGAGTTTGTGTGAATGCCGCCGTAGCCGTTGCCGCCATTCCTTAGACACCTCCAAAGGCCAATTGTAAATCTAATCACAATGCGCGTGGAAATAGAAAACAAGAAATCACGGAGAGCTCCGAACAAAACTGAAGTCGAAGGCGCGCGTTGTTATCTGAGCTGCGAGTGTGTTCCTGGGATTTCGTCCTCAGCCTCGACACGATTTTAATGGACCCCTAATCAACTGACTAATGCCCACCGGGGAGATTAGACTTCAAACTATAAATAAAAAATATATGTATAAATGGAGAGAGGAGGAATCCGTGAATGCCCGATGAATATTCATTTTCCCCGTTTCAGCCTACTTAGGAGAGCTACAATTTCGTCCTCATTAGAATTCACGTGTAGGTATATAAATACAATTTGAAAATCCGATTTGTTCTTTGTTCCGTCCTCTCCATTCATCCAGGCCTGGAATTAATTAATCCGAGGCTCACCGAGCGCGAAGATAGAGAGAGGAGGATGATGATGATGAGGAGGAGTTGGAGGACACTCTCACCTCAGACAAGACCCCTCTCGCCGCACCATCAACGTCCACCGTTTGTGTATGTTAAGATTTCAAATATAAATTAATTGCAGGTGAAATAAATTATGAAACATCGCGCCGTGCAATATTCAACGGTTTTTCGTCCCGATGTGTGCGGGCGTTATAAAATAATTGCAATTTACCGAGTTGACATTTAACAATGGATCGTGTCTCTTTAAGTTTCAAACGCTCTTCGTTCGCCCCACGACGACGAAGCCACCCATGCCTATCCCACACGGAGCCCCGGAGAAAGTTACCATCCTTTTGGTAACGAACTTTTCGGGTATGAATTTATGCATTAAATCAACTTGTCACATTTGCCCAGCTCTCTTCGTGCGCACGTATACACAGCAACAACAACAACGCAACACTCGCAGCCTTTAATAAATCCAGAGACGTTTTATGCCGCTTATTATTTTTAATTTATTATCTATTTTAATGATCTAAAAACACGATTTGAATAATCCCGCTCTGACCTCTGGGGAATTCTTCAAACTGTCCATCATTTTTATGTGTGTATAATCTTTCAGGCTTCCCCTGTCCTTTAACATTACCAACTCATCTTTTATTTCGTTCCTCCTTCTTGTTCTACTTCTTTTCCCATTTTTATTTCCATTGTGAACTCATCTGACGTATCATCTATTTTTTTCTTCATTTTACAACAACACATAACATATTAGAGAGTAAGCTGTACATTATATTTAAATAATTATATAAATAAAAAAAATGATGTTAAAGTTGTAATTATTTTTATAATTATCAATTAAAATCTGTTCCTTACAATTAAATGTACTTTAATTAATGCAAGTGAACAAGTAATTCAAGTTCCTAGTATGATTTTATATTAAATCCATGATTTTCCATGGGATATCTTTTGTGAAGTTTTCGTTTTTCATAATAAATATACTGCTCCGTCCCCCATTATTCTCTCATTTTTCATATAAAATTTTCTTAGAGGCAATAATAATAAAGAGGATGTTATAGTTAACGCGCTTGCAGCAAGCAAACTTGGAATTATCCCTTGGTTTCGGTTAAGCTACATTAAGCGAGACAATGTGCAAAATTGCCTGACCATTAAGCTATTACATGCAAACTGAAGAAAAATGTCGGGGAAGACGCAAATGTTCTATCGATTTCCAACAAACCAAGCGACCAACAAAAAGGACCACCCAGACAAATCAATAAACGCAAATCACCGATTATAGTTCTTATTATATATTTTTTTTGTTTCTTTAGATACACAAATCAATGGCCCCCGGTATTGGGGGCTTCGATAAGTATCTTTATTAATATAAAAAATCACGTCCTACAAGAGAGAGAGAGGTAGAGCAAAAAATGTGTATATATAAATATGCCTGGCATAATCCATGGATGGAAAGGATGTCGGAGATCTTTGAGCACAATACAGAATTTCTCGTCTGAAATATTAATGTAAATTAGCTTAGGCTCGGTGTTCATTAAATGGCCTCCGCTTTTAATATGGTCCATACCAACCAAAACGAAAGGAACGAAGGAGATATGCGTACGTATATATATATATAAAAAATATATAACACAACGAGAGGTACATGTCGCTCATTTTCGAACCCCAGGCGCGTTTCGTAAGGTGCGGCACGATACAATAATAACAAAAATAATAATTATAATTTATATATACTTATATATATGAATATGAATATACTATATATTATATACAGCTTGAGTTAAGAGTCTAGTAAATAAAGTCGCATCAAAAATTGAGGAACGTCAAGTGGCGAATGTCGTTGCAAAGTAAATCTTATTGTTTGGAAAGCGAGAAAGTGCAATAATAAAATTAACTTTATGACCATTCGGAAGTGGTGTAAAGGTGTCAGGAGAACAAATATGTCGTGCTGCAAAAAATGCTCACGGTTTTACGACAGTTTCTAATGCGACGCGGATAATTAATCAATAATTGATTGCTTGCTTGGACTCCTTTCGCCACTCACCATATAGAAATCACATACCACACGAAACTGGCAGAATGCACGTAACCTAAGATGAGTATCCAAGAATCATACCTGTAACAAACAAAAAACATATAATATTAATATTGATATTATTATTATGAAAAATATTATTAATAAGATTATAATACTTCTGCAATATTACATAATAACTATTTATTTCATATTAAGTTTTTAATGAAAAAACGAATCTAATACTTAATTAAATAATAAAATAAGACTAATTAAAAATTATTTTTTTAAATAATTTGAAATTAAGTTTAAGATTTTTAACCATAAAACTCAAAGATTTGTTAATAAAATAATCATTAAAATTAGATTACAAAATTCAAAATTCATAATCACTTTTAATTTTTTAATGTAGTTCATATTCCTGGAGGAAAATCTAGAAATAATTATATAATTTTAATCTTTGAACATTTTCCTTGGAATTACCAATCACTTCTAAGGTCATAATTCTAATATGACTTATATCTTCTATTGTTATTACTTGGCAACTTTGAAAACAAAGGGTTATTTCAATTGTAACAAAATAAATATATGTTATTTAAATTTAAATCACGGACGTGGAAATAGTTCATAGTTTTACCTTTCGATTGCAGCTAAAGCATAAATTATATATGAGCCATTCACATTTTATTAGCGAGTGCATAACTAAATTGAATGCATTTATAAATAAACTGAAATATTGCGTAAATTGCTCCACGGTTTTCTTAATTATTTGTACATAAATCTTACAAATAGCTAATATATATTATTTAATCATTTATGATAATATATATTAAGTTATTAAGTCTAAGAAAATTTGCAATATTTCATTAATTATTTGTAATTTTGTTAATAATTCTATATTTTAAGTTATTATAAATTGATATTAATAACTTAAAATATAGAATTATTAACAAAATATAAAAATATGTAGATGTAGATGTTTCAGTGTCTGAAACATATTTATTGATTAAATAGGATTAGAGCAGAACTTAGTGTGGGATTAATGTAATTTATAAATCGTTTGATTGGGACGTGTAATTATGTTTAAATTAACGCTCATAATTTCAATCAGACGGCATTGACGGACTTCGGAAATTATTTTGAAAGATGTGTCTTATAAAAATGAAATCCATAAGCATAAACACCGAGAGTAATCCCGTGCAGCCATATAATTATAGATGCTATATTGTAAAGCGATGGAACTTTGAAAGAAAAATAGTAAACCAGCAATTAGAGGAGGCAAAGATGGTACCACGATGGTATAGGAAAGGGATAGACGCTGGATTTCGTAACGTTCTCCGTGTTGTGTTGTATGCAAGAAGTGTGTATACGTGAATCGTAATAATAATAAAGGAGACCTATGAACTAATGCTCGGTTATGAAGAGTAACGGTTTTTATTGTATGCAAGGAGGCCCAGGCTCATAATGAAACATTGTCAGATAAACGCGAGGCAGATATATCGTTGAAATGTGGTATGAGATTTTTGCGGATTGACAATGATTGATCAATCGTAATCAAGCGTATGTTCGCATACAGTTATCATTTATTATATTCGTAATGTTGCTGCATTCTACATAGTTTTATCTGCGCATATACAGGGTGTTTCGAAAACATGTTTCACGTATTAAGTTGAGTTATAAAATAATTAGTGCAATTTCACTATTGTTTTAACAGAATCTTATAAAATGTAATAATTTATATAACAAATTTAATTAATTCATAATTTCTATTTTATAAATCTTTTCGTGCTTTTCACAAAGTATAGAGCTT
This sequence comes from Nicrophorus investigator, assembly GCA_963457615.1. Taxonomy (NCBI): domain Eukaryota; kingdom Metazoa; phylum Arthropoda; class Insecta; order Coleoptera; family Silphidae; genus Nicrophorus; species Nicrophorus investigator. The sequence goes on from OY735140.1 coordinate 28,865,815, forward strand.
TGATTATTTTATGTTTACCCCGGGTTTCTATTCTGGGTCCTTTCAAGAAGAACGTGCGGCTGAGATTTAAAAAAATGTCAAAAGTTTACTTGTGATTTATAAAATCTGATGATCAATGCTTCCAAAATAATAAATAAATAAGATAACTTACGTAAACGTTTCAATAATTCGGACAAAATTTATTATTTTACTCAAAGAATTTTAATAGATTTAAGCCACACAAGAAGAGTTAATTATTAAATAATAATACTTTAGAACAAATTAAATTACATATTTTAAAGTTGATTAAATTAATATTCGTTAGAATATAATTTTGATCATAAGACGCATTTATTATTGTATAAAATTTAGTATTCATATCTACAAAAGTAGATATAGATACTAGAATTTAGAATATTGTAATTTTATTTAATGTAAACAATTTTATAATCGCTGGAGAATTCGTTGTTCAATGATTTGGACAAAGCTTTAGGTCGCTTAGGACTGAAAGATGTGGAAAAAATGCAGATTTAAGAAATGGTCGCTGCAGTTCTGCATTTGGGAAATGTCGAATTCGAATACCAGAGGCGGATGCATGGTTTCTCATGGAAACGAAAAAGCTTTGGTCATCACCTCCAAACTGCATCGATTCTAGCGAACTCAGGAAGGCCTTAGTCTCGAGGGTCATGCAGAGCAGCAGGGGAGGAATGAAGGGAACTAAATTATTTATTAGTTTTTTTTTTGTAAATTATCTTCTGGCGTGTTTTGAGATAGTCTATAGATTCGTAGATTGTTGGATAAAAAATACGTACGTGTACGATTTAGGTAAGTCGATAAATCCTTATTAAAGTAATTTATATTTTCCAGAAATCATTAGCGGAGACACGTTTTAATCTCCAATAAATAATTGGGCATACAATGCGAGAGAGGTAAGTAAGTTAGCGAGTGAAAAATTACCTTGGCACTCGGGTATTATTAATAGAACATTTCCTACGTGATTAAAATATCAAAAGACACCCACTTGGATCTTTTAATATCTATGGATGAGGCATGAGGCGAGGCTGTGCAGAGCCAAGTAACTAACCTTGCTGCGTGATTGTGGTTCGTTTAAATGATGGCAATGGGGAAAAACGAGCAAAGATAAAACGAAAATGAAGAAACAACAAAAATGTAAAAATGAAAAATAAGAAAAACGAGAGAAGAAGCAAAAAGCATCGGAAAACATTACATTCCTGGCCATAATTTACGTCGCGTCATAATATGACAAATAGTAAATTAACTATACTGCATATAAGAGGATTGCTCGTCGTGATTTATGTCATTCGTTTCGATGTCTAGTTCACTATTACTGCTAATACATTCGACATTAACTTATAGATTACTTCTGCATGGGAGGAGATGGATATTATTTCACGGAGCGCACGAAGGGGTGGCACTTTAATGAACGTCCCGTGGAAAGTCCAATCCAGTTTTTCGCCCGGGGCCAAAGAGGATTTATATCGTGTGCTTTTTTATTATTTATCTCTTTTTTATTCGTATTTTTTATTTTCTTCAGGCAAATTGCTGCACGGCCCATAAGCAAACACAAGGGGAAGTGCAATTAAAAAAAGGAAAAACCGCATTCCGGGCACTGCTTTTAATCTAGTCGACTTGGAAAATTGAAAGTGTTCAGCGAACACATTTTTATGGCATTGAACTAGTAACATAAAAATAACTATTCTATGCAGCGCGTATGAAATTTATCGTCCTGGAACGACAACAAAAATAGATCTTTTCTATTTACCATTGAAACAACCAGTACTTAAATGTTACATAAAAACATACTTGTATAGCTCGATTATAAAAGCTAAGCTTTAATAAAAGTGCCACACAGCATTATAAATTCCTTGAAACCCAAATTTGGGCTGTTAATTGCTGTGAGTGGGTTCCATTGTTCTACTAAATTCACTAATTTGAAACCTTCATTAAAAAGTAAAATATGCGGTCCTAAGAAATATTAAAAAAAAAACAAAAACAGTAATAAAAATTGTCGCAATACATTGCGATTTCATTTATGATTGTAATGCAGCAATCGATTTTGAGAATCCCTATTCTAAGAAAAACATGCTATTTTTTTCTGCGTAACGCACATTTTCTCTCCATTTTTGGCTCAGATGCAAGCATCTGTTTCTCTAATTCTTCTAGCATTCCAGATGTTTCAGTAATTTTCATAACCTTACTGTAATACATACAATTCCCAAACGTGGGATTTTAACAAGTGCACTAATCCATTACACGGTCAACCAATAAAACTTTCAAAATCATTAAACGATGTTGAATATATTACATGATTTATTATAGTGTATAAATTAATAACAGTTATTACAAATATTAATAAATTGAATAAAGCCACAATAAATAAATCTAAATATCAGATTTAAATTTTCTACATAAAATGCTTTAGTAAAAAAACATTCCAGAATATCATATGTTTGGTTTATAATCATGATAATTTTCCGATTTTTCAATTTATGAAACCATCTATTTTATTAAAGCAAAATCTTTATGAATATTGAAGGAAGTGGCAACATTGAAAATCTACGTAATTTAAAAAATCAGAGAGTAAGATGAAGTAATGTGTCTGTATTTAAGAAGATATATTAGTATTATTTTAATTCAATTTAATAATACATTTGTAATTTTAACCACATTTCTTATTATTTCAGATGCACTTTGCAGATTATAAACGTGACCTTTGTGCAGGAATGCAATTAGTTGCCTCGAAGCGTTACAGACGCACATTGACATATTATTAATACCGGTAAAGAGAATCGTTTTTCGAAATTACAGTATGAAATGGAAATAAATGACTGATTACATTTTATTTTTCCATGCATTTTAAGATGCGTCCATTAATAAAAGTTCTGGGGAGTGTTAAAGGTAATCGGTGCAAATTACGTCGGTCGCGTATGGAAATTAATTTAAAATTATTTATTGATTATATAATTACAAACTGCGTGCGTACGCATATATGGACGAGAGCGCAATAAATCTCGCGGGGATGTCTCAATTATAATAAATTATGAGATGAGCAAAATGCGAAATTGGAAATTCGGGATCGGGTGGGAAAAAAATAATTAGAACGGTTCCATTGAATCGTAATTATCGCGAACGTTGATTAATGGTTACGAAATTTTGCGAAAACCGAGTTTATTTATGCAAGTGGACTCTCATTATAGATTTGACCGCTTTTTTAAATTTATTACTTTTTCTTGTTTAAATTGTAAAACGGAGAGTAAAATTGATCTTATATGCTCCTGAAGTAGTAAAATTTTGGACCACAAACAGTATTAACAAGTAGTTCCACAAATATTACATGGAAAGAGTCAAACAGCAAAAACAAATATTACGTAAGTTATTTAAATATATTAATTTTTGAAATGTAACACTTGGGTACACATAAGAAGTGCTGCAATGAGTGCAAAGATCACATAGTATCTTTACTTAAATAATTTTTAATAAAGCTGAAACAAAGCAAGTCTATGAATGAAAATCTTTTATTGGACCATTATTTAATTTATTTTTTTGGTCCAAATTCTGCAACAATTTCAACATATCATTCTTTGAAAAAATTGATGCAAATAAGGAAATGTAATTGAAAGCATTATAGTCTTTGACTATATCTTGTTATTAATATTTTATATTTCATGTTATAGTTGTAAAACGTTGATAAATTGCAATATTTAGAGCCGCTGCTTTCTTTGAGAAAGGATGAAGGTACCAAAAAAAAAGAGGAAGATCGTCGGAGCAGGAAAAAAAAGAAAAGGAAGCGGGGAGTAATAATAATATTCGCGTTCTGCCTGTGAGGCATGAATATTATAATGCATAAAAGGCATGCGAGGTGGACTAGGTCTGGTCGTAGCCAGAGAGCGGCAATACAGGCAACAAGGATTTGATATTGGTCCTCGATAAGGGGGCAGACTTGGAACAGATTGGTGATGCTTCGACTTCACTTATGAATATTAATATTCAGATTCCAAATTGCCCGGCACTTTTTGCGAGTGTGTGTATGTATGTGTATATACATATATAGATGTTGTGTGTGTGTATGCCAATAACTTTGTTGCGTACCCTGTTGTGTTCCAGGAATCCAGCAACGGCGGAAGGACAATAACAGAAATTACCTGAACCCGATGCGCATCGAGAACACAAATTAGTTTATATATCGGTCGGTAAATGTAATCGCACGGAAAAGCTACATAAACTTTTGTTCCCTTTTGCTTCACTCCACCTTCGTCATTCTTGTTGTTGCTGCTGCTTTTTTTTTATTTCCTTTTTTCTGTGTCCCCCTTCTTCTCGTTATTGTTGTTTCAGTTTAGGTTTTGGCTTTCGCTTTGGCAGCCTCCTCTTTTTTTCGCCCATATTGAATATCATAATTTAATATTTAAGCTCGGTGGCGTGCGCGGCATGAGAGACACGAAAGATTCCTGTTTCAGATGGAAAACGCCAGATAAGATTGGACCAGAGGAGTCCTCTGCATGCGCGCGTGTAAGTGTGTATATGCGTGCATGCGTGTGTTTGTGTGTGTGTGTGATGGGGCCGGCCTGAGCCACAGAAAATATGTAATGAAAAAAAAAAAAACGAAGAAATAGAGTAGTAATTAGGCTAATCGGGAACAATAAAAACGGTTTTGGGCCTATAGGGCACCGTGAAATTTATTGTTTGATATTGTCATGCGGTGCCCACAGGCCTCTCCACCTCGCCCAATTTGAGGTTCATATTTGGGCCTCCACTCCTACTTACAATTTATAAATATTTTTTTCCACATTATTTATAGCTACCATTACTTTACTCACACTCCCTCGATGATAAAAAATCTGAAAGCCGAAGGTTCCAAATTCCACCTTCCTTCATTTATTATTTCAAGCTATTATTTTCCGTTCGATCCATTGTGTCTCCTCTTCCGTTTTTCCGTTTCGAAATTAATAACGTCTCGACTAATTGTTCAATATTCTCAGTACTATAAACCTGAAGATATTGCCGCGAGTGCAGACGCAGTACGACTTGAAGACAAAACAGGAATACTTAATTATCATAATAATATTACTTCTTTCCAAGACGCATTGCGTCGAAAAATGAAAACTCTTTCAAGAATGAAAAGCTAGCATTCCGCTTTACGCATTGTCAGCCCTGTTTAATATCCCTCAAGATCTTATTTTCTTTTTATATAATCAGAATACGCTTTATACATGGAATGTTCTGAAAACCTAAACTCAATATCGACACACCCTATGCTTTAAATAAGGCGCCAAAAGATTATAGAAAGGCCCTGAGCAGAGTAGTATTATCCCACACTGTAGCAGTGACACGGCTAACGCAAATTCTTCAAACTGCAAATTATTAATACAATAATTACAGATATTAAGTATATGACCTTATTTCAGTTTATTATTATTTGCAAAGCTGCTTTTAATTTTACCTACTAAGTATTTACATACTTTCGAATGACTAAAATGTCATACGATAATTGACGCTAAACGAGGAACATTATAAAAAATAATATTATAATGCTTCAACCAGAATTTTCAAATTACATACTTAAATTTGTTATTAAAAAGTGTTGATTTCTGAATAATTGTTTTGAAATCCTATTAAATATATTTTTATTTATGATTTACATTTTGAACATTACATAAATCATATATTCAAAAATATTTTATCTATGGAAAATACACTTTACTCATCGGTTACGGGTACTAAATATACTTGATTAATCTTAACATTCGTTGGTACTTCATCTCTTTAGAACATTCATAAACTATAAATTATCATCATGAAAGATATTTACTGTTATTTAAACTACATATAAACTTACTGTACTTTATTAGTAATAAAACGAAAATGTAATGTTGATTTTTTTCTAAGCCCTGGTAATATATCAATCTACTTATTAGGCATATTGTTTCATCTTAATGATGTTTTATTTCATAAATGTGCATAAAATATTTAACTTCAGGGCATTAATTATCAAAAAACAACAGTGATTTATAACTTATCTTCTTATTAACCTATCTTCAAAAAAACGTTAGAATTTAGATATTATTACAATTTTCAAACTACTGCCAATGTTTAATGATTAAAACAAATTTTGATAGGATTTAATTAATTTATTTTGTTAATTCTCAAATTATACTTATTTTTATATTATCATAAATGTAAGTGTAGATAGAAATAATAATAATTAAATATTATTTAAAACTTATTTTTAATTATAAAGACACTTGTAGTATTATATTTTTTTTAATTAAGTTTTTTTCTTTTAAGTAATTTTTTAAATGTCATATAATAATTACTAAAATTGTTCTTTTAAGAAAAGCATAAAATGTTGATAATAAAACTGAAAGTGAAGAACAAAGCTATCGTGTTAACTGCGTTCAATTTAAAGATAAGTTGAACAGGTATTGTAAAGCGCGTTTAACATTAGAGTAAATAATAACTATGGTATGTATCGAAATGGTCAATAAATGTCTTAGAAGCCTGTAATTAAAATGTTTATTACTTGGCTTCCAGTAGTAGATTTTTTTATTATTATTTTTTTTTATTGTGGATGCTTTATGAATCATTTGGTGGACATAAAGTGAAATCATTAAGTTGCCTTTTAGGAAGCTGCATTTTTTTTCCGATGATCGGGAACAAATAATGGCCGATGGATAATTCGAAAAGGTGAAGTCAATTTCTAATCGGTCGTTCATTATTGGAGGAATTGCAAGCTGCACCGCCGAAGAGATGCAACAATTTTCGTGTCCATTGTTGCTGATGGACGGTTATCGCCGTCTGGAGCAACAGCAACTGGTGCCGTTGTTCGGATGTTTGTAGTGGTCCCGAGTTAGCGTCGGTTAATTATAAAATTAATGGTATTTAAAATTTGAATTGGCCGTGGCCGATGCGACAAGAATCGGGCCGGAGCAACAATTAAAAATTTCGATTAGCGATTTCTGTATCAATTTCGCGTGCACAATAAATCACCTGATTGACTGGCGATCGGTCCGTGAAGGTTGTCTGGGTGGAGGACGGTTGTGTCCGACCGGCCGGCTGGACGACCCATCGTTCTACCATACAACCATACGACTATCCGAAGACCATCCAACAACCATGCGACCGACCGTCGCGTTTGCAGAGACGGCCTGATGTCACACGCAGCCACCGCACCGCAGCATCTTCTGACAGCGTCATTTGTCTGCTGCCCGGTCCAGCCGTGATTGCTCGCTGCCGGCCGGCCACCAAATTTTTATTTATTACCTCCACCCAAATCAATTCTATATTTTTATATTTCCCTTCCATCCCTCCCTGCATTCCATACATTTTTAACCTTCAGCATTTACCCATGCTCATCTATACCAAATATACGTTTACCAAACTTCAAGTTTGTCATCTTTAAAAATATATTATTTTTACTCTACATATTTAATAAAACACTAGGTTGCATCACCTGATCACTATTATAGCCACGTGTGCCTTTGAAAGCTAGTTCATCTTCAGTATAATTATTTATTAAATTCCAAAATTGTCTCACCTTCAAGAACATATAATTATGAATGAATATAATTTACATTTTATCGAGAGAAATAGCAGGGCTTTATATTTAAATTCGACGAGATTAAAATTAGCCCTATTGTAGCCTATAATCCTTAAAGTAACTATAATAAACCCTTTATCGGAGACAATATTGTAAGAGTTCCTTTTAACCATTAGTCAGAATGAGCATCAGATTTGAACCAACGCATTAGTTATTGATGTGTGAAAATAGACTTAATTGAATTGAATTAATCGCCTATTCATCTATTTCAAAAATATTAGTGCTCTAGAATTTAGAGATTTGGAAGATAAGTTATTTCAAACCATTTGGATAACGGATTTTTATTTGTAAAAGTAAAATATATGTTTCAACTTAAAAATATTAGAATAATTAGTAGACAATGAGTTAACACAAGCTTTTCTAAATATTGACTTTAACCTTATATATACGTATATATTTGTAAGTATATATATATATACACATATATATTGTACATATTGAAGAAGTACTTGCGATGTTTTCTTACAAATGTTGGCGTCATCGTATCTCACCGGTAATATTTTAATAAGGGGACAATTGTGCGTAGGCCGGGGATGTGTAGTAAAAATGAGTGTGGTTGTTGTACCAAGTACAAGCACAGCGCCACGGCGGTCATGGCAGGAAACAAACTTGGACCTCATGCTGGTACCAAACCTGCTTTTTCTTCTAGCACACACGTATGCACATATATCCTTAGCGATTCTTGCTAGTGCCGCGCCACAAATTGCAGACTATCATTATTTGAAAACATACCCACAGGATCCCACCCAAACCAATCTGCAACCCTTAAAGACACGACAGGAATTCCATTAAACGGACACACGAAAATGGCACGTCGAGAAAAGAATAGCTCCGATGAGTAATATGCAATTTCATTCATTCAAACCTTTATATTATATTGAAATCCTCTTTTGGTTGTCTATTAATACATCCTTCGTCCGACTTTTCTAATTGCAATGCAGCGCGGAATAAAGTTAAACACCTAGAGGTTAATCTGCGTTCAACCTTGAAATCAGCTCTGTCCGGATGAACTGTATTGGAAACCTGTTAATTTGTGTATATTTGCTGCTATTACAAATAATAAAACTTATGTACTGTATACAATTCAATAGTTCCGTTATGCTTCTTGAACGAGCTCTTAGGAAATAGTAATTATAGTCGCAGCATAAAGATTTTACGATTTATAAAAAAAAAAAGTTGACGGAATTTTAAGTACAATGAAATCTCATTACTCTAACAAAATGCCACTTCACTAATACAGTATTTGGTATTGAATACTCATTAAGCCTCCAGTTTTAAATAGAAACTAGGAAATACTACTTTATATTATATACATTTTGTTTCTTAAGTAAATTTATGAAACAAAATAGTTAAAAAAAAACATAAGTGATATCTAATTTCTCGTTTATAAACACTTAGTAGCATATAATCATCTACCTTCCGTTACTTCGGTATAATCATTATTATAGGCTTCAACATTTCCTCTTAATTAATCATACGCATATTAATTAATGTTTTTTTTTAACTCTTAAACAATTTAGCTTACTTTTATAATTTTCAAGATCAAGGTCTAAATATGAAATATAAATTGAAGAATTGATCAAATCTATATTTACTTTAATTAATTTCCTTTTTATCTAATTGAGTAAGCAAGTAATTGCTCCTACTTTTCAGAATTAGTTCTTGTTTAATATTTACGTACTTTTAATACTTCCTGCCGCGTCATGAAATTTACCTATTAAGATAAGTTGTATCATTTGTTTAATGGACAACATCAATTCTTGAGAATTAAGGTAATTCTAAGCTTGGATCCACGGCTAACCACAGGTTGGCCGTTGCATTTCTATAGTAATTTGCAACATAACCTCTATTTACACATTAGGTTGAAGGTCGAAAGTTTGATTTGGATGTTACTTCAACCGTAAATATATTTCATTAAAAACGCACACGAACATATTTATTAGTTCGATTATAATACGTTATATCTTAAACTTTAATTTGTGATGTAAAAAACGGCCGTGTGGTTTATTATTAATAGCAGTTGAGAAACGTGGAAATGGAGAATAAATATATGCAATGATTGATTGCATCACTTTCCAAGCATAATTATGTATGCGTTTGGATTAAATTCCAGGAATTTCTATGAGTTTATTAGTTTGTTAATTAAGATTTAAACGAATCGAATGGATGTTGATTCGTCATGAGCGTTTCCGCGAGGCGTGCCCCAGTTGCAGCTGGATAGAAAGACTTCTTTTCATTAAATTTTCCTCCTTTATACAAATAAGGCTTAGCGCGATGTGACGAAACCTACCAGAAGTGAAATAATTAAGAAGGAACAAAACGCAGCTAATTTAGTGCCATTGCTCCGACACACACTTAGATCACAATCGAAACAGAACTAAATACAGCACAAAGGACTATTAAATTCCGGACTCGGAACAAACAGTCGTCCGGCCAATCTTGATTGGGAAATAAATATAAAAATAGAAGGTAGCCCAGATATATGCATATATATATTAATTAAATATTGAAATGCATAAGAGAATGAAGAAAGCGCTTAATAACGATCAGATAAACCATGCGAGTTTGTTCTTTTACTTATTTCGATATTGTTCGAATGCAGAGTTCATTAAGATGAGAGTTTGGCAAATGTTTAAGAACGTTCCTTATATTTTAATTACAACGTTGCGATTGAATTCACCGAAATATGTAGGAGAGAAACCGGCAATATTTCATCATAATTTACTGGTCTAATGATAAATACTGTTTTTACGAAGAAATTTAAATTACGGATCTATTAAAATACATTTATCATAAGAAAACACATAATTCGATAGAGTTTTTCGAGGGCATTAATCATTTCGGGAATGATTACACGTAGGTATGGGGGGAATTGTTATTATCATCATCATCGTAGGGGAACGGAAACTGTGTAGGTCTTCTTTCCTTCTTCTCGTCCGCCGTCCGTTGCTGCTCTCACCGCTCCTTCCAATTGGGTTTTGTTTTCCGTGTGCCGACGTGGCATTCGCGAGGAGCGGAATTAAAAATGAATTAATCGCACGGAAATGTGTAGCGTAGAGGAGATAATTAAGAATGACATTTCATATATTATTCACATCAGAAAAATTTGTAGCTGTCAATAGGCAGGATATTTAACATACGTACAACATTCACGCTGGCAACATGCCAACATATCAAAGCTGACTGAGGGATTTTAAATTATAGGGTTTGTATTGAGCCGAGGTATAAACTGCCCAAAAGCGTATAACAATTACGATGCTTCTTCTACTGCGTCGTATGGTGGGCATTCTCCTCTTTCTCCTGCTGCACTAAAAATAATGCACCATAAACTTTATTTAAATTGACGCGATTATAATGCGCGGAGGAGCGGGATGAAGGCATAGACGAGAGTGGACAGTGCGAGAGAGATGGCCTTTATCTCTTCATTTTACATATTTAATTCATGAGGTTCGGAGATTAAAAATATTTCTGTTTTCGAGCCCCCTCATCCTCGTGGAAGAAGAGGTGGACGATGCGGATGAGTTGAACGAGGTGGAGGAACCCGTGTACGCCCGTATATATATATATCGATACACATTATCTTTGGGATTAATAAAATTGCACCCGATGGAATAATTAAGGAATAATTAAGATTGTGTTTCGATTTGTATGCTCCGTGGAAGTCAAAAGTTTTATAATGACTTGTGGATTTCTCTCTTTCTCTCCACCTCGGCCCCTGCACATTATTTCCAGGCATGCCTATACCTGACGTGACTATGCGTTCCTCGAGGTATTGTTGTCCAGTAAAATAATACACCTCGCCACAAGGATTCGTAATAAAGAAAATCCATCCATCACGAATATTTGTTTATGTTTACTCCGTAACGATTTTAAACGGCCGTTTTACACGCGCTTTAATTTTCCGTCCGTTAGAAAATCAAGTCGTGTGCACCTACCTACCTACCACTCGCATGCATACCTACAGAACAACACATACATTGCATGGGATCTTCTAATACAGCCATGATACAACTCTGACAAGCAATTTATTCACATCCAAAATTATAATAATATTATAGAAACAATTAAAACGCCAACATCTCATATTTACTTTTTCGGTATCAAATCTAATCTCTGGAAGCGTCCAGTCTAGTCCAGCTTCAGCCTCAACAAGATGCGATCGAAGCGAGATGGAAATCTGGATATAAAATAAACTAATCCGGTTCTCTCTGCTCCGGCCATTTTTGCCCCGCAACGCCACTCCGGGCATATTAATAAAACTACATTCTTTATTGCATTAGACACATGTATGTAATTGTTTCTTCGTTCTCCTCCTTTCCATACTCGATCCTCATCTTTTGCTTCCCTTCATCTTTTCATCCACTCGCATTTCTTTCTCCTCCTCTTCCTTCGTCCTTCTGCACTTGAATGCTCTTTCCATCTATCGGCCATGCAAAACAGCCAGATGAACTGATACAAGAGAAAACGCACATAAACATCGGCCGCTTTATTTCTCTATCTGCTGCTGCTGCTGCATGTTAATATTTCCATAGATATCCGTTTCCAGATGCACGCATCGCTTCATCATCGTCTTATATTCATTTATGAGTTACCAATCCAAACAACTTGCATACAGCCTCTTTCCCATATTAGAAACACGTTCTCCGTATATTAACCATTCCACGAAAAAGTACAACTCAATAGGCCTTGATCTCTTACTACCTTTACTTCTCATACAACTCTAAAAGATATAAATATTGACTTTTTTAAATATGTAATAAATAATACATATTGTCTCAAAGGTATGTAAAAAGTTACACAAAAAGCAACAATGACAGATTAGAGGTATTTTATGGTATTATGCAAACATTCCAGACTTATTACTCGTTTATTATTTTACAAATCGGATGTAAATGTAGATAATACAAGTCAATGACCGGAAACTTCTTTATAAATACTCAAGCTACTAATACCGAAATGCTAATAATGCATAAATTGCTTTGTAAATATTCTAAATTAGTTATGTGATCATATCTTGAGTCGGTATAAATCAAAAGAAGAAAAAAAAAGGCAATTTGTTAAATGAATGTTGCTAATGCAATGTCTTGAATGCGGCATAGTACAATGAAATATAGTGGGAACTCATAATAAATTCATAACATCACCTAAAATCAAATCATTATTCAAAAGAAACTTAGCGTTTGCAAACTATGATTGATTGGACAATCGTGGTGCATTTTTATCGTCGCATTTGTTAGAATGCCAGAATGGTTATATTTTCGATCGCATGATTGTTTCAAGTCAATATTCAGCTATGAATAAATTGCATTTAATTGCCATTCTAATACATCCGGAATGGTAAAAGTCCGGTATCCGATTCGGTTTTAAAGGTTATTAGGATAAAAACGTACAATTCCTCTTAATATCATACGTGTTGGTATATATCAATAGTTCTGTTGTCGTGACCTGGATTCGAATCAGGATCCGCCTACCATAACAACTAGGCTACTGGCGCCTTACTCGATTTTATGGGAATTAACTTGATAAGATCAAGAATATAAAGTAAAACAGTTTAGTACTAAAAAAAAAACAACAAGAATAAAGAAAGAATTAAATTAGGTTTATCTGAGCTAGAAGTGCGTACACGTAATTCAACTATAAAAATGCAAGTACCATACACAACAGGATTACAGCATCGCATGGTCCTCTTTCGACCCTAATTAGAGGATTACGAATAAAGTAGCGGCGTTAAAGAGTCCACACACGTATTTGCCGGACGGAAAGAGCTAAATATTTATACTGCAAATGAACTCCCAAAAACAAATCAAATATTAATACGTCGCAATAAAAGAAACGGCTAAATGCGAATGTAAATTTAATTAAAATTTATGCAATTTAAACGTTTTTTTCTTCGGTTCTTCATCGTTTCGCACGTAGCGACCCGTTCGTTCCCTCTATATCGACGGACAGTCGGAATATTAAATAAATCCTCATTCTACGAGAAATAAATTATTCAATCGCCGTACGCCCGTACAGTATACCAAGTACACTCAAATTCTGGGAACATTTTTCATGATTTTCATCAGTTATTTGAATACGCTTTGCCTGACGCATTTTCAATATTAATGCGGTTCAGCGCTGTGATCTAACTATCGATATTTCCATATTATTTCCGAATAAGGACGACTCGAATCCAGCCACTTAAATTCCAATGAAAGTGAAAATACTGGTTCCTAATTAAATTTAAATACGTTTATTTACATTTATTTTCTGTAATAAATAAAATATAATTATTGTAAAGTGATGATCGTACGCACAAGATAATAATCATCAGAGTTGAATGTAAATTGATCAATAACCATTCAAGGCAACGTATTAAGTATCGCTTTTACAACTATTTGTGAGCAGAAAAAACTCTGCAGAATTTAAATCCATAAATGCGCAAGAATAAAATAAGGAAATATTGTGTGTAAGTTTAGGAAGAAAACGTTTAAAAAAATCTTAATTGCATAGCGATAAATATACTCAAAACCGAAGAACATCGTTTATTTTTATTTTTTTCATTCTATACTTAAAAACTTCTACAGTTATAGAAACAAAAGCCAGTTTTGCAGCTCCAGCAAGGAAGAAAAATTAAATGAGTAAAGAGAGAGAGAATTACCGAAATGTGCATGTGCGGAGAGAAGATGGAAGAGAACAGCAGAAAAGGACGGTTTGTGCCACTTCTTATGTTGCATATATACACATACCGACATCAGGAAATGGTCGTACATAAAGATGTTTGAGTGCAAAGTAAGTAAATTTACAAGGGATATGTGTTTCTAATTATAGTAACAAACGTATTGGAATAGCAACAAAGTAATTGGAATGTTCTAAATAATTAAATACGCGCGCAGAGTGAAATGAAGAGAAATGAGAGATACGGGGAGAAATGTGGAAGTGATTGTTTCGGGAGTAATTTATTAATTGGGCGTTTTAAAGATGAACCCGTATTTTGTTTACGTTGTCTGGGATTTATTAACGATGCATTTGAAGATTTGGAGAGTCTGTGGAACATTAAAATGCGCTTAACCTGATTGCCAAATTTACCACCGGACTCGCCTTTTTAATTTATTTCAGCTCCCAACACGCATTAATTTATAAAAGCATCAAATTATCTCTTATATACACTGATAGGCTCAATATACTGTATATAAAACAAGTTATCCTCTCCTTCTCTACATATATATATATACGTTACTGGAAAGGAGACTACTGACATAGCCGACTATACCGAAGGAACCTTTTCTGATGGGTAGAAAAACGAGCAAGAATTTTAAACATTTTTATAGATAATTGCTATTCCTCATTGTGAAGTGCTGGTTATTGCAACGTGAAAATCGCGCACAAATGAAGCAATACCAATCATTAGTACAATCGGTTCTATTGAGCAGATGGAAAATAATACGATGGGTATTTCGAAATACCCGAATTTTTGGGGGATCCATGGCCAATCCATTTCGGGCCATTTGTCATCGGCGGGAAAGGAATGGAACCGCACGAATAAATCTGTCCCATAATTTACGGTACGCCAAAACAACACGACATTTACAAAAATCTCTTTAAGTTATTGCTTATTATAAGCAACACACATAAGGAGAGTTATTCTTTGGGACAAACTCTGAGCCACAGCCGCAGCCGCACAGCTCATATTAGCGGCTCAACAAAAGAAACCGCGCGCTCTTTGTTAATCATCCTTCCATGATCCAATGGAGTGACAATTCCCTTCTGTTTCTTCTTATTTGTCCCTTCTCTCCTCTTCCATCGCATTAACTCTTTCCAGATCTCATTCTCCCTCTCACTCTGTCTCTCTCTCTCTTCAGTTATTATATGTAACGTAACGTTTCAGTCGGAGATAATTACGTGCTGATATGATATTTGCATCTCGCCATCTCGCCAACAACCACCGCCAGGTCTCGGTTTCAATGGCCAGCACAATGGGACCTTTGTAATAATAACACGCTGCCGAAGAAATAAAATAATGCAGGAAAGGATATACCGAGAAAGAATGAAAGAGGAGACCGAGCGGGAGAACGAACAAAAAAAAAACAGGATGAATTAAACTAAAACGATGGTATACATTGTAAGAATGCATGTCACTTCTATTTTGCGTTCGATTTTTAATTGCATTCCCATGCGATACCTTCATTAATCATGGACATTCAAATTTGCCCCAAGCCAAAATCAATTATTAAAAATAAATTCACTATCAAACTAAGACCAATAACTCAGTGTATCTTTTGTAGTTAATCAAACATCACTTATATTTATTTAAGGTAAATTATATCTGTTTTCATACTGAAAATTATACAAAAGTAATTGTTTTCAGGAATGAAAAGTATCATTAAGAAACTCGTTTCCTTTCATTTTTGTTTCTTTATGTCTCGTTGTAGATGCCTGAGATAAGTTTTTTATTATGTCAAATAAAGCTAAAGATATGGACACTTTCGGGACACAAGCGCTTTCGAGTAGTCCAAATTTCTTCTTCCGCGAAGAAATGAAGTAACACCGTGTAAATGTATGCGTTTTGCTCTGCTGAGTTCGCAGCTTTTAATTTTTTATTATAACAATTGTGCAATTACGTAATAATTATACATAATTATAAAATCGTAAACGCCTTTCTTGTGTATTTCATATTATAATTTAAAAAATATTAATTTAAACTTTTTGAGCTATCTTTGAATTTTTTTTTAATATGATTTGGAGAAGATGCCGAAAACGAATTGTGAAAAAAGAAAAATAATTCCGAGTTGTAATTATGTTTAGCAAATACGGTTTTTATGGTGGCATAAATTGTTACAAAGTTTAATGGCTCGCGGAGCGTTTATCGTATTTGTACATTATAAAACGTCCGGCATGGAATGCTGGTGAGTTGCATTATGGTAATATAAAATTCGCAATGCGTAAAATCGCGTCGACGGTGTCCGATCTTCGTTTTTCTCAGCATCTCAGCCATATTCTATGGTCATCGTAAAATGGCACAACGCGCACACTCGTAAGCTCACACTTTTCGCGCCGTAAACTATGCCGTGATTTGAATTAGGGCCAATTAATAAAAATTTTAGGAAGGGAAGAGCAACGAGAGAAGAAGCAGAAACAAGAATGAGGAGACAAGGAGAGGTAAGATCAGAGGCGATGGACCACAGCTGCTGCCTGCGCCTTTTGCATTCCACCATCAGGCAGGATGCACCGTGGAATTTAACGCCTTTAAAATTTATTTTGTATACAACGGAGCCCCGTTACGCCATCCCAAATTTGGTGAATATTGGATGGCATTTTTCGAATCGCGTTGTTAGCGTTGGTATTTGAATAGAGCGTATAGTAGTCATGGTTGGTGCCTAGTGCATCTACGCCGAGTGTCTTAAATTGGATTATGCTAATCATACTTATTCTATATAGTCTGCAACGCAAATAGCTGCGATTATGTTATTTACATATTTACATATATAAGCATGGGGGCATAGAACAATACGGCAACAAATTGTGCTGGGGCTTTCTCGATTGTGTACGTATATTGGGAAAATGTTGCTGTTGCTGTTGCCGAGTCCCGAGATTAAGGCAAAGTCTGTGTGCCTCGCGCACGTGTAATTATTTTATATGAAATACATCTGAAAGGTGCGATTAGCAAAGCGCAAATTCCAATTTATACTTCGAGCCTTATCTCACCTCCTCTCTGTCTCGATCTAAGCCATTCAAACGCACCGTTAATTAAGTTGCAAGACACACTAATTACGACTCTTGCATTTCTTATTTCTTTCGATTTCCCTATTAAAATTAAATTATGTCACTGGATCAGGAAGGCGTGTCCCCTGTTCTCTGCCACTAATTCTCCAGAGCTTACTCACTTTCACGGTTTTTGCTCTCCGCGAAATCCGGTAAAGGTAATTTGCGGACCGTTTCACATTCTCGAACGAACTTAGCATACGCAATAAATCCCCTATATTTATTGTGGATTTGCAGAAACCTAATTAACGATAATTATTTTCGAGCAAATATATTGCCGGAGGAAATGAGAAAATTGATGCGAGCAACAAAAATGAAATATGCTCCTCGATGTATGAATAATTCCGCGCAGAAACTTATTACCATCTTGAGATCATAAAGCCAAAAGAAAATATTGTGCTCAACGCAAAACGACGAAACGAGTGCATAACTATTTTTATTTTTGCGGGAATAAAGTAAACCAGGCTTGCTTATCAGATGGCAATGTAATGAAACTTTAGAAAGCTGAGAAAAATATTGTTTCATAAATAATAGATAACAAGAAATACATTTTAAATTTTACACTTTTAATGCCACATCCTTATTTCTACGTCTTCGAGAAATAAAATAATTATTTTTCAAAGGATCATTCAATATTAATACCATTTTGTTACTAAAATTAAACTATGAAATTTATTTAACTAAATTATATTTAGCTGTTATTTTGCAAAAAACTCGTTAATATATTTTAAGTAACATGTGATGAATAAAAATGGATTAGGACAATGCATTTAGTAAGTGATGAAACTTGAACCTGAAAGTGAAGCCTTTAGCAGATCGAATTCCGAGAGATATATAATTGGCGCGAACGCTGAAAAAGTCTTTTAGTAACACGAAAAAGGACGAACAAAACGAACACATGGTGCTATGAACTAGTTTTCGCCAATTTATCGTCAGTTATAACATCTGGAGATTACATTACTGCTTGATTAAGGTTTCAGAGAATAAAAAGGAACTCGGGTTGCGTAATTTTTTTCCTTTTACACAGCGACACAGTTTCGCGCACACATGGAGCTCATAAACGAAAAATCAATTACCCGATTTGATCAATATTAATTTATATCGATAGAATTACATAAAAATGTAATTTAATCTAAGAACGTACAGGATAATGAAGAAAATATTATTGGAAATCGCTTAAAGTGAATGATGGTTGTAGAACAATTAGTATATGTTTATTGATGAAGAGTGCGTAATGGAATGCGGTATCAATTGCTATTCAGGTTGTCGATGTTGGATGTGGTATATCTTACAAAAATATTATTAGTAAGGTAGATACGACCAGATGAGGTGGACATTCTTGGAAACGGTGGTACTAATAAGACGCGGCCGTGAAGTTATAAATAAGTGTGTGTGTAC
Organism: Nicrophorus investigator; assembly: GCA_963457615.1. Classification (NCBI taxonomy): domain Eukaryota; kingdom Metazoa; phylum Arthropoda; class Insecta; order Coleoptera; family Silphidae; genus Nicrophorus; species Nicrophorus investigator. The sequence continues at coordinate 28,884,548 of OY735140.1, forward strand.
GTACGTCTGTCGCCAATAAAAGTTGCGATTCTAAAAAGAATGTCTCTATTGATTGATATTAATATTAATGTGTTTGTCTGTGATCTGCGTACGCTCTGCGGCTTTCTATTAATGGTAAGGCCGTTTTCGCATTCTGATTTATGGAGTCGGTGGCGCCAATTCCGCCTGTTTTTATTATAAATTTATATTTATTTCAATTACACGCATTCCGCGGCGCACCGAACATCTGTTTCTAAGGCAAACACCACAATGGGAAAACCTTAGCAAGTAGCACCCAACCTTAGGTATGTGTGTATGCTCTCTCTCTCTCTCTCTCTCGGTGTGCGCCTCTCCTCTGTGTATGTATGCATGCATGCTTACGTGTATTTGTTTACATAACACACAATGAATGCCTCTCCGGTGTGGCGGGAGTGAAAGTATATAATACCATTTGTAGTAATTTGCTACTTGCAAAACATAAAGGTGGGTGGTATTCTGGGCATGGAAGCCGCATCAACCGGTGCCAACAGTCGCCGATCGTGGCCGATGTATAAAACAATCGACGATCAATTAGTCTACAGGTCTACCAATTAGCGGAGATCGCCATCGCCGAATTAAATAATTACATGCAGGTAGAACGAGACCTATATAAATATATATGTATATATACACACAAACACACACAACACCAATATAATATAATACTTAGGTCAGACAAAAGCTCGAGACGAAAGAATAGCCGAAAATATCCTAGAATTATTTAAATCCGCTCCGCTAACATAATTCAGTTCCTAGCTTAAAACTATAGACGTAGACGGTGTTCGCTCGCTCAAGTAGAAGAACCCGTCTAGGGAGGGCATCGGCATTCCGCCAATAGAGGAGGTAGGCACATACACACACAGTCGACAATATAATTTAGCAATTTTAACTGTCGATCCCATTGGAAGCGAAAAACTATTTTTCGCGTGTCTACTCTTAATAAACCAAAACTTGATCTACTATTATTATATCCCCCTTTGCTCGCTCGCATTAGTTTATTATACATCGGCAAGTTTATGCCGCAACATCACGTAGGCTTTTCCGCAAAATCCAACGGCAGAAAGCAGAGATAGAGAAGCACGAGAGGAATTTCTACGCCTACGTCTTATTTCCTTCGTCCTTCCTCTGCACCACCTCAACTCTAGGTATCACAGTGTCTCCTCCCCTAATTTCCTACATGCCCAATCTACCTGGGCTCCGAAAAATATCTTAGGGAACATCCTCCGGGACTGAGACAACGACAACAGTTGTTGCAGTCGCCTTATCGGCCGCTCGACATCTCGGGACATTTATTTTCTTCGTTAAATCAATTTCAAATGGTTTTCCTACTTTTATCGACGCCACGCATCTTATCATTATTGAACGGACTTGCCGGGCTGCTACTTCTTGCAACGGCATCAACTATTTATGAACAACAAACATAACTAGTCTTCTCTTTCGCTCTCTACCTCTCCGTGCTTGCATCCATCCAATATCTTAATTTCTAATATGCCTTTATCAGATATATCGCTACATAAATACAATTACGTGAAGATGAAAGCACTGATTTCAGTATTTTCTGACCGTATACACACACATTCATTTATTTAAAACACATTTAGAAACATTTACATATGACATTACTCCAAATCAGGAAAAAGATTTATTTATGCTAAACTTTGATTACGTCATTCATTTAATATACGTTTAATTTATATATAGAATAGTTATTTTTTGTGAAATATTTAGCTCATGATACAAGTACTTATACAAGTTACTACATAATACGAAACTTTGTATTGTTACTTTAAATGTTAGTGGAAGTGAATGCAAAGTAAATACTAGTTCGTGTACTGCAAATCTAGTTTTATTGCATAATTCGAGAGACGATTTGTCTTTGGTTTACCACATGCGCCGGTCGATTTGAATGTGTTGAGATTGAAATTGAAGCGGGAACCGGTATGGTCTGTTAAATATCGGGATTATGAATATCAAATGTGAGAATCCACTATTCGTTCGTTTTTTTTTCCTTATTTTCTTTCTTTTGAAGGAAAAGGGGTAAGGCTTGATAAATGATGCAGCGAGATGTAAATCGGGAAGTAAATAAATCCAGCAATTATGTATATTGTACGGTGGTGGTGTTGTGGCATAGTAACCAATCTGCAATTTAAATACTTGTTGGGAGTACAAGCAACGAGTTCATTGTTACACAACCCTTTTCTCTCTCGACCGTTCATTTATTTATTTATTTATTTATCGTAAGTATTTATAGAGGCTTGAAATAAATTAGTCGGTCGCTCTTTTTTCCATTATGCCTCTTCCAGGTAAAAACTCCCCCTCCACGATAAGCCCCCAGATGGATGTTGTTAGGAAGTTAGCATTATATGATGGATTTATGTAAATCCGCAAAAATAATGGCTAATTTGCGTTTCGTTCGTCGGCTTTGCCGGCTTTGCGAAATTCTCGGACCACACCCGACAATTGTTTGTATATGTGTGTGTGTGTATATAAGTATATAAATGTATGTGTGTGTGTGTGTATGCGGCAATCGAAACTTCTCTTTAGCTATCTCGTACTCTCCTCCACACGCAAGAAAAGCAACCTTACAACCTTCTAATGCGCCGAATGTGCACAGCATATCATATTACGAGCTCTCATACACACACTCTCACATTTATATACATATAATGCAACACGATACTCCACTCTCATATCCTACTTCATTTCGCCTATAATAAATTATAATTCCGTGCCCTTAGTCATGAAGTCTGGTGGGCCGAACAATGTAAAACATATCGTAAAAACTGCAGTTACGTGCACATTTTAAATACAATTTATGTATCTGTATAATTATTGCCGCTGTTATGACTGGACGATCGCTTTGGAAAAGAAGTCCGATTCCTCCGGAGTTGAGGTATCAGTTTCAAACGTGGGTTTGCCGTATCATCGAAACTAAAAGGACTACGGGTGGACGGATGGACGAACTCGATGGATTATCGGAATACCTCAGCTTAATGACGCGTTCGAATCGCGCGCGCACCGAACAGGATAACGACGAACCCGAAGCGCAGCGTGGATTCATTAGAAAGTAATGATACACTTTTCTAATCCAAACTAACATGGATAAACACACAATTCCAGCAACAATCTCAAGTGCATTTTACATCTTACTTCTACACCCATGCTTATGCTATCCGAACATCTAAATGGTACATAATCGAGTATTACGACTGTGAATTACTAGTGTACTATTTACATTTTATCGTTTCAAATATGCGTATGGAAATTATTTACATAAAACGAAATTGTTAAATTATTTATTTATTATTTCTAACTTTTTTCTTCTGAAATTATTTATGTAAATATATAATTGCTGCAATAAATATTGTTATTATTATTATGATTATAAACTCAAAATCATAAAATGAAAATGGTCAGAGTTGCAATCTAACAAGTATACAACTTAGATTTTATAATTCCAATAGTAAAATATAAATTCATTTAAGTTTTATTCAATTTATAATTCAGTAAGCTAAAATATCAATAAAGAAATATGTAATTGTCTGAAAGTTCTATGAATTTTTTAAGTCGATTACTAAATAAAAAATGTTAAATTTAAATGGTTGCATTCACATACTTGTATGTGTTTTTTAAAAAGAATATTTGTGATGAAATTTGTGACGGTATGTATCAATGCTAGAAGGTATTTGGTTGTATAAGAATATTTCTAGAGGAACAAAAAAATGTTTATGGTTAATGCAAAAAAGAATGTATGTTACGTATATTGAAATGGATGGGAAATAGTTTTGAGCTGGGATAATTTATGCGTGTCGGTATTAGATAAAATTGAAATGAATGCGAGGTGGCGTCCATTCTCCTCCGTCGAGCCGGTATGAAAAAATAATTCGCAATTATATTATACGAGGAGAGGTCGAGATTCTCGCGTCAGCGAACGTCGAACGTTTTATCTGGGAGAAGGATAACACGTATCTATGATCTATGGTGGTGAGAGCGAGAGAGAAACGAAGGATATGGGGGAACCCATCCCATCATAGGTCTTCTTCACCGCATCGCACTACCAAAGAGATATGCGTACGTACGTGCAAGTTGGATGTGTGTACATAACATAACATGCGAGTATCTAGAAGAGAAGAGAACGTTATCTGGCATCGGGGAATGCTCGCGATTGCACCGCATCCATCTCATTAACATATAATAAAGTAGGGAACTCAGATTGTTATATTGCTCCCCTGAACTATTTTGATTGCATTTATCTGATTCGCTGTGCGCTCTACCGAAACGCTCAACAAATTTCCAATACCACCATAGAACATCACCCAAGACCGAGATCCGAAAACTGTAACTATCTAGTATATATTTCAAAAAGAGTCGACGCTGTGCATAATATGCATGCACCAGTGAAATGTAACAATGCGAGACTGGATTTTTTTCAGCTTCGATCTACCGCCTTGCCTACCTCAGGCTCTCCACGGCTGCTCTTGCAACAGATTTTCTTTTAATCAAATAATTGCGTTTTCTTAAAGAAAAAAAACACGTTCGCCTGCAGAAATTGGGAAAAATCTGGCACATACAAGAGTGGTGCTTGAATTATAGCCACGAACATGTAACATTTTCCTGGTTTATATCAAATCATTTACAAATACCACACCCAGCATATACAATACAATTACATATACAATTATTCATATTTTAATAACTGCTTTACATAACGCAATACTTGCCAGTTTTTGAATTTGCCAAGTACTTGTTTTTTCCTTATTAAAATTAAAGATGTTTGATTTTTTTGAAATAAATATTATATATTTAACTTGAAATTATGGTAAATGTAACATGTTCTCTAAACCAGAATAACTATCAGAGATGATCTCGATCTTTTTTTTCTTTCTAAAAATATATAAATTCGTAAAATTCTAAGCTTGTTAGGTAAGTTTATCTAAGAATCTGCCCCACCATTTGGACCCTAGCATATTTCCATAATGTCGATACTCAGCGGTACCCTTCAGACGAACATTCCTTAAGTTATAAGGGTATTTCTTTAGAGGAAGATGGTTAGGTATCATTAAAAAGAAACTGAGAGATTTATATCTCGTCGGGGAATTATTACATTTTCTTGTGTATGCCTCGTACATTATGAAATATTGCTCGCACAAAATTATTTAAATAAAGTGGTTCTGGTATAGAATCAAGTATGTCTATTGCTTAATTGATATAGAAAAATGAAGAAAGATAGTAACATAATTTAAATATAAATGTTTCGTGGAAACTAAGAATGTGTTGTCAGAAATAAAAGTTGTATGCAATAACGGGACGGAATAATCGTTACAATTTGGGTAAAAGCCGTCTCGCCTCTCTCGGTATGGAATGTTCCTGGTTATGGCCGTATCCAGCAAGCGACTGAGTTTAACAACAATTAATTAGATATGCAAAATAAATGGTTTCATTAAATGTATAACATAAAATACATATCGTTTTATGATAAAATAGCAATAAAAATTATAATGCGGACTCTGGTTGGTCGAGAGCTGAGACCAGCAGCGGTTTTAATTGAATTTCATCCTAGTTTATGGTAGCAATAAAAAATTGAACAATAAATGAATGAGTGTAAACAGCAAAAATGGCCGTACTACGACGCTCTTCTCTCCGCCAATGGTTCTCTTTGTTCGCAGGAGTGTTTTGTAATTAAGGTTGCGAGGGGGGTAAGCATTTTGGGGTCCCCATTAGATTTTATTGGCACGGCCGACGGTTCTCTTTATAAAAATGGAATTCCTTCCTATTGTGAATCAAAGAAAAATGAGAGATGTGTCTGAATCGCGGGATGCCGGCCCTCCGATGGCTCGACCAAAAACCCTCCCCTTTGCCCCGCCGATCCGGGCCTTCGTCGGATTTTGATTTTTTTGTGGATGTTTGTTTGTACCTGGAACAGGTAGACTCAAGTTGAATAGAATAATAATCAGTGAGAGCGAGGGGGTAGAAGCTCTCTCTCAAAACCACACGGGCTGAAGTTAAACTGCCACGAAGAATGCCAAAAACTACCTGTGTGTATGCGTCTGTATGTGTGTGTGGATTATTCACAACTCATGTGAAAGACGGATTGTGGGACGGCTCGGAATTACTCAATAGACGGGTTCTCTCTCGGCCACGTTTATTTTCTTTTTTAACCCTCTTCTTCTCCGTCTTTTTCCTTCGATTCCCTTCATCATCATCATCATCTCTCTTTCAGTTTTCGTACACCCGTATTTACGAACATAAAGGAATTTTAAATGCGCCTCCTCATAGAAATTGGATTATATGTGTGAGCGCGTGCAACGAGGATTTCCGCAAGGCTCAGTTTCAAGACCACCTTCGCATTTGAATCTCGAAAGTCTTCAGTACCATTCACACCAACTTAAATATTATATAAATTCCATTATTCTACATGCATTTTTATAAACATTCATTCAACAATTTCATCGATTTGCAAATAGAGATTTCATAGATACAATATATTTTTCAAACAGATAATATCGAGATTCGTTGGGTGGCTAACCACTTAATACATCATGCTAAGTACAAAGATTGTGCTATTTGCATTTCTATCGAAGCAGAGTGAATAATTCAAATCTGCTTCTATAAATAGGAGTGTAGGTAAGGGTGTGATCGAATACGAATAATAATAATGATATTCGCTTAATTCCTCGGATGATTGGTTAGTAGGTATCTACAATATTATTGTTCAATAACAATTACCACGCACCAGTATTTCCATAATCATTTTTGTTATTTTATAATTGAATTTATCAGGAATTTTCTTATTAAATATTTTTTAAGTCTTACCACTTTAGAAAATTATACATCTATTATATGTTCGCAAAAGCTATAATATCAATTTTCTAATTAAGGGTTACTCAATATTTTTAATTTAAGTAAAATATTACATTTATGTTTTTCAATATCATTTTGTATTTTTATAGCGAACTGAAAAGTAGGAACGATGGATTTAAAAAATAAGAAAAGACGTTGTACTAATTGATTGACAAAATAGAAAGTGGACGTTTCGAAGCTTATTTTAATGTATTTCTTGATAATTTATACAGGTTTTGAAAGGAAACGCCAACATTAGTAGCAAGAATATTTATCCAGATAAAAAGTAAATGAGAACATTATCAATTACGGATGTGCATCATCAAGATGCTGCATCTCTGTAAACAGTTACAATTTGATCGTAAAGAAGGTTGGATTCATTTTGTACTAAGTCTATTGATTCAGTGGCAAAACTTTCTGCAATAACTGTATTTACGAATATATAACCACTTCAAGTGTTTACGCAATTACAGTTTAAGTGGACGAGAAAAATACCAAAGATGCATTCGCGATTTATTCTCATTTTATTAAAACATAACTGTATACACTTTAGTTTCTTCATTAGGCGTTCATTCATACATCAAATAAGGTATTTTCTGTATTGAAAACTTTTTTTGTAAATGTTTGATTATATTTTATGTTCTATTGTTCTTTAATTTCATTAAATAATTTAATTAAAACAGAATTTTAAATATAAAATAATAAATAATTTTAGTGTACATGTTAAAAGTTTGAGGAACACTGGTTACGGTGGAATGGAGCAATATATATGATCGCATTGCGCGTGTAATTAAATTGATAATCTCCGTGGGTGTTATATAATCGGCGCATTATAAATCGAGCGAGTGGTGTAAGTAAAAGGGCTTGCCAGCAGTTAGGCGCGATCCTCGACAGAGGCCTTTTTGTTCGACGGCTCCACTTGCGCCGCGTCCTTTCTTCCCTTCGAAGACATGTATTATGTATTTACCGCGAGCAAATAAACTATGTTTAGCGTCGCCTAGCGCAGATAAAATAGTTATCTGGAAGTGGTGAGGTGGCATAATTCAAGGAACGGACATGTTTTATAGTAATGTAGACGTAGGTTGTTGCCGTGGTTGCTGTTGTTGGTTGCTGTTGTTGTTGACGATGGTTGCCATAGCATCACAGCGATCCGACGTTTATCCGGTTTGAGGAGAGCGAAAAGCCGAAACCGGATGCAGAGGGGGAGAAGAAGTGTTCCCAAATGAATGGCACCTATATGCATGCCATCGTGGGTCCATGGGTTAGATGGGTGGTGAATTCTGACTCCCGGTTTCATGCCGGTTATAAACTCTGGCGGTTCGCGCTTCATAACTAGATTCCGCGCCGATATCTGTATCAACAGATAGCCGGACAACGAAAGCGCATTAAGGCCGCATTCCCCGGCCGCGAAGCGCAACCACAAGAGAACCTTCCTCGCACTCACCAACACCATATATATATATACATACACTCATATATGTATATACACACATGTGTGTGTGCGAGAGAGAGAAAGGTAGGTAGTCGATCAAAGGACGTGGGTCCGATCCTGTAAATGCGAAAAAAGCCGATCCACGAAAATATACACTAATTAAAGCCTTAATGGCCGGCCCATTAACGTTATTCAAACTAAATCGTTTCAATTACGACGTAATGAGGGGTCCCTCCTCAATAGGGAAGTCACAAAACATGCGTTCCGCGGCGGCGGTTTCGTTTCCTCACACGGCCATCATATATGATGCGATGCCGCCTCGGACTCAAACTCAAAGGTGGACTCAGACAGAAACTGAGAGACTGAGACTCGGACATGCACACATTCACAAACTCTCACACACATACGCATACTCAGCGGAGGCGCACATTTGATAAGCCTGATCGTAGATAAAAAGCATACAAAATGCATTAGTGGCTCTTGTAAGTATGGCTGTAAGTGGCTGTTAGGGCCGTTATGACACTTTAAAAATATGCCACCGCAATTGGTGACGGCCATACCTTATTCGTTCGTTCGCGCCGCGTGCTGCTTATTTACCTTATTCCAACATTTAATACAATTACATTACCGTTCGCACATCTTAACTGGAGCCTATTCTAATAAGGCAACTTGTGCATTCATCTTGTTAAACGCATTCGTAAACATTACATTAGATACGTAACTCTATCATTATTATTAGCAATAGTAATAGCACTATCTGCATTTGTTACCATTCACGAAATTCTTCAGTCTGATATATTGCATGAATGTTAAAGTTGTACAAAAAAGGTTAAAAGATAACGGTAACACATTTACTGTCAATTTCACAACACTTATTCTAAGTTATGCTATGTTATAATAACTAAAATGTAATTTAAAAAATGAATTGCTAATAAAAAAAGTACATACAATGGTTGAAATAAAAAATAAAACAAACAGTGATTCTCTCGTACAGTGACCGCGCGCATCCAAAACGTGATTGATGAATTGGAGATGATTAAGACAATTTCCTAACTAAAATTTATGAACTTTTAATGCTTTTTCATATAAACTCGTTCCTCTTCATTCATTATATTACTTTCCGTTTCTTCAGCCTCGTCTGGGATCTATTAAAAACACATTCGATATTAACAACACACGAAACGAAAACTAATGCGATTAATCCGCGCCTCGGCAACGTGAAAATCGTGTTTCATCCAATTAATACATATTTATGGGCGCCGATTTCCCAACGGACAATTAACACGAATCAATTAAGGCGTTTCTCGAAATATCCCATTGTGCCGCGCGATCCTAACACCAATAACTTCATATTAATATTTTTTTTCCGGAGCCGAAAGCCTATTGAGCAACGCTCCAAATAGAAGTAAACTTGTCCTACGCATTTAATTGTATTTATATGCAAACTATTAACAAACGGCGCAGCGCTAATGCTCGAACTGGAGGCGCGTGGGTCGATCTACAAGTATGCCAACTGGTAGATGGAGTGGAGGAAAAATCAATTAAATTTTTAACGATTCGGTGACAATGCAAGTTCTCCCGTACTAAATCAAAAACCGATTTACCGATCTTGACAGACGACGAAACCAGGATGTAAATTAGCCTGGAGTGTGGATATCTTTGGATTAGGATTAATCCGGGAGGGTCCGCCGCATTGACATGAATTCGATTCCGGATTGGATAATTAAAACTTGATTAATCTTTTCGCTCGTAATTTATTCTATTCTGATGGAATTGTTGCGGGGCGACGGGGAGAAGGACGTGTTTACACGTTATTAGTAGTAGTATTTGTTGTTATTATGCGGGGTAGCGCAAGTTGCAATTCATTTGATGGCGAGCAATTTATTATATGCAAATACGACGTTCGGAACTGAAAATCAAAGCGATAAATTAACATCAATGTCTTCACGGGATGGCAGGGGGCCGCAGTCGTTTGGACATTAGTTGGCTGCATTTTAAACCGATTTTTCTCCCTCGTACAGAACCATGAAAAATAAAACCGATTATTATGCATCCGCGGATGGGGAACGAAAATACTGCCGCCGCTGGGTACCGTCGCGGATAATTGGTACCAACTTGGTAGGATGGTAAAAAATAATGGTCGAAGAGGAATAGCAATAATCATACCGGCGACTAATCGCTCATTGCTGGATTTGCAATTAAAACCGATCGCTTTTGTTATATATAGAGATGAGCGTCTCCTTGCGGAGGGAATAATGTTTAGCTTGTTAGTAGAATTTATTTTTATGCGACGGTTAAATGTTTGGTGTGCGAACAACGCATAATACAAGCAAACTCAAGAGCAGGACTATAAAATATACAGTAAGATTATTTATAAGACCAGTTTCCAGCTTGTAATCCTCTCATTAAAACTCGCGAGGATCACTCGCACAATCGTAATGACATAATTGAAATTATATATGTGAGGCGGCGGTTCGAGGGCGGAAAATAAAGGTTCACGGAAAAGTTTATGCAGAAACACGACTTCGATACGATTCATTTTTAACCTGCCTGTTTTTATTTCTTTCTTCAGTTTCCAATGGAATCTGGCTACGTTATTTATGGACCTCGCATCCTTACCATAAGACCCAATCCCAAGAAAATATTGAAGATTGAAGGCACGGTTCTGCAGGAAGCTCGACAGGAATGGTACTACACCAACCGGTTCTCCAAGCAGAAGCAGGAAAACCCGAGACGGCAATGAAAATGGCGAAACCGAACTTTTTCAACGCCACAGGAAACAAAAACTTCAAACAAATCGTTCACAATTTTAACTACTTGCCAAATATATTGTATATGTCTTTTATCCAACTTTACAAATTATTTAGCAAGTATCGCGTAAGTTGTAGCAACTTTAATAAATATACATATTCTTTTAATATTTCATTTTCAATGATATCCTTGTATTTCTATTCATCTCCATTTCAACTGTATTCATTTTGTATGTTATCTCCAGACTATTCCATATAAAAATGTTAATTGATGTCGGTTCATTTGATAAAGATTTCACTCCTATGAATAATTCCGTTGGGAGTCCAAACATTTCTACATATCAAAGCAATTCGAGAGTGAGAGAGAGAAAAAAATATGGTATAAATATTTGAAAAAAAAAATGTATAGTTTCTCTTTCTGTTTCGTTGATTCTTCGGTCCACTGATAATTGAGTCGATTCGCGGAATCCGAAGAGGCAGTCGTTTTGATTTTAAAACATTCTAATTTGGTTAATTTTACATCATCGTTAAAGCGCTACTCTTTTATGGACTAGTTCCGTTGCGTATCAATAAAACGTAGAAAAGGAATCCAATAATACGACCATTACTTATTTCGTAGAACATATTCAATTAAGGAATCCTATACTCTAATTAAATACATTCCATACTTAGTTTTTAGTTGTACATCCATTTTATATATTATTAATAGAGGTTATTCAACTAACATCAACATTTTTTTTAATCAACAAACACATGTATTACAAAATGAATAGATGACATTTTGGACTAAAATTGATGGTTATAATTGTTAACTGATATTAGAAACATTAATTAAAAAACGAGAAAATAAATTATACAAGCAAAGTCGATGAAAGACACGGTAAAAAAGATAAATAAGGAATTTCGAATAAATTCATATTTCGGAAATTGTTAATTTATTAAGTTGACAGAGATGAAGCATTGAATATGTGTCAATACGTAAGCAGTTTAGTGTTATTTAAAAAAAATAACAATTAATTTATTAATTATTCCTATTTATGCTAATTCGCTTCATTATAACGTAATTTATTTCCGATTAGTTTCACTTAAGAAAGAAAATTATTTAAAAATTTATAATATTTTTGGAAACAGAAAACGTTATGTTAAATTAGTATATACTGTTATTTAAAAAAGAAGTAAAAAGAGGATGTTTCCAAATTTGAATTAATTGAAGCCTTGGCTCATTCATGAATTATAAAAAATGTTTAAATAAATAAAAAGAGAACTTTGAACCTGACACAAAATGAGTAATATATAAAAAAACAGTATTGTGTATAAGAGGTGGAACGATGGACGATGTAAAAATGAGCATCACAACGAATCACTTGAGTAGTACATAAAATAGAATCATAAAATATTCCCGAGCTACCGTACATCGATCATAAATCATCTTGATAAATCTCAATTATAATTATTAATTTATGCGGCTCATTTTGCAACCCGAAATCCTTCGAAGATGGACCAAAGAGCTCCACGAACGGAGGAGACAGACACGTAGAAAAACGCCTATAATAATAATAATGCTACTACGAATCCACGACGGCCTCAGAACCGCAGTTAGATGAAATTAATGGAATTCATTTCCTGGAGCACGCAATCCTATGGTTGCTGTCTGTATCCAACGTTGCTGGGCAGATCGAAAGCGCGCCCATCTTGTAACGCGAGTGTATGTGTTGTGTATGTGTGTGGACACTTTTAAATTTAAACATGATTTATTTCGAGTGTGTGTGTTTTTTTAATCTCCTGATACTGATTAATGACTTAATAACTCGCCAACTAATTATAAATAATAATATTTATTGTACTAAACTCATGATGCGATATAATACACATGTTTAATTGATATCCAGGAGGAAGTGGCGGAATCCGAACGGTTTCCGGCAGCAATAAACCAAATCGAAATCACTCCGAATCGGCCCACCTGAATCCTGAATTAAACGTACAAATCTAGTCGACAATTTTTATTGTTTTATGGTAATCCCGGTCATAAATCGACTAATTAACAATTATGAACTGTTCAACAATTTCATGCCTACGTACCTCAACCAAAGACGGAACAACAAAAGCGTTCGTAGAGCATTTTCATGCTTAGCTCTACTACCTCCGTTCCCCGCCTGTACAAATCTACATTAATTTAAATAATATTAAACATCGACACATACCGGCCGCGGTTTTATGAATTATTGGACAGCACCACAACGGCCGAATGCCAATAGCTTTATTTAAAGCCTTTTAGTGGACGATTTATTTGTTTATTAACTTTTTCTTTTTCGAAAAATTGCTCAATATAATTAGCATCGGATTTTTTTTTCTCTCCAACAATTTCCACCTAGTAATAAATCAATAGTAATGATTGCTGCATACGTACACATTTCGTATATATGTGTACGTTTTTTTCCTTGAGCCGTCTTCAAGCTTTCTCACTTAGACTCGTGCAGAAGTCTCGAATGCCACGCTCTTTTTTTTTTCATTCGATTCGTTTTCGACCAAAAGCGCTCGAGCAATTAGAGTTCTTGCGCCCAATTTAAATCTAATTAGAACAAATCCACTCCGTTTGTAACCGTAATTTTGATTGATGTGCTAATTATTTATTTAAAAAAAAAACGGAAGGAAAAAAACTAACGAAATGCTAGTACGCATTATTCGAGGCGAAAAATTAAGTTGCATTAAGCTTCAATTATATTTTAATTTCCCACGAAACGTTCTAGGAAAAAATATCACGAATTATTAATGATAAAGAGAACTCGTTTGCTAGTAGTAAACATGTAAATTGGTTTCGTGATTTTACTTTTTTTTCCTCTTTCGAATGTTAATTAAAATTTATCGTTAATTAATAACGTTGATTTGTCATCAGGGATCGGAAAAAGTAATAAATAATAGGATTGTTGTAGCGTGTTCATAATGTTATATTTAGTTGTTCACGTGGTGTATAATTAAGCGAGAGTTAAAGTCGCATTCTAATCGGGCTCGAGGAATTGCTGAAACAATTAACGCCGAGTCTCGTTGCATAAAAGTATTTTTTCGCTCGCCGCCTTTTTTCGCTGCATTTTAATTAAGGCGGAATTTTAATTGGGCGACGTTTATTAATTATAATTAGGCGAAAAGGTTTCTTACCTTAGTTTTTGAAGTTTTCGGCGTTCCAGTACCGACTACGATGGCGTACACCTCGACTTCGTAGAGGTCCAGGCCTAACTCGCGGTCCAACCTCACCGTCGTCGACAACACACCCAACTTAGTATCAATGTCAAACAACCTGTCAACTTGCACCCCGCCACCGGTGACGTTCGTTACGTAATACTCGATGTCCGCGGCGCCGAGTTTGGCTGATACCGTGAGGATGCTGCTGCCTGAAGGTTCGTCCTCGTAAATACTGCCGCCGAAGGAGTCGCTCTGAAATATCGGTCCTTTTCCGTACTGATTCGTGGAGATGATGGTAATGTACGCGTCCGTGGACTTGCGTTCGCTCTGGACTGCTTCGTCCGTCGCCCGGATCGAAAGCTGGTAGCGAGCTTCTGGATTCGCTAGCGGCTTCCTGAGGGTCAAAGCTCCTGTGCTTCGGTGTAACCTGAAGAGATCTGTGTTACCGCTGCTCAGCTCGTAGGTGACCAAACCGTTGGTGCTGGAATCCAAATCCCTTGCAAACACATTCATGATCAGCGCACCGTCCCGACCGAATCCTTGGTGCGTGGGCAAAACGGCCGAGTTCATCGACACAAATATTGGAGGGTTATCATTTTTATCTTCCACTATCACCGTAACCAATTTATCGGCGGACAAACGGCTGGAGATGGGTTGCGCTTGGTCGGTCGCCACAACAGTTAGTCGGAAGGTGTCGATCCTCTCTCTGTCTATCTCCCTCTTAGTGATGATTATTCCGGTAGCCGAATGGATATCGAAATGTCTGGCATTATCTTCAGGGTCCTGATGCGAAATGCTGTAGGTGACTTTACCATTCATACCGGAGTCCGGATCCTCGGCAGTCACTGTAACAATGGCTGATCCTATTGGAATCCCTTCAGGGATTTGCCTAACAATAGCGGTGTTGGGGAAATTCGGCGGATTATCGTTGGCATCTAAAACTTGCACTTGAAACCGTATAGAGGTGGACAAACGGGGCGTTCCTTTATCGGAGGCAGTTATATTCAGTTGATACATGGTCAGCTCCTCGAAGTCAAGCATCTTATGTAAATAAAGACTTCCGGTCATCGGGTTTATGTGGAACGTGTCTTTCCTGTTGCCAGCTGTTATCGAGAATGTAATTTCACTGTTCATCCCCGAATCGGCGTCGCTGGCTCTGAATTGTATCAATTTCGTATTCACCGCAGCCGTTTCCATCACCGAGATTTTAGTCTGCATTTCTGCGAATTCCGGCGCATTGTCATTTTCATCGAGCACATCAATTTGTACGGTGGTGCTAGAGGATAAGCTGTTCTCTGTGCTTGCATCATGTGCAATCACGTTCAACGTGTACTTCGACTTGGTCTCGCGATCCAACGACCGGACCAGTATTATTTGGCCCGTGGCTTCGTCAATGTCAAATTTACCTTCCTCGTTTCCGCTCTCAATTGAATAAAACACGTCGCCGTTTAGATTTTCATCAGCGTCTGATGTGTGTAGGCGAACTACCTGGGTATCTATGGCAGCACCTTCGCGGATTTGAACTTTGTAAGGTGCCTGAAGGAACTTTGGTGGATTATCGTTAATGTCAGTTATATAAACATGCACTTTAACTTTGTCTCTAAGACGAGGGCTGCCGTTATCCGTCACCGCCGCCTCCAAGATGATGTAGTTTTTGCCGGTGGTGCTCTTCAGTTCTTCGCGATCGAAAGTACGGCGAGTTTTAATGAATCCGTTCTTGGGATCGATTACGAAGTTGTCTTGAGAGTTGGATAAAGAAAATATCAATTCGGCGTTTCTGCCGATATCTTTGTCGGTTGCCGTTAGTTTACCGACGAAACTGTCTGGTGGTTCGTTTTCTGGTATGTTGAAGGTGAAGGTGGTGTTTGTGAATTGTGGGCTGTTATCGTTTTCGTCGATCACATGAATAACGACGGGTACGATTGATGAGCGTGGAGGTTTTCCCAAATCGCTAGCCATTACAGTGAGGGAATAATAATCTTTGTCTTCTCTATCGAGCGGACTGCGAACGTACAAACGTCCGTCTGGAAAGATTCCGAATTTCGCTTCGGTATTTCCTTCAGTTATTGAATATGTTATGAAACCGTTCATGCCCAAATCGGTGTCTGTTGCAGACAGGGCGAAAAATCGATCGTTGACTGGGGTGGATTCCAGCAGAGATGTTTCGTACGATGTATGATCGAACATCGGCGTGTGATCATTAACATCCTCTATGGTAACAGTAAGCGAGTGCTTGGAAGATAATTGGGGCTCTCCGCCATCCGCGGCTGTTACTTCGATATGTAAAACAGTGCCGGGTTCGGCTGAAATGGGTCGATTTAAATATATAACGCCGGTAGCCTCGGAGATTTTAAACTGATCTTCAGGGTTATAGCTTAAATTATACGTTACCCGACTATTTATACCAGCGTCCAGGTCCCGAGCCCTCGCTAGATAAACCTCTTGCCCCACGGCCGCATTCTCTGCCAACTTCACATCCTCTTTCTCCCGTAAAAATATCGGCCCATTATCGTTCAAATCCAAGATGCTTACGACGACCTGTGTCTTACCGTACGCCCTGTCAGATCTTGCGACTATTGTCAATGTATATAATATACTCTGCTCACGATCTATCGGTTTTGCGGTCGTTATTTTCCCAGAATATTCGTCGATTTGAAACTTTCTATGCGGATCGCCGAAAATGATGTAATACATTACGGATTCGCTGTTTCTCACGCGCACTTTTCCCACCTCCCTTCCCGGTTTCGATGGTTTTCCATTGTAATCCTCGACGATTTCGAATTCGTAACCACCGTAGTTTTCAAACTGCAGCATCTCCATGTGCGATTCCTTGATGATCTCAATGACGGCATCCTCGGCGGCTCGTTTCCCGCCGTGATCCTTGGCGGAGATTTTTAACCGGTAAAAGTGCTTTGGCGAATTCCTCAATCGTCCGATCACGCTCACAGCTCCACTCCACTTATCCACAGCAAACAAATTTTCACCACCACTTTCCAATTTATACGTGACTATCGCATTTTCACCTTCATCCAAATCACTGGCAGTGACATTTATTACCACGGCCCCGGTGTTAACGTCCTCATTCACCGGCACGATATATTTCTGCGGATAAAACTCGGGGCTATTATCATTGATGTCCAATATATTCAGGTAAACCGTGGCAGTTGAAGATTGCGATGGGATGCCCTGGTCCTTGGCTACCACGTGGATCTCGTACTTGGCGATTCTCTCTCTGTCCAAGTTCATTTTCGTCGTTAATTGGCCGGTGAGGGAATCGAGAGAGAAGGCGTTCGGATATTTCTGTTCGACGGAATGGTGCAGGGAGTAAGTGACGCTGCCGTTTGTGCCTTGATCGTGATCAGCTGCCGTTAACATGGCCACGAACGTTGGAGGCATTTTATCCTCGGATAAGCTAACATTAATTTGCGCCTGAGAAAAGTACGGGGCTTCATCGTTCTCGTCCAGAATAGTGACTTTCAGCTGGGTGTAGGCCCATTTCGGATTTGGACCGCCGTCCCTTGCGGATATATTCAGTTCTACTGTGCCTTGGACTTCGCGGTCGAGCGCGGCCCTCGTTGTTATTAAACCCGATTCTGAATTAATTTCAAACCATTGATTTTCGTTTCCAGAAACAAAGGCATAATAAATTTGTGAGTTGACTCCAGAGTCTTCGTCGGTCGCCGTGATGCCAGCGGCATATGTTCCAGGTGGAGCTAATTCACTTAGGACAGTGGAATACTCGCTTTTTTCAAAAACAGGTTCGTGATCATTAACATCATTCACGTGAATTATAAGGAAAGCGGTGGCTGTTCTAGGGGGATTGCCTTTATCTGTAGCCACGACGGTCAGGTTATATTTTCCGATCTCCTCTCTGTCGAGAACTCCGTTGACCCTTACGATCTGAACAATGTTGCTCTGATACTCCAACTTGAAATGGTTTAGCTCATTCCCTGCGACTATTTTCACATTAGTCTCGCTATTTTCTCCTTGATCCTGGTCGTACACCGATATTGCGGCCACCGGAGTTCCGTTTCCTGCGTTTTCATCGACAGTGGCGAATTCCGCCGTCGGGGAAAAATACTTAAATTCGATTTGAGGGTCATGATCATTCGCATCCACCAGGTTCACTGTCACATAAGTCCTTCCTTTTTGCCTTGGCGTGCCGTGATCACGAACGCACACTGTGAAAACACAACTTTTCGTACCGTTTCCAGATTGACTGTTCTGTTGCGGACAATCCAGGATTTCCGTAGTCGAAATAACACCCGTCTCTGGGTCTACAGTAAATTGCCGCTCGGTTTCGTCCAAGTAATACGTAATCTTTGAATTGTCACCCAGGTCGTTGTCGGTGGCCATCACCCGGAGAACCGGAGTGCCTGGAAGTACACTCTCGTTCAGCGATACGATGTACTCACTGTGATCGAATATTGGAGGATTATCGTTCACATCCAAAATAGTCACATTTACTTGCAAATATCCATATCTTGTTGGGACACCGCCGTCTTGCGCGGAGATATTGAGCACGTAAAATCCTTGGGTTTCTCGGTCCAGATTTCCGATTGTCTCCAGGTGTAAATACGATGTTTCGCCGGAATCGGTGACGACGAGTCTGAACTTTTCCTCTTTGTTTCCGGCTACGATTTGGTAATTGTCGGACACCCCATTATCTCCGACATCGCTGTCGGTGGCGGCGTCCAGCAGGAGTCTGGTCCCGGGTGCAGCGCTCTCCGAAAATTCCACCGCGATCACCGGTTCTGGAAACTCCGGTGCATTATCGTTGATATCGATAACGTAAATTTTCACTTCGATGGGATAAGTTGGTTTGCTGGATAACACGACTAAATCGAAGCGATCATTTTTCAAAATCTCCCGATCGATAATTACGTTGCTCTTTATTTCGCCGGTGATCGGATCGAGGCTGAATTCCTTCGGCGGTTCATTAAATCGATATGTAAATCCTTGTTTAGTCGGTATTCGACCCACCGAGATGCCTTTCGGTTGTCCTTCCAAAATTTCTAATCTAACCCTGGTGTCGACTTCTCGATACGTCGGCGACGATGGGTACAGTTGGTTCGGGTAAGGTAACTCAGTTGTTGATCTTTTGCGGCCCGGTCCTTGAGCTCCGGCGAGCAGAAGCGTTCCCATGGCTAGGAGCCATGACAATGAACCCCACATTATATTCAATTCAATTTATTAAATCCACTACCATTATGAGCTCAGATCCAATAGCATTTTGTGCATTTGGCTTCTTTGTTGCTTCCTTTTGTTGTTGCTTTTTGGGGCAGCGACACGTGTATTAGAGACGGTGCTCTAACATTCCTGAGCCCCTTCGCCCCGTCCAGGAACTCGTCCAGCCTCTGGAGATGTTCGCCGTCTCGCTCCGCGCCGTCCAACGCATATGTTTCTGTTTCACTCCGACTGGTATGCAATATGGCCGGTCTCTATACACGAGAGATCAAAACCGCTCTCGCAGACGATTCTTTCCTACAATCAAAACACAATTTTATAAACGCATTTATCTCCACAACACAACGGCGACTCCCTTACTTCCAAAAACAAAACACGTTTATCCTCTGTCACTTGTTCCAATTGTTTAATCCGCTTTAATTCGACGCAATTAATTAAATAAAACGAAGAAACAGAATTAAAGATGAAACTCCACACTGACCGCTTAAATAAACTACCAAAACTTTATAATTAGAAACACACAGAACATATAATTAATTCAGTTGCGATTAATTTATATTCATTCACTGATTAAACGCACTGAAAACGCGGTTTGTGTAATGCTGTATTTATGTTTAGTTTTTATAACCGTGCAAAGGTGACTTAACTCGAACCGCGCGCGTTGCTCGACTGAGGACTATTTCTTCAGATAACATTTACCTGGGAGGAGTTGGTACCTAGAACCAATGGTAACAAGACGGTGTTGCCGGTTTATCTACCTGTTCGACCTAAACATAAACAATATTTATGACGATGTCAGATGGACCAGCTTTTGATCGTAAATCTATTCTACGTTCCTCTCTTTTATTTTTTTTCTTCTTCTCTTCTTTTCTTTTCTTTTTTTTTTCGTATTTCTATAATAGTATAAGCATCTAATATCTAGCTCTCGGAGAGAAATACCTATGAGAAATTATCGGAGTATGTTTTAATTCGATAAATAAACCGTTTTTCTTTTACGCTCATATTTTTCTCGCATAAATTACATTTATATTATATAATAATTCCGATACATATACGTAGTTATTAATAAAAATAAATATCTATGAAATTGTGATTACATAGCTAATTTTTAATAGTTTCTACATGCATCATTGAACAAGACAATAATTTTAACTTTTTTCTACTACAAAAAAAAACATTTAATATAAATACAAATAACTTACAGTGTATTAATTATTGATATTTACTATAAAACCTAAGTTTAATTAATTAATAATTAATAAAATAAAAATATATTTTTTTTAAATAAATATAAAAATAAATTAAATAAATATTCTTGACAATTTATAATGCAAGCTTATATTTTGTTATGTATAATAAATTACTAAATTATGAACTAGACGATTAAGAGGAACTTAAATGCGAGAATAGACCACGAACCCAATTTATATTTCAATACATCACCACGGTCACACTTGATTATAGCTTTATGGGGGTTAACGAAAACTTGAATATAACATCAAAATGATGCCAATTGAGATAAATTCCTATAAAAAAATAAATATCCATATAATACATAAATGCCTATAACGTCATTTAATTTCCAACAAATGTATTATTATTAACTAAGAAATAATAAACGATTCTACCTGTATTTTTAAAAGGAACGATAAACGAGAATATTATTGAATTTATGATTCTTAGTAGATTTAAAATTATTAATTAATTTTATTTATTATAACAGTAACACAATCAAATAATAATTTAAAATATATTCAAATAATAATTATAAAAGTCTTTTTTCCCTATCCCTATTACTGTTTTTGATATAATATATAAATCAGGCAAATAAAGCAAAAATTAATCATTATATTTATTAACAGAGATATTGACCATCTCTTAATTAATAAAATTATTATGTAAGAGAAAAATAATAGTAATTAAGTAAAATTAAGTAGTGTAGATAATTTACCTACTACTATTACTGTATAAATATCATAATTCAAAAAGTGACTCAACCGCTCCGTCAAGACACGAACCCACAACATAATATATTTATTCATACGTTTAATTGTCTTTGCTTATACAAAATATAATTTGTTAAATCAAATAAGTTATAAATATATAAAAATAAATATTTTTAATTTATTATAATCAAAAGTAATAATAATATTAAATAAAATTCTATTTGCTACAAGATTTTCATTACAATTTGAAACTTATTTTTTTTAATAAAACATTGTATATAAGACTGATTTATAAATACTATTAATTAAAGTGAAGATTAATTAACAAAATTGGATAATTTGATAGAAAAAAAATGGAAAGACATAAAATTAAACGGTGCATATAAATTATCTATTGCAATTAATTAATAACTATCATAATTCAAAAAGTGACTCAACCGCTCTGTCAAGACACGAACCCACATGTTTATTTATATATTCCTATATTTAATTGTTTTTGATATTGAAAATAGAATTATTTTAATTAACTAAATAAGTAATTTTAAGTTATTATTTTTTATAACAATAAAAATATTTATTAGCCAGAAATATAACATGAAAAAAATAATAATAACAAAATAAATCAAATGAAAATAAATTGAAACGAAATATTTATATTATATAAATATAATAAAAAATTAAACATAAAATAAATTTTTAGAACACTAAAAATAAATAGCAGAGAGTGGATATAAAAAGAAAGGTCTTATAAGGATAGAAGAAATTCAAAAAGTTTACGTGTAGAATATTTACATTTGGGGAGGTTACTCGAGTTAATAGGGATGCAGAATTTTGAGTGAAAGATTTATTGTATTCTTTGAAAACAAATCTAAGGAAAAATAATAGATATTTACCGAGGAGTGGAACAATTTAAGTTTTTATATAAAGAAGATCATTTGGAGGATTGTGGATTGGATTGTTTGAATATCGGATTTTGTTAAGGATACGAAGGGCAGAACGTTTGTACACGGAAAGTTTTTTTAGGATGGGATTTCGTCATTGAGAAAGTAAAGGATTCAAGGATTGGATTTGTATATGGATGTTGGACTTTTTTTTTACATTTATTAACATTTAATTATAATTTTTTTTTAAATCAATCGATAGTTATTAATTAAGATTAATTAATTAGAAATTAAGGTATTTATTTTATTTGTTAATAGTTTAAGGAATCAATAATTGACTGAAACTTATAATATAAATAATTAGGCGATAGAGCAATTTATTTATTTTTGTTTAAGTGTTTCAATAAATATTGCTAATAAATAATAATTATAATAATAAACATGCTAAATATTCTTATTATTATAAATAATTACGAAACTATAATTTGTGTTCTGAGTCATAAAAACTTATGTAGAAGTACAAAAGTTAAGTTTTAATAATTAAAATATTTGAATAACAAATTTACTATATAACAACCGTCACGGGATTAATTTATGGAACGGAATAATAAGGAACTTATAAATTTTGAGAGATCAAGAAAAACAACAAAAACAATAGAGAATATACGATCTACGCTAACTCCGCATTGCGCAATTGCGCTCTGTATTCTAAACTCTGACTACTTTCGAAAGTAAAATTTACAAGCCTAAAAGAAGAAAAAAAACTGTATAGAAAACAAAAAGAAAAGGGGGTAAAGAACAGGCGGACTTTATCTTGGAAAATAATGAAAGCTAATCTTAATATTCCAAAGCATTTGTGCATGTGCATTAGCATTAAACACATTCTTGCCTTTCTTACAATAAACTCATTGACATTATCTGCATAAATTTTATAAAATCGCTGCTCTCAAAATAGGGTCAATCCGTAATACTTTCGCTTTTATAAGCTGTGCATGCACACGCTCTCGATAAAACTAAGTCAAATTACTTATTAATAATAGTGTACGAAGTATGCCACGTACTTGGATAAATCAACGTTATGCTCACTTCAGTTAATATACATTAGTTAAATTTCAAATTTATTATCAGTTTATTTTTAGTTTTCAGTTAATTAATTATTAATTCTCATTAATATATTTATATTCAAATGCCAAAAGGGAATTAATAAAATGTGCTATTTATTTTGATCTATCGTTTGTAAAATATTTTATTATATTGTTGTCTAAAATGAACTAAAAAAGTAATCCAATATGAAATGTTTCCAAATTAAAAATAGTTCTCGCTTTCGTAACTGCCTGACATTTGAAACGATCGCCATATTTTATTTGGATATTCAATGTAAATATAAAATCTACGCAAAAAAAGTTAACAAAGAATTCACTTTTTATACTTGACCTTTCGCAAAATCGATTTGTTAAAATTAACATATCAAACGTACAAAGAAAGGTGAGCGAATTACTATTTCTCGGTCGTCTATAATAATAATAATAATGCACAATGCCAAATGCGAATTTATCGTTGAAATAAATAACGTAATTCAAATTGATCGAATTATTAGCTGCCTTTCAATAAATTAGTCCCTAATGATTTTCACGTGGAGATTGCGTTCCAATTCGAATAGAAAATAAGTTGAGTATTGAAAAGAAAAGAATACGAAGACAATTTACTGCATTGCATTAATGAATCGGACGTTTGCGGAATTTCAATGAACTATGAAAATGCTCGAAATCATAACTCAGGCATATAACGAATTGGCTTCTGGTTTAATAATAAATTAATTAATTAATCGTGCCGATATGGTAATGCTGGGCATTATTTATATTGGAAAATTATATTCATTATTGTATGAACAGCCGTAATTTCATGTTAATTTGTTCATAATTCCCGAGCTCCGTTTACGTAATATTATCTAATACAGCTAGAGATTAGTAATCATACAGTTAATAGTATATAAATAGTGCACTGATCCTTAGATTAAACTTAAATTAATTATACTTGTTTTTCTTATATTATAATGCATTATTGGTATCCAGGATTTTCAATTTAGTAAACAAATAACACAGTTTATTTCTTTACACGTAACGCATTAACGATATGTGACTCATTTCTTGATTTAGTTGTATAGAATTCTAATTAATTCATTAAAGTTCTACACATAAAAAATATTACAGAATTTTGCATTGGACTACTTTTATCGATTATAGAGATTTATGATTTTTTGTTACACTGTTTACTTTTTTTATTTACTTTTTTTTATTTATTATATAAAAATTTGACAAATTGACAAATAATATTAAAATCTAATGAAAGCAATTTTCAAGTAAATTTTCAAAAAAAATTAGTAAACACAATATTATTTTTTATGTATAAATTATTTCGCTTTAAATCTGTTTTTGTGTGATTTATTTTAATTTTATTTAATTCCTCGATTAGTTCAGTTTGAGGCAGGATATTGATGGAACCGCACTATGCAAGTATTTTTTACTACACATAAAGCATATTACATAATTTTGAATTGCAGATTTGAGCTACTTTTATCGAATATAGATTTATAATTGTTTGTTTTACAGAAATATTTTTTTTATACATTTTTTATGTATTTAGCAATTACATAAAAAAATATTTGTTAATATTAAAATCTAAGTAAAGCAATTCTCACTATGCAAGTTTTTTTTTGTATTTTTTTTTAAATAACTGAAATTTGTTATTTATTGAAGACATTTGGAATTATTTTCTGATTATTGATTATAAACTATTTTAATATTGCAACTTTAATTTTGTGTTGACTAAGATTTCAATTTTCTCAGCGTTGCGCACCATGCACATACTTAACATAATTTATTGTAATTGGTTAGACAGAGGGTAATATGCAGTTTTTGATTGGAGGGTTGTCACGGTTATGGTCTTCGTAGATTATAAGTCTGTACTAATGTAAAAAGGATGGAGGCTACTTACGTGTGGGATAAGAATTATCAAATAACTACACTTTGTACCTATTTCTAATTGTGGATGATCCATAATGTCATTTGAAGGTCATACAAAAATCAATAAGTATTTTCAATATTTGTATTCATATATATTTTATTAATAATATTTGTACACTTGTAATTTATTATTTGAAACATTTATACAGAAATATCTCGCATAAAACGGTTTCGATTAATTTTTAATTCAGAAAAATATAAACAAATTAAAGAAATTAGAACATAAATGTGATGTTTAATTTTATGCGGTTTTAAAGTCTTTGATTAGTGCGGTTTCAAATATTGCGGAACAGATTTCCGTAGTTACGTCATGTTGTGTCAATTGTATAATTTGGGACAATATGTAGGTAAGATGAGAGGTTTAAATTTCTCCAAATGAAAAATAGAAATAAAGTCAAAAAATTTATTTAAAAAAAAAAGTTATTTATTATTTATAACGCCATTTTTGTAATATATTTATATGATTTGGATATATTATGACGTCATAAATAATAAATTCATAAACTACAAAGTTTAACAAAAAATATTATGAAATATTGGCATAACTGGAAATAAATTTATACCAACAAATTAATTATAATAATTTATTGGCCAGAAATAAAAGGAAAAAACATAATTGAAACATATTCATTGGTTAACAATGAATAATATTTTTATTATTTTTACAAATAAATTTAAATAGCAAGAAAGGAAATGATCTTTTCCAACTATTTTGATTATTAAAAAATATATACTCCAACTTTTAAATGATTTATTTCATGTAACAACAATTTCAAAATTTAAAAGTTATTCAGTTAATAGGTACACATACCTTAAGTAGATGAAATTAAAATTGAACTACTCTTACAACTGTTTTAGCTATAGAACTTTCGTTACTTAACAAACTACTTTCACAAACCACGCGTAATAAAATACAATTTGGGGTTCAACAAGTAAAATCGACATAAAAATAGTGAACGAAAAAAAGCTCGCACAAGAAAATAATTTAACTGAATTTAGTGATTTTTATATCAATATTTAATCTACTATAAATGGATATTGTTGAGTTTTCTACAAAAAATTTCCTAATGTTAATTAATTTATGTATTAGAATAAATCAAATTAATTGAGTTAGATTAAAGCGATTTGCAATCTTTAAAATCTACCGAAATTGGATTATTTATTCTCTGCAACTAATAAATTCAAATGAAATTCAATTAAGAAAATGGATTTTAGTTTAGAATTTGCATTTCGAATTAAGCACAGTTAAATTTATTTAATTTTAATTAATTTTATGCTACTTTTTTTCTATATGCACGTCCGCATTATTTATGTTAAACAAGTGTTCGAATCAAACACGGACATTTTTATTTGACATTTTTAATCGATGAGTGTGGGTAGTCAAAGAGAGAAATAAATAAACTAAGATGAAAAAAAGAAGAACAAGTTTGCATTGAAACGGACGGTTTGTTCAGACGTCGACACCCTGTGTATATTTGTATTTGTAGATATAATACGTGTATGCATTCATATATGATTGCAATTAATTGAATAGTAATTATGAATTGTATTTAAAATCGTCTTGCGAAAGTCGTTATTTGTCAGCGAATAGAAAACTCATGGGTGTAATTAAAATGTCGAGATTTTTCGAACGATCCATCCGCCGTTTGTTCCATCCAACACAATCCAATCTTAAATTATAAAGCGAGCTCTCATTTTGCCTTTTCACACTTCTTCATTTATATTAATTATTAATTATCATCTTCAGCCTTCCATGAATTAGCAATAATTTCATCAAAATTCCAATGCGCTCATCCACAAATTCCCTAATTAGCCGTGCTTAATAAATTCCATTTGAATAGATAGTGGACATTCCGAGCGTTTTAACGGCCATTTCCCGGGTTATAATTAATATTAAAAGAGGGAATGGTAAATTGGGAAGCGTTTGTATGTGAAACACAAACGGCGTGTTTACTTTAATAATTTAAAACACTTTATCCCTCTAATTTATTCCATCATTGTTATTCTCTCATTTCAAACACGAAATGAATATGAAAGAAAGAAAAAAATGAACGAAGAGAAGAAGTAACACGTGAATGTGTGATGAGAAATACGAGCCTCATTAACATGTGAACATAAGAACCATTGACAAGAATTTAGTGGTTTTTCAGAACTATTTTATTCCTTTTAATAACTTTTGTAAAATTTATGCCGAGCTGAGGGAAAGAGGAGGAGAATCAAAAAGAAAAGAAAAAAAGGAAGGAGAAGCAGTCGGAGCGTTTGAAACTGGCTTGATTAAATCGGGGACCTCTTGCATTTGCATATCAGACAGTTGCTTTTATGATGAAAATAAGGCACTTCAATTCAAACTTAACACACTCATCTAGTTCCAGAAGAATGCCACGGTCAAGCAGGTCCTATTTGTACAACTCTCTTTTTTATATTATGCTCACAAAGAATATTAACAAATGTCGTGTGGGATGGGGTTGGCTTGAACACTGATTGACCCATTTGTAGCAATTAAGGTTACCGAAAACTATTAACCAAGAATAGAATCAATTTATAACCTGACCGCAAGAAAACCCGCAAACTTTTTTTTATTGACTCTGCATCTTTATTCCTTTCCATACAAAAAAACTTGTATATTTATTGACATATACAAACGTATTTTATATTACAGACTTATTTACATAAATAATAAACAAGTAAATAATCGATAAATAAAACAAATTGGCAAAAATTGTTCAATTATAATAATAAAACTATTACCTAGTAAATAATAGAAACGTTTTATGTAATTTAATAACATATAATATTATGGACACAGACAGAAATACCTATGGTTAATAGCCGTAGTGGAATTTTATTCTATTTTTATTGTATTGAGTTTTTTATTATTATTTATGTAATTTATTGCTGCAATAAATATTTTTAATAATATATTATTGTTAATAGAAGTCCTAACAAGTAAATGAAAAATAATTAGATTGATGATATTTTTGATATGAATTATATAAAATTGTCTCGTTCAAAATTATTATTTTTATAAATACATTTTTTAATTAATAAATATTCTGTATGTTTTTTTATATTTATAATTTGTAGTATAATATAAATGTAGTATAATATAATAAATATTATTATTATTTTATTATTAACAAGTAAATAATAAATGTAATTAATTGATGATATTTTTCCTATGAATTATAAAAAGTGTTTAAGTTATTTCGAATATTAAATTGTCTTGAATTATTTTGTTACATTTCTATAAATACATTTTTTAATTAATAAATATTCTGTATGTTTTTATTATATTCATAATTTGTGGTACAAGATAAAATGTAATTAAATTAGACAAAAAATGGAAATTATGTAATTTATTGCTGCAATAAATATTCTTATTATTTTATTATTAATAGAAGTCCTAACAAGTAAATAATAAGTGTAATGAAATGATGATATTTTTGGTATGAATTATATAAAGTGTTTAAAGTTTAATTGTTTCGTTCAAAATTATTATTGAATTGAATGATTTTGTTACAATATAAACACATTTATTAATTAACAAATATTCTGTATGTTTTTATTATATTTATAATTTGTGGTACAATATAAAATGTAAAGAAATTAGACTCAAAAAATGGAAATTATGTAATTTATTGCTGCAATAAATGTTATTATTTTATTAATAATAGAAATCATAACAAATAAATAATAAATTGTAACTTAAACTTTATTCAATATTATTCTGTTATGTAATCTACGTTGTTATCTATGATCGTTAATACCCTTTCGTAAAATTGTAATAGTTTTTCATTAATAAGTGATTTCGGAGATGTTCAAAAATTGTATTTTTTTATGTTACTCTTCGAGATAAAAAAAAAACTTAAGAAACATTTCTAAATTTAGTTCTTTTATTCTAGCTGGACCCAAATTCCTTGATAATATTTTCCTCTGAGCCTTTTCAAATCCTTGTCTGAACAATCTAGATTTTATAACAATTCCTTGATTGTTTTATGCAAATTGTATATTACCAATGAGATTAGAGGTCTCTCTTGTTTTGATTTGTCCTTTAACTCTGTATTACCACTTTTGGAATCGTCTAAAGCAATTTTAAGGATTCAAGATATTATAAATAACGCAAATATTCTTCTTCATTTGATTTCTATCCTTTATGAAATAAAATACATCAAATCTGTCTCTTCAATCGACCTTTGCATTTTTTGTTTACTATGAATCAAACAAACATTATTAAAACAGTAAGATTATTAACAGAATTTCAAAACGATATTAACTAACGATATTAAAGTAACGCAACAAAATGACATTTCTTCTCGCTAATACATTTATCAAGAAAAAAATAATTGAAAATGTGAAACATAGTTTAAAAATAACTTATAATAATAGTTTAAATATTGAATACAAATTTACTATTAAAAAATAATGTTTTAAAATTGTAATAATTCATTATTTGATATTAAACTTTATTATATTTTTTGTATTTTTTTTAATTAAGAATAATATTTATTGCAACAATAAATTACAAGAAATAAACTTAATACAATAACACAATAAAAATAAAAAAATTCAACTGCTGCAAAGGGCTATTAATATTAGGTATGTAAAATTACATCGTGGAAAAATGTTTAATTCCAAGAATAAGATAATTGTTAGCATTGTGGTACCTTTTTAATCAGTTTTTTTTTAAATAAATTTTAATTTAGCTGTATTTTTATTTCGCTTTTTTCTTAGAAAACTGTAGTAATCTCTTCATGTTTTTAATATTTTCCTAAGAAATATGTGAATAGTAATGTGAATATAAAATTTCTTCAGTTACCGAAACATAATCCACATGACTAACGAAGGTAAAATGAAACTAGTGTCGAATAAGAAAATCGCACATATCTACATATTTTAATTTCGCTCTATAATTACTCATTCCCACTTGAGCTATTTGCGGAATTTTAATACACTCTGAAACTGCTTTTCCTTACCTTGCACTTGCCTCGCAACGAAAACCTCTAAAAGCATTTTAAATTTGTTTTTATTGCCGCTCTTGCTCTCGATATGTATATGACATTACCGGAATTCCATAAATTAATTCACTCGTTATATCGCCGAATACCGATGGCTACATTGTCAACTTTACGACTTTTCTTAATCCGCACACACACAAAATGTAAATTAAATAAAAAGAGTGTAAAGAAGAAGAATAAAAAGATGAAATAAAGAAAGAATGGGCCATAAGTCGAATGACCTCCAGAAAATGCGAGGCACCTACGAGTTATCACAGCAAATTGCCATGTACTCAAACAACACGAATATAAAGATCAGTGTGACATTCATATAACAATAACAAGAAGTGTATGTGAGTCAGCAGACTGGAAAAACTACGGTTTTATTTAAAGATCTGTTGGTGATAAGCTATGATTTGGTAGCTGCGTGAAAGTTATAATGAACGCTCCGACACTATTGTCTCCTGTTAACTGATGAACTTTAATCTCGAGATGAATCATTTTAATACACTGCAAGTAATACAAAAAATGATTAAGTTAGTTTTAAATGAATGTTTATTGTATAATATGCAACATATAATTAATTTAATTATTGTACACAATTATAATAGCATTTAAAGATTAAAATTACATTTATGCACATTTACTATTTAATACAAAAGCTGTTACATAAAGATTATAAGATTGTTAATATAACAGTTTTTACAAAAATTACTAAAATAATCGTCAATTACTTTAAAAAAAGATTCATATCAAAATAATTGTATTTCTTTTATAATATAAATATTATATAATTTGATTATATTATGAGTTTTTCAACCTATTTTCCGCGCGATTTAACATATTTGTTGAGACCCAATTGTTTATAATATAACATTTTTGATACTTTGACGTAAGATGACAGCTGTCATTTCGACTCTTAGATTGAGAAACGCTGACATCACTATATGTTTCAATTGCATAATTTATTTAAATGTGTTTTTTTTTTCAATATTTTCTGTTAAATTTTGAATGAAAGTTACGTTATAAGATTTAGAAATGAATGTACAGGAAATATTTTATCGATAATTATTTAAACTTATAATTATATATTTTTTACCTTAATATGAATGTATAATAATGTATAATTAAAATATAATTTATATGATACAATTATAAAATATTAGTAACTGTAATTATTGAGTAATCACATTTTACTTTATATTCACAGTAAATGTAATTTCCTGGACATTAGAATTGGTATCATATTTTACTTAAACAGCAATACTTCGCAGATTGCGGATTCATTACAACTATAAAATATTTCAGTAAAATAAAAAATAATTAAAAAAAAATAACTTACATAATTATTTTTTATACATAAATTTTCATATACTCAGTCAAATTTCATTTTATATTATTTTTTTTATTGCAGTTTGAAGGGATTACCAGGACTATGGGAAGTATTATTGTATTAAGTACAAACATTTGTCGTTTTTTAATGTTATATTTTATTAAAAAAATATTTTTTTTATAGATTTTTGATATTATAACTGATTTTATTAAGGATTTACTGTAAAATTAATGTAATAATTTCAAAAGAATTTTGTTTTAAATTCATATTTTAAAATAATGTTTTGGATTAGATTTATTAATGTTTCAACAGAAATGGTTCCATTAAAAAATATTTAACCTGCTATAAACTAATTGTTTATAATATAACATTTATGGTGATGTTTGCGTCACATTAGATTAGACATTAGAATTGGAATTATATGTTACTTATATAGCATTACTTTGCAGAGTGCAGATTTATTATAACTATAAAAATGTTAGCAAAATAAAAATTAGTTAAAAAAAATAGATTACAAAATTATTTTTTATACATAAATAATCATATTCTTTTCTACATATAATCAAATTTTATTTTAAATTCTTTTTTTATTACAGTTTTAAAGGTATCAAACAGTGCGGAATTACCAGGATTATGGGAAGTATTGCTGTATGAAAACATTTACTTTATTGAAAAATTAAATTTTCTATAGTTTCATGATATTATTACTTATTTTATCATGGATTTACTGAAAATTTAATGTATTAATTTTACAAGAATATAAAAATTATTGCCTACCAGAAAAATATTTTGTTAAGCGAAACATTATTATGAAATAAATAAACAAATTTCATACTAATCATCAACTAATATATTAGTGTAAAGTTGATTTTTGTGTGGTTTTCTGCTTTCATTTAACAATAGCCTATAAAGAGTTCTTGCATTTAACACTGGTTACTTAACAATAATAATATTAGGAAAATTTTCAGTAATTTTTTTTTTTTTAAATATTATTTGCATCTTTCTAAATATTTGTAGATATCATTTTAAAATAATTTCAAACAGTGCGGAATAATTACCAGGACTATGGGAAGTATTGTTATATTTGAAAACATTTATCGTTTTTTAATGTTATCCTTTATTGAAATTCTTTATTTTATGCAGTTTTTAAGGATTTTGGTGAATCACCAGAATTATGGGAGCATTAGTGAAAACATCTGTCGTTCTTTATTGATACACTTTTTCAATAATTCAACAAGTAAATGTTTGATAGTTTCATGACATAATTACTTATTTTATCAATAATTTACTGTAAATTTAATGATTAGAATTGGTATCATATTTTATTTATGCAACAATACTTGGCAGAGTGCGGATTCATTATAACTATAAAAAAAATTCATTTAAAATAAAAAATAATTCTAAAAAATAGCATACAAAATTATTTTTTTATACATAAATGATTATATTTTTTCATATACTCAATCAAATTTAATTTAAATTTTCTATACTTTCATGATATTATTGCTTATTTTATCAAAAATTTAATGTATTAATTTTACAAGAATAGTTTGTGCATCTAATTACATTTTAGTTAAAATAATTGGATGAATTCTTTTATAAGATTCATTAATGTTTCAACAGAAATGGTTTCATTACAAATTGTTTTAACCTGCTATATACTATATAGCCTCTAGATTTAAAAGTCTAGTATGGATTTATAGTAATTAATATATAGTTTATATGAAACAATTATAAAATATTCGTAGTTGTAATTATAGAGCAATTGTATGTATGAGTAAAATACGATTTCCTTGTGTAGAATATACATTTTTGCTGTTACTAACAAGGATGGAAATTAGAAATGGAATCAATTGTAATTCTAATTTCAAACGAGAAATAATCTTCGATCTCCATCTAAGAATCGTGGAGAGAGTCTAATTGTTAGTATGTGCATTGTGTGGTTAAGATCGAATGCATTGTATAATTAATTATCTTATTGAAAATCGCATGTAGGAAGCAGGAATTCATCTCTGAGCACATACTCTGCCGTGCTTCTCCTTATTGAATAATCAACTTGCTCGTATTCCACGTTTTATTAGAACAATTAGCGAAATTCACACATAACCAAGGGAATATTGCGAGCAATCGTTTTTAACTGTTGTTGTTGCTGCAGTTGTTGCACTTTCTATTTGGTGCAATGATATTTACGTCTATCGGAAAGTCGTAGAGTTATATGGATGAAGAGAGAGAGAGAGAAAGAAGTGGATGGATGGAATTGAAAGCGACCGGTGAAAATTGATGAAAGTGCAATGCGAATAAACGCAACCCACATATTAAAGTAAATGCAAACCTGTGCCTAAGAGAGCAGAGCCTATGATGCATGGATTTTCTAAATCGCACACTTAAAGCAGATTAAATAAATAACACCGGAGTGTTGTTATTATCCCCCGAGTTTGTGTAACTCGTGCTGTTGTTTATTTATGCAATTTGCGCAAGTTTGCCCATCACATTGTTAAACTTGGGTCGCTCATTAAAGCTAAATTTATCGTGCTTCTATTTCCATCCAGTTAGGATAATTATCGGGGTGATATAATGCTTTATGACATCGTGGGCATCGATAAATTTCTGGGCAAAACTTGTTGGCGCTGCTGCTGCTGCCTTCAAAACTAAACGCGCGCAAGAATTGTGAAGCATTTTTTTTTCAGCCGATCCGTGCTGTGGTGCACAACTCCTTTGTGCCGAAGAAAGAAGTTACTTGAATTATTGGATAGCGTACAGTATAGTAGGCCGTTTAAAAGGGAATTACTATTGAATTTGCAACACTTGAAGTTTGAATGTGCGGGTCAAAAACCTGCTACAAATTGAACATACATTCAACCGTTCTGAAACTTTACTGTATATTATCAATAGCAACACTGTATATCTTAACAAGTTTTCTTTATAATTGATAATCGACAATTATAAATTTCTACTTACATACATTATAAATGTATTTCAAGATTTCTCCAAGAATAATTAATTTCTTTCATTATATTTAATTTAGTTAATTAGTACACCCAAAAATGTGTTTAGTTTATCTTGTTCCGTAACAAATACTGTTCATAATTACATATCTCATAGCCTTAACCAACAACTATGTACCAATCTTCAAATTCTGAAGATCTCCCAATTAATAGCGTTACTAATAGCATCAAGAGACGCCGGCTAATTAAAATCTATAGGGAGGAGAAAAATATGTTGACACAAAACAAGTATTTTTTTTGAATATATTTAGTTCTTATAGCTAATTAAACCTTAAAGAGTAAACATATATTTTGGAAACATTAAATGGAATTCAAAAAAAATAAAATTTAAGTTCAAATTAATTTCAATATAATAGCAAGTTTTTTAGACAATTTTAGAACTATTATTAGAAACTTTTGTACTTCAATGAAATTATAAGTTATATACATTAATTGCCAATTTTGTATATATGTACTAAAATATTGTAATTGTTATTAGTTCGTTATAGCTAATTAAACCTTAAAAAGTAAACATATATTTTGGAAACATTAAATGGAAATCAAAAAAATAAAATTTAAGTTCAAATGAATTTGAATATAATAGTAAGTTTTTAGACAATTTTAGAACTTTAACTAGAAAATTTTGTACCTCTATGAAATTATAAATTGTTATAACTTCACGTAATAACTACAATTTTTACGCTCATTGACCAAAGAATGTTGAATTTACAAGCAAATACCTCGGTTAACGAACCAAAAAATTAGATAATTATTTTGTTAAGCGAAACATTATTATGAAATAAATAAACAAATTTCATACTAATCATCAATTAAAATATTAGTGTAAAGTTATCTTTTGTGTACTTTTCTTCTGTTATTTAACAATTAACACTGGTAACTTAACAATAACAATTTTAGGAAAATTTTAAGTAAAAAAAAATCTAAATCTTTGTAGATAACATTTTAAAGTAATTTAGTCTTAATTTTCTCTTTTCTGAATCATCTACTGAAAAATTGTCTCCTTATTATATATAAATTTCAAACAACCGGTTTATCAATATTTTCCAAAATTTTTAAGTAGATTCTTATTTATTCAACTACTAAAAATATTGTCCATATTTTGTGCAAAACTCTAAGCGTTTTTTAGTGACTTCTTTTCAAAAATTATCAATATTTTCAATTGTATTTTTAATAATTCCCGTTTAAAAAAAATGTAAAAGTATTTTCCTATAATTGATTATAATTATTTATTATTTGAAGGTAAATAATAAGCGTTAACTGATGTTTGCAAAATAATGAAATTGCGAAATTTCGTATATAAAAACTTCGTTATCAGAGGTAACGTTAACCGAGGTATAACACAATTAGTACATTTATATTTCATACTTCTATACCAAAATATATTTAAGTTTGTAATATGATTAAAACTATATACGTTTGTTATTGAATAATTGTCGGTATTTTATTTGATGTTTTAATTAATATATAACTTGAAATCAGTTAATTATCATTAATAAAAATGTAAATTGAAATTTTTAATAATAAGTGCATTGTATATATTGACAATAAAAATTTAATGTCGAATAATAATTACATTTTATGCGTATTTCGACGTTGTCGTTTCTCTCCGTCGAAGACAAAAATCATGTTTGAGCATGAAATTTACGTGTTTCGGATCACTTTAAGCTGCGTTTTTTCCTAATTAATTCCAGTCGTTCCGAACAATTTATATCTGCTTCGTATAATTTACGATTAATTTACAACGTTACAAATGACTTAATAATAGGTAATAAATATTTTGTATTATAAATGCCAAGTGCAGTATTAACAATGCTGCAGTGGACGAAAACGTTTACGGGCATTACTTAAATCATCGATTCCTTATTTCAAATTCTACATGGAATTTACAGCTCCGTTGTTCTGGATTAAGTAATTATATTCATTTGATTCATGCAGGTATGATTTTAAAAAAATAATAAGAAATAATGCAAAACTAATTTAATGTCTCGTTTCTAACATGGACAAACACTACTGCAGTTCCAGTTTGCAATTGGATCGAATCACGCAATGCAATAATTATGAAATAATGTTTTAAAAGTATTTATTTTATTTGTTGCATTCTCATTAGCTGAAACATATTATGTATAATTAAAATTAACTGAATAAAATCACATTAATGCGTAATAGAATATAATGCGCATAACGCAAAAGTTGTAATATTAAATTTGGTATATATTGCGCATCTAAACTTTTCGAGATTTTATTTAATTATATTCATTTGATTCATGCAGGTATGATTAAAAAAAAATAAAAAAGAGTGCAAAACTAACTTAATTTCTTGTTTCTAACATGGACAAATATTATGGCAGTTCCAGTTTGCAATTGGATCGAATCACGCAATGTAATAATTATGAAATAATGTTTTAAAAGTATTTATTTTATTTATTGCATTCTCATTAGCTAAAACATATTATGTATAATTAAAATTAACTGAATAAAATCACAATAATGTTTAATAGAATAATGCGCATAATGCAAAAGTTGTAACATTAAAATTGGTATTTATTGCGCATCTAAACTTCTCAAGATTTTATTTAATTATTTTCTTTTGATTCATGCAGGTATTATTAAAAAAAAAATAAGAAAGAGTGCAAAACTAAATTAATGTCTTGTTTCTAACAAGGACAAATATTATGACAGTTCCAGTTTGTAATTGGAATGAATCACGCAATGCAATAATTAAGAAATAATGTTTTAAATGTATTTATTTTATTTGTTTCATTCTTATACGAATAAATAAAAAAAAAATACAATAATGCGCATAACGCAATAGTTTTTACATTAAAATTGGTATATGTTGCGCATCTAAATATTTCAAGATTTTATTTTAAATTGAATTTAAATTCTAAAATATATACAAATTATACGTATTCTATTGAGATTTTAGTATAAAAATGACAATATACAATTAAATAATAAATATTTTTTCTTTAATATAAAATTTAATTAAAATATTGCAACATTGTATTTGATGTAAGATTTTATAACTTTTTGTTTAAGGTTTTATATTCTTTTGGATTAGAGGAACACCGAGGTCTGGTGCAATTATATTTTTTATTGTTGCGCATAACTTAAAAGAAAGAAGAGAAGCCAGACGCGTAAAGCACAAAAATAATAGAGTAAAAAAAAAGGAAATAAGCTCAAAGGAATATAAATAATAAAATTCGAGGACGCATAGTGACAGGTCATATTTCACTCGTTATTAACTAATTTGCAGAACATTTCTTATGTCTGCGATAAAATTTAATAGGTGTACATGCATGATGACAAACGTTGTACGGTCGTTGCGACCGGCCATAGTAATGTCAGGTCTCATTTCTTCTCCTCTTTTTCTTCACTCATTTATTCAATATATATATTGTGATAAAATAAGTACGGCACAAACACACACAAAAGGGCCTGTTCTTGGATTGTCACAATGCAAGTCGGAACACACCTCTCCAATAGTCTCGGTGGCACTCGTATAAACACAATGCATCATAATATTGTCTATAGAAGAAGAAGATGAAGAGGAGGAGGTAAAAATGAAGGCGAAGACTTGCAAAAAAATATTTATAAATTTATACGTGTGTGTGTGTGTGTGAAAGAGAGGGTAAAAGATAAATTAAACTGAGACGACGTTGTCATGTCGAATGGCACGATATGCCTTTCAAATGCGACAACCTCCGCACAAATATTTACCATTGCAAGCATTTACATTTATAATCATTCATTGTTACTAATAATCAGTTGATAATTTGCGAAAATCATGAAATGCCGACCACTGTTAATACCCCATTGTGCGATGACTTATATGACTTTGATTGCCTTTGGAAAACTGAGGCGGAAAACCTCAAGAGCGCTATAATCCTTGGTCATTGACAGGAAATTGAACCCACTCGCTGGTATAGACGTATACACGTAATTAGTTAATTCAACTCTAAGCCACTAAACCGCAAACTCAAATCACGAGGAATTATTTGCGAACGTAATTAATGCATGCATTACTGAATCTTCAATAACAAAAATAAACGGATAAAAGCGAACCATTAACTTTAATACTACAGTTCATTAAAATTATGGGAATAATTGTGCGCTCTTAATGTTACCGTTTATTTATGTTCCGCTTTTATATACTTTTTTTTTCATCGTCATCTTTGTAGATGCTGTTGTTTCTAAATTCCATAAATATCAACGGATGGAGTATAATTAATAGTACGACCTATTGGTAATTATAGTTATATACTGCGGTGGATGTGTTAAATTTATATTTCATTACTTCATCTCGACCAATGAATTACATCAATTACGCGAACATTAAAACATCATTAAAGTGCCCTCTCTTCGGTGAACTGCTTTCCTTAAATTGTAAAATATTCATTCATCTTCAACCACAAATTATATATTGAGATGGGAAAGTGCACAGGAATTGGTCGGAAACTTTCTTCATTTAATTAGACGATTAAAAAAATGTTAATCATTTCGTCTTTCCATTGAAACTTAATGTTAAATAAATTATCGGTTGCATACGTGGCACGATAATTTAATTATTTAATTAACGATTGTGTAGAGTTTACTTCAGTTTACATTGAATCTTTCATATTTCAATCAACAATATTTTAAACTTTTTCTTTAATATTAATTTAAATACAAGTTTTTTTTTTATTTTCGCCTAGAACAAGATTATTACATAATTCACAACCATACATTTTATGTCATGTACTAACATAAATGTATATGTTACAGAGAATAAATTTAGTTGGAGTATTCATATCTTTCAGTGGAATTCTAATATTTATCTGAACTTTGAATATTTATTTTATCTTTATTTATAATAACTATTTTTTTGATTATTACATAATTCACAAGCATACATTATATATTCTTCGTATTTACTTATGTTACGTTCTAATTTTATAAAACATAAATGTAAATGTTTCAAATATTAATTTTAGTTGTAGTTTATAGTGAAACTCCAATATTCATCATTAATCTTTAAAAAAAACATTTTGTGGAGGTTTTTGAATATTTACTTCATCTCTCCAATATTTCTATCTAAAACTGAATTTTCTCTGCTGTTGATTCTGTTGGTTTATTTCAGCAAACATTGGATTCTTCATATTTCAATCAATAATATTATAATCTCCAATATTTAAATTATTTATGCAGCATAGTTGTATAACAAGTACATTAAAAAAAACTAATATTTTTTTTGTCGTCACAAGATTATTATATACTTCACCATATGTGGTTCTTGTTATTTACTTATTTTATGATCTAATTTTATAACATAAATGCGAATGTTCAGATATAAATTTTATTAGGATAATATTTTATAGAAGTTTTTTTTATACTTTTAATATTTACTTTATCTCTCCAATATTTCTATCTTTAACTGAATAATATTTATTGACATGAATACCTTTTTCTCTGCTTTTAATTGTGTGATTTATTTCAGTGTACATTGAATCCTTCATATTTTAATCAATAATATTCTAATCTCCAGTAATAAACTTATTTATGGAAATTAGTTTTATACTAACTACATTTAACAAAAACTTGTAAACATTTTTTTTCTCGTCAACTAGAACAAGATTATAACATACTTCACAAGCATATATTTTATGTGGTTCTTGTTATTTACTTATGTTACTTTCTAATTTTACACAACAAGTCGTGAACTAACATAAATGCAAGTGTTTACAAAAAAAACATTTTATAGTGAAATTCCAATTCATCCAGAGAGGAGGATGAACATTGAAAATGTTGATTTTTTTCTTAAAAGAATTAACTAAAATGACCTCAATCACGATTTTTGTATTTTTGAACTAAAAAGAAAACCTCCTTAAAAATAAATAAAAATTACTTTTGCATGAAAAAAATAATTGGTAATGTCATTTCAGGTGATTGATATCCTGATGATTTACAA
This sequence comes from Nicrophorus investigator, assembly GCA_963457615.1. NCBI lineage: Eukaryota > Metazoa > Arthropoda > Insecta > Coleoptera > Silphidae > Nicrophorus > Nicrophorus investigator. The sequence goes on from OY735140.1 coordinate 28,925,081, forward strand.
TCAATTCTAAACGATGGTGAATTATCTGGAATTGCTGATTTCTTCAAAGAAGTTATCCAAAGTTGTTTATATCATTTAAAAAAATTAAACACATCCTTATCTAATGTCACATTTCTTGATGAAAACCTTGAATTTCAGCACATCATCTTTCTCATAAATTTTCTAATATTGCTTCAGTTTTCTGTTTTTTATGAAGTAAAGTAGCATTTTGAAAAAAATTCAATAAAAAGAAACAGGACGAATTTACAAAAAGACGAATATTAGCGTGAACGTTTTTTGAACTTTTTATATTTACTTTAATTCTCTAATATTTCTATATTTAATTGAATAAAATTGATAGATAAGAATTGCTTTTTCTCTGCTGTTAATTGTGTAATTTTTGTCAGTAAACATTGCAAAATAATAAATGCAAATTAGTTTTAAATTTAAAAAAAATTATATAAAATATATACCTACTTTGTTTTGAGCTGAAAGAAACATTATATATTTTATATGTATATTATTTATGTAATTTTTATTATTTTCAATATTAAACACTAATCTTATATTAAATGAGATGAAGTAACAAATATACATATTTCATACTTTAATAATATAAATTACATTATGCGAAAATCAATCTTCATTTGTGAGAAAAGATTTTACAACAGTAGATGTTTTGTAATTTTATTATTATGGTTATATATTAATAGGTTTTATTTATTTATGTATAATTGTTTCAATTAATGATTATTATTATAATCTCAAATTAATTTATTTAAAAATAAAAATAATAAACAAAAAATGTATAAAATATATGATCATAGGAAAAGAACTAATACAAGTTACATAGATAAATACGGGAGTCAAAATTTAAAGGAACATTTACGAAGCAAGGTGCTCGAAGGAACGAACACCCTGCTTTACAAGAACTCAAACATAAAACTGGTTTTAAGGGTACCAATGTCTAGTAGAGAAAAGGTTATCTCTAGTCGGATGTTTTAAGAATAGAAAGGCATGTTCTCATCGGACACAAACAAATATTAATCTTACAAGATTTCTTGTTCACATAACTTAATATTTTTACAAATATACTGATTTATACAAATTTGTTCCTTTTTTAACATGCTTTCATATTTATCTTATAGTTTAAGTTTCTCAGCAATTTTAATTACAGTTTATAACTATTTTGATGATCAGAGTAGTCAACTAATTATTTTGTTAATGCAGAAATCTTAATATCACTCAAGATAGATTAATCTTTAGCAGACTTTTACAAATAAATTATTAAATTATAAATAAGGATACAAGATTTTTTTATAATCTATGACTTAAAATTTCTACATAATTCGACGAAAAATCGAAAAAATTTACATTATTCGATGAATGAATCGAAATTCCAATTTGATAATATTAATTTACACGTCCAAAATAACTATATTTTTCATTTAAAAGTTATTTTTCACAGTTTTTTTGCTGCTATTCCTAATTAATTGTTAAGTTCATTTAATCATTAAAATCATTTTCTATATTATAATAATATTTTAGTTTTTTTACTTAATTAGTGAAATAAAATAATGTATATGAGTGAAAAAAAAAATAGTAAAGGTTTTGTGTATTTTAAATTGGTGCAAGTTGATTTGATCAAACGACATAAGAGTGACAAATTCAATCAAATCCGATCCACGGAGGCACTGAAATATCGAGGGTCGGACCTGATTCGTCGAAATAAAACATTTGCCCGATAAGATCTTGCAGATTTATGCCACTGCCGAGACCTGTCCTCGGTGGTTGGACTAAAAATGGCCAAAGAACTCCAGAATTATTAAAGCGGAATTACTCCAACTGCGAAACACGTTTCGTTTTATTTATGCCTGTTATTTAATGTTTAAATATAGCTTGATAATTAGCAATTTGTACTGAGAAACCATCAACGTTTTGATCCAATCGTGGCTTATACATCTTTGATGTATATTGAAGATAGCATTTATAAAATATACCACTAATTTAACGAAATATTCTTTCTGAACGTGAATATAATAAAAAATAATTCTTTTTAAGATCCTTATTTGCATATATTATAAGCGGCATAAAAGTGCATTTAAAATAATAGCTTCATCATAAAATATATAAAAATTTTAAAATACATATCTTTTTCATTATTACAATTCAAAATTTAAAATATTTACTATATTTTAATTTATAGTAATTTCGAAAATATTGAAAAAAAACATATAAAATATTTTTTTTACTAAATTACTCATTTTAACAAAAAAAAATACATAATTTATATATGTAGATCATATTTGTTTACTGTTGTTTTTAAAAATATTTACAAGAAAATATCAAAAAAAAATAATTGTTAAAATTAAAAAAATGTTAAATAATCTCGTATGTTGCAAAATAATAATTTCAGTAGATTTTGTAGAATTTAAATCTTTTAATTATAATACAATTAACAATAAGTTTTCAATTACTCATAAAGATTTTGATTAAAAATAATAATTTGTTAGTAATTATTTAATATTATTATAATAATTACATTTAATATTACTGATTCATTTAAAAAAATCAATTCTAGACAATGTTGAATTATCTGGAATTGCTGATTTCTTCAAAGAAGTTATTATATCGTTTACCAAAGTTGTTTATATCGTTTAAAAAAAAATAAACACATCTTTATCTAATATCACATTTCTTGAAAAAAACCTTTAATTTCAGCACTTAGAACACATCATCTTTCTCATAAAATTTCTTACGTTGCTTCAGTTTTCTGTTTTTTTTTTTGTGAAGTAAAGTAGCTTTTTGATTTTTCGGGCGAATGAGACAAAAATTTCAACAAAAAATATATAATTTATATATAATATTAATTAATTAAAATTAATTATTAAAATTATATTAGTCCAATAAAAATTGTTAATTAATCTTGTATATTGCAAAATAATGTAAAGCAGAATACAAAACGAGAATTTAGAAATAATAATTATATAATAATTTCACTACATTTTGTAAAATTAAAATCTTTTAATTATAATAAAATTTACAATAAGTTTTCGATTATTCACAAATATTTTGATTAAAAATAGTTATTATACTATTGTCTTGTAAATAATATGTTACTTATATATTTGTAATAAATCTAGTTTATTATTAAATTTATTATTAAATATGATTATGATAATTACATTTTATATTTCTGATTCATTTCATACATTTTTATTAATGTATTCTAACTAATTATTATATAAAAAAGTTATAATATATTGGTATTCAATCATTAAGTTTGGATTTATGATATTATTTTCGAAAAACGTTTGAATGACTGAAATAAGTTGTATTGAAATGTTTCTCAAGACGTGATTTTTTGTCCGTGGTCGGTAGTGGTAAAAATAAGCAAATAAAAGAGATTTTTATAGCAATTGTGGTTAGGTCAGAACTCTATATATATTCATGGGGAACCTATTAATAGCATTTAGCATGGAATGCATGCATTAAACAACTATTCCAGGTACTTCTCTCATACTTTTTGCACCGCTGCAAAAGATAAAGAGGTTGCATTCGTTATTTGCATTAGATTAAAACCGTCGGATGCCGCAGAGAACGGTAGCAAATTTCATAATGCCGGATTTAGTGGGTATCGAGTAAAAGTATTTAAAATTTCCTATGTATGACTTTGCAGAAGTTAAGTAGGAATTAATTCGAAGAGCATGATTATGCAGCCGATTAGATATTACATATGTATGGTTTGCTCGGTGTGCGTTACATATTTATATGGTTGGCCTTACATCAATGCAGGCCGTGCAAAACAGGCCATGCCATCTACTAGAAATATGCGGAAGCGGGCAAGTTCAATGGTAAAAAGAATGGCACTCGAACAATGCGAAATCATTCTAAAACTCAATCAAATCTGCATACGAACGTATTCATAAATTGCACTTTGATGCTTGTTGCCATACCACACTTCATATCTTATATCCGATAACTGTTCACAATGCGAACTAATTTTTACAGTGCAGCAATTTTTGCATCTGGTTTGTTCCTTCTTTGTATAATTAAATAATGCCAAGTTGCAATTCCATATGGAAATGCAAGTTCGTGCTGCACTTCATGGAGGGAAATATTCCTAGACTTAGAATTACACATTGCTCGTTTGCCTTAGGATATCATGACAAAAGATATGCACTAAAAACAAGTGTAATTATACCGGGGTTACTTTATATGCTCTCGCAGGCTTTCCAAGACTCTCTCCAGTGGCGTACAAAGCCATTATTCGCGGTATGCAATGCTTCTAAGAGCGGAATATTAAAAATAAATATTAAACCGAACCTAGGAAATAGAGAAGCAATGTATTTATGATATAACTGTTACGTTAAAGGCTATAGACCTTATGCTTTTTCTTAGTTAAAACTTGTTTTAAAATAATTTATTTAAATCTTTCAACTTATTTCAATAATTAATTATTATTAATCAAAAAGATAAATATGCTTTTTGATTAGTAATCTCTACTTTATAAATCAATAAAATAACGGATAGAAACTTTATTAAATTTTAATAAAGTCTACTACATCAATTTTTAAGATTTATAACATGTTTAAATGTAATTAACGAAAAGGATATTTGTTAATCGAAACTTAATTTTCTGAGGTAGCAATAACATGGTCAGAATAGAAGTAGAAAAATAAACTATTTTTAAAATAAAACGGTCAACTTTAAGTACAAAATGAAATCACATTATAAATTATAGATCGCATAATAATAACTTTTCTGCCTAAATAAAGTTGCAAAGTTATTTAAACACATTTTTAAATATTTCGTATTTATATACATTTCCTAAAACTAGTCCATCTGGATAACTTCTTTTCTATTTAATTTGATCTTCTAGTAAAATTCATGTCTGTATTTTGTCGGATAATTATAGGATGTTAACTTTAAACTGAAATATTTTTTTATGTAAAATGATATTATGGACTTTGTTATATTGATGCTTCGTTATATGACTGTATTCAATTTTAAGACATTTTTTACTTAAACATTACGAAAAAATACATTTTATGAATTATCTATTGTATTTTGGGCTAACTGACTAATGTCCAATAATTATTGAAAGAAATTGAAGTAATTCAAAATATTTCGCAAAAAAATCAATGATATTTTCTACAAATAACGACTAATAAATAGATTTTAATAATTTAGATTTTGTTCCAAATTATGTAACTGTTGCGAAAAATGATTTTTACAATTTTTATTAATAAATTTAAAAAAATTCCTCGATAGATTTTTGAAATCTAAAAATGACGTTTTTGGAGTTATGTAATATAGACAAAAAAATGGGTAAGTTAATAAATAAAAAAATAAATTAATATTTGTTTCTCAAGTTTATAAAATATTTTTAGATTTATTCATTGGAAAATTGTTTTTGTATTCCACATAAAAATACTATATAATTTTAAATATTACTCTATTTGCCAACAACATTTGTATATGGCTTAGATCCAATAGTTTCAAACTCAAAATAATAAGGCGGATTTTTATCAAAAAATTTGAGTGTATATAATTTAAAAATTACTTTTCTCTATATTTATTTTTATTTCTTATATTTATATTGTTCTAAAACTATAAATACATATAATAAATATATTCGTGGTTCATATAAAAGTGTTTCGGAGGTTGGAAGTGGTTCACGGGGCACCATTTTGAGACAACTTGGATAATATTATAAAGGTTGATTGGTATTCAATTTGAAAAATTATATAATGATCATCTAGTAAAATTGATACAAATTTCTATAGTAAAAAATATTAGTTCTACACTGATTCATTTATACATAAAGCTTTTCGTGGTCTATCGATGATTAATTATATTTATCAATATTAGGAACTATTTGTCGAGCATATATTTATTGTTGTAAACATTGATAAAACATACAATGAAGTTGGAATAAAATATCTAAACTTTAATGTTGTTATTATTCTATTAGGTCGAGTCATAAATAAAATTATATTAATTTATAATGTATTCACCACTATTATCTATAGCCTTTTCCCATTCTTCTTGGCAGTTAATCAATTCATTCCTTGTAAAATGTGGCTGGTTTGGACTGGAAGAAGTTTTCAACAGCCTGCCTGACTTGCTCTTCAACATTGAAGGTTTTTCCATTCAAAAAGTTTTGTAAGGAACAGAAAAGGTGGTAGTCTATCGGGGCAAGATCCGGGGAGTAAGGTGGATGTGGTAAAACAGATCATCAAAGCTCAAGATTTTTTTCTTGAGTCAATCTTGCTGTATGTGGTCGCAAATTGTCGTGTGACAATACTCCTAACTTGCTGACTTTCCCTAATTTCTCTTGATGGCGATTAACAGTTGATTGTGATGTATTCAAAATTTATAATAGTAAACAGATTTCACATATTGTATATAATAATCATATGTTAATCAATTATATTATAATGTAAATTTAATCGGCTAATGAGAATAAACAGTTACTGATATTAACGAATTAAAATATCAAATAATAATAATAACATTATTATTAGAAATGTGACAATATTTACTATAATCATTAGAGAAACGATTAATCAATCGATTAGACAAAGATTAGAGCATTATCAGCATTAAATTATGCATTTTAACCGCAGCAATGCATGTTTGTATTTTGATTGCATTACAGTGCGGTATTTTTCTTACATCGTTTAGTATAATTACGTTTATACTTATTATTTTTGTTTCTCGTGCGCTCAAGAAATCGTTACCACATTAACTAATTAATATGCTAAGCACTCATTCTAAAGTAATTAAATTACATATCTGATTTCAATTAAACAGTAAAACAGTTTCACAATCACGTGCTAAATGGAGTAATAACATTAGTGTACTGCGAAAACCTATTTAAATAAAATTATTTTTTTAATTAAAATATTTACCATTTATGTTTTGGTTGCTTAATATACACTTCCTTATTTTAATATTATGAAACGCGCGCAACTACATAATTAGTAGAGTGAATTAGAAATCACAATTAAGATAATAATTTTGAACTACATTTTTTTTTTCAGTTCCCAAAACTAGTTTTTTTTTTATAAATATCGATTGCTTCATTCAATAATATTTAATTGTAAAATTATATAAATTTGTTATGAACAAACTTCAAGTATATAAAAAACACAAGATTATTTTAATACTAATAGCTTTTTATTTATTTAAATCTTGTACTTATTATTAATGCAATAATTATAATTACAATTAAAAACATGAGTTTTATAGAATTAAATTTTATGTAAGTTAAAATAAAATAATAAAATCTTGAAAAGTTTTTGGTGCAAAAATATCATTTAAATCAGAAATAATAAAATAATATCTGTAGAATTGAATGTTCCAGATAAAACTTTACATCCAATAGAATCAGGGGTGCCACAAGGAAATGTTTTAGGTTCACTGCAACATTCAGCAATCAGATGAGCTTTAGCATCTGAATATCTGCAGGGACATTTAGATAAATTACAAAAATAGCTGAAAAAGTGGTGAATTTCAGTTAACAAACTGAAATCTGTGCATATCACTCTCATACTAAATAAAGACGTCTGCCCAACAGTAAGAATTAATGGCCAAGATCTGCCCAAATCAACAAAAGTCAAATACTTAGGCATGTTTCTCGACAGAAGGTTTACCTGGAAAAACCACATTCAGACTAAAAGAGAGCAATTGGAAATAAAGTTTATAAAACTATACTAGCTTTTAGGGAAAAGGTCGGAAATTAAAAAAGGTAGCTTTCTTGCTGTAAAAAAATATTGAAAATACTTGACCTAATTTCATGTTATTTGAAGAATTTCAAATGCCATTGTTGATTCAATCTAATATATAAATTTATAAGTTTTTTTTAATACATTTTTGGTTATAGATGTTTTGGTAAGTACCTGCATTTTTTAGCTAAAAAGGGTGATAAAAAGTGATGGTAGTATAAAGAGGATGACAGTGTAGAGCATATGTTCTTCAGTTACTTCAGCTGCTAAAACCAGAGACTTTTGTGGGTGAATTGCTGAAAAGCTCATAGATCTGGAACATATTAAGATATCACTAAGGAAGGAGACGGATGATGGCTCCAGAGGGACAATGAAGAAAATGGTAGTGGAAAGTGGTAAACAAATTGATGTGATTGCTAGCAAAGTCAATCAAAAATGCACAGATTTCCCAGAGTAGAGGTTTTTTTAGTTAGTAGAAATTCCATTCAAGGTTTCTCTTCTCTACGAATAAAGTTAGTTAATATTCCAAGAGAACTGATTTAATTTAATGAAAAATGTTAATTTTATACAAGTTTAGTAATTTCAAAATAAATCTTCTAAATTTTATATTAAATATGGAAAATAATAAGATGTGTTGACTGGTAGGTTTTGAAAGTAGATTTTGTAATTCCAAACAAGAATATCCAATGAGAATATTTTCCAATTTCCTTGAAAGTTCGTGGTTCGAACACCTGGGATAATAAATATTCAATATTTTCTTATTTATTATCTATTATGCGGCAGAAATGAAAGATATATGCGGTGCGACAATTAGTATATTATATTCGGCTTTTTTTTGTTGTTGTTGTTGCAGTTGTAGATTCTTAATTATTTATTTATAACGTGTACACGGCCGTTAAAGCCGTACGTGATACAAATGTCAAACTCAAAATTCAAACATTCACGTCGTATAACTAATTGATTTCGGTTTTGAGGTGCGTGAGGTAAAGCAGAAAGATCGCTTCATTCATTATTTATCGGTAACGTCTCTATTGTGTTATTACCTTGTGGTTTTATAGCTTTACACTTCTTTTGCCCTCATCTGACGCACACTAATAAAATGCTCGAAGACCGTGAGAAATAATTGTTGCATATAGGCATCGTCCGTCCGTCGGTTATCCAGCACAGAAAGGAGCAAGCAGGGAGCCGAATTGTTCTAGCTTTAATTGCTGCGCAAGCCATCATTATTTATTTACGGATAATTAGAAGCTCGTTTCTGAAGCCGAAAAAAGAGGAAGCGATAAAGAAATAAGTCAAACATATGTTTTAACTATCGATAGGGACGCGATGGTTTTACTCATTTTATATATATCATCGAACGCTGCTCATTATGGAAACCGATATAAACGTAGATCATATTACTTAAATTATACACGCCGAACCATAAATTATGTAACCGTTCCTTTCGAACGGTGGACAACAATAATATCTTCGATATTTTAATACTAAATACAATTTACGATTATCGTTTGAAAATTATATTCTAAGTAATTATGAATACGTTTTTTACATTTAATAATTTTTTATAATTAATAGGTAATCCAGTTTTAGACAATTACTGTGGAATCTTGAATCTGTGAGTATTTTTCAAGAGCAGCATTTTTTTATTATTAAAGTCAAATACTTAGGCATTTGTCTTGATAGAAGGTTCATCTGGAAAAACCACATTCAGGCTAAAAGAGAACATTGGAAATAAAGTTTAATAAACTATACTGTCTTTTAGGGCAAAGATCGGAATTATCAGTGATGAATAAGCTATTAATATACAAGATAATAATGAAATCAGTATGAACGTATGGTATCCAATTACGGGGTGCAGTTTTAGACAATTACTGTGGAATCTTGGATTGCGAGAAACTTAGTTTGTGAGTATTTTTCAAGAGGAGCAATTTTTTTTATTATTATTTATACACTTGCCTATCGGAATTGTAAATATTATATTTTATACTCGCTTTGATATACAAGTGGTTTGCATTACGAGCATATTTCCGAAATGAATTATATTTGCAAAATTCCACTGTATATTAATATATTTAAAAGAAGGATTAATTATTTTTATTTTTCATTAGGGTTTCATACCTTTTCAATAAATACTAGTAATGAATTATAATAATTTTATTTGTTTTAATAGATTCATAAACAAATAGAAATTAAATCATATAACAATAAAAAAAATAGTGGAGCAAAATAATGTATACTTGACCGAACGAAGGTATTTCTGCTCAGTATTAATAATAATAATCAAAATTTATTATTACATTTAAAATATTATTATTTAATTTTAATTGATTTTTTTTAATTATTAGAATCATACCTATTAATTTATAGTTTATGGTTACTAATAATGTTGCTACAATTTACGTAAAAAATATAATAGTTTATTTTTAAGTATGAAAAATATGGAATTATGACTACGAAAATTTATTTTTTATTACGTCTATTATTCATTAATTTGCGGTTTAACTTAAACAAAACTGGAATCATTTATATTTATATGTTTTTCTAAAGGAAAACTGAATACTACTATTTTTATTTATTATAATTTTTAATTTATCAAAAGTCCATTTACTCAAGAAATAATTATTAACTATAATGCACTTTTTAAATTTATTTTTTACTCAGGTTTGAAATTGTTAAAGCGTATAAACTAGTTATTTCATAAAATTCTAGTTATTATATAGAATATCGTTTGTTTTAAGATGTATTAATTTAATTTCTTTATTAATTACTAAAAATAATCAAATTCCTCAAATTATAATTTTCTTCCCGTTTATTTATTTCATTCTTTATTTTGTACAAACACCTTATTTTACATAATAATTAGGTAGTGTATATGATAATAAAATAAAGTAACAAATAACAAAACTATCCTATAATTTAACAACTAGTGAAAAAACTAGTTATTTATTCAATTTCAATGACTAATTTATTTAATTATTAACCATTGGATATTATAATTTATTATGCAAACATATTTCTTTCTTTATAGCAGGAAATACAGTTTAAATCTAAATCCTAACTGCTTTTACTTTTCCAAGTGAAGTTCATATTCATAGATTTTATATAGTTATTAAATATGTAATTTATTGTAAATTCATTATTAGTATAAATTCTTCAAACCAGAATTAATAATTTAATTAATTAAATGTCACAACCAAGTACATTTTTCAACATTATTGTAAACTAAAATTAATAACAACTTTATTGGACACAAATACAGAAGTCTTTCCTGCTAGTAATATATTATACAAGTTACGTAATATTCCATACTACGTATTCCTGGACATAAATTTGCTCAACTGTAATTAGTTACAAAAAAAAGGAATTAATTAAGTAAACTTAAGTGATCGATTTGGTTTTAATGAAATTATGTGTTATGTAACATTAACTAAAATTGGAGAAGGAAAAAAAAAAATTAAATAATATTTATTAAATATTATTTATAATATTTTTCTTTTTTAATTTTCAGAATACTAATAAAAATCTTCACGATCTGAATATAAAATGTGGATTGATTCGAATTCAACTTTCTGGAAATTGAGAGACAATGAGAAGATCCTAATGACTGATTTGTTAAATGTTCTGTTGAATTATTTGCAAATAATTTTTTTTTTATTGAAATTTTAAATTAATTTACATTAATAGCGGCTTCCAGAATTCACACAAGTTTTTTGGTATTTCAATCAGTTTACATGACTTTCTAAATATCCTTAAACAGTGGTACATTCCAGAACAGCGATATATTCGAATATTCCATAATGATTAGAACGTATTGAATGCACTCTTAAAACCCATTCGAAATGTATAATTTGTCGGGCAGCGTATAATCTTTACAAGTAATAAACTACTTGATTTCCTTGTATGTTTCTCGTTTCTAAAGGAGAGATGACGATAAGAACATGCATGTGAGGAAATTATACAAATTCGCACTGGCTCCGTATCTAAATTGGATGCTATTAAATAAAATGTATAATTTATGATTAGAAAATGTTATCAATCGCCTCTCAATTATCATTAGAGCTAATCAATCTCATTTTATCTGGTACTTCATGGATGCTGTCTTGAGGCGATCCTCGATCTGGCCAAGATGGAATGACGCAAATGAACCATTCGCAAAACGCAATTTACCAAAACGCTAAAATATAATTGTTGTTTCTCTAAGCTTGCCAGAACTCAGTCGATGCAGAACTAATTGATTTAAAACTCACCGAAGGCTACAGCTGTTCCAATAACTAATATTAAATTTATAATAAAATATGTAAGAAAACAGAAATAATACAATATTCCAGACGTGTAATCAATATGGATAAATTAGTGAAACTTTACGATATCCTTTACATATTTTTAACATGTCTCCTTGATAATGATTTAACTATTAATTCCTGCTATGAATATAACAAGAAAAATTTATAATTATATAATTTATGTATTTTTTAAATAGAAATTTGCATTTATCTTCAGCGTTAAATTCCCATCAACCGTGTCTCCTATATTTTGAATATGTTCAAAATGCAAATGCTTGACTTTCCCTAATATGAATTATTATTTACACAGGAAATTAAGTGGAATTTAATTTTGTACACATCAAAAACACATTTATCCACTGAACATAAATTCCTCAGAAAATCGTGCAAATTAAAGTAAACACATGTTAATCGAAACAGACTAAAATGTGCATAATTTTTTAATCATTTATTTTAACTTAAAATAAAAGTATTATGTCTTAAAAAAATAAAAACAATAATACAGAGTTACAAGCTGTGGTAGAAATTGGTTGCGTTTTGCGCAAAATTACGCCATTATCGTTGATATCACCTATTGCGTAACTTTGGAGTATTACTGTACATATATCCCTCGATTCAGACTAAAAATAGGTATATCTAAAAATTGTGTAAAACGAAATTGTTGATTTTGATACGCAAAATTGCGTAAAAGTTAAATTATGTAAATTAAATATTGTGTGTATAGACAGAAAAATTTTAGATCAATTTTTACCAAAAAATAGCGTATAACAAGAAATGAATATAAATATAAAACAGTTACAATAATTAGTACAGATAATTTGCTGTAAATAAGTTAAAACATTTTCAATTCTGCAAGAATTGATTTGAATAAAAATTAATTAATGTAGGATTTATTTATTTTTTAATGAACTATGGATTACCAATGGTATTTTTCTAAACATTTCAAGTGGAATTTTAGAAAAAATTATATACAGCAATACTTTTCATAATCCAGGTAATAGTTTTATTCCCGGACTAATCTGGGAATAATTAACCGGCTTAAAACGAAACGTAAATGAGCTTGGAAAATAAATCCGATTATTTATAAAAAAAAATAATGTTGTTAATTGCTATATAAATTATTTAGTAATTTTTATTTGATATATTAGATAAGTGTGACTTTAATATATTATTATAATTAATTGTCATTCGATTTAATAATAGCCATTTATTATAACAAATGTTCAGATATAAATTTATATGCACTGGAACATTTAAGTATGCTTGTTTCAGGATTGATAAATTTATATGCCATATTCAAAGCACTTAATTTATTTTGATATGCAAGTTGTTTTCTTTCTTGAGTTTTAATAGCTCTTCTAGATTATTACAATATATGAATAATCTATAAGATTATGCTTTAGGGCTTATAAAATAGCTTTTATCAATATTTATAAATTTATTATGTTTTTAATTATATTTTTGAAATAAGTATTTACTGTTACAGTATCTTTTTTTCAAAAATTCCAAACAGTTCAGCATATTTCTAAAGAAATTGTGTAATATTTGTATTCATCAAATAATTAGTAAGAATAATATATGATTTCAGTACACAAAATAAAATATTATTTTTTATCTTAGCTCTAAATCTGCTAATTTCGAAAAAAGAATAGTTGGTTAAAAATATTCTTTTTAATTGAAAAAATATTATAAATGGTCTAACTTTTCTAGTGTTCAAGAAATTTAACAAAATGTGAAGAATTTTACGTAACTTCATTATTCGTAAAACGTAACCCCAATTATTCAACTTTAATTTTCATATTCAATATCTGTTCTAACTTTTCTAGTCTGCGAGAAATTTAACAAAATATGAAGACGCTGCTTTTTCGAGACTTAAATTTACGTAACTTCATTTTTTACTGACAATTACAGCAAAACAGGCAGAACTATAATAACGCGAATTGGTATATATTATTCCCCAATTATTCAGCTTTAATTTACATGTTCAATATCTATTCTAACTTTTCTAGTGTGCAAGAAATTTAACAAAATGTGAAGATACTATTTTTTTCCGACGCTTAATTTTACGTTACTTAATTTTCAACTGCAAATTATAGAAAAACTGGCAGAACTATAATAACTCGAATAGAAGATATATTTTAAACCCCAAATCTGTTTTAACTTTTCCAGTGTCCGAGAAATTTAACAAAATGTGAAGACACTACTTTTTAGAGGCTTAATTTTACGTTACTTAATTTTCTACTGCAAATTACAGCATAACAGGTAGAACTATAATAACTCGAAACGAAGATGTATTTAAAACCATCATTATTCAGCTTTAATTACCATGTTCAATAATTATTCTAACTTTTCTAGTATTCGAGAAATTTAACAAAATGTGAAGACACTGCCTTTCCGAGACTTAATTTTACGTTACTTCATTAACTACTGCAAATTTCAGCAAAACAGGCAGAATTACAATAACCCGTATAGATATGTTTTAAACCCCAATTATTCAACTTTAATTTCTATGTTCAATATCATAACTTTTCTAGTATATATTTTTTTTAGAAAATTGTGTAACAGTTAGACTTTTTTGTTTCTCCATTAATATTATATGAATATATTCTTAGTTGTTATCTAGTTGTGTGTCTGTTAAAATTAATCTAATTAGTAAATTTACTATTAAATATTAGCTTTAATTAAGTATTGTAATTTTAAATGAATACAGTGGAACCTTGAATTGCGTGTAACATGGTCCACAAGTAAAGACTATAATAAATTGATAAACGAGTAAGGTCTTGCAATACAAGTATTATATTTGATAATACTTTATCACAAACCGCTTAGAATTATGGGTAATCATCTCTATGCTTGCTTTGATATACGAGTACTAGTGGCTTTGTATTACGAGCAAATTTCCTTAACGAATTATGTTCGCAAACCAAAGTTCCACTATATTTATTTTTTGTGGAATAAGCTTTTATAATGTACTTAATATACTTTTTGATTGCTTTTTCTTTTTTTATTCAAGTTTGTAATGAGGATGTAGTTTAGTTTTTCTTGGTAAAGGGCTACAGAGTATTTTTTTCTGTAGCCGTGTTCGTTTTGTTCTTACTGTAAAAAAGAGATTGTTAATCTTGCGTGGGATATTATTAAGCTTAAAATATATTTCCATCGTTATTAATTTACCATTATAGAACCATTACAGCAAGAAAGGCCGTTCGCACGGTTTTTAAGTCGGCCGAACACCTACGGGCGTTTTCCGTACAGTATGATTGCATTAAGATATTAAGTTGTCAACTAGAAACATGTGTGACTGTCTCCATATTATAAATCCCTCTTCCTCTGCTTCTTCCTCTCGCCTAAACACAACAATACCACTCAACATTAAAGGGCACCACAATCCACGAGAACTCGAGCATTGTTATTAATTATGCCCATTAAAATGTTCACGTTTTATTTATAGGAAGGCCTGATAAGTGTTAAAAAAATAAATAAATTACGTGCTTTGCGCAGTGTTTGATTAGTGATTGGATATTAAATTTGACCCGATGGGACGTCCGTTCGGCCATTATTCAATTTCATGCCCGGCGCACTAATATATCGGGTCTAAACCAAATATTCATGATGTAAAATTTGGTATCCAGCTGCTAACATTTTTTTTTCGAAACGTACTAATTCACCGTTTTCCGAGAACGGAAAAAGTGACATGAATTGTACCGACTATGCCTAGTCTACCTGTCCAAAACGAACCTAAGTCAACTTAACCACCCGCAGCTCACCACGACCTCTAATTTTTTATACAAACAACAACAACCCTTCACATTAGCAAAGTATTCCATGGAATACGCACCTCGCGTGGGCAAACATTACGCAACTTCGTGCTTAGTTAATAAATCAATGGACTAAATGGCTCAATCGTTAAAGTGTAATTTAGCTCAAGAAATTCCTGAGCAGCGAAACTCCTCAAGGTAACAGCAAGTAAAAGATTCATGATCCACTTTAAATTTCCCACTTATCTTGCGGGCAACACTGACGCAGATGATTTTTTCTTCGTGTATAGATGATATCTAACAAACTATTATAAGCATATTTAGAGATTCAGAAACAAACTTTCTAATCATGTACACAAACCATTTGAAAAATTTTACAAAGCAAATTTATTGTTAAATTAACTTTTTACTATTTTCATACTTCATGAAAAACAGGCAAAAATGTTCTTCTTCGAAAAATATAAATAATATAACTTTTATACTATTATCTAAGTATATGAAATATGACAGGTTCCAATAAAAATCCATATTATAAGTAGAATTGAAATAATTATATTAAATATATTTATAAAATATAATAACATTAATATTAAGAATATATTTTAAATAAATATTACATTAATTAAGACTATTATATTCATATCTTTTTTTTTAAATATTTATTATGATTAAAGTGCATTTGTGTTTTAGAAAAATAAGGTAAGAAAATGTAAAAGTCTTTCGTTGAAATGAAAACAAAAGTGATTTACTATGCTGCATGTTTACGTTAGGTAGTTGAGGTTCATTAGCTTGTAATAGTTAACGAACGTTCACTTAAGCTCCTCTTTTAAATCGTTTACTATTTGTTTGTTCGAGCGATCGGTAGGAATAGTTTCATTTAACGTTTGAAACAATGTTACGGCTGAGTATAAATCACAAATTATAAAATAAATACCATAAATATCCTTTTGTGTGACTTATCGATTTCCATTCAAGGTTTGATCTCCGTCAATGATAAATTCATATCTAAATAACGTTAAATACTTCATTTGGGCAACCATCAAATTATATAATTTAGGAGCGACTGCGAGTGGATTTTGCTCATGTGAAATAAGAACAGTGTCGTAATAATCATAAGATCCATTACTATTTTAGATTTTAATGACTGTGTGAATATCGTCGGTAATAGTTAATGAAAAACATTTGTTCCTTATAATTGCATTAATTATTATGTAATTATAATAATTGTTATGCTTATTAACTTTTATTTATAAATTAATACTTTTTGCGAAATTTTTAGTATAGTTTTACAATCGTTTTTAAATATGATGACAGCTGTCATTAAAATAAAAATTTAACGCTACCCAATTTTGGGTTAGATTTAGAAACGCTGGATTATTCTGAAATCCGTCTGAACATAAAAATCTTTCGTTTTTAGTTTGTCGTCCAATTTGTTCATTAATTATAATGGTGTTATTGTCAATTATATTACAAAATTTTATTAATTTACTATTGTAAAAAATCCTGTTTTGACCAATAAATCTTCAATAACTTGCAACACTAAAGAATGAACATTCCAACGTACGTAGATTTATACAAATCCGGATGGACACACAAATATTTTCATTTAATAATTTACTATTCAAATTATAAATCATGATTCCATGTAAATTATTTCTTTTGCAATAAAAATATTTGACAATTTAATTTAGAATTAAATGGAAATTTATTAAGAAATGTGATTATTTATTTACTGCACATTTTTTTAAATTTCTATATGTAAAGTGAATAATAAGAAAATGAATATATTGTTGCCATATCAGAAAATAATATTATAAAAAAAATTAAATAAACTTATATACTTATTAAAGCCTAAGATTATTCAATTTTAAACTCAAACTAATCAAAATGACATTAAATACATAATTACTTAGTGCAGGGTTCTTTAACCAAGGTTCCACGGAACACTTTGTTCAACAAAATTTGAATTATCCAATGGAAAACAATTTTTCCCTAAATAAACTTTTAATGGCGAGTAAAATATGATTACATCTTTAGTTCATCACCAGAAGACCATTTCGTACTAAATATTCGGCAGGTCAATTTATCATATGGTTTATGATATGCAAAAGAATGTTTAGGTGGAAAATTTAGGTTTTAAAATATTATGTAAAATTGTTATCTAAATTTAGGTTTCTTGAAAAATATTATAAACTAGAAAGGTTCCAGACTGTGGAAGGTTGAAGATTTGTATTTTTGTCACAATATTTTATAGCGAAACATTAATTTTATTTTAAAAATCTCAAGAATTTAAAAAAATGGATTTGTGTACATCTTTAGTAATAAAATTAGTTTTGTATATAAATTTCTATGTATCATATCCAATTTTTTGGTATATTACCATTTCACAAAATCAATCAATGATTTTTACACATATCAATCACGAATTTCAATTTTTACTTCCGAAAATATGTATAAATTTTATTTTTGTGTTTCATTTCTAAACTTACTGTTTTTCTTATCAGTATTGTTCACTAATTATTTAAAATACAACATTAGTATGACTTGGCAACAAATTACTTGTCGAATTGCATTGCAACAATATATTTGACTGCCGTTTTGTAAACTTAAAAATTATGTAAGTGTGAGGTACTATCAATTGAGTTCATACTGTATAGAAATAATCTAAAATCAATAGGTACAAATAAGAACGTAAAGACCTTTCGGAGTAGAGAAAAGGTTCGTTAATTAAATCGATTATGTATATGAAAACGGTTTATTGACGAGGTAGTGTTACGTAAAACGGCGTGCAGAAAAGGATATGACCGTGCCATTAAATGACAGTGTTCGCAGGAAGATAAGGGGGAGTTCAATCTTAATTAAATTTACAACAAAGGCCTCCTAATAGCCACTTAAAATGATCCAGTAAGCGGCGAAAGGAATCCACGTTTTATAATGATCATGATATAGATAAATCTGTTTGATTAGACGGTCATTTCCATATTATACAAATTTACGTTTAATTTGTGCTGTCTTATTATTATTCCTTGTTCAGCCCTTGGGGAGTTTAAGAAAGAAAGAAAAAAAAAACGAATCTTGCGTAACAAAAAACTTGCACGTCGAGGTAATGGCTCGTAGAATCGTAATTCCTTGCCCGAGACGGCAATAATAAACATATTCGATCCGAACAATTTAGTTCCACAATTGATTTGGACGCTTGGGATTTGTCAATCAATTTGTGATTGCGAATTATTCGTTTGGAGAATTAATAATAACAATGCATTTACTACGGATATTCTTGTAGAGCATGTGTTTACAATCAGTCGACGATCTCGAGGATATATTATACCTACATGCACTTTTATTTTACGATCGGAAAATCATTTAAAGCTACGTCAAATAAATACCAGATATAATTACAAGGATCTATTCGTTATTTATTTTGTTTGGTTAAGAAAGGCTTTGAATATATTTTAATACATATACTGGATGCCTCACGAAGTAATAAATAAGATTTATCATATAAGGCAAGAAAATGAATTTTACCAAAGATAATTACAAAATAACCTTATTCTGTTTCATCTCATTTTAAAACCTATTTAATGTACAAATATATATTTTATAAATTTAACACTTTAATTAATAATAATATCAATCGACTAATCGGTTTTGTCAATATACCGGACTGTTTGAAACAGAACAACCGATTATTTCTGTATAAAAATTTATATTTCGTCTACTAATTTTTTAAAATTTATTTTTTATCTATAAAATTTAGTTTGTTTTCAAATTTTTCATCTTAACTTCAAAACTGACGACAGAAGAGGCGCAAGAAATTAAATATTTATGTATAATGAACATCTTTGGAAATTAGGAGTCTTCAATAAACAAAATATATTGAAAGGAAGGTGTAGTAACAAAAAGTTTGAAAACCGCTGATATAAACTGTAAAACCGCATTTTTTCTTACAAGTTTCATCAGTTTAAAGCAACCCAATTTTAATGATCATTTTGATATTTCTCTTTGGTCCAAATTAAGGCCAATAAAAATCAGTAAACAAATAAATAAGTATAGTTTTTTTTACTAAAATATGCAATACGATTTCTTGTTATGGTACTCACCGCAGAACGTTTAATTAGATGTAGATTTAGTGGTGAGATGGATTATATTTTCCAGGAAACATAAAGCCATACAGATTTTAGTTAAAGAATGCCGGTCGGACATAATGAAATGGGATGTCACCGCAAAGACATTTCTAGCATTCCTATTTGAACTTCTTTCCGGTGAGACCAGTATACAAAGTATTTCCGACGAATATTTCATATTTTAATATATACAAATTCAAATTATTAAAACTTGATTGTCAGAGAATATTAAACATTTTTAATTCTTATATTTTTCTATATATGAACTAGTCAGGTGTACAAAAATGAATAATAAAATATTGTAATAATGATTTAATATTATTATTATATAAAATTTATATTTTGGTTCAGAAAATTAATAATATACTTGACATTCACATTAACATTTACTGCACATTCTACATTTTTTATAGAAGTTGTGACAAATATAAAATGCAAATCAAATAAGCAATATTAGTTAATACATAATTTTATTAATATTAATTCATAATTTAAATGTAAAATATTATAAAGTTATAGATAAAACATTTTAAATAATAAATAAAAAGAAAATTATTTTCAAATATGAAAAACGGAGCACGTTCTGTCACTGATCTGTTTTGTTACATGTCTGCTTTTTCACTATTCTGTTTTAACCATATTCTGTTTTATTCAATTCTCAACAAAGTAATTTTGGAGAATTCCAAATTCATATATAGAATATTCGGTTCCACGATGAAACAGAACTGTAAATAACTTGACCAAAAAAAACAGAACATTTCTGTTTTATTTGGTTACCAGAATATTTGACTCAAATAACTTTATGAAAGTTTTTTGGAAATAAGTAACAAAATATTTGTACATAGTTGGATAAATAATAAAGGTATTTTGTATGTCTCAATAAAATGTAGAATTTTTGTGCAATTATATGAGTGTAAGATTATTCTTTGGACAATGTACGTAAGCTTTTGAATACAAAAAGAACGCTATTGTAAATGAAAATGTTGGACGAAGAATGTGAGCAATTAAAATGCTCGTCGAAGGATTCAAAATATTTACGGACCTTATTAAATTTAAATTAAAAATGTAGCAGCAACAAGCGCCTAAGAACAACAATAAACGCCTTTTTAAAAGCTGGCAACATTGTTGTGGTTGTTGTTGGCGTGGAGATGGTGCAAAGTGGAAGGAAATAAAACGACGAAGAAAAGAAACGAGGTTAAATGCAATGAGAAAATGAGAACAAAAAAGTGAAATAAATAAAAGGATTTCGTTGAACGCTGGTGCAGCTATGGCATCTATATTGCAGCCAATTACCCGATCAAAATAAGCCCGTCTTTCTTCAGCTCACTGTGCTGGTCTATTGGGACATGTCTGCCATATTGTGGTGCCCCTTTTCATTGCGAATGCAAGGAAGATTGAACTTAGACAACTCAAAGAGCACTGCATTCTATGGACACGGTGTAGTTATCGGAAGGACAAAAGGACCCTAGTTTGCGGTTTGCTAGTTTTGTTCGGTGGTGACTCGCAACGCGGAATGCAGATGATTGCATTCGTGTTTGTTTTCGTTTCGCGAAGGGGAGTCCTTCCTCCCTTCCATCCTCTTTACCACCCCCCACGCCGATCCGAAACAAATATACAACAATGTGTAATTAATGGAAGGCGATTACTGAAATGGTAATAAGTAAATTACGTCGGAGCTTGTCATCAATATCAATTATAATTTTAAATTATATGCAGCCTCCGTAACTGAAATGCTGATGAACTGGAAACTTCATTTAAATGCAATTAATCCGTTTTAGTCGCAGATGTACCACCACCATCATCATCACAAATGCACAGTAAAGGCAGCATCAACAACAAAAACGACAATAAGAATGATGGCGTTTAAAAAGGCGTAGTCCTGATGCATGCATGTATCACATACCACCGCGTCGGATGATCGCAAGGCCTTTTATTGTTTATTTATTTTCCGTTTCCTTTGGGGACGGTGCAGGTCGTATTAAACAACAAAAGCGTCATTATTGTGGAGCAATGCCTCGCTTCATCGTCACAATAATAGTGATTATAGCCCACTGCACACACATTGTATCGTATTTTCCATTATTTCCAGTATATTTCTCGCATCTAATATCTTCTCCTCTTCGACAATTTCTTCACTCGTAAACACTCGTATATACACAGGTGACCCCATACCATAAACACACTTCATTGTAAAATTCTACAGGACACTCGCTCTTCCTATACTCAAATAACTCACACTGTTATTAAGTTCCTATTCAATTGTTGTTAGACACATCTACAATAAATGATTAATTGGCCAGTAACATTCCAGTCTTTACACTTACACAACAATATACATAAACTATTCCTATAAATATGGATAAATAAAGATAAAACATATTAGTTCAATATTTAACAAAATCAATAAATCGTACACCTGAATTAATATGTGAATTGGTTTAATTTCCAAAGAATAATCTTACACTCATATAATTGCACAAAAATTCTACATTTTATTGAGACACACAAAATACTTTTATTATTTATCCAACTAAGTACAAATATTTCGTTAGTATTTCCAAAAAAACTTTCATAAATTTATTTACAAGTTATTTGAGTCCAATATTCTGGTAACCAAATAAAACAGAAAAGTTCTGTTTGTTATTTCTAGTTCTGTTTTGATATGATCTGTTTTATCGTGGAACCGAATATTCTATATATTAATTTGTAATTCTGCAAAATTATTTTGTTGGGAATTGAATAAAACAGGTCATGAACAAAACAGAATAGTGAAAAAGCAGACATGTAACAAAACAGATCAGTGACAGAACGTGCTCCGTTTTTCAGATTTGAAAATAATTTTCTTTTTATTTATTATTTTAAATGTTTTATCTATAATTTTATAATATTTTATATATAAATTATGATTTAATATTAATAAAATTATATCTTAACTAATAATGCTTATTTGATTTGCATTTTATAATTGTCACAACTTTTTCTATAAAAAATATATTATTAATTTCCTGAACCAAAATATAAATTGTATACACCTTTAGTTTGTGTCCAATTATTATTATTTTTATATTATAATAACATTAAATCATCATTACAATATTTTATTATTCATTTTTGTACACCTGACAAGTTCATATATAAAAAAATATAAGAACATATAAAACATATTAGTTCAATTTTTAAATAAATAATATTTATTAACTAATTTAGACCTTAACGAACTCAACTAATTCGTACACCTGAATTAATATGTGAATTGGTTTCACATATAAATATACACTAGATATATTTTGCAAAAAGAGATATGCAGAATAAAAACAACAAATTTTATTTTATTTGCAACTTAACTAAATTTGAATTCTTTGAATTTTAATATTGTGACTTTTCAATTTCTAGTACTCAAAGAATAAACGCCAATGTATAATTATTATATTTATTTCACACATTAATGGCAGAAAACCAATAAATTTGTTTAAATAAATAATATTTTAGGCAATAATATCATTCCGGATTTTTTTCCAGTATATTTTTTAATTCAATACCGTATTTTTCGGACGATAAGACGCATTTTTTAAAAAAATATATTTTAATATAATTTTGTATAATTGATCATATTTAGTTTATACCTCTCGTTATATGAAAGTCTTTATTGTTTTACGCACATTTTTTTCTAATTTTAGATTCATGAAAGTAATTCAAAGCTAAGCCTAATACTAGCTATCGACGATCATATACAAAGATTGTAGGTAAATCGGTGATTCCCCCGCTTGTCTTGACATAACTTGCGTCATACCTACTACCTTCACTGGCGTGCCATATTTTTCGGACTAGAGGATGTACCTCAAATTTAGAGACGATTTATTGAAAAAAATATTTTAATGTTACCATGAGACGCACCCAAAATTTGAGTCCATTTTTCTATGTAAAAAGGTGCGTCTTATAGTCCGAAAAATACGCTAATAACATCTTAACAATAAATTTAAGTATCGGACATTGAAACCTTTTATTTATAATACATATTTTTCAGTTAGTAGTAATCGGTCGTATCTCGAGTAGTTCGTAAGTCCAGTTTCATTAAAAAAAAAACAGAACAAATTAAAATTAAAATTCATAGTTCAATCTTTATTCAAAATTATATACGAAAATATACGCATTTTCTATATATAACAAACAGTTTCGAGGATGTATAAAAAAAGATAAACTAAGTCGTAAGTCAAAGAATATCTGTATATGAGAGCTGAAATTTAATTAATATCATCACATTTTAAGAAATTATTATATGAAATAGTTTAATAAAATATTTATATAACCAATAATATAATTATATAAAAATAAAAATCAAAAACATATTTTTATTACAATTTCATATAGTTTTTATGCTTATGTAAAAAGAGTAATACAAAATACGATTAACGTTTTAAATTTTAATAATAAAGATGTATCTGTTCAAGTATTCTCTGAAACCAGAAACACATAATTAAAACTGATTTAATGAGTATTAAATTACATGTTAATGTAATACCAATTATAAATTACTTTATGATCGATCAATCAATCAAAGAAAATCAAAAACAATTTTATTATATGAGACTATGTCACATTGGTCGTTAATAATCGAATCAAATTATTTCCATATATATATATATTTGTGTATGATGTTCAAACACTAATTTGTCTTTATATGTATCCGCTGTAATAACATATTAATCGCACAGGAAATGAAGTACCGACTTTTTGAAGAAGAAAAAAAATATTTTCTTGGAACATTTCCGATCGTTTGTAGCAAAAGAGAAAGTCTATTTATGTACTATACTAAAAAAAATAGTTTGTTCCCATATGAAGTTGATACAGAAAGGAAAGAGTTTTAATAATACGTCGTGTTAGTTGATAAACATCGATGCAATAATCGTTATTAGAAATTTAAAAAAAATAGAACTATATTGATGAATTGATGTCAAATATTAATTTACTATAAATTAACTTTCTTCATTTTTAATATAACTTTATTAAATTTATTTATAATTCTGTTAAATATTTATTAATGTAATGATTTTTCTTCTTCAATGTAATTTAAATGTTTGGTTTATAAAAATCAAAAGTTTGTAGGCGTGTAACAAGTTTTGTTATTGAAATTATAAAAATCTTATGACAATGATAGAGATCTGCAGCAAAAAAGTAATTGAACAATAGAACAGACAAGATTCAATTTATTTGAATTGAAGCTGAAAGTACAAATGTATGAACACAATTTCTACATAAACGATCGGATCTTTTGAATGGCAACCTATTAATTAAAACCCATATACCGCATATGATTTATGGCCTTTCGTATCTTGCCGGATTGGAAATCAATAAGATTGCTCCCATTAGATTAGGCACATGGAAGTAATTATCATATATTCTTCGCAAAACTTAGTTTCTATTTATAAATGTAAGATTTATGTTTGAAGACACAATAATCAATTGATTTTATTGGTTTAATTAATGCAATAGACACTATAGGACACGAATATTCGAATTAACTAAATATCATCGATGGATGATAAATAATATATGTAAACGATGACGGTTAGGAATATTTTATAAACTGGAATTTTTGTACCGTAATCACCGTATTATGAAACGAGAATTATTTTATTTTTTTCGTAGGATGAACAAAATGTATAAACAATAATAAATATAATAAAAAAAGTGTATTTTCAGTCTGCCCACTGAAAGACCTGCAAGAAAGTGGAGACTTGTTCACGTTTTTTTTAAGTAAGTGTTCTTGGGCTGCGAGAGGGAACAGCGCGTGGGAAGAAGTGAGAAGTTGAAGACACCTCGAGCCGTCAAGCACCCTTGCATGTCTGCATACATTATATGCATTTTAGTTTAGGGACGGGTGGATATGAATTTGTCCATATCATTATATTATAACGATAATAAAACGCTGAATCAGTCCCGAGCGGTTCACCGGGATAAATTGATTACGAAAAAAGAAATCTCCTCGAGAGCATCACTTCAGGAACAAAAAAAAACACGAAAGAAAAGAAAACGGTGGAAGAGAGTTTGATGTTGGAGAGAATGAGAGGAGGAGATTGTGAGAGTGGCCGGAGCCGAAGGAGAAAATGCAATTGCATCTCGAACACTTTTACAATTCGAAAACTCTTCAGCATCTGATTTAGATAAGATCGAGTTATTTTTCGATTTTACAACAATCATGCATTCATAGCCTACATACGTATCGGAAACAAAAGGCCAATAATGAAGTACTGGTAATAATATTGAACAATTTTGATTTGACATTAAGATATTCACCGGCATTATAATGAACTTCATTTATCATTACCGCGAGATTTGTTTTTTAATCAAATAATATATTAGTCTTAATATTACATAATAATTAATATTACATCTTATCACAATTATTATCGTTTCTCATTACTTGAAAATTATAAATACATTTAAAGAAAATAAACAATTGTATTGTTATTATGATTATTTTGTAATATCATATTATTTATTAAAAAAATAGTAGATTTCTAAATCGGCCTTGATGTAATTTGTAAAAACTTAGTAATCTACTAAATCTTTAGTATTCCACTAAAATTGCAGCGTTTCTCAACAATTTTGTCGTTTATAACATACATTTTTGACGCTCTGACAGAAGGTGACAGATGTCATTTCGCTAACCATAGATTGAAAAACGAGCCGCCATGGCAGATTACCAAATCCGTGACTTTCGTAAGCTGCATAACATCAATAATTAATTTTCTACATTTATAAGTTTTCTTTATTATTTAAATGCATAAAGTTTAATAGGTTGTCAAATTGCCATTCGAGATCATTTAGCCATATGTGGTTTTATAAATTTGTTACTTTAGCAAATCTTTACCGTTTTACTACAATACTATTCTCTTTAACTAAACTTAAATTTTTGACACTATGACAGAAGGTGACAGCTGTCATTTCGCTAACCATAGATTGAAAAACGAGCCGCCATGGCAGATTACCAAATCCGTGACTTTCGTAAGCTGCATAACATCAATAATTAATTTTCTACATTTATAAGTTTTCTTTATTATTTAAATGCATAAAGTTTAATAGGTTGTCAAATTGCCATTCGAGATCATTTAGCCATATGTGGTTTTATAAATTTGTTACTTTAGCAAATCTTTAGCGTTTTACTACAATACTATTATCTTTAACTAAACCTAGTTACGCTTATAATTTAGAATGTACAAAAATAAAAATATTTTATTTAAATGCATAAAGTATCGTTTTTCACCGTTGTGAAAATTGAAACTAACTTTAATTGCTATCGATGTTGGTGGCTAATTTAGTATGAGGGTCGTCGCTTTTACTAATTTGAATATAAAACCATTCCACAATTTTAATGGATTTACCGGACCAGACGATTGGATTACAGAAGTTTTAACAAAGAACCCGTTCTGCTTTGACTTTTAATGAGGGACCATTGTTATTTTATGGTAGGTTCACTGAATCTTCCTGCAAATCAATAACAAAATATCCGATATTCTTGAAAAAAAAAAACAATTAAAACCATTAAATTAGTAACATAATATTACTAGTCAAGTAAACATTTAAAAAAATAAACAAACATAGTTTTATTATAAAATAATTATAAAAAAATATGAAATTTTTTAACATAATTCGTTCTGGAAACATGCTGGAATCCCAACATCCCAAGCACTTGTATATCAAAATAAAAAAGGCTTCTACAAGATTTAAAATTTATTAAACAAATTTGTATGCAAATTCCTTTCACTACGAGGAAAAAAGAAAAACATTTTTCAAAATAATGTAGTAATAAGGAATATTGTTAAACTGATCAAATTTAATTAATTTAGTAAATAAAAAATCATTAACTTTTGTGCTATAGAAAAAAATCTGTAAAAGAAGAATCATATTTATTTGTAGATAATATTTATTAATTTTCTTCATATAGTTAAAAGTTAGTAGAAACAATACATATTTTTAGATATCAAAATCGAGAAAATATTGATAAAAAAAATGATCAATAGTTTTTTTAAATGATTATTCACAATGTGTATTATTCATTTGATAAAGAATCTTAAAAATTCTTTAGAATTAGTGCAGGATATTGACTTTTTTGGATTCACACTTTGGTCTATCAAAAGAACCGAATGTGACTCAGAAGCCGCAGGTTGCAGTACATTTATAATTTTAAAAAACTCGAAAATATTAATTCTATAATATATTGTTGCATTTAATTACATAAGTGCGATATAAATAAAAAATAATAGATCATTTAAATATTGTACATTTATAAGATACACACGACTGAAAACGTCTAAATATTTTCTTAAAAAATAATAATATTACATTTACAAGTAATTAATAATTAGTAAGTTACATAATTTTTTATCTTGTATCTTTGAAATGTTAAATAACTGTCTAAACTAATATATGAGTATTTTAATGTGAAAGAAACAAGCATTATTTAAAATATTTAGCAATGTTGTATAGATATTATTATAAATTTTATAACTCACATAACTGATAGTTATTAATATTATACGATAATTTCGGTTGGTATGAATAAAAATAAACGAAAACCAAAATAAGTATTATTCTTCCTGTTCTTTATTTAACTAAAGCCAGTCACTCAGACTTCTCGAGTTTTGTTTGCTTTAGAGGAAACGAAGAATTCAAGTGTGAAGCACCTCCTTGAACCAACTCCCTACATCACAAGTTCTCCTCAATCGCTGACCTTTTCGCTTCTCTCTCCGACCGTTTTTATACTCGTTCCCTTCTTTCAAAATTATAAATGCTTAAATATAAATTACGTTCATTAGAAAATCCCATTCACCCTTTATCCGATGCTTCTCACCTTTTGTCTTGCTCGTCTTTTTGCACCACCTCGAACGCAACACAAAAGAGTCCCTCTCAACACCGGGAGGCAAAGAGAACGAGAAAAAAAAGGCAATAGCAAATAATAAAAGAGAAAAAAAAAAGAGAGAATCTCCGACGTTGGAGCATTATTACAACGGCGTGATTTACCGGCCGTTCGCTAACGATTTTAATTAATTAATTCACTTTAATGAGCGAAGAATTTATATTAGGAATTCCGATAGACGATTATTGCGATGGTCTCGGCGGTTGTGCGTCGGACATTTATTGAAACAAAAATGTTTTTATTATCTGTGGAGGACTGTGCAAAAAGGAAGAGCGAAGATTCCTTCCCACTTGCTTCTTAAATGAATATAATAAATTTCCTCGGCTCGACTCTCTTTTTCTCTTTTTTCAACAGCCACAATGGAAAATTATCGGGTGCCTTTTTATATATACGTGACCGCAAATGTAACGATGATAGTCTTGCAAGTTTACCGAGAGCTTAATTTTTTTTTATTGAAATAACATATGTTTATTGATTGCATACAATTATTAAATTACTGGGTTATCGGGGTTTTGTTGGGACTCGGTATTTGGTATGTGCGTGTTGCGAATATGGTAAACACAAGCCTTAATAATAATTCACTATCATAGAATTATCATCAGCATGATGATATATTTAAACGATGAAATGTAACCTCAACTGAACATTTATCGAATTCATCATAAAATTACTGATAATGTTTTACTTATTTTAAATTTATTCGGTTACGTAAGTATATCTTCATTTCATTCCGTTGCTTCGCAAATTTATAAGTGTCCTTACATTATTATTTAATCGTGTATTTTAAAACTGGGCGGAATTTTATTATATAATTTTTATGATATGACTCAATATCTGTTTATTATTTTACATTTCTTGTTGCTATTATTTATTTATTTAAACACTTTTATTGATCACAATTGAACTATCCACCAAGGTCCTATTATTATTAAATAAAATTAAAGAAATTAGTAAAAAAAAATTTTTTTTTGTAAATGTAAATAATTAAATCAAAGTTAAAAACTAAACTTAATTAACTTAACCATTAATTATTTATCAATATATAATTTGAAGCACATATTATCACTAAGTGAAGATGAACATTTTACGAAAAATTGAAAAAATATGAAAATTTCTTGATTTGCATATTTGTTTTTAAGGAATTCTATATTTCGCCTTGAATAAAAACCTCAACATTTTAATTTATCCAAGAAATATGAAAAAAAAAATATTGGATATAAAATAGACATAAAAAGGAAACGATTAAGAAATTTTCAATAATTTTTACAATTATTTCGTCATCATTTTGTACCGACAACTTTAGTTCAAGTGGTAAATTGTACTTATTAAATCTTAAGTAAAATTTATTAAAATAAAAATAAACGCATAGAAATTAAGTTCTAATTTATTTCACTTTTATTTCTGTGTTAATAATAAAATGAAGAAATATAAAGAAAATGATATTGGAAATCAATTAGACATAAACGAGAAGAGGAAGATTAAGAAAGTTTAAATGAATTACTTTCAATAAAAGTTTGTACAATTATTTCTACATCGTTTTGTACCGACAACTTCAGTTTGAATTGTGTGAAATTAGTGGTAAATTTTATGCATAGATATTAAGTTCTTTTTTATTATTGTCATGTAATAAGTATTATTTAATTAATATTACTTTACTAATGTCACTTTTATTTCTGTGTTAATAATAGTTATAGAAAAAAGAAGAAATATTAAGAAAATATTATTGAAAGTACAATAAATAAATTAGACATAAAAGGGCAGAGAAAGATTGAGAAATTTCAAAAGTGCTACTTTTAATAATGGTTTTCACAATTACTTCTTTGTCATTGTGAAATTAGTCAATTATTAAATCTGAAATAAAATTTATTAAAATAATAATAAATGGATACAAATTAATTACTTATTTATTGATATTATGTAATAAGTATTAATTAATTAATATCACCTTAATTGAATTATTCAACTTTTATGTGTGAATAATATTAAAAATCCATTAAAAGTTTAAAAAACATGAACGTAAAATAAAACTCAAGAATATCACTTATGTATTTTCCATTTTGTCTGATGACCTTTTGCCTCTTTCTGATAATTTCATGATTCCGCCCTTGTCTTTATGAATAAAAACTGACCTAAACGTTCTGATTATCTTTCAGTGAAAAACATTTTCAGAACGGATTTTTTAAATTTTAACACATAATTATTTAATTTAATTAATTCATGCTATAAATATATTTTCAGTATAAAATAAATAAATTGACGTACTCAATCATTTACTACAAAATATTAAAATAAACATGTTTTTTTTTGTATATTTGTATTTTCGAACAGAAAATAATAATAAATAATTGAAATTCCACTAGCATATTGCATATATCATGTGATATTTGATATTCAATTTATATAAATATTCTGAATAATTCGTTGTCTGAAAATAATACTTTCTAGATATATAACACTTAGTGCATGTAATTCATCATTCTGATAATCACAAGGCATAAAAAAGAATATACAAACGCCGTTTGTTATTTAAGCCATACGGAATACAATTTGTCTTAATGCTTCAGGAATTATTAATTATTTCGACCTGGACCGAAATTACATATGCGATATTAAGTCAACGGACATTCACGGAATTCGCTTTAAGCGAAACTCGTTTCTTTTCCGTTTCGATATTCCTTCATTCCACCTTCTCTCTTACTCATAGAGGTGCGCATGTAATTGTTGATAAATTACTAACGTCTGATTTTTTTTTTAAACAATTTTACAGAAGATTCGGAGAAATCACGCCACGCTAAGCTAACTGAACGATGATACGCGTACATAAGTACATACATTTCAGAGAGGAAATACATAATTATTAAGTTCACATATTAAATTCAACTTTAAGATTATTTTGATGAGAATTATATTTAAGAAGATTTAGCAAAATGTTATATAATAATAGTCAAATTAGCAAATAGCAAGCAAATCTAATTCTAAATATACTATTTACTGGTAGAAATTGTGGCAGTAATAATTTTAAAAACCGTACAGATATACCTTAATTAAAATTACCTTTTATAACGAAGCTTCGATATAATGAAGTCCGCAATTTCAAGCGTAACAATTATTTCAAAGCTAAATAAGTTGTACTAATTTGCCTTAATTTTATAATTAATAAACTAAATAAGAAGACTAGAAGAAAAATAATATTCAAAACGATATTAAAAATTAATTGAAAATAAAAGTTGATGGTTTTCCAGTAAATATTTAAAAAAATCTTGTTATAAACGAAGACAAATAAATTTAATACTAAATTAAAAGAGTCCCAGTGAAAAAAAAAACAACGAAATAATTGAAGTTTAGCTTAACGAAGTAATGTTGGTCCTATTCGTTAATCGAGGTAAGATTATATATGTATATCAGGCCTACTACACCAAAAATAGGAACATGACTTTGACTATTCACTAGATATTGTTTATTTATGGTTTAAACCGGGACATCTAACCAAAAATCGGGACAAGTCCTGAATATAACGTTATATAACTTTAATTTAAATTATATTTATTTAAATAGATAATATAGATTAAACTGCATCATAATTATTAAATATATTATAATGAAAATTAATATGAAACTATTTTTATTTTAATCCATAACCAAAAAAATTAATTGCAAAATCGAATGTTTATTTTTTTAAATTTAAACACTGCCCATTGTTGTTTGTTATACTAAAAATATTGGTATATTCATTACTACGTGATCAATAAAGAAATAAATTTAAAACCTTTTGTAATAGAACCGTTTCAATAAAAGGTAACGCGATGAAATGTTTTCCCATCAAATTTAGATGCTAATGCCTTTTGGGAAGCTTCGGAATAAATCACTGGAATAGAGTGAACGAAAAAAAAAATAACACGGCCATAGCGTGGAGAAAACACATAAATAAACACCAACCAATTCAGGAGTTGAGCTTATGATTAAGCACATTTTCAAATGAATTATAGAAATGGTTGCATGTGGATACGGGAGTTTCTAAACGATAGAAAACGAATAAAATAATTTCTCGTATTCCTTACCCGAAGATTCAATATAATAATCATAATCTCATGATCGTTCCATTAATAAGAAACTATTTTGTAATTTATTCAAATAAAATGTGTTTGGCTATATTTTTCAATTAATGTCTATGTATGTTTGTCTAAAAATATATCTATAACATTCTATATTTTTTATTAATTTATTATTCATATTTTTTATGCTTATTGAAAAATTATAAATCTGATTGTTATTGGTTAAATATTTCTTTAAAGTCCTTACAAAATATTTAAAATCATATATTTATAGACATTCTGTATTATGTAATAGCTGAGCGAGTGGAATGCCTGTTTGAATTTGGCGCTTACAGTGTTGCCAACAAAGTGCGCGCACATGGTGATAAATATAATAACAAGTTACTAGCAGCCACAAGCATGGCCTCGATATTAAGATCTTCGAAATTTGTTAGATATATTGCTGGATTTGCAAGGAATATCGTTGCAAACACACCCCGTGAGTTCGACGGAAACTTTATAAACACATCACAATGTCTATGCGGTGCCATACCTAGGTAAGTTCAACCCCTTTTCGAAACTACATAACCTAAAGCTCATCAAACACACCGGTCAGGGTGTGATAAGATTATGCAATAACGAGAAACCCAGCAAATCCCGGCTATTACTTCTACCTTTTTTGTAGAATCTAACTATAACTAAATGTAGTCCTTTTTGATATTCTGAAGCGATGTATGAGAGAAAAACGTCATAATTGAAGTCTAGAATATTCTCGTTACTAATCAATACAATTTTCATCTAACTTTTCTAGCCTACTCTTAAATACAAAGTAACTGTTTGTTTTTAAGAACCTGATACAATGATATAATCGAAAAAGATATTATAAATTATTTTCTATTACTAATATTGTAACAATTGCACAAACATATATAAATTAAATTATATTTATATGATAATAAAGCTGAAACTGTTAAATAAATCTTTTTGCTTTGATTTTTCAAAGTACTTACGATTGGTTTGTAGAATTACATTTTGAATGTAAATAAATTATTGTTATATGATAATTTGAGATTTTTTCATATTTATTTTCTTTCTAAGAATTAAAATAATTTATATATTTATTTTTATAATTTTATAAAATATTTTTTGTAAGTTGCTGCTTTACTAAAGTAGTTGTTTTCTATTTGGTTGTATGAATTATACTAAATGTAATCTGTTATTTATGTTTTCTTATCAGTGAGTAAATTGCGTTTGTTCTTTATAATTTTATTTTCGTTGAACTCGATTTGACCTTTCATTGAAAATGTGACACAATTTATTTAGCGAAATATGCTTTCGATTAGTATACAAACAGTGTTTGATGATGTAGTTGCTTTTTTAGCTTACGAAGCGAAAGCTTAAATTGAAAGTTCGATTTCGTATCAGTCATTGGTATTGTCTGTGTTTCAGGTTGTTCACAACACAAGTTACATATTTAAGCAAAAGCTGCTCTTTCCGACTAGTGTAAAAAAACAAAGCGTTTAGCGATGTACTTGCTTTTGCTCACGAAGCAGAAACTTAAGTTGAAATTTCGATTTCGTATCAGTCATTGGTATTGTCTGTGTTTCAGGTCGTTAGCAACACAAGTTACCGCACAACACGAACAAAATCTCGACAGTTGCCTACGACGGCTCGACCAAGATGTGCGTAGGTCAGGCCGAATATCCCGAAGGGACATCGAAGATGTCTTGGAGGAAATACGAAATGCTCGTTCGGCTACCAGTTCCCAGTCGCTGTTGGTTATCAGATGCTGCGGTAACTTGGTTCCCGAAGAGCTTCCCGAAACCAGAACCAAGCTGGTCCAAGAAATTTGGAACACGCTCAAGAAACTTAATGTTCCGATGGACATTTCCCACTACAATGCATTGTTGAGGGTTTATTTGGAAAATGAATTCAATTTCTCGCCGACTGACTTTCTTGCTGAATTGGAGATAAAGGGAATCGAACCGAACCGAGTTACTTATCAAAGATTGATTTCCCAATATTGCAATATTGGGGATATCGAAGGTGCAACCAGAATTTTGGAATTTATGCGGGAGAAACAGTTACCTGTAAACGAAAATGTTTTCAATGCTCTCATTAATGGACACTCGCAAACAGGAGACATGGAATCGGCGCGCGGGATTATATCAGTCATGTCCCAAGCTGGTCTGGAACCATCGGCTGATACATACACAACTTTACTATGCGGATTTGCTAGAGTCGGAGATATGACCACAATAAATGAACTTTACGCTGAATGCGAAACAAAGGAAATATATCTTTTGGATAAGGATTTCCTTGATATCATCTACACACTAGCAACTAATGGCCACGAACAGCATATCCCAGAGGTCCTTAGTAAGACTCGCAAAGCCTTTGGATATTCACAAGACGCAATCAACGTTATTTTGAGATTGATTAACAAAGGACATATCGAAACGGCGTATCTAATTCAACAGTCGATTCCAAGAATTAATAAATCGGACGGCAGTGTACAACCAATTGGAGCATTCTTTATCAAGCAAATGGTAAAGACTGGAACGACTTTCGAAGAGATCATTGAAGTCATTGATAAATTGGAGAAAGATGGGTTATACGATCGTGGACTTACTCATGCTACTGAATGCGCTCTGCAGCAGCATAACGATGAATTAGCTGTTAAATTGTTTAATGTAATGAAATCTAAAGGTCTTCCAATTCGCCAACATTATTTCTGGCCTCTGATCGTTGCTAAAGCTGGAGATCGTTCGGGTGAGGGTATTTTGAATGTTTTAAACGAAATGATCTCGTTCGGAATACAACCAACTAACGAAACCATCCGCGAATATGTTATTCCAAATCTGCAAGGAAAGAGCAGCGATATTCTATCCAAGCTGCGACTAGCAAATATTTCAATTGGATCTGCAGCTGCCAGTTTAGTGATGTCTCTCTTACATAAATTCGATATAGTTGAAGCGTCTGTTATCACTCAAACAGTCGAAGCGTACTACAGTCCAAATATGATGAAGAAACCATTGACTGCTGCATTTTACAAAACTGGAAATGTAGAAGCCTATGTCGCAATCCTTAGGCAGGTTTTTGAAAATATGGATAAAAAGGCTGAATTGGAAATCGAGGATTCTGTTCATAAAGATGAAGTAGTAGGCAAACTTGTATTTGATCTTACAACTCATACAAGACAATTCTTTAATGTAGCTGAAAAAGTCTTTGAAGCAATGGTAAATGAAGGTTTAACTATTAGCACAGTGACAGCTCAAAAATTGGAAGAAAAATTGGGCGAGAAAATGACTCCTGAAATCTCAAAAATGCTGGGCCTTTTATCTTCAGGTGATCTTACCCTGAAACCATTTGAACGTAAATTTCCATCTTACACACCATCACATCAAATGAATATTCCTCAATTAGAAAGACTCATTCAAAACTTGGAAGCTAAGAAACAAGATACTAAAGGTTACAAAAGGCAGCTACTTTCCTTGTATTACAGACAGAAGGAATTGGAAAAAATGCAAGCTTTATACAAATCCTTTGAACAAGATCCAGACTTCAAGTACACACCAGGTGTGTATGCTCAATTAATGGACACATGTGCTTATCACGAGAAGTTTGATGAAATGAAGCAGTATTTGGCTAAACTTCAGGAAAACGATTCCGATTTTGAAATAGACGAATCTAAATTGATTAGGATTGTGACGGTATTCATTAAGAATAATGAAATGGATACAGCGCTCGAATTTTTGAAACGTCCACGTGAACGTAAATCAGAAGAAAGAAGTTACAATTATAATTCACTCTGTTGGAGATTGTTGAATTATTTAGCTGAACAAGGAAAACCCGAAGAATTACAACAAGTATTTGATGTCATGACCCAAAATGATTTATTAGATATTAGCAATGTAACTTTAGGACCATTGATCAAAGTACATCTAGTTAACAATGACCTGAATGCAGCCCTTGAGAAATTCGAATGGTGCTGCAAGCAATTTAAGGCTACTCCATGGAAAAATGACTTGGCTTGCAAATTAATTCAAACTGAGGATGCTGAAAATTTACAGAAATTAACAGATTTGAGTACATCTGTTCATGGTGAAATCAACAGTTTATACGATCTAGTATTTGCTTTTGTTGAATGCGGAAGAATTAGGCAAGCGAGGAAAATTTTGGAAACTCCGGGATTGCAGAACAGGCCACAGAGGATTAATTTGGCATGTCAGAGATATCGACAAGAAGGTTTGTTGTTATTTATTTATTGTTGAGCATGTAATTAATGTTATATTTTAGGTCTGGTTAAATCTCTGGAAGGATTAAGAGATGCAACGAAGGATTTGAACCACATTGATCGTTCAGATATTTACTACCAATTATTGTTGAGTTACATCAAACAAGATGATACTGACAAAGCTATGTCTCTCTGGACTCAAATGCAAGAAGAAGATATCATTGCTAGCGATCAGTTTTTGACTACATTAGGAAAGTTCTTGAAGAGTAATAATGTGGAACTACCTTTTCTTATGCCAGAGCCACCTAAAAAACAGACAAAATTGATTAAGACACCTCAACCCATCTCGGTACCATCGATACCGACTGCACCTGCACCGAAAAAAGATTTAACTTTGTTTAGACAAGTTTTAAAATCTGGTGATGTAGACAAAGCGTTGGAGATTAAGAAAAACTCGAATGAAAACTTTACAGTAACTGATATATCTTTGTTAATTGAAAAGTTAGTTCAAAACAGCAGACAAGAGGAAGCGACCAAATTGACAGAGGAAATGTTATCTAAACAACAAGTACCAATTACTAGAGTTTTTAGATATTTATTAAACAAACTTGCGAATAGTGGAGACTACCAAGCCATTGAACGTATTGGAGAAAATCTCGATTGTGAAACTAAAAAAATAGTATCTTTCGATAATAGGATTTGCCATGCGAATTTGGTAGCAGGAAAAGCAGAAGAATATTTGCGTAAATTAGAGACTGAAATTGATAATGCCCAGGAGGGAGAGTTGGTTGTAATTGGAGAAAAATTCCCAAGAGGTGGAGCAGTTGGTATATTAGAAAGACATCCAGAGCTGTTGGAGAATTGTAAGTTATATTATATAAATGATGTATATATTTTAATGGTTTGTTTTTCAGATGAAAATTTAGCTATTAAATATGCCAAACGAGGCATCATTGCCCCAGTTAACGTTTTGTGGTCTCACTATTTTATTAATGAAAATGAAGCAAAGGCAACTGAAGTTTGGAATACCTACATGCAAGGTGCTCCAAGAATAATGTTCCAAAGAGTTGTACAACATGCGAGAGGAATTAATGATGAAAATCTCACTGCTAAATTAATCGAACATTTAAAAACAAGTAAAGTAACGGAAGGAGCTATAGGAAATGCGTATAGTTGTTTATTAGATGTATTAGTCAATAAGGAGAAACACGAGGAAGTCATCGAGACTTTTGAAAAAGCCATAAAAACAGTACCATTAGATAACATCAACAGAACAGCTGTATTGAGAGTCAAAGAGTCTTACGAAAAGTTAAATAAGCCGTTCAACCATGAAATTCCACCGAAAACTAACAAGAATCAGACGAACACGAGCAGTTCAAGTAGTAGCGATGATGACGTTTCTAAACAAAAGCATTAGTCATTTGTAGATTATATAAATAAGTTAAAAATGTCTTCTACGGTTTATTATCGTTATATGTCAGTAGTTTGTAACTAAATAAGTGCATTTTTATTTGGTTCTTGAAAATTGCTGATTTTATTATACTTGCTGTATTATTTGTATATCATTCATATTCAATAAATTTGTTGTTTATTTTTTAAATGATTTAATTGTATGATTATTAAAACACAAAGTCTATTACTAATGGCCTTGTGACTAAAGTTCATTTAGTCACCATAAATATATTTGTTTATACACATTTCATATGTGATAATAATTAATAATATACAAAATCGTTTGCTGTCAAAAACAATTTTAATCCAATCAAATATTCTTTCAGTAGTATAACAATGTAAATAGAAAGATATAAATTTTATTATACATTAACCTACAGGTGTGTAGTTGTTAAG
The DNA here is from genome assembly GCA_963457615.1 of Nicrophorus investigator. Classification (NCBI taxonomy): domain Eukaryota; kingdom Metazoa; phylum Arthropoda; class Insecta; order Coleoptera; family Silphidae; genus Nicrophorus; species Nicrophorus investigator. The sequence goes on from OY735140.1 coordinate 28,963,988, forward strand.
CCATAAAAACTACAAAGAATATAAAGAAAAATATTAAAACCGCGAATATTTTAATCATTAGCCAACGATTCGAGGTGACCGATTGAAAGTATTTTAAAATCTGGGTATGGGCTGCCTCGATGTTGAGTTCGGCATCTTGGACGTTCGTGTCTATTCTGTCGACCATCTCTTCCTGTTCTTTGACCATATGGGCCAACTGTTGGAAGATTCCACCCAATTCAACAATTGTCGACTCTATATTTTGCATAGTTTCTGCTCGATTTTGCAAATAATTATCCGTTTCATCGTACATCAAGGATGCTTGCATTTGAGTCCTTTGGGGCACCAATGCTGTACTTTCCAGATTGATGCTCACCTGATCTTGCTCTTGCAATAAGACACTTCCTTGATTGTTTCCTATCACAGAAGGAGGTAAACTATTGTTAACATTCCCGTGAGAAAATTGATCGCGCCTATTCTTCTGATGTTTTAAATTTTCTGTCCTAACTTCCAAAATTTGCTTAAAATCAGTGGACATTGTTGCAAGTTTGGATTGCAACGCTAACACTACACAACTGGAATGCGACTGTAAATGTTTCCCAGACGCACTTTGCCTTTGCTTCTTCGATAACTCCTGCAATTGTGCAATCTGATGATTTAAGCTACTTAAATCACCTTTAATTATATACGTTAGCTCTTGAATTTCCATTGATCTATCATCAAATAAGGACTTTCTTTTTGCCACTAAAATAAATAAATATTATTATAAATAACATAAATCCACAATCAAAACAAAAATACATACATAAAGTAAGCTTCTCCAATTTGGAAAATGTACTTGCAATATTTTTTCCCACATTGCGGGCAATGAGCATAAACTCAGAGTGACTCTGTATAACCTTTGATTTCCGGGGATCTCTGGTTGCAACAGCTCTGGCAATGTTTCTGCCTTGCAATGATTGAATGGTGTTAACAAATTCGTTGGTTCTATCACGGGCAGTCATGACTGGTTCTGGTTCTATATAATCTTCAATATTATCTTCTTCTATATAATAATCTTGTTGTATTACATTCTGTTGATAATCCCTTCTATCTGGAATTACTATGAAGGGCTCTAATTCAGAGCCTGTCCGGCGTCTTCTTGCAGGCATTGCATCCTCGTTAACACTATGATGTTTTTAATTAAATCCTCCAATCCCTCAGGTACTTTACTGAGAAGGAACATAATATTTATTAATAAATTCTTAAAGTGAAAGTTCTGTTTATTCAAATTGTTAGTAGAAAATTGTACACAATATGTTATTAATTATTTTATATAATTAACAATAAAAATATTACCTGGTAAAATGGCTTGAAGTTTATGTGCTAATACTTGTTTTAGGCGTAATCCTTATGTTTTAAAACACTTTTACTCTATATTTTACAGAACAGTTTGACAATCAATGACATTAATGTGAAAAGTACACGTCTCACTTGTCAAATTATAATTCTCATGATAATCGCCATCTAGTGTTTACTTCTAAAAATATTAGAAAACAACTTTTAGTAATAAATACATTTTAATTATTAATTTATTATGTAACATTAAGATTAAGAAAAGCTATATAATATTAGTATATTCGACAAATATTATATATTATTTTATAATAATATTATTTGTATATACAGTTGTCTATAATATAGTACTTTGAACATATTTGTCATGGTGATTATATAATCAGTAATCGGTTAACGGATTAGGTTTCATATCACCATTTGCTTTTGCTACCAAAAGTAAGGTGTACGTTATCCGATCATGTTGTAGGAAGATAAAAATCTTTTGTCATCGTTCGTAGTTCGAACAAATATTTGATTATTTATATAAAGTTTTGATTTATTACTAATAATGGTTTTTATCAATATTAATCTTATATCTTGTTAAATATTACTAAATTTGATTAACGTTAATTTGTCAAATGAAATGTATGGCAATCTGTGGAAGATAGTTGAGCCTGGAAATAAATTATATTTATTATATTCCCAAAGACAAAATTACTTTAAAATATTATAGAAAAATATCTTGGGCAAGTGCCTTAATGGATAATTACTAAAATTATTCTGGAAAAGTAATCATGGCCGTATTATCTATTATGCACTCCTAGGTACTATGTCCAAAGGTTTCTAGAGGACTACGAAAAATAGTTGAAGTAAAATTAATTTCCTCAAAAAATCAATAGTATTATTAATCTCTTAACATATTTTTATAGTAAGGTGGACAAATTTAAGAAACTCTATGATTATATAAATATTACATAATTTCTTATCGAGCATCTAATAATTAACATAGAAATATAGAATATTTAAGACCTTCATCTTTCATTTGTACTAATAAATCTAGAGGAAATGATTGATAACGCACATGAAATCGTGCTGCAAAATATATGGACGCAGTTGAAATATACTCCCAGAGAGCCTTGAGTTGAGACGTCCCATTGCACAACTCTGGAAACGTTATGAAGAGCTTACACAGAAGTTCGTGAAATAAATAATACTTGTTTATAAAAATATACTGTAAATTTTAATTATATGAATGCATGGTGCCGTCCATTATAAACTTAAGTTAAGCATTGAGGATTTAATTTAAATTGGTGATCTTTGAAAAAATACAATTATGTACTGCAATACCGTGCATAGTACGAGCAATCGTTTCCGCCAATATTATACACACATTCCTGTGCAAAATTATGAATTTTGGGCCCTTAAACACTCATTAAACTATCAGTTTTTAGTAGGCTACATCAAGAATGTCGTGTGAAACTAAATGTTGAGTAAACTAAATTTTAAGATTTGAGGTTCCGGCGCAATATAGTTCTATCAAAAATATTTTAAAACATCTAAAAACATTTAACAAAATAATTATTAGTTTATTATTGATTAGAGGTAATTAATAATTTTAAAGTAAACATTAAAACTTTATTATGCACGGTGTTAATGTAAATAGAGTGCAGATGTGAATTTGCATTATATACAAGTAATGCATTACATAGAAATAATCCGTTCGCAATTGCGCAGCTTAAGTTGTAGTGTATATAATTTATTTTGCAAAGGGATGCAATACAATTTTCCTTGAAATAATTCCACCGAGTGCGCTCATAAATTAAATCTTTGCGAAATATTTAGAATATGGTTTATCGCCTTATGTTCTTTAATACCTAACCGCAGGGCCAAGCGGGACGATCCTTTTCTCTTTATTGCATTTCCTATTTCGCTTTGCATTTATTACATACAATGCAACTGCTACTAAATTTATTTCGCATTTCCTATCATATTTACTAGAATCATAGTTGTGCATGAGCTTAAGAATCGCTACTTTACTCAACACAATTTAATCATTTAGTTTTTGTTAATCCTTTACAGAAATAAAATCTCTTTTATATTATTTAATTCAAACATTAATTATATCGACAGAAGACTTTATTAACTGCATATATATAAATCAGATTCAGAAAATAATATTTTAATATATAAATAAAATTATATAATTTCTTAACTTATAAGTTGAGTTAAGTTTCTAACGGATCACGAAATGACAGCTGCCATCTTGTTTGTTAAAAATAATTGGGTCGCAGTGCCACTACAGACAAGTATGTTGAAAGACTAATAAGTTAATATAAGGCTTAATTAGGCAAAAATTTTGCTTATAATAGAAGAGATTTATTGGAATTATTCGAAGAAAATAAATTAACTAATTGAAAAAGTTATAAATTATTCTTACTCATTCACTTATAATATTGTCTTAATAAAGAAATTAATTTAAAAATTGTAGTTGGAAGTACACGTTTATTCATATGTCAATGTGGACGTGCGAATTGATAACAAATAATTGTTTATTATTATTAATTATTATTTATATTTTAATGTAGATAGTTCTTTTCGGTTCACGGGTGTAATAAAACTTTTGGATTCGGAACATTTATTAGCGAGTGCTGTGATGAATCTGGTGAATGCTTGGCAGATGGATGTCTAAATGCTGCGGAAATGTTGAAGGAAAGATATGAATTTAAAATCTCATTTAATTAATTGTTTTTTATTACGTCTATTTAATGATAATTTATATTTGGAAATCGTATTACGTATTCTAATTTAAAAAAGTAACATCCTGTTAAATTTAGAATTTGTTTTTAGTGTAGATTTATTAACATTATTTTGAAAATTTAAGGTACATAAGGTATTTAAAATTAAACGCGAAATTTTAGGCTTTTATTAAATAAATTCATTATTCAATTTACAATGTTTTAAAGTTATATGTATAAAAATAGAAGCAATTCTTAATTTAAGATTTATCATAATTTAAAATATGTTTGCTTTGTTACATAATTATTATATACAAACAATAATGTGTATGGTAATGAAAATTAAAGCTACATCAGGTATTTGAAATTATTCAATCGTTAAATGTTTACTATAGAATACTTACTTGGATATTCCCCAATATCATCTTTGTTTTGTTCTTGTGTGTCATAAAATTTATCTTATTTAAACTTTTAACATCAAACTTTTGTAATTTTTTATACTGTATTATTTTGTAAAATACATTTTATTGATTAACCTTCAATTTTGTTAAATACTTTTATTTTATGAATATTTATATTCCTATTTATTTATATTGGGTAGATTTATTTAAGTTAATTTATTAAAGTATCCTCATGAAATCAACGTATTATTACGTTATTCAATTAAAAAATAACTATTTTCAAATATTTCTTCAAATTCTTCGGAACTACTAAATTTTTGCTTTTTTAATTCGAGCCAAGTACATAGAAATTATATGATACTTTTTGGATTATATAATAGTATTGATTATAATATTATTCTCTCTAAAAATATATTAAATTAATTAATTTTATTACAAATGTATTTTTATCATAGTGCAAAATTACCGAAATTAAATGGGTAATTAAATGTTTTCACACATTACATAAATCTATTCTAATTATAGCATCCAAATTTTAATTTTCAGATAAACAGTTATATAAACGGTTTTTAGTGTGTTTATTATTATAATTAACTAGATCCTATTAAATTTTAATGAAAGTTAAATACAATAAAAAAAATATACATACAATTTTATCACAAAGAACGCAAAAACTATTTCTGTCTCGATACTTTTGTAATTGTATACCAGAGTTCTCATAACATTTAGGATTTTAGTGATTATAAGTCAATTTCTTGTATTTTTCTATTTAAAAATATGATTTCTATAGTATTGTCAGTTTTCTTATTTTAAAGACATTTTTACCATATTCAAAAATTGGCACATAAATATGTGAAATTTATTTAGAATAGTATTATGTAACATCAGCCTTAAGTCTTGTGCAATCAGCTTGTACCGTCAATTTTAGAGGTAGAAATGTTGATATTATCTTGTAGATTATATTAATTTTATGTTTTGAAAAAAAAATTCAATTAGATTTTTTTAGACTTTTTTTAATAAATTACCGAAATTTCTTATAGTTCTTGTTCAAAATTAATGATAATTTCGATAAACATATTAATAATTTGATAATTTTAATAAGTTTGTTAATTATAATTAAACGATTCCTTCTATTTGGTTGTGGCTGCTCTGAAAAAAATAATTGCAGCTTTTTCGTTATTAAACAATCTATTAGTCGACTAATGTTCACTAATTACTAAATGCATCCTTATTTTTATTTTATTTTAATTGTTTGCTAATTTCCGAACTGATGGTTTAATTTTCTGATTTTATGCATCATTAAATATTTGTTTTATTAAAATTTAAGTAAATTTGTGTGAATTAATGAATAAATTATAATATTCTAATATAATTTACTTAAATTATTTAGAATTATCTTTTAATATAAAAAAAAATGGTATACAAAAATTGAATTTAAAATATGTAAATGAAATAAAATTATAATATGTTTGAAGTGAGGTAATTATGAAATCAGTTTCGAGTTCGCATACGATTTTATGGAGATCTCGACGTCCCGCACGGTTTAAGTGTTCCGCGATTGTATGAATGAGAATGTCAAGAAGTTGAGCCTGGGAGACTTTTGTGTGTTAAAGTGACGAAAAAGGAATTTAAAATGGATATATCTAAGTTGTGTAGCAGTTCAACTCAGCAGCTTGTGCCAGTTTCTTTTCTTTTATATTTGGAACGAGGCCATTGTATTAACTTCAATGTTTCCCTTAATACTGGAAGGACCTTCCATGCATACCAAATGAGAAACGCAATTCCTTTGTTCGGTAATTTGAACTCGGTTCTGACTTATTTAATCATCATCGCACATGTGAGCTTTCTAGCACTTGCTTAAATACATGTGATTTATTAAATAGTAACGACCGGAGTCGCAATCCAATAACAGTTCTGTATGGAATGTATGGAATACATTTTCTGGTATATGCGAGGAAAGGTGAGGCTTTTGAAGGGAAAGGTCAAAGAAAATGTAATATCGTGATTCGGGCAGCGAAAATATGTATTGGATTGGGATGTGGTGGTATAAATACATGGAGTGCGAAGTGTGCGGAATAAAGAGTGTTCTTTACGGTGGTGAAAGCAAGTTTTTTTTTTTTTTGTAACCGACAGCTATCGGGTGAAATTTCTGGAGTCAGGTATAATTTGCATATATTTAGGACGGGAAGAAACAAAATAAAGGGTGGAAAGGATATTTACTCGAAGTTTAAACAATGCCGGACGGGCGGAATTAAGCACGCCTTGCAAATGGCCAGAGGTCCTGGAAAATATTTTTGTTTTATTGCAGCTTTCCTCTTAACGTAATTACAAAGGAAAACTGTAATGGTGCATTAGAGCAACAAACGCTAATGGAAGAGACAGTGAAGATGATATTATCTTTATTTTTATTCCATCTTCAATCCGCAATTAAAAGGACAAAACTGAGTTCGCAGAAGGGTGGAAAATGTATTATGAACATACACACATACACTTTGGAAGTATAGCGGGGAAAAAGATGGAAAAGGAAGAGAGAGAGAGAGCGAGAAAAAAAAATGAGAGGAACGCTGTATAAAGGATGAAAATTCGCAAGGGTTCGTCCTGAGTCGAGCGCACTCGTTGCGGCATTGCCAGTATTCTGGTGGTTGGTAGCCAATCGTCCGTGCGCGCTCCTGTTGGAAGGATCTCAGGACTCCTATATCCTGCCATACGGTGCGGCGGCAAAGTGTGTTCGATTTCGAAATTCAAAATCATATTCTCCAGATTAACCTATAAAATATATATATATATATATATATTCTAAATTAATAAAATTTCCGTAGTTCTTTGGCAATTCGCTGTTTGTAATCATCTAGTGTATGTGTGTGGACATAGGCTTCAGACTAGTTCGTAAATAGTTTTATGTGTCGAAGTATATAGTTTCTACGCAGTTCAGCAGTAAGGTCAGTTCTGTTTGCATGAATCCAATTGGGCTTGACATGTAATAATGAACGTATGCGATGTGACATGAAACAACTAAATTAAAACTAAAATGAGAGAGGAAAAAAAGAACATATTATATAACGGGTTTGAAATTACAAACCCTGGGAACCGCGAGGGAGGTCGCTGTGTAATTGCGTTATGTAGAATTTAATTAAAACTTAATTGACACATATGAGTTATTGAATTTCACGTATATACGAGCCTGCACAATATATACCTGCGTGTACGTGTTTCCTCCATATTTTTTTTGTATACTTCTTCCTTTCAAATAAACCCAGCAACAAAGCACCCCAGAAACAAAGCACACGGAATCCGTCAACTTTTAGTTTTAATATAATTTCGTTAAGCTCGGATTAAAATTACACCTCCATTTATATTGGATTACGTCTGAAAGTTTTCCATTCCTCTTGATGCGAAACACCTCATCCCAATCCCCTTCCACTGTCGAACTTTAATTAATTATATTTAATCATTATTTCGCTATAGAGACTTCGAGTTTAATTTGAGGCTTCCCATTTCAGGGCTTCCTAACAGTTTAGGAATTGCATTTTGTCAATTCCATGTCTATTTTTATTCATTTGTGTTAATTGCAGATTTTCACTTTTTTTTTTACATTTATAATATTTTATTACATTTTAAATTTATATCTTTGAATCTATATAAATAAATTGTTTACTATTCTATTTTTTTAACAATACACTTGAGTTATCAATACCTTACTACACAATCTGTGTAAAAATTGTTACAAATTAATTAATTTTTTTTATTAGAATTTGAATTTGTTAGAAGGTTTTTCTAGCATTTGGCAATAGACCAGGAAGTCCATTCGTGCGTATTGTGTAAATGTGAACTGTATTAAGATTTATTACTCTAACAATTCGTCTTCGTTTTACTAGAATACCATTCTATTAGTTCCGAGTTGGCAAAACATACCTGTCACCTATCCAAACATTAGAAACTACAAATGTTATTTAACTTTTTTTAAATGTCAAACCTGACGGTCTCCACCTAGAGTGTTCATAAATTACTTGTTTCATTCAATAACAATAATAGTTATTGCTTATTTAAAATAAGTAATAAGTAAAATTTTGAATAAAATTACTGTACTTTTATACATAATTGTGGATCTATTAATCAATATATATATATATATATATATTTGTAAGTAATTTAATTACGGTTTTCCTTTTTGTCCTATGCGGAAAAGTTTCAGTTTAGAGCTGATTGTATTGAAAAACCAATCCATTGAAGGACGATTCTACTCCATTTACTTCTATTGAAATTCTTCGCGTTGGTCCACTAAAGGTGCGCCATATATTTTGGTTTTAAATGGAAGGGGAGCATTGATTCAAAATGAGAACGTCTAGAATCAAAGGCGTTTTATCGCATTGCTGTATATTTCTTCACCGTATTTCATTTCATTCTATGGAAAATAAAAGTTATGAATAAAGTAATGCACCTTTAATGGAATCGAAATTTACGTGAAATTCTAGTAATTTATTTAATTTTTTAAATATTCAGAATGCATCAAATAATTCTTTAATATTAAATGCAAAATATATTTATGATGAATACAAATCATTTTCAGATTAAGCGATTTCGTGTTAATGTTAGGTTATTATTGACGATGACTAATTTACAATTGACCCTACATGCTAGATGCGTGTGCTCAGTTGGTTAGTGCCTATTTGTAGATGGCTTATTGCTTCCATTAGTGATTTATTGTGAGAAACTATGCTGTACATTACAGCGCACATTATTGCTTTGGTGATATCATTAATATTTTTAGCAAAAAATAATTAATTTTCAAAATTAGTTATTTAATAAATACAACATAAAAAATATCATTTATGTAAAATACTTTTTAGTTTTTTAGAATATATATTTATTTTGCTGAAATTTTTAAGCGAGGAATGATATTTTATTTTTATTTTGTTATTAATTTCCTTTTCTATTAGTTCTTCATATTTTTTGTTGTAATTTTAATTATCTTTGAAACTTATACCATTGACATACAAGATTAAAATATTGAGAATTAACAATATTAAAACGAGTTAATCGATTTAGTTCTTTGCGAAAACCGTCTTCATATTATGTTGTCTTAAGTCATTCAAATATGTTTAAAATCGGTTCAGTGGAACAGAAGTTATGCTACCGAAATATTTGTGCAAATTATACGCAATTTCGAGCATTGAGAAACAATTATTTCTATCTTTTGAATGCGTGCAGTTATTTTGATGAAACTTGAAATGGTTATTTCCTAGAGAAAAACTAACATAATGCTTTAAGCATAATTTTAAGATCTCGCTTAGTTTAAAAAAATAATAATTAATTTTAGTGATTAAAATAATAATTATTTTTTGTGATTAAAAAAATATTTAATTTACAAGAGATGATTTTATTACAAACTGAGTGTGTCAAATCACTTGTTAATAGTGTCTAATTGATATGAATGCTTAAGTTGTAAAATCGGTTCAATGGAACATTAAGAGCTGAAAAGCACATTTTGAGACAAAATGAATTTATCGTTTGCTTTGTACAAAAATTATTTCTATCTTTTGAATGCGTGCAGCGATTTTAATGAAACTTGAAATGATTACTTCCTAAAGCAAAACTAATATAATGGCAGAAGCTGAATTTTTAAATCTAGCCTAGTTAAAAAAATAATAACTAATTTTCGTGATTATTACAAAAAAAAATTTTTTACAGGAAACGATCTAACATCTGAGTGCGTCAAATCACTTATTAAAAGTTCCTAATTAATTTGAATGCTTAATTTTTAAAATGAAACAAACATAAGTTGCGATACCAAAATCTTTGTACAAATTACGTTCGAGCTGAAACGCACATTTTGAGACGAAATCATTATTTGGACAGCAAGAAAAACAGTAACAAAATATAATAGGAAAATTTATTTGTATACTTTTATTTTTCCCACAACCAATAACTTCGCCATTAATATTAGAGATTTATCGACATAATAATTTATTTGCACGCAAAATTTGCTTCGTTTTTTTTTTACCCAGTCGGTTTTGTTCAATTCCATTTCTTTTTCCGCATTTTTTGGTTTATGTATGAATCCCATTTCTGCATGTTTGGCCGCAGGTCTGTTCGCATTTTTTTTTATCCCTCATGTAATAAACATCAATACAATTACGGCTTCTATCACAAAGCTGTGTTCAAATTACGCACTGCAATACCATTGTAAATTGAGTTGATTGCAATGTATTGCAATTTCTGGTATTACGGCTAGCCCGTTGAAAAAAATAAAAGCGTTGAAATGCGAATTAGGTTTTTTTTTCTCGCTCTTTTAAACTTTGATTTTTGACTTCATTATTGTGTGACATCAACAAATAAATAATTTCATTTTTATAAAATAAGTTTTCTTTTCCTGTTTCCTATTCCTATTTATTTATACAGAATTAAATCAAACTTTATTTATTTTTCGCTATAAAAGTCTGGTGTAAATAATTTTATGCAATGAAATTATGCTTTTCATTACATTATATTTTTTTTTAATAAATTTTGAAACTATTATATAATCCTAATGTAATAATCCTTACTTAATAAGTTTGTAGGATGACATATAGATGGTACTTCTGTAAACAAATCCATATGACGCCTGTCAAAAATATCATGTCAAAAGTAGCGTCACCATTGTAACTTGAGAAATAAACGTCAAATTACCTTGAAAATTTGACAGGCATTATCTGAAAGCTGGTACTTCCTAAATATTATATGGATTTATCGATTTACCGCCATCTATATGTCATCCTATTAACTTATTGTGTGAGGTGTTATATATATTATTAAAATATTTTATAATTGCATTTGTAGAATATAGAATTTTTTATATATGCTTCCAAAATGTAGTATAAATTAAGAATTCTATAATTAACTTAAATAATTGTGAAATATACTGAATTTTGTAAGTTCTTTTATTGGCAAATGATAATTAATATGGGATATGTATATTTTAGATGATAATTTGACAGCGACGAACAGTGTAGTGAATATCAACTTGAGTTGAACAGACAAGGGATGATTGTGTGCGTGACGTTGAAAATGATGGGATCTGTGCGATGGCAGAATCCGAAAACAATGTAGATGCATTAAGCTCGAGGCTTGTACATGTTGATATTGAATTAGCAAAATTGTCTTTAATCAATTTATAGATTCGATCACTTCAAAATATATCTTTTATATACATATTTTGCATTAGTGATATTGAACACACTTATTTTCATGAAACCAAAACTAGAATCTAATAAAATGTACAGGAAAATAGTTTATTTATTTTTGCCTAAAAAATAAACTTTTCAATTTAATTAAATAAAAAAAAACTGAATTTTATATTAATTAATTAATATTAATGTAATTTTTAGTTAATATTATTTGAATTGCTAATTAATAATCAGTTAAATTGCAATTTAATTATTTGGTAGATTAATAATAATTTCTAATAAATATTTTTCCAAATTGGTTTGTAAAATATTAAATTCCTTCAAGAATTTTTCATTTTGTAATTTCTATTTTATATTAATTATTATTAAAGTAAATAATGGTAAATATTGTTGAGATTTTTAATTACTTTTAGCAGTCAATTATTTTGAAATAATAATAATTTAAATGTTAACAAAAAGACTTCTTTTTGTATATTAATTAATATTTTGCGATATAATATTTTCCAATTACTAGTCATTGTTTGTATTCATTAATTGCTCATTATTTCAGTATTCGTTTTTATAAAATATGTATACGTTCATTATTTTTAACATGATATAATTGATTGTATGTTCAAGTTTATTTACAACTCGTTTATTTTCTATTAACGATGTCTAATTTCTTGTCTTCCTATTCCATTTATATTTCAGTGGATTCCTTAGCTTTTTCATTGAAGATATTTACCCTTACGTTTTCGTTCGTCTCATCGATTATATTGAAAAAGAAATTGCGCGTTTTACTATTTTTTTCTTAAATTTGATCCAATTTCAGGCTCATATTGTTTGCTCAACAAGAGTGCCTCTGCTTACATACTATCATTATTCATTTACGTACAAATTCCATCTATTATCAAAACAAATGCTCAAGCTTCGAAGCATTTACGTGATCAAACACTTTGTTCTTGGTTTAGTTTTATAGTGTGCATAAAAATAAATAGTTTTTGTTCCATATTATTTTTAAAATATTTCACTTTTGAGAAGCGGTTTAAAAACTACCTGGCACGGTCTAATATCGGGAGAGTCGTGAGAAATTAAATATTTATGAATCTATGATAAATATCAGTTATAAAAAAACGCTGTTTTTCCGATAAAGAACAAAATTTTTGCATGGTTTTGAATATTACAAAAGTAGCGTTACTAAAACCACTGTAACTTCTGAACTAAACGTCAGATTGCCATGAAATTTTGACAGGCGTCGTCAGAAGGTTGGTACTTCCTAAAAATCGATAGATGTGTCGATATAGGCGCCATCTACGTGTCATCTCACGAACTTATTTTCATTCTCGTTTTGGGCATTTTTGATTAGTTCTTCGTATTTTTTATTACAACTTTAATTATATTTGAAACATATGCTATTTTTTGCGATATAGGAATTAAACTAAGTGATTGAAATATTGAGAATTAACAGTATTAATACGAGTTAATCGATTCAGCTGTTTGCGAAAATCGTCGTCGGTTTATGTTGTCACAAGTTATCCAAACATTAGTCTTAACTTTTATATAAATTGCTAAATATTTTATTATTTATAATATTATATATGTTAAATTTATTTAAACAACAAGAAATAACTCTAAAGAAAATAGTAACAAAATATAATATCAACATTTATTTGTATATTTTTTTCCCGCAAAGAAAAGTTAAATAAAATAAATATTCAATATGCATATAAATTGAAATAATATTTTAAAATATTACTCTAAAATTAATTGTACTTTATTTTTCAGGAAAATTTAGATTAATTACAGGAATTTGTCAAAATTGAAAATATCAGTTATTGCAATTAAATCTCTGCATATCACATTCATACTAAAGAAAGACTATTGTCTAACAATAATATTTAACGGCGAAGATCTGACCAAATTAACGAAAGTGAAATATTTAAACCGAATGATATTTTTTAATTTACTATTTTTTTTCGGTTAAAAGTTATTTTTATAATTTTCAAATTCATTTTCTTGGACTTCACTGCCAACAACGTTTTCTGAATATTACTGAATATCTTAATTTCTAATTTTTTGAATATTACTTTGTTATATGAAATTTTCGTTATTGGAAGTAACGTTTTCAGTGAAATTATTGCAACAAATTGTTTTACATTTTGAAATAATTTAATTACGATATTTTTAATTTTAATTTTTGAAGATCATTGTATGAAAGGAAATGCTTCATTTATAATTTGAATTATTTTATTGAACGTGTTTTTGGATGTGAAATATGTATATCTGCACGTGGGCATATCTGCGCGTATGAAACTGAACCAAGTGTGGTTTCTGTTCCGGAAAGCTGGTTTTGCAATTTCTGTTATTGCTGTGTACCTAAACTGCCTTTTATTTAATTAATTTGGGGCAATTAGAAAGGTCCGTGAGCATATTTCGCGGCAGGATGTATTTCTGCTGACAATAAATTGTTGTTTTAGTTTATAAACACTCAGACTGAACATACATAAACAAAACTAGATACAGATTTGTAATTAATTTTGCTGCAGGCTAGCCCTTTCCCTCAACCAATCTTTCTGCTTAATGCGCACACATGAACACACTTCCCTTTGTATACGTGTTTGTGTTTATGTGTGTATGAGGTGTAAGGGCAAACTGAAGAAAATGTTTGGTTTTCCAGAAAGGAGGGCATGCGGTAATTAATGGAACCGTTCAACCCCTTCAACCCTGTTCTCCGTTTGAAATTTTAATTACGAAAACATGTTTGAAAAAGCGAATTAATTTTGAATTTGCGCATCCTTGTCCCTTTGTTTATCCCACGTCCAAGAAGACCAAGCTGAATAAATATTAATTTGAATATTCAATTGTCTGAGGGTATCCATCCAACCGTAAATCATTTGTGGTTTGGGCAAAGCGGTTCTCACATTAAGGTCACTGTCTATAAAGCTTCTTTATAATTGCTGCTCTCACTTGTTATGTAATAGATAACTTAGGTCTAGTGAAATTTTAAAGTCGGTGCAGAAAAAATTAACGTATTTTCAATTTATTTAATATGATTTTATTATATATTTGGACCACCTAGAATTGGAAATTCCATCTCAAGACCGCAAGAGTATTTATATAAGTATTGAAATTAATTATTATTATTACATATATTTATATTCAAATAACTTTATTTAATTTTTTTTTTTATATAATCTATAAGTTAACAAATTATAAATCAAATGATTCTCCCAATCACAACTACGACCCCAAAATAATCTTAGTTTACTTTGCAAGTAGAATAAGATTTTATAATTAGTCTTAATAAATCATTAAAGGAATAAGTGATGAATAAAGTGTACAACCGAACAAAATATATTTATTAATAAAAATGTTAAAAACTATTTGAATTATATAAAATTTCCATTCATGAGACACGACAGTTTTATAAAGAAATTAATTTTTCAAATTACATACAAACATTTTTTTAATTTTTTTTAACGCAGTAATATTATATAAATTTAAGTTACTTGCTAATTATTAGTTAGTAATCTATAAGTTAAGCTTAGAAATTCCATAATAATTGTCAATTATTATAAAATTTTAGTTAACTAGAAATAATATATATATATATATAATTTGCAAGAATTGCCGTAAGAAGTCGAATTGAATTTTAAAAATTCAATCAAGAATCAAATTTAGTTTGAAATTTATATAGTTTAAAATTTACGCAGTCAATTCAAAGTGGAGTTTCAACAAAATTGTAGTATTTCCTATTGGTATTTCCGGAAACTAGTTTTTTTTTACTTCAAAGAATCGAAAAAAAATACACGCGATTCTCAAGGTTTCCGATTAATGGTTGAAATCTGGAACACCAATCTAAAGTGGCCATTTAGAAGATTTAGGGATTTTTTTTTTGTATTTTCTAGGATGTTAAGAAAATTTACGTACTTTTTTGATTCAATTAAGAAGTATATTTATTTATCTGTGCTTTTCTTAAGTTTATAGACAATAAATTATATAACACTTCACTCAATAAGTTCGTAGAATGACATATAGATATATCGACAAATCCATATGATTTTTAGGAAGTACCAAACTTTAGACGACGCCTGTCAAAATTTCATAACAATTTGACGTTTAGTTTACAAGATACAGTGGTTTTTGTGACGCTACTTATGTAATTTTCAAAAACAAAGAAAATATCTTAATTTCATCAAACCACTTCTCTACCATTTCTCTCGATGGAGAAGAGTTCCCATAACACTTCAAGCCATTGCTTTGCTTGAACGGTATTTTATCCCATCAAAAAGCAATGTCATCCTACGAACTTAATTAATCACATGAATGATTGCAATTAGTTCATGTATGAAAATTTTAAAATTAGATTAAAAAACTTGTAAGAATTGAAAAAAAAACGGATTGATTATTAGATTTAGTTATTATATATTTAATCATCTAGATAATATTATTTTGCGCAAGCTTTAATTATGACTTTAATGTGAATATAATTATGTCGTGCTGGAAAGCGGCGACGAGCGTGGATGTTTTTGTCAGCGTTTCCTTTCCAACACCGCATATATCAAGCAAATGTCAACTGTTCCGAGGGCCAAAACATTTCCCGAGGCGAATTTATGGAAATTGCGTTAACCTGGTTTGAAATTGACCTAAAACTGATTAGCTCCTCGCCAACCCCAAACACTCTAGTTCCATCTTCTCTCTGCAAGCACGGAGCTGCTTGTGGTCGCGTTTTCTTTTTTGAGTCCTCCTTTATTTTTCTCTCTTTCTATTCCTCTCTCTTCTCCCAGTGAACAAGCAGTTATTTTTATTGAAGTGTTGTAATGCGGTTTGCAAGAAAGAAAGGAAGGAAGTTGTTCCGAGAGTTTTCATTTCCTTGTTACGTTACAATGGATTCCGGAAATAAATTGACTTCCACCTAAATATAAATATAAACTCGGAAGGGCAATCAAGAACAGCACACACACATATTCTTCAATCCGTGCGGTCGCATTCATCAGAGCATGTATTCGTGTCTATCAGTATAAGTGACCTAAAGAGAGAAATAAAATACTACACAGAAATGGAACAAAGAAGAATATATCCAATTTATTCGTTTTTCCATTAAATTAATTAAATTAGTACCGGTTTGGGTAATGAAGCTATTACTTCGTTTATTCCTTTTTTTTCAATTACAATAATAATACATACATTATAATCACAATGGAATATTATATATGGAGATTGTTGGAATAATGAATAATATTTCTGTACAAAAACTAGATTAGTTTTTAACTCCAGAATACTTGCTTGCTTAGCTTGTTTTTAACTCCAGAATACTTAACATTTCATTTCATCAATCATTAATGAATCAATGTCAAGTTTTCAGTTTATATATTCAGATTGTTCTCTCTGTAAAATACATTAAAAATTATTATTTCAAAATGCCGGATTTAAAATGTATGAATTTTAAAGTGCGGTAAAGTGCAAAATGTCAAAAGGGCTTTTGAATTAATAGATGAACTGAATTTTAAATTTGCGATGCGATTCTATCTATTTGTAAATTCAATGCACTTTTGCACTGCAATGCATAATTCATCTCTGTTTTATTGTAAATTATACTAAGGAATTGTTATGTTAGTTCTTTTAGGAATGTGTTAAATATGCTAAATTCATCTGCCTCGTTGAAAACACTTGAATGAGTTTCTATGCTGCAATAGACATGCCGTAATAAATATTCTTTTCAGTTGATGAATATGTCGTGGAGTTTGTGAAATGACGGGGCTTTGCAGAATAATGAGTCTAATTTGTTATTTCAACTTAATGGAACCTTGGACCTAATATAACATTTAGTTTTTCTTTATTATATTTAGACCGAACTCAATTTATATACTCATATCATGATCTAATATGCTATTATATAATTTACCTTGTAATTCAAAGAAATTAATTCATTATTAATTATAAATAATATAAACATAGAAAGTTAAAATTATTAGAATTTCATAAAAACAGAAAAATATATTTCTCTTTTTTAATATAAATGTACACATTTATAACTTTTTTATATAATATAATTACTTAATGTTATATACAAATAATAATTAATTGATTTTTTTTTGTATAAATAATATTATATAAAGGCAATCCATTTGCATATCTATGAGGTTAATCATTTAATCTATTCGATAAGTTATTTAGACTAATGTTCTTTCTTTCTGGTCATTACAATCACTTAATAATTTATACTTAATGTGTTCTGCTAACATTAATTTGATCATTTTTTATTAATTAAAAGTAGCTTTATATATATTTCCATACTTATCATTTTATCTTTCGATTAAATGATATTACACTAACTTAATAGTATAATTTTATATTTAGCAATTTTGAAATCTCTATTTTATATGTAAAACAATTAGTAAATTATTTTTCGGTTGACAATTTTGATTGGATATCGCCTGTTGAAAAATGTCTTCAGTTGTTGGATTCATAAACTATTGTCAATAATATTGACTGTTTTCACAATAGATTTCTTCACTATTTATTTAAAGATACTCGTGATTTCTTCTCTTCTTAATATACCATGATGCAATTTTCTTATATTTTTTGGCTGGAATCTTTGTATAATTGTAATGTTCGACTTATCGTTAGTTCTTGACAACTCTATTCCATAGGTTTAGAAAGGTTTTGAAATTAACTTTTACCTTAACACTTTGCTTTTTTTTTCAATATTAGTGACTTTTCTTGCAATAGCCGTAGAGCTTCGTTTAATAACTTTATTTCAAGTTGTTCTATTTTTTGATTAAATGTGATCTTTCCGACCAATTTTCTATTTGCTGGCAAAAATCAGAAGTTTTATGAACATGGAATTATGACACTACCTGAAAGATGGCAAAAGGTGATCTCCAAAACGGACAATAGTTTTCTTTTAAATAAAATTGATAAAATGTAAAAAATGTTGTTAAATCTTAGCAATATAATATAAAATTCATTATCATCGGTGAAGTTATCAGAATAAACAAATATTTATTTTAAAAGTTGTATAAGTTTTTTTAAATACATGATTAACAGTGCCGCAAATGAATCAGATGAAGCTTGAACATTTTATTTCAACGAAAAACTTTGTAGTTTTTAAAATATGAAAACCTCTATGGAATCAACAATTTAAAACTTTGGAAATGCATTTCAGGCAAAAAATACTAAAACGTAAAATTATCAAAAACTTCTTAACTTTGACATATTGATAGGTATTAGAGATTTATTCTTACACCACTATGAAAATAAACAGCTTTTATATTAATATGCTATTTTATTTTCCTAAATAATTATACAAATCATTAAAATTATTTTAAAACAATTGTTAAAAATAACTGTTCTACTACATTCTAAAATGTATGTCTTGTTTCATTACTTTCTTCATCAAATAATGAGCAAATATATTTATTGTCTTAATTGTTTTGCAATCTATTTGTTAGAATATTTAGCAAATATATTTGCTGTTATGAATTTTCTTCCCAGTGGTAAATGATCCTTTGAAACAGATATTTTTTTGTAACTTTATTACTACTATTATATAAATATGTACCAATTTTTTAAATAATAATAATATTTTTTTTTAATAAATATGCAATATTTTTTCAATGTTGGAATGATTCTATGGTTTGGCCTGCATTTATAATTAATTAAATTACATAATTAATTTTTTAAAATAGCTCTAATTTGAATTGATTTCCTTAATTGCCCATTTAATTTTGATATTAAAATAATATTATATATATTCATATTTATAAATGATTAATTACAATAAAATTATTTTCTTTATTGTGTCCACATTCCTTCATTTTAAGTTGGAATAATTATTTAAAAAAAAAATCTAGTTTTTGCAATATAAAATATGTGTGGCTTTCTTTTTATAATTGCTCATTTTATAATAACTGATTTTAATCTTATTGTGTTGACTTTTTGATTTATCCTCTGTAAAACAGAGGATTACAAATTGGAGGTAAAAAAAGCTACGTGAGGTTGGGTTTTAAAATGCAAAAGCGTTATAGAGGTGAGTGAACGGAATAGAATATAATTTAAAAAAATGTGAGGAAGAGCAGAAAAGCATAAAGGGAGATGTGAAATTAAAATTCATGAAGCACACGCGCATGTTTCTGCATGCAGCGTTTTGTACACACTTTAATAATTTTCGGAAGCCTCCGTCTCCAACAAATATTTTGCTTCTGTTTGTTATTCTTCAATTAAAATGCACGCCGCTTACTAATTACACACTATTAGAGCGCACACCGAATGCGAAAGAAAAAGAAATTGCATCTGACAATGCAAATATTGTGTCTCCTCGTTCTTCGCAATCAAATCGTAATTTAATAATGTTGTCAGTGGAAATTAAAAGTGCCGTTTCCAATGATGATGCCAAGGGGCAGTTCGAAATTTAATACAAGGAATGAATATGCAGTGGAGTCGAAACGCTGATTGGGTTTTATGAGGGTTAATTTGCAATTTCGCGATTTTGATCAAGTAAATTCTTGGCCCCGTTCCATCGGCGAATGATTATTTCCTGTGCGCTGTTGCAGCTAATTAGCAAGCCGTTTCGTGAAGCGAAGGGAGGAATCGAAAAGCGAAAATGAGAAAGTGAATAAAAAAAGAAGTAATAGTCAACTAACGAGACAATGTGTGACAGTAATGAGTGCGGATTGGACCCGGCGCCTCCGCCCGACCATTGCAGTCCAGTTGTCTCCAATTCCAAACCGTATGGAAAGACATATAATATAACTAAGAAGGAAACATATTGCATATTTAAATAATTCGTTTAAAAAGTATAATTTCCTTTATTTATTCGCAAGATTTTGTTTGTTAAAAATTTTATTATAAAAGATTACTAACATTACAATCTAAAAAAAAATCAGGATGTTAACATAAAAAAACGCTTTGTAAAATAACACGAATATATATATTTTTGGACAATTTTATTTACTTATACGATCATCGTATTTCTTTTATAAACATACATGAATCTATTATTTTACTTCACGTTTGTATGAACCATATATATTATTATGTGCAACGGCGCGCAACGTTTATATAATGTTATTTTTGGCGATATCGATGTGTATTAATATTTTAAACTATTTCTATATTTTAAATCGTATGATAACAAATATTTTTTGAAATTTTAAATAATAATTTAGATTATTTAAACAAATAGTAAAAGAAATTTATTTTTCCATAAATTTAATTAAGGTTTACCATTCTTTATTGTTTTTTAATGGAAAATTAAACATTATTGGCTCAATCAAAGCAACTAGTTTCCTATGATGGACTATTAAGTTAAGCAAATATACTTTTTGGACAAAGTTTTTTAGAAACTCAAGTGAAACATTTCATACCTTCTTCATTATCTTCAATTGGACCGGTTCAATTTAAGCAACCTTGGGAATGTCAATAATTTGATTTATAAATATCCGGGGATAAAGATATTTTTTACAAGTTTTTGTTTTACTAGTAAACTAATGGTTGTTATAATGGTCCAAACTAGGTCCCGGACAAAATTTTCACTTTTCTTATCTTTTATGTATTTTTGCAGGATTTGTTATTGTAATTTATACTTTGGTGCCTACAATATTCGAAGAAGTACATTCGGTGACAAAAGCCGATAAGAACAAATCTACAATTTTTACTATTTAAGTTTTCTACTCTTTAGTGTTTCATATGACATAATATCCCAATTCTATGCCATTCCCATATATCTTTTGTAACTTCCTTCTTGACCATCCAAATTACTTTTGCAACAAAGCTTCTACTCAACCCTTTTTACAAGCCCATCTGTAACTTCTCTGCAACACTAATATTATTACATATGATCATTTTCGCTGATGTAACAGTCCAGTAGCGGAAAATCCCTTGAATTTTCTCCAAGCAGATTAAGAAATGATGATTTCAAAACATAACTTTTTCTATATGATCTGGTCACGTATAAAGCATTATGCAATCAAAGATTCTCGTTGCATAGTACCTAACTGTTGAATCAGATGATGCAACTCTTGAATCCCGACGTAGAATTAAATGAGTGCGGATGGGACCCGGCGCCTCCACCCGATCGTTGCAGTCCAGCTGTCTGCAGTTCCAGACCGAATGGGGAGACATACGGACATAAATATAAATAAGAAGGAAAAGTATTGTATATTGAAATAATAAAGTCCCCCTAAATATAACTGGGCTCGTATAACGTGCGATCACGCGATCCGAACGGATTACGATATGAAATATTAAATCAAATATTGTAAAATCCGTTGCGTGTTGGATGGGAAAAAGGGTGAGCGAGGGAGTTAGAGAAAAAGAGGGATAGAGAATGTGTATCGTCCCTAGTACATATCGCCATCGCCGTAGGAAATTTGACAAACGAATGCAAATATAATTACACGTTTCGCTTAATATATGCAAGCGATTCGTATCGCGGTTTTAACGCTCTAATCGATACATTTGCAAATGAAAAACTGATTTTTCCATTATTATTTTCGCTTCGCCACATCACGGAATGCTTTTTATCCTTCTTCCATTGGCAACAGTTTTCATTAGTTGTTTTACTCTTTTCCACACATATTTTTTTTCTTTGTGTTGTATTATTTTAATGAGTCACTTACAATAAATAGAACAAGGACGTTTCACTAAATTTATATATACTGTCGCATTTTCTCCGAATATATTATCATAAAAATGAGTCTAATTAAGAAATTGTATTACAAGGTGTCGGACAAAAATAATTCACTGCAAAATAAACAAATAATCTTACCTTTTACGTAATGATAACCATTATTTCTAGCTCTTATAAATATGTATTTAAGTTATACTATATACAATCTTTGCTTTAAATTATATATTATATCCAATTATAATCCAGATTACATAATATTAGGAATTTGAAAACGATTTTCTATATTCTAACATAACATTTTTAACATTTTAATTAATTATTTTTATATAGAATGTTAATTTAATTCTCTTTTAATTTCACAATATTTTATAACTATTTTTTTCTAATTTATTTACATGATGTTGTACTAACTAATCTTATATTTTATGTGAGTTTAATTTATTTAATAATTTCAAATTTATGAAAAAAAGTGTTCGACTTACAAATCAGTTTCAGATCTCGTAATCCGAGGTAACACTATCATTTAAACCCATAATTTTGTATATTTTCAGATATATTATGATACAATACTTATTATAGTGTAAAAAGTTTAGAAAACAATTTATGGTTTGTTAATAGATTATCTGGAGAAAGGTCAAAGTATTAACTCAGAATATTATATAAGGCTGTTGAATCAATTGGATGAAAAAAATCGTGAATGGTAACGTGGTAACCTCAAAACTTTTCAAACTTGCCGCGTATAAACGAAGGGCTATTGACAGCAGACTTTCCGCTCTATATTATAATGATTATATATTATTAATTTTAGATAAAAAATATATTTACTTAGTTGTATCGCGATTATATTTATGATATAATTCTACAATAAATGATTTGGGTGTCTTCCAAAGCTAATGGAATTATTGTGTCCTCAAATAATGCTTATATATTATAAAATGAATATAACTATTTACAATTTTTTTATTGTATTTTATTAAAATAAATATACTCAGTGGTTTTATGGTCGACAACAGTCGATCGCATGGAGCAATTTGTTCCCTTGCTTTGAAATTCCTCTCGAAGGCAGGGATCGTTCCTTTCATCTATTTTTGGTACATTGCTTTTCTCATATAAGCGGACGTTTGATGCGTTATGGAACGGGAGATTGGAGAAGAGACGGATTATTTCAAAATCACCAGTAAGCCTACAGTCATCATATATGCCCATTAAATGTTGAGATCAATATCCAATATTTAAACTACATTATCGTTGCAAAAAAAAATATAAGGAAAAAGGCAATAAAATTGTTTTATCTAATATTCTATAATCATTGATTATCAGAAATATTGTTTATATCAAAAATTAATTAAAAATAATTACTACATTATTTTTTTAAATTATTTCTACTAAATATATGAACATGAAAACATATTTCATATTATAATATATATTTTAACATTAAGAAAAATTAAAATATTGTTAGGAATTAATATGTAGCAATTTATTATTACAACTTCTAAATGTATTTTTCATATTTATATGATGTTGAAATAATTAGTTGAATATGGATTTTCCATCAAGCTAAAAAATGAATGGTAAGTTGAAATGGACTTAACAAAGTTTTGGTCACCGAACAGCTATCATTAAAATCGACTATACTTTTACCGTAAGCTGATGTTTAATAATTCATTTGTTTTCGTTATGATTGTTTCCATTCCATGATTACAGGCTACGAACGTTTTTCCTGTATTTAACCTTATATCGATCTTAGTTATCATATCCTGTTTGTAATTTAAATATCGATAACATATTTATTCCAATCTAACTATTGTTTACAGTATTTATTTACTAATTTATTTTTATTAGTTAGTTATAATGGTGCAACCTCACTAGTTCTAATACTGTATTGCAATGCGTGCGCATCTATAAGAGTAAATAGGATAAGCGCATGCGCGATTTAGCTTTTTTTCTACTCACTAAAAGTGTTCCACTTCTTCAAGTTTTATCCAGGACTGATTTATATGTTACTACACTGATTAGTCTTGCTGTTAGCACTGAACTTTAATCACCATCAGTACGGTCTTTACTACTACTTTATTTGCTGGTCATCTTCAACTTCAGCTCATCTTCTTCCTTGATGGAAAGAATCCCCGACACACACTTCAAAACAGTATTCGAATTCTGGACTTTTCACTCACTAGTATCTTCGATTCCAGTATTAGTTCCATCTTCAACCTCCGCTTATCTTCTTTCTTGATGGAAGAAAAGTGTGTGTCAGTACCTCAAAACAGTATCCTCCGAGATCTACCCCGTGTTTCCTTTTAGAAAATTTGGAGCATTTGAAGAACGTGTGCTCTGAGCTATCATTTTATCTTCTTTCTTCCTGATGAAATGCAAGTAGCTAATCATGCCTACTGTATGTTTACCACGATGAAATTTCTTTTAATAATTGATTATAATTTTGATAATTACATTTCCGCTGATTTCATATGTAAATTTTTATTTAAATATTTGTTTCTTTCAATAATATACTTTTTTTATTTATGTTTATCAAAATTTGTTTAAAATAAGTTATAAATTCATTCTATAATAGTGATATTAAGATATTATATAAAGAGTATAAAGATGTGTTAAATAACTATTGTATAGATTATTAGAGATGTAGGTCAATAATATAATGGCTTATTACAATTTAAAGACTTGATGGTGAAGAGAGTTATCAATCAATATTGGAATGAAGAATTATCTATCCATTTTATCTACGACAAGGCATTTAGATTATTATTACACGTAAATGTCGAGCGGTGTGAATTCTGAATGATGGTGTGTAATTAAATATCGAGTGAATTTGATTTGATGTTGGATATTGAATAAAGTATAGACTTCGATGAAATTTAATATGATATATTGATGGAACAATTTCGGCGTTTAACGGTGTAACGAGGGGGTTGGTGGATAGGTCGGGATCAGTGATGTCGAAGTAGATCAACTGTGTATGTGCAGGATAGGGCAGAGCGTTTGAATGGTTGAAGTGATGGAGTACTTCGAGTCGGGCCCCTCATTAAATCAGCAATCACCAAATCGTTATTAATCCCACATAATGTTGACGATTCAGGGTATCCGAACTTATGGTCCCAATAATATGTCACGCTTTGATGTACAGCTCGCAGGAATTGTTGTAATATTGCTGTCGGATGGGCGGGAAATTTAATAACTTTATCTGCATACAATTTACATTTTATTGTGTAATATATTCATTGCGAAGCGCGCATGATACATATAATACTCTTATCGTACATGCATGTAATTACATATATTCATTTTCTTTCCTGTTCTCGTTATAAACGCATGCAAATCATATTTGGAAAATTAAACAATAATATTTGTTACTTTAAAACATTTGTAAATTATTGTTGTTTCTGCAATAACATCCACAAAAGACAAATTAATAATATTTGCAGTTTTAGCAATTGCATTATTTTTTTTAAATAACAACTAAAAACAGATTCAAATAATAATAGAATGTTTTCAATTTATTTTACAATATTCTTATAGAAACGACATTATTGTTTTACAGGTAAATTTTATACTTTTATTAATATTTAAGTTTATTTTTTATATTTACTAATATAATAGACTATGTATAGAATACAATACATTTTGATTAATGAATCAATAAGAAAAAAAATCATCAATCACATTATTGATGTTTGATAGAAGTATAGAAAAATATTACATATTAAAATCTTGAAATAAATAAGTTGATAATGTCGTGTTATGTAAAATCCAGAACCTGTATAAAAAGGAAATTAGGTTCCAAACATTTATTATAAATAGATTTTTTTTAATCCATACAAGCAACTTCAGTTTTATTAAAAATGTTAACACATGTATGAATAACATAAAAATACTTAAATTTTAGCTATTTTCGCCATTTCCGGAAGACAGCGTCTTAAAAAAAATTAAATTAATTAATTAAAAAAATATTCTGTTTATTTAATATTAATGTTGTAAAAGTCGGATATTTTGCAAATTGTATTTTATTTTTATACAGTGTGATTTGATTTTTAAATTTATATATTACATCAATTATAAATATTTAAATAAATTTATTGTTTCTGTTTACATAACATTAGACCCTATAAAGTAATTAAGTGTATTATTGATAGATCTAGAAACAATCAATGATAAATATAACATTTTTGTAAAGATTTTACCATTAATTAATTTTGCAAATAACTAAGTTTACGTAATTATAAATTCATATAATTTAAATAATAAAAAAGTCTGGGAATTGCAGTAACAATATTATTGTTATATTTTCTAAATTTGCTAAACATAATTATTGTCTAAATCACTGAGATTGTTAATTATAATTGATGATATTCCAGTAATATAATCATATCGAGCATTCCAAATGTATAAATTATTTGAGATATCTGAATAGTTGGATGATGCTGGGATTAATTACACAGAGACTGCTTACATAATACCAAATCGTCTGTATTATATTGCATCAGTTACAAATTTAATAATTGTACTAAATTTATTGCAAATCATTATTAAAATAATGATAAAATATATTTTTCTTAATTATTATATTTATTATTTGTTTAACAACTAATTAAATTCGATTATTCATACATTATTAGTGTAACCTAGGATTGTTAGTAATTTGCTCACATATTCTCGCTTTTCTAAACTGTGATATTTTGTAGACAAAGTTCCAGTGTTCTTCTAATGACGACACCAGAAAGTCTTTTATACTTTACTTGTTAGACATGTAATGTAAAGATGTAGGTAAACCATGTAATGATTGTATGAGGATATGTACTATTATTGTGGAATAACTTAGCTCTCAGTTACCTAATCCTTGTAATAGTTGCGTTAGCCAATGTTGATCTTGTAAACTTGTTGCTGGTGTTTGTATCGTTTGTTTTCCGCAATACAAATTACAATATATTAGGTAGTTTGAAGTGTCATAACTATATTTTACATAAATAGACTATTTAAAATTTATATAACGATATTAATATTTTTTTGATTTATATACGAAAGTGCCTTGTTTTGTCCAAATAACCTTCTTATCTATAAACCTAGAGTGTATTACATAATTCACATTTGATATTTGTCATAAAAAATATCAAATAATTGAATATTTATGTGAATTATATAACACATGACTCAATAAGTCTCCTGTCCGACAGACCCATATGACTTCTGGATAGTACCAACCTCTAGATGATACGTATCAGAATTACATGACATTTTGACAAATTAATTTACAGGTTACAATGGTTTTAGTGACGACAGTTTTGTGTTGATTTAACATTGTTTGATGGGGGAAAAATACTGTTGAAGTCATTGACTTCATAAGCGTTATGGGTACTCTGTACCAGGGAAATCAACTATTATTGACTGATTGCTGAATTTAAACGCGATCGTACAAACTGAACGATCAGAATGACCAGAGCGCCCAAAATCGTCAGTTGTTCCAGAAAACTCAAAAAAAGTCCACAAAATAGTTTTGAAAGACCGTAAAGTGAAGTTACGTAAGATACCTTAAAGATATCAGAAAGTAGTGTGTTTACATTTTTACACCAGAATTTGAGCATGAGTAAGTTGCTTTCGAAGTGGGTTCCGCGACAACAAAAAAGGTAAAAGGATTTCTTGCGTTGGTATGAAACATGGATTACACCTGAATCAAAAAGATGCTCCAGGGAAAGAAATTAGGCTTAAATTAAGAAGTGATTGCCGAAACTGAGGTCTATTGTTCTACAAAAGAGGCATCGAAAAGCTAAAGTGAATTTATCACTTTTGTGTATTTAGATGAATAAAGTGTAATTTCTAAAAAAATAATGTTTTCCTTAGCTAGACTGGAGACTAGTTGAATGATTTGTTATCTTTTTTTAAAATTTAAATATAATGAGTACAATAGTAAGGATTAATGTGTGCTAACAAATTAAGCTAGTTCTATTTGAGTTACGCCTATACACATGGTCTCATATAATGTAAATGCTTTTATAATTATTCATAAAGTCGAGGTATTGTAGTTGCTCTGAAATTAGTTACATGGATTTCATTCAACTAGACTAAATTGAAATTGAAATAGTTTTCGTTGTTCCGTTCGCGTTTCTCCGGATTAGGGGTGAAGAAACCTTAGGAAAATTGCTGCGCATATAGGAAAACGTATTTAATATCCATACAGCGCAAAATTTAATTAATTATTTCATCCTGTTTTGTTTTTGATCCCATATTAAACGAACGCTGGAGTTTCAGTTGAAACCAGTTTTCTTTTGAACATTTTTTTTTTAAATAATTCGCTGTGCATGAAAGCAGTTTTTCAGAATTTCAGCCTCATTCATACGTTTCACTTCTGATCTAGTGGATATGCGGCGTACATCCTTATTATATATGATTATCCTCGGAATGGATCTGCGACGCGTCTGCATGCATGGAAGTAATGTATGTGAGAGGATAAATAAGTTAAAAGTCTGAGGCAAGGTGCATCGCAATTTAACATTCTGCTCCCGTTTCGCTGATTCGGCTCAAGATTTCCACCATGTATTCTCTTATCCGTGCTCTTCTTCTATACGTTTTTCCCTCCTCTTCTTGCTCACTCTCTGAAGTGCGGAACATGTGGCTGTCGTCTGCCTCCTCCTATGTTCCCGCTGTTGCTGCTCTCTCGATGCGTGCCGATGTTTCAACTTATTTCAAAGACGCTACGACCCTCATAAAGACCCGGATTTCAGTCCGCCAAATCCCACCCCCTTAATAAAATAAACATTGCCATGTATTGTGTTCTCATCCGACGTTCCTTCGATTGAAATGCATGAATCTTAATGCCACCGTCGATATAAATAAGTAGAAGATACGACTGAAAGAAACACATACTTACAATAAGCATTTAAATTAAATACAATTTAATTATCACTAATAACTGAATTGGAATTTATAAGAATTTTACCAACTTTATAACATATAGTTCAGTTTAAAAATTCTAGTAATATTAAATTTATTTATTTTTATCAATTTAAAAAATTTAATACATTTTCAATTTGTAAAAAAATAATTACTTATAATTATATGTAATAACAGTAAAGCGATTTGATCTAAACTATTTTATATTTACCTTATACTTGTGAATGTGTATCACTTTATTGCCTATAACTTTAGATAATCATCTAGGTTCTAAATAAATACCAATATATTAGTCCCAAACGACATATTGATAGAATTTCCCCTAACTTGAAAGTAGTAATCTGTATCATGCACTTATAAACATAAAAGCACTTATAAACTTTAAGTATAGTATCTAAAGATTACCCTTTATTCGTTATTTATTATGAGTATTTTCAAAATTAATGATATTTAATGATCAAATTTGGACAATATAATGTTAGTAAATCGAAACCTTAATTATTATTTAAAATTTTGTACCATTATAAAAATGTTTACTTTCTAAAAGTGTTATAAACAAAAACTGAGAATTTGGACAAGATGTTGTTAGTAATTGAAAACCTTAATTATTGTTTAAAAATTGGTACTTTCTAATTATAAAATTTTCGTATAAATAAAAACTGATTTTGTGGAAGTTTCTAGAGATGAAATTATTTTCTTATTATTCTTGAAAATGTTGAAGTTTTATATCTAGCATTTTCAAAAAACCGCTTAGTATTTTAATAAAATATTACTAAAACATTGTACAGAAATTATAAAACTAACTCATTTTTCAATAAAATTCAAATAAATTCTCTAAGAAATAATTTAATTTTCTGTACAAAAATGATCTTTTTTTTGTACTGTTTTTGTAACGTTCTATGTGAGGTATTACTGTAGTTGATTATTTAATAGTAAATTATTATTTCAATCGATTAATGAAGTATTATAAATAATTACTAGAGATTATTTTTTTGTCTTAACAAACTAAATTTTGAGTAAACTAAAAATAAATTTATTTTGTATACATAAATATTTTTTTTTGTACTATTTTTATTATTGTAATTGTTTATTTAGTAGTAAATAGTTGTTTAATGCGATTAATGAAGTATTATTAATAATTTTTAGACATTGATTTTTTGTCTTAATATTCTTGGAAATATTGAAGTTTTTTTAGGAGCTAATATCTAGCATTTTTAAATACCGCTTTATATTCTAATAAAATATTACTAACACTTTGTACAAAAATAACTGCCCAAAGTATTGTTTGAAAATTGTAAAACAAACTAAATTTTGAGTAAACTAAAAATAAATTCTAATAAAATAAATTTATTTTGTATACATAAATGATCTTTTTTTGTATTGTTTTTTAGTAACGTTCTATGTGAGGTATTACTGTAGTTGATTATTTAATAGTAAATAGTTATTTCATGCGATGAATGAAATATTATTAATATAAACTTAACATACTAAAATTTGATAATAATAATTCAGCGCAAATATGTTATTATTATTATACTAGATTTTTATCAAATATGTTTGTATACGTATCTAAGTCTTCGACCTACTAAGAATGGTGTTAGTACTGATAATAAGTATAATTATATTTTGTAATCTATATTATTTTTCCGTATAGAAAATAATATTATGTTAAAAATCAAAGTAATAATATAGTAATATATAATAACAAGGTATAGTCATAACAGAATCTGTAAAATTTGTACCATATAATTTAATAAAATACGCTGGAAGGCGTATCGATCGCCGCCGGCATTATGAATGAATACCCCGCGATTTTTTCCACTACTATCGCTTACAAATTGCGAAATTATTTCATCCCCTTCGATTCAGGAAAAAGAAGAGAAAAAAATAGAAGTGGAGAAACGGAAAGCCGAGCCGAATTCTGATCATTCCCCGAAAATATCCTCGAGGGAGGACTGCTGTAATAGCTCATATATAATATCGATCCTGCTTTCTGCGATTAGTCAAAAGGTTTATACTATTTTTTCGTTTGTTTATATTTCCTTCTTTTATTAACATAAATATAACAGTATTGCTTTAAAACTAATTTATTTATATATTGTATTATGACAATTAAATATTACTTTTATTTTAAATATTTTTTGTAATTAAAAACTATATGTTTTTGCTTCTCCATTATATTTTTTCAACTGTAAAAGTTATTGAAAATGAGAACAATATGAATCATTTATTCATTACGGAATACAAAAAGCTTATTATACAATACTGAAAGCTCGATCGGAACATATGGGATTTGCAGTAATTATACCTGCAGTCCAGCTTTTGATTTTTCGTCGATTTCGCTGTTCGCTTTTCTATTTTTTGTTCTATTCCAGTCTTGATGCAACAAATGAATTGGCAAAACCTGAGCCACCGTTTGTCGATTAACTCTTGTTGAGTGCAGTCGGCTTCCTAATTGCAACTAGTTTATAGCAGTCCAAATGCCCTTTTGCCATACAAATGGCTATGGCCGGTTTTTAATCACGACCCTTATTCCCTTTTGCAATACAAAGCAACCTTGTTTTTGCAAATCTTTTATTAACTCTTACGGTTTTCGATGACAAAAAAAAGTAGTATTAAAAAAAAAACGATTCCATGCAATACCGAAGAGAAAACGAGGAAATGTTAAATAAAGAATATGTGTAAACCGACATCAATAAAAGTTGATGTATTAAAAAATGCAATTACATTGAGGCCGCTTGGGCATAGAAAACGGTGTAAATTATTCGTAAAGAATATATTTTTTTCCAGAAATGTGAACGATGTTTGTTTGTATTTTCGTGACGGTTTAATCCCTGGACGATTGTTCATTACACGTTTTCTATGCTATTACATTGTTTCTGCATGGAAAGAATAGAGAAAAGTCCAACGAGAATCGAACGCATTTGGAAATTGTCAGCAACTTTTAGTTACCTAGAATTGACATGCATGTAAACTGTAATGTGTATCGTAGATACTGAATAATTTAGTTCATTTGTGACGTGAGACGTTTCAAGAAAATTAAACATAATTTAAATTGATATATCGATTTGGAAATATACGTTTGCTGCCAAGAGCGCTTGAAATAACACCTCACTCAATAAGTTTGTAGGATGACATATAGATAGCACTTCTATCGATAAATCCATATCATTTTTAGGAAGCACCAACCTTCAGACGTCGTCTGTCAATATTTCATGGCAATCTGACGTTTAGTTCACAAGTTACAGTGGTTTTTCTGACGCTACTTTTGTAATTTTCAAAAAAATAGAAAAATCTGAATTTCAGCAAACCCACTTATCAAGTCATTGCTTTGCTTGAACGTTATTTTTTTTTCCATCAAAAAGCAATGTTTTATCAACACACAAAATTTATATTTTTCCATTGTTTTGAAAATTTTAAAAGTTGCGTCACTAAAACCACTGTAACCTGTAAAGTAAACGTCAGATTGAAATTTTGACAGGCGTCGTCTGAAGGTTGGTATTTCCTATTTTTAGGAATTTGTCGATAGAGGCGCTATCTATATGTCATCCTACGAACTTATTGACTGAGGTGTTAGTTACGTATTCCACTATTATTATGATTTTCTATAAATATAACACAAAAATAAGAAAATCGTATATATTCTAATGACATGATTGATATTTATCATATATTATAATTACATGATCAATTTCAAGTCAATCATAATATGTAACATTTTCGTAAATGCCAAGGTTTCATATCACAAGACAATACAATATATATTCAGGGAAAATCATTTGATTTACATAGATTGTATTAACAATTATTTGCCGCAATAACAATTACGTGACTTTAATTTAAAATTATAATTCAATATCATAAATACATCTTCTACAATATTTTAACATGATTTCTGATAGTTAATATTGACAATTATTTTTTTTTGTAAAATTCAATCAAATTATCAAAAAAAAAACATCAGTAGAATTAGTTTGTTTCTATAACTGATAGTTTTATACTAAAAGTGATTTAATTCAAATTTCAATACCGATTTTTGTCTATCTATTCTTTAATAGAAATAAATATGCCTACATAAATAATATTTTCATAAGAAATATTCTGAAAAGTTTATCAGGTAATGTTACGTCTGGTAATAGTTATCCAATATTTTTTGTTCTGTTCTTAAAATTGACCAAAAGTGTCCAAACACATTGTCATTAAATGAATTGATATGCTGATTAACTATAGTGGTGTTTTGCTGTCATTTCAAGACGAACACCTGCATGAAGTGGACAGATATGCTTTAATTTCAGCATCTTATTCTCATCTGAAGAAATTTCTCTTATTGCAACAGCTATAAAGTTAGAATAGCTCTTGTGTTGTAAGATCTGCCACCAATTCTTCTACAGCTGCACTATCAATCTCCAATATCAAGTCTAGAGTTACAATTTTATCAACAATTGTTAAGCTGTTCTTCAAAACCATTGAAGTCTCTTCCTGATTCACACTCGAGTCATAGTTTCTTCCATTCTGAATTATTCGGTGGGCTGTTTATTGACTTTTCGGGCTAAAATCAAACAAAAAATTTACAGGACGAAATTTAAAAAAAAATAGACGATATTATTAATTCAGTAAAACTTCAAAATTAAATAACAGTTTTTCCATTGGACGAAAGGATCAAAGAGAATTATGATTCTAATTTAAATTGAATTGTTAATTTATATTTGCTTTTTTTTTTAAATTTATTTACATACAGAGTTTATTTGTAATATTTTGTTATATTTTTTGAATTGTTATTATAGTTTTCCAAATATTTTCATAAAGTTACAAAATATTTCTATTTTTATATCAATCATCCAAGTATTTCGTTGATTTTATTTCCAATAAAACTATGAGAGGATAGTGAATGTGAAAAATTAGAATTTTTCATTTAAAAATAAAAAAAATAACGTTCTTTTTTTCATTAATACAAATAAAAAGTAAACAAAAATAATATAAATACGTATTGATAATTCCTATTAAAAATATTTTCCTGTTGTTTATTTTATTGTTGCGTAATTAGATTTTTAATAATTGTATTAAGAATTGAAATTTATTAATTATCCTTTAATTTATATTTTTTTTCTTTCATTAAATAATGATGTGATTATTTCGGAGTTTAAATGTTCATGAAACAATGAAAACTTTAAATTATTATTTAAACAAAGCTCGTACGCTGTATTACATTTGCATAAGAAGCTTAAATAGGATAAAACTTCCGGACCAAAGGCGAATGCCGATTAAATTTTAATTAATATTAATTATAATAAAATTCGTGCGATACGAAAGTGAAACTCAGACGGATTCGTGTTTTTCAGTTGGCCCTCTTTTGGTTTCACGAAAGAAGCAAATAAATCAAGCGCACGTCGCCTAACTTATTTATTTTTATTTTCATTTTTATCAGGACCAACATTACATTTCAGGTATTGTTTTCTACACGTTCCTTTATATTTATCTTTTCTATCCAACCAAACCCGCACTCGCCCACTCTTAATTTTACGGGGGCTCGGCCACGTAATGTGTTACTCACTATGACCGTAATAGAATAAATAATGTCTACGGTATAGGCTTCTTCACCTCACCCGCATCGATCCCTCACCGCACGCGCTCTCGTGTTACGTAATTTCGGTCCGGTGTTCGAATTGTTGCTGCAATAACAATAAATAATTGTGTTTGGTAAATTTTCGTAGTTTGCCAAATGTAGCCCAAGTATTATTACAATTACTGTTGACTTCTCCCTAATTCCACACATATGTATTCAAAGTTGTATTATATCGGACGTCGGGGCCGCACAGACATGCACAAACTGAAACGAAAACTTTAGACATTATAATGTGTTTCTCTTGAGTATGGGCTGCTGCTGCTGCTGTGTATGTCGTTGTTGCAACAATTCATCTTGGAATGTCTGTTATTCACTCAAGAACTTCTTTGTATTCGGCACGACGGGTATGCTTCCTCTTCCGTACCCCGCACCGCCCACTACCTTCTAACCACTTCAATACCACTTTAATTACATCTACATTTCATGCTTCCTATTCGCAAAATCCTGTTGTGATTAAAACTATAGAATGATTCAAACCTCTATCATTCTACACCAAAGGATTTTTTTATACCTGATATTGATATAATTACAATCATGCAAATGCTTAGGAAATAATTTTACATATAATAAAAAATTCATTGCTGAAGAACTATTAACTTAACTATTATTTAAAATCTGGATTCAGATTCTTTATTAAAGTTATAAAAATAAAGTAATTATAATAATTATATTTATTGCAACAAATATACTAATATAAACTATTATGGATATCGACTTCGGTCTTTGATCAGTTTAATATATGTATATATTTTTTTTTCCTTCTTTTTGGAATATATAAATTGTTTAAATTAATATTATGACAAAAATATTGACCAAAGGTTTATCAGTATATAAAAAATAATACTTGTAATTAAAAGGATATAAAAGGATAACAAGATTTTGTAATATGCATAAATTGGTAAGTAATTGCGTATTTTAAATAAGAAGGAAAATTTAAAATTTTCTGCTTAAAAATATAACTTTATTCAATTAGGTTTTGTCGATAACCTTTTGCCATGTTTCAGGCAGTGTCTTAATTTCATGTTCATAAATCTTGTGTTTTTTGCCAGCAAAAAACTGAATTAAATGTGATTTTACATCATCAGCGTCATTAAAATGTTTACCATTTAAGGAGTTCTGCATGGAACGAAATAAATGGTAATCTGAAGGCACTACGTCAGGGCTATATGGTGGATGTGACAACACATCCCAACTTAGTTTCAATATTTTTTGGCGAGTGACCAAAGATGTGTGGGGCATTGCATTATCATGCTGAGAAATAAGATCTTTACAATTATTCAATTCTCGCGCTATTTTTGAACTGCATCGGTCAGTTCATGAATATCCACATTTGGTTTCTTGATAAAAGTTCAAAGAACAGATTTCCTTTATAATCTTTTTTTGGTAAATTTCAGCTTTTGGTGTCGTCTGCATCACCCATCTTGGTTCATCTTGCATCACCCATGATCTTTTCAGATTAACATTGTTATAAACTATCCACTTTTTGTCGCCAGTTTTTTTTTAAATTCATGTATGCTATAGATTGCATTTCTGATGTGCTATGATGGTCTGAATCCATAATGACCTTGATATGAGTCTCATCAACTTCAACTGGACGTTGCGCATTTTTCAGTGAAAATCACTAGACCAATTTTGAAACTGCCTTTTTTTTTTTTTTTTTTTTTTTTTATTTATAGATATATACAAATATTTACAATTTCAATGTTTTTAAAATTTTATTATTATAATTGGCCCTCCTCATCTTCAGTTCTCCAGGCAGTCCTTGTAACTGGTAATTGTGAGAGAGGTTATTGTATATTGTGATGGTCTGTTGTCCATTACTATTTTTTGTTTTTTTCTTTGTAGTAATTCCTGAGTTTCTTTTTAAATGTTATAATTTCTCTTTCTTTCCTTATGCCGTATGGTATTTTATTGTATTCCACAATACCAGAAACCAATAAACTTCTGTTTAAAATATTAGTTTCATTTTTTTCAGTTCTTAAATCTTCCTTTTTTCTGGTATTGTAGTTGTGTGTGTCTTTGTTAGATACCAGATCCTGCCGCGTCTTTATTTTTTTATGGACTATTTTGTGTATGAATATGTTTTTTTGTATCTCCATTAAGGTCCTTACGTTAGGCACGGACCCGGCATTCTCCCCACCGAACATAATTCTCTCCAATTTTGTTTGTTGCCTTTGTAACGAGTCGATGTTTGATTTAGTTGTATCACCCCACACCTCAATACCATAGCACATCCCAGAGGTCCATATACTATGGTACACCGACCTCCTACACCCTACCGGGATGTATCTACCAGCTCGCCACATAGATCCTATGGTTGATGAGTTTTTTTTCTTTACTATGTTCAAGTGAGAATCCCAGTTCAGCTTGTCGTTCAGAGTGACTCCCAAGTACTTCTCCATCTCCACCTGCTCTATGTCCCTATTGTTAATCTTTATGTTGAGATTAATTGTTTTTGAATTTTTCTGCTTAATAATCATGTAGTGGGTTTTTGTTTCATTGATTGTTAAAAAATTCACGTCACACCACCTCTGAAACCTATCCATATCGTTGTTAATGCTTTCTTGGAGTAACACTTGATCCCCATGCCCGTAGACTATACATGTGTCATCCGCGTACATATACACACTCCCCCGCAGTCCAATGTCCACCACATCATCAGTGTACAAGTTGTACAGGACAGGCGCCAGAACGCCACCCTGAGGGACATATTTAAAGGCTTTATTTCCATAAACGGTACATAATTTCTTGTGTTCAAGCCTTTACGGAAATAATAGAATTAAATTGACAAATTTCGCAATTAGTTAGTTGCCAACCCAATATATTATTTTTCTGGGGTTTTCAGAATTTCAAACTTGTTTTAATAATATTAGTCAGTGTAAAAGATTATTAAAACAGAAATTGTATAATTTTAATGATTAATTTCTAAAGAAATGTATTATTATTATTAAATTTAAATAAGATTTCTGACATCACATAAAAAAATGCGAGCAATATTTTAAATCCACATAATTTAAAATGCACCCTCCAATTTCTGTAATGATAAGAAGTAAAATATTCACTGCCATGTGTATCTGACAAAGAAACATCGCTCAGCATTTCAACAGGTTGTCTAATACAATTCCATTATATTTATAAATTTTTCCACTTTAACTTTAATTAAAAATAAATAATTTATTTTCAGCAACTTTTAACAGAATTCAATTACTTAGAGTAAATAGTAAGAAAGTCTCTTTTTGCGCTGTTTATTTTTAAGTCTTTTATTAGTCCGATTACTATTTGTGATGTTTTAAGCTCTTCTCTTCCCAATCATGCTGGTGTATACACAAAGTAAATGCACTTGGATTAAATCTGCAAATGGGTAAAACTTTGTTTCAGAGAATGATTTCTTATAGGCAATATAATCGATTTATGTATTGTAACTTTTAGCATAACAAGTAAAAAAAATAATTAGGTAATATTTTAAAAGTACTTTATATAATATTATTTTCAAAACATTTTAAGCAAAATATAAATTTAAAAGCGTATATTCAAGTAGCCGTAAAATATGTATACGTTTTCAAAGCCATCTTTTTGCAGTTTTCATGCCGAGATTTATGGTTCCTTGCATAATTTCTCTCTCTTTATGTTTATTTCTTGTTCTATTTCTCTGACTTCTTTAAAAATAATGTAGAAAGTAACTATCATAGCTGTGTGCTATTTGCATCGTCGACTGTTATTAAATGTAGCAGGAGTGGGCGGCATGTGCGTTTTTAAAGTTATGGGGCGAGTAATTAATTTCGTTGTTTCGCATGTCGCATCTGGCACAGACTCATAATTTATTTAAGGAAATTAGTATGGAATCAATTCTATTTCGTGAGTGCGTGCGAAAGAATATGTGGTTCAGGATCCGTATATGGGCATAAATAAATAGTCGTTTCCCATGAATCCACTTAATTATCCACCTTAAGCACCCCCGGCCGCCCTTCCTGAAGGCCTCCTCTTCCGCACACCCCGCCAACCCCTTTGACCACACTGCGGTCGCACCGCCACTACTCGATTATCGACCGCTAAATTTCATGTACTTATTTAAAACGATTTTCCGATTTAATATTTCCTGAAGCCCAGCTAGCAACAGGAACATTATGGGACTATAATGTTTCTGTTGCCAGCTGTTTGTTTGTTTTCATTATATAACACAATTACTTCTGCATATTTAGAATATCTCAATGTATATCTCTATATATTTCATTTATATTATGTTATAAAAGATTTATGTTATAAAAAATATTATGTAATTACGAAATAATCAATAAGAATTTTGTAGTTATATTTAACGTGACAACATAAAATTATTTTTAAAGTATTTATTATATTATTACTAAATATGGATTCTTTTTCATTTTATAAAATCAGACCATTTAACGTAACAGTAATAAATATTATATAAATAGGTTTTACTTACAGCTCACAATACAGGGCTAAAACTATCAATCCAGCATTTTGGCATACAATATTTTCAAAACTGGGATACCGGTATTAATAACGGTTTTACTATTAGAAATTTTACTTAGTAGATTTTACTTATTTTGTAGTATAATAAATATATGATAGGAACCTAAAATATAACGAATGAAATATTATTATAAGTATACATTAATGTGGAATATCTGTATTTTTTACATCAGAACCGGTTTTCAATACAAAAATTGCCCTCGGATTATTATGAGTTTTAGTTACTCAGTATTTATATTTCAGATATGTATCTTAATGAAGATTGTGAATAAATTGTAAAAATATTGAAAAGCTGATTAAGCAGATAAAAAGTAGAAAATGTAATTTTCGAAATCAACGTTATTTATAATTTATTTTTTGCGGTGTTGCATATCTTTGAATACTAATTTCTGTAAAAATATTATCATAAATTCACATAGTAATTAACAGTAAAGTTTACATGCCATTTTTAAAACTATTTAAAGAATGATTTCTAAAACAGTGCGCTTAAATATGAAAAACCGTTCGTGACTGTAATTTAACGACACATGAATAACTTTTATTATATTAATAAAACAATTCCCATATGAGTTACTACACAAAGTGCATGCATGTTTATGCAATTTCACTCTGCGACTATTTCTTATGCGCGACTTAATTCACTATGCTAACTTGCAGTTAAGATGTACTTATTATTTCACTTTGAGAAAATAATTCTATTATTTTGCAACAATTATTTTAGTTTTAAAATTCAGTATTTGGTCATGTTTTATTTTTTTGTATGTAAATTTTGGAAATTATTTTTTTCAATGTCAATTTGTTACAAGGTATATTGTAAGTAAAAGTAAATCTATAAAAATAATCTTAAGAAAGGTTTGAATTAGATAATTGAATTAAAACTAATTATTTTACGTTTTTTAAGAAAAAATCGGTATTAAAACATGTTATTATAATGTTTAAATGTCATCTAAGTTAAGTTACATTTATATTTGAACTCAATTATATAAGAAAATAAGTTAATTGTTTTAAGAAAAAATATTTCCTGCTTTTACTTTAGGCAAATTTAGTCCATAATTGGTAGTAATGTTTAAGTAACTTAAATTTTAATAAAATGTAAAAATATTTTACATTTATAATTATTCTAAATATTATTGAAGAATTTAAGTTTTTATTATTTATGATTTTATAATGTAAAAAAGCAGACGCTATTGTTGAGTAAGCATTTTTAAGTTAGTGGCAGGAAGAGGAAAGTACTGATATATAAAAAAGTTATGAACAGGAAACACGAAAATGCTTCGGATGGGAAAAGCACATCATATGTCTTCGACTTCCCGCAGCGTCCTTTGATGAGACTCTCGGTGGGATGGCTAACGAATAACCTATATATTTTTCCTTTTTGCTGTATCTCACTTCCTTTTATTATTATACAGACTACATCCATAGGCAGTCGTCCTGTTGCGGAAATGAATTGTGCAAAATCGGAATATTTTTCTAAAGAAATGTCGAATGTGGAATAGTTACATCGATAAAAAGAAAACTATAAATAAAAACTTAAAGATCAGCAACTTTTTTTGAAAATATAATTTTCCACAAAATGATTAATATTTATAACGTCAAAACGTTGCAAAATATTTTATAATATCTTGTTAGGAAAACATAAAGTTTATCTCTAAATTAATGAAATTGCATCTAAACGTAATGTTTCAATTTTAGTTAAAAAGAAATTTAAAATATATCTAAAAAAAATAAACCGGAAAAATCAAGGATTTTAATACTGCACAATCGATCATTTATGAAGAAAAAATATCTTTGTATACTAATTTTTAGAATTTATTTTGCTCAATTTAGTTAGTGTTGAAATATAAAATATTCACATTGATTAAAGCTAAAGAATTTTAGATACTACCTGATTTCATAGTTTTTCAATGAAGTATATGTAGATTATTTTTTCAAAATTAATTATTTTATAAAATTCAATTTTGGTAAAAATAATAACATCAGGAAATAGAAAATTACATTATATATTCAAAAAAATAATAAATTCAAAAAAATACATGAAATATCATAGTAAGAATTTAATACAAAATTGACTGATTTTAACGTTTCTTAGTTTGAATTATTGTTGACAAAATAATTTATTTTATATTATATTCAAATATACTCCAATGAACTTTTTTGAATATAATTGCCTTGTCACTCATGATTTATAAATAGAATATAGAAACTTTGCTCAAACCATTTTACGGTATAGTAACCCTTTTTGGGTTAAAAATATATTTTAAAGATATTGCCTGTTAGAAAAGGAAGTCGCGCGTAGTGTTAGAATCCTTATTTTTGCTAGTGAAATTAATTTTCTCACCCTGCTTTGAGCCGCGATTTCTCATTAAAAGAGCCGCGGTAAAGAATAAAGAATAAATAATTAATTACTTGATGAATCTTTAATTTAAATAAATAAATATAATTATATTTTGCATATTATTTTTTTTAACCGCATCTATAATAAATCCTA
Source organism: Nicrophorus investigator (assembly GCA_963457615.1). Taxonomy (NCBI): domain Eukaryota; kingdom Metazoa; phylum Arthropoda; class Insecta; order Coleoptera; family Silphidae; genus Nicrophorus; species Nicrophorus investigator. The sequence continues at coordinate 29,005,700 of OY735140.1, forward strand.
AAAATATATATGAACAAAAAAATAAACAATAGTTTTATAAGAAATAAATCCACCTGAAATATTATTTGATATTTTTTATATAATGAGATTGTATAAAGTATAATTGTCAGAGTAAATGATTGTAATCTGATATTCCACGAAATAACTAGTTATTTTATTACATATGAATCTAAGATTGTAAATTGTAGAATAATTTTGTTATTTAATACTTTAACTAGTTATTGTATAAAATATCAACTGCGTTTTATTTTATTTTATCTATTGGTATGTAAATAAATGATAATAAATATTATTGTTAGAATCTATTAATAAAAATAATAAATGTTTTTTGAAAATTTGTCTCTTTTAATTAGAAAGTATTTAATTTTCTGTTTATCGACAAATCTATATAAATTTTAGGAAGTATCAACCTGCAGACGATGCCTGTCTAAATTTTATAATAATCTGACGTTTAGTTTACAAGTTACAATGGTTTTAGTAACATAAAACAATGCAAAAATTTGAATCTTAAAAAATACCGTTCAAGCAAAGCAATGGTGTAATAAGTGTTATGGGGACTCTTCTTTGTCGAGATAAATGGTAGAGAAGTTCTTTGCTAAAATTCAGATTTTTCCAGTGTTTTGAAAATTATAAAAGTAGTTTTACTAAAACCTCTGTAACTTGTGAACTAAACGTCAGATTCCCATGAAATTTTGACAGGCGTTGTCTAAAGGCCGGTACTCCCTAAAAATAATATGTCATAGAGTCGCAATCTATATGTCATCCAACGAACTTATTGAGTCAGGTGTCATTAAGCAATAAAAATCTCTGAATTATTTGTTAAATAAATTTTTATATTGTACTTGATGTACAATAATAATATTTCAGATTCAAGTCCTTAATCTGTGTGGGTTATTTTTTCATTGATGTTATCCTCATTTTATATATTTTTTTTATTTCTTGAGATCACACTCAGAGTTTGGTTGGAATTTTAAATGCGGAAGCATAAGCAAGTTCCTCTCATTTATCACCCAACTTCCGGTTTATGCCGCCGCCCTACGTCCCATTTACTTCTTCTCTTCTCTTTGCGGAAATTCGTCGGTGTGCTCACTTTATATTTATTTGGAAGATTTCTTTGGAACTACTTTCACGCGGACTGGCAGCAGGAGGCAGGACTCGATCCTCGTAGCTCGCGCTGTCCTTATTTATCGTTCTCTGTTAAGAAAATAGAATCCTGTGCAGAAAAAAAACCACGACAGATGTTGGAGAGTCCTCGCGAAATAAAGGTGATCGTATAGAAGAAAATGAATCTTAAGTTCACCATCTTGACAATTAACGAAATTATTAATTAAATTTTATCTGAAAAGCCACAGGAGACGGACGCTCGTTAATGAGAGCTTGTGAAATTTCACCCGTTATTATTTATCATTAACTAAAGTATCATTAAATTTAGAACGATTTTATGCGAAACGTAATTAAAATAATTGCCACGGGAATATGGCACATACACATTCGTATACACAGACACATGTATACGCAATCATTGTTGCTGCTGCTGCTGCTGCTGCCGCTGTTCCCGCATCCGAGGTTTCCTTTAATGAATATTTGTCCAATTAAATCATAACATAAATTACAAGCTAATCTGGTTGTATTAAGCCGTAATTAATTTATTATTATTTACTAATACGTTCGATGCCGCTCGCAAAATGATGTAATAGATGAATAAATAAAGAAAATAAATTTATAAACTTGTGTAGTATATTTGCATTTAATATTGGAGATGGCATGCTAATTTATCTTTTACGTGGATTTGCGGATCGTTCAACTTCGCTGTTTGCAGAGAGGAAACTATTCTCTGTCAGAAACAAATTTAAACTTATTCCATCAATAAAAAGTAAACAAAAGCGACCGGAGCTGATGCCACGATTTCGATAAAATATTACGGAAATAATATGAAAAAAATAAATAGAAATATAGGAATAGTTTTGTAAGCATTTTGATTTATATGTGATACTATTAAAGTTTATATTTTTTGTAATATCTAGTTATTTCATCAAATAATGGATAATACTAATTTATATGCATTAAAAATAAGGTATGAAATATTTAAAGTTTAAAACTTATACAAAGTTTAAGATTTGTTAATAGATATTTTATGATATGATAATATTTATGAAACTTAATTTATCTTAAGTGTATTATAAAATAAACGATGTTGTGTTTACTGAGATTATACTTTAGTAAGAAGGATTTTTCGTAGGCGAATATTGGAATATGATGAAAAATGGATCATTTAGAATAACCTCGAAGGAAAATGGCTCCGAAGAAAGCGATATGAAGCACTTCCAAAGCCGATCTTTATCCGAAGAAAGTCATTTTCTGCGTCTGGTGGGATTGTCAGGAAATTCCATATTATGAGCAGTTAGGAAATAACCAGAAAGTAAATTCACGTATCTACTGTTGCTGACTGTATAAATTTAAGATTGAAGTGCTTGTTTTTACATAAGACGAAAATAAATGTATCAATCATTAGATTATTTTTACAAATTATATTATTACATATTACATAATTTATTAATCAATTAGAGTCATATGAATAATAAATGTTTATGAAATTAATTTCAAAAGCGAAAATTACAAAAAAAAAAGAGTTATTTGTTTATATGTTTAATAATTACACTTCTTCCTAAATCATCCAGGATCATTTTCATACAACATGTAAAACTGTTTCAATGTAATTCAATTACTTCCTTAAATCTTTGGTTGTTAACATTTTTTCGCCAGAATTTCTTTAATGTTGTCTTCAATTTCTATGTTTTATTGCTAACAATATTTTGTAAATAATCCACTAAAAACCATAATCGTCTGGATTTAGCAGCATTCTAACATAATCTTCAACATTTCAACAAATTATCATTTCGTGCTTATTTTAAAATGTGTTTCCTTAAATAACTTCAGAAAAAGAGTTATTTGTTTATATGTTTAACAATTACACTTTTTCTTAAATCATCCAGGATCATTTTCACACAAAATATAAATCTGTTTGAATGTAATTTAATTACTTCCTTAAATCTTTGATTGTTAACATATTTTCGCCAGAATTTCTTTAATGTTGTCTTTATTTTCTATGTTTTTGTTGCTAACAAGGTTTTGTAAATAATCCACTAAAAACTATAATCTTCTGGATTCAGCTACATTCTAACATAATCTTCAACATTTTATTAATCTTATATTATTTATAGCAGTAAAAATATAAATTATCAATTCGTGCTTATTTTAAAATATGATTTGTTAAATAATTTCGGCAAAAAAAAACATTTCACTTCATAATTCTCTACGTATACTAATTTTTTTGAATTTATAGTGTTAATAGTATATTTAAGATTTACTCATGGATATTATTAATCAATCGGATACTAGACTTTTTAAAAGTTAAGCAACTTTCGTTGATTGGATGGGCACTCTATACAGACAATTCTATGTATTATAACTCTAATGGAACGAGAGAAATAAATAATAAAAATATAAATGTTTACGACCCCATTTTTGGATCTAAATTCTAATAATTAATGAATGTAAGATTAATTTGATAATATTATTTTGGATTTTAATATTGCTAAGTGTTTCGGAAAGAAGGAAATAACTTATAATGTAAGTGCATTGGCTCTGCATTGAATCGGTTGTTTACATAATAAAATATTAATAACATTCAGTTCGTACATTAAAGAAACACTCAATATTCAATTCGTCGCTCTGAATTAATAAGAGGTAACTGAATCCATTAAGTAAATTATTTATTACAGGGAAAAAGTATCTCGAGGTCACAAATACTTCTACTTTTAGCAGGAAATACATATTTATAACTTTGTTTAATTTCGTATTTTTAATATAATATTTAACAAAATAAGTTTAGTTATTTGCATTTAATTAATAACTTAATTATTTTTATTGCTAAAGCAGTGTAAATATAATTGTAAATAATTTAAAAATAGAAAATGCTATCACAGCTTCGATAATGTAATTTATAACTGGACTAGATTTTTCAGATCGTAAATACAATTTGTGGGAACATTCTTTGTATAAATGCGGATTATATATCCGTTTCATATTTGCTGAAGCAATTTGTTCTGTGTGATATATTCTTTTGGGTCATCTAAATGGATATTCTCTTAACGAGAAAGCCAAATTACAGAGAAACCTAGTTTCGCTCAGTGTGGGTGTGCCTCGAGTAGATTGAATGAATCTGTACAGTAACCGCAAACCTTAGTTATTATACAGCTCAAAATAGATAATATGCAAAACATGAAATGGATATGCCCTTGCTCATTATTTTGTTAATTATGTATATTGCTGTTAATGCCATGATCCTTTTAACATGACATCTAAAATTAGCTTACAAACATGTATATTAAATTATTTTTTATTTTCAGGTAGTTTCTCATTATTCGATTATAGAAGAAGCTATCTCATAATCCCAGCTTTATAGTGGTGAGTTATATAAATTATTTACTAAATAATAATTTAATTTGTAATGAATATTGGATTGACAAGAAACTAATTTTATAGTGAAAAAAAACTCAGGAATAAGAATTAATTTTAATCAATCAAATATATAAGATTTTTTCATAGAACTTCTTGTTCTTATCAGCAAAAAAAAACTGACCTCAATGTTGGTTATCTTCGAATGAACTGATTTAAAAAAAATCAATATTGACCATCAACATCATAATCTTCACGTATATCTTTGTATAATATATAACACGACAAGGGTAATAGGTCGAGTTATATGAGTCCAACTTTGAAAGGGTGTGAAGATCCTTGGCTCCACTTCTTTTTGAACGAGTAGGAAGAAGTCAAACTCTTTCAGAAGTCAGATCTTTCCCCGAGAGCCCAATCTTTCACATCTTCCATATCCAAATCCGGTATTACGTGTCATCTTTCTGCAAAGCGTACTGCACCTATTGGTCGCTGCTATTTACCAGCCTAAACCGTCTTCTCACAACTCTTTTTTCCTTCGCTCAAGAGCAAGCACCAATTTCTTACCTAACATTGTTTCTGTTAGTTTATTTATCTCCTGTTCTACACTTACAACGTTACAAATATTATTTTTATTTTTATAGTAAGTTAAAAGTGACATCTATCAAATGTCAAAAGGAAAAAATATATATTGTTTTAAATCAATCTGTATTTACTTGTGCCAACCGAAATTTCTTTCTTGATAGTTTGTAAAATATTTGCAATTTACATAATAATTTGTTGTTGTTGTGTTTTTCTTCATGGCAGGTTTCAAGAAATGCGAATAATTAATTTGTAACTTATAGTGATGATAGCTGTTACATTTACAATTAGGCTTTAACTATTACAATAGTGTTCTAATAAATCTAAAAGTAACTATATTATAAGATATTATATATAAATAAGTTTTTTGTTTGTTTTGAAAGAGATGAAATAAACTGAAAGTTAGTTCGTTAGTTTGTGGCCAATCTAAACAGTATGAGAATAGTTGTATTGTGGCGAATGTAAGTGTGTTGTTGGGAGATTGGACGAAATTTTCATTCTAGCTGTGTATATGAGAAGAGGGGATGAGTTATAGAAGTTATCTTTGTGAGTGGAAAATGTTTATTTTTGTATTAAACGTGAAAATGTATTGCGATCCATTAGTCCGGAGTCAAGAGTGTTGTTGGAGGGAAGGCCTTTTCCACCCTAGCAAAAGTCTGGACGGTCATATAAAAGCTCGGTCCTAACATAAATCGTCGGAGCTAAATAAAAACAAAAGGCCCTCCGCAATAATAATGTTACGTCTTCCATCCGGTAAGAAAATGGCAAAGGGCGGTGAAAATGGAACCTCCAAACCTGGCCCGGAAAAGGCATTTGTTTGGAAATTTAGTAACAAAACATCTTTCAAAAAACTGGAACGAAGCTTGCAGCCGATCCACGTATGAGTTGTGTTACGTTGTGGTAGCGCATGAACTTGGATTACCCTAGCGGTTGGCTCGGAATAAAGCTTATTTATAAAAATGGGGAAACCAGGACGATTGTAAATATTGTTTCTATTATGGGAGGGAATTGGAACGCATCGCACTGTCGCTTTATGTAAACGCATGTTATCATGTTCTGACGGAGATTCAAGTTTGATTGCCAATCCCGTATATATGTGCATTCAAAAAATCATCTCCCTTGCGTACGTACTGTCGCAACACAATACAAAATCATATAAACTAAATAACACCTATAAGGGATGTTTGAAAAGTTTTGAAAGCAAAACGGATAATTGTCTTGTATAATATTTAGAGCGAAATCTTTAATTTTTCTTGAGAAAATCTATGAACAAAATTCTTTTAGCCAAACTTTCAAAATTAATCAGTTGATTAAACTATATAAACTATTAATTAATCAGAATAAAAGTATTGTGTTACAAATATTTGTTCACAATACACTTGATACATAAGATTCATTTTTTTGTGAAAATTCGCTGAAAGATGCTTCTGAAAACTTTGATTCTTAATATTTGAAAAAAATAAACAAATTGAGCACTCATTTGGACTGAAAAGGAAATCGTTAGTTAATTGTATTATTTAAAGAATAGGTATTATTTATGTATTTTTTCAGGAATGCAAAAGTTTAATACAAAAGAAACAGTTTTAAAAATTTCATTATTAAATAAAAACTGTAGTTTATTTAAGTATGATTTTCTTCAGGATTTGTAGATGATTATATAATTGATTTCTTCCTAGTGATTTTATTTTATTTCATTACATTAAATATCATATAATGTTAGTGTATTTTTATGTATTTGTAAGTTACAAGCAAGAATTAAATAGTTTCAAGGATCTAATTTTGCATCACCATGTGGTATAAATGCTGCAAAATTGGGATAATTACAAAATATAATATAAATAATTTACAAAAATATTCGAAGACATCAAATATTTTAAGTTACATTACATTATGTATATTTAACAATATTTATTCTAATATTTAAAATATTATATAAATAATTATAGACAAAAAACAACTCCTTCTCAGTAATTCTCGAGTTGAGAATAAATGGTTCTCTTTATTATTTCTTTTGATGCTTTATTTCAGTATTATTTTTATTTTTAATTATTATATAGTAAATTACTAATGGGTGGAAAATATAGCCTTTTCTATGAAGACATATAATCAATTTTGTCTATTATTATTAGATCTAATTAATAAAATTTAAATTCATTCTTTTCACAAAAATGTCCATAAAAATGTTTATTTATTTAATATATAAATAAAAATGTTTAATTTATTTTGTAATTGTAGTCTTTTCTGAATCATTTGTACGATCTATGAAATTAAAAGCAACAAAAGTATAAATAATAACCGAGGGTTTAATAAACGTTTCATTGCTTCAAATATTTGTGAATTTGTGAGAATTATACAACTAACAATAATAATATGTAAAATTTTTATTAATAATTTATAATAATTTTATAAAATTTGTATAACTTCTTAGATCACATAATTTATTGGGCCTAGTCGTTTTATATTTACGTATTTATAATTATATCAATAAATATTATTATTGTCTATAATTTTATAATTCTCATAAATTATTATAGATTTGAAAAGTTGTTTTCTCTTCCATTTGCATAATGAAATATTCAAAATCAACTTCTTAAAATTATAATTCTGTGCATGTCTTTGATAATTAAAAATGTAATTAAGGAATGTTGAATATGTAGTAATAAGCAGACTGGATGGATGTTTTGGTTTTCGGAGGGTGCGGACGAGAAAGTTGTGTGCTATATTTAATATTAAATATGATTTAAATTCACTTTTGCATCGAGCTCGTTGGGGTCGGAGAACATTAAAAGCTTATAAACATCAAAACTTAATCTACCAGTAATCTGGAGCCAAGTTTTGCATGTAAATGTGGCACATGAAATGCCGCTAAAGATGTGTAGCGGGATAAGAAATTATAGAGAAATATATCAGCATATATATATACATATATACACACTTTGAGCGAGTTTCTACTTCGTTTCGTTTCTAACTTGGAATCATATAATTGTAGCACACTATTTACTAGAAAAAAAAAACAACCGAGATTTTTATTATGTGTTTTCACGGTTTCCTTTTATATGTAAATTAGATTTTTTTTAATGAAACAATATTTTTTTTTTATATTTCAAAAAGTATAAGGACATTGCTTATCTTTAAATACTTATGTCCGAGTAATGTTTTTAAAAAAATATTCCGTTCGATTAAAGCAGCATGATTTAACTTACAAGAAAAACTTGATTCCATCCAGGAATCATTAAAAATATGATTAAACGGAATAAACTAAATAACATTTTCATATTATGAAAGCATTTATTCTTAATATTTGTCAAATTATTTATAAATTAATGGATTTATTCCACGAAATTACTTCCTTAGGTTTTTTCTTTCTTCAAAATAGAGTCAATTTATCACATTTTAAAATATGAGTATAAAGTTAATAAATTGTACTTTTTTCTTTTAGCAATAATAATCACGTTTATTTGCTACAAAAAATATAATCTTACTTTGGTTCTTAATATTTTTTTCTGAAGAATCCTCAAGGAAATTTTGTTTCAATTTTCTTTTTTATTGTTGTAAAATTCAACAAATTTCTAACATTCTCTTCCTCAACATTTTGGAACCCATTGATTGATCAATCTGGTTAACTTAATTTAGAATTTATTGGCTCTTAAATTCGATTTTTTTCCTGATAATGCGTACTTTTGTTAGCTTTATTACTAAGTAAAACTTTAATCAAAGTATGACTGAATATTTTTTAAACACTTGATTTTCTTTTACAACAGATTAATGTCTGCATTTTATAAATTGATTTAATAATAAAGACGATTTACTTTCGCACTTTTTTACTTTATTTACTACTGTTGCTATCAAGTTTTACTAAATCTTTCATTGAAAAACTATATATCTTCTGTATTCAACAAATTTCTAACTTTCTCTTCATCAACATTTTTGAACCCATTGATTGATCAATCTGGTTAACTTAATTTAGAATTTATTGGCTTTTAAATTGGATTTTTTTTTATTTTGTCCTGATAATGCGTACTTTTGTTAGCTTTATTACTAAGTAAAACTTTAATCAAAGTATGACTGAATATTTTTTAAACACTTGATTTTCTTTTACAACAGATTAATGTCTGCATTTTATAAATTGATTTAATAATTAATACAAAGAACTTTCGCACTTTTTTATTTTATTTACTACTGTTGCTATCAAGTTTTACTAAATCTTTCATTGAAAAACTATATATCTTCTATATTCAACAAATTTCTAATTTTCTCTTCATCAACATTTTTGAACCCATTGATTGATCAATCTGGTTAACTTAATTTATAATTTATTGGATATTACGAACTTTTGTTAGATCGAGGCTTTATTAGTAAGCTTTAATAAAAGTATGACTTTCTTAAACACTGAATTTTCTTTTATAACGGATTAATGTCGGATTATTGTTATAATTTTAAATTTTCAGTTAATTATATTTGGAACAATTATAAAATTCAAATATCAATTTCAAATAAAAATGTATGCAATTAGTGATTTGTTAAAACCGAGAAGAACAATGTTTATGTTTGTTAAATTTAAATTTTCAGGAAACACGGTACATAGAGTTTAAAAATTGCAGACCTAAAATGTAACTCTTCCTGAGTCCCGTTTGTGTTAATTGGCGTAATTGGCGTAAAGCCGCAAATTTTAAAGAGAACCCGGGAAAATTGTAAATTGAAGTTACCAAGCAGAGCTGCCCTTTTTTGTTGCCGTTTCATTAAAGTTCTTTAATTTATTCAATCAGAGGCGAGCGAACAAATGGAACTGAAAAAGTATTTATAGTCGAAATATATTTAATTATTGCATCTCTCTCTATTTTTTTTGTATATATATTGAGCATTGATGTACTTTTATTTTTGTAATATTTCAGTACAAATTAATCGGGTTAGATTTTGCAACCATTGTTTGTATTATTTAATTTGTTTAATTGAGTTTCGCCGTTTCATAAAACTGTATTATTCGCTTTATGCATTAATTAATTTAGCTTCAATATTTTAAAATATATACATTTTAAAATATTCGTACAGATATTATCCATTGTTTTATAATAGCCTTTTTTTATTATTATTTTTGATATATTTGCAATTAGTATACACAATTAAAATTTAAGATAAACAAAATTTATATTAATTAAAAAAAAATATTTAAAAAGTTGATCTACGGTTTAAATATAATAACTTATCAAGATTATAACAAAACTTATATTTTTAATAAAAGGAAAAATAAATTTATAAGGGAAGAAAAATTGAAATTTAATACAACTGATCCAAATATTATTATTCTCACATTAGCAGGAGCTATTTTGCTTTTTATTTTATATCTTGTTATTCATTTTCAATCAAATTTATTCTATAAGAGATAATTTATTAATTTATTGTTGTCGTGCCGTTGTCGAGAAGATTGACCGCCAATGGGTTCGTATGCGAATCAAGTCTATTCGTGTATTTTTTGGAGAAATCTTTGGCAACCTCTTCCACTGTTTTTATTCCAAAGTCCTGGTGCAGTCTTTTATTGGTGATGTACTATGGCGCACCCGCGAGTCTTCTGATACATTTGGATTGGAAAACTTGGATTTTTTTAATATTAGTTGAACTTGTTGCTGTTCCCCATAATTTTATACCATATGTCCAGATTGGTTTTAATATGACTTTGTACACTAGCAACTTGTTCTCCAAAGTCAACTGCGAGTTTGCACGCAGCAGCCGATACATCTTTCTAAATTTTATTTCTAGTTGTTCACGTTTTGCCTGGATATGGTCCTTCCAAGTCAGTCCTGTGTCCAGAAAAATTCTGCCATTTCGATAGATGTTCACTCTTGTACGGGGATGAAAAGATGTTGTTTACCTGAAATGGTTGGATTTTCTTAAACTCACTAATTTTATGGTGGTGCAATAAAACTAATTATTTATTAAAGACTAAAAAGCATACTACCGGTACCAATAAAACTGCAGAAAACTTACATTCTAAATTACATATTTTTAAAGACATTCTCTGTGAAATTTAAAAATAATTACAAAACTATTCTCCAGTTTATTTCTAAGAATGAATTATTCTTTGCATCCTGTTTTCACTAATCCTTTTCACCAAAAATATAAAATGTTAGATTTAAAATAAATTTTAGTAATGTTAGAAAATTATATAATTGCTGATTCAGACATTATTATTTGTTATTATTTGTTACAAAAATAAAGGAGTTATTTAATTTATTCCGTGTGGTATCTTTTATATAACTTAGTTAGTTAAAATTCTATACTTTTTTCTTGAATTTCCAATTGAATTTCAAAACATAAAAAAGATGGAAATGATTTTTTACAAGAGTGAACATCTATCGAAATGGCAGAATATCTTCCCAAAGAAATGGCACTTGGACCACACATTGCTTAAAAAGCAGATGAAATCAGTTAATTCCAATATCAGGCGTATGGTCTTTAATTGTATGTGGAAATTTCCAGAACTGGACGGGTATACACTAAAAGGAATATTGAAATTAGAAGATACCCTATGTCTTATTATCTTAGAATTACAAGATAATTATACATTGAGTAAATAATGGATTATAATTCTGATGCAGTTCGGCGTTTGAAAGATGAATAAGAAAACCAAAGACTTCTGGAAGACATATACCAATAAAACGTATAATATGGACATCTTCATGGACTTCATTGTATGAAGTAGACAAAACCTACAAGCAATAGCAGATCTCGATCTCTCAGATCTTTGTTTATCTTTCTCACATCTTATATAATCTAAAAATTGATATATTTTTTCTTTATAATTAATTAATATTTAAACATTTTAAATCGCTTTGTGTTAAAGTTACTTTATAAATCATGCATTTTAACTATATGCCTATAAATATATATTGTAATATATTGATCTTAAAGAGCTGTATGTAATATTATAAAGAAAATAAAGTTATTTTTAGTAATAACGCTTATGTGGGTTGAAATAGGTATAAATTGTGCGTCTTACAGCAGAGAATTTGCAGTAGTGTACTAACCAAGAAGTATTCAGAAGATGTATTATCTGTAGTGTTTTGTAATGTAACATTTATAGGACTATAAACAAAGAAAATACATCTAGCATGTATAAAGTAACAAATAGCATATAGCTCTTGTAACTGAAATGTATAACGAAACTGCGAAACTTCTTATGGCTACAACCAATTGACCGTGATGCAAAGTTACGAGATTTATGACATTTTACCACACCCGATGTTGAGCACTCTTGCACCAACTTTATAGAAAATACTTCTGTAAACTTTTGTCAAAAGATTGATTAATTGTCCATACAACTCTACGAAAATGAATATAGATAATATCGATTTTTTAACACATTTATGACATTTTCATGGAAGGATTAATTCGGATTTACTAATCAGTTTTGAAAATTAAGACTAATTTAAGTCTCTTTTTATTTTTATATGTCTGTAATTCCATAATTAGGTTTAAATTTTAACAAAATTAAAATTATCGAAAATTGTTTGTTTTTATTCCTACTACTAATTTCTTAAATAAATTTTCTTTTATGTAAATAATTAAATATATTTATTTTCTCAGATTTAAAAAAGTATTTGCTTTAATCCTAATCCGTTTGTACGTATATCCAGTTTCTGTGATTTAATCCGTGAATTAAGCTGCGCGATATTTCGAAAACAATTTTCCAAATTAAGTGTGTCCTAATCTGCGGGTAGTCGGTGGAAACCGGAAAGGATGGATCTTTGGCGATAGGCGAGATTACGTAACGACTCTAAACTTGGCTGATAACAATCAGCAATCAGGGTTACTGCGCGGACGTGTAATTTGTTGATAACGGCAGATAAATGCAATAGTGCCTAGTAGTTTTCAGTGTTGAAAAAAGGAAGACGGAAGTGCGAAGAGCGATCAGGGCGTGGTTAGGATACAGGAAGTTATTAGGTTTAGGCGACTAGTTTCATTTCAAGGGTCGGGTTGGGCATAACCTGGGCTTCGCAAAATAGAGAAAACCTTCATGTGTACATAGGGGTTAATCAAACGATTAATGCAAAAGGCCACCGGACTAGAGCAGACGTGCCCTTCGTTCCTTTCGGGGCTTCGACAAAGCAAATAGAACGTCAGTCCGCAAAGCATTATCGACTTTAAATCTATTTCATCTCAGCTCAGTTATAATATTATATTCATCTGAATGTTCTTTGTACCATTTAAAAATAATCTCATTATATAATCAATTTATTCACTTAATTACATTGTCAACATATAATTAAAAACATATATTTATAAGTATAGTAATTACAAATAATATTTCAATTTATTTTTCGAAATTATAGACTTAATTCTACAGCAATACCTCGCATAGTCCAATAAATAGGACTGTTCGAAACCGTACTAATCCTGGAAAGAATTACGCAAATTCTCTTGATTTGGAATAAATCCATATTTTTCAGAACATAAGTTGATTTTTTTTATCAACAAAAATTTACTGAAAATATTTTAAATATAATTATATATTAAAAAATAAACTGTCACATAAATCTGTGGTACGTCTAAAAATTGATACATCAGCATTGTGATATTCACAAAAAATAAAACCAATATTTGCTCATCGACAATCCTATTTTTTTCTTTAAGTATTTAAAAAAAGTGGTCCAAAATAGGCAACTATTATATTTTATTGACATAAATTTAAGTTTTTATACTAGATTTTTGCTACACTTAATTGAATTGGTATTAGTGAAATTGGAATGGAATAGAATGACGCAATTGAATATAAAAATAAAATTTCAGTAAAGCTTAATATGAAATTAGAGTTGTTAAGCGAACGGCGCCGACTGCAGAAGTGTTCCTCCTTCGTTCATTGCAAGTGCATTAGAACAAGAACAGTTTATCACATTCCCCCTTATTCCTATTGCCCGAAATTCCAATTGAACGAAATGAGTTTGTATTTAAGGAAATTGATAAGATACGTGGATGAACTTAAACTGTGAGAACAAACGGCTTCCAATAAGCGCAAGGTGATTGGATGCAATTGTTGGCCGTATTGATTTCGCTTCATTTGTGTTACACACAATGGAACGGTTTTAATTAAGAAATCCAAGGATTGATTCTTTCCTTGCTCAATTCTTTTACTGTCCTTTCGCATTATTTTACAGTCCTACCGGCGGAAATCAATAACGAAACTTGCTCTTTTCTTTAAGATTTTTTGTAATTATTTCTTTAATAGTTTCCGCTAAAAATTAAAAAAAATATAAAACAACTACAATGATACAAAAAAAATTATATTGTCTAAAATATATTAACTTTTTACATAAATAAATTATTTTTCACTATAACAGTAAACTAAATTTAGTAATATTCATTAATTTCTATATTTTGTTAAAAATTTAAAAAAAAATAGTTTATTTAAAAATACTTTTCTTGCTTAAAATTGTATAATTTCCGATGAATATTAAAAAAAAATATAGAATAACTACAGTGATAAAAAATATTTTTTTAATATTGTCTAAAATATATTAACTTTTTATATAAATAAATTATTTTTCAATATAACAATAAATTCTATTTAATAATATTCGTTACTTTAATTAAAAAAATTAAAAATAGTGTTTTAAAAATACTTTTTTTTGCTAAAAAATAGTTCTATTGTAGAAATAAATTAATTTAATAATATCACCTTTTGAAATTAATTAATAATTTTCTGACCTACTCAAAAGTGAAGTCTTTTATTTTGCTTCATTTATAATTTTAATTAATTTCTTATTGTTTAAAAAAATGTTTACATAAAAAATTATATAAAATATTTTCATGACGGCTAAAAATTAGTTTGTTGTAAAATTTGCAAAATAATCAATTTTTGTAATTACGTCATATTTTGTCAAAAGCATAAATAAATATTTAATTTATTTTTTTCTTTTATTGAAACTTTTAAATATAATTGAATGTGAGTGATTGATTTTTAGATTGAAACTTTTTTTTCAAAATATGTTTTAATTTATATATGTTATGTCATGCCATTTTTCAGAAGGTAGTTTATTTTGTCTTCATTTTTATTAAATAATAATATTTTGTGGTCATTTATTAAAATTACCAAATTTTCTGATATTTGTAGACAAACTTTAGAAAATGAAGAAACCTCAACTGAATGCTTTCTTTCTTATATTTTTGTAATACTAATACTGTTTTCTTTGGATTTTAAAATAAGGTTAATTTTTACTATTTATTATTGATATAATTTTTTGTTAATAGAATTTCTTGGTTGATCTAAAATGATTTATTTTAATGGGTATTACTCATTAATTAAGTAATAATTAGAATATATTAGAAAAAATCTGCATTATCAGGAATTCATAACTTATTTAACTACTGAAGTTTATTTAAATGTTATCATTCATTGATAATTAATTTAATATAGTATATATTTAAGTCTTAATATTTTATCTACAAGAATGTAATAAAGAACTTTACTTATTTTCCCTTGAAGTGAAAAATGTAGTTTACATAATGTGTATGAACATCACTTGATGAAAAATCGCGATGCAAGGATGTATAAACTTTAAATATGTAGTATCATTTTGTAGAGTGTACTTTATAGGACCAGATATTCACTGTCAAAGACGTGCACGGCTAAGCCTGTCAAATTTGTATGCAAAAAGAGCAGACCGGAGCGGAAAATATCGTGAGGGTCACACATACAAAGTGCGGTTTGTGTGTTTGACTCAAGGGGCTTCATATTGGGGGGCGGTTTTACACAATGCCTGGTCCCACCACCGAGCTTTTTTTTATGCGTTTCTCCTTGAAAATGGTCACGCATGCCGTAAACAAGATTTATTAAAGTCCTATTCGGTGTGCGGCACGGACACAACCCAGACTATTGCCACGCAAAGTGCATAACAAAAATTCACACACAGACCTTTCGCTCGGCCTGGAAACTTAAACTTTTTGAATGACATCCACTCTAATTCTTAATGAAATGCTTCCTGATTCCTTTTATTAAATCTTCGAGAAACTCTCAGTAATAAGTTTATTAAAAGTTGTTCATTCAATTACAGTAAGTTATGAAATGAAGAGTTATAGCTATTATTTTATGTTAATATTTATAGGAAAATTCGTGCTGTATTATGGAAATAATTACGTAATCTATGATACAAACGTTGTCTTTAATAAGATTAAATAAACGAGATTATATAACATATTATAATTATTAGGATGCAAATAATTATTTAATATAAAATCATGTTTTTTTTGATGTTCTTGCCCAATAATTACATCATCATTTGTATTTTGATCTTAAGTTAATTAAAATGCAGCTAGTATTCATTATGTTCGAATGTTTTAAACAAATATTGGTAATAACTTGGTATGGAACATGAAAAGAACATTACTCGTTCATTTTAATTGTAATTAAATTATTCTTTTATAAATATTTTCTACCATTATTCTGAAATGTAATTAACTATGTCATTCATTAGTTAATTGGAAATATGCAATTAAAAATTAACGAATCAAATAAGCGTCTAATAAATATCAAAGCCCAACCAGTTTTCGTGAGTGATGTAACAACAACAACAACAACAAGAAAAAAGGCGCAAAAATAATGAGTCATTAATATACATTTACCGATAATTAGTGGCGTCGATCGGGCGTGTATTATGGAAAATCCAAATTATCGACTCAGTCTTCAACAAATACAACTACGAAACTAAGTTTACAACATAATTACACATTACCGCGATTTAAGCTTTAAGTTAATTAGCAATCTAAATTTACCGCTACCAAACTTTGCGGCACTCGAGGATCCACGAAACGCAATTAAAAATACACACTCGCTCGCACACAGTGAAAAGCATCCTGAAACATAGATACATAGATTTGGAGCCGAGATTGGTTCTGCGATTGCCTTGCTCATTTTTCTCCACGGAAACTGTATAATTACTTATCTCGGGAAAGTTCGGATTGTGGCGCAACTGGAAATTGCCGGATTCAATTTTTGGATATAAATCCCGGATTTGTAATTTTATTAGATTGCATATAATCCGGCGTTTGGGCTTTAAACTTGGTAAATCTATAATTGCTCTTGAATTGAGCAATGGAAATCAATGCTTTTGCGGACATACGTTTAATTCCTCTCCCGTCGTTCTTTCGCTGAAATTGTAAGAGCTTTGTGCAGTTTTCAGACCAATGAAAATGTCCGCAATATAGTAATGCTCATGGAACATTGCACATTTAATGGTTAATTCCCGCTCGACGACTGCTAAACTTCATAAGCTATACATAGTCTTGAACAGAATTGGTGACCTACATATTTAACTAACAGAAAAAAACTCTATTGATAATGATAATAGCAAGAAAAATTTACTGAATAAAATAAACAATGTTCATAATATATTTTAGATCATTTTAATTCTATGTCAAAAATAAATAAGCAAATAGATTTTTTATTAAATGAAAAAAAAAATGTATTTCTCAAATAAAAATAAAATAAGATTTTTTTTTTTAGAATTAAATACAATTTTTTACACAACAATCATTATTTTTAAATTTGAATTATTTTAAAACTATAAAGTATATCATTATAATTTTATGTCATAAATATATAAACAAATAGATTTTTTATTAAATGAAAAAAAATATTTCTCAATTAAAAATAAAATGATTTATTTTTAGAATTAAATACAATTTTTAAACATCAATCATTATTTTTAAATGTGAATTATTTTAAAACTATAAAGTATATCATTATAATTTTATGTCATAAATATATAAACAAATAGATTTTTTATTAAATGAAAAAAAAATGTATTTCTCAAATAAAAATAAAATAAGATTTTTTTTTTTTAGAATTAAATACAATTTTTTAAACATCAATCATTATTTTTAAATGTGAATTATTTTAAAACTATAAAATATATCATTATAATTTTATGTCATAAATATATAAACAAATAGATTTTTTATTAAATGAAAAAAAATATTTCTCAATTAAAAATAAAATAAGATTTTTTTTTAGAATTAAATACAATTTTTTTAAACAACAATCATTATTTTAAAATGTGAATTTTAAATATAACTTGTGTGAATTTTAAGCATTAATTATTTTAATAAAAAATAGTCTTTTAGTAGCTGTAGCTTATTATTCAGTAATATGAAACCGATTTATGTGTAGCGACAAAGTCCAAAATCAAAGGCTAATTAACTAAAATTTATTGTATCGTCGGTTTGCTGATATATTTAGATTGAAACAATGTAAATTGTTCAGGAACAAACCCAAAACCAGAAACAATCAGAGGGTACCGCGACATCACGTACAGCAGGAATCGCTGAGTGCACTGCTTTAGTTATGTAACTGGGATCGTCGCAGCAGCCTCAGCTGCAGATTTATTACAATGACTTCACCGTTCCAACCAGCAAGGGCTTTTAGCAAATGCGAAATAATACATAATAGCTGGAATCTCTTATTGTATTATATATTCGGTGATACAACTAAAAAAAAAACTAGAGAATCATTAATAGGAAACAAGATTGGAATGAATGGATTTGATATATTTATTATTAAATATTTGTATTCGCGAATGGCTGAATTCCTGCAGTCTTACGTTTGGGTATCATTGTTAGCAATTTGTAATGCCGCAGTGGACACGGAGCTGGATATATATCCCAGTTTAAATATAATCGCTATTATCTTGTAGTCGGAATGGAATGGCAAAGGGGCAGTTTGGTTTTGATTAATGGTTTTGCTGTCCGCGGAACGCATTGCAACATTAAAAGAGCGCATAAACCATACACCCTTAGTTCTTGATGATTAATCGTAGAAAAATTGTCCGGCCCTTTGCGCTCCGCAAGAATCAATTACAACATTTCGGATGGCAGGACTCGAAAACAATGTAAATTCTCTTACCCTGCGACCCTAAAACATTAACTATTCTAGCCGATTCAATGAAAACAAAACAAGATAAAAATTCACATGTAGAAACACTTAGCAATTTAAATTAGGTTGCATTTAAAAATAATGAACACAGGCGTACAATTTTTTTTTTCAAGAGATTGTCGAATTTTATTTGTTACTCTGTGTATTTGCTGAATAGTGGAACGATGTCGACGGATTCCAAACTGCTGCTCCGGAATTATGTTTCTTATAAAATTAACGTTTAGCGTCTATAAAGCTACATGGTGAACTCAGATAATTTTTAGGATCATCCTTTGTAAAGAAAGTAATTAAATTTTAATCAAGAATTATTTGTTATTTTTATTAATTATTTCTTGAACCAAGCAAGATTTAAAAATTCTTTCTACGCCATAATGCTTGGATTGCTCCTAGAAGTATCTAATTAAAGTTTCATGGAAATCGCTCCACGCATTCAAAAGATATATTTAATTTCTGAGCAATAAATTCAAACAGTCCAGATATGAACGTTTCAGCCCAAAATAAACGCATTTTGCATTTCATATTAACATTTAGCGTCTATAAAGCTACATGGTGAACTCAGATAATTTTCAGGATCATCCCTTGTGAAGAAAATAATTAAATTTTAATCAAGAATTATTTGATATTTTTATTAATTATTTTTTGACTTAAACTGGTCTATAACTCAAGTTTACATTAAAAAAATACACTTTTATTATTTTCATAAAAGCTTCGAATTGTTACTAGAATTGGGATTAGTGATAACAATAAGCAGTATTCATAATGATGCGATGATAGACGATGGAAATGTTGCGATATTCCAGTGTTGCTTCGGAGATCAACCAATCGCATCAATCATGTCAGAGGACGAAGGAAGAAATCTGCACACATACATTTTCATTTCGGGACATCGTTTATGGGGCTGTTATCTTTCCTTTTGGATATATCTGTGAGCTGGAGGCACAAATCGGCTTATCGATTTCGTACCGAACGTCATTCACCGCAAATAACTTTACAACCCCGGGAAATGCTGGATAACTATATATATTTTTTGTTTGCCCTCTCGCTTTTCCCGTTTAAACTTGAAGCTCGATTAGTATTTAATAACTCATTTCCCAACAAAAAAATTGTTAATGGTTTAAAACAAATTTTCATTTTGTTTTAAAATTTTATCAAATTATAATATAATATTGTCAATATGTATACATTGATCACCTTCACAAAATTAGCAAAAGAACAAAAAAAGTCCTTTCATCTAAACATATCAACACATGCGAAACGTATATATGACATTTTGTTCCGTTTGAAAGGGGGGAAATCCCGTCTATCGGGCACTATTGCTTTGACATTGCCTGTCGTTCTCTTCCATTTTTTTTTAATATTGCGACCCACCACCACCATGTTGTGATAAATTACATGCGCTTGTCGACATTTATTTACGACGAAAATATGATTTATATCTACTTTTATGTGATGGCAGTGAGTGAGGCCTGGTCGACTAATATTTTTCCATTGTGCAGTTTATATTGAGAATTTCGCGGAATTTCCAGTTCGCAGCAATATTATATTTTTCTCACCGTAAGTCCACAACAGTCGACGGATCACAAACCTGTTTTCCGCAATAATTATAAATTCGTTTGCACGGCAGGACCCTTTCGTTCATACTGTTTTTTTATCCAACTCACAATCCGCTTACGTAACTCTTTTTTTTTATGTTTGTTTGTTTATTTTTACATTTAATTTCTATTTCACTGTTTGTTTGGGGTTTTCCATTTTCCACTCTGCGGCTTCACATAATTCCAATATAAATATGGGAAACGAATGTGAAGCACACAACTATAATAATAACGAGAAAATAATAATTCACATCTGATTACACAATATAAGAAAAACATTTATTAATTATAATGAGAATTAACGATCTAAGAATTATTAAAAAATATATTTCATTTAGTATTTTTCTCAAGGAAATAATTTAAATATTTATTTATTTTAGTTTGCAATTTCTATTGGTTTTTATAAACGATTTTATTGACCGGTTATTAAAAAAAAAACTAAAAAAATCGTGTTAATAATGTTTTCAACAAAAAATATGTCTATAGGAAACTGAACATAACAAAACAGTAATTAAAAATGCTGATCGTAAAAGCAATTATACAATTAAACGAACTTCAAACTGTCGTAATCATTGAACAAATTGACATATGATCGTTTTACATGCACATCAAACTCGGCGAGTTTACATATTGTTGGAACACACAAAAAAAATGTTGTCCGAATTAAACGGATAAATATTAAATGTCGTGTTTTTCAGTTGTACTTTCAGCGGTCGGAAATAGCTCGTTTTAATAGTGGCTTGTTTATTGGTCCCGGCGTATCCACCATAAATTATTATACACGTGTCCGATTCTCATTTTTGTTGGTGTTTTCGTGCTTCCAAAAAATTCTTTATTAAAATTTCCAACATACTGTCCACACTCAATGCTATTATAACTCCGAAATATTTTTAGCTTTTATTTGGGATATTTTTTATATAATATTTTTTATGTAGAAATAAATTTATATATTATTACTTTATAATTTAGCAAAAAATTATATTTAATTAGTAGTAAGTTTTTACTTGTATCATATTAAAAAAATTGATATAATTAAACTTCTGCAAGTTTCATAATGATTTATTTAATTATAATTATATTCTATTTTCTTATAACTGTAGAAATTCTTTGAGAAATGGCAAGTTACATTATGTTCTTAAGAAAAGATACTTCTGTTTCAAATTATTATTTTCTTTGAGATTTTCTCTAAATTAAATTAAATCAATGATTTAGTATTTGGTAAATGTAATGAAATCAAAAACGTAAAATTTATAATATTAAGTTTATTATTTTGTTAGAAGAAAATTGTATTAAATATCTACTAATTGCCAATGAAAATGAGTAGAGCTTGTAGCTTTTACATAAAAAAAAGAATTTACCTTTCAGTCAAAATGCTTTCAGAAGCTGAAGAAATAAATTACCTAGGAATGACTATTGATCAGTACATTTTATATGAACAAATATACTTAAACCAAAATGAAACAACTAGAAAAACATTTTTGTTAGTTTAAATGAAGTAACACGTAGCTATCAATGGAAAACAAACTATTAATCTATAACGTAGTTTAAAGCCCGTGTGGACACACGGTATTAAACTCTGGGGAATAGCCTTCACTTGAACATCTAAATCCTGCAACGGTTCCAATCGAAGTGTCTACAAACAATAGTGTAAGCTCCTTGTATGTGCCAAACAACGTTATCCATAATGACCTCCAGTATAGTTTAAAAAATTAAATATCAAAGATTGGTATACATTACCTAAATAGGAGAATAATTCTGATAATAAACTTATTAGATAATTACAGAATAAAAAAAATAAGTCTTTTAGTTTAGTTATTCTTAGATATCAAAATTATTTTATGTTGGATTATAGTTTTGTAGTAAAATTTGTATTATTATTATTTTTAATATCTTACAACTATTTACTTATTGCCAATTTGTGACAGATTGTAAATAAAAAGAAAACATTGAAAAAAAAATCATAAACTCTTATTTCTTTAGACAAATTATTATGTTTGTATTTGTAAGTCTTATTTACAGTTTTTTGATAGAATTATAAATTTGAATACTTGGAAATAGTTAGATTCTAAAAATATTTTGTCTACATTGATAGATCTAAATACTTTTATGATTTAGTTCTATTAAAAAAAATAGTTCTGATAAACTAATTAAAGTTTTATTTAAACTTTATAAATATTTTTGTGGGTAAGTTAAGTTTTTTTTTTAGTTTTTATTTAATTTAGATTTAAATTAACGCGCATATTTAATAGCCTGGTAATCCTTAATATATTTTTTTTAATTCAATAACATTTAATATTTTTTAGTTAAATTATGATGTAAAAATATTTATTATAACTATGGAAAAAAACTATTCGGCCAATTTTGTTATTTATATGTTGGAATCAAAATGAATGAAGAGAAAGATAATGGAAATAATTGGAATTAGTGGGTCATCCGAGGTGCAAAATCACCATTCATATGCATGAAGATACTTCGACAATGAGCTTTAAAGTTGGCGGAGCCGGAGTGCATATAGTCAGAGAAACTGCACGTTAAGTTGGAGAACATATTTATTGTCTATTAAACCGTAATTACATTGTTGGAGTTTGATGCACCTCAACTCTGTTCTCTCTATAATCATCTTACTCTTAGGGTAGAGAGCAAGCCGAAACTTTTGTTGCATCCATTTGAATAACCACTTCGGTAACAAAAATTGCCGAAACTTTGCTGACGTGTCGCGTTTTAGGTTCGGTTAGATTTTTTTTTTGTCGCAGCGTCGCCAAAGGAAAATTATTTAAACAACATCATAAATTTGAAATTGAATTGACTCCGCCAATAGAGAAAAAGCGTTCCACCATCTCGGCCCTGAGATCCCATTTCAGGTCACCGCGTTAAAGTCAACAAATTTAAATATTATATAGACATCTCGCCTCAGGGATGTGCGTTTGATGGTATACATATCTCTAGATGGTTTCCTTCTTTTTTTTATGATTCTACCAACTTTTTCTCTCTGGATATGGTTGGATGTAAGGAATCATCGATCAGAACGAATTGTGCGTTCTTCTCCCCATGCTGGTTCAAAGGAAATATTAAATCGACATTACGCCATGTTTAAATATGTATATTCACATCTAGAAAGAGCCAATCGTTATATACCTAGGTTATGTACCTAGCCTACGCTAGTATGTAGGCAGCATTAAAATCATATTTGCATTTACTTGGGAAAGTTTACATAAGGCAATACCGCGCTATATGAACGCACGATATGAATTTTTCCGTATACATAAATCTTTGGCTTAGCTCTCTCACTCCGACTCTTTCTCTCCGAGAACCCATGCTATATTATATCGATCATATCCTTCACTCCTTTCCTCTAGGCCCAATCAACTTCCTCCAGCATCCAATGTTTGTTTTTACAAAATATCTTTCCGGATTATAACCACAGACCATCGCAACCCGACACACACAAAAAAACACATTTTGCGGTGAGAGAATTTGCAACTGAAATTTCTGAAGTACGCTTATTACCGTCCCTTGAAAATATTTTCTTTCGAAACAAAACTCTATTTTTTTGGGGCGACGTCTAAATATTTCTCTCACATAAATTTCCCTACGACACGACTTCACCATTTGCATTTGTGCGTATACGAAATGTTCACAAACTTGCGGTGTTTGTTGACTCTAAAGATTTTCCGTTTCGTGTTTCAGGCTTATACAGATACTTAGGATAATCTGTTGAATACCTAAAGTCACAAAAGAACAAATGTTCACATAGATCGATATATAAATAATGTATTTAACTAACAATTAAATAATAGCATCAGTAATACTACTAAAATTAGAAAATATTCATTCATAAATACTTCATTTTTTAAATTTCTACTGTTAACTCAACTTAAAAACATGAATTATTATCTTCATATTAAATATGATTATAAATTCAATGGTATTAACATTTGAGTCAAAAAGTTTAAAAAAAGTATCTTTAAAAAATGAATATTATTTTACATTTTGTAAATATTTATGTGTAATATGAAAAAAATGACAGAAAAAGCTAATGTTGTGTTGGACATCTTTATCATCATTATGTTGATGTATTTCATTATTCAGTATGTACAAAACATTACGGTTTTTGGTTTTTAAATTTCGGTTTTGAATAACCGGTTTTTCAACTACAAGTTTTGTTGGGACTATACTTACAGAAAACAAAATTAATAATCTTATTAAAAAGATCAACATTTTTGACACAAAATCGTCTGAGAATATTTTTAAATATTGTTAAATTAATGTAGGAATTCAGACTTTTTTTTATATTTCTGTGCAATTTTGTGTGGTTAAGCAATAAATCTTTTTATATTTATTGCTTTTTATTATCATATTTTTTTTTTAAGAAAAAAACCGGTTTCGTAGCAAAGTTGAGATTCGAAAACCGGTTTTTGTATAAACCTCTACTATATATTTTACAAAAGGTTTTGGAATAATTCAATTATAATATATAATTTAAAAGTTATTTGGAAATGCTGTTTATATCAAAATTCGTTATTTAAATTACGTAATATCATGATTATTATAAATACGTATGCTTCATGAATACATTATGAGCGACAAATTACCTTATATTACGTATGTGTAATAATTGTATTACAATAACGTCATAAGTAGAGTTGATATAATTTGTATTAAGATTGACATTAATAATCATTATTATTCAATTTGATTATTTTAGTTGTAACTAAATGTTTAATAATAAATTATTTGATATACGTAATAAGTGAAATATTTTTCGTTTTTATGCTGTAATTTATGAAGTAGTAATAAATATGCTTTTGATGAAAAAAAACAGCGATTTGAATCGAAATATATATGTGCACATGTATCTTCATCATCATGCGATGTATATTTATTCTTATTTTTCTTGCTTTCTTTCCATCTCTCCGTTCCTTCTTTATTTCTTATTTATGACTGTTCACATGCCATTTTGTGGATGGATGTGTTCGACGGAAATACGCATCGACAGGTTTTGATAACAACAATATGTGGAACACATAGGGAGAGGTAGCTCCGCCGAATGGTGGATGAAAAGTGACGACTGCACGGAACATTCCAGATGGCAGGCTACAATAAAAGTAATCTATAACAGGAATCAAATAGAATATGAGGAAGTCCCAATTCGCGACACGTAACATCATCTTATATTTCATACCTTTAATGTACTGTCATCAAAACTGAACATGATTTACTTTCATATTCTTTCAATTTATTATTGAAGAGTAAAATAATAAATTGAAATTATCTTCTAAAAGAATGATCAACACTGAGTATTTATTTAACACGATTTCCTAAATACCTAAGTTTGCATTAATTATAAATGCAAATAATAATAATGTTTCTAGCACAAAATGTACATACATACAATGTAAATAATACTAAATACATACAGATACATCCAATCATTACAAAACATTGGATCTACTCTAATATAGGTCTTATTTTCCAATTATAATAATAAGTTTACAACACGATTCTCTCCAATTTGATCAGATAATTGCTTCTAAACCTCAAAATACGGTACATATGCACATCTGTATCACGATACATACCGAGTTGTGAAGTTTGGCTAATATGTTTATCCATTAGTATAACATTCTTCTTAATTATTGGAACACATGCGTTGCGTATCCGTGGTTATTTTGAATAGACTGTTTATATTTTCAGCAATGTGACTATCAACAAAAACTGGAACTTCATATGTGGTAAATATTTGAGGTTCCCAATCTTTTTCGGTTTGAGGAAAGAAAACAATGAAAGACTCGAAAGTTGTTAAATTCTTGGAATTTTGTCAGCATACACAAATTGTTGGCGCAAAAATTCGAGAATTTTAAAGTCCAAGAAAATTGCCGAATTGTTTAATTGAATATTTCGCGGCGCACACTTTGAGAATCACTGGTCTACATAAATAAAGAAACCTTTTGAACATCCACGAGTTGTGAAGTTTGGCTGCAATTTTTTACAGAGTCAACGTTTTGTTATGTCTGACCATTTTATTCATTAGTATAAGATTCTTTTTAATTATTAGAATCCATGCGTTGCGTATCAGTGATTATTTTGAATAGACTTTACATACTTTCAGGAATGTGACTATCAACACAAATTGAAACCTCATAGGTCATAAATATTTGGGTCTACACAGATAAAAAACTTTTTGTACATCCACGTAACCAAAACTCATTTTCTCTCCTCTCCTTTTAATTTAATATAATTTAGTCTTAGTTGAAGGGCGAAGAGAAGATCATAGTCTTAGTTGGAGGGTCAATTATTAACTTCCTAATTATTAACTTAAGACACGAATTTAGTTGATAAACCATGAGATCAAAATTTGTCCAGTTGATTTCACAATAAACACACTACTTTAAACAATAAAGCTTATTTAGAAAATTGTAATTACGAGATAATCCACGGTGTACAGAGATTATTCAATCCTGAGACAAGATAACAATTCTAGTTTAAGTACGAAAAAGTTTTTCAAAATCTCAAAATGTTTGAAGAAGACACGACGTGCTAAAACACTGGCTAAAAAAATATAGTAATTGTAGTTTAAAGGTCCAAATAATTATTATAAAACTATTACAATATTAATAAAATTTTGAAAAATAGAAAAGTTTATATTTTTTAATAGGTAAGCTGTAATTTTCAAATGATTATTGACATTTGTGATTTAGATATTGTTTTTTGTCAAAAAAATAATGTATAATATAATATAATAATTTTTACAATAAAAATCTCTTTTTACCTGTAGTGATGATCTCCGAAATTTTCTTTTACATCTAAATGCACGTGCAGAGTGGGTACAGTTATTCACTGTGCGCTATCCGAAATCTTAATTGCTTTTTGCAGCGGATTTATAGCCTGGAGGCAATGCATGAAAAGCCAGTTTTACTTCTGCACTTGTTTTGCGACCGTATTGTGGTTGTTTATTATTGTTATACTCTGTGGTCACTTGCAAATACCAAGCACGTTCTACAACAAAACATTAACCACATTTGGCGGAGTAGCTAGTTAGTATTTGTGTATGTATGGTCATGCATGCGTTCGAGTGTGTGCGAAAGAGGAGAGTCTGCAGCACACTAGGAATGTGTTTCGCCTGGCATCATCTGATCGCGGTATAAATTCGACTTTAAAGATTTCCCCAGACCATCGAAAGAAGAAAGGAGTCTCCGAACAGCGCCTCTAATGAAGTGTAAATAGAACCCCATTGTTAATCCCTTTGACTCTAATTAGGGGAGAGGCAGAACCTTTTCAAAAGACCTTTTTTCTCGCTCTTTCTCTCCTCATCCCAGGGCAAATCAATTCTCAAATATCAAATGATCGCAAAACCCCTTTTAGCTAGCTGCCTGCTATGGAGCTCGTTGTTAATTAAAGGGATCATTCTGAAAGGACAACACTCCAATTAATTATTGTTTGTAAATAATAGAGATATATACGCAGATGGATGTATATAACGTATTCATTAATCATAAGCGATATATAAGTATTGTTAACGATGAAGTATCAAGTTATGCGGGGAATATAAATACGTAAATGATTGTAATAATTGGTTCTATTATAAACTTTACAGACTTGAGGTAGTAAAATAATATTCGATATTTTAACAAAATAAATAAACTCATATCTGATATCTCATATCATTTATTTAAAACAATCTTTGTTAATCAATTTCTATCATTAACTCAGTATGTAAATTATTTTATTTATAATATAATTAATTTCTGAGATAAATTATAATTATATTATAATTTTGTGACATAACATTTTTACACATTATAAAATTAATTTCCTATAATATAAATTACAATCGACTGATGCATTTCTAAAATGTAGGGCGTTAAATGAATATTCACGAAAGTCATCTAATTTTTTTTTATTGCTGATTCAATTAGTTCCTGGATGAGCTAAGAAAATCTATAATTATTAAAGAAATTCTCCTGGGTGTCGTTTATAAAAAAACCCTTTGGGTATTTGCGAGTCTATTGATGAAGTTTAAGGGATTACACATTCCGTGCAGGAACACGTACATCTATATTTTTTCGTGCCGTTTCCTTTGTGCTATTCTTCGTTTTTTTTTGGAGCGCTTTTTTTTTCTTTATTTCTAGTGAAGAGGCAGTGATTCAATTTCATATGTTTGTTGGAATACAAATGGGATTAAGGGCGTTGGAGGGTTCGAGTCGTGCGGCCAAGGCGTAAAAATAGGTGTAAACTAGATAGTAATTGAATAGCAGTATAGGGTTTCGAGCAAACTCAATAAAAAGGGTTAAAGGAAAGCGGACAAAGGTTTAGGCTTTCCTTCCTCAATTTTTTCTCTCTTCTTTCTGCGACTCTCTGCGTTTGGAAGTGGGTGTGTTTCCATTCTTCCTCGTCCTTGCGTCTACCGTTTGGGAAGCCGGGGCACGGGAGATGAATGGTAGTTGTTATGTCCTCCAATATGTCAGTCCCGTCTAGTGTGAAACGGGAATTTGTCCAGTCTCATTTCCGGAATAACGGAAGCCAAGAACATCGTAAGTCCACTTTGATGTCACCGGCCTTGTGCCTTGTCCGACACGTACGCAGCCAGCAACTTTGAAGTATTTGTACGGTTTTGTCTTCACTCTTCGAGCGCATTATTTAAATACCTTTCATTTCGAGCTGCCTCGAGTTCCTTCTCGCTTCTTCGCTTTTGCACGTCGCCTCATCCCATTATCGCCCACAAACAAGAAAACTACTCCGACAGAAACAATGTTTTTAATTGTTCCTTGAAATAAAGAAGAGAAGAAAAGGAAAAGGCAAGGAACTTTTCAAAGAGTCTTATTTCTATGGAGATTGCACAAGGTAGTAGAAATAGTTTAAGGATCACACATTTCTCACCGAACATCTACATTCTCATTACACTAACACATTTTAATACACCACCTCAATTACTAATAACTATAAAAATTAATTAATTTAAAATTACAAATTTTAAGTAATCAATAATATAATTAATTATAATTTATTAGAAAAGAATTATATAATTATAATTTTATAAAATCAAAGCGATAATTTTCTATTAAGTAATTGTGCCGATTTTATAAGCACTTTTATTTTATTGTTCTCAAGTAAATCGATTATGGAATTGAGGCTTTATTGTTCTCAACGGAAAGTCGATTAATGCCAACTGATTCCAGATAAGTAACCTGAATTTTATAGCAGCGAGCAAAAAATTAATGGTTAATAAACGACTGCAAAAAGGCGGTCATCAATTTTAAGTAATTAAAGATAATACCCCCTAATTCCTTTTATTTTTCTGTCTCAAATGAACTCAATTCCTTTCGCATAAAATATTAGCATTTTTAGCTTATACTCAGCAGATTTCTTTTTTTAATATTATTATTATTATATTATAATTTTATATAATAATAAATAAAATGTAATTACACGACAATTATATAATAAAATATATTTATAAATTAATTAAAAGGTTTATAATGATACCAGTTTGTATTTGTTATCGGCCAGGATCTGGAATATAATAGATACTTCAGCTATATTTCTTGATGTGTCATAGGCTTTTGGTAGAGTGTGGTATAATGTTTTTCAACTTAATTTTTATGGAAATCTTATGTAACTGACAGAAAGTTTTTTTATATAAAATTGGCAAAAGTACAAACTAATTTGAGCCAGATCCACATGGGGACACTCCCATTGGTCCATTTTTATATCTTTTATATAAAGCAAACATGGCAACATTTGCTTTGAAAGCTTTATAACAGCATCTTCACATCTTCAAGTAGAGCTAATTTGCTTGAAATATGGTTTAATGACGAATTACAATGAATCAATAAAAATCTGTAAATATTATTATTAAAACGAGATTCATGTGCTTCGGTCAGACTAAACAACAAGAGTGAAGTACTTGGGTATGCACATAAATACAAAACTGAAGAAGGACCATATTCTGGAAAAAGCAAGAATAATTGGAAATCAATGGTAAATTGCCAATAGAAGAATGCACCAGGATTTTGGAATAAACACAGTGAAAGAAGTTTTCAAATACTTGAAGAAGTTTTCAAATAAAAGAACGTATTGGCGGTCAACCCTATGGACAAAAGCGTTTCAAGCCCTTGGATCATCAAAGTAGATTTAATTAAAGTGATGTATATATGCCAAATGTTACCATTTGGCAGAACATTTTTATTGTCAATAGCGAACTTTTTTGCTAAATGTTCTAATGTTGTTTTAAATACATTAAATGAAGAAAAAATGTTGCCACGTCCACAGATACGAGTCCAAATGTCCGCGTAATTTTGACGTGACAATCAATTCAAGAATATAATCAAATGTTGGTTATAATAAAAGCGTTAGGTGTCGAATTTCAATTTTGACAAATATAATTTCAAATGAATTTAGTTAAACTAAAATTTTAACTTAAGCATGAAATAAACTTATATATTTTATATATTCGTTAGTTGAAGGTAATTTAGAAATTATTTTAAAAAGATTTATTTTTTATTTTCACTAAAAATAATGAACTAATGAATCCCATGGCATTTGATCTAATTAAGAATTGAGTGAACTTTATGCTAGCAATTAAGAAATATAAACTGTTAGGCCGTTTTCGCCGTGGAGCTAATAACTGCTCGAAACGTGATCTAAATTCGAATGGGCACATTTGATCCTTCTCTCTCGCTAGAATCCAGCATTTCGGATCCAAGTTCACCCCATTAACACTAGTTTTCTATAACATTAACGCATTACGAAAACCGTAAATTTTATTTGCACAAATCAAAAGGAAAAATCAAATATGTTATATGTATTTTTATGTATCTTAAATATCTTCTCTATTCCATATTTCTATATTTTTATGGAAAACTATTTACATTCTATTTTCGATTTATATTTTCGTTCGTTTAGCTTTGAAACATGTGATTTGTATATTATTGATTTTCTCCCTTTTTTTCCTTAGACCGCTCTATTTACGATAAATTCGTATCGTTTTGCGGATTTGCCTTTGGCTTATGCGTCTTATTGTATTAGATTTGTTTCATCTTCTTTCCTGCCGTATTTTTTCTGATCGTCCTGCGTTTGCTTCTTTTGTGTATTTAAGGAATTTTAAATTATAAGAGCCACAATGGCCGTGTTGTCTTCTGCTCAGCGTAAACGTAAAGAGGCTTATACCAGGATTCGAGTTCAGAACCGGAGATTATCTTCTATAAATATAACAAATTTTCGTGTGGCTTCGGTTTAGTGGCACGAATTTAGAAGTGTTATTCCAGCAATAACCACTTCTGCAGCTGGGACTTCCTGCAATAACGACGAAAACAACAGTTAATATTTAATTTTATACTATCCGAACTTTTACATTATTCACATTAATAGCATCCACATTAAAGTCGATTAACTTTACGTCCTATGTATAATACATAATTTATATGCATTATGCAATTATCCAACATTAATAATGATAATATTTACTACAATAATTATACAAATAATTAACATATCTTTCCATGTTACTAGCTTTTTTTTATGCATTGCTGTAAAATTTTAAAGGGCAGTAATTATTCTTATTATACATTTATAAATTAACAATAAAAATGGATTTTAATGAATTATACTAAAAATAGAATATAACAAATGTTAGTTCATTCTTATTTTGAAAAGCTTATTTGTCATTTTACTATTTATTTTTATGAAAGATTAAATCTCCCAAATATTTATAATCTAATAATATACAGTTTTCATGCTAATAAGGAACAGCCATGTATTAACGTATTTTTTTAATCATTAATTAAAACATCCAAAAAAAAATTGCCGGTACACTATAAATGTTAGTAAATATCGATTAACCGGTAATTTGCAGGTATTTTTTATTTAACATTTTATGTCATTGTACTACTACTTGTTAGCAAGCAACATTTTTTAGTAAGTATTAAGAAAAACTTATATCAAACAAGCTTAATACTTTAACAAAATAATAATCAATTCTTAAAGAAACAATTTTTCTTTTGAGAATTAAAATACACAATGCGTGTCTCATACCTTAAGATTCAGAGTTGTACATGCAGAAAAATCTATTTCTGCCTCAACCTCTTGGATTTCACTGTGATATTGTGTAAAAATCAGTATTAATTAATTTATTGTGAAACTGTGGTAATCATTTAAGACAGTAAAACCGGTTAACCATTTACCGGTAATTGAAATCCTAACTTTAATGGATAAGACTATTAATTGAAGAACATTTAGTATTTATTCAATTTTAAATTATTTTTATGTACATGAAATAAATTAAATTAAAACATAGATTTTACTGAATGAGATATAGAAATATAAGTATGGAAGGAGGAGAAGTGATAAACAGACGTGTGATGCTTGATCTTAAGCGAGAGATAAAAAGTCGGTATTTGAAAGTCCAAGTATACAGTTGTGCGCTCTTGAAGAAAGTGACAGTAGATGAAAAATTGTATCCACAATAAAGTCGATTATAATTATAATAATTTATATGCATTATGCAACGATAATGACAATATTTACTACAACAATTATTCAAATATTATTCATTGCGATAAAAGATGAAAGAGTAGTAATTATTTTTACTAGACTGTTATGAACTAAATATAAAAATGGATTATACTGAATTATGCTACAAATAGAATATAATATTACATTTGTCCATTCCAGTTTTAAAACCTATTTTGTAATTTTACTGGATACTTTCGTGAAAGATAAAATATATTTATAAACTGTAAAAATACAGTTAACGCCTTGTAATAACGAAATTTATTAATTCCTAATAAAAGCATCTCATTTTTTTTACATTATACTCTAAATGTTTTGAGAAAAAAACATTTTTTTTAAAATAAACATATTATGTAATAGTACTATTATTTGTTACAAGCAACATTTTTGTAGTAAGTGCAATAATTAAGAATAATATATATAAAACAGCTTAATACTTTAACAAAACAATAATTAATTCTGAAAGAAAGATGTAAGATTCAGAGTTGTTTGAATTTTCTATGCAAAAAATCTATTTCTGCTTCAACCTCTTGGATTTCTCTGTAATAAGGTGGTTGTAAGTCAGCTTTATTTAAAAAAATTACCGGCGTTTATTGTCAAATATTACCGGTAACTGTGGTAATCATATGAGCTAGCATAACCGGTAATGGAACTCCTATGTCTAATGGTTAAGACTATTAATTGAAGAACATTTAGTTTTTAATAAATTTCAAACTATTTTTATGTATATGAAATAAATTAAATCAAAACAAAGCTTTTAATAAATCATATATGAAAATATAAGTATTAAAATTTGCTGGAAATCCAAGAAGAATTGCATCCAAATTAAATTCGATTAACTTTACGTCCTATGTATAATACATAATTTATATGCATTATGCATAACAATAATAATAACAATATTTACTACTACAATTATACAAATAATTAACATATCTCTCCATGTTATTAGCTTTATTTTATGCATTGCGGCAAAAGATTAAAGAGTAGTAATTATTTTAATAGACTATTATGTACTGAATATAGAAATAGATTTTGCTGAATTAGACTACAAATAGAATATAATATTACATTTGTCCATTCTTATTTTTAGAAGCTAATTTGTCATTTTACTGTTTACTTTTGTGAATGATCAAATCTCCCATATATTTATAAACTGTTAAAATACAGTTAACATTTTAATAGCGATCTAATAACGAAATTTATTAATTTCTAATTAAAGAAAATAAATTTATTTACTAAATGTTTTAAGCAAAAACCATTTTTTTAAATAAAAAAAATATGTAATACTACTACTACTTAATACAAGCAACAGTTTTTTAGAATGTACACTAATTAAGAATAACTTATATGAAACAATTTAATACTTTAACAAAACAATAATTAATTCTGAAAGAAACATCAGAGTTGTTTGAATTTTCTATGCAAAAAATCTATTTCTACCTCAACCTCTTAGATTTCTGCTATTCTATTTCTGCCACAACCTCTTGGATTTCACAGTGATAATGAGGTTGTAAGTCACCATGAATCATTTAAAAAAATTACTGAGATTATCGGCGTTTATTGTCATATATTACCGGTAACTGTGGTATTATTTAAGCTAGCAAAACCGGTTAAGCTCCTATCTCTAATGGTTATTATTCAAGAACATTTAGCATTTAATCAATTTCAAATTATTTTTATGTACATTAAATAAATTAAATAAAAAAAATAGGTAAGTGAGATATAAAAGTATAAGTGTTAAAACGGGTGGAAGAGGAAAGTCGTCATTTGGAAGTCCAAGAAGACAGTTGTGCGCTCTTGAGGAGGGTGACAATAGATGAAGAATTGTCAGTCCGTGGTGGTGAAGAAAGCGGGAGAAAAGTCAGGTTTTGGCAGCCCAAAGGTATCATGTACTCTTGAGGAGAATAGAAAAAAAGTTTGAGTTCTTCTTTTCAGAAATTTAGGACCTTTGCACGTCAAAGCCGTATATTTCAGTAGTACTCGATCGTCATCCCTGACATGTTACAACATTTTACATTTACTATACAAAATAGTATTTGTATAAAATTTCTATTGGGGATTAAGAAAACAAAATGATAAAAAAATAATATAAAACCAAATTCCATATATTAAGAAATACATTATTAAACTTCCTACACTTTATATGGATTATTGTAAATGATTTTGTAAATGGTTTTGCTTGGTTCAATGCACTTAATTTCGATATTATTTAATAGATTATTCACGTGTGACTTCTTTTTTCCATCGGTCCTGGATGAGCGTTTTTATTGGTTGTAAAACGAATCCCATGTATTATATAAGTGAACGG
Source organism: Nicrophorus investigator (assembly GCA_963457615.1). Taxonomy (NCBI): domain Eukaryota; kingdom Metazoa; phylum Arthropoda; class Insecta; order Coleoptera; family Silphidae; genus Nicrophorus; species Nicrophorus investigator. Next base: position 29,041,068 of record OY735140.1, read on the forward strand.
CGTATCCATGATAAATCAAAATCACAGCGAGCGGGCGCACACCATTAACCATTTGCCCACAAAGTGCACAAGCGTGAGTGAGAGAGAGAGAGAGGAATATATTGATATTAGTTGTAGGCCAGACATTCATACTTCCCTAATACAATGCTTCATTTCACATTTCATTCCAATATGAATTCTTTCCTGTTTACGTCATTTCTACTACCTTTTCAAGGACAAGATATATTTTTGAACCTTCAGTTGATTTGATTTCTGTATTATTTTGTATTAATTTTTTATATATTGAACACTTTATTTAAAGTGCACAGTAAACCTGCCTATATATAATATGGAGTAATATTATAATGTGTTGTCTTTATATTTTGAAACAAAATTTTTGCAGCACTACTTACTTTTCACTATTTTTAAATATAATTTTATAACAATATAACTATATATAAGCTACAAACTATATCTATGCCATCCTTTTCTAGAGGAGTATGTCTTTGCAATCTCTAGCATGTGATGCTTTAATCTCTAAACACGCGTTTCATATCGTAGTCTTTGCTTTAAAATTCTCTTTGATTCCCACACTACGTCCAAAAACCTTTTTACTCTTATAATTAATTTTGAAACTCTTAGAAATAAAAATCCTAGTCTAACTTATGCGAGCAACTTTATATTAACAATAATTATACAATTTGTTTAAAATACGTTTTAAACCGTACTACAATGAATCCGGACTGATTGAAGCTACACTAAGTTTATTTGTATAGTGATTTATTTGAAATATTATTCAAATTAAATGAAAAATAAATGTTCATAGAAATGATCATATTCCATAAAGTTGATGATGGATAGTTAAATAACTAAATAGTAAGAAGTGCTTGAATTACAGTGGAATTATGTGGAAAGATATTTGGTCGATAAGTTTTCATGGATTGGTTATCAGAAATATACAGGTTTGTGAAGAGCTGCGAGTTCCATGCACGTTCAGACATTCGTACTTTCACACCACAATGGAGTGCTTAGTTTCGAATTTCATGGTAATATGAATTTTCTTTCAGCGAGAAAATTACTGAATCGATTCGGGATTATAATTTCGGACGGAAAGAGACCATCATCTCTCGTTCGCAGATAAACACCCCCAGTTTTAAGTTCGCGCAAGTGTGACAGCCAATTGTTTCGGAAAATTCTCATAATGGAAATGGTTTTTATGCGATCTATATAGAAGTGTAGCCAACTCTGGGGTCCATTGAAATACTAATTCGCTGTTCTTTGTCGATAGCGTTCAATCCGTCTATTGTGTTCGCCACTCCGTGGGATTTCTACCCGCTTGATAGAAACTATATACAATAATGCACAATTCCGTTTCCATTTTTGGCTCCGAGACGTACTGCATGACGGGAAAATGGTGCATGGCGAAGGAGAGCGGAGAACATGCCGGATAAAAGAGGAGGAAGAAGAAAGAGAATAAAAGAATGATCGTGGACACAAAGAGGACGGAAAATGCGAGACGGGAGTTGCTTGAAAAACGAGGAATGCACATGCATGGAAAGTTTGCCAGGAAAACCATTCCGAGATTATATTCGATGAAATGTATGTGTATGGAGAAAATGTGAAATAATCCATCGAATTAACTTTACATTTTATATTGAATCTTGGAAAACGCATTGTGGTTGCATGCTTGAAATGTAAAAGAAAATTCGGAAAAGAATTGTTACAGCAAGTTTCTTTTACGTTCAATATCTCAATAACTTAAATTGTATGCAAACCTTTATTTTTATTTTTACAAATATAAAAACTTTACATAAGCAAGAAAAATATTTTCAATCCATCCATCAAATATATCTAAAGCATCATGATATTTCTTCAATAAAAATATAAATTGTATTATTTTTATTATTAAAAAATTAATTCCATTTTAAGGAGGAAAATTCAGAAAGTCAAGATTTTTTTAATTTTATGATAAAACTTTATTTCTTAATTTTCAATCATAATGAAAATTATTGATTACAAGTTACTTTTATCAATCTGTACTTACAAACTTTTCAATATTAAATACATTTAATATTTTTATTGCAATTTCTTAAAAATATAAAAATATTAAATTCTCAAATTATGTAACATTTTCAGTGAAAAGGACTATGATTCATTAAGTCATTAATTACAAGCCTAAATTGTACTCTTGGGAAACAATTATTGGAGAATTATTAATTGTTATTCCTTATATAGCACACATTACTGTATTTTGCCTAAAATTCCACCCGAAAACATGATCGTTATCATAATATACTCGAAGCAAATAATGTTACATGTTTCACAAAACAATTTTTGTTATTGAAAACATTCAGCGCTTTATAAAATTTACATTCCCGTTTTCGACATCAAATATAATAAATCAATTCAAATAATTTGAATATTTCAATACAATTTACATGTTTTAATAATAATGTTTTTTATTAATTAAATCTTGATTTATAATTAATAATAAAAAAAAAATATATTTCGTATTTTTAATTATAAACTAATTTCTTATGATTTTCTAATATATAATAAACGTTTTTTGTATTAAAAAAATGTACAAATTTGTAATAGTATAAAATAAATAAAATTATAATATATATATTATTTATTAAGAAACTAAGAGTAGAATGATTATGTACAGAAATGGTAAATCTTTTGAAAATCATGTATAGAGCCCGAAGTAAGGCCTTAAAACTTTACAGACTGATACGTGAGAGGTCACAAAGTAACTCCGAACTGAAATAAAGTTATATATTGAAGCATGTGAATTGGAATCTGTTGAAGCAGTTTTCAAAAGAGTTTGCACAATTGAGATTTCAAAAATCAAAATATTTATTTCAAAGTATTTTAAATTAATTGTAAAAAATATTAATCGATTTTGCTAATATTCTGTTTAAAACCAGACTAATAAAAAAATTATGAGCCTATAAAAATAAAATATTTTTGTCTACGAAGTTTTTAGAATTTTCTAAAATTTTAGTAATTTTTTTAATATTTCAAAGAGTATTTGAAAAATTTCAGACGATAGTTTTAGCACTTTTGTGGAGTTTTTTTTTTTCATAATTACGTTGTGAACTGAAATTTATCAAATATATTTATATCTGCATTGTAATTATTTTTTTATATAACAATTACTCGGATAGTGCGGGTGATGGTCAATATGATTGAATTAATCGAGGAAGTAAATATAAAGATCATTTATATATTAAAAAAATATTTTTATTTTGCTGAATTAAAATTTAGTTTGTTTTAAAATGTTTTTACTGTGTGAATCCGTACTGTTCGAAGCTGCACTGTGCTGGATATAATACAAATTATGTCATATTTAATTGCAGCACAAATGTTGAACTTTAAGAACTACAAATGAGAGTATTAAATTTATCTCTACATCGAATGTAATTAGTTCAATTTTTCTTGTATCTTCTCCGCTCCGACACGTATGCACTCGCGAACTACAATTTCAACCCTTCAAACGGAAATTCCCGTTTTCCCTAAAATCGATACGCGGCGAACCGCTATTAAAGTTTTTAATGTCAAGCAACGCACGGAACGATAATTTGAACCGACATTTCACATACTACTACTATACTATATTTAGTGCTTTTCATTACACAAATCTAACCTTACCGCATATGTGGATTAGTTGTGGTCGATTGATTCCAAATCTCTATTGTGTTAATTAGATTGGATTTTCACATATGCACGTGCAAACGCATTAGGTTAATTATAATTAGTTAATTAACGCGTACCGGTTGATATTTTCATTCTGAAATATGAAGGAAATTCCAAATATCTGATACGTAAATCAATCTATATGGCATCTATATACATATATACATCACTAAACTAAAAACAATAAAATTACTTTACAAAAAAAACGAATAGTTGAAGAAAGACAAATAAATATGAAGCTTTAATAAATTATCCGGCTTTTTAATTTTCATTTAGGAACCTTTTTCCAATCCTTTATAATCCTCTTTTGCGTCATATCCATTTTCGTACTACTTCCATATTTCGTGTATGCAAAAATATCATAAAAATTAATTAAAAACGTATGGTCAATAGAGTTTTATTTGTTATTTATTATTTTGATATCAAATCATTTTTTAAAATGTCATATTTTTTATAGAGAATATGAAAAAAAAATCCTTCTGCAAAGTCGTGATATTGTGAGATTCTTACCGACTAAAACCTCCAATTCTTTATCCATATCCGATTTTTTGGTATGTGTCAGTTTTGGTCTCCAGTACTGCTTTCTTCGTGGTCCTCACCAGTCTCTGCACATCTTCCTTTGAGGAGAACATCTTTAATATAAGTGTTAAACCGTTACTTCTTTAGAAGTGCAGTTTTTATGATTATTTTCGTCCAATTTATATTGAATACTTACATAATATTATTAATGAATTATTTTATATTTTATATCTATTAACAAAATTGCTTTTCCATCCCAAAAACTGATGCCATAAGCTTTCCTGCAAATTTCCATTTTTAGAAAACTTGTATAAATATTTCAATTGAATAAGTATTTTATGTAAGAATTTAATTAACTAAGTAAAATAGTACTTTGTATTTCATATTTACAAGTCAATTATATCGTTAACAAATTTACTGTATTTCTTAATAGCTTCAAATTTGAAATAATTTAACTGACATTTCATGTACACCAAATCCTACCATGACAGAATCTAAAAAATAAGTAATATTTTTATGTTTTTACATTCCTTTTATAATATTTTTTGGCATATTTCATACTTCTCTAAAACAATATAAACTGGTACATTTCCTGGTTTGAAACCTTCTTTTAATTGATCCGAAACGATTGATTAGCAGCATTTTCTATATCATGCAAAATTTTCTTTCTAAAGTCAATAAAAAATACCTTTTCTACGTTTATTAAAAATAATTTCCTCTTCATTATTCGTTTATGAGGACTATACAAAATAAATGTTCATCTTATTAGGAACATTTTTGTCTGGGATATTTATTTTTTCTAATAACTTTGATTTTGACTATCTTAATATTATTGGAATACATTTATTTCTTCAAAATAATAATCTCCTTAATTGTAAAACCAAACTTATTCTTGTCCTTGATAAATTCTATTTAGTAGTATTTCCCTTATATTTATGTCCAATGTGACTAACACTTCTACCCTTTTCTAGTTTTGTATCCTTCTAAACCCAATTACAGATCGTAAATTTAAGTATCGTACATGCAGCCTATTCCAATTCCTAATGTCTCTTTAATAAGATCCTTTTTCCCCTCTTGTTTAACCGGTTCATATTCATCTTGTTTTATTTGTGTATTTTCCTAACTAATACTACCAACATTTTAATTCTCGGTCCCTTTGATCAGTTCAGTATGTTTTTTTTCTTCTTCTGTAATTGTTGTTGGAATTTTTTTCATTAACTGTTTATTATATATTTTTAGTTTTTTTTGTTCCTTTTTATCTGTCCAATAAAGATTGTTGTTTTTTAATTACAAGACAAATTTAATGGAAATACTATATAATTTATATAATGTAGTCTGCGTCAATAGCTCTTTTATAATTAGACATACAATAAATTTTAGTGTGATGATAAAGTACAGTCTATTTATAAATTTAGATATTGATATAATGTGATGCAATCATTACACTAAATGCTGTACTAAAAGTGTAAGTTTTTGTATTGATTGTTTCATTTCATGAGAATAGTTCGTAATATAGTTTTCTGGAAAAAATAGAAAATAATTGTTTGGTAAAAAATCATAAATATCAAATATTATCACGTTATAATTGAGAAATTTTACAACAAAGTTCTTTATTAGTCATTTATGAGAACTCACATTAGTCGATTTGTATAAATAAAATATGTTTAATAAAGTACTTGTTCATCGTATTAAGAACACTTTTCGTCTGGGATATTTATATTTCTAATGAATTTGATTTTCACTCCCTTGATATAATTAAATAGATTTATTTCTTTAAAAAATAATTATAACATAAAATCAAGTGAAATAATATAGAATTTCTCTAAAGTAGATTTCTCTATAATTATTTTATAATATGGTGCTCTCGTCTAAAGTTATAAATAGAGTTTACTCTATCACCACACTAAATGATGTACTAACATTATAAACACTTGTAATGTTTTTCACTCATGTACGTTCTTCATTGAATTTTTGTATCGATTATTTAATTTTATGAAAATAGTTATGTTTCTCAAAAAATTACATTTACTCTTGTTTTATGAATTTTAAGTCTGGCAAAATAGATTTATAGCACAGATTTATATGCAAGTTAATTTTTTGGTAACAAATAGATGATTTTTAACCTATTATATTTCTTATTTGAAAATTTTTATTTAAATAATTGATTGTTTTTCAAATTTTGATATTATAATTTGAAAATGAAATTTGGTATTTCTTCCTTCATATTTTCCTATATTTTCAGACAAATCATCAATATTTTCTACGAGGAGCTTGTAGATAATCTAAGTTTCTAAATAAACTATGAGAACAATATACAGCTTTTAATTAATAGATCGTTTCATCCGAAATCTTCAAGTTTGACCAAAATTGTTCGGATTTCGGGATTCCATGAAATTTTCCGCGTTAAATGCAATTTTTTTAAAGAATTTTATATCCTGTTTTACTAAAATTTTTACTAATATTTCTTTTTATTATAAATATCGTCCAATTATTCTTTCCTTTTTTATATTTTATTTCTTTTATATGTCATTTTTGATTATGAGTATACTATAATTTTACAACTGGATATTATAATTATGAGAAAAATATTTACTTTGTTTTTGAACATTTATGTTCATTAAAAATTCAATATCGCGAACGCATTTATTGGATTAATAATAGACCATTTTTCCCCCAATATTTAGTCGCATATTAAAACGTTCCATTATGCAACATAATAATTCAATAAAAGTGGCAGACATGTGTGGGTTTAGCATGCTAATGCACTTTATGGATTATTGGTTAAACGTTGTCGCAAATTAGATTTTCGTTTGAGCAAATGGTGGTTAATATTTGAAACGCCTACAGCCATGATTTCGATCCGTCGTAATTCGTACGCCAACGGTGCCAATATAATTAACACATTTTCTCCGTACAAAAAAAATTAATGAAAAATCAGAAATTGACAAAAAAAATCAAGTTAATTTATGAAAAATAGGAAAAAGAAATACTGTAGCACATATAGTGGATATATATACTGACATTGTGGTAATATTTAATGCCGCCGGCCGCAACTCTACTCCGGCTAGTGCTAATACACAAATGCCATGAATATTTTTCGTATCTCATACATTTTATATGCGATTACCGGTTACATTATGTATGGAATATTTCTATATTTCATAAAGGGCAAATCTTGATACGAACAACGCATTCGGGAAAAATTTATGGACGTATTTCATTTCGGGTTCAATCAACCCTGAATAATCATCAAATATTTAGCTGCAAGTATTTTCAATTTCCGTAGAGTTTCATGAATATTTTAATCGCGATATTGCATCCTACAAAAATATGTACATTGTAACTCGTTCAATAGTGCACAAAAAGATTTCAAAGAAAATTACAACAAAAAAAAGTCAAATTCAATTACACAATTCTATCCAATAATATATTTATTTTCATAAATGTATTTCAATGTATATATTTTTTTATGTAATTGTAAATTTATTTATTAAAAAGTTTCTGTTTTTACATTATTTTAAACCTTGTCAAATCTGCAATTTAATCTATATTTAAAGCAGGAACTTTTGTTTATTAAAAATTTTGCAGTATTTTTAAATTTCATCAGAATTAATGTGACCACAAATTTGATATTATATTAAAACTTATAAGATTTATATTACTGAAAACGCTTTAATAAAAAGGATAACCAAAGCTTAGATCATTCTTCGAATATTCATAGGAAATATATTTGATGAGATCAACAGTATCTACAAATTGTAGTATTTCTAAATGATCATAGAGATAATGATATATTTATGTTGTATTTTCAATATGTCTCTGCACTTGATTTATACAATTTTTGTTCAAACGTATAAGTTGCAAATATTATGGATGCCAAAATTCTGGATATGATTTTCAAACTTCTCTGTGTCTGTCTGATTGATAACTTTATGGCTAAAACTGATTGAATAACATGCTGGAAGATTGAGAATTAAATATATTTATATTTTTCATGGATAAAGAAGGGTAAATTTTTTAACCATGCCTAAATCCATCACTATTCACAAACTTTAAAAAATGATTTTTTTCTAATGATCTTAATTTTAGTATAATAAATAATGATAAACTGTATGTAAACTAAAGGGAAATATGAATTTGATTAATTTGCTCTAAGATTTTGCTTATATTAAAATAATAAATTCCTTATCGCTTAGAACTTACTGCAAATAATTATTTCATAATTAAAACGTATTAAAATAGTATTAGTAGACAAAATTTATTGTAGTTAATATAATATTGACTCCCAAATTTGATAAATTTAAAAATAGTTATATAATTTACATTTCTTGAACATTGGATGATTTCTTATATATAATGGTTATATCTCTTAATATTTACATAATATCTGTTAATAATAATTATAATTAAACTACTTTGAAATTTCTAGTAAATAATGTAAGGTTATACTTTATCTATTTACATTTTATTTTCAATAACCAATATTTTTATTAATAACTTTTGTCTATCTACAATTTTAAGTTTTCAAATCTTCATTTTGACCTATTTTTAAAGTACAGAATATTTCAAACTTTTAGAGAAATAAATCAGAAGAAAGAAAGTCTATGATCGCCTTTTTTAATAATTTAACCATTATATAATAATAAAAGTTTGATATTCTATTGAAATTTAATATAAAATATTTAAAATGCTTTCAAAGAATTAGTTTTGTAGTATTTCTTAATGATCAAAGATGTGAGATATTTTTGATACTATGAATTAATATTTTAGATTCTATACGATATTTTCATGATTTGTTCATTTATTCATGTAAGAAAATTGTAAATAAGTCTATTACTTTTTATATTAACAAAATGCTTTATTATATCATATTTTTTTTTAAATATTAATTCAAATTTTATTTATTTTTTTCTATTATGACACTTTAAAAAATATATATTCTTTGAATTACAAAAATCGTTGTTCTTCGGATAAATTTTGAAAATTTCTGCTAAGAATATTATTGCCTATTTTCGATAGTGTTCTCATAGACAATTCATTTCTTGACTCACCTTATCAGTAAATAATTGTAAAATCTTCTCCTCTGCTCTTTTTTATCGGTTGACAAATCATGTGGTGTCCAAATTCCCATTCTTTTTGTTTTGCCAATAAGTTTTAAATGTTAACCAAGAAGAAATGAACTTTTCTGATATTTTTCAATCGTTAAACTTCAATCACTTAAAACCAGTGACTTCAAAATGTCCTCAATAATGGTATTCCGGATTTTGAAACATTTTTCAGGTTCACCAGATTTAAATTCAATTTCAATTCTACCTTTGACTTTTGTTTACAGTTAATTCACTGCAGTAAAAATTAATGTTTTATTTATACCCTGATCGAAAGAAAATGATATGCAATTCGACATTCTCGGGATGTCGAAGCCATCAGGGAAAATTACAGTTATGTCCTAAAAAATAATCGAAATAAGGACAAATTTCAAAAAGAGGTCCTTGCACTACAACGTACCAGCGTAGACTGTCCCAAAAAGACTATTATATACAAAATTATCTTTAATTTATTTTTGAGAAAAAAATTAATAAAAATTTAAAGATAATCTCAAGTTTTACTTATTTAAAATTGATAAGTTCCCTATTGCCTGTAAATAAATAATCATTAAATAATGACAAATTATAGGTTTAAAAATAGATATAGATTTTATCAATTAAAAAAATAATTCATTATTTCTCTTGAAACAGGAATGTTTGTCTGCCTTCATAATTTATAGTAAATAATGTCATACAGTTGTTTGTTATAAAGTTTGTATTTTTTCTTTTAAATTAAAAGATAGATTGAGCAGATACTTGAAGAAATTCAATGATTATATCTAAAGTATTCAGTGGATGTTTCTCGTTTACCTAAAATGAGTTTCTTTGAAATTTGGGGAAAGGAAGAGCTATATAATTTAAAGAGAGGAACGGAACAAAAAAAAACACTGTACACGTTCAAGATAAAAAGGTTTAAAGTGAATTGACACAGTATATCCTGAAAGTCGTTTAGTAGTTAAGTTGGATGCTAAAAGGAGTCTGGTCTAGTTTTATTAAATAAAAACTGCGACACGAAGTGGGAATGGATTTAACCGCCCTAGAGACAAGTAATTAGTTTTAAATTAAGCCGTGAATAATTGCATTCGCTAAATTGTAACAGGACGATGCACAGAGTGACGTACTCCAACCTTTTTATCACCGATCGTTTTCCACGTAGACGCTCGATCCTTCATCCTCCGAATAACTTCTTTTCTAGGATAAAAAAACTTAGTATTTATTTTCGGGGCTAGGAAAGACCGGCAGATAAAATTACATGCTTCAAGCTGCCCGGCTTTCCCCTTTTGTGATTAAGGACTTTATATAATTAAAAATTAATTCTTCCATTTAACTTCTTAATGGAACAATTTTCTTCGCGTCTAATAATTTATTATATGCTCACGGCTTCAACGAAAGTTTTCCTCTCGACTTTTCCCTACCACAGGCAATATGTTTGTTCCCATTACTTTCCTGAATTTCTCATCATCAATGCCATAATGAAAACGCGCTTCACTTTAATTTTTCTTTCAAACATTTTAATCATTAATTTGCAACGTAAAATGCATTTTCGAATATAAATATATAAATTATTGTTTTCGCTTGTTTCCTTTACAAAATTACAAGCATGGTTTAACGAAATTAAGGCTGACAGAAAAAAAAATAATTCGCTGAGGGAAAATATGAAAATAATTGGATTTTTCACTTAGGAAATTTTAATGTTTACTGTTACAATTGAATTCTTTCCTTTTCCTTCATCGTCACGCTTCTTTATTTTCGTAGCTCGTCGTCAGAGGATTCGAACATTAAGATAAAACTAAAGAGAGTAGGAACGGAACGAAGGGTGGAGGCGGTCTATAAATTTTCAAGTACATTATGCGAATACATAAAGTAGGGAGTTTCTGTACTTCTCCACCGCCGTGTCGTTCGTTCTGTTTTTTATGATCATAATTTATTCTTGTATATTTTATGCTGCTTGTTGTTTGCCCCAGAAAATCTGGAACTCGGCGACATTTGTTGTACGCAAATGCTGAATTTTACACAGCACATTATTGTTCACGAGCTCTGGAACGCCGTACTGCTTATTCTCATTTATTTTCTGCACATGTTATATAAAAAGGTAATCACTTACAAAACAGTTTATGGAATTTTTTACCAATTATTATATTACGTTAATTATGAAATATAAAATTGTTGCGAAAAAAAAAAAATGTGCAAATGAGAATTAGACACAATTACCGGAAAGTTATATAATTAATGATGGAATAAGCTAGATGATTATTTTTTTTAAGGATATAACGATTTTAAGAAATACAGAATCGAAAGAAAATTATGTTATTGGATTTTGAAAGAAATTTTACAAAAAAATCTAATATGTTTATGTATTTATGTTTATGTGTTATCATACCACATGTATTTCAATATATTTCTGTTTCTGATAATAAAATTGTTTATTATTTTATATTTATAATTAATTGATTAATCAACCGTTAATACATTTCAAGATTTTTTGCGTTGCGTAATCTTAAGTTGTACTAACTGATTTAATTTAGAAAGTGTTACATAATATTTAAGTAGTTATTATATAGAATGTAATTATTTTATATTTACAATTATTTATTACTTTGCTGAATAATTACAGAGATTTATTGAGTTAAGTTTATTCGAAAATATTTTTTTTTATGAATTACTAACTGCTGAATCTTATCTAAATCCTCAAGTTATAATCTTCATCCCGTCTATTTAATTCAAAATTTATTTTGTAGATCTACAGAATAGCTAGCTAATATATAGTAGTTAAAGTAGCAAGTTACAAAACTATTCTATAATTTAACTATTATTAAAATTCTTATGTCTCGTTTTTTCGTATTTAAATTACCAATAATATTTTAATAATTTAAAGCAAGAATATCTCGGAAATAAATAATAAAAAATATAAGATGAAATGAACAATTACTTCTGTAGATTGAAGATATTTGAAAATATAAAAAGTCGGAATCTTTACAACTGCGTGATTCTCAACTCTGGAATTAAAAGAAGGTATAACGAGTCACGGTTACAATCGCTTTCGTAAAATTTATTGCATAAGAACATTGAAGTATTATATAAATATTTCAATGTTAGAGATTATTCAGGTAACAAAACGATTTTATTCATTAAAAAAAATACATAATTGAACGCTTAAATTATATATAAAAAATTATACTCTTGAGTTTATTCTTAAAATAATTATTATTTAATACTTTTTCCATGATAAGTTTATTCTTACGTTTGTTTCAAAATTTTTAATCACTCTAGCATTTTTTTGCGAAAAAGTGGTTTGTTCTGTTCTGTAATTATATAATTATAGAAATTCATGGTAAATAATTTTTTTCCTTTAAAAATTTGTTTAAGAAAAAATAATGCGTTTTATATGTCGCTGAGTACTGGAAATACTGTATTTTTTCATTTAATTTTATTATATAAAATCACTTAGCTTACATAATTTAATAGCAAAGGAAAACCTACAGTGGAAGCAAATAAAAAAGTAAACGTTATATATATATCAAATGAAACAAGGGTAATAAAAAGTGTATGTGATATAGATCGAGGCAATAAATTGATTTACTGTATGCTTTTATGTCCCCCATGATTCCCGTTCTCAATCTTATAGGAAACCTTAAAACCAATCTACGATATTCTTTATCCGATTACTCCTATATTATTCTCTATAGCGAAGATCCCTGATTTCGTGATTTTTTTTTTATCTTAACAACCCCTTGCGTTTTCGAAAATATTTTCCCAATTTAATAAATTGCGGTTAGAAAATGGGCAACAATCAATCATAATGTAATCGTCTGCAATCAATGTATAATGAGGTATAATTTGTAGATCGTATCTGTACATACAAACATTGCTTACGCTTATATAATCACAGACAGTGTTGATATGTTTTCGAATTTCATACAATTATTCAATAGTAATGGATAATCAATAATTTTGTTTATTTATTGTAAAAGTTTGATTAATCAAACGTTAATACATTTACAGATTTTTTTTGTTTTACGTAATCGAAAAGTGTTATATAATATTATTTTTTACATTTGACAAATTATAGTATAATTCAATAAGTAATATTTTCTGATAAATAATTTTACTTTTATAATAAAAAAAATTGAGCGAAATTGATTTAATTAAAGTGGAAAAAGTAGTAATCCGAATTAAATTTTGAATCGATAGAAAAGATGAGATTATATCAATTCGGAGAGTTTAATAAAGGTAATCAAGATGAAATAAAAATATGATCCAATCGAAAGAAAATGATTGCATCTCGAAGAAAATTGTGTAATCATAATTTTTTGCGAATAATGGAACGACAAATGGATAAAAGGGATTGAGATGTAGTAGCTTCTTGGAGAGGGTCGGACGACGAATGAATTACACGCCTTTTCTTTCAGCGTTCGTACGCCGTTCCTCACAAATTCGAATAATTTAAACTAAATAAATTATTTTAATAGAGAGCGGAGGAATTTATGACTGCAATAAAATATCTCGGAACGCTCATGTAGCCAAGATCCCACGCGTCGAAATGGTGGGGCTTGGAGAGGCGTCGCGACGCCGGCTGCCGGATCCAACAGAATTGAGCGATTGTTCGCTTTAACGCGGTCAAATTTGATAGAGTATTCAAAAGGGGACATTATAAAAAAAAGTTGAAAGAAGTGTTTGACAACGTGAGGCGAGAACTTAACAACAACTTTGAAAGAACCCTAAATGTCAATTCTATTCGATCTTAATTACACTGAACATAAGAATCGGATGGATTTGATTTATTGGAAAAGTTTGTGCAATCCGTCTCGTATTTATATTATGTTTAATTTATGGCGAAAAAGTTTGCATTTTCAAGGAATGATATAAATCCTCTAGTTTAAATAAGATTTAATTGAAAATAATAAATCGTTTGTCCGGATGGGTCTTAATAATTTCCCTGTGTTTATTTTAATAAATGGCTCTCATCCCCATCTCGTGCACCCATTGGGATTTCACTAAGGGCGGTCACCGATTTAGCGCCAGCCGCGTTTCCGGTCACAACAGGATTATCTCCGGGCGAATTGTTTAATTAATCGGATTGCAAGAAATTGGAAGTAATGGCCTAGGCAAACTGGCCTTCTATTCCCTTTTCCCTTTTCTTCCCAATTCCCTTCGCCCAGATATAATATGGATTCTTCGTAAGCCAAACAAACCACCACCGTCCAAATATTTACTCAATCCGAATCGAAGGAGAGTGTACGTGTGAAGGAGCAAAAAAAAAACATTTTCCATAAAGATTTCCATCATCTCACTACAATGAAGATTTAAGCGTTATCACGTGCCTTTATTTTCGTTCTGTCGTTTTTTTTTCTGCACTGTACATTAAGCAAATCTCGGCCAACATTAATCTAACTAAATGGAGCCTCGTGCCAGTTAATGTCTTCATATGATGATGCACAAAGCGCCTCGTCGTGCCATAAATCACCCTTTGTGCTGCAACTTTTCACAAAGCTTCGATATAATTGAATCAATGTTTTTTTCTCTTTTTTCACACCATTGTAATAAATGTTTTGCTAAAAATGTTTGCGGACAATCCGAAAATCTCACGATTCACGATAGTTGCTTATTCATAATATAGTGTGTTTACTCCCAACACATAAGATTCACTTAAGCTTCACATTAATCTTTGTTATTTTCCATTAAAATACTGCATTTAAATTTAAAGTTTCACTAGTTACATAAATATTTTTTTAATAATCATAATCTTAAATTTATATTATTATTTGACAGGTATTTCATTTTTTAATTTACATAAAGCAAATGAAATTGAAAATGTTTTAATATTTTATTTTTCTTTATTTTCAGATATGCTTCTGGCTCTTCAGGACCATAATTGATTGCAAATAAAAGGTATACTATTTTATGTTCTTAGCATTATAAAATTTAGTAAATATCATGACTTCTGTTATGTAATTCTGATTAAGCTTTGTGTGACTCACATATTTCAAAAAGGTAAATTGTGTACGTTAACTGAACAATTTAAATGAATTTTTATTATATATTTTTTTATATAATGGATCTTTTATGAATAAAACCTTTTGTACCTTGATAATATGATTGCATTTTATTGTCCTATATTAATAAATGCTGCACTTAAATTGATTGTTGGGGCTTTACAATGTATCTCGTAACAGAGCTGCTTTTTTTGGGAGTTTCATCCTCCATTCGCCTTACCGTCGCTTGTTAAGTTAATGGGCGTCTAGAAGGGTTCCAAATTAGATTAGTACATAATGGATATAAGTTAGTTATTTATCTACAACAAACGATTCGCTCGGTTTTATTAAAGCGCTGCGGTTGCGTACGGGATAAACCAACAAGAATTTATTACATTCTAAGAGTTAGTGAGATATTTATTTATATATAGAGTTTGGAGTATTTGAGATGTGAGAAGTGTATTGCGTATTTGGGTCGAGAAGTGGTGGAAGAGGAAGTAAGTGGTTCGAAGAGAGGACCAGAAATCTTTGCTTAATGTTGTTGTTTTATCTAATATGTTAGTCTGTCGACGAGCTAAAGAAGTCTCTACCTCCTTACAAAAGGGGGGAAAGCTGGCTTAAATAGAGATACAAACCTTTCGCAAACAATCCGAACGTAGGAATTGCGTGCTGAATAAAAGATTTAAGGATAGAACGTCAGTTGGGGGAAACATTAAACAAGCATTGAACTGAGTCTGAGCCAGGACGAAAGCTGCTCAAGAGCACAGGATGTCTCCTCCTCAACTACGTTTTCATTCTGCCGCAAGGCCTCTTGATTGTTCCCTAAATACCTATTTCAATCGAATTAGTCTTCGCATTTGGAAACGTTTAAGTGGCCATTTGCCACTCCTTTAAATTCGCGACAATTTCGTGTCCGGACAAAAAAAAATAGATATAAAGGAAAACGACGTTCACCATTTCTACATTTTAGGCATTTTTTTTAAATCCCATTTTTTTAATGTTCATGCATTATTTACGGAACATATACGAATTTTAATCAAGTGAGTGCATCATTCCGTGACTCCGAGCGCAATACTCAACCCGTACGCAAATTCAAATCCCATACAATTCCTTGGAAAATAAATCCCGCGCTGGATTTCATCTCAATAGGTTCATATTTAGTGGAACAGAATAATCTTTGTAATAATCTGGATGATTGTGCATGCGTGTACATGCAATATTATGTGTGCTTACAAACATGAACGTAAAATGTTTACATAAATTCTGTTCGATTTTTATTTTATTAAATTCAGATTTTTTCATCAATTATAAATCAAAACATTTTTATTAAATTTCTTGTTAGAATAGCCAAAATTATTAAATTTTATGAATCAAAACATTTATATTATTTTTTTTGTTCTAAATCTAAATTGATTAGAAGAAAAATTACTTAATTTGAAGTAATAGAAAAGTACATTAGTGATTTTATAAAACACACGTTTTTTAAATCTATATTTACAAAGGATGAATATTTAATGCTGCCATTAAATGAATTATGTAACATATATTTTTTCATTTAAATTAAAATTAATAATTCTGAGTAAATCTTGACTTGTCTTCCAATACATTTTGCTAATGCATTTGCAAATGATTTATAAAACATATTTTCTTAGTAAAAAAATCAGTTTATTATTGAATTCATTCCGAAATTTTGATATATTTGTTCTTCATGATAATATTTTTTTTCATTATTAATATAGTAACATTTATCTAAATAATATATGATGTTAACATTCTTCAAAATTAATGAGAATTCCAGAAATAATCTAATAATTAATCATAATTCAATGGCGAGAATTACAAAAATAAATATTATAAATAGATAGAAGAATAACAAAATAAAATAAATTCAGTAAATCAAATATATGAAAATGTTTTTGTGTTTCTGGGCGTATAGATTTAGGTCGAATTTATTATTAATTATTAAAAAGTTAAAATACTATAATTAACTAAATCTGACCAAAGCTCTATCAACCTAAGTCTTTCTCCCCTTAAAATCGAAATTTCCGTTTTACTAGTTTTTTTTTAAATTTATATAGAAATTCTATATTAATTTTATGTATATTTTTTTGGTAATAATGGTAATTTGTATTTGATTGATGATTTGGGAGTTCCAACCAATGTGTCCTCTCAGTGCATGTCCAGAAACTGTGATACTTCTCCACACAAAAGTAATACCTCCGTGGTAAGTCGGTGATACATGTTTCTCCTCTCACTTACTAAAATTGTGTTGCTTTTTGCACTCAGCAGTTTGGTGTTTTTTTGGCTCATCTTTGTTGGATATCAGTGATGTTGGTTTTGGTCGTCTACTCTAATATAATCAAAGTAGAATTTCCATAAATTCATTACTATCATCATCCAGATTTTCCCAAGATTATATCGTAATTAGTTTTATTATCGTTTCTTTTGATTTTACATAATAATAGCCTTTTCTTGCCTTTTTTGATAATATTTGTCTGATTTGGACTCTTATCAAGTTGTGCATCTGGTTGTTAATTTTCACGTGGTTGCTGTCTCTGTTGAGTTTTTTTATATTGTTGTTGATTTGTTTGTTGTTGCGATGCCATTTGACGTACTATTTCTTGTTCTTGTCGTTGAACCTGTCTTAATTATTGCTCTAGTTCTTTCCTTACTTGTCAACTCTTCTGTACTTCATTCAATATTTGAAAAGTGGTGGTATTTTCTGCATCGTCACTGTATTTTGTATTGTCTTGTATAGCTTTTTTATGTTTTACCTTGTGTATCGGATAATTACTTTTTCTTTATAAAATTAATATTGCATATACATAAAAGTTATTAAAATCATAAAGATTAAAAAAACAAAGCTTCTTTCTTATTTTGTGTACTAAAATGTATATAGTATTCTGTAACAAACAAGAAACGTGCTCCAAAGGGCTACACGAGTCAGGGAACGTTCTAGGTCATACAATAAATCAAATTTTCTGACAAGGGTCAACCGATCTCCAATCGAAAGGCTTTCCTATTTATATAAAAAGGGATAAGAGCAAAACAAACAAGATATAGTTGTGTAATATATCTTAATTATAAACAATCCAATTATGTAAATCATCCAATTCATCATATTTTTTTAGAAATAATGCAAATTTATATTTATATTTGATATTATCGATTCTTAAATGTACTTGAAATAATCATGTTACGTAATATTTTAAATCGTGTGATTTGGATCTTTCAAATAAATTTATTATTAATACTACAAGATTGATTTTATTTGTATTTTGGAAGGTTTATTTTATGAACTGTGAGGACTTGATTAAGGTCACTGTCAGCACCCCAATGTAATAGTATGTGAGTTAGGGTTGATGAAAAAAGCCGACCTATAGTATTTTTTACCACCCTATATACCATATAGCTATGTTTATAAGATTGTTCCTTCCCTATCACTTCGATAGTACAAAAACGCTTTAGTTTGCAAGAAACTTTTTTTAATAGACAAAAATCCATTGCGAATTTTGTTTTATAGTTATCCTACATAAGATTATTGAAGACATTTCAAGATCCGTGAGTATTGGTATCTGTTTATTGAAGTTCCTTGAGTTTTGAAGCAATTTTGACCTATATCTAAATTTTAATATATCAGCAACATCAATTTGTGAATATTTGTAAACTAGGAAGTTTGAACTGTAATAATGAAATTAAATATAATACCGTTTATAACCGGTTTACTCGATTAACAAAATAGTAAAAAACTGCATGAATTTATGAAGAAATGTGTATTTTTTAGAATTTATAATGATTTTCCTTAATTAAAATTGCGTAAATCCAGACTAATGAAAACCGATTTATATATTCTAGCGGAAAGACCTATAGTTATTAATTTTTTCTAACGGATCTTTTTGTTATTATTTGAAGTATAATAAATCATTTTTTGTGTCTGTTTTCATTACAAAACTGAATAGATGATGAAATAACATAAAAAACTTAATTAAATTCATGTAATAATAGGCGTATTTTATTATAACAATATCAGAATAAAAAAGCCACAATTTAATTTGGAATGCGTTCATTAATTTAAGTCCCATTGTTATCAATCATATAAATATAAATCTCTATAAAAAAATGAAATTTTTATCAAATATGTTTCGCTTCGTAATTTCATTTCGTGGATTTATAAAGTGGAAACACATTTTCAAGATGAAATTGGCCCGATCCTTCCTGCTTTTCGTTTTCTTTCAATGTTTTAATACTTTTAATGGAGTCCCGAAAATTAAATGCTACTTCAATAAATATATTTTTTTACACTGTTATAAATCGGCTTAAGTGCTTGTATATCAAATTTTATTTTACAAACTAAATTATGACTCCTCCACTTCAATGAATTACAATTACATAATCTCATACAAGATTGCATTATTTAATGTCATTAAATTTATTTAAAATAGTTAGTTACTTTTTTAAGTAAACTAAGTGCAGTCTTTAGAATATTTCAAACATATATTCTAAAATATCTACTCTTCTTTACTTTTTTTTATTGTTTGATTAACTTAATATTATTAGAAATAACGAAAAAAATACATATATTTCAACCCAATTTAGGTTTTTTCTTCTGGTAAATAATACATTTTTTATTACATCATCTACAAATGCCTGTTCTAAATTATTATTCAAATATTATTAGCTATATGTTTTCTTATTCTTATTAGAAATAAATTAAGTATATGTATTTCAACGTCTATAGTATTTTTTGTTATATCATCTACAAATATATTACATATTATTTGCTTTTTTGTAGGCCGATCTAGTATTTGATAAGTTACAGTAATTTTATTCATAATATTATTTTTCCTTCGTGCGTTTTCTTATGATTTTTTAAAGGAAATTTTTAGATATTACAGGTTCTTACTGTATTGACTCAAGATTACCTTTCTTCGGTTAATTTTTATATATAATTGTATTGAATTATTTCGAAAAAAAAAGCAATTTTCTATTTTATTCATAATTTTCTTGGAATTGAATAAAATTAAATTATAAACACATGCGCAATATTTTTTTAACAAAAAATTTGAGTATTTTAAACAATTTACTGAAGTATACTTTTACATAAACTTTATTAATATTATAAATAAGGTGGAAAGACCACCGTCCATAACTCATAATTGTTTTCTAATAGAAATGTTTAATACTTTTTTTGACGAATTTTATGTTTTTAGATTTTGAATTTATTATTTGATCTGCGGTTCACTTACTTCAATTAATAATTTATTATTTTTAAGACTAAAACCGAGAAATATAAAATCTGGTTGTTGAAATCTTTTCACCCTTCAAATTTGGGTTTTATGTAGATTTATGAATATGCATATAAAGATATATGTTAAAGTTAATTGTAACATTTATAAAGGGATCATTAATTTAGTTTACTAATATTTCTACGTTTTCTCAACAGATTTAAATTTGTGTAAATATTATATAAGCTGTAATTTTAGCAAGATTAAATGTATTTGAGTTAGAGACTTAATGAGAAAATCGGAATCGTTGGTAGAATGAGATTATTGTCTCTGTTAAGATACCTGTGGGGATCATATAAGGTTTGGAATTAGTTTGGAGGAAAATGGAAATATACGGGTGGATCTGGTTTGTTGTTGTTGAAAAGGTGGGCCTCCATCTGCAGAGGTAGAGGAGGATAGAGGACAGGGCAGAAACGTGTCCGTGTTCCGAACACAAAGGTAAACACGTTAAGTTTACTTGGCCATTCAGCGATTACCAGCATTTGGATTTGCGTTGCAGTTGGTCCAGTGCAGATCCGAGGCATTAGAAATCTCAGATAAATCCTCATGTACTTTGGTAATCTATTCAATTAACACATTTCCCATTCACAGGATTTTCGAATTAACAATGATTTTCAGATCGGTGTGGATTGTATATGCATGAGATAGCCTATACCTATCTCTCACACTTTGCGTGTGGAATGCGTGTATGTATAATTTTTCAGCGGTCACGTTATTTATGACCATACAATATAGAATTAATGGCGCAACTGTCGGATCACGTAATGGAAATTAGTAAAATCGAATATTCTGTCTGTGCGACCTGAAATGGAAATCATTATGCCGGCTGGTTATATAATGGTTCGGCGACTTGTTAAAAGTGGATCCGACCGTATATGTAAACATAATAATTATCGCGCTATCTGTACGAGTATTAAATATATAGACTGTGTTGCTTATGTTAACACGCTGTCAATTCGATAATTTATGGTTTCGGCTCGGGCTTGAATATTTCAACGCGCTGTATTACCACCATTGCTGACGTATTCAATACCGATATGCATGTTTATTAAATTAACGATCTGCGCGATTTGCGAATTGAAATGCATTTCACTTCGAAACTTTCCAATTAAAAGATCTTGTATTTCATTTCTGTTAAAGTTCAGATATTTGCCTGGGGCGAGAAAAATGAAGAAAGGAAGGGTGTCTGAAATAAAACGATTGCAGAGCGGTATTCAGGACGAAGGCTAAGACCTGCATCTGATGGCCGGACTAAGTGAAATAACTTCTATTACAAAGATTATTAACACAATAAGCTTTGGAGAGCCACCAGATGAAACTGCTTCCGCACGCTGTGCAACGGTCTCTAATTGGAATCATCAAACTTTTCGGTTTTGTGTTTTTTTTATATTGTTGTATGTAGGAATTGTCTAAAGCAGATGTCTTTTAAGCCATAATAAAATCCAATAAATAAATCTTTGAACAAGATTAATGTTAACAAATAATTAACTGATGTATTCTGTTGAACTTCTCATATCTAAGATAATAAATTTACTTAATATCCTTTATGTGATAGATTGTAAATAAAATAGTATACAAAAAAAATAGGTTACTTAGATATTGTCTACAATGCCTAGGCAATTTCTAGAATATCACATGTGATAAAACAAAATGAATCCTCATTGCATAATATTTGACGTAGATTTTCAGAGCGAATTAATAATAAAAATGATTATTGTTTTTCAATTATGTTATTTATTTAAAAATGTAGAAAATTAACAAATAGTGCATACTTGTGGTTAAATTGTACTAAAGTGATTATTTCATGTAGTTTATTAAGACCATCGAATTAGTATTCGTTCAATACGTTGCTTAACTTTCGTAAGATGTACAAAAAACGCCATTTCTCTATATTTGTATTACACGTAGTTAGCAATTAACTAAGTAAGTACAAAAAAATAGGTTACTTAGGTATTGTCTACAATGCCTAGGCAATCTCTAGAATATTGCATGTGATAAAACAAAATGAATCCTCATTTATAATATTTTTTTCAGAGAAATTTTTGCGTAGATTTTCATAGTGAATTAATAAATAATAAAAATTATTATTGTCCTAAAATTACGCTATTTACTTAAAAATAAAGAAATTTTAGTGTTAAAGTGATTTTTCCATGTGCTATATTGATATCACCCAATTAGTACATCCACATAACATAATATTTTTCTCAGAGAAATGTTTTCGCAGATTTTCATAGTGAATTAATAATAAAAATGATTATTATATTACAATTATATTATTTACTTAAAAATTATAAATTTGACAAATAGTACATACTTGGGGTTAAATATTTCTAACCATCCAATTAGTATTCCTTCAATACGTTGCTTAACTTTCGTAAGATGTAAGAAAAAGGCATTTAACATTCTCTGTATTTGTATTACACGTAGTTAGCAATTAACTAAGTAAGGAAACTATCTGTATTATCATGAGCTTAGAATAACACTATGTTCATATTTATTCTATTGAATTAACTTGGCATAACAATTGCACCAACTACATCAATATCCGAGGTTCACTTAGATTTAATAACAATAGGAATTAATTAATTAGATATAGTCTAGCTGCTAGATTCTAGCACGAATTATACATAACTGGAGGAGAATAAAATAAATTGGGAATTTAACATATTGTTATATAATGTATTACAAGATTATTAAACTGTAACAAATATTAACCCAGTAAATATATCATAATTATAAAATTTATGTCCACAATCTATCTCTATTTGAGACATTAAGTTGAAGTGTTGACTTTATAATAAAAAATAAAATAAAAATATAAATTTTTGAAGACATAGTCCATTAACTAACCTTTATGTAAGTTTTGTTCATTTGGACGCACTCACTTGAAACGAAATTATTCAAAACATTAAATTATAATATTTTTTCACATCTTAAATCCATTTATTTTTAAATACAATACATTTTATATATAACAATAAAGAATTTCTCAAAGACAACATTAGCACATCTTTATTATCCAATATCATTTTTTCTAAAATATGATGCAATGATTTTGATATTAACTTCCATGACTATTTTATTTTGTTAACAACTAGTTAATTAATATAAACGGATTCTGTTTAATTTCACATATTTAAGACAATAAATTTACTTAATGCCCTTTCTGTGATATATTCTATATAAAATATATAGTATACAAAAAATAGGTTACTTGGGTATTGTCTATACCTAGTCAAATTCTAGAATATCGCATGTGATAAAACAAAATGAATCCTCATTATATAATATTTTTCTCAGAGAAATATTTGAATAAATTTTCTTACTGAATTAATAATAAAAATGATTATTGTTTGGCAATTTATTTAAAAATATAGAATTGTAACAATTATTAACTAACTAAAATAATAATGATTTAAATTTTAGCAAATATGTTATACATACTTCTAACTTTAATATTATTATTTTTCATTATTTCAAATCCATTTATACAATACATTTTGGTGTATATTTACCAATAAAAGTAACTTTTCCTAAAATTTTATTATTTTTTTCTAAGAGAAATATGTAACAAATAAACTGTTTTTAATGTTAGTGTATTAATGAAATTGTAACATTTCAAGAAAAATATTTAGTTACATTCTTTAAATAATTGATTATTAATGTTACTTTTAAATTTATCTGCTTTCATAAATAAATAGATTTAATAACTTTTATGAATGCACGTAAATAAATCTGG
This sequence comes from Nicrophorus investigator, assembly GCA_963457615.1. Lineage (NCBI taxonomy): Eukaryota > Metazoa > Arthropoda > Insecta > Coleoptera > Silphidae > Nicrophorus > Nicrophorus investigator. The sequence goes on from OY735140.1 coordinate 29,065,345, forward strand.
TGAATAAAATAATTAACAATAATTTTTTACCTGTATATATTAGCAATTTTATAATATTGATGTTTAAAGCTTCATGTGAAAAGAAAAACGGTTTCTTTATATTCTACTATAAAAATGGTAATTGAAATCATCAAATGGAGATCATACATATTTCGTTTGTTTATGCGACGGTACTTTGAGCTAAATACGGTTGTTTCCATATTTCCATCTTCTTTTTTTTTGTTGTTGTAAAGGGAGGAAGTTTTGATGTTTTAAATAATTTGGAAGCCGAAATGCACAGGGATCGGGCGCTATCGGTAAAAGGATATGGGCTATATAAATAAACGACCGCTAGCAGGGGAGAGTAGTCCCCTTTATATCAGCGGAACGAAAAAGATGGTGGATGGAGAGGAAAAAAAAAAGGATCTCATCGATCGGGATTGTTTATATTTAAGTGGGCCTATAATATGCATGTATACAGTATATGGATATGGCTGTGCGTGAAGGAGAATTGATGCGGCCTTTAATATTTTACACCCATCACTTTTCGCCCCGCTGATTTTTAACACGAGTTCCAATTATTGAAGCTACGTTTATTGTCAAGCCCATATCATATCAAGCCGCACACTCTCACACACACACACATCCTGGTAATTGAACGCTTCCTTGATTGGATCCTGTAAAACTTCCAACTTTTCCGAACTACGTGTTTTACTTATTTCCACACGAGCCATCTATATAAAAATCCGGCACATGCTCTCTCTCCTCCATCCCTCACTAACAACTTTGAGATATCACCTAATCGAAACTTAGTTTCCGCACAAACTCCGTATGTCATATAACGTTCGCCTGGGTATGTTTGGACATAATTAATTTCTTCCCCCTGCAAAATTACTTTCCAAGTTTACATTATATTTTCAATACGTATTTCAGCCGAATCCCATCTAAATCTCCGCTCTCCATTTGTTTCCAGTTTATATTTCTTTCATACCTTTTTTTTCTATTCTTTTTCATTATTATTATTTCGCGTCAAACCGTGTAATTATGTTTAATAATATCTAAAAAGCCCCTTCATTTCTTATTATATCATTTCAATATCAATTTTGATAATGCCTATTCACTCTGAATGATTTTATATATATAGGTAGGTAGATAAAGCGAACCCATTACGGATTTAGTCAATTACTTTCGCCTCTTTTACCTCTTTCATAATTATCACGTAGAGTCCAAGGGTTACGAAACAGCGAGTGTTAATGGAGCATTGGCAGTCAACAGCCGTATTTAATTACTCATAATTGCCATCTTTTCCAATTGAATTTAATGAAAACTTAAATTGCATTGAATGAATTTCAGTGAATATAAAACCTTCAACAATACAACCGGTTATGTTAGTTTCATTATTTCTCAAATAAAAAAAAATGTTTTATTATAATAGGAACGATTTTAATGGGATACAAATATGTCCCAACTGCAAACAAGCCTACACCAAACTCCATGTAATTTTCATTCATAGATTCCACAAATATTAAGAAACTAATGAAACCTAGTTTTGTTCTCGTCATCGAAGACTCCTTTAATTTGAGTAAATAGTCAATTATAATTGTCATAGAAAGATGACATAACTACAAGATACTTTTATATAATCTGGGTCTACGAAAATTGTATTAATTGTATTCTATATTATATTTTTTCTATTTTTTTTACAGATTTTATGGATTTTTTGAGTAAGTGAAGAGAATTATGTTTCTTATTACTTAAAATTGTGTACTATAAGCAAATGTTGGATAAAATATGTTTTAGCAGGAATGTGAATTGTAGGTAAAATGTATTGTAATTTTCAGTAAGTAAAAAGAATTTTGTTTCATATTATTTAAGATTGTGTACTATAAGCAAATAATTAATGTTGGATAAAATATGTTCTAGCAGGAATTATACTCGGCCTGAGCAGAATTAAATAAATTGTGATTTGTAGGCAAAATGTATTGTAATTTTCAGTAAATATAGAAAATTATGTTCCTTAATACTTAAAATTGTGTACTGTAAGTAAGTAATTAATGTAGGATACTAAATATGCTCTAGCACGGGGGAGAATTAAATAAATTATGTAGGCAAAATGTATTGTAATTTTCAGTAAGAAAAAGAATTATGTTTCTTATTACTTAAAATTGTTTAAAATAAACAAATAATTAATAAAAATGTATTACGCACGACCTCAGATGTAATAAATTCAAGTGCTGGAAATGATACAAGATATGCTTTAGCGCGGAGGAGAATTAAATAAATTAGCCAAAATGTATTGTAATTTTCAGTAAGATAAAAAATCTGTTTCTTATTATTTAAAATGATGTACTGTAAGCAAGTAATTAATGTAGGATAAAAATGTATCACGCACGACCTCAGATGTAATAAATTCAAGCGCTAGTACTGTAAATTTAATTATTTAAATAATTTTTTTTTAAATTATTAATTCTTGCATTTAAATGTTAAAGTTTTTGTAAAAATATAACAATAAAAATAGGTTCTAAAAACTAATGGTAACGACGTTTATAAATAATTTATGTATTTCGTTTGGAATGAAAGTTCGTGACTTTTATTCACATTCTTCTAAACAAATTTCGGTCTAGGAGAACTTCCATTTCGTGCAATAGTATTTGTATATTGATGAACTGTTATTCTGGATGAAGCTATGGTCTAGATTCCGCAACACATGAGCTGCATACAAGTTTGAGGTGTGCAACACACGTTCGCAATAATAAGGGTTGATGGTTTTGGTGTGGCAGGGGGCGGTGGGAAGTGCGTGTCACCATTCGTGACAGGCCACTAACACGGGTAATACCTTCGGTCTTCAATACAGACATTCCGGACGATCCTGTGAAACATCCGTGTAACACTTTACACATCTTAGACCTTTAGCCGTAATAATTGGGGTTACTAGCCTGTATCGATTCTGCGGTTCGCATACTTCGCATTTCCCGTTCGGTTATTGAAGTAAATACCGAGTTTGCTCCGACTTCCATGCCAAATTTGATATTTTTCTACTACCGCATCGAGCGTCGAATTACGCTATCATACTTTTATTCCCCAATTTGAAACTTTACCTGCAGAACTTATTCATATTTAAATTGTAAGATGAAAAGTTTTATTGAAAACATTTATCAAGTTATATTTTATCGAAAGCACATATAAAGACAAAAAATAACTATTTACTGAAACTATATAATACTTTGTATCAATATCCATGCCAGTTTTAACTAAATAGTTAAAAAAAAAATAGTTATTATATCTTACAATTTTTTTAATTAAATGTTAAGTAGGACTTTTTCAATAAGAATATTTTTTATATCATTAACTGAATACCGGATTATTCGGGGCATTTATATTTTATTGAATACAAATTAATTATTACAATGATTAATTACAATATGATTCAAATATATTTTCAATGCATTCACACAACTCACTTTTTGAACAATTCAATTTTTATGCTTTTAAATTCTTCAATTAGTCCGGTTTCAATAGAATATTGGCGTAACCTGTTACCCGCAGTACACGAGGTATTACTATAAAAATATCTTGTTGCACCCCAGGCATAGAATTCTGGAATATGGTCTGGTGTTGTTGTTGTATAGTTTCAGTGGTTGTAAAATTAATTGAATTCGATTGGTTTTAACAATTTATTACTTAAATATAGTCTACAGGCAAACTTATTTTAAAAGACGTCTTCCATTTACAAAGTAAATTATTTTTATTAAAGGATGGGAGTAGGGCTTTATTGATAATTGATGATTAAACGATTTTAAAAAAAATTGGATGATTTTGTTTAAGCTCAAATCTTTTAAATTTATTTATGAGAAAAAGTGTATCGGTAAGGATTATTCGTAGAAATTCCTTGTATGTTTATGAAAGTACTCGAATTTGGAGTATTCATGAAGTTCTATACATTAATTCATATTGATGGGATTATTTACACCTAGTTCTAAATGTTTATATTAAAGTGTATCGAAGTCTGTTTTTCAAGAAAATTTAATTGTAACTTATACAATATTGATTTATATAACATTAATAATAGTTGGACACAACAATCTACCTAACTAAGATTACTATAATTTTAAAGTTTATAAGATAATTTTGATGATGTCTTTTTGCAATGTTTCATCAAATATTTAAAACATAAAACTTTTTACAATTTTTTATTCATTCCGGAAATACTTCGTATATAAGAAAGTACATTACGTTGTTTAAATCGGAAACGTAGCATGTATGCACTTATGAAACCTCAATGCTTCAGTATTGCTCGGTGCATTTGCGTGCATGAAACTTTATAATAACTTGTTGGAAACTGTTAGAAACTTCAAATTTGTACTATTTAAGGAACTATTGATATCATCTAAACATATATAAATGGATTCTGTCTTTATTTTATTATATATTTTTTTCATTCTGAATTCTATAATTAGTTTTCACTTTAGTTTTCAAGTAAAGTACAAAAAAAACCGTAACAACATGAGAGTAATGGCTTCTATTTGGGTGTGACGTAATTCCTAGTATATCAGGGTTTTTTCCACCTACGCCTTGGACTAAAAGCTAAAAGCACAAAAACATAGCTTCGTGTATATTAGCTAGCAAAAACCGTAACACTGTATTATTGATTATATTTTTATTGTAAAAAATCATAAAATGACGTAATTTAATATTTAAAATAATTATAAATTATAAGTTTTTAATTGAAGAAATAAAAATTATTACAATTTGCAGAGTTTTTTTTGTACTAATTTAAGTAAATTTAGAGATATTTTTTAAATATTATACGAAAAATCTCTAAAGTATTGTCAGTATTGATAGATTGCAGACGTTTGGCTTAAGATTAATCTCGATTATCGTGCAAGAAAAATAGTTTCCGAAATGGAAGCTTTGTTTAATATATATATAGTAATAGGAAATTCGAAGTAATACGTTACATTAATTTCAGTTTATAAAGGAAAGTCATTAACGGAAGGGATGTTGCGAACAGTTTTCATCGGCTTTTGTATCTTGATGCCGTTTGAAGTTTGATTTCCGTTTGCTCGGTGTATCTAAGATTACCATATATTTCGCGAAAATAGATCCAGTTTCAAATACGATATTCTCCGCAGCTGCCGCTTTATCTTGAAATAGAAATACATTCTGTTTCTGTAGATTGCTCGAAATTACATTATACACACAGAAATTGGATATTTATTACAAGCATTGTAGATGCATTAATAACATCTTTACTTCAATAATAACTTCGAGAAATTAATTATACTTTAGTTTCAAAGCATATTATTCAAAAATTTAACAAATCAATTAAAAATATAGGAATGTTACTTTACGATATGTGTAGATTATTATACGTTAAAAATAACAAATTATTACTTTACAATTCGTAAAGTCCAGAGTTTCATCAACTATATAATACAAAATTATAAAAATAAATCTAACTTTAAATTACTTCACACTTAAAAATCATCAATAAATTAGACTTTATTTGAAAAATGATGTAAATAAATATTATACATTTATTACATTATAAATAAGCAATTTAAAACTCAATTTACACTTGTGATTTATTTTCACAGTTCGGGACATGGGGGGAATCGATGCATTTTTTTGCTGTATTTATATTTAGAAGTTGTGTAAAATTTAAAATTTCAATTAAAAGAAAATTGTTTATGAAAATATATTTTAAAAATTTTACTTGCGATAATCCCCAATAAACAAACATTTTTTGAAAAATAGCTGATTTATTAATTTCTTTTTATTGTAAGAAAATTTAAATTAAAAGAAAATTATTTATAAAAAATATATTTTTCAAGATTTTATTATACATTTATAACATTAGAAATACTTGTGTACTTTAATATTTGAAGCTGATTTTTTTTACAATATTATATAGTGTTCAATATTCCATAATGAAAAATGAATCATAAATCTAACTTTTAATTGGTTCACTCTTAAAAGTTGTCAATAAATTAGACATTATTTGAAAAATATTGTAAATAAATAATATACATTAATTGCATTATAAATAAGTAAGTTGAAACACTGAAAATACTCGATTCATCCAATTTCGAAAATTGCGGGATATGGGCAGAATCGATGTGAGGTATTGCTATATTTATTTTTAGTAGTTGAAACTGATTTATTAATTTATTTTTATTGTAAGAAAATTTAAAATTTCAATTAAAAGAAAATTGTTTATGAAATTTTTTTTTTTAAATGTTACTTGCGATAATCCACAATATTAGAAAAATGGTAAAGTAATATTACTTGTGTACTTTAGTAGCTGATTTATTAATTTATTTTTTTTATAAGAAAATTTCAATTAAAAGAAAATTATTTATGAAAAATATATTTTTGAACATTTTACTATAATCCACTGAGATTCTACAATGACAATGCCAAACAATATTCTATAGATGAAAAAAAACATAAATCTAACTATAAATTACTTCTCACTTAAAAGTTATTAATAAATTAAACATTAAATGAAAAATCATCTAAATAAATAATATACATTTATTACATTATAAATAAGCAAGTTGAAACACACTTCACAGTTGTGATTTATTTTTATGCAGTCCTGAAAATCCTCGATTATTCCGATTTCGAACAGTGCGGGATATTGACGCAATACCCCGATTGCTGTATTTATTTGTAGTAATTGTGTACTTTAGTAGTTGAAGCTGATTTATTAAATTATTTTTATTATAAGAATTATTTTTTTAAATTTTTGATTTATTTGTAATCTGTCACACTCTGGCAATAAACAAATATTTATGAAATAAAAATAAACTGAGCGGAAAGATTTCCCATCGGCAATCTTCCAAATGTAAGAAAATTTAAAATTTAAATTTAAAAAAAATGTTTATGAAAAATATATTTTGAAAGATTTTACTACAATCAATCGAATTTAATTAATTTCACAACCATTTAGATTCTACAATGCAACCAAATAATATTCTATAGTTTCCAGAATTCCATAATAAAAAAAGCAATTCAAATAACAAGTATTTTTATGCAGTCCTGAAAATCTTCAATTAGTCCGATTTCGAACAGCATTAGCGGAATCAACGCGAGGAATTGCTGTATTTATTTTTAATAATTGTGTAATTGCTTAAATTATTTTTATTAATAGAAAATTTAAAATTTAAATTAAAAAAATTGTTTTTGAAAAATATATTTTTAAGGATTTTACTACAATGAAAAAAAAACTTTATTTGAAAAATGGTATAGCATTATAACATGAGTATATTGAAAAATTCTGAATTTGTTGCCAGAACGAGAAATAGGAATCCCGCCCGTGTAGTCAAAACTGCACGTAATGCAAATACAATGAATCGAATGCGAAACAGAACTGACCCGCATTCGACCAAATATTTACAATCTCCCCAATATTGAAATGCGAATCCGTTTGTGAAAACTGATAAACAATCGAATATCTAACTGTATCTAACTATGGTCAAACGGTATGCAGTATTTGATAAAACGTAATCGGTAGACAACAACTCAAATAATTTTCACCAATCCTAATTAACTTCTATTATTTAGTTTCCACATTTAAATTAAATAAAATTTGTCTATTATATATAAACAAATTTTATATAAGAGACCAGTTTTTAGTTGATTTTTATATAAACAGTGATCTACATGAATACCTCAGATTGATACACTTTAATAAAAACATTTAGAACTGGGTGTAAGCAATCCCATCAATACAGAATGATGATAGACCTTCATGAATACTCCGAATGAAGAATCCTGATGGTATACTTTTTTCAATAAACAATTGTAATAGAGTTTAGGCGGGCTTAATCCAAACCACCTAGGTCTAATACTTAGGAACGCTTAATCGTGAATTATTAATAAAGCGCTTCTCTCAATCATAACTCCCTCATCTCATAATAATAATAATTGATTTTGTAAATAGAATACGTCTTTTGGAATTAGTTTCAGCAGGCATCTTAAATGATGAAAATAGTATTAGTAAGAATTTAATTAATTTCGCAACCATTGAGATTCTACATTGACAACGCCAGACAATATTCTGTATCAGTGTTTCCCAACCTTTTTTGTGTTATGCTTTATAAAAATTTTATGCCCTAACATATAAATAATTTTTAATATTAATAAATTGAAATGTTTACTAAAGAAACTTATGTAACTAAGATTTTTTTGAGCAAACAGTTAACAAGTAAATTTTCAAAACTTAAAACGGAGAACTGAAATTTAAGTACAAAATAATTGGAATGAAAAGTTTTTTCTATATTATTTTAATTATTAGTAATTATTTATTATTTAAATTAATGTGATCCTTGCATTTGATGCTTTCTGCAGAGATTTTTTGTCAGGTTTCAATTTAGTTAACTTCAGTATCAAATCTCCCCTTTTATTTGTTCATCAAATCCAGCAAATTTCTTGTTTTAGCAGAAAATCATTTATGGCACTAAATACGCATTTAGCTAATTTTCCCTCCTTAACAATAGAGTTGCACCCCTGTGAAATGTGAACTCCTCTTTGGGAAATATTGTTCTATAGTGTCCAGAATTCCATCGACACTACATTATAATACAGATTTCTTATGTAATAAATACATGTGATATAATCATTACGTTAAGAACCTTCAGTCATATATTACAGGTTTTTTTCTCTTTGAATTGTAATTAAATTCGTTGGATGATTTTGAATGATAAAATAACTCATAAAGTGATAGAAAAAGATTTTGATTGTATTGTTTTATGAGTTTTCGAGTATATCATAAAAATTGAATTTGGAATTACATAAATTAGAAAACAAGACATCCATGAAAGGATAAGAAGCACTGGACCGGTTAATATAAAGGACTTAGTCTAACGCTGAATAGAAGATTAATGGTTAAAAAAAGATATGCATACAGATAGAATGGATAGGCTTTTCGTATTGAATGTTGAGAGGGGATCGTAATGATGAAAGAAGTGTAGCCATGAAAGAGGATAATTTATTATTTTATTTATGTTTATATAATTTATTTTGTATTTTTTTTTAACATTATCTTATAACTTATTTTCTCAGCTTACAATATTAGAAAAATATTTGATATTATGTAGTGTAAAGTATTCTTCATTTTTATTGTGAAGAAACAATAAATATTTTATTTATTTCTTGCAGGAAAATGAAATATTTGTGTAATGTATGTTGTGATTATTGAATCAACAAGTATAGTTTTTTTTTTAAACTTCTATGTAGTAATAAATAGCGAAATGAATATTTATTATAAGTGCTATTCTGGGTGTCTACGAGATATGTTTTTTTATGAATTGTAATTCGGATTGTTATTACATAATTAGAAAACGTGAGTAGAAAAATAAATATAACAGAAAAAAATAAAGCAAAGTTTGTTGAATAACTAATGATTCTTCGATCACTATGTTTACTTCAAGATAATTATCCCATCGTGGTCTTAAATATTGATTAAGGAAACCCAATGGCAAATGAAAAGTACTTGCAAAAAAGGTATAGCCTAGACACGTAATGTAATGGTGGAAGGAATTGCTAATAATACAAGTTGGGAAAGGAACAGTTGTTTCCCGTTATAATTCAAGGTGCGGTACAGTATTCTTTTTTGTTACGTCTGGACGTCCCGCTGTTTCTTTTATTTTATAATTCCTTCCTTTCGTTCGCCCTGTTGTGGCCGCGTTAGTTGGGTGGACTTGAAGAAACGACGAAGTAAGTTGGGGATTCGAATGGTAATGATATTCAAAAACTGTTTTACACGCCATCAAAATTGGAAGTGGAGAGAATGACACGCACGCAAACGTATATAACGTTTTATGAAGTTTACGGCATTCGAGCGCGCCGCCCCCATTAGCATATTAACGGTGGCTGCCTGTAAAATTCGCTCTATGAACCAGGGATGTGGATTTGCTTGCTTCAGGCGGCAGCAGCAACAGCGAAAGACAGATCCCATGACCTGGTATATCTGAAACTAGATGCGAAATCGCAATATGCAGATCGATTCGCCGCTTACGTAATGCGGAGGCATCCGCCGCGGGCCTCGTTGACACTTGCGGGATATTCGGAATTTGTAAATTTTCTAATAAGGTCAGCGGGAAGACGACGAAGGATGCGAAGGAGTTTGAACCATGGGTAGACGGTGAGGAGAAGGAGGAGGTCCTTCAGGCAAACAACGGATCCTTGCACACCGCACCGCGCAAACATAGGCATTGTTGGGCCCTGCGACTAATTATATGGCGTCTAATTAGGGCCGAGGCGCTAAGATGCGAGAGACGAGAAATGATGTATTACAGCACACCCGCACATCTCCACCTCCGCCTTCACACACACACCACCCTTACTCTTACATATATATATACTCACAACCACATTGCAGATATGAGAAGACGTGTACATCAACATCTCGTGTCGCGGTTGATGCATAGGAAGCACGACCAAGGAAGATGAGGCGACGTGAGCCGGATGCTGCAGGAGAACGAGATCAGTTCCTATTTAGTAACACACGTATCTATTGTGGAGGCGGCCGGAATAGAAATAAACAAACGGTGAATTTATAGTTTATCTCCGCTCCGCATCTTCAGCTCGCGATGCGCGAAGGGGGCGGGCGGAGGGCATTTTAATCTCGGCCAAACAAAGACTGCACCGCACAATTGCGCAAACCGCCCTCGCTCTCAAACTGATTTATGCACCGTCGACTTGCACAAACCACTTTGCACTGCTAATGCCGGTCGACGTCGGACCCGTCTTTATGGGCGCATAACGTTATTATGCATCGACCATCTAATATTCAGGAATTCCTATTTAAATGCGACCCGCAATTTCGCTTAAGATCACATAGTTTTTCCCTAATTGGCGTGGATTCAGACGAAATTAATATGAACGTACACTAGGTCGAGAATAAGGAATTACTTCAAGTTGGAAGACCGCATTAACTAAACTGTAACATAATAAGGTACATTAAAAATACATTATTTTATAAAATCTTTCTACTAAGACATTATTTTTTTTAAATAATACTATTTTATAATTTAAGACTTTATAATTTGTGACATTTATTATTAAAAATCTATATTTTCTTAGCAGATTTAGATGAAGTAGCAGTTTAAAAGTTCTTCAATATTGATTCATTTACTTTCCTATTTTCATAAGAAGTTTCAATTTGTTCACATTGAAATTAACTATTTTTGTTCCCGGGAAACGGAAAATTTAAAATTAATTTTAAAATAACAAAAATTGTAATTTAAGTTCTGTATGATCTTTAGTAAATTTTTCTATTTTGCCATATGCTAATAAATATTGTATTTTTAACACTTCAACAAAATATTTTCAATATCATTTAAGTTACTTTGCTTCTTATAAATTTTTAGACGGAACTTGTATTGATTGTATGAAACGTTGAAATTAGATGATTGAAATAAGTGTTTTTTTTGGTTAAAATTGTGCGCACAATTCCCGGGAAAACGGGATAAAATAAATAAATAAACAATTTTTAATAATTATTCGTTTTTTCTTTCATCATCAAATTTTAATCTTTTTCTGAGAAATCAATACTAAATACACTTCATTATCTTTAGCATATAATAAAACTGTGATTTTGTACTTATTCAATTAACATTTTAAAACATTTTTTAGCATTACATTAATTGTATTGATTCAATCAATTTTTAGATCTGTAATTATTTACATAATGTTAAAGTTTTTTTAAATTAAAATGGTATTGACAATGAATGATATAATCCATTTCTATACTAGATTATCCATCTTGGCGTGATGTGCAATGTTATTACGGTTTAACACGTTGTTGTTATTCAATTTCTCGGTCTGTTATAATAGCAAACAGTGCGCATCTGAATCTGTCAATAGCAATTCAATATGTTAATCAATTGACATCCAGGGAGTTCAACCGGTGCTCCAGTTAATTTCATTGGAAATGTTTGCCTGATAAGTTTCCTAACCAAAACAAAGACAAAAATTCTAATAAGCAAATTAATGTTTGCTTTTAGTAATTGTTATGTAATTTAAGAAAAATAAATATCAAATAAACACCATAATCATGACATAATTCATATTTTCTCAGAAGATATTTAATTTGATTTAAGTTTGATTTTTATATAGTATTTTTTTAATGTATGGGATGTCGTAAGTCAAACCTTTGGAAGTCAAAGATTACCTGTATATATATTTTTTAAATATTGAATTTTATATAACTTTTTGCTTAATATGGACATATATTTTATGTACATTTAAATAAAAAATACATATAAATGTTATATTTGATTAGATTAAAATTCTATTGTGGAATATTAAAGAAAATTCCGCTCGAGGGGCATAAAATGTTTGGGTATAAAAATATCGCAAATAAGTAAATAGCATTCTTTCCACGTCTTGAACCGTTCTCCGCGTTGGCTATGCTCCAATGATATTTAAACTGCTATCGCTGAAGTAAAAAAATAGAAAACATCAACGACGCGAAGAGGTATAGAAGAAATGTTGTAAAAAAATATTACTACCTCGACGTCGCATTTTTATAACGCCAACCACCTTTCATGTGAAATCCAATAAAATAGCTTTTTATTATTATTTTTCAACTACTGAAATTTACATCAACTAATCTGAATGTTTAAATATGATGTTATTTTGTTTCCGAATGTGCTGTTGCGGATTCTCATTCTGGATATTCATAGGATAATATTCCGGGAAATGTTTATTGTTCAAAGTATATTGTTATTCTTCCAGGTGTATTATTCCACTGGGAATACTTCTCAAGTTTTATCTTATATTATATGCAAAATGGACAAAGTCTGGCATTTTCATAGATCAACATTGTATACTTCATATTCTATACATTTTATGAATTAAATGTGTAACAGCTTTAATAATTTTTTTTCACACATTTATTACTTTATATAATGTCTATTTTTAATATTTAAAAGTAAAAGTCCACTAATGGATAGTAATTAGATAATAATTATTTTATCTGTAATTATTTATATAATGATAAAGTTGTTTTTTTTTTAAATTTAAATGATAATGACAATAAAATTATATAATCCATTTCTAAACTAGATCATCCATCTCAGCGTGATGTGCAAAAGATTTATTGAATAAACTTACAAAGTAAAATCAAATTTTAAAACATCAGTCTAAAGTTGATTGTTTGAGTTTTTTTCTCTTTCATGTAACAATTGTCTATACAAATTTATTGCATTTAATACTGATCATTTAACACTACTCTAGCTAAATCAGGATCATTTTCACTAAAAAATATTTTCAATATCATTTAAGCATCTTTGCAAAACTTTACTTGTTATAATTTTTTTGTACAGGAACTTTATTAATTTTGTCTTCAGTTTTTTGTGTTCCTAGCTAAAAAGGTTTTCTAAATCTTCCATAGAAAAATGGAAAATTTTGCATTTAATAAATTCTCTTTACCGATATTTCTGAAGTACGTTATACTCCATTTAAGCATTTCTTCTTTTACTAAAACTTCGTTATCAGAGGTTTTATAGTACATTTGTCTAGTTTTAACATTCGTCCTGTGTTGAATAACAAAATTATGTTATATAAGAATGAATATATTTTAAATTATGTAATATAATATCGAAACCCTGCAATTCATGGATTATGTAGTTATTATTAGGTACATATTAATATTTTTTTTATTTAATAATATTTATATTTTTAATCATTTTTATACAATAAAGTAAACTCTTCATGAAAAAAAAAACATATATTACTTTAAATGAAAACTATCTATAAATTGGATGTGCTTTGATTTATCAAAGTAAATTGTCGGATGTTAAGGAATGTCATCAATAATTATTATCTCTTGGATTAAAAGGTCTGCGATTAAACGTCGAGAATGCAATAAATTGATTTATCATGTAAAAAAAAGAGCACACGGAAAGTAATTTAAATGAACCGAAGGGGAGAAAAGTAAGGGCAAAAAAAGGGATGCCGTTGGAAGTTTCTTCGTAAATTCGCCGTGAAGTCTGCTGCATAAAGATTCAGTTTCCTAAACACGAAACAATCACGAAACGTTTACAAGCAGAAACGGATAAATAATGGTTGTATTTTTGTACGAAATTCATTTAAACTTTTATTATTATTCCCTTCTTCCCTTTCATTTTCTATTTACAATTATATTTTTCGAATGGTAAATATTTGCGACAGAAGTGAAAAACTTATTTAATCAATTATTTGATTTTCTATTTTAATATTGTTTATGAAACTAGGTTGTGAAATTCAATTACGACATCGACACGTGTAATTTATTTTTGGTGTCAATTCCATACGTTTCGTTGAAAGCTGAAAAACAAACAAGCACAAGGTGAATAAAATCAATTGAACGTTACACAATGTACAGTGAATATAGCTTAATAACTTATTCTGAAATGGTGGATTATGTCGGACTTTGAAGATGGAATTATAACTATGCAGGACGCAGCAATTTGGCTTCAGACTTTGCCATATAGATTGCACTATTACCGCAATTAGGAATTAGCCTAAACCATGCGATAAAGATATTTATTATGTCTCCTGTGCATTTGCATTAATGTAACCCAGTTTGATCTATTTTATATTTATCTGTCTATAAATTTTCTCTTAAATACAACTTTTGCTTAACTTTTAATTTAATCAAATATTGTGAAAATTATATTGTAAATTTTATATTTCAGAAATATCTATTTTTAAATCACCAATAGTTTTGTTGAAACCCATATAAAATAAGTAATAGACAGAAAATTAAGAGTAAAGTTTTGATCTTAGAAATATTATAAATTTCAAATGTATCTTTGTAAGAAAACTAATACAATTAATCCAAGGCATTTCTAATATCAAAATTAATAAGAGTATTTTTTTTCAAAAACAGTCGTTGATTACAAGACTGATAATCAAAAAGCTTAACTCCCCAAAGACTGCATTATCTTTACAAAAGTTAAAAAAAGTTGGCAATTATAAAGTCAACACAAATGTCTTCTTTTCCGGTATTATTTCAATGTTCGATTTGGACTATCCCGATTTGGAACCGCTAACTGGTCTAACTTAGGCAACTACAAGGTTTTTATTCGTTAACGGATATTCAGCGGTCTTGAGAAGTAAAAAAAATAGAAGTATTTAGTTTCTATATATTTTTTTAAATTCCTGTAGTTATACGTTATAAAACTATAATTATATAACTTTTATAATATATGATATACAGCTATACCTCGAATAGTGCACACAATCGTGTTTTAAACTGAAATAATTAAAGAATTTAAAAAATGTAGAATTCTTTTAATTGTAGGATATATTATCAAATAACATTTTTTTTCTTAATTTACTTATTTTTTGTGATTTTATTTGTTTATTCTCGGTTAAAAGAATAAAATTTGTTTCTCTTAGTTCACTTAATTGTTAACAATTACATTTTGAGCAAAATTTATAATTGTAGAAACTTTAAAACTATAATTATATAACTTTTATAAAATATTTATATGCAGCAATAAAAAATGCATAAAATAAGAAAGAATTGTGTAAATCCACACTGGTCGAAGATTTATAATGCGAGTAATTACTCTATATGGTTTTTAATATTAAAATTGATTCGAAAGAAATATTTTCTTGTGCATTTATTAAAATTTATAACTTTGAAGTAATGTATGGAATATGATGCATACAGTTATTTATGTATTAACGGTTATATATGTAAGTATTAACAGAATATTAAAATGTAGTTCGGTGCATTGAGAGATGTTTTAAACGTTAAGAGCGCCTAGTGGGAATTTTGTATTTCCGAGTTTGTCCAATAACTTAAGTATATTCATGGGGTTGTAAAAATGGTTGCTGTTTACTCCACCGTTGGGAGGTCATGTACGTATATACGTTATGTGGGTTGTATACTGCATCTGACGTAACGAACGGAATGCGGATGTTGTACGAATCCACAGCCCGTATTAATCTGATCCATCGGTTCCCGGGAATACTCGGTTCGGTTCCGATCTCGAAGGCGTTTAATGAATCAAGTGAGCACCTGCACTTCAAAGGGCGTCGGTCGTGTCACCGAAGATTTGGGTGGATTTTCTTCCCAACCAATCGTATTAGGATCCACTTGGACGCGTCTTCGAAGTCTGTCATTTGTGCAGGCGAAATTCTTGTACGAACTCACAGCGGTGGCCCATCCCTGTGTTTACTAGATTATGGCCAGGTCCCACACGGACTGCGGTATCATTAGTAATCAACTCTATGTAGTGCACTTCATAACTCAATTGTGCCAATTAGAACCGTTTAATTTGACATCTCCCGATGGAGGTTATTTGCATATCATTGTAGACCAAACCTGACGAGACATAACATCCGCAGATAATTAACAAATTCATGCCAGACGTATATTGTTGTATTTAAACAAAAGATTATTGTATTCGAACGTCGATTTCCTGCGACATGACGTGCCACCAATTGATCCCTAATCGCAACTTGGATAATTACAAATCAGATATTACCAAACGCTTTCAAAATTAAATTTTGTATTTAAAATTTATGAAATTAAAAAATACCCATTTATTTATTGGCAAAAAATAATAAAATTATAAAAAATAAAATATTTTATACTTTAGAGATAAAATAATGAAAGATGATTTATGAATGAAGAAATAATCAATATACAAAAGTTTATTAAATTGAATTTAAATTGAAAAAAGTATTTCGGAATTTGAAAAAATAAATTCAGTATTATTAAATATCATAAATGCTATACGTGTTATTGGTTTTTAGAACAGTCTATACACAAAAAATATTGAACGCATAACGCAATACATTTTTTTTTTATTTGTAATTTGATTGAGTTAAACTAGTAAAATGTGCGCTTTTTTTTGTGCAGCCGTTTCTTTGTGACGTGCGGCCCAGAATTATAATAGAAATCCTATTTTAGACGCCCCATTGTACAGCTGGGATTAAACGCGAAGAGCAAAATTGCATTTTCAGTTCCAAACATGATTTGAACTGGATACAATGTAGCCATGTTTATTCATGACTAAAATTTCCGCACCTCGGTGACAGATCAATGTGTAACTAAATATTTCTTACCTTCTGTTACGAAATAATAACTTGCGTACACGCAAAGTTAAAATTAGTTTACTTTGTACTTTATTATAATTAGAAGTCGACAACAAATAACATTGGCATTTTTTTGTAGCATTCCACTTGGTTACGGAAAATCTATATTCATGTAAATTATGTATATTTATATAATGTAGTTAACGAGTCAACATAAAAAAACAATAATTAGATTCTATCGCCAAATTTTTTATATGATAAAATATGGTCAAAAGTTGTCATAGAAGAAGCAAATAACAACCATAAAATTAAAAAATCTGTATATGCATCAAAAAGTTTAAAAAATGAAGACGGTGATAAGAATTTAAGTATTTTTGTGGAAGTAATTAAAGAAGTTCCTGATTCAAAAAGGTGTATAAATGATTTTGATAATATTTTTTTAGTGAAAATGATCTTAATTTATGAAAAATTGTTGTTTTTAATTATTTAAACCAGTGTTTCCCAACACCATAGGGGGGGAAATTATATTGTTAAGAGGGGAAGTTTAGCTGAATGCGAATTTAGTGCCATAAATGATTTGCTGCTAAAAAAGACTGAAGTTATCTAAATTGGAACCTGATATATTTTTTTTTTGGAGTAAGCATCAATAGTAAGGATCTCACTAAATTTAAATAATAAATAATTAAAATAATATAGAAAATTATTTTGTACTTGAATTTCAGTTCTCTGTTATAGGTTTTGAAAATTTACTTACTGTGTTTTTTCAATAATTTCCTACTGATTTTTTCCTAAAACCTATCATACAAGTATCTTTAGTGAACATTTAATTTTTTGAATATTAAAAATTTAGAGAATTTTAATATAGTTTAGTTGGGGTATAGCTCGGAAATGGTTGGGAAACACTGATTTAGACAATTGTTAAATGAAAATGTGAATCACTTTGTATATAGAAAGTTAACTATTTATTTAAGAAATCTTTTCTATTTACGAAAAAACAATTTTCTTTACGTAGAAAAGGAACTGGATAAACATTCTGGTAGTTTTTACCTCTAAATACGAAGTTAAATGATGAAGTTTTTGGTTTTTCTCATAAAAATAATAAATTCATATTTTCAATGCTAATAAATAACTGTTCCTCAGATCTTTTATCTGATTGTGTAGTTTCAGATTAGTATTAAATTGTTAGATTATTATGGTAATCTCAATAATAGAATGATCATAAATTTATTCACAGAAATTTATGAAACTTTAACTTCAGTAAATTTACCAAAAAAAATCTCGTTTTGTTCGTAAATTTGTAATAATGAAATATATTCAAATATCACTTGAATTCAAAATAAATTAATTTTAGGTTTAGGTTCTTAATTGTGTACAATAATAGATATGTAAGAAAATAGCATGATTGTGTTGTGTTGCATGAAAACTGTATAATCAGAGTTCTTATAATATGATACATTTCGAAACTGTTGAGATTTTTAATATTTGGTTATAGATATAAATTTCTCAGTGATTTACAGTCAAGTCTCTTCTTTTGAAGTCTATTTCTATTTTGTTTGATTAACTATTCGGTTTCTAATAGTCCAATATATTAATGGATATATTCATCTTTACGGTAAAGTCTATTCCTCAATCATTAGAACTTTGTACTAAACTTTTAAAATAATAATTGTGTAGTTAAGTGTTTGATTTAATAGATGTAGATTTTATCAACATA
Source organism: Nicrophorus investigator (assembly GCA_963457615.1). NCBI lineage: Eukaryota > Metazoa > Arthropoda > Insecta > Coleoptera > Silphidae > Nicrophorus > Nicrophorus investigator. The sequence continues at coordinate 29,084,084 of OY735140.1, forward strand.
TATTTAATTTATTACTTACAAAAATTATTAACTATTAAATTTTGAATTTACAAATTTCCATACGGAATTTGTTATGTAATTTTCTTATTTTTATTTTATTTTAGTATAATCGATTTTAAGAAATTTGAAAAAATCAATTATATTAAAACTATGGATATGTAATATTATTTTGTCTTACAAAATATAAGAATGGAATAGAACGGAATAGCTTATACATGTCTACAACATTGTAAACATTGTCAAATGGAAGTATATGCCGTTTAAATATTTAACATATGCTGAAAAGCTGTATTCCAACTTTAGAGGCTCTAGGAGCTATCCGACAAAACATTTTAATGCGAAACGCCCAGAATCCCTTTCTGGGTTTGTACGGCCGCTTACCGACCGCTGCTTTTATTTATTTACTTTTTTTTTCCACTATTTATGTTTGTGTGCATTTGGAAATTCCGTATGCAGAATTTAAAGAGGCGAGTAAATGGCATGATCAAAGGTGTAATATGCATGAGTAATGTGAATATTCCTTGTGCGCGTCCTGTTTATTTTCAACTTTTTACCATCCTTTCTCTCTTTTTGGTTTTTCGGCTTGTATTTTGCTGTGCAGTTGCGTTTCGGGCGATGTTGAATTTCCGGGGATGAAAATAGAAGAAGCCTACCACTTTCGTATGGAATTCATTTATCATGTGGCGAAATAAGCGTACTCATAGTCGTGTATTGTGGTCAGGGTCAGGGCTGGGTTGCGGTGTCTGGTATATAGTGTAAGGGTGGGCGGCGTGATTCTCATTTCCTGCAAGGGATGAATAATAGGAGAGTCGTGTTAAACTAATAGGGCTATCAGAATACGCGACTAAAGTTACAATCGCGTCTCGCATCCACCCAAAGCCACCACCACCGTCTCGCCACCCCCAACGGAACAGCATCTTGAATTTATACTTTTATTTCGCATATATTTTCATCATTGCATTTCCTTTTCTCTCACTTCAAATAAGATAGAAAATTATCATGTATTTTTAAGAAAAATCATATTACTATATTAACTTCATTTTAAAATAATGATAATATTTGTAGAAACGGTTATTACAAAATAAATTAAACATTTCTCGCTATATATCTTTTCGCCCAGCACTTCATTTTGAACAAAGCTACATTTATAAACTTATTTTTAAATTAATCAAATAAAATTACTTTCTTCAATGTTAAAGTGTAGAAATGAACAAATATAAATAGTAAATATGTATGGGATTTCACCATTCTAATACATTACAATAAGGTAACGTAAGGTAATTTGCATATGTGTTTTGACTTTTTTTCATTAAATTATACATCACAGTTGACAAATGTCTGATTTTTTTTCTAATAAACTTATTAATAATATCTATCAAATATGGACGTTTAAATCAGATATTTAAAAGAATTCTGTTAGATTTGAAAATTTTGTAGTACACATTTATGTATAAATTATAGCTTGTTTTTATTTAGTTATTTTAATGTAACACCTAACTCAATAAGTTTGTAGGAAGACATATAGATGGCGTTTTTATCGACAAATTCATATGATTTTTAGGAAGTACCAACCTTCAGACGACACCTGTCAAAACATATTTAGTTCACAATTTACAGTGACAGAAAATCTGAATTTGATAAATTTGTTGATAAAACATTGTTTTTTAATGGGAAAAAATACCGTTCAAGTAAAGCACCATTGCTAAGTTTAATAGGTGTTATAGAGACAAATGGTAGAGAAGTGGTTTGCTGAAATTCAGATTTTTCCATTGTTTTGAAAATTATAAAAGTAGCTTCACTAAAACCATTGTAACTTTGAACTAAACGTTAGATTATCATGAAATGTTGATAGACGTCGTTTGAAGGTTGGTACTTCCTAAAAATCATATGAATTTGTTGATAGTAATGCCATCTATATGTCATCCTACAAACTTATTGAGTGAGGTGTTATTTTACAATAAAATACCTAACATTCGCGCAACCCTTTATTTGCATTATTCATAACCGGACTAATGGAGGCTTAAACCGCACAAAGACAAACTTGACTATAAGAAGAAAAACCGATTATTTATGTATAAAAATATATTTTTTACTCAATTAAAATTCAAAAAAATTCCAACCGAAATTTTAAGAATCCGCACTGATTAAAGCTGGACTATGCGAGGTATGGCTGTATAAATCTTAAGTCCGTATTATATTTAATTTCTTATTATATAGTTTCTTATTATATTATAATTAAATATAATATTTCCATGATATATTTGGGAGTTTTTATGTAACTGTTGGTGAAATTAAACATAATTCCAAGTTATTCCTTCTTGCTTTGTTTGTGGACTTTTCATGTTAATATTTTATTTGGGTGCGTTTCCAGATATTGCGCTTTGTTGGACAACGGTATTATTTTATTCTAAGGGTAAACCTTTGTTGTTTGTAGTAACCCTTTAGCATTGTGAGTTAGCAAATAACAAACATGTAATTGTTGAAACAGGGCGAATTTATACGTTTCTTTATATGTGAAATTGAAGAAAATTATTGTATTAAAATAAATAATATTCTCGTAGTATTGCTAAATTTTTTATCTACAATTTCAATTTAAAATAATAAAATATATCTTAAATTATTACTGCTTAAAAAGATATATAAATAAATCGTCAAGTGAATAAACTTAATATTATAAAAGGTATTTCCAGTAATAAATCAATATTCACTAGGGAAATATTTAGCTCTCAAAGCTATTTTGTCCCATGATATAAATTATTCAGAATCAACAATTATTTAATTATGTGCATATCTTAAACTTAGCATTGATTACTACAATCAAATTTCGAATATAAAATAGGAAAATCGATGATATAATGGATTTTAGATTATGATGATTATCAAAACGTTGTTTTGTTATTAGATCTGAAAGAAGAGATGTTTTTAGATGAGGTGTAAATCGATTGGTTTCTTTCACATTTACCAGAGAGACTCGAAATGCTCACTGGGTTGTGTAACATCAATCTGAAAGGAAAATCAATCAACTTGAGATTTACCTCAAATAAAAGGGTATTTCTTTCCTAATCAATTTTTATCTTAAACATTTTGAAAACATTGCAAAATGATCTCAAATATTTATCTAATATACTTACGTAATATTATATTAATATAATTTGTTATCATGTTCTATTAATATTTTTTAATAAACGAATAATTAAAATAATTTATAACATTTGAAATATAAGATGTTATTATTGACACAAAATTTGAAGAGTTGAATTTATGGTTTATAAAATAACTTTAAAACAAAGCGATTTAATGTATTTAAATATGTATTAGTTATAAAGAGAAAGAAATAATCAAGTCAATATATATATATATAAATTTGTAGACATGGTTGGATTTTAATTTTAAGGGGGTGCAATAAAATGCATAAAATTAGTCAATTTAGGGAAATCCACCCATGATCACAGTTTTCTCATCCCCGTATAAGAGTGAACATCTATCGAAATGGCAGAATTTCTTCCCAAAGATGTGGCATTATCAAATTCATCTAAATATAATCACAGGTACTTCTTTTCAGGACACTTGGACCACACATTCCTTAAGAAGCAGATGAATTAATTCCAATATCAGGTGTATGATCTTCAATTTTATATGGAAATTTCCAGAACTGAACGGGTATACACTAGAAGGAATATTGAAATTAGAAGATACTCTATGTCCTATTATCTTAGAATTACAAGATAATTATACATTGAGTAAAGAATGGATTATAATTCTGATGCATGCCGGTGTTTCAAAGATGGATAAGGAAACCAAAGAATTCTGGAGGTCATATACCGATAATACTGATAATATCGACATCTTCATGAACTTCATTTCAGGAAGTAGACAATACCTACAAGCAATAGCAGATTTCGATCTTTGTCTATGTTTCACAGATCTTGTATAATCTACAAATTTAAATATATTTTGACTTGTACATTTTTTTCTCTTTATAATTAATAAATATTTAAATACATTAAATCGCTGTTGTTTGAAAGTTATTTTATAAATCATACATGCAAAAATACATATTAAAAATTTATAGATCATTGAATTTTGAAGTTTTTGTAGAAAAGAGGATAAAAAAAATATTCTACACAACATAAAATAATCGATTTTCTGTTATACGGTAAATTTGATGGAAATTATTTAAAAATGATTAACAAGATATAAAATGAAAAGCAAAATAGAAGCAGACCTGTCTACGCGCCTGCTGATGGGAGAAAAATATTTGTTTGCCGTATGTCGAATTGATAATCAATTATGAAACTCACCAAATAATTTTCGCTGCATGAAAACTGAATGTTGCTTGTTACTGCCGTCTGTTGTTGTTGTTGTTGGAATTGTATATTTTTTTCAGTGCGCACTGTTTGTTGTTTGTTTTACGTTGTGTCTGTTAAACGGAGCCATCCGTGTGTTTGTGTGTATCCGATGATATAAAAATGAACGCGAAAAAAGTTTTTTTTACATGTTGGCGCCTACATGAAGCGGCGCTGAAAGTGGCTGAACAAACCTCGAGGGTGGAGTAAAAGGGCTGAAAAAAATATATATTCACAAAGCAAAAGGGGGAGCTCGAGTTAGAAAAAAAAAGGAAGCAGGCAACAACCACACAGAACTGCTGGTGAAGCTGCCGCCTCTGCAGATGAATACATGTAGAAGGGTTTTTGGGTTTTCGCGCTTATCTCGGAATACCTCTACTAGATATACTTTAAATCCTTGCATGCTGCGGAGATAGAAAGAAATAAAGGCACGGAGCTGAACGAAAGAAAGACAGTAAAAGATGTAGGAGGTGGAGAAAATGAAACCCGTGGCCAAATTGAATATTATATTTCCCATTGAGGAGGCATTTCAGCTTCCGGTTGATGCGGTCGGTATCCAGATTAGGAACTGGGTAGAAAGTGTAAAGCGGATTTCGGGTATACTTAGGTGCATGTTACTTAAGTTCCTCAGCCAACTAAGGATCTAATTTGTTTTTAAATTATTTAAACCACTTTCTTCCCTCGACGGATGTTTGCAGCTCCACCCTTTTCCTTCCGGTCTCCGAAATCAATTCTTATTAATTATTACCGGAGCAAATTAACATCTTAAAGGGGATAACGGTTTGCGAATTCCTTAATTACACGGAAAATTGCATAAAATATGAGCGCACGGCATTTCTTCGCACCGTAAACATTGCATTATATCCGGAAAATTTTAAATTAACTCTTTCCATAATCTGATGCATATCATTATTAAAGCATTTACCTGCGGAATTTCCACTCTAAACAATTAAATATACCTTCAGTAATTAATTATTTAAGTTTTCATTAAATATAATGCATTTAGAACATAAGTTAAAATGTTTGTTGTTTTCATCTTCAAATAATATCAGGTATATTTCATAAAGTCATAAATTACTAAAAAGAATTCATATTATTAATGTGTTTACAAAATTGTAAAAATGTAATTTCTACATAACCAAGAAATTTTTCTAAAAAATTATATTTTTTGAACATTATTCTCCATTACACCCTACAAAATTAGAACATATTGAAAAAATTTCTTACTAATGTTTTGATTAATTCTCTTTCTGTAGTAATTCTAGCCTCTAGAAGTAACTTAAATTAACAACCAAAGAATTTTCGTTAATACTTTTAAATTTAAAATCGAAAATGAATTTTTTCAACTTATAAATTTAGTTACTAAATTATTTCAATAAGCAATTATATTAAATGAAATTATTTTGTGAAGTAAGTTTAAGATTTTAATGAAAATATATTATTTTTTAATTTAATACAAACAAAATGTATTATCATAAAACCCAAGAAAAAATTGTTTCTTTCTTTTTCTTATTGTTGCCCACCTCTATATTACAGCAGGGGGAGCAGTGTTTTGTCTGAAAGCATCAGTCTCAACTTGGAACTGTTTTTATAACGTTTTATTATGTCTGAAAAAATCACGTCCTACTTCTGTAGTAGAAAGCGAGACAGGGCGGGCAGGGCTTTTAAAAGTTGAAATTTCAAATTAAGAACATGACATTTACGACATTCTTCCCCCTTCTTCAAGTGTGCTTTACTTTATTGATTTCTTTTGTTAACAAACAATATTCATTTCCTTTAATTAAAAAAAAGGTTGAAAGATAGTTTATTGATGACTTAATATTTACTTTTATATTTAAAATAATTAATAAAGGAACGTTTCCATCTTTTCCTTTATATAATTAATTTATAATAATTTATTGTGTACTTTCATAAATATATACAATGTGTTATTTCTGTATTTTCACACTATATATAATTACTTAATAATTACTGTAACAATAGTTTACGCAAATAATAACTGTTTTTACAAAGGCTAAAAATAAACGTAATAATACATCATCATCCTGCGAGTTACAAAAAATCATATAATATTAAATTTTAGCGTCAAAAGTTATGCTATAGCTGATAGCCCTTTGTAGCAGTTGAATTTTATTATTGTTGCAATAAATATTATTACTATATAACTATCGTATTTATTTTGTAGAAAGCATTTGGAAATTAATGTAAAATATTTCTGGTTATAAATAATGCAATAATTAGGAATATTGTATTCAGGACTTCTCCAAATTATTTTTTATGATATTATTTGTTAAAAAAAAATAGAAGCTTTATTTTTACTAGTGAAATATGAATTTTTAAACGGGCTACAAATTTTCCATCAAAATTTAATAAATATATTTTTAAATTTAAATTTGATTAACATTTTTTAATTTTTAAAAGTTGAATGCAATTAATGCTTTTCATATTCTTAATTAATAGATTATTATTTTTTTCTTTTATGTAAGATTTTTCATAATGTGGAATAATTGAGATGTTTTAACTAATTATAAATTGAATTGTTTTGAAATGTTCTTTAAAAGTCTGGATTTCGTTTTCAGAAACTTCTTTTCCAAGTTTATTTTTCTTTCCGAATTGGCCTGAAGCAAAGGTATTTTGAGGGGTGCCCGAACTGTTCTTTTTTTTTTGAGGAAATCATTGATTGTTCAATTTAATTTTAAGTATATTTTTTTACATAACCAAATTTTGTTAGCTCATTTCCATGAATTATTCTGTTAGTTTGTCGGTGAAAAGGTCTATATTTATTGAATGTAATAAAATGTAATTTTGTAACTTTTTTTAATTACATTCAATCACATTTGTAACTTTTCTTTAATGGAACAAACAAAAAATGTCAAGAAATGCTGTGTCAACGTCATCAAATTATAAGATAATAATATATCGCATAATACAAAAAAAACTATTTTCATTGAAGCCCCTAAAAAGTTAACTTAATTAAGACTAGATTAAAAGAAAACTTAATGTTATTCTGGAAAACTTTGAAAAAATACTAATACTTGAGTATTTTTCAGACAATGTTGATGTGGTTTTAGAACCTCTTTTGATGGAATTTTACAAATCTAGCTATGATATCTGTAACCGACTTAATATTAAGATGAAAATCACTATTAACATTGAACTACGGCGCATTTTCTATACACTTTAACATTTCTAAAATCTTTGAATCACTTTTATATCTGCTCAGCCTTACAGCTAAATATCATAACTTGTTTATAAAAGATTAGCTTGCTGTAAGTTGATAGTTTATAATTGCGACCTAGCAACCAATACATTTTCAGAAATTGATGTTGAGTATATTTTTTTCTACCGAAAGATATCAAGACATATAGTATGTAATATCTTTGACAAATTAAAAACAAATTCTAATAATTTAGTAATAAATAAAACATATTTGATACAAAAATGATTGTTTTTATTTAGTCAAGTCTCTTTTTGTACTGTTTATTAGATATCAAGACATTTTGCTATATTGGTATGTACTATATAGTATGTAGTATCTTTGACAAAATAAAAGCAAATTCTAAGAAATTAGTAATAAATAAACATATTTTTGATACAAAAATTATGGTTTTTGTCTTTTTTTGTAATGTTTATTTTTGTGAAGATTTAAAATTCTCGATTAGTCCGGTATTAAACAATGATGGTTATTATTAGAACTAATTACACTATGCACTATGTTAGATATGGATGTATTGAGATACTTATTTTTTTAAACTCATTTTGGTCTGAAATGTAAAATTAAATTAAAACTTATTAAAATAGTGATATATCTACACTACGAGAGATATTTGTTAAATGGTAATATTGGAAATAACTGAACCATGTTTCAATAGTAACTACACTTATGTCTCAAGTTAATAGATAGATGTAATATAGAGAATTGAAGAATAATAAAATATAGTTTATTTAATCCAAGTTATTGTAATCTCATTTCCAAGCTTCTATGAGTAGTTTTTTTTGTATGCCGTCGGGATGATTGGATTCTCGTAAAATAAATATTTGCTGTAGAATCGTTGTAATTGGAGAATATAACAATATATATGTAGTGAAATGTTGGAGCTTAGTGAGGAGTAAATGAAACAGGGACCGGATCTAACGAACAGGTGTTTCGGTTCAATAGTTCATGTAAACTTATTAAGTAAACTATGCGAGGGTGGTGCATGTACGGGTAAGGGTATGGCCGGCCTAGCCTAGATATTTAGTGATTATTAACGAGTATCCAAGCCTTATCGAAGTCTGACCGGAAGCTGACCCTGCCATAATTATAGCAAACTAATATATAAAGTCCACACCAGAGACTACTTCCCTTCCCGACGAGACATTTTTGATGAAATTTGCGATACACAAAACAAACACCTTCGATATACGTTATAATTACTTACACTATCCCCGTTTTTCGCTATTTCTTGATTCATCGCCCAAAATTTCAACTTCGATCTTGCTATTAATTATTCGTCCACGAGTTTTATCACCATATTAAATATAATTAGGCGCATTATTTCCGCGCTCCGCCTAATTGCAACTCTCGTCTTTTCCCTTCCGGAATCTTTACGCCATTAAAAAACAGCCCTTGCACCATCATTAAATAAACTTCTTTCCGGAAATGTATATATATATATATAGAAATTTTTTTTTTTCACCTCCCCTACTTCTTCATCTTCTTCTTCCTGCAGTGGAGACGGCCTCGGAAGAATGATATTATTAAAGGAAAAGATTAGGTTGTTTCTCGTAATTACTTCATCAAGTCCTTCAACGAGGGCACCGAATATTTCTCCCTTATTGTGTTTCTCGTAATTCCATCAATGCTAATCCAATTTTCCCAGCTCCGGAGTCACCCGATCCGGATACCTGATGCGAATCTATTATGCAATTATTATTACTCCCACATGTGTGTTATATAAAGGCGAATCACCTGAGTCGAATGCGAATTTATGTTGCTTCAATTCCGTCACCGATGGAAGCATTGCGTGTAGTAGTATTAACTATTCAACAAACTTATTGGGATGGAATTAGATAAATTCCCCATCAGAAGAATTGCGGCCAATAATTTTCCACTCCCGAATTCCGGTCACACTTCAACGTCCGCCATGCTTCCAGCTGCCACATTTTTCCCATGTTTTTCCGATTGGGACAAAGCAATAAAACTTATCCAAGGTCAGAATATTTCCCAAACGGCTTTCCCTCCATCCTTCGCCGTGCGTTAAAGGCGTCACGGCGAAAAACTATCGGCCCTAAATTTTCCTTAGTTAAACTTCACGCTCCTACTTTTATATATTTTTTCTTCTCTCTCTCTCTCACTCACTCTCTTCTCACACTATTTTACTCTCCTAGCAGGGCGACAAATTTATTTAGCCCTCCGAGATTTATTAAAGGTAGGCACATAAATAAAATGAAAGGCCTCGGAGAACAGAGCAGAAGCCAAAGCGACATATTCTCACCGTTTAAAGGGAAGTCTCTTCTAATAACTTAAGTGTTATATTAAACTGCCTTGTCGTTAATTAAATGCACATTCAAATTATTTACGATTGAAAATTAATTATAATAGAAATGTTATTTATTTCATGCCATGTGCAATAAAACATAAATATAACAAAAGTTTCAGTATTGTAAGATTTAATGATAACCAACAGTAGCTGTTTCGTGTTAAAGATATTTATACCACACACAGTGTAAAAATAGAATAATACAGAAAATAAACTTTTATAACACATCTAGTATTATATTAATTTGAAAAATATATAGACAAAGTGATTATTGCAATCGGACTTCATGTTTTCTAACCTAAAGTTAAGTGAAATAAAAGAAAATTAGTAAATTCGCAGTACGAAAACTTAATTTAATATATAGTTGTCTTAATCAAGATACAATAAGTATACATTTGATAATATTCCTATGGCTATTATATAAATATATCTAGGAAAAAAATCTGTTTAATTTTACTAAATAAAATTTAAAAGTTTTTAAAATATAATTTTATTTTCGACGATAAGTAATATTATCTGTTAATAACTTATTAGTAATAATTTTTAGATAAATTAGAATTAATTGAATATGAACGTTAAAAGCGACGGATTTAAAATTGGCGCCATTTTTGTTGTAGAATGTTGGTAGGTCTAAAAATGTAATTTGTGCCATCTGTTAATCTTCCAATTAGTAAATATAGAATGCTACTTATTTTCGTAGTGAATATTTAACATAAAAATAATAAAACTAAAAAAATAATCTGATTTAACTGATCCAAGAACTCAAATCAAGAAACTATACATAATCGAAACATTCATATAATTAAAAAATATATTGGAATTACTGTACTTTTATTGGGATAACTGTTAAATTATTAAAATTGAATTGTTATTAATATATTGTTAATATTTGCAATAAATATATTATTATAATCAGCAATTTAAAGAAAAGTTAATTTAAATAAAAGAAAATTAGTAAATTCTTCGTAGCATGAAAACTTAATCTGTTATATTGTTATCTTAATAAAGATGCAATAAGTATAACTTTGATGTTGTTCGTGTGGCTGTTATATAAATATTTCTAGGAAGGAACAGAATCTGTTTAATTCTACTGAATCAAAATTGCAGGTTTGAATTTCTAACAGAACAGAAAAAGACTTTCTTTCTTTATCTTCGATGATATGTAATATTATCTATAAGTAACTTATTAACAATGATTTTTAGATCACTTAGAATCAATTGAATATAAATGTTAAGAGCGACGGACTTAAAATTGTCGCTTTTTTATTGGTAGGTCTAAAAATATTATTTATGCCATTTGTAAATATGATACTTGAAATAGGAAAGCATTAGTATTATTAAAACTAATTTAAAAAGGAAACATTTTGTAAGTCGTAAATTTTGTGATCGAAATGATTTCCTAAAGAAATTCCTATTTTAAGATTAATTTAAAAAATGACTAAATTGGTTTGATTTTCGTCATATCTTCGTAGTGAACATTTAACATCAAGTAGTTTCTTGATAGTGAAAGTATTTGATCTATAAGAACTGACTGATCAAAGAACTGAAACCTATATTCTATACATAATTGAAACATTAGGGATTATTGGGATAACAGTAAAATTATTAATATTGAATAGTAATTAATATATTATTAATATTTACAATAAATATATTATTATAATCAATAATTAAAACAAATATCATCATATAGCGTTCCACAAATCTGTTCGAAAATTGACTTATTCGGCAACCAAAATCAATTATAATAATGACAATTATTTTTATGACATTAGTTGCAAGTAAAAAAAAAACATTTACATTATTAAATATAACTAGACAGAAATATTTGAGTCGATAGCGTTTTGCCCCAAATAAATCATTTGTTCCTATATTTTTATTTTACATATTTTTATAATTTACGATCTTTATTGAAATATATTTTATAATCCATTTCATGCGTGCGTATATACATCATTCTGACAAAGTAAATATTGGATTTCATTATCTATTTATAAAATAATTAAAATTACCGGGGTAAGCAAACACGGCAAAATATTTACACAATATTTAATAAATAATATATGAATCGAAATAAATTCTAATGGCATGACGCGAAAACCGAATGGCAAAATTAATTTTCATGTAGAATATGTGCTACTTTTTTTTTACGTCGCTGCAATTCGAATTTATTTGTTTCCAAGTTATCAATGTTAATTTGAAATTGTAATGAGTTCATACAATGTAGCGTATTCGTTATTTTTATAGCGTTGCATAATTTTATAAAATTAATTAACGATTCGTTGTATATATTATTATTTTATTACTTTAATTCAAAGTTTTTTTTTTAATGCCTATAGAGAAAATCTGAGAATTGTATTTGCATATTTAGGAATAAATAAAAAAATGTAAATATGTTTCTTTTTCATTTGTGTATGGACAGTGCTTAATACATTTTGTCCAATATTTTTCAAGCAATTTCCAGAAATAACAGTTTTAGGTTTGTGTTGGGAATAAATGGTAATCGGATAAAAAAAATCTGGGAGATGTTCAAGCAATTCATACCTTCATTTTTGCCAAAATACTTCAGTGTTGTCTTTCTGAAAGATTTTATTTTATGTATATCAGGCATTCTTTCAGGGATTTATCCATCCAATTAATCCAACAGACTTGTATATTATTCTGTGTTACTTCTTTTACTTTTTTCAAGATATCTATTAACAAAATTGCCTTTGCATACAAAAAAAACTGATGCCATAACCATTCCTGCTGATGGAAAAGTTTTTGCCACACTTGAATTAGCATCTAATCATTATTTAGATTTTCTTTCATCTCTGGTGAATCCATGTTTCATCCATAGTTATAAATCGACGAACTTTTTCGTTTTTAATTTTACAAAAAAAAAATGTAATGAATTGTGTTAAGATGCTGAAGCCATAAGCTATTTTACAAACTTTGACTCGTCGATCAACTTTTTTAATGGTTTTTTGATGTGTTTTGCTGACGTGGATCATCTTGAATGCTTGTACGTCTACGTTTAAATTTTAAAATCCATATATGAATAGTGAGAAATGAAGGTGCAATGCATTTACCATTTTTTCATGAATTTATGTTGCCGAAAAACCTTCCAAAACACAGAATTTGATCAAAATGATACTCGTGTTTTTCTATAATAGAAACTTGCATACTTTAAACAACTAACAAACAGATTAAAATAAAAATTTTATTATGTATTTAGGACAAATCATATACGAAAATGGTATTAACACTGGATTATATGTGTCTCTTTTTCAAATTGCACTCAAAAAATGTAATATAAGTCTATCTAGATAACTAACGTTTACAAATGTTACATGAAGCAAGTGATTATAAAAGCATTCAAACCTAATAAACCACTAATATGAGCTAATAATAAGAACTAGAATATTTGATAATAATGTCCACAAATGTATGCATTACTGTAAATATATCTCATTATTGATAAAATCAACAAAAGTTTAAATGACATATTTGGCGTATGTCTGATGCATATCGTGTCCTTGATTACTCGAGTATATTTTTTTTCTTCATAGAGAATAACAACATCTTTATTCGACTTGGCTTCTCTCCAAGTAATGTTTGCCAAAATTTGCTGAACTATATTGATTAGTTTTTAAAGGACACAAGCCATGAATATATTTTAAGATTTTTATAGAATTACACGCAATCTCTCCACCGTTTTATAAAAATAATGCAATTCACATTTTAATTTGTACTTAGGATCAATAACTTCCAAATAATATTGCTACAAATATAAAATAATATAAGTTTGTATTAGGAAATTATACTTAATGATCTTTTTTATTTAGTAAAGATTATTGTGTAATGGTATTGAAATATTATTTTTTATGAAGTTCGAAATATTATATATAAAGTGGGAATACAGCTGTAATTCAAAATACGTTGCAAGTTTGAGAAATAAAGCTTAAGAGTATTTAGATAGCATATAATTATTTAACAGTCCTTGCTTCCATGTCTTCCAGATGCATGCGTAATTCGTAACGTAGTGACCTTAATTAGCACTACAACGTTGTGACCCCTAGTAAACTACTCTGCTCTTGTCCATGTCCTCGGACTTCTGCTGGGATTGAGGTCGAAACCTCTAGTAGGGTTGATCAGTGTTAACCGCTTGATGAGTTTATATTAAGTTGAAATATTAGCACACATGTTGAGAAGTAAACATATCTTAAGATTTTGTAATTAATTACAGTTTAGATCTTCTGTTTGAATATAGATAATAACAATATGTCAAATTGAATTCGTATTTTTGAAGAGAATTTGATTAAGATTTAATTTCGCATTTGCTCTGAAAGGCCTTTGTCATTACTATTATCACAATGTGTATATACGAGAAAGTTTCCTTAATTGGACTATCGACTATATTACTTTCGTCATATGATAACTAAGGTAGATACAAACTTACATTAATTACATAATTTTTAAGTTAGTATTGAAAATGTTTGTACATATATTAAGACAGAAATTAGGAAAGAAAAACAAAGTTTTCGTTGTGTTTTATCTTGATTGATTCAGTATTGAATTTTTTTTTCTTATGAAATTTGATATACAAATATTCTATTATTTTGCAAGTTGCAATTGAAATTACTTTTGCCTTCCCTAATTTACTTTCATTTCCCGAAAGAAAGTGATTCTTTTTATCGAGGTTGGGGCGAGAAAGTTTAATTATATTCCACATAAAGAGATTCAACTTTTCCCATTCTTGCGAATTTGTAGCACCAATAATGTAGAACTTCGTTTTTTCTCTTCTACTTCTTCTCGCTACTGACTTATCATTCGGTAGCAACAGCAGGCAGGAAAAAAGAACAGAATGCGAGCAAGAGAAATTGTATAGAAGAAAAAAAGCGAACGGTATGAAATGAAAAATAAATATAAATGTCGCTTTCCGGTGTCGCATTTAGCTCGGACATAAAAGCTCCCCTTGCAAAATGTAAATCGTCGTTGTGATATTCCGGGTTATCTCGTGTGTAATAAGATGTGATGCGGCAACAACGTTGCATCATTTCGTTTCGCGTTCAAAAAAATATATAAACGGAAACACCAACGACGAAAATAATAACGGAAATTAATAATCGCCGAAATGCGTGTGACACGATGTGCGGGGCTTGCGATAAATTTTTATTTCACACCCCTGCACTTGGTATTTTATCACCGCTCGCTATGTTGTTTTTGTTTGATTTTTGTTGATTATTTGCAGCGAAATGGTAATAAATATTTTAGGATGAACGACGGAAAGTTTTATTGTTGCGCCACTTTGGATTTTTGATAAATGCTTCGTACCACTTTTACTCCCTTCCCCCGTGGACACATTTGTCTACTCTTATCCATGCGCATTTGCATTTAGTTTTGTTTTCATCCCTGTTTATGGCTGCTTACAAAAATCTGGAGCAGAAGCTTTCAAATGCAAACTGCAACTATTTATACTGAAAGGATATTCAATGAAACTGTTTAGAAATTACACAGTGGCGACGTAATCGGAATTATCGATCCGCACTTCAGGTACAACGCAGACTAAATATATTGAGATTGCGTAACGTTACGCCCGAGTCCTTCGGTTTTGTGAAATCACATCATAATAATATAACAGCGGCCGTCCGATGACATTTATTTCGTAATGTAATTTAAGTTAATGAGGGTGGTGGAATGTATATTCACGTGCCCTGTATTCAGCCGCGAATCGTAATAGGTTTCCGTGTAATGGATATACATATCATATATGACTCAATTATCCGTTTTACGATATCCCGTCATAAAAAGAAGGAAGTTTTAAGTTTACGATTCTCGAGCTTACACATGGACGTCGTCATATCCATGTATGCATTATATTAAACTTCTAACTGGATTAATCTCCTTGTTTTCAATTTTAATTGCTTCAAATATTGATACAGGATCATATAAAATTACGGATACGATAATTGTTTGATTTCAACAGAATTAATAAACTTTACAGTTGGAATATATTTTTATTTTTATAAGAATAATCTTAATTTGTTAAGACATTTAATAAATATATCATATTTTTTTATCTATGATATCTGATAAGAATAATTATAATAATTCAATTTTATAAAATTATATTCCATTTTATAAAATTTCTGGTTTATTTAAATCTAATATCATATTTCTACTATTATCATGAATACGAAAAACTGAAACTAAGCAATAACCTGTATTAAATTATAGTTACTGCAATTATTTTCTGAGGTATACACAAATATTTATATTTATTTTTTTTGGATATTTTGCATATATTGTCATAAAATTTAGGGAAGAAGGGCTCAATATAATGTGTAGGTAATTTTAAAAATAAGTTATTATATATCTATTCTTGAAAATACAAAAAATGCCATGAAGGTTTTGTATATTGTTATATTCGAAAGAACCAAAAAATGATTGTAAAACTGTATTGGATTAATTTTGATTTATTTGTATTTGCAGCCACTATAATTAAATACTATAAACATTTCAATATTACCCTGTATATAGAGTTTTCTGATCTTTATATATAATTGTTCTTTCTTAACCCGAATGAAATATATCCATGTAGGTCTTTCGTAGCCCAAGCCCAAATATATGACTTTCGTTGATTTTGGCAGAACTTGTCTAAATTTTCCTGCAGATATTTAGATGTTATAGATGGATTCCCATGGATTCCTGTATCTTCAGCGAATGATGCAATCATAGTATTTTAGGAATGTTTACCTTCACAGAGGTCCAAAAACACTTCCCTGTGGCACCACTGGTTCTATTGGATGTAAATTCCTCTACAATTTTTACCTGAAACATTCTAACCTTCAGATACGATTTTATTAATTTATAATAATTATGGCAAGTTTGTCATTATTTTGTATTGTAGACATATTTTTTTACATGTTTGTGAAATGTCCAAAAATACACAGAGTAGTATCTCTTTTTTCTTGGACTTTGTAAATGATGTTTAATATTCTATTTATTTGCAATCAAAACTAAACTGATGATCTGGTATCAGTTTAAGTAACGTTATTATAATCGGTTAGGAATTAATATAATATCTGCAACTTTCCACTACACTGATAATCAGTATAATTCCTACACTGAAACTTTTTTATTTAGTTGTTCTTATATTAAATCATAGATTTGTGTGTTATTTGGCTTTATTTGATTACATAATGTAATTTCCTCTGGGCATATTAATTTGATTGGTATTGATCTATGAAATGGAGAAGATAAATATTCTTCAACTTGCTTCTCTTCTTCCGCTGAAACTTGCATTTGATGTGGTTTAATAATGTTTCTAAAATAATCTGCAAATATTTCTGTCTTATTAATTGATGTTCTTGCCGAAGGAAGAATTCTTTGTACGGTTGTTTCAGATTTTTTTGTACTCTTCTACAAATAATAATAAATATAAAAAATAGGATTGAAATCATATTTGCATATCTATACTATTTATTTTGAAAAAGGCAATAAGTTTCTTGTTGTTTATTTAAAATTTTAGAAACTTTAACTACTATTATTAAATTTATAATACTATCATACGTGGTTGGTAAGCCTGACAGCTATTTTATGCGACATATGATATAGTATGTAATGTAGCATAATACAAAATTGAATTTGCTATTGAAATTGTTGTTTTTCTGGTTAATTAAGCTATAATAGGTGAATGATTTTTGCGTGGCTGGTCTTGGAAATGCTTCAATATTATCAGTGTTGTGTGGGTGTGGGTGTTCGGAATGTATTGTATGGGATTAGAGCGGCTGTTTTCGCAATGTAATGCTTCCGCAACGTTGATTTATAAACATGACCATTACCATTATTATCGCAAGCCATTTTCCAATTAATCTTGTACCGCCAGCGTTCGCCGCCCTCGTCGCTGCTGCAGCTGCCATACTGCGACTGCCATAACTAGTATAGGCAGGATAGGCACAGCCCGGCGCCTCCGCCGTTACTGCAAATTCATTTTAATATCGCAAATGAACACTTACGGCTGCATATCAAATAAGCTCGAACTATTTGATGTTTTTATGAACAATTATCCCGCACTGCGCTCTGCTTCGACCTAATGCAATCGCGTCGTGCATATTTTAGCGTAATTAAATATTATTTAATGATTTTAGTCAACACCTAACTGTGCCTAGGTTGACGTTTATTACCTCACATTCTAATTAAAATACCCTTGCCAACAATAGAACATGTTTAGAAACATCATCCGCATACACGCCTGGCCATAGGTAGCTGTTTGTATAGTTTATTGACCCCATTTTTTGTAACAATCATGAACAATATGTCGGGAATACTTGATTAAATATGATGGATTGCTAATAAATGCAACATGACAAAATTTCAACTAACTAACTATTTATTGATGTTATAGAGGTTCTTCCACCATCAATATTTTTATATATACACATTTTAAATATATATTGTAACCGCATTCGGTACAAAATATATATTTTTTTATTTTTTGCTTAATAACAACTTTTATTCTGCAATTAAAATATGAACTTTCACAAATAAAAATGAAATTATATATTCAATTATTTGGGGTATATTTGTCCGATTGATTTTTAACTTTGCATGGGTTGATTGTTTATGACATGCAATAATATAACTGTCACAAACATTAATTCATCTATAATACAAAAATAAAATGATCATTTATTGGCCAAATATATAACAAGAATATTCAAAAAGTAAACATTAATTTTAAATAACATATTTTTTAAATTTATAAACACAGATATTTTATTTGCATTATCTAATAAGTTTAAAATTTTATCGGAAAACTACACTGGTTATTATATAATTAAGCTTGCGGTTATTTTGATGTTAATTGTCCGATCTCCACTCAACGTAAGCTAGCAAAGCTATGTTGGGAAATTCAATTTCAATAGCAAAAATAGAAATTATAGGGCTACATGCGGCTCCATATACATTTTATTCCCAAAAAGCTTCTCGACCCATATTTTAGGTGAATCTAGGAAAAGTCTATACAAAATATTCAATGTTTTAAGTAAATCTAGGGAAGGTCTATGCAAAATAGTCTGTATTCAATAGAGTCAATACAGTCAATACAGTCAATACAGTCAATACAGTCAATACAGTCAATACAGTCAATACAGTCAATACAGTCAATACAGTCAATACAGTCAATACAGTCAATACAGTCAATACAGTCAATACAGTCAATACAGTCAATACAGTCAATACAGTCAATACAGTCAATACAGTCAATACAGTCAATACAGTCAATACAGTCAATACAGTCAATACAGTCAATACAGTCAATACAGTCAATACAGTCAATACAGTCAATACAGTCAATACAGTCAATACAGTCAATACAGTCAATACAGTCAATACAGTCAATACAGTCAATACAGTCAATACAGTCAATACAGTCAATACAGTCAATACAGTCAATACAGTCAATACAGTCAATACAGTCAATACAGTCAATACAGTCAATACAGTCAATACAGTCAATACAGTCAATACAGTCAATACAGTCAATACAGTCAATACAGTCAATACAGTCAATACAGTCAATACAGTCAATACAGTCAATACAGTCAATACAGTCAATACAGTCAATACAGTCAATACAGTCAATACAGTCAATACAGTCAATACAGTCAATACAGTCAATACAGTCAATACAGTCAATACAGTCAATACAGTCAATACAGTCAATACAGTCAATACAGTCAATACAGTCAATACAGTCAATACAGTCAATACAGTCAATACAGTCAATACAGTCAATACAGTCAATACAGTCAATACAGTCAATACAGTCAATACAGTCAATACAGTCAATACAGTCAATACAGTCAATACAGTCAATACAGTCAATACAGTCAATACAGTCAATACAGTCAATACAGTCAATACAGTCAATACAGTCAATACAGTCAATACAGTCAATACAGTCAATACAGTCAATACAGTCAATACAGTCAATACAGTCAATACAGTCAATACAGTCAATACAGTCAATACAGTCAATACAGTCAATACAGTCAATACAGTCAATACAGTCAATACAGTCAATACAGTCAATACAGTCAATACAGTCAATACAGTCAATACAGTCAATACAGTCAATACAGTCAATACAGTCAATACAGTCAATACAGTCAATACAGTCAATACAGTCAATACAGTCAATACAGTCAATACAGTCAATACAGTCAATACAGTCAATACAGTCAATACAGTCAATACAGTCAATACAGTCAATACAGTCAATACAGTCAATACAGTCAATACAGTCAATACAGTCAATACAGTCAATACAGTCAATACAGTCAATAGAGTCAAATTTGCAATGTCTTTTTAGTTTAGTTTTTTGTTTGATTTTTGGGGTGGTTTTCCAGTCTGTTGTAATATCAGCAACCATCATTCACTTCGAGCACTTTGCACTTATAAATGGACTTAAAACATCTTGCGGCTTTAAAGGTTTGATTTGAGTGGATGTTGGTTTGTGCTGAATTTCTGATCCCTTAATTAATTTCCTCGTTTATATAATAGCATGATGCATTTATGATCAGCCTCAATATATTACATTATGTCTGTGGTCGAGTTGTAGACGGATCCCCATAATTATATAATATACCTCCATATTTTTCTTACGATGACTTATATTCTCTATGGATATTTCAGAATGCAATTGCAATTTCTTCCTTTTCGCTTCTAGGTTAAACGTGGCTTCTTCAGTGTGTAGCAAAGGGTTTGGTTGGTTTCGGAAAACCGGTTGGCAAGTGCGGATTTAGTTTAATTTACCCTAATCCTTCACCTTTTCAACCAGTATAGGACCGAGTCTTTCCTGTAACAGGTTTGACGCATATACAGCTGGATGAAATAATTGCAGTGTCATCTGCAAAGATAGCTTTTGACACCTGCCTGTTGTTGGTAAGTGTGAGACAGCATATAGAGACGAAATTTTAAAATTAAAGAAAATGTAATATATTTATTAAAATTTATTTATAAATAAATCAACCAAGCAAAATTATGTTTTGTATAAATATTATGTATTTTGTTTATATTAGATTAATATGTAATCTGCATTAACGAACGATTTATTGCCTTGCGGAGCATTGGTTATTTTTATAATTTATAAACTAAATAAGAAGTCTGTATTAATAGTATAAAAATAAATTTTAATAAATATATAATGAAACGTTACATAAAATAAAGTATTATCTTTTCGTTCGGACGTATAGTTAACCAATGGATAGAGCAAATTAGAAGTGGAGTTATCGCCCTCATCTGGTGGAAAATAAATTTATTGGCATCGAGTAATAAAAAGCGTTTCTTGTTGACTGCAGAGTTTTCTTACCCGACGCGATAAAGGAATTTATTTATCCAACGAGAAACGCTTGGAACAACTACACTGTATAAAGAATTTGTAATCGGGTCTAGCAAAGTTTTTTTTTTATACTTTCTTCCTTCTATTTTTATTTTCCTGCCGTAATTTATAACAGAATTTCCGATGCGATGCAGCTATAAAAATAAAACTGAAGTAAATTGGATCTCAGATAAATCCTGCAATTTGTAATCGTTCTAAAAATTGCTACTAAGCTGCACTTTCTTAATTTATTTTATGTCTTGTTTGTGCCATCATAATTTAAATTTATAATATTATTATATAACAAATTATGTATTTCACTCATAATGAATTATTTCATGTTTTATAATAATAATATTAAAATTTCATATTATTATAATATTACATAAAGCGTATCGACTTTCATAATTTTTGATAAAATAATTTGGAATTTATAAATGAAAATAAATTTTTAAACATAATTTTATTTGTTTGTTTTTTATTTATGTCTAGTTTTATGTGTATATTTTCAATTATTTTAAGGATTTTCTCAATAAAAATCTTTTTTTTTATTACTATCAACAATGATATCCGTAAATGTGGATCAGAATAAATGAGTTTGATAATAAGTTTTAAAAAAATATGATTTGTAAATAAAGTTGTTGCTGGAATAAAATGAGGAATGTGTTTCAGACGTATTGCAATTTATTTTTGGTAGAAACACTTTCATGTGTTCAACTACCTTCGTTATTTGTCAGACTTAACGAGTTCGAAAATAATTTGAAATTAATGAACTACATTCGGGGCATCGACAACATACGAAGTGATTAATGATTTTTCTATTTGGCACTCAAATATTTATTTTCTCAGCAAATTGCTTAAGCAAATATCACAACAAGAAGCAATATAATTATGTTTAATATATAATATTACACCAGAATCAAGGATTATTTTATTTTTATGAAACAGAAAAACATTTTTTTTTTGTAGTAAGATTAGTTAATTAATTTCATTACATATTAATATCTCACTATTTTATTATTATTGCTTTCAACATTGAACATAACTATTTTTAGGGTAAAATGACTTCTGGTCAATGGCCCTTTGTATGCAGACATATAATTAAATTTATTTATTATTAATAACTATAATATTTCATAGGATTTTATTCGAATATATAATTTAATTTAAAACTCAATGATTTTTTTTATATTTACACGTAAAAAGCATGCAACAAATGTGTTTGTACTTTATTTTTCTTTTAGTAAATATCCACAAAGAAGTACTCTTAATATAAAATGAGGTGTTTCTAATTACAAACAAAGATTTTTATGTTCGAACTATAAATACATGTTCAGATAACGAACACCGATTACCGAATCATATTTGTTACTTTTTGAACCTACTAGCATAAGGTTAGGTAATATTAATCTCCCTTAATAACAAACTTTTTTGAGAAATTACAGACATAAAAAATGATTTATTTTTGTGAGGTGAAAAATGTTGAGAAGCACTGAGTTAACGAACAATTTTAGTATCGAACAACATTTTTGAACGGTTTGTCAAAACAATTATATTATTGCAAGAAGCTAATAAATATTGCATGTTATCATATAATTAATTTCATGAATTTTCAGCCATTATTAAAATTACAGATTATTTTATAAATAAATATAGGATAATCAAAACTTTCATTTCATATAAATTGCAGCATTAATTAATAATTCAGTAAACATATTTAATTCAATTAATAATGTATTGAAATATTCGGTAAAGCCTATTTTATAAATACAAACTAAAATAAATATTTTTTAATATTCGCACTTGAAACTGAGGATTTTATATTTTTATTTAATTAATTTTTATTTTATTTATTTTTAATTATATACATTTAAATTTGTTAAAATATAAATAACTACCAGTAGTTTCAAACAAGTTTAAAAGAGTTTTTTTTATTAAATAATGATAAAAAAGTAAATAAATGTTAGTTTAATATTGTGTGAAATTTTGTTTCCAAAACGAATTATGTTCAAAAACTCAAGGTACTAAAGTATATAATTTGTCTACAGAAACAAATAAATCTTAAAGTATAATAATGTTTGCTCTTTGTTAGGTAGCTATAAAAAATTGGTAACAACATGATTTGAATCGGAAATGATTTACGGCCTAAGCATCTAATTTCCGAAAATAAAAAAACATCCTATGCCTCAGCTTCGGGATATGTGCCTTTAAAACTGGTAACATAAAATTTTACTTTTATTGACTTTTTCTTTGCGTAAAAGTACGGGAATAAAAGTTTATTATATTTTTTTACGTTGATTTTATAAGATTTTATGATACTGTAGTCTAATGTATTGCCGACCTGACGTGATTTTATATTAGAAGTTGCGAAATTACATTTTAATTACGTAAATATTAATTTTCTTCAAATTGAATATAAAATTTGTGTACAGTTTTTATAAAGAAGTTGCATTATATTTGGTTGCAATATAGTAAGCTTGAGTATAAATAATAGAAGAAGTTTTAGTAAAGATTGTTATAATTTCTATATTTTTTAGTGTCATTTTTATTCACAATTTTTGTAAAATATCAATGTTAGACCTGCTGCCACTTCCAGACAGGTATAAAATAACTAAAAAATACTATAATTAATTAATTAAATATTAGCAACTTGCTTTTTCTACAATTCTTATTCAACAATCCCACTTCTGACACCAATTGGTGCGGAACTTCGGACTCTCCATCTAGTTCGATCTCTAGATTGTTTAATAATTCTCAATTTCACTATACTCAGATCTTTTTATTTGTCAACTCTCAAAAACATACAATAACCCCCTGTTTTCTAGTCAAACTTAACCTCAACTAAAACAATAACATCACTTCCCGAGAGCGCCAGCCAATAATCGTTACAATATATACAGAAAATATTTAAAGAAAGCTTTAGCTAATTAATAGAATTCTTTTTATATACTTGCGAATAACTCTTGGCAAAATATAGTTCAAAGGAAGTTCAAGTATTAGTCTAATTGGATATTTATTTTTGTATCAGTAAATACATTTATTTTATATTAAAATTATTTATTTCCATCTAATTTAATTAATTGAACTAAATTAGTTTCGTTTATATCAATATACGGACTTCAATATTACGTTTGAAGTCCGTATATTGATATAGTACTCTTCTTCTACTATAAATTAATTTATGTTTTTATTGATTTTATATTTTATTTTTAATTTAATTTTAGAGTATCACAATTATAAATTGAATATACTCATAGAATATTTCTTCTTTGAATTTATTTATTTATGTTTTAGTTTTTTTTTGTTTAAATTTATGTCTTTTTTATTTATATTTTTGACTTTAAAATGTAGATATAAAACATAAATTACGTAAGCAAGTATTTGGTCGATAGTTTTATTATTTATATATTTCTATAAATAAATCTATTTGTTAACACAGTACGAATGATAGCAGCATTTTATAAATGAGATTGCACGAAGATTTAGGGCGTACAACCAATAAATTTAACATTGTTGACTGTTCATTGATAATCAGAGACATAAATTCACGGCGATAAAATCGAAATGCTCTACATGTGTGACTTAGATAGTGTCAAGCAGTTTGTAATTGCATTTGTCACTTTTCCAACCCAAGCCGAACTTCACAAGGTGATACATTAATACAATTTATCTACCATAACCTAACAATTTTCCGTTACATATTTCAACTATGTAAAATAACTTATTCACTATATGTAAATTTTGTATTACTATAACAGAATTTCACAACTTACGTGTAAAATATTTTATAGGTTGCAAAATGACAGCTGTCACATTGTGTCAAAGTAAGAAATAATCCGTTTAACTAGAAATATGTTGATTGAGAAACGCTATTCTACAATATTCATTATTACAATATTATTTTGTTATATCCGTAAAATATAGTTTATTATGTAATTATATTTGTTGTTGAAATTTAGATGTAATGAATATTTTATCTTGTATATACAAACAATCTTAATCTTAAAGAAGAAATTAGAGCAGTGAATCCTTGTTTGTCGAACATAATTCGTTTAAAAAGGTTTTTTTGATATCAAAATTAGTAGAAATAGCGAAATCATTATATTTGTACATTTCTGTTCAAATCTCGAAGCATTTTTTTAATTTTAGTTCGAGTTTCTTTTTTTGAGTTGTCTTCTACGCAGTATATTTTATCCATGTATATTGTAGATTATACGTTGCTCAAGGGTGCCAGTTGCTTTAGACATAGTCCACCTGGGCAAAAGAACTAGCTTCGCGGTAACAATAAAAAATAACTAAACCTAACTTTGGACATCAATACAATGTTAATCGAGATCTTTCAAACAATGAAGGCCCAAAATAGTATTAGTCTAAAGCCCCAAAAAGAGTATGTCCAGGGTCCTCAAACAGTGGTATTCGAGGGCCCTGAATAGTTTTAGCCAAAGGACCCAAGCACTGTTAGCCTAGGAATCTAAAATTTAATCATTAGGCTCTAAAGATAAATATTTATCAGAATTCACCACCTTGTCTATTGCCTGCTTGAACATCACCGGATTTAGTGATTGAGATTAGTTATTTTGTAAAATCTTATGATTCTAGTTAAAATATCATTGTAATTTGTAGCGATTGAAAAAAAATGTGCATTAATTTATATAATAATATTGTAATTTTGATGTCTAAAACTGAATATTCCATAAATGTAAAGTCATTAAATAAGTTATAACCTTTTCAACTTCCGAATAAGTGCCTACCATAAATGATTTATCTAGATACTATAAACGTAAATGCAATGCATCTTACATGGATTTTATTGTAGTAAGGATTGAAGTGAATCTAGCATTTCCAAACTTATCTTTATGCTCATACACATATTCCCCAATGTGCTTACAATCTAAAATCCATTATGTTCTATAATAGCATTTCGACGCCACTTAGAGAAGAGCATCCATGCACTAAATCAATAACGCACTTTTCATACTTTACTTTCTCAATATTTTGTTGTGGAGAAAATGCTGTGTTGAAATAGGTTAATGATTGAATTATATTTAAGGACATATTTGGTTACTAGTTCACTCAAGGGTTTTAAGATGCGGCTAATCAGTTAATAGAATTTGCTGTGCATCTAAAGTAAATAGATTCGCCGCCTGTAAATTGCCGATGGAAGGTTATTTATATTGCAAGAAGTAATTGAATTTGCGATGAAGGGGAAGCAAAGCAAAAACTAAATTTCCGGTGTGCTTAAGGTGCGTTTCTGCATCTCGAATTAAGGACGCTGCAAATGGATTTTCTATAGGGAGACTGTGGGTCATTTATTATACATAAAGACACATCCCTTTTGTTCTAATAATATTAAATAATTCAGGGCGCGTACTTTCGATGGCACAAAGGCTACATATAGCCGTTGGGGCCCGTGACTATTGTGTCGGACCTGGAGAAGTACAGAACGTCATCTCATCTATTATTGAACGGCTCTCTCTGATGAAGTATTCATCACTTGTTAAGTCAAGCTAATTGGAAAAGAGAGCGAAATATAAATTCGATGTTGTTCCGCCACAATTCCCTGTCGATTTATGGACTTAATCAAAACTAATGCAGCGGGGATAAACCAAGTCTCATCTTCTCACCTCTTGATGTTCCAACGCTTAAGCTTTCATGTAATGCTTTCGACAAATCTGCTGGATTATAGAACGACCATATCTGATTAAATAACGATCTGTTTGTAGGTATTCTGATATATTACATGTTAGTTGGAGTATATTCATGTTAATAATACAACGTTTTCAGCATGTTGGAAATCTCCATTATATAATCCAAATATTTCTAACTTTTGCACATTTCAGTGAGTACGTACACTTACATAAGCAAATTTTCTAGCAAACAACGAACAGGAAATATTTTCTTACATTCTAAATTCCTAAAATTTTATTTCCCCAAAAATTAAAGATTGCTTTTAAAAGAAAATATCTTAACAAACCCAACTTTTTGAATTATATAATTTAAATTGTGATTACTCACCAAATTTATAGGCAATGCGTAATCTGATATTCAGGTATTCTGATATTTTATATGATAGTTGGAGTATATTCATGTTAATAATACAACGTTTTCAGCACGTTGGAGATGACCATTATATAATCCAATTGTTTCCAACTTGGTACATTTCAGTCAGTGCGTACACTTACATAAGAAAATAGCAAACAACGAAAAGCAAATATTTACTTACATTTTAAATTCCTAAAGTTTTATTTCCCCAAAAATTAAAGATTGCTTTTAAAAGAAAATATCTTAACAAACCCAACTTTTCGAATTATATAATTTAAATTGTGATTACTCACCAAATTTATAGGCAATGCGTAATCTGATATTCAGATAGTCTGCTATATTTTATGATAGTTGGAGTATATTCATATTATTAATACGTTTTCAGCATGTTTGAGATCTCCATTATATAATCCAATTGTTTCCAACTTTTCAGTCAGTACGTAAGAAAATTCTCTAGCAAACAACGAACAGCAAATATTTCCTCACATTTTAAATTCCTAAAGTTGTATTTCCCCAAAAATTAAAGACTACTTTTAAAAGAAAATATCTTAACAAGCCCAACTTTTTGAATTATATAATTTAGTTTCATATCAATTTCCTTAATATTAAATTTTAACTTGAATATAAAATATTTTAAGCCGCTAAATTAATATTTCCTTCCAGAAAGTTATCAAGAAATTATAAATTGCAATTAATGAGATAAGTCGTAGTTCAGAATTTACTGCTTGAGTATTTATAAAGTTGGTTATTCTTCACAATTTCTATAAATTTTATTTAAAAAATAAGAAAAAGCATTTTTTTAATAATAAAGTTATATAATTTAAACTGCAAAAGTTAGCATGAAATTAAAATATGGTTCGTCGGTGTACTTTTAGCAAGAAAATCTGTTATATAATGTTTAACACTCTGCACCACCCATAGAAGAATTACAAGTCTGAAACCACTGCAGTCGTATTCAGCTTTTTTCCTTTTATTTTTGCGTATTCCGGTTCCCGTCGCTTTTTCTCGACATTTGTAATTCAAATAGAGTTACTTGCCCGCAAATTTCGCAAAATTAGTTCACGTTAATAGTATTTCAAATATTCAACAAGGCAATTGACATAATAACACTTTACGAACGCAACTCGACTAGAAAACACACAAAAAAAATAACGCCATGAAAGTTTCATTCATTAAAAGTTATTTAGCGGCGGTTTCATGACGACAACTGTTCACTTTTTTTTTGTATGGTTCTGTTTTTCCTTTCATTTCATCTCGGCTGGTTTTTAGGCAGCTCGGATTATGGTCTTATTCAAATATGTACTTGAATGTCATCCTTAATCCCAGATTAATAATGAGCTCTCTCCGAGGGGGCCGGAATGCGGGGGGTTGGAAATTTTCAATTTAGGGCATGAATTTCCTTTTATTGTCTTTCCAAAAACCGGTACACGCCTTATTAATATCCCATCGCCTCCCGCCTTTCCCTGTTAAAAGTCTCTCCCTTAACACAATAATATCACGTTACAACCCAAATTACGAAATTCTTAAGCCAATTCATTTATCTGCGGCGTCTTATTACATTTTCATACTCCCTTGTAATCGTGGTATTTTCCGCATTATTTGAATAACCTTGTTGATTGAAACGATTTTCACATACAAAAATCGGATATTTCATTTAATACAACAGTGAAATAAATACAGAGGTAAAAGGTTTAAGGAAATTATACCTAAAGACAATTTTTAAAATTTGTTCTAGATAAATTCATTTCTATTTCTTCTGCTAGTACAACTTCTAATCATATTTTGCTTGAAATTGCAATTTGTTATATCGGAGCTTCGTTATCAGAGGTAACATGAAAAATATTTTTTCATACAATTTAGTTTAAAGTCGAAAATTATTTTTCTAGTTACAATTATTAAAATCTAATAAACTTATGTTTATTTAAAGCTGTATCATAATCCATCACTAAGATAATCATTTTTTAAGTAAGCAATTCTATATTTTTATACTGTATACTTATTTTTTTTATAGTTTTCTGAAATAAAATACGTTATATACCCTTTTATTGTTAAAATATGTTAAATGATAATTATGTAACTATGGTTTAAAATTATTATGAATATTAATAATAATGACATTTTGATAGAAATATTTTCAAATACTATTTTTTTTTATTAACATTTAGTCATATCAAAGATATTTAATTAAACAAGATTACATTATATGTTACAGTATAATACAAATATTAATACAAATTCTGGTTGAACATTGTAAACGCATAATTCTATATTTACATCTAATTTATATGTACATCAAATATGACTGCAAAATTTAATCCGCTATTGCTGTTACATATATTAATATTGAATAGGTGTATGGCAAATCTTGCAAAATCTTACTAACAAGAGATTATGTTTCACGAATCGGTCGATTTCATCTCCTATTTTGTGATGTAAATTGTGACTACACACCAAATTTATAGGTGATGCGTGATCTGATATTCCTATAAGATATCTGAATAATTTATTTTATATATTCAATAGTTATCTTTAAGTTATTTTTCAAATCATAAATTGAAATATGTTTCATACTAATGTTTACTAAAATATACTTTAAAATAAGAAATATTACATAAATTTATATTTTGTAGTGCGACATGTTTGAATAATTTGCAAAAATTGAATTTGATTATCATAATATTCAAAAAATTTAATAAAATTGATGAAATAAAATATAATTTCTAAGTTTAAATACCTTTAAATACCGGTATTTTTTTCATGAATAAAAAGTACCGGTATTTCGGTATATGTAATTACATTTTATATAAATATTTAGTTAATATTAATTATTTTGTTGACATAAACAAATAAATTCATTGATAAATATAAGTTAATCATGTCTTGATACAAATTTTCAGTAAATTGTCGGTATTAATACCGGTATTAAAATTTTGAGTATTATAAGCATTTTTTTTCAAAATAATTAATTTAATTTTTTTTGAAAATATTAAATATGAAATATGAAATACTTACATATGTTGTGATATGGTAGAATTTGTGAATGGTCTGCAAACTGTAGGAGAAAATGGATCGATATAATGTGAAACATTATTATTGCACCATAATTAATAATTGATTGCATTCCATAGTTACAATAGTTGAAAACTAATATAAATGCCTCATGCTATAATTACATTTTATTGTATATTTCAGGTTCGCTGCGCGGCGCGGATTCTGCGAAATCAGCCAAATATAATAAGTAAGTAAATCCAAATGATTTTTTTATAAATGTGTATAAATTAATAAAACTTGTTATGAATTGAAATGAACGATAATATTTACGTTTCATTTTTTAATAATTAATTAATTACTGTATTACGGTAAATACAAATATTGGATGTTTGATTATAATTGTACCATAATGAACATCATATAATTTGTATTTCAATATTTCCAATTATATTTATTTATTTTATAATAATGATACACATGAGTTATAGAAACAAATAATATTTATTGATATTATACTATTTCATATTAATCATTACATTTTTCAGACAATTATATTTTTTTACATATAAAAATGATGCATTTTTTATGTAGAAAATCTTATAAATTATCATCCGTAAAATATATATATTTCTTCTATTACATAATTTAACATTTTAATTATTTGTTTAATTTTATGCGCGATTACTTAATCAATCGAAATCCAATATATATAAAATATATTAAATATTAATATGGATAGAAATATCACAAATTTTAAGAAAATAATTTTATATCAGCGAGTTTTAGTAAAGAAAAAATCCTTATATTCAATGTTCTTTATATTCAATCGTTTTATATCCCGAATGTGTTAAATTTAAAAATGTAGTCTTCTAAATCGTAACATTCTATAAAATAAATAAATTATTCACTTTTGCAGTTTTTCTGTACTATAATTTTTATTTTAAATTTGATATCTGAGATTTATAATTTTCTATAATTATATTTTCATTGAATATTGGATTACGCTATTTACAAATATTTATTTAATTATATAACTATCTATTAAAGTGTATTTTCTTAATGAGTTAATTATTATTAATTAATTTTATTAACAAATTTAATTAATAGAACAAAAAACTTAAAAATTATTAATAAAATTATAATCATTATTTTTTTATATTTTGAAATACAACAAAATATATATATTAGTACCAATACAAACTTAAGAAAAATTTAAATTTTATCACATTTCATGAATATAAATTGATAATGCAAATTTAGTGCCGTAATATTATATATTCGCAAATCGTTGGTTTTGTGGTATTAATAGTGTTTTATCCACGAATTAAAGACGTTGTGTCGGGTTGAAAGATAAGCCTTTTGGCTTTACCATCTTTACAAGTAACTTTGAAAAGCTTTCTATAGTCACGTACCTTATAATCTGATGATTAGTTAGTTTGAAATATTACAATATTTAAATCATACTTTAAGCTAAATTTTACATTTCAGTTATTTGTAATCCTTCCTGCATAAAATTAAATTTGTAGTAGTTTTGATCATTGCTTCATGTTTTACATTTTACTATATTTACTAATGTTTATTTATTTTGTATGTGTCTAGAATAATAAATTAATAACATACAGGAATACCTCACATAAGCTTCTTACAGTACGGATTCGCTATAATCCATTAAATTAATATTTTTTTGATTGCTACTAACAAAATATTTACTAAAATATACTTCAAAATAAGAAATATCACATAAATTGATATTTTGTAGTGCTACATTTGTGTTTATTATGTAAATATAATTTTCATAATAAACACAAACATTTTGAAATCTTGCAAATCTAGTTTTTTTTCCTTTAGATCAGTATATCCCAACGTGGACCTCACGCCCTTCAGGGGACAATTTTATTGTTAGCTGAATTGGATTTAGTGCCATAAATGTATTAAAAAAACGGTTGGATATAAAAAAAACGGGCAGACTTCATACTGAAGTTAACTGAAACCTGACATGCAAACTCTGTGCAGCAAGTATCAACCTCAAGGATCTCACTAAATTTAAATAATAAATAAATATTAATAATTAGAAAAATATTTCATTCAAATTATTTTGTACTTAAATTTCAGTTCTCCATTATATGTTTTCAAAATTTATTTAATGTGTTTGCTTATTAATTTACTAGTAATTTTTTCCTAAAACCTATCATTCAAGTTTTTTAGCAATCATTTCAACTTTTGAATATTACAAATTATGTAAATGTTAGAGGTGGGGCGTCATAAGAATACTAGAAAGGCGTGGGTGGGACATAGCAGAAAAAAGGTTGGAAAACACTGCTTTAAACTGTTAAGTTTATTTTAGTACAATATAGTTTGGTTAAAATAGTTCGGACTATTGCAATGATTTGGTTGTGTTTTTAGTTCACCTTTATTTCTGTAATTTTATGTTAATCTTATGATTATAAATAATGGATTTAAAAGCATTAATTTATTATTATTATTGAATTATTTATTTAACATCTGGATTATTACTAATGGAAGCTTTGAATCGTGCGCGAATATGTTATATAATGCTGATCTATAACAAAGCCCTTCGAATTATTGGTTCAGCAAATGTCACATATTCAGAACATTTAACTTGTAACGGTCTAACCACGACAACGTGCATTCAATGTACGCGCCTGACTAACTTCGAAATTAATCATAAATCTTGTAATGTGACGCATTAATTTTGTCGGGTCACCGAAGAATAGAACTCGTAATGAAAATGTAGTAAATCCCATTCGCACATATTGAAAAGGAACGAATATTACGAAACGAATCTCGTCAAATATTGAACTGCATTATTTTTATTATGACTCCGAGGTGAATGGCGGCCGTAAATTGCGTTAGTTATGAACATGAACTTGGTTCGAAAAGAAAGTACAGACAAAAAATATGAACGAAAAAGAAGCAAACGGAATCGATGGCAAGAGTAAACCTTTCATTCCGGACAATAAATCTCCGCACACATTTTTCTTTGCCACTCCGAAGCTCTGGATGTGCGGTAGGGTAGAGGATTTCTGACGCAAAAAGAACGAGGAAGTAGTAATAAAAAAAAGCGATCTGTCCAATAAATATTTTTGCAATGTCGTTGACAAATGATTTTATTTTTCAATTTTACAATCGTCGACTTTATTATTTATGTCGCTACCAAAAACTTGAAATCGATCAAACCATACATTTATTCAAATTATTTAGAACATTATCAATTCTTGAAATCTTCAGAAAATTGGTTGTGTTTGAAACAGTGTTGTTATTATCCCATATTGTTTATATTTTTGTATGAACCTTTTAATATTAATATTTGTATTTCTTTCTACTTTTCTAACTTCTCAGTACTTTTCCACTTTCGAAAGATTCCATAAACTAACCAATATGTAATGACATAAATTATGGATTAATACTGTCTTCCCTTACCCAAATATATACTATAAAGTAAGATGTTTATGTAACACAGAAGGAGTCTTCCGTCTTCCACAAAAAGAGTCTTCCCCAAGTTATTAAGGGGTTCGCTTTGCGACTCTAGATAGTTTCTAGGAGTCCGAGTCCCAATTTGACTCAAAAAAATAGAGTCCTAGTTAGACTCATACAAAAAGTATTAATTGGAGGATTACAAGAAGAACTTAGTTTAGTTGATAAACCATGAGATCAGTTCTTATAAATCTATTTAAGAATATTCTAATTAATATTTTTAAACCTCTTTAAAATATCACAACTACGTAATCTACGGTGTCCAGAGATTATTCAATTCCGGGACAAAACAACAGGACTAATCGAGAATTTTAAAACTACGTAATAATAAACCGAACAAAATTGTCTCAGAATTGTCTGCGTAAAGTGAAGAACTGGCCATTTATGTATACTAAATAATTTTTAAGTATTAATAGTATTGTTTCTTTCGAAATTTTCCGGACTATGCGAAACATTATTATTTACAATTTACTAATTACTTAGTCAAAAAAATCACTAAATAAAAATAATAAATGAAATCATTTAAATTATTTTTCCATATTTCATTACATTTTTAATCTAATTAAATATTTATGGCTTATGTTCATTTATTTTATTAATAAACAAATATATATGAACTTTAATAATTATTTCCCCAGAACAAATAATAATAATCTGAATTGATAAATTTGTTGTAAAATTGTGAGGTAATTTATGCTGAAAACAGTGCTCGAATGTAAAGCAATTTTCATGAAAAAAAATATTAGTTGAAATGTAGCGGTCTGCATAGCAAAACGCACGAACAAATTTAAATTGGATTTCAAATATAAACTGATATGAAAACTGAAGGACAATCGAATTTGGTGTTGCAAAAACAGTTTTAACATTTTTATTACAGTTATATTTTTATTTTGGGCTATAATTAAGTTTAAAGTGAACCCTTCAAAATAATTACGTATCTCTCAGTTATTGAAATAACAACATTTATTTGAATATTTAGTTAATTTAATTAAATTTTAATTTAAAAAAAACGTAATTTATTTATTTATTTCGATTATATTTTTTATCCGTTTGTTTCTTAGGGTTACGAAAATATAATACATTATTTACACTTACGTAAATTGTAAATAGTAATAAATTGTAATATTTTGTATAGTTTTTATCAATAGGAACTTAGTCTTTGCCTTTTTGGTGCACTTAAACCAAATTTTACCCATTGTTTAGATTTGTTTTCTCTGATAGTGGTGAATCCAAGTTTCATTCATAGTTAAATATCGAAGAAGAAAATCAGTTTTATCCTTGTTAAAACAATATAAAGAAAAAATTACCATTGTTAGCAATATCTTGTACAAAGCTTTTTCATCTTTAATTATTTGTGTTGATAAATGTCTTTGGTATCAGCTATTTCACACTCTTTCACTCATTTGAATATTTTATGATGAGTTTGCTGATGAATGAAGAAGCATATTTCATTAATAAAAAAAATATTTTCCAAATTTTTTTAAACTTAAGTTTGTGAAAAGTAAAACTGAGAAACATAGAAAACTTTAATTATTGTAGTGCAACAATGCTTTGCTGATTCTGCTTATTCAATTCTTATTATAACTCTTATCGTTTGCACTTATTAAAACTTATAGAGATCTCTTCGATAATCTGGAATATATTTTTGAAAGATGTTTTTATTTTAAGAATTGCATAAACTGATAGTAGTTTAAAGTTTATCGACCAATCTGTCTTGTTAAATTTTTAGTGGTTTGCGAAATGACAGCTGTCAATATGTGTCGAATCGAGGAACTATTGAAAAGCACTTAGCAATTGGTTTGCAATAATATGAAAATAGGGAAATAGCTGAAAAACTTTTATACAAGAGACACAAATTATTGTTTTTTTTTATTTATTTTTGTACGAGAATAGCCCTTATTGGAAAAACTCATTGAAAATTATTAAATTAAATGAGTGAATGATAATTCATGAATTGAAATTTGTAACGGTAATAGTTCAAAATATGTTAAAAAACTATGAAATTTAAAAAAATGGGTTAATTCGAGGGTTATTTCACGACAAATAAAACGAAATTTGTATTTTTTTACGATGATATATTTCTTAAACTATCTAATTTTATTTATAATATGATTTGCATATATTTTATTTATATTCTTTGATAAACATTGATAAGCTATTATATAAACTCATTTAAATTGTGAAAGCGGCGGACTCAATTTACACCAATCTCGGTGCGAATTTTCAGTGCTGTCCTCGCTTTAAAGGATTATAAGCATCATCCCCGATATTCCGCTTTGTGGACATAATCGTGACCAGGGTCCAATCGAAAATTATGAACGTCGTGTCGAAAGTAGAACGTGAAATGGTAATTCCAACCATCGTGAAACTCAATTCAGTTGCTGAATACAAAATTCTGTTTTGTAAATAAATTAATTAAAGAAGAATTTCGGCATCGCGGGAGCCGCTCTACCCCCTGAAATAATTTAGTAACCGTTAAAATTCTGAGGTGAATAAATAATTCGGAGGCGGCTGGAGGGAAAAGGAATATTTGGCATTAATGAAATCCTGTCGTTTAAATAATTCGCGCACTAGTTTAAGAATTATACGCCGGCGACGCGATGACTCTGTAGGAAGGAATATTAAGTTTTCCCGCGTTCGCTGGGTTCCGTTTTCGGAAAATTATTTTAATTGCTGTATGTAAATTAATGTGAGCAGGAGAATTTTCTTATTTGTTCCCCAGTTTTCAGCAGTAGCAGCAGCAGCAGCAGGTGCGGAGAAATATTAATATCGCGGTCAGACCGCTCGAGATTTCCACTCAGACCCTCTCGTTTCTCTTCATATTTATTTATTTTTTCCTTCCTTTTTTTTTGTATACGCCGGAAGACTGCAAGGATTCATTTTGTCCCAGTTTTAATAATATATAAGGTTTAGGTGGGTAAGATATAAATTGACTTCCGGCTTCGGTTTCCCACAGGAATCCGCCCCTACTCCATTGGGATGATAAAATACCTTTAAATGAACTGACTAAAAGTTATATTTCTTGAGTAATTATTTATATTGTTATTTGCTTTACGAGCTTGTACTTTTTCTTATTTAGTTTATTACTATAATAGCAATCCCAATGGATACATAACTTCAGATATTTGGAAAAATACATTTATTTTCATAAATACTAACTTCTGGTCCACTCAACCGATTTTAAAAATATAGCATTCATATTAATTAGGAGCACCTAGTAATTGATTTAGCGAACTCAGATTATTAATAAAGGTATCCTCTGTGAAGGAAAAACATGTTTTTTAAATCAAAAAAATTAATAATTTTTAATTATTATTTCTTGAACAAAGCGAGATTTTAAAATTTTACTTGAGCCAGTATGTTAGTTTTGCTCTAGGAAGAAACATTTCAATTTTTTTCGAAATCGCTTCATTCATTAAAAATATAGAATTAATTTTTGAACAAAGCAAACGATAAATTGATTTCGTTTCAAAATAATCTAATCTAACATTAAATATTGCATCTACATAATATGTCTTATGTAAGTTATCGGTACGAGACAGGTTATCGACAGTGAAGTATGCGACGGTCAAATATGTCAGTTGAGCGACTAATGTTATGTTATATTTTTTGCTAGTTTTTTACAATATTTTTTTAGAGTCGCCCACTTGGCAAGTGCCCAGATGACCATCGTCCAGTTAATTTTCGCCCATTTGTCTCGAACTCATGTTTTATGCTCTTGGTTTTAATACAAAAAAAATTAATGATCTTTCAAAACATATTTTAGATTTATAATGGTACATTTACCATGAATTTTAAATTTATATTCTGTTAATTTTATTTACCTACAAAAATATCTTTAAAATTATTTTTTTTGTAAAATGGAAAGAAATTGAATTAAGTAACAATTAAATCAAATACAAGAGATTATATAACAAATGATTTGAATAGACTCGACCGGGAAATTGGTTGGTTATAAATAAATATGTTTTTTTTTCAAATATATTTTTTATAACAAATTTGAATACCAATATTAAATAAAGGACAGAAAGACCTATTGTCAATAGTCCTTTGCAGCAGTGGAATTTCATTTTATTTTTGTTATATTGAGTATGTTTTTTGTTTGTAAATATTTTTTTGTAAATTATTTCTGCAAAAAAATATTATTAATTAAATTAATTGTTCTGTTTAAATATTTTTATCCATGCTTATGAAAAACAGCTTATGTAGAATACTACATAAAAGGTATTAAATTAATTAATTAAATTTATTGACTAAAAATTTATTTTATATTTTACTATATATCATTGTTACAATCAAGTTTATTAAAGTAATAAATTTAATTAATTTAAGTGTTTATTATATATCGAACAATATTAAATATTTATATAATGGCTGAAATAATAGCTCTACGAATATTTATTTATATTAATTATATATCAATTTATTAAATTAATTAGTATGAACATTTTAAAGAGTTTGATTGTAAAATATATTTAGAAATTAGATTCTCTTATAAATATGAATATGCAACAGTGACTATGCACTTTTTAGAGTATATCACAGGATTGGATCCTGCTGCAGTCTTTATTTTTGCGGAAGTTTCCCTCAGGGGTTTATATATACATATATCTCATTACTGAGCAGCGATTCCCATATATATTTTTTTCCCTGATATGATTCCCCTTTGAAGTAACTGGGTTACGAACTCTATATTGGAAGACTTAAATGTATAGACGTTTCGATTTCCTGCTGTTTTCTTTTGTAGGCCATTTAAGCGAAATTGGCTTACATTTATTGCCTACGGGTCTGCTGCCTCTCTCTCTCTTTGTCTCACTCACTGTTATGTATTTTTTTTCTTTGATCGTCTCAAGCCATGTATCATTTTCAATTTCAGAGGCCATTACGACATGGCGCCGTTATGCAAGTAATGTTCTTTAATTAAAGCGACGTGCGGTTTCGGTCTGTGCTCGATCCATTAAAACCCGCCCGGTCCCAAGATTAAATCTGCTAAACATTTTATTTTAATCCAATCCGAGACAAGTTATAATGAGACGGACTGTACAAGGGATATTGCGGTGACGGAAAATTAGTTGAGCAGTTTGATTGGTCGGGGTGGAGGAGTTCTTGGCGCAACTCGGGTGCAAAGATATATACAACCCAATACTACCGACATATATACTACAAGTATTTGGGTCATACTGAATCGGTTGGAAGGGATTTGCATTTCAAACGATCATCGAGACAAGCCCGGCCACCTAATAAGGAAACGTTTAAGTGCAATTTCTATTAAACTCGAAGTCTCAGTCCCCCTTCAACCAAACTAGAAGACTCGTTCTGACTTACCTAACACGGAAACGATGTTTAAGTGTCACACGCTTCGTTATCGTATTTGCATATATCTTCTTTTTTATTTCGTTAAACTGAAAATGAAATAAAATCTTCACATTCTTTTAACCAAGATCAAAAAAAGTAACAATGATATTTATAAAGACTGACGAAAATTGATTATTTTCCGGCCCATATATCTTTTTTTTATTTCTTTAAACTTAAAAATAAAATCTTCACATTCTTTAAACCAAGAATCAAAAAATGTTACAATGATATTTATAAAGACTGACGAGAATTGATTTTTTTCCGGCCCATATATCTTTCTTTTAATTTATTTAAACTTAAAATGAAAAATAAAATCTTCACATTCTTTTAACCAAGATCAAAAAAAGTGACAATGATATTTATAAAGACTGACGAGAATTGATTTTTGTTCCGGTTTATATATCTTGTTTTTTATTTCTTTAAACTTAAAATGAAAAATAAAATCTTCACATTCTTTTAACAAAGATCAAAATATATAACAACGATATTTATAAAGACTGACGAGAATTGTTATTTTTTCCAGCCCATATATCTTTATTTATATTTATTTCAACTTAAAATGAAAAATAAAATCTTCACATCCTTTTAACCAAGATCAAAAAATGTGACAATGATATTTATAAAGACTGACGAGAATTGATTTTTTTCCGGCCCTTTGGTTCTCATAATTGTAAATGGAATCGGCGCTACTGAAGGAAAAAAATAATTGAGAAGGAAAATATTGTAAGCATAAAAGCGCGATTGGAAACGACGCCAAAGGGAAAATACAAAATAATAAAACGTTCTCCTTTAATGTGTCCATAAGTACACGTAATAATCAATTAAAATCCAAATTAATAATTAATGAAAATGTCACTTAATTGCATATCAACGCTGAACATTTTAATTTAATATTTTATTACCTACTAAAATTTTCTTAAATTCTAATTATTTGTTCTAACCGGAAATATACATCACAAATTAAATTAAAATTTAGTTATTAGGAAATGACAGTACATTTTTGTTAGAAAAACTTGATTAAAAACGCAATTAAAAGCATTTCATATTTCTTGGAAAAAAGTTACCAAGAAATGCTAAGTTAATTAGTTAAATGAAATATTATACAGATTTTAGGAAATTTATTGATTGAAAAAGATGATGGATTTTCAGCGAAAAATTAAGAAAAATTAATAAATACGAATTGAAAGAATTTTTTTAGAAAAATTTTACCATTGAAAGGCTAATCGCATTGAAAATGTTTCACTGTATATTTGTGAAAATTATCTTGATTTAATAATACGTAATTTTGTTAAGCGATCAGTGTTAAATGCAATAAAGCCATTTAGGCAATTTTTAAATGAGAAATAAGCACAAACAATCTACTTTAGATTATAATTCAAATCTGTGATTTCATTTGTATTTAATTTAACAACTTCTTTGTTCGAAAGAAAGATTTTAATTTTCTGAAAATATTTTAAGTATGATTCGATTAACGAATAAATTTTGCATCATATTCGTTAATCGAAACATATATATTACTCAATATATACAAAAAATGTGAAATAAACTGCTATCTAGTCGTAGTAATTATAACTACTATATAAAACACTGCACAATTATATCTGTTAGTTCATTGTCACTGTTATGATAACTAATAGGAGTTGGTGCACCTGGCAAATATGTTTGTGCCATGTCTCTCATACATAGTGTGAATACATCATAAAGTGACGTTGATGTATTATAATGATTTTACATGGAATATATATATATATCTGAATTTATATGAAAAACTTTTAAAAAGCTATTATACATTTGAAATTTTAATGATAAATAGGACAAATAACCATTAAATAAATGTTATAGAAAAAACCGTGATATTCCGTGAAGTTGAATTTCCATCAACACAAAAAAACTGTACATTTTATAATCCTAATTTTTGCCAACTTTCCGAATTAAAAATAACCAACCGAATTAAGTAAATGAATAGCAATATATTTTTGTATAATGCAGTTTAAATTGTACGTATCTAAAAGTTTGTAATCAATATAAAAAATGTATATTTTATGTGAAACAGCCCTATATTTTTTTTAGATCTAAATAAGGGTAGATATTGCTTAACGCTCTTAATTTGACTATCAAATTTTTAATGGCATCCATTATTTTTATATTATCAAAAATCTTTCTTGTATCATATATATTTTTAAAAATTATTTCAAAGTATAATTTCG
This sequence comes from Nicrophorus investigator, assembly GCA_963457615.1. NCBI lineage: Eukaryota > Metazoa > Arthropoda > Insecta > Coleoptera > Silphidae > Nicrophorus > Nicrophorus investigator. The sequence goes on from OY735140.1 coordinate 29,125,407, forward strand.
TTCTTCTCTTAACGATTTATTTATCAAATTCACTTTTAAAAAATTTAGAATTAAAATAAAGTTTGTGATGGTTTGTGTTTTCGTAAACGATCCATTTCTCATCTCTAGTTGCAACATGGTATAAAAATGGTTCATTTTTGTACCTTGTCAGTAAATTGTTTTTCTCTGCTCCTTATTATCAGATAAATATTCATGTGGTTCCCAAATTCCCATTCGGTTTGTTTTTCCAACTAGTTTTAAATGATTTTGCACTATTCACCAAATCTTTAAAATTTGATGATCTTCCGAATCGAAATTTATTTACCGTTCATACCCTGATCGAAAATTAAAGAAGCATACTAATATTTATTTCAACAACAACGGCATTTCGGGGCTTTACGAAAAATTACAGTTATGTCCAAACAAATTATGTCCTAAAAAATGAACTCGAAAAGAGAACAAATGCCAAAAATCAAACATTAAATATAATGGATTTCCTATAAGTAAATATATACAAAAATGCTATTATTTCAGTTAAATTTTAAATATTATAAAAACATTAAATGGGATAACAGGTGGTAAAGTAAAATTGAGAAATCTCTTAATGCGAAGAGAAAAGAGCAGGGGTTGTAGATGAAAAGCCTAATTAATTTTGCTTGCTACTAAATACATTTTGGAGGGTAAACTTTTGCGGGGATTTAACTTTAACGAAATCGTGTTCGGCGAATAAGTAAAGCCTCTCCAGTAAATATTGATCAAAAAATATTTGTATAAAAATATGAATGCTGGCTAATTTACTTAAAAACCCAACCGCACATCCAAATTGATTTTCTATATTTGAGATTTACGTAATTCCTGTTAGATAATATTACGTTTTAAACGAACAATATAGTTAACATAATCATTTATGTAATAAAAATAATATTAATACCTGCATTTGAATAACTTGAATTAATTATAATTATGGCTGATGATTAAGTGATAAGTAAGTATTATTAGTTATTTGAATGGCAATTCCAAATCATTATAATAATTATCAATAGGCATTTGAACAATTAATCCTACCCTAAATCCTTAATAGATAATTCCTAATAATACTGGTAATTATAATTAATAATGCATTACATACTAGCATGAATTGGGTGAAATATCCCTGGTAGGTTTAACGAAGTTAATAATCCGTGTTTGCAATGAATTTTTAATAACAACCATATTTTTAAGCATTATAAAAAAAATAGTTAATTTTCAAATTTTTATAAATAATTACAGTTTATTATTTGTGCCAATAAAATTAGTATGATTTAATTAGTTGTATTTCACATTTATTATTAATCAATTATTAACTTTTAAAAGAATAATTTTAGTTAGATAATAAACAAAACTTATTATCTAAATTGGGTATGACAATTCAGTAATTTTTTTAAAGTTAGCACTAAATTAATATTGATTGCAATAAAGTTTTAGGAATAAAAATGAAATATAGCTTTCCGAGATTTTCTCTGAGGAAACGAAAACAAGTAAAAAAAAGGGAGAAGTAATTAATTTCGTTAAAACGATTTCGGATACGTTTGAGGGAAACAACGGTCGGAACACTAATTTTGGTTAACTTTTTTTTTTGGGTGGATGCTTCGACGGAAATATATTGGGTTGTTTTAGATTTATCACCGCTTTTTTTGTGTGTATTTCAGTTGTGTGTTGTTGTTGTCTCCTAGTTTCGAAGGCCTGTTTGGTAATAATGTTGCGTGCTGCGGCTAGCCAATCACTTGGGCCAATCCTTTCCGTCCATGAAATATACCGAAATCCCGTCGGGGATCGAGGAAGGACGTGTCCAAAACTTCCACTATCTCACTTAGTCTGCAGCCAGGTGCATACACCTAAACGTGCCAATGCAATATTGATAAAGCAATTCCAGCGATAGGAAGTTCTCTTCCAACGTCGTACCCATTTTACGATTATCTTCATGGTTATTGTCTTCATCCTTTTTTATTCACTCTATTCCTTTTTCTCCTTTTCATCATTTTTTTTTTATTCCTGCGTATTTTCTAATGGTAGGGAAATGGGAAAGATAACGGGGTGTTGGTTGATTCCTATTGATTCTCGCGCGGTTGAACTCGAATTTTCATCGGAAGCGCTTGGGGCTGGGGGTCGTGTGCTTGCGGTACGTGAGGGGTCCTTTGGTAAATAAACCGCGTGGGGCGGAGGGTGCAAAATTAGTGCCAGTTAAGCGACCACGGCCTAGGCTATGTATGGCTCAGCCCCTTTGCTGATCCACGACCTTCCTAGTTTAAATTCAGCACTTTCTTGAGCTATCTGTTACACGGCTCGCAAGATTAACACCAAGAAATGCACCATCTCTCGCCAGATTTATTCGCAACGAACAAGCAAAACACCGTGTAAGTGGTTGCGTGCCGCGAATAAAAACTGCCTACTTTGTATACTGTACCTTCCGTTAATTTTAATTACCTACAATGGACTGTAAAAAATCCCTTTTTATAACAAAAAAATACATTTCTGCGATAATGTATACACAAACCTCTGTTATACTATAAAGTATACTTCTTTTTTGTTTTTATCTTCATCTAAACATGTTTTTCATATACAAACAAAATTAATATTTAAGTAGAAAATATTTTATTATTAATTACAGGAAGCTTCAAAAACTACATATTTATTAATATTTTAAATAGTAAAGTTAATCATTAAATTATTAAATTGCAAATCGTTATTTCAAATATTTTGAATTTATAGGATTTTTTTTTATAATATTAAAAAATTAGATATGACTTGTAAATTCGTCTATTTGACTAATTTGTATGAATATTAAAAAAAATGCTAAATCATCATCTTAAATATACGAATATGATTGTCTTCCAATGTATTATCAAGTCAGACCTCTGGAGATTATCTTCGTCATTGATTTTTTCGCTTACTAAGCATATATCTTAATCCTTAGCACAGTATTCCACTTGAGGACCAGTTCTACTAACATTGACGCCATATGCCTACATCAGAAGAACACATTGATCGAAGACCCTTGACTTCGGAGAATATATGACTCCCAATCGGTTAGCATCCCAAATTGTATTCTCCTGTAAATCTCTTTAGTCTATTTCTGTCTTCCAAATTGTATTATCTTCACAAATAATATTCTGTCTATTTCCTTAAAAATGTCTATTGTGTATCTTTTATTTATTCTGGTATAAAGGTTTAAGACTAAGAATATAAAATTCAATGCAGTAATTTGAAAAAATTATGAAATACCCGTGTGTAGTAGTCAGCAATAGGATATTGCGGCTTTCACAGCAGTACAATTTCACAGCAAATTTAATTTTACAAATAAAAATGACTATTTCACTAATTTTGTTGGTATTTATCTCCTCCTCAGTGGTTTTTATTGATGATGGGAATTGAACCTGTTACTTTTAGTAAGAGCCCTTCTTCTCCAAAAATGTTGCCGACCCGTGGTACAGATTTTTTATTCTATTATACTTTTTCTCCCATTCTTCAAGCATCATCCAGATGCAACTTGTATAGTATTTCACTTGATTGATGATTGGCTACACTTTGATCACCAACATGCATCAGTGCTTGTCTCCATTACAACTTTATTTGCTGGTCTTCTTCAGCTCATCTTCTACCATCATGGATAGAACCCCGACATACCTCGAAATAATATTCCACTGCTCTGGTCCATCTAGTGTCTGCAGTTCCAGTATTATTCTGACATCTGTCTCCGCCTTGTGCTTCCTCTTTGACCATTTGTATCGTTTCCTTCGCCAAGTTCCAACACTTTTCATCTTCCTTCTTTCCAATGATGAGTTAAAGCATGGATCAGTCTTAGATTCCAGGCTCTCCGAACTTTTCCGTTTTTCAAGCAGTCTGGCTGAAGCTATTTCTTTATTCACCCCATTTGCTTATCTTTAGAGCAAGAAGTTCTATTGGTGGCATACCAGATAATATTTATACTATACCTTAGGATATACTCTGTATACGCAGCAAATCCTTCTTGAGCGCTCTCCTATAGATTTGCACCTTCAAGGCTTCTTTCCATACAGGGCAGTATACAACATTATAGACTGTGTCACTAGTTCAAACTACCTCTTCTTACAGCTGTAGTGGTCTCTGCCCTGGTGATAAGTGTGTGATTTATTTTCCTGAAGCTCTAAATGCAATTATAAATATAAATGTATAAATTATTATATAAAAAATCTAATATTAATTTGTAAAATTTATTTATAAATATTATGAAAAAATATATGTTTTTGAAATATATAGTAACAGTATGTAAAAGAGGAAAAAGGAATAAATTAGTGTCGACACGATTTACCGAAAAGTTTTTAGAAGCATGCAATAATTGCGAGGAAGGACACAAATAAATCATAAGGAATGTTGAAAAGTTAAAGAACATTAATCGTGAAACACGCGTCCGCTATTGCATTTCTATATGTTACGCAATAAATCCAAGTGCCAGATGGAATCTGTTTTGAACTACTTTATGATGAAGAGACACATTTATTTCCGTATTTATTGTTCCTGTAAACGCAGCTCGACGAGAACCTGTGACACAAATCCCAAATTTGCTCTTTAGCTTAAATTCTCATCACATAGACAGCAACGAAAATGGGGGGATGTTTAGGTAGTTATTTGTAATGTTAATTAATTAATTGCTGGAGCGAAACCTTGTTTAAGGATAATAAAATGGTGCATTGTCTGTCGTCTGTGTTGTAAATGTCTGTAAAGAGTATTGAGTGCATTAGAATTGGAACGGAATAGCATGAAGAACGATGAACAGAGAACGCCGTTTTCTTAGCACATTTCATCCCCATCCCTTCACCCGCACACCGCGATTGTTTAAAATGTAAATTTCTCCGGGGCGCGAATACACACAAAAGGGGTTGCATTTAACATGCGGGACCTAATTAAATTAAATGGGAAAAGTTCGTCGTGTTATTATGTTTTATATGCGAGTGCTCCGTATTATAAATCAAAATTATTTATTCACTGCATCCCCGGAATGCGACAACAATTTTTTTTTGTTGCTGTTGTTGCTCTGGAAATTATTACCTGCAGCGAAATCGCTTCTCTCCTCGCATTTGCATTTATGCAAATTGTTTGTTGAAATGCTTTTAATTGTATTATTTTATTGGATTCATCATCATATGTGATCGTAATAATAAATTGGTTTTGTTTATAATTTTCCATTAATATAAATTTTTCATTAAATTTATACGATTGCTAGTTGTCGCGTTTTATATTGAAAACTGCTTATTGTTCCATTAAATAACGTTTTATAATAACCGATGATGTAATGTTGTTAATAGAACGGTGAAATTTTGTGACTGAATAATTCGTAAAGAAAACTAAACATTGCAAAAGTCTCTAGAAAAAAGCTGATTTATAATTGAACACTTGAACACTTTCAATTCAAAATACCACACCTCTGATTAATTTATAAATTTCCTAAATAGTCCAAATAATTATAAATTAATAAAACCACTAGAAAAATCAAATAAATTATCAGTTAATAGAATCATAAAGAATTAGCAAATTTTTACTGTATTCTGAAAACGAAATTTCAATATTTAAATCAATTTTAATATTACCGGCAATTGGTATCAAAATTTACCGGTAATTTTTTTAAAGTATTTCCCAAATCCTCGTTTTGAGACAAGGTGATAGCTGTATTTAGCGATCTATGAAAAATATTACGTAAACTTATATTTAAAATTATAACTTAAAAAAAATAAAAACTGAACTTTGAAAACTGAACATTTAATAAAATAATTAGCTATTCTATATAACGGTTAAGTAATGTTTTTCAATAATAAATGGTTGTGGTTTCTGTAGAATACCTAAATTGTAGACTTTGTCATAAAAAAATCAAGTTTAACATTATGATAATATTTTTTATTAACTTTCGAAATCTTTAGGAATTTAAACTTTATCCTGTATATATTGTAATTGAATATTAAATAATAATTTATTTCTTTCATGCTTTAAATCAATTATAAAATAGGAAATTGTCCATTCCACATTTATATTAGTTATATATTTATTCTATATTTTATTTTAATGTGTAAAGTCTTTAACATCTGCATTTAGCTCAATTAAGATTGTAATTAAATTACACTAAATACTAATGTAATTGTTATATGGCTGACAGATAATTAAGCCACGGCTCTTGGCCCAAGGAAAATATATCTAACATGGAAGGAATACCGTCTATTGGTTATACGCAAGTGCAGAATCAAGTTTCTCCTTTCATCCCATTCGCCCTTCTGTAATTACACACAAAAAGAATATCCAAGATTAAGTAACTTGTTGCTCTCCCATGTAAATTTCCAATTACAATAGGTTTCAATTTTCTCCTTCATTCTTCCCTATCGTCATTTCGTCATCCTGTCGCGTTAGATCGCTGCATAATACTCTAAACGCGTTGCCTGTAATTAAGGGCCATTAATTATACGAAAATCATTATGGAATATTACTGTTAATAACACCGTGTTTTCCGTCGGAGTCGTTAGCGGAGGCAACTTATCAAAGTCTATCGCATATGATTTCCCAGTAATAACCCACTTTGGTCGGTACTTTTCGCCGTGGCAACTAAATGAAATTAATTAATTTCGAGAAAATGCAACGAAAACCAGCCGATTTCTGCCTCTTTGTTATGCAAGAACGACGTCGGGGGCTCCGTCTTCCATGAAAGCGCACGCGATAACACTTTTCGCGATCCGCGAAATGAATTAAATCGCTTATCAAATATTCTATTTAGCGAGCTTCTGTATACAAATTACGTAACAAAGGGCCCATTGTTGGCGGCCGCTGGAAAACGCAGTTTCTCTGCCATTTACATAACAACCGAAAGAAAATTATGGCCGCGCAATTCAGCATCATAACACTTCAAATATAAATCGCAATTCCCTTTTCGCTCATTGAAAGATATATTTGCTTTTGCTTGCAAATTGAACGACACAAGCAAATATTTGTAAAAACCTCTTATTGTGGCATAATATCAAATAAAAATCCATCATTTTCTTTTTTTCTTTTTTTGTGTCCTCTCTGTGACTTTACAATGAGTTTTAACAATAATAAAAAAATTTAGATTTGCCAAACTTATGAAAATAAATTGGCGCCAAATTTAAATCTTTCATAATTGGCAATTGCATAATAAATTAAATAGTAACAATAAAGATAATATTATATCTTATATCTATATTATATATGAAAATGTACTAATTATTATTGAAGCTATATCTCAAACTTGCAATAACACATTTTTTTTCCATTATTTAAAAAAATACAAAAGTAGCGTCACTGAAACCACTGTAACTTGTGAACTAAACTACAGATTGCCATGAAATATTGACAGGCGTCGTCTGAAGGTTGGTAATTCCTAAAAATCATATGGATGTGTCGGTAGAGGCGCCATCTATATGTCATCCTACAAACTTATTGAGCATGGTGTTATATTAATATAAGAAACTTTCACGATTTTAAGAGGATCTAAACTAGGTACTAATTGAGTGGTGATTAGCTGGACGATGATCTTCTGGGCAACAGTTAATTAGGCGATAATTTAAAAATAAACTAATTTATTTACACCTTCGATAAGAACATGATTGATTTAACGGAATTTTGAAATAATAATTTGTTTGCGATAAAATCTTGTGAATGTATATTTTCATATTTTTAAGATGAAAAATTTCAATGCGATGTGGTTGATTCAATTTTTAAAAATTGGGTCTTTTGTAAAATGGGTTTCAAAAAAGTAGGTTACATTGTTTAAAAGTTTGGGAGTATAATTCTGTATAATTTATACTTATTTCTATGAATATTTAATATGAGTTTAGTGATTATTCAGAATAACAGTAAATTTAATATACTTGATTATTTAGAAGATCCTTTTCAACATGTGTCGTATATATTACAAAGTTAATATTTTTTATTTCAATTTCACAAATTTCGTGTGTAATTATTTTTTGCATATTATATAAGTTGTAGCAATTATTATTAATTTAAGAAAACTAGAAGTTATATTAGTAGAACATGTGAAACTAGAATAGTATGATCATTATTACATAATTCGCAAGATATGGTGAATCATCTGAAAATAGTCTGTGTAAAAACAGGTTTGAGTGTAAATATAAATACAAACTCAAGGTATAAAGACTTCGTTCAATAGCTTATCAGTATTGTAAAAAGCTTCTTACAAAGTTGTCTAGCAACATGGAATTTATCCGAATCGAAGTAAAAACTTGGGGTTTGGTCGTGAATAAAACGTACAACCATTATGTGGCCTGTAAATTCAGAGCACAATTGATTACATTTCTTTGAGTCTAATCCCGCGAGAATAGCAGTCCAAACGCCAGATAACAGCGTTACCTTGCTATGCCGCACAGATAAATTCCTGAATTGCTCCATTTAGAAGTAAATTGTAATAACGGTGACCCAGATTGTCCGAGATGCTCCGGCAACGTAAAAAAATTGTATGTCATTTTTTTCCACGCTTTGACAGGATGAAGGAGGCTTCCCAAAATATACGCAATAAATATCCTTTCCATTATTGCCCAACAGCTTCAAAATATATTTTCATCCTAGGCAATTCTCTCAACGTTGAAAAGCTTTGTCTTTCGTGACTGACCAGCTTTAACCCTCTCTAAATATATTATTTGACCCTCTGACCTCCAGACAAACGCAACATTTATAGCCATAAAACTAAAGTTACATTGTGGTGTTTTGGGCAAATTAAGGTAACTGATGTGACAAGCAAATAAATATAGGGATATAAATATTCTTCATATTGTACAAAATTTGATTATATGAATCCTTTGAAGTTTTAAGATTGACATCAAAATCTATTAAAATAGACAATCAATCAATTATTATACAATCATTCCAAAAATGTGGACTAAAAAAGTAATGATTACAAAATTGATTGAATTATATATTTTTGCAAGTAATATTTTTAAATGTTCATATATGAAATTAAAAAATGTTGACCTTATTTAATTATTTTACAAGATCATTTTCAACATGTGTCGAATATATTACAAAGTTAATATTATGCTTAAGACTTAAGTTTATCATTAAAATCTATTTATATGTACAATCAATCAATTATGTATATGCATTCAAATGTTGACTAAAAACGTAACAAAATGTCTCCTTAATCCCTTGATTGAATTATTTATTTGTGCAATAGAATTCTTTAAATATTTTAAAATTGTCATATTTGAAATTAAAGAATGTTGACTATATTTTTATTCATATATAAAAAAAGTTATTGAATGTTTATATAAAATTTCGTTCCGCGAGAAGAAAAGCTTTTAGCGTCGACAGTTTCGTTGGAATTCAAATTCTGATCGACACTAAGGTGTGTTCAGCAGGAGCCAAATCTCTTCGACAATGCGCCGCAAATTGGAGACGATGCTTCTATTGTCGCATCTACATCAATTCCCTCTTCTCCGCCCACGTTACTTCTATATTTACTTCTACGTCCATACACACATAAACATACGTATATGTACACACACACATACACGTGCAACACGCAAACCCTCAACTCAATCTACTTTCCTTTGTCCAGGTTTACAAACAGATTGCCACCCAATATGTCTATCTTCGTGTACTTTCGTCATCTAAACACAATTTCCAAATCATTTTTCTAGCAGATTTACCAATCCTATTTCGTGGAAGTCGTTCCATAAGGCAAAACGTTAGCATAAATGTTATATTTTGAGTTATAATCTTAAAACTTTTCTATTTTAAATAATTGGCATTATTTATTGGTTAGAATACAAAAACAAAAATAATATAAATAAATAAACACTGAGAAGATACAAATTTATTTAAATTAACACAATTTTCTTTATAAACAAAATAAATATTTATTAAAAATATTCCGCATATTTTTAATAATTTAATAATATTTTTTTTTAAATCAATGATATATTTATTAATAGAAATGATATAAAGATCTTCATAATCTATTAAGAAAATTCAGTAAAAAGTGAAAAACCACATTTTCTTTTTTTTTTTTGCAACATTAATAAAAATACAGTATACTATAAATATATTGTTATGTGGAGCATTAAAAAAATGTATATTTTTATAATTAATAAAGAAATATTACTATAAATTATGATTAACGAAATTAGAGGTAAAATCAAATAAAAATCGTATTGATTTAGTAATTATTTATAACACAATTATTATTAATTATTAAATATATGAAATATTCTTTAATATGAAAATTATATAACTACCAAACATTCTTCATATATATGTTGTGTTGTCTAAAAGACTATAAAATTAATTTTGTCATGCAATGTTTTTGTGTCTTCTGTAAGACTTTAATATGAGTTTTAACAATAATAACGAGTAAAAACATTTGGCGCCAAATATGAATCTGAAATTGTTGGTCATTTTATAATAAATAAGATATTGATGTTATAATAAAATGATGTGTAAAATCTTTTAATATTTTCTTTTTTTCCTTTTAAGTAATCCAGTCTCTTTTAGTTTAGTTTATTTAGTTCCTCGAGTAATCTGGTTTCAAACCGCACTAGGCGAGGAATTGCTGCATTTGTTTTTATTTTTCATAATTCTTCTGAGTGTCTTTTGCGAAGGGAATGTAGCGAATTGGAATTGAGCCAATAGAAATGCAACTGGAAATCGGTAATTTAATCTTCAGTATAGTAAATCAAGCGAAGGCGCAGACATTTCGGTTAAATATTGATCCGGCAATCTGAGCTGGAGTCTAATGCTTTCGCATGTAGAACTAAGAGGTTGGCTGTGTAAGTGGTAATGATGCAGCAGATGTACGATGATTTAGAGCCCGAACAAACAGGAAAATATTTCCACGGCTTTCGCCTCTAATTATATGAACTAGCAGCTAGCACCTCTATATATATTTTTTTTGCACCAACCCTACCACACTATTATTAGCATTTTTATTACACGCATTCGAAACCACCTAAGCGGATTATTCGGAAGCCAACTAAACTAGGTGGAAAGTAGAGACGAGGGAGCGCTTGCACTTGAGAACTTCGCAAATAAGCAAGGCACTAATTAGATAATTTACGTTTTCGACCCGCTGAAAAACAATATCTCGTAAACCAAAAACTTTCACCTTCAGACGCGAGTGCCCTCTCTTTTTTGTTCGTTGGTGGAATTACCGTTATAGACTTCACGGCACACACCTACGTCTATCGCACAAAGGCAATCTTAAACCAAGTTAGGTTAACCTAGTTCACTCCAATTATATTTGCTTCGGGGTACTCCAATTTTTCGATAAAACTTAAACTAATCAAACTTTGGTGCGAAGCACATTTATAATCTGAGAAATATTATCGGCTGCATGCACACACTTTGCAGAAGCCATTGATTCAGGAACAGCTTCAAATAAAAAATTATATAATGTAAGCACTTATAATATACGGAACGACGAGTTTTTCAATTACAAAATCATCAACTTAGCTAACTCATGTAGAAGTGAAGTTTTGTTATCAATTGAGAGACTCTTTACGTTGATGCACACTCACTACAATCCCACTACCGTTCCTATACTTATGAACTTATAAATATGCATTTCAGTTTATATTTCAAAGTAGAATCATCAGTATTGTAAAATTATTTTTAAATTTAAGTAATTCAATATAAAGATGAAATATTACTAATAATACAAATTGAACTGAGAAAACTAAAATCTATATATTATTGATATTATTGTAGCAATGGAAAACACTAAAAGATGTATACTTTTCTAATAAAATAAATATGAACTCAACAAAACTTATTTATTTAAAAAGATCTGAAGGTTTTTTTTTAAATTTATCCAAATAAGACCTGCTTTTCTTTATCATCTTATTTTTAATATACAGTCGTACCTCTATTGAGTTCCATGAAATTATTTCATTAAACGAAACTTAGATTTCAGAGTTTAATATACTATTACCAGAATGGGTATAATACTTTCATTTGGAAATGATTTTTTTTAATAAAGAAAAAAATTTATTGCGATTGAAATTTGTATCACATTTTAAAATATCAGCCTAAAGTTGATTGCTTCTCCTTTTTTATCTTTCATTTAACAATTGTCAATACGGTGGAGTTATTGTATTTAAGACTGATCGGTTACCAATTTAAATCAGGGTAATTTTCACTAAAAATATATTAAATAATTTCAATTTTTTAATTTTTTTTTTGTCTTCGTAGCTAAAAAGTTTTTCAAAATCTTCTGCTAAATAATCATTTTCAGCATTAAATAAATTTCTAACATCCTCTTCATCAATATTTTTCCATTTTATTTTCAAACTTTTATATTCATATTGTATCCATTTTAACGTCAAACTCAGTTTTAGGATTTCAGCAATAACTTTTTTCAAGAACTATCAAAGTTTCGTATTTCGTTATATCGATGCATTTTTATCAGTTAATCGAGTTATGACTGTTGACTTTATTACAAGCTAATAGATTTAAAAAAATATATATTGGGTAGCAACTAAGTGATTTCGTATTTTAATTAAGAAGGAAAATTAAAATGTTTTGCTTAAAAATATAATTTTATTTAATTAGGTATTGTTCGTTTTTGTCGATGACCTTTTGCCACCTTTCAGGTAGTGTCATAATTTTATGTTCATAAAAATTCTGATTTTTGCCAGCAAAAAACTGCAATAAATATGATTTTACATCATCAGCGTCATTAAAAATTTTACCATTTAAGGAGTTCTACATGGAACAAAATAATTGGTAGTATGAAATCGCAAGGTCAGGGCTATAGCAACATACCAACCTAGTTTCAATATTTTTTGGCGAGTGATCAAAGATGTGTGAGGCTTTGAATTATTATGCTGGAAAAAAACACCCTTACGATTTTCTAATTCTGGCCACTCATCTTAAACTGCTCAGTTTGCTCAAAGTTGTTAAAAGTATTTAATTTAAGTTGTTAATTCCTTTATAATCCTACAAACTGACTGCATAATCGTTTTTTGATGAATCTCAGCTACTGATATCGTCTTATTCATTTTTTTGTTTGATTAACGTTGTTATAAACTATCCACTTTTTGTCACCAGTTGTTTCAGACATAGTTCATAATACACATTATCTTTTTGAGTATTAATTGAAATTACTACTTATGTAAATATTAAAATTAGAAAATATTTAGCAGATTCAAATTAAAAAAAATGATGATAATGATGAAATTAAATATACTACAACTTTCAATCATTTGTATATGTCCAAGTAATTAGATTTATTATAAAATATTTTCTATCCGGGAATATTTTAGAACTACATAGTTTTTGTAACTAATGTAGTGACAATGATTGACGAATGGTTAGACATACAGACATCATTCAATGTAGTTATTTACTTTCAAAGCTCCCACCTCTTGGTCACGCAAAAGTCAATAATGTTGGGCGTTTCCATCCATTCAGTAGCCAATTTTCACCTGCCGATAAAGCTATAAAATTATTTTTTTATAATCTATTAACTTACTTTGAAGTTATAGTTTAAAACTATTATCTTATTTGTATGTGTTATATTTTAGAAATCATTTTACATTTATGAAATATTTCTTTATCACTTTGTATGCACATACATGTTTATGAAATCAACTTGATGGATGACGTTCGTTTAAAGTTTAGTTATTATTAATATACATCATAACTTCCCATGTAATATATACCACCGGTATTTCATGCAAGAAAACAAATGTCTAGTTTTATTATAGAGCTTTCATTCAATATTATTACACATGAAAACTTCCATTTAAAATTTTCTGCATTTTAATCAATTCATGGATGCATAAAAGCGTTTTCATAATGTCGTTAAGAATTATTAAAAAAAAAATCTTCGATTCATCATAATTGAAAAGCATTATAAAGTATGGTAATAAAATTAGCCATAAAGTTGTACAAATTATTGGCCAATTGCATGGCTGGAACGAAAATAAAAATGGATTTAATATGCTAATTTCGATTTAATGAAACTAGTCAAGAGTATATTAAGTTTTCCATTCGAAGCGCGGCAAACAATGGTTATAAAAAAAAAATGGAAATTGAAAGGAAGCAGGGGTTCAGTCGATAAAATTCATTAAAAGTACATTATTTCCACGCGTCGGAAAATTGAAATACAAATTGGACTTCGTTTTACCAATTTATTATCCTTTTTTTAAGTGACAACTAACATTTTTTTTGATGTTACACTAATTTCGATTGTCCATTCAGACTAGGTAGATTCTAAATGATATATGTATATTTATTCAGAAAATCGTGAAGAATATTTTGAGTTAAGTTTAAGGGCTTTGGAAAGCGGCTTTTTTTAAAAGCTATAGGGATTTTCGAAAATCCTTTATATATCCTCGAAGATTTTTACACCGCATTTAAGCCTGACCCATGGGAATACAAAATATATACTCAAGAAAAATATGTAGGAAGAAAACTGCAGATATTTGTTGTTACAATAAAAGTATATAAAAGCGAATAATAAATTTAGAATTGAACTAAAAAAAATGAAACTTTTTATATGAATGAAATGAAAATCATTATCAAATATTGGCACGTCTGACCGATATTTTTTTCTTTTATAGAAGTAAAGTATTGTAATTTCTATGCAAAGGGCTATTGGCTTTCTGTCCGAAAAAAATATTATATTAAAAAGACGATTTGTTACACTTAGGACTTGTGCACATTTACGCAATACCTAAAGCTAAAATAGTATATAGTGAACATGCAGTATTATAAACTTAGGAATATTGTTTTTGAGGATTCCCGGGATTGATTTCCCGTGAACCTGTAAATTATAGATACTATTTTGAATATCAATAGCCTTTTGTATGTGAACTGCAATAATTTTTTTACTACTATTTTATAATTTATAAAAATAATCTTTTACTTATTTAGAATAATATTTTAATAACACATAACATTAACAGAATGCTCAGATAGAATCTGATAGATCAATTCGTATTTTTTTTTGTGGACGATTGTAACAAAAATTTAATAAACGCATTCTGATTCTGTAGATCCCAGCTTTATAGTTAGTAACGACTTGAATATACTTTTTCGATTTTGTTTTATAAAGTTTCAGTTCTTTTTTACATATTCCGCTGATTTATGGGTGCTTTTGCTGAAGGGAGCAATAATATTTTTTTAATGGTAAATGGGGAAGTAACATTAGAATTAACTTCTACTAATTTAATTGGTTCTAATTTCCACTGTTTTAAGAAAAATTGCAGGATAATCATGTTTATAAGATTCGGTTTTCGATTTTTTCCAATCTCATTGTTAATATATTCTAATAACGGTATTTTAAACCGGTTTTTTGCTCACGAGAAATCCCGAGAAAAATTCACTTGCCACAATATACAGTTGAATCTTGGTCCTCTAACGCCTTTATTTCGGAACATGGTTTCGGTTTTCAGACAACTTTTTCGCTTTATATATAATTTTATTTAGTTTAATTAAGTTTTATACAAAAACTACTACTATGACTTGTTGACGTTTTATTCGATTAAGCAATTTTTATGTAAATTAGAAAACGCAAATTATTTAATTCAAAACTAACTTACAATTTTATGCAATTAATTTCAGATTTTGTAAGTCCAATATTAATTGGATTATATATTTTTTTTCGAATTACTTGTAGTTTTAGTAATAGAATAATCGTAACCATTATTTATTCAAGATGAAATTTGTATTTTACAACTGTAAAATAAATTTTTTAGTTTTCCAATTAGTATTTCCAATACTATTGTGTAATACTTGAGCTTAAAATTTGTAACCATTACATAACAATGATTTTTTTTTTGCATTTTATTTTCTATATTAAAACTAATTTATACCTATTTCTGGTCAATATAATATAAAGTTCTTATGTAAATACTCTATCCTATATTATTTGTACATTTTTTGATAATCCAGAGAAAATATCCAATTATAGGATAAAAATTGTCACATTTAATTCATGTATAAATAATAAGTTATAAGTATACTTAGTGAAACTGAAAGTAAGAAATATAATATATGAATAAAACATATTTTCAATATTTCAGTTGAAAATAAAGTAAACTATATAATATAACAAGTGTCATAATATTGCAAGATAAACTGTGAACGTATTTAGCGTTAGGTTATCATGATTCCCTTAAGGGTATAGCCGTTTAGTGGATTGCTACCTCTACTTTAATCGCCACAATCGGATCAACGTGGTTACCAAATGTCAGTCAAAGTCAAAGTCGGTGTTGGCCTTCAACGACAATTAGCAGCAGATTTCCCACAACACCCAATTTCCATTAGAGATTTAGCACGTTTCAATCTGAACTAAAATTAATAACAAGCAGTACATTGTTGCAACACAGTAACAATATCTGTAAATTACATAGTATCAAATTTCCATGTCAATAAATATTTTGTTAGTAAAAGTTTAACAACTGTTAAGAACTTATGAAACAGGACGGTAAAAATATAATAATAATTGCAATAAACGAAAAAATACTTACATAGATTATTAAATTATTAATTAGTTTTGAAATTTGTTTGTCTGTTTGTCATTTTGGGGGATTGCATTGAAGAGTTTTGATTGGGTAAAATCAAATTCTGTGGATGCGGTGTATAAATAAAGAAGCCGCAGACGGTGCGAATCGCCACCTAGGCTGTTGTGTGGAAAATTAAAATTGACAAAAGTTTTCCAATTAGCCCCAATCCCCACAAGAAATTAAAGCTATACGAAGGGGATGGCCGAAGTTGGGGTGGTGGCTTGCAGGGCGCGGGGCTGCACTGCGGTCGCGATAATTTGATTTGGCGAGCAGCAGCCTTCTCCGCCCTCGTGTGATGAACGTGTATCGGATGGGAATTCAACTTTAACCTACGCAATATCGGAAACCTACCGATAATAAGTTTCATTTTCTTATGTTGATGGAACTTTGATTTTTCATGTTCTTTCAGTATGCTAGTTGATTGTCAGCACTGTATTTACGGTATGGTAATGATTTGAATTAAACTACTCTGAATATGTATCAACTAGTGAATACGTGCAATATATAGTCCTAAAGCAATCTTTGGAGTAATCTACATTTGATAAAAATTATATTCAATGAAATAACGTAAGTTATACTGACATTACACGACTTACTAACGAGATATGTCACTAATCTTAGATCGTAATCATTAAGAGATACAAAATTCAAATTCATAGTTCAATCTTCATTTAAAATTATAATAAAAATACAGTAATGAATCGCATTTCTTATACATTTACGGGGATTCACTATATACGCATGCGTGTGAAAAAAACAAATTCAAGGTCATAAGTGCGAACAGTAGTAAGTTGAGTACTACTTATATTCAAGTCGAAAATTGTCTAATAACTTATAAATATTATCAGAAAATTAAATAATGATTGATGCAATATCAATAAAATTAGTGTTGTAACAATTCATAAATGATATTTAAGATATTTTCATAAATTAAACAAAAATTCTGTGTCTACGAAAATCGAACTCATTTTTACAAATTTGCAGCATCATTTTTATTTAAAACTGAATATTCAGTTGGGTTATTTTCATTTTCAATGCAAAAAAATGTGTAATGATTTATTAGTTAAACCTTTAGTGCTCGCACGGGGAATGTAAATTAATGTTTTAATTTGTTTTTAACGTTGCTGCATTACTAATAGCTTTATTACGTTTCAATAAATTACTATTATTATTATTTTATTATCGGAAATATGTTGTACAGTCTTTTACATTTGTTCCAATTAAAAAAATAATTTTAATTAATCTAAATTAAAAATTCCAATCAATAATATTAATTAAAAATAAAATACAAAATGTGTGATTAATTCACATATTGATTTTATCAAATTATTTTTTTATTATATATTTTTTAAATTTATTTGCAAATATTTATTGGTTCATTTTGAATATATTTTGTCTATATTCTGTATAATATAATCGGTTATCGATGATGTTAAATAATTTACATAATATTTTATATAAAACTTTTGGAAATTGCGTGAAATTACTTCGTAAAGTAATACTTCATTTTGAGAGGTAAAATTATTTTGTCTAGAATAGAGACACTTTTCTTCATAATTAAAATGAAAGTATTTTTCGAACAATAATTTTGTTATTAAATAAATTGAACAATTTTTACTTTTTTTTCTCTATTTCCTGAGGTTATTGCTTAATAATAAAACTCTCTTAAAACACGATAATTTATACTTCATTACTTTGGCAAGAATAATTTCTCATCGTTGCTAACGAGATTTTCTAAATCAACCATTGAAAAACCATAAACTTCAGAATTCAAAAAATCTTTATCAACATTTTCTATACTTATTAATTGAGCCATTTGGATAACTTAATTTATAATTTATTGTATATTCTTTTATCTTTTAGTACAACTTTTATCTAAACTACATTTAAGCATTTTATATTGTCTTCTTTCCAAAAACTTTCCATGTTTTCAATTTTGTTTTTAATATCGTAGTTGTTCCAAAAAGTTTAAATTGTCTTAATTTTTGTCTTATATAATAAGCTCTCAATCTTGCTATTATTTCCCTAATAGACTTTCTTTTATGAAAATTGCGTTATTGGAAGTAATATTAAGAGAAGTATTACTATAAACTACATTTTTCTAATTGATCAAAAAAAAAATTTGTATTTATTTTAATAATTTTGAATGAATGTAATTGACTATTTGTAACTAGATATTATTTACAGGTGTAAAGTTATGTGTAATTTTTTAATATTAGAAAAAAAGATAATCTATGGAATGAGGATACTATTCTAAATAATAAATAATAAATAATTTATAGATTGCGTGAAGTAAGTTACAGTAAAATGATAAATATTTTTTTTAGGATTCCTTTCGTTCTTTATTGCTCAGGAATAGGTGGTTTTTCATGTTTATGTATGTATTTTTCTCTCATTGCTAATTGAGTTTGACCCAGAAACTCATGCATATTCACACCGCAGAAACATAAATCATGTAAAATGCTACCTTCGAGGGTTTCATTACGATGGTATATTTTTCTTTTTGTGCCGTTCATTTTATTGCCCCGCGGGGGTGGCAAATTGCATATAACGAATGTGTTCGCTGATTCTCACATTTGTTGCGCGAGAATTGGCCGAGACAAGGCTTGCGTGTCTTGCGAGGCTTAACCGGAATTTTGGTTTGGGTAGCCGGAACTGCAGGTATAATTAGTCTCCTTTTCCCTCCCAGAGGCAGACAGACATCTTATTCTGTACCTTTATTCAGCAATTAACTTTTATTAAAGCCAAATTTATGCGCGTCGTGTATACAATAACCGGCATTCCCCCATTAATTACGGCGACCGCGAACTTATAAACTTTGCAAAAGTGGTGTGTTTATTATTATAAACCATTGTTCCGAAATAGATGTTTCTTGCCGCAAAAGAACTTTATTAATAAATTTCTCGTGCAAGCAGTGGTGGAAGATCGAAGAATAAAGGAATCCGTGGAGTTAGAAGAGATGGAGGATATGGGTTGGGGGAGTATAGAAACAGAAACTGAAAAATAGATGGTGCAGAGCAGAAGAGGATGGAACTTATAATCCGTACGTGAATATTCCCTTTATGGTCGGATTTATAATGCATAAATCCCTTGGTGGAGAAATCGCAATGCACTTAATATTTCATTCTCGCCTGTTCATCGTAAAAAATTCATTATCTTCCTCGTTGTTGCATTTCCGTTCGCGCTAAATCCGTACAAATTGGACGCTGGTCAGGTAAATGTTTATACAGCGAAACTCTCTCATGATCAATTAATACAATATTGCACTCCTTTAGAGACTAAAGCAACAATTCCCGATGTACAACAAAAATACAAACTTAATTAATTTTAATAGCATAATTATCCTCAAAGGGATTTTCAGAGTTACCCGCATTTATTATTTTATCTAAACATGGCCAGAACATGAAAGTGGAGAGCATTATTATATTTTATCGGAGCTAATTAAATTAAGCCTTCATCTTAAGCCTGGCAAACTTCATAGCAATCGCCTGAAGTCCTGTTACTGAAACCTTTAGTATTTAATTCCCACAGTTAATCCCACATATATTAATAATAAAAAAAATATGAAATATGAATTGAATTAAAATATAGTAACTAATTACAGTTTACTAATGATAGATTTAAGTATTCCTTTTAGGAATTTTATACTTTCTTAATATTAAAATAAAAATTGCATAGTCAAAAGTGTAATTTATTTAATGGTTGATACAAAACTTTTATTATTTTGGACGTAATAAAATTACTATAACGTAGAAGAATTGCTTTAGTATTAAAATTGATAACTAACTATTTTTTTTACTGATAATGTTATGTAAGATACAAAATATTACCAAGCAATTTTCATTTTTAAATCTTATGAATATCATTTAAAAATAAGCTATGAATTATTATAAATATATATTACAATATTATAAAAAGGATTTGGCATTTGATGTAATATAAAAAAAGTACAGTAAAAATAAAATGTTGAACAGGTTTTTTATATTTTGATACAAAGTTTCTAAGATCTTAGTTTCTAAAGACTACATCTTTGGAACAACTGTAAATTTAGTGTGAAAGCCTGGGGTTCTTGTGATGGGGGAGTGTGATAAAATAATCTATCTTTGTAAACTTTGTTATCATAGATGCCACAAAGTACTAAAGGTGTTACAAAGTTATGTCATAGTTTTGTAACTTCCAATAATTTAGTGCCTTCTTCATAATCTTAGGGTAGCTTTAGAATTGTTGTGAAGTAACCGAAATAAACTTTTATATTATTTTCATATAAATAACTACTTTAAATAATATTAAAAAACATGCGGTTGTTGATATAAAAAAATGTTGGGTTCATTGGTGAATATTCATAAGTGTACCGTGCATATGTGAGGAGGCACGTAGTTCATGAATAATTGGGATAGAGAGCTTAATGAAACCTATAGGGAAAAGTCGACGGAATCGAAATAAAATGAAATCCTAGATGGGGTTAGAAGCGGCAAAAGAGATAAAGACAGAGCGTGGATGGGGATAGGTAGGTAAAGGACGAAGGGCGCCTGGTTTTGCGCCACTGCAGAAAATAATTAACAGGGTTTTCTAAAGGCAAATAGACGCCTGTGATTGAGAAAGGCAGACAGTTCGCCTGAGATATGGAAGTTGGGCGAAAATAAAGGGAAATAAAATGAGACCGAAAAAGAAATGAAGCCTTCATTCCAGGCTGACTGTGTGTTTGCCTTCGGGATACACTTTGGCCGGATTTTATTTTACAATCGGATCGGGTTCTACTTAATAGATAAAAGGGCGACTGGTAATTGTATAGTTTAAGATCCATCTGCCTTTCTGCTCCTCGTCCTCCCACTACTCGTTTTCATCAATATTATTTACCTCGCTGATGCACAAAAGAGAAAATTGCAATTACTCTTGGGTAAGGTTCCTTTTGTATGCAAAGTATTTGCTGTTGATATAATTAAGATGTGGAAAATGGAAATATACTTCTTTACAAAATTCACATACATTTTCAGATTTATACTGTGGGTAGTTAATGAGCCAATTATTTATATACATAAATCACTAGAAAAACAAATATCACCAGAATTTAAAAAAACTTTTTCATTTTTATTTATTTCTTTAGAAGTGATACAATAAGAACCATTAATTAATTATTTAAATACAATTTATAAACATATCATTATGTAATTTAACCTTTTCTAAACGCGACCCAAGATATTTGATTGTAGTTATAGTAATCTAGTAAAAATTAAACCCTGCAATATCTTAGTTATGGAATTATATATTTTTTTATACAATAATTATAAATTCAGAAATTATATAATTTATTTATATATCACTTTGATTCTATTTGAAAATCAGAAGAAATATGCCAAGAATCTGAAGTTATCCAAGATTTAAGTATTATTAAGTTTCTAATAGAGAATTGTATATAGCTTTTATCGGGAACAGCATTCTAAAGTAGTCTTTTGTACTTCCTTAATATTAAAATAAAAATTGCATCATTAAAATTTTACGTTTTACTGAAATCATTACTTTTCAAGAATTATCGGAACTTTATTCTGTTTAAAGCATATTTTTTTCAAAAAAGATTCGAATTTCTATTCGTATTTATTAATTAAAGGAATAATTGTGAAATAATCTAGTCATTTTTTAAAGAAGTTATACATTTCTATCAATATATTACGAATGGATCAACATCGCTAACTGAAAGAGTCAAGTAAAAACATGAATCTTTTGATGTACAAAATATAGGAATATATTTGAATTTGTAATTAAATAATCGAAAGAAATTTTTATTGATGATAATTTTCGAAAAGTAAATATGTTTATAAATGATGAAAGTCTTATGAAAAGCGTAAATACCAAATTGATATCCGTATTTCTTTTAAACATTCTTTAAAATTAAATTTAATATTTCATGGAGTTCATATTAAAGCAAGACTTGTTTATAGGTTCGAATCTTTAATTGCAAATAACAAAGTAACAATTTTGAAGAAATCTAATCCTGGGATTAAGAATACATTCTTTAAAGAAGTTTGAAATTTTTATAAAATTAACTATCAAAATATTGAAAGATGATGTTTGCTACCGTTGATGAATAAAATTTTGAACTTGCGTTGAAAACATGACTCTTCTCATATAAAAATCTATATGTTTTTTCTACAGTTGCATTTGTAATGAAATCATTTAAAGATGTTGTTATTAATTACAATTTTCGAGAAGTAATTAAGTTTTCTTTTGTAGATGTATTTTTATTACAGAAAAACTTGTTGAGAAGTTCTTGTTATAAAATGGAATATGAAAACAATTAAATCATAATTTATTCCTATAATATATAAAATAAACAACAGTTTTAGTTTAGTTTTTATTAGAAAAATAATATAATCAAAATTTATATAAATATAATATGTATTTTTTTTAATAATTGAATTTGCATAATAATTATTAATTCGTTCAAAATAAATAAGAAGAAAATTTTAATCTACATACCGGAGCTTGTCAAACAGTGTCAGTTCTCTGGATTAAATAATTAATTCCATCCCTAAAACCGGAAAGCAAATACCAGCGAACAATTCACATCCACAAATGCAGCCAACCGAAAACATGTGCCAACAATGGTACATCAAACGTAAAATAAAAAAAAGATTCATTATTGATGACAAAGCCAAACCCTGTAAACAAATAGGTGACGTGGCAAAGTGAATAAATTTTGATTTTAATTTTGATCTGTTCCCAATGAATTTCAATAAAATGCGGCAGATATAAAATCTGTTCAATTGAACAAGAAGAAGTCTAACACACTAACGTTTTCGAGTCCTTGCTTTGTAAAATACTTTTTATGGCGGAAGTTATACAACGCATATAATACCACAGGGAAAAGTTCTACAACTTTTCGTATTGATTTGGCAAGAAAGAGGCGAAGCAATAAAAAAAAATGGTGATTATAATGTTATTTTTCTTCTCGTAGTCCAATTAAAGAATTTATGTTTTCGAGTTAGAACTCTGCTGTTATTTTGTGCGGAAATTTAGAGTTTTCATTAACTTTTGGTCCTTAACTTTATTGTCTGGTTTTACTCGCTGCTACCCTATCATCGCCACACACTACATCCAGTTAGATTCAATTGTGGCTAGCCAATATGTCTATGATGAAATTTAATTCGCGATCGCCACAGGATACACACCTCCCATCAAGTACACGTTATTGCACCAATTTATAGGGAGTGTCCAATCAATAAGCAATTATTTCTAGGCGACAAAGTATTTATTTTACTTACTTTCCAATACGAAAGTGTGCAAGTGCTTCATTACAAACCCATCACACTCCAACTAATGAAAGTCATTTCTTTTGCATTAGCTGAAGGATCTTTTTTATTAAGTACGACAATTGAAATTGATTACATTCTTAAATTCCTAACATACACATTAAATGAATTTGCATACATTTTTTTTAATTTAAATATGTTTTGCTGAAATAAAATAATATTTATTTCATTGAAATAAATCTACTCCATTTAAATTCCAAGAGGAATATTAGCTTCAATCAGAAGTTAAAGTCCTCGTAAATCGCATCGATTCAGTCAAACTATCTCCAACTCCATGTGGCAGATATGTTTTGTTCTATTCTAAACTATCTTCCAACAATAATCTCAAGTTAAACAGTATACAGTAACGAGGGTGAAGGGGTTCACTTTGTGAATATTGAAAAATCAATTTGAAATTTAAAAAAACTATATCGTTAGCATTGGTTAATTAATATTCCTTAAGTATACTTATGTGAGACGTACTAATAATCCTCTAGATAATCTTATAAGCTTATTGGGATTGAGTTTGTGGTCTTTGAGTTATAGTGAGATATGATTAAATCCGAAAGTATTTCATTGGAATAGGATTAATTTGATTCCAAGAAGATTATCTTTAATACGAAGATATTTATTTCAGTTAAATTTTTAAAAATGTTAACCTATCTTCTGATAATTGAATTAATACAGTATATACCTCGTATTGTCCGATTAATTCATTCCGATAATATTCCGGACAAATTGAGGAATTTAGTTTGGATTAAAATATAGTTTAGTTTCAAACTACATTTAGTAGTGAATTTTTCAACCAAATAATAATTAATACGGATCAGAGCCGTGAGGTATTGTAATATGTTTTATATTAATTTTATAATAAAATGAGATTATAACATTTTGTAGAAAATACAATATGGACTCGATTAATTGTTTTTTCTTGATTATATTATGGTTTCATTCTAACTATAAATACATCTATATTGCAATGGATAAGAAGCTATGACATTACTTTCTAAATTACTAACCAAGTCCTTTCCTGATTGGATCAAAATGATACTCGAACACAATTCTAGGAAAATCACATTTTGAATCACGAAATAAAACTTATGAGCCTCTCTAATAATAATCAAATGTAATAATTCCAAATATCTGATGGTCCAGGGTGGATAAATTAAGTTGAAAATATTTCTAATGTAATTCCAACATTGATTAACTTGAAAGTCAAATCTTGTTTTGGAATGAATTGCTACGAAGTTCTAGGTATTTAATTAATACCATTTATATATTTGTATTGCCCTTAACTTGAGCTAAAAGGCAATCGACCGAATTCCTTGTAACAAGTGGAATTGTTAATAATCCTACTTTAAGTTAAAAACAATTTGATTTTTATTTTGTAATAATAATAAAAAACGTTTATTGGCCAAATAATAACATATAATACAAAAAGGGGAAAAAATCTAAATATAAATAATAATAGTTAATGAAAAAAAAAATAAACTAGCCAAAGGGCTGTCGGCCTCGTTTTATTCATCCATGAATTAAAATGTTGGTAGTATCTGGTAAATCATACATAAATAAAATAAGATGATTATGATCTTTCTGAACAAGAAAGACTATGATGTCGTGTCCCGGAGATGGAATTTGAGACGGTGGAATATTTTGCTATTTTGCGTCGATTGTGGAGTTTTAGTAGTGGCAAATACTAAATTAAAAGTCGGAGTTTAAAATAATTATGATGTTTATCTCTTAATCTAGCTTCCTGTAGCTAAGAAACATAGGTTGTTGTTCCAAAGATGTAGATAAAACTGAAACTAATTTCGAATACCAAACATATTTAATATAAGAAAAATGCGTTCAATTCTCAACCCATGCATACCTTTATTATCCGAATTTGGTGAGATTTGTCCAGCTTGCGTCTTGTACTTTATCTTAAGTAAATTAATAAATGTCCCGACACAACAAGGAAAACAAAAAAGGAGCAGCGAAGTTGGGGTACAGTTGGGTTTCAAGGGATAGTTGTTTCAAGTGAAGATGTGTTGTTCCTTATTTTTTTTTTTTTTAAATTTGCTAAATTTAGCAGATTTATAGATTAAATTATGTAACGTAGTATGTGTAGAGCAAGAGAAAATGAAATTAACAAAAAAGAACAAAACGATAAGAACTGGTGTCGCTCTTGAACGACGGATAAAGAGTCGTGAGTGAGCCTTCGCAGAAGAAAGTTGAAGCTGGCAAGATAGCAACGACCAAGAGGTGCAGTCCGCGTTGGTGATCGTTTTGAAGGAAGACGACACGTAATTCCGGATCTGGCTGTGGAAGATTGTTGGATTCTGGAAGAGATCCGAAGTTGAGTTCTTCCTACTCTCAAAAGGAAGTGGCACCAAAGATCCTTCACATTTTAACCCAAATCCTTAGAAGTTGAAGAAGAAGAATTCATTTTATAAAGAGGATATGCAAATAATAATTGTTATATAGTAAATAGCTCTTTGTAACACTTAATCTTTTTAAATAAACCAATAAAATATACTTATAATGGAAATACAGAATTACCTGTTACAATGGGAAAGCAAGAGAGCCGAAGTTGTGTTCTTCCTACTCTCAAAATGAAGTAGAGCCCAAGATTCTTCATCCAAACCCTTAGAAGTTTAACCTTTATAGCTTGACTGAACCTTAATCTTGTTATTATTATTAAGAATTCATTTTATAAAGAGGATATGCAAATAATAATAGTTGTATATTAAATATCTCTTTGTAACACTTAATCTTTTTAAATAAACCAATAATATATTACCTGTTACAATGGGAAAGCAAATAATATTAGTTTGAAATTATGTTAAATGTCGTCCAAGCGTAAGGCTATTTATTTTCTACTTAAAAGTCCATAGAAATATTTCAATTGATCCAGAAGGAATAACAAATGGATCGAATAAAAGGCAATTGCAATGCGTTCAATTACATTTAGTAGTTAGATTGTGTCCGTCGTACATATTTAAAATGTAATTAAGCTACATACAGTACATTTTTTATTGCTTCTTCTTGTGTACATTTCCTTCTATATTTTTTGTTTGTCCTACGCGCACATGAAAGTAATATTTGTTCGTAGTAATTCCACCTGATGTCTGGCCGGAGGACATTAATCATTCCATGATTTATAAGTTTATTTTAATCGAGATATAATAGCGTAGCGCTGCGATAATAGCAGAAGAAGGTATGAAAACTCAATTACGTAATGCGGCCTCGATTGCGCAATTTCGCTGCGGTGCACGGTGCGCGATTTCTTAGCGATGCGACCCGTGACTTTGATTCAATTTGGTTCGAGGAAGGCGGGAATTTTTCGTGTTTCCTCCCTGGTGGACATAATTTATTCATCCCGGGTCTAAGAGCGACGAGCACCTATTGGAAGCGGGAATTATGAAATATTTCCCTTGGAAATTCAACGGCGCACTTTAAATATTTTAATAGAACCATAGCTCATTGTCTCGGCCCTGTATAAATTCCGAACTTCTGTTATATTTACCCGCAGAATTTTGTGTAAACATTTGGAATTGAAATTAAACGGTTTTTCTTCGCAAATTCAAAATGAGACTGCGGTGCGCAAGTTCTATTTCTTTTATTTTGTTATTCGGGGTTGGAACTCTTTGGGTTGAATGGTCGGATGATACATAATATATTTTGGAGCTTTGTGGGCGGCGAGCAATTGCTTTACCCGGTGTTTGGCGTTTATAACTAATGTATCTATGACCTAGGCTCAGAGTTTCGAAAACTTCTCCATTCCGGTAAATTAACTAAACATGTTGCGAAGCACACACCATTTTCTCACACGAAACTAACCTTTCTCTATTGTAATTTTATCCTACCTCAACCTCAACAAAATATTACGAAGACCAAAAGAATAAACAACTCTTGTATTTCATCAATGTTCTTGATGACAAGATTTTCATTTAATTAATAGAAAATTTAATCCATTTATTCCAGTTAAGAACTAAAAATTATTCCAACCTCAACCTAAACCAAATATAACGAAGACTAAAAGAATATACAACTCTTGTATTTCGTCAATGTTCTTGATTAAAATTTGTTTAATTGAAAATTTAATCTATTATTCCAGGTGTGAACTCAAAATTATTTGTCTCTGTTGTAATTTTATCCTACCTCAACCTCAACCAAATATTACGAAGACTGATAAAATAAACAACTCTTGTATTTCATCAATGTTCTTGATGATAAAACTTACATTTAATTAATTGAAAATTTAATCCATTTATTTCAGGTAAAAACTGAAAATTATTTGCCTCTATTGTAATTTTATTGTATTTCAACCTCAACCAAATATTACGAAGACTAAAAGAATAATCAACTCTTGTATTTCATCAATGTTCTTGATGATAAGACTCGCATTTAATTAATTGAAAATTTAATCAATTTATTCCAGTTAAGAACTGAAAATATTACGAAGACTAAAACAATAAAAAACTCTTGTATTTCATCAATGTTCTCGATGATAAGACTCGCATTTAATTAATTGAAATTTTAATCGTATACCATTTATTTCAGGTAAGAACTGAAAATAATTTGCATTATTTTGCATACATTCCGTTTTAATTAGCATAGCGCATGTACGAATGTAATAAATTATTCTTGTAAACAGCTGTAATTATCAAACAAGCATTAAAATATGAAATATTAATATTGATTTTATGTTATTTAATATTTCTAGCAGATTTGACACGATGCAAATTTTCACAAAATCAATTACTACACCATTAACACATAATTTTGTATACAATTAACCTGAACGTTAATATTAGCAAATATTAAAACATCATTTTTGAATATTTATAAATAATTATAAAGTACAGTTAATATTCATAAAATTTCTAAAAAAATCCTAAAAGTTAGTCTGTTTTTTGAGATGAGTTCTAAAGATGTTTTTTGGTTTTCAGCTGGTTGCATCAGAAAAATAGTGTGTACCGTAATTACATAATACAACGAGTGAGGCCCAAAAAAGGTCACGATAAAAACTAAAAACGCAGTAACTCGATCTAGAATCGATCTGTTGTTTCATTAATTAAACTAAGTTCAGTAATTACATATTAAAAAAATAGTTTATTCTAAGGTGATTTTTTTATTCGTTTTTTTACTCAATAATATATTAGTATTTATACAACTTCTACGCTAATGAATACAAAAAATGTAATTACATTATTTTTTTATTATTCGAATTAAGTTAATTGTCAGCGATGATTTATTAACCATAGAATATATTAGAGAATTAAATGTTAAAGGTTAATTATATATAATTAAGAGTATTATTTTTCAAAGTTTCTCCTTGTGTTTAAAAATATTTAATTATTTTGATAATTGATATTTTGATGTTGTATTAAAATATTTGTAATGTTATATATATTTCTATAAGATAATATGTTATAGAAGAATTTATAACGCATTTCATATGATAAATGGATAGGAAGCTTTTCTTGTGATATTAAATAAATGTATCAAAAATAATAACAAATTATTAAAAAAAATAAAAAAACATTTAAAGAAACATATAAAAACTTCTCTAAACATAAATAATACCAAAAGAAAATTATTATGTGTCGTTTTTCCACCCTTGAAGATTATTTATATCATTACAAAATAATTCATATGTACAATAATAAAACATCAAGATGAAATAAAATGTAACTAAAAAAATAGCAGTTATTAAAAAGGAAAAACATAATTATAGGAATTAGAATAGGATACAATGGGATACTTGAATTTAGTTGTTTATTTATTTTTTAATGAATTTATGGGAAAGCCAGAAATATTTCTAGAGGAGAGGAACAATTTTGGTTTTGTTATAATGGACGGAGGGTGGTGTAATGAGTTATTAGAAAGTCGAATTATGGTAAGGAAGGGCAAAACATTTGGACATGGAGATGTCTTTTAGGATATTGGAAAAGATGAGAGAAACTATAATCATGGATTAGATTGGATGGATCTTTTGGAATTACGAAATATTCTGGATTAGTATTTACATGTTCTGAATTAAATCGCGAGAGATATCTGTAGAGGAGAGGAACAATTTTGGTTTTGTAATAAAGGGCATCACTAGGAAGGTTGTAGGATGAGTTATTAGGATATCTAATTATGTTAAGGAAGGGCAAAACATTCGGACGTGGAGTTGTCTTTTAGGACATTGGAAAAGAAGAGGGAAACTATAATCACGGATTAGATTGGATGGATCTTTTGGAATTACGAAATATTCTGGATTAGAATTTACATGTTCTGAATTAAATCGCGAGAGATATCTGTAGAGGAGAGGAACAATTTTGGTTTTGTAATAAAGGACATCATTAGGAAGGTTGTGGAATGAGTTATTAGAAAGTCTAATTATGTTAAAGAAGGGCAAAATATTCGGACGTGGAGTTGTCTTTTAAGACATTGGAAAAGATGAGGGAAACTATAATCACGGTTTAGATTGGATGGATCTTTTGGAATTACAAAAAATTTTGGATTAGTATTTTCATGATCTGAATTCAATTTAGATATGGGATGTTTGGAATGTAAATTGATTCCCAGGTATATTACTGAGGATAACGGGTATATGGGATGATTTTCAGTTGTTGGGGAACAAAAAGTTTTATTTTCAGATTTCACATATTAAACCAAGAAAGAGATAATGACTAGAGTTTTCAAAGTTTGCTAATGTATAATTTACAGTATTTTTCGGACTATAAGGCGCACCTCAAAGTTAGAGACGATTTATTGAAAAAAATATTTTAATGTTACCTTCGGACCATAAGACATAATTTGAGTCCATTTTTCTATGTAAAAAGGTGCTGAAAAATACGGTAAGTGATATTACTTTAATTTTAAAGATTGTAAGTTTATGTCTTGTGAATTCAAAATTTTGAAATATATTGCAATTAGAGAATTACATAATTATATATTTTTTACTAATAGTAACTAATAGTTAAAGAGAACTGTAAAATACAGTTGATGCATATGCAATGGTTCCCTCTGCTGTAAATATTCATGAAATAACAGAAACATGTTCTTTTTAACTTGCGGCAGGGCTTTCTGTAAGCTTACGTAAATTAGTTTTCGTCAGAAGTTATTAGCATCATGCAATACGGGCGTATCGCGGTGCGCAAAGAAATTACGTAAGTACGGGAGACACACGTAACAATATTGATAATTAGAAACAGGCGTTGATTGATATCAACCCCTTTGACTTATGCTCGGTGCAGATGTATTTAATCATACAACGTTGTCCTGGTGACGTTCGTTACATGACATTAATTACCATTGACAAATTATTTGAGATAGTGGCAGCGCCACAGGGGAGACGCCATACATAAAGTACAATGTTAGTAACCTCCTCCTCCTCATCTCCATCCTTCATCCCCTAAATCAGCTACCTTCCAGTGTTACCTGAAAACGTAAATTTATTTATTTCTTCTGCTACAAAATATACAAATTACTTTAATTACTAATATTACAAATGAATATTATTTATAATTATTGTATAATTTAATTAATTGTTGATATAATGCTAAAAATGTATATATTATTTAAATAAAAGATTATTAATTAAATTCAATAGAAATTTAGTGTTGAACATAGACATGAAAATATTTACTAATATGCATAATACTGCATCCGATTATACGTAACATGAGATATAATGTCTCTCAGGCGTACCAACAACCACTATGCACACATGACAGCATAATTGTAGCTACCAATTGAGATTCAGTATCATAGCTCTCAATAGATTTTGATACGCCTGACAGATATTTGTGTCTCATGTGACGCATAGTGTGGAAGCAGCATTAGATGCAACCTAGGTAAATGCAAAATTTAATTTTATTTAGAAATTAAAATATTTCTTTAAATGTATTATTTTATTTTGGCGTTTATTAATGAGCACTCTACTAATATTAAGCTCATCAACATGGCATGTACCTAATGGCGTTATATAGTAAATAAAGTAAAGATCGGAATTTCAAACTTTATTGAAAATTACATTATTGGAGTCGAAGTTTGCCAAACTTGTAGATGATTCCATAGAAAATAATATATAACTATCGAGACTGAAGACGTATGAGATTTTGAATATATTACATAAAATGAACTAAATACAGTTTAAAATTTAATTAATTTATATAATAATATAGTATACATATATTATCTTTAAGGGATAGGTACATTTATAACTTTATATAATCACTTTTTATGAATTTGTTGTTCATAAAAATATGATTTGAATTACGCACATTTTAGTTTATTTTCGATTTACAAGGTTTTACATATCAAAAATTATGATTTCTATTTGCACTGTTTTTTCAGAATCTTATCTTCAATGTTTGTCAGAGGATAGGTGTAAACAGTTACAATTTTAATTTGCAATATAATTTACATGCTTTATGAAAAATTGATTATAAATAAAATTACAACTAAAAAATAACGAGGGCATGTAATTTTTTTTGATATATTTTTTTCTTCTACACTTTTTTGAAAATAACACTAAAGTTTAATAATATCTACATCTGCTAGTTCATTTTCGGAATTGTCGGTAACATTTCATGACAATTTATTTTAATCCTTAAGTAGTTTGTCGTCGTTTGCTCTTGAGTTTTTACTTCGTTTTGAAGCACTATTAGTAATATTTGTGTTTTAATTAAAAAAAAACATAGTCTATAATAAAATAATGCAATAACCTGAGACTTAAGAATTAATAGAAGTTACCCAGATCATCTGAGGTATTTAAGTAGATGTATTGAAGTACTTTAGATATTTTCAAAAAATCAAAGATAGGTAAAGGATTATAATCGATAAGCTGATCATGGTCAACAGCCTTTGGACAGGAAGACAAGAAATTTGGATATTCTAGAATTCTGCAACATGATTATGCAATGCCACATGCAACAAGGATTATTAAGGACAAAATAAAGGATAAATAGATTTAAATGTTCTTTAACTTCAAAATAAAAAAATACACATGTTGGACAAGTCCGAAGTTACTTGTAAGTTAGAATTTTGCAAAAGAGGTATAAAAAACTGCAATGAACTTCAGTGAACTCAAAAAAGTTTCGTTCCAGAAATCTCTCATAAAGGGTTCAAATTGAAAATCTAATGCTTTGGCAATGATATAATAGAATATATATATAAATAGTTAATTGTAATACACCATACATAAATTGTAAAAATGAATTGCATAATGTGCTGAAATTAAGAATCATTTATTCATATAATAGTATTATTTATAAGTACATCAATTTATTACGTTTTCCATCTAGAAGATCAGCATCAGTTCCCATTTATTTTATTTTTGTCATTGCATCTGTACAGTAACAAATCGCTCTGCCATCTATATACTAACAGAGTTAGCGTAAAAGTTCGTTAATTAAAATTGTTATAAATGAGATTTTTATGTAATCGTCTGTAGGGGAGGTGCGGTTGCCATCGTACCACCCCTCCCGTCCACCAGATAAATGGGTTTAATATGGAAATCTCGGGATCAAAACATTATATTTTTCTACTCCCGCATTTTCCTTCTGTTTCTTTGCCACGGTTGAAAAAAATTAATATATAATGCAATAACACCCCTCTAATTTCAGTTTTCTCAAAAGTCATTTCATAAGAAGATTACGAATACTATTATTTTATTGTTGCCACATTATAAACAAAAATATGTTTTTAAATAATTTAAATGCTTGAGAAATTAAATATATTACACAATACTACTAAATCTTTTGGTTCAAAATTATAAAAAGAATGTAAAATAAAATTTGTATAATAATTAAAATAAGTGTGGCGGAAGGATTGGCAATTTATGTATTCATAAAATTACGCATTTTGCTTGGTTTTATGATAAAAATAAATGTATCGAAAACGATTATTTTAATGAAAATGGAGTACAAGGGTTCAAAATATACAATTATATTCGGTCCATAGATCTTTTATGATTAGTAAATTATAATGAAGATTTTTTCGTTCTCAGATTAAATATTCAACATTAATATTTATTTTTCGTATAAAAATAATTCTAAATTATAACAAACTTATAAAATTTTTTATGAAAATAAAAAAAATATAGTTTATTAAATTTTAATAATATTTCTCTATTTTATTCTCTTCACCTTAGTTGTATTTTATTTTTTTAAGTTTATGTGAGTTTTTTTAATTAAATTTATTATTATTATTATTAAAATGCTTACAAATTGATTAAAATGAATTCAATTTAAATTACATTTTGTATAAATTGTAATGAATTACAAGAAATAAAATAATAATATTAATGATTTTTTGTTTTATAAGTGTAATTAATCAAATTAAAATAAATTATTAATTATCCGTGAAATTATTTGAGATTGATTCATTCAAAGTTGGGTCCTAAAACGGCGATGTACATTTAATGGAAAGTTTAAAGCTTTGGAACGATTTTAATTTTAAGGATCACTTGCCAGCCCAAGTTTCAATCCTCGCGAACTGTCACCAAAGCCCAGGACGACCGTTGACGGCTTCGTATTTAATTGAATCCAAACCTAAAAGATTCTTCCATTACATAACCGAGATGAATAAAACGGCAGATTCTCTCGGTATTTCGCTTTTAGGTTTGTTTTGCGGACGCAACAATGAACAGGGAATTATTGATTAGAGGCAATTACCGGATAGGAAACGAAACGAACATTTATATGTTCTTGACAGTTTCCACATTTATCTTACCTGAACACATTTGTAACAGATACAGTTTTCTTGTTTATAATTCAATTTCAATTATAAACCTTGAAAACTGAATAATTAACTTAAAGTAAATTTTAGATATTTTGTCATATACCCGGCGCTTCCACCATCATATAAAATAAAATATTAAATAAAAAATACCTTCATTAATATTATCATATTATTTCTAGTAATTAAATAAATATTGATTTAAATATTGATTTTAAAATATTTCTAATAATTATATATTTTTATTTTTAGGGTAAGGATCTTCAATATTTCAATAATGAACATAGTGTGGTAAGTTTTTATAATTTTAAAATATTTATATTAAGTCTGAAAATAATTGAAACTTACATAATTGAAGAAAATAATAGAAAATTTTAGAATTGTTAAACCAAATTTGTTCAACAAAATATATATTTTATAAACAATCAACAAACAAAATTGTGAATATCGTACAAAATTATATTTAAAAAAATATTATTACATAATAGCAATTATTTGAAAAGTTAATTCATGTGTAAACTGTGACTTCTTCAAGTACACATGCAATTTGTCTCATGTATTAAATCTATTAATTTTGTGAACTACAACTATTAAAAAGTTGCTACATTATTTGCATTTTATTCAATGAATATAAACTTTAAAAAGTTTTTCTTCTAACTGACTATCTGATTATCCATTATCATAAACACCGATTTAAATATTAAATATAATACAATTTCTAAACTTTGTCGTAAAATAATTACATCTATATTAATTTATTTATTTCCTGACAAAAACGAAATAATTTTCAGAAAATGATTTGAATTTAATTGAGACAAAATTTATGAAATTTAAAAGATTAATTAGCATTTTTTTATGAATGAATTAATAATATATTAATTTTAAATATATTTATGCAAACCACCATTGAAACTTTTAAATTTTCAATTTAAAAAAGTTTTTTATTAAAATATTTACATCAATTACATATTAAAATATTAATTTGACGCCGATTTGGGCCTTTGACTATTGCGGCTGTGGAAACCTTTAAAATTTGCATCAACTTAATTTATAATTAACCCGGCGCATGCACCATTAAATCAATCAATCAATTAGTTTGCAATTAAACATTTATGATTACAATGATAGTGTTTTAAACGCAGTATTGTATTTGAACATTTAGATCTCTATTTTATATTTTATAAAAAATAATTGATATCGGAATATATTCGAAACTAAATTATGAAAATTTAAATACACAAAATATTAAACACCTCATTCAATAAGTTTGTAGGATGACATGTAAATGGCGCCTCTATCGATAATTTTATATGATTTTTAGGAAGTACCAACCTTTAGACAACGCCTGTCAAAATTTTTATGACGTTTAGTTTACAATTTACAGTGGTTTTTGTAATAATGGGAAAATCAGAATTTGATAAAACATTGCTTTTTGATGAGAAAAAATACCTTTCAAGCTAATAAGTATTATGGGAACTCCTTCGAGACAAATAGTAGAGAAGTAATTTGCTGAAATTATGATTTTTTCTTTGTTTTGAAAATTACAAATGTAGCGTCACTAATACCATTGTAACTTGTGAACTAAATGTCAAATTGCATTTTGACAGACGTCGTCTGAAGGTTAGTACTTCTTAAAAATGATATGGATTTATCGACAGAGACGCCATCTATATGTCATCCTACGAACTTATTGAGTGAGGTGTTTGATGTTTATGAGGCAAGGAAAACGCTAAAGAACAAATATTTATATAATAATTTAACTATGAACTTAATATATAAGAAAATATAATTTATACTATTGAAATTTAAACGTCATAAAAAATCTGTCTAAATTTGTGACATTTTATGAATGTTTATTACAATGTTTGTATATATTTGGATGTAGATGTTTACTAATGTTGATAATTACAAATTAGGAAAGGATGTGTGTAAATTTTAATTAAATAATGGTGAAGACTATTTTGTAAAAATGATAGGGTGTTGAGGCTCTTTTGAGGACATTGGGGATTTGGGCAGATTTCATTTTAATTTGAAAGCATTAATCCGGCAAGTGGCGAGTCGCAGAGCTTTCCAACCCTCGACCCCTTTTCCGGTCTGCGTGTAGGTGTGGTTCTACATGTATATATATATAGATGTGTTTGTGTGCTGAAGGGGAGGTGGAGCACGGATGTCTGTGTGTTTGTGTGTGATGAAAGAGGTGGAAAGCACTGTACGCATATTTGCGGGGAAATGAATAATGGCAGCGTTTGCGTGACACGAGACAATTTAAAATCCGCATTTTTAGACCATCCCTTTTCTGTTTTATTTCTCCGGCCTCACGGAACCGGGGACCGAAATACCCGTTCACTGGGAACCGGAACCGTGAGGTACCGCACCGCAAAAACCAGTCAATACATAAAATATATTTTTTTCCTCTTGCGGAAGAATCGCTCACCCCAAATACTCTGAACACTTTTTCCCCTCTCTAAATTTCTCTCACTTTTCCTTGTGCTTTTTTTTGCACTGATTTCTGTTTTTTTTTTGTTGATCGTTCGTAATGGGTTACGCAATTTTGGCCACCTGTTAGAAGGCCACCTACAGTGTAGGGTAAGGACTTATTGTAAACGTTAACTGCTCCGCCCGCTTTGTGCACGTATGCTGGATTTGCATGTCTAATGCTTTCGGATGGCTACATTTGTAATCCACTTGTTCTGGCTACAGATTATACTCTATTACATCTGTTATTCTGTGTGCCTCCATCTCTATCTCCTCCAGCCTCCTGCCCTAGCTTTACCCCCATATTCATAACGGCACTGATAAAATTACCGCAACAATGCTCTTCTCGACGTCGGGGGATTGCTGTTTAAATAACTGAGAGCTCTAAACAAGGACATGCTCATAACAGCCACTTCCGTTTTCACCTGACTCCTCCTAAAGCGTTTAGCTAACTAACTGGCAAATTTGAACAATATTCATTTCTCCTTCATTCAATTCGCAAATCATATTATTCATGCCTATTATTATCAATTACATTCTAGCAGTATTACATAATAAAATAAATATTTTTATTACATCTGTTTTAAATCTTGAAAATGTTCAAATTATTAAATTTATATTATTAAAATAAACTTATTTCTTTGACTATATCAATTATTTGTCTAGTATTTGTAAAAGTAAAATTTACAATTTATTTCAAAAATTATTATTTATAATATAAATTTGAAAAAATAATTAATATCCATCTGTTTTTTTTAAATGTATTTACTAAAAACTTAATTACTAATAAGCTTTAGTTCTGGCTATAAGATGAAAGAAAATAAACATTAATGTAACAAAAAGTGCGTGGATCATTTGATTGCACTTGTGGGCAAACTGAAAAGTTTGTGTTTTTAGGATTTATACAAATTTTATTTTGAATCTACTATCAAATTTGAATTTGAAACCCAATATTATTAAGTTTCAATTAAAAACAACTTTTTGCACCAAACTCACCGAACCTTCATTTCCTAGGCCATAAAATAAAATGTGATTGAAAATAACGTGACAATTGAAATTTAGTTTAACTCTATCCTTTTCGAGTGTTGAAATAAAACACTAAAGTATATCTCGTGACTAAATACACTTTAAATACTTTGAATTTCTTTACTAGAGGATATTTATATGAAATAATTTAGCTAAAGTCACCTAATGTGCCATTATAAACGTTAATGAACATGATTTACTCATTAATGCACTATAAATCAGGAAAACATACTAATTATTGTCAGCATAAAATAAATTTACTAATTCATTGTTAATTATTATATTAAATCAAAAATCCATTCTTCCGCTTTTTATTTTTGTTTTGCCAATGACTTTTAAATATTTTTGCACTGTTGACCAATGAGAAATGATCATTCCGTATACTTCACCATAATTTACCTTAGATCACTTTCGACCAGTGTCTTCAGAATATTGTCATCAAAATGTAATGGTTTTCCAGATCTTGGAGTATCCTGTAGGTATCTAGCAACAGATTTAAATTTTCAAAACCATAGTTAATAAATAATTTCTTTTAAGATTGATGATTTATTCCATAGCATTCATACTCTATTTGAAAAAATGCAGCATACAAAACTTCGTCAAAAATGAGCATTCGAGGCTTAACGAAAAATTACAATTATGTCCAAAAAAATAATCTTAATGAGTAGAAAACCTATAAAGTAGTCTTTATAGTTAATTTATTTCCGGTCCCCGTATTATGTATAAGATAACTAAATAATGCAATATTTTAGTATATTTATTATTATATTTTATTATAAATATATTACAAAGTTGAGAAGCAGAATTGTATTTTTAGTAGCAACTTTAGATATTATCTAAACTATCTTTATATCACGTACATAGATGAAATAATATTTTTACGTAAAGTTACCAATATGTGTCATGATGTTAAATTTCTGAAAGGTCTAACAATTTCATTTTTAATCATTGGAGATAAAAAAAAATCCTGAAAAATGTTCGTATATTAAACTCTCCTTAAAAAAATATCACGGTGTATGCAGCAACTCATTAACTCTTTTACAAATACAATGTATACATAAATTGAATGCAGCTGTAAATCGTAAAATGTTTCTAATTAACTTTGTGGATGGTATAAAAATATAATTTTAGAACACATTTTATTACAAATGTTGTATTCTTTAACGTTTTGTATGTTATAACAGATGTATGATGTTAGACATTAAATGTATGTTTGTCACAGAATAGTGCTTCGTTGTAAATCGATTATTATTTGAAACTATGTATTTTGTGCAACCTCGGAAAATGAAAATTTAAAGAGTTACGTGCTCGCGTCCCTGTTTATTTTATACTCGGTGGAGGAAGTGAAGAAGACCAAAAAAAAAATGAACGGGGTCGGATGGAAAAATGAAGAGACGGGAAAACATTTTCAATATAGCTGCCGTGCAAACATAAAACTTAATATCTAAGCAAATATAATTTCCCAATCCCCGTAATATAAATATTTAATTAAACATTTTAATATTATATCCTATTTATTTGCGAGCGCCGACTGCGTGCATTTTCCGCGCGACTCCTCCTTCTTTGTGGAAATTATAATGAGATGCAAAACTAATTTCTTAGTAAACTAATTAAATCCGGGCTCGGCAAGGATTTTCTTTAATCCTTGTCGACTGCGGCCAGGAATATTTATAACGGAGAGAGAGCTGCTGGCAGCGGTGCTTGTAGTAATAGCTCGACGACGACGACGAGGATCTACTTTGTACTGCTGAGGGATGGGAACTAGAAGCATTTTCCTTTTTAAATCCATTTAACGAGACCGTTTCATAAATATCCGCGTCGCGAATCTGCCTCCACTTGCACACAGATTACGTTACAGCCCCACTTACGTAATCCGACCGATATTTCACAAACTTTTAGATGCTGTATGGACTTAAATTTCTCAACTCTTTAGACATCATGCATCAACATTTTGTCTATATTATTTTTGTTTTCATTATAAGCAATTGTCATCTATGTTAGAGTTATTGTAAGTATTTAATACAATTAAGACTTGCAAAGTAATAAAAATAAATAACAAAGACTAAGGTATTATATCTTGCTAATATTTATCATTATAAAGGGATTTCATAAATCTGTAACCAAAGATCACTATTACAGACAAACGTATTCACAACACACTTTAGAACTTAATAAGTTGAATATTGATAGTTTATAATTTCAACTATTGAAACTATACATTTTTTTGAAGTTGATTTTGTATTCATCACGTAATAATAATAACATGATATTTTGTTGTATTGTGACGTTCTATTGATGAGTTCTACTTAATATATGTACATATAGATTTTATTGATACTACAATACTTTTCCATGCTTAAAATTAGTAACAACTTATCTTTATATTTAGGCTAAGGCCAAGGTCATTTGGTAAAGAGCCATAAAAATATTGCAATTGAAAGTTTTGTGTTCACTTTTCCTGGAGAGTAACAGAAAGTCATAACAACTAACTCCATACTAGTTTAAAAAAATAAATTAATCAATAAATTTCTTAATAAAACTTTTTACATTATATTTCCAATTAAATTAATCTATAATCAGTGCGTATTTACTATAATCCAGTTGATTTTTTTAAAAACAAACTAAATTTTCATTTATAATAAAAATAATTACAATTTTTCTCTACATACTCGTACAACCTTTAAGCTTTATTAGCTATTCGCACAAATTAAGGTAAACTCTTAAATATACAAAATATTGACAAAACTATAGATTAGGATTTATACAAAAATTGACTTTCTAAAAACCGATTTTTGTACATCAACTTTTTTACGAAACCGGTTGTTTCGTAGTGTTAATATTTATTATATTTAATTGTAAATACAACAAAATAAAACCAAGTCTAAATAAAACTTTAAAAATTATCCATATCCAAAATTTAATTTCCAGAAATAGAAAAATCTCTTACTGTGCTGAGTTTAATTTTAGAATTCTTAACAATATTCCCATTTTATGCAAGAAAAGATCGAAATGTTCATGTTTTTAATCAAGAAAGTAATTAAATTTTATGTTTCAAAAACCGGATTTTTAGTTTAAAATTAAATTCTAAAAATAAATATTGTATGCATTTGTAAAATATATTTTGTTTAATATTATTACACACAATTTCTGTAGCTTTTCCAATTATTTTTGATTTATTTTAGTAATTTTTCTAAAATGCAAAACTAATTATAATCAAAATGTTACATAAGACTATAGATATATTTATATTTTTTTATCAAAATTTGAAAATTTAATTTGTAAAATAATATTTTTTATTACTACTATTATTATTAATAATAATTTACAATTTTATTTTGTATTTCAAGACATATTTAATTATATTTAAATACATTAAACTTTTAAATATATATTTTGCTTGGTAAAGTTTTAATTGTATTTTCCAAAATTAAGCAGGGAAGCACTTTCAAATTAATTAATTAAATTACAATATATATATAGAGATAATTAATCGTATATTAACCTAAATCTAGGACCGAACGTGTTGTCGACAGTTGGTTACTCATTTCAAAGTTACGACAGTTTCAAATCCTTGAGATAAATATTTCACTTCCCTAAAATCAATCTTATTTCATTAACTATTTCAAAATTATTATAAATGAACTTATTGCTTTTAAAATCGAAATATATTACCATATATTTACACAAAAGTTTCCGCTTTATACGGCGTATAAAACAATTTCATATAAAAAAAAATACATAAAACGAACCAGGTTACGCAGTTTCAAAAGGGAAATGTACTTTTTTTTTTCCGAGTCCCTTTTTTTGTGATGTTGTGTCCTGTAGCTTATTTTCATATCTGATTTTGAAATGAAAGAGATAAGCTCTTTGGTAAAGCCACTTTGAGCGAATTCCATTCTGTATTCCGGAGCGATGAACTCGTATGCAAGCGAAAATGTAATGTGATTTTCCTAAAAATTTCTCTGCACCATGATTACTTCTTCTTTTGATAGTTTAAACTATTACTAAAGGAAGGTTAGAAAGAAAATGATGGTATGTTAAATTAAAGCTTAACGTGCCAAGCGCATCGTTAGTTTTTGTTCGTTTCGCCATTAGTATGGAACGTAATTACTATGTAAAGTAAGTGATTACTAGTTAATTACTGCTAATTTTGAGCAAGCGCTGCGGCAGCCATAAAAGGACTGCCCTTGATAAATTCTTCGTATATATTGTCTTTAATACCGAAATTAGGTTAAAAGCAAAGTGAACAAAGATTGTGCTCCTTCCAGTCTGTGTGTGTATGTAGGCATGAGGGAGAGAGTGTGTATCTTCCGTATTGCGGGGGTTGGATGATGATGATGATGATGATGTCGACATCAAACTGAAGGATACGAGGCGGTGATAAATTATGTACACATAAGGATATGTTTGGTGGCTCTGTACATTCACAAACACATATCTCCGAATGCAATAACGGTGTTTATTGTGCGTAGGTGACATACCGATGAGGTGTATACTACTATTACTATTACTAACGAGATAATCGTATCCTCTCGCTCGCACTCCGAATGCCTCTGTGCTATACAGATAAGGCGTTTGTTGAACTTATTGTTTGTCCTGCGGATTATTAACTCGCGTATCCAATATACATTATTGCTCACACAACATATCAAATTGTATCTGCCGCTCGATCGAATATACCGGAAATAATAACCTACGCAACACAATAACCATATACAAGCATGATCAATCTCCATAACAATATGATCGAATCGATGGAAATAAAATTAAAACATTCAACGAGCTTATATACAATGTGAATCACACAAAATATTAAAATGCAACTTTTCAGAACGCTGCATTTTTTTTATATGAAATTTTTATTGAACCACAAGAAAAAAATGTAGGAAAACAGTTAAATTTTTCGCGAATTATGTCTCTGAGTTGGTCACGCTGTACGAATGTGAACTTGCGTAATCTTTCTCCATTCATGAAGAAGCATATCAATATTCTGGTATTTTTAGTGCTGATCTTGGCGTGCAGAATGCCCCATACCGAAAATCTAGCGAGTTTACATGACCGTGGAGGCCACTATGCGGTTGAAATCGATCATTTAATATGTTTATCAATTACTCATCTTTCTTGTTCTTTTTTAAAGTTGTAAGGCTATACTTTGAGTTCGTTTTTGTGTATTCGTTAGTTGTCTTCCACTGTGTCGCGGAGTTTGTTCAATACGAGCCTTAACTTCAGCCGCAGATGCAGTTTTTTCCAATCACCACCATAGCAAAATGCAATGTCAATGCTCGTTGATAATGAAATTTAAGAATTTTGAGTACAAAAAATAACAAAATAAAAAAACTCTAATTTAAGGATGATTTCATTTAATTTTTGCACTATATCTAGGGGTGGGTTTTATTTATTAAACATTTTGATTTAATGATGTAATAGTTTATTTTCAGTTTTATCTTCTATTAAATGAATTCTTTCAGTTTAAGGTTTGCTTATCTATTATGCAGATATTAATCAGAACTAGAACAAAGTCTTATCTTCGTCTTCTGCATTGTGGTATCAAATTGTATTTTTTTTGCTTATTTTTTTTGGTTGCTGATTTAATTTTTTTTTAATAAAGTTTACATAAATTTTAACGTTATCATACGAGGGTAGTTTGAAGAGTTTTGTAAAAAACAGGTTATTTTTCACGATTTTTTTCAACCAATTGATCCAACAGGTTTCTATAATTTTCTAAGTCGTTTCTTTTACCTTTTTCAAGATAATCTATTAACAATATTCCCTTCGTATCCTAAAAAAAACTGATGCCATATGTTTCCTACTAATGGAACAGTCATTGCTTTCATGACCTTGAACCAGCTTCTAACCATTGTTTATTCTTTAATCTTTGATTTGTAGTTGTGTAGTTATTCTTATTAAAACGATCAAAAGGCGCTTAAGTGCGCTTATTATAAACTTTGCACAAAGCATGTTCAATTTTACATACAAAATATTGAAAATTCGTTTAGTTCAGCACTTTCAATAATAATGTTTAATAGTGTTTCTTTCAAAACTTTTCAAACTGCCTTCTTATATAAAAACAGAAATATTTCTATAAAGCTTCATATATCTAAACCAAAAATACACTTTATTTTATACACAATTCGCTTGGACGTCAACAAACAAAATATAAGATAAGTTTTTGCATGTTCAAAGTGAAAAATGATATTGTTTGTCATCACATAATAATTCTAAACCAGGAGAAAAATAATTTTATTTTGTCATCAATTCTAGCACGACAGGCAATCTGTTTTTATAGTTATTTTTTTAAGAAAACTATAGTTGAGTAGAGAATTGAAATTCTGACTGCTTCTCATCCAAATTTATGTGATACTTTTCTTGACAATTTATCCAAAAATTAAATAGGGTGACATTTTCAAAATTGTATTTAATTTTTTACACATATATACAGTGTAAATATAATAAAATATATGGAATGTATATAATTTTATTATCAAATTTTTAAAATATTTATTACCAGATTAATTTAATTAATTTTTTTTTTCTTAAAAATATAACTTTATTCTATTAGGTATTTAGCCATCTTTCAGGTAATGTAATAATTTCATGTTCATAAAACTTCTGATTTTTTACTAGTAATAAACTGAATTAAATCCGCAATCACTTAGTTGCCAACTCAAGAACGATAAATTTCTTTTAAAAAATTCAGTAAAAGTATATAATTATAACACATTTCTTAATTTATCAAATTGTTAGAAATTAAATACAAATTTATGTATAACAAAATTATTAATTTAAAATAGATTTTTTTCAGCATTATTAAACTGAAATTAATAATATTGAGCGTAATCAAATATTTCATTAATTTATTTGACAACAAGTTAACAAGTAATTGAATTGCATTAACGTGTGTCCCATTTGCAACGTGTACGAAATCGCTATTTAATATTGCAGCAAATCCATTTAGTATTATTTTT
The DNA here is from genome assembly GCA_963457615.1 of Nicrophorus investigator. Classification (NCBI taxonomy): domain Eukaryota; kingdom Metazoa; phylum Arthropoda; class Insecta; order Coleoptera; family Silphidae; genus Nicrophorus; species Nicrophorus investigator. The sequence continues at coordinate 29,170,392 of OY735140.1, forward strand.
GATATCGATGCGCTATCTGCCATCATGAAATGATTAATTAGCTAATACATAATGCAGAGAGCTTGGAGAGTTTACATTTTTTTTGTTGCTCAGTTTGCATTTGCATCGACTGTGTTTAATAAATCGAACGTGCAACGCTAATAAACCAAATATTACCAATTTCATAATTAAATTGCTTTACTGCGTATGTAGTAATTAAAAATTATTCATTTAGCCTCGACTTTGCGAATGCTATTCGGATATTCTGCTGCGGTTATTTTATAGTTATTTTGGTCATGTAACTGTTCTTTCTTTGGTGTTAAATTAATTTGCTAATGTTTTAAGCTGCTGAATTACAATTGGGGTTCATCAGTCGGGTTTTAGAGGGTGAACGAAACGACTGCAGATTCTATTCACTGAATAAATTAATACAAAACTAACTTTCTTTAATTAATACTTTGTTTCATTTGCAATTGAAAGCTAGTATCATATTGATTATGCAAATTAATAAATCCTGTTAATCCTTTTAAATTTATTTACATTGGTTTAGAATACATTTAATAAGAAATTATAGTATAAAATATTGAAATGTATTAATACACAATTTTTACATTTCAAGAGTATTTTTTCTCTAAATTAATATTAATTATTTATTCAATATCCTTGCGATAAACCAAAATTTTTCTGTCCTAATAAATATAACCTTTATAAATGTAATAGAACATAAATATACACAATAATATTTTTGTCATGCAAAAATCAAAATGACAAAAAACTTTTGAATATGAATATAATGTATATGTGCATATTTCCCGGCAAATGTATTTTTTTTTTACAACTAAAGTAAAAGTAGATTGCAAATCATTTTGTTTGTACATTTACCGGATAAAATGTAAATTAACTTCACTCCTTTAATGAATGTGAAGTAAATGGGGGAAAATAAAGAATTATGTAAGTAATAAAATATACATTTTCAATATGTACAATTTCTATTTATGGATACATTCATATATTCCCCAAACAGGTACGTCCAAAGTGATAAAAATGTATTTTTTCCTATTTTCTAGAGATAGTTTGAAAAGTTTTGTAAAAAACAAGTAATTTTTTACAATTTTTTCATATATAATGTATATGTGCACATTGCCTAACAAATGTATAGATTTTTTTACAACTAAGGTATAAGTAGGTTTGAAATAATTAAATATGAATAGTTTGTACATTATCCGGTAAATTTACATTAACTTCATTACTCTGCAGAATGTGAAGATAATGGGGGAAAATGAAGAAGTATGTATGTAATAAAATATGCAATTTCAATATGTACAATATATATTTATTGATACATTCATATATTCGCCAAACAGGTACGTCCAAAGTGATAAAAATGTATGTTTTCCTATTTTCTATAGTTAGTTTGAAAAGTTTTGTAAATAACAAGTTATTTTTTACAATTTTTTTCATATATAATGTATATGTGCACATTGCCTAACAAATGTATAGATTTTTTTACAACTAAGGTATAAGTAGGTTTGAAATAATTAAATATGAATAGTTTGTACATTATCCGGTAAATGTATATTAACTTTATTACTTTGAAGAATGTGAAGATAATGTGGGAACATGAAGAAGTATGGATGTAATAAAATATACAATTTCTATTTATGGATACATGCATATATTTTCCAACCAGGTACGTTCAAACAAATAAAAATGTATTTTTTTCCTATTTTCTACCTCTAGAAAATTTTAGTACAAACCCGGTTATTTTTTACAATTTCTTTCATATATATGTGCACATTTATAGATTTTGTACAACCAATGTAAAAATAAATTGGAAATAATTAAAAGTTTGTACATTATCCGGTAAATGTATATTACCTTTATTACTTTAGAGAATGTGAAGATAATGGGGGAATATGAAGAAGCATGTATGTAATAAAATATGTATTTTCAATATGTTCAATTTCTATTTATGAATAGATTCACATATTCACCAAGCAGGTACGTTCAAAGTGATAACAATGTATTTTTTCCTATTTTCTAGAGGCAAATATGTATTTTATGTAGAATTACCAAATGGAGTAATAGCAGGTAATATGCACTTCGCATAAATAATTAGCAAACTACAATATAATTATTAAATAGAGATAATTTTTACTAATAGTTTTAAAATATAGTAAACTTTGAGTGAATTTGAGTCATTCGATGAAGAAATATCAACTTAAAGCTATTTTCCAAAAGTTGAAGAAATGTTAGAATCAATATATATTTTGTAAAGTTGGTAATATTCGTCTCCCCTGTCATTATCTACTGGCAACGTGCCTAAAAGGCTTACAAAAATATATTTTTTGGATATTCACGTATATCTCCCCTCATCATTATCTACTGAAGCATGAAAAAGATTTGTAATAGATGAATCTAATCAAGAATACATTATATAAAGCTACGTGCGGCTCCCTAAACTGTTTTAAAAGTCTTGATCTTTGCTTCAAAAACGTTGATGCCAGGGGTTTTTGAATAACTTGATACATGATGCTTCAATATGTTTATTTAAAGTATTGATTTTGTATTTATTTATAGGAAGAATTTACATATATATTTAAAAACATATATATTTGCCTGCAATATGGAAAGAAAATAGAAAATCATGGATTCCTGAAGAGTTATTTACTGTTTAGTCAATATTGTCAAAAAAATATTTCAAGAAACGTTGAGCACATGTATTCCAGTTAAAGTTATGTTTTTTGCAAACCTTTGGATAAAGAAGTATTAACATCAATTAAAGTTTATTATCTTTAAACATTTATCTACAATATTAAAAACGTAATTGGAAACATTTAAAATTCTCAGAAAAACTAAATAACATCCAAAAAATTAAAAATGAAGTTTTACAAATCACTCGATAGGTTTCAAAAAATAATGTTTTTTTAGCAAAAGAGTGTGAAAACAAAGAATACATAGAAAATTAAGACAAAATTAAACAAGTTATTACTGCAAAAAGAAAACTTTACCTCTGAAAACGAAGTTTCGTTTAAGGAAGTAATTTAATGGAATATATTTATATTTGTATCATTTATATATTTTTATATTTAAATTAATATTTTTTTTTCAGACCGTAAGAAAACTTTTAATTAAAAAGTATAATATGGCCACGCGTTAAAAATAATTAATTTGATGTATATCAGTACAATGCTGTAGTTGTAATTTGCATTTAAATATTTTACGCATTAAACACCGAATTCATTTTTATATTTCCATTTTTTATTTCCCGTCCATAAATTGTACAATTAATCTACGTTTTACATACACACAGCACCGAAATACATGAGCAAATATATTTATCGCCTGTTTTCATACGTATTTGCACATGCAATAAAAAAAAATTGATCCGTTCCACTTGAACTGATATTAATCGATGTTTAATTTGCGTAAAATGAATTTGATTTTGCATTAGAATGGCACATACATACGTATATACGATCATATCGAGCCTGCATACCCATCCAGTTTAGATCAAAGCGTTTACGTAAATATCGAAACCATACTTGCTCTTCTCTGTCATACATCAAACTAACTGTATAGACCGACATTACCATCCGTTAATTATATTGTAATAGTAATGCTATTGTAGTAGAAGCAACAAAATTTAATTAAATTTGAATTACCTATTGCGTTCTACAAAAGATGAAATATATCATCATCTGAACTTTGTTGCTTGAATTAGAAATTAAAGAAAAGCGTTTTTTTTAAATTTTACTGGTTCCATTAAATGAGGTTTATAACCAGACATCTCTGCTCTTAATAATATTCTGAAACTAATGAAGAATATTTTCATTAAAACTGGATGAGGAATGCATTATTGCTCAGCATTTTTAATAGCTTAACGCTTACTAAGTGAACAGTTTTATTAAATATAATATAATTATTAGTTATCTATTTATGTAAAGTTTTTGCTTAAATTATAATGGATCATCAATAGAAATAGATAAATTGGTATAAAATAATAAAAGTTAGGATTCACAAAGACTTAACAAGTTTTAAACCATTGAATAGCAATAATAAAAATATTTACAGATTTATAATTTTATCCACGATTAGATTAACTTCTTGATCTTGCTGAATCTATTACAAATAAAAATGATACTCAACACACTACATATTGAGGTAATAGCAAGTGAACAAATGCATTCAAAATTATATTAGTTGGAATTTTTATAGATTTAATAGATATTTTTTTATTCAAATAAGACACTTCCTTCTTGGCACGTCCTGTCAACGTATTAGCCAATCACTAAATTTTACAAACGTGAAATAGATAATTTAACTTATTAGTATAAAATTTATTTATTATTAAACTTAGATTCTTACTAATAGATTTTCAAAAATCTTGGCCATACAAAATAATCTGTCGTACATATGAATATTTTAATTCACAAATGGATGAAAAATATTAAAAATTATATGAATAGGATTTTTTTTTGAAAAAGTTTTATATGTGAAAGTTTAACTATAACTAGCCTAGTTTACAGAACTGATCGATCTTTTAAACCAGACATGGGTACAGTGAAAAAAGTCCCGATTTTTCAGGATATGTCCTGATTTTTGTTTATATATTACGGTGTCCCAGACTTATATTTTCAGGATTGTAGCATGTAAAACATAGAGAGATTATTTACACCTAGCCTAGTTTACAGAACTGATCGATCTTTTAAACCAGACATGGGTACGGTAAAAAAAGTCCCGATTTTTCTGGATATGTCCTGATTTTTGTTTATATATTACGGTGTTCCAGACTTGCATTTTCAGGATTGTAGCATGTAAAGTATAGAGAGATTTTTTATAATTACCATAGTCTACAAAACTGATCGATCTTTTAACCAGACATGGGTGCAGTGAACAAAAGTCCCAATATTTCAAGATATGTCCTGATTTTTATTTAGATATTAAGGTGTCCAGGACTTGTATTTTCAGGATTGTAGCATGTAATGTATACATTATTTATAACTAGCCTAGTCTACAAAACTGATCGATCTTTTAAACCAGACATGGGTGCAGTGAACAAAAGTCCCGATATTTCAGGATATGTCCTGATTTTTGTTTAGATAAAACGGTGTCCCCGACTCGTATTTTCAGGATTATAGCATGTAAATTATAGATAGATTATTTATTGAACTTTTATAGTTAATCTAAATTATTAACTAAAATAAATTATAATGAAATTAATTAAAACAAACAAAAACTACTTTTTATTTCATCCATCAATAAAATAAATCATATACAAATTAGGGTCATATCAAAAGAATTATATTTCTAGATCCGGCCCGCGGGCCGAGGTTTGCCCATACTAAATATATAAGTTTTTAAAGCCAACAATACTTTAATACATTAAACTTTACATACTAAGTTAATCTACAACTGAAGTATATAAAATCATTAAAAACAATAACATTTTAAAAACTTTAAGTATATGTACAATATTAAAATAATGGTAAATTAATTCTTGAAATAACTATCATGATTCTTATATAATAACAAATCACTGAAAACATAAAAGTAGAAACTTTAAGTAATATTTATTTTAAAAAATTGAATCGATACTAATAAATATTTATTAAAGATTTTATAATAAGCGATGCTCTACAAAGTATAATTTAACTCATACATAAGTAATATTTAACTGCTTAAAATATACTATGCAAGTTTAGGAATATTAAGATCTTTGCTGAAAATAATCCGAAAACAGATGGTTTACAGCGCTAATCTACTTATACTCGAGCATCTTCATTGCAGTATCGCATTCTTCTACTTTATCTCGTTACTACCTGCTACAGTTTAATTATTTCAGCCCGAGCTTTTAGGTTGAGTGTAAATCTTGCAACTGCCTACTTCAAGGTAACGAGAGCACTCTGTACCAATGTAGGAGCTACCATCTTCATGTAAACTTGCCTATTTACAAGGCCAACAACTTGGGAACGTTAAGTACGTGTATTCCGGTTGATATGTCGCGTGCCTCGCAAGGGTTGGAATTTGAATATCTATCGAATTCCCGTCAATTAATTCACTCCAATCCGGTCTAGTATTAACGTACGAACTTTACTGAACACTATAATATTGTTATTACCTTAATAACACATCCAGGTGAATTTAGATGTTTCCTGATTCACTCCAACGATATGTTAAAATATCTCTGTCATTCCTTCCATTTATCTTAAAACTTTTCTTTTCCTAGATAGAACGCGTCACGTAGGGACGTCAATCTAAACAACGAATATCCTCATTCCGTGCAGGTATAGGGAAGAAAGCGTTTCGCGAAACATATTTATGGCTCGTCGTAAAATCCTCGCGTTTTATAGGAATATTATAATATTTCCAACAATAAAACCTTAAAGTGACATATGGAGACTCACTCCAGATGATTGGATTTGATGGTTAAATCCGGAAAAGTTCGCCAATTAGAAGGATATTTTTATTTGCGGGATGAAGAAGTCGCATAAGTGTCCAATTTCAGATATTCAACAAACTTGGAGTGTTCGTACAACTCCACAAGTGTTCAACAAACAATCACTCTATTTGCTACCATCAGTTTCTCAAATAATATTGTTAGATGTATTTCTTTTAAGCAGAAAAATCCTTATATCATTTTATATTAAAATAAACAATCCTCAACTATTTATTATATAATATTTATATATACTCTTTTATAATTTGTATTGTTATAAATATTTATATGAAATAAAGAATAAAATAATATTTATATTTTTAATTATATAAAAATAATAGTTCTACTTCTGTTCTATTATGTAATAAATTGCAAGCTTAATAAATTATAAAAGTGTAATGTATAAAAGTGAAATTAAATAAAACAACTTTTTTAATTAATTTGAATTGTTAGCAATTTGTTTTAAATATAAGTTTTAATAAACCACCGGCAACAAGTAACGGCATAAAAGAATTATTTCAAAAACGGATCTTTCCAGTTTTCTCGTTCTCTCTTTTAACTTATGTTCTGCATTAGTATTTCTGCACGTTCTGTATCCGTCTTTTCAGAAACGTACGCAAGTTTTAATTAATAATAATCTGTTCGTACACATTTCTATATACGTATACAAATTAATGTTTCGATGTTAGAAGTATTTGCTGAACCCCACAACTGTATTTCATATGACCAAATTGGTTTGAGGATGGATTTAAATATTAATAGTTTGTTGTGTAGTGATGTCACTGATTTTTATTTTGATACTGATCGACATATTATCTTCCTCATCATAAAGGTAACATGAGTCGATTTTTTAATACCCCAATCTTTGAGCTAGTGTTCAAATTTCTGAATTAATCTTCTTTGCTAGTTTAGCTATGCAATTTCTGAATTACTACCAGAGGACATTAATGCTGTGTCATCTGCGAATGTTGAGAGATCCGATGTGAAGACATTGGAGTTTTATTCTAAAATTGGACTTTATTTAGAACAGTTTATCCATTAGACAAGTTTTTTATAATTTGGTAGAAATATGGAATTATCTTCTTAATTTTATAGAGAATTCCAAGATATCATACTTTATTAAAAGCTTTCGAGATGTCCATTAGGTGAGAAAATGAGATAGATCCGAGATTATTTTCATGCAGTACTTTGGAAAACCATTGGAGTTTTATAGTTGCAAATTTATTTGGAACAATTTATTCATTAGATAGGCTTTTTTATAATTTAATAGAAATATGGAATTATCTTCTTAATTTTATAGGGAAGTCCGAGATACCATACTTTATCAAAAGCTTTCAAGATGTCCATTAGGTGAGATGTTGGAAGATCCGATGTGAAAATGAGATACATAATAGGTTCGAGATTATTTTCTTGCAGTACATTGGAAATACATTGGAGTTTTATTCTTGCAATTTTATTTGGAACTATCTATCTGTTAGATAAGATTTTTTATAATTTGGTAGAAGTATGGAATTATCTTCTAAATTTATAGAGAAGTCCGAGGTACCATACTTTATCAAAGGCTTTCAAGAAGTCCATTAGATGAGGATTTGGGAGATCCGATTCGAAAATGAGATACATAATAGGTCCGAGATTATTTTCTTGCAGTACCTTGGAAATATATTGTAGTTTTATTTTTGTAACTTTATTCAGAACAATCTATTTGTTAGATTTATATAATTTAGTAGAAGTATGGAATTATCTTTTTCATTTTATCCGAGATACGAAAAGCTTATCAAAAGCTTCCGAGATGTCCATTAGATGAGGTATTAGGAGATCCGATGTGCAAATGAGATACAAATAATATAAATTATTTTTATTTAAATTAGAACAGAGGTTGGCAGTTAACTGGCAAAAATGGCTCTTCGCTCCAAAAATATTGCCGACCTCTGGTTTAGATGAAAATAAATTTATATAAGTTTATGTTAATTTTCGTGCAATTCTTCGGTAGATATTATGTATTAAATTGGATTCAGATGTTAATAACGTGTAGTGGACTGGAAAAGATTCCAAAAAGTAATGTTACTTAGTTAGATTATCTTATTAGATAAAATTAGATCATTATTTGTAATATTAACTTATATTAGGCTATCTTCAAATTTCTTATATAAATATTCTTCATTTTAAGTGATGCAAGTATAGTATTTATGTAACAAATCGAGGTTACTTGTGACTTTTGGCTCGGTCTCATTTCTGCTTCATCGATCGATGCCAGCCGGCTTCATCTCATCAAATGCCCAGTCCATTTAAACTTGGCTCCTCGTCCTTGCTTGGCCCGACTTGCCTATGCGGACGTTAATTTTCTTGTCTAATAATCCCCCAAGCATCGACCGTTCCATAACTCCCTTGTAGTTCACAATTTTCTCATGCTGTTCCACATTTTCTTTCGCTTTAGTGTTACAAACATATCCACTGAAACGTTACTAAAAGGATTTCCAGATAATGTACTACCTTTTTAAATCGATCCCATTATCCTTATTATTAGATTGCTTGAAGGAAATATCCTCGCAGAAAATAACACATAAATTATATTTAAAATATTTTTTTTACAGCAAAAAAAAGAAATCAATATTTAACATATCAAAATAATTTGTTAATATTTTTCAATTATCAGCGTTATTTAATAAAAAAATATTATTACGTAGCAAATAAGTACAATTTCCCAAAAAATGACTATTGCTCAAACTTATGATGTCCATTATTAAATAAACAATTATGTCACTTTGAATCAAAAGGATCTTTTAATAATAATCTTTTTTAGTAATATTTGTTTAGTATACTTAGTTTTAAGTTTTTCAACACCTTTAAATTAAATTAAATAATTATTGCACAATGAATTATTTTAATATCTCATATTTTCGTTATAGGTCTGAAATGTCAATTCTGGCTACAGCTATAGCCCTTTTCAGCAGTGAAATTTTATTGTCTTTATTATTTATTATTTTTGTATAAAAAAAAATATGATATTAATTAATTTTTTATTATATTCTTAGCATAAAATGGCATTGTTATAAATAAATTATAGCCAAAACCATTATTGTATCAATAAAATATTATTAATTATTGTTCAAAGTATGTGTACATCTGAATGGAATTTAGCGGCAGGAGCATGCATTAAATAAAATATATACCGGAAATTAGTGAACGTGTTATCTTAATGTAGTCCCATTGTGGTAAACCGGAATCGCTTGAAGAACGAACAGCATAAGCAAATTGCAATTGCTGCAGCCACTCCAGAATTTGATATTTATTTATGCAACATCTGTTAATCGTCAGATAAACCGGGAAAATTGCAACCGGCTTTCTCAGCCTCAACGGCAGTAAAAGGTAATAAAACTGCAATTACAAATAATAGCGGATGAGTTTTGCTGGGGCGGCTGATAGTAGCGTACGTCGCGTCTGCGGCGGAGCGGGAACGTGGGGCGGCATTCGCGTAAAACACACAAGTAATCTACTGCTAATCCAGACGCCGCGCATTCTAGTTTTGCTTCATTTATTTCGGGGAAGTTAACAAGTTGTAAAGTACGTGGGTGGAACACGCACAGACCGGAGTGTCCGGAAATTGGGACCGGAAATGGAATCAAATTCCTTTTCCCTTCGATTCGTTGAAAATGCAATTTTAAAACAATTCCCAAGCACTATTTACGCAGTCGATCCAAAAAAGAAGAAATAAATTTAGGTAGGAAGATGTATTGGAACGTTAACTTTCCGGTGCGTACAGGAAATTTCTATTATGTTTGCAGACCAATTCAATTCGCCTATTTAAATTGAAGATAAAAAAAATAAATTGTTTGATTTACTTTTACAGCAATAATACTGACTCGATCAGTCCGAATTCACTACAGATTTCATAAATTTTAAAACAAACTAAATTTATATCCGATTTTTCACTACATTTTCATATAGTTTCATCGATTGGTCCGGTTTCTATATGCCTGTACTATGCGAGTATAAACTAAATTTGTTCCAAGTGACATCAAAACTGACAAATAAGTATCTTTTAATTTATTTAAATATTCAAGTTATGTAATACTTGGATGTTTATTTCAGTTTAATCTGTCGGATAAATATTGTTTTACAGCTTTTATGTGTGATTTAAATAAAAGTAACTATTTAGATTTAAATCAGAACAAATATGTGTCGTGTCCCGATAATGGAATTTGGGACGGTTGAATATTTTATAGTATGTTGTCGATTGTGGTGTTCCAATTAAGTAAAGACTAGATTGAATGTCGGTGTTTCAAATAATTGTATATTTAACACTTAATCTAGCTTTCAGTTGCTGTCAAGCATAAGTTTAACGTAAAACTGAAATTGAAAACTGAAACTGAATTCAAATACTATAAAACATATTTAATATAAGAAAATGACATGAGCGGATGCATTGACTTCAATTCGCAACTCTGCATTTCACACCCGAACGGAATTCCTTTCTCATCCGCATCCGGTGAGATTGGTCCAGCTTGCATCTTGCACCTTATCTTAAGTAAATTATGAAATGCCCCGATTGTATTAGGTCACTGCACCCGTCAACATTTTTTTTTTCAAATTGCTTCTTCACTCAAGTTAAATATTATTGTACAGCTTTGATGTATGATCTAAAAAAAGTACTTATTTAGATCTAAATCAGAACAAATAGGATAATATGAAAACAATTTAGCAAAAAACATAATTATCAGTAGTATAATACTAAAATGTAATATCATTTTTTTTTGTGTTATCTGTTTACTTATTGATATAAAATTTATTTGTTTCCTTTCAGGAATTACATTTTTTTTTAAATTTATCCTTACTTTGACTATGGAATGCAATTTATATTTTCTATATTTATATTATTAGAATAGACGGCAAAAAGGCCTTGGTCGATAGTTGTTTGCATAATTTTGGTTACTAACAATATTACATAAATATGGGAATAGAAACACATATTTCAATTAGTTAATAAAGATATTTCATTTAATAATAGTGTATTTTATATATTAGCATTTAAAATAGATAAAAATTTATTCAAAACTCTGTTTTATTCAATGAATATTTTTTTTGCTTTTATTTACAGTTTAAAAGCTTCTTTTCATTCCAATAAATATGTCAGCTTTTTGCTAATAAAGAACATAAGTTCTATGGGCGTGGAACCATGAATTTATCATAAAAATAGTAAAAGTTCACCGGACAAAATGGAAAAATTAATTGATTCGAGTTGATTTTTGAAATTTTGTATATTATTTATGCTTCAAAATCTTCTTGTCATTTCAATAAATATGTCAGATTTTTGCTAATAAGCGGGAAATCATAAAGTTATCAGAAAGATGGTAAAAGTTTACTGGACAAAATGGAAAATAAGGGAATAGAAACAGATATTTCAGTTAATGAAGATATTTAATTTTTAATAGTATATTTTGTAAATCTATTATTTATTATGATTAGCATTTAAAATAGATAACAATTATTTTAAAACTCTGTTTTATTCAATGAATAAATTTCACAGATGATACATTTTGCACTATATGTTGATTCATGAATTGCTAATTTCATGTTCCATATAACCGTTGAAAACAGTTTATTATTCATAAAACTCTAATGGTTATATGAATATGCGTATCCTGTAAAATAATCTACATCAAATTCTAAGTTAATTCATCCTTTATTAAAACACATCAGTATCGACAAATTATATTTATTGATAATATTTATTTATTCATTTTAAAATTAATTTTCATAGTTTTTGCTGAAAAAAATAAAATTTAAATAAAAAATCGTGAGGCAAATCTACACTGTACGTAGATTTAAAAAAAAATAAAATATTATATAATTGCTTACTGCAAGATAGGAAATCGGCTCGGAGGATGGTCGAAGGATAAAAAATATCAGTTTCGATTGCCTGTCAATTACACAAAGAGCGCTCTTTTAAATTGACTGAGTCATTAAGAACAGCTGCCAGTGTTTTTTTTGTTATTCGATTGCTCTTTCCTATTTTTTTTTAATAGATTATATTTTTTACGTATTTCGGATAGATTTAATATTTTTCAGCCTTTATTAATAGTATGTAATTAATATTTTATGCAATTTATATAAATGTCTTTAAAAGTTTTTATAATTATGTTAAAATATTTAAATAGAATTAATGTTTGTAAAGAAATTATTGACCATTTTTTTTTAATGGAATTGAGATTATTAATTAAAAATTACTGTAAAACACTTTAATTAAATCCTTTGTCTACTGAAAAATGTTTAGTTGGTTTTATATATAATTCTCCGCTTACTGAAAAAAAATATTTACCTCTACCGTTTGAACTTTTATAGAAATATCTTTAAAAAGAAATTTTATATAAAAGTAATTAATTTTGCCAGCTTTCTTCAAAATATTGGATCGTTTTGAAGGACTTCTGTCATTGTTTTGATTTTATCCTTTAGACATTTTTATCATCTTAAAATTTTGTCAACAAACATATTCGACATATTTGGTATTATTTTATTTTTGTAATAGAAATAAATCTGCTGAGACTCATGAAGATTTATGGAATCAATAACATAAATAATGTACGTGCAAGAATCTGTATGTATCTGATTCGCAGATTTTTTACTAAATGATTAAGAAAATCAGCTTTTTGCTAATAAGGAACAGAAGTTCTATGGGCTTTGAATCATGGAGTTATCAGAATGATGGTAAAAGTTTACCAGACAAAATGGAAAATAGTAATTGATTAAAATTGATTCTTGCATTTTTTGGTTTTATTGATGCTTCAAAACCTTCTTGTCAATCCAATAAATATGTTAACTTTTTGCTAATAAGATACAGAAGTTTTATGAGCGTGGAATCATGAAGTTATCAAAAAGATGGTAAAAGTTCACCCGACAAAATAAAAAATAGTAATTGATTAAAATTGATTCTTGAAATTTTTGGTTTTATTTACACATCAGAACATTCTCGTCATTCCAATAAATATTTCAGCTTTTTGCTAATAACGAACAGAAGTTCTATGGGCATGGAATCATGAAGTTATCATAAAAATGATAAAAGTTCTCCCGACAAAATAAAAAAAATAGTAATTGATTAAAGTTGATTCTTGAAATTCAAAACCATGTCAGCTTTTTGCTAATAAGGAACAGAAATTCTATGGGCGTGGAATCATAAAGTTATCATAATGATGGTAAAAGTTCACTGGACAAAATGAAAAATAATAATTGATTAAAATTGATTCTTGAAATTTTTGGTTTTATTTACACTTCAAAACCTTTTTGTGACGAAAGAAAATATATTTTTCACAGTATTAATATTCATTTCTTAATCCTCAATACAAATTAATGAAATAAATAAATATTAAAGTTGTAAATAATATTTAAATATTTATTGCCCGTATTTTATAGACTATTCAAAAAAAATAATACAAATATATGATTTATTAAACATTTTATTATTAAAATTACGTAGCATTTATTACATTTGTTTAATAGTTTTTTTTTTATTGTAATTTTTATTATATGACGAACTGTACGGAAACTTCCATTTATTGCATATGATATAATGGATTTAATTAAATCATTTTGCATTTTCGTGTCTGAATTGGAAAACTTTTCATTTAAAATTGCATACGGGAGTTGTGCCTGTACTGCATGCGAGTGTTGTTATTTTTTTATTATTATTGTTTTTTGCCCTTCCGTTTTCCGTTTATTTTTTGTTGTTGTTTTCATTTTTGTTCCATATGCATATTTGTATGTTTTCTGCCTAGTTTCAATTATTATCCACGCGCTAATTAAAACTCCCTTATTCATATTAGCGTACTTAATTAATTTCGCTGTAAATATATAAATGTACAAAGTAGATATGTGAGTCGCTGCTAATTACGAGCACAAATGTGCACCCGACAAATTGATTTACTTCATATTTCAACATACAACTTGTACAAAATGTAACCAACATTAAAGCAATTAAAAATTTATATAATTTTGTAAAATAATGCATAAACTGGTTTAATTTTATTTCAGACTGAAACTAGAATAATAATGTAGTAACAGTGAGAACTTCCAATAATTGGTCTAATATCAAGGGCAGATTTAGGCATGGCTTCAGTACCGTTCAATCAATCAAAAATGATGAAAATGAATTTAAGTGACACTAAATACTAATTGTAATTATACCGCATTTCTGATTGCAAATATTATAAGCCTAGGATCTCCAAAATTAACAATTCGTTCCTGCTTGAGTTTATAAGTTATTATTAGATCAGGTTTCACCTATATAATAAACTATTTGAAACAGTACTAATCGAGGACTTTATAACCACATGAAATTAAAGAGCACTAAAACAGGTATAGAGGAATATATTATATATATTTATTATATATCGAGACTTGCCAAGTAATAAACAATCAATTAAAAAAAATAGTAAATATTGTAATTAATAATTACTTAATAGAAATTATAAATCATTTCGTGTATTTACGGATTATTTAATTTATATTGTACTGTTTCGCTGAATTTTAATTTCAAATGAAAATAATTAAACTATAGAAAAATAATAAAAAATGAGAGATTACCGAAAAATCAATTTATATATTTGTCATGGCTGACCATTTTAATATCATCTATCGTATGATTATTATGGATATTTGGGTGGCCTAAGAATTCTTTCCTTATTTTTGTCACGTATCCTCAAAATATACACCGGATGTTGATAAGAGAGAAGTTCCATATGTGTGGGAAATGCATAGTTGCGAATTCAACCCAAGGCACCCGCACCAAATATATTGTCCAATCGACGGGTGCACTGACCTATTATAGTCGGGGCATGCATCAAATTACTTAAGATAAGGTGCAAGACGCACGCTGGACCAACCTCACCGGATGTTGATACCAAAGGAATTCCGTTCGTGTGAAATGCAGAGTTGCGAACTGAACGCAAAACACCCGCACCATCTCATTCTTGTATATAAGTTAAGTTTTTAGTATTTAGAAACCAGTCCCAGTTCCAGGATAAGTCCCAGTTTCAGTATAAGTCCCAGGCAGTTCCAGTTAAGTTCCAGACAAGTCCCAGTCCCAGGCAGTTCCAGAATAAGTCCCAGGCAGTTCCAGACAAGTCCAAGTCTCACTCTTCGTAGAAGCAACCTATGCTTGTAGCAACTGGAAGCTAGATTAAGAACTCGTACATCTAAGTGTTAAATATACTTATTATTTTACCGACTTCTATCTTGCTTTTCCTTAAAAACCCACTGGGACTCCACATCGACAAAACAACAAAATAATTCCACGGTGTCCAGAGATTATTTAATCCCGGGACACGACATATTAATTTAGTTAATTTTTATATGAAGGAATTCCAACATAAAATGTATGCGATAAAAAAGTAATAAAAATGAGATTATTTATAAAAATTGAACACCTGCACTTACAGCTGCGTTTAAACAATCCTTATTTGGGCACGAAAATAGTGCGTTTCGCAGAAAACAATAAAAATTAGGCGATTGTGCGGGTGAATCATCTGCACCTGCAAATCTCAGCGAGGTTTCGGCAATCCGCGGATTTGTTCGTTGTTAATAATTCTATTGGTTCTTTCGCTCGGGTCGTCACGTAGACTATTGGCTGCGTATCTCTTATCTTTTAAAATAATAATACAACAATTTTGATACTTAAAAATGTTTTTCGATTTCGATTCGAATATATTGATTTGACTTTAAATTATTTTTAATATACAATTTCTTAAATAATAAACCTATTTTTAAATATAAAAATTGAATCTATAATAATTATCTAATTTTTTAAGATTAATTGGATAAAGCGTGGAGATTGTAGCTTTAATTGTAAATTACTTTTTGAATAATATTTGCAAAATATTCTATAATCAGAGGGGAAATAATACAATTATCTTATTTAAATGAAGATTATGTTATAATATGAATGTATTAATTTAAACAAATTTATTTTAATAAAAATTTTGTACTTTTTCGATATTTTTTAATTAAAAATGAAAATATTAAAACGATAGAAAAGTAATAAAAATTGTGAGATTTACAAAAAATCGATTAATATATTAATTAATAAATATAACAAATTGAATATAAAATGTATGCGATAAAAAAGTAATAAAAATGAGATTATTTATAAAAATTGAACACCTGCACTTGCAGCTGCGTTTAAACAATCCTTATTTGGGCACGAAAATAGTGCGTTTCGCAGAAAGCAATAAAAATTAGGCGATTGTGCGGGTGAATCATCTGCAGTTGCGATTGAAAAATATTTTATTAAACTTATTATTTTTCAATTTCTCAAAAATAATAATTTGTATTTCATTTTATATAAATATTATTCCTTTTTTTTTAAATAAATTATTAACTTTTCATTATGGTTACTTGCATTGATTAATGTAAATGTGAATTTTTAAAAACTTGTAATTCAATATTTCTTTAAATGACAAATCGCATTTTATATATTAAAATTATTTAACTTGGTAGAATTACAAAGTTGAGTAGTTTCGAAAAGCATTATTTGCCAAGTAACTTATAGAAGTACTCGTTCGTTGAAATAAACATAAGTTATTTAAACGCTTATCGAAACTTAGCAAGTAATTAAATTAAATAAAATAGTAAATATTGTAATTAATAATTCATTAATAAAAATTATAAATGATTTCGTATATTTACGGATTATTTAATTTATATTGTACTGTTTCGCTGAATTTTAATTACAAAAGAAAATAATTAAACTATAGAAAAATTATAAAAATTGAGAGATTACCGAAAAATCAATTTATATATTAATTTAGTTAATTTTTATATGAAGGAATTCCAACATAAAATGTATGCGATAAAAAAGTAATAAAAATGAGATTATTTATAAAAATTGAACACCTGCACTTGCAGCTGCGTTTAAACAATCCTTATTTGGGCACGAAAATAGTGCGTTTCGCAGAAAACAATAAAAATTAGGCGATTGTACGGGTGAATCATCTGCAGCAGCAGCGATTGCCGAACGCTAATCACCAAAATTATTTTATTAAACTTATTATTTTTCAATTTCTCAAAAATAATAATTTGTATTTCATTTTATATAAATATTATTCCTTTTTTTTAAATAAATTATTAACTTTTCATTATGGTTACTTGCATTGATTAATGTAAATGTGAATTTTTAAAAACCTAATGTAATTCAATATTTCTTTAAATGACAAATCGCATTTTATATATTAAAATTATTTAACTTGGTAGAATTACAAAGTTGAGTAGTTTCGAAAAGCATTATTTGCCATGCGACTTATAGAAGTACTCGTTCGTTGAAATAAAAATAAGCTATTTAAACGCTTATCGAAACTTAGCAAGTAATTAAATTAAATAAAATAGTAAATATTGTAATTAATAATTCATTAATAAAAATTATAAATGATTTCGTATATTTACGGATTATTTAATTTATATTGTACTGTTTCGCTGAATTTTAATTACAAATGAAAATAATTAAACTATAGAAAAATAATAAAAATTGAGAGATTACCGAAAAATCAATTTATATATTAATTTAGTTAATTTTTATATGAAGGAATTCCAACATAATTCGATATTATTCGATGTTTTGTATCAATTTTTTATTCAAGTCAAAAAGTAGACTTAAGATAAGATCAGTATAATTACATTTTATGTAAACTTATAGCTTATATTCTATAGTTTATATAATGATGTAAATATGCTTGAAATATGATACCTAAATTAAATAAATACAAAAAAAAAAAATCAAATATTTTTACTTAAGTAATATACGATACCAATATTCTTTGATAATAAAGTAATATGTAAACTTATAACTTATATTCTATGTGAAACTCATTTCTAAGTTGATATAATGATGTAATTATGCGTGAAAAATGATATACAAATTAAATAATTATAGTACAAAAAATACAAATCTTTTTACTTAAGTAATATTATGATTACAATATTCTTTGATAATAAAGTAATATGTAAACTTATAACTTATATTCTATGTGAAACTCATTTCTAAGTTGATATAATGATGTAATTATGCGTGAAAAATGATATACAAATTAAATAATTATAGTACAAAAACTACAAATCTTTTTACTTAAGTAATATTACGATTACATCATTTTCTGATGATAAACTAATATTAGATCGGATAATAATCCCGCTGTCAATATCTACAGGAAAATTTAAATAAATTTCAGGAATGGTTTAAAAATTTGTAAAATATCAGTTAACAAACTGAAATCTGAGCATATTATCACATGAAAGAAAAAGGTAAATTATTAATTTTCATAAATATAATAGTGGTAAAAAAAACTAGAAAAGTTAATTCATTTTATTGTTCAAAATTAATAATTTATTAATAAAATAATTACGACTTATTTTATTTACATAAATAGTAGCAAATTACTGGAAAATGGTAAAATAGTATAGATTAAAGTTAATTATTTTTGAAATAAATTAATCATTAATTTTTATAACGTTACAGCAATTATAAAATATATATAAAAAAAAAACATTTTTTGTATATGTTATAAATCTGGTTATAATATCATTAAAATTATCATAAATTTATTTTAAACTAAAGAAAAATGTTTATATAATGAAAATAATTTGAATAGGTAATCTTTGATTTAATGAACAACAAAAAATGGTAGGACATTTATGAGGTAGATATTTAAAATATTCGAGTATAGTTATCTATATAGATGCATGTATGTATGTATGTACATGTGAGCGCGCACTAAAGCTGGCGAACTGAAATTGTGGGATAAATTTATTTTGGTGTGTAGATGTCCCAATTGGGACACTCGGGATGCGTTCGTTTTAATTAAATTTCAAACGAAACAATGCGTGTTTAATTAAAATTTTCGCAGAAAAAAATACAATAAAAATAGAATATGGAGATAGGAGGAAAAAAATATATTGTATACATGCATGGGGCATACCTCTAGAGACTATAAATTTCAGTTCATTTGATCGAGTAATGTGAGCCACCTACTTCTACTTCTTTTAATCAGAAATTCTCGTTTTGTTTTTACACTGTATTCTCTCACTCTTTCTCTCTGTTTCTATCTAAACCCACTGCATTCGTGGGAAAGATACATTTTCAATTTTACTTTGTTTTCGCTTTTACCTCTTTCCCGGATTATTTATAGCTGGTAAAAATGTTTTGTTCTGTGTTTTATTTCACTTTTGCATCTATTTGGAGATTACAAACATGGGATGCTTTTAATAGTAGTATTTTTATTTCACATGCTTTTTTCTTACTCAACCGACCATAAAACCGTATTTCTTAATATGAATGAATATTAGGATTTTAGTTATATTATCGTTATTTTTGGATTTTTATCTTAAAGTATTTTGTGATTATCCATTTTAAAAAACATCTTTTGCTGATATTCATCAAAATTCACCAACTCATAGTAATTCCTAATCCAGCAAAACCATTAGAAAAAGTAACATTATACAAACTACTAACAATTACATTCAAAGTTTTCGAAAAACTATAATTAAAACATATGGACCAAATATTCCAGTATTTTCATTTTAAAAACATCTTTTACTTATGATAACTACGGGCAAAAAAATAATTTCGACTTTATAATGTGAAAGAGAATTCAAGAACTTCAAGAATGAACAGTTTTTGTTTAATCTAATAAACTTTTTGGCAATTTCATGATTCCTCGATCATAAAACTTCTGGTCTTTATAAGCAAAAAAAGTGATCAGAACGTCAATCATCTTTCAGTAAAAATTTTCCAGATATAAAAAAAAACGTGCTATCAAATTTATGATTTTACTTATTACGTTTATAATTCTTATTTTAAAATATTTATTTAAATGCTTCCATTAAAAGATACTTAATTATAATAATAGTTTATCAAATTATTTTTCGTTTCTGAATTTCAAACAGAATTCTTTATCAAATTTATTTATCTGAATATTTTATTTTAATTGTAAATTCTGTACGTTTCCTCTTGATGAAAGATGAAATATTCTTTTTATTACGAATAAATATTGTTCTCTCTAGCAAAAAGCGCTAGTTGTGAGAAAATTGTAGGTCAGTAATAAAGACTCCATTTTAAACAGTTGATAATATATGATAGTCGTGAATTCTCGCGAATGAGACACTAGTCGAGAATATTTTTTTAATGAAAGTGCAAGAGGAAGAGGCGAGTGTATATGAAAAATGTAAAATGAAAATAAAACTGAAGTAGCGCAGTATTCTTCGCAGTTTTCTAATTACAAGACGAAAATGCGTTCTTAATTAATTTTACTGTTGTTGTTGTTTACCAAAGTTTATAATAAAATGAGCAGAGATGCATGGGAAGATAATAAGAAACTTTGCGGGAGTTTTCGCCTGTATCGCTTGCGAGAAAATGGAAATGAAAAAATAAAAGGAGTGCCAGGACGAAGGAGAAGAACACCGGCCGTATATTTTATGAGTTTATATTCTCTTTGGCTCGGCCTTTAGAAAAGAAAATTTCCCAACGTGAAATTTCACAATATTAAAAAGTTTAAGTGACATACACATACACATGAGAGGGCTAAAGAGAAAGAGATAGAGTGAACGAGAGAATAAGAGGAGAAATTGAGAGGAAAAAAGGAAGAGAGTAAAGTGGAATCGGCTTGTGGGAGAAAGAGATGGGAAATAGGATCCGGCTCAGAAACTATTTAAATATGCAACTATTTGAATTTCCTTCCATGAAAATATTTTGCATGGCATTTTTTAATATAATACTCTCGGCCACTTTATCTAGTGCATGAGATACCAGTGCATTCTCGTGCCTTCAGGGGACCATCTAATGAGCCATCAGTATTTTCAGCTTTGTAATTGTATACGTGCCTTCACATAATTAAATTCGCAATATGTATACACCAAAAGTACGAAGTTTAAAAAAAAAATCAAAATTAATATTATAATCTTCCCTTTACACTGTATATTATATAATGTTTATTCTGATACATTTTACATCAAAGTAGATATAAATATATTATTATAGAATATACGAAATAAAATCTAAAACACTACCTTGAGAAACGCATCAAAATAGGTTTATATAACTTAAAAATATAACAATGCACCAGGATGCGATCTAACCACTGAAAAAGTACTGAAAAGAATCACACCAAGAGGCATAAACTCAATGGAAAATATCTCAATTTATAGTAATTCTCAATCCAGGAAAACCACCAGATTATGTAACATTATATAGACCAATAAGTCTATACTAACAATTACATTCAAAATTAATATTATAATCTTATAATGTTTTACACAATATATTATATCATATTTATTCTTATATAACCCACTAAAACACAACCTGGAGGAACGCATAAAAATAGGTTTATATAATTTTATTTCAATAAAAATTCTGAAAAATATAACAAAGCACCAGGATATGATTTAATCGCTGAAAAAAGTACTGAAAAGAATCACACCCAGAGGAATTTAAGTAATAACGATGTTATTCATCAGATATTTTGCTCAATGGAAAATATCTCAATTTATAGTAATTACCAATCCAGAAAAGGCACCAGAAGAAATAACATCATATAGACCAATTAGTCTATACTAACAATTATATTCAAAATTTTCATAAAGCTACCACTAAAACGTTTGGACCAAATACTCCAGGAAAATAATATATTCTCGGAATTCCAGTTTGGAACCCGCAAAAAGCATTTCTGCATGGAATAAGTTGCTAAAGTAATCACCACCGCATTTGAAGAAAAACATTATTGCTACATTTTTGGATGTTTTGCAGGCCAATGATATTCCTCACATATGAAAATAGCTCAATTTATAGTAATTTCCAATCCAGGAAAACAACCAGATTAAGTAACATTATACAGACCAATCATTCTATACTAACAATTACATTCAAAGTGTTCATAAAGCTCCCACTAAAACGTTAGGACCAAATACTCCAAGTACATTGGAATACCAGTTTGGAATCCGCAAAAAGCATTTCACCATGGAATAAGTTGCTAAAGTGGAGAAGAAAAACATTAACGCTACATTCTTTGATATCTTGCAGGCTTTCGATAAAGTCTGTAATCCGGACTTCTGTATAGAATTAAGCAGATATTTCCACACCCTCTCTTCCGGATTATAAAATCTAGAAGAAACTAACATTATTTACCAACATTTTTATCTATTTCCAATTAGATCTGGGTACCGAAAGGAAGTGTACAAATAGAAACAGTTAAAAGTGTAATTACAAACTTTGGTAAAAGATACCAAGGAAAACTACAATCGCACCCAAATAAACTAGCGGAAAATCTGCTAGTAAAGCAAAAACACAAAAAGTTGAACATATTATACTTACCACAAAAATTTAATTAAATTTAATTCTGTTAAATAATACAGATAAAACTGTACTTAATTTAATTATAGATGTAAAAATTGTAATAATATTTCAAAAAATTTATATTCTATTAGATGTGATTTTAAAATTTATTTGGAAAAGTAATATTACAATTTATTAAAAGTATAAGAAACTTAAATTAATTAAAAGTACCTGTTAAAAAAAGTATTCATAATCTATATATTTTGCTTGTTTTTTTTTTGTTGTAAATGAATCAATATCAATTAAGAAAATGTAAGTCTTCTGAAGTTTGTAGGAAAGTTTTGGTAATCAAGAACATGTTTAATATAGTTAACAGGTCTGCGGCACCATTGATCCGCAGAAGGGTCATTAGTATATTCCGGCAACGTGACAATAAAGAAAGTCTAATTAGGAATATGCGACATTTATTAATCATTTTAATTTACAAAATGGAATCATTCCACACGCGAAAAGCAATTTTGCAGCGATCATTAGCAGCCGGATGGAAAAGAGGAGGATGATGATGATGCGTTCGGAAAAACAGAAGTTTTCCCTTGTTTTTCAACGCGAGTCGTCCGGTTATTGCATGTCTGCATGTTCATCGAATTATCATCGATGTGATCATGTATATTTCAGTTAGTTATAAATGATAATTAAACATACTTCCTTTGTGCGTTAATGTAAAGCCACCCAATTATTTCCCAAATTGCATTATTGGAAATTAATCAAAAACATATCATTTGGTGAACGTATGCGTTTTGTTATCAATTTTAATTACAACATTTCCAGTTTCCATTTGAAATTAACCAAAGCGTTGAAAAAAAGAGAGAGAGAAATGGAGAGAGCATAAATTGAAGTTTTTAAAAAAACTAATGTAGTTAGTTGTTTTTACATTCAGTATAGCATGCATGTTATACCTACAAATATTTTTTTTACTTCATTCAGTTTTTACTTATCGGATTAACGTGTACTAAAATGCTTTATTGTATAATGTCTACCGTGACGTAATTTATTATGAATGTTTTAAATACAATTAACAAATGGGTTATAATAAAACTGAAATACATTTTTTAATTTTATTTTTAACCAAATAAATTTTATATTCGAATTATGTATTTGTAGTAATGTCAGATTTTAGAGACATAAATATGTAGATTGTACTTATATGCAAGACTGCAAGGGAAAATAGATTAAATGATTAAGTTAGAGTGTAAGAAGCTACTTTGTGCCCGCATGCAATTTGAGCTTATCATCACTGTATTATTTACAACTTACAAAAGTTAAGCAGAGTTTAGAAAAGACAGTAGTTGGATGAACACTATTTTTATCCAATTTTATTAAAACTCTAACAGAACTTGAAATAAAAAGTTTTTTTAAAGTTATACATTATAACAGCGGTTTCTCAACACAAAATTGGATGGCTTTGTCAAAGTGAGGAACTGATAAAAAAAAGTTACAATTGAGTTGCGGTACATCTACAAATAAATATGTTAGGTCGCGTGGTAAAAAGGTTAAGAAACTCTGCATTATTAATTAATGTTAAATGAAAAGATGTGAAAGATATTTATAAATAAATACAGTAACTTACAAACATTCAGGATTTACAACAATACTCAATAATTACTAAATAATTTGTACTTAATAACTTAGAATACAAGCTTATATAAATACATAAATATAGTAACTTATAACATGAGAGTTAGGTCGTATTATATAAATCGCGTTTTCTGAGACAACTAATAATTATGATTCACTCTTCTCTTTACTAAACAATTTGATAAATAATTTAAAAAATTGACGTTATTAAAAAAAATAAGTGAGTACACTAAACACCAAATTTCAAATTCATAAATATTAATTGAAATTATAAACCGGCATAGAATTTGTAAAGTTATCATAATAAAATTTTATTATGTAAATTAATTGTGTTAATAGTCAATGGTGAAAGATTTCAATTGAATAAACAACTTTACATAATTGCAAGTTAAATAAATACACCTTTTTATTTATAATTATGTAAAAATTTTCAGCACTATAATTGTCTTTAGTTTTTTTTCAGTGTGTCAATTTTTTGTGTTATATTATATAATAATTTATAAACTAAAGTGTATGAAAATATCAATAAAGAAATATTTTAATAAATTATTTGATCAATAAAACTGGGTATATATTATTAAGAAATAAAGTGAACACTCCTTTGTGTCATTGAATCTTATATAAAGAAGTTGCGTGTGGTGGTTGCTGAGGGTGCGGTATGTGTGAATGCGTGTTAAGAGTGTTCCAGTGTTCCAGTGCGGGGGTGTGCATTATGTGTTAATTTATGAGATTTGCGAAGTGCGGTTGGAAATGAAGGAGAGAATCCATGACTGTTGGAGACTGTAGAAGTGTTCCATTACCGGTGGATCTGAGGAGCAGTTTTCTCAAGTACACGTAAGTGGAGACCGGATCTATGGAGTCGAGGTCTCCCGGGAACTCAGTCTCGGAATTACTAGCGCAAGCCAACCAGCTTGACCGAGGATCTGATGAAGAAGATTTGAGCTTTCTATGGAGCTTCGAACAGCCATCCACCAAACCACACATAAAACTTAAAATGAAAAAGACTGTCGGGAATAAACAACGTTACCAAAAAGGATGTAGCATTTCCGATTCTATTTCTATCGGCCATTCGTCTTGTTCCAGTGCGTTTATCAGCTATAAAAAGTTGTTAGGATAGAAGAAAAAAAATACAAAGAATCGACCCGACTGGAAGGAAGTCAATTGAGACAATTGTCTCTGTTTCCACTCCTCCGTATTTTTTGCTACTCTTATTTTATTCCATGCGAAAATCCGGAGACGTCGACGACTGCATAAATAACGATTTTCCTATCTTTTGTTTTCACAGCTTCGCATAAGGACATACAATTTGATTAATTGATCTCGAGTTAAATTAAGGCACGATTACGCACATCCCTGGGATGTAATTGATATAAAAGCGAATATCGTTTTTGCTAAATGTTAGTTAGTTAAAAAGGTATGGAAACTTTGGGTTCTCCCGAGCGACGCGCTCCAACTTCCTAAGGAAACTTTACCTATTCAAGTGGAAAACTTTGAAATGTATGACTAATATTACAAGTAATAATTTAATAATTAAACTTTCGATTATCGTTACAATAAAATTATATGCAACTTGCAAATGTTACATATATCGATTACATGTTCCTAACTACAAATTAATTTTAGTTATTTAATAATAATTAAATCTTAAATATTTTTTAAATCCTAAGCCACAGTACTTATATTTGATACTTTATGAAAGTTAGGCATTCTTATAACTATAATTAAATATAATAGAAAAGTTACAAGTTTAAAAAATGTCAGAAATGATAAAAAAAATGTTAACAGTAGTAATTTATTTAATCTATATAAAATATATTAAAAACAAGCCTGAAAAAGTTTGCATTAACAACAATTGTTATACAAATCGTGTTTGTTCAAGCCTAAGAATAATTTAGAAACTTTATAGAGAAAAAAGGCAAATAATAATTCATTGTTTTAATGAAAATTTTCATAAATGATTAGTGTTTTTACAAATTGCACAATACATTACTAAAATTAATTATGAAATCAAAGATATACGATAAAACTGTATACTGAAATTAAAAGTTTTTAAAAGTTATACATTATAACAGCGGTTTCTTAATACAAAATTGGATGGCGTTTTATGACAGCTGTCACCTTATGTCAAAGTGACAAACCTGTCAAAAAAAGGTTACAATTGAGTTGTGGTACATCTACAAATTAATAAGTTATAAGTTAGGTCACGTGGCATAAAGGTTAAGAAACTACGAATTTTTCATTAATGTTAAGTGGAAAGATTTCAATCATTTTAATTATTTAACTTTTTTTCAAATATTTGAAAATATTTACAATATTTATATTTAAATATAGTAAGACTGAAATAGCTTAAAATATAAACATGATTTTGACTGAAATAAATAAATTTTGTCAATTATTATAGAACTTTTCAAATCACTCGTTTTATAGCATTTTATATAGTTCATATAGTTGAAAAATTGGTGGATAATAATTTCAATTTTAAACAAATCCATTGTTTTCAGGAAGTACTGATATGAAAATTGAATTCGATAAACAATTGTTATATTTTTGTCCGATTTATTTTTATTTCTATGGAAGTTCAATAAAATACAAATTTATATTATATCATAAATTCTACCGCTCTGACAAATAATATTATTAATTAACAACTAAACCACCGAAATTACCAAAATTTATTTCAATTGAAAAATATTAACCATAAATATTTCAATATGTAATTTCAGGTTTATTATAAATCAGAAATCTGCAGCTTATAGTTTCGGAGCCGCATGCGGCTCCTTTGATGATCAATTGAGGCTCCCATTGGCTTTTTGACAGAAAAAAAACTATTATCTAGCGAAGATATCTTAAATAAACGGTAATAAGTAAATTTCTACTTATAGTAGGTTATATTAATTTCACTTTCACAGTTAATGCAATTTTGTCACTATTGTTAAAGTTTGCTAATTGAACGTACGTTTATGTAATTAAACAATGCATTTTCACAACACATTACACAAATAATGTACCAATTATATTTAACAAGCTATAATTCGGATGTTTAAACGCATTGTTATAACTATTTACTAGTTAATTGTGAAGTTTACGTTTAATTTATATTTTAAAAAATACTTAAACTTATAAGTAAATAATTATATTCATTCTACGAAAGTACGTATTTAAGCGAATCTTCGTTGTCAGAGGTAAAAATTGTATGGACAAAAGCTGTTTCCAATAAAAAAATGGTATTTTCAAATATAGCTTCGTTACCAGAGGTAATGTTATATGAAGCAATTATGTTTTATCAGCCAGTCATATTTAGCGAATCTTCGTTAACAGAGGTAAAGATTGTATAAACAAGCTTTTTAGAACTAAAAAAATGTATTTTCTTCTTCTACTAATACATCTAGATATATTTTTAATGTTAAATGGGGCTTAAAAATACCGACGTCACTTTATCAAAGCTACGTTATCGGAGGTATTGTTAATCGAGGTTTAACTGAATATGAAGTTACTTTTTGCGAAACAATTATATTTATAAATCTAGTTATATTAATGAATATCATTATCAGTGGTCAAAATTATATAGACATAATGTTTTTACGAACAAAAAAAATATTTTCTTCTTCCAGTAAAACTTCTGGCCATATTTTTAATGTTAAATGGAGTTAGATATTACGAACTTTGATATATCATAGCTTATAATTATGAACAAACAATTATGTTTATCAGTTCAGTTATATTAACGAATACTGTACGTTCTAGGAAAGTATGCGATTCGTCTTTAATCTTCATTATTAGAGGTAAAAATTATATAGACAGAATCTTTTTCGAACAAGAAAATGGTATTTTCTTCTAATTTTCTATGGGGCTTTAAAATACAAATTATCAAAGCTTTGTTATCAGAGATAATGATAACCGAAGTTTGACTAAACTTGACGATACTTTTTACAAAACAATTAAGTTAATCAATCCAGTTATATTAACGTATTGTATAAAGATCTACGGAAATTAGTCTTTAAGCGAATGTTTGTTATCAGAGGTAATTATTATTTTTTCGAACTAAAAAATGATACTTTCTTCTTGTAGTAAAACTTCTAGTCAAATTTTTAATGTTAAATGGAGCTCGTAATTGCGGACTTCGCTATATCCAAGCTTCGTTATCAGAGGTAAAATTTACAAGGTATGACTAAATGAAATTACTTATTACTAAACAACTATATTTAACAGTCCAGTTATATTAACAACAAAATTGTTCAATAGCTCATAGTATTGATTTTTAGATTTCACACTTTTTTGTAAATTTAATTTTTTTAAATTAAATAAATATAA
Organism: Nicrophorus investigator; assembly: GCA_963457615.1. NCBI lineage: Eukaryota > Metazoa > Arthropoda > Insecta > Coleoptera > Silphidae > Nicrophorus > Nicrophorus investigator. Next base: position 29,199,062 of record OY735140.1, read on the forward strand.
TGCATATTTTATTACAAGCTAATTGTATAAAATATATTAATATTACATAATAAATCAATAATTAAGATTATTATAATGAAGAAAAAATTGTGGAAAAAACAAATAAAATGAAAGTCGGAAATGCTACATAAAATACTTGTACTTTGCTATTCAGTTGGATTATTATAAATAATATTGTTTAATCCTGAGAAAAGTAAAAATAAAATAAGTATTGATCGTTATAAACTCTAGGGAGATACAAAGGTTGTCTTGTCGAGCGTTTCCAACCGTCTACATGTAAATTCCATTTATTGAATGCACAGGAAATACTGCCCGAAACATTAATGAACGTCCGCAAAACATATGAAAGTGGAATGTCTGTTTCTGTGTCTCCTCTCATTTATTCTCTTTTTGCCTTGTATTTTTACAAATATAAATTGAGTCTGTAACCTATGGAGACATGCTTGCAAAAACGTCTCTTAAAATATGATATAAGTTATTGATATAAATTTTGTATGAGAATGAGATAAAAACAACACGCTGCGGCGGTTCTCCTATTGGAAATGAAATAATATTTTATCAGTACCGGGGACAGGAAAAGGGAATATTTAGAACACGAAAGCATCGTAAAACGTATTTACACCAACCAGTCACGATGAATATATAAACGAATAATATTTATATCGCCCTTCCGAAATACTTGTTTCTCCTTTTATATTTGTATGCATATATATGTTACGAGTGTTTGTGCCTATACCATAAAAATAGTTGGAGTGGTCTTGCTGTAATAGTATTAGTAGTGGTAGTAGTAATAGTAAGTAGGAAATGTTTTATAGTCAAAAATTCAAATATTGTATCCAGTTTAGGTCATAGCAGCTACCTAGTCACCGTTTTCTATTTTATGACGCACCTGGATGGGGGAAAATGCAGGACGAGAAGGTTGGGCCGCAGCTGCGTATTCAATATTACTACTAACTTTCCTAACCAATCTAACAACGATCTATCATCAACCGACTTTGCAAACCACGAATGGATCTTCCAATAATATTTGTTTCCTACACACGATCCTGTTTTTGTTTCCCTTTGGAAATTATGATAGCCTTCCTCCCCTCCACCCCTTTCATACTCCTTTGCAGACGCACGCAAAGCCATGTAAAACTTATTACGGTAAAGGGCGCATAACGTTTTCCGCCGATTGAATTATTTCCAAACTACAATTACTGTTTCCGATGGAAAATCCACTTGTACGGTGTGTCTACACAATATTCCGGAATTTAATTCCACTCATCGTATCCCATTTGTAAAACATGTTCATCGAATTACTTTACGTAGTTACATTGTTATATACTTTGCTTCCGATATTCAATTATCTTCTTGTTTGCTTTATTTCCAATTAGTTCATTTTGATTATTTTAAAACACCCTCGATACAATTTAAACCTTTTCATGCGGTATTTACAAACAGATTCATTACAAGTGTTAAATAATACTTTCTATTTATATTCATTTTTTGTATCAATAAAAATATTAACTTGTTTGTTAATTAAGTTATAGTTATTTAATTTATTAGTAACTCTATCAGTAACTCTTTAAAGGGCTGCTAAACATAATTGTCTTATAATAAGCAATTTTATATTCAGTCATACCTCGGTTAACGTTACCTTTGATAACGAAGCTATGATATAGATAAGCTCCATTTAAGATTACAAATATGGCCAAAAGTTTTACTATACCATTTTTTGTTATCTGTCCTATATTTTGTAACTAATAACAAAGATTAGTTGAACGACGTAATTTTGTTTTGTTAACTATTATTTTTATTAACTAATTTCAAGTACTAAACATTTAAAAAAGGTATAAAATTTATTAAACATATATTTATTTAAAAAATATATACAATAATATTCTCCTATTTAATGAATTAGTTGATATTCATATACCAAAACCCTCAAAAAATCTGTGTTCTAAATTCTTTGAATACTATGGATATAGATTATGCTAGAGCACGCTAAGCCCGGAACAATACGGATTTAGAAACGGATTGGGATCACGAGAGGTCTTCTTTTTGCGTGAAAACCCCTCTTCCAAAAGGCTGTGTGTTAAATAAAAGAAGCATGTGTGCTTTATGTGAAGACATCTCATCGTATATCACTTGAATTCGAAATTTGCTGGCTTATATTATAGTTGATATACGTTTACAATTACCAAATAATAATTTTTCAAATAACCAAAAATATTTTATATAATGTGTAGCAGATGTTAGCAACATCAGAAGGTTTTCTATTTGCATCATTATAAATCTTGAACATCTTTAAACTTGATTTTTTTTTAAATGACGCAAACAGATTTTTTTTTTTTGTTATTTTGACGTCGAACCCAATATTTTAACATTATCAATTTGTTTGTGGTACAAATTTTTTATTAAAATTTCGCAGTGATTAACTTCAAAATTTGTATATTTGCATGAAATATCCATTATCAATTTTGATGATACAGATAATGTCAGAAAAAGCCTTTTAGTATTGTCTGGTCTTTTAACATTACCAATTAGAAAGAAATTTTTAGATTTATTTCCCGTTTCCCGGGAACAAGATTCTTTTTTTTAATATAATAAAATATTTTATATACAATATATTATTTATATATTATATAATTTATATTTTTACTGAACATTATATGATTATTGTATACATTTTTTATTTTAAATATAACTTAGAAATTTGTATATTTTTATGATATATCCAATTTTTAAGATACAGAAAATGTTTGATCATCTATTTGCAATACATCAATTATGGTCTTTTAAATGTGATGATTTGTTTGAGTACTAAATAGGAAGACATTTTTAGATTTATAACCCGTTTCCCGGGAACAAGAGAAAATTTCTAATATAATACAAATATTTTTTATATAATATATTATTTTTATATTATATGCTTTATATTTTTACTTAACATTATTAATTTGTTATTTAAAATACAATTTCGCAATGATGAACTTCGAAATTTCTATATTTTGATGAAATATCATTAGCAATTTTGATGATTTAGAAATTGTATAAAAGACCTTTCAGTATTATATAATGATCTATTTACAATACGTCAATTATATAAGAATTATAAAAGAATTTTTAGAATTATTTCCCGTTTCCCGGGAACGAGAAAATTTATAATATAATAAAAATATTTTTTATATCATATATTATTTATATAGTTTATTGTGCTATACTTTTTTTATTTAAAATATAATTTCGCAGTCATTAACTTAGAAATTTTTATAATTTGATAAATTTTCATTAACAATTAATAATATACTGAAAATATAGGAAAAAGTCTTTTAGTATTGTCTATTCATCTATTTGCAATACATCAATTATGGTTTTTTAAATGTGATGATTTGTATCATTAGAAATTAAAAATAGATTTATTTCCCGTTTCCCGGGAACAAGAGAAAATTTCAAATATATGAAAAATATTTCATATATATTATATTTTTAATATAAACTGTATTCTATTGAAACTAGATGAGGAAGTATTGGAAATAGTTTGTTATACCATTGTCGTTATTAAATTTCACGGTTTGCTAAATGCATTGATATTTTCCATATTTCATAAACAGAATTTGTGGCTATTCAATACATTCCCTTTTTTGTCTGCAAAAAAAAAAACGTAAACCAAAATATTTGTTTATTGCCTATCGAAAAATTGCATTATAATTGTTTAGTAAAAAAAAATAAAAATTTCCCTATGAATGTATTTTACCTTCAATGTACTTGCACCCCAAATCCGGCATTATTTCATTGACAGAGTTATTCAGTTTGCAGATACGCTCATGCTCTCATTTTATTTACTTTTGTACACACCAAATTCTGTTTTGTAGTAAATTTCAAACGAAACTACCGTTGATTGCGAACAATATCAGAAGAGAATAAATTAATTCGTAACATCAAACTGACCGAATTTAAAATAATGCCTAAGGGCGGTCCTACACATTTATATAAAACAAAATTGGTTCAACATTTGATTAATACTAGGACGAAATAGTATTCTAAATAAAAAATAGAAAATAAAATCTGAAAAATTTTAACGCATACAAAACTATGGTGGATTTAAAATACGCTTTTAATTGGGACCGTTGACGTCGGAATATTGGCGACGTTAATCGGCTTATGTGAAAAACGTTCATTGTAATTTCATTATTATTTTTTTTAATAATTAAATGGGGGAAAGCGGAAAGTGGGATCAATTTACTAGTCTGAAACGAAGTGACAAAGGGGATGATTGATGAACGCAAAAAATATTTTTCCCGAAGACTTTTTTCATATCGTTGTACACAGCATAAAATTGCGATAATACGTCAGTGGTCATTGAAACATCATCTTATAATTTTAGTGATTACATGAATTTTTTAAAACTTGTTATAAATTTTACTAAATTGTATTAATTGTATGAATAAATACAAAAGTTGGTTACAATAATGTTTTGCTTTCAATAAATGCCTGTGAGGATAAATTTATTTCCAGTTTATTGGATGTAAGTAAATTTTGTTATATTGAAGCTTCGTTATCCGAATTATGACTGTATATTAAAAACAATATTTTTGTGGTATTGAGAATGTAGCAAGTTTCTACGGAAAAAAATATAGAAATTAAAGCATAGTCATCTTCTCCATAACAAATGTCCAAGTTAATCAAACAAATATGCCCAAAACTATGACTAAATAAGAGGAAAACTATTGAAAGAACTTTTAGTGAAAGGAATTATATTGATTATTCAAATATTGAATATTATATTGCATATAGGGTAGTTTTCAGCGCAGTAGAAAGTTGCACAAATTATATTAATTCCTAAAGAAACGTTCAATATTATCAAAACTATATGATAAATTATAATTGCGTTAAATAAAATGTTACCAAATTGTCAGTTTGGTTTGAATAGTAAACATCATCTATTAAAAAAGATACTGTTTATCTGTATTTTGGATATATTGCAAGAATTCGACAAAGTATGATATCTTGGTCTACTGTACAAAATTAAGAAGAACTTATCATATAGTTACTATAAAATAGTAAAATCATATCTCGAGAATAGAATGTTTCAGGTAAATATTGAAGATAAATACATCGATTTATATTCAATCCAATCAGGGGTTTTAGTATCACTGCTTTACCTTTTATACACGGCAGATATTCCTAATACAAGTAATATCATGATTGCAAGATTCGCGGATGATACGGCAATTTTAGCAACGGTTGAGAATCAGCCTATAGTATCTGAATATCTGAAAGAAAATTTAGATCAATTACAGGAATAGCTTGAAAAGGTAGTATGTCAGTTAACGAACTGAAATTCTAAGACTTAATGCACAAGAAATCGAATATTTAGAAATACATCTTGAAGACTTACCTGGAAAGATCACATTCAAATTAAGAGAGAACAATTCTATATAAAGTTTAGAAATCTCAACTAGTTATTTAGGCAAAGTTTGGAATTAATAGTAGACAATAAATTACTAATATTCAAGGTAATAATTAAACCTGTATGGATATAAGTTGTCCCAACGTGGAATGCAGACTGCAAATCAAATTGTTATATAATCTATTAATATTACGAATGATGGTAGCATATATTCTATATATTTATTCTTGTATACCGCTTCTAAACATGATAGTAATTCTATTCACATAACTGTGTACGTTCTCACTTCCATTTTGATAGTTATTGTATATTACATATCTAGACTGTGCGTTGAAAACAAAGCACACATTGTTATTCAGAAGGTCTGCTTTATCTCTATGATTTATTGTCTGGATTGCGCATCAAAAAGTCCGAAACAATAGTCCTTGAGATTAAGCTTACGGAAACGATCTCGAACAGAATCCACCTACAAACAAGTTGAAACAATGTTTAATAGCATCCCCTGTAGGTGTTTTTATACTAGCCGCAATAAATTTTAAATAGAATCTGTTTTTGTTAAGAATCCTATCTGGCAATCACACCACAAAGATTTAGTTGACTTTGTTCTGTTTATATCTGTTTCAATTATTACAATTCGCTTCAAATATCCTTTTTTATATTATTAAAAATATATTTCAGATACAAAAATGAATAATTGAATGTAATATAAAAATTTAATTCTATTGAAATGACAATAAAAAAATCTGTTTTATATAGAAATAAAATCTTCAGTATATCTTATGCTATGCAATAAATATAAGATAAAATGCTTGTCTAATAAAAATATGATTATTACTTGAAAATAAGGATTTGGCAAAGAATAAACCCATCATGGGGAAAGCATAAAATACACATTTTCAAAGAAAATTGACTCTTACGTCGTCAACCGCGTAGATTTATTCCATCTTGTATACTTTTATTGACGCCATCCGTATAGAATTTCAAACGAAGAGAAAAGTCTTGATTTTAATAATCCAGGATTATATATCATCAAAATAAACTATAATTTATAAATATAACTTTAAAGAAAAAAAAATAGTTATGGAATTTAGTTGAATTATTTTATGTTCATTATTATATGATTAATTAATAAATTTTTAAATTTAAATATAGATTATAATAAATTTGTAGCAATACTTAACACAAGTTATATAATTGATTGTTTCTTTTAAAATTTCGAATTATAATTTGTGTATTATTTTAGTAATTATATTTTTATAACATTGGGTGGTTTTTATCAATTTATAAACTAAAATGCGCTAAAACTGTTTTAATAAATATCAAATATTAATTAATTTATTATATATATTTTTAGTTATTATTTACTCAAATTTATTAATAGTTTATTGAAGTACTTAATTGAATTGTTGCTTGTATAATTAGTATTAAATAATTAAATGTAAAAGGTTACATAATAAATAAAAAACATTTATAAAATAAAAATAATGAAATATTACGGCCTATGATAATTATATAAGTATTATCACTTAAAAAGTATAATTTGTGTGGTTGAATTGTAACAATTTTGATAAAAGGAATATATGCTGACAATTAATATAGTAGGTTAATTGAGTATTTTGCTAAATAGTCGTAAACTGTAATTGTGTGATAACAGTAACTATAGAATTGTAAGAGAAACAGGAATAATTAGTATGCAAATGATCGTTATTTAAATGAAAGCAACAATAATTAAAATAGTATTATTTTTAATCCGAATCATAGCATTTAATGTGCAAGAACGATGGAGAAGTTGTACGGTGGCGACACTAAAACTAATTCCTCGGAAATAATGTAGAAACGGAAATGGAAATGCAGTGTCGCCGTCGTGGGAGGTATGTATACATATAATACAATAAAAACAAGGTGCACGAGAATGGTGGAAGGTCGAGTAGACTATCCGCCCGAGGAGTTATTAAAATTCAACTTTAATATCCACGAACTCCTTTCGTGCCATTTGGAACGCCATTTGTAGAGTCATCGGGACGGTACTGTATTTCATCGAAACAATTAATACCGGAGCCGTCATTCCTTGCTTTCTTCTTTATTTTCATTTTACTTATATTTTCTTCATTCAAATATTTTTTTCCGCTTCTTCTTTCTGTGTCGGTGAAAAATAAGGCCGTCTGGGATTTCTGCATTTATATTGTGGATTCCATCCATCCATACATGGTTGTGGAACTGTAACGGACTACATGGAACGTCGTCAGTCGCTTCGGTCGATTTCGTCCGACGGGTTTTCTTGGATTCTTCTGCATAATATTGCCATCCAGATACAGGAAATGCCATCACTTACCTTCCATGGTACATTCATATTTATATATATCCAGTTTATATGTTGCATATTTTGAAACTATATATAATAACTAAATTATTTTTTTATTCTATTATAGATATGAGTTATTTACAATATTTTCTTTATGCTTTGGCTATCACCGAAATCCTTTGACCTAGTGATATATTAAGAATTTTACTTTTTCAAATCATAACTGTTCTACAATATTCATTTTGTATAACATATATTTTTATTTACAACCTGTCACAAAATGGAAACTTAGGACTTTTAGACCTAATTTTTTCCTCTTTATCCATACACGGTTGTTCCAAGTTTTCTAAATACATGCCAAAATATTTTATAGGATTACTTGTGAACATGTTTAAAGGTGACATGACTGCAATCCGTCCTTATTTAATCTGATTTAATCCTCTTTATAAGTTTTGCGATGAAACTTATGAATTACCTCAGAGGACATTATCTAATAATATTTTATTCTATTAGTGTAGTTCCAAGTACACTTTCTTGTGGTACCCTAAATCTAATTGGAAACTTCAACTTCATCTGAAATAATTTATCCGCTAGATTAGAATTTATTATTTAGAGCAAAGGGTATAGAAGTATCTTGTTAATTTTATAGATCAGTCCGGGATCAGTCTGCGAGTCCATAGGTTATAACTTTGGATATTATTTTTATTTTTATATTTGTATTATTTTTTAGACATAATATTAAAAAGTATAGTTCATTTAAATTTTTAATATTAATTTATTACATTAATATTTTTTGTGTTCCTTATTATGTTTTAAACTTTTATATTTTATTTTGTGTTTCATATTAAGAATGTGCAAATAATATAAAATTTTCAAAAAATCTCATATTTATTTACTAAATATTTTTAAATCAATTTGTCTTAAAGATAATTTCTTGTTCTTTAATATAACACATATAATTAAATAAATACAGTGAATTTTAACTTTTAGATAAATTAATGAAATTATATAATTTGTTAAAACCTTAAGATAATCTTCTTATATATTATTAAAACGTATATGATGAATGTTTATTAAAACTATTAACCAATCAATGATTTATAAATTGTAAAATGTAAACTTATTTCTTATACGAAATAAATTTTGCTTGTGTTTTTGACAATGAAATGTTGCAATTAAAAATATAAATAAAATATTTATATAATCAAAGAGAATCAAAAGAAAAATAACATGATATAATTTAGTTTAAAACATAACGTACTTTTAAAATCTAATCTAAATAAGCTATAATAATTATAATGTTTTTTTAAATAAATTAATGAAATTTTATAATTTGTTAACACCTTAAGATAATCTTCTTATATATTATTAAAACGTATATGATGAATGTTTATTAAAACTATTAACATATCAATGATTTATAAATTGTAAAATGTAAACTTATACGTAATAAATTTTGCTTGTGTTTTTGACAATGAAATGTTGCAATTAAAAATCTAAATAAAATATTTATATAATCAAAGAGAATCAAAAGAAAAATAACATGATATAATTTGGTTTAAAAAATAACATAATTTTAAAATCTAATCTAAATAAGCTATAATAATTATAATGTTTTTTTAAATAAATTAATGAAATTATATAATTTGTTAACACCTTAAGATAATCTTCTTATATATTATTAAAACGTATATGATGAATCAATGATTTATAAAAAGGTCTTCCATATGATGATTTGAGGTTCCCTTGAATTAAATCGCATAATTACTAAAAAAAAAAGAAGTAAAATTTAGTATTTTTCAAGATTATATCAAAAACTTGAAACTGTATTTGCATGCATATGTATTGATTGATACGTAATATACTATTATATTAATTAGAATAGGGCCACTGGTTTCCGCAATGCATGAAATTCGGTTTGCTGCAGCCCTAGAGCGTTAAACATGCGTTTCTGATGTATTCGCATTAATATCCATTTGCCATGGGAATGATTGACTTGCCACCAGCCGTAGAAGCCAGAAATTTCGTGATACTCGATCCATGCAATAAACTTTTTTTTTTTTCTCTCTCCTCCAATAATTATTACTCACATTAATGATGCATTTTGCAGTTGCCTATTTTGTCGCAAATAATAAAATAATGCTATTGTTATAATTGCACGGTTATTCATCTGTAACAATACGGCCATTATTATTATTTCAGTATGATAATTATAAATGTGGAATCATTAATCATCTGCTAATTTACATTCGCATTGAACGCACAATGCATATAAATCAAGAATTAATTGACGAAAATTAGTTTTATTGCGCTCAATGAAAATTCATTAAAATGTAATCACGAAATTTGATAAATAACTATAAAATTAATGGTTTTCATTCATTGTTAACTTATATAATAACAGTTAAAAAATTACCAAAATACATGTAAAAGTTAAATATTTCAAAATTTTGTGTGATAACTGAACATACTTATATATTATAATTCATTCATATATTCAAATATAATAATTAATCATAACATTCGGTTGTAATAAATTATTAACAAATAACAAAATAATAATGTTTTATCACATTGACTTGTTAGACTTTCCTTCAAATTGTGAGTATCAGCATGTATTTTCGGGATTACAACGGATTAAAAAATACGGGACTCCCCCTATAATATTGTGGAATTAAAATCGAAAATTATTAAATAATTTTAGGAATCGGACTAGTATTTATTCCCAAGAAATTACAGGTATTTTTCGAAATTTCCTTTTTAAAAACTATAAAATTAATAGATTTCATTTATTGTTAGCTTATATAATAATAGGTACCTATATTCAGATTAGTATTTGATTCGAGGGTTGAAATCCAAAATTAACGAAATAATTTATGTGAAAACTTATTTTTTTTAATATATTTATACATTATTTAAAAATGGATTCAGAAAGATAATAATTAACAATAATTAAATTTATAATTAACAATAACAATTAACTAAATAATAATATTTTATCACAGAAACTTTTTAGAATTTTTCAAATTATGAAATCCAATTTATTAAGATCCAAAAGTATTAAATAATTTTAAGAATCAGACTAGTATTTGTTACCAAAAATTGAAAAGTAATTTTGGAAATTTCTTTTATAAAAACTTTAAAATTCATAGTTTATATAATAATAGGTACCTCTATTGAAATTAGTATTTGATTTGAGAGTTGAAATCCAAAATTACCGAAATTCCTGTAAAAGGTAAATAATTTATGTGAAAACCTGTTAACCGGTAAATTACTAATCATTTTTTAATTTCAAATTTTGAGTGATACTTTAATTATTTCAAAATGTATTCAAAAATATAATAATTAACAATAACTTAAAATTGTAATAAACTATTTTAAATTTATAATTAACAATAAGAAATAACAATTTGTTAGATTTTTTTATTACAACGGAATAACAAAAATTGGAACCCTCTTGCAATGTTGTAGAATTAAAATCGAAAATTATTATAAATAATTTTATAAAACGGACCAAAATTTAGTTAAACATTTACAAGTAATAGAACCCCTAATTGAGATAAAGTAAAAAATTGTAAAATTTAAACATATTTCTTATACGTAATACATTTTGATTTTGTTTTTGACAATGAAAATAAATAAAATACTTATATAATCAAAGACAATCAAACTATAAATAACATGATATATTTTAGTTTAAAAAAATTAACATACTTTTAAAATCTAATTCTAAATAAGCTATAATAATTACAATGTTTTCGAGTATTTTCTGTATAAATCACGACTTAAAATAATGATTACAAAATCAAAATCAGAATATTTTCAAATTGCATTTTCAAATACTAACACTAAAATATAATCGATTTTTATATCTCAGATATATGCATTATGCTGTTCATTCTGTAGGATTATTTATAACTGTTATATCATCATTTTTATTTACCATGCATGAAAATTATAGCTTATATAATTCTTTTTTTTATTTATAATAGACAGTTTTAAAATGATCAAAATTCTATTGGACAAAACGATAAATGTTTCATAAGGAAATACAATACAATTACATAACGTTTTATGAAAGTCTATTAAATCTATATTTAAAACTTTTAATAATTATATAAGGTAATAATAATGAAAGAGAAACATTAATAGCAATAAATATATAATTACAAAAACAATTATGGAAAAGTAAATAATCAAATTAAATAATTAACCTTAGCTCTTTTCACTTACGTATTTTTATTATATTAGTATGATGATATTTATGTAATAAGGTATAATTCTTTCTGATTCCAAAATATTATAATGTAATTAAATGTAGAGAAAATATACATAAAGCTGAGAATTATTAATTTTGTTTTAACAAGTATTAATTATTTTTTGAAAATTAAAAATTTAATGTTTCATTTATACTATTATTATTTAATTTTATTGTTGCATTATTTGTTTGCTTAAGTGGGTATATTCTCTATTGGAACTTTGATTTCGCACAATTATGTGTGCATAACTAATGTTGGGATAATTAAGGGGTATACAAATGAAATTTGAATATTTGATTTGATAGCCAAGGGTTATTTAGATTATGCAGGGAGATATTGCCAGTTCGGGAGGGTATGCTGTCTGTCGTATGGAAACTGTATAGTCAGGATATGGCAAGAATCTCGAAGGAGCATCTAATTTATCTCGGGCGAGGTTTGCTTTATTGGAAAATCTATATATCTATGTATATAGATGCATAGTATATAGAATATTATGGGTTTATTTAATTAAAACTATATAACAGTTATGATAATTTATGATTATCTACGGCGCGACCAGCAAATCACTGCTATAAATTAATTGGGATTGTAACTTGGATTATGGTTCACGCAGATAAAATCAATATAGTAGATTGGGAGGGTGACTCACGTAATTTCGCCCTTTTAGCAAACGCCTCAATTAACACTAATTATGGACCGCAGAGGCGTCCAATCCTTTTTTTACTTTATTTTCTTTTTAATCGTTTGGATTTTATCCAATTTTATACCGTATTGGTAATTCAATTCCTTTGTGGTCTTATTGGTACAAATCACACCGAAAATAATAATAGTCATTATTCTAGTTTCTTTTCCGATGCATTCATTGGTACACATCCAAATGGTAAAAGCTTGTTCATTTATTATTCATCCACTTCCTTATATAATTCAGAAGCTACGAATTGAGGAATTCGATAATGTGATTTCTGGCTGCATTTTTCTTTGATAATTTATTTCATCCGAAACGATTCCAACAAGCATTTTGGTGAATGCATTTATCAAATTATAATCAATATTTTTTATTTATTTTTACAGAAATCGAATATTTTAAAACCGTATATTTATATCAGAAGAGATTTAAATGTGTAGAAAAATCAATCATTTTTATCTAAAAAAAAATGTGTTCTATTTTTGTTAATTGTTAATTTTATTTATTTTATACTTTTAAAATTATATTTTTACTGGGTGGTCATTATGTTAAGTTGGATTTATCCGCTGGTTTTAAAATATTAAACTATTTGTAACATTTAAACCTCATGCATATTCTGAAAGCTAAGATTCTAGCCTGCACTTAAAAAAAAAGAGTTCATTGTTTTTGGTCAAAGTTTTTCGTATTTCTTTCGATTTGAAGATGTACTCGTATTTTTATGTGGCAATAAAAAACTGCGATGCAAAACCAAAAAAGATTTTTGATATTTATGGTGATGGTAGGTTGAAGTTGAAGGTGTGTGCTGAAGATTTTAGATTTTTCAGGATTATCAAGATTGACAACGATAAAATCTTTACTTTAATTAAAAATAATCCATATTATATAACACGACAGATTGACGAAATATTAGGAAAATGGAAATGCAATATGATGTTTGGTTTCTGCAGAAAAAATCATCAATCGCGATGAAATGCTAAAACGTAATGAGAACAAATTTTCCTATTCATCCACCATATTCAGCTGATTTAGCACTTAGTTAGTGCTTAATGAAAAAAAAATGTAGACCTCCAGCAAAATGCATATTTATGATTTTTTTTTTGCAGATCTTACCGGCCGCCGACCTTATATGTTAATGGTAATTAAAATCAGTTTTTATAATTATAGATTTTAAGTATAAATTATATAAACATAAGTTACGAATAACTAAGGGTTAAGTTTATTACTCTTATATTACATATCACAGGAGTCAGTTTTAGGTTTACCGATTGATTTTCCTTTCTGTTGAAGATCAAATTTCAATAATTAATAATTCTTCAGAAAAATACAAAATCATGCAAATGTTGAAATATTTAATTAGAGTAGTTAATCATAACTTAGTGTTAACAATTTATGGAGCAAACATTTCTGATAAAATGATAATATTATTGATAATTTCTACAAACCCTGGCTTATCTTATTAGAAGATTCGGAGTTATAGTGAAAAACGCAAATAGCAAAGAAAGTAGTCTTTAATTTTTATTGAATTATTGAGCAATGAAAAAATATGCCGAAAGATCTGAAGAACAAGAAATCTTTAAAAACTTCTACTAATCTAAGACGATGATAAAAATGGGCGATTTAGCTAGGTCTTTCTGCCTTAATAATAAAAATTAAAAGAAATCAAATAAGAACTGACCTATATTAAAAATAGATTAATTTTCATTGAGAAAGGCGTGAGGTTTTGGATCCCGTCATCATCTATTTTTTCATGAAAAAATCATTCAATTTGACATTAGTTTTTTTATGCAAAGTGATTTTTTTAATAGATTATCTTGAGAAAGGTAAAATAATTGACTGCATAAAATCGTGAACAAGACCTGTTTTTTTCCGATTCGCTTTCAAAATTTTTCAAACTGCACTCGTAATTAACTGGTTCCAAGGGCCCACAATAATCTTAATACAGCCTTACCTGGGCTACCAAAGTTACTGGTCTGCCATTAATTTGGTCAAGGGTAATGAGAAGAACAAAAGTTCATATTTTTCTGCAATTCTTATTAGAAGAAAAAAATGAAAAACAAATTAGTTTTTCAGCATAAGTTTAACAAAAATAATTGAAAATTAATTTAAATACCAGTATTACCATTACTATGTAGTCATAGAAAATTTATCATCTGTCGATAAACTTTAATTGAGAATCAGGAGATTTATTATTCGTAAGAATTATAAATATAAATAAATAAATGTAGATAACTATAAAGTTGTTTACTTTTGTATCACCCAGTATAAAAATAGCCTCATCTGGATTATTCGGAAATTGGTGAAAATGGAAGTTGCTATGAAAAGAGGGAAAATACCAAAATATTAATTACGGATTAAGGATTTGATCTATTGCCCCGAGGATGGGCCGAACCAAATGCCATGTATGCATGCCTATCTTGTGTTTCATGCACAAAGTTTGTCAGCGACAGTTCGTCTTTGTTACGACAGCGATGACAGAAGCCACCCACGCGACGAGTTATTAATAACTGTCATTATTATGGTCGGTCCCACTGAGTTAATAACGGGCAGATAGACGACCACTACCCTCCAACTCTCCAACCCCCCCAAGCCACCAACCAACAATTCGCTCGCCCTCTGCGTCCGACACAAATTAATAAACGACATTTCAGTACGTTTGCAGCTCGGTCGGCTCGGGGTTATAAAACAGCGAAAAGAAGTACACACAGCAAAGGGTGACTGTAATAAATGAGATGAGAGAAGGACAGCTTCCACCGACTGTTTCACAAAACCACATACTTGCAACACTTTGCGTACAACATTGTTCCAAATCGTTGCACCAATTGTTAGTACCACCTCACTCCAATTAGTCTCTGTGGAAAAGCATTGAACTAAACATTTTGTCGTTACTTCCTGTAAATAAATATATTGTAATACATTATAATAAATAGCCATGTATACATATCATAATTAATTAATTAATTAATAATACATTTCTGGAGAATAATATATAAATAAAATATATTAATTGTTTATTATAATTAATATTCGCTTAGCATTTTCGCAATACAATATATAGTACGTAAAAACTGTTTTCCAATTGCACTTTATAAATATGTACAGTTATGCAATAATTTATTTATATTATTATTAAAATATGTATATTTAAAAATTATAAATATTCCGGTCTGTCTAGAAATAATAAATTATTGTTCGATTAAATTAATATAATTTATTTACTCGGAACTTAGAAAATATTTTATAAATCTATAGTTTGATTATCAACAACTAAAGATGATATAATTTTTCTTGCTTTATCATCTGGAATACATTCCTTGAATATTTAGAATACAAAAAGCTCTGGCAAATGTGATAACAAAGATTAACAAGTTCAATGATTCTTTTAAAAATTTACATACTGAATTTGATGAGTATTACTGGATAGTATTACTTAGCTGACACTCTTAGACTAGATGCATATGCAATTCTGAAGACAAATGTAAAATATATTCCTAGGAATAACTTGGAACTTTTGCTAGTCTTAAAAATCTTATATCCACTAAATACATGAGTACAGTTGAATTTGGAGTATTTCCAGTTTTTTCTAGTAAACTCAGGTATAATAATAATTATTTAATATAAATTAAAGTTCATTTTTGTAAAAAAAGGCTTTAACAATAATTATTAATATAATTCACATTGTAGAATATATTAATATTGATGTGAATGTTACAAGTAATTTTATCCACTAATTAAGGAACGTAATGATTTAATTTAATTTTAAATTTGTTATTTGATAGTTATTGAAGAAAAATAAAATTATTATTTGTCAGCTGCGGATATTGAAGATTAATATCCTGAAACACATAACGCTTTTCTTAAAAGCTATCAAACCGAGATGATATACAGTTTACTATATGTATTTCCAACGTCACAATCGAGGAATTAAAACTATTTGGGTCAGCTGGTAAGCAAACAAACAGAAAAATAACTGGAAGTGGTGCTATAAAAAGTGCCCTGTCGACGGTGGTTTTTGAAAAAGCTATATTTTAAATCGGGCATAGATAAACGATATTCGGAGCATTTAGGAGCTTTGTAACCAAGTAGAAATTTATGGACTATAGGATATTCGCTTGCTTTTCTGCAAAACCATTCGTTTCATACACGGTTGTTCAATATTGGATATTCGTATTTACTTTAAAAATATATAAAAGTAATATTTTTTTATTTTATCTATTAAATATTCGAAATTATGGACTGTATAAAAATACAATTTATATGGTATGAAAGTTTAGGTATTTTATTGTGATTAAAATTTAATATACTTATAAATCCATAGAGTCACACCTCTGTTAACGAATAAGATGATTACTTCATTTTCAGAGGTAAAAATATTGTGGTCAGAATGGAGATATAATTCGTAAAAAAAAATATTTTCGAACAGATAAATTTTTTGAAACCATTTTATTGCGGACTTTTTTATATCGAGTTTTGTTAATAGGGGTAATGTTAACCGAGGTATAACTGTATAGTATTTACATTAATATACGTGATCTAAATTATGTTTACTTTAAATTGTTTATGAAAAGGTTTTACATTTTTTTCTATACAAATATAAAAAAAAATATGAAAGACTAATACATAATTTTATAGAATATTAAGATGATGCTTGTAAGATATATTAAGATAAAATTATTATTAACAAATAAAAACGATGTTTTTAACTGCGAAATTTACGTGTTTCCACAAGATGATGTTAATGTGTTGTAAGGTTTTAAGAAGGATTATATGATATTCTCTAAACAATTGTATAAAAGAATAGAAATTGCTAAATTAAACAACGGAAAAAATAAAATACTTCCCACTTCTTTCCCTTTTTTTAATTAAATAAATTCTGCTGTGTATAAGAAGAAATAAATACGAGTGTGCGTTATTTATTTTTATTATATTCGGTTTGGTTTCCTTTTGTTTCTTTATTGCTCGCCTGTGCGACTGCTTTGCATTTATTATTATTGTGTTTGTGGATAAATTGTTATGTGGGCGAGGGTTTCCTTTTGAAATTTTAAAATGTATTAAGAGCGAGGGTTGTCAGGAAGAGAGGGTTGCTTGGTGCGACGTGGCGCGCTTTCCTGCCGGAAGGAAGTCGAAGCAACCCCGGGGTGATGCTTCCCTGTAACCATAAAATTTGCATGGACAATGTATTTATACAATTTTACGCCTAAACGGAAACGTTTATCCCGTGTTTAGTAATGTCAATTGGATCGTCGCATTGGAGATGTCTGTTCACAAAACTGAATGATATTCAACAAACCATAAATCATTGGATTGATGTAATGCCCAAAATTTTTCGTAATAACAAAATAATAATAATATTTATTACTATAGTTGAATTACAATAGTCAAACCCTTTATGGCAAATATATCCGCCATAATCTTTGTACAGGGGACGATGCTTAAGAAAAATGGTATTTAAGGTCATTGTGTTGGCGCAGTCATCGAATCTTAATTCGCCATGTATTAATATAGCTCTTAGTGAAGCGCCATTAGTTATTTACAGACCGTTATATGTTTATTTGGAATCAAAATAAATTGAGGTTATGAATCTGTGTTTTTATGAAGTTTTGATGTTAAAAATGTTGATAATCGCAACTTCTATAAACGCAGTTTTACTGTATATTGAATAAAATAAAGTAAACAGTAAAGGTATCTAAAAATTTCATCACTATTATTATCAATTTCAATTCTAATATTTTACAATAAAACTCATAACTGGACCAACCTATAAAAAATAATCTCCTTAAATGTAGCCCTAAAAGCGATGAAAGAAGTTGACGCAGATGTGAAAACCCTTTACGGACGAGTGGCACATATATCCGCCATAATCTTTATACTCTTAAACAAAATGGTATGCAGGGCCATTGTGATGGCACAGTCATCAAATCTTAGTTTAATAATAGCTCTTAGTGAGACGCCACTAGTCTTTTAGAGACGAAGCTGTCAAACGTCATTGTCATTGATCCTGATATGCTTCTCTTGGAACGAAATAAATTGAGGTTATGAATCTTTGTTTTTGGTAAAGCTTTGACGTTAAAAACTTCTATAAACGCATTTTCACTGTATAATGAATAGAATAAAGCAAAGAGTAAAGCTATTTAAATCAATCTAGTCTTTTATAGACAAAGCTGTCATACGTTATTGTCATTGATTATCATATGCTTCTCTTGGAACGAAATAAATTGAGGTTATGAATCTTTGTTTTTGGTAAAGCTTTGACGTTAAAAACTATATAAATCAAATCTAAATAATTATCAATTTCAATTCTAATATTTTACTATAAAACTCGTAACTGGACCAACCTATAAGACATCATCTCCTTAAATGTAGCTCTAAAAGCAATGGAAGAAGTTGACGCAGATGTAGAAACCTTTACAGAAGCAATCTAACACGTCTCATGGGGATCACAACGAACGCATCAATATGTGCGTAACGACTTCCCCCTATGCATTAAGAAAGCTATTGCTGAAAGTCGAAAGTTGCAAAGATTATACCAAATTTTAGACTTTTCTTCGTGATCAAATCTAAATGGTGCATGAATAATTTGACATTTTCAATATGAAAAGAAAATTTTGGTTTAAATGAATTATGCATATGACACTATTTCTATTTCACTAATATTTCCATTAGAAAACTCATTATGACGTTGATTGACATCATCGTAACAATTAAAAAATAATCTTTTTTTCTGATTTCAACCCTTTATAGAACATTTACTTAAATGGTAATAATTCCCAAACCTGAAAATGTATTATTAGTCTTAGTAGTAAATATAAGAAGATTAGGTATAGTTTAGTGAATAATAGTAATAGAAATAGTACAGATTCGATCAGAGAGGACTCAGTACGATTATAAAATTTTGAAACAAATTAGATTTTAAATGAACAAACTAAAAATATACATTAATTTTCATATCTCTTTTTCTTATTATTGGGTGTACTGAGACTAAAGATGAATTATTTAATATAAAAATGTCTAAAGTATTGATATAATATTTGAATCAGTTCCATGTAAAATAAACAAACTTGTTACTTATTAATTTCGTATACCTAGACTTTTCAACATACCGTTTTTTCAAGAATTAAATATTATTAAAATGGGATTATATTAAACAACGCCAAGAAAAATAATTATTTACGAAAAACAAATAAATAATATATCAAATGCTGACAAACTTGTAAGTACTATCATTATTTTATATAAATTTTTTATAAATAATCAATTGAATCAATAGGTTTTCGAATCAATTGAATTAATAGGTTTTCGAATGGATTAATGAAATAATCAAATGGGGAATAATGAATCCCCAAATAATGAATTAAATTCACTTAATCGATATTATAAAAAAAAGTACGAGCAATCCGTACAGAATTAGCTTAGGCCTGATTATTAAAGGGTGCGGTATTTCGAAATACAAATGAAATGCTCATGTTAATTACAATAAGTAAATGCGAATAATCGCGTACAATAATCTATGCAGATTAAAGTTTCGGCGATGCGAATCGCCGAGTATTAATTTATCAGAGGTGAAATATTGCCAAAACCATTAATGCCCACCATCAACAGAAGGAGCGTAAGTGATTCCTAATGGGAGATTTATCTTTCCGAAACAAAATTATAGTCATTACATGTTTAATCAATGGTCGACATAATTAGAGTGCGGATTTAATTTAAATAATTCCGTGCTTAAATTTAATTAGAACGAATTAATCATATCTCGTGCTGATTTAATCAAGGCTCATTTATCTTGTTCGGGTTCCAAGTGCGTGGGGTGCGGGTGTAGATGTGTGGATGAGCAAGGGTATCGGTAAGGGTATGTGCGAGAATCGAGGGATTAGGTAAGTAAGGATAGGGGACACCGTCTGATTTCAAGAGATACAAATTATATTAACTGCTCGAGGATGGATGACCCCGCAGGATACGAAACACGTAATAATTCTAATTTTACCGGAAATTTATGAAACGTACTTGAGGGAGAACGGGAATAATATATATATAACGAGGGGGAGTGTGCAGTAGGTGTAGTTAAAAAAGATAAGATCCACGAGGATTTCGTTATTTTTGGTGAATGTCACCGGATGCTGGAGGGAATTTATGGTGACGCCAGTTAGACTCGTGGGCGCAGATCTCTGCCACGAGCTCAATAAATTTGCAGAGAAATAGGGTTCAATTTCGGGCTATCATCAAATTTATTTCTTTCCCGTCTTTCCGTCTCCTCTTTATCTTACTTCATCCTCCCACTCTATTCGTCTTGGTAAATGCATAATTAAATTACATTTTTGTAATGAGCTCCTCTTGATCCAAGAAGGATAACTTTATTTATTTCCATACATTCCCAAGAAATAATTGTTTGAGTCGAGAATGGGCGTAATAACGAAGAGGAAAGAGGCGAAAGTAAAAATAAATATTAAGAAAGGAAAAAGCGACGAAGAAAATGTAATAAGAAATGACATTTGTATTCAGTATCTTGTTTATTACATAGCGCATTATTACGTCTACATAAAATCCGAGTGACAGGTTGCACGGTTATAACGTGGAGTATTATTCTTATATCAACAGCGATATAAGAAAATAAATGTACGTATAAAAGGAATTACCGGGAAGCCCGATTAAATTGCTTCTCTCCTTCTTTATTTGCACTACACTGCACTGTTTTGTACATTTATTAAACTCGGTGCAATGTTCATTACCCAATAAACGCAGAAACCGTATTTTGTATTTCATCGAAATTGTATTTTTATACTGAAATCTATTGCTTCGCTGCTATGTTTCGTAATTTACTGCAATAATTTATTTTTATATTACATTCATACTATGTAAGATATTACTCTCTATAAAACATGACAAAAATCGTTTCAAGTCTAAACTTCATTCAATTAAATGCACATATTTATTAATAAAAATTATTCTTTAAGTTCTTAGTAAGTAAAATATTTATTTACAACGTAATATTGTTTAACGTTGCTTTAAGCCACGTTTTCCAAACTTTTTGTTACTTCTTCTCGCTTAGAAATAAAATATAATGTTGGTATATTAATTTATATATTTTATGTCATAAAATTTTTATATGTGATTTCAATAATAATCATAACATCTAATTTCTTGTCCATATCTTTCAGTTTGCAAACCGCTGAAATATAGGAATTTCTTAGGGTCTGTCTTGATGATATGATATATAAACATATAAGATAATTTTAGCAATAATCACTAAATTTTACTTACTTTAATTTATTTGAAAACCTATCTAAGAAAATTTATAAAAAATAAAATTCTTAATTTATAAAAATTAAATGATGATAAATTTTAGTTTAGTTTGTATAAAATTACTTAGTTATGTAATTCCATAGTTGCAATTATAATTATTGTATATATATTATATATTTTGTAATATTTTATTCGTGCATTGCTGTTGAAAAGTTAAGTATAAGCAATAATTTGAATTTTATGCACTTTATATTAAAACTTATATGAAAATGGTTACTTTTCATTAATATTTGTTTTTTTTTATTAAATAAATAATAGATAATTTTGGTTATATTTAATTAATAAATGTAAATTATGTAACCAACTTGTTAATAAATGGAAATATGTTGGATTAATTCATTGATGTAAAATAAATTTGATAAAATATATTATATTCATGAGTGCTAGAGAATGCAGCACAAAATGAAGCCATCATTCCTTGAATTACGCAATATCATTGAATGAACACGAATGGAACGTAGTAAAAAGTCATAAAAGATATGTAGAAAATATCATCTCATCGTTATGGAACAACAAAAATACTGCAAACATTCATACATAGTTCAGTTGCATTTCTCTGAAATACTCACAAATAATGAATGAAGATGAATGAAATGTAGTAAAAAATAGTAAAAAAGAATTTAGAAAATTCTAATCATATATGGAATAATAATAAAAACTGTAAATATTAATATAATAAAACATATTTACAATTTCATTAACTTCAAATTAACCAATATCTAAAAAAAAATCCGTTTATTCTTACAAATTAAAGTTTCCATTCATAAATTTAATTACATCATAAATATTTATATCTTGCTCAAAAATGTGTAAATATTTTAATGAAAATTATGTAATTAATTAACTATTAATATTTTTATTCTTAACATTTTTCTTTGATGCAGAATTAGTCGCAATATCTTTGTGTAAAAAAATGTGGGGTTAATTTATATGAAGTTTTGTATTTGTAAATTTACTAAAATATAAGCTCGATCATTTCAATTACTTTTTTGATGCTATGCAAATCTTTACATTTAAGTTTGGTATAACTACGAAAAACTTTAGTATCATTTTTTTATTTTTTTTCTTAGAATTTCTGTTCTATTTATAAAAATTTAGAGATTTTACTTCTTCCATGTGCGTTTCTAGTTTACACCAATTGCTAAGATATATAATTATAATCTGTTGACACCAATAATTATAATTTCTGTCATTTGTTGAACAAAATATTGGTTAAAAATAAGAATTATAATATAAGCATAAAAATAAATTCTTTAAACGGAAACATAAAATTATATTTAGATTTTAAGAGAATAAAGAAAAGTTATTTTGTATTTAAAATAGTTATATTTATTAGAAAAAACTCTATTTAGGAATCTAGATTTAATACAAATGTATTTAAAAAATTTGTTTTATAAAATCGTGCAACGTTTTACCACCCCATTACATGAAATTCCGATTCAGGATGTAATTTAAACATCCTAAAGTGTAAAAAGAGAGATTTTTTTAAATTTGTAAGAGATAGCTGATAACTAAGGGCATTGACGTGGAAGAGACACATCTTTTTTCATTGTAGATCTATTGTCGAGGGAAACGTGCGGTTTCCCTCATTCAGTGTGGGTCCAATTTAGATACAATCACGACCCTCCGATTTGTTTTGGGGAAATGAATAGGGGGGACCGCAGCTCATACCTTAATCAAATCGAAAGGAACACGAGCTATTTTTTGTCGTAAATATCTTTTTCTGTAAGTCACTATCTTGAAGATCTCAATTTAACTCCTTTTTTTCATGTACTATTTCTTCTTACAAATTTATTATAATTATAAATAATTTTTTTATGCACTAACATATTTTTTTTACATACGTTATGAGAATCTCGATTTATGTTCTATATTCCATGCGATAATGATATGCTGCTAGTTTCTTTACCGTATTCATCCCATGTATCAATTTTCTAGAATTGAAATGATTTGTCGTATTGAATTTGTAATATTGCTGCTATACATTATTCAGGTTGCTCATTTTATAATGACGAATCGTATACATAATGGAAATAATTTATCGATGTTTGCATTAAAATTTCGCTACGATCCAACCGAACGCAAACATAATGTCCATATTATCTTTCCTTATGCAATTTTCCCCGCTTTCCGTATTTCCAATATATTAACAACGTGAACGTAAGTTGCAGCAATATCTGGGAAATTGGTTCCCTGATGGATAAGGCTCGGAAAATGTATTCGATGAAGGGAAATACGTTGTTTCAGATTGGAATTCGTGTAATTAATTGTGGTAAAATTGACCTGCAATCGATTTACATTAAGAGGGATGCCGGGGCTACCTTCCTGCAGACCCAAAGGCGCGCATCGCCTGGGGTCTTACCTAGGTTCAAGCTTAATATACATTTAAATGAAGTGGGTCCCCAGGAATCGTAATTTAAAGCTCTCGTCGGATGATCCGATACAGGTACGTTCATTACCGGTATACAGAGAGGGAGGAAAGCGGAAGCCGTGCAGTGATAGAGATAGTGCGCATATCGTTGGGAACGGAAGAATTCGTTTAATGATTAAGTATGTCATAAACTTGGAGTGATATCGAAGGGAAAATAATTCTCACGTAGGTCGAAGGGTGAGCCCTGCATTTATTGGGCGGAGGGAGGATGAAGGGTGAAGCGAACGGCAGAGGCGCTGCGAGTTTTATTAATATAAAAATTGTTCGGCCTCGAGATTCTCGAATGGAGGGTGGAATCTATTACATCGGGTTAAGGGATATTATCGATTCGCAAATTAGCCAGAGATTGGAAACAGATTTAAAACTTTGCATTGGATATTATCGTATTCGATTACGTTATGCATATAACGGATTCCAGCCTCAACCTAAGCACCTTTAAACCTACAAAAAAAAGTTTTTATAATTTATTACCCTTCAATGAATAAGTTTCTATATTTACAATATCCTATTTAGGTCAAATAGTAATTATTCATGAGATTTTCAGTTAACAGAAATTATTTATTTTATATTAAATTTTAATATTATTATTACTACTACAACATAAATATTTTAAACAATCTAGCAACTATAAATTTAATGTCTACATAAGCCGTTTATTTTGATAGTATGCGTAAGTGCACGTAAAACAAGTTATTACATTTTAAAATAAAGAGATTAAAAAAAAATTATTATCATCAGTGGAGTTGAAATATCTTCATTTATTTTAATAAACAAATATTTGTATTTTATAACTTGTTTTTGAAAATTAAAAATAATAAAATAATGTTTTTGAAAATTTTAAGGAAGAAAAAAATAATTGGTTCTATTCTGCTGGATTAATAAAACGTCTATGGAATTATCTACGGAATGTATAACTGCAATCAAGACGATCTATAAAAAACTTCAATAGCAATTACCTTGACTAAATATAATGGAGGTATTGAATGTGTTTTAATTGAATAAATGTAAAATATTTTTTAATTTATTTTTTAATATATAAAAATATAGTTATTTGTAATTTTATAATGTTATATGAATAATTCATATCTAAATAATTCAATAAATAAATTTAATTACTTACAATTACTTTCAGTAGTCAAAAATTTCCGTAATTAAAAATCTTGTCAATGTTTTAAATATGTCATAGTAAATGTAGAAATGAAATAATTTTGATTCAAATTTCTTTAAATGTAAATAAACAAAAAAATATTATAAACATTTGTAAAAGAAAATGTAAGTATTTGTCATTAAATTTTTCAATATTATTTAATCACTTATATAATTCCAATCCTTTTTATTCACTGAAAATTTTAGTATTTAAAAATTAGAAGATCTGTTAAAATTTATAATAATTATATAAACTAAAAAATAAATAAATCATAACAAAAATTTCCACATATTTATTAATATTTTGCATATACGACAAAGAATATTCCACAGTGGAATATTATTTGCCGTTACTAAAATAATCAGCACCGTATTTGAAGAATTTGCATTTTTGGATATTTTGCATGATTTCGATAAAGTATTGCATCTTGGACTGCTGTATACAATTAAAAAGATGATACTCCATACCCTTACTTCTAGATTATAAAATATTACCTAACAATTAGATTATTTCGGATAAAGTTACAAGAAGAAAGCTCCGACTTATGGAGTGTTACAAGAAAATGTAGTCCTATTCATTATATTATTTTCACATGAGATCTCCCTAAATATTTTTTGATACATTCATAGATAATACAGCATTAATGTTTTCTTATAGTAATCTGGAAGTGGAATTTCAAAACTAATGTAACATTTATTATGAGGAAGAAAACATGTCCGCCAATAACATTAAACATGAAAATACAACCGCAGGAAGACCATTGAGAAAAAAAATATGTGGATAAAGAGAAAACAATCATATGGAATACAGTTGTTGGGTTCAGCAAATTCTAAATACTACAGCGATTTCAATAAAAAAATATTACGTACAATTACTGACATGTCCCCAATAGTATTTTACACAATGACTAACAAATTGAAACTGTTAAAAGTGTAATTAAAAACTTTAGTGGAAAATCTGCTAATGACTCAAACCCAAATATACAGACTTAAAAAGTTCAACATAACAACTCACTCAATAAGTTCGTAGGATAACATATTGATGGCACATCTATCGACAAATCCATATGATTTTTAGGAAGTATCAATCTTCAGACAACGCCTGTCAAAATTTCATAACAAACTGAAGTTTAATTTAAAAATTACAGTGGTTTTAGTTACGCTACTTTTGTATTTTTCAAATCAATGGAAAAATCTAAATTTGATAAAATTTTGCTTTTTGATGGGAAATTCTTTTTTTTTTTATTGTTTTGAAAATTACAAGTAATTAATTAGTTGAGTTGTTATAATTGTATGGAGAACAAATTTACTTAATTTCCTTGCAGTGATAGATTGTAAATAATAATAATAGATGTTATAGAAAAAAATAGCTATAAATTTATAAATAAATGTATTTATTCATATAATAACAAATAAATCTATTATATAATTTAAGCTTTATTAAATTCAATATGAAGCAAACACGCAAATGAATCAGCAATAAACCCCACGATTCATAGTATACATGCAAATCGTGTATTGCAATATTTATTATTATAGTAAACAAACTACAGCTCACTTATTACTGATAAATTGATTTCATAAGCTCTCTTTTGTGTAACCAATTAAAACTTTTATTAATAAATTACAATCAATTTATTTTCAATCTTAACGAATATAAATTACAATTTGGACAGTTTATTTACATAAAAACTAAGCAAAAATAAAACATGAAATTCTATTTGATTAATTAAGTTATTATGATGAATTTCTGATTATTATTTTTATTTAATATAACGCGGAAAGGCAACAGAATATAAAAAAAAATCTCTCCATTACTCTTTCAGCGATGACGTGAAAAATAGTGTTGATTTTCTGCTATATGTTTATACTCGACGCGCTCTTTGGGCTAATGAATGATAGCTGTACATAATTTTTTGGTTGTCTGGCATTTCGGCTCCGGCGAGTGATGTAACTTTTTATTAGTTTTGACTAAATGTGGCATGCAGAAAATGAAGGGTGAACAAAAAAAAAACGAAAGAGAGAAAATAAGCACGCAATGTTGCGCACCGGACTGGGAGGTTATATAACGTATCCATTAGTTTCTCGAGGGGCATTAATACATGCCGCATGATATGCGTAAAATATAATTTATAGACATATGTAATAAAAGAGAAAAAGCAACTGTGCATATATATATATATACATGAAAATGAATGGAAACTTTGTGTGTTTGCTGCGCTGAAAATTCAGTATTTTGAATCATTAATTAATGGAAAACGTTCATTCGATATTAAATTAATTTCGACACATATCCAATATTACCATTTTTATTAATTAATTTAATTTAATTATATTTTAAATTTTTTAGCCTTTGTTTAAAGTTTTATAATATTAATATTTTGATGTAAATAATTTGAAATATAGTAATAAAATCATCTATATTTTTCATCAAATTATATATTTTAAGTTTTGTTATACAAGGTACCAAATTTGTTGAACAACAAAAAAAATAATTAAAAATTTCAAAAATATTACATAAATGAAAACTTTTTTATATATGCTTGCAAAAACACTTCATTTGTTAAATGAAATAAATAATTGTATTAAAAAGGATTGTAATTTTATGTGTATAGTTTTTTTAACAAGTAATAATTCAATATTTGAAGAAAAAATGCTTGAATTAAAATACTTAAAGAAATGAAGAATATTATACACATAAAATTGAAGTTTACTGTTGAATAATGAAAATTGTTTCGTAATCTCTATTCCATTAACAAACATTTATATTTGAATTATATAATAATATCAACAATGTTTACTGCAATTTCCACGTCGCTGCAAGCATTTGCAATAAATAATTTCGGCCAGTTTAATCATTCAATTAACGGGAATTAGCTTATTGCAGCGTTATGGTCGGATGGGGTGAGCGAATCACAACAAATCAGCAGTAAACAGTTACAACTGTTACATTCATAATGATCAAAACAGAAATAATGTAATAATTCGGTGATCAATTAGGGAGTCATCATAATCCATGCACGGTCTGGTGAATTAATCGTCCCAAGTATTGATGTTAACGAAGTTAATTTAGTTCTGTCCTCTTAACTTTGGCACTAACAATCTCACGTCCGAGTCACCAATTAATAAAATTTGTGGGTAGATATATACAGCTGTATTCGCGAAATTAAGGGTTCAATTTAACTTTTCTTTTCAGAATTTAATTATAAGACTTTTTTTTTAATATAATCGGTATTGAAATTTTATTATTTTTTTTTTTAATTTAAAAAACTATCGTGTTTCGGGATTTTAAATCTCTGGATTATGTCGTAATATTGTGAAGTTTTAGCATGGTTTACGTATATTAATTACAAATATTCTTAAGTAATTTTATTATAGAAATAACTGTTTTTATTGAAAAGTCAACTAAACAAGTGTTGATCTCA
This sequence comes from Nicrophorus investigator, assembly GCA_963457615.1. Taxonomy (NCBI): domain Eukaryota; kingdom Metazoa; phylum Arthropoda; class Insecta; order Coleoptera; family Silphidae; genus Nicrophorus; species Nicrophorus investigator. Next base: position 29,227,999 of record OY735140.1, read on the forward strand.
TGGATTACTAATTAAGAGTTACATTCTTCTCTGAAGTTAATAATTAGGAACTAAAACATTTTTTACTTGAAAGAAACTCTGCAAAGACTTGGAGAATACTTTCTAAAGACTAGGAAATTAGCATAGAGGAAATACAATATTTGGGAGGAAATATATGTTTTCCTAATATTCGTGTGTCTAGACAGATATACTTATTTCTAGTAATTAGTTTGCATACACTTTGGAATTTTTATATAACAATAGATTACCTAGTGATTTAGTGATTAAGTATAGCTAGAAAACTACAGAATAGTTATAATTACAAATATATATAATAAAGAATTAAATACAACAATATGATATAATAATAGTTGGACACAACAAAACTATAAATAACCAAGTTACAAATATGCAACACTTAAAACTACGTAATTACAACGTTACCTCTCATAATGAAACTTAGTTTTACAGATGTCTGCAATTTCAAACCATATTTAACATAAAAAAAATATTTCAATAATCATTTGACAAAATTATTTTATTATTCCGCTTTATAGATTTATTAATTTAAAGTAGAAAATAATTAACAAATAAATCAGCGGTTTCAAAACTTTTTTTTATAGTGGTACTCGCCCAGTTTGAAAACTACTGCTCTAAAAGATAAATTTAATTATTTTTTTTATAATGTAAAAAATAAAATTGAAAAAGACATAAACATTAATTTAAAACTTTGTAGTTTAATCATAATATATTTCTTTGTGTAAACTTATTTGAACTGCTTCTTTAGAGTAAAAACGTCGCTGTTATAGCTCCCTCTGCACATGCAATTTACCTTTGTAAGTCGCTGACAAGTAAATGTATAGCAGAGGTACTTGAACTGATTCCGTGTCACAATTTAGGAATCTTCTCACACGGATGTCGTTCTACACGTTGTTTACAGATACTTGTTCTAATTTAACTTGAAATCATGAGACGAAGTTTACTTAAGAAATTTAATCTTCTGCAAGGATAAACTATCAGATTTTTTTATTTTTGTTCAGTTCAAAATGTTAATAAAAATTGTTACTAATTATTTTTGAAAAACCATAACAGAATTTTTATATTAAAACTCCTGATAGTAAAGAATATAATAAAATATTTAAATATTATTATATAATTTCTAAAATCATTTAACAAAAAAAAGTTTTGAAAGCGAAACAACGTAATGGTATAAGTTTTTTATGATGCAAATGGAATTTTGGTAATAGATTATCTAGAAAATGTTGAAAAAGTCTGTTAAATCGTGAAAAAAAGTCCTGTTTTTTATTTTTTTTTTTAAATTATTTCTGTCTGCTGTGTGTTTGAGTTTATTTTAAAACATATTGATATTAATGTCACATGTCACATTATATAATATTAGTTTTGTTAAAGTTAGCTGTGTTTGTGGAAATGATGTTTTAGCCGAATTATACTCAGGTGCAACCGTGATGATATCTTTAATAATTCTAAAATTAGTAAAAATATTCACAATACAGTTGAACTCCGGTAATTATTAAATATGATGAATATCAAACAAATGTTTTCTATTGGAATTTACTAAAAATGGTTCAATCTTTAATAATAAAAAATAGCATATAATTTCTGTATTATTGTAATTGTAATGTGAGTAATATTCTTCTCAGACGAACATAAAACAAAAAAATGAATCAAAATTACACACAAAAAGATGGCTCCGACTGCCTTTAGAAAATCGCGGAAGTTTTCCCACCATATCCTCTTTTTGTTTCCAAATTTGAGCAAGAGAGGTCGGAGTAAGTCCCAATACCTTAATATATTCATAGCTAATGGCTGTAGTTAGTAATGTCACAATTAAATAATAAACAAGAAAAACACGCACGGATTTACATTAATTTATTATTAATATAAATTTTAATTATTTCTTCTGCAATCTTCTATGAAAATTTCTAAATTTATTTAAATTTACATGATATATTTATATATATATAAAAAAACCTATATTACAGATTTAATTACATTTTGTTTAATTTATTTGTTTAAGAATTGTACAGGTATTTTATATTCATAATGGAATAATACTGTAGATAATAAAGAAAATACAAGTACCAAGTTTAAAATAAACATTAATTCGTTTATATACGGCGGATATGATCCATAAATATACAAAAGAATATTGCTGAGTCTGCAACGTCGGTGAAAAATAAAAGAAACAAAATAAATGTATGGAATTCGGGCCGATATGCAAATAGAAATGTAACCTGCAGGAATTCTTTCCGAGACTATCCGTAATATGGTATGACTGCCGGTGTTCGGTGCAGATCGATTCACCACACTTTACCAAGTAACAGCAGAACTCCATTCGAAACATGCATATATTCAACATGGACCAATTATAACTGGAAACTAAACCTAGTCCGCAATATGTATATAAATTTGCGGTTTTATATGCATCGCCGCCGCCACCGCCCCCGCATACATACACACACATATATTCACGTGTACTCGCACACCTATCCGGCCGCCACATCCAGGTATATCCATTTTAATAACTCCAGAGACGCCCAACGAACAGGTGGAATATAAAAATGCAGGACAAACAATTTTATGGAACGGCGTAATTCATTTATGTTTCCACAATCAAATTATGTACAGAAAAGGGAGGCTTTAGAAGTGGTGCTAGTTTTGATGCCATTGGGATGAATCGTAGAGATATGATAAAAATAACATGTTAGTGACAAAAAGGGTATGATTCGATATTCTACAAAATGCCTAGGTTTATATGGGTATTAACCTTTATCTATAAATTGTCTACAACAAAATTTTAATAATTTGATTTTTTTCATGTACTTATATAAAGTCATACTTCGGTTAATGTTACCTTAGATAACGAAGTTTGCAATTTGAATTAACATAAAAATACAAACGCGAAAAGAAGAACATTACGTGAATTGGAAACCTTTGAAGAAGATGTTAGAAATTTCTTGAATACAGATGAAAATTTTGAAAACCTTGTTAGCACAAATACAAAGAAATTTAATAATAGGCAATTGTTAAATAAAAAGGAGAGGAAACTATAAACTTTAATGTAAGTTTAACTTTTCTTTTATTCGAAATAAATGCTTTTCACATTATTTACTCTTTTCTCCATTCTGGCCGTAATCATTTTACCTCCTACAACGAAGTAATTCTATTATTACATCTTAATTGTATAGTCATTATTATAGATTACTTCTATTGATCATCTAATGATATAATATCGAAAATTCACATTGATTATAAAATTACATAATAATTTTAAAGTTATAAACTTTGTCGCTCACAGTGTAACTTTACTTTGTCTTCATGATGCGAAATTAAAATACATTTTCATAATTTTACTAGCGACACGCGCACACGCATTACGTAAGTGTTAAAAATGTAGCTTTTTTGAACTTGAAAATGAAATGGAAGGACGATGGAAGGGAAGCTTTATGACCCTTGAACAAATTAATCACTCGCGAACCGCCTTTTCGTCCTTACGGCATCCACCGCCGCTACCGCCGCCTCCAACAATATCGTTGCCATTTAAAATCCAATCTAAATTATTACGTTTCCACCGGCGTAAAATTAGAATGAAAAGATATATTTTATTTGTTAACGTCCGTACTGGGATTATCGTGGTAAAGTAATGATGATAATAACTTATTATGAACAATGTGATTCCACATATAATATTCATTTTTATTTTGCTATAAATCTTATTTTTATTATATTTTATTTAATGGCAAAAAGGAGATTTTAAATAGAAATATATGTGAATTTACAGTAGATTATTTAAATCAATTAATTAATGCAAAATTTAATTTAATAAAAAACGTGGATGTTTTCATTAAAATTAATATTATTATAGAAAAAATAATTAAATTATTTAAATATATTTAATTTTAGTTAAAGTACAAATTGCAATAAAATTAATTCAATTATCCGTTTGATTGTTCACGGAGTTTTCGATTAGAATTGCTGATGTATTCCAATGTTCGAGTTACTTGTTGAAGTCCTGAATAGTATTCAGCACGATAACACTGCGAATGGATTTGTAAATAAGTAGTTTCTTATCGAAAGATAGTTTTGACTTTATTCTTAGTAGCCAATAAAGTTTGTGCTGATTTCGTTTTGTGCTGATTTCAAAATTCCTACTAACTTAATTTAATTACTTGTAATTATTGCTACACTCACATTAAAATAAAATATTGAAAAAATATTCTCAAACTTTTATATTACAAATTTAAGTTAAGCAACGACATGTTTCTTTTTCAATTAATAATTATTTTCAGTACTCTGAAACATTCACATTTTTTATATTAAAAAGCATAATTATGATTTTCTATTCAGTTTAGTGACTTTTTTGCTTATTTTTTTAAATTTTTTCTTTATATTATTTTATTCAAATCAATGTTATAAAAAATATTTGAGAAGACTATAATTTATAATAGAGACACAAAAATGTACAAAATTATAAATATCTTTATATCATTTTGGTTTAATTGAACATTAATTTCCTATTAATGCTAATAAATCTTATGTCCTTACTTAGTTGAAACGTAACTAATATTTGTACAAAACCAAGATTCATATACACATTAAATCAATATTGTTATGTAAGAAAGAAATCCATTATTGTACGTTGTTGTGTAAGGTCCTTTTTTTAGTTTCTATAAATTTTATTTTTAGGACATAATTGTGATTTTCAATCATTATATGCTCCTGTTTTTGAATGCTTTTAAAGCTAGAAAGTCAATCATTGATTTTTAGCAGTATATTAATTATAAACTAATGTTAAGATGATTTCAAACATCCAAGATCTGGAAGGACATAGAATTTTGATGACGACATTTTAAAGTCATCCAAGATTAACGATTGACAAAATATCAGTATTGTTCCATGGTCAACAGTGCAAGAATATTTAAAATATTAGTAAAACAAACATATTAGGAATTTGGACACAACATGAATTGACCGGCATAAGTACAAAGTACAAAAATTAATCGTTTTTACACCATATTGTAATGAGAGATGAAAAATGTTTGGTCTGCGATAAGACAAAGCAAAAATTGCAATAACATTAGTGGCAAAATATTAAAAAATATAAACGAAGATCATTTTTTTTAATTGAAAATCCATTTTCTTAAGTTGATTTAAAACATCCGTCACTAGAAAGGCAACTATCCTAATAGAAGAAAGAAAATTATATGAAATAAATATGTTTTCGAATACCGAACATATTCATCATCAAATTTGATTATTTTGTTTTTTTTTTAATTCTGTTAAAAGAACCAAATTATATAAAAAATCATATTAAATTAATATGACGGATATTATTCAATTATAATTCAATTTGAGTTAATTGTATAAAATAATTATATAATTATTAGAAACTTCTGTAAATTCATCCATTTCAAGTCTGGACAAGCAATCAACATTATTTCTAATCAAATTAAAAGGTCTCGCGGTAAATTACCAAGCGTTCTAAACCTACTTTATCGAATACATAACTCCAACAAATAAATATAAAGTGTAAGTTTCTTCCATAATTAAATTCAATCCAAATCTAATCTTAAAACTCGCAGGTACCAACGCTTACTAAATGCTCTAAATAATCAATTGACTAAATCTAAGCACAAAAATGAGATAGGTTTATTCTAAATATAAATACTTGTATTTATTCCATCAATGTTGTTATTCACCGAAAACCTCATCTCCACTACAAAATCTTCATCTTTTAAAATAAAATAATCTTTAATAAGTCAAAATCAATTATTTATAAATAAAGCTAGATTAGAGATAAAACTAAACTAATAATAGCTCTCATAGTACGGCTTCGATCAGTACGGATTAACTACATTTCAGTTTATATATTTCGAAATAAAGTTTTAATACATAAATAAATTCTAAAAAAATAGTACACAAAATTATGTTTTATACAGTCATGACTCCTTTTGTGAGATATATTTGCGATTTATTATGATATAATCTGAAATTAAATTATAGCAAATTCGTTTTTACCTTCTAAAACACAACCATTTAAAGAAATCCATTACCTCAACAATTTTTTAAATTTAACTTTCCTAAGAAAAGAATGAAATTATATTTTGAATTAATAGATTTCCTTCCGGTCCTCCTAAAACATTCTAAAAATAAATGTGTTTTCTAATACCTAGAAGATTTTTGATTATTTTTAATTTAATTGGAACTAAACTGAATTTCTTTTATATAAATTATATAAAAATTACCAAATCTTCTAAAAATCATATTGAATTAATATGACAGATATGGTTTAAAAATATTAAATTTGAGTTAACTTAAATTATACTGATATCATTATTTATTTATATAATTAATATTGCAATTTACTAAAATAATAAAGTCTATTTAATATTGTTTATACGGTATTTAAGGAAGGACAAGGAAATAAAATTAAAATGAAAGTACTTGAAATTGTAATTTGACCATCGAATGAAAAATCGATTTATATTTATGCTAAGCTCGACAGCCCTTTGCCTTTCCGTATGTGCACTATATTGTGCTGGTCGTAAATTAAAGTCTTCTATCGTACACCCCTTACCACCCTCTCTAACTAGATTTATAGGCCTGGAAATCTAATAAGATAAATCACTGCCGTTTTGTAAGTATACCTGTGGATACACACGTGCGCATCGCATCATTTTGTGCGAGAGAAGCCAAGAAATCTCCACAACTCCAAGAACACACCGTGTGGATTTATTGCACTCATTAATTCCTCTCCTTTCCTCTTCAACTATTAAACCTCCTCGCACCAAGTTCAATAAACCCTCCGACGCTAAAGACTTAATGCAACTAAATCACCTGATTTAATAACAATATCAGCGTCTCCAGGCTACACTTCCATTCCATTTCCGGACTCCTTCAGGAGTCAGGAATTTAAATGAATTCCGGTTTCCTGTGCAAACTTCGTAGCCACGAAAGGACGAATAAAAGAAAATGGGAAGGGAGACTGAAGGAAAAAAAAATGGAATTGTATGTATGAGAGAGAATGCGAGTTGAAGCGACGAACTTGGATTTTTAATCTTCCACCAGGATTATTATTTTTGCGGTAATTAGAGAATGACGACTTCGTCCGTTTAATATCGTCCACCGAGTTGGGAATATGAAAGTTTAACAAAAATATAAGCTGTGCAAAAATATTTACACGGAGCACCACGTTCTCCCCTTGGAACTGTTAGTGTTATTGTCGATGTTCGCAACTTTTTAATTAATCCTTTCGCACCTTTTGCTCCTCCACTAATGATCTCCCGCTGGATTTATCACCGTCGGAGCGGAATTCTCTTCGCTTCAAAATTAAATTAACAGACAAAACGGAACGGAACTCTGTAAATGATATGCACTTCTTTTGTATTTTTGCATTTATATTCAACGAACATATTTATTAAGTTTTCAGTGGAATGGAAACAGTCATTTTTCAAAGCATTCAGTGTACACAGGCTGCGACCTCTTTTGTTTTTCTTAACGCCCATACGTCCAATTCTACTACATTATGCGACTATCCATCAGAAAATTAATTAATCTTATTAATGCAGCACATTTCATTGTAATTAAATTTTCCCCGTACATAAATATGGATATGGGTCGACTTTCTCTAACCCATTTCTTTTGTGCTTATGGGATTTCGGCGATTTAATTAATCTGAAAATTAATAGGATTATCTTGCACGCTAATAGTATAATGTATTCCAGTTAATTGGGAAACAACGGGACTGGCACATTTGGCCCCATTAACCAACCGTTCAATTAATTGGATTCTTCTATTTAAAGAACGTTATAACATATTATATAACTATCAAATATTAATTTTCTTTACACCTATAATTATTTCAATTTTTTATACATAACTCCCTAATGATTCATGTTAATGTAAGAAACGCTTTATAAATAAATAATTTATGTAACAAAGATTATTTTCACTCACTACCATTTAGTTCTACATACAAATTAATTATATTTTATGTTTATTACCATTAATAGAAGTATTATTAAATATCTAGTATTTCCATGTTATTTTCACCTAACATATGTTAATTAAAGGATTTTTTTTATTTTATAAAAAAATATTATTGAAATTTCTATAATTTTACTTAGAAAATGTGTATATGGATTACAGTATTTAATTTGCAAGAGGTATTTAATTGTTTTTCACCGGACATACGGAGGAAATTCCAGAAACTTCTGTAAATTGATCAATTTAAAGTCTGGACACGCAATCAAACTAGTTTCTAATCAAATTAGAGGTTTTTGCAGTAAATTACCAAGCATTCTAAACCTACTTTAACGAAGACATAACTCCAACAAACAAATTGAAAGTGTAAATTTCTTTCATAATTAAATTCAATCCAAATCTAATCTCACCACTCGCAAGTACAAACGTTTACTAAATGCTGAAAATAGTTCATTCTTCAGCAATTCATATTCCAGCAATATTATTATTCGCTGAAAAATTCATCTCCACCAAAAAATCTAAACCTTCTACAGTAAAATAATCTTTAACAGGTCAAAATCAATTATTTATAAATGAGGCTAGATTGAAAATTAATCTAGAAATGAAAAACAACAATTGCTTCGATCAATGCGGATCGAACGTTCCAGTTTATACATTTCAAAACAAAATTTTAATTCAAAACAATATTTATATTAAATTCTAAAAAAATAGTCTACAAAATTATTTTTTAATATTTTTTATACTGTCATGACTCCTTTGGTGAGGTATATTTGCGTTTTATTATGATATAATCTGAAATTAAATTATAGCAAACTCGTTTTATCTTATAAAACACAAGTATGCAAAGAAATCAATTACCGGTAAACAGTTAACCGGTTTTACTGTTAAATTTTTCAATACCGGTAATTTCTTAAAATTATATATATTATCGATAATATTTTCTTGTTTGTCTTTCCTTTGTAGTTTTTCAATATGGGCAATATTAACGATAATTCGAAAAAGTGGTGTTATAAGAAATTAGAAACTTTTTGTCTACTGTGTAAGTAGAGACAATTTTAATACTCAAGAACAACTGGATTTGCATATATACATAGTTTTCTTGTACATTCAATTATCAATTTAAAAAAATCTGATTAACCGGTTTTTACTTAAAATATTTTTTGTTTACCGGTAAATTTATGGTAATATTGGATACCCTAGAATGAACTTATGTAAGTATAAGAAAATATCAAAAATATTTAATATCAAAAAAGGAACAAAGTTACAAATCTAAATAACAATAGGAAAACTACTTTTAATATTTTTGGAAATTTTATTTTAATTATGAAAATTGAGATTAATTGCGTATAATTAACAATTTTTAAAATAAGGGTGTTAATAAATTAAACTAGTATTTCAATTAAATTAGAAGTTTGGCAGTGAAAAAACTGTCATTCAATTTGTATGCAATAAAAATGTTAATACATTTTTTCTTGCTGCTTACGGCACTGCCCCAGTAAAGTTAAAACACTAAAATTGCGCGAACCGAGGCGAGGTTAAACTGCTCTAGACATCTCCATTTTAGCAAAGTAATTGTATTCATGCGTTTCAATAACGGCTCTGATAAAATTCAGATAGGAGGGAAATCAGTCACTTTATATTCAAAAGCTGCTTGTCTGTCTAAACGACTTTTTCAACTTTTCGCTGAATGTATTACGGCATCAGCAACGAGAAAACCGCTCATTACAATCTTAGGTAACATAAACGAAGCTGTTGCAACATGAATCGCACCAAAAAAAGATAATTGTAATGCAGCGTTTGATAAAAATGCATTTCTGTTTACAATAAATTCCGATGTATACATGAAATATCAATTTTCCGAAAGGGCGTAAATGTGTACCTTGGGAAGGGAAAGACACTAAAATACATATGCTCTCACCTATTCTTTTACTGGATCATCCCTTTGGGAAGAATAAAGTTACGTATTCGTAGAAGAAGTAGAGTAATGAAGTTTTTCTTTCTCCACGTGAATTCATCTTGTTCTTGTAGCTGGAAATTTAAAAAATAAATTAAAGGTAAATACTCGAGTCAGAAAAACAATTAAAAAAATTAAGATTATTACTTAATTAGCAGGGGAAATTTTAAAGAAGTTAATTATTGCAAAGTTCGTCTCTTGGATAAATTCACTTAGAGCACAAAATTGAATTACATCCGACGGAAAGTTGTTTTTCTTTAAAGTTCTTTCTTGCTTGACGATGAGTTATTCTAATTTTTTTGGCGCATAAATCTCGGTTTTGATATTAGAAAATAACAAAGATTTATTATGCTTCAAGGGAATTAAGTGGATGTTTGGTAAGATAAAAAATAATAAGTAACAGAACACTAGAATGGAACAAGGGGACAAGGTTCGAGCATCAGGGATCGTTTTCCCATTTGGATTGAATTTAATCCAACTAGTGTTCATTATGGATATCTACCCTTGGGTTCAGCGGAAACAGAATTTTAACTGCTAAATATAAATTATTCAATAGAAAGATGCGCTGTGGAAGCAGACAACAAAGCATTTATACAGGGAAACAGACGCGCACACACTTTCACAAAGCTGATACATTTGCTTAACGATGCAGAAAGGAGGGGCATTAGGAAGGAAATCTTTTAGAAGGTGTATATGGAGGGATTTGGATTTGCCTAGCAAACTAACTAAAGGAAATAACACTTCCTTTCCAACGTCCCTTTTTGTAGTCGACTATCCTAGGGTAAATAAACAAGTTCAGGAAATACAAATTAAATTGCATTTAATACCTATTTACTTAATGAATATATTATGTTCATCACCATTAGAAAACAAGATTTTTTTTTATTAAATCACTATCGTAAAATCCCTTTCTTTCTTCCTATTCCTGTTCAAGATAATTCATTTCTAATGACTGTTTAAAAACTAAATTATTCAGAACCCAAAGCAGTTTTTCCATAAAGAATCAAAGAAAAAATAATGTACACGTTCTTAAAACTGTTATTATTCAGAAGTAACGTTCAAATTATCTAACAGCAACTCAGCGCGACTTTATCGCGAAAATCTGGATTTAGAAATCATCATATTATATAAGAAGGGTGACCTGAGAGCCGCATGAGGCTCTCGCAGACTAGTGGTGCATTCTTTTATGGCCCTGCGAGAATTGTCACTCCACCAAAAAATATTTATTATCAAATAAGAAACAATAAAGAAATTAGTTACAAATCAAAATAACAATAGTAAAAAGTACTTATAATATTTTTGGAAATTCATCACCATTAGAAAACAAGAATTTTTCATTTTTTTCTTGCTGTTCACGTTTACTCATAAGAAATATAATAATATTTTCAATATACTTTATTTCTAATGGCTGTTTGAAAACTGAATTATTCAATTTTTTCCAATAAGAATCAATTAAACAATATATTACCTGTTCTTAAAATCTGTTATTAATCGGAGGTAAAGTCCAGTTTACCTAGCAGGATCTCAGCAGAATATCTCGAAAATACAGCTAGGATTCGTCATATTATATAACAAGGGTGACATGTGAGCCGCAAATGAGCCGCATGAGGCTCTAACAGGCTAGTGGTGCGGCAGACATCATCTACTGCCCAGACCTAAGACATTATTTTATGGCCTTTCGAGAACCGACACTCCACCTTATGTAAATATAAAAATATTTCAAAAAAATATTTATTATCAAATAAGGAACAACAATAGGAAAGACTACTTTTAACATTTTTGGAAATTCATCACCATTAGAAAATAAGAATTTTTTTATATTAAATCACTTTCATAAATTCCATTTATTTCTTGCTGATCACTTTTAATCATAAGAAATATAATAAGTTTGAACCCCGTTTTCAAGATAATTTATTTGTAAAGACTGTTTAAAAACTAAATTATTCAAAAACCAAAGTATTTTTTCCAAAAGAATTAATATCCGTTCTTAAAACCTGTTATTAATTGGAAGTAAAGTCCAGTTTATCTAACAGGAACTCAGCACGAATTTATCGCGAAAATCTGGACCAGGGTGACCTGAGCAAATGAGCCGCACAGGGCTCTCACAAGCTACTGGTGCGGCAGATCCTCATCATAAACTGTCCAGACCTAGGACATTCTTTTATGGCTCTTCGAGAACCGACACTCCACCTTCTAACATCATTTTTTTTAACTGGTGCCTAGGGCTCTATGAATTTATTTCTTTTAAAACAACAAGGGTACAAAAATTTGAAGTTTCACTATTTTTTCAATTATTTTCTCATGAAATGGTTGTTCTATCCAGTGTTTTCCTATCAGAACAAAGTCCAACACAGTCCAATTTTTTTATTTGCTTTTCTTTGCCTTTTTAATAGAAATGTTCAAGAAATCTAATTATCTTTAATGTGGACATATAAGTGATATTCTAGACTTAAGATGTTTCATCAAAGTGGACATCCAAGTACATGGTTAATATAAACAAATAAACTATTAAAGAACCTAAAAATTTTATCAATATAAAAATATCAATAATAAAATAATGATAGGAAATAAACTTAATAAATTAAAGGTAAATTTTAAATTGTATTTTATATAATTAATTAGAAATTTTATTACCGAAATTATTTTCATAAATTTATTCGTTTTTATTATGAAATTCAGAAATCTAAGCATTCGATAACCTAGGTTCAACTGCAATAGAATGCATGAATTAAAATGCGTAGTTTACAAACTAATTCACATTTTTATTAATGACTAGTTTTGGTCTAAAATTTGAAAAGTAGTACAAAAAACTAAAAAAATCGTAAATAAATTTGAGTTAAACTTTTGACAAATATTTAATTTAAATCAATATAAATTGTAGGTTATGCCTAATTGGTAATTCTAAAATAAAATGTATACATATTATAAGTAAAATGATTGAATTTTAGAAATAATAAATAGAAAATCGTTTCAAATAAATGAAGTGTAAAATCAACAAATTATAGTACGGAATTATTCAAATCCTAACAATTTGAATACGATTTTAAATTATAATATAATTCGTAACTTTGAAAATTAAGTTAGGAGAGTCAAGGTTTCCGTGTGCTCTTTAAAAATTTAAATTTTCCAGCAGTCGCAGGGTTCCATTACTCCGAAAGGCGATAATAAAACGGAACGAAGCGGGAGCTTTTAGTAAGTTGTCCTATATGACTGTTGGAAAAAGTTATTCTGCGATCGACGAAGGAAATTTAAAAGGTTGAGACAGAGAGATGAAAAAAGTAACTTTCGTTTCTCTCTTTGTAAATTGTAGTTACGAAGAAAAAGGGAAAGCAAAATATACATGTTTTATTTCCTCCCCCGTGTCACGCGTTTTCATAACTTTCAATTAAGCGGAATATTCTTGATAAGATAGATGCATCCGCTTTTCGATTAAGTTCCCGCAATTTAAACTTTCTTTTCCACTTTTCCGGTATTTAGAGTTCGATAAGAGTTTATTAAGAGAACAAACTTACGCTAAACTTGAATTTGTACCTTCCGTCCATCTTAATTAACTTTCCATTAACTCCTATCAGTTGGGGGATCTTTGTTCAACCTCCGTGTGAAACAAACTGAACTTATCTAAAGTTAAGATCGGAAAGTGCAGTGTTTGTTTATTTTGTATCTTCTGGACTTGGAAATACTGTAATATATTGGCATTCATCACATTCAATCATCAACTTCCATCTCCACTCGAATCTACTTTGCTACAATTTCTAGTTAAGATTGCGTCAACTTGAGTTGTATAATGAGCGGAATGAAGGTAAAGTAAACCTTCGTGCATCAGTAAAGAAGATAAATGAAGCTTTCGTGCATTTATAAATAAGAAATTTAAATAGACGTGAATATTAAACAAATCCGTATTTTCTATTTAATTTCAATACTAAGACAATAAAATCTCGAGTATTTTACGCAAAATTCAACTCATTTAAGCCCAAAAGCATTTAAAATACGTAATTTTCTATATTGAACAACTATATTGATAAATTAGTCTCAATTTATGAATATATTTTTTTTTAATAAACGTTTGATGAAATTAGTAATATCTTGTGAGAGAAAGAGAGAAGACGTTTATTAATATTTGTACAATATACATGAGAGATACAGTTTTCATGAACTATTATGTTCTTTAAGTCATGGTAAAATATCTTATGAGATAATATTATATAATTTCATTGTAAATAAATTATTTTGTTAAATGAAAATTCGATTTGTCTCAAGAAAATAATCAATATTACTTTATAATGCTCTAATCTGCGAGGAAGTCGTAGACGTTGGAGGATGAGCACTTTCGGAGATATTAAAGTGAAAAGCAGGAAAGAGTTTTAATATAGTTTAAAGTCAATAAATGCCTCCTAACTAACAGAATACGAGGCCCTCTCGGCAAATAACGCCGGAACAAATAGAGCTTCAGCAATTTAAAATTGTTATTTAATATCATAGCAGACGGTAGTGTCCGGAAAGCTGGAGCCATGACGATTCAACTCGATAAATAAATAAATTAGTTGGGCAGAAATTATGTTTTATTTATTTCGAAGTCGAGCACCTTCCAGCGCTGAAAGTTTACACTTCGACTTTTTAAAGTTATATTTTCTACGGATTTCACATGGAAACCGTTCAACTTCAAAGTCTTTATACGCCGCATTTTTCACAGCTATTACTTATATATTAGAAATTTGTAAAAGCTTTAAAACTCATCTACAACTAATTTCAGCTTTCTTCCAAACTTTCTCATTCCAAACTTATTTTCATTTATTTCTCTTCCATACAATTCATTTATTGAACTATTGATTATTTTAAATTTTAGTTTTTCAGTAGTATAAAATTTATTAAAATGTTATGAAATAATTCAACAAATTCAATTATATTATATAAGTTATATATCATCAATAAGAAGAAACAGTAGGGATCTCAAACATGCGGCCCGTGGGCCGCATCTCGCCCCCAATACATATTTATATGGCCTTGAAATTTTATATTGCGTTAATTGCCATTTAATTAATTAATAAAATTTATTGATTTACAAGAAAACTGCAAATTGCAATTATTGCTTGATTCCTCTCTCAAATAATGATCAATGAAACCATTAAGTTAATTCAGGCGAGATTTATAATTTTGATTTATTGCAGCGGGGTGAATTTACTGCCCTTTCCTGAAATGGATTCATTTTCTATAGATTACGATGTATAATTCATTCAATTCTCTTTTTTTAATTTTCAAATAAGACACTATTATTTTAACTAAGATCGATTAAGTAATCGTAATTTAATATTATATAATTGATTTCAGTTTTATATAATATAGTTTTATTTATAAATTGGTCATTTAACGGGAGAATAAACATTGTTAGCGAATATTTGCGCTAATACTAACTTCAAAGAATTCAGTTTTTGCGTATTTCGTGTATGCCATGAGTCGTGAAAAGATCAGACGAGAATATTCACACTATGGATCAAAGTCAAACATTATTATTTGCAAACGTTTCTCCAAAAGAGTTATCAAAATAAAAATATTTACAAATTACTAAAAAAAAATCATATGTAAATATTTGATTATTTTTCATTAGTCTAATAAATCTTTTCTAATCACCGATTAATTTCACAATTATTTGAATATCAAAAGCATTTAAAAATATTTTTTTCGGACTGTTTGAAACCAAAATAATCGAAGAATTAAATACATATAAAATTTGAAAAATAATTATATGTAGTAATTTTTAATTTGTTTAATAAAAGTTTAGAAATATAAGAAATACTTAACATACAGAAAATAAAAAATTAAGTAAATAATGTGAACATTATTTGTATTTATAACAATAGATTGAATTGATATAAAAACTATAAGAAATTGTAGAAATAATACTAATTTTGGCAAGTGCTGTAATAAAAATTAATTAAAAAATAATAATTTAAATATATGCTCAACGATTTAGAATATAGTATTAAAATATATTGATAATGAATATTATTAATATTAAAAATGACAGTATATAATAGGTAATAAATGTCTAGCAATATATGTTATGTAATGCTTATTTTTATATGATCTAATGTTCATATTAGATACAATAAATCAAGTTCATTATAATGATTGAATTGCTAATAATGTAATGCTGCCTATGTGAAAATTGACTTATGGGGTAGTTAGTTACTGATGCGAACGTTTCGTGCGTTATTCCGTTTCCGGCCAGACTGCACATTTATCACCATGTGCTGCCGTTTGATTGAATTTGCGCAATTCGCTGCCCATGTGCACACCATACACACTATAAACAAAGTTTGTTCTTTCTCTTGTAAATATCCCATTTTTCAAACAGCCGCATATGAAAATAATTAAAAAATTTTATCCTGGATGAGCATGCACTGAAGGATCAAATATTGTATAATTGTTACTTTAAGCAAACATCTCTATATTTATATATTTAGTACATTTTATTATTTAATGTGATTTCTGATACGAAGTTTCGATATAACGAATTTTATGCCCCATTTAATATAAAAAAAAACATTCAAATTTAATCGCAAAACTTGATTAGAAAAAGAAAATAACATTTAAGAAATTAAATCTCTGATACGAAGTTTCGATATAACGAATTTTATGCACCATTTAATTTAAAAAAACATTCTAATTTAATCGCAAAACTTGATTTGAAAAAGAAAATAACATTTAAGAAATTAAAAATTAACTCATTCAAATCAAATCGAAAATGTTTTTCAGAGGAAAATTTAAAAAAATAACAACGAAGAAAAAAATATTTAATTTATTTTAAATACAGATTAATGAAGAAATAGTAGAAGTAGGCATTGTAGTTTAATATATTTAAAATTAAAAATGTCAGTTAAAATCTAAATGTAAGTTTATAAATTAATGATTTTAAATTTTAAATATTAACAAAAATTATTGTTTCTTTTGACATAAACTTTTGTGTTTCATTTTTAATTAAATACAAATCTTACTCAACCTTTCTTTTAAAATTATGATTTGAATACTAGATATATGCTGGATGAAGAAAAAAAAAACATTTGTTTCCGTGTTTTTCTGTATACATATTTTTTCCATTTGGTTCGATAAAAATCTCATCCGTACTTTACACCACGTGCATATTTTATGTGTAAATTTTCCTGACAATTTAAATTTATTTTTGTGCTGCCTCCCCGAGGTCGCCGATAATTATCCAACCCCGGGGATATTGACGTGCCCTGAGTGTTTTGTACACTTCATAACTTATGAAAGAGGAAGTGACGCCAAAATCCATACAGCACGCACCGGAAGCGAGGCTTAATGCCCGGATTACGTACCTGACCCTTTCTTCAATGGTGCTTTCGCCCCATTGTCGACGCCATAATAATATGGGATCGAACGAAACAAAGAATGGAAGCAGAGAAAGAAAAAAGAAACAACAGTCGGAAATGTGTGGGAACAAAAGAAAAGCCCTGTTCTGCCTCGAAATGCTTTCGGCTGGTGGTATTGATCAGCAAGATCCAATCAAAATGCAAAGTTAGACGCCACAATAGCGTAATAATACATAGTTAAAGGGAGAATTTTCGCGGATAATTGAAATTGACGGCCATCCATCCTTATTAAATTATTTCGACCCTTAATTATGGACTCAATCATTCATGATGGCAAGTTCGAAATTAGTACGACACGACCGCACCTTTAGTCAATACACATCATACTAATTACGTCTTTTCCTTTCATTAATTCAATCTCTATTTATCAGTTCAAAGTTTGCTACTTTAAACACAGAAAACAGATACGGTTTTATGTAGAATTATATTACTTAAACTTTTATAAACGCAAAATACATTTAATTCAAAATATTATTATTATATAATGTAAACATCTTTATGAACGTAACGTATTTTAGCAACATATGTGATACAGAATAAAAATAAAAATTATATCGCTACATGTCGACTCAATTTGAAAAATTGCGTTAAGAACTCTATTTCGATAATTGCGCCTCCACACTGATCTTCAATGCAATTTTGAATAAGTATAATCTCTTAAGTAAAAATTAAGGCGGATATATCCGCCGCTTGTCTGTAAATGATTAATACTATCTACATAAGTATAATTTCTTGTGTAAATATTAGGGCGGATATATACGCCGCTTGTCTGTAAATGGTTAATACCATCTAAAGCAGCGTTTCTTAAAGTTCTTGAAGCTAAAAGGTTGCGAAATAATGGTTTTTTTTTCATGAAATTGATCCAATATATAATATTCTGAGTTAATTCTTTAATCTTTCTCAAGAAAATTAATAAAATTTTATTTACATCCCAAAAAACTGATACAACCTTGTGTCGCTTTCATAACTTTTCAAACTGCTTCTATATTATAATAATTACAATTAAAATATTACAAATTATATAAAATCTATAAACTTATCTACTTATTTACATCTCTTTTATATGTGATTTTCAATACCTAAATGATTTTGATTATAATATAAATCCAAATGATTAATAAATTATTTCAGTTGCAGATTAATGATTAATAATGAGTCTCCGTGTTCTTCAATCAATTAAAATTAATTGTAATTTAATTTGTATCTATCACATTATATATTCTATGAGCATTGACTATATCATGTATGTGATAATAAATTATGTATGTTTATAGTACGATCTCCGTTTTTCAGTTTTACATCGAAACCTTAATATTATTTTAAAAGAGAAATATTATTTATTTATTAGTAAACTCTATATTGTTAGTTTCATTAAAACTTGGATTAGTTGTGATGACAAAACATCGATTTTTGTTATTCTTTTGGGTTATCGACCTAAGTCTTTCCACCTTAATGAAGTTCATAATGTATGTTCTGAATATAAAAAAAATGGATTACTAAGAATGAAGATGAAGTTGAAACAGATCCAATGAAAAAATATGAATAAAAACACGTTTTATTTATTTATCTCCAATCGATGTTTTACTGAACAAAATAATTTTGTAGAAATATTCATTTTATATTTTGAATAATCAATTTAAATATTTATGTATTACTTTCAGTCTATTTATGTATGCATGAAAATAAGGGTGTCGAAATGTGACGAAATCCGAAATTCGCCGTGAAATGCGGCTCGGCCCATTAATTTAGGCAAGAATTTAACATAAATCCCTTCGACTCAGCTGTGGAATGTCTGCAGAAGTATTCAGAATCACGAAGGGGATGGAAGAACAAGAGTGCCAGATGTTGATAATTAAGTGCTTTTGCAGCAACAGTCTGATTTTATACCAATAAAGTCGCCTACCGGAATATTTATAAAATATATTTAACGTCCTTCCACCTTTCGAATATTATTAAAAGCGCGTGATGCAATATTCATGTACTTTGGGTATTTCGTAACAGTAAATAAGTCTTGTTCATAATAATAGAATTATCAATGCACATTTCGATTTTGGTGCATATTCTCTGAAAATGAAAATTGATGTGAAACTTTACATTTTCCATTGTGTTAAAGAATTAAATTCATTATGGAATTCCGTGCAGAAACTTTGGCAAAATCGTTCAAAAGGGCCTGCACGTTCGGCAGCGCATAGCTGAAATTCTCCCTTCGGAATTATATTTTCAATCAAATCGATTGCTTCATTATTCTTCCGCGAAAGAGGAAAATGTTATTGGAGGCGAAATTTCCCAATGTAATTAAAAAATGAGAGATGATTCGCTTAATTTATGGAGCAGCCCGAGGTGGTAGGAACGAGAAGTAAAAAGTAGGAATGGAGAACGGCTTTATTTATGGATGGGTAAAAGTGCAGAAATAAATCAGGCAAATGAAAATGAGGTAGAGGGAATGAGAGTCGCGAATGTGTAAGAGGAAGAGGATGAGATGAGGAGTAGTGAGTTGGGGAAGAATCGGGATAAAATGAAATGGGGAAATTTTCAAACGGCAAAGTTCCTGAAACCCACATCGTTTCCATTCAACGAGGACGATTATATTTAAATGACACTTGGCATTTACATTTTGATGAAAATCTAACGATTTTACTCAGCATATTGGGATTTCTTTTTTTTATTTACATGTGTGACATGTTTTGTCTAAACCTATAAAATTTTATTAAATTTTAATATTTATTTCTACAACGTGACAAATCATAATTATTATCTGAAAAGTCACAAATGAATTTTGAAAAATTAAAATTAGTACACTTGTATTTAGTGTACTAATATATATTAAGAGATACAATAAAACTTGTCTAGACATACGGATTCCAATAGTAGAATTGAGTCAGCAAATCTAAGATTAATGCTTCCAAATAAACTAATACAAATGACTAGTTAATGATCACAACCCAAACGAAAATAGAAATCTTCAGTGACAATTGAAATTATCTCCTTATTTTATTTCATCAACTTTATTACAATTTTATCAAAATTTTAACATCAATCACTTCTAAAAATAATTTAATATAGTCGTAGTTCTTAAGATATTATTCAGTTTAAGAAAAAAAAAATAACATCTGCATTAATAGATTTATTTTCATGTAATATAAATGACAGTTGTAATAATGACTAAGCAGATACAGCATTTTCTAATTTGGATATTTCTTACGTGTTTCATCGTGGTGATGTTAGACCAACTTCTACAAATTTTCTTATTAAATGGGGATTCCCCCGAAATTGATACATGTGGACAAAGACAATGAATTTTATCCAACAATCTTTTTGCAACCTCTGGTAACTTCTTGATTGCATGCTCATAGAACTTCTGGTTCTTATCTGCAAAAACTTACCAGAACATTAGTCATCTTTGACTGAAAGTCTTCAAGACCAAAATTTTGTAACATTATTTGTAACTACAAAACAAACTAATTATTTAAGCAATTTTACAACTTTGTTGGTAAGCAGTTATGACGTATCTACTGCAAGCCCCATAAATAAGGGGTCTCCATTTGGATCCCATCACCATCACCATTTAGAATTTAAGAATATAAATTTTGTTATTCAAAAGCTAAGATCAGGGCCCACAATAACCTTAATACAACCCTATCAGCTCGGTAGGGTATCCTTGCAGAAGGGTCAGATATTTTTAGATTTTCCACTGGTCTTTTTTATAATTTTCAATGATCAGAAGTTGTCAAGAAGTATCATATAAAACTTTAAAATATCTTTCATTTTACGATCATCATAACAACTAAATAAAACAATCAAAAATTGAATAGAGAATAATAAATGTTTATGAACGTCGTTTAGACATAAAATCAAGCATTATTTTCGATTAATTATGTACTTGCAACAAATTTATGGGACTACAGTAAATCCTTGTACATTAAAATATATGAGCAGATTTCGTCTTTCTAAATAAATCTGCGTCGTTTGCGAATCTACTGAAATCAAAGTATACTACCGGAATGCCTTTGTTGGATGTAATCGTTTCCGTTTTCAACGGTATTAAATTTACGGCGACATAATGAAGACAAGCGGTTATAATAAAGATATTCCGTGCAGTAAATGAATGAATCAGAAAGTTTTTAAAGACTAACATTTGTTAGTTTCAATACAAAATACAATTTCATGAGTCTACTCCTCCATTAGGCCTCTAGCCACAAGTTGAGCTAAACGACCAGACCAGACTCTCCACTAATACAGTAATGACCACTAAACACTCATATATATTAAATATAACATATTCTGTGCCTCACCAAAAATAAAATTTATATTTTTACGATCCGGCCATAATACTAAAACCAACAATATTATTATTATTATAAAAGCCAGCCGCACAAAATTTTGTGTGTGAGTGATTTACGAACAGACTTAATAAATGTTGGCAGTAAAATAATTGATTAACACTGCATCTCTTTTTAGTGTAAAACGTATTTTCTATGAATACATACACATATAGCTAGGTGCACACGAAGAGGAGCAGATGTAATCCCGACTTTTTTTTCTTCTTGTAATGTGTATTTGAGTAAATATTTAAAACTCAATTTTCTCGCTTCCTGTTGGCGTTTCAATCAATACGCCATCAATCATTCACAGAAAGATGTCTTGCAATATGTAAATTTTATTTTTCAATTTCTTTTTCAATGAATAGTCGGCGCGGCGCGTCTTCGTGAATGGTGCGGATGTTTGCGGAAATTAAAATTAAAGTTCGGTTTATCCGAACATTAACATAATAATATAAACACTTTCCATTCGTGATTGAATTTTGATATAATAAAAAAATATTATATAAATATTAATAGAAAATCAATTGAATTAATGAAAAAAAAAAAATTTAATATCTACTATTAAATATATATGAGTTGTAAATTTCCTAATAATTTTTGTTCTTAGCGCTGAAAATATTGATTACATAATTTTTATCTTCAATTACTTTTTATGCAGACAATATTTAATTTGTTTAATTAAAATAAAATATCAAAAAAATACGGTGAATTCACAAATCTTGTAATAATTATTTAATATCTACTATTAAATATATTTATGAGTTGAAAATTTCCTAATAATTTTTGTTCCTAGGGCTGAAAATAATTGTTATATAATTTTTATCTTTAATTACTTTTTCTGCAAACAATATTTATTTTTTCCAACTTTACTGATTAAAATAAAATATTATCAAAAAAATACTCTTGTAAAAAATATTTAATATCTACTATTAAATATATATGATTTGTAAATTTCCTAATATTTTTTGTTCCTAGATCTGAAAATAATTATTATATAATTTTTAACTTTAATTACTTTTTCTGTAGCTCTATCTGTATATTTATTATAATTTATTGAAGCCGTTAATAATTTAATTGAGTTGCTTTTGCGTAATGAATTCAAACCGGAAAATAATAATTGTCTATGTTTTCAGAAAAAAAAAGTTTCTAAACAATTTAGATTTAATGAGGATAACATTGATCAAATCCTAACTCACGTTTCATTTAATAATAGATATCAATTTACAGCTCAGTGAATAGATGGATTCATGATGATTAATCGGAATATCTGCTTGATTATTAGATTGCTCTTGAATTCGCATTTTATTATTTCCATTTATATGGATTCATTAAATGAAATTTATATTTTAATAAAGATATTTCTGGCACACAAGTTTTTTTTTATTTCTCCATGAAAAATATTGAAAATTCGTTCTGTACTAATAAGTATATGTGTCGGCAATTAGTAACCATGGAGCCGCTTGCTGCTTATTTGTTGAGAAATTGCGGCTCTCTTTTCACAACTAAAAATAATGTAATGCTACATGCGGCTCCCTAAACTTTTTTAACAATTTTTTTTTTAAATGGCTCTTTGCTCCAAAAAGTTTGCCGACCTGTAATGTAGACCATAAGTTACACATACCTGAGGAAAATAGTTTATTTATTTTCTGAGCAGATTAAAATAAATTTAAATTATAAACCTTGTTATAGTTTTATTAAATAATCTTTTAATTTTTTAATTTATTTACTATATATATAATATTGTTATATAATCAATAATTAAAGTAGAAATGTTCGTATTTGAGCAATGTAGAATGAATGTAATTTTATGGAGAGGTATTTTCAGGGCCTGCGGAAAGTTCGTTTATTTCTTCATGCGGGGATGGGAATTTTCTTGCTGGGGGATGAAAATGTCGGTAGTAATTTTGGGGCGGTACGCGGCGTTAAAGTGACATAGATAGTAAAATGGGCTCAGGGTGTCGCGGGGGGTGGTGAATCTTTCGCGTTTCTCCCTGGGGAGAGAATTTGATTCCGCGGCAGCCCCCAACCGAAATCCGGGCCCCTTCTTCAATGCAATGGGAATTGATGCGCGTTTTGTGGTGTGGCACATATATAAAGGAGTTCTGGCAAATTGGATTCATTTGGAATTGTTTTAATCAGCGAGGATAGGAGGCCCCACACACACACATCCAGTTCACATCCAAAAATTGGACTCGTTGTACGTGCATGCATTTGCAGATTATTTTGTAAACTGTGGAAAATAGTTCCAGCACTACAATCTGATGAATAATTAAGCGCTCCCAGATGTTAACTACATATTAAAACCAACGGAATGATCAAAGTAATTATGCTCTCTCGTTTTCTGCGTTATATTTTTTTCATCTCTTTTTTTAATGTTGCCCTGTATTTTTCCTAATTTGTGATCCGTGAAAAATAATTAAGTCGAGATTAATTAAAAAATTATGCGCAGCTAAATTCATTCATTATACTACCTTCTTGGGTTGTAATAAATTATGTACGTTGTTCTTTTCTTGATGGCGGCTTTAGTTTAAGCTTTAACCGAAGGATGTATGTAATTCACTATATTTTATACTTACTAATTTATTTACCATTATAACAATTAAACAAACACAATACCTAAATTGATATACTTTTAGAGGAAAGTCTCAATTATCAGAAAATTTAATTCAACAAGTAGTAAAAGTAGAAAATAAATTTCTAAAATTTAATACACAATATTGTTCAAGCTTTATTTATTCATTATGAAATACCGATAATAGATACATTGTAATATTTTGATAGATTCAAATTTATATAAAATTAATTATTGCATTTTAATATACTTAACTTTTATTACATAATATATAAATTTATACATTAATTAAAACTTTTATTTAAATTTTTATAACTGTGAATTTTTGAAAAGAGAAACTTTTTCGTTACAATTACTTATTGATAAATTATAAATTTAATCAAATTATTATCAAAATATATAAGTAATAAAGTAGTTTGTTATGTTATTACGTCTTCATAATAACATAAACATTATTTTAACTATAATTTAGTTATTTTTCTTTAATCGATTTTTTTTAATAAAAATTTTATCTATTTCCTACGCATTGGATCTATATCCTCTAGTTGAAAAATCGGATTTGGTTTATTTGGTTTTAATTTTTGGAAACCGTGTCTAATGCACGCGACGGATTTTTTTAAAGAAAAAAATATATTTTCATGCTGCTAAAACTATAATCATCGTATATACAACAAATACATCATTCAAATTTGTGCTGGTTATGTAAAATTGATTCGGGCCAAATGTGGCCCGCGGACTGAAAGTTTGACGCCACCGTTCTATATGATTTAAGTTAGTGCATATTTGTAGATGTCAATTCTAAATATTGTTTGTAAATACGATTTAAATTTAATATCCTTATTTTATTGTATGAATTATTTTTTGAATTTTCACCGTTTTCCACTTTTCGCATTCCCAAAATTATTTTTAATAAATTTGAATATTTATTTATTTAATTACATATTATATTTTCGATATTGTTGTATTTTTTTATAAATTTTATGAATATTATTTCTAACTAAAATATTTTTATTGTAATTAATTTTTATAGAATATTAATTAAAATAATATTAATAACAATATTTATTGCAACAATAAATTACAAAAATAATACATTAATAAAAATAAAATAAATTTCAACTGCTGTAATTCTGCCCATTATTAAAATTTTATCTTAAAAAAAATGTTTCACTGTATAAAACGCGTCATATAATGTATCTTTTGTAAAATGAATTTCAAACTGTTTCTTCTGGACTGCGTGGCGTATCTTCTGCTAACAGATTTATAGGGCAATTACATGTAATAGCTCCATTTTTAACACTTCTCTATTATACGATAGTTAAAACTGCATCATTATTATCCATTTTAATTGGACAGTTTAAATTATGTTTACGTTTAAGAGAGGCATATGGCGATGCTTTATGGCATGTTTTTCAATTTGCAATAAATATAAAACAATGATTACTGGCCCTCCACGGATAATGAATTGCTCATAAAGCACTTTCGTGTCTATTAATCTCGGTTCAAATGTAGGAAACCCAAGTGTAATTATTATTACGATAGTCTGGTTGGTAGTACTTGTACACTAAATATTTCATAATACTAACTACATGCACTTAAAATTGTTTGATTTTTGTAAATACTGCATAATCAAATTAATTGATGGAACACCGAGGAATTTAAAATAATCAACACAAAAAATAATTGAGAGGAAAAAAGATAATTTATGTACAAACAATAATTTTGTGGACTAATTTATTTTATTTTACTCATAAAATAGTTTGTTTTTCATTTATCAAACCGCACTTTAGTGAATCCGAACAAATTGAATCTAACTATAATTTTTAAAAGTGCATTTCTGAAAATTACTTGCATTTACAAGAATAATAATAAAAATATTTCTATTGGTAGTTAAAAATTAGATTCCGTATTTTTTGGACCAAAAGACGCACAGAATGATAAAATTTCTTGAAAAGAATATTTTATTAGATATTTAAAGAAATATTCATATTTTTTCTTAATTTTTAATAATTATTTATTATTAATTGAAATTTAAATATTAGTATTTTAATGGAACATTTAGACCATAAAACGCACTTTTAAATTGATTTTTATAAGTAAAAAGGACCGTTTTATGCAGAGACGAATCTAGGTATAGTGTATAAGGGTGCCAAAATAGTGTAAGTGGTCTTATGGTCCAAAAAATACGATATTTATTTTAGTAAACTTATTAATAATGTTATTACTTGAAACATTCACACATGAACTAATAAAAGCTCATACTTATTTTTAAACATACATTAATGTATATAAAATGGTTAAAATAAAAATTTATTATTGATTAAATAATTTAACAAATTCTGAAGACAGAAGAGATAAATTGAAAAACATTGACATTGTTATCATTTTAGAAAACCTCTTTTCAGATATATTGAATTCCCAAGGAAAATACAATTGTTGGCATTTTCATAAATCCGAATATGTACTCCAACCAGTACTATCACCGAAGATTGTCAGAGTTTTCGAAGCTACTCATTCAGATTCTTTACATTCCAACTGTTCTGTATATTCGATTTTTTATTAGGTATATATTCATTGTGTACATTTCATATTTCGAATAATATGAATATTTTATAGTAATATTGATATGGGTTGGAATTCCTATTGGTATTATATATTAGCATTAAGCTATTTTGCACTAGTAATATTTTGAATAGAATCGAAATATTATTTTGTTAATAATTTAATAATTTAAAACACTTTTACTTCAGCCAATTAAAGATTTTTCTAAATTTAAGTTTTTATATTCCTTCTTACTTAGTAATTTTCGTATTACTTTCCTACACCAGTAATACTTTTTATATGAAGAATTATTTTGGTCGTTATTTAAATTTAACTCTTTTTGTTCTTCTCCAAGATTTTTTTTATATTACGTTTTTGTATTCTTCTTAGTAAGTTGAGTAGTTTCTTATTTCAGCCATGAGTTACTTCAATTTTAAGATTTAAGACTACATAAATTTAGAAATTTATTTAAATCATAACAATTGTTATTTGTTTTATTTCATTAAAAAATATGAACAAATATACATGATTGACAGTTTAATGAACTATTTGATTGAAATGAAGATGCTTTGTTATAATTACATAAACTATTATGTGCAACATTTGCATGGAATCCATACAGAACAGACACAAAAGGCTTTTGAAACCTATTTTGTGCAAGTTTATTGAAAGCCTTTAGTAAATATATGTTAGTCTATTATCATTACAGAGATCTAACTAACAATTATTTTAAAAGTTTAATATTTTATTCATCCAAGTATTATTAAAAAAAAACATAAAATTGCATACAATTCAATCTTATTTTATTGGATTTTTCTCTCATTTTATGTAATTATCTTATAATATTTTAAAATTTTCATAATAAGTCATATTTTATAACTTTTATTTATTCTAAATACTTTTAACTTTTAGTTATTACAAATACAACTTTATTTCAGATTCAGAATCTTTTGAAGCGTCTGAAATCTAATTTATAGCTTTTCAAAATAGTTTACAGATTATATAATGTAGTTAGTAAATTTAACTAGTATTTTTTTATTAAGGCTACTTTAATTTGTTTCAGCTACAATTTTTTATATTAAAAATTAAATTTTATAAAAATATATGAAAGAAAATTGTTGATACCACTAATACGATTAAACTTAAAGTTTGCTTATACAAAACTTCAGAAAAGCCATACAAATTTTACATATTTAAATACTTTTTTCATAACTTTTGTATATAAGTCACTTGTGGATAACAATCGTATTTATTAAATTTCAAATATATTAGATATCATTAATTCACATGATGCTGAATTTACACCAATATTTATATTACAAAATCTCTTTTAAAGTATGAATCAATATTTTTGACTTCTTTATTTTCCTTTTATTGATAATATTAGAAATAATAAGTAGATCAAATGTATTGTATGGCTGCATATAGTTGATTAGAAATATTTGAGTGTATATTAAAAATATTAATATTTTAAGTAATAAAACTGTCCTTGTTATGTTATAAAATGGAATCCTTCAAAAAATAGGTGTAATAATTATGTGAAGCTATTTAATATAAAATGAAATCATTCATAGAGGTGTGAGTTATTGATTTGGAAAGGGGATGATTATTACGGAGGGAGATAAAGGACACAGGAATGATAAATGATTTTAATTTAGTATGCGGCATCGTAGCTAAGTCGAGCATTTCTAAAGATTGCACGCGTTTTGAAGCAATTTTCCAATCTCGTGCCCGTCGAGTGTTTTCCTTGTCCGCGTTCGTTCCTTTATTCTGTCTCCTTCGCCGCCCTTCGTTGCCCTTCAGTCGAGCGCCCTGCTTGACGATG
Organism: Nicrophorus investigator; assembly: GCA_963457615.1. Lineage (NCBI taxonomy): Eukaryota > Metazoa > Arthropoda > Insecta > Coleoptera > Silphidae > Nicrophorus > Nicrophorus investigator. The sequence goes on from OY735140.1 coordinate 29,256,584, forward strand.
ACGACGACGAGGTGGAAGGGCGGTCGCGGGGTGCGATACGAGGGAAGTTATTTACACACGGCTTGTGTGGTTGCATGTAGATAGATATTATGCATATTTTTCACGTCTGGTGAGCGATAGAAGTGTCAACGGTGCGAAGGAGACGCCGTCGACGTCAAGTGACAAATATCCAAGAAGTGTCATCTTAGTTGCAGGCCGGAGGTTGGCTGCACATTTTTAAACGTAATTGGCTTAGGGGTCGTAGTACGGCCAGTGTTGCGGGGATGGCAGAGGAAGTGGCGGCAGTAAAAGCCCTTGGAAAACATCGCGACCGCATAACGATGTCGTTTGTATCTTCCGAAAGGACGAGTTTGCGAAAGAAAAAAGGGCGTATAGTAATGATGTGGTCACCGTAGTGCCAAACAGGACAACCGTATCGATTTTCAATGACGCTCGCTAAAAACGCACCGCGACCGAGACGAGCCGTTATGACCATGTAATCATCTCCTCAGGGGGTGTCCTACCACCCTTATTCTATATACAATACTTAAAGTCCCTCCGTGTGCTCATTATTTTAATACCCTCGTGCGTTCTCACTTCATATTATTTTCCCCCGATTTCTCTATATCCTTCATTATTTTTTTTATATTACCATTACAAGCTTATAAACGGTTGTTGTATCCTAACTATCGAGAAATTGATTCAAATTTTAAATAAATAATAATTTTTATTGCAGCAATAAATTACAAAAACAAATAAACGTTAAATAATATAATGTACAAAAATCATTAAAAAATAAAATTTAGTATATAAATGTTATAAAGACTTTTTGATAACCACTAAAAATATATTCATGTAACAACAATAATAATAAATACAAACAAATTATAATATAAATTTTACAAAGGACTGAAGTCTTTCCGCTTATATAAAAACATTTTTTATATTTTACTGAATTATTAAAAGTATAGAAGAAATTTGAATAAAATATAACATTATGAAAAGAAATTTCAATCAATTTCACTCAAAGTGAGTTTGATGACATAAAGTTTTTTTTTAAATTAAGATTATTATGTTATTAATACATTTTATAAATTGACCGCTATATTAAAATAAATATACTTTAACTAAACTAATAAACTTTGATTGAAGTAAGTTTGGCAAAAATTAAACTTTAAATTAAATTATAAGGAAGTTACTTTTATCAAAAGTCACCAAGGTTAACATATACTATTAGATTAAAATAGAATGAAAATTGTTATTATAAATTCAAAATTTTCAAGTTTAATAAAAATGTTTCTATTTATTTAAATATTTTAAACAAAATTGATCATATTGAAATGCACTTTTTTCACGAGTAAAGTAAATACACAGAAGTACAATTTATGAATTAGGATTACAAATTGGTTTAAAATAATTCAACTGTAAATTCTTGCTAGATAATTCTATAAAAATGGTCAATAATTGGAACTAAAATATATCGTGTATTTCTACAGATCTGTTAATTGGAATAAATTCAGGGGTGACCAAATTGGAATCAATCGGCAGTGAGTAAACAGTCGCCACCCTTATAAATAAATTACGTGTTATCAAATTCCGCGAATCATCGGGGGATTCCCTTAATTGGCAGACGGCACTGCTACTATATACGTGTGTTTTTTTTTTCAGCCCGTTCAGAGGGTGGTGGTGTCAAATGTCCATTTGGAATTGATTGCGAGTGTTTGTGCCTCGATTCAATTTACTACGAAATTTCATTGTGTCTCCCAGTAATGCGACCATAGATCATATTTGCCATTGCAATACATGTAACACGCGATGCATATGCAACGGGTTATTATATCATAACTCACGTGGCGTTTCAGCTTGTTCCCAATGTGTATGATACCGCCGGCTCATATATTATTTCATATTAACCCCTTATGAAACGGTTCCAATGCGTACAAACACATTCACATACACACTTTTTACTCGATTGCTTATCTGGCGTAGGTGTTAATATTTCATCGTTATAGACGTTAAATATATGGAGAATACCTAATTAATGACACGAAATGAACTATTTCAATGTATCGCATTGTTTACGGCTGCACGTGAAAAACACATATTTTAATTGTTCTGTGTTAATAATTCTTATATAATTCACAATTGTATATACAGTGATACCTTATATAATATTTAGTCAATATACCGCATTGCCAGGATAATAATGAACAAAACGAAAAAGTGTAACTATTACAAAAGGCTATTGACCAAATATTTTCCGCACGGTAAATAATTATAAAATCTACAGAAAAAAAAAACAGAATTCTTAATTATTAATTTAATTGTAATAAAAATATAACGAGACCAAATGAATGATTAGAATGAATAAAATAAAATATTGGAAATCAACTTCCACTCATCACATATGTAAAAAATTTCAGGGTTCATTACTCATCAATTCAAAGAAGTAAAAAAATGTTCCCCGACTTCTGTCTAATTCAAAGTGAACATGGCTTATCAATGATTTACCCTAGGCTTTTCTAATGCTTTTCCTATTGATTATTGCAAATTATGTCGCATTTTTATTCCATAAATAATTGTATGTCAAGTGTACTAACTTTTATATAATACAGCAATATCTCGATAATTTCAAAATACGGTATATTTTAATTGATCAAAATTAAAGTAACTTCTAAAAAATAGTACATAATTTTTGTATACAAATATATTTATTTTATTCCTTTATACAATTATCCGGACTATGAGATGTATTGCTATGATAAGACAGAACTGGATACAAACAGTGACAAAATACAACAAGAAAAAACAGAAAACTTTTCGGAAAAACCTGTTGTTAATAGCCTTTTCAGCTCTTTTTTTGCAATTATGTTTTTTCCTTCATGTTATATTTTATCTCATTTTGTCTAGTTGTTTTGGATATAAATACTCGCTTTCAAATAGTCTGGAATATTGACGGAAACTATAAACCGCATTATTAAGAAAAAAGGAGAATATAAAAAAAAATAGTCAAGGAAAATTATGCTTAAAATTTTTTAGTGAAGAAGAAGTGAAGAAGATGTAAAATATCATTCTTATTATCTATACACATAATATCAAATTTTATAATTACATAACTGAGAATTCGGAATATATATTTTTTTTGGATAAAAATATATAATGATGTAATAAAAAAATTCAATTAGTAAATAGGGGTTTTATTTCTTTTTTATCAAGGAAATGATTAATAAATATATGCGACCTTGTCCTGTATATTTTTATTGTGAATAGTTATTTTAAATCATTCGTAATGTAAATTAGTAATTCGAACAGGCGATTTAAGCGAGCTATTAAAAACTCATTAAAAATACTCTATTTTCAGACTCATATTTTCATTACTTATCGCTTTCCAAACATTTAGATGCGAATCATGAAATTGTGTTTTTTATTGCACCAACCATTGCATTGGTTATTACATAACGTTATTTATATAAAAATTGGAAAGAAACAACAGCACGACTTCACTAATTTGAATTTGTCGCAGCAGTTTCATGTTGCATACGGCGTATTTAATATTAGCGTGTACAATGATTAAACGAGGCATATTTGCATTTATTTTTCAATGTTAAAATTGATATATGATTTGGGATGAAACAGTTATTTGCTGTGTGGAGCGCTAATGGTAGAATTATGAGTAGTTCTTTGGCGATATTCGATTAATATATTTTCTCGATTAGGTCATTTGCGTGTGAAGTTAATGGTAACGACTGGTCCGGGTCTGGTCATATTTATATGGCGCGAAATAAACCATCGCGACAATTATCAGCCCGAGCCTAGGGTCAGGACCAGGGACACCCTCCATTCCACAATTCCACCATTCCCTTCATACCCATACCATTCCACCCGCCCTTCACCCCGACGACCAATATAAACATTACAACCGACTGACAAATTTCCATATTCCATTTCTGCATGTACTCGTAAATTAGGTTATAGTGTACTAGAAACGAAAAACACGCAATGTGGTTTCACGTGTGTATATGTGTATACACTCCGAACACATTATCACATACACACGAACCATTATAGCCCTTAGCGTACCGAAATGAATAGTGCTTTAATTATTTATAACAAAAAAAAAATGGGTCTCCCTGTTTTATTAGTCCCATGCAATAGAGGAGATAAAAGGCCATGGCTGATTAAAATGATTATTTTCGATCAAAGCAAAATAAATTACTTTTCATATTATATAGTACTCCATCATAGTTACTTCAGACATATTATAAGCCGTTCACAAAGTTAGACTAATTCCTCATCGATATTCTCTATAACATTCTAAAATATAGCTTTAGGTTAGCTATATTAAATATAATACAAATATATATATAAAAATATTTGAATCAAATTATATAAATTTATTGACCGTGGAAAACAAATAACAATGAAACAAATTAGTTTGAAAAATTTACTTTCAAAATCACGTCTTGAATAATATTTTCAATGAATTCATTTACTTTTCTGAAATTAATATATTTTTTGTCCTAAACACAGTATTTTTTTGTGTTTGTTAGAGACGTGTCTGTGCAAATTTCTAAAATGGAAAATGTGTTGAAGATGATCCAAAAACTGTAACATCATCAGAAAACATTCAAAAAGTCCATGATAAGATGATCAACGCGTGAAAGTACATGAAATAGCTGATATCATAGCCATTTCAACAGAACGAATTTTTCATGTTTTGCAAGTAAAAAATTATTGCATCCAAACGGATTTTATGGTAAAACTTTAAAAAAGCTATTGATGCTGTTAACAGTTATTTTGGGCAATTCAACAAAATGTAATTTCCACGTTTTGAATTTAAAAAAGCTTTTTGAAAGAAACCTGAAAAAAGCTATTGATGCTGTAAACATTTACTTTGCAAGTCTTGATATAAATAATTAGAAACATCATATAGAATTATTAGAAAAATATTGGACTAAATGTTTTGAAAAATAAAATAATTTAAACAAAAATAATTAATTTAGTATGTTTGTTCAAATTCGTATTTGTTTCCCATTTTTTACTAATAATTAGTTTAATTGGTATTCAAATCTTGAATATAATATTATTTGTCTAGTAATGCTTTATGATGGATTTTTAGAAATATATTTGTTAATTTGTACAAAAACAAATAATTTAGTTACTTGAATGTGTTTATGTAAGAAAATATGTTTAATTGCGTATTTACAGAATGCTTAAGTTTAACCGATTTAATCCTATAGAAATTATAGTTATTAAATGTAATTTTCAATAATAAGTTTATTCTTGCTCAGTATATCGTAGTAAAGGTATTTTTTTTTAATTTAATACGAGAAAATGTAACAAATATTATCATTATATAAAATAATATTAATGTCAAAATATATTATTGATCTTCAAAAGTCAGTCAGTGCAAAAGTAATAATAGCTGAAACTCTTCTTCAGCCTGAAACCAAACTCCCGTCGCACTCATCCACAGACAATGTGTGCATTTCTTTCGGTCTGTATTGAAGTTGTAATATTGTTTGCAGCAACTTTAATATAGGTTTTTCTTTTCATTTACTTTTTATTATGGTCTTCACAAAGTTGTTCCTCTTTTCTCTTTCGAACTCCCTGAAAAGGCAACATTCAGACCATTAATGCTGTTTATATACCAAATAAAATCAAACGGATTCCAATATCGGAACACAAATAAAAACACTTCGTCGAGGGGAAAAAAGGAGTCAGTAATATACTTGTGAGTCTGTAACCTTTTTCTCCTACTTCTTCTTTCATTCGTTTTCTCTTTCTTTCACTTTTTTTTTTATAGATCGCCCCACATAAAATGCGTGTCGATTACTACTGGATGATTAAGAACGATGGGTTAAGCACCAAACGAATTATTTTCACATTAAATCACAACCGTTGTTAATGTCCCTAATACTCGATATAATTATTATTATAACGGCTTATCGAAAAGCTCTGAATGATGTGCTTTATTGTTGACGTTATACAATAAACGTATCGTTTATTCGATAAGATATGAAAGGAAGATTAATGTTGTTACAACGTTTAGTCAATATGTAGTTTTGCGAAATAGTTAAGGGATGTTCCTTTTCTTTTGGTAATAGTTTGAGCTCGCTAGTTGATCTTTTAAATTATGCAGCAAATAATTTTATCTAATCAGACGTGAAATACGTGTCTGCTAAACATGCTTTGCAGATGCATTTAAGCAAACTAGCTGCAGTTGAACAGAAAGGGATGTTTCGATGATCAAAGGACCTTTATGCCGATGTTGATAATATGCAAAATAAACATAGTTAAAATACATGATGATAAAAAATGTTTATACCGACAGTACCATTTAATGTAAATCCATTTATTATTAATTTTTATTAAATTAATTCATTAAATCTGTTTGCTTCAGTTTGAAATAAAAATAAATTTGCTAAATAAATTTTACAGACAACTTTCATTCAATTTGGATAAACTAAGTACAATTTAAGTATTTATTATTATTGTTATATAATTTTACTTTTGTCACTAAAGAATAAATATAAATGTGGAAACGAAAAAATAATTTCATTAAAATGATAACCTAAATACAATATAATAAGAAAAAGATACAATTTTTAATTCAAAAATATTTGGGTCAAAATTATATTTTATTAAATACACTAAGAAATGTTAAATAATTCTCAAGGATCTACAAAATAGAATTAATGAAAATAATATTGAATGGAAAACTTATTTTCTTGGAATTAAATTAATTAAAATTCATAATAAATCTAATATTCGGTACATATCACTTTTGATGTTACGTAACAAAAAATAATTGTAGAGAGAAATTTTGTCATAAAAGTAGCGCCATTTATTTACTGTTTAGATTATGACAGTATTCATATTACAGTTGTGTAATATAAAATATTAATTATTAATTCATGTTGTAATAATATTTTGCGAAATATAAAGAAAAAAAAATGTTATGAAAAATATTTTTTAAAGAGATTTAATTTACATATAAAAATAACAATTTCTTATTCCAAAATACTTGAATATGTATACAATAATATCTCACATAGTTCGGGTTCTGTTAATATCCCGGATTGTTTAAAATTGAGGAATTACATAAAATATTAAATAAACCACACAAAATGAGAAATCACTGGAAAATAAATATATAAAATGTTATATAATCAAAATATAGTTTTTTTTAAACTATAACAAATCCAGATAGATCAAAGCCGGTATTGCTGCACTTTTAAAAATATATGAATTTATTTTTTTGTATTTTATTATTATTTTTTGTAAATATATTTTACGCACAATAAAAGCCTGTTGGAAATATTAATATTATATATTTTTATATCTATATTGTTTGAGGTAGTGTATAAATATTAATATACATTAAATATTTAATAAATTGAAATTAAATTTATTGAATATATAATATTTATTAGAAAAATTACGTAAATCGGTTACATTTTTCTTGTACTTATAGTGACTTTTATAAATTTTAGAGCTATAAACAAATAAGTAAATAATGTTTCTTCAAAGCTTTTCAATTTTATAATTTTTTATGTAATAATTATTTATAACTATTCATTATTTATTTATATTGTGATAATAAAAATAACAATCTCATATTCTAAAATACTTGGATATGTATACAATAATATATCAAATAATACGTGTTCTGTTCTGTTGATCAAAGCCGGTATTGTTGTACTATTAAAAATATATCAATTTATTTTTTTGATTTTTTTTCTAAATATATTTTGCGCTCAATAAAGGCCTTTTGGAAATGTTAATATAGTTTATTATTTTATATTATTGGAGTTAATGTAAAAATATTAATATAAATTAAATATTTGATAAAATCAAATAAAATGTATTGAATATATTGATTGGGAAAATTTCGAAAATCGGCTACATTATCACTTGTACTGATTTTTATCAATTTAAGATAAAATATAACTATTTTTTCTTCTTCAAAGCTCTTAAATTTTATAATTTTCTATGTTATATAACTATTTCTATGGATACGTTTCAGTTTGACACAATCGTAAAGTAAGCATAAATGTCAGTAAATTATACATAATTTAATATCTCATAACTGAAGTGGTATTTACATTGAAAACCCCTGATGCAAGAAGATACAAGAAAAATGAAACATATTATATAAATTCCATATTACAATGAGACTGATTGTAGTAGTTTAAAATATGCCGTTAAAGCAACATATTTTCCGATATTTTGGATTTAGCAAAAAAAATACTATATATAATGAATGAAGGATTTTCTTTTTTAATTGACTGAAAAATTTGCCATGAAAGAAAAAGAAGACCAACAAAACATTGATTACAGTAAACTCATCAGTTCCCACATCAGTACTAGTACTTTATAAAAGTGCAAAACCTTCAAAATCAGATTTTGTAAAAGAAACAACATCAAAGTTCAAAAAGGTTATTAGCAGAAAGTGGATGATGAGCATTAGCGGAAAAAAGTGATGAGATAAGTAAAACTTAGATTATTAAAAATTAATTGAGAGATTTAAACTTCTATAACTAATTGAGAACTGAATAACTTTTCAAAATTATAGAAAACATTTTTAAATCACTATTTCATTCAATGTTATATAAAAAATGTAGTGGATCAAATTTCCAAGAAGGATTTTCTTTATTTTTTGGCTGAAAAATTTACCATCGAAGGAAAGGAAAAGCAACAAAACATTGATTACAGTAAACTTATCAGTTCCCACATCAGTACTAGTACTTTATAAAAGTGCAAAACCTTCAAAATCAGATTTTGTAAAAGAAACAACATCAAAGTGAAAAAAGGTTATTTGCAGAAAGTGGATGATGAGCCTTAGCGGATATAAAAGTGATGAGATAAGTAAAACTTAGATTATTAAAAATTAATTGAGAGATTTAAACTTCTATAACTAATTGAGAACTGAATAACTTTTCAAAATTTTAGAGAACATTTTTAAATCACTATTTCATTCAATGTTATATAAAGAATGTAGTGGATCAAATTTCCAAGAAGGATTGTCTTTATTACTTGGCTGAAAAATTTACCATCGAAGGAAAGGAAGACCAACAAAACAGATTTTGTAAAAGAAACAAGATTAATGTGTAAAAAGGTTGTTTGCAGAAAGTGTGAAACCGAAATTGAGTTTATATGAAAAACGTGCCCGAAATGAATGGATTTATAATTTAATTGTTTTTTTTTAATTGTAATTATGTTGGTTGTCAAATTGACGCATGTCCGTGGAGATACTTGACATGTGTTCAATTTCTTTTCTTAATTTTATTGATTTTAATATATATAACAAGATTAATTGTTAATTAATGTCTTCTTGATTAAAATCGAGCGTGACACGAAGGTTATGAACACGTCGACACGGAATCCGACGCGTATGTAAATTGAAAAACTTTTGTCCCAATTGGGATTGCCAGAAGGTTGGATTCATATATAAATTATACATACGTGTTACGGTGTTGTCTGGATGCCAAATTCAATGTAACGGTATCCCAGAGCCCAAGAGGATAGCGCATTATTATTTTAACAAGGACTAAAAGCGGCCAAATCCATCGATTTATCGCCGCTAAACAATTTTGTACATTCAAAAACGTTCGGTAATTGAAATTGCATCCAGGACTCTTTATGGTTATTGTGTTTACGTAGGGCGTTCGATGCTTATGCAACATAAATAACGGTTAAAGCCGGGCCGAGCAATCAAGCCGATCCAATTTAATCTAAGATTGCCTGGATCCACTTTGAAAATGAAACGTGTGCTAAGTGTATGTTGAATGCGAACACGTAATAAAATAAAAATAAGAAAATCTCTCCGTTATCCTTCCTCAACCCCGCTTTCGAGCATCTACAACATACACATCCAGAATACTACCGTTCCAGCAGGACAGCCTATATCTGCCGTAGTATACACATACATATTCCAGTCGGAATAAGTAAGTTTTTGTTCAATTTCCCGCTACTAAAGTTCCGGTCTTTATTTACTCCGCTACACGTTCGTGTACATTAAATAGATTACACGAGTTTATTAGTGTACATAGAGTCTGGACCAAAGCACTCGGGGTATGCAGTGTTATTAAACTTATGCTGCACGGAATTTAATCGAAACGATAATTAAAATCTACCCGAAAAAAGGACAGAACCGGCGGTGGGGACAAAACCTGTACCATGCACTAAAAGCGAAAACCTATTTCCTTGATTGAACCATAAATTCAAAGACTTCACTTCTTCTATGCTCACTCTTAACGTAATTATTTATAATTGAAAATACCACTTATATACATTGTTAGTCTGTCTTTTATTACATAAACATAATTATATTAGTTCTGACATAAATATCTAATTTAATTATTTTATTAAACTGAAAAAAATATATGTTCTGAAAATATTTGTATATCAAACAAATTAAGAAAACAAACATTCAACTGATAGAACGTTAGTTTTTTATATTGAAATTTATTTAATAATAATTAAATTTATTAAATCAGTCAATTGCGAAAAATCAAAAACATGTTCATATAACATTCACAATAGTAAAACAAAAAGATTTATTATTTCCATAAGTTTTTTGCCAGGGAAAATTTTATTTTAAAACAAATTTATGATATAACATGTTTCAATAAAGTCTGCAAATCTTCGAAAATTACTGATTTCGTTAATGATCATAAAATTGAAATAATTATATTAAGTTATCAGGGTTGCATTAAGGTTCTCGTAGGCACTAGGCACCAAAGATGATGAACATTAGCGGATTTTTATATTGAGAGATTTAAACTTCTATACCGAATTGATTGACTTTTCAAAATTATAGAAAACATTTTTAAATCATATTTCAATGTTATACCACTTATCGTCTACTTAATTTGTGGCACGAAACTCTTTTGTCGTTACTCCAAAAACCGATCCTTAAATCATTTTTTTTTTAACTTATGCCTAGGATTTATGAATTCAAATCAAGTAATTAACAAAATGTCTGCAAAAAAATAAGTTCCATTATTTTTGGCTCTTTTAAATATTTCTTCCTGAAATATCGCTTCTAAAGTAAATGTAGTTTGTCACCTCAGTTAAAAATTATTCCGAATTATTTCAATAAATTTATGTAAGTTTATTAATTATAGTATCGTTTATTTTTTTTTCAATTGCGAAAGGTCATGTTTATATTCCAATAAAATTTATATCTATCTGAAAACAATTAATAATTAAATTTATTGAATATATAATATTGATTAGGAAAATTACGTAATTCTGTACCATTTTTTTGGTACTTATACTGACTTTTATCAATTAAAGAGAGATAAACAAATATCGAAATTATTTTCTTCAAAGCTTTTCAATTCTATAATAAAACGTCTGATAAAAAATAATTTCCATCACTTTTGTCTCTTTTAAATATTTCTTCCTGTAATGTTGGCCACATCTGTTATAGATTATTTACAAATATTTCAATAAATATATATAAGTTTAATTATTTTTTTCAACTGCGAAAAATCCTGTTTATATTCCAATAAAATTTACGGCTATAATATTTATGTGTGTTAACTATTATTTTTTGTCTGAAATATAATAATTAAATTTATTGAATATATAATATTGATTAGAAAAATTAAGTAAATCACTAACATTTTTTGGTACTTTTGCTTGTACTATCTTTTATCAATTAATGAAAGATAACAAATAACAAAATTATTTTTCTTCAAAGCTTTACAATTTTATAATTTTCTATGTAATAATTATTCTGTTTTCTATAGTTTGATCATTATATTAAAAATAAAAATTATAATAAGACGTTTTTACTTATTTTTATTGGTAATTTTAGATAAAATCATTTACTATTAAATAATCGAATATATCTCATATTTTATAATTTATCTTTTTTACAATTTTCTTTTAGAAAAAGTGTTCATATTTTGTATTTATAAACTGTTTTCCTGAAAAATGAATGAATTACCTTAAATAAATAATGATTTATATGAGAGCACTCATTTCATATTTTAACGAGAGACTCTAGCTTTCCAAAGAAGCTTTATATAAAATACATTATTACCCTGTATTATATGCACCGGTCTATTTAGTAAATTATTAAACATCATATTAAAATCAATAAACGTATTTTAAAAGTAGAAACATCCAATTTTCTATAAGTCTATTACCTAAAATTTGATTTTTTTTAGTTAATATAATAGAAATAAATATATACATTTTTATACATCCATTTTTTTTTAAATTTTTAAATGTAAAATGTGTGCTTTGAATGTAATTTTAATGAATTATATAATTTCGATTTAGTCCAATGACTTCTCGTCTTTAACTGCCAAAAAACTGATTAAAAGTAAAAAAGAAAAAATCATAACATTGTCAAAACTGAAATTATTTTCTTGCTTCAATCTTCAATTAACAATAGTTAATTTTAAATTATATTATTATATTTTAGCACAGATTTATGAATTGTTTAAAAAAAAGTATAAATTACTATTGAATTTGTAAGTAATGAAGAAAAATGGAAGAGTGAATCGATTCGAATGCAGACATTTTTCTTGTTTATAATAGTTTGTAGAACTGTGTATATTTTTCATGAGTGGGAACAATAAGGAGAAGTTGCTAAAAGAGCTCTCCGCAATGAGTGGCCCAGTTACGACGATGGATGAATAAGAATTGCCTGAAAACATGCTACTTTAAATTGCATTTAAAATTGTCTCCCTTCGGAGATCCGCTTCAGATAGTTTTTAAACAGAAAGTTTGCGGATTACATACACATCGTGACTTCAGGCGATCGCTCACCAAAATAAAAGAAAGAAGAGGTGGATTGAAGTGGAGGCAAACCTTTACCATTGAATGGTAATTATTTTTAATGGGAAACGCAGACGTAGGTCCTTGCGAAATGCAATTTCGAGTGGTGCGCTCTGTATTCAGACCATAGTTTCAATTCGAATGCTGGAATTGATTATTCGAAGTAATGGCAGATCGATGCTAATCGCAGAATCGAATGATGAATGGTCCCCATTAATCTCGTGCAACGATTTTGTTGGAAAATGAGAAAAAAAAAACACCTTGAAGTAAGAAAAGAAAGTGGTAGGTAGCAGCATGGAAAACTAATAATTAATCATCTGGTATTAATCAATTCAGGCGTAACTGGCTAACATAAATCTGGAGCAGATTATTAAATCAAGTGTGCAAACGCCTCCCTCGTGTTGCGGAGTTAACTTTTTACCAACCCCACCCACGTTCGCTTCAACCCCTCAGTCTGCCAGTTCATAATATATACACACTGAGCTAGAGCTAGATAGAACGAGGAAAGTAAGCAGAAGAAATTCATTATTGAAGTTCCCCGATTCTCCTTTTGCGTGTGGATTGAGGGCTGTATGATCGACGACGATGTCTCCGGGATACGAAATCAATCTCCTCAAACCTAATTTAAACCTTTCCCCCCTTTTCTTTTCTCTCTCTCGATCTCTTTTATTTTCTTTCATTTTCTCTGTTCTTCTTTAGTATTTTGTCGGTTCGGATTTTCACAGTTAACTTACCGTTCTAAACCAATTTTGTGTTGGCCCATCCTAATTGAATCGATGGATTCCCAATTTCCAGCAATCCCGAAATCATATTCCGCACGCATTCGCGAAATTATGCAACAATGCCGACGGATTTTGAACGTCCATGCGCTCGTGTGTATGTGGTTCGATTCACAAAAATCCATCTCGATGAATGGGGGAAGCAACGTGCAAAAACATTGCATCAATAGCTGAAAATACGATTCAATTGAAAACAAACAGCGCTGACGCTTTCATAAAATGTGCATTAATGAAACCGGTGTAGCGTTTAATTAAAAAAAAGTCTATTCCAATTAATACAAATGAATATCTACTATGTTTTCCTGTAAATTTATTTATCTCTCTGCAAACAATCTAGTATGCTAATCGGAAAAAGTAAAAACTAAAAAAATGGTATTAAAATATTCAATATAATATTTAAGTTATAGTTGAATTTGCTCAAAATCTATTGGTAAAAACGTTGATTTTAATCTGCAAACTTCAACAATAAAGTTCCGCATTATTTTTCCTTAAAATTGTATTACGTATCATTTTCAAGTATTAACTAATACTCAGTAATAGTAATACACATATGACATTAATAATTAACAAAATGATTTATGATATATTTACAATAACTTTTCAGATAGAGAATGTGAACAACGTAGATAAAATTAGGCTGTCGAATTGCCAGTTACTATAAAATGTATAATGTATCATCTTACAGTAACGAGCAATGCGCTTTCCTAGTTATTCTATCCAATAACTTGCGTGCATTATGTGCATTTATCTAATTATTAGGTTATAGAAGTTCCAAGATTTCAAGGTCACTCTGGGCATTTGCGTTGCTTGTTACTTGAAACTGAAATTGTATCATTACTTATTCTAGCAATTACTTTTTAGATGTAGAATATAAAAACCGTAGATAAAATTAGGCTACCGCATTGCTAGTTATGAACATAGAACATAGAAAGAACAAAGTTCTTTAATTTCAGATTTCAAGATAAAACTGGGCCTCCGCTTTCCTTGTGTCTTGGAAATATAATATCTATCATTTTTAAGTAACAAGAATTGCGCTATCCTAGTTAGTTTTATTTATCACCTAAATAACTAAGGAATCATGAAATATTGGCAATTAGTTTTCAGGTGTAGTAGATACAACTTTCATTGATCTATCATTGACCTATCACTTAATAACTAACAAAGGATTTCATGATATATTTAAAAGTACTCTTCAGTGTAATATAAATAATAATCTAGATAAAACTAGGTTTTCCTGTTGCCAGTTTTTATAAAATATATAAAGTATCATCTTACATTAATGATCTTTTCTAATTGTTCTATCTATTAACCTGGGTATATCATGTAAATAACTATTTTTTAAGTTCATTACTAATTACTTTTAAGGTGTAAAATGTACATAGCGTAGATAAAATTAGGCTGTCGCATTGCCAGTTACTATAAAATGTATATTGTATCATCTTACAGTAACGAGCAATACGCTTTCCTAGTTGTCCTATCTAACAACCAGGGTATATAACAAGCAATGTCAAATTACAAAAATCGAGATTTCGAATTACTTGTTACTTTGAACTGTATAATAAATAATTTTCAAATATTCTAGTTATACTCTAGCTTATAGAAAGAACTAACAATTTTATATAGTCTATTACCTAATATGAAATACTTTAAATATATTGAGTGAATAAAAATAAATATTATACTTCAGATTTCAAGATTAGCTAGGCTGTCCCATTGCTACTTACTTGAAAATGTATAAAACATCATTTTAAAGTAATGAGCAACGCTGTAGACTAGTTAAACTCATCGATACCCACGACCTATGTCATATAAATAAGTGGTAAAAGTTTATAATTTCTATCAATATAAAAAGTATAGAAAAAAATAATTCTTCAACTTCAGACTATGAAAAAAACTAAGCTTGTTATTTGAAATTGTGCAAGTCCCAAAATATGAAAATAGTAGATGCAACTAGCCTTTCGGATTGCCAGCTTCTTAAAGGTGTATAATGTATCATCTTAAAGAAGCGAGCAATGCGAAGTCCTAGTGATTCTCACAAAGAAGTAGGATTATCGTTTAACTTATAAATAACTTAATTTATGAAAATAAAAAAAATATATTTGTAACATATTTCAATATGTAGATAGATCTTTAATTCCAGACTTCAAGATGAAACTGCGTTGCTTGTTACATGAAAGTGTATTATGTATCATTTTCAAGTAACAAGCAATGCGCTGTTCCAGTTACTCTCATTGATCTATCATTTAAATTTGTAACAAAATGATTTGTTATATACTTATTCTTACTTTTAAGATGTATTATGAAACAACGCAATTAAAATTAGGCTGTCGAATTGCCAGTTACTATAAAATGTATAATATATCATCTTACAGTAACGAGCAATTCGCTTTCCTAGTTATTCTATATAACAACCAAGGTGTATCATGTAAATAACTAATTACTAGGTTGAAGACTTCTTTGCAATCTCTTCTAATATCTTATGAAAAGACGTATACCTTCAATTCCTGACTTCAAGATAAAACTAGGCTACCGCGTTGCTTGTTACTTGAAAGTGTACTATGTCTCATTTTCAAGTAACAAGCAATGCGCTGTCCTAGTTAATCTCATTAAAATATGTAATAAATTAATTCGTTATAAATTTGTACTTACTTTTTAAATGTATTATGTAAACAACGTAGATAAAATTAGGCTGTCGAATTGCCAGTTACTATAAAATGTATAATGTATCATCTTACAGTAACGAGCAATTCGCTTTCCTAGTTATACTATCTAAAAACCAGTCGACATTATGTAACTATCTAATGATTACATTAATATCATCTCTGAATTTCTTCCAATATGTAGTATAGAAATGACATAGATCTTCAATTCCAGACATCAAAATTAAACTAGGCTTTCGCGTTGCTTGTTACTTGAAATTCTATTAGGTATAATTTTCAAGTAACAAGCAATGCGCTGTCTTAGTTAATCTCATAGATCTATCATTAAATTATGTAATAAATTAATTCGTTATAAATTTGTACTTACTTTTTAAATGTATTATGTAAACAACGTAGATAAAATTAGGCTGTCGAATTGCCAGTTACTATAAAATGTATAATGTATCATCTTACAGTAACGAGCAATTCGCTTTCCTAGTTATACTATCTAAAAACCAGCCGACATTATCTAACTATCTAATGATTCGATTAATATCATCTTTGAATTTCTTCCAATATGTAGTATAGAAATGACATAGATCTTCAATTCCAGACTTCAAGATTAAACTAGGCTTTCGCGTTGCTTGTTACTTGGAAGTGTAATAGGTATCATTTTCAAGTAACAAGCAATGCACAATCCTAGTTATTTTCATAGACATATCATATAAATAAGTAACAAAAGGATGCATTGTATATTTTCAATTACTTTTTAGATATAGTTTGTAAACAACGTAGATAAAATTAGGTAATTGCCTAATAGCAACTAGAGTATATTATTTTAATAATAAACTATTAGATTAAGGACATCTTTACACTTCTTGTAATATGTAACATGATCTTCCTTCTAGACTTCAAGATAACACTGGGCTTCCGCATTGGTTGTTACTTGAATGTGTATTTTGTACCATTTTCAAGTAACAAGCAATGCGTTATCCTTGTTACTTTCATAGAACTATTTTCAATTAATTTTCAGATGTAAAATTTACAAAAATTTGTTAAACTAGGCTTTCGCAATGCCAGATACCCTAAAATGTATAATATATCATCTTAAGGCTTCGAGCAATGCGCTTTCCTAAGTAACAGTTAGGGCATATAATGTAAATAATTTTCATTTCCAGATTTCAAGATCCGCAATGGTTGTTACTTGAATATATATTATGTATCATTTTCAAGTAACAATCAATGCGCTGTCCTAGTTACCCCATAAATCTACTATAGAAATAACTAAGAAAATGATTCACGATATATTTGCAATTACTTTTTAGATATAGAATGAAAAAATGTAAATACCAATAATTTTCAAGACATATTCATTTCAATTATTTTCTGGACATTACACTGTAAAAATCTTCAATAAAGTCTTCAAGATAAAACTGGGATTCCGCGTTGCCACTTACTTGAAATTGTATAATGTATCATTTTGAAGTAACGGGCAATGCGGTTTTCTAGTTATACTCACCAGCAGCCAGAAAGTTACTGAAGATACATCAATTATAAAGTTACAAAATTTTCACATTTGTCCAGATGAATATATTTATAAAACAAAATATTAAAAAATAATTTGTAATGATAAAATGTCCAGTGATAATTTTTTATATTTAATATTGTAAATATTATTTTGTTCTTCTTAATTTAATGTTTGTAGATAGAACATATTAGAAAATAGAGATATATTAATGTACTATATTAATTAATAAGATGACTAATTTTATTATATCTATAACTAATATTGTACATTATAGAGGTTTGATCACGATTTGATATTAGCAATTTTACCTCACTAAAAATTCACAATAGAACCTTGCATTGCGAGCAAATTGGTCTACCTTTGCAAGACGAGTATTTGAACTTGAAAATCGAGTAAGTTATACTTTGAATGCTCGCTTTGTTTTTAATTCTGATTACCAGCACAAATTCGGAACGAGTTGTACTCATATACCAAAGTTTCACTATTGATTAGAAATATAATTCCAAAGGAGAGTTTTAGATTTCTCTGTGCAGTGAAGTGTACACCATCCGGAAGCATACCATATTTTTAAACTTAATTAGTTAGAGAAATGATGTAAATTTTGTATTCAATTTCGTATCAACGGATACAAATACCCAGGTGAGCACGAGGCTGGGGCTTCGCAGTTTCAATTACGCCTCGTCCCTGAAACTGCGCGGTCTAATATTACATAATTATTGCACATGTACCCTTTCGCTGTGCGAAATGCGGGGAGTCCCGGTTTCAGCTCTGAACGAGCGCCCGGCAATATTCATTGTGCAATCGCCGTTGGCATAAATCACCATAAACCACCCACATTTCGCGATTTCCAATTCGACATTTATTGCGGCCGCGAACTTTATCATTGCCTCATTTATCAATGATGTACAATTGATGAAAAAATATGCTGATACAATAACGCAGCTCCATTGATCGAAAATATCTTAATTAGATAATCGGATTATTTTAAAAAAATAAAATCATTCTAACATAAATACAATTTTAATTTTTATGAAATTACTGAAATCTATTGGTTATAATCATATTTTTTATTACATCATAATAAATAATCATTAATCTTGATTAGTTAGATTAACATAATCTCTTTCATACTAAAACTGTCATATATATATATATACATTTTATGATCGAGTGCTGTAGTCTTAATTCTTTATGCTTTTTATGTAACGTAATTGAGTAATATAGATTTTAATCATGACTTCTAAGCTTATATAATTTTATTTTCTTAGTAATAATATTTATTTTAATAATTATATAAAAATAGATTACAGCGTGCTATAAAAAATAAATAAATACATTTGAATTAGTCTAACACACTTTGCTACTATATTTTATAGAAAAGGTGTTTTTATATGTGATGCGTATAATATTTCAAGTTGGCACTTGAGCTAAAAGTGTTTGTCTTACTAGATATTTTATGGTCCATTAAATACCAGAAAAAAAATACCGGACATCTGCCCAAGAAGTAATCACTTTTACTTTTATTATCATTTTAGTATATGTAACTGTTAAAAGGTTTGTTTCTGAAATCAAATACGTTGTAGACAGACAAATGCATTTTTTGGACGTAATCCAAGACTTTTCATCTCCGGACACTTTGTACGCCCGATCAATAACTGTAACCCTTTTAACAAAAGCCGCCCTTTAACACGCTCTCGCGTCTTCGCTTTCAACCTAAATATATATCTATATATATTATATAAAAAAAAAGTTTGATAGCTCCATTTGGCCACTTCGCCCATCGCTGTTCTCACTCATCCCCCTAGTCAAAATAAAACAGCTAATAAGATTATTGTCTGTGCTGAAGTTGCTACCTTATTTAATAATATAGGATTATTAGCTTAAAAGCTGCCGGAAAATAGGTGCGGAGTTCGAGTAGTCAGGATGTGTTTAAATATGAATGTGGGTCGTGAATAGTTTATACTTTTTACGAGCGTAACTAAAACGAAAAAGTAATTAGAACGCGACACACAATTTCCCTTTTGTATGTATGTATATATATTTTTTTATCCCCGTTGCGTTTTATTCCATTTTATTTCGCGCTTATCTTTACGACAATCCCACGTACACTTCATGTTTAACAAAATATAAACGCACTGTAACTACGTTACGAGGCTTTGTACATTAAACCAAAAAGTTGTTTTATTTCTCCCGAAACGGGTTGACAAAGGGACTAGGAATTATGCGGGATCATTTTTCTGGATCCTAATTTGGGAACGCTCAGAACTAACTCTAATTTTAGATTTCCCTCAACCCGATATAATTTAAAAATCGTCTGATTCGAAATTTGCAGTATTAAGAATGACAATGGTGATAATATAAAGGACTTAATGTGCGGACATCAGCTTAAATTTTAAAGGTATTTACTTTAAACCAAATAATTTTGAGAATTGTACACTTTAAAAATATAATAATATTTTTCAGACTTAATCCGGACTAATACACGTAAAGTGGCGGATTATCTATTATGGCAATTCAAGACATTTTTCTATAGTATTTACATTTTGCTTAGCGGCTTAATCCACAACTATGTAAGATAATATTTCTATGTAAAATTGCGTTTTATGGTCCGAAAAATATGATAAAAACTGTACTAACATCGCAGTTTTAGTACACCAATTGATGAAAACTAAAGTTTTGAAAACGCACATTATTTTTGCATTTCTATTGTCAGGGATCTTCAACCTAGGTTCCTTCGCATCATTGCGTCTTTCCCTGAGGCTTAACAAAACTTTTAAAGAATGTTCATGTTCAACATTGCTGGATAACCAAAATTTGAAGCAGGTAGAGTAGAGTTTCAAAGGGTGTGGAAGGTTGAAGACTACTAACCTAGGTCATCGCTTGGTTTTATATTGTAATTTTGATAGCATAAAATGAAATGACAGCCTTAAAGTTGTCTTAGGTCCTAGGTACCAGATCTTTTATCCGGTAATGTCTGTATTCTTTAAAATTTAATAATAAAATATATATTCTTGAATGTCAATTCCAATATTTTTTCTGGTAGATCCTAAAAATTCTTAAAAGCCTAATGGATAAAGTAAATAATATTTGATTTCCATTTTTACTAATCCTGATTTTTTTAAATTGTAAATTTACAAGTTTTGAAATGATCTCACTTTGAATGAAGTGTATCAATATTCAGATATCTCAGTGCACACAAGCACGGATGTAAGCCTTACAATTCACACATGAACTGAATGACAATGTTTCCCGTTGTCGTGTTCGGGTTTTGTGGGATTAAGACTGACAGTGGCGGGAATTGCGAGGGTTGAGGCGAGTACATTTTCGTGGATGATGATGCAGCTGCATTACCGATTTAATCTTTATCGCGAGAAGACGATGCTTGGGCTGATCTTTACTGTAGTTGTGCCTGCACTTTAGAGCTACCCAAACTTCTGGAACGTGCACACATTAAATCCTTTGATGGCTTGTTTCAATTCCTATTCCGCCACCCCTGTTAATGTTGTTTACCGTGTGCCACACAGGCATATCCAATTTGCCTGACAAAAACGCTCTGTCTAAACTTAACTCAAACTCACCCATGTATATGTACCACAGGGAAGACGATTTACAAAGTAACTACTTTCAAATAAATAAGACGCAACAACGTAATTGAATTATGTAACAGAGTGAGGTTTAATTGACATGGAAATAACAAAAACTTTGAGGAAATTAATAAAATTAAACATAAGCACATCAAACATACAATAATTTCGATTATAAAGTCTTTATTTTTTTTATTATAATTTAACAAAAAGTTTAAAATAAAACCGTTTCTTGATGTACGAGAAATATTTTTATTTCTTTGCATGAATGAGCGTTTCAACAGCTTCCCATGCAGTCATAAATGTTTTGTAATATAAAGTGGACACATATCGATATTATTTTATTATACGGTTTTTATGTATATAATTTTTGTAATGATTTTATGATAGTACAAGTTTTAGGCAAACAGTTTATAAATTTACATAGAAACTAAACTTGTTCACTCATTTGTCATGTCGATAAAAATAACAGCTACTCGTTTATATAAGATTAGTATCAGATATAATCTTAGTAAAGTATAGTATAACATATTTAGAGTATCAATCTTTTGACCAAGAACCAAGAAAAACTTTTCAAGGATTATAAAATATTTAATAATGAAAACTGCAATAAAATTTGTCTACTACTACTAATTTTATCTTAAAAGTATTTATATGTTTAATATTATTGTTAAAGCAATAGAAAAAAAGATACAAATTGCATTTTCAATATTAGCAATAAAACTGAACTTTTACCATTCCTTCAGCAATACGAGATGATTGTCCAATGTTCGTTTCAAATGTAGTGGAGATAAAAACTGTTACTATTTATATCTTCAGACTAATCTAATTTATTTTTCACAAAATATGCATCAAGTATTTAGTTTCCCAGGATGGACCATTGATTTAATTGCTCGTACAATTTTCATTTCAAATTAAGTGAGATAGCAACCATTACTATTTATATCTTCAAAATGATATAATTTATTTTTCACGGCTTATATTAGTATCGAATTAATTAGTTTCCCAAGATGGACTACTGATATAATTTCTCAGATTTAGTATTGCAAGAATTACTTAATGTAACAACTGAATACGAGAGGATTGTGCAATTTTCATTCCTAATGAAGTGAAAAGATAAAAACTATTACTATTTATATCTTCAAAATGATATCATTTATTTTTCACAAAATATATTAGTATCGAACTATTTAGTTTTTCAGGATGGACCACTGATGTAATTGCTCAAATTGTAAGAATTACTTTCTTCCAATGCGACAGGTCCAATTTAAGCAACTGACTATACTACAAAATTTGAAATATATTTATAAAAATATTATAGTATTTTTTTATCTATTTTATTTAGCTATAATGACTATTAATTATAAATTAATTGAACTTTGTGATAAAAAATATTTGAAGAAATAAGAAAGTAATTTTTTTAATGGAATATAAAAACTCATATTTATTATAAATGATCTTATATAAAATACTTAAATTATGTACTTAACAATTTCGTTTTCTTAATACAATTCAGATAAGCCCATTTCAGAAAGAAACTGTGTACTTGACGCAAAAATTAAGTTCAGTGAAAATATAATAGCCCTGTAAACGAGAACATAACAGTAAAAGTAATTTAAAACTTATTATTTTACTTTTAGTATTTCTTTCACAGACATTTTTTATGTATATTTTTCAAATAGAAACATAATTTTGTTAGAAATTGCTTAAAATTCATTTGTATAAATTATTTAATAAACTGGAATATTTTAATATTAATAATTATTTTTAATGTTTGATCCAAACTCTGTGTAAGGTCAAACATCTGATGATATTATTACTGAACTCCTTGTACTTGTACCTCTTACATATATTGATATTTAAAGCCTCGTGTGTTCTGAATACAGCATTATATATTAAAGATCGAAAACTCACAGATCAACAGAAACACCCAATTTAATGTTTCTCGGAGTGCAGTTTAAGACCTCTGGAGGGTTATAAATTTGAGTTATAAATTACTTCGCAGTAGACGACTGGGCAGGGGCAGTAGCTAGGTTCCAATATAGGAATAGGTCCATTTGTACACTTCCTTAATATATGTTCTAAGGGTGTATTTAGTGACTCATAAATTTGTACAATTATGACCTATGAAATACTCAACATTAAACAGAGTCGTCTGAGATAATCGCCATTAACAAGGATAAACTATAAAAATACGCACATAAATACATCGTAAGTTGTGAATCATCCTTCACAGCCAATAAACTGTAGAACGATTTGTATGGTAATACATAAAGGAAATATTTACTTA
Organism: Nicrophorus investigator; assembly: GCA_963457615.1. Classification (NCBI taxonomy): domain Eukaryota; kingdom Metazoa; phylum Arthropoda; class Insecta; order Coleoptera; family Silphidae; genus Nicrophorus; species Nicrophorus investigator. The sequence continues at coordinate 29,280,184 of OY735140.1, forward strand.
TTAGTTATGAAAATAGTTTTATTTAATTTCTATTCAATACTGAAAGTTAAAAAAAATATATATTTATTTTTAAACTATTTTTTTAAACACATTAAAGTAATTTAATCCATTTAAAAATATTTATATTTGTACATATATCAAATATTTATAATTTCATGAAATTTTTATCTTTTGCAAATTTTATAAAATATGTTTCAATTTTCACATTATAGTTTTGATTACTGATATAAATAAGTTATGAATTGCAATAATTATTCTGTGTAATACAATATGTAATAACATTTTTGTTTAAAAGCTGATTTAAAAAATGTTTCCTTCGCGATAAGCCGCATTGCGGATTCTTAGTGTGCAGTGAATGGGGGCGAAATGAGAATGTTGATTGCCCAAGAAAATTACAATACCTATTTTAAGATTATAACGTGAATAATAATATTTAAGCGTTTAAGTGCTTTTCCTACTGCAATTTAGGTCATTTCGCTGAATGCTGATGCAATCCTGTCTCTGAAAAAAAAATAGTTTTCATTTATCTGGAAAGTAGATTATAGTCTGCATATAAAGATAATACTTATGACATCATAAATAACCGTTTCATAATAATATTTCTTGTTACGTGCAAATATAATGAATTAAGAAGTTTAATAATTAATTGTGGCATTAGTATTCAGCCATTTCAGGAATCATATATTAAAATTAAAACCAAATTCAAGACATTTATGAGACGTAAAATTTAAAGATTATTAATAATAAATAAGTATTTAATTAAATGTTACAATAGTTTTTAGACACTTCAGAAATATGTTAAAAGTAAAACCAAATTCAAGACATTTATGTAACTTAAAATTTAAAGTTTATTAATAATTATAACTAAATAAAGAATTCAATCTTTCATAAAGGATCATTACATTTTTTAAATTTAATAATTTAGATTTATACTGAATTGAAAACATCAAAGATTAAAAAATACAAAGAAAATAAATTATATTTTTTTTTAACAATTTTTCAAGCTACAATCTTGAACTATTATGGTATTAAGATACATTACTATCCAGCAATAAAAAAATATAATAAATTAGTAAAAGATGACAGAAAATTATAAATAAATATTTAATAAATTATTATATAATTATCTGCATGTGATAAATGATTATTTAATTAAAATTATTGATCAATTCATGTAATATCAATGCACAATGATCTACTTTTATTTTCCATAATTTTTTTTTCTGATATTAATAGAAATACTAATAATTTAAATATTTAATTAATTGAGATGATCTTAAGGAGAATAAGGTGTAATAAATTAAATTTTATGTTTTATTGTTCTTTGTTCGACTTTCGAGTTTAAAAATATATTTGCATCAAAGAATTTAGTTTCCCAGGATGGACCACTGATTTAATTGTTCAGATTTGGAATTGTAAGTATTACTTGTAATTACAACTGAATACGAGAGGATTTTTCAATTTTCATTCAAAATGAAGTAGAGATAACAATTATTACTATTATAGTGAATATTCTAAAATCATTTATTTCAAGAAACGTTCGACTCTCGAGTTAAAAAAAAAACGGATTTTCTTCGAAAGTTATGTTCGAGTTTGTTGTAGTTCAAACACCATAAATATTAGTAGAATTATATATAATTTATTCATTCAATTTTTTGATAAAATGATTTGAACATGATCGAAATGATTAATTGTGTAGACGCAATTAATTTAGCAAATTAGAGAAGTTCAATACCCTAGTAGAAAATATTTTATGTACAGAAATATATTTTCCGGAAATTTTCTAATTACGATATACGCTGAAAGGAAAAGTTGCCTCTAATTGCGAATTAAGTTTAATTAGGAAACTTATGCAGTAATTACAAATATGCTGGCATTCGCAGAAGTGCGTCAGAGTTAAAAATAAATTAGTAGAAAAAAATATTGGTAGAACCCTATGTGCATATGACTGGGAATGTGTACGAAAACACTGGAATTGATTATTACATGCAGACGACTTAATTGGAATCCACATGCGATGCCTCTGCCTATTTATTTTCGGTAACTTCAAAATGTGCATTTTCCATCAACCTCTGTTTTACTATTTTTTTTCTATCTCTCTTTCTATTTTCAAACATCATCCATATAACTCTTGCTCCATCTCGCTTTTGTTTCCTATATTCTCTATACACGTGTGTGCCTGTAAAGCAATTTTATTTCAATTTTCCTCACGCCGGTGTCACAAATATACATAAAGTACATTTCAAGTGTCAAAGGATGTCCTCATCTGAACAGACATTTGTTCACACAGAAATTCCCGTTAATAAATTGCGTCGCGTTGTATCATAATGACAGTGGACAGGTGCACAACATTTGCAGAATGCACAAATTGTATGCAATTTTCAGTATCTGTTATATAACTATTGCCTAGATAATATTTATTGCTACAATAAGTAATTAAATTGCATGAGGATTTATTTTATTTACTAATTCTTTCAAAATTTACTGAAGTTCTACTTAAGTTGCGGGTTTTAATATTAGGTTTAGCAATAATATAAATAAAGCAAGAATTGTATTTCAGCGATTCTAAATAAAATTGCATATCCAGTAGTTAGTAATAAATTTACCACTTCTCATCATTCTATGTTCAATCAGATGTTTGTACGTTAATTTGAACATGGGTATTAAGTAATATTGTACGTATTACAGACCTTTCGTTAAAATGTTGTACGTAAAGTGAATGTTAACTCCATATCAAATATCATCATTGTTTTAAATATTAAAGAAAACAAGATTTTAATGTAAGGTTCTAGCGCTTATAAATAAATTTGCATATCCAGTAGTTAATAAGTAATTAGCAATTTCTCATCATTCTATGTTTCATCAGATATTTGTACGTTATTTTAAACATGGGTATTAAGTAATAATGTACGTATTACCGAATTTGCATTAATAACAAATTTACCACTTCTTGTCATTATATGTTCGATAAGATGTTTGTGCGTTACTTTGAACATGGATAGTAAGTAATAATGTACGTATTACATACCTTTCGTTAAAAATTTGTACGTAAAGTGAACGTTAACTCCCGAATATCTAATATTAATAATGTACGTATAACCGAACTTTCGTTAAAAAATACACTTGAAGTGAATGTTAACTCCATATTAAATATCTTCATTGTATTCAATATTAAAGAAAACAAGATTTTAATTTAACATTTTTCATTATATGTTTAGATTTTTAAAAATATTGACTTATATTTATAATATTTGTACATTATTTCATTTAATTAATAAAAAATTTTAAAAAATATGTACGTAAAGTGAATGTGAACTGTTATATACAATAAATTCACTTTACTGAATATTTAAGAAAGTAATATTTTAATGTCAGGTTCTAGCGCCTGTATATAAATTTACATATCTTGAAGTTACTAAATAATTTAACAATTTTCATCATTACATGTTTAGACAGACATTTAAAAATTAAAATATCGACTACTTATATTTATAATATTTGTACATTATTTTATTTAAAGGTCATGATAATGTACGTATTAATGAACTTCCTTTAAAAATATGTACGTAAAGTGAACGTTAACTGTATATTCAGTTTACTAAATATTCAACAATATTTTTATATCATATCATTAAAGTACATATCCTGTAGTTACTAAATTATTTATCATTTTTTTATCATTACATGTTATACAGCCATTTAAAAATTAAAATATTAGTTATATTTATATATTTTTTACTTTATTTAATTTAAAGATTATTATAATGTACGTATTATCGAACATTTCTTAAGTAATGTAATATATAATACCTTCATTATATTGAATATACACGAAAGCAAGATTTTAATGTAATTTTCACTGGTTTTATGTAACTAACATATCACTATTCACCACTTCTCGTTATTATTATAGTCGTAATGTACGTATTATTGAACCTTCGTTAAAAAGATTAACGTGAAGTTTAATATGGAATAACTCTATTGAATTTATTATTCAAGAAAGCAAGATTTTAATGTGATGATGTTTCAGCGGTTCTGCAAAAACTTACATATATTATAGCGGTTTGTAAAAGAGGTCTGCCACTTCTCCTGGGTATTCTTGAAGCGTAATTTTGTTTTGTTTTGTGTAATTACATTTTGGCTGTAATTATTTTTTTTCACCGTGCCCTACCGTACGTTCGGCGCAAAGAGGATGCGAAGAAGTACATCCGAGGGCGTGCTCTGTACACACGGTTTACGATGAATAATTTATGTGGGGCGCAAAACTGGGGGCCCTTTAGCCCTCCGTTATTTCATTTATTTTATTTATATAGCATTTTCTCACATAAAAGATACCAGAGTACGTCTCTTATCATCACGGCGAATAGCACGACCGTGAGAGATTGCCGGTAAGCCGACACCTGTGACCTCTGTGCCTCGACGCGCTATCTTAGAGTGCCGTCACGACTGTCCGCCCTCCTCCACCTCTTTCTCAACTTCTTCGTCCGTTGCGCCCTGCATTTTCTTGATTAACAAAAATGAAATTCCTGCACTGCGAGAGTTATTTGACCCCTCTACCTACAACAATACCTATACAACATATAATTGTTCGAGTGCAAAGTTATACCTATTTCCATTGAGATTCTTAACACCAGAAGCAATTTAATTATGACAAAGAATAAGAAAATTGAATAATCATGATTATTATTATTATTATTGCATCAATTTTACAATTAAATAAAAATTTATAGACCAAAAAAAAAGACGAGTTTTTACAAATATAAATATTGCATTATCTCGTAATAATTGCCTTAATTTCATAACAAAACTTTTTAATAAAGTAAATTTTATAATATGTGAAATAACTATTTTTTTTCTATTTCTTAAACAATTAATCAATACTTAATTTAATTCATGATTAATACTATTCAAAGTAACTTTACTGTTTTTGTTTTTTTTTGTAAAATATAGGCAGGTCTTCTTGAAAAGTTAATATTCATATTAAAACTACTTACATAGACATTATGTAACAATCTTGTTAGAAATTCTATGTAACATGAATATAGGGTGCATATGGAGTTTCCTGTAAGGCATAGTAACTTACATATAACTTTGGCTTTATAAATTCTATGTATCTTTCATAAGTTGTATACGCCTGTTGCGTAAGTCAAGTCTCATCAAAATTCGTCGCTTATGGGGTTACCGTAGATCATCTTGTTTCATCTAAATAAATCATTTATTATCTCGCACATCTAGCATATTTATTGTATTAAAACGTAACACGCTAATGAAGTTGCCTATTAATATTATATAAAACAAACTTAAAATTATAGAAAAGGGAATTTGGGTTATATATATTGTATTATAATAGATAAAATTGTATTAGTTCTATTATTCATGATAATGTAGCTTTATTAAATTTGCTTGGTTGTTCTTGAAGAAATTTTAAGTTTATCATCAACTTTGGTATCAGTTAAGTATTAGCTTAAGCAACAAAGGTACAGGCGAAAGCGGACAAACTCGAATTAATAAAGGTGATTAAGATTAAGTGAGTTTTCGCTGGGAAAACTGGGGACGATCCCATTACAATAAAACTTAATCCGTTGCACTTAGCGAGGGTTCTGGATGCGCCGAAACACACAATCGATGTAATTAAATTTCCCGTTTTCTTACTACACCAGCAATTTGCATGGAAATGCAAGCAGACGAAATATGATCGGATTCGGAAACCCCCCGGAAAAAATGTAACAAAAGTAAAATGTACATCCCCTTTTATTTAATTTTATTTATTTTTATCCATGTTCCTCGTTTAATTACAAAACGTCGAGAGTAAATAGTGCGTGGTTCGTGCACGAATAAAAATGAAAATAAAAATATAGAAAAGCGAGAATAAAATAAATGTGATAGGATTAGAGAACCGGCTACGTTGTGTTTGCGTACGGTGGAAAATTTTTAACACGAGCCTCGGCATATCTAATTTGAATTTGCTTTGCGCTTATTATTTTACACGTTGGAATTCTGAAATGATGATGACTGTAGTACATAATTATAATTCCATTTGAAGTTGGAACTTCGGGGAGGGCTGCGCCAGAGAAAATGCAGAGACTACTACTTTTGAAAGGCGGTGGCAAAGCTTCGCCGCCGCCGCACCCGCACCCTCTCCCATCCCCTACGTGAACATTGTGCAACGGCGAAACTTATATAATTCTCCCATTTCCATAATACGTATTTGCGCTAAAAATTAAACATTTGTCTTTTGCTCTAACGCAAATTTGGAAGAACTTCATAGAGCGAAACGAGCAACCGACGTATTTATGGAAAAGAATGTAAATTTGATGCCCTAATGGAACTCTGCTCGGCACAATTTTAGCTTTGTTATCTTTACAATAGTAATAAATTGCATAATGTTAAAACGCGATGCTTTAATAAAACGGAATGTTTATAAAATAAACTAAAAATTAGCGTTTATATATTGCAAATCAGACAGTAAATGAACCAAGTTTTACAAAGAATATCATGATGTGAAATAATAAATTGTTTTAAGTAATTCGTGGTGAGTTTAATCTTTAAGATTTATTTTACTACATTACAAATACATTTTGGAGTAAAGTGAAATGACTATTATTCAGGTAAATCTATTAAACCAGTGGTTTCCAAACTACACGACAGAAGAAAATATTTTTGTAAATTACATCCATGAAAAATGTCATGATATAATTATAAATGTAGTATAAAATCATAAAACAAGTATATACATAATATTGAAAAAACTGTTACTGTTACAAAAGGTAATTATATTTATTAAACTTATTAATTTCTATAATATAATAAAAAATCATAAGACAAGTAAGAACTGAATGCTTTATAAACAGTAAACTTCAATGTTTATTATGGTTTATGCGCCGGGTAAACTCCTACATTTTGATAATGCAACGCTAGATGGCAGAAAAGTTAAATTATTTTTAATAAACTTTTCAAAACACTAAATTTAAAAAAGGAGTTCTATGCAAAATTATAACATGTCAAAACAGAACGAAAGAGCAAAACTGAACTGAAAAAAAAAACAAAACAGGAAAGAATCTGAGCAGTGACAAAAAAAATAGATCATAGATAAAACCAAACTTGAAAAACTTTAAACACTAGAGTTAATATGGAAATTTGTTGTGATTTTTTTGTACTTTTTAGATGTAAAACCATGTACTTTTTGTCTGGTTACCTAAATGGTAGTTAAATGTATTCCATACCAATAAAACAGATACTATCCATATGACAATACATCTATGCGTGAAAAGACTCTTTGAATACGTGACTTTTATTATTAAAATTGTGATGTGATTTAATATAACATTCGTTACAGGGAGTGAATCAACATGTATTATTGTGATTTAATTTTTCATATTTATTCCATCTCTACTTGTTTATTCAAATAAACTACAAAATCCATGTGCTGTATTAAATGCGAATGTTTTAATTACTCTAAAAAAAAGTTTCAGAGTACTTTAATAATAATATATGAATATTATTGAAGTAAAAAACATTATTGAATTTAATTTTAAAACGAGATGAAAACATTCATTTATAAAATGTGTTTGCGATAATTATGGGAAAACCGAATGTATTTTCATTTCTGTTTTGCTTTAAACGCAATTATTTTGCTTCCACGAATAATTCTGTTTACACTTATTATTCTTGAATTATTATTAATAATCATATTTTATTTACTTTTGGTAATATTCTTCTGTTTTAAAACTTATATATTATTATACAATTTTTATATGCGATAGTTTCTTTTCTTGTATTAATTCATGTAACAATTTTTTTTTAACAGTAATTTTTATTAAATCTATCTTAATTAATTAAATCACCATCATATTTATTTAATTTGTTTTAATAAATGGACTTTAAGTCATTAATTATATAATTAACCAAATAAAACTAAAACTACAAGTTTTAGAATATTTATTTTTTAATTATTAAAATATATTTTTTTACTAACAAATTCATGTTAGAATTTTGTGTTAATAGCAAATTTAATTTAATTTTTTAATTATTAATGTTTATATCATCGTTTACTTGGCTGTATAAAAAATATTACTCTGAAAATAACTTAATAATTTAATAAGTGCATCGACCTAGGTCTTTCTGTCCGGTATATACTTGTTACATAAGATATAATAATAAAATAAAATTGGAATTATATATAATAATAAATAAAAAAAAAAGACAGGGATTGGAAAAGGGTTCATGCGGGATACTTGAACTTGGGAGGGAAATTTGGGAAGAAACATTTTCGTCTTTAGACAAATTTAAGTCAAAAGGAGATTAATAATCGGAAGTGGCGGTAACAAGTTTTTATATAAATGTTTAAATATCTCGAAGTTGTAATTTATTTCTGAATTATATTTTATAAAAAATATATATATTTATTATTAATTGATAAATTTATAAGTTATTTGCAATAGTCATATAAAAATAAAGTAAATTCAAGACCTCTCAACACCAGTTCCTGGGCTACAGAGGTAAAAAAAATAATATTAAAAACTGTATACTTTTCTTTTAATAAAATATTTAAAAACCAAAAAATAAATATTAATAATTGAAATAATTTAAAACTATTTCAAAGGGTTATAGGCAATAGCTGTTTTATATTTAATCCACTTTATAATAAACTATACCAAAATAACAGATTATAAAAATATTACTAAACTAATGATATTTATTATGAAATATTAATTATCTTTGTGATAACGCTAATCCATAAGATTATCATCCATCAAACAAAAACAACATTTTATCAATAATTAAAAGACCATATGGTTTCCATATATTTTTATCAGCTTTGATCACATCGAGTTCGTATCGCAATAAACCATGTACACTACAAAAACTAAATGAAAATTTGAAAAACAAAATAAATATGGAATCATTTCAGGTATTGTTCATATAGACCCATTATTTCAATACGCTAAATTGGAACGATTCAATTCATATTTGGGACGCAATTAAAACGAATTATTGTATTATCTGCATATTGAATTGTGATTTAAATTTCATAAATCCGGAGGGAATTATTCGCCATTATTATTTAACATTTATTTTTTGTTACTGTTTATTCTTCTGCGAGAGAGCAATGTATTCCGGTGGAATTACCATGTGCAATCGCAGCTGCCTCGTCGCTATTCTTCCTGAAATTTCGATTTACAGATGACAATGGCTCTAATATCGATACCGTGTATATGCAGAGGTATTATTGATTTTGCATGTTCAGTAATGGATGCGAGCTCATCCACAAAGGAAATCATAATTCGGTTTCGGTTTGGACGCTGTCAGGATTATCGATGCTCTCATTTCCTTTGAGCAATAATAAAGATATGTTTTTTTTATCACTTCTAATTATTTTCAATTCTGTTTTCCACACATGCTCACCGTTGGTGCGATTGAAGTTGAGCTCCGTGTATGTTTTTTTCTTTCTTTCTTTCAGTGTTTTCAGTATTTCGGCGGAAAATTCAAATTAAACTCGATGAGTATACACAGACAGACAAGACAGCTGTGATGGATATTTGCGGGAATTAAAAAAGTTTACAATGATTGCAATTCTGTAGTGCTTCGATGATTTGTGTGCAAGGTATTGTCTTCAATATACGCATGTCATTGGCTTCATCCGACTCGGTATAATCCCTATTCATTTGGGTATGTGAATTCCTGTAATAGCCGATCGAAATGTATCTAATATTGATCAGCAGCAAAGTTCGACGTACCTTTTATGATAGACCACAATTAAGAATTCGACCTAATTATCAAAATAAAGTTTGAAATAACTGTCATCCAAAAGAAAGTATCTGAAACTGCACTAATAAATAATAATGATAGTAAAACAAGTATAACTGTTACAAAGGGCTATTGACCTCTTGGGAAATAATTATATAATATACAGAAAAAAAATCATATCGAATTTCTTCAAGCTGCCAGTTTGTGCTAAATCGGAAGTGCTAAAAATCGATATACTTCTACACCTTTCTTCAATTAAAAATATTATTTTATTATATAAGAACAAAATAAGTCAAAATATGTTAAAAAATATGATTATGTTTGAAATAATATTTATTTATTTTTTGTCTTATATTTTTATTCACAATCTATTCGTATTGAACATTGAGTAAATCTGGTGGCGGTTGACATGTGCAACTTGAACTTTTTTTTATTAGCAGAATCATATGGTTCGAAGAGTTAATTCTAGTAAAATAATATAAAATTTCACCGTGCTATTATATGTTAAGTAGAAAAGACCTGATTTATAAAATGAATACACTAATTTTTAATATTTTTTTTTACCGATTATATAACGAACAAATTGTATAGTTAATAGTATTTTTTATATAACATATATTTTTATTTAGAATCTATCACAAGTAAATTTGTTGGCGGTACAATTGTTACGTAGATACGATACAAAATTTCACCATATAATCACTTTTTAAGTAGAAAACTCAGATTTTATGAAAGAACAAGTTGCAAGCCATGATTTAAAAAATGGATGCAATAATTTTTAATATTTTTTTACTGATTATATAACGAACAAATCGTTTGTATAACATATATTTTTATTTAGAATCTATCACAAAAAAGTACATTATAATTAGTACATTTTACTAAATTTCAGACCTAATTTCTCTTGCTCTTTATCCATATATGTTTCTTCTAAATTAGTCGTATATCCAAATGCATCCCAAAATATTTTTTATGAAATTTATAGTAAAATTCTAATCATGTTTTTGAGGTAATCCATATTTTTTTACTACGTTCTTTATTTCTCACAATGTTGCAGCTGAAAAATTAAAAAATTAAATTAAAAATTAAAAGACTTTGAGAAACGAAATAACTCAAATACACGTGTGATTTCAACTATCTATCAATCAACTGCTATAATAAAATCAAGATGTTTCTTTTTTTTATTATTATAGTACTTTTTCTAACATTAAAAAACGTCTTCAAAATGATTACTTATATAATTTATAAAACATGTTATTTATACTACATTACAATTCAAAATACTATACTTTATCAAACCGGAAACTATAATTATCATCTCTTAATGCTTTGTAGATTTAAAAGTTTAATTTCAAAAAATTGTTAAAGTAATTATTTTAGCATTACTTTAGAAAAATACTATTATATTCAAGGTTGGATTTATCTTAAACTTGGCTTTAATATTTGATAAAAATATATGCATAAAAGAAAACTTTGATGATTTTTTCTAATGAAATTACTTATAATATAATTAGTACGCTTTTTTATTGTATTATATATTTTTTATTATATTTGCTTGAGATTTTATTATAAACAGAAAATAAACATACAAAAAATGAAAGTACGGCATGCAAAGGGTGAAGAGGAGCAATTGGCTGTTAAATGCTTCAGCATTATCCTTTAATGTTTGTTGTGCGCTTTCTGCGAGGGTAACGATAACAAGCCAGAAAAGTGCCCTCAGGAGCAAAGCAGAAAGGATTTTTGAGCAACAAGGCGTTAAACTTTATTGCACATACCCCCTACCTCCGCCCAAGCCGTTGAATTAGAAGGGAGTCGTTGCGGGAGGAGCGGAATGGCATTAGTGAAGCATGTAAATGTTTAATTCTTTCATCAAATGGCCGCTGCACCGGTCTTAACTGTTTATTTATATTATTCCGAGACTGAAATTACACCGGAAACGCGATTCTCCCTATCCGACTTAAAAATCCAGCTCCTCCCCAGATGCATTTAATATTAAAATGAGTTATGCCTGTTTACGGTTCTCTGTATTTTTCAGCAGCTACACGAATCCCGCAGACCCGACTACTTTTAATCAAGCTAAACTTACTCTTTAAACGTATGCATGTTTATTCTATAAATTAAAGTTGCTTTAACTTTCATTATAAATTTATCTTCTAAAAATCATTCCGTAATTTCTTTCAGCTATAATTAACATCTGTACTTCTTACTGAAAAGTTTATAAATATAAATATAATAAGTATAAATTTATTTGAAACCGCACTAATCGAGAAAATAAATACATACAAAAATAAATCGCACAAACGATACTTCACTATATAAACTGCCACAAGCATATCTTCAAAGACTGACAGATTTCAACTTTCGACCCGGAAACCCCTTGTTCTATTCAAGACACAGGAAGACTACATAATTATAAGTTAGTTCTAATGAGTTTTAGCAAATAAGTTAGTTGAGTTTTGCGAGTATCATTTGTTAGTTGTAAAACAATTGAAACATATTATTAGTTCTATTATATTTCTTGACAATATCAATTGTTAATATTAATATATAAAAATATAAATATATAATCAATGTTATAATGTAATTACATAATACTTTAGAACTTGTATTTTTTAATATACAATATTTTTTGTTATCTAATTTAATATAAATAAAGTTATTTACTAAATAAACAACTATATTATAGTCGACTTAATGCCAGTTTATAAATATATTAAGTTAAAGTTTTGTAGATAAATATATAAAAGATCAAAAAAAAAAATATAAATGTTAATTGTTGTTACTAAAATATTTGCAAATAAACATAATTTAAATGATTATTATTTGGATACATTTCCTGAATTGAAGCAAAGTACGTGTCCACGATCGAATGAATAGGCTTTACACTCTTGGTCTATGTTACTATCGTCGTTCCGTTTCAATTAATCGGTATTATGGGAATTAAAAACAAGACCAATATATTTGATACAGCAAATGAATACTTGATTACTAAGTCCATTTCATTTTACGTAATAGTCGTTTACAATTTTGTATTCCATTAATCTAGTTCTATAGTACAAATATTTTTAATTATATAATGTTCAAAATATTATAATAATATTCATATAATTATAGAATTCGAATAAATATACTTAGATTTACAGTTTCTCTTTTTTAAATTCTGCTTATACAGTTTTGATGAAATATAAGTAAAAGTTTCGACTTGAGAGGTTTAGTATGCAAAATTTGGACGTATTCAAAATAAAACTGCTGAAAATAAGAAATTTTCAGTGACTGCACAATTGATGCAACTGTAATTTCCCATTAACATATCCTTAATTAATTTATTTTTTTAAACACTTTTCTATATATTTTTTTATGATTAAAACCATAAACTAATGACATGTATCAGATGCTTTTATAATTTTAACTAACGATTTTTCAAATAATTTTTGAAAACTTTTATGAATTGTTTGCCCAAAACGATTGTAGTTTTTTTTTTAAGTTTACATTATAATTTAGGTTTCTGAAAATAATTAATTTCGAAAAACTGTTCAAAAATAAAATTATAAAAAACTGAAACAATTTATAATTAACTTTAAAAGAGTAATTCTATATGCATGAAATAATGAAAATACATAATGTAACTACACTTTATCTACACAGAGAATGAGATTCATGACTTAAGTGGATGGTGGAGGGAAAGTGGATGAACTTGCTGAGGAAACTAAATTTGATAACCAAAAATTTCATTAGGAAACTTTTGCTTTTTTGTACGAGAAACATTTTTTTTTAATATTATACACAAGTTATTTATCTTATAATAATTCAAAAATCAAATTATGAATAACTGATACTATTTTCCCCATAAAAAAATAACTTTAAAAGAGTAAGTCTATATGTATGAAATAATGAAAATACATAATATAACTATGGAGGGAAAGTGGAAAAACTTGCTGAGAAAACTTCAAGAAACATTTTTTTTTAATATTATTCATAAGTTATTTGACTTATAGTAACTGTATTTACTCAATTTTTTCATTTTTATATGTTACTAAATACAAAAATAAACATTTAAAAAAATTTAATTCCCTTTGCTATCTCATGCCTAATAATATCATAGGTTCAAGGACATCATTGCCTTTGACTATTTATTAAGTAAAACGAATAAGTGTGTGCACTATTGAATCTTCTCATTTATGTTATCCTGCAAACCGGCTCGGATATTTATGATCATATTTTTTGCGATCATCTGAACCATAAGCAGTTGATGTAGTACATTGTTGAAGGGGGGTGTCGTTATTTTAGTTTGGGGTAAAATAGATGACAGATCGAAAATGGTAGCATGCAATCGGCATTCCGATAAAGGCTGATTGCGTAGTCGCTGCCGTGGAAACCGGATGTCATAAACGACTACAACGATACCTGAAAAACGTTGAGGCCTTATCGTGGCCCCCGAAGATATGGATGTCGCCGACTCGGCTCGCTAACATACATAGTCATATCATCAACACGACCTCATATTTAGGATACATTTTTAAACATTTTTTCCGCCCATTCGAAAACCACAATGAATACATTACATTTTATATATATATACCAGAATATTCCCAAAGGATAACCTGTATCCAGTTTTTCTCTCGCTCTATCTCTTCCTCCGCGCAAATCACCGGTTCGGCCTCATTAAGGATTTAACGTTCAACCGAAAACAATGTTTTGAAGCATTTCACATTTGAACTGAACGGATTCAGTTCAAATGTAATAATTCATACGTGTTTTAAATCGCTCGTCCGTGCTTGCATATTTATTGATCCGCAAATGTAGCTCTAAAGCTAATTAGGTAATTAATTAAATTAAAAATAATCCCGATGAAATTAATTAATTTCCGCTGTGCGTGTTGGCTGCACAATCGACACTTATTATTGTTTAAATAAAATACTCTGCAAATACATTATTATTACTGCTCCACATCAATTTATAATCTATGTAAAATCATCAATATTTCATATATTTTGTTACAAATTAATATTATTTACAAACCAAAATAATATTTGATGTACTAATTATTAACGTTTGTTACAGATCAAACAATTTTGGATTGGATAATCTTTTTAAAGGTAAGAATCAACAACTAAATTAAATTTAAATGAAAAATATCCAAATATAACATTAATTTCCGAACATGAATAAAAGTCAATGAAGTGTTGTATCTGTTTTTCTCTATGTATTATGAAAGATAAAAATAATATGATTGTAGATTAGTATATTGAAATATGAACATTCTAGTAAATAAATCAAAATCATTGAATTATTTGTATCTTGAAGAAATAATATTTAATACACAGCGATCAGCTAAAAAACAACTATAACGCAAACATTAGTATTTCAAACTACCTAAATTTCAGAGGGAATCGAGGATTATCTTCCAGTTTTTCTGAATGTGATGAGGCTCGATTTATTTTTACGACCTTAGATAAAAACTAATGTTTGCAAAAACAGCCTTAAAAATTTTGTAGAACCAAAAAAGCAACTCGATGAAAACTTGCAATAAATATTGTATCAATTTTATAAAAAAAATATATGATAAGTAATCATATTTATTTAAACCTTATTATATAAACTAATAATAATTATCTTTTATTATAAACATTAATTGAAAATACATACAAATACAAATTAAATTAATGACTTAACTTTTGTCAATTTTAATACTATGAATTTTAGTACATTGCATTTTACGGTTTCTATTAATCCGGATTCATTAGTCTGATTTGAATATTTTAAAACTAAATTTTAATTGAGCTACAAAAAATATAAAATTTAAGCAGACTAAATTATTTTGTATAAACTTGAACTTTCCATTTGTGCAGTCTGGATTAGTCCGATTTTCCACAATTAAAAATTGTTATATTATAAAAAATCTTTCTTCTTATGTATTCGTCTTTGAAATACGTATTAATTATGTAATTAAATAGAAAGTCAATCATGTTTAAAAATGAAAAACCATAAATTTATAGACCTATACTTAACTATAATCACACATAAAACTAAATACGTTCTCACACCTATAATTAGAAGACGGTCCTATTGAATAATATAAACGTTAATTAAGACATTCTTTTAAAAAAACAATGTCCAATTAGATTCAACTTTACTTTTTACAAAACTATTATGCACGAATATATTTTTTTTAAACTTTCTAGAACCGTACGTATAATTAATTATAGTATCCTTACAATAGTCTTAAAGTTTTTTACTTTCCATTAAATAATTAATTACTTAATTTAGTTTTAACAAATACTTTTAAACACATTTTTTGCTATCCAATTAGCACACAATGGATAAATACATAAATTTTTAGTGTGAACCATTAAAAGAAAGTTTGATTACTTTTACTGCTTTGGTGACGTATTTTTTTATTATAATTTGATCAGCAACATAATAATAGCCATTTTTACTATCCATTAAATAATTTGAAAAATATTGTTAGTGAACATTTGATTTATCCATAAATGTGTTTTACTGTGAATAATGATATGAAATTTGATATTTTCATTCGACTAAATAACTGGCTTGCTTCTTAAGTGTTTGTCGTTTTATAGTTTAGTGTCATTTTATAGTTTCTGTAAATACTTATGTCTGTGTAAATAAGCAATAGCGGAGTTTCATCTCGAAAAGTGTTCGTAGAGCACTTTCTCATGTTTCCCGCATAAAAAATGCATCGGTCTCTTAGAACAGATCATAAGTTCCAGTTTTTATGGGAAAGTCGATTCGACAAAAAAAAATGCATCGTATTTACTCTAGTTCATATTTATAATTAAATAATTCCCTTTTTAAATATTTACGTGCTTTTCGATCTACAATTTTATGTTATTTAAATAACTGAGTGCATTCTTCCACTTTTTCTAAATTTTATATTACTTTTATCGATCAAACTTTCCTTAAACCTAATTATATTTTTTTTTCATCGATTTAAAATTTATTTTATATTTAAGTATTTATTTATTTTTTCTAATAATCTATTAATATATTTCCTTCTTTAATTTATGGCCTTTAAAAGGCATAATTTAATAACCAAACTATCGTATTTTTCGGACTATAAGTCTCATCTTTTTACATAGAAAAATGGACTCAAATTTTGGTAACATTAAAATATTTTTTCAATAAATCGTCTCTAAATTTGAGGTTCGTCTTATAATCCGAAAAATACGGTAGTTATTATATTAAATTAAGGTCGCAGATGACCCCGAAATTTTATAATAAATAATCAACTAAATTAATTATATAACATTTTGAAAAGTTCCACTAAAAGTATAGAAAAATTATTAAGTTTTTTTTTATTGTGGCACAAATATTAATTCATTGATTTGATAAAATAAACTATATCATTCTATTAAAGTAATATATAAAAAAATTGTATTTATAACGTTGATTATATAGAAAAAATGTACATTATGATATTAAAAAGAATATGTATAAAATATTGCTATTAACGCGGGATGAGCGTGAAAGGCATTCTTTACTTTTAAATTCACTGTGACTCAGGGAATCTCATATAAAACTGTATAAAATATAACTGAAAAGAAGTAGAAAGAAATGAAAGAAGAATGAGAGGAATATAAAAAAAACTACACGTAATTCGAGAATTTTCTTTTAATCCGGCGGATGCATTA
Organism: Nicrophorus investigator; assembly: GCA_963457615.1. Taxonomy (NCBI): domain Eukaryota; kingdom Metazoa; phylum Arthropoda; class Insecta; order Coleoptera; family Silphidae; genus Nicrophorus; species Nicrophorus investigator. The sequence goes on from OY735140.1 coordinate 29,297,583, forward strand.
GCGCAACTAAAATTTTAATCACTTTACTTCTTGTTTCAACAACAAAATAAGAAAATAACGATCCAACGGAAGTTTTTTAATTTAATTAATTTATGTTATTATTTTTATTAAACATCAATTCAATAAAGAACATAAATCTGAGATACCGATCTAGGACTTTCCACCCGAGAAGTTTTTTTTTATTTTAAAATAAAATGTAAAAATCGATAATTATCATTTTATTGAATTCCTTTATTGAAAATACAACATTTTGAAAAATTAATTTAAACTATAAAAAATAACGTATTTGTATATTAAATAATTAGTTTTTGAAATTATTTAATTAATGACTAAAATTGGACTTGTTTGTAAAGTTTATACTCGTAATATGCGAACTATTGTCACATATATTAAGAAATATAATACAAATACTATTTCAAAATAATTTTAAAATTTATGAATATTTTATATTAATTTACTTAAATTTTTAAAGCTACAGTCGCAATTATTTTTAATTTTTCTATATAAATTCAGATAAAACTAATTTAATTTTCTTTTAAAGCTAGTATAATTGCCTTAAACTTTAAAATATTATGCCCCGGAATTTTCTATTGATGTTCTGCATGAAAGACTTAAAAGACAAAGAGCTAATTTGAATTTCAAAAACAATAACGTCTTCCTCTTGCTCTTACATTTTCAAGAGATCTTCATGATTTCTTAATTTTTTTCTACATCAGTATATTGACAAGATAATGTAAATCTCTTATGATGAACTTTCAACTTTTAGAAAATAAAGATACTCAAAAAAAACTTGAGTTTTGGTGACAAAATCTTTATTCTTTTTCAGAAAATATTTATATGGAAGTTTTTCTGAACAAATATTTATTTGTTTATTATTCGCAGTAATTGGAAAAATAACTTGAATTTCAAAATCAATACCGTCTTCTTCTTGATCAAGTCATCCAGTTTCAATATATTGACAAGAGTAACGATAATGTAAAACTCTTATGATGAACTTTAAACTTTTAAAAAGTAATGATAGAAGAAAAAAACTTGAGTTTCAGTGTCAAAATCATTATTCTTATACTTTTACAGAAAATATTTATATGGAAGTTTTTCTGCAACAAATATTTATTTGTTTATTATTCGCAGTAATTTAAATTGAGAGGAAAAATAACTTAAATTTCCAAATCCATATCGTTTTCGTCTTGTTGTTACATTTTCAAGAGATCTTCAATCATGATTTCTTATTTTTTTTACATCTGTTCCAAAGACATCCAATTCCAGTATATTGACAAGAGTAACAATAATTTAACACTCTTCTGATGTACTTTAAACTTTTAAATAGTAAAAATACAGGAAAAAAAACTTGAGTTTAAGTGACAAAATCATTATTACTATACTTTTTTCAGAAAAATATATATATAGAAAGTTTTTAAATGGAGATGAAAAATATTTTGAATAAAAATAAAAAATGACATTTCGAAAATTTCTTAATAAATTTTGTAAATTTATAATTTTATCTATAAACGCCTAACAATCTTTTGTTATTGACACCGTACAAAAGTTAAGCAATGTCCGTAATATCAATATATGAAAGGGTGAGTGTGTAAATCATATACACACAAGTAACAATAATATTTTGATTATTATAATTGCGTTTTTTAAATATTTATGGTGGAAATTATATTTGTTTATTGTTATATAATAAAATTGAATATTGATTATATGATGAAATTTACGAAGATTCCGATTTGATTACCGATGATTTTACAAACCCTTTTCGATGCTGAAATGGTATCTGCATGGTTGCAAATCGGATTTGTTCCCTATTTGCCGGACGTCATCCCTAGCAACCAGACTGTTGTTGTGTAAAATTATAAATATTGTATTTTGGAAAGCAATCCGCGCAAAAGCGTTAAGGGAGATTTGTATGTGACTCCCTCGGATTAATTCATGCAATTTTCGAATCAATACGAAATGTATTAAACTGTCCACCCTCCGGCAAACTCGCTACAACTCGCTACCCCCTTTCCATTAGGAAAAAAAAACAAATGCAAAACGGAGAGAGAAAAAATGGTGTATTTAACGCGCATCGTCCATCAAGTGTTCCATGCATATAAACTGTTGATATATGCGCTTTAGTTACTAAGCCATCAACGCAAAAAGTATGGACAATAAATAAAGTTTACGCCGTAAATGATGATGCCCCGAAAAATTTCACATTTTGGCCGCTCACTAATTACACATTTACCAACTGCAAATTGTAGACAGCAGCTTACCATATTTTTTCCACGATCATTACTCCATTGCGCATAAATTTGAATATAGTTCTGCTGTTTTGTCATCCATGCCTCGTCCTTTTTTTACGCGAGGATTAATAATTTTTTATGTATAATTTAATATCTCATGAAATGTGTATTAAAAATAATTCCGCCTGTGCGAGCATGGATATTCCACGTTTCATTTATCACCAAACAAATGCACGCAAAAGAGGCTTTACATTGGATATGCGCTATTTCATTTATTTTATATTTCTATATGCGTAAATAAATATACATTTTTTTTTTATTACTGTTGTTTGTTTATTTTTTCGTCGTTGTTTTAAATTAAACTCAAATGTTCAAATGTGGTGTTTACTTAAATAAAAGTTGGGTCAGAGGATGCGTGAGGTGGAATTAATGGAAGGTTTTGTCGGGTGTGTGAAGGGTGCAGAGGGTTTGTGCGGAAAACAAGGGGGGTGGATGGTCGCATCCTCCACACTCGCTCACTTCCCTCTCGCATCCCAGACAAATTGCCTGTGCGAAGTCGTGGAAACGGGATTTATAGATCTGTGGCCCATTGAGTTCATCTCTTCGCTCATCGCTCATGTGATAAGGCCTGATAATGGCAATATCCATGTTGGAAACCAACAGCCACCCCGCATTGACCCTGCACTCCCTGATCCTTTACACGCCTGATTGATAGGTAGCTTTTCTAACATATATACCCCAATTTACTCGCACCGACCATCCAAACATCCAACCATCTCCTCCTACATCTCTCTCCTATCGTAATTTCATATTCCATTCCTCAAAGAAAGAAATATCGTGAAAAAAAACTTGCACACCGACCACACGCATGCGAGGGTGTGCGTGTGCGTCGATAAAGCAGCTTCCTTTTTTCTGTTCACTTTCTGACAGGTTATATATTTTCTAAAGCTTTTTCCTTAACATAAATATGTTTTACTCATGTAAAAAAATTGAGATCGATTTAAAGATTTTTCTTTTTGTTCCACCTCCCATCATGGCGAATAATAAATTTCGACTGTAGCAAATGTCACACTTATTTATCTTCATTACTTTTCATAATAATTGAATTATTGATTTATTTCAATCACATTTAAACTCTTAAGCACTTACTTATTAAGATTATTAAGATCAGTACTTCTTTTCTCTTTCAAAAGTTAGAACAATAGTCTATTTTAATCTATATTAGTCTATTTTAGTCTATTTTAGTCTATTTTAGTCTATTTTAGTCTATTTTAGTCTATTTTAGTCTATTTTAGTCTATTTTAGTCTATTTTAGTCTATTTTAGTCTATTTTAGTATATTTTAGTCTATTTTAGTCTATTTTAGTCTATTTTAGTCTATTTTAGTCTATTTTAGTCTATTTTAGTCTATTTTAGTCTATTTTAGTCTATTTTAGTCTATTTTAGTCTATTTTAGTCTATTTTAGTCTATTTTAGTCTATTTTAGTCTATTTTAGTCTATTTTAGTCTATTTTAGTCTATTTTAGTCTATTTTAGTCTATTTTAGTCTATTTTAGTCTATTTTAGTCTATTTTAGTCTATTTTAGTCTATTTTAGTCTATTTTAGTCTATTTTAGTCTATTTTAGTCTATTTTAGTCTATTTTAGTCTATTTTAGTCTATTTTAGTCTATTTTAGTCTATTTTAGTCTATTTTAGTCTATTTTAGTCTATTTTAGTCTATTTTAGTCTATTTTAGTCTATTTTAGTCTATTTTAGTCTATTTTAGTCTATTTAAATAATGATGAACATATAAAAAAAATAATTGTCCAAATAATTAGTATTCTTGTCCAAATAATATTTTGATTATTTCGATTAATTGAGTTTCAAACAGTCTAGAATATTGGCAAAGTTTTTCATTATATAATAGTTTCCTTCGTTCAAAAGATCTAATTAGAGACTACATCTATTAAAAATGATGGAGGGGAATACAGCATGTATTATTTAATATAGATGTTGTTCAGAGAATTCTGTATTTTATTAAAAAAATATGTCAGATTCTTCTTCAAGTTTTTAAATATAATTTTATATTAGAAATTAAATAAAATTACTAGTAACTTTTAGAATGATTTACTTTTGGAACTTTCTTTTATAAGCTAAAACGTAATAATTTTATGTAATAACTAAAATATTTATAGTACTGAGGAAAGGATGGAAATATTTAAATTTATACTCTACATTGAAATGTGATAGTTAAAAGATTTAAATTCTAGATTTTGCTTTAATTTTACAATTTCATTACATTTTACAATTAAAGAATTATTAATGAATATATATTATATATTCATTTAAGTTTTTGTATTGATACCGATTGAAAATTGAATAAAAGTTTTAGATTGGAAAAGGTTTTGGTGCATGGATTATATATATGTGGTAAAGAAAATAGAGAACGGCAAAAATGGAGCTGTTCCAAATCACGTACTATTAAGATAAATTGGTGAGACGCGTTGGAATGGCGGAAACGGAAACGCGAATGCACATAGATGCAAACTTTAAATTGAAATCTGTTTATCTGATATGTGCTGCGAACGTGTCTGATGTGCGGTTTGCCGGGATTTGTAGCGTTCTTTTTTAAATATTACGACCGCTTTCTTCCTTTCTACATATGGGTCTTCAAGCATGCTGTACGAGTTTCTTTGGTCTTCTGAACGAACGGCAATCAAGTAAGAAGGCGAAATATGTATATGTATTCTGCATGAAAGAAAGAAAGATGGAAACATTCGTGTCACCTCTTCTTCTCTCTGATTACGTGTGTATCCGAGAAGAGCGTTGAAGATGAAAAAAATATAAAGAAGAAAACGACGAAGGTGTTCGTTCTCGTCCTTACCCACATCCCGACGCTAATTGGTTGCTTTGGGCGACCTGAGATGTATACATATATACTTGCATACTTGTACACTGCGACACGAAACTCCGGTTATGAAAATCCAGCAATAGCCACTCTCATTACATGTTGGAATTGATGCGGCCCTCATGTTGCCCATTATATGGCCCATGTGTTAAACACACTTTTCCTCATGAAATATGCATCGCAGTCTTTACGCTTTCGCACAGGTTATTCCCTTTTTAACATCGAAACTGCCCTACGGCATCATGAAAACATGTCAAAGAGAGAACCCGCACATCCTATCGTCCCTTATCTGCTAATTCGCAAATTAAGATATCGCAATTGCCATCTATACACGTGGCTACAGGCAGAACAACCTTTTAAACCTCACCAAGTTCTGAATAATCTCCTTTATATAATACACAGTCTAAAATCAAAACATTTTATGACATGATATCATCTGAAACATAAGATATTAATCTATAATTAATATACATATTAAAAAACATTGATCTAAACAAAAATATTCATATTTAAATATTTATCATTGTAAAATACGCTTACGTATTTTAATGTTTTTCAAGTGTAGAAATTTCCTGACAGCTGTCAATTTCACGTGCACATAGTTTTTAGTTGAAATGCCAGACATACATACAATTTTGCTTGTGGATATTTGGATGGATATTTTAAAAATAATAAAATAACAAAAATATAATTCATAATTTCTTTAATAATTTACCACTAATAAAAAATAATTATATATTAGAAATTGCTATGAAAATATGAAATTATATAGATAATAATAATATATTTCTACACACAAATAAAAGTGAACTAGCATTAAAATTAGAATCTGCACAAAAATAGTTTTTTTTTTGTAAGTAGGGATAGAAAATTGCTCTCATCAAATGTTATCTGTCTGTCGTCAGTTTATACTCGTCTTCAGGCAATCAATCACTAATGGAAATAATCGTTCTTGTAATCTCTGCATTTCTCTGTCTGTCTAGCTTCCATTTGGATGAAGTTATTCTTAATCCTGCGTAGACTTGTCAGAACAGAAATAAGGGAATGGCATCAAATTTCCACCATTTCCGCTGTGAAACGCAGACTAAACTGACCTACTTTTTTTTTGATAATGATGAGAAGTATCATATTTACATCTATTTTATCCAAATATTATTTTAATATGGTAGCGAAATTTATTGTTTACTATAAATTATTTGTATATAGTTTGTATCCTGTTTACATCAATTACGCAAGTTATAGTATTTTAATTATAGAAATAACTACATTTGAAGCATATAAAATACTTTATTTGAACAAATATTTTTAAGTTCATTATATAACTCAAATATGCCAATTATTATAAAATAAAATAATAAATTTAATTACTTTCATTACATATTATTTCCTAGATAAAATGAATAGCGGAAGTCTTCTCGCCTATTATTAAATACTTACCATTGCTATTAATAAGATCAGTAATGTTTATGATTAAATTACTTTTTTTTAAAGGATTTTAATTAATTTAATTTGTATACTATTTAATTAGTAGTAAATAATTGTAGTTCATACAAAAGGCTATTGACCGCAGTCTTTCCGCCCATCTAAATTAACAATAATATTAAATAACATTTAAAATAAAGGTAATTAACAATAATAAAATGAAGATTAAGGAGAATCATTCATTATAGGTATTAACTATTTAATTACTTCATGAAAAAAAATAACTTCCTAAAAAAATATAATGGTTAACATTACTCCTTCAGCGTTAAAATTTATAAGAAAAATATTTATAGGCGTTAAAAATTAATAATAAAATTATATTAATAATTGTATTTATTGTAACTTATGCATTTGGTTAAACTTGATATTTACAAATAAGTTTAAGATTTTTAGTTGTTTGGGAGAAGATAATAATAGTGGATATAAAAATACGTGTTTGGAAAAGTAGTGTACATATTGCGGATTGAATATTACAGATGATGAAGCATAGAATTTGAAGTCTTTCTTTTGCAAGTCTATATGTGAGTCGTATATTCGGGGGGATTTGAATAGAACTCTTGGAAACATGGGCACGATGCATTCGCTGGTTGCATTAGAATTGGTCTGATTGGGGTACAGGAACATAGTATGCGTTTCCAGGTGCATTGGTTACATTTCCGGGAATCTATGCAATCAACTGTAACGGAATCGCGGGGCCGCAGTGCACATCAACAAGTGGCCATGGGGCGCATTTCTCTTCGAGTTCGCTTCGGGTTCATTGAACACGATGGGCTCGGCCAGGATATAATAATAAATCACTTAAAATTCAACCCCCGCACTCCTCTTCGCCATCCAAGCTTCACTTCCGAGATAACCGAAATGTGTCGTCCCCGTCCATATAAACTGGGGAAAGGAGAAAAAATTGTCTGCTTCGTTAAATTCGAAAATAGCGTCACGTCTGGTCCCATTGTGTTCGGGTTTATTTCGGAAGGTACAGAACAAGGAGCAAAAATAAGAGAAATAACAAAACAGAACGGAGCTGTATGTTTTGCCGATATAGATATAGAGGGGATCTAGCTTGTTCCGCCGTTTATTCCTAGACTAGATTATGTACACTCGGAACATCCCCCTATGACATTTTCTTGTCTCAAGTATTTGCTAAATATACACCCGCAGACCATGTGCGCTCGACGTTCGGTATTCTAGGATGCGGAGGGTGTTTGCGTTCCGTACTAGTTGCCACCCCCTCACATGATAACGTCGCGATCTGTAAATACATCCCAACCCCGAAACGCTCACGCTAAACTTGGTTTCAATTTCCTTCTACATCCAACAATGAAGTGCACGAGCATTGAAGCGACGACACAAAAAAATAAAGCTACTGCATCCATCATCGAGTCTGCAAAAAAACGTTAAGTCTTACAGTACTGAGTCTAATAAATTACCCTTCCGGATCTCCCTTAATAGCGTTGCGGTGGAACCTATTCCCAGTGTTAAATAAAAATGTAAATAAATACAAAAAAAAATAAATAGAGAGAACGCCACGCGCTTTGTGTGTGTGTGTACAAAATTGGATTAAGCGCAGATTTATCAGATCACTGCGTTTTAATTCCCATGCAGTTTTCAATTCCGCAAGTTAACAGCCTCTATACTCCCTTACATTCTATCTATATACATATATATTGATGGGGGATTCCCGCAAATTTCAATTTACATTCATTGCCAACTTACGGGAAATATATATTACCACTTTCACACCTAAAAACCTTTTCACCTTTGCAAAAATAAAATCAATATTACTCAACTTATATATCAACTTGTACATAATATTTTTATTTATTTAACAAAAAAAAAACATCTAGTTTCTATAAATGAATCATTAACAATAATCCTTTTTGGTCCATTAGTCTTAAAATAATAAAAAAATAATAATTAAACTATTAGTAAATCAGTACTTTTCAAATGGAACTATTTATTACAATAACTCACTCTAAAATCTCCTAAGTATATGCAGCAATATTTGGTATGGTTCGGCTTCAATCAGTCTAGATTTTATACTGAATTCAGTTTAAAAATATCGAAATAGTAACTAAAAATCCTCAGCAAGATCGTTCAGGAAATCTTCATGTAATAATTTGTTATTTCCCATCTTTTTTCAGTCTGCGGCTCCCTAAATAAACGAATTTTTTCAGCGGCGCCCATACATCAGTTTTTTTTCTAATCAAAAAAAATAATTCTATATAATAAATATACATGGCCAAAGGACTATCGACTTAGGCCTTTCGGCCCAGGGATGTAAATTTATATAGATAATAGTACAATAATTTAAAAAAAAAAAACAAGCAGCCACATGAAGAGGGATACAATCATAAGGACGTTTTGGCTTTCGGCTTTTGAGAAAACAAGGACGTGAAAAGGGATAGAAGAGGAATTATTTTTTATTTATAAATATATTTTTTTTAAGTTACAAATATAAGTAATTTCATAAAACATATTATTTCCACTAAAAGAATGAGATAAAAAAAAAGTCATCAATTAGTCTTTGACATCTGTCATCCAAGATGGCAATCTGTTCGCGTTCGTTGAAATGCATCAACGCCATCACAAAAACCCATTAATACTTTTGGTAATATTTATTATACACTAGAGATTCAATTAAAATATTCAACGTTGTTTTGTTACCGTGCAGACATTTTAATTTATTTTATCGCAATTATTAAATCAACAAAATACTAATTAATGTCATTTAAATGTGTGTAGGAAATAAGGTAATACATAAATAAATTTTGATTTTAAACAATATATTAATAATGTACTGTAATTATTTGCATATGTAAATTATATACGCTTATTTGGACAAAAATGATTGATTGCGCTTCGCACTTTCATTATAGAAATAATTAAATATTATGATAATCATGGAAATGAATTCATGAATATAGTTTTTCGTGCGTAGAAATTCAGTCAATTATTTTGAATGTACATTATTTACAGAATTGTTACATATAAAGCTGAAATAACTACAGCATTCGTAATTCAAATTTCATTTAAAAAATGTTATTTTTTATTAAATGTATTCATGATTTTATAATATGAAGTTGTTTTATAAACGGGAAATGCTACTATTTCTAAGTATACTTAAATTAAATTAAGCTAATTGTCTACTAGTTTTATTTACAACATTTATAGTATACATTTCTATAAAGTTTATAGCTCTTTATTTATTACACTGTAGTATTTCATACAACTTTTTTGACTTTAGACTGACTTTCGTAAATAAGAAAACTATATTAGATCTGACCTTTTTCTTAGTATCCGGAAGTTTACTGAATAAAAGAAAAAACTCTGACCTAGTCAAATGTGTTTCTTTTTTTCTGAAAATTCTTATAGTAATTCATTCTTATTTAAAGTTACTATAGAACATACCTTTTTCCCTTTGTCTGTTTAATATTTTTTGGTCCCATATTTATCAATATAGTAATACCTTGATTAATGAATAAGAAACGAAAAAACGTTATGAAAGGTAAAAATACTAGAAACAATATATAAATAAAGAAATTTTTTTTGAACAAATAAAAGTTTAATACAACAACGCTTTTTGCTAAATCATAAACATTTTTTTCTAAAAAAACATTAAAATGTGTACGTTTTTTTATATTAGAGTTGCTAATATAAATATCTATGTATTTTCGTATAAGAATGATTTATCGTAAACTTATTTTCTATTTTCAGGATGTTATTTCTTCTTCTAGTACAACTTATTTTGCACCAAATTCCATTCAAGTATTTCTTAGTAACTTTTTTCCAAGAACCTCATGCTACCTCATAAAGTAAAAACAACGACTCAATCATTGCCGCAAAATTCCAAACGGTATTGTTGACTTTGTTGTTTCAAAGATGTAACTTTTACAGAATAATATTTGTTTCTAAGCCTTTGCTTATAAATTTTATTGGATATTACGCTGCATCCACAATATGCGTTACATCAGACGTAAATATATTTTTGTTATAAATTAAATTGGATCTAGGTTTAGTTTTTATAGGTTGCAGCCTCGGGTTTTGTCTATTAAGGGGTCCCAAATTTTTATTAGTTTAGGGCCCCCAAATAAAACTATCCAAATATTCACCCCTCACAATCTTTCACTTTTTTCAGGAATTCACGGCTTTAAGTACATATTTTGCTCAACCTCAACCACCCTCCCCGTCATGATCTATTTAGCATAGGACCCCCAATTTTTATAATAAATTAACAAATAAATAAGTTAGTAACATTTATTATTTTTAATTACTAACATTTATTCGTTAATTACTTCAAAAATTGAAATTTTAATTTAAAAAATATATATATTTACAATTATTATATGGTTTTTATTGATAAAAAAAATCGCCATTTATCAAATCCGATCAAAGGTATTTTCAAGCATATTAGTGTGACCTCACATAATTCATAATCGCATAAAATAAATGGTAATTTCTGGTAATTAATAACCACCCCATTTAAAATTTACTAATTGGAATGTTTTGGTTTTATAAATAGATCGTCATAAATCTCGTTTGAAAAATACAAAAATATTCCCTCCGCTAGACGTGTTTTCTCCTAGTTTTTACACTTTTATTATGCCCCATCAATAAATTCCCGTTATACCCCAAAAATGGTTTTCACACATTTCCGCCTCCTCTGCTAACCATATTTTCCACTGCATCTTGGAAAATACTTAAAATATTCCGTCCACAGATGGACACCAGAGGAAACTCGGTATAATTATAATTGCCTCTCTTCCTCAAATACTCTCGGGCTCAAGGAATATCCTATTTACAAATACAACGGAACTTAATTTCGGAATTCCTGGAAGCAACTTGTTGATACGTTAATACTATTTCGAAAACTTTATCCGTCCCACAAGGAATGAGTATAAAAAAAAAACTATATAATCGCATATAATTAAACGGACAGATCTTCCTTCTGTTTTGTACATCCTTTTAATATTTGCATCTCCGCATAATTAATTCAATCTCATTTAACTTTCTTAATTAATATAAACCGACTTGCATACGATTGCATCAATTTTTTATTTAATTACTAGAGAGACTGCATTTACAAATGTGTATTTGTAACACGCAATTTCTATTTTACATACATTCTAGTGAATTAAACTGATATATTTGCGAAGTAGTATTTTAATTGGATGCTTTTATTTATTATTTGGCGTGAGTGTAAAAAAAGTTTCAGTAATTATTATTGTTAGAGCCCTTTGTGTGCGGGTTTTTTTTGTCAACGTAATTGGTTGGTCTTTTGTGAAATTTGCACGAATTGACGAAAGCGAAAATAATGGCCAAAGTCGGAATTGGCCAACGAAGGCAAACAGAAACACGCACCCGCCTCGATCACATGTCTTTTTATGATGTTTTGATTGATAAATCACCATCTCTTTGCTAACTTTATTTTTCTTTTTCCCCCCAACGGCGTTATATGAAAGAACAGAAAAAGCGATTCTGTCTATAAATAACACATATCCAATCCATCCTAAACATTTACGGGGTGTTTTCCACCCTGTCAATATTTACTCGATTTTCCTGATGATAAGCATTCGATCTTAACGGATTAACTATCCAATTTATTGACTTCAGGCTGACCTTTATTTATATTTACTTAGTTACGAAACAAAAATATATAGATTTATTTAACTATCCAATGTTATTTGAACACAAACTCGACTTACAACCAACATAGGTCCTTAAAAATAAGTTGAGAATCCGAACTATTACATTAGTACAATCCATTGAGTTTTCAGTTTTCAATTTCATAATAACATGCCATATTTTCCTAAATTATCTTTTATACTTTTGTAAATATTTATTTCAATTGCAACCATTTTTTTCTATTTTTTTAAATTCCCTGATGAATTTTACTGTTTTTTCTGATATTTCTACTTTATCTGATTTCTTTCATCAGCTCCTTCTGCAACATATAGTGCTTTTAGATTCAATAAATTTCTTATATGAAAAATTCCATGTATGAAAAAGACAGTAAGTGCGAATTTACGTAATTGCATATATTATAAAATAATTCACAAGTCATGTGTTTACAATCTATTCTTAGTAGATATTCAATAATTTCCAACCTCGTGATGAATTTGTAGGAACGTGCAATACAGATGTTAATCAATAATTGAATGTAAATCTCGTGGTTTGAAACGTTTCAGTTATTGGGGTGTAAAACTCTTAATGTTTTAATCAGAGGATCGATTATAAACGTGCAACTTTTGATACTATTTAATATACGACTAATACTTTTCAATATATGCAGTCGCACCTCGATTAACAAAATTACACTAAATTACTTCATTAAGCAAAACTTAGTTTTCAGAGATAAAATTACTATGGCCAGAATAGTTTTATTAAATAAACTTTCAATTTATATACAAAGTGAAATCATATTTTCATTTAACAACAAGTTATTGCATTTAACCATGAAATTAAACGCTTTCAAAGTCATCTTTTTAAATCTTTGATTGTTAACATTTTCAGCAGGATCTTCATTTACTTTGTCTTCGCTGTTACCAACGTTTTTTAAATCATGTATTGAAAAAAAAAAACAAGAAATTCCTCATTCAGAATATCTACTGATTGAACCTTCTGGATAAATCATTGGCGTTGGCCCTAAATGTAATCTCTTGTTAATGGAGGTATTACTATATAAACAATTTGTAGCTTAACTTTTTACAATTAATAGTTTATTTTATTTTTCATTTGAAAGTAGCCTTTTAAAGATATTTTATGCTAATTTAATATAATCTATTTTCTACGTATAAGTAAAAGATAAAACAATTATAATTTAATTATCAAATTTGAAAATTAAAATAATTTCAATTATATTTAAGTATGTTACACTTTTTAAAGATTCTAAATATTTTGTTATTAATATCTCAATGCCTTACAAATGATCTAAAAGGTGTTAAATATGAACAGAGGCGGTTCGGGTTGGTGGGGTACCGGGAATTTCCCGGCATACCGTTGTTAAAAAGGCCTGCAACAAGATTATATTATATTCTAAAGTAATACCAAATTTTGAAAAAGGTTACCGGAAAAAAATATTCATCCTTGCGACAAGAATTTACAGCTTATCCTTTTTGAACAAATAATCCCAGTTTTTTCATATTAAACTGGAAACAAATAAAACCCATTGTTCCCGATTCGTGTTTCACAACTTAATATTAAGAAATGGTATCACTTTAATACGGGCAGAATTTGCAAAGTTATAATAAATAGAATGACACTAATTTTAAACTCAAGTGGTTTTCTTAACATAACAACTTTTAATACTACTCATATTTAAAAGACCTCATAATTTCATGAAATATAATTGAAAAGAGCCTTTTTTAACAGTTATATTATTTTTTTATTTTTATTATTGTTATTAAATTATTGTCGTTATATTAATCTGTTGCAATAGATATATTTATTATATGATAATTTAAAATTTAAGTGATTTTATTAAAAAATGATTATATATTATATACAAGAGTTTTTTAACCTTTTTGCCACGCGACCCAACATAATTGTTAATTCTCTAGTTCCCCGCTTTGACAGAAGGTGACAGCTGTCATTTGGCGAAAATGTTAACGTTACCTTTACATTTTTCCCATAACCACTAGACAGTAGCTGGCGAAATTGTGCTTGACACAAAATAAATGAGTGGAGTGGAGGTTGTTATAAAGGAAGAAGAAACGCTGTTATACATTACTATTTTATTTTAATAATAATAGATGATTATAATTTATATATTAATTATGATATTCTATCATGTTTAATTCACATTTACAGTTTACTTTAAGTTGTAACAGTAATTATCAAAAGTATAATACTTAATATGATATAGTATTAAAATTAATCGATAGTTGAATCGGTGTAAGTTTGGTTGCATATATAATTAAAAAATCAATGTTTTACGCCAACTAAGTACAATCATATATTCTATATATTATATAACCTATATAAAACTATATTCTTATTATATATTATATAAGTAATATATGTTTAACTTATAATTATTAATAAATTTTAATGAACTTATATTAATTAAATTAATTAAATCAAGTGCATTTGAGAAGATTATATAGACTTCCGTGAAATAATGCAACACATGTAACTGGAATCAAATATGAATCATTGTTTATATTAATTGTTATAATTGGATGTAATTGAATTTGCTTGATGATTATAAATTTAATTCAATACACAAGGGGGAATTTGATGAGAAAGATGACTCGCTTATAAAGATTATATACATTTAGGACATGACGAAATACAAATTGAAAAAAATCATTCACCAACATGTAATTACATAAATGAAAGTTAACATATGAATATATTTGTTTATTACTAAACTATTTGCTATTTTGCGCTAAGGAATTATTGTAATTTCTAGACATAAATTAATCTAAGGATTCAATATATGTAGGCAGAAGTTTATTGAATAGTAGGAGAGTATTATTGAAATGGCATTGAATCCGTTGAAATGAACTAAAACCCCGGATTATCCCAGTAAACTAAAGTTTGCTTAATTACGGTTGTTCCATGACACACGACCCCAATTATTACTCAAAATAATTGTGATTTAAATATTTGAAGGCTCATTACTGTGATTAATAACATTGTACACATCATTATTTTTATTTACATTTAACATATTTATTAATATTTAAAAAATAATTTCGTATCATTATCGTTCTGTTTTCATATAATAAATTGAAAACCCATTACTGGGATTAAATCCATGTTTTTACGTGGGCTTTATTTACATTATTTTTTAATATTTATTAAATAATTACAGACTTTCCAATTTATATTTATTACTACAAATAATAATTATCTTTATTCATACAACAATAATTAGAAAGAAACAAAAAATTGTATTTATTAATTTATTTTTTACTTTAATTAATTTATAATGATTTTTTTTTATAAATCTGTTTTAACACATATTTATTCTTTATATTACATTAGATTTCTATTTATAATTAATAATAATTAATTTTCAATTAATTATTTTTTTAATATATTGATATTTTATGTCATGATTTATTTTATTTAGTTTTTTTCTTGCTGCTTGACTAAAAAAAATCACCATAATAGTATTTTCAAACTTTCTTACGATTACTTTTAAACCAGCATTAAATTACGTAACAGGAGTTATTTGTTAAAGAAGTTCAATAGTTTTATGACATCTTCAGATTTATTTAATATTTAATGATAATAGATTAAAGATCAGAACTTTACATTATTATATACTGTGTGCATCCAGAATATTAAGACAATTTTTACACTAATTTCAATGTTCTATTTCAGTACTAAATTTATTCAATGTTTATTCGTTAAAATTATATAAAATTAAGAATCTTTATAAAAAGATGTCTTTTTTTTTCCTGAAAATTGAATGAAATGTATAAACGAGATTGAAGAAAAGGCAAAAAACTTAACGTTTATGAAATTAAATTGGGTACGCTAAATTGAGTTATTAAGCTTCGGTTGAGTTTATTTATATATTTTTTGTATTCCTCTGCAAATATGCCAAATGTGATTAAGTTATTTTTATTTTCTATACATTACGAGACGATATCAGTTTGGAAATCCACTTTAGTCATCAAATAGGTCGAGTAATAAGTTTTTTTTTATGACTATAATTCTATTTGTATGTAATTGATGTGTTAATATATTTTTAATGTTTTGTTTTTGAAAGCATACATAACAATTATAAATGAGTCATTACGATTTGTTCACTTTTGTTCTAAAAAAATAATGAAATTGATAACTGATGTTATGTAAAAAAAAGTCATTTAAATTAGTCTTTCTTTACACTATTTAGTAAATAATCACTTTCAGAAAAATTGTATTTATCATCATATTACCAATATATTTGACTTAAAATAGGTGAAACTATTATTATTATCGTTATTGTAACACTGACATTAATTTAATTCCAATAGTTATATAAAAGCAATTTATACAAAGATTTCGGTACCGTAACTTCTATTATGCAGTCCTAAGAATTGATTTGATGCACTCAGATTTATAATGAAATCATCCCTTGAGAACAAAATATTTTTTTTATAATCAAGAAAAATAATAATTTTTACTTATTTTTTTTAACCAAGTAAAATTTTAAAATTCTGCTTTAGCCATTATGTCAGTTTTGTTCCACAAAGTAAACATTTAAAGTTTCATCATAATAGCTGGACGCATTCAAAAGATAGAAATTATTTTTGGTCTCGTCAACTCGAAATATACGCAATTTACACAATATTTTCGGTACTGTAATTTGTATTCCACTGAACCGATTTAAAAAAGAGCATTTATATTAATTTCTAAGAAGTGATTTGACGCACTCACATTTTTAATAAAATCATCCCTTGTGAAGAATATATTTTTTTTTATAATAAAAAAAATATTTTTTTTTTAACTAAGTAAAATTTTAAAATTCTGCTTTAGCCATTATGTCAGTTTTGTTCTACAAAATAAACATTTAAAGTTTCATCATAATCGCTGGACGCATTCAAAAGATAGAAATTATTTTTGGTTTCGTAAGCTCGAAATAAACGCAATTTGCACAATAATTTCGGTACTGTAATTCCTATTCCACTGAAATGATTTATAAAAAAGAGCATTTATATTAATTCCTAAGAAGTAATTTGACGCACTCAGATTTTTAATAAAATCATCCCTTGTCAAGAAAATATTTTTTTTATAATCAAAAAAAAAATCATTTTTTAACTAAGTAAAATTTTAAAATTCTGCTTTAGCCATTATGTCAGTTTTGTTTTACAAAGTAAACATTGAAAGTTTCATCATAATAGCTGGACGCATTCAAAAGATAGAAATTATTTTTGGTTTCGTAAGCTCGAAATAAACGCAATTTGCACAATAATTTCGGTACTGTAATTCCTATTCCACTGAACCGATTTATAAAAAAGAGCATTTATATTAATTCCTAAGAAGTGATTTGACGCACTCAGATTTTTAATAAAATCATCCCCTGTGAAGAAAATATTTTTTTACATCAAGAAAATGAATTATAATTAAGTATTACGTTATGAACCTGACATTATTTTAATTCCATTAGTTAATCTACACAACTTAAATTTTATAATCTAATATATTTATTTACCGAAACACAATTTTGCTTCTGAAAAAAATTATATAAAATATGTTAATATAAAACTTTGTAGAGAAAATTATTTTTTTATTAGATTTTTTATATTTTTCAATGTTTATGAAGTTACAAAATTAAATACAAATATTTTTTATAAAATTGTATAGATTATTAATAGTATTCATAAAGATTAAATACTTCGAATGAAAATTAAAGAATTATAAGTTAATTATGTTACAACTTAATAGTCTATGAAGTTATAAAATTAAATACATTATTAATTCTTTATAAAATTTTATAGATTATTAATAGTATTTATAAATACTTCGAATGAAAATTAAAGTATAATAAGTTAATTATGTTACAACTTAATAGTCTAATAACTCGTCCCAGAGTTATGTAGCTTGTTTAGAATTATTAAGGGTAGCCGAGTTGTTTAAGTTTAGTAAGTTGTGAAATCAGAGTATTTAAATAAACTGGTAGTGTAACTATCTTAAAGCTATGCATCTAACTAATTGATCATAGGTCGTTAAGTGTGAGGTGTGAAATCTTGTGAATTCCTTCGATGGTCGACAGACAATCAGCAGCTAGTGTTAATTTCTTGGGGAGGTAATGATCTGGAAATACGATATCAATTGTTCTTTGGTCTCAGAAGTAGGTTGCGGACGTCGTGGTTTTGTTTATGTTTGTCGGCTCTGATTGATGCGCGTTCCGAGTTGGATTCGGTGGAAAATTATGCAGAACCTCCCTAACAAACTTACCCTACTCGATTTTATGGCATCACAATGGCCCCCAAGTCGATGCACTTCGTTCCATGCTCAAAGCCGACTCCTCCAGTCTGAGGTCCCCTCGAGTTTTTGTTAGTTGTGCTGCAGACGTGAGAGTGCGTGCAAGTGCGAAGAGAGACCAGACCGTCCGTACTCCATGTGCTCATACCGTGTGCTGTGTGCCTGTTGTGCCTATGCGTGTTTCCATCCATCAAAAACGAACGAAAATCTAAAATAAATAAATAAATAAAAAGCGAAAGGAATAATATACATATATATTATAAAAACTGGATAAAATGTGAATTTAGGTGCGCGCTACAAATACAAAAATCCATAAAATTCACACGCTCACTATTCGCTGAATTTTTTTTCAGTTTTTTTGTATTCTTTCAGTGTTATTATTATTATTAAATGCACACTAAACTAGATGAAAAGTGAAAACCGCGAATCTGCGAAAACGAAGGAAGTAATATAATAACTGTGAATCCCAAAGTTCAGTGTGTATATATATATTTCCTTATAAACATAAACCGAATGGTGATTTTTGTTGTTACGGACTAGCCTAAGGAAAATCTTTGATATATCACCAGAGCAATATTAAAGGTAATTTAAATTTGAAATTTAACGCACGATTCTCTTTTACATTTAAATAATGCGCTTTCTACCTTTTCGTGTTTTGATTATGCGCCGTTTCTTATTATGTTTGCACTTTTGTTTATTTTTAATAAAGAAAAAAGATAGTAGTGTATAAGAAAGGAGTCTGGAATATTTTATCCTTGCCTCTGTTGTCTGATGCGAGAGCATCAAAAGTAGAATGAAAAAGAAGCAATTTCCGTGTCAATGGTCTCGTAAAACTGGATTAAATTATATGTCCTCTCTTCTCTCCTCGGCCAATAGCGAAAACTCTGGTATTATTATTTTCTGCACGGGCAATTACCAAAACGAACAGTTTCATAATTTAAAAATAGACCATGAGATCGAAAATCTAATATTATAAATTTTCTGGTTTCGTTTTCCAGTATTTATAAACAACGATTATTAATTAGTACAAATAAAATACAATTAAAACAGTATTTTTTAAATTTTGGAAATATAAAAATATAATATTTATTCATAAATCTTCAAAATTATAACTAAATAAAAAATAAACAACTATTAATGAAATATAAATTATACATTTTTCTGACATTAAATATTTTATTAATAAAATGATATTTTCATGAAATAAAGTGTCATGTTGTCTTATACCATTTAATTATTTAAGTTACTCTGAACTAGATTTTAAATAATTTATTTTTTTAATTTTTTTGCTTTTCTCAAATATTGAAAATAATCTGTAATTTCTTACAATATGGCAATATTAGACTAAAAATCAAAATTACAAATTTTACTAATTAAAGGTTTTAAAACAGGTTTTTTTTGGTACTTAAATTATACAAGTTTACCCAAAAAAACGAGATTTTGAAACTGGTTTAATAAAAACCGTCAAACCTTGCTGAGAATATTCAAAAATGATAAGAATGCTCTAAATATAAATGGTTCTCGAACCCTAAGAGCGCGTGTTAGTAATTCGTGCGCTGATGGCTTTTACGTGTATCACCCAATATGATTTTCCGAAGACGCCAGACTGAATAAAGCGCGGAAAAAGTGTATCCATTAATATAATGTTGTTTCGTCTAAGTATCTTCTACAAAATGGTACTACCGTCCGTTCCGAATCAAATGGTGTATTATATTTAGTGGATGAGGGAGGCTAAATGTCTGCTTATCACGTGAGGTTACGCCAAATCGATATGCAGCAATTATAGTAACATATGTTTTAGGTTTTCGAGCTTTGGGGAATTGCCCCCAGATAATGTTAGCTTTTTGCCGGAGCTAAGCTTTTTAATCTCAATTAAATAATGCCTTAATCTGATCCGGCCGTTACTCACGGGGTTTCTCCCTTTATACTTTATAGATTCCGTGTTCGAATATGCAATATTATTACGCAACCGATCTAACGTTTATGATACCCAGGGTAATGCAATGCTAATTCCACATCATTAATATCGCCGCATACGTTTGTTTCCATTTGCAAATTCCATGTCATCAAACCGCGATCGAAATCAATTCCTCTATTAATAAATCCTTAGTTTTAGTCGTACTATAACCGAAATAATCTTATTTACTAATGAAGTTAACAGTTTTGTATTTATTCAAAGATGGAAATCTAATACCGTAAAACTAGCCAGCACAGCGGTCTCCTTATTTAAATGAAGTTAAATATTTATCAATTACTTAACACGTTTCTATTTGTTGGGTTATTATTTGTTCATCTCACACTTCATTATTCATTATTTAGACATTATAAAGATATTTACCAATATTCATGTTCTAATAATCATCATAAAATTATTTAAAAAATAAAAGAATTAAAACTATGTGTGATATGGCTCGGAGTTTTCATCCGAATTGGTAATAAGTAGTATCACTTTCACTATTTCTCGTTATTCTCGTTTCCGTGAATGTTTCGCTTCTTTTTCTCAGGTAGACCGACCATTCCGTGAAGAGAAAAATGTAAAACGTGAACACAGTTTGCCTCTCGACAAACCACCGCTCGCTTTATGAGTTTAACACTTCAACCTCTTCATCGTGATTAACGTTCGCAATGCATATGACAAAGGTTTCAAGCTTT
The DNA here is from genome assembly GCA_963457615.1 of Nicrophorus investigator. NCBI lineage: Eukaryota > Metazoa > Arthropoda > Insecta > Coleoptera > Silphidae > Nicrophorus > Nicrophorus investigator. The sequence goes on from OY735140.1 coordinate 29,318,751, forward strand.
TCTACTGTAGCTCTCATAACTTCACAACTATCATATCACATCAGGATCTCATTTTATTCTGTTTTCAGTCAACCTTTTTTTTTACTAAAGTGTTTCTACTTCCAAAAAAAAAATACAACCTTTTTCATTATTTACTACGGAAATAATGAGAACAATTTTGTATATAATTCATAATTATAAATAACTATATAATTGAATATAATTTTTTAAATAACATTTTTTTTAAATTTATTTACTATTTTGTTCCGGCGCGCAATAAATTAACGAAATCCTTAATTACATTTTAAGAAACCCATTGGCCTTCCTTTGTTTGGAATTAAGCCAGGACGGATTTGCATAATCACTTTGGAGATGCTTAGCAGCGGAAAAAAGAAGAGTTGGATGTTCTCGTTTACGCTTTTCGATGGGATAGCAAACATTGACGATAAATTCGCAAACCGGGGCACCGCATTAATTAATTAAGTCTGAAAACAAACCGTATTGACCTTTCACTCATAATTGCGTAAATTTCCATTGCAAATAGTGTATCGGCTTTCAGCCAGCCGCTTCTGTATTTTTTTTTGCATAGCGCAGCATGAAAACATTCAGCGGATTCAGCTCGAACAAAGCACTTTCTTCTTAAAGCCGTGATTGTTGCTCTCGCGATAAAAATAGAACGGTATCGTGATTTATTTAATTCTTTCTTCTCATATATTTTTTATGTATGCGTAAACAAACGGTTTTCTTGTATGCTGCAGCATTATGATATTTCTTCCAGTGATTATAGTGATATTGCTTTCTGGGAAGAAGAGGAGAAAAGCACTTATCAAGCGGATTTGATAATGGAGAGTCTGTTGGAATGAAGCGGGAAAATATTGAATGCAACTGTTAATTGAATCAGACGAAGATAAAACAGATATCAATTTCTGGAGTGTGTGCTTAGAAATTTAATCCGGATCCATGGCGCCCGTTCGAAGTGCAGGAAATTATGTTTTTAATAATATCAAAAGTTTTGAACCAAAAGGAATATAAAAAAATATGTATTAAGTATTTATATCCGTTTGAGCGGATTTGTAAAATTTTGATATGAATTAATGAAGATTTTCTTTTAAATTGTATAAAATAATTGTTAAGAAAATTTAATCTAGATCCATGGCGCCCGTTCGAAGTTTTTGATCCAAAAGTATTTAAAATACCAAAAGGAATATGAAAAAAGATGCATTAAATATTATATCCGTTTCAGCGAATATGTCAAATTTTGATATTTGACATGAATTAATGAAGGTTTTCTTTTAAATTGTATAAAATAATTGTTAATAAAACAGATATCAATTTCTCCAGAGTGTGCTTGGAAAATTTAATCTGGATCCATACCGTTTGTTGGAAATGGAGGAAGTTATGTTTTTAATAGCGCAAAAAGTTTTTGGAGCAAAAGTGTTTGGAATACGAAATGCGGGGTGTAGGAAAAAAATAACGCGAAGGGTGGTAGGTAGGTACAGCTGAGTTTTGAAATATGTTTCCGTCGAGATGATGTCATTTGTGCGGTTGAAGAAATTACGACGGTGCTGTACTAAAATTCATGCCTGGGATGGTATAATCCAGGTATATATAGAGAGGGTGGTATGTACAGAATTCCAGGTGAACAAAAAGCAGCAAGCTGCTTTCTTGTCCTGCCTTTCTCTGTCTCTCTCTCTCTCCCTCTCGCACATTCACCTTTATGCCACACTATCTCACTTTACCCTCGCCTAAACGCATTGGATGTTGGAAGGAGGAAGGAGCCCACATTTCAATGTTCCGCATTGTGTTGTTGCCTACGAAAATCAATAGGCCGTAACTGAAAGATTCTGCAATATCGACACTTCGCCTGATTTTTTACGGCCTGCTGCATAATATATTATTATATCCAGGGAAAAGTAACGGACACAATACCAACGGAATATATTTCACGCAAAACCCGGTATTGCAGAACTTTTTCTAATCCCAGCAACTCCAAGAACTCTACCTCCGATGCACTTCCAAATTCACTACTTACTTTTTCTATTTCCATCATAACATTTCCATCTAAAACTATTATGAAAAAAAAAATTCAGGAAAATAGTAGTAATAGACAAAATTTATTGCAGTTTTCATAAAAATTAATTAAAAAACTAATTTTGTAATGAACAATTTTTTATTATAATACTTACAATACTAAAGACAATTTTTATTGCAACAATCATAGAATTACTTAATCCATTACAAATAACTATACATAAAATTATAAAAAAAAATCTAGGTAATTACGAATAATTTTTGTTATACAATAATAAATTCATAAACTATTAAATTATTATAGATAGTTTTACTCAATTTGCATTGCTGATAATATGTTGTTTACTTTTAATTTAATGAAAATAATTCATTTTTCTGTAAAATCATGGAAAAAAATTTCATTAGAAATAAATTATTTTTTTATATATTAATTCTGATATTATTACTTATATTTTTCAGGCATAAATAAATAATTTAAAAATAACGTATTAAATTAAAAAAATGTAATATTATTGATTTACTATTATTTAAGTTTAAAATGTGATTGTGAATATATGAATATATTTAGTTGTAGTTGATGGGAGGTTTTCAGCATGTTCAGGCAAATGTTATAGGCTCGTAAATTAAGATCAATTACGAGACGTGATTATATTGAAGACTTTTAGTAGATAACGAGCGAAGTTAAAATCCGTCTTAATTTACATATTATTTATGGGTAGTAAGTGCAGCCTGGAGGAAACATGTACCATTAAAATTAAAAGAAAAAAAAACGAAGTTCCAACCTCTGAACGATTTTCAATCCCCAATACGAAACACAAAAAAGCACCTTCTAATCCCACCTCAACTCGAACTAGACTACCGATGGAGAGAAAAAAAAATTTAGGAAGAAGCAAAACGAAATCACTCTGAAACTCGATAAATTACAGAGGAGGCCGCACTTCGAAATAGATTTTATTGCTCAATAAAGTTTTTTTTTTTTTGTAGTCAACCGAGAAAAAGTCGAAAATTTCTAATGGTTCCACAACATCATTTCATTTACATGTAGGATTGAGATGCAGTTGCGACACTTGACAGATTTCTAACGACGATTGGAAAATCACTTGGTTTCACTTTTAATTCCGAGTGAAAATGGAATGTGCCTTTTACGCAACGCATGTTTGTGTTGTTTTGTCGTGATAGATATTCTAAATAATGTGAAGTGCTTCAAGGTGATGCAAGTAGGGTCATTGTCAATGGTGGATGGTCAGTGACCACAGTCAAAAGAGTCCGTTCTGGCCATGCAACGCGAGTCCATTGTACTACCAGACATTATTAAAGCAATTTCAGAGAGTCAATTACGATTTTTTTATTCGGTGTATTCATAATTGTTCATTTATAAATTGATATATAAAAAAAAAGTTTAATAAGATTAACCAGAAAAAATAACATTTTCTTTCAATTATTAATTGAAACTCATAGAGATTATCCATTATATTATTGTAATTTGATCGAAAGTAATTCCAACAAGCTAATCTTGCCGGAGGTATGCGAATGCGTAATCCAATTTAATATTTTCGGGATTATGAACTAATTACGAGAGTTACCGAAGTACTAATAAAATGTAATTTGGTTTAAGTTCGCTGCGAACTTGATACGAGTGTGGTATAGAAAAGAAAGTAGGCAAAAGGAGATCAACGATTTTGATCATTGCGGGGGCGGCGGTTGAAATTTTAAGTAGATTTTAAAGGAATTCGTCATAAAGCATTTAACACTTGAAACACCCTTATCTGAAGTTCAAAGGCGTCGTCGACGGCCGGCATTCATTTGGATTTCCAAAACCCCATAAACATGACAAACTGATCTGCTCCTAGTCCTTTCACACATGCACACTCCTATTACCATTAACGAGTTAATATGCCGAAACGAACCATCTCCCCATACGCCACCTTCGACGTATTTACTTTCCGACAAGTTTATTTTTATCTTCCCTTCTTCAAATAATTCAGTTCAATCAACTTAAGAATCACATATTTCTAATGCATATTTCGAGTTAACTTACTTGTTATAAGACATACAACTATGATTGGTGTCAGAATCTAAAATTATACAAGTTGTGTTTAATTTACATTACTAAATAGGCGACTAAAACTGCTTTTTTTGTGTTATAATTTTGTATTTATCAGCTTTACTTTAGAAAGCGTTAGCTTTGGGAAAGGTAAAACTCCGCATTTAAAGTTTATTTTGGATTAAGTCAACAAATTTCACGTGAAGTACGTGTCGTTCTTTGTTTTCATAAATGGAAAATTTAAAGAAACCTTGTTTAGTTTTATCCCTATTTGCTGTCAAATCAAGTACTTTAACTAAGCCAATAATAAGCTTAGACCAACGTCTCGTTAGTATTTTGAAAGTGCTGAAACAAGTTAAAAACAAATCTTATATAAATGCGTCGACTAGACAAGTTTAGCTGAGACTCGATCATCTATAATATCCAAACTACTCCACAGCATGTTCCCACATCGCAGGGGATAATATTATTGAATTACGGCTGACAAAACGGATGAAGATCTTGGTGAACCTTCATCTCCACCCACGCACATAAATTCCTCCCTTTAACGACCTAATTATTAAATTGCATAATCGATATGAGGACTGAAACTTAGACGGCGTAACTAATTATTTTTTTCTCCCCCTTGAATGAATCTTGGAGCCTGCGCGCATGATTTATGTACTTCTTCGGTGTTGAATCATTCTGCGAAAAAAATAAATTTTGGCACATGCCAACCTAGTACAAATCAAATAACATTCGGGGGCATTCGTTGTGTGTTTGTGAACGGAACAGACTCAATTTTTGTGCTCGCACGGAAGATTAATGCCTCCGACGTATATGAATTCAACGCCATAGACATAATCTATTTGGTCGGAAAGGGCGGAGGGTGTGCGAGGCCGTAATACAGAAAGTGTTATGGATATGCGGAATGTTACCCTAATGTTGTGGTGGGTCATTGGGGCCTCAGCCACATCTGTTTCCTACTCACCAATTTTTTTCCCTTCCGCCGTCGTCGAATTATTGTTCCAAACCCAAAACCGTAGAACATAAAACTACAGACCGAGCACCATTATTTTCGACAATGGTAAATATTTGCTGGCCCAAAAAGTGTCTCCCCAGTTTTAAAATGCTAAAAATTATTTACATCAAACAACAATGTGTTCCAATTGAGCAGATGGAAATAATAGCATGATCTTATTTACACAGTAGCAATAGTTAAACAACATCAAACTTGAAACTAAACACATGAGATTTATGACAAAATTGTAGTTTCATTAACATCTTGCTGCACCTGATGGAGTTATCAGTACTATATTTGGCATAAATGCCAATCAGGCAATTCATATAGATGATAACACTTTCATTATTTTTAATTGTAAATCGATTAAAAGAAACTTCAAGTATTTGTTATCTTTAATTGAGAAAGTTGGGAATGAGTCGAGACAAAGCACTTACTCTTTCTGTTTGTTCTTTTGTAACTAAAGTAAATACTTCATTATACTTATCTTTGCTAGTCAATACAAAACCGCAGACATGTTCATGTAAATGCGTTTGGAACCCTCGATGTTTGGAAAACTGCAAAGTAAACACTCTTTGATATTGCACTGTACGTGATTTATTCACTGTGCTGCAGCTACTTATAGGTACTAGGTATAAACATTGCTTCTATTTATGAACTCGCAGACAAAAACAATAATTAATTATATGGAGTTTTCTCATTCCATCACCTTGAATCCACATTGTAGTTATTGCTTTCATCTCTTAAATTTTGATTGTTAATATAGGGGTTGGTTTCTGTTGGACCACAAAAAAATATTGTTATTATAAATGAATTAGTGGCGAAATTTAAATAACGAACTTTTTTTCGAACAGACATTCCATTCATGCGCTTTATCTACAAATCTACACACACACACACTAATGGAACATGTACACGATTTGGCATGACCTAAATTCCCATTTTGCGCTTTTCTGTCATCTATCTAGCATTTAAATCTGGATGATACGAAAAAATAAAACCTGAGTCTATAGAATAAGCCTTGCTCTTGCATTGAACGTTTTTTTCGTCATTGTCACGAGGTTAAACTAAAAATAACGCGTTGTTATTTTCGTTTATTATTTTCGTTTTCGATAATGAAAAAATGCAGACTAATGGCTAATGCATGTTCCAAAAATAGACGCTCCAAAACTTGTTTTTATTAGTCCAAGTTGTACGATTGATCGTTTCTCGTTATACATTGAAAGCACACATGTGTTAATTTTACTTTTATTTAGTTTTAACAAAGAGTTACAAGTAAAATTGAATTAAGAATTATATAGTTCCAATCAAAGCAACTTTTTTCTCCAATGATAAACTAGTTAATTTTCAGCATTTACCGAGAATTGATTACATACGTTAATAGAAGCACGTTTCTTTATTTACTCGTTTTTTTACTAATCAGTAGTTAATCTAGTTTAAACAAATTCTGAAGGCTTTTAGAAACAAAACAGATACAAAGGCAACATGTGGTTCTCAGTAATGTCTGCCGCCCAAAAAGCATTTTCCTTTACACAATCTTATTTTTTTGTTCCTTCTCCTAAAGTAAATATTATCTTTTAACAGTAATATTTTCATAAGTCGTAAAAATCCTGATGATCCTTGTATTTATTATTCCTGCGACCCGCATTCGATTAATCCCACCACATTTTCTTCCTCGTTAATCACTTGGCTCCTCTTTAATTGAAATCTGTTCCTTTTATAGTTACCGTATGTGCTGTTTTTTTTAATTTCTATTATTATTTTTTTGTCTCGCCTTCTGCTGTGGTGTTCTGTGGAAATGGGGCTTTCGAAATCATCTAATGAAATGCCATAATAGTCCATTAAATAAAATGAAACGGCTTCCGGTGAAATCGAAAATGAAAAATTCATTAAAAATTTCGTTTCTCCTCGCCTTGTAGTCATTAAAACCGAAACTTTATTCATAGCATTTTGAAATATTTTTGAATGAAATATTTCTTAGTTACAAATTTAAATCAATTATTCATGAAAAGAAATAATAAATAATTTTAAAAAATTAGGTTTTATTTCTTATAATTTCTTCTGTATTAATACTTTTTTTTCTCTAAATGATATATGATTTTGATGATACGCTTGCTAATCATCATATGGAAAGAAACGGAGCTGTAATTATTGCCGTTTAAAAATAAAGTCATTGTTCATTGTTATTCGCTTGATAAGAAATGTGTCCTAATTAAATCCGAGAGCATTTTCTACAAGGATTAACTTTCTAATTGACCAGTGACCGTATGTTGTGTTGAATTATCCAGACTGAGAAATGGAACAGATTTCGTTGCCGGTTTCCAATGCTACGAGCTAATTAGTTCTATATTTTGGTTTCATTTAAAAACAATGACTTGGATAGGCATGACGCCACGTAACTGAAGAGCGGAACAAGAGTAAACGAACGTTGTAGTATAAATATACATTTAAATTAAAAACTTGAAGTTATACAGTATATTTTCTTGTTTATTAACAACGAAGTTCTATGCTATAATTAGATTCAAATTACGTTACTCAATATTTCCAAAATATTTATTCGAAGAGAAACTTGATTTCTTTAAATTAATGAGGTTTCTCTCCAAATCGAGCAAAATGTATTTTTCAATCTTACAAATATGGAATTATCCTCTAAATCAGCGGTTTCCAAACTGTTTTTTGGAAATCACACTTATAAATTAAAATACCAAGATTATATTTTTTGGCAACAAAATCTTTGGTAACCACTGCTCAAAGATTTTCAGATTTTCAAGTATTGATCATTAATACACCGGCATCTCTTACTTTCTCTATGAGTGGCTGAATAGTGGAACAACACACATAATATGTGAAATTTCAAGTAATACTTGACATAGTTGTGTATTTGTTAGGAGTCCTACTGCGAGATGCTTCACAACTTCACTTCTTTTAATTGCAGAGCAAAACAATAAATTTCTTGGGAATTATATTCATTTAGTATTTGATGTCTATAGCTAAAGAAAGTTAAGCAACATTTATGGGAGAAACAAATTAAATGGGCGATAATACCTCTTGCTAATTCCAAGCATGTAGAGCTATTGTATTTAAAACTTTTAAGATTCATAATTCTCAGAATTCAGTGATTTTTTTCATGCACCAGAAGTTTGAACATCGGAATAATAGTAATAATTGGTGTCCGAGATAATGGACAAGAGGTTTGCAATTCCCGGTTATTGTTGTATTGTCGTAAAGTTCGTTGATGTGCAAATAGAATTTAAGCCCTATTAATGTCACGTCTGCATGGACTTGTACACAATGCTTAAGAAGAGAGCAGCAGCAGAGAAAAAAAGGGGAGCGAGGGCTTCGGGTCCCGCTTTTGTTTATATGCCTGATCCCTTGTCGAATGTCGACCGGGCATAAATAGACTGAGCCCCAATTGTCAAAGGAATTCCTTTAGGATAGTGCCTGTAAATTTTACCGCTCGTTTTTCTCTTTTCCGTCTCTTCCTTTTTCTCGCTTCTCCTACACCGTCCCAAATAGTTCGTGTATTTTTCCACAGGACGAGACCCAGGATGGTCGGCAGGTCGTAAAACGCAAATGCCGTCCGCGCGTGTCTGCTGTTGCAGTAGCACGTATTAGGTCTCAATAAGGGCTGTAATTTCCCATCCCCTAAGGTCGGGGCCAAAAGGGATTCCCCATAATACTATGCTCACCCGCTAAGAGAGACGAGAGAAGAGGAACTCAGACTCATAATAGGAGTTGATTGCCTAATTCTTTTGTACGCTTCCCTTTTTTTATCCTTCCTCCCTTCTCACCGAACACCCACGCATTTCAAAAACAAGTGGAGGGAATGAGGGAGCGAAAAAAATATATTTAATGACCTCTTTTTTCTTGCATCTCCGGTCGCGAAGCTTCCGCCAAGAAATTTATAATTTAATTTTTCCAAAACGTAAAATTAACTTTGTTCACTCTTCTTTCAGAATTACATTCGGACCTTCAAAGAGGATTAACCGGAAACAAGTAGAATAACAAACAGACAACTGTAAGTATCCTTATTTATTTAATTCTTATAATTACACTGAATGATTAGTTCATATTTTAATTACCTTTGATTGCACAATCTTTGGAAGTTCACTTAACCGAAATTTATATTTTAATAATTAATTTGTAGCCTTTCGCTCAGCAGAACTTAGTTAATTAAATAACTTCTCCTACGCAAGACAAATCACGATTTAATTAATTAGTAATTTAAACTTTATCATAATGCATATATGAAAATAATATTATATAATGTTAGCGTGAGACTTGATTATTATATTATTACATATTTAGCACGATATGAGCAAATTTCAACTTGTTAGAACATCGTTCGTGATATTATCTAATATTCATACAAAACATTATTCCAAGGTAAAATTTACATAAGTTTAATGATAATAGGTGTTTTTATAGTTTTCACTATAATCAATATTTACAATAGTTTAAATCTATAAAGGGATTATTTTGATTGATAATATTAGATTTGTAATATCTAAAGATATGAAATTTTAGGAATTGTATCGATGCCTCATGTTGACAGAAGTCAATTAGTCAAACTGATGGACCAATTACGTGTCGATGGGTTACAATATATCAATGAACTAAAGCTAAGTCGATTAATCGGGCTTTTGCCGTTTGTAGAGCAAAAAATGTCGCGATTGGATTTTGTGGATGAATCATAAGAAATGTTTTCGTGCGTGAATAGTCTCACTAATTGAACATCTGCCGGGAATCTGGATTCCGAATTGCATGTGTTCGTGGGGGAATAAATATACAGAGTATAAATATGAAACTCGACAGACTGTCTGGACCAGAGGATGAACCAACTCTGGAGTGTTTATTGGGAAAAAAGGCCGGTACGCCAAAAACACTTATATTCCAAAGGGAACGACAGACCGCCGATCGGTGGCAACCCTCACTCATCCAAGGGAACATGTGCACGTGTTTGGAGAGTTTCCACCGACAGACAAACACCACCCTAATATAATAAAGTATAGATTTTTCCCTCCATTCAATTTTCATTCTAATAATTAGAAGTTCGTCAAAAAAATCCCGAAAACTTTCCAAATCTTTCGATTTTAATTATTTTCCTCTCTAAATGTATTTCGTGTATTTTCGTTAGATGAAATACAATTTTGTTTGTTGTTCTTTTCTCGTTTTGTGGCGTTCCGTTTGACGCGCATTTAGGTGGAAAGGTCGACGTCTCATTTGTTTATTTCCCTTGGCCCGCTCATATACTTTTAGTGTTACTTTTGACACATTAATAGGAAACTTAATGCAGCGCTGAAAACTCAAAATGAGAAACAAAAATTTGATTCGAATTTTGGTTTACTTTATTGCAAACGGAATGACGCAAATGCCACGAGGTTCAACTTAATTTAAATTATAAATTCCGAGCTGCAGGACTCGAAATTAAAACCAGTCACCCATCAAAGTTGTACGCTCGACCTAAACCACTGTTAGTAGCTGTATTTGCAAAACAAACTGAGCGCTATTCCATGTATTAAATTAAATTTAGAAAAGAGGTCAATAACCATAATCCACATGGATTATTTACCTTTGTCTTCTATGAGCTTATATTCCACGTACCCACGTGTTTGTCTTTATCATTATCAAATTTATTTCACGTTCAAACGACGAAAAGTGCATGGTTAATGAAATTGAAGATACACGACGCATTACAGAATTCTCTTCGATTGATCGAGTATTATTTAATTAATCTCCCATCCGAGGCTGCTAATGGTTTGGAAACAATACTACATTATTTTTTTCGTTGATCGTGTCGAAACATGAGATCTGCGAAACTTTACTCTCTCACTCGCTGAGCTCAAACAACAAACAATAAATGAATCGAGTTACAACTTCTGTATCTTTATGGACGCAATAAAAACGGGAATCTCTCCTCTCATTGATGCAATTAACTCGGCGGCGCAAAACAAATATGAACGACGGCGAAAGAGCAAAGGATATTCTTTACAAACTTAAGACTAGACGTGTTTTTATGGATATGCATATTCAAATAGTCTGGAAACGTGCGTTGCATTCCACAGTAATAATACGTACGTATTCCCATTTAATCCCATTAGGTGTCATTGGCTTCGGTGCTCTATGAACTTTGATAATCTTATTCTGCCTCTGCGGCAATGCTGATGCTCTTGTTGTTTATTATTACTATCGAAACTTCCCATTAATGATGGAAAATCAAAACAACGAGAGTATTTTACATAATTAATGCGAATTCTCAAAGCGAAAACAACATCGATCACAAATATTCGCAATAACATAATTCATATTTTACTAAATATGGATTATTTTAGGTAAAAACTTATTTAATGTATTTAACATGTATTATTAAAACTTTGTTATTCCTTACAACAATTAAATCTTTTAATAATAATAATATTTATTAAAGCAATAAATTACAAAAAATGCAAATGCAAAGGGATATTGAGCATAAACCTTTCTACCCTTAAATCTTTTATTATTACTAATATATTATTTTGTAAGTAAAATATTTTATGTACACAAAATTCTTAAACTAAATTAATTTACAATTTTAAGGGTCACCCATCTAAGAAATTTATTAAATATAATAAATAATTTTTTATGAAATACTTTTTTTATTTTTGAATAAAAAAATAATAATTATATATATTATTTAATTTTATGTTTCTAATGATATACTATAGTATTTTATAGAATAAATGTAAATGTGATCCATTTACATAAATTTGTATTATAAAATTATCTACGCTTTAATACAAACAGATGTAACATCGGGGATATCCAGGTGTTTATTGGAAAAGGTGTTCTGAAATCTATCTACGAGTTTGTATTTGTATTGAACTACAACCATATACCAAAAGTTTGTTTCCTATTGTAAAATGTATAAATGAAGTGTTAATCGCTAGTATAACAAATCATTAATAATAAATGTTTTAAAAACATATTAAAGTAAGATTTATTGTGTCGTATATTCTGATAGTAAGATGAGTAAATAAAAATGCATAAACTGTATGATCTGAGTGGCTTAAGGACGTTAGCCTTTCACCTAATAAGGATAATATTATTCGATCTGGAAATATCTCGGATTTACACACAATGACTAATGGTATTCTTTATAAACATTTCCATTGACAACTCTCGCTGCTTTTATTTACGTTTAAATGTTTAGAAATAATAAATGGGAGCTGTGAACTTGATTGTATTGGAACTGTGAACAAAGGTGAAGATGAAATCAAGAAGCGTCCTTCGGCTGTGGCGTTCGTGTATTTATTTAACAATTTGGTTGCGAGGTCAAGTGCGAAACCATGAATAAACTGACAAGAAAAGAAGTAAAGGTAGTTGATAATTGATAGTAAATATTTTATAAAATTTGCATGCGATTTTACGGTTTTCGATGAAAACGAAACCGTATGTATACATATGTATACTCATCGTCGGAAAGCCGGAGGCTTTATTGTGCACATACAATGCTTGTCTTTAATTAACTTCTAGAGTTAGTAACAAGTAAACTGGTTTAAGGCATGTTCGCTCTCCCACCAAAAACCCACCAGTCGCCGTGCAGACGACGAAGCTTAAAGGTCGATTAGATTTCAATATGAAACGAAACGTAACCGACTGTGTTTGTAGTGCTGCTGCTGCTGCTATGCTGTTCATAATTCTGAGTTCTTAGTTCTGTTCGCAATACGAAACCAACCCTCGATGCGTGTGTAAAAGACCTCAAAGATCCACCCTCCACGCCCAAATGTGCTTGTTTCCTCCGAAGCCGGTTTTTGTTCGAACTGTACTTAAGGATATTCCGCCATGATAAGACGACTTAACGGCCATAAAAATGCATAAGGTATGATTCACCGCGCAGACCTTCTTTCGAAACGTGAATGCTGTTGCTGCTTCTCCGGCTCCGGCTGGATGTGGCTGCTTCACTCTTCAACTAAAAACAGTTAGCCGAACCAAACATGGCGGCCCCCAAGAAGATGGATTTTCAGACACTCCACTAACTCGCCTTATCTTCTCGTACAATTCCGAATGCAAATAACTTCGTTATACACTATTTGAATACTCTTTGATAATGCACTATTTGGAATTAGATAACCTTTTATACATTCTTACTATCTTATACAAATAAAAATAATATTCAACCGACATCTTACAACAAAATACAATTTTTACATCAAGCACATACATCAAATCATTAATTCAATTCTATTGTCATTGGAATACAATTAATGCTAAAACTATTTCAAAGACTATTGCATTCCGCATATGCATCGCATTTCCGGTATTCGCCTCCATGTTTTATTTTAAATTAACTCAATTAAATATAAGTGATATTCATTCAAGGTCCGGTATTCCCATATTATAACCCACCGCATTTTTCATACCATAAAATAGAGAAATCGATATAATTATATATTTTACAATACCCACAAAAATATGTTAAAATACACATAATGTTGACTTAAAATTAATAATAATTTCGCATTTTAACAAATTTAAAAAAAAAAATAAAAATTTATAATAGCAATAAATTACTCTGAAATATAACTGCAGAAACAATTAAAAATCATTAATGGTATTTTCTATACAAAATGTTAACTTTAACAATAAAAATAATCAATAATGAAATTGAATATTTAAAGTGAATATATTCTTGATGGTGAAATGTAAATATTTTGTTATTAAGCTAATATTTGGTGATTAAAACGGAGCATCTGGGGATCTTAATCTTTAAAGTTCGAGACCTTTGCAACCAATTTTATGAACCAACAATTTTGATATATAAAATATCAATTATTCTCTACTGATAATGCATAAAGTTGCGCACATATTGGAAGAAGTGCTTTACATATTTATTGCAGTCCGCAATATAAATGACGCATATAAAAATATGTATATTCAATTTACAATAAAATATTCCGCTCGCATGGAATAAAGTCCTATAATTGAACGAAATGTAAATTATTGTGACATGTTGCTACTGTTTTTGCCCTTCCACCGTGTTTATGATTTATGTTACTTTTAATATATTTTTTTTTTGTTCCGTTGTTGCTCGCAGTTGACATTTTTCTGTAATTCCCTGAATGCTTGAAATTTGCATCGATTTGAATTTATCGTATGAAATATTGCGTAAATAACGAATAGTATTTTTTTTGTAGGTTTTATTTTTGCTTCGGGGGACTCCCCAGAAACATCATGTTTCAACTGATTTTTCTCACATAAATGAATAAACTCATTCATAAACTTAACTCATTTTAGTTTTATGCAATTTAAAAGTCTTGAAAATTAATTTTAAGTTAATGTACATTATTTCATAAAATGAGAATTTGTAAATTGAGAATCTTACAAAAATATTTCAAATTTTGAATAATAATTGGAATAATTATATATAATGAATGCACTGTAATTAATAAAGTTCAAAAATTGTAAATGAAAATGTAAATTATATTTTTTTAGCATTTCCTGTTTAATATTCGAATGGCATGAGCGAAGAATAATTTAATGTGCTATTTGAAACGTACCGTCCATTTGCTTTTATGTGAATTGAAGTATTAAATAATTATTTTCGGATGTGTCCCATGCGTATATTTAAATGGAAACATAACGTTTTCAGGTTTAAACTCTCCATTTCGTTATGGAATACAAACGTAAACCATACCACTTTCCAATTAGAAAACTTTACATGATTCTCGAATTTTCTCCTTACATCTAAAGTTTAGAAGTTCTCAAAGCCCGTTATCGCTTGCCTTAAATAAACCCCAAAGTATATTAAAAAACATAACTGCCTTAGGTGTTTCAGTACTTTCATACCAATAGAATTATACATTTATAATTCAAGTTTTTTTCATGATTTAAACGAAAAAAAAATTGTTAAATGTCCTCGACGACATTCAATAACATCTCGAGCCACGACCATATTTGGAGGAAGGTTACAAATCTGAGTTGTGACGATATTAAAATGAAATTGCTTCGAGTTTCTTCCATGAATTATTTTATTGAGTTGTCCGTTGTTCCAATTGAACAGGACAAGTGGCTGCATTAGCCGTTCTTTGGTCGGCGAGGAAGCGCCTGAAATTAATAGAGTGTAATGAAGCGGCGTTTGCTTAGAGTGCTGGGAATATGGCAAATTGCTATTTCCCCTATAGACATCATCGTGCGAGCCATAATACCACACTTACTATATAGTAATAGTATATTTTCCATAAGTTAGAAAATACCGTTAGGATCGATATCCTTGACAGAATGAGTAAAATCAATAAATCATATTTTATCATTTTACACCAGGAATTAGTATTAGTTGCGTAACGCTGATGTATTTATATCTAACTATAAATGATATTCTGTATAAATAGGCTGAGACCAATATCCATCCATTAATGAATGCGTTTCAAAGAACTGCAGATAAATAACGTTGTCGTTGTCTGTTTTTCTTTTATGTCTGAGCTGATTAAGTTTAATTCAGCTGAAGCTATTACCGTTTAAGATTGCGGCCAGAAGTTGATTAGGAAATTAAAAAGCGATTATTTGTCTAAGATTTTTGTTTGATTTCAACTGACGCTATCATATCGGGATCGGAATCTGCGTTCCAAATACGAAAGAAGCAACTCTAATCTTAATCGCATCCGGTCTTCACCGAGGAAGTGGCCCAATTACTAATGTACTTATAACCGCAGTCTTGAATAATTTCACAATTAGTTAAGTTTATGATAGCTTATTTTTACACTGGTTTTGTAGTAAAATTTATTGCGAAACGGTATACATAATTAATTTGCTTATTTTTAATCTTGCTTAACTGTATTTTGAGCTAATAAGATTCAAAAATAATACAAAAACTATTTTTGTCGATAAATATTATTTGTTTCTTTGTCTATTTATAATTGATATATCGTTTCAATTATGTCCGTGATAGTGGACATAACTGAAGATTTCTCTAAAGCTTTGAGTCTACTATACAGTATTACATCAATAATAGTATTTTGTGATAGTATTGCAAAAGTAATGGTACCAGTATATAATATTATTTTTCCTAGATGAAGTGCACTAATTTGCATTATCTGTGAGATGTGTGAATGGTACCTAGGTTAATGGGGATTGAGAAGTCTGAGAAGGGTGGTATGGTTTGTGCCTGAAATCGTCCGTAAGTGATAGGCCTCGGTGTAATTTGACTGTGTACTTCAATTAACAATAAAGCCGTATCGATTGCGGTCGATTGCGATCGAATACGTCACGAGAGTACAAATTCCCTCTTGGCACGAATTATTAATTAAGACAATTAGATCCAGTCAACGTGCGGTGGACCTTGGGGACAATAACTTTAATGCAAACCGGGAAACAAATCTAAAAGCTCTGAACAATCGAATGGAAGTCAGGAGTATGTAATTTACCACCTAGGTCGAGTTGTCTGGATATCAACAAGCTAACTTTATTATTAACTATTAGTTAATTTGAAGAGTATCATAACAAGTTTTATTCTATACTGTTTATAAAACTTTGAGATTAATCGATATGTGTCCATAACTAAGAGCACTAAATTGTAAAAAAACAATCATAAAATAACATATTACTTCTTGGAATTGTCGTCAGCCCGACAGATCTCTCAACGTCGAACTAAAATATGTATGGCTTTTCCTATGATTTGTTTTTATGCTTGCAAAAGAAGAACAAAAGTTTGGTACCCAGAAAGAACTTGCAATCTTTCCACTCTTCTATGTTTTTTTTTCTTCCTTCGCACAGTGCATAAACAACATCCAGTGTGAAGCCTCCGCAGCACGAAGAAACAGCCAGTATTCATATTAAAATTCATTCCAAAGCCACAAGGAAAAGCGCAGAAGTTGCAATTTGGACGCGCATTTCATCGCCGCAGCTTACAAATCCACGTTTATGTATGGAGCTGTGCAAGTTAATATTTTTTTCTGTGCAGTTTTACGGCCGTTCAACATGCGTTATTGTTTCTGCGAAAACTCTTTAATATGTTTATGCATATAGGTTTCACGTTTCCAGTTTACGCTCGTTAAATATTATTGAGTTCATTAAATATGTTAAACGAAATAATGTTTTTGTTATTGTTACACGACATTTACAAGAAATTTCGGAAAAATAATAATTCAGTTAAAATAAACAGTTTGTAATTACTTTTTAATTAACAACCACAACATGAATGCAATAATTTGCATACTGTTTATTTTTAAATTACATAATTTAAAAATATATTTTGTTTAAGTAATGTATACATTTTCTAAAATTACATAATAAATTGTAAACAACTTTTATAACGCTAATAACTTTCGAGCTTCTTTATATTTATTTTCCCATTTTATTTCAACTGCAACTTATTAGTACATTGTAATTAACATTTGTAGCACTTGCGAATACAGTATAATAATTATCAAAAAATAAATTCAATGTGAATAAACAATTAAGATTCACTTGAACTTGACTTATTTAAGTAATCTGATTGAGTAAACAAAAATTTTACTTAAAAACTTCATTTGCATGTTGATGATATGTATAAATCAATTTATGATGTAATAAAAATAGGTTAATAAAACTATAAATAATATAATCAAGTGTAAGTTGTTATTAATAAATCATAAACTTTTAATCTGGGGATTGAAAATATTTCATAAGAAAAACCGTTGAGAATAATCAAATTTTGTGTGACCTTTATCTATGTTTATAAAAAAATATATATACTTAAGTGTCGGTAGATATTAAAAAAGCGTTGATATATGATTTATTTGAATGTTATTGAATTTTATCTGTTTATCTATTTGTGCAAATCAATTGTAGTTTTTTTTTATTCAACGATTTTTTGCTGTGACATAATAGCTAGATCATTGAAGGAGAAGAAAAGAGGCGAAGCTCAGTCATTTACTTTGAACATTTCCATAATTCCCTCATTTATATAATTTCAATGTAGAACAAAAGGTCTATTAATAAAGACCCCCCCGTCGTTTCCAACGAAATCGAAAGGTCGTTATGCAGCAAAATGAAAATCTTTTCCAATCGTATCCTGCCGTTCGCTAATCGCGAAGCATAAATAATTTATGGCCAATCGATTCGATACCCGTTCTAATTTGGAAAATCTATTTGCTGCCGGAGCACGTGTTTCTGTTTTATGGGTTCTTTGCATGCCGCCGATTCTTGTTGATTTTTTTTTCTGTTGTATATTTCGTAAACGCAACGAGACTTCGTACCGGACGGAGGTGTTTCTGTAATGCTATAATTAGGGTTTGCTTATTATTATTGGTCGAGTCAAATACTGTATCGAATCGACTTGGAACGTGCGTTTTCCAATTTACCCAAAACTGTTATCTTATCGAACGCGGCACTTCGTTGTTTGCATTGGTGTGTTCACATATAACGATTTTTTTTTCATATGCATACAGTTCTACATTCTTGCGTGATTCGTATGGATCGGAATCATCGTTATATGCAGAGTGCATTTCCATTTCGAGATGTATTTTTAATGGAAACAGTGATTCATACTTTTCCACTTCAGATGAAATAAATATTAGATTACTGAAATATAATAAAACTGAACTATTATAAAAATATGAAGTTTTAGACTACAACTTTTTGAAAGGGTAAAAATATTACAATAAAAATAAACGTAAAAATATATAATTAATAATTTTCTTAATCTCAATGGCCTTAGGTTTAGATATTATAAACTGATGATTTAAAGTTTCAAGGTTACTTTTTCTGATTAAGTGTATCTCTTAGATATATTCGTAATTGGGATATGTATGAGTGTGGGTATAATATGCAAGGGCTATCTCGATCCTCTCGATTCAATTTCCTCTTTCTCCGCCCGTTTTTAAAGTTACAATAGGATTTCGGTATGAACGCAGCCCGCATTTAGGGATATTGAACGTAGTGAAAATCCCTTCGGCCCCCGTTCTCCTGTTTACATTACATGACACTGAATGGCCTCTTCTGCTGGAATTCTGACGCGAACACCACTTTGGCCCTAAGCGGAAGGACGATAAGAACCACCGAACCTTCATCACACACACACGTATTCGGGGCTGTCCCCTTTTCTTTTTGTCCCGGGACTTCAGAAAGAGAAAAAATAGAGTGAGACTTTAAACGATAAAGCCCACACGTTCGTATAATCCAAACTATTTATAAAACGCTTCATTTAATTCAAACTCCCTTTGGAAAGTCCGGAGGGTTCATTGAATAAACCTCTAAGGAACATTACATTCATATTTCGTCTGCAGCGGCGTTCGTTCATCACCTAGTTATTAAAAACGAATGCGGAATGAATACAAATGTCGATATTCGATGATTGGTTAAATCAATCTTGGTGAAACCTTTCAACACTTAGAGCTAGTTTCCTGTTTTTCGCGGCAATGGTCCATTAATTTTGTTTTGCCGAAAGATTGATGGAGTTCGAAAATGCGCCATTAGTTCACTTATAAATTACGGCGTGTTAATTTTTCGCCACTTGCAAAACTATTTCGTGTGTTTCGTGCTTTTCATCTTATTTCTTTTTTCCTCTCCTCGCTGCCATTTTAATTCTTTTGCTTTCAGGACCTGCCAACAAACTTTGCGGTTTCATAAAATGGAAACTTTTTTAATATAAGATTTTAATTCTTTATATTCTTCTACTTTCTCTTTTTTTCTCATGCTCACATGCAAACTCTCCATCTCATTTTTTGTTTCGCATTGAAATTAAATAGTTTAATTAAATGACTACTACATGCAAGGTTACTAACACAAAAAAAAGGTATCGAAAGTCGTTCAATAAAAGTCGAGAGCCCTCATAAATTCTCATATGATATTTAAGAAAAACAAGCATATCGAGTGGCTGCTGACTAGACATGAAACTTCGGGAAATCAATATATGGAAATTTTCGTTTCTCAAAGGCGAACGAACCAAATTGAAATAACTTTAATATCGTTTTTTCTTACGTATTCATTTTGGAAGGCGTAGCTGCACACATCAGCTTCATACATATTATTGATTTTATTAATACAAATTATAAAAAAATATACTAAAAGAAATACCCATTACTTAATAATATTATGATTATTTATCTGACAAAAAGAAACATGTAAGACATTTATTTTATTAATCGTGAGAAAATCGATCTATTTAAATTGGCCTTAGCATTTAAATTAATTTTACAATCGCGTGAATTGTTTTCCTCACCTTTTTCTTTATCGATCAATATAAAATTATGTGAAATGTTATTTGGAATATAAAGAATCACGACAGTTTTAATAAGTCCTTTCCATTGTCATTGGTTGTTTCAATTAAGAGCAATTGAGTGTTCCTTGTTAAAAGAAAAGTGCCAACTTCTTGTACTTCCTCTGATGAATTGTAAGTGCAATGCAAATTTTTCAATCGTGGTCATTACTCAATAAGATTGTTCAGTCGATGATGTTACTTCAGTCCTATATTTTAGTTTTATTTATTTATTTGTGGATGTAAAAGTTGTTTGTCTCAATTTGCAATTTTGCTAGAATGTTCCATGACATCATAATTTTAAATTGTCTAAAATTTGTGAATTTATTAAATATTATGACGAAACTAATTTCATATGTTTAACATTCTTTTAATTATTAAATAAACGTTGTTGATAACTGTTTAAAATAAAATTGACAGCTGTCATCTTATTTCAAACAGCTGTCATTTCGCGACCTATTAAATAATATATTAATTGTCTTGATTAATTTAAATTATCTGAAATTTGTGTATTTGTTAAATATTCATTTTTAAATATTATGTCGAAACTAATTACATAAGTTTAACATTCTTTTAATTATTAAATAAACGTTGTTGACAACTATTGTTTAAAAGAAACAAGACAGCTGTCATCTTGTGACAAACAGCTGTCATTAATTTAATATGTCTAAAATGTTATTATTCATTAAATATTATTTGAATTTTCATTTTTAAATATTATGACGAAACTAATTTAATATGTTTAACATTCTTTTAATTACTAAATAAGCGTTGTTGACAACTATTGTTTAAAATAAATTGACAGCTGTCATCTTGTGTCAATTTCGCGACTTATTAAATAATATAATAATTGTATTGCATAAGATATGTTTTTTTTTAAAATGTAATATGTTCAGAAAAATATTTTATAAAAAAAGTTTATTATTGAAATGACATGAGATCATTGTGTTTACAAGACATGACGCACAAACTTGGAAACGGATTGTTTCTTGGAAGTAGGTCCTGCGAAGTTTGCAATATGCAAAATAGGCGCGATATTAATTAAGAACGCAGCGAGGAATCTTATTCCAATTATTTCGTTGGTCGGAAAGATAAAAGTAAATGAGCTGTGTTTGTGTCTATAGACAGAAATGTTCAATTAAACGGGAACATTTGCACGTAGCGATAGGACAGGGAAACGGGCGAAAAAAGTAAATAAAAATAAAATAGTGTAAAACAGTAACAGGAGCAGGCAACAAAAGAGCTCAAAAAGAGTTGAAAATAAATAAATAAATAAGCGGGGACCGGGGTCCGAAATGGGGCGCTTATTTAGCAATACATTTAAATTACTGTTAGCAGGAACTGCTGGTGGTGCTGCGACCGGATGGAAAATAAATTCCATTAAAAGATAAATTGGTCAAACAGTGCATTTGAAAGCAAATTAAAAACCAAACATTGGAACCATTCATCCAACGCTACCTACCACTGCCGGATTCAAATATTGCACATTCACAAAACACACACACACATACAAATTTAAATCCCACCAACACGCTGGACGTTCCAAAACGTTTATTTATTTATTCGCAGTCTTTAATTTGTGCGGTAATTAAATTGAAAAATGAGTCGTAACCGAATAATTCCATACATTTGCAGCCTTTTATTACCGAACACGAATTCAACTACTTATGGATTTGCATCCCTTCTGTGGCGATGCCCTTTATTTTATTTTTTTAAATCTTTCTCTTTCTCGTACATTCAGTATGTGTGTTTTAATTACTCGTGCTGATTTATTCCCATCGATTCCAGTTCATTTATCCGTGGACAAATCGCCGCTTTCCTACTTTTGAAAAATGATCGAATGCATCGAATCACATAAATTCAATTCCGCTGTATTTGCTCGTGGAAGCACGTAATCTCAATTACAGAAAGGAAATAGTCCATTTATATTTCGCCCTGCACTTCTCAAAGCCTGTCCTCTCTTCATAATGATCGAATCACCACGGAATAACAAAAATAAACGCCTTTACTTTAACGACTCGTTTATTAATACTTGATAATAGTAATCTATTATTACCAACCACTTATATTCCACTTCAATATTTCATACTGTTTTTTAATAATACCATTATGGTCTTTCAACAACTTCAGCTATTATTTAGAAATCATTTTGGCTTTATGAATAATTTAAATATAATAATTTCATCAACAACACTAAAATGTTTTTCACAAAATGTTATTCTCTTAAAATATATAACTTAAATTCATTAAATATTAGCAATAGCCTCAAAACACTTAGATTAAGTTGAGTCATAAATTAATTTTATCTTGTTAGTGATAATAATTTTAATTTTAATTAATTAATTTTTACTTATTTTTAACTTCTTCAAGATCAATCTGTAAAATTTAATTAGTACCATTAAATATTTCAATAACTGAAAATAAAATTTGACAGCTGTCATCCTAGATACACATTTATAAGTTATGATTATGCAATTTCAGGTTGAATCATTTATAATATAAAATAATTCTTCAAGATCAAGCAGTGAAATTAAATTAGTACAATTAAATATTTCAATAAGTGAAAATAAAATTTGACAGCTGTCAAATATATTACATAATTATGGTTATGATTATGCAATTTTTGGTTGAATTCTTTATTTTTTTGTATATTTGTAACTATATTTCATTATTTTCTTATATATCGAATTTAAGATATTAATAATGTAGTATATTCGAAACATAATTTTGTATTAAATTTATGAAGCTTTTGAACTGCATATTTTTATGCACTAAATATCTAGAATAATTTCTGATCTATTTGTTCTTTGACACATGAACTGGCGATTGATGGTTGTGTCTTTTTTAAGAATTCTGTGTAAGGGGTCAACGATTTACCGTCACGTTTTGAGAACCAAACCCATGGTCTAAATGCGGTATAATAAAAAGCACGTGCCCATAGATAAATATAAATAAATAAATGCACGCGAAGGTCGCTGACTTGGCAATAGTAAATATAAGTGCAGAATGGACAGGAAGCAAATGTGGAGAAGGAGATGGATATTCCAGTCTGCACAACAGTCTTGTTGTTTATTCCATGCACTTCTTTCGATTATATTCCTATCTTCTTCGTCCGTCCTCCTCTTAATTGGCTTCAATTACGCAACATATGCAGTATTCTATTGTACGTGGTATTTCGTTTACCGCACGTTCTTCCTCTTTCATAATAAAGTGGTTATTCATTCCAGGCGTTATCAATGATAAATACAATTGCACACGACTTGCGTCAACAGTCTGCTTTATTAGTTCCATCGTAAAGTACAAAGCTTGCTATATCGTGATACCAATTTTGTTTCTCTATTTCAATGATATGGTCCGACAATGGAAATGACTAAAGTTCACCGAAGACTCTTATAAGTTAACATTATTTACACTGTGTAAAATTTTATCAAGGACGATCAAAGAAGGTGAATAATTAGTGTCTGGAGAGTATAAAGCAACGACAAGCCTCAGTGAGTTTTCTTGTTTGACTTCGCTCCTCGTGAATAATGAAATTTATTATTTGAAACTTACACATTGATTGATTAATTAAAAAATAAATTAAAAAAAAGTTTAATTATTTAAGAAAAAATTGCAAAAAACGAAAGTTTTGAGACAATTACATATTAAGTAAAACTGGGTTACCGATCTGAAAAATAAATTATTGACACACAGATTGTACGTCTCGTGATCCATTAAAGTGCATTACATACTTGTAAAACATTCTGCTCCAATTTTAGATTGTCCAAGGTCAAAATATCAACGCAATGGAAATTATTTCAGACGAATACAATTAAATATTTATTTATGTCTTAAAAGAAACCTATTATATAATTATTTGTTTTATGACTAATTCCTATAATTAAAATTAATGCTGATATATTTTGGTTATAATAGAAAAAATATTTATAAATAAATTTTGAATCAATCCAAATAGACTGAAGATTGTTGTTGTTTGTATAATATATCGAGTATTACTAATAAAAATATGAGTCCACTTATGACGATATATCCTTGTAACTATTACAAACATGATACCTAATAAATATAAGACTGTATCCATTTCTCAACTAATTTTACTTTACTTTTCTGTTACAGATTGCGTTGTTCCAACTAAAATTCGGTAAGTAAAATCATACAAATTAAAGTAAAATATAAATATTTGAAAAAAGACAAATATTAATATACAATTATATAATTATTATTAGTATTTAAAAATATTAATGACATTTATTCTATGATAAATTTTATATAAAAAAAATTGATAACGTCATCATAATATATCATGCAATGTCACATTTGGTTTGAGACGAAAACATATTTTCTCATAGGAAATTCTTTGGTGATGATTCAAACATGCATTATTAGATTATAAATTCTGCATTAAAAACAAATTCTGGAATCCACACAAAACCCACAATAAAATTTTTCATTGTATTTTTAGAAGGTGAGAGATGATCATTCTATTTAATTCATTCATTTTTTTAATTAATTTTATTCCATAATTTTTATATTCTAATAAAAAATGCATTGAATCTCACCAATAATAATATCCATTATGACGTCGATTCTTTAGGTTCTTAAAGGGGCAATAAGACAAAAATAAAATATTTATAAATATATCAATTTTCTATCAATTTATTATAACTAGAAACTGTTTCTGTGATAGACATGCAAAAATAATACAGGTGAAGTTTGTACTTCGTGGAAACATTTAGTAGACGTACACTTCCCGTGCAGATATTTTCTATCAATTTACGCTAATGAACATCCAAGGTTGACGTGGACAATTTATTAAACTGCTGTCGCATCGTATCACGCGACGAATCATTCATGTGATTTTTATTTCGTTAAATACAATGAAAATTTAACACGAATTATCATAAATTCAAAGCAAAACTATCACAATTATATAAACACTAAGAAATTTATTATATTTTGGACTTCAACTTAACGTTTCTTGCTTTAGTTTATTAGAATCATCTCTTGAGAATTTATTTTCTTGATATGTAACATAATTATTGTTATTAATTATTTAATAAAATTGCTATTTGTTTATAAACTTTACTGTTGAAAGAATAAGAAAATTCAATGAAACGTTTTTTCTATACAACCATTCTCTTGGTATATTATTAGTTACGGCTACGTGATCTTGCTAATTTCTACCTGGAAACGATCCAAACATCACTATTTTTTACTTTTCGAATGCATTTTCTGAAATTCCTCAAGCTTCTACTTTCAATTTACAACCATGACACAATTTCTTATGATATTTATTAATAATTCTTCTCGCATTGATTTTTCAAATATGAGTAATATATTACTCGTCAAAGATTTTTTAAATTCTTAATATAGACTTGATGCATTTTTATATATTTTCTAACTAGTTTTATAAAATATCATCAATATTCATAAGAATGCTTCTAGGAATTATTTTAATTAAAAGAAACTGCTGCATTTCAATTAATTAAAAACGGAAGTAACGTTGAAACTTACATAAGAATAAAAAAATCTTCCATGCGTATAGATTTACAAAAATTCGATACAACATATTTTATTTCTATCTTTTCAAGGTGACAATTAATGCGCAGGTAGTTTTTTCCTTTTTATCTGAACGCAATAGTCGAAACTTAATACATTTAGAGCAACAATATGAATGCTGATCTCGAATAGACATTCGATGCAAAGAAGTATTATATGTTTCCAGATTTTTCTAGCCGCAGGTAACGTGTTCTTTCATCCACAACGGATTATATTATTGACAGTGATGCAACGTAAAGCTTTGGTCTCAAGTGACTTTGGGCCTTAATTGCAACTCCATCGATATATGCACATTGCTTAACTATTGGAAACTTTACTAATTCTATTTATAATTGGCTATTAAACTAACTAATGACTTCTTTATTTGTATGTTGTTTTTAAACTATGAGTATTTTGAATTGTGAATAACAATCAGGCTTACCAACTATTTTATTAGTTAACGTGAACTTAACAGATGAAATTAGACATGCTGTGTTTAAACTGAAGTTTTGTCTAGTTAAAGTGGTATTATCAATATCCTTCTTAAGTAAAAGTTGTTGTTAATTAAATTTTAATATAGAATTAAAATATTCATTATCCTTAAGGTAAAGTATGGATATTATACTCGGAAATTTCTTTCTTGACTTATGAGTGTAAATTGCGACAGGAAACTAAATGCTATTTGCAGGATATTGCAATGCAGAGTGGGTGATTGTGCCAAGTCCATAAAGCAACTTTAAAGGTGTATGGATGTATGTCATATTAATGAGGGTGAATTTTATGCATTTTCTGGTACCGCGTTTATATTATTATTTGAACAATATGTAAATGCGCCCATTTATATGTAAATTAAATATGGTGCAATCGATTCCGGTGGAAAGATGATGCCGTTAGCACGACCCACATTGTGTAATAAAGGCGACATTGTGTATGTGTCTAATGGTCCTTTCTCTCTCTTCCTCTCCACTTCTCCTCTTTCTGCGTCTCATCATCGCAAAGAAATTTTCGAGCGACCAAAGAGGAACGAGAGTAAATCTTCACACAGGCACTGTAATTGCATGTGTACACTATAGTAGACACCAGCCTTATGTAACTACCTGGGATTAGCATCCATGCATCATCGATAACTTCACACCGCATAATAAACACTTAAACTAAATTAACGTCTCGTCCCTTTTCTACAGATGAAAACTCGACCATTAGTGGAACATGTCTGCACTTTTACACTTGCCATAAACTTTTCGGGTTGATGATGCCAACATACTTTAATTACATTCTATTTCGAGATAATAATTTCTGGTGGGTTAAGTGGAAGGATTAGAAGCAGTTGAACCTCGCCTACACCTTATATTATCCACGGTTACCATGCGGAAGACCAAATAACAATAATCATACCGGCAATGCAGACACTCTCTGAACATGTATCTTTCCTCCTCTCTCTAATACTCATTCAGATTCCATCTGCGGCGTTCAACTTTCTTAGAATCACCAAAGCTAATTATATTTGACCCGGGTAATTACACGCTTAAGGTCATTGCTATTTTTAGTCAACGCTTAATAAGAATTATCAATTACTGAAAACGCTCAGTGCTGTTACTTCTTTCGCTCCTACAGAAAAGTAAATAAACTGAACAAATTTAAGCACTTGCTAACGAAATACTTCCTAAGTGTAGCGTAAATATAATATGCACTTGCATCTGTTTAGCTTTCCTTGCAATTGATTTTTGTGGTATTTATTTTCCTATTGCTCAACTGGTTGACACTTATATACGAAAATAAATTAAATCTCATGGGATATTTTCTTTACTGTTATCAATCTTCTTAAACCGAATCAAAATGCATTTTACAAACAAACAGTGCCAGAGGCCAACGACCTCTGTATTCCTTTCGACGATAATAAACTTCATATAAATCAAATTTAGATAACAAGATCAAATGTGAATCATCATAAAATTTATGGGAACGTGTGAATCAAATGAATTTGAACAATATCATAAACCTCAATCCTTCTTATGTCTTTTAGTTGTATCAACTTTGTTGAATGGCGGAGTAAATATTGGCAATGCTTAGGGTTCCTGGAAAGAGGGGAGCAAAATCTATTATTTTATCACTTTCGGGGTTCACTGAGCAAGAAAGAATGTTTTTTTGAGGAGGGTGACAGGGTAGAACAGTATTTCCGTCTTGAGCATCTCATAGCGCGACATTCATCCAGTTAAGTGACTCTCAGCAAAACAAAACACATCATATATAATAGAACCACTTCTAAATTTAGTTGACACTTATTATTTTTTTTTAATAATATTTCTATATTTAGATCTTACAGAAAATATCGTATTAATCTGAACGTGAAAATAATAAAAATATTTGATGCTTAGCATTTTATGCACATAGGCGAGTAACGCAATACTAAACAATGGGAATAACTGGAATGATTCAGCAACACATGCTAATAAAGTGAGTCATTGCAGAAGATCAAAGCTTATTACCTTACTTACATGTGCTGAATCAGATAACAGTGCAAATATTAACAGTAACCATTTAAATAAATGAGTCATTATCTTTATTACACAACAATTAACCAAAAATGCACATTAAGAAAATAATGAGAAGATATTATTTTAACTTTAATTGGTTCATATTTATATTTATTCCAACAGTTACACTCTGGATGTGTAAGCAATAATAGAAACAAACAAAAGGGATATTTCAATCCCTTGGTTAATTATTTATTGTCTTTACTTAAAATGTATGTATGTACTGGGAGGGAATTTAAAAAATATTATTATTTTTTGTTTGTTAATAATTCAAAGTCGTGCATGTTTAAATGCAATAACAACATTGTGTAATAATGAATTTTTAGACCTTGACCAGAGGAGCGAAGTGTGTTTGTTCAAAAATGATGATTGTGTATATTTCTCGGTACGTTTCTTCTATATACTGACTGTTATTATTCGATGAATTGCAATGAAACAATAACCAACAACGTTGGAGCTAAACTTGCAATGCTTTGAGTAACATAAGCTTAAGTTAAATAATAATGATTGTTCTGAGAATATTATTTAGTTTTGTTCGTTAAAATTTATAATGTATATTCGAGCTATCGAGTTCATTCGTTATTGATTAGTGGTTAATGATCATAAAGCAACTTACTATGACTATTAGTTTCTAATAGGTATGAATGAGTGTATTCTAATATTAAAGTGGAGCTGGAAATTGTCATTAAACATTAAATGTTTTGTATGTTCTATTTGTTTGTAAGATAAATATAAACTGTTTTGAGTTGTCGTGAGAACGAGAAAGTTAAAGAGTAAAATGGAAAAAAAGAGAATAAAAATAATTAGTACACACGATGGAAAACGTTGGCGTCGTGGCAGGAAAACGGAAATTTCAGGCAATAATAACTTTGTTATTATCTAAAGTATCTTTCCAGCCGTACGTGACATGTAATTTTATCCGCTATTCACATTACAAGCATGTCTTGTTCCTGGCGCCTAATTCTTATTACAATGGAAGCATGCAACAGCAGCGCAGCGGCGTTGAATATTTGGTATGAAAAATTAATGTATTCGTTTTATGTTTCAGATGGACATAGCGTGAAGATAATTGGATGAAAGATGGCGCTAAGATTGGTAGCTGTTTTGTGTCTTTGGGTGCTGATGGTGACGGCGGATAACGATGATTGGACCTCCAAATGTAGCAAGTGTAAATGCACCTGGAGCAGCGGCAAGAAAACCGCGGATTGTAGGAGCGTACATTTCAATGAGATTCCTTTGAATCTGAGCAGCGAGCTGAGGGATATAGATTTTTCAAATAATTCGTTTTACGAATTGAAGTCGACAGAGTTCTCTAGCGCCGGCCTCGCGAACGTGCACAAACTGAAACTGCAATATTGCAGTATAGAGAATGTCCATCCTTTAACTTTCAAAGGCCTCAAATTACTTATCGACTTGGATCTCTCCAGGAATTCCATTAAGGAGCTGGATAGCAAAGTCTTTGCAGACAACTCGAGGTTGCGTATAATAAACCTGTCTCATAACAAGCTCAAGAAACTCGAGAACAACATGTTCGAAAACATGATCCATTTGCAGCAAATATTCGCGGACAACAATCAATTGGAATACATAAGCGAGTATATGTTCGGTGAGAACAGCTCGTTGCTGCATCTGAGCTTGGAGAACAATCGTCTAACTCACATGAGCGTGAACTTCAGCAACCGATTGAGGAAATTGGGAAGCTTGGTTTTGGCTGGGAATCCTTGGATATGCGATTGTAAGCTGCAACCGTTCAGGAAGATAGCGCACGATAATAATTGGATAACGAAATCCACCGAGTGTGACCTGCCGGAAAGATTGAAGGGCCGCACTTGGTCTGACTCGTCGGTGACCTTCGCTTGCAACCCCAAAATAGTGGTTCCATCGCCTGGTGCGGTTCTCGAAGCGGATACAACGAACTACACGATCCCATGCAAGGTCGAAGGTGAGCCAAGACCGAGCGTCGTTTGGTACTGGAACGGAAGGAGCGTCGACACGCAGAGAAACGGAATGAAGTATTTCATTACATCGACCAAAGAGGCTCCGTATTGGGACAACCTGACCATTATTAATATACACATCCGAGATCGTGGCGAATACAAATGCATCGCTACGAATGCCGGAGGAAGTGATGAACGCAATGTGACCGTCTACTTAAAAGGGACCGACAATTTCGGTGGGGGTGCATCGTCGTCTACATCTATGTCGAACATAGTGATCATGATCACCGCCCTTAGCGTCGGATCCGTAATCCTCCTGATCATTATCATTCTGATCATCTGCTGCTTCTGCAAGCGCAACGGTAGGAATAGGGGTCCGATGTCGAAGAATCGACATCTGAGCCAAGATGAATTCATAAACCTGGACGGTCGGCCCGGAGAGATGGAGAAGGCGCTTATAACCGACGTGAATCCGATATTGAAGCCGCCCCGACAATACTCCGTCCCGCCGTCTGTCACCAGTGGTGGAACCGAGGTCAGCGAGGCGAAGAAAATGCTAATCGACGACGAATCTATATTCAGTAAGTGTCCCCAAACCGCAGTGTTCTTTCTTGTTTTATTACCGCTATTTACATTTACCACCTCACCGCAATACCACCATAAACGTATTTCCTACTGCAACCATTAACTACTCCCATGTAAATTAGTTTATCTCAACACTAATTGCAGATGCTACCAGAAAATACGTATCCGTGAAATTATCACCATTTGAAGCAAGACGTAAATCAAATTTATGGCCTTGTTATCATCAAATTGTTCTCCGCGAAAAAGCACCCTCCTGAGGGTTATTTGATATTTTCAAACAACCAGTTTCAGTTTAGTAAACTAGCGGATATCATGTTTGCTCTCCTCAAATATTCCTCTCCCCAACCGAATTGAAACTTACATATTTTTAAATTTAATATTTGCAAAGCGCGAACAAGAGGGACGGACGGAAAAGTGTAACTTAATAATAAGTTTTTTGTTTTTCTTGAAGTAATGTTTTCTAATTTAATTTGCAGATGGTGACGAAGAGACGAGGTGCTACGATTACATATCTCGAGGGCAACTCAAGTCCCAGAATAATCTGGATGCTGATTACAGGAACGAAAATCAATATCCACCAGATTTATTGTCGTTCCCACCGCGCACCTTGAGTCAGATCTCTCCGGCTGGAAGTTCCGCATCAACTGTTGCAGACACGTCTCGGCTTCCGGCAAACCACGGCCTGCAATCGCCCATCCACAGCCCCATTTATGACACTGCAAACTTGTATCGCACTCTGCCCTACTCCAGGTCCCATTCGCCCTTTACTTCGCCACACGGAGCGCCCATCAGGGTTCCCAGACAGGGAGCCTATGTGACCATTCCGAGGAGACCCAGAGCCAGCTGGAGCAGTGAACCCCCGAACATGAACCTCTCCGACATAGGAGAACCTCTCTACGACAACCTTGGACTTCGCACGACGGCCACTGGAGCTTCAGCTCTGTCCCTCAACAAATTGGCAGAGAATAACACCAGCACACCGAGAGGTCCACGCACGGCCTTCCCCTTGTCACCGCAACCCTGTGATCCTATAGCCGAGCACGAGTCTTCACCGCCGATGGCCGCGACGCTTCCTAGGAGTGCTCAAAGGAACCTCAACGCGGATGCCATTCGTGGCAGCTGGGCTAGAAGCCCCGACAACGATTCCCGAAGAGAATCAACGGCTTCGCTGTTGCCCACCGATGGAAAGTCCCCGAAGGTTCCTCCACGTCCACCCCCGAAACCAAAGAAAAAGATCGCTACTGGACCTCTTTTCGAGGACGAAGGCGAGGACGGTACGGAAGTGTGAGAATGGCTTATGCTAGTGCTCCGAGCGCTGGTCATTAACTAAACGGTAGAGACAAATCTGTGGTGCTTAAGTGGTGTGGACCAAAACTTCAAGACAAAAGGATACGAAGAATTTGAACGAATCCGCTTACAGGGTTTTACTTCTCGACAAATTTTATTAATTATATAATATTATCATGAGTGCCTTAACTAACTTAACACACTCCACACTTTTAAACGAACAAAATCAATATATGTGCGCATATTTAAATGT
Organism: Nicrophorus investigator; assembly: GCA_963457615.1. Taxonomy (NCBI): domain Eukaryota; kingdom Metazoa; phylum Arthropoda; class Insecta; order Coleoptera; family Silphidae; genus Nicrophorus; species Nicrophorus investigator. The sequence continues at coordinate 29,351,150 of OY735140.1, forward strand.
TTGCATATAAAACGACCCAGAACGACCCGCATACTGTTAATTTCTTTTGTTTCAACTATTATTTCCCTTATTAGATGTGCTTTAACAATTAATGAACTAACTAATTATGAAACTCGGGCTTCCAATCCGGAAATGTACTAAATAACGAACGGAAGTTGTGCGCTCTTCAACTCTCCAAAAAAGAAAACAAAAAAAGAAAAAAATCCCCCAAACCCGGAACACTACTATCGACTAGTTGATTTTATATTTTTATATAACGTGTTTGTGGTGCAGAGACAATTGGAAAACGGAAATGTTTACGGCAAAATTCGAATTCGAAAGCGGTATTTTTATTTTTTGAGTGGATCCGCCGCGAAACAGTATTATTAATTAAGGAACAAACGCTGATCTCTCTCCTCTTCTCTCATTCTCCCCCCACACCGAGCGAGATGGCTGATTGTGTAGTGAATGCTGTGATCTTGTAGCCCATAAAATGAACTGATTTGTATAACTTGTATAAAAAATAGAAGTTGACACGACAAACCATTGGTATACATTATGTTTTATGTCTTAGCATAGGTAGATTGTAAGGATAATTGAAGTAAAAGAAGAAAAAAAATAAATCTTCGAAGGGCGCCATCAGGACGGCGTTGCTTTGATAAATATATTCAACGTATATGAAATAAAATAAAGCATCATCGCCATGCCCTCATCTCTGTACATTAAATTATATTAATATAAATATATAAAAATAATGAAGACTGTATGCCTAAAAAAAATAATTATTGTTTTAATTTATTGAATAAAAAAATATATACTTGTTAATATAAATAAATAAATATATAATTATTATATATAACTATATGATACATGAATATAGCTTTTCGGTGTTTATACATTTCTAGTTTCAAGATGATGGATATATAACATACTGTACAATTGTGTAATCCGCCACCCTTAAATAATATCTAAACTAAGTGGAATAACGATTAATAAGTAATTAAATTTAATAAAAAAATAACTGCTTGTAAATTGTATTTAAAGTAAAAAAAAATAATCAATTGATATTGTAATTATACATCAAAATGTAAATATTCCATATTTTCCCTATTACTTATATATATATACACATATTTTAATTTTTAAAATATAGCTACTATACTACTAAGTGTAATTAAGTAAATATATATGTAATAAATGACTTTTTTCATTTTGTTCTCTCCTTCCTTTGATGTATATCTGGAATCAAAAATAAACTATAAAAAATCTAGTAATTAGTTATTTTTTTAACCACATATCCATTTATATAACAACAGCAATTTTTTCACAATGTAAATATAACTTGATATAAATTATAACTAATTCAACTGGAGGAAAAAACGAATAGATAAAAATATCAAATATATTGATTGTTGGTCTTAATCTTATTTTGTTATAACTCCGTTTTAGAACTTCTAATAAATTATAATATAATAATTATAAATTATTTATTGGCCGACAAAAATATGAACATCTGTTTCAGTTTATTTAAAATTTATTATTATTGTAATACTGCAATATTTAAATCAAATACAAATTACGTTTTTCAAAGGTCTTATCAATTGCATTTCTACTTATAATTCATATATTTTTAAATAAAAAAATATTGTATTCGTAAATTAAATAAAAATTAACTTTATATACAGTTGAATGACAATATCTAATTGAACTATTATAAAATTGTCTAATAATAATAATAGATTCATTTAAAGAAGTATATCATATTAAGGCGTAATAACAATTTTATTTTGTGTCTCAAAAGATGGCGCTTCTTGTACGATATAAAATAGTGTTACTTTGGTTACATAACTTGATACACTGATGGAAATGCAGAGCCGGACTGAAAATAAATTTTGTGAATTTTTACAAATTTATTTTAGTTATATAACTTTAAAACATAAGTTAATATATTTTAAAATAATGCCTTTGCCTTATTTATAAAACCTATTATTATTAATCTAAAGTAAATTAGTTTAATTATAAATTTTAATTTCACATTTTTTACATTTTAATAAATAAGTTTTCTTTTATATTATTATAAAATAAATGTAATTATCAAAATATTAATAAAATACAAAATTATTAGATTTCAGGAATTGTGTATGTTTGTTTGCCTATCATAATCATCTTTTCATGTGCATTAGAATAGAATTAATGCTTGAATTTCAGAACATAAACCAATCAAGAAAAGCAATTAATATTTACGAATAAATCATAACTTTTAATACTGTTGAATCAATTTGATAATGCAGATGCACTTTCATCAATGTATTATTTTTTATAATAGAAATTCAATAATTTAATCTATTTTAACATAAGGTTATTTGAATTTTATTATCAAACGCATTAAGATATACTTTTTATCGATAGTTAAGAGATACATTTTATTACCAATTTTATTATTTAAGAAGTTCCTTTTACAATCTCTTTTACTATGCTCATGAAGATGATCGTCTTGATTAAGTAAATCTCAAGCTATTTTTATTTAACTATGTAAACAACTTTTTATGTACTTTTATGTACATAATAATTAAATGGTTTTCTATAGTTAAATAAAATAGTACTACTTATTTATTAGGAAAATTGATAAAGTAACAAATTTACATTATTTGTAATTTTGGTATAAATCAATTAATATGTACAATTGAAGATTATTTTGAAGGACTTATTTAGATGTAACAGAGTTAAGTATTTTTTATAATTGCTTCTGTCATTGTATTTAATGTATTTTAATAACGCTGCATTGTCAACATTTTTATTAAGAATTTCAATAAAATTATATAATGTTAGCTACTAATAGACTCAAAAAGCATTCAGATTTCCTTAATTTCAAGTCGGTATTATTTTTTGAATAAATCTTTAGTTGTGTTGCAATCGATTTATATAATAATTTTATGTAATGTGATACATTTTACTGTAATTGTTAAATTAATGTATGCGTAACTCGAAATATTGTAGAGATTGAGAATGTAATTATAAATTTTGGTCCATTAATGAATTGATTGGACCGCTTTCCAAATAAGTCCTACAGATAATCACAATACTGCATATCCGCAACAAAACACTAATTATAAATTGATAAGTGTAGACATAGCGCGTAATGCGATTATTAAACAATATTACGAAACACGGACTTTCCACTATGAATAACAAAACCAATTCTTAGAAGCGATGGAATTTGTTTGTATATAACTAGAGCATTCCTACCCCCCAGAATCAATCGATTAGGTTTCGTCAACGTCCGTTTGTTAAGAAATATTTAATGTCTCAACATTAAAATATGTACTTTTCTTCGCCGCACGAATAATAAATCACTCTTCACACAGTCAACACTTATATAACGCATGAATTATGACATCTCTAGATCATTATGGAAGTCAATAAATAATATTGGAAGCGAAAATCTAGATCCGACGATTGGGTACAGACAACATGGATTCGGTTTAGAAAGCTGATGTTGTAGATCCATTGGGAGACTTACCAGGTCTTTTTGCGCGAAGAAAAAAAATAAAGAAATGTGCTGGAGGTCAAGGCTCGGACGAAAGACGAAATTTCATTGTAAATGGACTCGTGAATTATTTATAATTGTGCGCAATTAAACTATTGGCCTACTTGTTTAAGGTGAGCCGGGACCTCTATTGATTTAAATTAGGAAGAATCAACGAATAAGAATAATAAAGTGGGTCAATTAAATAGATACGACAGTTAAATATTCTGGAAATACACAAAGATTTATAAATTTAAAAATTGCTATATCAATTCTGTAAAAATGGTTAAACTCGATGTCATATTTGCTAATTTAAGTTGGTAACCTGAACTGTCAAATATAAACAAGTTCAAATAAAAATTACAATACGTGACATATTTAATATTCAATATATCTTATGTGAATAACGTTTTTCTTGAATTGTTTCTTTGTGAAAGTAATAGAGGAATGAATAAAATGTTGTTGTAATTAAATCTTGTGGAAAGATTCGAAGTTTATTTATATGTAATACAAACTATGTAACCATCTGTTTTGTGTTTATTTATAACTGAATATTTAGAAATTAAAATATGAGAAAAAAACTTTGAGAAGCCTTTTGACACTTGAAAGATTTTCCTCATTTGCGAATTGAAGCGAAAATGTTACTCGTTTCTATTTTAATTTGTAACATATTTTTCTTAAATGCACGACGTTTTCTGGCGCGTGTATGTAATACGCTGCCAAAAAAATAAAAATTGATCTCCCACTTTACGACTTCCGAATATTTCAAGCATGTTTCTGTCTCGTCCTCTCTCATTTCTTTCGTGTTTATTTTATTTTCTTTTTTTCGCCGAAGCCTTTTTTTCGCTGTTAGATTACGCTTATTTTCGGTTGCGTTCCTTTACCTTTTAGCGACGACTACTTTATTTCTTCTATTTATGGTGCGACATGCTTATTTCGATAACGTTGCAACACGCTTTGTTCAATTTCAACAAACATAATACAGTATTGTTGTATGTGCAGTTTTTGGAGATGAATTTAATCTTTATTGATTACTACATATGTACTGACATTTAACATTTTATGGCACGCTGCGAAATTTTCATATTACCAAGATTTATTAGACATTTTTTAAGCAATAAATTATATTACATTATGATTTATCTGTCATCTTTCAGATTTGATTACATTTTTATTTTACCACTATTATATTATACCACTAAAAACTGCGAATAATGTAGAATCAACTAAAGTATGATTTAATATGGAAAACGGAAAACTAGGGCAATAATGTTTAAAATCAAGATAATGACAATTTTAGAAAAAGGAAAATTTATGTTATGAAATGTTATTAATTTATAGAAAAATATTAACAAGAAAATATTTTTAAAATCAACAATTTCAATTCGTATATATTTATTAAGGAAAATGGCGTATCTTAGACATTAAGATTAAAAGATTTCAATGTAAATATTATAAAGAATAGGATAAGGTTTGATTACATAATTAGATTGTCTACAATTTTTATTGGAATATTTAGGACCAAAGTGCTATCAACCGTAGTTATTTCACCCTATTGTACTAATAATAAAAAATATATACTGACCATAATTGTATTGAAAATAAATAATTAATAAATATAATAATTGATTGGTATTTCTTTGAAATTTTGTCTTTAAATTAAATTATTTATGACCTGTCCATTGATAAAACTGAGTTATATCATTCATTAAAACATATGTCTAATGTTATTCATAAAATAGTATATATAAATTTAAGATGCTATTACGATAAATGTTGTTTGTTTTTTTTATTGTGAAGCAACTTCCTTATGGAACGAATGGTACTTTACCTTCGAAAGTTTCAATAAAGAACAGCAAGAGAGTGTCGTAATAAACAATCCGTCCATCGAATATCCTTATAGGGCTTTTGAGGAGACATGTGGCATCGCCTCTATGTCGTTTTTATTATTTTCATTTTATTAAATTAAAAAATTGTACTTTTGTTTCTGATGTATAAAACTGTTTAACGATGTCGTAAAATTTTTCGAAGGCCATTTTCTTTTTGGCGAATTGCAATTATCGTCGTCTGTTCGAATTTATAAACGAATGTGACTTCAGCCGAAATCATTTGAATAATCATCTTCATTGAACAATACTGTATCTCAAAAATATGAGTGACATGTGTCAAAATGCCTGTCAAATATATTATTTTTGTCCAGATAATGCTCATTTAATTTGCAAACATTTTACTTCGGATTATCATAGTCTGTAAAAGCATAGTTAATGTTCAAATTTATAGACGGATGTGACGTTTCTAGAAGTCATCCCTCATTTATATAATAATATTCATTGAATAATACATTGACAATAATATGACTGACATGTGTCAAAATGCCTATCAGATTTGTCAAATGAATTGTAATTGTTCAAATACAACATAATAATGTGAAAAAGAAGTTTTGTAGATCTTGTTTCTATAGTAACAAGATAATCATGTTATTTACAAATATTTTACTTGAGATTGTTTTAATCTGTAACAATCAAATTACTATTTGAATTTCCAGATGAATGTGAGGTCTGTTGAAGTCATCACTCATTGAAAAATACAGTATCCCAAACATATGAGTGACACTTGTCAAAATGCCTATCAGATATAATAAATTGAATAATACATTGACAAAATATGAGTGACATGTGTCAACATGCCTATTAGATATGTTAACTGAAAATGTCAAATAAATGTTTTGTAGATCTTGTTTCTATAGTAACAAGATAATCATTTAATTTACAAATGTTTTACTTGTGACTGTTTTAGTCTGTAAAAACGCAATTGCTATTTGAATTTATAGACGGGTGTGACGTCAGTCAAAATCCCCCATTTACGTACACATTATATCACAATATGATAATATGACAGACACTTGTCAAAATGTTTGACAGATATGTCAAATGTAATGTAATAGTGCAAATGTATTACATAAATTAATAAAGAAATAAGATAGTGCTGATGAAACATAATAATGTAAAAAGAAGAATAAATTTTTTGTAGTTTTTGTTTGGATGTGCATGCAATTTGCAAATATTTTACTTGAATGCAAAACACTGGGTCGGAAGTGTATCAAGTTGGATGTTCTCGGGACCTATTCGTTTCCTCTAATCTATCCGTTACATCTCCTAATAAACTTTATATTATACGGAGACATTGAATCCAAGTTATTTGCGGAACAAAACATCTTTATGTATCCTACCATTGGTATACATAATATCGTCGGATATATCCGGACGATCTGATTTATTTCCGGTGTGCTCCTTTCTATCTGGCAATACTATCTATACTAAGATGTAGCCCCGACCCGACCCCTCATTGTTTCCGAAATCCGACAAAACCGATCATGCAATCTGATAAAAACCTATCATTTTTGACCCATAAAACTGGCGCTCTCCCCCGTTCGAATCCTTAAAACGATAACAGTTTAAAGATCCCAATAAAAAGCATAATCGCCACCTAAATGTTTTTCGCTACGTCGATTTATATTAAGTACACTTCAATATTTATTGCAGTGGTAAAACTTCTACATGATTCTTACAGATTCTCCATTTTCTATTATATTTTCTACTCCACTCCTATTTTACAACATTATTTTTTTAACAATAAAGATTGCTGACAAATTTCTTTTATACAATATTTAATATATAAATATAACCAAAATACTTTAACCTAAATATATAGTGACATTAATAATTTAGATTGGTACACTTATCAAACAAAAAATAAAAATATTTAAAAAGAGTAATTGAAATATTATCGAACTTCGTTTAATTCCTTCTCAAAAATATAAAAATTAATAGACAAATATTTCAAAGTTTTTCCAATTTTTCCAATTCAGTTTGAATTCAGTATCCCAAAAATATGAGTGACACTTGTCGAAATGCCTATCAGATATAATAAATTGAATAATACATTGACAAAAATATGAGTGACATGTGTCAAAATGCCTAGTAGATATGTTAACTGAAAATGTCAAAAAAATGTTTTGTAGATCTTGTTTCTATAGTAACAAGATGATCATGTAATTTACAAATATTTTACTTGAGATTGTTTTAGTCTGTAACAACCAAATTACTATTTGAATTTGCAGATGAATGTGATTTATATTAACTATACTTCAATATTTATTGCAGTGGTAAAACTTCTACATGATTCTTACATTTTCTATTATATTTTCTACTCCACTCTTATTTTACAACATTATTTTTTTAACAATAAAGATAGCTGACATATTTATTTTATACAATATTTAATATATAAATATAACCAAAATACTTTAACCTAAATATATAGTGACATTAATAATTTAGGTTGGTACACTTGTCAAACAAAAGTGAAAAATATTAAAACGTGTTTCGAAAATATCAAAACTAAGTAAATTTTCATTGAGCAAAATAAATATAAATTAATACACAAATTTGACACTGATTATCCACAAAAAGTGAGTGATTGTGATGTGAATTTAATCTTTTAATTAAATTCTAATGCAACAATTTTTCGTGAACCCCAAAATGGGTCACCATAACCACAGACTAATTTAACAAATTTAAAGAAGAATTTAAAGAAGAAAATAAATTCAAATTATTTTTTCTTAGCTTCAACTAAATTTATAAATTTCAGACTCTTTTGCGTTATTAAAATAAATATTTGATTATATAATTAAGATTGTTATATTTAATAATTTAAATTGAAATCTGACTGTAATTTATCAGTAATCTAAATATTGCATCAATGAAATGCAATTTGTCGAGATTGATGTTATGTATGAATTTAATTAAAAAATATTCTAGTAAATATTTTGATTTAACATTTAACAAAACGCGACCTGCTCAACGTCATATAAAAAAAACACACACGGCGAAATAAAAATCGTATGATTAATATCGTGGCCAAAATTGTATTGCATCATTGAAATTTTAAATTGTTTCTATGTGAAAGTAATAGAGGCAAGTCCAAAAATAAATACAATTGAAAATAAAAAAAAAATCCAACGTCATGTTTTTATGTTGAGAAAGTCCGAATTGGTGAAGTCATTATGCTATGGATATAAGCGACTTAAGAAAAAAATTGTTTGCATTTTCTTAATTGTTTATTGACCTTCAAGTTAATAGTTGCTCCAGATATTGTTAATTGAATAATTAATTATTTGTTAACAACAAGCTATTCTTAACACTTAATAAGTTTTCGTTTAGTTTAATGTTAATATTTGTATAATATATTGAATTATGATTATTATTAAGTTTTCATTAAGTTCAGTGGTTATTTAAAAAATTATTTAAAATCCTATAATCTTATAGCTTTTGTTGTACCCCAATTGTTTATAATTATTTTTTGACGCTATGACGTAAGGTGACAGCTGTCATTTTGCGATTCATTAAAAATTTAATGTAAACCATAGTTTGTAAAAAAAATGCAAATTACAATTAAGAAATCATTTATTTTTGCAATCTTATAATCTTATAGCTTTTGTTGTACCCCAATTGTTTATAATTATTTTTTTGACTCTATAACGTAAGGTGACAGCTGTCATTTTGCGATTCATTAAAAATTTAATGAATCGCAAAATCGTACCATAGTTTGTAAAAAAAATGCAAATTACAATTAAGAAATCATTTATTTTTGCACCTATTGTGTAGATTTAATTAGATTTACTATAATTCTTTAGAATTATAAATAGTCTTTGAAACAACAAAAATAGAAAATGTCATCAATTAAAAAAAACAGATGGTGTCTGGACGAGAGACGACAAGGATAAATTTGAAGTATTTGCCAATCAGCTTTCAATCATTCATTTTTAAACACACTGTGGATGAATAATGAGGCATATATTACATTTATCTACAATGCCATCCTGTAACTTGGAAGCTTTCCATCATATTCAAAAGAGGAGAAATCAAGACAAATACATCAGTCTTTTACTAATCCTCATCACTTCACTTTTAGTAAAAAATTGAATCAGAAAAACATAGTTTCATAGTATAGTTCTTGAAATAACTACAAAAAAAGAATGAATTGATTTTATTAAAAGTCACTTCTATATTAAATCTTAATTATAAAAAAAATATAGTTTATATAATTATATTTTATTATTGTAGTATGTAATCAATTATGGATGTTACTGTCACATCACATCACTTATCTATTAAATTATAAGGAATTAGTATAATTTTAAGTAGTAATTCATATAAAATAATGTAATATCATTATTATATCATTATCTTTATTATCGATACACTTTAATATAAAAATTTAGAACTAGGTGTAAATAATTCTATTAATACGGAACAATGTAGATACCTTATGAATCTCTGAATTGATGTAATAGTATAAAGTTTAACCTAATCGATACATTTTTCAAATATACCAAAATAATAGATTTGAGAAGGGCATTCCTTAGGAACACTTAATCATCAATTATAAATAAAGCATTACTCCAAATAACAACTCTCATGCCATAATAATTATTTTGTAACTAAAATATGACTTTAAAATTAGTATCAACAAGCATCTCAAATGATGAACGTAGTCCTAATAAGAATGTTTAGGTAACAAGAATAATCATAAGTAGTTAATAAAGTTATGTAAAACCAAACAATTTGAATTAATTTCTCAACTTCTGAGACTCTACAAAGACCAGTAAATTTCCAGAATTATATCCCAAAGACAACAAGAAATGAAACAAACATCTCAAATTTTGAACCTAATCCTAGCAAGAATGTTTATGTAACAATAAAAATCACAAGTAGTGAATAAAGTTATGTAAACCCAAACAATTTGAATTAATTTCTCAACCTCTGAGACTCTATAAAGACTAGTCAATGTCCAGAATTCCATCCCAAAGACAAGAAGAAATAATTTATCTTTATTACTTATCAATTTCCTAAATTTTAAACTAAAATATGTCTAAAATCAATACATATAATGCATTTTTTTTTCATAAACTAAATTTTAAATTATAATATTGGTGAAACAGAGAAGGAATAAATGAATATATTTATATGTAAAACGATGAAGTGTAGATTTGAGTTTTTATATGGAAGACTATAATTTATGTTATCTGCATAACTTATCTGAATTGTTGTTATAAGTAATAGATTTGAAATGAGAATTGTATATAATATAATATTTTTATTATTAATTGAAAGTTAATTCTATTTGAATTTAATATTTAGCTTATAATATTTAGATCAATTATATTGATGAAATAACAATAATAATAAAAGAGGAGGAATATATGAATATTTTGTAGATATATTTTCTCTTGTAAAAAAAAAACTGGTGTGGTGCGGACAGAGAAGCAGCGTGTTAGTAAATAATTTAGTGCCGATTGAAATGCAGGTCTCGAAACATATTGGAAATCCTTGCCATTGGGAGTGAAAAGCGAACACGCAAAATCGGGCGTACTGTATGTGTTGTACGTAGCACGGTTTGTGCATGATGTGGCATTGAAACCGAAATCATTCGATGACACATGCAGAGCCAGAAGGCCGAAATGGCGTTTCGCAACAATCGCAATAAATTTCCAGAAAGCGGCTTTCTTTCAGTTGTAATTACGACGACAACAAACAAACAAAAAATAAAAACAGAAGAAGAAAAAAAAAAGACGAATCGAAATAACGGCTTCACGTTTAAGACCCAAGAGATGCAATATTGAACCAATAAGGAAATCGTTCGGGCATAAAATCAACGATGCACAATCGCATACATTACATATTAATACGTCTCCGATTTTCCTCTTAAAGACACGGAATATACGGCTTTCGCCATGCTCGACGAAGCACGTCCATAATAGAATTCTTAATTATTTAAAGCTCGGGCTTGCCGGATTGTCTCGTTGTTGCGACGCAGTGTGTGTGTGTACGTACTCTTCAATCGTCCGGTCCGGCCTATTTATAAACAAATTCCCATTCTCAGCAGCCGATTATAAAGAGCGAAATATTAACCGCATATCTTACGTAATTTATAATTGCAACGCACATCTATTAATAATGTGTCTCATGAGTGTATTTCAAAGAGACTCTCGGCGCAAAACATCGGCATCTGCTAACGGGATCCCATAGATTTCAGTTACTGGTTGTGCATGGAATAATTATACAATTTAACTTCAGAAAAAATAAACATTATTATACAACTTTTTTATCTATTTATCTCTTACTTTATTATATTAAATAATAATCAATTAAGAATCATCTAATTAATTAAAGAATATCAATTAAATATAATAATACCCACCTCATTCTATAAAAGTAATGGGTACTACTTGACATTTAAAAACTTAAGTAATTAATTAACTATCTGAAAAATAATAATACAACTTTAGTAAATAAATAACACAATATTTTAAAGCAATCACACCTTCATAATATAAAAAACTAAATTATTGTTAAAATTTCAATGAATAAGTCTGTATAGTATTTTTAATTTTACCTTTAATGAAATTTATTATTAAAAACGTGGCAAAAACGTTGCTACAATTGATCCCTCGTGTACATCAAAAATAGTGTATTGATAAAGATTACTTAACATATTTACTAGAACGTAATTAGCACTATTTAAAATTATATAAACATATACACATACTAACTAAAATATTATTAATGCTAAGCACTATATCAATATTGTTATATAGATGTTTTATTATAAAAATTGCGTATTATGTGCAGTCTGGTGAATAAACCAGAATCTCGCCCGACTATAAATTTAACCTATTATTAATACTTTTAAAACGCTATTGATATATTGCAGTAATATATTGTACTTGACCCCTTGCAATAATTCAATCTGTTTATAAAATATGTTTCATATAAAAAATCTATTCAAATCTTCCATCTATTCCACATAATAATTTCAATATACAATTAACAATGTTTACAGATTTTTTTTTAATAAAACAATTAATATTAAATATAATTTAATTAAACACAAAACACAAAAATTGAAGTAATGTTATAATATGTAAATTATTATATAATTCCAATATTTGTTATAAATATTCAATTAATTTTATCTATTAAAGAAAATACTGAAGTGAAGTTCAAGCATTTATTTTCATTTACAATCATTGATTAAATATTATTCAAATTTGTTATTAAACATTGAAAATAACAATAAGTAAAGAAGAAATCAAACATTTTGAGACATTAATCCATCTGATAAAATGAAAATTAAAGGTAAAAATTATATATTTTTAATAAAATAACTTCAATAATCAAAAGGTTTTATATTTTGATTTTTTTTCTATAAAATATATTATAATAATTACTTTGTTTGCAAATGACCACAATTAGACTTAATACTTTCGATTCCCACTACTAACTCTTAAGTATTCTCAACAGCATTTATAATATGTATTTCAATAATATGTGAAGTCTTCATTGAGAAATCCAATTAGCTCATTTAACATATTTTTTCTTAATTAACGAGATTAATTCTCACTGTTTCATCTTTCATAATAATAGTTTTGTATTGAAATGATTTGTAATGAAATACGGCGTACCTCACATAGTCCGACTTCGATCAGTTACGATCCACTAGACTGGTTTAAAAAAAAAAAAAAAAACATTTTAATTAGGCAAAAAAAATACTACATATTTTTTTTTACATAATATAGTCCAGTCTATTTTGGTGCAGTTTATTATTTTTATATTCCTTAATTAGTCCAATATTGATAGAATCTATAACCGTCATTATGAGAGGTGATGATAAAATTAATTAAATTTAATTAAATTTTTTGAAAATTAATTATTTATAATATTTTCAATAAATATCACAAAAATATTAATATAAGACCTTAGAGACATCTCAATTATGCCAATAAATTTGTTTAAATAATTTTAATATAAAATATTTGAAATCTTTTGTCGTGTCCTTCAAAATCTCTAGAATCCACGCATTATCTCATTGTGGAGTTTTAGAGGGATTACAAATATTAAATAAAATATTCTTAAATGATTTGATTATATAAATCAGGGATTTTACTAAGAGGTCAACTAGACAATGCTAGACTTCCTAGGCTCTCACTTTATTAACCCTTAAAAATATAAAAGTCTCGTCTAATAAGTTGACGGAATACAAAATAGTATTCTAATGCAAAGAGCTAATTTGCAATGTAAAGGGTTGTAATCCTTAATAAATAATTAAACATTCATTATAACATATTAAAATATAGCAATTTCACTATAATATATTACGTAAGTATAAAAGTCTACACAAGTTGCTACGCAATTAAATCTGAAGCAAACGCGTATCGTGTGTATATTTATTACATAATTGAAATCAATAAACGTGATTTTGATAGAAAAATGTAGACATTGGTAAAAAATTGCTTACGTGCGTCACATAAATAAAGATATCCTCTCCTGATTGGCTAATAAATTTAACAAACAAGTGCTCGCAAGTGCGTAATCAACTTAAAGAAATAGATGATTCGTGACATATTTTAAGTGTTGTATACAAGGAAGTACAGAAAATGTAAAAATAAATCATTCAATGCTATTTTACAATTTAGTGAAAACTACGCCAGTTTTTTTTTGTTACATATTTATACGTGATATTTTAAGACATTTAAATGTTTCTCAAGTAAATACGAAATATTGTATAGTGTTTACGTTTTTAAATGTAAACAAACGATTTACGCTGACCTTGTATTAGAATAAATACTCCAGTGTGATTTAAAAATAAAATTTAAATTGAATTGATTCGATTTGATTGAATTAAGAATAGATACACACTTAAATTTATGATAAATATAAAGTTATTTACATTTAAAAATAATTATTATAAATAGATTTCGAAATACCAATTCTTTTCATAGTCTGGGTAATCAATTTTTGAAACCGGACTAATTAAGGAACAAAAAATAAACTGCACTAAAAGAGAATTAACAATATAAAAGGAAACAAATTGATCATAAAATAATTTTATTTACTATTTTTTTAGATTTTTTTTAAAATTTCTTAATTAAAATTTATTTATTTTATAAAAATTTGAAACCAGACTTTAGTGAATATTAAATAAATCGATATAAACAAATTATATATCATCAAAATTAAGTTTTCCTTAAATAACAAACATTTCAATTAAATTATTGTTAGTGATTAAGACAAACTCGGAATTTATCCAAATTTTTAATGGAAATTCTAAGAAATTTCTTTATTTCTATTTGCTGTGAAAATACTTGGATAAATGGAAATAGTATAGGAAGTATAGTATAGAAACAAACAGTAGCAGTTACAAAATAGGCATGAAAGCCATATACATATAAGCTATAAATCTGCTTCACAACAGTTTGCTAATCCAACTACTGAGATGTTTGAAAAACTGGATTTACCTTTAAGATTTGATTAACACCTTATAGTATACATTATCATTATGTAATCTAAGAAACGTACTTTCGCATATTTGCCAATCGTGAGATTTAACAAAATCAACATGTATCAAAAATAATATAAAAGTTACGAGAAACTAGCCTTAAATATTTTATTTATTTAATAAACTAAATGGTAAAAGTTATGTAATAATTTATATAATAAACTTTAACTTTTTGGTTTTACACGCATTTTATAGATCAGATGTTTCAGATTTGCAGACATATAATTAAAAAATGTTTATTACTCAATCCAAATTTAATTATTTTTTTCATAAATATATTAAAATACAATTTTGTTATCTTCTTTATACAAGGTGATTATTTTAATTTTGTGCTGATTATTTATGGAATGAAAAATTATTTTCATTTATAAATTGAAGTTGAAAGTTAATAAGATATTCAAGTATTCTATACGAAGCGACACAATGGAGCTTCCAGATGAAGACTGCCGCTTACCGAACTCGAATATACTTCAGTATCAATTATAGTTATTCCTCATAGAAGACCAAACACAGAATACAGCCTCATTCATAATTCCCACACGCTCCGCGCTTTCAATTCGTTTTTATTTCTCTTTTCTTTCTTTATTTCTTCTTCTTCGTCGTCGTCTTCTCCTCTGCCATTCGATCCGAATGCCTTGGGCTTCCTATTTATACCCTAGCAGGATTTACGTTTGTCCTACCTCACTCATAACTCTGACTCGACTCGACGACCCGAATTCAAATTATACCTAGAACATTTATTTTTCACACCTTAATAAGCAATTTCCAATAAATTAATTTATCCACAGTATTCATTCATTAATTTAAATCATAATTAATATAATCACAATTTCATAATTAAAACATTACAATTAATTCACATCAATCATTTAAAATTATTTTAGTGCAATATTAGTAATATTTAAATAATTATTAATAAACTGTTTATGAATTGATTAATGATAAATAATAATCAATCTAATGATTTTGAATGAAATTTTTTTATTTGGAAGACAAAAATATTTTTAATCAATAATTAATTCTGTTTTATTTATGTTTCAATTAAAAGCTAAGGTCAAATGTTACGTGTGAATGCAAATGGTATCGATATTTAAATTCGGGTCGTTTGTGGCATTATGCGTGAGGTCGGTCGGACAAACGTAATTCCTGCTGGGGAATAAATGGAGAGCCCACGCGTATCGAATCGGAAGGAAAAAGGAGGAATATAAAAGAAATAACCAGAAGAATAACAGTACAGAATGCGGGGTGCGTGTGGGAATTGTGATTTCAGATCAGAAGTAACAATAATTGATATGGACGTATTTGAACCAGTTAAGTTGAGCGGAAAATGTGAATGGTATAATCAACTTCTTAACATATTTATCATCGTCGTATGTTGCAGAAATAATTCCAATGTTGATGCATAGAAATATCGAACGAGTTGAAATATCGATATTTTAAATGTAACGAATTTACAGAATTACAGAATTAACAAACATGATTCTTCATTCCAGAGGATAACAAACTAGGTCATTTGCATATTATCTAAATTACTGTTGCAATTGTATAATATTTCCTATGATTGTGTTTTTTTTAATAAATAAAATTTAAAAAAAAAACTCGATTTAAAAATCCTGCGTTTATAAGAAAATCTTTAAAAGTTAGTTGCACAAAAATTGCATACTACGGGTTCCGCCAATATTCCAGACTGTTTCAAACCGGAGTAATCCAGGAATTTAAAATTGCAGAAAATAAACTTTTTGGCACAAAAAAGGTTTGAATGTATAAAGAGGGAATTAAAATAATTATTGTATAATTTTTTTCAAAATTTTCAAACTTTACTGTAGTTAATCCAAATTGATCAAAAGTATTATTCTATTTATTTTATAAATATTCAATATTATTAAGAATAAACTTAGGTATTACATAAAATCTATATTAAATGTTAATTATAAAAATAGTAATAAATAAAATTTATTGCACCACAATCTTTTCGCCACTATAATCATATTTTTGTAAATAAAATAATTGAAAATAATGCTAAAATTTAATATATTATAAAGCATTTATACAAATAAATCTATCAAATAAGTGATTTGGTTATTTGAAATGTTTTTTTTTTATATTCCTATTTATTTTTATTAACATTAATTTTCTTTTTAATAATTAATCCCGAATAGCTGTAGACCTAAGCCATTCTGCCACAAATATTAATTTATAGTAAATAATTCTAGATTTAATATCAAATCAATTTGTATTCATTTGAAACTATAAATTTATTT
Organism: Nicrophorus investigator; assembly: GCA_963457615.1. Classification (NCBI taxonomy): domain Eukaryota; kingdom Metazoa; phylum Arthropoda; class Insecta; order Coleoptera; family Silphidae; genus Nicrophorus; species Nicrophorus investigator. The sequence goes on from OY735140.1 coordinate 29,368,316, forward strand.
AAAAAATACAAATTTTCTTTTATTGTATTTTTGCTTTTGGTGTTAATAACTTTTGCTAAAAACAATATAATCGATTGAGTCTATACAGTTGTCAATTAAGTGTTAACAATTTTACCAAATATTGATATATTTTATAAACATTTTGCAAACATAATCAATTTTAGTTTAAATAAATTTTAAAAAGAGCAGCAAAACTAGATCGACAAAAAACATAAAATAACTAATATTAATTGAACAATTTGTTTAATTACACCAATTAATCACTTAATAAATTGTATCCTATTATGAAATACTAATAAATTACAAAAATAAAATTCAACTGAAAAGGGCTATTTACTATAGGTTTTTCTACCCTATTTTAGTATTTATTAGCATCCGTTAGATTTTATTTAAATATTTATATATAACATAAATCAGTTGCCTTCCAATACTTGAACAAATATCGAATGAAAAGTTAGATGTATGAAAAATCTAAAATGATTATTTATTATTCTTAATTATTATTTTTTATATTTAATACTAGTATAATTGTAGAAAAACATTTTAAATCGATATATAATAATACTCGTTATGGTTTAAATTGTGAACAAATATTATTTGATTTTAATATTTCAAATATAACTAATTTAATTTTCAAATAATGGAGTGAATTTTGTTATTAATTGATAAGTTTGTATATATTATATAAGTCGAGATTATGAAAGTTATAAATAATTATTGTTTTATTTTAATTAAATTTGTAGAAGTTTGACGTTGATTATTGGAAGGAAATACTAGATTTTAAGTTATGTATGAATGATGCGCGCAGGGATTGTGAATGAGGTCGGCTCTAGGTGTTTGTTTTTATGGTGAAGGTGCAACAGCAGCAACAACAACAATAATAATTGATATGGAAGTATTCGAGGTGGTTAAGTAGTTCGCACCTGGAATTGTGTGGAGCGCATGGTGTGGAGGAGGTAATGGATGGAATGAGGCTGGTAGTGATCATCGGCGGCGGCAGCAGCAGCAGCAAGTGAGCTAGCTGGTAAGAAGCAGGACTAGCAGTAAGAATGGAAAACCGGTCGGAGTCGGAGTCAGAGAGCGACAGACTGAGCGCTGATGATCGGGAGAATTGGTGATTTCGCGTCGTCGTCGTCGAGTGGCCGAATGGTGTAGGATAGGGATAGGATCCAGTCGAAGCCAGTAGTAGACTGGCGTACGCGACCAAGTGAAGGCGAACGCGAGAGGTGAACGCGAGGTGATCGCGTGCACACAGCATGCGTCTGCTCCTGCTAGCAGCTGTGGTGATGTTGTCCATCGCGTCGAACCCCAGGCCGACCGTGGCCCGCTACCAGAGCAGGGAATCACACTACGCCTCATACTGTCCGATCATGGAGAACCACTGCCGATGCACCATCAACCTACAGGACTTCGACTGCAAAACAGCAGGATTCACCACCGTTCCAACTGCACTGCCCAACTCGATAACGAAACTGTGAGTGAAACTGCTTGCACACATTGAAACCAACAATTTCGAACAACATCTGCATCCAATTTTCGCGCGGATCTCCCAAAAACGAATATCCAGACGCAAGAAAAATAGTCTACAAATTAAATGAAACGAACCAAGTTAAAGTTAAAGATAAAGTCTGAAAAAAAAATGAAAGAAAATAATGCAAATAAATCCGAATGAAACAGAACTCGCGCTCATAGAACACGTTATGACATAACATGCACCGCACACACACATAATATAGGTGAGACGCTCGGTTATGCAATCTTTGTTTTGTCTTGCTCTCGCTCATGCAGAACGCTGCCGGGCCTCGACCGCAGAAAAGAAGAGAGAAGAAAAAAGAAGAAAGAAAGAACGAATCCGACCAAAAATCACTTTTAAAATACTGGTTATGTATGCATATTATGTACGCTTTAAAAATGCTCCGCGATCAAAATAAGACCCAAATAACGTAAATCGCACGCACTTCCCATCAATAACATCGATATCGACGTTGCTACATCCGATGGACACGATTGCAGCGCAATCATTCCAATCACCATCATCAACGGCGACATCATTGTACTTAAGAATTTTTGCAGAATCATAAAGTTGACCGGCGCAATACCTTCATCACCGTGCGGAAGACATGTAAACGTAACTTGCTTGATGACTCTACAATGTGTACTAACCACTTAACAATCCGTGTCAATATTTGTATATTTAAACCGAACGCAAATATAAACATAATAAAATAACACCTCGCACTAGCGAACCAATCAACGAAACTGTTATTAGGCTGTAAATCCAACATTACTTGATTTATTAACCATAAAATGTGAATCAATTGATTCCACGATTACTAAACCCACAAACCTACAAATTTGCACACCTTCTAACTTATTTCACTTAAATCATGTGTTAACTTTGTAATAATACTTAACAATAGAATGTTAACCAAAATTGTTCATATTCCTAATTACTCATAATCATAAATCAATCATTGCGTACAATAGCCTTATACAATTAAACTTAATTTAAGTTATGTAAGAAATATTCAATTCTAAGTGTCACAATCCTGAAAAATATTGAATCTCACTAAGTGAGATTATTGCATATTTTTCGTAATATTTAAACTTGTTATTGAGATATTAATTAATTGATTGTAAGAATTAATTTCTTTTATGGATTAGAGTATATTTTTATCAGTAATTGGACAGATTACAAAAAAATAATAATAATTTATTGGTATTTAATTATAAACATTATTAACCCAAAAATTATTCAAAATAAATAACATCTGGCTAAAATGAATTGATATTTCAACCCGGGGTAATTATTTTTAATATTATAGTCATATAATACACGATAAGCATATACAATAAATTCATAAATATAGCGGAAAAAGTAGCGGCGAAGAGTAATAGAAAGGATGGTATTAGTATATAGACATTAGGTACCGAATTTTATGATTACATAATTTAGAGATGTTATTATATTTAATTTTTATAATTAATTAAAAATATTTTCAAGCTTTTTAAAGTAATTGTTATATTTAATATCGGATTGTATATATTTCCGTGAAGTGAGAACATAATTATGTCTTTAATATAAATATTTAATATTTATTCGTGTTTGTTATATGTTTATTTTTATAAAATTGATTACTCATTTAACCTTTGTGGCAATTTATAATTTGTCTTGTTCGTAATTTTGTATGTTAATTTTAATATTAAATTTATTATATATTTCTAATTATAATGATCAAAGTTTAAAGGATAGTTTATAATGTTTTTGTAAATTGTTTTACGTCGGTCGTAACTAAATATCCCCCGGTAGGTCACACAATGGCCCTTAAATCTGTTTGGTTTGTTTGGGATTTTAGAACAAACTTGGACAATCGGGCGCCTTGCTTTTGATTGCAAAGAAAAATACGAAAATATTTTCTATTTCTATTCCTACACATGTTTAATCCATAAAATACATTTCGAAACAAATTAAATTTTAATTGACAAAAATAAAAATAAATCTAGAAAAATAATTTTTCAATTTAGTTTTTTTAAGATTAATTCTTTTATGTGGTTTAAGTTTGCTTTAGTTTCTCGATTAGTCCGGATTCGAATAGTAAAATATAGTTTGGAAATAAATATATTTTGATATGCTTCAATTTATTTGAATAAAAAATTAATAAAATATTTTTTTATTATGTGTTTTTCTTGATCAAACTATAATTTGCTTCGCTTTGAATTAGTGTTTATTTTCAGTTTATGAGCAATTTCTACAAAACACAGAACTAGACTACAAATTTCTTTAAAACAGTTTTTAGAGCGTTTCACTTTCAAAAGTTCTTTTCTTTCTAAAGTAACATTATTTAAATCTTCAGTAATTTGCGTAGTTTTTTCAATTTCCCATTTGGTGAAATGTTCTATTTCCAATGGTTATGTAAAGTCTTTTTTCAACTTTAACTGTAATTCTATCAAACTGGTTTTATTTTTTCGAAATGCTTCATATATTGAATGCACAGTAAATGGATAATAAAAAGTTTCAACAGTTTTATCGAAATTTCGTCATCTTCATAATTATTTAAGTTTTTTGAATTGAATAACATTTCAATTAGTTTAAAAAACTCAAGAGTTATCTTCTTTCTAAAGTAACATTATTTCAATCTTTAGTAATTTGCGTAGTTTTTTTCAATTTCCGATTTGGTGAAATGTTCTATTTTCAATGGTTATGTAAAGTCTTTTTTCAACTTTAACTGTAATTTTATCAAACTTGTTTTATTTTTTCGAAATGCTTCGTATATTGAATGCACAGTAAAAGGATAATAAAAAGTTATATTGAAATTTCATCATCTTCATAATTATTTAAAAAAATCAAAAATTTTCTTCTTTCTAAAGTAACATTAATTAAATTGTTGAAATATTCTATTAGTAGAGTCTCTTATCAACTTTAACTGTAGTTTTATCAAACAAAAGGATAATAAACAGTTTTATTGAAATTTCGTAATCTTCATAATTATTTAACTTTATTGAATTGAATAAGTTTAAAAAATAATATTGATTAAAATATTTCAAATAAATTGGTTATATATTTTATGTAAAACGATTAATATTTGAAAATGCAATATAAGAAACATAAAATATTACCAATTATAACGATTCGGTTTATATTGCAGAAAATTACGTATATAAATTATTTTATTTATTGAAAGCAATCGATTGAAACATTCCGCGTGTGTTTAACTTTAAATTAATATTAAGTATCTAAGATATAATTTAAATAAAGTAATAAATTAGCGCAGATGCATATAAATAATGGCGAGTTTGTTGTGTAAGAAACATCCGTTTAACGTAAATTACGCGATTTTACGTGAATGTGCTTCGAGTTGAAACTAAATTGGCACTAGGCTAGACGCTAATACACTTTATTTTTGCTTAAATTAAATAAGCTTGCAGCATGTATATAATCCAAAGAACGTTTCATTGCGCGTAAATACTTATATTTATTCCAAGCATCTAATTTTATAAGGTATCATTTAATATTGATTTTAAAAGTGCTCAATTTTAGTTGAATGAAAATCTTAATATGAATATTTAAGAAAATGAGATATGATAATTTATTTAATTAATTAATCTTTAACTAATTAATTTCATTGGTTGGATTTGGTTAAGTTAATAAAATCAAAGTAAAAGTGCTTAAAATCACCTAAATAATGTTTATTATATTTATTAGTTGCGTACAATCAATTTATTACGTAAATTATTGGTATAATGGTAATGTTTAACAATTTTTTAAAAGTATTATTATTGATTTGGAATGTTACTTTCAGCATTTTGATATCAAAAAAAAAATTAAAATGTTTACAATATTGTATAAAAACTATTTGCGTCTTATTTTATAATTGCTAAATAACTAAGAAATTGTTAGATTAACTTTATTTTCTGGGATTATTTTAATATAAGGCTAGGGTCGGCAATTTCGTACCGGAATTTCGCTCCGGAATTTCGTATAGCTACATTTTCTTATAATAGGGTTTATGATAGTTAAGTTATGCTATTATAACAGGCTATATCTTAAAAATGGCTCTTTGGTACAAAAATCTTGCCGACTTCTGATAATAAAATCTGGTATGAAAACATTATTTTTTTGATCTATCGATTTTTGTAATTTGTGATATGTTATTACTTTATACGCAAACTTGTCAATTACATGGATATATGCAAGTACTTGTAATATAAATAATTATGTACACAATTATGCTGAAGTACACAAATTCTATTAATTTAAAACATGTTTGACGACACTTTTAGATTCTTTATTGCACTTATGTAGTTTTCATTTTTAGTGCAAGTTTTATACATTTAATCGTTTAAGCTGGAAGTACACAGTTTTAAATGACCATAAATGAAAATGTACTCTTTACGACCAAATTCTTTAAACGTTACATAATACAGAGTTGCGGCTTTTCTTAATTAATAATCGTCCGTTAAATAATACACATATTTAAGAAACATTTTTGACAGTTTTAAAAATATCCTCTAAGAAATAATTTATTCATTAAAGTTTTATACATTTTGCTTACTTTTAAAAACTCAAGCATTTTAAAATTTTAATAACCATTTATAATATATGTAAAAAAAAGAAAATATATTCTTTAGTGTAAAATTGTACCTAGAAATGAATCCTTTTTATTTTACAATTTCATTTGGATTTTCAAACTTTTAAATATTTTTAAAGAAATTTATAATTAAAATATTGAAGAATATTAATTACAAAAAGTTTCTATATTTTATATAATATATATTTTTTTACATGTTTCTTATTTCTTATTGGATTTATTACAAGAATTAATTATATTATTTGAATAGACAATACTTAGTAGTAGACAATTTTTTTGGCAGTGATATTGTTACATGACTTATTTATATTATTAAATTTCAATCAGGTTTAGTTTAAAATTGTATTTCAAAGTCAGTATTAACAATTATAATTAGTCTTATTTGATTCAAATTATAAAATAGTAAAGTTGAAAAAAAAAGGCTTAGTTTTATATATTTTTTTTACTAATATATTAATAACACTTAATTTTTGAAATTGTTATGTTACAATTTTGTTAGATTACAGAAGGTAATACAGTAAATTTTTACTTATTTTGTCTTTATCACATGTTAATTAAATGAGAGTTGAAAGAAAATTATAATTAAAATATAGAAGAATATTAATTAAAAAATTATAACCAGTTTCTATATTTTGCATAATATGTATTTTTATATTTGCAACAATACTTAATTATATCGCTTGCATATACATGACTTAGTAGAAGAAAATAATTATTGCAGTTTTCATATTAAGGGATATTGAGAGCATATAAATTAACAATAATATTATATAATAATTAATGTTACATAAATTATTTATACTATTAAATAAGTTTGTTTTTTCAATTAGGTTTAGTTTATAAATATGTTTCAAAGTCATTATTAAAATTATATTTATTCTTATTTGATTCAAATTATAAAAAAGTAATCTTAAAAAGAAAAGGCTCAGTTTTATATTTTTTTTACTAATATATTTTTAACACTAAATTTTAAGAATTGTTATGTTACAATTTTGTTAGATTAAAGAAGGTAATACAGTAAATCTTCACTTATTTTATCTTTATCACGTGTTAATTAAATGAGAGTTGATTTATGTTGTCTATAAGCCTCACGAGGATATGATCCACACCTGTGTCCCAAGCAATATGCGCCGAAGGAACCGCCAATTTTAAGCTTTGGGTAAACGACCTCACATAGCAGACAAATATGATATATAAATCGATTTATACTTCAATATCATTTATGTATTTATATTCATATATTATTTCTAATAATCATTTTAAATAAAATTTATGAATTATTTTACTAAATTTCACGAATCTAAAATATTAACAATTTTTTATTGCTACAATTTTTGTTATGCATGCAATACAAAAATACCTCGAATAATGCGGGTATTGAATCTGTTTTAAATCTAGACTGTTTTAGATCACATTATTCGAGGAAAAAATAATAATAATTTTAGGAACCATTAAAAAAAATATTTTTTTAAATTTAGTTGATTTTTAAATTATCAAATCGGACTAATTGGTGAATCCGGACTATTGGAATACGCATTATGAGAATTATTGTTGTAATTGTAGTGAATTTCATTTTTTAAATTATTCAAATTAAATATGACAATTATTTCTATAAGCTATTATAAATATGAGTAACAACGACTAAAACATAATTTTCTAATTGTAACAGAAGTGGATGAAAATAAAGGATATAAAGAAAATAAAAAAGAAATTTTAAAGGACATTCAGAAAGGACAAAGAAAGATCGAAAACATATATACATATATAATACTATGGACGAAACATAAAACGTCGTAAGTTACGAAGATAAAATATATTGCTTTTCAATGCATGCAGAAAAATTTCTCATCGTAAAATCGAATATTCCGACAGTCAACGCGCGTAAATTTGAATGTAGTCCTGTTTATAAGAATAATACAAATATTATTTTATTTAAAAAAAAAACCGACAACAAAGTCGCCTCATAAGTATCAATAAATATTTCATTTGTAATTCGTAGAATTATCCAAGAAATTAGAAATAAAGTTTTCCCGATGATTCAATAAAAATCTTTGGTAAATGTTTTCGAAAGATTTAGATTAAAAATTTAAGGTTGCAACGAAAACAAAGAAATTAAAGAAAATCTTGCTAAAAAATTGTTAGAGATAGTGACAAAACACAATCTTGATTTAAGAAGCAATAATTCTTTATTGTTAGAAGTTTTTAAAAAACTTGTAAAATTATTAAATGGAAGAGAAAAGCTCACAAAATCAACATATTTTAATATATGATTTAAATTTTATGTAAGTTGACTGATAGTCTATTATGTTAGAATTTATTGTTTCTTTAGAAATTTGAATGTAGTCCTGTTTATAAGAATAATACAAATATTATTTTATTAAAAAAAAAAACAGACAACGAAGTCGCCTCATTAAGTATCAATAAATTTGTAGAATTATCCAAGAAATTAGAAATAAAGTTTTCCCGATGATTCAATAAAAATCTTTGGTAAATGTTTTCGAAAGATTTAGAATAAAAAGATTTAAGGTTGCAACGAAGACAAAGAAATTAAAGGAAATCTTGCTAAAAAATTGTTAGAGATAGTAACAAAACACAATCTTGACTTAAGAAGCAATAATTCATTATTGTTAGAAGTTTTAAAAAACTTGTAAAATTATTAAATGGAAGAGAAAAGCTCACAAAATCAACATATTTTAATTTTATGTAAGTTGATTGATAGAGACTGTTAGAATTTATTGTTTCTTTAGAAAAGAACATATTTTTATCTCTGAAAACTAAGTATTACTTAACTTTATTGATTTCAGAATAATTCTGAATTAATTAGGTTATTATATATTTTATTTCTTTTAAAAGTAAATCTTTTGATTATTTAATCTCATTGAGATTGAGATGCTAAAACTGAATCACTTTTCATTACTTGCTCCATTTCTAATGGTATATAATTATGCCGTTAGTAAGTAAGTTAACAGCACGAGAAGCCAAAGGCATAAAACGAGTGTTTTTTTAATGTAATATTGTAATTATAAGTAATTGCTACGTAGGAAAGATTTAATTTGCGGCTTCAACAACTATTGTCCGCATGTAAGTTTCGAAGTTCGCTTTTTAAATTTATTATACCATCAATGCACGTCTGTGTAATTCTAATCACAGTTATTTGCATTCATCTATCAATTGAATTGCTCCATTTCTAATATCGTGCCATGAAGAAATAATCGTCACACCATTATTTTCATACAGTTGTGTTTCGTTTTATAACGTTCGTAATTAATTTTGCGAAAACAGTATGTGTTTAATGCATGTCTACGTGGCATGATCAAATACTTCATTCCCATTTAAACTAATAGTTATGTCTTTTCATAAGCGTGTTCTGATTATTCGCATTCGAATCTATATTTATAATTATATTTATTGGATTCTCAATTTATTTGAGTTTTATATATTTTTTTACTTAAGACTATAACAATTGCGTTTTATGTATGGTGCTTTGTGTGTCGTATATAGAAGTTGTTACAAGTTTATAACTAATTTAAATGTACAATAATAAATTACCATCGTCGTTTATGGTTATTTTACTATCTGCTAACATTCTACTAATGCATGTATCGATGTTATTTTATGTCTTGAATATTTAATATTCACATCTTATTGATTACGCTTACAAATGTTATTTAATGCAGTCTTTATTTGTCATCTAGGTTTTAACCTCATTTCATTGATGAAGTTAGTTATAAAAAATAAATTAAGATCTTAAAATCTTGCAATTTAAAAACTTCTAATACATTTTATTTCTCTCCTTATTATTTGCTTTAATATATTATTAATCTTTATATTTATAAGTAACATTTATCATTTAAAGATTCGTTTACACTATAGAAATGAATAACTAAAATAACTAATTAATAATTAAGCAAAAAAAAATTGTTAATAAAATTATTTTTTATGTACTGGAGTATAGGGCGTAGCAGCGTATAATCACCCCTTATACACATTTTAAGGATTTTTTTCATGAATTTCCGTAATGCAAAAAATAATATAATTTTTTTTGACAGGACAAAAAAATATGGAGACGATTTATTAAAAAAAAAAAAAAACAAAATACAATAGAATACTTATGTGTTATATGTATATTTATGTAAACCAGAAGTTTTAGGAAGACTGAAATTGCAACCCAAAATTTTGATTACTAATGGATAAATGCGTCTTGTACGACGGTTATTTTGGGATAATGATATTTTTTGTTGTTTTTTGGAAAACATTTTTGGAAATTAATTTTTTTTTATTTAATGAAGACCACTGCTAGACAGTAAAGTCTAAATTTGTAAAATCTATAAGTATCACCAATTTATTGGATAAAATTATATCAGTTTTTACTCAATCGTCTGGCTTGATAATTTTTTTTTAAATAAACATTAGTGCAGCTTCAATCTGTGCACATTTCCTATACGGTTTAAAAATTTAAAACAAGCTAAATTATAATTGAGTAAATTAAAAATAAATGTTACTTTTTTTGTTAATAAAATTAAATTTTATGTACTGGTCGTATAATTACCCTTTACACACATTTTAAGGATTTTTTCATAAATTCCGTAATAATTTACAGCAAAAAATATTATACAATTTTGTTTACAGGACCCCTAATACACATTTTAAGGATTTTTTTTATGAATTTCCGTAATAATTTACAGTAAATAATATTTTACAATTTTCTTTACAGGACAGAAAAAAAAATTTGGGGACGATATATTCGGAAAACCAAAATGCAATAGAATACTTATATTTTACTTCATATTTATGTAAACCAGAAGTTTTACGCAAACCTATAATTTTGATTACTAATGAATAAATGCGTCTTTTACGATAGTAATTTTGGTATAATGATATTTTTTATGTTTTAATCAAGCGGAGGCGCTAAAAATAGATTTTTTATTCAAGTGAGACGTAGTAACAAAAAGTTGGAAACCACTGCTATACAGTAAAGTCTATTGTACTAATTATTTTTAAGTGGTTTTAAAATCCTAGTTTAGTTCGGTTTCAAAGGATATTGGTGGAACCAATTAATAATAAATAAAATTTAAATTATTATTAGATTTTGATTACAAAAAGGAGGATATTGAAATATTGTTGAACTTATTTAATATTATCAATACTAAATATTCAATATTGGAAAAATCCTGTTTTAAAGAGTAAACATTATTTTTTCCAACTATGTGAAGTATTTCCTCGCTAATTGTAAAAAAAGTTGTATTTGTAAAATGTATAAGTATCACCATTTTTTAGATAAAATTATATCAGTTATTCCTCAAATTTCTGGCTTTATACATTTTTCTTAAATTATGTTCAATAATTATAAAAATTAATGTGGCTTTAATTTGTACTGATTCTATATACGTTTTAAAAAATTTAAAACAAACTAATTTTTAATTGAATAGAAAAAAAAATATTTTTTTATAAAATTATTTTTTATGAACCCGAGTATAGGGTGTAGAGACGTATAATCACCCTTTTTAAACATTTTAAGGATTTTTTCATGAATTTCCGCAATGATTTACAGCAAAAAATATATCATTTTTTTACAGGACAGAAAAAAAAAGAGGGCCGAGTTATTCGAGAATGTAATAAAATACTTATATGTTACATTTATATTTATGTAAACAAGAAGTTGTAAAAAAAATAGGTTAATAGTAAATTGACAAAGTTGTATTTGTTTGTTTGTCAGTTAATTTAGATATTGTTTGTTAAATTTCAGATTACTCGTAAAATAATTGATGCATGTTTAAACAATTATTAAGCTTTTAGTTGGACAAGCACGTTGCACGTCGTCTATTACCTAAGTAATTAGATAATAAAACATTGCACGGTAAATTAATCACAAGGAACAAAACATCGTTTACGCGTTCGCCGTTTTATAATCGTCGGCTTTCGGTCGATGCAGACAAAACGAAAGTAAAATGTGTTATGACAATTAATTAATCACTCGTAATTACATTGTAATGCAGCCAAACGGAACGACACCGAGATATATCATTACAATAATAATAATAAACATAAACAATAAATTGCGTTGAAATCATTAAGCGCGAATGATAATGCATAAGCGATTTGTATAAAACGTTTAATAGTTCGTGTAATAAATTCATTAGTTTTACTAGAACTATTATTGCCGGAAACCTTATTTGAATATAGCGTGTTTCCGTTTCGCTATTAGGGCACGGAATTGCAGTTTTGGGAATTGAACTGCTAGTGTGCTCTCTGCAAGTGCTTTGAGCAGCAGCAGTAGTTGGATGGAAGGCAACAAGAGGAACTGAAAAAACTTTCGCCTCCTTATTTATATGGGCAATTAAAATTTTAATGGTCGCGAATCCAGCGTTGCGCCAAACCCAGCAGTCATTGCTTTATCCCAGGCCGAACTTTTACTAATCCCGAACCAACTTCACTCCGTTATCCCAAGGGCTTAAACGCAGCCACAGCTAAAAATAGACGCTGGACAAAATTACCTAACTCTTATTTCTTCATTGTCCTCTGTGTTCCTCTTCCATGTCCTCGTATTTCGTTTTTTTATTATTATTGCCATCAAATATAGAAGTTTATTTACACGCTGTACAGAATTCATAATTATGTAACACATTTGTACACCTAATGTATAATTAAATCCATAAAACATATTTGCAAAATTTTACAGGTCACTTTTATAAAAAGATTTATTTACATACACTATTACTTATTCCAAAACTTTAAATGTTTACTGCCCCTTTTCTACCCCCATTTTGAAGGTTTGATTTGCATATTATATGGAATAAAATTATTAATAGCAAAAACGAATATTGACACCAAGAAATAATTGATGCTGCAAAGTAAAAAAAAGTATGGTCTAATAGAAATATTAAAGGATTTATTAAAACTAATAGTATTTGAATTTAGTATTTTTTTTTTAATTAAATATTTCAAACCACTTAATATTTAATTAAATTTAAAGCAATTTTTTTAATGTGTTTGAATTTTCATAAATATTTTCAATGGATAGAAAGACTGTAGTTAAAATTATTTTACAATAAATTTAGAAATTTCATATAGTTACAACGAAAAGGTAAACTTACTGAGACCAAGAAAAACAAGAAATAATTGATGCTCCAAAGTAAATTCTTACAAAAAAAAATTAATTACAGTCCAAAAGAAATATTAAAAGATTTATCAAAACTAATAGTATTTGAATTTAGTACAAATTGTTAGTTGTATAATATTTTGACTAAAATATTTCAAACTACCTTCAATATTTAATTAAATTGATTATAAAGTAAATTTTGAACATTTTTTAATGTGTTTGAATATTCATAAATATTTTCAATGGATAGAAAGACTGTAGTTAAAATTCTTTAAAATTATTTTACAATAAATTTAGAAATTCAATTTAGTTACAAAGAAAAGAGTGAACTTAATAGTATATTAAATTTCATCTGTCCGATCCGATTTGCACAAAATAACGATAGAAAAGCTTAAATAGTTTGCGCTTCAATTAAGGACATCCTCAACTTGATATAGTTTATGTAACCACATTTTTTATTGTATCAACTGGTTATAATAAATTCCAATCACAATGCATGAAATCAACTTTTCAAGAAAAAAAAAGACAATAAATTTTCATGAATACTTCAGAGAAACGAAAAAATAAAAATAAACACATGTACAGGTGATACAGCAGGGTAAACCGATTTTTAAAAAAGGAGGACTGAAAAAAAACAAACAAAGATTTTTTCTTCTTTTCCATTTAATTTGATTCCTGTTTTTACCATGCAAAAAGTTACAAGGTGTTTTATATTTTTAGTTAATATTATATCATATTAATATAATCAACATGAAAATCTTATTACTGTATCAAAAATTAATGATAAAAATACTAGATAAACATTTGTACAGATGATACAGGAGGCGAATATTAAAAAGGAGGACTCTGAAAATGAAAACATACAAGGATTTTTACTTCTTTTCATTTAATTTAATTCCTGTTTTTATCATACAAAAAGGTTTTTTATATTTTTTGTTAATATCATATCATATTAATATAATCGACATGAAAATCTTATTAGTAGAGGTCACAATATTTTCTTTCAAGAATAAATATCCTAGATTTAAAAAATAAGATGACTCAAACGAAATAAAATATTTACATTTATTAATTATTTAGATGAAAATGAAATGTTAAAATGAAAATTATGTATAAAGTTGAAGGAGTTATTTGCTTAGAAATGTAGAAGCTATGTTTAAATGTCATAGACAAGTTACATTATTTGAACAATTTGTTTCCATTTATAAAATAAGTGTTGGCGGCAAAAGTTCTAAACATTTGCGTCTTAAATTAAAAAAAAATCTATTGTAGTTGCCAAAGACAATTCATTCAACAGGAGAAACTGACTATTTAACAAACGAGTTTTTATTTTGAATTGAGGTATTAAATTCTATTTGTTGTAATCGACGACGCGAATTAATTGCATGCGGCTCGCAAATGCTGTAAACTAAGTGTGATAAATTCGAGATCGGTGGATGTTATGATGAAAAAGTGTGATAAATTGTTTCATGTTTGGTTTGGAGCATGTTACGTTATTAGAGTTGGATTACGGTCGAGTTGATGCGCAAAGGCAGAAAAGTCTCGTGCGAGTGCTAATATTAATCGAACTGGAACCGTCTGCTACAAGTACTAATTGCCATCTTATTTTGCACTTTGCAATTACCACCGAATATCGTGGAGTTAATGATTCATGGAACCGCGAAGATATATTTAGATACGTCTATTTTTAAGCTATCTATCAAATTATTGTGATCGCTCCGCCGCTCTTTTCATCTTCGCATCTTCCACGTTTATTCGTTTTAGATTTTTTTTTTTATATTATTTATTTTTGATGTTGTTTTCAGCGCGATCTTGAAAGATCTCCAAATTGTGTCAACTCAACACTTTCCGAGCGAGATCATTACGCGATCGCGGTTTCATTAATTATTTATTTTTTTATATATATTTTATCCCGCTGGAAATACACGTTTAATTGGGAACCATTAGCGTATATTTATTGGGCAGTTTTTTTTCTTGTAAGTACTTGCGGTCCTCATCGAGTCGCTAATTTATTTCATTTTTATTTTATTTATTTATTTTGAGGTCAATTAGTTTCTCAATGAAAATATGAATCACACGAATATTCCAGACAAGATCAAAATTTAAGCATAAAAAAATTGATCAAAATCTTTATTACTATTTTTATTTATATAAAATTTTATGTTTTTTCAGATTATATATTTGCTGTAGTTCTCAAGAAATAATTATATTATGGGTTAATGGACTGCGAACAAATCGTAAATCGAATACCTTGCAATATTTTACTGCCATTTACAAAAATATCAATAAAAAAAAATCAGTTTAAGAACAATTTATTTCATAATTATATAATATATATTATATCATTCCTAAGCCTGGTATAGCGAATGTGTGTTTCTTCACTGATAAATCCTTCCAGATTGTTTCCAGAAAACCCCTTTGTCACGTGTATATTATTTTTTTTATACATTTTTTAAAGCTCATATTCGTCCGTCTTTTCTGAATTCTTGATTTTTTCCGTATAGATTTCGATAATGATACAGTTTATCATAAATGGTTTATGTATTTTTAGGGCTTGTCCATACAGTGTGATGCATGTTTTTTTTTCCTTTATAATAACTTGTTGTTTTTTGTCAGGTGAGTATTTTTTGCTTCATCTCTTTTTGATGTCAGTGGTATTCGTTTTGGTGGTCTTCGACATTGTTTGGTATCGAAGTAGAATCAGTTTCTGGTTGTCTTCCGAGAAACCGCTTATAACTTGTACCATGCTAGTGGTTTGTCCTGTTGCTCGAGATATAATTATTTTACAGAATCTGTAACTGATGCCCCTCCTGAATAGCGCATAACTGATCACAAATATAAAATATCCTGCGGTATATTTTTTGTAATAACAGAATAAGAGCTCTTCATTTTATTAATCTTCCGACAGTTTAGTCTTGGTTAATTTTAATTTAATTTGTTGGAAGTATCTCTAATTCCTTATTTCTATTTATATATTAATTTTAATCAGGAAATATTAAGTATTATTATTTCTTCTTCAAACCTATCACCATCCAGGTTTTCGTAAGCTTCTAACATAATTCAAATTATAATAGCTTTTTTCTGTTTTTAGATAATAATAGAAGAAATTATTTTTTTTTCATAATATTTGCTTGATTTATACTCTTATCAAATTGTTAATTTGGATGTTCATTTTTATATGATTGGTTTCTCTGTTGGGTTTTGTGATTCTATTTTATAGTTTATATTGTCAATATGTTTGTACTAGTTTATGAGTATTTAATTTATATAATCTTTATATAATTTGATACTTTATTAACTAGTTATTCTATACATTACCTAGTAACATATTTTTTTTTATTAAAGTATCTTTGTATTTATATCACTTTATAACTCATCAAAAATTTGAGCTGAATATTTTTTACTTTTGTTAATAAATGTTTAATTTTTATATATAAGTAACTTATATATTTTAAATAAATAAAGAAAAACATAAAAATATTTTAAATTGAATTAATAAATATGAAAATGATTTACAATTTATTGCAAAAAAAAATTGTAAATTTTGCAAAAAATCTTGAATAATTGTATAATGATAAAATGCAAATTCTTATATAATACGTATACATAACTTTTCAATATTATATTTTAAATTAAATATTTATTTACGAATTTTAGTCGAATTTTAACAATAGTTGAAATTATATTACTTTCAAAATAAAATGAAAACCACATTAATTTTTAACCGATGATCTTTTTTTTCCAAATTTAACATTTTTTATATTTTATACCGCTGCAAATATACGTTTAGTTAAATAAAAAAACATAAAATACTTCAAATTAATAAAATTAATAATTAATAAATTTGAAAATGATTTAAAATGTTTTGAAAAAAAAATTGTAAATTTTGCAAAAAATCTTGAATAATTGTATAATGATAAAATGCAAATTCTTATATAATACGTATAATATGATAATTTTTAATATTGTCATTTTTAAATGCGCGATTATAATATTTTAGTCGAATTTTAACAATAGTTAAAATTATATTACATAAAATGAAAACCACATTAATATTTAACGGATGATCTTTTTTTACCAAATTTAATATTTTTTATATTTTATACAGCTGCAAATATACGTTTAATTGGGAACCATTAGCGCATATTTATTGGGCAGTTTTTCTTGTAAGTACTTTTCGACCTCATCGCGTTTCATATTTATTTAATTTTTAATAATTTTATATCATTGAGGTCAATTAGTCTCCAAAATATTGTGGCTCATTTGCGGGGTTTGTTTCGTAAATTTGTAGGTCATTTGCATAAACACTGCGAAATTACCTAATGACTGTTTGAAGGCAAGTGGACAGCGTTTTCATATTCATTCCAAGCTCTTCGATTGATGATTTTGAGGATAATTCGAAGTGTGCCAATCAACAAGTTCTCTTTCTCACTCAGAGAGTTCTTGAATTGGTTTGTCAGTATTTTTAAACTATGAGTTTAAAACCGAAGCCGAGCAAAGCGATTGAAGTGGCGAATGGCCGCGAAATAGTTCGTCTCTTCGTCTCTATATGTCTGCATGTGTATGCGTATATGTATATAACTTGTTGTGTGTGTGTGTGTGTGTGTGGACGGTGTGGCAATATACAGGCAGGTCTCGATATATCGATAAACGGTCGATTCGGTTTTGAATTAAACATGTCACGGCGCGCGTCCTGTTAATGGAGGCCAAGATGACAACACCGATTCCAAGCAGTCCGCGTTTGCTCTCCTCCGTCTCTTTTATGTATGAAATGTTGCGAGACCTCGCTGCTTTATTTGTAGAAACATCCCGACGACCGCAGAAAAACGGAACGTTTTCATAATCAACGTTTTTCTTCGCTCCGCAGAGAGAGCACAAAGGAGAGGGCTTCTCCTCCTCGAGCGCCGAAGATCTCGGAAATCTCTTGATAAACATCGCAAATGGTCATCGCGGCTACTAAATATTTATTTTCGTTTTCCTCGAAGCGCAATCGTTGTGGAAATTTGCGCAAAAATTTTCTCCTTCGAGTAAATAGCATAATTATAAACTGATTTGAGCATTGTCGGTTCGTTGTAAATGTCTTCTTGCATTATGACCAAATCGGATAGTTCTCCTAACCAAGAGAAATCATATTGGAAACGAGGATGTTAAACTGGGTGTGGTTATTCTTTATTTAGAATTTTAAGAACATTCCTACATTCTTTATCTGCATTTGTTACCTATCAAATTATGCATTATATATTAAATTACAATATTTTTTATTAGTTCCAGTTACGACTTTCTTATCATCTATTCAAATACTTGTGAAGTTGTTTAACTTCTGCAAGATTGAATACTACAATTAGTGCACAAATTAAGAAATTTACATCTAAAAAAAATACAATCGGTCCCTTCAATCAATACATATTGAATTTATCTGTTTTCATATTTTCTTCAATAGTTTTGATTTCAGACAAACCAAATATTTTCTCATGTAATATTTATTTTACTTTATATAAGTTGAGACTAAAAGATTCAAAATTGTTTTTAAATTTGTTTGATTGTTTGTGGAAGACAGAATTATAGCTGAAATTAAGTTGATCACCCATCCTATTTAACTATAAGTTTGTTTGTAACTTAAGATAAAAAAAAGATTAAAAAATACGAACATTAAAAACTCAAAGAATACTTCAATATTGGTCAAAATATGTATATCTTTTATTCTAAAGGAATAATTACATTATCTTCATTTCTTAAATTATATATTGGACGGAACGACCAATAGTTAATAGCCCTTTGTTTCATTATTATTATAAGAAAATCTTAATATTTTTGTTTGTCTATGTGATTATTATAATAAAATTTAATTTTTATTTAATAATTGTTTATTTTGTGAATCTATTTCTAGTTACGATAATTAATAAAATTGATTAATATTTTTAATTTTAAACTTCTCGAAGGTAAATATGGATTTAATTTATAATAATTAGCTTTTAGTATATTTTTTATTTTCATTTCTTTTTTTTTAAGTTATAGTAAATATTTATATTACTTAATTTTAATAAAAAAATGCTATACATTTACGTAAGATATTTTAGAAAAAAAAACATGAATATTCATGGATTTACTCATTTAAAAAAAAAAAATTTAATTTCTATCTTAGATTTATTAGTTAAGAAAATTCTTAAAGAATACTTTCATCTACTAAATACATATAAGAAATAGAAAAACGTTAATTTATGTATACATATTATTTTTTACATTTTTTTTTTGTATTTTGTTTATTTAAAATATGAAGCTTTTGATTCCTAATTGATCAAAACCGGATTATGTGAGGTATTCAATTTTATATCATTACTAAACAAATTAATGGGTATAAAACATATGTTTCTTAATTGTAATATAATTATTTTCTATAAATGCAGGAAATATTAAAACACAAAAACTTTTTATTTCAAAGTAAAGAATGTGGGTATTTGATGAAATATTTGAACAGGGAAATGAGTGAAGTATTTATAGTGTCCAGTGGTAATTATTAATCATGTTATCTCTTCATGGATGTCAGTAAGCATTTCGACACGCAACCCGGACGTCAACTGTGATAGTGTCCTAGGAGCTTTGTAATCGGTCATCAGCTTAGGTTACTAAACTGAAAACTAGTTCAACGTCAGGCAACAATACAAGAATTACCCGAATCTAAGCGGTTCATCGACGAACCACATCGTCGCTGCACGGATTTGTCTTCAACCCTTCAAGAGCACTCGGATTTTCAAGTGACTTCTCCAGCCAAAACTTTGTTAACTCTTCAACACAATTGCATCGTATGAAACTCGTGGTTGCATGTTTATTATAGTTCCTTGATTAATTTAGTTTCTTGCCAAAATTTCCAAGTAAATCATAATGTGTTAAGGATATTTAAAGATAAAGTTTATCCATTTTAATACTACCTTTAAGTGCCCCACGTTAGTCGCCAAAAAAAAGTTTTCAATATACAAAATATGAAGTATCCAAATAATAATCTACAAATTAATCTTGTAAACAATTTTATATTATTTAATTTTATTGAAAATGAACGATACTAATTTTAATTACTAATTGAACTATGTTTTTTTATGATTAATTATACTTAATTAATTGTGAGCAATTATTATGTAATTATATATTGATTCACACATGTATTATTGTTAAGAAGAAAATACGATTTCTAAAAATGATATGTTTACTAAATTTATTCAAATTTCACCTCCGATGTCCCCGGGCGAACAAATCAAATCGCGCGCCGTAAATCAATTTAACGATCGCAAATTACATCACAAAGCATATATCAATTTACTATTGGGAATAACGACAATCCCGTCGGACTTTGTAATCCAGAAAATGTACTGTTTGTATGCATCCGGAATGTATTGATCAGGAGATGATAAATCATTCATTCACATATTTAGTACCTGGTTTCGACTTTAACAAAAGCAAAGGGTTGGTTATTTTTTTTAAGTTGATTATATCGAGTTACAATATATTAATTAATATTTCAAAAACATTAATTGGATTTTTTAGTAAATTACTAATTTATAAATAAAAAATTAACAAATTTCGTATTTTAAACACATTTTAGTAATTTTTAATAGTAAAAAAACTTAACAATTAACCAATTTTTTATTATTATATAATTGTTTATCAAGTTTTTGCCTTCTGACAAATCTTCAAAAATATTATTATTCTTTTTATGAAATAAAAGTTCAATCTTTTGGTAGTATTAATAAATATTCATATTTATTTAGAATCTTGAAAGTCCTTAAAAAATAATATTTTTTTATGATATATAATCATTAAAATCAGATTGATAAAATAAATAGAAGATTTTAAAAATAATAAATTTAAACGGATAATAAACATTATTTATTTTGTAGTGGAATAGTACAAAAAATATTTTTTTTCCATTATGAAATTATTAATATAATAATATTCAGTGGAATGATTCAATTCATTTCGTAACATTTTGATTAAATTTATATGAGAGATGGAATTATATCTCAGTTTTTGCGGTCTTATTCGAGTCATGTATTATTTTAAGCCGATGATGATGATGATGATGAGGTGAAAGGGATGATTAATGATGAGTTCACAATGAAACACCCAATGGGTGGATTTAAAATTTCATCGAACGGCACACGACGAGTTCCCGTTCCATCCTCTTCTTATTCTTCCTTTTCACTTTGTTTTCTTCTTCTGCTTGAGTAATTAATTTGATAAACTCAAATAATATTTAATCAAAAATTTCGGAACCGCCAATTATACTCTTAAGCTTTTTACCACGGTACATTCTCCGGCGTTTATTTTTTTCCAATTTTTATTTGTTTTGTTTTTCATTCCACCGCCCACTTTCCTTAAATAGGACTTCCAATTATTGCGAACGTGCTGGTTTTCGGCGGACCACGATCATTTCAATTTAATTAAATTGTAATGTCCGCATTCACATTTAAACTAGGCGCACATAAAATCACATTTTTTTTTCAGTCAACAAACATCAAGGGAAACAATCATAATTAACCCAATGGTCCATGTACAAAAATTTTAATTGGAATTATTTTTATTTTAACTGCAGAATTTGATATGTTACAACATTTAGCATTAGGTTTATTTTTACTTGACAATAGAAAAAAAAACAAAAAATATAGATAAGTTGCCTAATTTGGACCGGTTGGATCTTTATTGTAACTTGGCGTAAGAATATGCACCATATGGTTGATTTTGATTTGACAGATTAGTTAGTGATCATTTTTTATTCTTAGGTTGTCCAGAAGAAAATAGCAAAATGTGTCTTCAATTAAAGTACACTTATTTTGGCTATAACTATAATTATATAGATCAAAATTATGGCCATGTGAAATATTTGGTCTAGTTATTATTTGCACTAGTGCATTGATTATTAGAAATAATTTCTAAGAAAAATGAAATAACGAAAAAAAATTGATGATTTTATGAAATTTTGGTCAAATAACAAAATTAAATATTTTATATTTAGGAAAATTGTTAATTTTTTCACATAGAAAATGCTGAAATGTTGTATAGACTAAAAAGTACATTTTCTGTAATGGTCCATCCTGGGAAACAAATTGATTTTTTTGAATTAAACATGCATTCAGCTTAAATGATGCATGAGCAAAAAAATGTTCTTGTTTTTGTGGAGAGGTTTTTTTTATTGAACTTCACGCTTAACCGGTTAAAGGCTCTTTCTTTCGGATCGGATTTGTTTCAGATGATTGAATCGTCGGCGAAATCAATTAGCGGCATCCGGACAATATTTTTTTGGTGGAAGAAATGTGGCAAATATCAAGTGTCTGGCATCAAACCAAAAACTTGATTTTGTCCAGCTGTGCTCTTATTTTTATGATGGGAATCTTGCGAGGGCGTACGAAAATATTAGGGTAATATAAGTCGAGCTGCTCTTCGGGGTACATGCACGAAATATTGTGTACATAAAAAGTAGCATAAGCAGAGAGAGAGGTGAAAGTGGAAATGGTTTCGGCGAATGCTCCAATTCCCAACATAAATATTCCATAGCCGTCGTTCCTTGAGCAAACGAAGAAAGAAGAAAAGTATTTCATTCTTTTTTTTTTTAGGTAGATAGTATAAGTTTCGTGCAGAAGTTCCCTTTTGATCCTAACTACGCAATCCATCACGTTTTGAGTGAAATCAACAATTTTGCATCGATCCCGATTTCGAATCTCAACCACAGTTTTGTATGTGATTTATGGCCCAAACAACGTACCGGGTAAAATGTCTACATCGCACCTAATTAATTTCCACGCCGCGTCGGGAGTTAATTAATGTCTTGAGTAGAGGTTGGCCGTTAATTATGTTTGCCATCTTTGCAAATTAGCGAATTATTAAGTTTCATATTCCCTCGGGAGTTATGCCCGATTCATAAATAACTCGTCGAATCACTTTATTGAGGATGTAGGTAACTGCTCCTCTCACCGTGATGACTTACTTATATTTACATCTCTCGACTTCAAACGGAGACACTAGATCTGCGCCACTGACAAACTGTGCCTTAAAATTCAATCATTCCTGTATCAAACGCACACTAAACTCCATAAAATCTTCATTTCATACACACACACATATAATACCGTTTTATTTTACTGCTAATAACATTTGATTTTTATGCTAGTCCTTAAGTAGTTGCATAGAAGTTTAGCAATTTATTTTCTCTGACAACATTAACTTCACTAATATATACTCTTTGCACACCCGATTTAAATTTTGTGCTATATTTCGTAATGAGAGGATCTATTAACTCATAATAAATATGACTTATTTATATTATCTTATAAATTAATGTTTTATATGGATTTATTAAACCAACTATATTATTTATTGATCTACGTAACATAACATAATTTCTTATAAAAACTTACAAAAAAAAATTGTCTCATTATTAGAATATTAACAGTGGATAATTGTAATTCAGCAGATAATCTCATAATATTTTAATCAGAAACGTTAGATAACAAAATGTATAATATTTATAATAATAACATACGCAAAATTTATAATTTTATGATTTATTGATACTCTAAGAAATAAATTTAAGAAGATGCTAATAAAATTAAATACACTCATAACTTTGTTTACGTTACTTCTGAAAACGTAGCTTCTTGCTTATATAGAAGTGAAAATGATTGAAGAATTCAGTGATCAAATGCAATACAATTCACAAATAATCATTATAAAATATGATTTCACTTTGTATGTAAGTTGTCTGTTTACTTAATAAAAAAATCTTTGTTTGCTTTTCATTTCATTTACGTAACACATTTATTTACATCTTAAAATCAAATCTCCACTTAACGAATTTTGTAAAAAGCAATTTTCAAGATTAATTTAGATCTAACTCTTTATTCATATACTAATTACTATTTTTCTTTCATCACTTCAGTTTTTACATGCGATTATTTTTATTAAAGAATTTTCTTAAATAAGTACAAATTATAATATTCTAAAATGTTTTATGTTATGGAATATATATCATAAAAAATGATATAAATCATTAATAAGTAGATATTGTGGTATAATAAATAAGAAATAACAAAAACATTATACGATTCAAATTAATAGCGATTATTCATCGCGAAACCAAAAACGGTCTTTATGGACCCATCCATCTTACGTATTTACTTCGTCCCTGAATAATAATATTATTTTTATACTAATATATTCGCACAGTTTCTTTATTTTCTCCTCTTTTTTTTCTTCAGTGAACGCTTCCAGTTTTTTTTTTATTATTATTCTGCGTTTCGTCTTCTTTATAAAACACTCCCTTATAAAACAGTGTCAAGTAAATCTTGTGTGGATCATGATAAACGTCCTACGCTCCTGTTGCCAAGAAAGTTTTACTGTGGTCACTAAAAACTCGATCCGAAGTGGGCCAAATAGAGTAGATAATGTTCGAAATTAATGGATAACTCCCATGAACGGAATCATTGTTTTTTCCACAATTGCCTCACTAACTACCTTCTTATATCCGTAATGGTTACCGCACATTCCAACACTTCCGAATCAATATCGACAACCAACAAGAAAAAAAATAAAATTGATATTTCTTTTCCTGCAGTCCATAATAATAACAGTTTTTTTTTGTTCTTTTTATTACACAATTATAGATTTAGTTTGTAATTAATTGCATATAATATTAATTAGCATTACATAAGTACATATTATTAAGAAATCTTTACAATAAAACATTAATTAATAATTGTAACATTAATTTGTATTAAATTTTTTGTCAGTTTAAAATGTTTGCACATTTCCCGTCATCTATCAATAATATTAAATTAAACTTTGGAAGAATTGCAAATAATAATACAGAATTTTATGACATTATTTATTGTTATATGATTTATTGCATCTAATATAATAAAACATAAATAATTGTAATCAATAAGACATGAATTAATGCGTATTAGTTAATAACGTGTATGAAAACGAACAGTTGTTGTGACATGTGTACAAACTTAAGTTATATTTGTCACAAAATTTGGTTTCTTATGATTAATTATACTTGACATAGGGGAGTTAAGTTGGTAATAAGAGTAAGTATTATTGTTGTAAGCAGCATTAAATTAGCAATTTAAAACAATAAATAAATATTTTTGTTATAATTCTAATTCAAATATTTTTTAAGCTCCAAAAATTCTGTAGTATTTTCCTTGGTTTACCCACTAATAACTACAGTAAGATTCGATTCATAATAATTTGATAATAATTGTATTTTCTACATTTCAATTTAATAATTCCATCCGAAATTTATCTGTGATCGATTGAAAATGTCTGTGACAGAAGATCCATATTTCATTCAGTAGTTTCGGATTAAATATTTTAATTCGATGTTTTATAACTTAGAATATTCCGAAACGCATGAATAATGTATTTTGTAGCTGATGTAAATACGAAAATATGCAAATACGGTAAACTCGTAAATCCGAGTGGAGGATTTTAATTTATTTATACCCGTCTCCAGTTGATTAAATGTATTTTCATCATCTTCAAGTTCGATTGGATTAGTTCTTGCATAATTTTAATCAAAAAAATTATATAGAATTTATTTTTTATGAGTCGCGTAAGTAGAAAAATCAATAGTATTTCTCTAAACAAAATTATATAATTAAGTAATTGTAATTAGTTCTTGTAATTAGTTCATTTAATGTCAAAAGTGTTATTGTATGATTTTACATATTTATTCAAATAAACTATATTTTTCTTAAGAAATTATAATAGAAATTTACATAATTATAAAATAAATTATTACTTAATTATTTTTTCTGTGGATTACTATAATTTAGTATTCTTTATTAAGTTTATAATAAATAATTTAAATATGAGATTTTTTAAATAAATAAATTTGTATAATTCTATTCATTATATTAAGATAATTAATGATTTTTCTAAATAATTATTGAAAGAATATACATTTTATATATTAAAACTGGAAATGGTTTTTATTC
This sequence comes from Nicrophorus investigator, assembly GCA_963457615.1. Lineage (NCBI taxonomy): Eukaryota > Metazoa > Arthropoda > Insecta > Coleoptera > Silphidae > Nicrophorus > Nicrophorus investigator. Next base: position 29,394,493 of record OY735140.1, read on the forward strand.
TATTCAATTCAATACATATTTTTCTCTTTTTCAATCTTCATCGTTATTTATTTAAAAGTTCCTATAAAAATCACTTTCTTGAAGAGCCTCGTAAAACGTTCACGGGGATTCAATGAAACCTGCGGACTTTTGCAGAGAATTTAAAAGAATTCAGCTGGAGAGAACCTGATCCGGATTTATTCCTCTTCAATAGCCTTTTCAAACACATTCTTCAATCGAAGTGAAACGCAAGTCAATGCGGTCGTCGCCATTGCTAATTGTTTTCACTATAAACTTTGCAATTATCTTTAGTTATATTTTTCATAGGTATTTACTATTATTTGTTTTATCTAAGTGGAACGAATTGTCTATGAAATATGTAAACCGCATATCGTGTGATAAAATATAAAAACCGCACATGTTTATTCGTGTGGTTTCCTTTTTGGACTTTTTTTTTAATATTAAAATGTATGTAACAAACATATATAATTATTCTATTTTTACCTGTTCATCTACAAGAATAATTATAGTACGTGAATATTTATAAATTAATTATTTATTATGAAGGAATAAATTTTATTTTAATTTTTCAATTAATTTGTATGGGATGATGCGTACATTGACCGGTAAATGTATAGATTTGCTTACAAAATTATTCGGAAAATGTAGATCTTAAATTCACTTTGGAATATGTTAAATTAATTAATAAGTATATATTTAGAACCTACTTATAAAAATAATTAAGAGAAAAATAGAAATTCAATATTTATTTTCAATAAAGTTCTTCAACTTTGGTTTAGTTTTATATTAAAAATAAATATAAATTTGCATTTATGGCTGTGTTCACACATTAGCCACTAGCTACGTGCAAAGTGAGTACAATTTACTTTTTCCTAATTTCCAGAGGCAAATTGTATTGAATGTATATTTGCCAATTGCGGTGATACTAATATACATTTACTGGAATATGTATACATTATTCGAATATGCACTTATAACATGCCATAAATAAAACAAACAAGTTTATATTTAACAATTTGAAGATAAAAATATGGAGAATGCAATAATCTTCTATATTTATGTTTGCAATATGCTGTTAATTAATCTGAAACGCCTAGGTATAAAATAAAATACAGCAATATCTCACATAGTTAATAGTTTCCGGTGAGACTTCTTGAAACCTGACTCTGAAAATGGCAATTTGTTTTAACAAAATATTCCTGATTCTTCTATAATTAAGAATGAAAAATTTGAACTACCTGTCTAGAAAATATAACATAGATACTAGCTTAATTATTAACTATTACATACATTTATGATGATTCCATATTTTCAATGAATTATAAAAAGTTATGAATGAATTTTATTATATAAAAAATAATTATTTTATTAGGAAGTATGTTTAATAATGATAAATATATTACAAGAATTATATTAAATATCAATAGATAATAAATATTTTACTGCAAAAGTCATAGGTTTTTTTCGATCTCTTGAATAATTAATAATAATTATTATAGAAATGATATATGGTTTGTGTTTTTCTAATATTTTGTAGAAGAGTATAAAAGAGTAAAGAGTTTTATTCTTTGAAATCTGATAGTTAATATGAATTATTTAGAGTTATCAGATATTTTAAATAATTTAAATTATAAATTTGGACTAGGCGAGTTATTAGGCTATAGTTGAATTTAATTTATGTTTATATTATTTTAGATTGTCGTAAGCAAGGGCGGACTGATAACTTTGGGGGCGCTACGCTAATACTGTTTGGAAACTCTGTGTATATATAAATGTTTATGTAAATATTTTTATTTTTTATAACAAAAAAAATGGGAATTGAAGCTGTGGTGAATATCTCGTCAATCATTATCCTAATTATATTTGGGGACTCTTGACAGACGTAATTGGTCATAAGTGTTTAGTGATGTTATAAATATTATTTTCAGTGTCGATATTCGTCTCGTTTTTATAGTATAATTCAGTCATATGGAGAAATGGAGTAATAAAGTTATGCATCGAATCAATCAGCATTGCAATCATGCTGATTTGGAGTTGATCTTGATGGTATTCAATTCGGTTATAGGTTTGGGGGCAGGAATATACGCATAAAACTAAATGTAAAGTTGTTTTCGAAGTAATGAAAACTTAGTTAACGGAAGGGCGGTCGTTCGACTTTAATAAAATTTATCTGAAACTAGCCACCGAACGAAATTGAAAGCGATTATGTTAAGCGAAACCTTTCCAATTTGGTAAAAATATTTCCCTTTCGACTGGGGCGCGACGAGGGCGGTGTTCTGCGCCCGAGAGACCAAAGTGGTTAGCAGAGACCAACAAGAAGAAAAGAAAAGGAATAGTAGCAGCAGTGGAGGATGAGGGTAAATAAGTTGCGTTTTGCACCGTCGCCGACCTTGGTTGCTTCGGATGGGGCATTCTGGTCTTGGGGGTGGTGGCGGCGCTTAGGATCCATGGGAAATTACATGCGACGACGACATAAAGACGAAGGCTATTATCATTCCGAGGGCAAGCGATAAAAACTATATGTGTGTGCGCACATTGAAACTTTTCGAAATAGATATAGTTATATGCTTGCTGTATCCGAGGCATGCCAAGCCCGGATTTCTTTCCGACGACTACCACTATAAGTTTTTATGTATTATATCCGTGCTAAGAGAATGAGGCCCATTTATTATTTTCGTGGGGATAACAAAGCCGATTCATCATGTGCCACCATGCCGATACGATTGATTGGCCACCCAGACATCATCCTGCATCCTCGACCATTCCAACTGCAAAACTAATCCGCTGTTCCCCCGTGTAACAACGGCAAAACAGACGTTAATAATCTCGTTATTTCGGATTCCTCGAATATTCCGACTGCTTTTCGTTTGCTTCATTTATTTGCTACGTGCAACCTACATGAATGCATTTCCATTTTCTCAGATATTTCATTATCTGGCTTCGCGAAATACGCCGAGCCGATGTACTTAATTACTGGGAAATGCGGCATTTTAATGACTAGCGATAATATTAAAACCCAATTTGAGTACGGACGGAATGTTAATGTTTCTCTGTTTCTTTCGCGATGGGAAACAAGAGAGAGATGGCCACGGTTGCAAATCATTTCTGTCCGTTTTTCGATGATTCCGCTTAATGGGCACCACTTTAAAATCCATTTTCCGAACTCGTCCAAACACGCAAATTCCTTGACACCGATTTACTGTCACATTCGTGAGCACTGCTTCTTTTTTATTTGTTTCTTCTTCTTCTTCTCTTTCTCTCTTGACGTACCATCGGAACGCAACACCTGCGAACTTCTTCTCGCACAACATCTTGAATATTTTACGGCGGAAGTTCTCCGAAGTCTCGACGGAAACCATCAAATTACATACACATTTTAAATGAGACACTGCGTCTGTTCTGCTAATACTCCTCTATATGTGTACATAGCCTTTTTAAAACTATTCTGTAATCTTCTTTCGAATTTCGTTACGAACACAATTCCAAGAAATTATATGTATATGGTTACGTATCTATGCCAATTCCTATTATTCGATTTGCTCAAAATGCTTTTTCTCTATACATAAAACTATAACTACTCATACCGAAAGTAATATTATTTAATGGAATTTATTCAACGTAATATATATATATTTTTTACTTAATTCATAATTAGGAATATAAATCTATATAAACCTAACAATAATAATTGCAATATTTCCTAATTAGAAAGACAGTAATAATATCTGTTTTTTTTTCTATATGAAAAGTTATTGTCTTTTTAACTGTTCAAATTTATACAATTTTTATGCGTTTTCAGAGTAAACATCGTTAAATGAAGTCTCATTAACGTATAGTAAACGTTTCCCATTGATAAAACAATTTTATAATGAAAAAATCAATTATATGTGCATGTATTAATCTTCATGAATTAAAAAAGCACTATTGAGTTTCTATTAGCTCAAAGTTAAAAAAAGTTACATTTTTAGAGCAAACAACGTTAAAGTCTTACTAATATATAGTCAACATTTCCCAATGATATAACAATTTTAAAATAAGAACATCAATTGTATCTTTATGTCTTAATCTTCATATATGGTAAAAAAAGAATATTGTCTTTTTAACTATTCAAATTTATAAACTTTTTATACGTTTTAAGAGTAAACATCGTTAAATTAAATCTCATTAACTTATAGTAAACATTTCCCATTGATACAATAATTTCAGAATGAAAATAACAATAGTATTTGTATGTGTTAATCTTTAAGAATGGTTAATTTTTTTTTATTATCTTTCTAATTATTCAAATTTATAAACTTTTTATGCGTTTTCAGAGTAAACATCGTTAAATGAAGTCTCATTAACGTATAGTAAACGTTTCCCATTTATAAAACAATTTTATAATGAAAAAACAATTATATATGCATGTCTTAATCTTCATGAATGGTTAAAAAAGCACTATTAAGTTTCTAAATGTTCAAAGTTAAAAAAGTTACATTTTTAGAGCAAACAACGTTGAAGTCTTACTAATATATAGTCAACATTTCCCGATGATACAACTATTTTGAAATAAGAACATCAATTGTATCTTTATGTGTTAATCTTCATATAGGAATAAAAAACGACTATTGTCTTTCTGACTATTCAAATTTATAAGCTTTTTATGCGTTTTAAGAGTAAACATCGTTAAATTAAATCTCATTAACTAATAGTAAACGTTTCCCATTGATAAAACAATTTTAGAATGTGAAAATCAATTATATTTGTATGTTTCAATCTTTATGAATGGTTAAAAAAGCAGTATTGAGTTTTTAACTGTTCAAAGTTAAAAACTTTTTCTGCGTTTTCAGAGGATACAACGTTGAGGTCACATTAATATATAGTAAACATTTTCCATTGACACAACAATTTAAGAGTAAGAATAACAATAGTATTTGTATGTCTTAATCTTTATGAGTGGTTAAAAAGCAGTTTTGTATTTCTAAATATTCAAATTTATAAACTTTTTTTTGCGTTTTCACAAGAAACAACATTAAATTAAGTCAAATTAATTTATAGTCAACGTTTCCCATTGATACAACAATTTTAGAATGACAATAACAATAGTATCTGTATGTCTTAATCTCTATGAATGGTTAAAAAAACAGTTTTGTTTTTCTAACTATTCAAATTTATAAACTTTTTTTTGCGTTTTCACAAGAAACAACAATGAATGAAGTCACATTATCATGTAGTAAACTTTTTGATACTACAATTTTAGATATTAATAATATCTGCATGTCTTAAACTTCATAAGGTGTTAAAAAAAGGACAATAACTTTCTTCTAACTGTTTCTTTTAAATTTATGAAAAAATTTTCGTCGAAATACCGTTAAAGAAAATCACAGTAAGGTAATTTTAATACCATGTTATATAAAATCGGCATTAATCGACGAAGCGATCTTACTGTATATAAAATAACGTAAAAACTAATATAAATAGAATTGTATATTTTTTGTAGGACTAATAAAATGTATACTTATTAATTATTTGTCTTTAGCAGAAGTTAATGAAAACAAAAGACCTTGGGTAAACTGGAGGAGTTGAAAAGAGGTTTAAACGGGTGAGCGTCTAAATATTTGTTCTTATTCAAAAGCAGTGGACGTTGATGAAAATAGATTGGCAGTGCTTCTGGAAATATTTATAGAAGATAAAAAGAGATGTTGCGGTGCTTTGTACTTAAATATATTTACTTAAATATATTTGGTAACTGAAATAAGAAGCAGTGAAAAAAAAAACTAAATAACACGTGTATCTCCGATTCGCAGGATATGTTAGGAAAAAAATATGACGATGAAGTTAGGTCTGTGATAAATGCGGATCAATCCATGCCTGACCATAAATCATATTAATTGACAGATACTATCAGAAGTTCAGATTTAACGAAGATATATTATACTAAATAAATATAGGTATATGTTATATACTTTAAATTACATTTTCTAAAGTTAACTGGTTCATTATTTATTATATTTTTTTTCAGCTTTAAGAACAATATTAATAAATCTGTTTTGATGTCAATAGAAAAAAATAATATAGCAAATTAACGTAAATATAAATTTATTATGTTTAATTAAAAAAAAAATCAGGTGAATAAAATGTGTTGCTACAAATTTTGTCTGTATTTACTTGTAATATATGCTGTTTAAAAATTGTGTTTCTTTATGTCTAAATGTATTAAAATATATTTATTTCTTAGTATATTTAGACATAAAGAAATTCTATAGAAAGAGAGTTTCTATCAATGAAAAGTGTCTATTAATTTAGATTTCACAATACATACATTATGAAATTAAAATTAGTAGAATACTATGAAAACATAAAATTTCTCGACTACTAAATTAATTAGTAATAAAAAAAACTAGTTTACTTAAGCTAAAGCTTTTTATAAGCTAGATTTGATATTTTAACACTTTGTCTACAAAATATATTTAAATATGTTTAAACTACTTTTATTAAAAGAAAAATATATTTTTCTTGTAATATTATAAGCAAAATTACGCTGGATATAAATATATTGACGTTTTCAGATATATAATATTAAATGTTGCTTAAAGAAATAATGATTTGTTTGCATAAGTCGGTCGATTAGGAATGGTAAACCAAATTAAACTGTTTTCCTGTTACTTTTGGCACTAGAGCCAAGTATCTAACTGACATCAAATATTATCTTTCAACATTAATGTAAGTTGTTTTACTAATTCTGGATTTCATTAATAGATTAAAACGCGCATTTTTAATTAATGTCGGATTAGTTTAAATTTGGAATTATATAAAATTTTAACAGAATAAATTATAAAAGTGTATATAACAATCGTGATATGAAGTTCCGAAATGAAAGCGCATTTACTTTCGGATCTAAAGATAAACGTTCTATAAAATGCATGATATACAATACTATGGCATTCGTGCAAATGGAAAGCTTTTAAAATTCTTCGCTTTTTGCGGATTGTAAATAATCAGCTGGAAGTAGAACGTAGGTTCATTCTATATACGACAATAAAGTTCTACGAAAGACATTTCGCACGACCTAACGATATTAATGTTTTTAAGTGTAGTAAAGTACATTGATTGAAACTGAACGGGGCAGATAATATAAACTATTATAAACGTGAGGTTAAATAACATAACTTTACTAATGATTTAGAAGATTTTATATATTTAAGTCGTAATATCTCGCATAGTCCGGGTAAAACCGATTGCCCGGACTATGCTAGGTATTCGATCCACATTCGATCTAACCCGGACTAAGCGAGGTTTTTAGATCCACATTTGAGCAGACCAGGATTCTACAATTAATTTGAAAATTTAAAAATAAACAAAATTTGTATACAGCAAAATTCTAAAAATTAGTACAAATTTATTTTTGTTGTCAAATCTATTTTTGTTGTAATTTTAAAGTTCTTCGATTAGTTCGGTTTCAAATATTGGTAATAATAAATAATTTTATCTGTTTTAGAGCTGATTCACTAATAACAAATAAAGATCATTAGATATATAAGAAAATAAAATGCATTGCAAATTTATTACTTATTGGGAATTTAACTTTCACATGTCCAAATATTGATGTAAAATACAATGTGCAGATGTATAAAGCCACTATTATTTCTTGCAATTATAATTATTAATCGTTCATTACTATTCGGTGGCCTTTACTAATGATTTCATCATGGTATCTAACAATCGAAAACAAGAAAAAGATGTATTATTTTCTTTAAAATAGAAAAAATATAATAAATGTAATTGAAAAGACGTGTAAACATAAATTATAATATAAAACGAAAACTATTAAAATATCTCGGTAATTAAACAGCGTTTCGTAACGATTTACACATTATTGTAACATTTTATAGTATTCTTAAAAAAAAGATGTATGGCACGATTTACCTGTAATTAATTGTATTTGCTTTTAAGTCGTTAATTAATAAGTTGTATCCACTATATTTTTTTTCTACAATTAAAGGGAAGCTTATTTTATGAAGTTGACTTCTAACAGTGCTTCTTATCTATTAGGAAAAGAAAACTTTTGGAGCCACGAAAAAATATTTTATTTGCAATTCAAAAATGCATTTTTATCAATATCAACGTAAAATATTACTAAAATCTACTTATCTGGTGCCTAGGGCCCATAACAACATTAATGCAACCTTAACTCTCAATATATAATAGTACATCAACACTTTATGCTTTGAGAACTATTATTTTAAAGTGTATTTCTTTAAACTAAAATGTTAGTATAACTGAAATGAGATGTGACAACAGGTTGAAATTGTACTAACTTAACACTGTTTGCTTTGAGATTTATCATTTTAAAGTGTAGTTCTTTAAACTTTGCTGTTAGTAAATCCAAATTGATAAATGTCTTCAGGTTTAAATTGTACCAACTTAACACTGTGTACTTTGAGATCCATCAATTTAAAGTATAGTTCTTTAGACTTTACTGTTAGAAAATTTAAACTAATAGATGTTTTCAGGTTCAAATTGTACCAACTTAACACTGTGTGGTTTGAGATCTATAATTTTAAAGTGTAGTTCTTTAAACTTTGCTGTTAGTAAATCTAAATTGATAAATGTCTTCAGGTTCAAATTGAACCAACTTAACATTGCGTGCTCTAAGATCTATTATTTTAAAGTGTATTTCTTTAAACTCTAATATTAGTAAAACTGAACTGAGAGATGTCAACAGGTTGAAATTGTACCAACTTAACACTATTTGCTTTTTAGATCTATCGTTTTAAAGTGTAGTTCTTTAAACTCTAATGTTAGTAAAACTGAACTGAGAGATGTCAGCATGTGAAATTGTACCAACTTAACACTGTGTGCTTTAAGATCTATTATTTTAAAGTGTAGTTCTTTAAACTCTACTGTTAGTAAAATTAATCTAATAGATGTTTTCAGGTTCAAACTGTACCAACTTAATAACACTGTATGCTTCGAGATTTATCATGTTAAATTGAAGATCTTCAAACTCAAATGTTAGTAAAACTATTATATGACAGCAGGTTCAATTTGTACCAACTTAATAGAATTTGTTTCACTATATTTAGTTGTGTTAATAGTATTAGGAACTTTAATTCAATAATGGTTTTTATTTGTTATTGAAACGATTTAATTGTATTGAGTTTTACTTTTTGATCGTTTGATAAATTAATAATTATGTTATAATGGATTAAATGTGAAAAGCTTATTTTGGAATACAGCAGGACGCTATTGAACGCAATCGCGAGTATTGCGCAATATAAATAATTGAATGGAATTTATGGCAATGTTAATGCCGTTGCAGTGGTTTCACAAAAGTATAATTTCCACATAAAGAATCAACAACATTGTACGAGCGGAGTTTATGGGAGGTAATAATATTAACAAATTATATTCAGCAAATATGAGACAGGATCGGTGGTGAGGCAATGCAAGGGGAGTCCTGAGGCAAATGCATTGGCGGCAATAACATAATTTACACGCCTCCTCCTTGTTCTTTCAGCTCTGGCCTCTTGGTCTTGGTGCAGTACAAAAATCTCGACCGTTTTGTCCTGAATAAATTTACAAGAAAAACCCACTTGCAATGATATCTCGCCGCTCCGACGCCCCCGCTAAATCCCGAAAAATATTATTTGTGTGTACACGAAGAAATGATAAATACCACCTTTTCGCTGAAAAGCTGGCGAAGAGGGGAATAAAAGGATAGGGATGATGTAAAGGGTGGCGAAGTAGACGGAAAAGCACGGAAGATTTATGATTGATGGCTAATCAATTTCTTTAAGACCCAAGGAAAGCCACTCTCTCATATACGCATCCATCCGAATGGCTTTTATTCCGTGTTTGACTAAACATTGATGAATCATAATTCATTGCGAATGACAGCTTTTTTAGATACACTTCTTAATAATTGAACAGGCGCGTCTCTTTTTCGCTTATTTTCGTTCTGCTTTATCGCCAAAACTACTTTCAATTTTCTCATCAATATTTAGGAAACATCCATAACAGCACTCTTCCATAATTACAAGAAATTTAGTCCATAAATAATCAAATCAATAACAATCGTATTAGAAACAAATAAATTACTACTTCGTTTATAATTAATTTAACAAATATTTTGTTGTTTTTTTTATTTATTTTATTCTTTCTTTATTAAATATTAATATTTTTATATTTATATATTACAAATATAAAATACAAATATTTAAATTAATTATAATCCTCTTAAAAATAAATAAATTATTGCTTAAATATTTTCATCATTTAAAAATGTCAGTATTTTATATAAATTTTTTATGAATAATTACAACATTATTTGATAATTCCTTAATATTTTATCTACATATCTTGTATACATATTGATTCGGAAAAATTAAAAAATACCTCGGTTAACATCGCCTCTCAGAACGAAGTTGACAATTTAAAAAAAATGTTTAAAATACAAATAATACAATTTGAAAACATTTATAATTTCTAAATCCAGACGTGAAGATTTGGAAAAACTAATTTTATTGTATTTAAGTATAGAAAATTTTGTTAGTTTTTTTTTATTTCCTAAAACTAAACTGAAAATTTACTAAAAGAAAATCTATTTAAGTTATATTTAAGTCAACTTAATACAATGAATAATATATTATTTTATATTAATTATAAAATTCATCCTTTTAACATAAAATTATTGAAATGTCTTACTTTATTGCCTATAAACTAAAATTGGAGTTAACAGGATGTAAAATTGTTCACAACAAATTAAAATGTTTGAATTTAATCGTATTAATGATTTAGTGCAAATATTTGAACATGCGTTATTTATGATAATGTTTTCCGTGCACAATCGGATCATTTACTACATTACTGCAATAACATAAATCTCGTTGTATGTTGGACGTCAATAATATTGTTATTCGGTGTAATTATGGGAACAGCATTATTGACCGTAAACTTTATTAGGGCTCAATAAATTTTATTATCATTAAGTTGTTTAGGAAGCAAAAATTTGGGTCAACAAGAGGGGGCTCTTCCGTGTTTTCCTTTGCTGCAAAAGCAGTGATAATTGAGTTTCCGTTTTGTTGGAACGTTTATGTCCCCAGAGGTATAAGCTCTTTATTTCATATATAATAAAAGCAACGGAAAATGTAAATGGCTCGCAGTGAGATAGAAATTAGCATATTAAAGCTTACACTTTAATCAAGGAATAATGCATCATTTCGCATTCCATTTCAATGGTTATTATCAACGATTTATTCCATCCTTATCCACACACCCTTGAGATATTTATAGTCCCTAATTAAAACTGTTTTTCTTTATTCGCTACGTGTTAAATAAAACATGTATATTTATGTACAACTCGAAATTGCCGTAAAATATTTCAATAATATCATTTTATTTATACTTAATTTCATTCATATTATATATTTGTAATTTATTCAGTAAATAAATCCTTCTTATGTATTGCTTTAAATAAATAATAATATTTGCCTACAATCAGGACCTTACAGAGAAAATGCTAACTAATATTTTAGAGTCCCTGAAATTTGTTGAACATATTCTCTGGTAAACTGAAAACTTTGGGAGAGCCCTATTAAATCGATCATAATAAGTTCATAGACTCAATAAGTTCGTAGAATCACTTGTAGATGGCGCCTCTATCGACTTGCAGATTTTTAGGAAGTACCAACTAAATAAATAATAATATTTGCCTACAATCAGGACCTTATAGAGAAAATGCTAACCAATATTTTAGAGCCCCTGAAGTTAGTTGAACATATTCTCTGGTAGACTGAAAATTTTGGGAGAGCCCTATTAAATCGATCATAATAAGTTTATAGACTCAATCAGTTCGTAGGATGACATGCAGATTGACTTGCAGATTTTTAGGAAGTACCAACCTTCGGACAACGCCTGTCAAAATATCATGGCAATCTGACGTTTAGTTCACAAGTTACATTGGTTTTAGTGACGCTACTTTTGTAATTTTTAAAACAATGGAAAAAACTTATTGAGTGACGTATTTATTTTTCTTTAAAAGAATGGTGATTTCTCAAGTTGAAGTCCTTAATATTTCGAGGCGTGGATTTTCAGTTCCCGTGATAATATTTATTTTACTTTGTAAAAAATCAATGAAAATTCATTCAAGTAGAAGGTAAATCTAAAAAGGGATTCTCGGTTTTAATATGCAAATATAATTAGATCATTCGGTTCATTAATTTAAATGAAATATTATTTTTCGACTGACTCACTTTTCGAAATCGCCGTAACATATTTCAATAATATCATTTTATTTATACTTAATTTCATTGATATTATTTATTTGTAATTTACTGACTAAATAAATCAATAAATAATAATATTTGCCTACAATCAGGACCTTTCAGAGAAAATGCTAACTAATATTTTAAAGCCCCTGAAATTTGTTGAACATATTCTCTGGTAGACTAAAAACTTTAGGAGAGCCCTATTAAATAGATTATAATAAGATCATAGACTCAATAAGTTCGCAGAATCACTTGTAGATGGCGCCTCTATCGACTTGCATATTTTTAGGAAGTACCAACCTTAGGACGACGCCTGTAAAAATTTAAGTTTAGGTTTTAGTGACGCTGTTTTTATTATTATTGAGTGACGTATTTATTTATTTATTTTTTTTTAAATGTGAATTCTGAAGTTGAAGTAGTTAATATTTTGAGGCGTGAATCTTCAGTCCCCCTGATATTTATTTATTTTACTTTTTAAAAAATCAATGAAAATTCATTCAAGTAGAAGATAAATCTAAAAAGGGATTCTCGGTTTTAATATGCAAATATAATTAGATCATTCGGTTCATTAATTCAAGCGAAATATTATTTTTCGACTGATTCGCTTTTCATTCCAGATCTGTCTGTTGCAATAAAGCTCAAACAATATGTGAGATATTTTAATTGGCCCCAATGTAATTTTACGCTTTTTATTCAATTAGTTATTTCTTGCACATTTAAAATATCGAATGGAAAGCTGGATGTAATTACAAAATGTCCTATAAACTATGCTAGTGACTATATATGGCGTCATTTGTTCATTAGCTGTGACCTAAGATGGTAAAATCAATTAGAATTTAATTGAAAATAGGTACGAATTGTGTTACAATATTTTATTCTTTTTTTGGACACGAGTTAAATTCTTTAATGTTAATCTTAGCTTAAAGCATGTATCTTCCTCAATGTTAGTTTGCATATAAAGAAAACTGAGGATTACTTTTAATTAAAAAAATAATTTTTATGTAAAATACTACTTTTTAGAAAATTTTCTATTGTGATTTCATCTAAAAAAAATAAGAATGTTTTTAAGTATAAATTTCAATATTTGTTTATAAATAAAAGTTTACTTACTTTAATATAATTTTAAAAGAATATCAGTGTACAGCAATACCTCTCATAATGCAGATAATCGGTTCCGGAACTTTTTAAAACCGGACTAATCGAGGATCATTCAAAAATAAAACGCACAAAAATGGAAAAATCATTTAAATATAAAGAATTTTATATTAATAAAATGGAAAATATAAATCTTATTACTGCATTTAGTTTTTTGATGAAAAATTGCGGCTCCTAAAAAAAACTCACCGCAATGGCTACATTGAGGTATTAACGATATTTCCAGCAATATCTTAAAAAATGGGTCTTTGTTCCAAAAAGCTTGCCGTTTTGGTGATATATTCTTTACATAAAATATAAATTTTACTCAGAAAATGCTTTTTTCTATATCTTGTTTGATTCTAATTTATGTAATAAACACATTTTCAATATGAGAAAATCCACTGGTAAATTTAAATTATTTTTAATCCAATTTACTTATTTCATGTCAAATTTTAAAAAAATCAAGATAATATTATAATTTACAGTTAATTTTTACAACACGAATCTTTAATGAGTTTATTTATTGATTAAATCAGTACTTAAACCCAATATTATGAAAAGGTGTTAATGATAATTGAGATGTTAATAAGTCCCTTTCATAAAAGAAAGTTGTTTTCCATAAAAGTATAACCATATTGTCATTTTAGGTCTTCTCCGTGGCCGTTCTTTCATTTTATGTTCGTTTTTTTCTACTCCTCTCAGTATTTTCCTTTCCTTTTTTCGATATAGTTCGAGCGGTAATTGAGCTGTCATTATATTTGCTTGTATCGTTATCTTAAAGAGGTAACGGAACTGGCTCCACTCAAACTTATATGTGTCCGTGTATACGGAAATCTCGCAAAAAGCTCGCTGCTCTCTATTTTCGGACATGTGAAAAGACGGAACGCACACAGAAAATGTCCTGGAAGCGAAACGGCGAGAGGAAACGAAGAGGCGGAAGGAGGAGAGCGTCGAGGGGGAAAGAAAACAAGAAAGAATGAAGGAAAGAAAAAAGTTGTTTTGTGGACCTTCCGGGAGGCATATTACAGCAGGGAGACATGGGTCCTGCTTTAAGGTCATCCAACGCAAAAGAATCACGTATAATAAAAAGAAGTTTTGCACAAATGTTTCTTGCAGCTGAATTGTATTTAACAAGTTTCGGATCATATTCCTGTTTACACTAGACAGCTAATATATAAATCGGTGTGGGTTCTTCTTTTTGAATGATCTTATTTTTTCTCTCTCTCTCTCTCTCACATACATCGAGACACATACCGTACCGTAACTTAGGGCCTTTTCGGATCGAACAACACATTTTATCTGATTCTACATAAAAAGGGGAATAGGAAATGGAAATGCTGACTGTGTATATATTGTATACTTGGTATTCCATTGATGTAGGTTGAAATACATTTCCGTTGTGAACAGACATCATTCATATTTTCAATTAATAATAGATAATTAAAATATACATACAATGCACCAAGATTGATATCCCATTAATATTTCTTTTTCATTCATTAAGTATATACAACTTTTGAAGCTTAACACGTTTGCTGCCAGCAACGAGTTATCTCGTAGGTCGAAATTTGTAGTTAGGCGTCAGCTACGAGTTTTTATTTTATCTACGCCACATACGATCAAACTCGTAGTATTTTATACGATATAACTCGTATAATTAATAAAGCAATTAAAAATGATCTAAATTCATCAATACATGTTTTTTATTTTACAATTAATTAATAAACATTTTTGAAAAAGTTTGAAAATATTTTGAATATGTTCTATATTTTTCTAGTTAGAAATATAATATTTGTTTAGATTTTTATATATGCTTATTGTATGTACAATATTAATAAAATAAATTTTGTTATAATCAAGTTTACACTTGTAAGAAAAAGGACTGTGGATTTTTTTAAAAATTTAAACTTTGAAATTGAATTGAAACTGAGTATAGTGTAAAAATTTAGTATTTTGAAAACCTTTTATAATCAATCATACAGGTCGAAAAATCCTATAGTTAATAGCCGTTTCTAAAAGTTGAACTTTTTTGTTTTATAATTATTGTTTAAATATGTTTTGGTTTAATAATTACATTATTTCTTAAGTTATATAATATTTAACAAGGAAAATTTAACAAACATAGTCTAATTGTATAAAAATTTTAATTGATAGACAAATCTTTAAAAAAATGTTACATAAATGATGATCAGTTTCATAAGTTTTGAAAACGTATGGGAATACAAATAGGTATATTTCACGTATTATTCAATCCAATTTATCCAATAACAGGCTGGTATAATATTTTGAGTTAAATGTCTTACCTTTCCCGAGATAATCTATTAACAAAATTCCAAAAAACTAATGCCATAATCTTCGTATTTACTAATCCAGTTTCAATTTCAATACGTTCCGTTATTGATGGATTGTTTACATTTAAATTTATATGAAGATTCAATTTATTTTTAAATTCATACAAATACTTTTCTAATACATTTATTTTATTACTATATATTTCTTTTACTTTGTATATATAATGTATTTATATCAGATTTTTGATTTGAATATATAAATTTAGAGATTGAAACGTGATAGAGAACGTCTAGAAGGGGAAATAAATGACTTCGGTATACGGAATTTCAATTTTTTTCGACAAAGATGTATCATTTTTATCACATCCTATCGATTTTCGTGTACAAATCTCCTACAATAATAATAAAAAAATAAAATATTTTAAATTAAAAATATATTACAATAATAATAATTTATATTTGTATTTAAATAAAAATGTAATTAGGGCCAAAGTACTGTTGAACGAGATATTTCTGCCTTAACAATCTATATGGATTGCATTTCAACTTTACTACACGAGTTTTGTTTAGGGAGAAAATACAACCGAAACTAATTTTCGTTCTGAAACACTTTACAAACTACATAATTATTATAGTCTCTGTGTTAATACTAATGAAAAACATAACAATTTATCATTTTGAGCGCGAGAGATTAAAGCCTGTTTATTCGCAATGCAAAATATAATTTTAGTTATATTGAATAATTTAATTAATATTAATTAATTAGCTTCATTATTTACGTTTTAATTAACACAATTTTTATTTTAAACACGACAAAATTAAAAATAATTAATAATTTAAAAAAGTAAATATAATAGCAAAAAAAAAACTTTAAAATTGTTCGTTATTTCAATACTATAAAACTTATACTAATTATAATCAATTAATTTTATTGTAAATATAGTGATCACTAATTTTAATTAAAATTAAATATGTATAATTTGATTAAATTTATCAAAATTAAGTAGAATTTCTTGAAATGTTTATGCTTAGAATAATAGCTTTTAAAGTGACTTTACGTTTATCATAATTATGTAAGTTTATATGAAATATGGAGGTAATCGTGGAGTAATTTAAATGCGTAAAAAATCTCTTGTGTAGTGTCGTTGTATAATCTTGGACCTGGAAGTGAACGATTTGATGAATTTATATTTTGGGCGTCTGGATTTAGAGCACTCGAGAACGTAAAAGTGGAACAAGAAAGGGGAGTTTAATCTGCTCCATGATTTATGGAGCAACTTACACATTTTTTAGTTAAGATATGAACAATATAATATTCTTTAAAACTGCGAAACAGCCTTTGGATGATTTAAGGAAAACAGTCTTTGCGAATTTCCATTTATCAAGCGATTTCACTATGATTAATGCGAATTAAGTGGTGTAATTAGTAAATGTGTCGGATTTTGGCTTGTCTCAATCACGTAAACAACTGCAGCAACACATCAATTCCGTTCATTTATTTATTAAAAGCCGTTCGGGAGTCTCTCGTTACGTAATTCAGTGTTGTGGCGGTTGCGAAAACTAGGTTAGTGAGTATCTGCAGTGCGCATGGGACTAGTTCTTCTAATTTACAGCGGCATCCTATTAGACGCCTCTTGCACGCTACCTTTTAGCTTCTTGAGAAAATAAACTCTACTAAAATTATTTTGGAGCTAAGATGCTATACAATTCTGGCAAATCGAAAAGAGATGAGATGAAAAAATTATTGGTAAAAGTGCCTAATAAAACCGAGTTAGTAGGTAAATTGAAAAGTTGTTGCAATAAATTGTTCGTAAACACGGCAATAAAAACGAATGGACGTCGGCACTTGAATGAGCACATCAATTCGGAATTCATAAAGCCATAACTTTCGCATTATTGCCAACGTTAACAATAGCACGGAACTTCTACCATCGATGTGCTGTGCTCTATGGTCCGGCCCATCTCTGTCTCCTCGTTGTAAAGGTTCCGCATGCGCATTAGAAGCAAACACCATTATGCAAAATTAAAATTGTTGATCCGCTCTCAAGAAACCATTCCGGGGTCCTAGCTGACTGCGAAAGTAATGCGGCCATAGCCATAAAACACACCACCCGACCATTAACCCCAACCATGGGACTCGTTCCTTTAACTTTTTTTTTCATTATTTTTTTTCCTATTCCTTCTTGAATTTTCGGTATTATTTAGTCGAGGATGGAAAGGGGAAGACTTGGTGTTAGTATATTGATCCTGGGAGTGCGACATCCATCGTTTAACAAACGGGATCCTTGATCCTGGTTAAGTTGCGGAACAATTAACCGAGTCGGCTAATAGATTTTACCGGCGCCTCCACCAGAACTCCTTCCGGTGTTCTATCTATCTATGCTCGGCGTTATCTTACTCGCAGTTATTAACTTTACGATTTGTCTCGAACACGCTACATCCTTAACTCCGTGCAATACATTCCTCCTTTGCTAACCGCATACACATAAATCTAGACCAATTTTCACTCTCAGCATTTACTTAAATTACAGTAAAACATTCTTTAAAAAAGTTACTGTGCACCGAATTAACGAAACAAAATTTATTTGTCTTCTAAAATTTATTACTAAAATTTTACTTATATAATAAATATACTAAATTAATGACTAAAATTATAAAAATAATTATAAACAAAAAGTATTAAAATAATTGCAATAAACACATATAATATAATAACTAAACACATTTTATCATGAAGTAAACTAAAAAAATATAATAATTTTGATTTCTAAATTTTTATTCAAACATATGAAATAATCTATCTATTATAAATGATTTTATTATTTCATACAAATATTACTAATTAAAAATAATCTTACTTTACAATTTTTGATTTAATTTCAATTTTATATAATTATTTGTTTACTTATATTAATTGTAGGCTTCTGTTAAAAGTCGTACAAGAAAATTTATATAACTTCTATTATAATGAGAACATTTACAAGCATTTTATATAATTTTGATTTATTATTTTTATTCTAACTAATCGACTATGAAATAATCAATCAATTATGTTGAATAAATTGATTTTCTTAAAATTACTTTAATCAAAAAATCTTGATGATTATAAATGTTTTTTTTGTATCTCATATAAATATTAAAAATTCTACATAAACTTTCTGAGTATTAAATATTATCATTAACGAATTAAATAATTTTGCATTAATATTAATTTAACAATAATACTAAATAAAAATTCTAATTTTAAATTTTTTTTAATGAATATTCTATAATTATTTTTTTATACTTATATTAATTGTAATATTAAATTTACAAACAAAACAAAACTGTTAAAAGTCGTAGAAGAAAATTTAACTAACTTCTTCTATTCTTATAATGAGAACATTTACAAGCAGCTTTTTGTTCAGGAAATATTAATATTAATATTTCTTGAATTATCTTTTACTGTGAATACAAAAATGCTAAATTTTTATATATTTTTTTTAAACTATTCTAAAATTTGAATCACATTTTTTCAAACGTATATATTTTGTTGAATATTTAGTTAACTCTTTCTAAAATAACGATTTTCTGCAATTTTTTTAGATTTTTCTGAAATTAATATTATTCTTACTTAATCTACTTTTTCAAGTTACTTTCAACTCTTATTGTAAATGTTATTAATTTAGACACCGTTTAAATTAAATATTCACATTTTATCATGAAACAATCTAATTAAACTTTAATTAAAAAAATATAATAATTATGACTTTTTCAAAAAAATAATTTTGATTTATAATTTTTATTGTAACTTATAGACTATGAAATAATCAATCAATTATGTTGTAGAAAATGATTTTCTTAAAATTTCTTTAATACAAAAATTATAATTATTATAAATGATTTGTTTATCACATACAAGTATACAAAATTTTAAGTATTAAATTATTATCATTAAAAAATTAAATAATTTTGCATTAATTATATTAATAGAAGAATACTAATTTAAAATAATCTTATTTTACAATTTATTATTTAATTTCAATCTTCTAAAATTAATTTTGTACTTATATTAATTGTAATATTATAAAATATAAAATTTACTATCAAAACTAGGCTTTTATTCAAGGTCGTACAAGAAAATTTAAATAACTATTCTTATAATGAGAACATATACAAGCAGCTTTTTGTTAAGGAAATATTTTTATAGTTTATGGCATACATTTCCTAAATTCTTTTTTATAGTGAATATAAAAATCCAAAGTTTTTTGTATAATTTTTCAGCTAGTCTAAATCACATTTTTCAAATATGTATATATTTTATTTATTAAATAGAATTATTAGTAAATTATTTACGAATACTAAAATAACGCTTTTTGCCATATTTTCTGAAATTAATTTTTACTTAATCTACCGTTTCAAGTTACTTTCAATAAGAGTAGTAAATTAATGATTTTTTGCTGAGTTAGGTTTTCCTCATGATTTTATTAATTTAAAATAAATATTGACCCTAATTTAGGATATAAAATATTAATATAAATCTAGAAATAAATTGTAATATTGCCTATTTCATAATTATTCAACAATATTGTAATTATTTGTAACTATTCTTATGTAAATCAATGATTTATATATTTAACATTAATTCACACGAATTTATTTATAATGGTTTTTATTTCAAACCTTAATGACTAATAAATATGCAGCTACCGTAGCCAGGGCACTTTCTCGAAGATAATGTTCATTGTTTGCACATGGCAATTCAACGAACAATCACATTCCTCCAGTTATTTATTTCAATAATGTATAATTGCTTTTTTTAAACTTTAAGGAATGCTGGACAATCGAAAATTTGAACTTTACAATTAAATTTATTTTTTAAACAATTTATGAAAGTTTCTCTGTTTTGTTATTTATTATAAAATAGAAAGGGCAGAAAATAGTACACAATAAATATAATTTATATTTATAAAATAATTCAATATTTTTATCACTAAATCCTGATGATTTTAAATAATTTTACAAAATATAATAAAATAAAAATTCTAATTTTATTTGCATACTAAATAATTGAATTATTTTTTATAATTTTCTCCCATTAAAATTTATTAATTATGTAAAAATAATTACAATATACCAATCATAGTTATTATATATAAATCTTAAAAGATGCAACAAAAATGTGAATTATTTTGTAAAATTTATAACTTTTTGTTATGAATTATTTGCTTAATTAAGTACTTTGATTGGTTTTTAATGGAAAGATCATATGGTCTGCTTAAATATACATGAAAGTACTAAACCCAAATTACTGTTTTCACCTTTCCCATTGATTTGAAACCATCTTCATTAAAGTTAATTCTCCGATACTACGAAAGGAAATAATTGCTTGGGGACGTGCCCTTCCACGCTCAATAAAGTATTAGCGACAGTTTCAGCCATTAATTATTCATAGACCGCAATACAACTCCCTACATCTTCGCACCCCTGAGGGTAACTTAGGCAAATGATTACATTTCAGAACTTGATTCGTACACATTTGATTTGAATTTATGAAGTTATTTAAAAGTCATCTTTCAACCGTGTTTTCAGAAATTTAAATTCATTTTTCTATATATTTCTATCATTTTATTAAAAAAAAAAGTTTATGAAAAAAAGACTATTTATTAAGAAATATTTATAAAAAAAATGCAAATTTAATACGTTTTTTATATTATAGTTAGAGAAATGTAATGAATGCAGTTGAAGAGTTATGTGGATCGATTAATCACGAAACTATTTATTTTGCCCGGTTATAAATTCCTGGCGAACGCAAATGAAATTTAAATCCCATCTATAATTAAAACCACAAACTAATAAATTTGAATTAAAGATAACCTAAGGGAATGTTGCAGCTGATTTATTTGTTATTCTTTATTAATAACATCCAGGAATGTAATATATACATAAAATAGTTCTTATTCATCGTTCAGTTTACTTTAAATTCGAGTTATAAATACTTCGCTCGAGAATATTCGTGCTTTTTTAACGCATATCTGAATGTTCGATTATACGTACATAATTATTTATAAAAATTATAAAATATAAAAATTTGTTCAAACTAACGTACATATATTCATATGAACGTACAATCATTTTAGATAGTAATTTTAACCTATTGTCTTTAAAAAAAGGAATGAAATGTAATATATACATAAAATAGTTCTTATTCATCGTTTAGTTTACTTCAAATTCGAGTTATAAATACTTCGTTTGAGAATATTCATCACTGTTTAAAGCTATTTGAAAGTTCGGTTATACGTTAATAATTATTTTTGACTCTTTGTTCAAACTTACGTACATATATTCATATGAACGTACAATAATTTTCTATAGTAATTTTAACCTATTGTATTTAAAAAAGAAATGTAATATATACATAAAATAGGTCTTATTCATCGATTAGTTTACTTCATATTTGAGTTATAAATACTTTGCGCGAGAATATTCATCACTATGTAACGCTATTTGAAAGTTCGATAATACGTACATAATTATTTATGACCATTTGTTCAAACTAACGTACATATATTCATATGAACGTACAAAAATTATCGATAGTAATTTTAACCTATTGTTTCAAAAAAAAGAAATGGAATGTAATATATACATAAAATAGTTCTTATTCATCGTTTAGTTTATTTCAAATTCGAGTTGTAAATACTTCGCGAGAGAATATATGTTTAACGTTATTTGAAAGTTCGATTATACGTACATAATTATTTATGACCCTTTGTTCAAACTAACGTACATATATGAATGTACAATAATTTTTAATAGTAATTTTAAACTATTGTCTTAGTTTAAAAAAATAGATCAATAATAATTTTGTAATTACAGTAATACCTTGTATAATCCGGCTTCGATCAGTGTGGATTCACTAGTCAATTTTTAATTCAGCAAAATACAAATTCATTCTAAAAATATTTTTTTGTACCATTTATTTAGTTTCTGAATTCAAACATTCCGGTAAAACTAATTATCCATACTATAATAGGTAATCGTATTTAATTGACTTAAGCATATGATGCTGAAATTCGATGGAAAATTGCACCTGTGTGCCAAGAAAACTTTTGATTAAAGTAAAAATTAAATTAAAGTATTATGTACATTAACCGAGCGTTGACTGTATAATATTTATAAAATTGTGTATCCATTCAGTAAAAGTTTCGTCGGTCTTGGACAATGAAAAAGGCGAAGGCATGTCTTCCAGTTTAATTTAGTTTGTAAGAATGAAATAGCACACTCGCTTTGAAAGATCTAGCGGATCATGTCTCTTCTCCTCCCATTGAATTCTTGTAGCGAAGAAACCTAGTTTGGCCGGAGGTTATCTTGCATATTTCTAAAGAAATTCTTCAAACATGTCAACTTTTACGCAGAAATGAAAATACTGGAAACATTGTAACTTCTATTTCAGATATTGATATTATGCCACATTCTACATTTATTCGAAATTTCCCCAAGAAAATTTCCAATTTTCTTTAATCCATATATTCAAATCTTATATTCTTTACAACAATTATTTCTAATTACTTTAAAAATAATGAAACATAATAATTAAAAACATTTACAAATAATTTTCATTTAAAAAAAATACTGGTGCCATTTTTTTTGACAAATATTACTTTCAGTTTACCTAACTTTAAATTGAAAATGATAATTGATCATTATTAATGACTGTAATTAAAATTGCAAATGGTATTTCAATATAGAAAAAAGTGTTCCAAATATCTAAATGTTAGATCACGTATTGACCTATTATGTAACAAAATGGAAATAATAAATGCAGCGCGCTTCGACTCGTTTGTTTTTTTTTGTTCTTCTGTTATTTGTTTTTATTTTATTTTCTGTTCGATCTCGTTTGTTTTCCTTTTTCATCTATTAATACACAATGTTCTAATTCACTTCGCAGCGTGCGTCCATTTAAACGGTAATCTATATTGCAATGACTTGTGCAATTATTACTAATAGTTTATTTGCAGTTCGGCAAAAGCGAACCTAAGCTGAGCTGTCAATGGAATATTGAATATTGATTGAAGGAGACCGCATACCTATCTATCTCGCTGCTTCAATCTCTCGTTAAAGTCAACTAACTATTTGCGCATACGAAAAAAAAAATATCGAAAAAAAATCAATAATAGACAAAAACGTAATTGATAGACCTTCATGACTCAGCATCGATTTGCATTCGTGCAGTATAATTTACTTTATTAATTAATCGTTAATATTTACATAATTAATTACAGGTGTTTTATTTCACGTAAATGTTATTGATATGGTACTATAATTTATACTACTAATGAAACTAAATGTTTTACACTTAATTCTAAATGTAGAATGGTAGTAATTTTTTTAATCATTCTTTTTCAGCTATTACTAAATTTATAACTAGAATCTTTGTAATATTTATTCAATTCTTCTATATTTTGAACCTTTTTATTTCTTCTAGTTTGCCACTAGCGTTTCCATTACTCGTAATTGGTCTACTGGTTAATTTTATTACTGAAATTACCGGTAAATTTCGACATCATATACATGTAATTATTACGTAATTTTTTAATGATATTCATGTGATATATTTGTCACTGATTTAAAACCAACTAGTATCATTTTTCTTTAAATTGAGTAATAAAACATTAAATTCGACTTGTCTACTTCAAAAACATATGAATATTGACATTGGTTTTATTAATGTTTTAAAATTTCTTCGTATTTGGTATTGTATCTGTTTAGTGCTTTTTATAAATGTACTAAACTTTTATGAAAACTTAATAGATTAATTACCCCCCACTATAAAATATATTGCTTATTCATAATTTTTATTACAGTAACACGAAATTTTAAATATAAATTATATCAAAATATATGAAAATTTATTTTTCAGTCAATTCAGGATTTTTTTGTCAGTTTTTATTTACAATCTATTCAGCTGAATATTTATTAAATTGGTTTGCTGTTGACATTGGTAAGTTACTGTCCAGTAGCACCATTCCGTGACGTTTATAAAATATTGGTTTATTTATTCTTTACTTAAATTGAAGATCCAAGAACTTGAAGCACTGTAATTCAGGATTAAATCTACTTTCCTTAGAGATAAGTCATTACATTGAATTAATTGCATTTCAGTATCATAAGAA
Organism: Nicrophorus investigator; assembly: GCA_963457615.1. Lineage (NCBI taxonomy): Eukaryota > Metazoa > Arthropoda > Insecta > Coleoptera > Silphidae > Nicrophorus > Nicrophorus investigator. Next base: position 29,419,324 of record OY735140.1, read on the forward strand.
AACGTTGCTTCAATGACATTCAGAAAAATATTGCATATAAAATGAGACATAATATTATTTTGTTCAATATTTTCAAATTATCATATGGTACATTTTGTATATTTTTAAAATTACTTTTAAGAAAATGGATTATAAATTGATTAATATTGTGATATGATTATATGATTATTCGAAAGATTACATTTGTTATTTTAAGCTAAAATCAAGATTATGTAATTCGTTCCAACGATTTTAAATGACTGACATATATTTAAGAAAATTGATTATGATTGATCTTTCATATTTGATAGATGAACTAAATATTTGATTTTATTTTGTTCAAAGGAAGAGCAAATTTTAAATTAACAAATTTCATAATTTATCAATATATATTATGAATTATTCTATAAGAAAGAAACAAATTTATAATGTATGACTTAGAAGCAAATAAACATGTTATGATTTATGTATGAGAAGATCGATATTTCAAAGCAAATCGACGTCTGATTAGTGATGATTGGAGCATCCTGCTTCCTTTCATCATTCGACCCCCTGAAAACATGTAACATACATACATATATTTGTGCGTTTTCGGGTTGATTGATAAGGATGCGAAAGTTGAATTGGTTATCTGCTCCCGTTCCACCCAACATGCACAGACACAGAGATACAGATTTGATTGATGATGGGCGCAGTGTAGACAGCATCCATCTTTTCCCTTTTCCTTCTGACCGAAAAATGTTTGATTGATGATGGATGGATGGACCCGCGTTAGAGCCGTCGCGATTTCGGACGTGGATCAGCAGAAGAAGGAGGTCGTCGTGGTGATATTGTCTCCAAGCGATGCGTATGTGTACACAATGTTAAATGGTATTTTTAGTGCTTCATTTACATGCCTTATCCCCCTTAATCCAGAAATAAACTGTTACTTACGCATTCTAGCATCGATCTGAGCTCACCACCAACAGATTTCGCCGCTCACGCATCCGGAATGCCGAACGCTAATTCTCGTCTCCCCACGATTTTATTTTAAAGTTCTCTCTGCTTTTTTCTTGTTTGTTTGTTTGTTGGCCTTCGTCTTCCTGCGATTCCTGCTTTGCAATGCGGTCTCGTATAATAGTTTGAAATACTGTTTGATCTATTGGACTTATTCATCCTATCAACTGCATTTCACTTTATAATAATAAGAAGGATCAAAATAGAGCAGAAAAAATAAATAATAGTAATAACAAAGTGGCGGAAACGAAAGAGGAATTGCGTTTGCACATTTTTTTGCATGCATTGTGGGTCTTTCCCTAAGAACTAACATAAATCACGGGCCTAAAGAAAATAACGTCAAAATTTATTTCGCGCGATTTGCATGCCGCTTGATTTACAAGCCGTATACATCGAAAGCAGAAAACAAAAATTATTGATTTTTATCTGTAGATTTCGAACAACAACAACCAACTTTTGGTTTTAAAAACTTTAACTTTTTTAGATTTATTGTACACTTGTTGTATCTATATTAATTATGATGTATAGATGAAAATTAGTTGATTTTCAATATCAAAAGCTAAATATTCAAATATAAATTCCCGGGAAATCCCGGAAGAAAATTGTTAATTGTTGAATATACTAAGTCAACTAGTCTAAGTGAGATCATAAGAAAATAATAATTAAATCAAAATTTCTATTTTTGTCTTGTTAAATTTGCGAACAATAATAAAAACGTTTAGCAATTCGTGATCCTATCTAGTATTATGTAATAACGGGCGTTATGTGAACTTGAATGTTTTACATAAACCTACGCAAAAATTATAACAGCGTATGCTAATGTTTTTTTTTTGGTGTAAACATTTCAATATTTGAATAAAAAGTCAATTAAAATCGTAGAATGAAATAGATTAATTGGACTAAGGAGAAAAGATTGCGAATGTTGATCGTAAACAGATTACATTTTTTTTTGGAGGCGTGAATATGTATACATTTTTAAAGCGTCCAGAGTCCAATTATGTTTTATCGTCGGCGACTTTTATAGGGTTGTAAATGCCTCAAAAGTTTTTAAACAAAATCTAATTTATTTGTTGACTGAAGGAAAAAAGAAACGCCTCCGCTTCCATCCGTTTCATCTCCTCCTCCACCCGGAAACATCTTCATCGCCAATAATTCTTCATGTTATACATTTGGCATGGAGGTGCAAAAAGCCTTCGGTGCGCGAAATAAATAGATTGCTGAAAATGCGGCTGTAAATCAATGGCGTCGCTTTCATGTTGAACTCCCGGAAACGGAAACGGCTCAGGCCTTCTGGAATCCCGAGCTGCGTCAAAATTTTTCAAAACATGCAGTATGCACTTTCGCTAAAAGCCCTCATCAGCAGCCTCAATCGTCCTTGTAATACATTTCTTTATATCATCTCTTTCTATCAATTCTCTGAATTTATGCTTGTGTTTTTGGTTCAATTCTTATTCTTTTTTCACTCTGCTTCTGTTTTCATTTTTTTGTATGTTTTATTTTAGATAAAATTCTGGGCGCAGTTTTGAAATGGCTGAGGGGAAAAATGGTGCTTTATTTAATGGCATAGAGATATAATTTACGATACATTAAGTGAGATTGCTCTACTTTTATTTCCTTCCCTGCTATTTGCATAATTCGATAGTGGATTTAATTTATATTTTTTCATATGATACCGAATGGAAGGCAATAACTATAAGCAAATGGCCGTCTTTTACTCCCTTCTCTTTTTCGTTTCTCTCTCCGAATGCGACATTTACGGGGGGAAATTGGAACGTAATTCATAATATATTCCCTAATTACTATAAATTATATAATTAAGTACATATATAATTGCTCATTTATAAGAAATAATAAAATTTGAAGATCTTCGTGAATCCTTTTGTTTGCAGTACATACTTGAGCACCAATAATCATTTTTAAGTTCTTCAACTGCAATATTTCAATAATAATAATAGGATGAAAAATATGCTTACAATTAATTCCTCAAATACTACATATCCCGAAATATCAATTATCATTTTGCTACGATTATTGCATAACTTACCAGTTCACAACTAATTTGCTAAAGTTGCTTGCATTCTTGTGCAGCAATCGCATCGGTGTATAAGACGCATCCATTTTTTATACATATTTTGAAGAAAAACTATTATTTTTTTATGAATTTATATAATTTTAGAACAACATATTTATACCAGATGTTTCAGGCAGACTGAATTTTGAAGTCATAATTTTAGGCATATTTCGTTGGAAAATGTGCAAATACTGTAATAATATGCTTTTGAAATAAAGTGATATATTTGTTGCTGGCAATGATGTTTGTAGTAAAAGTAACGCTACGTTTAATATAGTACCTACTAGGCACAATGCTAGGTTGTATTTAGTTAAAGGATGGCAATAAAAAGAAGTGGTTCCTTGGACTCTCGTAACGCACTAAATTTTTGTGTGTCAGGTTTTATGGCAATAAATTCGCGGAGCGTTCGGGGAGAATTATTTGTCCCAAAGTTTTTCGCTAGTCCCCCGGATTGAGCCTGCAGATAAGATGAACCCAGATTTCTATAAACTCATTCATCTAGATCTGGTTTGGATTTTTTTCCCTTGTTGCCCTTCGTTCGCTCGGCTAGGCCTGTTCCGCCCCTCGGTTTTGCCGCCGTTTCGTTCCCTTTTCGTCTACCCTTAAATAAGGGTATTTTTGCGGCGTTATTATTCTACGGTGCGAAATTAAATTTCGTCCGGAGGTAGTTCTAATCGCGGCGCCGGTAATTACCAGAACTGCGATGGGATTGTAAATATTTACATGGTTCGTGTGTGTATATTTCTATACCTCTGGGCTAAAGCTCATACAATCATGCAGAGAGTTCCTGGTATTAGATGCAGCTTTTCATTAAATCGACCGTTTAGTAGTGGTGCGAAACTCATTCCGCATTCAAAGCCATAGTCATTGTGCTCACTGCATCACAACGTTATTATTATATGTGTGTTCCGTTGCAATAATGAACAGGGCCGGAGCCGCCCTACGCCCTCCCGCGTCGCCACTGTTAGGTCAAATGCATTTCCGACCCGATTCACACAATTTATTTCATATACACTGTACAAATCGATAACGTCCCATGCCACCTATCTACTACCAACGACTCTACAAATCCCAAAATATAATATCCATCAAATTATTAAAATCCTACAATTTACAACTAAATAAAAGTATTATTTGCAATAAAACCAAATTCAATTCAATTAGTTTCAGAATACATTAAGAAAAAATATCTTAAAGTTAAAGTAATAACCATATAAATAGCAAGAGAAAAACGTATTTTACTTTATATTCTTTCAGTTTCATACATTTTAATCATCAATGTATATATTGTCTAATCTGGGAAAACTATTTACGAAACACTCTGAAACCAATTTTTAACCAAAGTGCTATTGACCCAAGTTTTTACCCAACAAAAAATTATTTTTTTAGTATTTACCATTGAAAGAATGACGGTAAATTCCATAGTTCGACATTTTACAAGTAATTAGTTTTATCGGAAACCTAAGGTTCATACCATAGTGATTCTTCGCAGAGTTACAGATTAGAATCACTTAGTAACCTACAATAATGCACACTTTAATTTTAGTAACAAGTACACTTAGGTAAATAAGTTCAAACTATTTTTTTTTAGCTCCAGATGTATAAAGCATAATATTAGTTCGATTAGTTTGAAATACAAAATTATTTTTGTATATAATTTTTTTTATATATTCTCTTATTATTTTTATGCTTTCAAATAGTCCGGAGTATTGATGAAACCGCACTATGCGAGAAATCGCTGTTTTCTTTCCAAATTATTATTGCTAATAGTTTTTTATTTATACGTAAGATTAATATTGTTATTTAAGATGTTCAATGGAATTTAAAAGTAGATTATTACAATTTTACAGTACAGAAAACATTTTTACAGTAAAGAAAAAAAATAATTTATAAACGAATCTAATGATCTAATTAGTACTGTGATGGATTTAGCGCACAGATAAAGCAGGTCTGTTAAAAACCATTGATTGAAAGTTTATCGTCGCTTGTCATGGTTTATCTAAAAAGGAGATCTTGCATATCATTTCAGTAGTGGCTTAACGGAGTACGAAGGTGCGCTCGATTTTATGCACGATCCGGCTAATAATAATATCCATTGATTGGAAATACAAAGCCGTGCAGAAGCCGGTCTTTCCATTTGCATTCATTGCATTTGCTATTTACATCCGATTTCGCATTCAAATTAACAAGACAAAGACCTCAACATAATAACAATGATGCTAAAAAGGTTTTGCAAATTAATTCGATCACAGCTACAAAGTATTTTCGTTACATCTCTATTTTAATGTAACATTTAATTTGTAAATATCTTTGTTACGGTATATGTATATAATGATTATAAATGTAAAGATTTACTTATAATTAAAGTAAATAATGAAATATAAACTGTATCCACATTATCCGGAAAATGTACTGCTTTGCATGTGAAATTAATAGGAGAAAATGAATTTGAAAAAAAATCATTTATTTTCAATTTGTAATTCTATATTCACTCTAGTCCCTTAGATTTAACGTTCATTCATTAATGCATTTTTCTGATTTACAGAAGCAATTCTGCATTGAATGTAGATTTTCCAAATAATAATAATTTGCTTGGCCTTAATTTTTTCAACTTAGCAATATATATCTCGTTTAACGTTACCTCTTATAACGAAGTTTTATAAAATTAATTTAATTATACATAAAAAATATTCTAATTTAAAACCAGCCGAAAAAATATTAACAGTAGTTATACTAGAAGAAGAAAATATCATCAAAGAAATTATAAATTAAGTTATAGAGGTGTTAGAAACAGAAGTTTCTATTTTTTCAGTGAACAAAGAAATGAAAATAAATTGAAAAAGTTCTTGTTGAAAGAAAAATGTTAACAATTACAATCACATGTTTTAATTTCAGTTAGTAACATTTTCCTGATTTTATGAAGAAGTGTTATTTGTTAAGCGATCAGATAAAAAATATATTTATACTAAAGTTATATAATTCTACTGTTAGTATAAAATATGCACTGAAAATATCAAATATTTCTATTTTCAAAATTATATTTTTAAAATCTTTTTTTTTTATGGATATTTGTTACTAATTTTATTTCATTAAAACATCATATAACACGGAACAAAAATCGTATCTTTTATAATAAAACTTTTCTTTGTTTCAATAAAAAAAAAATTTTTCTTTACGATTGAATAAATTCAACTCTGTAAACGGAAATTCGCTTAACGAATCTCTATTTTTGTATTCGAGGTATCACTGTAGTATGTTTGTATTCATTTTAGTGAGTAAAATATTGCAAGAAATAAATTAAGATAAATTATAATAACTCGAAAAACCGTTGTATATTAATTAAATTTTATTGCTCTTCATATTTATAATTATCAACTAGATATGTAAATTACAGAGTTCATATTTCATACAAAAAATAACGAAAAAATGACAGAATGTGCCATAGTTGCATTATATCTACCATTGTAAGTTTAATCACGCGAGTATGCAAAGTGCAAATTTATTTAAATTTCGTCTTTCTGAAAATTTCTGCCCGAGCAGCAGTAGCGAGACAAATAAAAAAAAACATGAATTAAAAAAAAAAATCCGTTATAATCTGAACTACGTTAAAGCTCGACGCTCGATTTCGGTTTTTTATCACTGACGACAAGCATACCTTTCCTTCAAAGCCATTCAATAAAATCTAATGTTTTATTCATATTTAAAAAAAAAAGCGGAGAAAGTCTAATAAAGTCATTCCGTTCCGCGTGATGTAATAAACGCATTTGGCTATCCAGATTTTGATAACATCCGTCCGGATTAGGCTGAAGTTTAGTTTTGGGCCGTGAAGGGTCGGCTCCTACAGAGATTAGTGTATCGATTAGCTAAGTTTATTGGCTGAGCGAAGAAGCTTTTATAACATAATCTTCATTTTCTAATAGCAGATCCTATCTATTTGTAAGAATTTTTTATATATAATTATTGCAAAAAAATAATAATTCATATATTAGTTTTTTATACAATGAATTTTTAAAGGTTTTAACATAATTAATTGTTTTAAAAAATAATATATAATTTAATGTAAATATAAAAAAAAACAAGTACAAATAAAATGGCATACAAGAGCAGTTTTCAGCCTTCAAAATATTAAATCTATTTTCTTGAAAATTTCTTTAAGTTATTTCTATAAATTTGTAGATATAAAATATAGCTTTATCTATTAAACATAATCATACAATTATGTAAATAAATGGCAAATGGTTGTAATTGTAATAAATTTTTGAGTAAATAATATAATTATATATTGATGGATTTAGCTTTAAATAATTGTGAATTCAGAATATAGAATCTATCAAAATGCTCACAGTTTTAAGTCAAAAGATTATAAATAGGAGAGAAGATGGGAAATCTTATACTAAAATTATGTACATCTAATATTAGTATAAATTTACACTGAAAATTTCTATTTTCAAAATTATATACTCAAAATATTTTCTTTTATGAATATTTCTTACTAATTCAATTTTATTAAAACATCATATAACACGACATAAGTACAGTATCTTGTATAAAACTGTTTCTGATTTTATTAAATGAAAAGTTTATATGTAGATTAATTGATGGCATCAATTGTAATGAGTAGACGATAATATGGATAATCAATGAATTGACAATTTCAGTTTGTATGATGTGGTTAGAGGGATTTAATTTTGTTAAAGTTAAAAAAGAATCTAATTTGAACTAATTCTACATTTTTTATAACGCGTTTTAATATAATATTATTTATATTTTTGTGATAATAAATCGAATATTGATTTAATATTGAAATACAACATGTATGTTTTGTAAATATGTTTTTCATCGTCGAGATGGAAATATTTATAGGAATATGTGGAGCTAACTTACTTTCTGGTCTGGTTTATGGAAAAGCTTTGAAAAGATGGAACACAGCCAGATAACAGCATTGTTCTCAAACGAAATAGCTTAGATATATGATGATACAGATCAAATCTTTAATAAAAATAGATAGAAATTCATCCCAAACTATTTACAACTGATAGAGCTTTTACAAAACAACTTCATTGCAAAAAAATAATTGACAATTATATGATTTTTTTGCCAAATATTTTTTATATTTAATATTTTTCAAATAATTACTGCATTACTAACACTACAAAAATATATTTTTATATTACTTGTACTTGTAGAGATTCTATTTCCAAGTACTTGATAAAATACTTTCCAAGTAAAAAGTAATTTTCAACATTAAAATACTATTTTTGAATTGAATATGTTATGTTTGGTTAATAAATTTGTTACTTTTATTTCAAAATAATCCTATAACTTATACTCAACATTTTAATTACTAAAATTTTAAATCATTATTCTTATTAAATCTCTAAAATTATTGGAATGAAATATGATATATGTTAGATCTCTTAAAACGAGCAGATAAAATACTTGACAAGTAAAAAGTAATTTGCAGCATTAAGACTTATATAAAATGCTATTTTTTAATTGAATATATATTTTTTAATTCCATATATAGATCTCATAAAACAAGCAGATGTAATACATTTCAATACAATTCTTTCTCGGTTTCATTTATATCATTATGTTTTGTTGATGTTTTTTTTTTCTCTTCTTTCCCTCGTACAAATTTTCTTGGCGAAACAATATAAATTTTGTTGCGTTGTGAAATTACACTCGACAATTTCCACCGTCTAATTTGATTATTCCACCATCAGACGCCGTCTGCGCCAAGGGCAAAATGCAAAGAAGAAAGGAAAAAAGAAAAACTTTTTATTATGAACCAGCGCCGCTCTTTATGGCCGAATATCGACGTAAAGTTGATACTTTACTCGGCACTAAAATAAACAAGATGCGTCTCGAAACCTCTAAGCTGCTGAAATATAACGAAAAATATCATTACGAGTATGGATTTTGGTCGTATATTCTTAGCTTACTTGAAAGGATATTTTATTTGATTTGACCCAAAGTATTTTAGAGGTCGGACTGTGAACGCGTGTTTACACACACGTTCTTAATTGATGTTAATGGATTATATGGTCTTTATTAATTTGCGTTTTGAGGATGTAAATTTGTGTTGCGTAACGGAAACACGGTGGATTACTCTCTTGAAACTTCTTAAACCAACAGGTTTTATTTGCATGTTTGGAAGCGCTTTGCTAGATTCATACAGACCTCACGTAGTTAATATATCAGTGTCTCTATTGTGCATAACAAAAAAGGTAACTTATAATAGGCAATTTATTGCCTCACTTTATCTACCTAAATATGGTATCATGCCTAAATTTAGAGTACACATCTAATCAAAAAAAAATGAATAACAACTATATCTCAGCCAAACATTTTTTCTAAGAGTCATGCATTTTAAATAAATCTAAATTTAAACCAACTTTTAGTAATTGACCATTCTTTAAAACTCATTAATAATGAATATAATTTCCAAGTTATGTAACTTTTGAAAATGAATTATAGAACATAGTTAATTTTAGAAATAAGAAAATATTTCTTAAAATAATTACTTAATTATGTAATCATTTCATTGACCTACAACAATATTTACTGTAAAATTTGCAAACAAAATGAAGAGTTTTTTAAAGGAAAAAACAGTTAAACTTATATACAGATTGTAATGATTTTAAAATCGACTATTTTTAAATATATTATGTTTAATATATTCACTAACAATAATATTAAGATTATTTTAACTTTAAAAAAATCATTTCAGCACATATTTGATTTTTAACAATATTTCTTCTTCAATTTAGTCTTAATTTTCTTTATTTTTGTTGTTAATAAGGTTTTCTAAATCTTCTACTCAAATACCAACATTTTCTGCATTCAATAAATTCTCTTCATCAAATTTTTTGGGGAATAAAGGTTATTGAAAAATAAATATTTTTTTATTTTGCTCAAATTAATATGAGATGTCTTCAAAGATTTTTTTCAATTTCGGGAATCGGGAATTAAATTTAGTAAAATCCCGGGATTTTCTAGAAAATGGGTCATTAAATCATTATCATAGGTAACTTTAACTAAGAGGTACGATTGTATATGAAAAATGTAGTAAATTTTAAATTTCTAGTAAAATATTAGATTTCTACTAATGCATTGTAAATTACTAATAAGTCAAATTTAATCTTAAATTCAATAGAAAATTGAATAAAAATTTGGATAAAAAATGATTCAATAAAATAAGTGATTTTATTGGAGATTAACTGAATTTAATGCAGATATTTTATATTAATGAATATATTGATATTATATATATTTTATTAGTTACATAAACCAATAAATAATATTATAGTTTCATATCATGAAAAAAAATATAGAACTATTGCGTATGAAATAAATAATATAATTTTGCCGACGGAATATATGAATAAATCATCACTGAGTGAGGTCATTCATCAATTCTGTTCCATTTAACTTTATTCAAATAATATTATAAATATTCATTGTAACATCCGAAAGGTAGCGGCGTGTGCAATTGAAATTAATTTCAGGGGCAGAAATTTCGATTTGCAGTAAAGCGTTGTTCAGGTGGTTCGACCTGCGGTAATAACTTAATCGCAACGCATAATTTCGTTGAATTTAATGAATAAATATCAGAAGAAAGTTACTGTTAACAAGCAAAATTTTAATTGCTTTTAATAAGGTTTTGGTTACAGTTAATATGGGTTTTATAATTGTAATCCTTATTGATTTATGTGGCATCGGGTCCGCTTCATCTTTTCCAATTTATTTGTGTTCTCCATATTTTATCTTTATTTTTTTTATACAATACAATATAAATATTACATGTATATTTACAATATTATACTACATCTACACAAATTGTAACATTAGATTTAAAGATCATATCTGATATCCTTCAATATTGTAAATAAGTACATAATAAACATACTATTTCTTTTTACTTAGATTTATAAAGATATAGTGGTGAGGTGGTGTCAAGTTATTTTGTTACGTATTAAAAATTTAATAATCCTAGAACTGTTTCTGCTTCAATTAATAAAGAAACTGTACCTCGGATTTTTTTTTTAATCCCGTGATTTCCCGGGATTTATATTTAGGTAGTCATAGTTAGACCAACTCATTTTTTGTGACGATTGTGTCATAAATTTCAAAAGTTTATAGAATTCTTTAAGTTTAAGTCTTTACATATTTATTTTTACTATATGCATAAGTAGAAGATTCGGTAGATTGAAATTTTTGGTCATTTTTATTATTCTCCTTCTTAATATTCGCTGCCTAATAATCCCGGGATTTAAAACGTGATTCTCGGGATTCGAGTTTATAAAAATCCGTTTATTCCCGGCAAATACCACTAATTTGCAATTTCTGTTTAATTTGCACAATTCAAAATAAGCAATATTAGTTACTAGTATAGTTTTTAAGATATTGTCTGTGAAATGAAGCTCTAGGGAGCCGCAGTAAGAACCATAATTCCGCATTAAGAGAGCCGCATTATGCCGATCTAATAGTCGATATCTAGTTGTACGTAAAATATCTTAATAAAGAAAAGATTGAAGTCAATAACCCATTTTATATATTTTTATGTTAACAATAAATTTTGCTTTGCAACCTTAATTACTAAATGATTAAGTTGAAAAGCTTCGGTTAAAGTCATTTTGAAAATAATGATCTGTTTGTGTATAAAAACTTCTACCTTATTAACTAAACGATTTAGTCGAAAAGTTTCAGTTAGACATTTTGAAAATAATGATCTGTTTGTATAAAAACTTAAAAAACTTATATTTTGTATCATTATAGACACAGGATGAATTGTTGAAACTTGTTGAGTTGCAAATGCTTATATAATATTAGTGAATGAGAAGCAGCAGTTTGTAACGTCTGGCATAATTTGTTGTAAAGATATGTTTATGCATGTTGATGTATAAATTTAAATTTGATTAAATCGAATTTCGGGCAAAAAAGGACCAAAAAGTTATTCTCCTTTTTCGGATCTCGTCCGTCGCGCGGTATCTCCTCTTTTTCTGAGTCGTCGGAGCGCGTGCAATGCGCAACGGGTATATCCATAAAACATACACCTCTTATAAAAGGTTACGTTAATTATGATTACATACAATAACATTTAAAATGCACCTTTAAAGAGCTGTAATGATCTATAATTATGGGCCACTCGGCCGACGTAATTAGACTAATTAATATTATTAAAACGGCGAGTGGTGGGGGATGGAAATAAAAGAAAAATGATGAAAAAAAAATGAAAAGAAAAAGAAAACGTGATGCGAGAAAAAAAAAACGAAATAAAGAAAAGCGATGAGAAGCAAGAAACCGAAAACGTGCAGACTCTGGATATACCCATATAGCGAGTATGAATGAGCGAGACGAAGATGGAGAGTGGAATGGCGACTATGTGGTCACTTGCCTCGTCCACGCAAAGAGATAAATTGGTCTCCATTCCCTTCGTACCGTTTGCAATTAATTGTTTCGCGAAACGAGATTATCTGGGAAATTATACACTTAGCTGCAACCCCGGTAATTGGACCACATACATATTTTCGTGAAACGATTTTTTTCTTTCTTCGTCTTATTTCACTGTTATTTCATAAGTTTAAACTCATATCCGAAATGTCAACATCTCTCTCATCAGCGGCATCAAATATAATCCGTGTTAATAGTTCATGGTCTTTTCTGTCACAGAAAATGCACACGTGGCATTCTTACAATATAGCACAGTGATAAAAGCGCGCTGCGTTCCATATATAAACCTCAAAGAAATTTCAACCATACCATGGACCTTTCATGCCTTAATATATCTCTTCAGATCTAAGGCGAAACGAAACTCACGATAGTTTAAATAACGTTCAAACCACATATAGATTACAATGTGCACAGAACCAATTTGTACATGCAATTCAATGAATGAAGACAAATAGTAGTACGCAAGCCGACAAACACCCTATTTGGTGCTCCATAGTTAATAGGAATAGAGTTAGCTACAACTTTATTTTCAACTATAAGCAATAAAATCAAAATTTATGTTTATAATACTATACAAACATAAAAAAAATCAGACAAAAACCAAAATTTCACAAGCAACATTAGTTTCAGTTTTTGAACAATTCTTTCACCATTAGAAAAACCATTTTCTCTCAATTTCTTTATGAATTGTTCTATAATTTTAGAAAATATTTCATTTCATTGACTAGAATTAGGCTACAACTTTTTTTGAACACCAAAACTACAGAATTTTAACTATCTAAATTATAAAAATACCACTATTATATAAAATAGGGCCGAAAGATCTTTGAACAGTTTTCAGTTGTTAACTGGTTGTGAATGTACTGCACTAAATATAATAATTATTATTATTGAAATAAATAAGAAACATTAATTTATTCTTATGAACATAAGTGTAATATTTTGAAATTAGATTTAAAATAATGTTTGATAAGTCACCAAAAACTTTATATAAAAAGTATATGGCAGACATATCAAGGATTTAGTAAAAATCAATCCATCATTGATCGAATAAAAAATATATATTGATTCACGTTTATAAGTATTACAACATGTATGACTGTCAGTTCAGTTTTTGAAACGATGATTGATTCTCACTGAAATAATTGATTTCTTTTAAAAACTGGTTTATTTTTAAATATTGTACATACAATCTTGCTGGTATAGTTCATAAAACCATGTAAGTTTAATAAAATGTTTTTGTAAATTATTATATTTATACAAAGCACGTTTCTCGATTTGATAAATAAATAAAAAATGTATTTCTTTTATTCTATCTATTTGATATATTTCTTTTCTTGATTTATATCTGGATTATGCAGTGCATAAGTCACGTGCACACTTCACTACCCCGATTAAAGTGCAAGAGAACACTGGCAAAAGTTCTGGCTGTTAAAGTGATTTATATCGTGATGCATGTATAAGCTGCACAAAGTGTATTCCGTGTATGTTCTCCGGATGCGCTAACTCCTAAAGTTTAGCGATTCAACTTGACCAGAATCTAAATATTGGAAAAGGAGGAAGTCGGAGAACGACCGCAAACTCGAATTCTTTAGAAAATTCATGATCAGATCGTGCACCGTATAATACCGCAATGTTTGTTCCATAAGGCTTTGACACGTATATTATAAATGGAATTTTTAGTATATGGAATAAAAACTAGTTATTTGTCTCGAGCTTAGGCTTTTAGCTTTTAAAACCTGCGCAAATAAAAACGAATTCCATTGCAACGCCTTGTTTTCAGAGTACCTCTCTTACATAATAAAAATATATCCAATATTTTTTGTAATGAAAAAAAAAACTAAAAGAGAATGATGTTATTTACATCAGATTCTGTTTACATAAGAAATTATGAAGAATTTTTTAAACTAAAATATTTTCAAATCCTTTTGAAGCTATATCAAATAACACCCCTTTTGAAGATTTTGTTTACATTTTGATACTCATTATGTAATAATATATTTCTAAAATTAAAATAGAACACTTCAATATAATACGTTTCATATTACAGAATTACATACATACTTAAAACTTGTTATAAAGCAATACCTTGCGTAATTCAGCTTCGTACAATCCGGATTCACTGTAATTTGGTTCGAAAATTTCAATAAAAGTAAATTTTAGTTCAGCAAAATAAAAATAAATAAATCTATTTAATATAATTCTTCGATTAATCCGGTTTCAAATAATCAAATAATAATAAGTTTCAATATTATAGATTATTATATAACAATTTTAATATATTCATAAAATATGTATATTTGTAAAGAAATATTACCCGATATTATAAATTAAATAACTTATTTATTATAACATATTGTTAATATTTGAAATAAATAATTATATTGTATTAAAAAAAAATGTGGTCTGTGTATTATTAGATTCCAGATGAAAATGAGGAATCGGAAGCAATAAAATGTAAATATATTATTTGCAATTTAATCTAGTTTACTCAGACCTTTTGGCAAATAAAAATACATGGCTATCATGTGGGGATTTTGGTGAGGGTTTGACTTGGACAAACCGAAAAGTCTGGTTTATGCGAGGAAACTGTAAACGACCCGGCGAGACGCATTTATCCTCGGGCCGAAGACCAGGAGATCTATTGCAAAACTGGATAAGAAAAATCGCTGCGAGTGAATAAATAGCCCCTTTCCCAACGATAACGCATTGTCGCGGCAAATTTAAAATGATCGTGTGTTGTGTATATCTGTGTACACAAGAAAGCACAATTGCATTTCGGCGCAAGGAATTCGAATTCTCTGTTCCCGACATTAAAACTATGCCGGCTATTGATCATTGCCATTTTAAAACAAGGAATAAATCAGAGACCGCGACGTCCTCACGCAGTTTTACGCATTGCATTCCTTTCATGTTGACCCGAGAGAATAGACGTGAATACCAACCAATTAATGGACTTTCTCTCATCCAATCTGTTCCACTTATTTTTAAAAGTATCTTTCATATAACACGATATTTTTACAACACGGTTTTTCCAACTCAATCCTCTCACGTCTCTTACAAAAAATCTTGAATTCTATTCAGTTCTCAGTAGATATTATTTATTAAAATATAAAATTACACAGTAAACCCTCATATAACATGATTCATTGGTATAAGATATAAAAATGATTAATTCGTACCGACTTCTATATGAACCTACAAATTATTTGCTCAAATTAAGTTCACATCATTCAAATTGAAATTGTCATTCTCTATCTTTGTCTATATAACTATTAATTCCATCAATTCATCTTTATTCTAATTATATCAAAAAAATATATTATAAAATATAATCGTCTTATAGCAAATTTTGTTCCGCGTTTTATGAAAATCACATTATAGGAGGGTTGAACTGTTTTTAAAGCTAAAACAGCTACAATCAGCATTTGTTGAATAAAAATTTATATTATAAAACTAAGACAATACTCATTTAGTCTAAAGTTTATTATCAAAATTATTGATATGTGAATAGTAACACCTCACTCATTAAGTTCGTAGGATGACATATAGATGGCGCCTTTATCGAGTATATTATTTTTAGGAAGTACCAACCTTCAGACGATGCCTGTCCAAATTTAATGACAATCTGACGTTTAGTTCTCAAGTTAGAGTGGTTTTAGTGATGCAACTTTTGTAATTTTCAAAATAATGGAAAAATCTAAATTTGATAAATTTGTTGATAAAATATTGCTTTATGATGGGAAAAAATCAAAGCGAAGCAAAGGCTTGATAAGTGTTATTAAGATTCTTCGTCGTCTCAAGGTTGGTACTTTCTAAAAATCATATGGATTTGACGATAGAGGCGCCATCTATATGTTATCCTACGAACTTATTGTAATGTGTTAATTAGCTCAATTTGATGAAGAAGATATAAGAAAAGTACTGTGTTTTATAATTTTCCAAGGTTTTAGTACGCAAACATCTATTATGCATTAATTCTTAGTACCATAGAAAACAATTTCTCTCACCAAAAGATTTTATATCTAATAGCTGCAAAGTATTTTTAGTATTACACATAATGATTAGTAATTTTATGGAATACCTGGTCAAATTCCGCAAATAGTTAGAATGTTAGGCATTTTATAAAACCAAATTTTAGGTAGGGTGACATTCCTAATTTATACATTAATTATTTCTCAATTTAATTATTTTGTTAAACATAAATTACTTTTTGGTTGTATTTATTTCCACAAATAATCCGGGATATTGACTGAATCGATTACTCTCACTATGCGAAGTATTGCTGTATTCTCTTGAGTAGAGTGCAGTAAATTTCTGTGTAATTCATTAGAAAATTGGAATTATTTCTCTAAAGAGCCGCTTCCACTGTTTCGCTAATTAACGACCAAAAAAGGAAGAACTGATCTTGGCTGCAATTGCAAGTTATTTATAGTAATTGGATCGTCTCGGCAAATAGGTTAATTATCGGTGGACTAAGAACAATGCATTTACATACAGCATTGAGCGAATGCATGCTATATCGGATTTCTCAACAAAAGGATTAATTAAGTTTCAGAGTTTGTGGAGGAAAATGCGCAAAAAAATATATAGAAGAGTCAATGTAACAAAACGAGCGCATTTCGCTCTTTCTCATTCGTTTTAGATATGATTATTGCCTGTCATTCCAAGTTTATTAGTAACATTCCGCTTTTAGTTTATATTGGATAACTTTGCCGACAAATGTAATTCACTACAAACACACACACACAAACTGAGATCGAATAAAGTAAAGACATACTAGCAACAACATCAATTTATGAGAAAACTTGGTTGAAAAGTAAAGGAGGAAACAGGAGGAGGATGCAAGGAAATAAATATATTTGCTTTCTAATTTTGTAAATATTAAATGCGCCCCGTTGGGATAAATTATGGGTGGATGGATTGGCGCAGAGCCAATGGTTTTACTCAGGCGGAACGCATTTAAAACACATTTCCATACGTAAAACTTCATTTACAAAAGGAGTGAATTATGCGCGGTTTCCCTCGGATCATGCCAAACGCATAATTAGGTCATTAAAAGAATATTAAGATGTGTTTGCCATCGATAAAAGAAAACATCACTTTCTCCCCATATGCATTTGACAGATATAATAGATCTATTCTACATACATCACTTAACGCCTTAACCTCTATCTCTCAACGTACAATTTATATTTTCAGAACTTAATTTTATTGCTTAATAAAAATATTTATTTTACAATACTAAACAACATCGACCCAAATTTGGGCCAAAAAATACATTTTATATTTCAGTGAAGAAATAATTGTCTTAAAAAAAGTTCGTCTCTGAATATAAATAATTTATTAAACTTAGTTTGCACTTATGGACGTAAAAATTAAATCAAATTTCGTTAAGTCTACTTAAATAAAATTATCTTAAATTAAATTTATTTATATCATCTTATGTTACTTAGTATACGTAATAAAGGCAACTTAATTTAAATTCATTTTAATTAAGTAAATTGAGTTTAGGATTAAAATAAGTCAACTTAAGTTTAATCAATTAATTCTAATTCAATGTTTTCGTCTTTAAGTTTTACTTATAATAAGTTGTATTAAGTTAAGTTTACTTATAATAAGTTATCTTAAGTTAAGTTTATTTAAATCATCTTATGTTACTTAGTATACGTAATAAAGGCAACAGAATTTAAGTTCATTTTAATTAAGTAAATTGAGTTTAGGATTAAAATAAGTCAACTTAAGTTTAATCAATTAATTAAATGTTTTCGTTTTTAAGTATAGTTGTATTAAATTAAGTTTGCTTATAATAAGTTATCTTAAGTTAAGTTTATTTAAATCATCTTATATTACTTAGTATATGTATTAAAGCCATCTGAATTTAAGTTCATTTTAATTAAGTAAATTGAGTTTAAGATTAAAATAAGTCAACTTAAGTTTAATCTAATTCTTATTAAATATTTTCGTCTTTAAGTTAAGTTTACTTATAATAAGTTGTATTAAGTTAAGTTTACTTATAATAAGTTGTCTTAAATTAAGTTTACTTGTAATAAGTTGTCTTAAGTTAAGTTTACTTAAATTAAGTTGTCTTATGTTAAGTATACTTCAATTAAGTTGTATTTATTTAATCTATTTGTTGTGCTTTTAAAATTCGCATTCATATTTTAAACCCAACAAATTTTATTTATTTATATAATTAGTTTATATAATACATAAGAACTATAATATTATAAAATAAATTCTAGTTTCAAGCATTGCTATAAGATGTAATTTACGTTTAATGACCTTCTTTAACGCTTACTACTAATTGGATCCAGTGACTTACTGCTCGTTTTTTTTTATTATATTATCTATAAAAAAATGTTATGTCGCAACATTAACTTCGACCAGTTAGGCTTAATAAGCGTTCATAATTTAGACCTGGCCTCTATAACCTTTTTAGATTATTTTTATCCATGTGCATTACATTCAGTACATGAATTTATTGTAGAATACAGTCTTTCCATTTTATTAAGGAAACCATCCTTGTAAACGTAAATCGCAACAACGCAAGGAATTTCCAGTTGAAAAAAAAAACGTAATTAGATAAAAAAAAAACAGATTTTCTTGCGAAATCATTTTGACGGCGTGAAACGAACCGTTTGATTTGGATCAAAGTTAATAGCACCGGATTTATATAATCGATGTACATTTTCTTTTTTGGTGTGCAGGAAACGGGAAATGGGCACTTTCGAATCTCTTTAAACGAAACGCATCTATCTGATATTTAATTTACTAAACTACACTCGGGGAAAAAAATTGTTCGCGCGGAAGATTTCGATAAATTGGATCGCTCGTTGCTCAAGAGACATCATTAATTTCTGTTACCAAAGAAGTTCCTTTATAAATAAATAGCAACGATGAAAGTTAAGCGATTTATACGTTTCTGTCGAACCGGCGCAAAAAAAGTTTGTTATATTTACAACTTGTGGATTATGATATAACAGATTTATTGCGTAAAAATATTGGTTTGCTGACGTGTTTTTATACTTGCGACAGACATCAATATTGATTTACTTAAGGTGTTGAGTAATCATTGCATGCACAATTTTATAAAAAAAATCGTCAAATGTTTTTAGTTAATAAAATTTACAATGTTGTAACTGCTTTCTTGTTTACTTTAGTTCAAATGTAAATTCTAACTAAGTAACATTATATTTAATTTCTTAAGATTACATACTTTTATACAATTGTAGACATCATACTTTTCAAGTTACTTGATAAAAAGTGTTTTACGTATTGGGTTGCTCGGAAAGTAATTCCGTTTTTTCCCAACAGAGAACTTAATTGACTTAATCTTTTCACAGCCAACTTCACAGTTAAGCCGCATAATCATTATATATTTTGTTTTGACAGCTGCAAGGCTTGCTTGTGAGAAAGTTCGATTTCAAATATGGAAAGTGAAAAGCAGCTTTTTCAGCATATTTTACTTTTTTACTATCGAAAAGATAAAAATGCTGTTCAAGCAAGAAACAAATTATCCGATGTGGATGGCAATTTCGATCCGGCAATTTTGATGTTGAAGATGTACCACGTTCTGGAAGGCCAGCTGAAGCTGATGAAGACACATTAGTTGATGCAAACTATCGAATAACAACTTAATTTAAATTTATCGAATTCGACCGTTTATAATCATTTCAAACGCCTAGGTTTAATATAGAAGCTCGACATATGGGTTCTTACTGAAAGAAAATTACTATATTAATTCTCAAAAAATATTAAGAAAAGTATTTGTATATGTATACAATATACAAATACGAATCATGTTTGTTAACTAACATAAGTATAAAGTGAAGGCCCGCGGGACTAATTTGTCCCTGAAGCAAATTTACACGGCCCGCCAATACATATGTATTAAATACTATGATTATAGTTTTATCTACATAGAAATATCGACTGAGCTTGTAGTGCGCGACTTTAAATGAAGGAAAAAAAAATAGACGAGTGTGACACTTGTCACGTATTCGGCCCGCTTCTAATTTTGGATTGAGACCACTGTTTTAAGGTTTATTAGTCTAAAATTATTTAAGCTGGATGATTGTCCGTTTTATTGTTAATTAATAATTATATTCATTAGAGTACAAAATCTTCCTTAATTATAAAAACTCGTATGCCACGTCACGTATCCATTAAATATATAAACGGATACTTGTTTTGTAGCCAACCCCTATTTATCAAGACACTTCTAAAGCATATTTAGTCTCAGAGGTACATAAGGGCATATTTAATTATAGGTCTTGTGGTATACCTATGCATTGCTAGATTTGCGACCCTTGGAGTTGTTTCTTTTAAAACAGTTAAGACTCCCTCATAGTCAAAACTGAATACTTCCATTCATCTCCTTTTTGAAGTACATACATCTTTGTATAACATAATTTTGTGTAAATTCAAAGATACAAGGAAGAACACACTTCCTAAGTATTAACTTAAGACAATAATGTAACTGTTCGTTGATAATCTTTGAGTTTAGTTGAATTCTCAATAAAAACACTAGTTTCATTAATAAAATTATTTAAGAATATTCATAATTTTTTAATCCCGGGACATGACATATTTAGAAAGTAAAAGTCAGAAATTACAAAATTTACATCAAGCAGATCTTAAAATTTTAATTTTATTCTGATAGTATACACCAGTTTAAGTATTAACTGAATACTGAGTAGATATTCTTATTCGATTAAAGTAATTTCTATTTTGGTAAACCTATATTCTGTAATTCTAATAATACATCTATTCTATTCTAATAATATAATAGGCTATTGTGAAAACTATATGTTTTGGTGTATATTTAAAGTTTTTTTTAAAACTTATTTTCAGATATTTTGGACTACATATTTGCATGGGTCAATAAAAATGAGAAACAGAATCAAAACTAATTTCATTAAATAATTAATTTGTAATAAATTAGCAAAATTTATTTATTCTTTGTATTTATTTCAAAAAAATAATACATTTTGAAGATATTTTACAGACTAATATTTTTTAGCATAAATGAGGCAGTTTATTGTGTAATATTAATTACAAGAGTAACAAGGAGAAAATATGTTTGTATTTTCCAATTATACCAAAGCGGAGCCTAAATGAGAATTTAGTGTGGAGGGTGAAGAAGGGGCACAAAGAAGACTTGGAATGTAGATTGAACGGGGTTTAAACTTATGCTGAGAGGAATTTGTTCGGAGAAAATTAAATGAAGAACAAAAATACTAGCAAAGAATAGGATTGCATAATGCATGCTTCATCTTAAAGGAAAGCTTTCTTAACAATTTATATCTGCACATTTTCTTGTACGGAAGGACAAAAGCAGAGGAAAGAGAAAAGAAGGACTGCAAATTTGTTACATATATAAAAGCCATCAGTAAATCGTTGGCGTTTTTCGTGTACGTGGTATTATTGGAAAGATGATGATGGCATTTACCATTGAATCGTTCCCGTCCTCATATGGCGTTCGAAGCGCAAGTGCGGAGAAATGCATCTCCGAGAAAATCACGACGGTTTTGACCAAATTGGGCTAATTGGATTTTATGATAGCTGCGAGAATTGTGTCGAAAACATCACCTCCAAACTGTTTGCTGGAACAAAAAGTATTGATCGAATTGAAACGTCCACTATGGAAATACGTGATTCTATACAGTCATCAAACTGTCAGTGCGAGATGCATAATCTTTGAGGATTAATTGTGCAAGAGCAGCATCAGATTATGGTGATCAGATACGAAATGGGGAGCTGGGAAAGATTTGCAAGAGCGGCTCTCGATATTTACCGAAGGCATAATGCGACTCTTTGCGCGCGAGTACACCTCGATAATTTATACTTGCTAGATGCCGTTTTAGATTTCTTCTTGTGGGAAAATGACACTTCAAGATTCGATCTAATGGCTTTAAACTAGTTACGCTTTATGTAACGTAAAAATCATAAAAGTAACCATTCCAACTACAATAAGACAAAAAAAAACCTCAGCTGCACCATATTACTATGATACAGGCATAAAAAGATAGTTTAGCAGCAAAATAATTAAACATTAGGTAACATATTTTCAATTATTTCAGTGAAGTAATAAAAATTTACAATTATTTAAAAACTTATAGTTGCATAATATTAAAATTAATAATAAGTAGAAGAAACTATATGAATAATATACTTTACCGCTAAGAGATACAATGATTAAGAGAATTACGTAACGCTTTGACTAATCAAGCAAAAAGCGACGAAAAAAAAGCTGAGAAGAAACAAATATGATTATCCAAACATTGTTGTTGCTTCTGCAATGCCGAAAAATGTAATTTATTAGGCTAAGATGAAGAATGGTGTGTTTTTTGCAGATGCGAGCGAGTTGGGGATATAATTAATAAGAACTTTCGGACCTCTAAAAATGCTCGAAAGTAGTTCAGGTCGTTAATTTATTGATCGCGATCGATAAGCCTATGATGGATAGCCTTTTTCTCCTCTTATGTTTCGCCGATGCCCTTAAACTAATTGCATTTCTTCCGCCGACTCCAAGCCCGAACTCTTTCAATTCCATCGGTTTACTAAGGGTTATATATTCAATAAGTGCATAAATAACGCAGAGCCGCTCGAGGAGAAGAAAAACATCCTGTTACATGATTTACATGAAACCAAGTAGGAAGTATCGGTTAAAAGACAATTCTGATTTATTTCTGTACATCTTTACTATTATATTTCAATTTTTCTGAAAACACCGATTTATATTATAAAATATTATATAAGTTACTATAATTGATAATATAAAATATTGATAAATCTTAATTGGAATTTATTCGGAAAATATATCAATTAATAATTTCAATTATTCATGCAGCATTTGTCAATTAATCATTATTTCTTGATATCTTTATTAAACTTTTATTTTGAAAGTAAATTATCTACAATCTTAAATCTTACTTATAATGAGGTGCTGCATACTAAATTTATCCAATGCTTACAACGTTGTAGATGTCAAGCGATTTACAAAATGTCGGCTAATTAACGAATTTCATTTGCTAAAGATAAAAATATTTTTTCGGCGCGATTAATCTTTTATGCTGCCATGCCTTTAGTTTTTACACACGAATAATTTCTTACCTGTCCATATGTCATTATTTACACACGCTAGTTTAGTGCACAGATTCGTTTTGGTCCAAAACACTCGTGGGAGTTCATTTAAATAACATCGGGCCTAGTTAATTACCAACTGCTTTCATACAAGTTTATTTCGAGCAATCAATCTTTTTTTATACCGACTTTTATATAAAGTGCTTTTCAAAATTAAAAATCTCATCGATCGATAAATAATTCATTATTTAAAATACTTAATCAATAATACAATTTTAATTATTTTATGGGCGGAAAGTCAGTTATATTATGTTTTCTTTTATATTTTTCCTGGTTTAATTATTATTATTACAATTTTGTTTTGTATTTATATTTCTGACCAATAAATATTATTATTATAATAAATGAAATATTAGAAAATTTAATAAAAATATAAACTTTGATTTAAAATTAAATTAAATAAATTCTAGACATGTTTTGGGTACAAATTGGATGAAGTTCTAAAACGGGTGTCAAAAATAACAAGATTAAGACGTGTCTCAAAAAGTTTGTTTAGACTTGCCTTAAAATACTTCTCGCAATTCTTAATTGAATCATCAATCATCATCATTACAATCATTAATTCTTAATTGAGCTTAATTATTCTTCGAGTTTAAAATATTTATACTCCAGCAATTTTCTTCATCAAATTCTTATTTATTTCATTAATTATTCAAAATTTATTATGACATTCAATATATTTTTGAACATAATGAAAAGATTAATATTTACAAACATTTTTCTTAATAAAAATATCATTTTATTAATAAATACTGAAAAAATATCAATTATTTAATTTTTTTAATTTAAAATTAAAATTGCTAATCTACAATTTTTTATTAAAATGTGGACAAAATCGATAAAAAAAAGTTAAATTTATTAATAAAATATATTTTATTTCATTAAATACAAGTAATTAAAAATAAGATTTTTTTTATTTAATAATTATTAAATAGATATGTTTTCTAGTTTTGATACAGTTTCAGCCGATGGAATAATTTGGTTATAAATCTTGAAAACGAGAGCATTAATAGGTAGGAAATAGTTGTCTCATTGCGTAAGCGCTTTTAATAATATTATTTGAGTACTGGTAATAAAATACGACAACTGCTAATAAAAGTTATTTATTTTTATGAATGAGACAAAACTTCGAAGGATTTTTCTCAATAATCAATATTTCATTAAATATTACAAGTTTGAAAATCAATATTTAAATTTTAAATTTATCATTTACCTTTATTTTAATTAAATTTGTTATTAAAACTCTTGAATATAAATAAAATATTTGATAAACTATAATTAATTAAATTATAAAAATTTAAATAATTTATGGTCGATGCTATATTAGAAAGAACAAATTTGATTGATATGTGGTTTTGTCGTCATAATAATATGCGATATGAATTAAACGAACTTTTATCTCAGTTAGAACAGATGGTTTTCAATCAAATTGCGTCACCGTATGATTTCATATAAAAAAAAATCAATTTGATTTTATTTCCATATCATTATAGTAAATAATATGTAAATCAAAGCAATCTTCTTGACGTAATCTAAAAAAAAAATATTGAAAGGATTATCATTATATAATTTGTATATTTTGAGCAAAAAATAATTATGATTTATTTTCATGATTGAATGAAATGTCAACAAATTATTGTAATAAGTAATAGATTGTAATATTAGGGGACAATAATTTCTTGAATAATTCGGATAATCGATTTTCGAACTGTTTGAAACCGGACTTTAAAAAAACGATTGTGTACAAGGTTTATCATATTTTATGTATACAATTTTTTTATGTTTTGCTGAATTAAATGTAAATTCTTGGAAGTGTACAAACTATTTTATTAATTAAGGAAAATTGAAGCAAATTTTCAAATTAGTTCAATTAACTGAAATCTTCTGAAATCAATTTATATTTATTTACTGAAGCTATCAGTGTCACAGTTGGTATTTAATAGGGGAAACTGTGAGATTAATGGAAACAAATTGTTTTGATTTGCGTCAAGTCGCACGGGGCTAATCGAGTTGCAAAAGGTCAAGTTCGAAATGGATCATGGCAAGTTCGGTTCAGGTAAACTTCAACCCCTAAGCTCTATCACAGTCTCCCTTCACATCTCCCTCAATCTTTCCTCTCGGCTAATGCATAATCTAAATGATCATTACGGAATTTACCTAATGCATACTTAAAACTTTCTTTCGCGTTACACAAACTCAGTTTTACAACTTTATAAAGCTATTACTTTAAACACCGTCCAACGTAAAAACTTATTATTTCTATTGTGAAAAAAAAAACTTAGTTTATATAGTTCATAATATTTTCCAATTTCATTTATTTATTTTCATTTTTCTATATTTTTTTAACATTTTCAACAAAGTTTCTGAATTTAACACAAGTGTGAGCCATGAAAGATGTGAAAAAAATCATAATATTATATTTCAGTGGAAAATAAAGAAATAATAATGTAAAATGACTCAAAAAATATTTTATCTACTTTTTCGGACAATTCGCGTCTTATAATTTTATAAAATACGTACTATATTTTTATTAGCTGTACACTCGTAAAAGTTATGTAGTTTATGATTTAATCCCACGCGATTGTCGTTTCCTGAATAACTTTATTTCAGATTTTCTTTTACTTGAACGAAATTATGGGGTCATTTCCATGCACATGAATAAATTATGCCACCATGTCCCATTTAGTGGCCAACATTATTTTCAAATAATAAATTTGAGGTTATACATTTGCCGTGAGCTGATGCAGACTAGAAGTATGTAACTAGTTTAATACAATTTGAGAGGAAAGGCATGCACGAGTTTTTCAGCTTGGACATTTTGTTTCAAAACGGAAACAACGCGGTTCAGAGCAGCTAGTTAAAATGCAAATGCTCCGAACGCAAAGGCAAAACAATGAGCAAAAAGAATGAATGAATGAAAAGCAGCCACCCCATTATCTGCATCTGCGAATATTTCGATAGGACACAATCCTTTTAACATTTCGTTTAAAACTGACCCTCCGTTCTTTGTTACCATTTTTTTTTTCGTAATTTCTCTTTATGGAGAAAGATTTATATCCTCAGCTGGTTATTGTCTCAAGTTTTATTATCTCGCAACTGTAGTTGGAATGAATTCGAATAAAAAGGACCTCCTGTTTTAATCGCTAATTTATTAAAAACCGCAGAGTTGGAAAGCGAAAGAGAATAATTGGTTTAATTTAAAACATGAAATTTATTTGTGTCACAAATTCATAACATTTTGTTCAATTAACGCGTGACGGTTTTGCCCTTTTTCCATCATTCAAAGCCCAAAACTGTTGGTTTATATTAAAAAAATGTTTAAAATTGGCTTTAAATAAATAGATTGAAAAAGTTTACATAACATACCACAAGATGGCGTTTCTATCCTACACCATTAACATAAGTGAAAGAGCATTACTACTATATTTTAAGCAAGAAAAAAGTATTAGAATATTATATTCTGTAAATAAAATGAACTTCAATAAATGTTATTTTTTCATGTCAGAAATTCATAGAATTGTGTTGTCGATTTTTGTATACAGCTTATTTCAATTAACGCATTGGGGTTTCTCCCCTTTCTCCCTTTTTAGGATGCCCTAAAACGTGTTCGAAAGTAGAATTCCATTGACAAAAAAAGGAAGGCAAATAAGAAGCCCTACGTGACGTGACGTTGCGATTCTTTAATGTGCGCGTTGATGCGGTTGATGGACCTTTCTCACCTGCTGCTTTTAATAGCTCCTAGAAAGTCTGAAGTATCGTAAAATTAATTGGTAATTGGCTCAATTCGATGTAGTTATTCGCAAATTGCTGCAAGCTCGCATTAACCGAGCGAATTGTTCGGCCGATTTATTAGAGTTATGATTTACGATGCATTTACCATTTTCTACTTGTGTTGCTGTCGATTTCCTTCAACCCGTACATGAGTTAGTATGTTGCGCTAAATGGGAATACCGACCCCAGGATTTTTGCATTTCGCTAATGCTTTTTTAGGTTGTTCGCTTTCTTCGGGAGGGTGAAAGTGGCGGTTTTGAGAGGGTGTTATTAATCACTGCGTCCTTCGAGGTGGCGGACGCAGTGGTACGAGCGCACAGAGGTTGCGCCTTCTGAATCCTTGAAGGCCATCGTAAAGAGACGAGTTCGTTAAACCCTCGAGCTCATTTGATATACTCACCCTCCAGTCGTCCTTCGTCCCGTTAATATTATCCCGTGACGTGCGCGCCTTTCCTTTTTACCCTCTCCGGGTCCTACGACCCGGGTCCTTCTTTCCATATCATCTCTCAATTCGCGCGCATAATAATCGCTCTCATATCACATTCACGTCATATATTTTGGGGAAAACGAATTTTCGCAAAATTTTATTATACCCTCCCCACTCACAATATAATCATCCTGTATTGCCTTACATGATAATATATTTTCGATACATAAATTCTACTTAAATTTGTTATTTTGCCCAAAGTTTAATAAAATCTCATCACTATACGGAATTTTCTTTATAAAGAAGTTCTAGTAAATATTTGTAATAATTACATAAATAATTTCAGACAAGAAAAGCACATAAATTATTGCAGCAAACCGCCTATTTTGAAGATTTACAAGTTCTATACAAAACCTAATAAATTTAATATAAAAATAATTAATTGTATTTATTACCATTTTTACATTTAATAATTTTAAATATATTAAAGAGTTGTTTTTGAAATTAATCATTTTAATCAGAAGTAGAAGTTTTATCATCCAATTAACGGTATATCGTTAACTTCTTATAACGCAATTACAACAACAACAAAAAAGATCTTTCATTTCTCATCTCGTCTTCACTATTCGTAATTTGAAAATCTAAACATGTTTATCTCATTAATTATATTTCAACGCTTTTTATCCGTCATTATAAAATAATAATTCTAGAGAGTTGTTAATATATTTCTTTTATTTAAAAAATCTAATTTATAATAATAATAGTTTTTTAAAAAAATTATTTCATCTTATAGTTTCCAAAATAGTTTGCAGAAATATAATAATTTCTATGGTATAATTAAAAACCAAGTTCGTAATGAAAGCGCGAATTTTAATTAAACTTCTTTCGACGTAATTTTGAAAAGAAAACTTATATTCAAATAAGAATTCCTTTATAATATATTTCTTTGAAAAGAAACCATCAAAGGATTTCTGATGAGTATTTGAAAATTATCCACTTTATATTTTTATTCAACCTCGCAAATATTACGTAATGATTAATGACTGTAAAAGTCCTTTGAATATTGAAAAACAGAAAAAACGAAAATATGTTGAAAC
Source organism: Nicrophorus investigator (assembly GCA_963457615.1). NCBI lineage: Eukaryota > Metazoa > Arthropoda > Insecta > Coleoptera > Silphidae > Nicrophorus > Nicrophorus investigator. Next base: position 29,448,269 of record OY735140.1, read on the forward strand.
TATATTTTTTTTGATTACATAAATGCATTTTATTAATACAGCAATAGCTTCAATTATGCGGATTAAAAATAAATTTAAAAAAGTAATACATAATTATTTTTATATAAATTAAAAAAATTAGAACACAAATTTTATTATTATTTATTATTTTTTACATAAATTGAAGTTTTGAAGTCTTCGAAACAGTCCCAAGATATTGGAAAAACGGTTTATAAATTAATATGAAAACTTATTTGAAGGAAATCATAAATTTAGATATTATATATTTCTAAAACTGAAAATATATCAATGATAAACAAGAAAATCCCTAGAATATCCCCAAATATAAATCATAAATAGATTTATCTTATATAATAATATAATTGAATTATTACAAATGTTTGAAGATTTCCTAGTATTTGAACTAAATACAATCTATTTATATCTCACGATTAAGATTGTCTAGATACAAATTAATCGTTGTAGGTTTAACCGGAGAATTTATGTTTATCCTTGAAGCATAATCCACTAAATTATTCAACCTCTTTCAAATTCGCTTAATACCCGAAAATCGTGCACCGTTGCGAAGAATAAAATCAATAGAGACGCAAAAGTATGCATTAGAAATGAGCTTCTTATTTTTTTTTATATCCCATTAAATAATTTACATCTTTACTTCTAATTAATCGTAAAACTTAACCATTTAGCACACAGATTCAAAAGCATAAAATAACAAATTTCACGGTCTTTCACAAACACGACTTTAATAGTTTCAGACAAATTAATTGACATTTCGGAAATTTATTGCGCTGTTTCTATTTATCTTTTTTTTTCACGAATTCACGAAGTATTAATTTATGGCTGCTAATTTTAGATTTCAAAAGAAATCGCTACCGAACGGAAACATCACTTTCATTCTTCCTATTCGGACCGATCTTATTATTACAACCATTTACGTCACGACCGACGCGTATCCCTTTAAATCTGTTTCCAACCCGAAGTATGTCAGAATTATTGTAATTATTTTTGTTGCGAATAAAAATAGTCACGCTTCTTCTACAGAAAGGAAACACAATTAAAATAGAACATTTTTCCTAAAATAAATGTGTGATGATTATTCAGTGTATATAAATTTAAATACAACCATTTCCACGTATAGTCAGTGTTCAGAGAGTAAAATATATTTGATGGTTATATTTATCATACAGGAAACCGTATTTTACTTGTTCTACATAATATTTTTTTTTGTATAATATATTTTGATATATTATACTAAATTTTGTACATAATTTGAATAACCTTAACGTTTAACTTAATAAATTAATTATAATTATAATTAATTATTTATTAATGATTGTGATACATTATTATGTAATTAAAACATTTAATTTATTAATTACATTTTACTTGGTTAATATTTTTCTTATAAAAATTGGAAAATTCTAACGGTTATTGAAAATATTTAATAAACATTTATCAGTTATATTCATAATATTTAATGCTATTATTCTTCAAAGAATTTAATTTCAAAATATTACCATAACAATTACCATTGACTAATTTCCATTCATTATTACCATTGATTTTTATCATTGATTTTTACCATTGATTATTACCATTAATTATTCAAATCAGATTATTTTTAAAAAAATTATGTAAGGTAGATACATTATAATTTATGCAATAATCTTCTATAAGGGCTTGGGTTATCATGTTTTGGTTAATAATCATCTCAAGCTTGATCTATAAATTTGTATACAAATTAGCTACCGAAGATTATCCCCAAGATGAAAATACAAAGCTTAAGTGCGGGATTAATTACGATTAAATAATCCGACAAAAATGAAAGAGAACAGATGTTATTTTCATTAAATACATGTTTTACAAGCTCACGGTACAGCAGAGATCAAATAACGTACCGAATTGATTTATAGTAAAACGCTTTCATAAACAATTTCGTTTCCATTTCATTTTATACCGGACTTCAAAACAATAAGATTTATGCGCTCCGTGCAGTTATTTATTAATAAATGTATAATACCTTGGATTTCTGTTCCTAATCCAATATTCGTACTGAACGTAGTTTCTAACAGGAAGCAAATATTAGTTCAAATTCTTGATAAAATTCATTATTTATTGCGTTTATTACAATTAGCTATAAATATAAAAAAACGTAAATTACTATAACTTTTTTTAATTTTTTGAAAAATAATTGTTTTCATGAAATAATAAATCCTTTCACGAATTTTTAAATCAAAGTAAAACTTATTATATTTTTTTTTTGCAGAAAATTACTTAAAAATAAAAATAATTACAAATAAAAAAAGTTTGATATTTAAAAATAATTCTTTCCACTAAAATAAAAATAATGATATAAATATATAAATTATGTAGTTTCTAAATTAATAAAATATAATAATATTCTAATTTTTTAAAGTTCCAAGAGTCTAAAAGTTTTAAAGATATTGATGTGCGGCGTGAAGTATTATCCAAAAATTCCAAAAATTTAGCAACTTTCGAGTCTTTCATTGTTTTATTTCCAAACGCAAAACCTCGAACCGAAAAATATTGGGAACCTCTGGTCTAGATCATGATTTTAATGATTTTTGGTCCGAAATGACAGAATTAAATATGGGATTTGTTAATATTTAGGCAATATCGTTTATATGAAGTACAAATAAATAATTTATGTATTATTTATGAAATGAGTGAATCCATTTGTAGTGCGGTTTAGATTTTTCACAAAGTAAAAGGGATTTGCGTTGAGCTCGTTCACAGATATCGGATGCCATTCTTTTCTAATTATAAGTGTAATTGCTAGTTTTCTAGCGTTTGTCCTTTTGGAGAAGTGGTTCTGCCAGAGTCCAGACCGACTCGTTAGATCCGTTTGCAAAATAAAGAAGAAGGAAAAAACACAGACATCAAACAACAAAGTTGCACTGACCTTGCGGAACGGTCGTGCCTTCTAGTTCTCGATCATTTCGGAAAAAGTAACGCAATTTATAACAAAAAATATATAGTCCTAGGATTATTGTTGGGATCAGGTGTAGAGGAACGGATCGTTATTATTTGTGGCAGAAAACATAACTCTAACATGTGAACTCAATTAAGTACAGCGTCTGTATGTTTGCTCGGAATGGATGACAAATATAATAAAATAACGAGCGCCGGAGATTTCTTTATTTCCTGGATACATTCTTCAAGCCTTCCCTCTCTGTGTTTATACAGAATTAAATCTTTCGTATTTCCTCAATTTATTTTCTTTTTTCGACTTTATTTCGTTATTATATTTATTTGGGATTCGGGAAAGCATCGAAGCGCAGTTCGGACAATAACTTCAACATTTAATTGTGATGATCACGATTTACCGATATATTAAGAACTGGCTGCTATTGGGGCCAGTTCCTCCGCTCGATAAATCCGCAATTAAGGTTCGATTTTTTAAACTCCTTTATTTAGGTTGAAGCCTGTCCACTAAATTTTCCTTTAATAGGAGCTGCGTTTACTTCTCTCGTTTTTTGTTGTTGGTTAATTTTTTTATATAAAAAAAATTACGCGTTACGTAAATGAGATTGCCGGCAAGAGCGGCGTCTGGGTGAGGAGAATGCGTGCGAAAAAAATGTTAATGTCCCTCCGGTGCGAAATGCCACGCATATTTTGCTAATAATACGCGTGTCGTATGGTAACGTGTTAATTTTCAGTACGAGTATGCATACAAGAACTCTCATCCGTACAATTTAACACTGCTCATTTTCTCTTTTGCATCCACTGCTTCTGTCGTTTCGTTTCGTTTTGTTCTGCTTTTGCTTTTACTTTTTGGTTGTTTCATTTTATTTTTTTCAGTTTTGTTTCTGTTATTTTTTTATTTTTTGTTCCTGTAACACCATCATGGCCAAACATTTCTCTTCATCTCTAAAGCACATTAAATCCCAGCCCGCATTTATTTTTAATTATGAAATTACGAGGGCTTCGGACCTGGCGGGCAGAAATCCGACGTCCCGAATCCGTTGATCTTATTTATCCTGGACAGATTAATTCGACCAACTCGAATGCATTTCTCTTTCTTTTTTGATCGCACCGAGCTTGAAGGTTCTTTACGATGTACAAAGGAAGCGGATTCTTTTCGATCTTTTATTAGGCTGTTTTTGCACCTTGGAGGGGAATAAACAAATTCGAAACAGAATAAAACGAAATCGGGGCGCCGCTTTTGATTCCCTAATTAACACCTTGACTACATCAAAGTGCAAGTATATCAAGGGAATTGGAATTTATCACCAAATTAATTTGTATGATTTAATCCCAAAGTGCATATATTTATTAACTTATTTATAATAATTTATTGCATACATGTAAACACATATTATTATTTTTAAAATATTACCTTCATATTTTTTAATAAATACATTGATAAATTAAATCAGAATTCAAGTTAACCCTTCTTGAACGGAAATTTTTCAAGGACCCATTTTTCAATGTTAGTATGCGTCAAAACTTTATCAAAAATAAGTTATTTTGCTCCCAGAGAGTATATGACAATGACATTTGACAGCTCAGTGTAAAAAAAAGTCCTAACAAAAGTCATCCAAATGGCCTTATATACAAAACGTATTGCATAAAAGGCAGGGCGGATATATCCGCCATTCGTCCGCAAAGTGTACATTTACTTTATTTAAATAAATATTAGTATATAGTATTATTACAAGCTATTATTACTATGCAGAATTGTTATTTTAGCTTCTTCCAAAATAATAAAAGTAATTTTATAAAATTATATAATTTTCATTTGTTTTTTTGTTTAAGCATATAAACCAAATGAGGTATACATTTGAGTAAATCTTTGTATGTATTCAATGTAAATAAATTCAGACAGTTTATCTAGTTTAAAATATCGAGGAATAGCACTATAAATATTGTTTACTGAACTGAAAAGTCAGTACATTATAACACAGGCAATAAATCATTAAATAATATAATAACTGATCTAATAATCTTGACATGATAGGATAAAATATATATTTAGTTACTTTATGTTAACATTCAAAATGTCTCTATAAATTTAAGTCTATATAAAAGAAAAATTATTATCCCATTCGAATACTAAATAGTGAAGTGATAAAATCTTTTTAGTTTTGAGTATTAACTGACCTTTAAAGAAGAAAATGAAATATTTGAAACGAAAACTTAATTTTAAAACTTGAGAAAATGTTTCGAACGTCCTTATTTCTTTACATATTTTATTTGTATATTACCTTTATATGATAACAGTTTACTATAAAGTAATTAACTATTTCATAAAATACATTTTTTTGTTATTTGATGCTTTAACTGGTTATTCTGTATATAATCTGCTAATTCTATAAAATAACTTAATTGTGCAAAATAATTTACGAAATAAATAGACGGTACGAAGAAATTAGATAAGTTACTAATTATGTAAAAAAAATCTTTGAGAATACACATTATATATTATTTTTTTGGAATATTTTTTATGAAAGTAATAAAAAATATATTAAATAAAATTCTCGCATACTTTCGATTGTAACTATTATTGTAAATATGTTATTACAGTTCATAGTCTATATTCTATATAATAACTAGTTATATTATGGAACATTGGATTACACGCTTTAATCGTAACATCATACCAAATAATAAGATGAACGTGAATGATAATCATATTTAGAAAAATGTATCAGACAAATATTTTTAATAGACTTTTGAAAAAATCTAAAATAATGAATGTAAATCAATATTTTAATTGCAAATTAATTTATTATTAAGAAAAGCATTTAAAAATTACTTATTTATAAATATACATAATTTATAAAATTTGCAGATCCGAAAAGTATATTCAGCTCTGTGAGGGAATTCTTAATTGATCTGCGAAATTAATCGGCTATAATCAAGAAAATATTCAAGCGGAAGAGGAATATTAAATGTAGATTGTAAGCTGTACAAACGATATAAATCTGTAAATAAGGTCAACCAACCTGTAAATACCTAATCCTGTAAATCTACCCCAAATTAATATTGAAAAGGCGCGCCAACCTTGAACCCTGCAGGTTTCGTGCGCTCCGCTCTCTCCGTTTTGTATTCACCTAGGCATATCTTAACTTAATTATAACAGCAATTTATTTAATGAGCTATACATTATCAATCTTGTTTTATAAGTTAATTTTCCGGATACCGCTTGAGTTATTTTCTTTAACCTAAATTTTTAGAATCTAAATTATTAAATCAATTAAGACAACGTTTTGAAAATAATATCGTTTGGAGAATCAGTTGATTTTTTGCATCCTGTTTAATAATATTGAAATTTTATTTAAATTGTAAAATTGTTTCACAGTTTAAAATCAATATCAATTAATAAATTTTATTATCTCATTAAGAAATAATTAATATAAGTAATAAATGCAAATGGTTATTTTGGTCTTAATGGAGAATCGATTACGCTATCATAATTAGTTTACGTAATAATCGACTGCATAATTCATAAGGTTATACGTGTTTATCGATTAAATTTCAGCTTTGTTTACGGACTGTTATGTTTGTTGTTCAGACAACCAGAAGCGCTCGTGTTGTTTTTACGATAATCGCCGATTCATAAACTTGATTATCCCAATAAAATAAAAACATCATATGAATATGACCATTACATAATCCATTCGTATAAAAATAAAATTGATTATAAATAACAGAAACGCCCCGTTTGATGCCTCAATAAAGGAAGTGCGTGTATATCTTTATTGGTTGTTTGATGTTTCGTAATGGGTGTCATTGGCGATTGCTGTTTACACGGTATTGCGATTCGTTTCTCTCTGCGTATGCGTGTATATCTGTATAAAAGGCTTGATGGATCGTTATCCGAAGCTTTAAAGCGCACCGCGCAAAATATGAAGGCAATCCTGTAATTTAGCTATGTTTACGATGGTTATGGTTATGTAATTTACAGCTTATTAAAAATCATAAATCGCGTGTTGGTTAATTTAAATTTTTTGGACTCGGACAGGAAGAAGATGAGAAAAGAAGATGAAAAAATGGAGCTGGAAAAGGGAAAGGATATTGCTTTTGGCATTGAAGGGTCCGAAGGATTTCTTTCGTTGGGCCTTTGATAAAAAACAAAGTTGGAGCGAACGAAATGAATGGATGTCCATTACGATCTTACGTGACAACCGCGCGACCCCTAATAAAGCTCCCCGGAGGGATCGGGGCCCTACTTTCGCACTTCCTTCGGCTCTTCTATTTAATTACTTCGCACAATTCTCACCTTAAAATCAACAAACCTAAATTATTTTCAAAACTTTTCATTCATTTACTTACACAATACTTACTAAGAGATATAAATGCAAATCAGGTTTACCAACCACAATCAAATTTGTTCATCAATTGTTATTTTATTTATTATAAGATTAATCTGCAAACCAAAAAAGATAAAAATAAATCAGTATTCAACTATAAAATTAGTTTCATTACTAAAATCAAAATATATTAATTTTAATTGAAAATGTATCTTACTACATATATTAATATTTGAATTAAGTAATTTATATTATCTAATAGAAAACCATCTGTCAAGTTCATCTGATTTTATGATAACCAAAATTAGTTCACCTTCCATACATTTAAATCTAATCTGACATGTAGTATGGATGCACTAGTTTTAAAATTAATGATGAAACTGATGAAACTATTATTATATTTTCTCATTAGCAATGTACGTTCTAATCATTTAGATTATCTAATACATTTGTCAGCTGTCAGTGTCATCGGACAACTAAAATGAATATACTTAATGCTTCATTTAAAAATTATGTCATGCATTGTATAAAGTAATAAGAAAACTAATCATTTTACTAAAAAGTTTTTATAATATCTTTTCACAGGAATTGCAGTAGTAACTAATTTTTAACTTGATGAGTACCAAAATTAGTATACCTATGTATTTTAACTTAGAAGGAAAATTAAAATTTTTTGCTTAAAAATATCACAATATCACAATATTTCCATGCTCATAAAACTTCTGATTTTCGCTACCATAAAACTAAATTAAATCCGAAATCACTTAGTTGCCAATAGAATTCATCGTAGATAAATAATTAATATTACATAACCTAAATGTAATATAAATTCGACTGTCAGTGTCATCAAACTTCATGTCATGTAAAATTAATATACCTGTAACGTAATTTCAGGTATATTAATTTTATGTATATTAATTTAGGTTATGTAATATAAATTCGACTGTCAGTGTCATCGGACTTCATGTCATCTAAAATTAATACATCTGAAACGTAATTTAAGTTTAATAAATTGATAATGGTATTAAAAAAAATACTATAGTACCCTTTCCGTAGCAGTCAAATGCATTTACAGCTGTCAGTGATGATTGACTTGTGGAAAACCAAAATTGGTATACCTGACACATTTATAACTAATTGTATCTTATTTATAGAATATTGAAAGATTTTATTCTCATATTATTTTTATTTAGAAATAATTAAAAATGAACTATTATTGTTTTCTCTTATAGTATCCTTTATAATATCCTTTCATTAGGAGTCTAATTTAATTATAGCTGTCATCATTATAGCTACAATGTCATCATGATATATGTCTTGACGATAATCAAAATAGTATACTTGACACTTATGTATATTTATGTGAAGAGAATGGAACTATTATTCTATCTTTGCGTTAATAGTGTTCTTCATAGACTAATTTAGATTATCTAATATAATTGCAGCAGTCAGTGTCATTAGACTTTATAACCAAAGATATTATATCAGTCTGATGTCACGCACAGCATGGATAAAGGAAAGATGCTATTATTATATCATCTTGTTGCCTCACTAATTGTCCCAAATAAATATGCCAGTGTCATGATAACCAAGGTTGGTAGACCTGACATACATTTAATTCTAATGTCGTGCATAGTGCTGATGCTGCACAGTTAACTTAATATCCTATTATTATATCATCTCATTAGCAACGTACGTTGCAGACTAATTAAGATTAACACTAATTGTAATTCATTTTTGTTCCAGAGATCTTAGCAGCAATAATATATCGTCGCTGGACGAGGCATCCCTGAAACAATATACGCTACTGGAAGAACTGTAAGTGCCCTTTAAGATAACCAGACGCAGCAGTCGGATGCAATTTCGGCGTAGATAACAAAAGGCCCTATCAATTTGCGAACTTCCTGTGTATCCGGTTCTATGCGAGTGTGTGTGTATATATGTGTTTGAGCTTCGTTTGGGCAGCGAAAGGTCAATTGGTCGTGTTAAATTGCAATTAAATCGACCCAATATAGACTATGCCGCACAAACAGAAAAAGAAGACGATTATCCACATAATTAAATCACACCCTATCCCGAAAGCCGTAGCTAACTCCAGCGGACATTTCAACAATAACTAACTCCATTAACTAGACCGCATTTCGTGCACTTTGTTAGCGAGCCGCAGTTGTGCGGACGAGAGGGATGCGCCCTTTTATAACTTACATGCCAAAAACAGGAAGATGAAGAATAATGGAAAATAGTGAGAGCAAGCGAGACAGAAATGCAAAGGGAGATAGCATTTGAATGTAATTCGGGTCGAGTAGCTTGATGCAATTTATCAGAACATTATAAAGAAGTCCTGACATTCTATTAAAATTGCATTCGTAGTTTTTGTAAATCAGTTTTAATTATGGATTCATAAACTAAACGGAATTCTGTGCTCATTGCTTGTACGTTTTTTTTTTACTATTAGACTATTATGTCGTTAACCTTTTGAAATGCTCAGCGCTCGTAAATTATTGGAGGAATAATTAATTATTATAATAACGACGGCTGCTTGGGTTATTAGGTTTAGGTCTTTAAATTAAACTTAAATGCATACAACGAGCGGCTAATTTGCTGAACATTAAAATAATAATTTTAATTGAATAGTTATAAACTTTGCGAAATAATGATAATAAATCGAATATAGATCAGATTACATTTTAAATCTTCTAGGATTATCGACGTTTTAATTGAGATTAGAATAAAATAATTAATATATTGCACAACTTGTAAGATTTTTTTCATAACTAAAGTACATAAAAAGCTAATAATATATGCTTTCTAAATTTAAGAGAATGACTATTTACCAATTATATAAAAATAGTAGTTTATTTAATTTATATTATTGAAAACAATATTTTAAGTATTTTACTAAACGAATAATTTTATTTCTATTCAGCTACTGAATCCACCTCTATAATTAGATTTGAGTCGTGTTAGTAATTATTTAATAATTTAGAAAATTACTTAGCTAGAGATTATATATTATTTTATTTACCGAATTTTATAATTTATTCTGAAATCTTAGAGATAGATAATAAAGATTTAACTTTAAACGTAAATGGAATCTTTTCGGACGATCGGCGGATATATCCGCCCAATCATAATCTGCGAAATATTTCATATAAAAATGTTGAATAATACTGCTATAGACAATGTTTAATCAAAATTGTATATAAGTTGGTGGCAAAAGTTGTTTTCAGAGAGTTTTCTTTTTTCTGGAGGCTATTACCTCCTGTAATACACTTAGCTTATGTCTAATTGACACATTTTTGCCAGTTTCAATCTTTGTACAATGAGTGGGAATGGTGCTGCAAAACAGAATCAAGACTAAGCAGTTGAAGTTATGAATCTTTGTTTTTAATTAAACTTTGACGTTAGTTCTGTAGAGGCGCTACAGTTGTTACCAAAATACGCAACCACATAGTATAATACTGAGCTTTTTACACTTGAAATTGTGTTATTAAAATATCTCCGTCCATAAAGGATTATAATAATTCTACTGTGTATAATGGATTTTTGTATTGCAATTAATTAATACATACAAAAACAAAAAAAAGATTCTAGAAGAACGAGTATTATAAAAGAAGATCAAGATTTAAGTATGTAGTCTGGTTTATACAACGTTAAATGGACTCTGCTATAAGTTGAGTATCCAAAAATATATCTAAAAGAATATATGTCTTCCAGATGGAAGATGTCAAGATGTATACTAACTGAAAATCTAACTGGATATATATTTTTTAATCATTATTTCAAACATCTTGCATTAATCTATAATTTTAAACTATTTTCAAAATCATTAAAAAATATCATTAAAACTAGTATTAAGTTTAATTGTGAATTAAGCGTTTCATTTCCTATAATATTTTCTCATTTGTCATCGTATGGTTTAATTATGCATATGCGAATATAACAGGGAGCATTAGTTTTCGTTGCATCGGAAATGTAATCTTAATCCAAATTGCATTACCGCCAAATGTAATAAGCTCGGTAATTACGAGGCTGTCAGCTCTTGTGCCTGCACTCAGAGGCTTGTTAATTGCAGCAAACTGGAATCCCCCAAATCCGATTTGCAGCTCTAAATGCAAAGACTTGGCCTGACAGCATTGAGCCCATGAAATGCAGTCACCCGGATGTAACTAACATATATTTGTCCTTCCACCAACCCATCTTCTTTTTCTCTCTCCTATTTTTTTTTTCAGTTTTATTAGTCTCCTTAAGTATCAAGTTGTGGCTGGTCCAAAGGGGTCTAAACTGCTACATTGTGCAGATATCGAAGAGGAGAAAAGACGCCGGCGCCGCCAATAACCATAACCGAAGACACTTTGATACCATGGCTATGCACAACAAAGTGGCTACGCCACTAGCTTTGCGCCTCAGCGAATACAAGTAGCTCTCGTGATCTACCGATACCGATAATGCGCAGCCACTGAATTATTATTATTATTATTACATAAGCTCCGCCTAATACGACAATTAGATTATCTAATTGGGAGCGTTGAGAGAACAGCGGGAATACAAACAAATTCTCACGGCGAACGGTTTATTTATAGAACGGTAATTTACGCCCGACAAAGAATGCTATTAGGATCGTTTTAAAAATAAATCCTGAATTAGAGGGGCGTCACTAAATGTGCATTTTATTATGAAAAGCTTTCTAATTTATTGCATCAACCATTTACTAATCCGCTATTATAAGCGATGCGTGCATTATATAAATTATAGTAAATACCTTAATTTCTGTTCGCGTCACTTCTGATTTACACAACACTCGCATATTTAGTTGTTACAATCATTTTAAATTCCAAACATTCATGTTTCAAATGGAATTACGTTTCTCATTTTCACAGATTAATTCTATAATCTGAAGCAACAGTAGTTACAATTTTAAGCAGGATCTCCTTCAAATTAATCATCTACCATCAACTTCTAAGTTTAAAAATCTACCATTCTCAAATTATCACCCACTTATTGCTTAACTATTAGTTATTATTAAATGATTTATAAATATTTTTTTGTTCAATTTACAAGTTTTATTTTATATTCTATAAATTAAATAAATTTATGAAATCCATAAAGCGTAGTTTAAAATATTTAAACGCCTTTTTATGTAAAAAAAAATAATTATAGATTTCCAGCTTCATTTCCTGGATTTCCTGGCATGGTAATGGTATTCAATCCATATGGAATATGTTGATCGTTGACATGTATCAATCAAACATAATGCATTAATATAACATACATCATATTGACAGAGATTGATATACGATTTAACGATTATTCATATCAATGCATGCGAATGTCAGTTATCAGTGCATTATTGTACATTCGGACAATTTTTCATTTTCGAAAATATTCAAGTATTTTTTGATATTTATTATTTTATTGTACCAATATTTATAATTATGTAAATAATTACTTCTTTTTGTAACATCTAGAAATTTATAAATTTAAACTGAATTACAATTACCATAAAAGTTTATAACAATTTTAACATTTTTTATTTTATATTAATTAATTAATTTATTATTTATTGTACCAATATTTACAATTTTGATTGAAATTATTTATTTTTCATCTTTTTGTAAAATTTAGCAACATCTAGAAATGTATAGACTGAAACTGAACTGAATTACAATTAAAAGAAAAGTAAAGACAAAAAATAAAGAAATCAAGTACACAGCAATCAAAGATATTATACATTATCAGAAAACAAAGGATGAAATAAAAAAAAAGAATCCAAAGAAAGCGACGACACTTACTCTAATACAATTAAGAAATTGGAAGGATGTTATTGATCCTTCCAACAAAATTGTGCTGCTTTGACAAAACGTTTCTTCTTTCTGTAAGTGAATACTCCTGAAAGGTCATCTTATAACAAACTTTTAGAAGAAGAAAAAAGTGTGTAATTAAAGATACTACTGGTAATAAATATTTGCTTTAAATGCTAACAACTTTCAACTTTAATTACTTCAATAAATGAGAATTTAAATAAAATATCAAATAAATTAAGATACAAAAAAAATGAAAAATTTGTTTTTTTTCATAAATCATTACTTTGAAAATTACACAATTTAACTATAATGATTGCAGAATTAAATACAATCTTAATTTCTAATTTTTCGAATAATAAATTAATACATAAACTACTTAGGTTAATGGTGGGAGAAAAATAAATTGAAATTCATATATTTATTACCGAGTTATTAATAAACAATGTATATTGTTAGATATTTTTCCAATATTATACCTGATTGTAGTCGAATTTATATTTTTGTTCCAGTCTTAAATATTGATTTTTATTATAATCCTTAAAAACAGAAACAGCTGAGAGTCAACTTACATAAGTGTGTAGAAAACTCAATATAGGTTTTTGAAACCAGAACGAAGAAGTTTACCACACTTGTATTGGGTCTCAATCACACAAATAAGATGAAAACTTAACATTGGTCCTTCGAATATGATATAAACATTGGTCCTTCAAACCAACAATTATTTTCAAAATGAATGAATTTTTACCACACTTGTGTTGAAATCGAAAGTACATAAGTGTTTAGAAAACTCAACATATGTCCTTCAAACTGTATTTAAATACTTAATATTAGTTCTTTGAACTGGATAAGAATGAAGCAGTATTCCACACTTTTGTTGAGACACAAATTACACAAATATATAGAAAACTCAACATTAGTGCTTCAAACTGGACGTAAAGAAATTCTATTATGACCTAAATCATATAAATTTGCAGACAACACAACAATTGTCCTTTAAACCGGATATAAAAAGAGATAATAGTTCTGTGAACTGGATTTATTTTAAGAAAAAAGCTGTAATCCTTACTTTTATTGACACCCAAATCATACAAATATGTAGAAAACTCAACATTTTTCCTTAACTCGACATAGGTTCTCCGAATCGGATATAAACAAGCAGTCTTCCATAATTCTGTTGAGACCCACATTAATATGCAGAAACTCAACGTTGGTTTTTCGAACCGGATTGAGTTTAGAAAAGAAGCAGTATACCACTTTTCTGTTGAGACCCAAATCATATAATTCCTTAGAAAATCGAATCGGATTTAAACAAGCAGTCTGTTGAGACCCAAATCACATAAATATGTAGAAACTCAACATTGGTCCTTCGAACCGCATTTATATTAGGAAGGAACCAGTATTCCATACTTCTCTTCAGATAAAAAATACTTAAATGTGTAGAAAACTCAACAATTATATTACAATATTATGTTGTAATATAGTTTTAGTTTTTGAATTCATTACGGATGAACTTGATGTATTTAAAAAAAATGATGAAGTTGATATATTTGAGTAATCAATATTAATATTATACAAAGATTAATTATTTTGATGAGACAAATAAATATATTCAATTCTCAAATGTAGTGTGCAAATTAAATTCTGTTTATTTGTCAAAGGAAAGAAAATTAAAAATTAACCATAAAAAAGGAAAAATATAAGTGATTCATTATAAGAAAGTGGATGTGTTAATAGCGAAAGTTTCACTACATTGATACTAATTACCGGTTTTTGGCTTCGAACTTGGCGCGCAAAATCAAGAGGGTTGAGGGAAGAAAAAATGCGAAGGAAAACAGAGGCCGCTGCGTTTGACGTGGATCCATGAGGGTCGTTTGTAATGCGACAAGAAAACCTTCTGTTTGGCTAGCATCGACCCCCCAGCATCTTCTTTTCTCGCCCAAGTTATTTTTCTTAATCTCCTTCCGCTTTTTTTATTCATTTTTCTCTTTTTTATTTTGAGGGTGCCGTACGTACGGCGGCGCCGTCTTCCTCGTAATTTAATTAAGATTATTACAAATTAAAATTGTTATTCCTAACCATGCGGAAATTAAATTATAAAACCGCCAGCCAAGGTAATTGCTGGCGGCGGCAGCGGCGGAGGTGGATGCGCCGGGTTCGACGCGGTACATAATTTCATTTAAACGAGCAAAATAATTAGAGACGTTTCTTGTTAGGATTTTGGAGGATGCGTGGGTATACAGTATGTATATATTTTAGATAAAATAGATAGAGAACCGTCCCCGATTCGGAGACGGGTTTCAACCCTCCGTCCCGCATCAGTTTGTGCGATATGGACGTACATATCTACTGCAAACGAGAGTAGCAAAAGCTCCCTCACCAGACACATTACCAGGAGATTCCGTCTTTATGATCCTTGTCCTCGTCGCTCACTCCTACTGCATTCCCCCAACCCACACACGCTCGCACTTACATATACATATATACGTAGACAGTGTCAGTCTGGCAGACTTCAATTCCGTTTGATTTAAAATTATGGAACGATATAAACACTTTCATCACATCCAGACAAACTTTCGAATAGAGTAAAGGCCCATACCAAGGGTATGTGTGTATGGTGTCTCCCGTCTTCACGCATAAAAACTTCCAAGCCTTACGTGGAAAACTTTGATCGACGACGGCAATTTCTGCATATAAAACCTTTAGTTTTTCCCCTCTTTCGGATCCTGTTCCATGCCCCACGCCAGCTCCACACATACACTTATCCCAATATACTTTTGATTTACTGCACGTTCTCCAAACAAAGTAAATATGGTATATGTTTACATTGAGCATTCCAAAATAGGAAAAATCGCATGGAACCCGCTTTCACTTGCCAACATATATACACTTGCATGAAACTTCACACTTCATTTAACATCACCAAAAAAAAACGTTTCCTTTGTAATAAGTGGTATAAATTCAGAATCTCTCGATTATAAATAATTATTCTCTGGAACATGTTTTTTTATTGAATAATAAATTCATTCTTCGATTAACACTCTTAATTTATAAATTAAAACAATACTTTTTCTGTAATTTTTCTGAAAGATTAAATAAAACAAAATTATATAATATTGTCTTTCAAACTGATTATTTTTGATATAAATTTGAAAAACCTTGTAATGAAGATATAAAAAATTAGAAATCACATGGATTATTAATAATTAAAACTTTAAAAAATCTCACCGTTTAATATTAATAATAATGTACATTTTTATATATTTTTAAACTAATATCTTCAGATGGAAAGATTTATTAATAATTGGAACTATCTTTAAACATAATAATATATTGTTGCTTAAGAAAGAACATACATCTCGTCAATAATCTTTGTATTTATTATGTAATAAATAAATATAAAAAAATAATTCTTGTTTATTGTAGAAAGTAAATTTAAAATCTCTCGATTTTATATAATTATTCTCTGGAACATTATTGTTGCCATAAATTTAAAATAGTTTTATTTTTTATTTATTTTTATTGAATTATAAATTCATTCTTCGACTTATATTGTGTATAATCTTTTTCTGTAATTTCTCTGAACGTTAAAAAAAAATCAAAATTATATAATATTTGACATAAAGTTGAAAAACCTTCTAATGAAGATATAAAAAATTTAAAATCACATGGTTTATTAATTTCACCGTTTAAAATGTTAATAATAATATATATTTTTAAATATTATTAAACTAATATCTTCAGATGTATAGATTTATTCAAAATTGGTACTATCTTTAAATATTTATTTAATAATATGTTATTGCTTAAGGAAGAACATCCATCTCATAAATAATCAGTGTATTTATTATGTAATAAATAAATAATTGTTTATTGTAGAATAATACTGTACATTGAAATGTGGTGACCGAGTTCATTGGAACTGAACGGATGCGATGGATTAAATCATGCAATCCTCGACGGGTGCCAAAGAAGTTTAAAACAAAACCATGCAGTAAAGTTTCACAATTTACGGCAGTTCTTTGCAATCTTGAAAAAAGTTTTTTGCGTATAGTATGTATGCTTGTAATCTTAAATTCTTAAGAAAAAAATTATATACTTCTTTTTTTACAAATATTGACATTTCTTATTTCTTTTCAGAATTCAAGCAGAAAATATAATATAAAATCTATAATAGAAAAATATTTAAAATAATAATGCTTGTCAATTATCCTAACTAATTTATTTATTTACATTTGTGATTATTTTTCACTGCTATTGGTTTACGTTATTGAAATCAAGTATAATATTACAATGTTAATAAATCACTTTGAACATAAAACTGTGGCTGTTTGAAACTTAAATGTGGCTTTGAAATAAATTAATAATTAAAATACTACTGTATTTTAAATATTTTCAGACATGCGGCGGATATATTCGCCTAACCTATATGCAAGGGCTGGTGGTGCGGTCATTACATTAGATCAACGGTAATTTTTAGACAGAGCTGTGAAACGTCATTATCATTAAACGTTGTACTAGGGAGTAAAATAAATTGAAGTTATGAATCTTTGTTTTTTGACAAAGTTTTGACATTATTTCACTCGTGTTACTAAAATAAGCAACAACATAATACACAACAGTTTCGCTTTTGACAGTCTTGAAAAATGTTCGTTTGCAAAGGTTTAAAAACAACAATTAAAAAGATACTCGAAACATTTTTGTGAGATGTTAATGTCTTTTAGGTATTGTAATCTAAATATGACATAATAACACTTGATAAACGTATAGTGTGGATGCAGCATAAAGTGTTAAATCTATACTAATATTTAAAATACAGAATGTGATGCGCTTGAATGCACACGTTAAGCAGTAATGAAATATGTAAATGATATGAGTTTGGAAAATTAAATTAGCTGAGGAAAGGGTTTTTCGCCTTAAGAGATTTATGCGGGAGACGAGTAAATTAGTTATCTCATTAGTTATGTTGAAGAGCTCGAGTGCAAACATAAAAGAGAGCAAAAAGGAAAACAACACACGGGACGGGAGTGCAGATAAATCGGTGTCCAATTTATTTCCATGGTGTTTGCTGTGCAGCAGTTATTTTTTATTCTCGTAGTTCCCTCGGGATTTGCGGCTGCTGCGGCGCCGACCATTTCTTTTCCTATTTAACTTTTCAACTGTGTCGGAATTAATTTATTCTTCTCGGCCTTTCCAAAATTGCGTCAGATACTAGCAGCATGCACGCAATCCGACGTCTCTGGAATCGCTTAGAAAAGGGCAGCAAACCACACATATATGCAGAGAAAAAAAAATGGGAAAGATTCCCTAAATAACTTTCGCTCTATTGATATGGCAGCGCCATTCCACAATTTCACTCTCGACTTTGTATTGTATACAGGAATAATAAAAATTCATAACTTGCGCCCTTTTTTCTCCCTTGTCTTTTTCTCCATCTCCTTTCCTACTTTTGCCTGTTTACTTGGATGTATATATGGGTTTGTGTATATTCGCGTTGTTCTTCGGCCTCATTTACCAATTCCATATAGCATTTCGACGCCGTCGCCGCCGCCGGATACTTCAAAGCTCGATAATAAAATCGGAAACTTCATAACATCGCCGAAGGGATTTGCCTCACGGGGAAAATTTGTTTTGCAATATTGCGGGATTCCATTTTGGGTGCTGCCAATCTCTACGTGCATTCTCTCATTTCCTCTCAACACCATCTTTTTTATAGATATTTTTTCATCTTTTTCTTTCATTCGTTGGTGCTAGTACAGCTTTTCGCCCGAATCAATTTACAATCTGCATTCGAAATTTATTCAGCAAATGCCAGATCTCATCATTTCGTCGCCATCATCCGGCAATTAGAGGATTTTAATCAAGAAGATTGGATTAAGAAGGGAAAGCCCATCTTGCCGCCGTTCCTGACTACCGATCCAGTTGCGAAGGTCGTGCCGTTGTTTAGCAATTACCTACGTTTATATTGGCAACGAGATAAAGTCTACGGGCCCAATTTTCCTCCGGCGTACACTGAACACTAATCTTCCGACTAGAGCATAATACCATCGCATCTAAACGTCCGCATTATCAACGACACTACGAACAACGAAGCATGGACTTACATTACTATCGTTCTACGAAAGACTTTGCATGAGCGTAAACCTATCTTAATTTTATATAATAACCATTTATATTCTTAAGCCTTAAATACATAACAGTACACAGTTGTATTGAAACTTTATTTTCAATTACTTTTATATACTCTATAGAGCAACTAAACGTTTAATTATTTAATAATAAGACATCTCCAATTACCATATTTTATAAGACGCACTTCAAATTTATAAGATGATTTTTAGAAAAATATATTTTAATGTTTTGCATAATTTATCACATTTAGTTTATAACTCACGTTATATGATTCGCGGCGGATATATTCGCCTATCCTTTACACACTACACTACGCTTATGCAAGATTATAGATTATATAATGGCGGCGCAGTTATCAAATCTTAAGATCTAAGAGGCGACTAGTTGTTTTCAGATGGTGCTGTCAAATGTAATTTATTGTAATATACAGAATAAGTTGAGGTTATTAATGTTGGTTTTTGATAAATTTTTGACATTATTTCTGTTCCACTAGTGTTACCAAAATACGCTACAGCATAACATTACACAGCAGTTTAGCTTTTGACAGTTGAAAAAATTTAAAGACTACAAATAAAAATATACTTGAAACATTTTTATGTTAATGTCTTTCAGGTATAGTAATTTAATATGACTTGATGATAATAATACATTTGAATATATACATAACAGTACACAGTTGTATTGAAACTTTATTTTCAATAACTAATAAGACATCTCCATTTTTCGGACTATAAGACGCACCTCAAATTTATAAGATGATTTTTAGAAAAATATATTTTAATGTTACTCTCGGATCATAATCATGTTTCCATATTGTTTTGCATAATTGATCACATTTAGTTTATATCTCACGTTATATGAAAGTCTTTTTTGTTTTACGCTCATTTTTTCTAATTTTAGAAAAAAAATATTAAAGATTTATAAAAGTAATTCAAATAAATCGTACAAAAGCGCACACGATTACAGGCTAAGCCTAATACTAGCTATCGACGATCATAGACAAAGAGTGTAGGTAAGCAGGGGATTCCCCCGCTAGTCTTGAGATAACTTCACTTGCATGCCATATTTTTCGGACTATAAGACGTACATCAATTTTAGAGACGATTTATTGAAAAAAATATATTAATGTTACCTTCGGACCATAAGACGCACCCAAATTTTGAGTGCATTTTTCTATGTAAAAAGGTGCGTCTTATAGTCCGAAAAATACGGCAGAATTTTAATTTTATACTAATCTTTATTTCCTTGATCAATTTTTCACATTGAAACCAACTATTTTTTAATAATTGAATTGCAATCATTATGAATTAATATAAATATATCTGCTTTTTAATAAATTTTAATCTATTCTTCAGATTTAAGTACAGTTTTCCATAACAGTCGTTCTTTAATTTGTAATTATTATGACATTATAAAAAAAACTCATTGAACTATCATTAAACTGTCATTACTGTCATAAGTTAACTTCAAGCCTTTTTATTTATTATACAATGTTTTAAACATTAATTCAATTATATTTCAATTACCCAAATATTAAAAAATAATAAAATATAAATGTAATAAATATTTTTGTTCGCTTTATTAAACTATATTAAATGTATATATTTAACCATATTAAAATTATATTATCTAATGTATGTTTTTTTTTGTTGCAGAATTTTAAACGACAATAAATTAACTGAAATCCATCCAGAAGCTTTTGCTAACAATATTCACATTAAAAGATTGTAAGTATTAATATAATTGCTAATATATATATTATTTTTTTTACTAATCTTAGTATTATAGTAATTACTTAAATTAATTGTGTTACATTTTTTAAATGACTTTTAAATGCTGTGGGTGACTCACATACAATTTTCTTAAGCAAATTATGGAAATATATTGTTATAAAAAAAAATCTTTGATGCTAAAATTTTGAGAATTCTGTATAAAAGTAATATTTTGTAATATTAAATTCTTTGCAGCTTTGTGCATTATAGACATAGCAAAGTAATCCTTAAAAAAATATTACACTTTTACCGCATACATCGTTTAACGTTTTACGCATTCAGAACACAAGAAAATGTAAAAAAAAGGCATTCCCCAAATTGCGCTCCCTTGCTTTTTTTACCATTCATATCTATTTTGTTCGCCATTAAAATGTATTATTATTTACGGGCGAACATACCTAAACCACCTACTATTATCATATCCCTTATATATATTGTTTTTTCTTTGTTCTCCGCAAATTTTGTTTCCACGGCTTTTCATTTTTGTTCGAGTCTGATTTATAGACATGGTCCCGGTGCGGTTCCTTTCGACGATATTACCATTGCTAAAATATTTATTGGCCTATGCACTGACCCTCGTCCAGTTATTTTTTTAATCCATTGTAAGGTTGCTGGAAAATTCCATAGACAGATAAGAAATAACGGTACAGCCTCTCAAGGGTACATAAGGGATAAGCCTAGGTATATTCTCTCTAATTCATTGGCTAATTTGCCTCGAGCTCGTTTCCTGGTAAGGTACTCTGTAATTCTACGTGTTGATCCATATTCTCTCACTTGTATTATCTGAATAAATATACGTTCGTGTACATCCTTCTATTCAACTTTCTCAGCTCTCCTACGTCGATATGGGTAGCCTTGTTCTTCTGAAAATTCTCTACGATAATCTGACACTTTCTTGATGGCTCTATGATTAGGTGATTCCATAATATCTCTAAGAACTTGGAACCTCTCTTCTAATTCCAGCATCTATTTGAAAATTTCTTCTGTGTGTAAGCAGAAATAGTTAACAATTTCTGATTCTTGAAAACCTTCCGACAACAACGGATAGTCTTTCAGTTTTATTATCCGAAGTCGTATACCAAATACATTTAATCTCTGTGCAAATTATCGATTAAGTTGTACAAAGTTCTAATCAATTAATACTTATAGAAAGAATGCTGATAAGTTGTATTTCATTTTTTGCACACGTATTGATTAATTAGAGTTTAGTACAACTTAATCGATAAATTGCGCAGAGATTAAATTTTTTGGAACAATATCACATAATATACGAATCAAAAACCTTAAAGATGATAAAAGAGCTTAACTGCTTAAAACTGAAAGACTATCCGTTGTTGTCGAAAGGTTTTCAAGAATCAGAAATAGTTACTATTTCTGTTTACACACTGAAGAAATTTTCAAATAGATGCTGGAATTAGACGAGAGGTTCCAAGTTCTAAGAGATATTTTGGAGCCACCCAATCAACGAAATGCCAAATTTGTAAAAGAAGTGCCAGATTATCGTAGAGAATTTTCAGAAGAACAAGGCTACCCATATCGACGTAGGGGAACTGAGAAGGTTGAACAGACGGATGACATAAGTGAGATAATATGGACAAATATGTAGAATTACAGAGTAACTTACTAGCCCGAGGCAAACGAGCCAATATGAGCAAAAAGTAGTTGACGTCCAGGAGATTCGCCGCTGTTGGTTCGTCATGTCTGCAATAAATGCGTTTATCGCCGCGATTGAATCCACTGGTGATCTTGATATATCGTGTGCTAATTATAGATGATGATAGTGATGCTACCTCTCTGCACTGATTGTCTTGTAGATGTTGAGTCAAAAGTTTCTGTATTGCCAAGATGATGTTGAATGTAGTGAAGTAAAGTTGAGATAATATTCAAAAAATATGATAGAGAAAGGAAAGGAAGGAGACACTGGAGAGTCGGAGACTGTGAAAGAGATCCCTGATTCTTTTGGCAGCATAACCTTTAACTACAATATAATCCTGCAGAGGTATGTCGTGGACTTCGACATCATCGTAGCTTCACTTGCCGAACAGTTTAATTTCTGAAGTTTCAGCTATGACTGGGGCTCCAGTATGGGAGCATCTTCATAACTTTCTTCGAAATCCGCTATTTTATACACTTTTATTTCACTAAAAACTATCACCTCGGGGTCACCAATTTAACGATATTCACACGAACACATATTTACACAGATAATACTAGTGAGACAATTTTAACAAACACGTAGAATTACAGAGTACCTTACCAGGAGAGGAGCCTGAGGCGAATGAGCCAAGATGAGTCAACTGAATGATGAAGAATATGCCTAGCTTTTCTTATATACCCCTGAAAGGCGGTACCGTTATTACCTACCTTTCCAAGGAATTTTGCAATAACGGGAATTGTCTATGAAATTCCAGGAGCCCTAATGAGAGAAATATACTTAGGCTTGTCCCTTATATACCCTTGAGAGGTGGTACCCTTATTACTCACTTTTCTATGGAATTTTACAATAATGGGATCTGTTTATGGAATTCCAAGAGCTCCACCACCGTTACAAACCTTAACGTAACAAATTTTGCCCGACACGCAAACTTTCCCTTTTTATTTATCATTAATGCAAATTCGTCCTTGCCCTGCGGCTAAAGAAAACGCAAACAAAAGTTTACGATGGAACAAAAAAAAAAGTGGGAAAGCATAAAAAGAGCGACGAGGGAAGCGGAATAAAATAATAAATAGAAGAGTTTAAATAGTGGTTACGGGTTTCTAGAGAATTTTATTGTTGCGTGGGACGTGGGCGGAGACAGTTCTGAAAGCATTCCGAACGTAGTAGAGCTCGAGTGCTTTTAATAACTTGTCCTGTTGTTGTTTTTCTCTATATTGTCGTGATTAAATCATAATTATTGCATTTTGTGGAAAAGGCCCAGAGATCCCCATTTCGACAAAGGATACACACAGGATATTTACTCTGCTATAATTTATTTTTTATTACGTACTTTCCAGATAATAATATAGAGGACTTTATCCGGTATTAAGAGCAATGTAAATCTTAAATATGTTAACAATTGTAACAAAATTGTTTGTATTTAAGTAACAACTATTAATTACTTGTTTAGAAACTAAAAAGTTTTGCTACATCTATAATAGTTTTTGTCTACTTGAATGAGGCCTCTAAACTTCCTTTTATGAGTTTTTGTAGTTGAAACCTTACTTTTTGTCGCAACCAACTGGAAACAAAAACGATTCTCACGAGTTGCTCAACTTTGTATCACCACTTCTACGAATTACTTCAAGCATTTAACAACAACCAACTCTACTTCAAATATTTTATACTTATGGTAGAATAAAATACTAATCATCTATATTTATCATTTTATTATAATTATTATTTAAGAAAAATACATAACCATTTGGTAAAATAAAAATGTTGAAATATAAAGTTTTTACAAAATTAAAAAAATAATATAAACTTTGTTTCATTAAATTAATTATATTTCTAATGCACTATTGTGAATACTTTAAAAAATCTTTTTGTGAGTTTAACTCTAAGTGTTTTAATATCCATTTTTTTTTAATTAAATGTGGTTCAACTTCTATTAAATTAATGCAATATTATTTCTTAATTGTAATTGTTGTCTTTTTGCATTAGGAGTTTTTTTTTTGTTCTTTGCTTGTAAACATCTTATTACAAATACGCAGTTGGGAATGTACGAAATTTTAAACTTTGCGGTTTCATTTCCAAGGAAACTTTACTGTCTGAAGAGTGTGGGTGGAGATCGTTTTAAAAGCATTCCACATAAAGAAGGAGCCGAGTGCTTTTAATGTCCGTTTGTTATTAATAATGTTAACTTGTCGTCACACTCGTACTTGTTTTCCTCCTATCTCCTCCTGCAATATAGCCAAATGATAATTAATTAGTTCCACTTTACGCCCTCGCTGAAAAGCGGCAACGTTTGATGACTAGCTAACATCTAATTGTAATTAATCATCGTACAAAATGGCGGGTCCACAGGCAGGAACGCCCTTTGATTAATACAATTTTAATGTAATCCACACTCCGGCGCTCGCAATTCATGTAATACCAGGAAAGGACTAATAAGATTAATGGTATCGGACGGTGTTCTTTCTACGAAGGGTTTTTACCATTCCATTGGATTAGATGGAATGATAATTATTGGAAGTCGTTCCGCAGCAGTGTTGGGTTTAGTAAAGTGTGTGCTTGTCCCCCTCATACACATTTATGGTTATCCCCCAGCTAAAATTATTTCTCTGGGCGAGGCGTTAGATGGAAATAAAGGGGCCGAGGGACAAGACGTGGAAAAGGCGGAAACGACACAAAACGGTCGAAGTACTCTCGACAGCAACCATTTCCGCATTACCCGCATACAACCCCGCGCCGCCTCAACCACCCCTCGCGAAACACCAACCGCCACCAGCAGCCACCGACGAAACAGTTGCGCAACACAAAGATATTTGAGATAGGTCGCATATTTGCAAAGCTGAATTTAATATTTCATACATTTCTTGCCCTTTATTGTTTTTTATAGCAACATTTCACATGTACATATTATTTATATCAAAGCAAATGTTGACTTTCGTACACTGATTTTTTTACAGTTTGATTTCTTAACATATCTATCATACTTGAATAAACTGACTATTATATAAGAATTAATATATACAGATATTTGAAAATTATATTATTAGATTACTAATATACTGGCATATTGGTGCTATCATGCATTTCTTCGCTATGAGCTGTCAAAATGCCATTTTTCAAAATGAACATCTTCAGGTATTTTATATAATTTCTGGACAATCATCTAGGATAATAAAATAATTCAATAATAATCGTAAACTGGAAGTCATCAATGAGACCATTAAAATAATTCTAGTATCGATATTTTGATTTAGATCGCATATTTTTTCTCAATAACTGAGTAAGATAATTACATCATCTTATACTCAAATTTCCAACTCTTATAATGGCATATTAGTGCTATTATACATTCGCTACGAGCTGTCGAATGTCCTGAAAAAAAGCATCTGCAAGTTTCAGATTCATCAAATGTAGTATCCAGTAGTTTGATTCATGTTATGATATAATAATTTGCGACTGATCAAATTTAGTAAATGTGAAGTTTTTTAAGAATACAATTTTGTGTACTACTATATAAAGTACTTGAAAATCTGAATAAGAATTAAATTGAATCATATATTTAAATAAAATTTCTATCTACATATTTTTGGAGCAAAGAGCCATTTTACTTGTGCATTCAAAAAGTTCGTAGGATCACATATAGATGGCACATCTATCGACAAATCCATATGATTTTTAGGAAACACCAACCTTCAGAAGAGGCCTGTCAAAATTTCATGACAATTTGACGTTTAGTTCACAAGTTGTTTTATTTTCAAAACAATGAAAAAATCTGAATTTCAGCAAACAACTTCTCTATCATTTGTCTCGAAGGAGAAGAGCTCCCATAATACTTTGCTTGAACAATATTTTTTCTCATTAAAAAGCAATGTTTTATCAACAAATTTATCAAATTGAGATTTTTCCATTGTTTTGAAAATTACAAAAGTAGTGTCACTAAAACTAATAATTTGACAGTCGTCGTCTGAAGGTTGGTACTTCCTAAAAAGATATAGATTTGTCTATAGAGGCGCCATCTATATGTCATCCTATGAACTTATTGTGTCAGGTGTTAATAGATTAAGTCTTTTTAAACAGTTGATTATATATAAAAACAAAAAACTTGATCTAAAGCATAAAGATAGTAATGAATTATAGTTTATTTATATAATTACGTAAGAAACGTCTCCAAAATAGTATCACTATGCTATCCATCTTAAATGAAATATTCATCTTTTTAATATTATCCTTTATCTTTGATGAATAGTCTCAACTTCCATTTGTTCCTTCTATCTAGTCTCTACTTAATCAACGTTCTTATCGTACTCCAATTATAGTAGAAGGAAATGGTCTATACAGTATTTTACTATAATATCTAATATAGGATGAAAATTACATATTTACTATTCTTATCGTTCTCCTGTTATATAATATTTTATTGTATCATGAATGTAACGTAGGACAAAAATTATAAAAAAAATAATGCTTGATATATGTTTCAATTTTGCGAGTCTATGGGATTTAGATTACAGTTTTGTATGGAAGTGCAATTTGTATTCGAACGTTCAGCGACGACGGTGTGTGTAAACGTGAATTGTGCATGCATCGATGGCCCCCGAAATCCGGAAGTAATATATTACTACACTTTGCGCTAGATTCCGCACCGAGATTTATATTCAGATGTGCATCGTGCGCGGTTGGTCATGATAAAAATACATGCATTTTTCAAACCAGAGAATTCGATTAGATGAAACACAGCGGGCGTTCAATGAATGTTGGAATCTGAATAAGAATACGCGCTACTAGTGAGGGAGGGAGATAGAGTGATGATGAGGGAAAGGAGGACGATATGTAGAGTTCGATTCATTCAATAACTTTAAGAGGATTCACCTAGATTTAAAGCCGTTATCGTCTCTGCATATTTTTCGACCATTATTTCTTTGCGTATTTTGCCAGTTAGGAGCGGAGAAGTTTGAAAGAAATTGTCTCTCAGACATAATATGGGCGTCGGAGCGTAAGCACGCCAAGCGCTTTAAGCTTTTGTTCTTAAAGAATGTTTTATTGCCCGGGAAATTGCTATAAAGTATTGCAGCTACATCGCAAATTTAACTGCCGAGGCTTTTATACAAGTTACTCTTGTCTTACTAAATGGTGGATGCGCCGGGACATTTATTTCTTTTCATATACATTATACAACCAACTATTTAAGTAATATATTTTAACTATATAAATTAAATATTATGGAATAACTATAATATTGTATTGTTTTGTCTTTCTTAATGTTACATCCTTATACCTCAGAATAAGTTATTTTTTGTTAGCTACATAATTAATTTAGACTTTTTTAAATATTATTCATAAAATTATTAACGATTGTTACGATATAACAATATAAAAAAAATATAATTATAGACAAAATATAATGTATATCTACATATTTTTACATAAAAAGTGCTATTACTCGCAGTTTTTTTGACCTAATACGTATTTAAATTGACTAATTTCACTATACTTAAGTGGACATAAAATAATTCTTTTTTTCAAAATGAATATACGAAGACAGTTTGAAAAGTATTTTAAAAAATTTGGTTTTTCCATCCAATTGATTCAACAGACTTTTATAATATTCTGAGTTAATTATTTTATCTTTTTCACAATTAACACAATTCTCTTTATATTAATAAAAAAAACTGATGTCATAACCTTCATTGCTGCAACAATATTTGCCTTTATGAACTAAATTAATAAATAAAGACAATTTTACAGTATAACCTATTTTTTTTATTTGGTGTAGTAAATTTAGATATAAAATGTAAACCTAACCTAACTTAACTTAAGTTGTTGACCTATTTTTTCAGGAATAAGGGAAACCTTAAAAAACAAACATAACTACAGAACCTAACATAACCTAAATTTTGTTTAGGCTAGAAAAATACAATACTTTAAATTACTTTGGATTGTGAGTAATTTTCACATTTTTTGCAAGAAACTTGAAAACAAAAGATAATATAACGAAATATAATTGCTACGTTGCAAACTGCCTCAAAATCTTCTATAAATTCGCTTTGATATATAAGTGCTTTGTAATAGTGTTCGTAAATCAATGAAATACAGCAAAATTTATTTATCTAACAGTAAAATAAATGTGATTTTTTAATTTGAAATTTATTACAACTTATAAAATTAAATATTTTAATTATTGTCATTTTATTTAAATATTAGATATATTTATTTCAGAATTAATTGCTTCACATTAATTATATTCTTTCTTGCAGAAGACTTTTATTTAATTAATTTATTTCCTTCATTTTTTTTTGTTTGCAAAATAATATAATTATATAAAAAGTCGCGGACGAAATAAAAGTGAATGAAATTACGTTACGTTAAATGTAGAAGCGGAAAATTAATTTTGACTTGACGCAAGCAACCGTTGCCATGGTGACGTTAAATATGCTTTCAGTGCACACATTCATAGTCAAATAAATCGTTAAGAATAATATATGATATTCGATAATAGTTGCGGTTACGCACAAAGTTATCAAACACAATATCGCAGTGTAAATATAAACAATACAATTTCGAACTGACACTTGTATTTTTTTATTATTTATGGTGATTGAATAATAATTTATTTATATAATAATTTGAATGTTTATAGCCTAAATCAGCGTTTCTCAACGTATGACCCAATAATTGTGTCGTGTTAAATTTTTGAAATGACAGCTGTCACATAACGTCAATGTCATTTTTAATTTTATGTTTATAAAAATAAATACATTTTTTTTATCTTATATTTTTTAATGTATTGAATATTAAGTAATTTTTTGAAGGTTGACATTGTTTAAATTTTGTAACTATTTGTAGTAATAAATTGAAACAAACTAAAATTAAAAATTATTTTCAATGATGTAATTTCGAAACTTAACAATCACAAATTTCAAGTAAGCAAAATTTATAGTAAGGAAATTTAATATTCCATGATAAATAATCAATTTTCTGTTATTCAATAATAAAACATCCTATAGAAAATTAATTACAGTAAATATACATTAAGCAAATATTTTGATGCTTTTGTTGGTTAAGTTCCATTGAACTGTAAATATGTGCGCTTCTGTACAGTTTAAACACGATATTGAATATGATTCTTATATTCCCAAACGTAAATATTTGTTACGGAAGGAAATATCTTCGATAAATATAGAATAAATAATGCATGATTTATCGATTCGCAGTTCAAACAAAATAATATTCAAAATATTATTTGTTTGCATTTATTTCATGCGTATATTTATATTTCCTTCTTAAATAAATACAAATATTTACTTTATTTAACAATATATTTAAATTTTAGTTAGAATGAACGAAAAATATTTATAATAACAATAATTAATAGTTCAAATATGTTTTATATAAAATTATTATAATTTATTGTTATTTGCAGGACTTTACAAAATTGTGGATTAACTCAGGTCCCATCCAAAGCCATTTATCCATTGAAGAAACTACACGCACTGTAAGTAAACAATATTTGTATTTTTGCATTTTATATTTGTTAATGGTTATTTTGATATATTTTTTATAGCGTTGTCTTAATATATATTTTTCATTTAAAATATTATTACAAACTGCAACAAAATTATGTCAATATTAATAATATTCTATAATTTTCATTTTCCTTTCATAAAATATTACAAGTTTTATAATTTATTATTGAATTATTAAAAGTTTGTTAAAAAGGTTGTGTACCTAAATATTCTTTTATGAAAATTATACTTAATTTTCAGGAGTATCAACAGATTAATAGTATTTGATATACGTGATAATTAAACATGTTAAGTTTTATATAATTTAACAATTCAGAAATGTATTTGCGAAATAATTATATTCATGTTCTTAATTTTCTGTTGATGATAATTGTAATTATATACGATTTTGTAAATGCAGATTTTTTTTGGGTTATTAGAAAGTACAAGCAAATCAAGAAAATTATTGAACGCGTTATTATTGTGAATGCAAATGAAGCAGGTTACATAAATGTTATTGTTGTGCAATTGGATTGGATTGGATTCAAGAAAGAGGCGAATGCGAGATTGATCGGTGGGCTTCATTAAATTCGTGAAAGGCGCCGATCAGAAACTAATTGCGAGCAACATAAAATTATACATTGCAATGAAGGATCGAGCACGCACGAAAGTCCGAAATTTGCATCTCTCTTTCGCCTTTTTGTGATTACCATTATTATATTTTCGTGCAAATCGATTTCAGCAGTGTCGACGGTAGAAGTAGTAGTAGTAGTTTTCAGCAGGATTATACCAGATAAATCACCGTTTCAACTTCCCCCTTTCACCCTTTTTCGGGCCTGTTTACGTGCGGCAAGGACGAAATGTTTCCGTCCCATTCGAGAGGGGTCCGCATATATTTTATTCGCTCGTCCTTTAATCGGCGACTGCCTCTATTGATTTCACATACAATTATTTATATTTATGCGTTGCTGATGTGTGGACTT
The DNA here is from genome assembly GCA_963457615.1 of Nicrophorus investigator. Classification (NCBI taxonomy): domain Eukaryota; kingdom Metazoa; phylum Arthropoda; class Insecta; order Coleoptera; family Silphidae; genus Nicrophorus; species Nicrophorus investigator. The sequence continues at coordinate 29,479,387 of OY735140.1, forward strand.
TTTTTTCTACTCTCTTTCATTCTCTACATATCATTGCGATCCATTTGCACTGGCCTCGTTCATTTTTCTTTTCGTCTGTCTGCTCTTTCACTCTTTTTTTAAACCGTTTATTTTCTGTTCCTTCCACTTTATTTTACTTTTATTTTTTTCTGTTAACTATGTAAAAGTGAGCTGTAAATGTTATTGGGTTAGGCAGCTGGGCCAAAACGAGATCTGGAGTATGGATGGAGATAGCCTCCGGCAAGTGCGCTTGCTGCGAAGCTTGAGGTTGGACGGGAACCGTCTGGACGCCGTCCCGACGGACGCACTGGAGCCTTTGGATCTCCTAGAGGTCCTGTGAGTACCGGGACCAAAAGAAACAACAACAAAATGAAAAAAAATACAGAAAACTACACGAAATGATGATCATACCCTTCTATATACTTAGTCGCTTTCTAACACTGTACACACATTATACGCACTCACATGGACACCCGTAACCAAAGTTGAAAACAAACTTCCAGAAGTGATCTTTAAGCTGAAATTAATTTTCCCGGGACAAAACATGAAATTTATGCCGAGGAAGGAAGGAGATTAATTTACCCTAATCGCGAGGTCCTTAAATTTGCATGAATTTCGCTTTTTCGCCAGATTAATTCGTGCTCAAATAATTTTACCCTTGTCGACTAATGGAAGTTTGTTACGCAATTGCCACATCGAACACTTCAATAGTTTAACATAAACAACAGTTATTTTCAATTACTTTTAGTTTGGTGCTTTACATTCATTTGCTTTTAACAGTATAAAAAAATATAAAGTTATCAATGTTTTAATATATGCAGCTTTTACTACATAATAGTCCACTAAGTTAAAGCTGAACACTTAAATAAGTACAATGGTGACGCGGAATTGGCAACGAAATTGGAAGGAGATAAATGTTACGAAATTCGCTCAAAATTCCTTCTAAAGGGCTACGAACTTGATTGTATTTATTTGACCTTGAATGTGATACATATTCCCAAAAATATAGGAATTTGAGTTGCTAATCCATGATTGCACATCTCTTTACAGGAACCTAGGAAACAACTTGATTACCTCGATCCTAGTAAACGCCTTCCCCCAAATGGAGAAGCTGGAGATTCTGTAAGTCTAAAATCAGAAAATTAAATAATTTTATTAATAAATTAAATTTCGAAAAACGTTTAATTTTAAATTTATAAAAATATATTTTTATATAAACCTTAACTGTCTAGTAATCTTTTGACAATTCTCTACTTTTATGAATATCAAACTGCGAATTTATAATTAAACTTCCGTTGAAATGTGTCGGGGGTCTCGGCTTCTGGCTTCGCAGAAGTTTATCCATTTTATATGGATAATTCGTTGGAAGTTCGGTGTGCCGACCCAACGCGAAATCGCTTTTTGATCCCCGGGGAAATTTAATTGCCGAATTAAAACGCACCGCTCTGATGAAGTTTAATTAATAATCACCACGAAAGAGATCAATGCTTATGCTTAGCTTATGTTGATGATGTTGCACGTTCGGGTTTACATATAAAAATGTAGAAGACCCCGTGACCTAAAATTTTCAGGAAGCTCCGAGGTAAATTGAACGGCAATTTACGACCTTTCCGTGTCCTGTAACTTCCCTTACATTATATTTAATAAATGAAACTTTATGATTTGTTGTCCCGAATCCCAGTCGTTTAGTATTTCTATTTCTCGCCCTCGCTCATCCCCATTTATATTTGCTCCTTTTTCTCCCCTTCACACGCACTTTATTAAAAGAGCCTTGATTATTATGTTGCCGCCTTGTAAATGTGCGCGATTTTTAACTTTCAAGTGGACCCATTTGTATTCCAGAAATGTTTCCTCGAGGAAGGAATTTATTCATTACCAGAGGAAAAAAGCTTAGCGCCGAACGGCAATGAGCACGTCTTAATGTCAACGAATTTTTGGTGTTAATGCGATCGTTAAGTGTCCCTCCCTTAATTCATTTAGGGACTAGGGAAATGTAAAGAAAATTAAGGGCGAGACGCGAAATATCTACAACCTATTATCCCTAATCAACGTGAGAACGTGCGCCTGAAACCCGAATCAAATGTTAGCAAGTGAATAAATTCAATTATTCCAGATGCTATCCAAGTAAAAATAACCCTCATTAACACGTAAAGTGTGAACAGTCCTAACTATAAATTGTTTTATCATTACTTAATAATCTCAATTTATGTGCTTTCGTGTACGACTCGACTCTCGCACATAAACTACTTCCTATTTACTCGCAATCTTACTTCTTCCAACGATTATATCTCCTTTGTGGTGTCATTAATATTTCAACAATCTTCAAGTTCACGGTGCTGAGTAATGAGACAGTTCACTAATTAAATGCAATAAAAGTTATGAAACTCCGCTTCAAATAATTAAATCCTAACTACCAGGATCGTTTACAAAATAATACATTTTTTATAGTATTAACATTTCTGAGTAATAAATACAATTCTTAACACCTAGTCATAGTGTAACGCTTCCAAACCTTTTTGTATCCTAGAATACATTCTAATCGAAGGTAGTTTGAAAAGATATACTAGTGACACAAGGACATTAGTTTTTTTAGGATGCAAAGGGAATTTTGTTAATAGATTATCTTGAAAACGAAAATAGACTTAGCTCAGAATATTATATAAGCATGTTGGATCAATTAAAAACGTGAAGATAAACCTTTTTTTCATTTTCAAACAGTCCTCGTATTTTTTAAAGCAAAATTTTCAAGTTTACGTTTCGTGGTAGAACAGTTAGGTTGGGAACCCCAGTTGTAAACCTTAGCGTATAATCAGACAATTCCATAAAAGAAATGGCTAGTCTTAAACAATAACAGATTCCATTAGTCACATAGCAACAATGTATATTGTAATTTATGTAACTTATAACAATCAATAAAAATAAATTAAAACTAAAGGACATACAATGTAAAAAAATCAGAAAATTTATTCAGTTTACATGAATATAAATCTTTTTGATTAGCCAATATAAATATTCTATAATTCATAGTTTAATTGACAGTTATATGAAAAATCTGCATTGAGTAAAAGAAATACTAATTTCGTGCCGTGACGACTGGTACTGATCTTGGATAGTTAACAACTTCATAAATGTTCTTTCAGGTCTGCTAATTGGCAGTTCTATTTTGAAGCAGTTGTAAATTACAAACTCATTTTATGGCGGGAATATACAAAAATATATAATATATTTATAAATTTAAAATTAATATTTCAAGAAACGTATTTTTTTATTGAAAGAAACTAATTCTTGTTTTTTCTTTTAATATTCATTTTTTTCACATTTTTAATAATTTTATTTAAATTATTCATTTGATATAAACAATATATATTTTTTTGCCCAAATTTAACCCAAATATTTACTATTTATTATTCAATATTATATCCTAGTATAATATAGTTAATGTATTACATTTCATAATTTTCAGAAATGGAAGAATACTTGCTCAAAATTCAGCGTGAAATTTGTGGCATTTTCAGTAAAAAAAATAATTTAGTTTAGTGTGCATATCGGAATTTTAATATTTTAATCTGAATGTATATATTTCGATGCACTGAATTTTTAACTTTATCAAAAAATATTAAGAAAATGAAAAAATAAATTGCTATAGGTTTTTTTTTCACTCTAAAATATATAATTGTTGCTATTTTAAATATAAATTGATATTCTCTTTTCTTTTTGTACAAAAAAAAATTGATTAAGTTTAGGTAATTTTTCAATAATGTTTTTAAATATTATTTTGATGTTAGATATTTCTCTGCATCGAATAACAATAATAATAATTACAGGTTTAAAACCGTTAAACCTTGCCAACAGCCAAAGAACGAGATTGAAGTTGTTTATAAACAGAAACTGCTTAAGTGTTTTGAATTAATTATGCGAATCGACGAATATAGGTGAAAGACATATCCATCAATCAAATTATAATCCGCGACTGGCGCGAATTCCAGCCGCATTAAAGCTGTTACATCATAATCAGAAGCGGACAATTACAATAATAACGATATGCGGCTGCGATTATGCTAATGGGGCATTCGCTGACGGAATTCTAATTGGGAATCGTGTTTCAGATTTCTAAAGAGGAACCAAATAACCGAAATAGCTGAAGACGCCTTCATCAACATGACGCTGCTGAGAAAGATGTAAGTATGGAAATAAATTATCCGACAGTTCTAAAAACTGTCAATCGATACTTGCCAAGTAAATTTAATAAGTACTTGTGGAATAAATTATGTAAGTATTTGTAAATTAATAGTAACAAAAAATTTGTAGTATGCACATAACGTCTTGAGAAACAAATTATATTACTTCTTTCTAAACATGTAATTCTTGTCAATTTAGAGGTTAGATCTAAAAGTTTCTATATTATATAAGATTTTTATTTATTTTGAAAGGATTTGCACTTATTGCAATATAAGGAACTAAATATAGTAACATGTATTATTTAAGTTGGTACACATGCCAAAACAGCTGTTTTTAGTTTGTTTTTTTTGAAGAGGGAAAAATATGTATTCGTAATAAAAATATGCAAAAAGGCCAACGACCGAAATCTTTCAACATGTTTTGTATACTTCTGATTTTTTTTTAAAGTTTTTATTAATACACATGCTGTTGCCAATTTAGTATTATGTCATCGCTTTGATCGGATGACTACCAAGCACAGTTTATTAGTTGTAGTTGGTGTATCTGTCAGAAGTTTTCATATAAAAAATTTACTTGTATTTATCATAAATTACAAAATAAATTCACTTGTTTTGTGATAGAATGAATTCAGTTGAATTTTAAAATAACATTTTCAAATAATACTTGGTTGGTGACGGATAAATAAATAAATGTATAATATCAACCAAATTGTAATAAATTTAAATTTTCAAATATAAGAAATCTTTTAATATTATTTTTTAAGTAATTGCAATAAAACTATCATATTAAGAATTAAATAATCAATTCTATAGAATTGAATGATCATTTTCAGTAATCTCTATAATAAAACAATTTTAGAAAAATATGTTTTTAGTCATTTCAAAATAGTGGCTAAAACATTCATCCATCAAAAAATAAACAGTTCATGCTGAAAAACTTTTGAAAGGCTAAGAATCAAAATATTAAAGTTTCAGCTTTTTTAGATTTAAATTTATGCAAATTGATATAATTTACAATGAGAATAAATTCGTAAATATTAAGGATCCATTTGATTATTTGGAAATTTGAAAAATATATTTATTTTGGCTTAATTAGAAACTTTTTGATCTATCTTTATATTTTATTAACTTTCGAAAGTGATGAAAGTGAAGAGAAAAATAGTTTTTTTTTCTGGTATCCTTATTTCTCGTTTTCATTTTCCGCATTGATAAATAACGTTTCTCTCGGAGTTGATGCTGTTGTTATAGGGGCACTTTGCCAAACGCAACTACTTTCGAATAAATCTGGCCTGTTTGTTTTATAAATATAATTTGTCGAATACACTTCGTTTAAATTGATTGTCCGAGACTTGATGAAATGTTTAAGCGTTCGAAATTTCAAATTCGATCAGGATTCGTTCCACTTTATTATTGTTTTATTATTTGGGCTGCGGCCGGAGGCGGTTTGGAGCAAAAGAAAAATACGGCTCGCCGAGTCGAGCGTCCTAAAATAATAGTTCTTTATGGCAATTGCTTTTCCCTCGTTACCCCGTCGTCTTTTCCATTTGCGATTCGCGAGGAAACGACGTGGAATTTGCGGAATTAGCACCGGTCGCAAATAATTAAGATTCCATCGCCCCCGCCGGCGCCGCCGTTTTCAATAAAAGTCCCATTCTGATTTCGGATTTCTGCTTTCAGCGAATTGGATGACAATTATCTGGCTCACATTCCGACTGCATTGACGAAATTGCCAGCGCTCGAAGAACTGTAAGTAATTTCAACCACATAACCACGACGATTGGTACACTTAAAAAGCAATTTTCCAGATATTTTAATCATTCTGTGCCATATATCTATGTGTATTTTTTTTTTGTTAAATTTAATCTGTCCCAGATGCTAATTGATTGTTTTATTTTATATATTTTAACCGTAGGTTTCAGACAGGAATTTTTATATTTTATTACAACAAAAAATATATAATACATTTCCGATAAATACAGACTGATGATTTATTTTTATCATTATTACAAATTATATTAAATATACAAAATATAGAATTTATTGTCTACATATGTCTGCTATTAAATTGAATTGTTTAATTTTTATTTTATTTAACAATTTTTTTATCCCATTTAGGACCAAAGAGTAAAATGTGTTAATTCAATCAACAATAGTATTGCATCTTATTTTTCATTCTAATGGAATGCATTTATTATTAATAAATTTAGTTAATTTTACCGTTTTCTTGTAAAATTTTCTATAAGTCCTCTATGTTTCAAATATTTAATATCAATTTTTGCTCCAGGTATTTCATTTTCATAAAGAATTAAAAATACTCTACAAATATGCAAATTAGAATAAATTAAATAAGGATGCATTTTTATAAAATTTTAAATTATCAGAAAAAAATGTGTATAGAATGAAGTATTTTGTAGCTTAAATATAAATTTAATTATATAATTCTATCCTAATATTTACTAGATTGCTGTTATATCTGCAAGACTTGATTATATTTATTATACCATATTTGCTTGATTATATAGCAAACAGTTTATATACAGTTTAAGCAGAAATTATATGCTACATCTTCTAGATGGATTATCTTCACTTTAGTATTATCATGCACCTGTGCAGAATGTTTTCCATTCATAAATTTTCTCTTCATAAATTTGATTATTTGTATACTTTGTATTTCCATACATTTCAGAAGCCATCGCACAAAATAATTGTATTACATGAAATATTTATTTAACACTTTTTGAATGAACAATTAATTGGTTTCTAGCATAATTTGTACAAGTTTTGCATTTTAATTAGTAATAGTAATTAACAAACTTATCCACAACTAATGATTATTGTCATTATTTTGAGATCATTAATGCTTCTTCAATTTAGCAAAAATCTTGAACATGTATAATGGAAATTTTTAATTTAATAAAATGATGTTTCTATTAAAATGTTAAAGTACAAAAATACTTTTTACTGTAATGTATAATTTACTTCATTAAGCAGAAAGAGAATAACGAATAAAACTAAGTATACAAGTATATTATTTGTAATAGCAGAAGTTATCCTGCTGTTTTCCGCCTTGTAATACAGAGCGAAAAGTTTAAAGTCGGAGGGTGTTTGTGTATGTGGATGTGTGCGAGGTCAAGCTGTTAAATGCACATAGCAGGATTGTCTGGTCTCAACTCTAACCTTCCAAGTTTCAGTGGAAACACATCGCCGCAGTTTTCTAGTTTATTGGTTTAAATAAAATGATCCATCGACCCAGATCTGATCTCTTTTGCGGTGGTCCGGGTCTGAGCTGCTTTTCTCTATCCGCTCACTCCTCATAACCCCCCTGCAGCCTTCTCAACAGACAGTTTTCTTTCAATTATTTTCCGCAGGAAACTTAAACTCTTAACAAAACCACGGAAAGTGGACTGCACCGTCCTCGCAGTGCGCTTTGTTTGTCTTCCATGAAACGAAATAAATATGAGCGACGTTTTTCATCATTATATATTTTTCCTTGCGCAAACAATGGTCCTGTCTCAACTGGCTTTGTTACGTTTGTTTTCTTTCCTGTTCGACGCCGACTTATTACGTCTTATTTCTGCTATCTAAAACAAAAAAAATATAATAATGAAATACTTTTTGATGGCTTAAATTTTAAAGCAATTAATGTTATGAATCATATTATTGTTACTATATTTGAACATTGATTCAATTAATTAATAAATTAAATAGTTTCTGACGTATAACTTTATTTGTAGGTCGATATCAGGTAATCGTATCAAATACATCCCAGCTGGATTACTTCAGAAAACTCCGGGAATCGTGCAGTTGGATCTGAAGGGGAATCCCTTGGTTGGGGTGGACACGCACGCGTTTTCGTTCCTGCCAAACCTAAAAATTCTGCAAGTATTAAGTTCCCTGAAACACATTAAAATCGAGCCCTAGACTTAGGCTTAAGCACGTTCTAAATGTTGACAAAAAACATCATTTTATTCGTTGCAGGAGTCTCTCGGATACTCGGGTTTTATCAACGTTTCCCAGTCTGAATGGAACTAGCGCGTTGGACACGCTGCGCTTGGATCGAGCCAGCATTTCTTCGGTTCCCACGAGCCTTTGCTTCACGTGTCCGAAATTGAAAACCCTGTAAGCTGAACTCTCGTCCTTAATCTCCGCCCGCAATATTCGCTTTCCATCACGACGCCTTTTATTTCTGTTCGCAGGGATTTGAAGTCCAACAAGTTGGTTCGCGTGCCGGATCTCTACAACTGCAAAGAAATGAAGGTCCTGTAAGTATTTTTAAGCGTTTTCCAGTGGGAAAAGAAGTGATACGTGTGTTCATCACGTTATTTTATATGATTCACTATTTTGTTGTAGGGCTCTCGCTGGGAATAAGATACATTCGTTGGAAACTCGTCCTTTCAAAGGGATGTCACTCATGCACGATCTCCTTTTAGCTCACAACGAGATTCAACACATACCGTACGATGCATTCCACGGCCTGTCCAAACTACAAGTTTTGTAAGTAATATTCATTTAGATTTATATTCCAATTCAATAATATTTTGTGTATTTTTCATGCGATCAATAGTGAATTATGTGCCATTTTTTTTTGTTATAGGGATTTAGAAGATAACAAAATTTCCTACATCCATCCGGACGCGTTCTTGCCGATCTCGCACGTCGAGGACTTGTAAGTATGAAACGATTGATTTCAAAGGAGTTTTTGATTAGTTTGTTATAGGAATTTGGGAAACAACATTTTTTCTACGTTACCGTTCGCCGGCCTCGAGCGGCTGCTGCACTTGAAAACATTCAACAATCCAAACTTGCGAGAGTTTCCTCCGCCGGAAGTCTTTCCGCGCATACAAAGTTTGGTATTGGCGTACGCGTACCATTGTTGCGCCTTCCTACCTCTGATACCGTCGAATCCGCCGCCCCGAGTCAAAGATATCATCGTATTTCCGGACGAAGGAGACGACGTCGATTGGAGCTATTGGAATACCAGTTTCGTCGATGTCTGGCCTTCAATAAGTGAGTATTGGTTTTTCGTGATTTGGATTTGGATTCATAATGTTCTTGTTTTTAGATAATATTAGTCACAAGTTTGGGCAAAAGTTTAAGAGCTATTGGGATAAGTTTGCGACAACAGCGGAGTACGCTTACCCGGCAAATTTCCCAGCGTACGTGGAAGAATATTCCGAAGATGAGATTAGCAAATATGGGTTCGATACGACCGTTGGGAAGATACAATGTCTTCCGTTGCCGGGACCTTTTCTTCCTTGTCAGGATCTCTTTGACTGGTGGACGTTGCGTTGCGGGGTTTGGATTGTATTCCTTTGTGCTATGTTGGGTAATGGGACTGTAGTGTTCGTCTTGATATTTTCAAGAAGTAAAATGGATGTACCGAGATTCTTGGTTTGCAATTTAGCTGCAGCAGATTTCTTCATGGGGATCTATTTAGGTAGGTTAAAGTTTTTAAGCTATTGGAACAATGATTGTTGTAAGCTGTTTGCGTTTCAGGTTTTTTAGCAGTGGTAGATGCTTCGACTTTAGGTGAATTTAGAATGTACGCGATACCGTGGCAGATGTCTGCAGGATGCCAGTTGGCAGGATTCTTGGGTGTTTTGAGTTCGGAACTGTCTGTGTACACTTTGGCCGTGATAACGTTGGAACGGAACTACGCCATAACCCATGCGATGCACCTGAATAAGAGACTTTCGCTGAAGCACGCCGGTTACATAATGCTCTGCGGCTGGACATTTGCGATTGTTATGGCTGTGCTTCCGCTCTTCAGTATATCGGACTATCGCAAGTTCGCAGTGTGTTTACCGTTCGAAACTAACAATGCGGCCAGCCTGACGTACGTTGTGTTTCTGATGTTCATAAATGGGATAGCATTTCTTATCTTGATGGGTTGTTACTTGAAAATGTACTGCGCCATCCGTGGATCCCAGGCATGGAACTCGAACGACTCTCGGATAGCGAAACGAATGGCCCTTTTAGTTTTTACTGACTTTCTGTGCTGGTCCCCGATTGCGTTTTTCTCGCTCACCGCAGCCTTCGGGCTGCAGCTGATCACCTTGGAACAGGCCAAAGTGTTCACCGTCTTCGTCCTGCCTTTAAATTCATGCTGCAATCCCTTCCTGTACGCCATTCTCACGAAGCAGTTCAAAAAGGACTGCGTGATGATATGTAAGGCAATCGAGGAGAGCAGAGTGACGAGGGGCATTGGTAGATGTAGGCATAGTTCGAACTTTAGTAATCGCCAAACGCCGGCGAATACCAACAGCTTAGCGGACCGGTCTTCGCGGGAGAACCAGAACCATCACGTGCCGACTTGCACGTGCAACGCCAAATTGTTGGGCGATCAAAACGAGAATACACCTCGACCCGACCGCAAAACCAGGACGAGAGAATGGCTTTTAAATAAGGCCAGGTGGTTGCTGTGCGTGCGTCGCCAAACCCGTCATCGGCCCAGGAGTGACCAGTACACCTATCAAATCGCCGAGATTCAGCAAAAGCAGCACAAAAGAGCATCTTCTGTATCGTCCAGTGAGAACTTTAGCTCTTCTCGCTCCGATTCCTGGCGACACAATCACCACTGCGGCATACCGCTGCGACTGCTCGATCCGAAGAGGAGAGCGTCATCATGGCTGGTTACGCGTAAGACTTCGCAGGACTCGAACCTTTCCAGTTCCCGCAACGATTCATCTGGGTCCGCAACAACCGCCAGTACAAGCACCTGGAGGATTTCCCGCTCGAGCGCTTCCAGTGAACCAACCAGATTGAGAGCGAAGCCTCGACTCACCCGACAGTGTGCCATACAGGACGAATCAGAGCCTCCCGGTTCACCTGGCCGGTTGACGGTTCGCTTCCTCACCACGATTCCTTCTGCTGCAGAAACTAGTATGCAGCTGGAGGATGAACCACCCGTTCTCGTTAGTCCTGCTAAGGAACGCGAAGGACCACTTTACGCCATCCTACATACCGCTCCTATAATCACCCCCACACGAAGACAATCCATTGTCACGCTGCATCCACCCGATACCTGCAATGTCTCTAGTCAACCAGAGCCGGGACCATCAAATCCCGCTCCAGATCTAATAAGATAATAATTTAGTACCTAAGTCAACCAAATCTCAAGGATAAGTGCACACACGCTCGCTTTGCCCATTACTCATTCATCGACGACAATAAAACAGCACATTTATTATTTATTTCCATAATCATTCCACCATTTATATCTCATTAAAACCATGTACATATTTCAAAATGCGTAAAAACAACCATATTTCAGTAAATATCAATTTTTACTTTCCTCGGTAATCCTTTAACTACATCTTATATCAATTATTTCAAAATCGATTAATAACATATTTAGTGTATTAGAAATACAAAATCATGTCAAAATATATAAAGACATTGTATTTTTTACTTTTAATAAATAAATATTATTACATTACAAAGAAGTAGACAAAAAACAAACTATATTGGAACATTATTTACTTGAAATATTTTTCAATTTCATTTAAATAATAAATAATTATATGTAAACAATTTAAAATATTATCTTTGTTTTCGTCTAGAACCAACTGTTTAGTTAAATTTAGTATATTTTATCTGATAAAAATAATTTGATATTCACTGAAATCAATTAACTCATCATTATCACAACAAGTAAAATATCCTCAATACTTTATAACATAATATGTTCTTTATTCTTTAACTCATTTAATGTTGTCTCCTTCTGTTAGATAATGTTAGTATTGTGTAAACCTTGTAATTTATAAATTATTGTTACAAACTTGTAAATACCAATTTTATGTATTCGATTTTTTGAGTGTTACTTAAATTTTCTAATGAATCTTAAAAAAAAACTTTTAAAATCGCTTTTCTCTAAATTTTATAAATGCTATTTAAAATTTATATTTTCCATATATCCAAATATGTTTTTAAATAAGTTTAATCTTTGGTATATTGTGTGTAGTTTCTTATGATCTGCAAAATTAGAAATTTTCTTTTCAATACTAATTCTCATGTTAACAGTTAGTTCATACGAATATTCTGAGCGCTTAGCAACCTTTAAATATGCTTTAATGTATATTTTATTTTTGTATTTATGGTTATTTTGATTCTTGACGAGAATTGTTTACAGAATACTTGTTATGGCGTAGAAATATTGTTAGAACACTTGTATCCTTTTCTCTCTCTCTCTTTTCCCTCCTTCTTAAATTTTCTCTTCACTAAAAATACTAAATTGTTTATTAATACTCACATGGAAACAGCGCTAATAAATTATGAAAATAGAGCGAAGCAAGAAAATGTTTGTGCGAGGCGTGTGTGCGCCCGTTCTTCGATAAAGTAAATCTATTGAAGCTATTGTAATGTAAATTTTAATATATATGTTTTGTATATTTATTCTATTTGTAAATAAAGTTGAGACGGATTTGGGGATTGCAGGGCCGCATCAAGGAGAATCCGCGCGTATTACAAACTTATAGTTATTTTGCGAGATAAATTTAACGGCCACTCTGCCCCACCTCCATCTCCCGGAAGAAGAAGATAATTATAATTGAAATCGTATATAAAATAATATGAAATATTTGAAATACCGTAAGACGAATGCGTGATAATATTGTTAGGCCGTAAGCGTGAGATATGAGAATAATAATTTTGAATAAGTGATAATTTATATGAATATATAACTCAAGAATCTATGTATATTATATTTAAAGATAATCGAAGAAATGTTATTTACACACAACTATGTAATATTATATGATATTTCAATGTACGAGTTTAAAATGAAATTACGATTATAGTGTATGTATAAATTATTAAAACGAAAAAAAAAAAGAAATTCCGTACTGTTTAATATTTTGGGATTTTTGTTATTTATTTACGCTTCACAACACTGTTTAATCTCCATTATATCTCATCTTCTCATTTCGTTTTCTCATCTAAAAATCACGAGACTAGCTTAGAAATCGTTTATAGTAATAGTATAATATATATAAAATACATTTAACTCATTCGAAATATATTTTTGTTGTAAAAAAAGAGAATTATTTTATTGTACATTTGAATATTATTAAATCGAGGGCCTCGGAGGAAGACGTCCCGTGGACCTCGAGTTGCTTAAAGGTACCGCGCTTTTGCTGTCGACACCGTCCACCTCGTTCTCACTCTTATTACTAAGTATCAAGTCTCTAGAACGCCTAAATTCATCAAATTTGCTATTCAGTATGTTGAGCTCGGATCTGGATGTGGTCGACTCCGGAACTGCCGAGTCGTCCAGATTATCCTCGTCCACCTCCTGCAAAGAAGCCAATATGTTAAAGCGGATCAAAAATGATGAAGATTAAGAAGTTACCTGTATCTCGAGGAATGTCACGGGCTGGGTCCTGTATCTGCTCGATGTCCCTTTGCGTTTTTTTGGAACCACTCGCCTATGCAGACGCGACAGCGGCTCTGGATATACAGTATCCATTACTGAAAATAGGATTTTCAGAGTTATTTTTATTGAGATGGTCGTTGCACTTAAATGCGCACAATATTTTACCAAATACAAACGATGTGAAGAAAAAACAAGACACTCTCAAATACACACACACACAAGGAGAAACGCACTTTATTAAAAATCCGCGCTAATTTTAGACCAACAACAATAAACACGCAGCAGCATCGGCAGCATTTCGTTTCAGTTTCCCAATTTTAGGTTTCTCCTCCGACTTTTTTTTCTAAGATGGTATTCACTTACATTGAATTCTATCGCTCTCGCAAAACGGCATTCAGACTGTGCGAGCTGAGGTCCTCCTCCACTGTCTGAGGGGTGGTGGATGATGGTAGTTATTTACCTCTTTTTCCCGTTTGCACTACTAAATACTGGTTGTTGTGTGTTGGTTAAAAACAGTCAGTAACGTCTGTGTAAACCTTTAGAATATTTTTGGCTAATTTTAAACTCGACACATCTCGGTGTCGGCGAGAGGCGCGCACACACAGAGCGCTCGACTCTTTCCACACACTTCCAACAGTGCGTCGTTCTCAAGGTATTTACGAAACAAAAATTTCACGAGATCCCGACCAATCACGAGAAAACGATTAAACTGGATTTATTTTTTCCCTTCTTTTCTTCATCTTTCTTTTTTGTTCCTTTCTAACCCAAATTTTATTATATGCTATGTATATTCGTGAATGTACACTTCTTCTTTTCTGCAAAATGCTTTCAACATAGATGGAAAACCTTCTATTTTAAATCCTGCGAGTTATCACGTGCAGTTGAGGTGACTAACTTTTGTATACATACCAACAACCCGAATTATTATTAACAGACTATCAGGAGCCACAAGAGATTCGAATAAGTCGTACAAGAAGAAAACAACCAATTGACATATTTAGATCGCGAAAGGACGATTCACGGCAGCTGCACGCATTTAATTTATCATTTTTTAGCCATGACTTTCTGAAAAACATATTATTACTACAATATCTTTTATAAAAATACCAAATTAGCAACATATCACACAAAATCTTATGTAAGTTTTCTTTTCACAATTTTCTTTTCATTTTCATTATAGTAAATCGTGCATTAAATTATAGCATTCAATTGGCATTAAATCTTAGTTCTGAACAGCTGAATATGTTTTATTAGATGTTTTAGTCACGCGCTTCTATAAAATACTTTTACTCCAGTAGTCATCGCCTTTTTTTGGCTGCGGGTCAATACACAAACATATATTAATACAAACTTCTGTTATTGCAGAACATTTTCTCATTAAGAAGCTGTTAGATTCCAATTTTTAACATTGGCACATTCAATTTCCATCTAAAATATTAACAAATATTAAATATTTAGAAATTTACTAACAATTCTCATAAGTAGTAAAAGATTTTACTAAATTATCTTATTTATATTTACTACATTGTTTATTTTTATAATTCTGTTTAATTCATGTTTTAATTTATATTATATGAGCGTGGGTTAGATTAGGATGGGCAAAAGGGAAATAGACAAATTCCGGTATAAAAAAATGTTCTTTTTAATATATAATTGTAAATACAATAAATAAATTACTACTGCGTTAGAAAAGAACAAAAAAATATATATTAAAAAGAGAAAAGTAAAATGTTTAAATAAAATAATTTTACTTAAAATATATTTAACAGGTAGAACTTATCCGAGAACTCGCACCCTCTTTGGCAGAGCGCAATCGTGTGTTTCTATTTCTTTCGTATCGCCATTTCAAAGTAAAAAGTAAAAAAAAACAGTAAAAAATAACGTATCTCAATTATCTTGGTAACTGCTTCAACATGCAAAATACAGACAGACTAGTTTCACATTGAAAATGATATACCTTTTAGTTCTCATTATACAATTATAATATCGTTATATAAATAATAAATTAAAAATATGTATAAAATATTTAAAATTACAACTAAAATCGTAAACTGAAAATTGCCGCTAAATATTTATCGTTCAATGTACATGTGGCACATGCTTGTATTAATTCATCCCCATTCTTTGAATAATCAGTTATGAAGCAACTTAGTAATCACAAAATAAAAAATTATAATCATCGTCATATATATATATAAAATATTATTATTGTTACGAAAAAACTTCACAAGTTTTTAATAATATCACGCTAGGCCCGAATCGACGTGGGTGCGTCTCTTCGAGTCCGATCTCTGCACCCCGTGGTCCGGAGTCGACTTCAGAATATCCGGTTGCGACTGATTCGCAATTGTCTGACTAATTATAGAAGGGTTCACCAGCGATTGGTTCACTGAAACCATAGTTCCTCTGCTTAACGTGCCCAAAAGCGGAGTCCCAGGGTTGTTTATCAGCAGATTCATGTAATCCGCTATCAGCAGCGTCAGCTCGAGGATCTTCGGTTTGCTCAAGGAGAAGATCAGTTTTTGAGATGGTTGTTGGTCGTTCTGCGTGACGACCAGCATGAAATCCTCTTGGCAACCACCGAAAGTTAAAACATTAGTGTAGGGATATCGCACACGTTGCTGCATCGTCGCTAAATCTAAAACGGTTATTGCGTCTTCGTTCACAGCCAACCAAATCATCGGAGAATCGTGTTGCCTTAATCTCGCCTAAAAAATAATCAACAAATTAGCAACATGATGATTAAATATTAATATTATTATTAATTAACCTGGAATAGTGTAGCTCCGAAGTAAGGCCATTTTCTCGAACACGTAAGATAAATCCTTACGCAATCCAACTGAGTTCTGCCCTTCAGGCTCCTCCATTTCTCCAACAATTTAGCTTGAAGCTCGCTTAGACCATCTTGAGTTAGTTGATCTCTATACCGGTAAGGGTAGAATTTGTCGATGGCGTTGAGGGTTTGATTCGAGTGCGCCGTCAGGATATTATGGACATTGTTTAAGGCGTTGAGCGTGTGTGATGTTTGAACTGTTGCATGGGTCTGCCCATTCAAAGTCCCACTGGAGTTTTTGTGCGAGGAACTTTGGGCACTTAGCGTGGCGTTCGCGCTCTGCACAATCTTCGCGTTCAGAGTGTTCTTAACGCTCAGAGAGCAATCACCCATATCCAATTGTGCCATCAACGAGGCCAATTCCAGAGCTAATTCCCTGCTCAACGGAAACCGTCCGGCCACGATTTGCTTGTTCACTTGGTAGCATAGCAGTAATCGCTCTTTATCCGTTTCCAATCGTGCACTATTCTTCCACCACAATCGGTTCTTATAAGTCAACCGAATGACGCGGCTGTTCTCAAACTTGCCGAGTCCCTTCTCCCTCAACGCTATTTCCCACTTCGAAATTAAATCGCATAACTTTGCGTTCGGGTCCAAAGTATGCTCTAAATCTTTCTCTATAGGATCGTCGCTGAACAGCGCGAAACCATTCGTTACTCTACAGCCAATTTCGTGTGCTAAACTATCCTGAAATTCTTTAATAGTACTAGAGCCATCGAAACTTGAAATGTGATAGGTGCCGTTCAGCAAATGAACCGGCATCGAATGCGGTAACGAATGATGTTGAGGATTCTTCATTAAAATACTCAATACTTCCATCCGAGATGGTTTCAATTCACGTCCACCTGAAAATGACCAATTACAAATAAGTTACCTCTCAAAATGTATAGCAATATTAAATAACTTACCCATCAAAATGGTCCTTTCCAAAGCTCGTTCACAGTACGAAGCGTACTTTCCGCATTCAGAGCGGTTATCCGCATTCCTTTGCAGGTGCAATTTAAGAAACCAGAGTAACCTGGAAGATTTAGGCACAAACAGGCTCACTGCCAATGCGAGCAATTGCCACCCTTGCAACAAAGTAAAACTTGGCGGGCCTTTGTGGTCCTTGTGCTCTTTATATGATTCCTTTTGCTCTTTATATTTCTCTTCTTGGACAGCCTGTATATTAGAAGATGCAATTTGTTGATCAGAGGTACTATTAATACTTGGAGTTGTCTCGCAAGTGAACAAACTCTGGGTAGCGCAAAGCAGCAGTTGCTGAAAAGAATTTTGGTGTTTCTTATACATTGTGGTAACAAAATCCCACCCCCTATGTTGATATTGTTTTTGTTGTGGTAGTAATATGTATGTTACATATATTGTTAATATTTATATTGTTGATGAAGCCCCAAAAACGAAACAAAAATTTTGAACGATGTGTATGATGGAATGTGTGTCAAACAATAACAAAATAATGGTATGATTATGTAGACAGAAAAATATATGGAACATAATTCGGCAAAATGTGTGTGTAGATATATTATATAAATATAGAGAGAAAGTAGACATAGGAGAGACAATCATAGCCATCACTAAATATTCTAAGAACATCTTCTAATTGAGACACATTCAAAGTATATATATAAAAGATATAAACTAAATAAAGAAATATAAGAAAACACCAACATTCTTACCAAAATTGTTGCCTATAATAGTTGCTACTACGTCTAGAAATTATAATGACATATAAAAAATCTGTTTCTTGCACTTGGTCAAAAAGGAGATTTTTCTAATGTGCTATAATGCGCCAAGCATGCAGACACCAATAAGCCAACAATCATTCTTTAACCAAATAATGACTCTTTCTATTGAGAAACTTATATTCATTTTATAATTTAATTACTCTATACTCTAAAGCCTAGTTTTAATATTATAAGCTTCTATACAATAATTTACACCTTTACCATCATTTATTTCTTATAAATCAATAAATATTAGTTTTTGAAAATAATTTTATAAAAAATAATTAAGGTAAGTAAATTTAGTTTTCTAAATGTATATAAAATTTTACTATTTTTTATTCTATATGAATGAATGTAACTCTAGAAGTTTAAGTAACTAATTTGTGTAAAGTCGTTTGGTTAAAGAAAAATTTGTTGTTTTGCATGATGAATAATAAAATGAAATAAAAATGATAAATGAAATTGTGCACGTAGATAGTAGAATATTCAAATTGCGAGCAAACTTGCCAGTAATAATAATAATAATAGAACTTAAAGAAATGAAGAAGAAAAGAAAAGTAAAAAAAAAGAAAATGAATCTGATTTCTGAGAAATCTTGTAACATACTTTTCGTTTCTATGAGAAATCTCATTAGATTTGTTCATTTCTCTTTTTTTCTATAAGGAAATAAATATAAAAAGCACACTTACACCTTTCTTAAGCAATTTTTGTGTAGATACCTGAACGCCCAGTTTGGGTAGTGGAGCACTCTTGCTAGTCTGTTTGACGAGAGCGCAGATAAGTTCCGCTTGAAGTTCTGGCATATCCAAGCATTGCTGAAGTGCGTTTTGGGCTAAAACCACATGATAGTCGATTCCCGCCTGGTCCACTGCAGCCGACATGAACAATTGAAGACATTTGAATAGCTTAATTGCTTCCGCCTAAAATTGATTCAACATTTAATTTAATATTTTAAATTTGCTCGAATTTCATACTTGTAATGTTTCTGTAGATAAAGTGGTCAAGGGGAAGTACGAAGGGATGGCTCCATCTTTGGTACAAGGCACGTGTAGTAAAACTGGATGGCGCCAGAGAACACAATTTGGATCTCCATCAACTTCCATCAATTTATGAATGAGTTGCTCGTACTGTGTTCCTGTACTTGGCCCACCGCCACTGGCGACGGTCAAATGATAAAGCCATGCATCTTTTTCCTGTTTACCGGGGCATAAGAGATACGTAGGACCTTGATTAGTTGGGAAAATGCCAATTGTTAAATCTGGACTCTCCGAATCACGCTCTTCCGAATCAGAATCTGATAAATGTTCAACTTCCTCGACACGGGCATCCCGCATATTAATTTGGCCGGCCGGTGTCTGCTAAAATACGAGATAAATAATTTACAAATATGCCACAATAAAAAATATAAAATCTTACTGTATCCGTAGGTGATTTGAAATACAAGAACATTTTTCCAATCAAAACGCACCAACACTTCTTGGCATGTCCGTTTTTCACTTTTGTCAGCCATCCCTGCACGGCCGGTTTATTTTCTTCTCTACTTAATAATAACTTTGTTGCGTTTCTTCTCTGAACATTTTGCAAAATCCTGACCTAAATTGAAGCAATTAATTGTTATTATCGATCTAAAATCAAGGCTACGAACCCAATCTTCCATAGCCGTAATAGAATCCGCAGTTAAATAATACGTCTTCTTCCCGGTGTCGATTTCGAAGGTATTCGATCCTTCTGCCCTGGTGATTTTGCATATATCATCTAACAGGATTTGCCCTTGCGGTTTACCATTTTGACTTTTATAGTAGGTCAACACGCCGTGTTTTAACACGAACCAGCGTTTCCGCCAAGTCTTCAATTTACCACCTAAATAGATACAAATTATTACATTTTAAAACGGAAATATTATTAAATTAAATTACCTAATTTAGCCAATGAACCACTTTTCTCTAAGTTTTCTGTACGTTTTGGGCTATCCAAATAAGAGGCTCTAAGTAAAAGTGATGATTCTAGGCTCGTCGTGTCGCAACTCAATGCGTCCGGTGGTACTGCATAATCATCGGACATGCCTGATTCAAAGGAAGTATCTGAAACGCCTGTTTGTGTTAACAAACAGATAATGCCGTGATGAAAATAAAAATGCAAAATAAAATGGTTTTTGAGGCTGCGAAACAAGTGATTGAAAAAGGAAAAAGAAAAGAAAAAATGCATGTGTCCTACGTGAAAACTCACCACGCGTTTTACTTTTGCTCGGAGATCCGCTGCTGCTGGAAGCCGTCCTCTTGCCTGGACTGGACCCGGAAGTTTCTCCTGAGCTTCTACTGTGTGTGTTTGTGCCACCATCAACAGCCTTAAAAAATAATAAAGTTAACGTTGTATAATTATAAAGTATAATTTAGTAAATTACCGTTGTGTTGTTGCCTTCACCGTCGCTGGAATCATCCGAAGAATCACCGGTGAAAGGCATTGAGCGAATCTGACTGGCCCTTCCCTTGACTGTTGCGTAAACTGGTACAGGAATGTCTTGGTATCCAGCTTGCTCCGGGCCCATATCGCTGGGTGTTGTACCGGTCAAGGTGAGGCCACCCGCGGCAACTTGGTAAATCCTATCCTCCCAGCTAGGGAATCTGTGGAGAGGAGGCGTGGGTGCCCTGGGCCAGGCCACCTTCTCCCTGCTGGGCGTGTAGATCTCCGCATAATCGTGTGCCAAATCTGAATCTGAAGCACTGCTAGGAACTCGGGCCAAACTTAAATTATCAACTGCAGCGCACAGATCCTCAGTTAATGGATCCATACTGGAGTTGCTAGGTAGAAAATTGACGCTGGTTACGAGGTTGCTTGGTATGAGAGGTTGGTGTGACGGTTCGAAGCTCGCTGAGACACATACGGATTGGTGTCGTCGGTGTCTCGTTGAAGATGACGCCGCACCCTTCGGCTCCGGGGAACAACTTTCGGATCGCCGGCGGTCTGCTAAGGCCAGGTGATTCTTCAGCAGTTCCAGCTGCTGGTTACACTTGATATTCTGCTCCCGAAGTGTTTGGTTCTGCTGTTCTAGTTCTTTCAGCTTATTCGTAACCCATTCCTTGATACGGGCCGCCTTCGCCTCGACCTGTCTCGCGTCCTGAAGGCGAAGTTGACGTTGCTCCTCAACTTCACCTTCCAGCCGCGATATCTGAGTCGTGTTGGAATCACTTTGCTGCGACCATGCTAGCTTCTGTTCCATTATTCGTACCTGAAAATAGTCGAAAGCAAATGTTCATTTTAAAGTCCATTTAACTTGCAAAACGGAAATGGATTTCGGAAGTCGCCTTTCCATCATCGCGTACAGGATTAAATAATATCTCGAGAAGATATAAAAATAGACGCACTTATTTACGGCATTGTAAGACATGTGTCTCAACTAATTTGTAACTGGAAACAGGTGTTGAGTATTAATGTGACATTAATGATTCGTTTCAAACGTCAACAGCAACGAAAGGCACTTCTGTACCAATTTAAAATATTATTAATAAGGTACAATCATTTTTTCACCATGCTCTAGAATTCATCTAGATTTATTGCATGTCTTAAAAATATATATTTTAAGACTTAAATAAATGAGCTGTTCAGGACATCACTCCCATCTAATACCATTAAATCTTCAGAACGCTTGTAACTTTGACAAACAGAAAAAAAGTAAAGTGCGTGCATCAAACTGAAACTCGTAACTCGTCCATTATCAAAACTTGATCTTATAAAAAAAATACAGTTTCCAGATCACAAATAATATACATGTTATATATTATATAACAAACAATATAATGTAATTATTTTATTATAATGCTACAATAAAGTACATAAAGTGTCGTTTATTGGGCACTTAATGTTTAACGATTGAAAAACGCTACAATGTTTATACATACAATTATTCTTAGTTAATATGACTTAATATATTAAATAAATAATTATATTCAACTTTGTTAAGAAAAATTTCGTACACAAAGTATGAAGTAACGAATTTATGCTTCAAATAGTTAATAAACTAAATAAATGCAATAATATATCACTTATTATATAACTTAATTAATATATAACTAAAACGTTCATGATAAACGAAAAGAATTGATTGATAAAGTAAAAAATAATAATCTTTTTCTATGATTATGTTGAACATCTAATAAAGGAAACAACGTATTTGTAACTACCAGTTATGTAAATTGTACATTGTAAATTGCTAAAAAAATGATACATAACATTTATTTATTATGAATATATTGTATAATATAATTATTAAGTTGTTACTAATTTTATTATTTATACATACATAAAATTATAATTATGATAAATATTGTAGTTTAAAGAGAAAGTATAATGTTCAGTATATAACGTTTCTTATGTAAAAATGAGTCACGTAAAAATCCAATGGTTAGAAGTAATTGGTAATTCGTCTGCGCACAAGAAATAAATTGCAATAGGGAAAAAAATGAAGCAATTATATAATTTAATATGCAAGTGACTGAAATTCCAGGTTTTATATTGAAATTATTCATGAGATGAAGTCGGAAACTCCGATAAGGAAAATTGATTAATTTTATGAATCATTATTATGCTGAATAATGTAAACGCATTTCTTTATCCGCCATAACACCGGGCATTTCCTTTTCCCTTTTTTACCTGAGGTCTCCATGGTGTGCGTGTGCGTCCTTTATGATAACAGAAATCGGATATTGCAGCGAAATCTCAGTTTGCGTGTCCTTTCTTTCGATGTTGAGGGACAATGGGTCACACTAACACACTGACTGTCGGGCTCGAACTGTCTGCAGAGCACGAAGAGAACGCGTATGGTCTATAAATGGCGCCAGAGCGTCGCGACGCCGTCAGTAAACTTCCCCAACGAGGGTGTTTGCCCCTCGGCTCGGCTCACTGGCAGTCGGCCAAGCACCCTACAATAATAGCACAAGCTCTCTTCCTCTATTTTTGATATAACTCATCCCGAAAGAACCTCAAATCTCCTCAAATAACATCATGGATGTAACACACACAACAACTACAGAAAAAATACAAGAAAAAATCTTCCGAAAATATATCCAAGTGCACGCCACTATATATTCACAATACAAACATTCCCGGACTATAAATAAATTTCGAATGGAAGGAAAGACAGAACGAAAGAGAAAAAGAAACGGTGAGGGGATCAACTGGAAGCGCCAGGTGTCTGCATACCAAATCGCTTTTTCTCATCAACGAATAAAGAATCATCTATTCATGCTTAAAACTTCTGGAATTGAACTTTAAGCGAATTTCGCTATCCTTTCTTTTTTCCTGTGTCCACACAATGTTTATTCTCGATGACTCATTTAATATTAACCTAAATACTATAGGGGGAGAAAACACCCCATCGTTAAACATGTAGGGTGCATATGTGTGTGTGTGCGTGCGTGTATTGTGTTACACATTTTAAAATCCCTAACAAAAAAGGACGTCTGTCTGTGCAGCAGTTTTGCGGATCCTTCGTTCCCCCATGCAGAACACAGGACCATACACACGAGTAACAACTTCAAACGACTGCGATAATTAAATTGTAAACCGAATCGCATTCCACGAATTATATTTGATTTGATTTAGCAAGGCTTCACGGTATAACTCTGTTCTGTACGGTGGCCATACGAAACATCAAACGTGATCAAACGGAAAACGGTTATTTGTCAGAACCGCCGTCATGGAACACTGCACGTACGAAAATATACTTTTGTAATTAAAGAAAACAAAATAAAATCATAACTGTATTTTCGAAATATAAATTATTTGAATCGTACACCGTTCTTCCTTTATGTTCATACAAACTGTATGGATAAAATTATTATTCGTAAATAATTTACAAAATACAAACGCTAAAGCCTGTATCAAAAGTAAAAAATAAGTATTAATTATGAAATAATAATTATTAGTTCTTTAAAAGTAATTTGGTTAAAATATGAAAAAAAAATCTTAATGCTTAACTGAACTGAAGTGTACTGAACCCGATTTCGAAAATTTGTTGCCCTTTGGGAGTAATATTTATTATGTGTTTGCATTTCAACGGTCTAGACACGTGTCTAGCATATATCACATGCGAGAAATAGTGTCGTTAATAAATTCCAGTTGACACAAACAAAAATCATGTCTTTATGTGTCGACAGTAATCCAGATAATTCGAATTTATAGTTGTCTCTAATATAAATACAGTAATACCTCGCATAGTGCGGTTTTCTTCCATTTTATTGTTAGATTTAATTAGAAAAATTGCAGATGTTAAGTGTTTGGTCAATTTCCAAAATAAATACATATAAAAATAACTAATCTAATAAAATAATCGAATCTAATGACAATCCAATAATAGCTTCAAAATTAAAAATAATCATATAGAACTTTTACTATAAAACAGTTAGGTTTGTTATCCTTTAGTTAAGATTAAGCAATAAAAAACTATTTGTTTAAACCATCTAAAAAATAATCATCAGATATTTATCCAAGACATACAAAGACAGATTTTATTCACGTATAAATGCAAAGTTATTTAATAAAAGTATTAAATCAGTTCAGTTTAGTAACACATTAATTTTATAAATTTGTTCTTTAACTGCAAATTTAATTCCATTAATTGACAATAATTTATTTAAAATAATAAATATTATATAACAAAAAAATACTACATTTCCTAATTTCATGAATTCTTAAAGTAAAGTAAATTATGGTGAAATGAGAAGCAAGACTATTGTTAAATCTTTAAAATAGAAAATAAGAAATATATTAACTAATTTTATACACTTAAATTATATTTTGTGAACAATAGTTATACTTATTTGTAAACAAAGAATAAAATGGAAAGCGAAATTTGAATTGGGTGTACCAAATTAATAACAGGTCTTTTTCAAATGTAAATTGTGAAATATTAATTATTTATATGAAACGAAGAGTAAAAGGAAATAGAAGCAAAGTACTCCTTCCAAGAAACACTCAAGCTATTTACTATGCGCTTACCGACATAAAACGATGCAAATGAATAGTGATGTAATTTACATGCAACGCGGCGAATAAAATAAAAAAATATATTTACATTACAGATAGTGTGTAGAGTAGAAGCAACACAAGTGAGAAAGACAAACAAAACATAACAATAAACGTTCGCTAGTCTCAATCGATTTCTTATTGGATTCTTGTTTACTACCAATAAACTGAATTGATGTAATAAGCGATATAAATAAATGAATAAAAAACTTCGAGTCCAATCAATTATTTGCAACGTTCTTTTATAACCAACCATTAAAATTGCCGCTAGCTAATTGGATCTTCTATTTCTGTTGTTTATAGTAAAACCAAACAATAAATGTCAATATTAAATATTAATCAAGGTATTGTTGTCTTAGCAAATATTTGAAGGGAATAATGAATGAGTTGGTTTGTTTTTGGATGTATTTGCAGAGTTGATTATTTATGAAAGGACTGTTTTGCAGGTAGGGTTTAAATGTTGAAACGGTAAATGTTTAAATGTTAAACTTACATTTTCTTCTGATGAATGTCACACCGTAAAAACACGCTGGATTCGCGCACAACAGCACTGGGAAAGGTCGCAAGGGGTCGCTATGCGACCTGGAGGACCATGGGATATATACAACAAGCACGTCACGGTCGTTCGATGGGGTTTCTCGGACTCGTTAAGGGGTATTTCCGAATTGGAATATTATTAGGCCGTTTGGTAACGGAAAGAAGTGTATTTTTTTTCGGAAGAGTGTTTTTTCTGTCAGCTGCAGGACGCCATGACCGTCACACACCGAACACACGGCCGAGCGCCAGCGTCGCGACGGAAAATAATCAATAACAGACGATAGCGAAAGTGAGAGGCGCGTTGCATGGCAACCCCCGAACACCCCACATACACTCAGCTTACATCCCTTTCTGCAGGGATGCCCTCCCGTCGTCTCTGCAAAACTGCCAACATTCAAGAACCAAAAATGTGCAACATCAAAGAGGTTCTGGATTTCCTTTACCGCCCTTTGCACTCAATTAAACTTAAAACGTAAACTCGTACTGGAAGGAACCTAATCTCCACATTCAGCATAACATTTAATACCACTTGGTTGGAGTGTACGCATATTTTCGATTCTGGATAAAACCACGTGGAAATTTTGAATTCAAAGGCTTCGCCTTTTACTGGTCCATGTTCAAAGGATATTACCATTCATACATAAACAATTACAATTCATTAGTGACAGAATTATGAATATATAATATTGCTTTGCATTAAAAGCGACTATTTGTTTATTTAATACTAATGCATTTCAGTGTAAAAATACTAACTGTATTGACAAAATTAAAATAACTTATCTACTTTAATCAATATAGAATCTTATATTACCATTAAAATTTTATTTTTTTTATTACAATAAATATTATTATTAATACATCCAATTATTATTAGTAATCAAAATGATAATTAAATTAAACATTTTAATGTTCCATCATAATAATAATTATTATTTCTAAAAATATCCTATAATTTGATATAATAAAATTATTTATTTCCAGTTACCAAAATTCATGTGCATTTTTATGTCCATACTTGTTTATTCCCAATTATTGAAATAATTTTTGCAATAAATATTCGTGTTATTACCAGAAATGTTTATTATTATAATTATTATTTAATTTAAATAGATTATAATGAAAATTAGTATGTTATATGTTCAAAATAAAGTAAATTTGTTGTTTAAATTATTAATTATTAACTGAAACTATTCTAAAGTTTCGTCCACACTATGTGTGACATGAGACCAACAAACTCATCTTTGCTCATATTATTTTTCTTATATGTGTCACATAACACATCAAAAGGACGCGGACATTTGGACGTCAATTGGACGTAGATATTTGGACAATTGGACGCATGCGACAATTATTAATATGTTATAGATATTTACATCTCATAACACATAATGAGGACAATATGATTGTTGTTGGCTTAATATTGTCAAAAAAACACTATTTTTATGTGTTGACAGTTGATGAATATATTAATAAATAAATAATTCAATTTCTATTAAAACATTACTAAAAAAAATATGATTATATAATAATTATATAAAAAAGGAATATAATGAGTTTAATAAATGTATATAACTTTTCATTATTATATCCAAAACTATTTGCTACTTATATTTTTAAGTAAACTATAATTTAGTGCTTTGGAGAAAGATTATAAAGCGAATTGTTTGAAAAGTAAAATTTCATGAGATTTAAAAAAAGTAAATAAATATAAGAAAACGGTTACAATTTGTAAATAAATATAAATGATCTCATACACATGACCGGCTTTTTACTTATTTACATTACATATTTGTAAACAACTTGCATATGCTTATTCATAAAAAACGAAAGTTACATGAATACATCCACTAAAATATGAATTATTATGTAATAATAAAAATAATATTTCTGGATTATTCAAATTTATTAGAAGGTTTCATTCCTAATTAGCCATCAACCACAAGGTTTTACAACCACTTGGCGTTATGTAATCAGAAAAATAATATTTCTGGAATATTCAAATTTATAAGAATGTTTCATTCATAAAGTGGCAATCAACCACAAGATTTTAATTCAGCGAGTTTTTTTTGTAATTATGTTTTTTGGATGTTTAAACTAAATAATAATATAATTAAATCTTGTTCGTTTTTAAAGAATTGGAAAGGCGTTAATATTATGTTAATTATTAATGAAGATATTAAATATCAACGATTAATATGCAACGAATTCGATACGAATGGCAATGATCGAATTGCATGCATTAAAATGTAGCATTTCAAGTTACATTCTATTACTCGTTCCAATCTAATATGACACATGTTTTCCAATTACTAATTAAATTTGTAATTAATTATAAAGTGTTATTCTATAATAAAGCAGCATTTTCTAATTAATGCTAATAATAATGATTACGTTATAGCAATTAGCAAACATTACACATTACGTGGATTATTGGCATTTGGAGATTGTATGAATTAAAGCAATATAAAAATAGTATTTCGATTAAAGTAAGTTACATCAAAAATGCACTCCAATGAGTACGTTAATTAATTGAATAAATAGTAAGTTGAGTCATTACCTTATCCTCCGCCTCTTCAGCACGTCCTTCCGCTTCGAGAACTCGCTGCTCGAGCTCGGAAAGCTGAAAACAAATTGCATAATTAGTAAAATTATTAATTGAAAAGAAAATAATGTAAACTAAAATTATACATTTTTCAACATCATTATTAAATTACATATAAATTATTTTTTTTATTATCTATAAATAATGCTTTTAATATGAAGCAATAATTGAAATAAAATATAATTCTTATATAATATTTGATCCTGAAATGTTCTGTGTTATGTGCGGAAAGTAGCATCGTAGCGCCATCTTCAGCAACCCTCCAACATGTGGAACCACCTTACCCCTTAACTGATTCAGTGGATGCAGCACAGATGTCGCCACCTACATGGAAATATTATTTCCTTGAAGTGTTATTACATGACTTACCCTCGTAATATTTGCTAACCAAACATTATTCTACAATTTCAAACAACTTTAACAATTAACGGCAATGTTATAAGATTCTATTATGATTATTAGTCGATCAAACTTTACTCCGAAATAATATTTCGATAATAACAAATAAAGAAAAACAAACAAATTAATAGTGTTTCTATTTCTAATAACACAATTAATATTCTTCAAATTTTAAATAATTAATAATTAGTAAAAACAATTATAATTAAATATATTTCATGTTGTAGATAAAATGTAAAATTTATAACTTAGATAAATTTCAAATTTTGTATTTGAATTAAATTTTGCAAATAAGATAAAAGTGCAATATTTAGACCTACAAATATTTAAATTTTAACAAATATTCTTGACAAATAAATATTTCTACTAGATAATTTAAAAGTTGAATTAAAATTAATACCTATACTTTCTTGTAAAAAAACTGCTTAAAATTATTTATTAAGATATAAAGTTTAAAAGTATAGCATTATACATATTTTAGATTTAGCTCAAATTATTATAAATTTAAATAATAATGAGACTTTTATGTACTTTGGAAAACAATAAGTGAACATAAATTTATCATTTACTTAATTTTAGATTTATTTTAATTGTAACAAAAAAATTTGTGAATTTATATTGTATTTTGAGTTTATAGTAATTTTATAACTAATAATTAAAGTTTTTGATTATAAAGAAGATGCGATGGAGTATTAATCGATTAAAGGACTGCTGGGACAAAATAATTAAAAATGTAATAAGCTCATGAAGCACGAAACAAGCAATTACCATTCGTAAAAGCAAATATTTTTATAAATACGAAGAAATGCACGAATCATTTGTGCACGCCAAGTTAACATATTCGAATGCATAATTCATATTTGCATATTCTGAGGCAATTGCATTACAGTGTAGTAAATATGCATTAATTAGTAAATTGCACGGACGTATTTTAATTAGAGAAATGTATCATGAGGGCGAAGTCGAAGAAAACCGCAGACGAAGCCGCCCCCGGGCCGCTACGTTCTGCAGAGAAACAAATGGAAAACAAACCGAGGAAAGTAATTTCTCTCCTGAATGGAAGCGTTTTGTTTTATGTAAAAGCTCCTCCGGGCGATTGAATGCATGGTCCTCGAGGACCTCTCGTTTCGTCGCTGATACAACGCAACGAAGAATCATATTTATTTCAATAGAAGTCGCAAACGTAATAAGGCGGAATTGAATCGCCCTGAGAAAATTGGGCATTGCGACAAAATCCGATTTTCCGAATCGCTTCGTTTTATCGTCATTATGTGGCTTAGTGTTAGTGCTTAGGTATTATTAGTATTCTGCGTTATAACGAATCGCGCGCGCACAGGAAATGTGCAGCAAACGTGGTTGTAAATAATTTAGAGGTTGTTGGTGATTGATTGAATCGACTGGGTATATTGAAACGGATGGGATATTTTATAACGTTGCCACATAGGCAGGTAGCGCTTCGAGAAAATATAAACCACGTGTTGCATACACACACACACATTGCAGTGGTTTCCAGTTTTCCTAGTTGAAAGCCTTTAAATTTCCAAGCACGTGCAGCCACCTACCTACGTACCTCCACTACCCAAACCGTGCACACACAAACAAACAAAAAACACGCCAGAGCTGGGTGTATCGATGGAAATAAAAACCGCAATTCCACCAAAACAAACCTTATTTACATTTTCAATCAAATCCCTATCTGCCGCGAATTTAATTCATCGAATTTCCTCCCCTCCGATAATATATGATGGATATTCCAATATCCCGAGCGGACGCTTTTCGCGTTTTCTTTCCTTCCAATTACTCTCTTTCAAGTTTCCTGAAAACAAATTTGCACACAATATTGTTCTCTCCTTCTCCTTTCATCTAATACCATCTTTCTTGTGTGTATTTTTAATTTTCCTGTCCGACGAAACTTAATCAACTTCCCGCTGCTACATTATATTTTTCTATATTATTATTTTTTCATTTCTGTAATTTTCCCCATCTTCTTCTTCTCGGTCTCATCTTCATCTCCTTGTTGTTCTTTTCTCTCGTCTGCCATAGTAATGGTAACGGGGATAATAAATTGCGAAAACTTAATCATTTATCTAGACAAATGAAAGAGAGGCGAAGGAGGGAGAGGGAGGAGATCCCTTTCGTACTCCCCCCCAAGGAGATGTGATGAAGTTTAGTAAGGAAGCGAGCGAACAAGCAACAAGCAATGCACACATATGGTCTAATTAAAGTAATATGGAACAATACAATTTCGCTCCGCAGCTTCCATAATGTAAATTTACACTCTAAGCGAGAAAACGAAAACAAACAAAAAAAAGTTAGATATAAGATCTTATTACATGTCGTAATAAAATTTAAGCCAGAACGAAAAATGTTGGGAGGAAATTCTGTCTGCGTTTGTTGTACGCAGTAAAGAAACAATTTTTATGAAGCGCACTAATTTTCCATTGCATACATATGTGCACAGTATTATGTTACTCTGTGTGCTCTACCTGAATGATAATTAATGTTAGCGCTTGTTATTAATTACTTGCTGCATCAAAGCTTTAGAAACTGTTTAAATTCCGAGACTGCCGCACATGGCAGTCTCACACAGCTGCTCAGCACATACTTTTATCACAAACTCTAAAGAAACCGGACGTCAAAAGATGTGCATTAAGGCTGCTGCATTTAGATCACGTAACTCATATTATATTTATTATTACTAGAGACGCATTAACAGGTTACAAATAAGCATTATAATTAATTAATTAACTTCATTAACTTATAATATTTTTTGATCATTTATAATTTTTTAGACACATAATAAATTAATAATAGAAAACATGTATTATAGGTCTACATACAATGGGCTATTTAGTAACATCAAACTACTTATGTAGTAATAAGCAAAATAAAATACTAAAATATGAATAGTTAGTACGTTCGAAATAAATGTCTTTTCTCACACACTCTAAA
Organism: Nicrophorus investigator; assembly: GCA_963457615.1. NCBI lineage: Eukaryota > Metazoa > Arthropoda > Insecta > Coleoptera > Silphidae > Nicrophorus > Nicrophorus investigator. The sequence continues at coordinate 29,511,005 of OY735140.1, forward strand.
TAAACTTGACGTCAAAAGATGTACATTAAGGCTGCTGTATTTAGATCACGTAACTCATATTATATTTATTATTAATAGAGACGCATTAACAGGTTACAAATGAGCATTATAATTAATTAACTTCCTTAACTTATAATATTTTTATCATTTATAATATTTTAGACACGTAATAAATTAATAATAGATAACATTTATTATTGGTCTACATACATCGGGCTATTTATATAAATTAATTGATTACATAAATTGATATGTTACTGCCACAGATGTCAGTAACACCAAACTACTTATGCAATAACATGCAAAAGAAAATTCTAAAATGTGAATAAAATGAATGTCGTATCATATGATATATTACAGATTTTACATAAATCAACTTAGATTTGTGGTGTATCTTAACGTCTTATTTTTGTTAACAGGGGCTAATTATAAAACGGATAAATGTTCAATATATTTAGGTCGAATTTGTTGTAAAATTATTTAAATTAATAGTGTTTATTTATAATAACAAATAGTTTTTTTTATAAAAATAAATTTAAATCTATTAAATATGGAGTAGCAGTAGAATACTTTGTATTTCATGTGTATCATATAATTTTTTACTAGTTTATTGTCAAAATATTTTCTATTTTAATTACAATCATCAAACGAATAAATTATACTTATAATTGATTAGATTTGAGTAATTATTATTAATACCAATTTATAAAATTAACTATTATAAAACGACATTAAAAATATAAAAAGTTTTTTCACATCAGTATAAATAATAATCTACATAAGACTAAAAGTCTTGGGTCAAAGGCCTTTCGGTTTGCACAAATAAAGATTGTTTCTCATACTAAAAATAACAATAATAATAAAATCTGATATTCTAATTTTAAAGCATCATAAACAATTCGGAGCGAAATAAGTGATTCCATGTTATGGTTTACTATAATAAAGATGTCTTGTTATATACACGCGGACTTTCTACTCGAAGTTTGAGTCGGTTTCAAAGGTTTTAGTGCAGTCGTTCTATTTCCTACGTGATCCATTTTGGTGGGTCAAAACACATCGCGGACCACCTACATCATATTTACGTTGTCTTCTTGCAGCACAGATGTAAACCAGTTTGCTGTATATGCGGGGACCACCTGGAGGAAGACCACCATATTTCGAAGTCCAGCTGATTCAGACCATATCGCGTTAAGTGCAAGCTTTCTTTGTGGCACTTAGACCGTTATCGATTTAAACCGATGCGATTATACAATCGTATAATTAAATTATGAACATTAAGTTTAAAAAGGTAACCTAGATCTTGATCGATCAATATATGATGCAATTATCTCAGTTTCCATTGTTAGCTCTCTCTTTCCTAAATTTATAAATACACCTCTTATTTGAAGGAATTACTTGGATGAAGTTACAGTTGTGTACGAATTTATCAATTCTGTATTTCAATTAAAAGTTTTCGGAGCGGCGAAATCATAACGTCATTAGGTTACAACGAAAACTTTTCATGCACACAATTTAAAGTGAATTGGATGGAGGCTTTTATATATAATCCACTTTAATAAGCTTTGGCGAAGATTTGGAACACCAATTTAAACTTTAATAAATTATATTCCTTCATTTTAACATAACTGAAATTTCATACAAATAAACAATTTCTTCATCCAACATTTAACAATTAATTTATATAAAACCACCAAAATGTAATAAGTTTTATATAAATAAATTCAAACTTCATCCAATAAAAATATTTATTATTCAATTAGAAAATTCAACAGAAAAATTATAATTATTTATAATTGTATCTATTTCCTAGTATTGAAAATGCAAGAATAACAAATCCAATTAAGAAATAACGTTTAATGCAAGAATTATTATGAAATTTTGAGGAAATAAAAATTTAAATGGTTTAGTTAATTTAGCACAAAGAAAAATTAGTTAAAAAAAATGAAATACTATCATGTGACACCTGAATATAGTTTACAAGAAAGTTAGGTGTTTCTCCCAGCAGTGCGCATCTTGATATAACTGTACATAAATTATATAGTTGAGGTAAGTTTAACAGGTGTACTGCACATACAAGCTACCTGCATATTTCATAAACACAATAAACAGTGAAATGAAAGGTAAAATGGGCTGTGGAAGTAATGTACTTTTGAAAATATCAGATAGAACGTTAAAAACATAAGTAATGTAAAAAATAATAATAATTTGTAATCAACAATAAATTAACTAAATCTAATAATATATCCTAACAGTTAGAAATATAAAAAAAATATTAGATAATATAAAATTTGATTATAAAAACAGATTAATTAAAATTATGAATTAAATTCAACTTGATATTTATTTTATAAATTGGATTTTAATATAATTGTGACTTAAGTTATGTAATGTAGTATTATAGTAAAATTATTTAAAAAATACTTATAACATATGAAAAAAAAAAATCAACAATAAATTAACTAACTCGAATAAAATATCCTAACTGTTAGATATATAAAAAAATATTAGATAATATAAAATTTGATTATAAAACACATTAGTTTAAATTAAGAACTTAGGTTAAGTAATGTAGTATTATAGTAAATTTATTTAAAAAATACTAATAACATATAAAAAGATGAATGAATGAATGAATAAAACATATATTTATAATTTTCTATTGCAAAGATAGTTGCTCTTACAAACAAGTTTACCTGCTGCCCTCAACACATTTTATATCCTGTCTATTATCCTTATGGATTCGCTATAGATTTTATACAGATTCGAACTTTACCTACTTCATTGTTGCTCGCAACTTCATTTCCCCCAAGTTTTCGCCCCCATCCTTACACATAATCTCCAAATCCATTCAGATTTTCTCTTAGGTCGCCCTATACATTTCTCTACAATTATAAGTTTCCTTTCAAGCACTACAACATCTGCTTTATTATTCGCGACATAATACCACTATTGACTTTACCCTCCTACATCTGAAATTGCCTCTCTAACTCAGCAACCATCTAAGCTCCATTTAGTTATATAACATATTGTGTTTATTCTTTTATTAGAAAAAAAAAATCGATTTATATAATAAAATGTAGAAAATATAAAAATCCAGTTTAATAAAAAAACTAAGCTTATTTAATTAGATAATATATTGTGTTTGCTTTTATCTGAATTAATGTTGTCAAAATATACAAAAATTTCTTAACTAAAATATATTGATGTACGAGTGTCATAAATTTCCTGCATTAGGAAATTAATATTAATATCATATTGATTAAAGTTTAAGTGATGCAGGAAATTCATGGTGGTCATTAAGTAAGTTTATATAAGATGCAGGATTAATTAAGAGTTATAAGCTAATTTCGGGGAAGCCGAATTAAAGTAAATGAAATTATTATATAATGTTAGCTATATACGTATATAGCAGGGACTACAATTTACATTTGTCAGTTTCAATGTCTTTAAACTTCATGATAAGTAATAGGTAGTGCGCTTGACAGGCACATATCACGTATAGCGTGGACGCGGCATAATGTTAGTTAAACCCGTATTTAGTTTATGATAAAATGCTTGAAAAGGAATAAAAATGTAATCATATATATTTATCTTCTGCATGATGTGCAAACTTTGGAATTTATAAATGTATTGCAGAGAAAATGCGATTTTCCGCATTCGGAGAAACTACAATATCTTTTGTATAATTTGAGGCATATTTATAAATAATTTATTAGGGTATATTAGAGGAGATTTATCCGGGCGCATTCCTTTGCCAGGGAGATTTAAACGTTCATATACCGTGCCGGTTGTCCCGATCCCGATAAAGCGGGATTTACATCCAGAAATCTGACTTAATTTCGCGGAGGAAAGTTATCCTCTTTGATTTATCACGCACCCTCTTCCCATATTCAATACGGTCCTGGAAGGCTTACACCTACGTTATTATCCTGAATCCTGGAAACTACGCGTCGTAACATGTTTCGTCGCTCTCTCGCATCGATTCCCAACCGTACAAAAGAATCATTAATTTGAAAACTAGATTTAGATGGTGGCGGTGGTGATAAATGGTGTTGTCACATCCCGAATAAATATATTCTGGGGCGCGAGCGTCTGCAGGAAGTAAATGGTATCGAAATGTATCGTTGAAAGATGAATATAGAACGTGCCCGAGAATAATGCCCAAATTTTTCCCTACTTTCCGGCCCTCGTTTTCTTATTCCGCCGCTTCCTCTTTCTACAGTTTTTTTTTTGTTCTTTCCTCTGGTAGGTTTTGATGCGTTTGTCTACCAATTGACATGTCCTATATCACGTGGAAATCCCACGCGATTTGCGCACGTTCGTTATTTATGACATCGTTGCGGATGTGTGTATACACCCACAGGCAGGAACCCTTCTTCCTGTTACCATATTCCTTTAATTACACGGCGCAAAAAAACGTAACAATTACATAAGTTTTGAATAATTCAAGCCAAAGTTTATACAACAAACAACTTCAAAAAACGTATATCAACTTCACATACAAATATATTATATATTATTTTATTAATAATATTTAATTTTTCTCAATTTTAAAATATTTAACAAAAATATAACAAAATATATAAATTTAATAATTGTTTTGAACCAAAAAATTAGTATTTTTACCTATAACAAAATAAAATCATGAAATATGTACAAGATTTTTTTTTTAGTTTTTACCTTAAGAAAATAATATTTTTCACTAAAAATTTACATAATCTTATTTAAGTTACAAAATTGCATGATTACTATGATTCATGTTTCCTTAACACCTCCAATATATTCTTCATGAAAAATATTTATCAATTTGGACAATATTTTTTTCGGACAATAAAATAATATTCATTAACCAGCCTTTTTTATTATTTTCGTAATTATTTAAGTTACAAAATTGCATGACTACTAAATTTGGTAAAACAAGGCTTCAAATCATATTTGGATTTGATAAAAATGTAAATATGATTCTTGTTTCCTTAACATCTTTTAGATTGAAACCCTAATAAAATATTTCTGCATCTCCAATATATTCTTCATAAAAATAGTAATAATATGAAATTGATAACAATTTGGACAATATTTATTTCTGTCCTTAAATTTTTAGTTATATAAGCAGAAATTTAATATGCAGAGCAATTTCAAATCAAAATATGAATCCTTCAGTGTGAATAGATTTGAGATCTACAAAACCGTGAAAAATCTGTAGTGATTATTTAATATTTCTTATAACCGATTTATTCATTGAAATCTGATTTCGTACTGGAATTTGTGTATATTCCATACTTGCAAACCCTTTTTGAATTCAGTATTTACAAATTAAATTATATAATGATCAATAATTTAAGTCATGCGTTAAAACAACAATGCTATAAATTCGGAAGCTTTTATTACGGTAATAAAATGTGTTATCAAAAAAATAAATAAATAATAAATAGTAGAAGAAAAGAGGAAACGCATTATTTGTTCTGCTTCCATCAATTAAGATTATCCTAGTTTTTCCTCTTCCCGAAATAAAGAAAGGAAAGTAGACGTAAATAAAAAGAAACTATTTTATTTCTGGCTGCCATAAAGCTTCGTTTCTTCCGTTCCCTTTGTTCGCTGTCTTTCTCTCACTCTCTTTATATATATATATTGTTTCTTTTTTCGCTCTTTCTCTTTGTTTTGGACCAATTTTCCTGCAGTAATCAGCTTTACAACGTAACTTGTTATTTTTGGCATCGATCCTATTAGTAAGGCCCTCCTGGCACACACGTAAACCTCTTTCGCCGTAATCCGTTCCCATAGTTTGTGTGCGTTATTTATTTTATTTATTTATTTTTTGCTTCTGGAGCTACCGAAATATGATCTCATCCAATTACACGTCCCTCCCTACGATTGCGAAACGAAACTCCATCACTCCGACGAGATCATTTGCATTCCGCGTGCACACGGTGCGCGTCTTCATTATAATTAATTAATTTATAATTGTTCCGTGCTATGAATTGGACATGTATACACGGCGACTAGTTGAAAGCTGTGTGCTCCTTTTTTTTGTTCGTTTTATTTCAATTTGGCGTGCGAGGAAACGGTTTAATTAATTTAAAGTGACTTTTAATTACTTCGCAGGAATAAGAGGAAGATTGAAAATAAAAGAATTTTAGCAAATAATAAGTGTAATAGGTGTACTAATAAAGATTACAGGAAATCTAATATCGTTTATTGCCTCATTAGTTAAGCAATATCATTAATATCACCCTACTTCCGGTTATGGCATTGTCATTGTTTTGTATTTATCCTCATACTAATACTGATTTAATTAAAAAATGTAAAACCGTATATATAAAATTTTACGAATGATTAAATTGAGTAAGAAAATGAATCGTTTGCAATAAATTTACTTATACGAAAAGCAAAAAGTTTCATAACACTTTTTTTATACAATACACGAGATTATTTGCTATTTGAAAAAGTGACTTGAATTCAATTTCTAATCTGCTTCAGTTTTATGTCACTGTTATATTGATTATATGTAGAATTAGTAGACAATATTTATTGAAAATGGCTATTGACAGCAGTTTATATATCTTATTTTCATACAAATAACAATACTCTATTAATTTTGATAAAAAAAATAGTTGTAATCAAGAATACACCATAAACTTCAACAGGAAAAAAGGTAGTTTAAGCTATCGAAAGGAGCAGTACCAGATACCAAGATAGTACATAAATATTTTAGCTATAAATCCACTTGACAATAGTGTTTTATGGAACGACATGAAACTCGCTGTATCTCTAAAAGTTTGTAAAATCCACATCAGTTATATATAAGTATTAAAATATAGTATAATATTGGATAGAAATAAATACACTAACTAATATTTAAATATAGTTTTAAGTAAGTTAAATATAGTTACTTTTATATTTAAAAATATTTTATTCGAAAGTTACTTTAATGAAGTTTACATATCAATTGAGTGTCTTTAAGTTATGTTTTTGAATACATGTTTTAGACTCTATAAATTGCTGTTTAAATTAATTTATTACAAGTTTCTTCTTAAGAGAATAAGAGATAATGGAAAAATAAAGTTGAAAGTCTGTTTATGTCTTGTAGTTTACAGAAATATATTATATTAAATACGTATAATTGCTTTTAAATTGAATTTTAATGTTGTTTAATCCGAGATGTGGGCAGAAACACAGCAAATTGTATACTTTCTACTATGTATATGTAAATTATAAGAAGTAGTTTAGATACATTGTAATAACTATTATGTTGTTGCTTCAAATTTGTAAATAAATTTAGTTAATAGAAGATGAGAGCTTTTGTAAAATTGTCTGAAAGATTTGTTAAATACCAGATTTGAAAAATATGAATTTTGATAATGAAATTTGCAAATAAATTGATTTTAAATAAATATCTTGCAAAAATATGAAGTTTTGGTATTTATTGATTTTAAACTATATTTGAGCTTGAAGATAGTGTAAGTATAGATTTAGGTTAAGAATATTGATTAAATTATATAAGTATGTCACGGGATCCAATTCCATAAAAGCAATCTTACGTTTAACTTTTTCTTCGTTCCTGACAATTGCAAGCAATGATAACATTATATAAACCGAGAGATTGGGTTTTGGATTAACCTTGATGATGACCAAGGGACCAATTACTATAAAAGGTGTATGTAAGACATACAGTACAATAATGTTTAATATATTCCCTAACCGAATGGAATCAACTATGGCTGCCCTAATTATGTAAACGGAATATGGAAATTAAAAGGAAATCTGTTGCGCTACAGTAATGATGATGTACACCTGGCTCGATGTTAATTTGACCTGAATATGATAGTTGCAATATCGGGAAAGTTTCGCGCAATGATAATTGGTGATTAGGGTTCGGGAATAAGATACGATAATGATAGCGCGAATTGGTTGAGATGGGGTGGTTGTAGCGGTCGTTGGGGCAGATAAAGGGGCGATGTGGTGGATGGGTGTGCGTTTGGGGGGCCGAAGGGGCGGCGGTTTTGGTTATATAATCGATCAATATGTTTGAGCCGCGACTGCAGCCTCACCGTAAGCGGCGGCCGAAACGATTGTAGATTTCGCATCAAACATATGCTGCTACATCCCTCGCACTCCCACACGATCCATGATGGGCATCCCCTTCGTGTATCTCTCTCCTTCCCTGGGATGGGATGAGTTGATTAATTGCACTGTGTTCCCCCAATCCCCCACACACCGCACGGCAAACATGCGGACTTGTTAAATGAAATTAAATCATATTTCCGAGCCGCCACTGCTGTTACGGCTGCTGCTGATGATGGTAGAGAGGCTAGGCTGTTGCCACCACAACCTAGGCTTCTACGCCGACTATGCTTTTGCTGCGATGCGCAAAACTTTGGCGTTAATATGATTTTGCGCTTTTTCAATTACACTTCAGACGAGATTATACGCTTTATTTAAATCTCCATGCTAATTTCGTTTTCGCAGATGCGAGCGTGACGGACCGACGATGCTAATAAAAATCGAACAGTTATTATCGTGCACGAACTGCTGATGACTTTGCAGCTCCATTCAATTACGCCTTTCAAACATATTTACAAACAGTTTGCACAAAATGTTTATATTAACATTTCACACCTCCGCGGTTAGAAATTCGCTGCATTCGATAGGAATGCGGGGGTAGCGAAGATTTTCACGTGTCTCCTTAGGTTGAAAACCGCTGCAGTTTTCCCACGTGTAGCGGATACATGACAACCTTCATTAACCATATTAAATCGTATGGCTTTATTGGCGTTTTCCGGTGCCACTCGTGTGAGTGTGTGTTTCTTTTTACAAAGCTTTTGTAACTTCAATGAAATAAATATAGTTGTTTACATTTACTTACATTTTTACTATATAAAATTATCATTATTTATTTTTATTCATATTGCAATTATTTCAGTCATCACAAATTTCTAGAATCACAAATACCAATTATTTGTGATCACCAGAATGATGCATAAATAATTCTCAGAATTTGTTATCTCTTTTTTTTAATTACGTAAACCAAAATAAGATAATAATGATTAGCATAAACATTTAAACGAAAATTCCGACATAAATAATAAAAATTCTTCAAATAAGCTTTTTCAGGCGGAAAGACTGCGGTCAATTAACCTTTGAGCATATATCATATTTATACATTTTATTTTATTATGTACATATTTAATAGCACATAAATAATAATTCTCGATATTTGACCATCGATTATGTGCTGTGCAATACTAAGTTGTTATCTAATACCGCATGTTTTGTTTCTATATTAACAAATTATTTCTGAAAAGTATCCAAGTACACAGCAAGTACCAAGTAGTCAATATTATAAATTGGACGAGAGGTGACAGGTTCGAATCTCACCAATAATAAAATCCATTGTGTGATACTTTCAATAATTAAAGGGTGGCAGAAATAGGGACGTAGAAACACAAAAATTATAAAAAATAATTTAGTAATGTCAATTAATATTTAAGTCAAATTAAAAATACGAGGCAGTTTGGAAAGTTTTGAAAGCTTTTTTCACGAATTTTTACATTCCCAAAAAAACTGCTATAATATTGTGTCGCTCGTATTTATATAAATATATAAATTATAAAGAAGATATAGATAATAATTTCTGTTTGTAATTGGAATTTATTAATTTGCAGCGGTAATTATTAGGAAGGTGGAACATGTTCGTGAATTGCGATTCTCAGATTTCGTGCTCCCTTTCCAAACATATTCCTGCAATTAACCTCTACGACCCAAGGTCAAATTAGCGCGATAAAGTTCGTTGCTACTGTCAAGAGACTTAATTAAATAATTGCAAGAGTCTCAATAGGTTAAAACCTGAGAGATGCCAGAAAGATCGTGGGCATCTGGCGTTTAGTAGCCATTAAAACATTTTAAACGCATATAAGTATGCATCAAATAAATTTACGGAAATTAAGTAACCACTTTAACAGTGAATTATACTGCAGAAAAAAAGGTTATCATCCAGGTCTGGAAAAAACATAACAAGAAGAAAAGAAACACAGCATTATTGTAATTCCTTCATTCATCATCGTTATCTGATTCATAGCAGCAATTGCGCTGATGTCTTCCTCTTTGATTAACGAGTACGTTTCATAATGTTATTTATATACATTTCATACAATCATTTATTTGTGTTGCAATCGTAACAATACTTCTCTTGTATGCGTTTACTCAGCAAACGACATTCCTTACTTTAATTATTATATATCTCTATGAAAGTCGATAATTACAATAATATTTTCTAATTCTATTTATACAATCATTTATAATTAATTTTAACATTACAAAAAATAGTATAATTTTTTAGTTATTATGAAATTTATATACATAATCCTATAGTTACATATTTACAATTTTAAAAATTTCAATTCTTGTCGACCTCGAATAATATAAAACCTTGAAATTGTTTTTTTTTAAATTTTACTGCGTTTCTTCAATTGTGTTTAAGTATTATGTTATTTTTATATAATAATTAAAAATCGCCCCTATTTTAGAATAAATTAATGTTTTTGTTAATTATGATTAGGTTTTCCAAATTATGTCACGTTCTCTAAGAGATAAAGAAAATGGGTTCTAATAGTAAACAGTTTATTTATTTAAGAAGATTGTCATTTGCAGCTAATAAGTTTATAATAATATTTTCAGAACTTAAAGACCTATGGTCAATAGTTCATTACAATTTTTGTTTTGTTTACAATTATTTATGTAATTTTGTGGTTGTTTTATGATGAACTTTGCGGCCAACCCTATTTTACTGTAGATTATGACATTATCCGCCTCTAAACTAAGGCATATAATTACTATTTGTATAAAATATAGTAAAAAAACATATGATACAAATTTTATGACGCTTTTGAAAAATTAAATAAAAATACTGCGGTTAATACAATATATAAATAAAATATAATTATTTATTGAGTAAATAAAAAAAACTCGATGATTATTATGATTTTAATATAACACTCAACGCCTCATATATGGTCAGTCTTCGCTCGTAAAAGATTACAAAATGAAAAGTGCTGCATTACGTTCGGCAAGTAAAAGTCATCAAGTACATTCTTTGTGGGCCGCGGGAAAAGGCAATTAGCCGTGTTGTGTGTATATAAATATTTTTTTTACTTGTTTCGAATGTGAAAATTATATATTTAAAAAGAAAGTTATTTTACGCGATGACTCGTGATAATTACAACTATTTAATGAGCTACTTTTTGTTCTCGCAATTACTTCTCACAACAAAAACAAAATAAAATAAAAACTTAAGTTATAGTGTATTTTAACGATTTTATCCATTTCTTATTATATAAATTGACTTTCTTCATAGTTTATTTATAAATATTATCACAGACGCGTTAAAATGATTCATGCATTGCTATGCGGTTATAATTAAAAAAAATAATAAATAAGAATGTAATTATTTACATTAAAAAATTATTCATTTACAAATTGTTAAGAAACTTTAATTAACTTAAATATTTAAGCCCCATTTTCTGATGTTATTTTTTTAAATTTTAAATCACTGCCTGAATTACAATTAATATTGTTGTTTAATGAAATAGCTTCATAAAGTTAAAATATTGTTTTTCTTAGTTATGCTGAAATAGAATAATTGTAAATATATTTTTTTCTTTATTGAAAATTTCAACTTTCTTCACGTTATTTATTTGTAATTATTTAAAAAAAAACAATATCTAGCTGTGTATTTAAAATTATGAACGTGATTGTTGCACAATCAAGAACATTATGTATTCAGGTAAATCACGTAAAGTCAAGAGTCAAG